>CM028129.1:870962500-873462500 GCA_016271365.2 Neoceratodus forsteri | reverse complement strand
GGTAGGTCTCAGTCAACAGCACTATGTGCATGTGTGTGTGTGCTATCCAGTGCTGTGGGTTGGAGTTGGGGTAGAAGTATTATCCAGTATGCTGTACATACAGTAGGGGGTCCATTTGGTAGATATTGACTTTGGGTGGGTTGTATGGATCAGGGTTTTGCTAATTGGTGCATTGTGGCTGTAAAGGGAAGGGCAGGAGTCATTGGTATCTGTGATGGAAGTGGTTGTGTGTTGGTGGGGAAGGTTAGTACAAGGATCTATTCAGAAACGTTTGCGTAGTATTGACTGTGAAGGAAAAAAACTTTGAGTAGTTGTAGAACAATTGTACAGTGTCTGTAAATCAACTGTGTAACAATTTTGTGTAGCAGTTGATGAAAATTGTCTAGGTTTTTTTTTTTGTGGATGTAACATTTGCCCTGGTAAGTGTCAGTGTGACTCAGTTGGTAGTACATCCGCCTATGGGTCAGAAAGTTTTGGGTTCTAGTCCCACACCAGGATTGGGCTCATACCTAACACCCAAGTGCAATATTGGGGTGTGCCGTCCTTTGGATGAGATGTTAAACTGAGATCCCTTCTAACCATCTTGGTGCTGTCCTAGTGAGAGTCCAGGTGAAAGTAAAAGAACCCTAGGCACTCTTTGCAAAGAGTAGGGGACGTTCCCGGTGTCCTGGCCTATATTCCCCTTCCCATGAAAACCAGTTCATGCAATTGTCCAAGGCTGTGTGTGGGTGCTGATGTGCAGTATAGCTATCACTACATGGTCAGTCACTTCACTACCAGTGTAGCATTGCTTGTAAAGCGCTTTGGGATACAGTGTGTACGAAAATCACTATATAAATGCTGATTATTCTTCTGTTTTTTTTGGGGGGGGGCAGGAGTAACTCCAGAAAGTGTGTGGGAGCACTGAAAATCTGCATGGGGAGCGTCCCTGATTACCAAAAAAGATCCATGTGAACATAGAAATTTAGGAAAGAAAGATCACCGGCTGATCGTGTTCTTTCCCCCATTAACTCAGTGGGACTACCCTGCTACTCCTTTCCTGTAGCATCAAAGTCCTCAACCTCATCATCACAAATACATCTTCACTTCCACCCTGTAGATGGGCTCTTGATACTCCTTTTTTGCCTAGTGGGTCCTAGAAGCAGTGCATGTGAAGGCTCGCAAATACATGATGTGTACAGTAGTGGACTGATGATCACTCTCGCTTGCTACCATCTTGGTGCCCCCAAAATGACTGACTTGCCCCCCCTGGCTCCCAAACCTGGCTCCACCACTGATATAAGGACAGATTAACGGAGCTCAATATGTATACCTTAGAGTAAAGGAGGGAGAGAAGTGATATGATCAAAACATTCAAACACCTTAATGGCATTAACAAGGTGAAATAGTCTAACAGGTTTCAATATAAGAAAAACAGCAGGACAAGAGTACACAGCATGAGATAGGCATAAGGGAGCAATACAGGTGAGTATGAATAGATAGGCCATTGACAGAGCAAAGGCCAATGTCACATTAATAAGGTAGGAAAAGAAATGGGTGGACTGGATGGGTCTTGAGGTCCTTATCTGCTGTCAACTTCTATTTTTCTATGTTTCTATGATCAGTGACAAGTTGTGTTATGTCGCAACACATCCATTAGTAACTCTCAGTCAATACTGTTAACAATAGATAGTCCTTTAAACCTAGTATTCCTAGTGTTATAACTGTTTACAACCAAGGACACTGTGATATTGTGCAGTCAAAATATGGAATGACTTGCCAGATCATTTACATAACTTGCAGATGGTTATAATTTTAAGATTTCATTAAAGGAGCTAAAGTGAGACAATATAAATGTACCTGAACACATTGTAGACCGGGATTACAGTAACTGATTGAAATTTTGATTTGTTGATTGTTTATACTGTTTTGCATGTTATTTGTTATATTAGAGAAATAGTCTATCTTCATTGTAATGTATGTTTTGTCGTAAACCATGCAAAGCCTGTAAAGGGGTCATGTGGCCCACTGCTTTTCACCTGGTCAACAAAATTTTAAATAAAATAAAAAAATAAAGCTGCACTGTCAGTCTTTTTCATGTAAAATTTGATAAAAAGTAAATTTCGTGTTTATTATCCCTGGATATGCGTCTTCAAGTTTGACGTGCGTTCATCTAGTGTGATATCACAATTTGTTACATAAAAGTGACAAAAAAAGAATTAAATTGAGCTCATCCAGGTATGCTGTCCTCTGAGCAAGCCTGTTTTTGGTACGTGTGCTTGCGTCGCACTGTGTACACCTTTGGGGGATGGGGCCCGCTCCCGTAAAGGAACTTCAGACCCCTTCTGTCACTGGTGTGCATTTGTTTTTGAACTGATGCTTTCTGTTTGCAAATGCCACTGAAGTGTCAGCTAGCATGATTCATGTCCATATCATCTTTCACCTGCCTTCAGTGTCGACATTGATTGAGCTGATTATCCGTACCAAGTCTAGCCCTCTGGTAATGTTTATTAATTGTTTCAGTCATTCTAACATAGCAAATAGTCATTTATTCATCACTTGTATCATATATTTTTGGGGAATGCTACTTAGGGATTGGCAGGGTGCAAAGTCAGCATTGATTGGCACTTGTATTAGTCAATTCATGGTCAGATGGGATACAGTGACATACATCCATTTTTATTTTGTCATTTTTATGTTTTGTTTTGGTTCAGTGTCTTGCTTCATTCTACTGCAATGACTAGTGCATGGTTTTATGTCAATTTACCCCGATCCCGGTTTCTTTTTGTTCACCCACCGGTCTTACGACTGTAATTTTTTATTTTCCACTTTTGTTACTTGACTGTGCCCAGATACCAGGTGATTACTCTTGTAATCACTCCTGTAGTGTGCACTTCTGAACCAGTACATGACTCTGTTCACCTCTAGTACACTGTGCATTTTTACACCAATGAGTCCAAGGTCAGAGTGTGTCACTGTAATAATTATCAAAGTAGAATATATATCTCATTCTACCGAGACATATAACTCCCAGTTGGAATGCTGTCAATGCATAACCTTTTCATTTCCAGTGTCTAGAGTTTGCTCCTGTAGTTACCTGTTATTTCATTTGTATTTTGATGTTGTAATAGTAATTGGATGCGCCATATTGCATTTTCACATTGTTACACACAGGATAGTCAGGGGCATGAAGTGGTCAATCTGATTGCAAAATGTGTGCTCTGTGGATTCCTTATTCAGCCTTTTCAGTTTTGGTGGTGATGGTCATTTGCCACTACTGAAAAGTCAAGTTGTATGGGCAAAGAAATATAGGCTGTTGTATCCATTTCCCTCTGCCACTTTCTGTAGGATTAGCATGAGTCCGGGATAATCAATAAAAATGGCATTTCTCAATCCATGCTGGTTGGCTTACTATTTAGTGTTTGCTGGTGCAACCATGGCCAGCTGTGCAAGTGTTATTGTCAAGTTGCCCCTTCCCTATTCCCTGAACACCCACCTTTTGTAGAGTTTTTCAGTTTGTTACCATGCATGTATGGTAGCTGTTATGGGGTTCGCTTGTTTGTGGTGGCACAGTTAAACCATTTTGTTCTTGTCTACCGCACACCATGTGCAAAACACAATGTATTTTATATAGCTTTTCAATTGTGATGCGACATTCAACTCATTTTAATAGTCTACCAGCATGTCATGCAGACTGTCAGTGGTTATGTATTATCTGTTCGGTTGACAAGCAATGCACTACTCATGGCTGTCTGCATGCATTCACATCACCCTCATACGTGTATTCCCCTTGATGTCCATTTAATTTTTAATTTTTTTATTTATTGAAATGTTTCACCAGGAAGGCACACCGAACAACAAGTTGCTCATCTCCCGGTTTTATTTGTAACATTTTGGGCTTCACCATATTCAGTATTAATACACTAATTTTTAACACTGCATGCACTTGAGTCTGCATGACACTGTAATTGTGGTTTTTCTGTTCTAACTATGGATCCACAAACACAATGCTAAATGTCACAAGATGAACTTCACACCATTTCATCTCCCAAATAAAACTGTCTTGCTACTAACACTTCATTTTTCCATCAACCCCCAAACCCCCTGGTAGCAATTTTTGTGACTTTTGTGGGCACTTTTGAAGCATGCAGATGAGAGCTATGTCAGGCTGACATCTCAAATTTGCCAGTGGTGATGTTTTTTTGCTGGTTTTTCTTGTGTATGTGGCATACTTGAGTGCCTTGCTATTTGTATTGGGTGGCGGTACACACTGTGTGTCTCAATGGAGAATGGAAGAATAAGCCAATAAGTTCTTATCTTACTGTGATTTAAACCCCTGGCGCCACTACAGAGAACGCATTTGAACAACGAGTGGTCGACTTCTGTATTGCACTCTCTTTGATCAGACATCAGTGAGCTACATTGTTTTCTGTGTCTTTCCTTACTGTATTCCAGCAGTATCACCACCTCTTGGATGATTTCTGCTGATGATGTAATGAATTCAGACACTTCACAGACATCCTTCACCTTTTGGTGTGTTTTATGATTGCTTGGGTCTAGGTTGAAATTACATTCGCTGACTCCTGGCATTGTGTGGTGTTCAGACATGAGTGTTATTTCTCTTTTATGTTTACTGTGTTTCCATACATAATTGTCTAGCTCCTTCAAAACTCAGAAGCACCATTGTTGCTGTGTGGTGGTGGGTGAACTTCCTGCCATTTAGTTTGCTAGATTAATTCCCACTCTGTGCACATCCAAGTATGTCTTTGAAGATATCTGTGAAACATTCTCGCAAAATGTTTTGTAGGCTGACAGTAGGAAACCAACATTAATTTTCCTTGAATGCACCGAGACTTCATGCATTGTTGAACCCCCCCAAGATGTGAAGTTTGTTTCCAGTACTGCCAATGTAGCCTACTTTGAGTGATCGTTGTCGCTACATGTCAGCTGGTTGCAATAAGTTGTGAATGCAGCACTCAGCTATCCCTATTTGAATGATCCTCAAATGAGATGCTCTGAACTTGCCCTCAGTCACAATGTCTATGTATTTTCAATGAACATACAGCATTTATGTAACTTTCTTTAATTTGTCAGTGTCACGTTTACCTTGGAATGTAACTAAAGCAGCAGTGGCTCAGCACAACAATGGCAAGGACACACATTACACTCAAGGTTGGGTTGCCCTCCTCTCACTCTAGCTTACAAGTGTCTACATGGGGCAAGCACATACTATGCACCCATTGTTCACTCCAACTTTATAAGCGCACGTAAGAGTGATGCATAGCAAGCTCCATACATCAGGTGATAAAGTAATTAACAAATGTACTGAGGGCGAGTACAGACAGAAGGCAATGAATAGAGGAGTTCAACAGTTGGCTAAAGGGCTTGTGTGCAGACAGATAGTTCAGATTCCTGGGAGATTGAGGTGATACATGGCGGGATGAAAGTCTCTTTGCTCAAGATAGGCTTCACTTACATCAGGAGCGAGTATCAGTGCTTAGATGCAGGATGGATGAATTCTTGGAGGGTAAGCTAAATTTAAACTAGTGTGAGTGGGGAGTCAGGATTATGCAAGCCTCTGAGGGAGGTTCCAGGGGACAGACAGCCCCCAAAAAAAAGCGCAAGTCAAAACTGGTATAGGTACAGAAAAAGAACATATACACGGACAGGAGAGGGAAAGTGCAAGCTAGATTGTTATCAAGGAAACACTAGTTTGGGGGAGTGGAGAGGAATGTATGCAAATGTAAGGTGCCTAGTCAATAATGTTCCAGACCTGGCAGCAGTCATGGCTGAGACAGGCCTTGGTCTGGTGGGGATAACAGAAACTTGGTGTCATGGGGGCCAGGACTGGCATATGCAATTACCTGGGTACACATTGTTCAGGAAGGATGGGGAGAATTGAATGGGAGGTGGCAGCACTGTATGTGAGGGAGGGCATCAGAAAAGCAACCCACTCTCCTCCTGCCCTTCTATCCTTTCCATATATCCTGTACCCCAGATCACCAGATCCTTGTCATGGTATAGGGTGGCCCATGTTTCAGTGATGGCTTCAACAACCAGCCACTATTAAGACTGGAGCACCTGTAGCTCTGCTGTTTTATTACCTAGACTCCTCACATATAGGGAAACCACCCTTTCCCCCCTGCAGCACCTCGCAAGTTTATTCACCTTTGTTGAGTGGTGGCAGTTAGGCTGCCCACTCATCCTGGCCACTCTGTATGCCCCATTCACCATAACTAGTTTAACAGCCCTCTCCCAAACATATAATCCTACTTCTTATGCCTCTGCATCCCTTGCTCCTCCTTTCTCAACTTCACTCTGTTCTTTGCCTCCAGTTGGCTGTTATTTCATGTTTCCACTCATCCCACAATTAGCTCATGCCACTGTATGGTACACCACCCCTCCCGGCAAGATGTTGGACTACACTGTCCTCTACTTCCTTGCCCTACTTGCCTTTTGTTACTGGCAGCATTTTGGAGAATGCTACCGAGATACCAAATACTGAACACAGCTTCCACAAAACGTCAAACCTGCTCTTCACTGTCTCCACCATGTATACACCACAGCTCATCAGTGCCCACATGAACCACCACATTCGGCTGCTTCATTCCCCTCTTAGTGCATTTTAGTAGTGCCTGACCTGCCCTGTCTGCTGTCAGTCCAGGAATGGGTGCCACCCATGTCTAACTTCACCATTCACCCATACCCCCGGCCCCACTTGATCCATTTTAGGATAGAATCCCCTATTCCCACCGCAACCTATACCCATTTTGTCTACACAGCTACCATAACACTCCACTGGTCACTGTCCATAACCCAACAACCCAGTCTGTTTTTCAGTCCACCTCTATGCTCCATTTCATGCCTACCTGATATTCTTTATGCATCATCCCATGCCTTATTAGTCCATCCAACCCTTATGCACACCCTCTTCCCTGTTGAGCTCCCTGCCTTCCACCAATGGGCAGCTCCCTCTAGTCTGTGCCATTGACCAGTTCCCTTATCACCCACCCAAAACATCCCACTACCAGCACCATTATGCCCCAACCCTCATGGAGCCCAACCAGCTCTGGGTCAGGAACCCTGGTACCAACCCCTTCCACCTGATGACCCCACACAAGATCTTCCAGCAATCCACATCCATTTCTTAGTCCAGTTATGCATACCTCCTGCTTAACATCTCCACATCCACCAGTCCATGGCCTGTTGTATTTTCTTTGCCTACTCATGGTACTACCCTGCCTCCATGCCCCTTCAGTGGCATCTCTTGCACCGATCAACCATGTACCCCATAGGGTGTAACCATCACTCTGGAGATTCCTTCCCCCAACCTTGCCTTCAACCTTCTTCTCTCCCCCTCCAGCTTGTGGATTTCTGATTCCATGTCCTATAGTCTACAGCACATAGGACACTACCTTAGCCTCCACAGTGTGATCATCCATGCTGCCATCCCACAGCCATTGCTGACCATCTGACTGACCATCAAGGGTCATGTTCCGCTATCATTCCTCTGGCACCAACACCAACTTCCACTCCCATTTCCTCCACCTCTGTTCCCACCCTGCCTGCTTGGTACAGCCTTCCTGCACTATCATCATGCTGACTCTGAGAGGTATTTTCTGTCACCCAAGTGTATTTATATCCAGTATTCCATACCCCCAAGTAAATCCTCTAACTTATGTTCCCCTAACCCTAACCAACTCCTTCTCCTTATACTTATTTCTGAGCTGAAAGACCAAGTCTGCTGTCAAAGGCATCTATCTTCACCTGATCACTTGTCTTCTAGGTTTGCTTGAAAGGACAAAGCAAGGAGCGACATTATCAGAGAAAGAGAAACATTAATACTTCTTTTAGCTTGGTTGATTTACTGTGTGTTACTATTTTGTTTTTTGCTCACAGGTTTTCTTACTTTTTTATTACAGATTACAGCTTTACTGTTCACCAATTCATATTGATTTTGCAGTGTACAGTATATTTTCTGCTCGATTGTTACAGGGTGCAGCTATGTGTTAATGTTTTGTGCTTACAGATTGCTGCTTTATCTCTTAGATTCAATTTGTTTTGCAGCATGGTGTTTTTCTATGACTTTGTTGTAGTGCCTACAGGTTTGTGTTGTGCTTACAGGTATTACAGTTTACTGCTTTACTTCTCTCACTTCCACAAAAAGGCAAGGGACCTACACCTGTTAATACCTTCATAACCTATCAAGCTGCATAGGAGTAAATGCACGCACACAGTCTCATACACTAACAAATGAGAGAATGAAAAAATGAAGGGAGTGAGACATGTGAGGAGTGGTGCAATGCACTGGCAGTGGGACAGCAGTCATCCCAGAGATGTTCTGGAGGCTGCAGTACTGCCATATTTGCAGGCACCTAGCTTGTCTGAGGACGGAGGTTGCCCATCTCCCACCCGCAGGATATTTTCAGTTGTAATAGAACCTGTCACTGAGTACCACTGTGCTGCTTGATGAGTGTTAGGAGGTACATTATTTAACAACAGTCTTAATACAAGGGAAACTCTGAAATGCAGAGTTGCAATTTTGAATACAGGCTCATACTGAACAGTCATAATGTACATTACCTATAGAGGGCTGTCAGAGGTTCACTTTGAGAGGTGATCACTTTTTCTAGGTAAGAGTCCAATCCGGCAGCAATGTTCAAAGCTTTCTGTAGATAATCCTTTAGTTCTGCAGGAATATTTGGGCTGCTCAGTGATATATCCCTGGCTTTAGTCAGGTACTCCATAATGTATTCTAACGGGGTATCAGAAACTGAAATAAAAGAAAGCCAGTATTGTTTATGTGCTTCATTTACAAAAAAATGGCATTTCTTTATGTTAAAAGATTTTTTTGATGTAGAGACAGGTATGTTGTAAACTTTCCTAACCTAAATATTACCTATAGGTATCTCCAAAATATTTTCCACCTCACAAACAAAACTGATTGCAAAGTAAGTGGTTAATTAGCTCTAGGTAATTACTACCCTGATTTTCCTGGTAATACTAGGACGTGTGTGTGTGTGTGTGTGTGTGTGTGTGTGTGTGTGTGTGTGTTTGTCAAGATGAGCATTACAAATACTGTTCTCCAAGTGGATGAAACTGGTGACATTTCATAACTATACTGTGTGTAGTACCCAAAGGCACAGAGCAGGAAATGTAGCTCTGTATTGTGTAACATCTATCCAACCAGTATTTTAATATCATTTCAACTACTAACACCCCCCCCCCCAAAACAAAAACAGCAGACAGATTTGGGCACATATGATTTGTCAACTTCCTTGTTCACATTTGCAAAGTCATTTTACAAACACAAACAGAGCACAATATGTCAATCAGCCTCAGCACTTTTATTTTATAACAATCATAGAAACAGAGAAATGGTTACAGGCAGAAAATGACCAATGGTCTTCCCAGTCAGCTCTGATCCTACCTATTGTGACCTAGCCTATAACTGAATGGGCTTAGTCTGAACCCCCTCTTAGCAGCTATGTCCATTTAGTAGCTGTAATCCCTTGTACCTCCTCTGCTCCAATTGCTATCAGTTCCTTAGATCTGTTACACCCAAAATGAATCCCTGCACCCTCTCTGTAAAGAAGTACTTCCTCACATCTTTTTTAAACTTAACCACAGCCAATGTGTATCCATACTCCCATCATAGTTCCATTCATTGCACTTGAATAAGTGTTGACAATGTGAAAATCTTTTCCCAAACATTTGGCCAAGTATTTGGTATTTAAAAGCCAAATATTTGGGAAAAGATATTCAGTATTTGGGTATTTGGCTGAATTACGTAAAAAAAAAACTAAAAATGAAAAAAAAAACAGCCCTCCACCCAACACCAAGTCTAGTTAAATATAACTCATCATCCTCCCACCCTCTTTGTGAAGTCTCATCCCACCTTTCTCCTCCTTTGTAGCACCCAAAATATGTTTGCTATTTGAAATGGTATCACACGATGGGAAACTGGCACAACCCACTCTCTTCCACAGCTTGACACCATTGTTCTCAACTTAAAATATGCTTGTTTGCACTAAGCAAAACAAATACTTGATGTTCCTCCACCTTACCACTTTGGTAGGACCCTGTTCCCACCCTCTGATCCACCCCAGCACCCAAATGTAGTCAGAGGAGACGGTGACCAGCACAAAGTGCCCTCCTACATGGCTGGTCACATCTTCGTGAATGATAGCACTCTCGCCTACTGTACTCTGTGTAGTAAAACTAGCTGATCACATGATTAGCTGATTTTACTATACGGAGTGAGCGCAAGCACTTTCCTACATGAGAAGATGACTAGCCATAGAGGAGGATGAGTTGTTCCAATCACCTTCCTCTACGACTACAATTGACTGCTTGAGGGGGATCAGCGGGTGGGAGAAGAGTTCTGCCAGGGTGGTGGGGTGGAAGGTATATCAGATATTTTTTTTGTGCAAACAAGGGCATTTTAAGTTAAGAAACACAGCAGCCAGCCCACCCGCTGGCACAACAGCAAGGTGTCAGTCTGAGACACCAATGTTCTGGATTCATGAACGAACCTGGGAAATCAGAGGGCTGGCCAGGGGAGAGGGACTGAGTGTCTCAAGGATGGCTCTTCTTGTCCAGGGGGAGGGGGTTGTGTGTCCAGTGCAAGTTGAACCCCTGGCACAGGTGGGGGGTTCACTGCGACCCATGCATATTCTCTTTGGAGGCATCTCAGATGCTGGCATCATTGCACACCACTCCTTCTTCAGGGGGAAAGAACTGGTAAAACTTTCGGCCACCATCCATAACCCCCCACTTCCTATGGCCCCGATCAACCACCATGGCAGTCCCACCCTATGACCTATCCTGTTGTCCACTGTACCCATTCAAAATCCCATGACCTGCCCTGGGGCAAGCCAGGTAGGCAATGCTGGTAGGCACCCCTACTGGCATTCTTCTCCCATCATCGCAGGCCTGCACAGGTTAGGTGGCCCCACCCAGGGGGGCAATCCAGAGGGTATCGTGGGTTAAGAAGGTAAGTTCTGGGATGAAGAGGGGGACCAGGGGTTGGCAGGGGCTGAGCTGCAAGGTGGTACTGCCAAAAAAGCATAGTAAATAAAAAAAAAAGGAAAGACAGTGGCCAGCCATGAAGGAGGGTGGGTTGTGCAGTTTGCCCACCATGGGATAGTACTTCAAATACAGTATTAAACATGTTGTGGGTGTTGGGGGAGGAAGATAGAGTTGAACTTCTCAGAGAGGGTGGGGGGATGGGATTTATTTAACTGGATTTGGGTTGGGGGAGAAGGATGGGTGCCAGTTACTTTTTACATTTTGTTGAACAAAAAGTATTGCCTAAATATGAAAAGTCCCCCTAGTCGGGAAGGGCTGCTGAATATTTCTGGTATTTGAGAAATACTATTCAGTCTTTGCACAGCCCTATGATCTACCCTGTTAATTTCATTGTGGTACAATTGTGCCCAGCATCATGTTGTGTTCTGCAGTTTCATGCATCACGTTATTGTAGCATTTTATGGATGCCAGTGATGCAACACTTAGTTTGTGCTGCGGAGATGCTGATACTAAGATGCTTTCACAGTGCCCACCTGTAGGTGGCCTTACTGATTCATTCACATTTCCAATATAGTCTGCCCATGTTAATGTCCATAATGCTCATGCTGACAGCAGGGAAAAGACAGCCTGCTCTTTCACTTACAGCACACCGATCAATACTGTATTTGAATCTGGGCATCTGGTGGTCATCAGGGGACCCTTTGGGGAACATGTATTCCAGATTTCATGATAAAACACCAAGAAACGGCAACATTATGGGTACTTTTGTGAGAGGTCTTTAAAATTCAGTCACTTATGAACAGTGGAATGATGGCCTGCAGTTTCAAATACACCACATAGATGCCCCACCCCCTTGAAAATCACGTTACCCTTATTGTTTGAACCCAGGCATCTGGTTGTCATCAGGGGACCCTTTGAGGAACATGTATCCCAAATTTCTGGTTGATACACCAAGAAATGCCAAAGTGAAGGGTGCTTTGATGTGATGTTTGTTAAATAAAGCCTGGCCGTCAGAGGAGAGAAAATGTGGTCCTTCTGTTTGACAAGGAACACACAAAATCCAACACCCCTCCCCAAAAAAACATTTTCCCCTCAATATTTGAATGTGCCTTTCTGGTTGCTGGATCTTGCCGGGGACCCTTTGGGGAACATTTATCCTGAATTTCTTGTTAATGCACCAAGAAATGTCAAAGTTATGTGTACTTTTGTGTGATGTTTGTCAATCAAAGTCAGGCCCTCAGAGGAGAGTAAAAGTTGTCCTGTGGTTTGAGGTGATGCATTTTGGTTGCTTTCCAGTGTATTGTTTTCAGTCTTTCGCTGTCTTTATTAATATGAGCACTCCACAACTGCATACAGTATTGTACTGTAAGCGTGACCTTACCATGGATCTGTAATTCTGAACTAGAATTACGATGAATACTCCCCTATTCAAGAAAGTCAGTCTTGCTCCCCCCCACACACACAGAAACACATATACATCTAAAAAAAATGAAGCACTAAACTCAAATATTTATTTAGATAGATTTTTTTTACTAGGAAAAGTACACTGGGCAATGTCACTTTTTTCAGTGCAATCTGGCAGGTGGATATAGTGAGGATGGGAAATACAGCAAAGTCAAAATACTGCTACAGCAAAATCAGCCATATACAAAAAGGCAAAAGGTATGATTCAGTAATACAGTGCAACACTGTGAAAAGTTGAGACATATATTTACAATAATATACAACTGACATTCGAGAGTACTGTATATAAAGTATTACAAAGTAAATTGTAATATAATTACTCGGTTCCATTTTTTTCTAATTGGAAAAAGCGTATATTAAATACCATAATACCTGAGTAGGTATTACGGCATTCACATGGCATTCTTCCACATAGAAAGTGATCCATAAATACTCAACTTTCAGTCGAATTTGCACCACAGTAAATCTTGTGAAAAAAAAAAAAGAAACTTTCTTCTACCTTGTAGTTTGCCACTGTAAAGACTTTTACCACGGTCCCTAACTAATCACCCTTTCAACCCTCCCCTCTGCAGATCAAATGACTACACCACTTGGCAACGCAAGCAGCAACATGAAAAAAAAATACTATGAAGATCTTGCTTGTTTTTTTCATTAATCTTTCTTGTTTCAGTAGTTTAGTTAGTTGCATTTACCAGTTGAACTTATCGTTTACTGTTTCAATTACCAAATAAATCATTCCATTGATACAAGGTAAGACTCCATTTCTTCATTTTTCAAACTGGTGAAAAAATTGTATCCTTCAATTATATATAACAAAATATGGGGTGCAGTGTGTTTACTTTAATTTAACACACACCCTCATTGTTGGATGGCTATCATAAACCCCTCGGGCTTCACCCTCGGGGTTTATGTGCCATCCAACAACTTGGTGTGTGTAAAATTCTCATAACACACTGCACCCCATACTTTATCCTATACATAATGTACTACACTGTACATCAGTTTTATAAAGTATACCACTTTATACAGTAAAACAGAACTAAAGTGACCTGTCTTCTAAAAGAAACAGATATACTTAATTTGCTCTAAACTTCAAAACATGCCAGCTAAACATAGCAATGTGTTGCTCAGTATGATCACTGGGGATTCAGACCAGGAAAAAAACTTTTATTCTAAAATGTCAACCCTCTCAAAGTTATGTGAAACAGCTATTTTAAGAGATATCACAGCATTACATGTACATAGAAACATTATAATTGTTTAGTTGTTGTTGTTTTTTATTATTATTTTTTCATAAGTATACATCCAGGTTTATGCCATTTTGATGCCAGGCTATTTTATCAAGGCAACAGCATATTCCAGGGTTCTATAGCAGATATAGTGTTGACAGTCAGGATGAAGTGCCGTTATAACAATTTCTATGAGAGATAGGTTGCAAAATCCTGCAGGAATACATTTCAGTGGATGTTGCTTTGTCACAAGTGTAATCTTGATAGGTGGCGCTATATATGATCCTATATGGATAGGTATTTTTCCCCATTGGATTCATTATCAATTTTTCACAGTATACCTCTGCAATAAAAACTGTATACCTTGGTAATTAAACTGTTTACCACTACAAAAAACATTCATAGAACAAAATTACAAAGATGAAAAACAAATTAATCACAACTACTGTACAGTCAATTTACACATTAATTAACAAAACAAAGAAATTACAATACATTCCCATGTCAATTAACCCATTCACCACAGAGACTTTCAAAAAGACTCCCAGACCTACAAAAATATTCAGACCAAACAAAAACAACATCATTAACACCCTTTTAGTATTCAACACATTTTCCACCACACAGCAATGACAGTTGTTGCACCAGTTCTCTCCTCAGACACCAGTCTCTCCATGCTTTCTTCCCCTCAAATGCCAGAACATGCTGCTCATTCATGGCTCATTGACCACAGACTCCAGCCCTCGCTCACATGCCATTCCTGACAACAAACCACAGTGACTCCCATGCAACATGCCACCACAGCTAGGAAATGCAGATCCCATGCCATTCCAACTACCAACACAACAGCACTCCCAATCACCAATTCAAGGGGCACAAAAAAATAGAACCAGTTAAACCCTCCACTACACCACAGAAAGATGGTATGGTGAAAAAAACACAAAAGCAAAACCCAGATATGATAGCAAAAGCTATCAAAACCTGAGATGATCATCCTAATGTACTATATAAAATATATATGTAAGTATTCTATGGAAAACCATATAGTCTCTGGGTCTATTGAGATTATAATATGAACATACGAAATTGCCAGCAGAAACAGGCCTCATGGTCTATCAAGGCTGCTCAAGTGTGCAGCTAGCTCCTCATCTCGCAGCTGCCCCTCCCTCCCCCTTCCCAGTATCCCTTACCCTTCCCCTGTCCCAACCCCTCTTGAAACTTACCACCGTCTTACAGGACACTATCTTGTCTGGTAAGGTGTTCCATTTGTCCACACTCTTTCCATGAAAAAATGTCTCCTCAGCTCCCTCTTGAATCTTCCCCCCTCCAGTCTCAGTACATGCCATCTCAAGTCCCTCACCCTTCTCATCTGAAAAATCCCTTCTGCGTTGGTCTTGTTCATCCCCTTCAGATACTTAAAGGTCTCGATCATATCCCCCCTTTCCCCTCCTGTCCTCCAGTGATTGCATATTCAGCTCTCCCAGCCTGTCCTCATAGAGCTTGCTCTCCAATCCCTGGATCATCTTTGTGGCTCTTCGCTGCACTCCCTCCAACAATCTGATGTCCTTCCTCAGGAATGGGCACTAGTACTGCATGCAGTACTCCAGGTGGGGCCTGATGAATGATCTGTACAGAGGAAAAATAACCTCCCTCCTTCTGGAAGAGATCCCTCTTGCAATACACCCCAGCATTTTGTTGACTTTTGCTGCCACCTTCCTGCACTGAGCAGAGCTGTTCATGCTCCCTGTAATGATCCCTCCTTGGTCCTTCTCCTCTGTGGAGCTCCCCAACGTACCCCACTCAAGTGATAATCCCTCCCTTGGTTCCTGGCTCTGAAGTGCAGAACCTTGCACTTCTTGGCGTCGAACCCCAACTGCCATGTTTCTGTCCACTCCTGCAGCTTAGTCAGGTTCTCCTGCAACCCCTTCCACCCTCCACATCATCATCCACAGCTCCCATCTTGTTATCGTCTGTGAACAGGCTGATCTTGCTCCAGATCCTGTGTGAGAGATCTGCAATAGAAATCCCAAACAGCACCGGTCCCAGTACAGATTCCTGTGGTACTCCACTTGTCACTCCTCCCTATCCCTAGTCTTTTCCCCTTTATCCCTCCCTGTGCTGCTTCTCCACTGCCTTTACCCATAACTAGGGGAATGAGCTCAGTAGGCTCCCCTTTCTGGACCCTTTTCCTATCAGCAGTCCCCTTGCCACCCCCTTCTAGTTTAAATCCACTTTTGTTGATATATACTCCTCTATTCCCTGTTTTAGTACTACCTTCCCCACTCAAATGTAACCTGTCCACTGCGTATAGGTTACTATTGCCCCAGGTCCTGCGCCAGTCTGACACTAATCCATACTCCCTGGTACAGCACCAATCCCTCACCCACTCATTGTACTCCTCTATCCTTTTTTCCTCACTGTACTCACACATGGTACTGGGAGTAACTCACAGAATGCCACTGACTCCCCCTACCTCCTCACACTGCCTACCCAACTCCTCGAACCTCCCCTTTACCACCTCTACCATCTCCCCCGCCAAGTCATTTGTACCCACGTGCATCACTATGTGAGGTTTCTCCTTCCCCTTCCGTGTGCACTTCAAAAGTGCCTGTCCCACCTTGCCCACAGTCAACCCCAGACTAGCCTTGACCTAGATACGACTGTGCCTTTCTCCCCTTCTGCCCCATCTGACCCCTTTCAGTATAGAATCCCCCAGCACAAGTACCCCATCTTCTCATCCCATACCCCCTCCTCCTGTTTTCACTGTCCACATTTTCAGAGTCCACGCTTCTCTGCTCCTTATTACCTCTATCTGCACCATTTGTGACTCCTACATCTCCCCCCCATTTCCACCTCTCCCTCTGCCTCTACCCTGCTGTTCCACTCCCCCTTCTTCCTTTTCTAGCCTGACTCCTGGCTCCTTGGCCTTCACTCTCCTTCTCCTCCCTTCCCCTCCCCCATGATCTCCAACATCTCCACTACCACCTCTAATGCCAACACTGCAAATCTATTACTTGCTACCCCCGCAGTGGTGCCCATCTCCTCCTTCCCCCTGCCGTTAGCCACCACTCCACTTACTGCCCCTCTGCTCTCCTCATCCCCACCCCCACATCCTCATGGGATTTAACCCTGCTAATCCTCCTCCTCCTCTGCTTCTCCCAGCTATTCTTCTCCGGGATCCCTCCTGCCCAAGCCCCTTCCTCACCCTCTTCAGCTCCCTCCAGGGCCCCTGTACCTCCTCTTTCAGTCTCCTCAGTCTGTAACAAATTGGACAACCTCTTAGTTTCCATAGTATATTCATCCAAATAGCTGCCCCACAACCATTGCACAGCACTATCCTCCCGGTGTCTGCCTCCCTCACTCCATGGTGCCCAACATTCCATCCACTATTCTGATGTCTCCCGCCACCCATATTAATGCCCCTCCACCCCCAGTGTGATCCCCCCATAATGCCTCATTTTCCTTCCCTCCATTATTTACACTTAACTTAAATGTAACCTCAGTTCCTTATCACACAGTCTGTACAGCAATAGCTGGATACCATATGTGACCCTACTAGCTTGCTTCTGAGTCCTTCTTTATCCCATTCTCCCTAGCTTGCTAGCTCAGAAATTCTAGTTAACACATTTATACATGATCTTGCCAATCTGAACTTTAGATCTTCAACTTTAAAATATGTAGTTACCCTTTATTAACCCAAGCTTATCAGTTTGACTTTCAAACTTGCAACTTTAAAACATTTAAACTTTAAAATACAACTAGTAAAAGCTTGAGTGTCTGAACTTTTCACCACCAGATTATTAGCTTTAAGAGTTAGTTCACATGGGCAGTTTGCAGCTCCCCAAGCTACTCCCTCACAGCCTCCAAGCCCAACCCCCAGTGGCTTTCCAATATTTAAGAAAGGCTGGTGGAGGGGGTGGGTTGGAGAGCTTTTCCAGCCAGAAACAGTCCTCCAGTTAAAGGAAGATTTGAGCTACTCTCAAACCAACAGCAGACTCACAAAAGATCAGTTACAGAGTTAAACTCAGTCCCCTACCTCTTACCACAACAAACAGAATGAGCAGACAAAATGGCTCTGTGAACACTTAAATAGAGATTCAAACTGAATTCCAAACAAATTTAATTGGCTGATCTGTCTCTTGCATTGTGGGCCCATGGCATCATTATCATATTTGGCCTTCTTGATGGGTATGTTTCATATACAGCACAGAAAAAGTGTTATGAAGCTAAGGTTGCAACCAAAGTACTGTACGGTGCTGAAATATGGGGGATTAATAGCAACCTCCATGCCTTAGAGATGATACAAAACAGTTACCTAAAACTTATACTGGGAGCCCATAGAACTACTTTTAGTGCAGTGGTAAGAGCCCAAACTGGCACCCTATCTATACAAGCTAAAGTGATGAAAAGAATATTAACCTGTTGGTTAAAAATGCAGTGCTCCCTCTCTATAGAACCCCTCTATAACAAACTACCTCTAACAGTGAACACCTTTGATGGATCCCATTGTTCAATAAGTAGACATATTAACACCTTGCTATAGTAAACACCTAGCTATAGTGAACACCTCAGCTGACTCCAGAGGTGTTCTAGTAATTTCGTCTCCAACAGACAGTTTACTACTGAATTACTGGTTAGAAGCAAAACAATCTAAGAAAGAAAAATCATGCTTTGGTAGATTAAATCAGCTATTGAATAGGATGGGGCTAGATAATAATTCTGTGTCTGAAACCAACAGAGACTATAAAGATTTTAGGGACAAAGCATTGCTAAGAATAGTGGACACAGCCATATAGAAAGATATGGCATCAGTTCGGGACTCATCACTCTTAAAATTCTGTAAAAAATACTATGCCATGAAAAAATATTTGTTATTCTGTGAAATTGCATTGCACAGGAAAGCAATTTGCAGATTAAAATTTAAGAATTTAGTAAATGTTTAGACACCCCTAGTTAATAGATTGTCGCCCATAGCATGTATCTGGAATGAGAATATTATGTTATCTGTACCTCATATTCTGTTAGAATGTGATAAACTAAAGAAGGAAAGGCATAAAAGGAAATACTGTATCCATTTAGCAAAGAAATAAAGGAGAAAGATATTGGCAATATAATAATTCTATTGTTATCCACAGACTCCAAAGCAGTAACGTATGCAATGGGGAACTTTGCACAAAAAGCTAATCAGGCTTTATACATACAATTAAAAGCATAGATTCCTGCAAACACTGCAAAACATCTTTAGAACTATATGTAATTTAGGGAGATAACGAAGTTCCCCAGGTCCCTGAGCCAAGCCTCAGAGTCAGTTTCAGAATTAAATTATATATGCTTACAAATATTAACTTGGCTGGTAAGATCATATAGCATGCTAAAATTTTACCTGTGCCCATGAATATAACCAAAGGTATTAAAAAGAAACAGATGTTTTGAATGTGACTTGCTGGTTTGTGATATCTAACTACTGATTTTAATAGTTGTGTATGTAATATCTGTTTTTATGCATACTTTGTGAAATAAAGAATTTGAACACAGGAGTCCATTATCATGTATTTCACTATATACCTTTCAATTAAATTTACATTCCAAACAATTAAAGTTGCATACCTCCTCACCAAAACCTGTAAATTGTGGGAAAAAACCTCTGTAGAGCAACATTATGACCATCAAAACAACCTAATGACCAATTATTAATATAATAGCTATTAAATAGAATAATACATAGGAGTGAATGCATTACAAGGGAGTAATCCCATCGAGAGGTTCTGGGGACATGGGAAGCTCGAGAGGTTCGCATGTCCCCAGAACCTAGAGATGGGAGTACTCTTTGTAATGCATATACCCTTTGTGTTATTTTTGTAATATATGGAGCCAAATTCTGTAGGAAATTGTGTCAGTGTGATTTTTGTTCTCCAGATTCTCACTCGGCTGCCGCTCTGCCCCCCCCCCAAGTCGCTAGCAAGTCTTCACTCGTTAGGAAGTCCTACCTGGTTTTTTTGTCCGTGTAAGTGCAGGATCAATGAGGTACTGCTGTCTTGCGTGGTAAAAAAAGTCGAGGTGGAAATAAAGATCCCAAGTTCTGTGGGTACGAGTTACTGTCGCGAAGTGAGAGATGGCAGCCATTTTTTTGAAAGTATTCTGCCCTCTGTGAGAGAAAAGGCAGCCAATCACGAAGCACGGTTTACAAATCTTGCGTCCTGAGTCTAGCGACTGCAGAGAGCGAAGCTTAGCAACCAGGTCTGAATCTTGGGCATGCGCTGTTCCGTTTAACTGATAATACTATCATTCAGAGCAGTAGCGATACTATTATCACTTCTGAACGATAGTATTATCAGGGACGAACGATGGTATTATCACTTTGGCTAATGTGGTATTACTGGGATTTTTTTGTATGGGTTAGTGTACTATTAATTAAGCATCTCCATATATTACAATATGTTTATATACAGCTTATATCTATATACAGTATATATTATAAACCCTCCAAACCAGGCTCTCCACTATCATATACAAATTTGCAAGGTGGTGCTGCCTTTAATACTCAAACTCAATCCCTCCAGTAAGTGCACTCACCTCTTTTATTCATCAGCACTTGTTCTATGGTTAAGTGTCCTTAGCTTCATCTGATGAAACTATGCAGGGCTGCGGTGAAACATAAGGCTTTTTGTCACCTGTAACATGGCGTTGCTCTAGCAGCTTTGTGAACTATTCCTGTCTGTGCTCTGTTTGTTTCAAATTGCTTGTCTTGGAAACATTTTTTTAAACAGGGATGCAGTATAGCACAGTGGTTTAAGGCTCTGAGCTGCAAATCTGGTGACATCCAGCAGACCATACCTGGGTTTGAGTCCCACAACTTCCACTTACATACTGTGTGATCCTGAGCAAGTCATTTAACTTCCCTGTACTTGGTTGCTCCTGTAAAAAAAGTTTTCATCTTAGTGTGCTACTCCTGGTTAAACAACCAAATAAAAAACAGTCTTTTATACTGTAAGTACTGGATTTTGAATGTTTTCCACAAGACACATGTATGAAAAGCTAAGTACATATTACCATAGCATAAGTGCTTATGAATAAAGGAGGTGAGTGCACTTACTGGAGGGACTGAGTATATATTACAATGATGTAGTAGGGCTACTATATGTCAGGCTGAGCTTGAGTTTTTATGTTTCATAATAATTCAATGGATTTGCACAAAAGTTTGCATGCACAGTATCAGAGGGTGGCTCTGCTGACTTGTCAGGTTTCATTCCAGTCAGATGGTGTTTGATTCCAAGAACTGGATAGCAAAAAACATAAAAACCAAAAAGTTAAAATGTTTTTGCTATTTTTTGTCATGGTCTAGTGCCCAGATGGTTTGGAATTTTGTTCTGAGTAGGAAGGGTTTGGCCAACAGATGTGGCTTTCACTGGTTTAGAGAAACAATATTTATCTATTCCAAAGTTAAAAGGATTTGAAATTTCAGTTCTGAGCATGTTCAGTAGGGTCTTTTGGATAGACATTTGATACCCTGTTGAGCATGCTCAGAACTAAAATTTAAAATGCTTATAACTTGGGAATGGAGTATTATTTTTTCACCAAACCAATGAAAGGCACCATTCTGGGACCTACCCTTTCTACCCCAAAATTTCAGAATAAAATTACAAACTGTCTGGGCTGTAGATGATGACAAAAAGAAACTAAAAATAAAACCCAATTTTAAAAAAAAATGTACTATCTGGATCTTGGAATCCGCACATCTGACTGGAACAAATGTGACAAATCAAGACACCTCACACACCAGAGTGAACATGCAAAATTTAGTGCAATTCTGTTGAATGGGGGTGAAGCTATTAATATATTTACACACAGTGTATATCTATATACAGTATTATAGTACTGCAACAGTGCCACTATAGTTATGGATGAGCTGGGGTTTCTATGTTAAACTTCAAATTTTGCACTTTAATAACTTTGCAACCATTCAACTGATCTGCACAAAATTTAGCATGTGCTGTCTCGTGGGGTAGATCTCATGACATGCTAAATTTTGTTCCAGTCAGATGTGTGTAATCTGAGAACAGGATAGTGCAAAAACATTAAAATCCACCCTTTTCACAGTTTTTTTGTCAGCACCTTTCACCCAGATGGTGTGGAATTTTGGTGTGAAATTTCTATGGTAGAAAGAGCTTGCTTGGGTCACAGAACTGCCTTTTGCCAGTTTGGTGAAAAAAACATTAATTGATTTCAAAGTTATTTCATTTTTAAGTTCCCATTATTTTCCATGGGAATTTCACTCTCCAGGAAAAGCTTCCTGTAATGAAAAAGGAATTTGGACTCATGAAAAAGGATTCTTTTTCATGATGGGCCAATCCTTTTTCAAGAGAAAGAAATCCTTTTTCTTGAACTACCACCGTGTTTTCTGTTTTGCAGATTTATAAAATTTAAAGCTCTCCAAAATGGATTCTAGCAGAGACACCAAAACTTGCATCTTGCTAATCCTGACTTCATGTTTTACATTCTTTGGTTATTTGCTCCCAATATGGCCCCAGAACTTTTTTTAAAATGTTATTTAAATCCTTTGTTGGGACTTGCTAAGATCCTTACTGTGAATATGAAAAAGGATTCATGAAAAAGGATCCTAACTCATAAACAAGGATTTAAAAAAAAACTAAGGCTGGCAGTATGGCCTAGAGGTTAGAGTAACAAGCTACGAATGAGCTTGGTACATCCAGCAGATCTGGATTTGATTCCCACAACCTCCACTTGCATATTGTATGACTCTGAGCAAGTCACTTAACCACCCAGTACTCCTGGGTCACCCCTGAAAACAGGCACTTGTGCCTAGTGGGCCTTACCCAGTTACCAAAGAATGAAAAAAAATAAAAAATAAATCCCAAATCATTTTTTGTGAGAGAGGATCTTTTAACACAAATACAAAAAAAGGCTTAGCAAAAAAAGGACCCTAACTCACGAAAAAGGATTAAAAAAAACCTAAGTCCGAAATCCTTTTTCATGCAACGGGATCCATTCTTGCAAGCAGAGGTATGCAAAGTTGTCAAAATTTGCTCTGCATAAAACTTCTCAGATTCTGAATATTCTACACAGTTTTCTGTCCCGCGAAGTCCCACTTTGAAGCATGTTGGGCAGATTCACAAAATTTCAAAGTCAAAGGTACAGGTGTCCCAGATTTGTGAAGCTTGAACTTCGCCAGCGAAGCTCAGCATACTAGTCGAAGTTTGCAATGAACAATGGGATATGAGGTCATATGCTGCTGAACAGCCAGTGAGAAGCTAGTTTTCTTATTCTGTGTGTGTGCTGTGTTTGAGAGAGACTTACAGAACAGAACATGTGCTGCAGCTTAGAGTCAAATCTAAAAATATTATATAAAAGAGCATTTTGTTTGTCAAATTGCTTCAGAATTGTTACTGTGAGTGCTGTTTGCACACAGAGTGATTTTTTTCTGTTGCTTTACTCCATCCTGTGTTGTTTATTTGCAGTATTTAGTTTTCTGATTGAAATTTTGATTTGGTGGCTTATGTGGGCCGGGGGAGAGTAGGAGCAGTTTAGAAGGTACAGTTTTCTTCTGAACAAAATCATCTGGCAAGTGCCCTGTCTTTTCTAAAGAAACAAAATCACTGTCCTCCTGACTGTGATTTAACCCGAGTGATTTTTGTGTGACTGTGTGCAAAACTGTATTTAGGACAAAAAAAAATCACTGTTCTCCAGACAGCAATTAAGCTGAGTGATTGTTGTGTCCCTACATGCACAACTGTATTTAGGCAAAAAAAATCACTGTTCTCCAGACAACGATTTAAGCCGAGTGATTGTTGTGGGACTGCATACACACCTGTATTTAGGAAAAAAAATCATTGTTCTCTAGACAACAACTTAAGCTGAGTGATTGTCGTGTCCCTGCATGCACAACTGTATTTAGGACAAAAATCACTATTCTCCAGACAGCGAATTAACCCACGTGATTGTTGTGTCTCTGTGTACACACCTGTATTTAGGAAAACAATCACCGTTCTCCAGACAGCGATTTAAGCTGAGTGATCATTGTGTCCCTGTGTGCACAACTGTATTTAGGAAAAAAATCACTGTTCTCCAGACACCGATTTAATGCAACTGATTGCTGTGTGACTGCGTACACACCCGTGTTTAGGAAAAGAAAAAATCACTGTTCTCCAGACAGTGATTTAACCTGAGTGATTGCTGTGTCCCTGTCTACACACTTGTATTTAGGAAAAAATTACTGTTCACCAGACAGCGATTTAAGCTGAGTGATTGTTGTGTCCTTGCGTGCACAACTGTATATAGGAAAAAAAATTACTGTTCTCCAGACAGCAATTTAAGCCAAGTGATTGTTGTGTGACTGCGTACACACCTGTATTTAGGAGGTGGTGGTTCATGTGCAGCAACATGAGGACAACAGTCATGAAGAGGAGCTGCATGTTACAGAGCCTGTGGCACTTGCTACTGAGGCAAACAGACTTGCTAAGTCTGATGAGGCTGCCAGCAGTGCCAACTTTTTTCCAGACTATGATGTGGATGATGGTGATGTGTCAGATGACATGGATCCCTCATGGGAGCCAGAAAGGAAAAGGGCAAAACAGGGTGTTGCAGAACATGTCTTTCCTGTTGCCTTAGCTGCTAAAACCACCAAGGAGAAGGTCACCCCAACCACTGTTTCTCCCATTTTTTCATGTTCGTGCAAATAGTACATATGTCAATTTATTTTAGCTTTATTTTTAAGAATGCGAGAACTATAGAGTTTGAATCAGAGTTAAATATCAATAGTGGTTAAACGCCATCTAGTGGTATACAATATGAATAACAGAAGCTAAAAATGTATTTACGTTACAAATGAATGTAGATTATGAACAATGTCTATAACTTGTACAAATAAGTTTAAACACTAGATCCTCACCCTGAAGAAGCCTACGCAGGTGAAACATTGGTGTTAGAGGATCTATTTCTAAAAGAAAAAGAAAAGAAAATAACCCAAAAACTTTATGAACATTTATGGAGTGGCTGAACTTTTTTCCTTATTGACTTCTGTGACTTCACCCACCAGCCCCCAAACTTTACCATAACTTGAATAAAGGGAGGGAACCCACACCCAACCATTGCTTTGTTGAAGATTTGTGAACCCTGCGAAAGGTTTACTATGTGGATGGACTCCCTATACATGAACTTTTCTTCAGCCTTTTTGGACTAAATCTATACCTGTTGAGGGTACCACTACTGTATGTTTCATATACAGTTTGAATTCAGTGAGTAGTAGAATCCTTATCTTTGTGTTATATTTTGTAATAGTATAAACAGACATGAACAGTTTTGCTGAAGCAGGTGGCAGCGCTAAGGAGAGACTGCACACTTTGGGTTTATTGAGGATGAGCAGTGTAAACTCTTTACAGCAATTAGGACACTGAAAAATCTAGATGTGACCACTAATGAACAAGAACTTAAAATAGACTTGTACAATTGCAAAAAAAGTACACCAAGCTGGAATGGCATGGTATCACTCTAGGGGAATATTTAATCTATAAAATAATCCCGAGGGGACTCAGGGTATTAATAGAATCAAATATTGGTGTGGAATCAATGAAACTAGCTGACAGATGGGAAGGCATTAGAAATCATTGTAGCAATGACTTTTTGAATGCAATAATTGAAACTGTATTGGAGGGTAGAAGCGCTCTAGCTGATGACATCACTAAATTACAAGATCAATAGAAGCTAGCCTCAGAAGAGAAAAAATGTAAAAAGACTCTTAAAGACATCAAGAAAACACTTTTTTGAGTTTGAAGAAGAAGTCAAAAAAACTAAACTCAAAAAATTCAGACAAGTAAACAATGACTATAGGTTAGATCATGTATACAACTGGAAGGTAAAAATTAATTTTAGATACAATAGAAATGAGACAGACTCAGATAGTTCTGACAGATACATCAGAGAACAGACAGAGCACCTCAAAACCAACAGACAACACCAGGGGAATCAACCGGATACCTACCAAGAAGAATCCCCAGACATACTACATCAGATCCCAGGAATACATACCAGAAACCAATACCAGACAACAAACAGCACCAAGTGGAGGAAGAGGAGGTGGAGGCAGAGGGAGAGGTGGGTACAAAGGGAGGAGAATATAGCCATCTTTAACTTGAGTCATAGACATCTATCAGACATTGAGGTAGGGGTGCTCACTGGAGGCCTTTCTTTCTCACCCTTCATCCCCCCCATAGAATTATGATCATGAGTGACCTACACAGGTTTTTCATACAAATTCACCTAAAAAAGCAGTTCCACCTCCAATCACCCCCCCCCAAAGATCCCATGATTATGAACTTAAGAACAGATATGCAATACAAATCTGCTTACAGTCCACAGTAAGGACAACGTCCAAACTTCAAGGCCTACATTAATCAGGTACTCCTAGACACCGAATTAGTCCTAAGAGATACCCCCAACCCAAAACCCAAGTATAATTTGAACAGATTGGAATCAGGGGCATTGAAAAACCTAGACCAGGATGACAGTATAGTTATCAAACCAGCAGACTAGGGCAGTGGGGATTGTTGTAATGGATAAATGCAAATATGAGGACATGTGAAACACTCTTAAATGCTACCTACAAACTATGAAAAATTGCAAAGGAGATCCCATTTCAAGAATAGCTGCTAGCTTAGATGCTATCTTACAAACAGAAGAACATTTGGGCCACCTACAAGAATGACAGGTAAAACTCCTGAAAAATAATTACCCTAAAACCTCGGTTTTCTATCGACTTCCAAAAATTCAAAAAAATCCAGATAATCCACCAGCTTTCCCCATAGTTTCAGGCAATGATTTAATATTGGAAGGACCATCTAAATTTGTTGATCATTACACTAAACACGCTGTACCACTGATGGAAAGTTATTTACGTGACACCCATGATGCGATCAAAACCATTCAAAAACTGAATGAGTCTATGTCCAAACAGACCTTTTCTCAACTAATAATCTGCACAATGGATGTGAAGGATCTTTATAAGTGCATCCTACATAAGGAAGGTTTATACACCTTGGAAATTGGAATAAACAAGATTAGGGATGCTCACACCCCACCAACCAGTACATTACTTGACTTAACATGTTTGGTCCTGTATGAAAACTATTTCAAGGTTAAAGTGATATATTACAGGCAAATAAGTGGTGCAGCCATGGGTAGCACCCATCTATGCACCCTGTACATGGAACACTTTGAGACTCAGTTCATTATCAATCCAATGTACAACCCATTTTCCAACATATCATTGCATACAAGAGACACATAGATGACCTGCTTTTTACCTGGAACGGCACTAAGGAGGAGCTAGTGGACTTCCACAGACACCACAACCTAATGGATGACAACCTGCAGTTCTTCATGGCAGCAAGTGACACAGAAATTCCTTTCTTAGACCTACTCATTTATAAGGGCCAACACACAATTAAGCACTGCATAGATAGAAAAGAAACTGATAGGAACATTCTCCTTCATGTTACCAGTTACCACCCCTCCCGTATCATACACAGTATACCATATTCACAGATGCTACGGGTAAAACAAAACTTTAGTGAGACACTAACCAGAGAACAGCGATACATGGATATGTCCAACAGATTTTTAAACATGGGATGTGGGAGGAAAACTGTGAATGAAGCTATACAGAAGACCATGGCACCAAAACAACTTAACAGGAGAAACAAGGAAGGTAAAGACACTGGTAATAGAATGGTATTACTCTTGATATACTCAGGGTTCAGCGAACCAATCAAAAAAATTGTAAATCAACATTGAAATACCCTTAGACCCACGGAGATACCAGAGCTCTGAAATACACTGATCATAGCATCTAAGCACGTAAACACTCTGAGGAACAGACTTGTCCATTCAGAACATAAGAACACTGACACTAAACATGGACAACTGTTACTAGGGCCACTAGCACCGGGGTTGTTTCCTTATGGCAGATGTTGCCATTGCAACAACACATCCAAAAAAAACTGAATTTACACACCCATATGGCAACAAAAAATACCCCATCAAAACCCACATAACATGTGATACTGACAATGTAGTATACATCCTCACTTGTCCTTGCTCCAAACTGTATGTGGGCATGACAACTAGACCTCTCAAACAGAGGGTGACTGAGCATAAAAGTAACATAAGACTCGGGAATGAAGTCTCCCCTGTAGCAATCCACTTCACAGAGGATGGACACCAAGCCTCAGCCTTACAATTTTGAAGCATCGAACATGTCAAACAACCCACTAGGGTTAGCAACTAGACAAAGGCACTAGAGCACAAGAGATGTACTTTATCTACAATCTCAATATGACTAGTGATAGATATGGACTTAATGAAGAGGAAAACTGGAGTGCCACCTGGTAATTCCAGCATTCAAAACCTAGTCATGATAGCTAAAGAACCCCCCCCAACTCTCTTATTTGTCTTTCCCCACCATCCTCTGCATTTATGGCATAGCTAAAGAACACAGAACCAACTACTATGTGTATCTTAAGAATGTGTCAATAGCCACTGGCCATATGTGTGCATTTTTTTCCACCATAACCTCCGGCACATTGATTGACTTCTCTAATATGACTCAGACAAAAACCAAAAACACACACTTGTGATCAACACAGAGTGTACTACACATATGAAAGTGCAATTGCACTGAGATAAAAAGAGGTTCTAAACATTTTTTACATTTTCTATTGGTGACCTTGCTTCATGATAACCTAGGACTGTTTATTGACTAGAAGGCAGAAACTAATCTCTAACAAAAACTACAAAGCGACCAAGATATAATACTTATTATACAAACAAACAAGCCCTCAGCAATATTATGGCATCTTATCAAATAGAGAAATTCTAGACAAAATATAACAGCCCTTCATCTCTCCACCATGTATCTATAACCTGTATATAGCCATAGAACACAGTATAGATGTATTTAGCACTTTAAATCTAAAACATGATGCAGCCCAGGCTAATCATCCTGCATGTTCACCATATGAATGAAATACATTGAGGCAGCCATGAGGCGGAAAGCACCCATCAAGCCTTATGGCTTGGTGTGTTGTATACAGTTACTAAGCAACTGTATTCTCAGCCTAAAAGAGACAAAATTTTGTGGTTTTTCCAGGTCCTGCCCCTTGACCCCTCTTGAAATAAAAAGCCAGCACTCTATACATGCAGTGCAGTCTTGCTTTTGGAAGCAGACACTGGGAGACTACTGTTGGTAAGCAATCTTGTCAGCTTAACTTTTAACATGCATTTGCAAAGCAACTCATTGAATGTGATGTCTTATGTTGTTATAGATACAGTTTCCTGTTTCTGCATTTTCTGGCCTATGTGAAACACAGATGTGATGCAGATACTAAATTAGTAATGTAAGCCCCTTCTCTAGCCATTGAACCACTTTGGTATTTATTTTATGTTTAACAAACAAATATAAACATGCTTACTTGTTAAGACTGTCACTAAACATACTTTTAAACGTGTGCACACAGCTATGAAATTCCCCACAAAAGACTGCACAGCTAAGGAAATGGCTGCACATGAAGCCAATTAAAAGTTAGTAGAAACAGTCTACCCTTAAAGCTCATTAGGAATATACATCAGTCAGTGGAATATATGCCCAGTTCAATCTTTTCACCTGTTTCGGAACCAAACAGTGGTATTCACAGTATCATTAACCAGGAGGAAGTTTAGCAGTCTGTCATATTCACAGGTTAGCATTTAAGGCATACAAATAAGTCAACCATTTCATGAATGTATATCCATTACAAATAATCATCTTAATTATATAAACAGTACCCTTAAGACCTTGAAGCAGTAAGGCATTTATCTGAAGAAAGCAACCTTGCTAGTCAACCTTTGAAGAAAGGTATGTGGGGCAGTTTTGTAATAGAAGAATGTGTTGAATACTAGAATTAAGCCAGTTAGTTATTGTGTCAGGGGAACATGTTAACAATGTATATACAAACTGATGTTGAAACTAAAATCATGAGGAGAATATATGTTAAATGATAATATTATAGAGGTTATTGAATATATGACAAGAAAAGCAATAGAGATACAGCTGACAGAGCAAAGCTGCAGGATATCCAGTGTTTCTGCACCTCTACCTTAGCAGTATGTTGTTCATGTAAATAGTACATGTGTCAATTTATTTAAGCTTTATTTTTAAGAATGCAAGAACTATAGAGTTTGAACCAGAGTTAAATATCAGTAGTGGTCAAACACCATCTAGTGGTATACAATATGAATAACAGAAGCTAAAAATGTATTTAAGTTACAAACGAAAGTAGATTATGAACAATGTCTAAAACTTGCACAAATATGTTTAAACACTAGATCCCCACCCTGAAGAAGCCTACACAGATGAAACTTTGTTGTTAGAGGATCTATCTCTAAAGGAAAAAAGAAAAGAAAATAACCAAGAAACTTTATGAACATTTATGGAGTGGCTGGACCTTTTTCCTTATTGACTTCTGTGACTTCACCCACCAGCCCCTGAACCTTACCATAACCTGAAGAAAGGGAGGGAACCCACATCCCACCACTGCTTTGTTGAGGATTTGTCAGGGTGCCATGTATGGCACATTACCTTAACCTTGTGGTGCAGGCTTCCTTAACCATCAGGATATAAAAGAACTTTTGGCTCTTGCCCGATGCATCTGTGCCCACTTTGCATGTTCAGCAAAAGCACATGACCATCTCCGTGATCTGCAGATAAAGAAGAAGCTGCCTCAGCACCATTTAAAGTTTGATGTTGTCACCCAGTGAAACTCCACCTTGTATATGGTGGAGCATCTATACCAGCAGTACAGGCTATATCTGAGTATCTGCTAATTCATGTGAGTCATGACAACAGTGGGGCATCCATGTGCCTCACAACAGAGCAGTGGCACCTAATGGATGGGCTCATCTTGGTTCTGAGACCCTTCAAGCAAGTAACACAGGTAGTGAGTAGGGACACTGCCAGCATCAGTGAGTCCATTCTTCTGCTACAGGTGCTGAAGCAGACACTGCTGAATGTGCAGCAACAGCTGGAGGCAAGTGGTGACAGAGTAATTTGCTCATTAATGAAACACATGCTGTCCACATTAGACTCCAACACCCACATAATGAATATTTTGCAGTCTGAGGAGTTTGGAATTGCAACAGTGCTTAACCCACGTTATAAACCTAGGCTGGCAGCCATATTACAAGGTGGGCATCGTGAGTTGCAGAGACTGACAGAACTACTCACTCAGAGGGTAAGTGATGCACAGTTGCTACTACGGGCACAGGGGACAAAGAAACATGATGGTACTGTACAGCAATCCGGTGTTAGTGCTATCCACTTCTCTTCATCTCAGCCAGGGTGTCAAACTGCATAAAAGCATTTCAAGGTAAAGGAGCCTATGCTGAATCCCATTTGGGCCACCCTCAGTCATGTGAGAGTTGTAGACATGGAGGAATCTGAGGAGGAGGAGGAGGATCACGCTGCTCGTCTTCGACTGGCAAAATGCATGGTAGATGGATATTTTGCAGATACAAAGAACCTCACCATTGGAGATGAGCCACTATTATACTGAGACACTAAGGTCAATGACTGGCCAGCACTAACAGCAGTTGTCCTGAAATAGCTTAGCTGCCCATCCTCCAGTGTCAGCAGTGAGCGGGTGTTCGGTTCAACTGGTGCCATTATGCATGACAGCGTACAAATCTATCTCCTAAAAATGTTGGCATGCTGACATTTATCAGAATGAATGAGGCTTACATACCCTCAAAAACAGTAATGTTCATGGTAACAGCACCGATTATCACCGATGAGGAGGAGGAAAGTGCTTTAGGCAGACTGGGACGTACCTCATCATTGTCTCGCAACACTGAAGTTGAGAAAGCAGTGATGGTGGGGGAGTTCCCATTTGGTGACACTTCCAGTATTAAAGATGAAGAGGGATGCTTCATGGAGGACGTGGAATAATAATGAACCCTATGATTTATTTTCTCCTTCTCCCTCCATGTCCCCACCCATCCACAACCATGTATTCCTGGATGTCAACTTAATAACAATAATAATGTATCACATTCAGTGCTGAGATATACATTAAAAACTATTAATTAGTGCTGCTTCTTAATTGCGTCAAATTGAACAGCTGTAAACAATGAACTATGCCACTTATGAATTACTGAACAGAACACCCACTCTAGCCAGCAAGAAACACTATGGCCATGCAGCAGTGACCTCAACACCTCACCCTTCTCCTCTTTCTGTTATCTCTTGTGTGCACTGTAGATGCCTGGGATCCTCCTCCGACATAGGCCAAAACAGCATGGAACAGCACTTCCACCACCAGTGGTATCGGTATGTAGTAGGCAGCCAATTGTGATAAAGAGAACCACCTCCTCTTCCTCTGTACTCCCAGGGCTGCTTCAGTTATATCCTCCTCCTCCTCACAATCACATCAAGTAAGAAACAGCAGTGGCTTGGCTACCACTTCCACCACCATAATGACTGATGAGTCATTGCCACCAATGTGAAGCAGAATCGCCTCCTGCACCTCCTCCAAACTCTCCTCTTGACAGATTCATCTTGGTCTTCCTCCTTCATCAAGCCACTGACTGAAGTCTGCAAGGCATCCTCATCTGAGTGTAACCACACTGTATCAAGGACTTTCTTCATCTGCTGTTGGTGAGACACCTGCACTGTTTTTCAGACACTGCAGCACTTCTATAAGCCTACTAGAGGCAAAAAATCAGACCATGATTGATGATACTCACTGCAGTATTAAAATGTTTTCCTGTAATATCTTCATCATGCAGGTTTTGCTGGTTCCACTACAGAACACAGACATCAAAACAGAACTGCACAGCCAGCAGTAGAACTCTAACAGTAAGTATCATTATGATTTGATGTTTTTCCTTTGCTTTAATTTCCTCTCCTTTCTTTGGCTTTCCTTTCTTTTACTTTTCTTTACTTTACTTTTCTTTCCACGACTTTCATTCACAAAAATCCTTTCTTGTTTTCCAGGTGCTCTCTGTGGACTGACATAATTTCCTTGGTGAATCATCAAGCACATCATTACTGCAAATTCAGGCACAAGGAATACCTGTAAAGATAAGGAAGAACAGCAGAGTCAGGGATTAAGAAATTAAATAAATTTGTCAATTATAGTACAGAAACAAGTCGACTTGCCATACCTTAAAAAAAAAAAAAATACTTACCTTCGTTCGTGAACAAAGTTGTGTATGAGTCAGACAACAGCATCTGTGTTGTATCTGTCCAGCAGTATGTCATCTATCTGCATTCAGCACAAATAACTGAAAATCAGTGAAAGAGAAGTACGAATATATTAGACTTCGAACAGTACCAACAACCACCACTGCCTTAACAAAACAAAGGTACTTACCTGTACTCTATGTCTATGTGCCATCATGAACCCCCAGTGATCAATCCCCCCCCCCCAAACCAAAAAATACTTACCTTCATGGTTGGCCAGTTTTGGACACGAGATTCAGACTACAGCATCTATGTTGTAGATGTTCAGCAGTATAATGCCATATGTACAAATAACTGAAAATCAGTGACATGGAATTACAAATATATTAGACTTCAAACAGTAACAATAACCCCCTCCATTACAATGAAAAGAAAACAAAGCTATTTACCTGTGCAGTATGTCTAAGTGCCATCATGAATTCAGGACCACACTGAGCAGCTTTGGAACAACAGCAGCATGCAGCAGCATCAAAGTACCCTCTCCATGTGGCAATAGTGTTTCTCTTGCAAGCTTCATATATGCTTTGCACCACCTTCTCTGGTGTGTGCGGCAACAGTATTTGACTGAAAAGATGTGTTTTCTCTCTGAGGACATGAATTCACATTTCTGGCGAAGTGCTGGTGGTGGTGGCAGGCCCAAAAATGCTTAGTACTACAAATATGTTTATGTTCTCTTACAAGCTTCACATGTTTTGCACTGCCTTCTCTGGTGTATGTGTGTTGTAACAGTATTCGACCAAAAAGATGCGTTTTTCTTCTCTGTGGACACACCTTCACATTTCTGGCAAAGTGCTGGTAGTGGTGGTGGTGGGGTGGCAGGCCCAAAAATGCTTAGTACGATCAGTATGTTTATAGTCTCTTGCAAGTTTCACATATGCTTTGCACCACCTTCTCTGGTGTGCGTGTGGCAACAGTACTTGACTAAAAAGATGCGTTTTCTCTCTGAGGGCACAACTTCACATTTCTGGCAAAGTGCTGGTGGTGCTGGTGGTGGCAGTGGGTTCACAGGCCCAGAAATGCTTAGTACAATCAATATGTTTATGTTCTCTTTCAAGCTTCACATAAGCTTTGCACCACCTTCTGTGGTATGTGCGACAAAAGTATTTGACCTAAAATACGCGTTTTCTCTCTGGGGACATAACTTCACATTTCTGGCAAATGCAGTAAACATACTAAGTGCTTAAAACAGATTTATGTTTAACTTCTCAGTAGAATAGCTCATGTTTGTGTTATGGTTTGCACTTCTTGGGGTGGCTGGTGGTTGCACACAACACAACTACCAGTTATGCACCATCACATACCATGGGGACATAATTTATGTAATGTGGCAAATACTTGACATTTGTGGCTAGAAGGAGAGAATACACATGATAAACCAGTGGTAAAAATGAAAGGAAGGAATGTGGCTCATCATTTGTAAAAAGGATTAAAGAAGTAATAGAAATGGACAAGCAAGGGACATCCACACAAATGAAACAATACTAAAAAAGAGGACACAGAAAACAGACCTTAAAACACAAAGAGTTTTTTTTTTTTACTTTTTATGTTTTGGGGTGTTTTTTTAATTTTTAATAAGGGGAACTGGAGAGTGGAGAAATTAAGAACACAGATGGCAGAATAACTACATACGGGGCCTGATTCTAAAACAGATATGCCTGGCATAACAGCATTTGCGCCAGAAAGTATGGCACAAGTAGTAAGTTATGCCAGCAGTTGCGACATACGGGATTCTACAATGTGGCCTGTGACATGCCAAAGGCCACTTGCGCCAAAGAGAAGTTACGCCAGCAGTTGCGCTATAAATTCCCTGCGACATGGCGCTAGGGGGTTTACTGCAGCAGTTGCACCCTATTCTAGTAGAGCAGCAACAAAGTCCCCAATGTTGGGATTCTACAAGAACCCCCGGAGGAGAACCGTCAATGTAAGTTACACCAGAATTTAGCTGGCGTACCTGCACATATGTCCTTCAGGGGTTCTGTAGACCAACTGCACCCACTAAAGAATGTGCCCCCTCATGCAGAGAACACCCCCATTGATGCCCCACAGGGCTGCCCACTACCCCCAGCCCCCGATCCCCCATTGCAGAGGTACCCAGATGGGCATCTCACACCCCCAGAACCCCTAAACCCTAAATGACCTGCAGGGCAACCCCCACACATCATGCCCTGGAACCCCACACTGCTAGCAACCCCGCAGAGCAGCTGTGTCTCTCCCCATCCATTCCCCAAAATGAATTTTTGTTGCAAATGTTTAAAAATGAAAACCTCTGAGATCCCTGGTAGTCTAGTGGCCCCCCACCTGCCCCACCCAGCAGTGCCAGTCCTCCCCCACCCATCCCCAGCCAGCAACTGGCACAGCCCACCTCTCACCTCAACGGCCAGCCGCTGACTGAGCTCCACATGAGAGCTTACTGTATAGACGTGCTCAGAAAGGAATGAGTATTCATTCATTTCTGAGTGCATCTATACAGTAAGCGCTCATATGGAGCTCCAGTCGGCAGCTAGCTGTGGAGGTAGAGGTGGGCTGTGGCTGTTGCTGGCTGGGGATGGGTGGGGAGGACTGGCACTGATGGGTTGGGTGGGTGGGGCCCACTAGACTACCAGGGATCTTGGGAGGTTTAATTTTATACATTTGTGGTAAACATTCAGGTCGGGGAATGGATGGGGGGACACAACTGCCCTGCAGGGATTTAGGGGGCACTTACGCTTGGTTGGGGGTCTGTAACTTGCAACATGCCTCTCAGGTATGCTTTTAGGTTGACATAACTGTCTGCATGTTGCAAGTCACAGGACTTAGCTGCGGAGATCCTGCCCCTTCTAGAATAGGGCGAAGGGTCCAGGTTGCACTGGCATTTGGCGCAAGTCGCCTTTGGTGGCGACTTGTGCCATGCTTCTAGAATCAGACCCATAAACTATAATAAAACTTGAAACAGAACAACTCAGACCAGCCCACCAGCACTGCCAGAAGACGAGCCATGCCCACCACCACCACAGACCTCGGATAGGAGAATGAAGATCCTCTCATGGCTGGACATGACACTGTCTAGCCAATCCATCACCTCTTGCTGGAAGATGTTCAATTCTTGGTGCAAATCATTCACCTCAGCCCACAAAACAACAAGATTTGTAGCAGGTGCCATGGTGTCATCACTGCCACTGTCATAACAACGCTGCTGAGGTACACCAGGAGTACTGCTGTAGTGCACATCATGCCTGCCATGCCATCGCTGACTCACTGCTGGTGCTGCAGCAGTACCGCCAACCTCATGCTGCTCCACATTTCCCCCAGAGCCATCACTACCACCACCATTATGTGATGCAGCCACATCACGCTCTTTGACCCTCCACTCAGTGAGGTGATGGATGCAGAGGTGCATCCTCTGGCTGCCAGTCCCAAGATGGTTCCCTTTTTTGCCACGCCTCACACCCTGCCCACACACCTTGCAGATGGCCACTGTCTCATCTGCGTGGAGCATATTGAAAACAATCAACACCGCAGAGCTCTACGGGACTGGGGGAGCACCAAAAAAGGAGGCAGCCGGTCCTTCTGGGGGGGGAAGGAACTTGTGGCTGCTGCTGTTGTTCTCTCCTGCTGTTTATCTGTATTGCAGCTGCTGCTACTGCTGCTGCTGCTTTGCAGCGCAGAACTCCCTTTGTGAGCTGGGGTGTGCCACAGTCCATTTTAAAAAAACACGCCTGATAAGGCTTGGGTGCCTTACTTATGCTCCAGCACCACCCGGTCTGGACTCATCCTTATCAAAAGCAGTTGATAGATCAATGTATGCTACATATAATTTTTGTTTTCTATTAACAGTATATTTGTGTATTGAATGATGCAACACAAAGCAGTTATCCGTCGTTGAGTATCCATGACGAAAACCTGCTTGGGAGTCACTTAACCCTCCAGTAGTTTGAATTTGCACTAACAAATGATGTAATAAAATGTTGGCAAAACTTTTCAAACTTCTATCTAATCTAAGAGGCTGATTGGACAATACATAGACAAGTCTGCAAGACTTCCTTTTTTGTGGCTTGGGACAATTTCTGCCCTTCTCCAGGAGTGTGGAATGTATTTCTGGTATATGCATTTATTATAAAATGCAGCTAATATTACACTCCATAGCTAAGTGTTACACGAAAATACTTCAGCTGTGATCTTAACTGGCCCCGGAGCTTTGTTTCTACTGAGTGTTTTAATAGCAAAATAAACCTCTTTATTGGTAATCCACCCTAATTTATATGTTTCTTGTTTATCAAAGTAATTATCTTCTATTTCTGGGTCAAAAAAGATCTGTTCAAAATGTTCTACCATTGCACCTCAGGTATATATGAATCTGGATTATTTTCAAAACTTTCTGTTCCTTTTGCTACGAGTTGCCAGAATCTCCTGTCATCTTTATGTTCTATAACTTGCAACATATGTTTTCATTTTTCATCATAGAACGCCATTTTTCCCTTGGAGTATTTTTTTATATATCTTTTTTTCTGTTTTTTGAAGTGAAACACTGTGATTTTTCTCTACAGTCTCTAACCTTTCTTATCTGTTACCTTAAGTGTTTTTTATAGGCCCTACATTCATGGTTGAATCAAGTCTGCTGATTAGTCTGTCTTCTAAGAGTCAATATAGGTTTATACAGGTTGTTCATAATTTGTTTAAAAAATATATCTACAATGCCCCATATTTCCTCATTATTCCTGTTTACTAAGTCAGGGATATTCACTTGCTGCATATAGAGTATTATTTGATCTGTAACGCTTTTTCCAATGTAAGGTCCCATCTAATGCATTTATTCATTCATTCTGTAGTCCATTGGGACTACAATATTCACCGCTAAGTGTCCACTAATTAAATCTTTTGTGTCCAGAATAAGAGGCAAATGGTCACTATCTGCTCTGATTGGAATTTTTAAAAGGTACCAAAATTTATAAGTGCCAGACCATATGGTGAAATCCAAGGTAGATTTAGATAGTACTTTGAAGTAGGTATAATTCCCCATTAACTCTCCCAGTATTCTTCCATTTAGAGGAAATAGATAAAATTCTTCCATTATCGCAATCAAATATCTACCTGATTTATTTATATATTTGTCCATAGATGATCTTCTTGGAAATGAAATAAAATCATCATTATACATTAGGATCAAGTTATCCAGTAATCAGTCAAACTCACCGATACACGAGTTAAAATCTCCTATGAGCAAAATATCTTCATCCGGGTAACTGTACCTACACTTAGATATCAGCTCTTTTAACATAACCCATACATCTTTTGTGTAAAATGTAGAACCTTACAGTGGAATATACCCATTTATGATTATCAATTTCTGATTTTGAGTCTGAATGCATAGACATATAAAATTAGTACCCTTATATATACATCTGCTAGTTGATATTGCTCCAATTTTACATAAAACTATTAATCCCCCAGCATATCTAGCATACTTAGTGTCTCTATGATCCTCTTGTTTAAAGATCTGGTACCCATTCAGGTATACCTCATCTTCTGCCTTATGCCACATTTCTTGGAGGCACAACAAATCAAAATTTGTGAGAAAAATTACCCATTCATTGTCTAATACTTTAGTTCCCCAACCAGCAATATTCCAGGATGCTAGCAGAAAGGAGTCTTTAAGCTGAGAAAAATCCAAGAAGGAGCAGACACTCAAGTCACCAGATGAGGTTACTGTATTATTTTCTAAGAATCAGTTCCCATATCCAGTTACCTTTAAGTATTTATTCTCTCTAGGTATATGTTGTAATTTAACTTGGGTATCAGTTTCATTATTAGCTTGGTTACATTTGAGGTCTCAGAGTTTTCCCATATCCTCTAGGTGAAAACCCATGGTGTCCAAGGATGTCTGCTTCTCCAGTATTCTGTCCACAGTGTATTGATTCTTAATTAATATAGCAATCTGACTTCCATGTGTTTGTCTATATACTCTCAGTATTCCATTTCTCTTCAAGGAAACTTATAACAGGTTTCCAAAAAAGTTACTAAGCATTCCCTTCAATTTTTGATCATTCTCATTAAACATTTGTGGAATACCAAAAATATTCAGCCAAGTAGGCATCACATCATCACACCTGTTACTATCCAAGATCACTCTGTTTTCTTCACAGGGTGTTCTCTCGCAAATGCAACTGCCGCTAGCCTAGTGTAAAAAAAAAATATATATATATATATACTCTGTTTGACAATGCTCATTGAGCGGTTCCCCCCCTTCCTTTCCCTACTTATTCCTCCTCCCCTATCTCCTCCCTTCTATCCCCACCAGCTCTCCCCGACCATAAGTTTTGCACCTTTGTTATCTTTAGCTCGTTGGAGATTGTACTCTATTGTAACAAAATTGTAATTGAACTGTAACTTTTTTGTTTGTAAGTACTGTGTCCCTTGTACTACTGTTCTGATGTCCTCTTTGTGACGAGGTACCTTTGTAAATGAGCCTCTGGCTCAAAGGTTTCTAAACTGATGTTTAACTAAATAAATAAATAAATAAAGCAATTTCTATTAGGAAATAGCATGAGTATACCAAATTCCTTAAATATTTCACCATTGTACCAGATATCATTAGCTAATTTGGGTGAGGGAAGAAAGATATTACAACTACAATTCCCCTCAAAATCTGAAGCAAGTTCTACGTTCTCAATAGCAGTTTCAACCATTCGAGTACCCATATTGATTTTAAATAGAACAATCAATTGCTTTACTAGTTCCTGCTTACGATCTTCTATCCAAAAAGGGGGACCTATGAGCTTAATTAATGCACAAGGGTCAGTATCCTTACTTTTCCAGTCCATGTTATGAATGTCAGTATTGTAGATGTTTTTAGTATTGGGGATTCCCTGGGAGTCAGCAGAGTCCTGTATCATAAATGTAGCTTTCTTATGTCCTTTATCTGCAGAAGATGATAAAACTTTGTCACATCCACAATCTCTTAGGAATTTTCCCATTCCTCTCTCAAGGTTCCCTAGTTTTCCTTACAGACTCTCCCATTGAAAATTATAATCATTACCTGTTGGCTCTAGAATGGGTAGTTTAGTTTCAATATTCCTTAAGTTAGTTGCTATTACCTCATTTGTATCACTTTTTTGTTTGTTGAGTATTATATTGTATTAATATAGTTCCCACTATGTCCGTTTTAGATGAATTTTCCAGCTCTGTGGTCACACTAGCTGTTCCATCAGCACTTTTTCCTTTCTTCTTCTTCCTTTTCTTTTTCCCATCTCTACATGGTTTAGGGGAATCAGGTATAATTATAACGGAGAAATTCTCCCTAACATCCACAATCTCTTGGGGCTCTTTACTATTAGTGCAGATAATAACTGACTCTGACTTCTCAGTAGAAGGGTAAAATGCTCATAATTTTAGTATCTAATTTCTCCAGCTTGATGTGATTAGCAAACAAGTTAGTTTTTATTGTCACCAGCTCCTCTTTAGTTGGCCTTAATTGTTCCATGATAATGAGGCTTGCCACTAAAAGGCAGGCCAGGTTGTTCCATGGCCTCAGTAGAAATGGGAGGAGGGGGAGAGCAACTCAGGATGTGAGGGGGAGGAAAGTAGTGACATCAGAGGCAAGGGGAGGGCTCTAGCAGCATCATATGACAGGGGCACATTCAGGCTACAGGAATTAGTTGGGAGGAGGGGCTAGCTGGGATCCTGGTTCAGGGCCCTATAGGGGTTTCTAAGGGCAAGTCACCCAGAGCTAGCCCTCTCATTTACTGAATATGTCCCACACATCCACCCTAACAGAAGGAGAAGAGAGGAGATAATAATGAGCACCAGGTAGGATTGGTGGGCCTGGGCTGAGGGGTGACCTGGCATGCCCTGGGTATGGGGCAGGAGGTAATGACTGCGGTGTAGCAGCAGAGGTCTGGGGGTCTAGGTGGAGCTCTGCCAGAGGGCACATGTATGCCCAAGGGTGAGAAGGAGAGAGGTTAGAAGAATTAAAGGGGGAGGGGAGAGGAAAGGGGGAGGGTAGGACCATGGGCTGGGAGCAAGGAACCCAGGCATGGGATAAAAGGGGGAGGGGGAATAAGTCTGGGTGCCGGATACAGAGAGCCCAGGCCTGGAGGGGAAGGCCTCGGGTAAGTGGAGAACCAGCTGGTTCTGGTGTTGAAAGGGGGGGACCAGATTCAGTGTGTCCGGACTCTGAACAATAAAGGTGGAAGAGCCAACCAGAGGCCAGAAGAGAGAGAAGGAAGAATGGAAATGAAATTCTGGTGTAATATTTGGACTTAATGATTTATTTCAGATGTAAACTGCCTGTGTGCTAAATAAATAAGTTAGCCAGCAAGCATCCAAAGATTCAAACTGGCATTAGGGACAAGGACATTTTCAGCAAAAAAGTTTTTAAGTAACTCAGTTAGATCTTTACTCAGAGAGGTTGGGTAATACACTTGCTTACCCAGATGAACCATGTCCTCTCTCCAGTTATCCTTTTTAACAGGGCTCTGGTTTATAGCATCAGATTTCACATCTTTTAAGCAAAATTTAGCTTCAATTGATTTAAGCTCTTGTATTGTTGTCTGTAAGTCATGTAATACATCATTGAATTTATCTTTTGTAGTATAGTTATTTTTATCTACAGTCTGCTCCATATCAGTGCCCCAGGTCCTGTTCTGTGAGATGCTAGTGCTACCCCAGCTCTCTGGCTCAAAAGAAATGCCATCTGCAATACTAAAAGAATCTGAAAAATAACGTTTAGGTGATTTCTCTAGATCAGTATCTGGTGCCATAATCAAACTGGGATCACGTAACACATTAGTGTGCATATTCTCATTCATATATGTGTCTCTTTCCCCCAATATCAATGCTGAAATTGATTTATTACTGAGTATTGGTGTGGATGTTTTTTCATGACACTTAATCCTGGACAAGTGATCTGTCATTTTCGTCTGCTTCAGATTCTCTGCTTTTCCTTTACCCCTTTTTGCCATTTGCTTGTCAGTTATCATGTCAACTAATGAGGAGGTGTTTATGCCTAGCTTCACATGTTTTCTAGTAGACACCATTATAAATTTAAAATAGAGAAAGCTTTAGTAACCAGTTAAATACACGTGCACAATGTAACACCATTTAAGAATTCTAAAAACATAAAACAAAAAACACACAAATATATATATATAAAAGTCCACACTGTAGTGTTTAGATTAAATCTTCAGTGCAGTTATTTTATCTTTACTTTGATAGAAGACCTTTCTGTCTCAATAGTGATATTCTGGCCAGCAGATGGAAATATCCTTGTGCAAATCCGATCAAACAGAAGATAAGGTTACAAAAGCAGCCAATTTAGTCTGCATTTTAAAAACAAAAAATTTATGAAGTCACTCTTGTATAGTTCTGATAATCACCACTGTCCTGAAAATCGCATGTTAATTCAGTGTTTCCAAACTGTTGTTCCAACGTTCCAGCATTTCATTGAAATAACTACTGAAAACTCTGCAGATTTTGCAGTGTACTCCAATTTCCCCTCTTTAAAAAGATCAACAGTTGTATTTCTAGGATAGAGATGGCTCCCTCTGTTCCAAAGGATCTAACCCTAGCCAAAAAAATACAAGGGAAAGAAAAAAAGGGAAAATAACTCAGTTTCACAATTTCCAAACCGTTCATCAAAGCAAAACAAAGTTCTTATTAATGAATGGTCAGAGAATTAAAAGCTTTAAGATACACTTAGATTCCCAACAATTTTAACAGCATCTAAACTAAAAGAATTACTTACATTCCTGCCATATAAATGTTTACACAGTAGACATAGTATGCAAGCCTCTTCAGCAAATGGTTTTGAGAGGAAAAATGCCACAACTAAAAGCAAGCACTTTCATCCATTGTACTTCAAATGTTTGACTATCTATCACAATTGAAACATTAGACAGAAACTGAATATAGACAGGCATTTACTCTCACTACTAGATGAAAAACAGCTTTATGCTACTCGGGTTTGGAAGACCCTGCGCTGAGTTATTAACACAGTAAACTCTAGCAGTTCAGAGTATGGAGACACCAACACATGTACAGATAAACCCACCTCACATAGACAAACCTCAACCTAATTGGTTTATCAATGAAATTCAAATATTTAGAGTAATTAAAATAATTAGAAGATTGCCAGAATATATGTTACATTGAATTTAAAACAGAAAATTTATCTAAAAGATCTAAAATATATTATGAGGTGAGCATTTCTAAAAGGAAACACAGAGATGATTCATAAAAATAAAAATGAAAAGAAAAGCCAGCCCATTGGTACAAAGGTTGGATTTCTGCTTGCAATGACAGTGACCCAGGTTTGGGAATCGATCAGAGTCATTGGAGGGCCAGCCAGGGGAGAAGGATGGAACATCCCAAGGACTGCTTTCCTTCTCTGGGGGGAGGGCAGGCGTGAATGTCCAGCACTTGATGGACCCCTGGTTGAGGCCAGATGTACTGCAATGACTAGCATTAGAGAGTGATCCAGGGGTTGGGGCAGATGCAGGATGTCATTGCATGTTTCTGCCCCCCAGAAACAACACACAAAATGTTTCCTGCTGATGACCCTAGATGATGCCTGCCTTGGCCTTGATTAGCCTCCAGGACTGGCTCTTGGACCTAGTCCTGTTGTGCAGTGCTGTAAGAGGAGTCAGTGCTGCAACTCCACACTGGGGGGAAAACTGGGGATATCCGAGGGTCACAGTCCCATATGGAGGTGAAGGCTGGGGTCCGTGACCAGGCAGAGGTCCCGAGCTGTCAGCAGTTGGGGGGGGAGAGTATACTGAATATAAAAAAAAAGAAAAGAAAAACCTTCACTACCAGACAGCATTTAAAATGCTCTGATACAAACTTGAGCACACTAGCACAGCACAGTATCACAAGTCATTCAGATAACCAGGGATAAATAATATCAACTCCTCTGAAAAGAATTGAGTCCCAGAACTGGTGTGAAAGTGCTGTTTTCACCAGCGCATTTCAATCATTCACCTTTGATGCTTCGGTTTTCCTTCCGATAACTCCTTGCAGAGAGTTTGTTACCTCGCCTATGGGGTAGGCTCCTCTGGTCACCTCACGACTCCTAGCTCCTAGGACAAGAAAACAGTGTCAAGGAAAGCGGAGTACAAAAATGGGCCAACAGGAAAGACTGGAAAGACAGATAGTTATCCACTATGGAATTAGTCAATTTTTGACTATTTTGAATAGGGCAATAGTGGCATACCATACCATACCATACCTAAGCAGAATGCAAGCTTTCTAGCTGTCCTGCTGCAGCTCACTCCTCCACAATGAGACAGCATGCATGGCCTTCTGGGGTCTCCCTCAGGAAATCACAATGTGCCACAGTGACTAAACCCACAGTCTAGTCATGCCCCTATAGTAATGGTTGAGTAGGCACTTCAATGTTGAAGATGGGGGAGCAGCTCAGAGGTAATGTAAGGAAGTATTTTTTCACAGAGGGGGTTGTGGATGCGTGGAACAGCCTTCTGGAGAAGGTTGTGGAGTCAAAAAAAGTATTGGAATTCAAGCATGCATGGGACAGCCATAAGGCAATTCTAGGGGGTGGGGGTAGGAAGAAGTAGGTTGTTGGTTAACTAGGATCTGTAGCTTATCCATTAGGTAGGGAAATGGGCAGACTGGGTGGGCCAAGCAGTCCTTATCTGCCATCAGATTCTATGTTTTAATGTTTCTATGTTTTGCACTTTAATAACTTTGCAATCGTTCAACAGATTTGCACTCAAATTGACATGCACCATCACCCATGCTAGATTACTAGATGTGGTAAGTTATGTTCTGGGTGGATGTGTGGATTCTGAATTCCAGAGAGGTGAAAAAAGCATTTTTGTTACTCATTAACTCTTCTGGGATTTTTACTTGAATTTGCCTACAGCACAGACTGCTTAGAAATTTTGGTCTGAAATTTTCAGGGCAGAAAGGGACTAGTTCAAAGATGTGCCTTTTGCTAGTCTGGCAAAAAAATAGTGAGCCATTTGTAAGCTATTGCATTTTAAAAATTTGAAAACATAGTTTCTGAGCATGCTCAGTAACTACTAAAAGATAGATGTATGAAATGAAAATGGAATCCTGTTTCATAAAGGAAAATTTATTTTCTGTACGGCCGCCATCTTGTTTCCAGTTTTGTTTTAGAAATTCACACTTGGAACCCCCCAAAAATGTTATTCTGGGGAGGAACCAACACATGTAACATGCTTATTGGGACCCCTTTAGATGCATTCTGTGGTTTACCACAAAAGAAATGCCCTTAAAATATGTTTTATTTAACATTAAAATTATTTTTTCATATTGTTTTGTGTGACAACTCACAAAAAAAAGATTTTTTTTGTATGAAAAATCAATGTATTTGAATGGGATTTTCAACTTTGGTGCATAACTTTGCCATTTTTGCGTATGTTTACGCCGTATTTTGAACATAGCCTTTTAGGAATCCCACCTCATGGACAATATGACTGTCATTATGCAACTCCCACCTGAAAGGTGATTTCAAGGTCACTTGGGAAATTCACCTTTTGGCCAGGATTTGCATGACAGTCATATTGTTCATGAGCTGGGGTCATAAGAAGGCTATGTTGAAAATATGGGGTCAAAATGTGTAAAAATGGCAAAGTTATGACCATGCATTGCAATTTTGCTATGCATGCTCATTAGTTTGGAAATTTTAAAGAATATGACCCGAGATGTTCAACATAAACTTCTTATTACCCCACTGCATGTATGTCACAACTGTCACTTTTTAAATCCTGGCCAAAATGAGTTTTCACACCTGTGGCACGGAATGGTGTTGCAGTTGCTTGGAATTACTTTTTGGTGTGGATTTCAATATTTTCTGTACCAGGTACATGAGGTGAGTAATAAGATGTCTATGCTAGCAATATGGCTACTACTGTCCTATAAATTGGAGTGCATGGCCCTTCCACAGTGACATACATATATGTATCTATGGAAGGATTGGAGTGCAGGGCCCGAAGGGCACTGTGCTCCCACAGGCAAATAAGGCTATGATTACACTATCTCAAAATGTAAGGAAATTCTTTGCAAAAAATTACTTTAATGTATTACTTAAAGGTTGATATCAAATCATAAAAAGAAAGGAAATACAATGTTATGGTTCCAACCCTAACACTCCACTCCCACCCTGCACACACCAACAGGCATTGAGGGTGTGCCTTGAGTTTTGCAGCCATAACACTCACCCCATTCTCCTATACTGTACCCATCTCAGCTTATTTACTTATGGAATGGGGTGAACATTATGACTGACTACCCCAAGGTACACCCCCGATTCCTGTTGGCGTGTGCAGAGTGGGGTGGGGTGTTATGGTTTAAAACCCTAATGTCACATTTCCCTACTTTTTACAGTTTGATATCAACCCTAACTGAACGATTATTGTAGTTTTTTGCAAAGAATATAGATAGATAGATAGATAGATAGATAGATAGATAGATAGATAGATAGATATACACACATGATTTACTATATTTAGTGGAAAGTTAATTGGCATAAATGTGAGGATATTTCCTTAAACTGGAATGTAGCAGGGACAAACAACCTTCCTGAGATTGGTGCCTTAAAAGGCAAGTTTAAATACACGAGAGTTCATATACATATTGATTTAGGAAAAATCTTTGAACTGAATTTTGTTCCATTAATGGATAACATTCTTTAAGATTTGTATCAATGGGTCTTGCTACCGTTGTACATGATCAGGAGCGTTAACATCATTAACATGAATGTTCTCCCTTGAGTATTGTTCTTTTATCAGGCTCTATCTATCAAGATAGCACCAACTTTCTTTTTGAATTTTGAGAAAAAAAATAAAAAGATTTCTTTGGCTAGAGAAGAGATCAAGATTGAGATTAGATTTACCTTGCACAAGAAAAATAAGGCCTAGGATAGGTCAGTTTCTACTGGTACTATTAGAAAGCCCAGTTGAAACCCACTTTTTTTGGTATACAGGTATGGATTTACCCTTGGTATGGCACTCACTAGAAACTCAACTTTTGCCATGTAAAAAAAACTATTAACATATCTCGATCTGGATTTCTCAAAAGTTAGTATTCACCAAAAATGTCCATCCTACACCAAAATAACTGCAAGCACACGGCAGAAATTTAATGGATTCCTTGAATTTGAGGAATACTTAAATCTCCCCTATTTAAAAAAAAAAACATTTAACATTAACTGCACTCACAAAATGCTTGTTAAAAGAAGATATCACATTTCTGCAAGATTTGTGTAAACAAGATAAATTAAAATCTTATTATGAGTTTAATACAAAATTTCATCTAATGGCTGGATACTATATGGCATATTTACAAATCATGAACTTTTAGAGAAATGCCTTGGTGACTTAATGATTTTCTTTTTTTTTGCTCCATTGGAAATCCTATTGCTAGAGGGTGACTCAGAAAAAAAACTTGTTTGTTAGCATCTATTCTAAAAATAAGGGATAAGGTATAGTATATTTGTTACCATTAGAGTTGGCCTGGGAAAAAGATCTGAACATTAATCTCAATGATTTACAATGGCTGCAATTTTTATCTTCAGCTACAGAAGTTTCACAGAAAAGGAAACTGAGACAAAATTTAGTTAAATTTACTTGAGTTTAATACACTCAAGAAAACTTTTAATAAATTTAAGTGGATAATCCCAGATCTGTAACTCCAGATGCTTAAATAGTCAGGCATCATTAATCCCTGTGTACATCTTTCATTGCACTACAGTCTAATCAGAATAAAGTCTTGAATATGGCCTCTATCATAACAGAACTTACTTTTCCATTTGATCCAAGTATTATTTTATTATGATTTACGTAGGTACCGTGTTTATCTGAAATAACAAGTAGTCTCATCAATTTCTATTAATAAATGCAGAAAATGAACTCATCAGCATTAGAAAGACTCATAGCCACCTAGTTGTGAGGCTTTACTGAATCTAATGATTGATTCAGATGAAGTAGAATGAACCCATTACTCAATAAAGAACAATAGTTACCAGTCTGATCATATCTGGGTACCATTCCTAGACTTTCTTAATTCTTGAATACCCTCTGCTTAGTCTCTTTTACACTTTCCCTTTTTCATGCTCTCCTGGTCATAAACACAGCAAGACAATGATGATGATATGTGTCAATATCTGATTAGAGGGTTGAGAATTGCACAAGTCATTATACCATACACAATAAAGATACAACTGTGTCTGAATCTATTTAGGAAAAAAGAACTACAGAAAATAAACTCTGTCAACAGAAAAAGACACATGGTCCATCGAGTGGCCATTTCTCCAAGATGGTAGTGTATAGGCATTTGCTCAGAGAAAGAGGGATACAAGGGCTTCAAACTAATGGGTAGCCTGCAATGCATTGCACCAAGGAAGGATTTTGTTAGGTGACACCTCTCACTCTGAGGTCTGAACTAATAGGTAGATAAGGTTAGGTGACCTCCACTAAGGTGAGCATTTTCTCCAGCTAATTGATTATCCAGGCCTTGCACAGATGGTTACCTATGCAACTCATCAGCACAGTCACACCTTGAACCTTGTGTTCTCAATGGGGTTTGAGGTTGAGAATCTCAAGATTGAGCCGGTTAGTTAGTCAGATCATTGTACAATGATATTCTCTTTCAGGGCCCCACAGCTTCCTTTCCTTTCCAATTATTTAACCAGGAGAGACACACTAAGCTGAAAGCTTGTTTACAGGTGCGACCTGGGAGCACAGGAAAATTAAGTGACTTGCTCAAGGTCACACAGTATGCAAGTGGAGGCTGTGGGATTCAAACCCAAGTCTCCAGATTTGCAGTTCAGAGCCTTAATCCACTGCGCTACTGCCTCCTAATATGGAGTTGGTTCACTACCGCCCTTTAAAGGGGTTGTTTCTAGAAGTACGTCAAGCAGTGGTGGCTCTTTCAATCATGTGGGCTGCTTGTTTGAATTGGGTCACAGGTGGTAGTAGTGGCCTATAATCAGGGAGTCACCTCGGCCTTTTAATGCAGTTGCACCAGTCTGTACATGGCCCTTAACTGGGCACCTGAAATCCCCATGGTTTAATGGGGAGCTCAGGAAGCTGAAGTTAAAGGGTCAGAGGTTGGAGGATTGCTAGAGAAGATCCAGGTCTGATGAGGACAGGCTGCATTTGAGGACTCACTGTGCTGAGTATCAAAGGATTATTTCCCATAAGAAGGCAGATTTCCTGTCCAGGGAGATTGCTGCAAGGAGGAAATGACCAATACAGCTCTTTCTGGTACTAGACAGACTTTTAAATCTGGTCTCTTTGCAACAGGTAAAAGCTTATTCATTCACTCTCTGTGAAGCGTTTGCTCAGTTTTTCTCTGACAGGTTGCCCTCAGTTTGGTCAGGGATCTCTCCATTTGGATTGTTTCACTCTAGGAGGATCAGGTGGGCTAGGGAGAGATGACATCTGCCATGTGTTTAAACAAGTTTAGATGGAAGATGTTTGTGGTGTGGTTTCAGAGCTGCAGTCGACCTACTGTGAACTGGACCCAGGCTCAACTCAACTAATAACTGGTGTGAGGGATTTCTGGGTCCAGTGTTCACTGAACTGATCCAGTGCTCCCTTTCAGAAGGGGTCTTTCTGGGGTGTTAAAAGTGGCTCTAGTGGGACCTCTTCTGAAAGAAAAATTGTTAGACAAGGACTGTTTGGCAAATTATAGATCCATCTCTAAACTCTACCTTCTGGGTAAGGTTACAGAGAGGGTTGTGACTGTGCAGCTAGAGGAGCACCTCACAGCCTTTGACATCTATAACCTCTCCAGTCTGGGTTTAGGACTAGGCATAGTAATGAGATGACATTGGTCATGGTGCAAAATGATCTACTCAGGCCTAGTGATCATGGGAAGTAGTAATTTCTTCTTGTTCTCCTTGATTTCTCTTCAGCTTTTGACACTGTTTTCCATGGGTTGCTGTTGGATTGGTTCAGGAAGTACTGTGTCCCCACCAGCACTGTCATCAGCTAGTTTGAGTCCTAACTCAGAGACAGGATGCAGAGGGTGGTAATGGGGAGTTTCTTCTCACTCCCAATACCCCTGCTCTGTGAAGTGTGCCAGGGTTTGATCCTTTCTCCCAAGTTGTTTTTAGTGTATATGCTGCCCCAGGATGGGATAATCAGATGATACAAGATGGGGTTTCATTGTTACGCAGAGGACACCCAGCTGTATCTGTCTTTTGTACCAAGGATGTTAGGTGCCAGTGAGGTAATAAATTCATGTCTATCTGACATTGAGGACTGGATGTCATCAAGCTGGTTGTGACTAAATCCAGACAAGACTGAGGTACTGTTGATAGAACCTTGTTGGAATGGTGCTGCTTGGACCACTGATAGGAGGACTGGCTTATGGCTGGCTTTCTCTGAGTTGGAGGCCTCTGCTAAGGTCAAGAACCTGGGGGTCATTCTGGATGAAAGCCTGACTCTTGAGTCTCAGGTGTTGACTGTGGTCTAGAACAGTTTATATCATCCAAGAGGCATCACCCAGATTAGAACCTTGATTCCTGCTGACTCAGCAGTGCAGCGGCAAGGCGTCCGCATGCGGCACTGATATCCTGGGTTCAGAGATGGACTTGGTAGTCAGAGGACCAGCCAGTGTAGAAAGATTGAGAGTCCTAGAGATGGCTCTCCTTTTTTTGGGGGGGGGGAGCAGAATGTCCACCACTTTACAAGCCCCTAGTGGAGGCTGGGGGTACTACCATGACCAGTTCTGTCAGTCATGGGGGCCAGGGCAGATGTAGGGCTTCGGCCCCCGCACATCATTGTACACCCTGCCCCTGGGGATTCACAAGCAGGAAAAACTGTCTGGTGATCGTGCCATGATGCCTGCCTGCCATCCCACCACTCCTTCTGGTTCTGACCAAGACAGTGTTTCGTTAGTCGGCTCACCCTATGGTCCCATTTGGGGAGGGCAAACCCAGGGAGCCCTGCTGGCAGCAGTGATGCTGTGGGTAATCTTGTCAAGTTTCCACGGGGGGGGGGTCGTCTCAGCAGCTCCACCTTAAGAGGCAAGCCAGGGCAGTTGGAAGCCAGGGTGGTGGTGATGGGGGCGGTCAAGGTGGATAGTAGGGATACTTGGCACCCAAATAAAAAAGAAGAACCATGATTTCTCCTGAAGACCTGCCCTCACTGGTACATGCATTCATTACCTCTAGACTTGATTACTGCAACAATCTCTACCTTGCAGTGAGTAGGGATGGTCTTCAGCATTTGCATTTAGTGTAGAATGCAGCAGCCTGGTTGTTGATGGGCCTTCTCAGGTCATGTTATATAATGTACTGGCTACCAAAGCAGTGGTGTTATTACCTTCAAGTTTGGCTTACTGATCTATAAAGCCCTGTAAGGCCTGGGACCTGACTACCTGTGTGACCTACTGGTTCCTTACCTAAGCTCTCACCCGCCCTCCACTCCGCTGAGGTGGGCCTCTTAGCTGTTCCAAAGTTAAGGCCGAAATCTTCCGGCGATATGTACTGTATTTTCTTCTGCCTGTCCTGCCTTTTGGAAGAAGCTTCCCAGGGCACTGAGAGAGGTCCCCTCATTAGATACTTTCAAGAAATGCCTGAAATCCTTTTTTTTTCTAGAGGCATATAGCACCATATAATTTTCTGAAATTATTATTTTTGTTGGAATTTCACTTACAGATTTGTCATCTATATTTTAAATATTTGACTAATTATAATTATTTATTTGATATTTTAACTGTGGTTACTTATAATGATTATTTTATTGTGTTAAATGTTTGTTTTATTTTTTGTTAAGTACTCACAGACCCTGGGATTGGGCACTATATAACCTACCGGGTTGGAGCACTGGCCAGAGGGGTGGAGCAAAGGCTTAAGAAGTATGTATGCTACCTTATCCCCCAACCTCATGCTTTGGAGATGTTCCCTCATCCAACACCAACAACACTCCCCAAATGGAACAGAATACTCAGAGTTCACAGACTCCCTGCATACCAACCAAGGAGCAGCATTAGCGTCTGCTATGAGACTAACACCCCCGCCCGCCAACGGCGCAGAGCTATGATGCAGCTGTGGCTCTCTCAACTGAGGTGGGTACAGGTTTAACAAACAAGTTTATTTTGTCTCTTTAAATTGTTTGAGTTTTAAGAATTTCATGAGTAAATAATTTGTCATAGACACAGTTCCATGCCAAGTATCTATTACATGTTAAAACCAGAACCTGCTTCACAGAGCAGATATGTGGAAAATGTTACATTTCAATGCTACCTACATACTCTAAACAATGTTTAAACTTAAATATCTTAGATGTATTATTTTAAAACTTTTCCACAGCAAGACATGTGATCTGGGACCGATTCCATACCAGATCTTATCCCTTAAAAATATTAATTATTTTTGTTAAAACCCTTACTAAAAAAAACTTGAACTGTGAAATGTAACGTTTCCTGGGCATGCATTGTTATATTGTAAAAGCTGCATTTTTATATTGTGATGATTGCTATTTTCTGAGTACATACTGTATTTGCTTTCTTTTTGGAGGCAGTATAGCGTAGTGGTTCAGAGCACTGAACTGCCAACCTGGAGACCTGGGCTTGAATCCCATTAGTCCCCATTTGCATACTGTGTGACCCTATGCAAGTCATTTAACTTCCCTGTGCTCCCAGGTCACACCTGGAAACAAGCTCTGGCTTAGTGTACCTTTTCTGGCTAAACAATTACCTGTTTTCCTTTATTTTGTAATTATTTGTTCTATATTTGCACTTTTTTACTCTTTAGTTTGTATTTTGAACAGGACAACCATGAAAATGGGCACTTGCAGCTTAAGACTTTTCTTACAGTAAATGAAATGAAAAAGCATGCCAAATACTGTAAGACTTTTCTACAGAAATGGTCCCTGACCCAACTACTGAAGCATAAAGCAATATGAGGTTTTTATCATGAATGCTCATTTTTGGTTTACATCATCAGATACTATATTTATGTTTGAAAATAAAAGCTTAAGAAACTTGTAACCATCAGGATAGGTGTAATGATTTTAACAGTTTGTATGGCTACAAACCTTGATTTTCACTTGAAACTAACCTACAGAGAATCACATTAATTAGAATGAATAAAAAAATCAATTAGTACATTTACTTCTGAAATTTCACTAAAGTGAAAAATGTATCAAATAATCATATATAATACAATCAAGATAAATATCACATTAGGCTGTCATGATGTGGCATTTCTGTAACCAGATTCATAAGTCAGTTCACGTTATAAATTTAATTGCAGCGTGTGCTACAGTACAGCTTAACAAGCAAAACTCCACTGTAAGTCAAATGAATGACATTTTGTTTAATCAAAAAACAAAGAGTTATACCCTGAAGCAAAAACAAAATATATTTAATAATTCAGGTGTATAAAACTATTTACAACGTGATTGTTATATTTTACCTTTGAAAATAATGAGGTGTTTTTCAACCGCATTTTCATGATAATTAAATCAATTTGGAATTCAGGCTCTTAACAAGGGGCAGGATATCTGTCAACTGCCCATCACAAAACTATGGCAAACAAAGTAAACATAGGGGACTGGTGTCTTCCAGATTACAAAGCTCTCTGATACATTTTATATTGGGAGATCTGCAACTGAAATGATGTGTGCCTAAACAATGTATGCCATGGATGATGGTGTACACCCCCCCCCCCACACACACTCACACACAAATCTTAAAATAATTAGTAAGGTTAAGTGGCCTGGCCATTAAAACTCTTGTGGGAAGCCATAACCTAATGAAGATGTTACAATTACATGATACCTCCACCCAGGGAAAATAAGTAATCGGTGTGACAATTACAGTACCCTCTCTGGGAAGCAATGCCAGGGCACTGCATTCCCTGTTGGTATACCTCTCCCACTTCCCACATGGTACTGTGACAATCCCCACACAAATAACTTAAACTCATTATACAAAAAATATATGCATGCCTGCTTGGACAGTAAATTCAAACAGACTAAATGGGATTCGACTACAGTACTGGAACTGGGATCTGGAGAAGTAAAATGGGTTTTAATCAGAATGTAAATAATTATTAATAATAAAAAATAATAACAAACTTGCCCCTGGCTAACTATGGCTTACCCACCCCAGTGCAGTGCTCTGTCCAACAATACTGTTGGACCTCCATCCCACTACCCCTGGGAACAATGTTTATGCTTCTAGAAGACATCCCCTATTAGGCCCTGGGTATCCAGGTGCAGAATCATGGCTGGTCTGGTGGTCTTGTTAAACATGTTAGCATGTGGCTGACGTGCTTATTGATACCAGTTTCAAATGGTTTCATTTGAAACATTGTCATGGAGGCCTAGTCTATTTACATTTTATGGCCATCTCACAACGTCAGATGTTTACTGGACCCAGTGGCCCTAATCTGTTATTCACATATCGCTTGGCTGTGTGACTTTCAACCCCAGCCATGGTTATGGCTGCATTTTCAGGCTCTGTTCCACAGCTCTAGTGTACCTCATAGAGCTCTGTAGCTCTCCTCTACTGGTCTCCTCTCTGACACCTCATGCTGATCAGCTGGGCTCTCCCTCAGTTGGTTTCTCAGGATAGTTATATGAATATCAGTCTAGCAAGCTCAGCTTCCTGCGGTGCAATCCCTGAGGCATCACTTGTACTTGCAGTGAGACACCTGGCTGTGGTGGAGTAAGGCAGCTTCCAGGCCCCTCTGACTATGGTTTCCATACTAGGCTCCTCTGGACTGTCTCTGTGCAAAAGTCTCTCCTTCTTGCTATGGTTCAGTTGCAGGAAGCCTTGCACACTGAATTGTTCAATAACAGTGCTAGCACATAATCTCAGAATTCCTGTGTCTGGAAGCCTCCTTCTTCTTGGCTGTAGAAGCACAAGTCTCCCTCCAAAGTAACTACATAGCCTTCTCTCCATCACACAGATGGTAGGTCTGTTTCTGAACTGAGTATCTCACAGATTGGCTTAATTCTGGAAACTTTCTTTGTTGTAGAAGCAAGTAAACAGCCCTCCTACTGATAGAGACCCACTGGGGAGGAGCTGTCTAACTGCTCCTCATTGGCTGATTGGCCATCCAAGTTCCAAGCAAATTAATAAGCCATCCTAAGTCCCATAAGCCCTCCTGGATCTGGAACAGACTACAACCAATCTGATTGCTGGCAGTTCAGCCTCTGACCCCTGTTGCCATGCTGAGAGTTCAGAGCTGGCAACAATCATGGCAGATATTGTCCCTGGGCACTCAGTTCAAGTTGCAGTCTTTTTTGGAGGTCACCAGCCCTTGGAACACTCTTTGGCCCCTATGGTAGGACTCACATGGATTTCATCATGGCTTCCAGTGGAGTTGGTGGATTGATTATTGGATGTCCCCATTTTTATGAGTGCTCAACCTGCCTGGCAATGTGCACTGTAATTATTGATATAATACATCACTGACTACCTGACTCTTTGCTATTGCACTTTGTATGACCCTGTACCTCTGACCCAGTCTACGCTGTGCTGCACACCGTTGTTATGTTTTCTGAAATTGATTCATACCTGTTATGATATCCTTTGCATAGCTTGTACAGTCTCAGATTGTTTGCATTACTGACACAGAACCTTTACAAGAGAGCCTTGTGCTCAAAGGTATTTACCTAGTATATATATAATATAAAATATAATACCTATTTTCTTTGAACAAAGCCCCACTCTAGATAGGGAGATATTTACAAGCTAGGTAAATTCTGCTTCACAGTCGCCCTAGTACAGTTTATCTAGCCATACCCCAAAGAGGGAGTCATCTATTAGATAGATAAACCCTGCTACACAATGCCCCCAATTACCGTTGATGTAGCCCTACCACAGATAGGGAGATGGCTATTAGCAAGGCCCTTGAAATTCTGTGATTCTGCTGCTGCAAAATTTTCTACAGAGTTTACATCATGCCACAGAATGCACACAGTGCTGCAGAAATCAGTTCTTTGTGACTTTTCATTTAGATATACAGTTTTTCCACAGAGTCTGGTTCCTTTTCCCATCTCTTTTATCCTGAGGGCCCCTACTCAGTGCTCAGCATGTGATGTCGTCAATGACATCACATTAAATTTTAGCGAATGAAAGAACTGCAATTTGCCACAGAAATGAATAAATCATTCTGTAGAAATCAGAAAATGCTGCCACTGAAGCTCAGGACCCATGCTGCAGAAATCTGAACAACGTGCTGCAGAACACCAGGGACCCTGGCTATTAGCAATGCATACTGCTGCACAATGCCCACAGTAAACATTTATGCAACTCTACTCCAGGTATGTAGTTGCTAGCTATGTAGACCCTAGAAAGTACTTTCCTATCCCTGTTGTACTGCTTACATTGTCTAAAGTCTGCATGGCCAGAGTTCTCTGTGAGCCTGCAGACTCCCTGTGGACAGCCCTGTAGATGCTGGATGCACCTCTGACAGTACTATTTAGCAGCTCACTGGAAACAGGAGTGGTTCTAAAGGACTAGAGGAGGGCAGATGTAGTTCCACTGAACAAAAGTAGCAGCAGAGAGGATGCTGGCCACTGTAGGCTAGTCAGCCTGACATTGGTGGTGGGATTACAAGACCCAAGGCAGCATGGATTCATAGGAGCAGGCATGTCAAATGAATCTAATAGATTTCTTTGACTGGGTGACCAGGGAATTCAATCAGGGAGGAGCAGTGGACTTCGCCTACCTAGATTTCAGTAAGTCTTTCAATACTTTTCTACATACCTCACGGGCACAAGCACACTGATCGACTTGCTGCTAACCACACACCCTGAAAGGCTAATTGATGTCAAGGTACTCCCTGATGCACAGAGTAACCACTCACCCATCCAGTGTGAGTGGTTGGTGAAGCAGACTAAACTCCCCCCAGATGGGTGAGGGACAGAGTAATCAAAAATAGTCTGGTGGTCGATTTCAAAAACCACCTTGCAGGAATCGACTGGAGCTTTCTGGACTCGTGCCCAACTGTTGACACAGCTCTTCAATTCTTTATCACTCACTTCAACATAGCAGCAGACAAGATTGCCCCATAATGGAAGAAGATGATTAAAGATAGGAACATGGACTCGGTTACCCCTCCACTACTGAGCATGATGTGGCAATGGGATAGCCTCTGGTACTGAGGCAGAGCTACAGGGTCAACCATGGATGTCCAAGACTACAAAGCTGCCCACAACAAGTGCACCTAGGCAATACAGCAACCCAAGGCTATGTCTTATAAGAACCAGCAATCACAGTGCTGGGGTGATAGGAAGAAATTTTGGGCCTCAATTAAGAACCTTCTCAGCCCCTTCCCCCCCAATGCTTCATCACAATGATGAAGTCCTCCTTGAGGATGATTTAATGGCCAACATTTTTAATAGAACATTCACAGACTACAGTGCACTCCTCCCTCACAGAGCAGCTGCAGATTCTGATGAAGAACAGATCACAGATCACTTGTTCACCTATTCCAACACTAGGCACAGACTAAAGTTTTAATTTAGACAAGTGACTGTCAAGGAAACTAATAAATATCTAGCAAGGGTTCTGGGCAAAACAAGGATGGATAGTGATGGGATTGACATGAAGCTCATCTCCATTGCACTTCTGAGGTTATCAAACCCATTACTAAACTTTTGAACCTGTCACTCTGCCTATCCACTTTCTCCTCAATTTGGAAAAATGCACAGGTCACCTCTGTGCTAAAAGGTGGCAACCAGTCACTAGTATCCAACTATAAGCCTATCTCAATTTTGTCCCCACTCTCTAAAGCACTGGAAAGAATCATAGCAAACCAACTCACTGAGCATCTACATAAATACAATCTTCAATGCCCCCAGCAGCATGGCTTCCACAAGGTACTGACACTGTTCTAATTGAATTCACAGGCTTCATCCATGAGGCACATGACCAGGATCATCTGGTTGGTGCAAACTTTATTGACCCAACCAAGGCATTTGACCTGGTGGATCACCAGCTGCTGCTCCACAGGTTAAGTGGCCTAGTATTGTCCTCCTACTCAGTTAGCTGGTTGAGCAGCTACTTGACTGGGTGTACTCAGCAAATAAAAATCAACAGAGCCATTTCTGAGACTGGAGAAGTCACAGTAGGGGTCCCACAGGGCTTCATACTGGGCTTGCTTTTGTTTAGCCTCTTTGTGAGCGACCTCCCTAGTGCTTGCCCTACATCCAAAGTCCTGCTCTATGCAGATAACACGGCAGTATTCTCTCATGACTCCCACCAGAAAGCTCTCACTAGGAACCTGCAGAATAACTTTAACCAGCTGCAGGACTGGTTTAAAGATAGTTTGCTAGTGCTGAACAGCAAAATAAAAAAGACTATGCTCTTTTCAGGGCACCAAAAGAGCAGAGCAACAGCACCCTTCTTAACAGCAAAACAGCCCAGATTCCACCTTTGAGCAGGTGCACTTCTTCTGGTACCTAGGGATCATGACTGATGAGTCCCTATCCTTTGATGAACACATTGGCAGTATTACTGGTGCTGCCAACAAGAAGCTAGGGGCCCTTTAGAGGCTTTGGTTCTGCCTCACATAGGAGGCTAGGCTAATAATGGTCAGAGGAACAATCCTACCAGTCTTGAACTACGGTAATGTGGTATGCGGTACAGCCACAGAAAACACTTTTCACTGAGTCCAGTCAACCCTCAACAAGGCATGCAGATTTGTGCTAGATGCCGATTGCCTCATGCATACGTGCAACCTGTAGATTAGGACAAAATGGCTTCCTTTTCAGGACAGTATCAAGCTCCAGACCTGCCTGATAGGGATGAAGGCTCTACTAGGGCTAGCACATCTCTCCTTACAGGCTTTATTCTGGCCTTCCCCCTTCAGGCATGACACAAGATGTGTAACAAAACACGCCCTGGTGGCCGGCCCACTGGCACAGCGGTAGCACTACCGCTCATGTCACCAGCGACCTGGGTTCAGGAACAAACTCGGGTTGCTGGAGGACTAGCCTCGGGGGGAGGATGTACATCCCATGGACTGCTTGTCTCCTCCGGGGGGAGGGGGAACCTTAGCTCGGTGCATGTCCGACCTCTAGTGGCAGCTGGAGGTTCAGCATGCCCAAGCCATACAGAGGGGTGGAGCATGTCAGAGGCCGGCATTAGCCTTGGCATCAAGTGCATGCCATGTCTCCGGGGGGGGGTGTACACTTGAAAAATGCCCTGGTCCAGCATGACACTGACTAGAGGGCTAGGTAGGCCCTCATCACCAGCTGGGGCAGCTCAGAAGTGAGGACCCCGATGAGGACTAAGGTACAAAACCAGGAGTGGTGGCTTGAGGAGCCCGGCTGCTCACTCCCACTCTGTCCCTGCCTGGGGGGGTAAGCCACAACTCTGTGAGAGGTCCCTTCAAGCTTGCACCATGGTGGTTTGTCAGGTACAGTACCAGGATTCAAAGTGGGGATAAAATAGAAATTACAAAAAAAAAAAAACCACCCCAGAAGTGCCTTTCAGAAAAATAGCCCAAGGCAGGCGAGCCTTAGCAGTAAGGGCAATGAGCTTCCCCACACTACTTCAAGCCTCACACATCTTGGCCACTTCAAATCTGAACTTTGGAAATCCATCACACCCCCTGAACACTGCTACTGCCTCCCCACCAAGAGGGACATGATTATCCCTTAACCCCTGAGGCATAGTACTGGTGAACCACTTATCATGACAAGCCCATCCCCTAGCCACCTAGGTACAATGTTGCTCCCACTTGGGAGATCCGACTGCATTAGTGTTCCATCAGTTATTGCACCACCCTGAATATTCTCCCATCTTCTACCTCCCCCCCCCGACATGACTGCACCTGCAATATGCTCTATTGTACTCTTCTTGGTGCAACCTGTGACTTGTTGTTGATTATTCTGCACTATTTTAAGTGGGTGCCTACTATTCACTGGCGTTATGCTACCCATAATGAATGTATGTACACAGTGTACCGATGAAGTAAGCTGATGATGTTAAATTTGCTGCAACCGATGATACTCAACAAGAATTTGTATATTGTTGCACTCTAATAATCTCTTCTTGCTCCTGGATACTGATTCTTCTAGACATCTGTTTGTATCTACATTCTGGACTACGCAATGTATATGCTACTTAAAGTTTATCAGACAATGCTTGTTAGCTGCTACTGTCTCTTTCCCACCCCTGTTATATTTATTGATGTACCCGCCTCTACTTGTCTGACGAGGATCCTTTGTAAATGAGCTCTTAGCTCAAAGGTGTAATTCTGAATTACCTCAATAATAATAATAACATATGAGACTCATAAAGAAGCTGGGCAGCATAGGGGTGGGTCCAAAGTTGGTAAAGTGGGTAAGAAACTGATAAAGGAATAGGCCACAAAGGATGATGGCAAATGGAGTTCACTCCAGGGAATGGAGGGTGACCGGTAGGGTGCCTCAGGAATTAGTACTGGGATTGATCATCTTAATGCCTTTATAAGTGACATTGCAGAAGAACTGGAAGAGAAGATCTGTCTCTTTGACATGACATCAAAATCTGCAATAGGATAGACACTCTGGGGGGTGGAAAGAATGTAGAGGCCTGAGAAATCTGAAGGGGTGACCAAGGGTACAGCAGCTGGGTTTCAATGTGAAAAAGTGCAAAATCATACATTTAGGGCACAGAAACCGAGGTCACAGTACAGAATGGGAAAGGAGGTAGTGATGCCCACCAAGCAGGAAAGGGACCTGGGAGTCATCATATTGGATGACCTAAATGTGGCCAGGCAGTGTGACAAAGAATTTGGGAGGCCAGTGGAATGCTGGGGTGCATAGGGAGGGGAATCACCAGCAGAAGGAGGGAGGTGGTGTTGCCTCTATATAGATCACTAGAGATACCCCATCTGGAGTACTGTGTCCAGTTCTGGAGACCATATGTCCAATTCAGAAAGAGCCCTTAGAGTGACGCAAGTTGCATCTCTCTAAGGGTTGTGGCAAACTTCAGGCATGCCATGGACCCTGCACCCAATTTTATAAAAAGCAGGGTCCCAGCAGCAAACTCCCCAGGTCTGCCGCAAGTCTCTAGCTGCACCAACAGTTGGTACATCTGCAGATAGGGATAGCCCCGACCCCCCACCCAGCACAACACTAAAGGGTCTAGGATGGTGAGGGTAAAGAAACAGCATGCCAGGAGGGTGACAGGGGCATAAGGAGCATGGGAGGTGGCAGTGGGGTGTGTCAGGGGACAGCTGTGCATCAGCCGCAGTTATGGTGCACCCGGCAGGTTGCATTTCCAGTGTGCAGCAATATGTACAATATGCATAACTTCCCTGATAGTCTAGCAGTCCCACAGATCCCCAATCTCCCACAAGAATACTGATTGAACCTTCCTGGTGGTCTTGTGGCCCCTCAATCCCTAATCTCCCCAAAGTAAAATGATATAACTGGCCTCATAGTCTAGTGAACCCCTGATCCCTGATCTCCCCTGATAACTGTCCCTGGTGGTCTAGTAGCCCCCACCCCATCAGGTATTGTCCCACTACCCCCCCATCCCAAATCGGAACCAGGGAAAAGCACAGCCCTCCTCTCACCACTATGGTTGGCCACCAACTCAGTTCTCAATGAGCTTGTACTGTTTACAGTACATGATCATTGAATTACAGCAGCTGTTAATCAATGAATGCATACTGTATACAATATGCGTTCATTGAGAGCTCATTCAGTGGTCAGCTTGGTGGTGAGAAGAGGGCTGTGCTGGTCACCAGATCCAATTTGGGATGGGGGGAGTAGAGTAATGGGACACTACCTGATGGGGTGGAGGGGTGGAGGAGCCACTAGACCACCAGGAACAGTTATTACTTTTTTTATTGGGGGATATTGGGGATTGGGGGTCTGCTAGACTACCAGGGATATGATATAATTTTAAAGACAATCAAAAAACATGCTCAAAACCTATACATTGCTCACAAAATGTAATTCTCAATTCTGCTGAAGGGTTCTACTTTTGTATGGCATCCAGTGTACAATGCCCCCACCCTCCCCAAAAATGGCACATATTCAAAATTAAACAATTTAACTGCCTGTCGACTTTTCTTACTTTAAACATATAATTTTACCTGAGGAAGATTGGGGAATAGGAGGCTGCTAGACCACCAGGCTGGTTGAATCAGTACACTTTGGGGAGATCGGGGATTGGGAGGCTGCTAGATCATTGAGGAAGTTATATTTATTGTATAGATTGCTGCACATATTGCAGCACAGTGGAAATGCACCCCACTGGGTGCAACATTACTGTGGCTGATACACAGCTGTCTCCTGATGCCCTAATGCCCCATTGCCACCTCTCCTGCCCCTAGTGTGCCCATACAGCCCCATGCAATGCCCCATCCCACTGGAGCAAGCCACTTACACCACCTCCTGGCTGGTCTAAGTGGTGCCCTTGTTGCGCTTATGGTGGGGATTGTAAAATGCTAAAAAAGAGGATGTTGTACACCCACCATGGCACAAGCGTCATTGAGACCTGGTGCATTGGGTTGTTTGATGCAACCCTGGTACAAGGGGCCCTTTGGTGCAGCATTGTCTACATCTGATGCAGAATGCATTGTAAAATCACATTTGGCGCAAGTTGTAGCACGTTATTTCTTGCGTCAAACTATTTGGACGCAAGTTACTTGCATCACTTTAAATGCTTTTAAAATTGGGCCCCACATCTCTGGAATAACATAGACAGAATGGAGGCTGTTCAGAAAAGAGCAACTAAAATGGAGCACGGTCTGCAATGGGCACCCTACAAGTAGACCTAAAAGACCTAAACATGTACTGTACACCAGGAAGAGAAGAGGAAGGGGGGTATGATATAGACCTTTAATTATCTCACAGAAGTAAATAAGGTAGAAGAGAGGAGTCATTTTCAGAATAAAGGATGCTCAAGAACAAGGGGACATGCCATGAAGCTGGAGCAGGGTAAATTCAGGAGAGATGAGAGGAAATACTTCTTCACAGAAAGAGTGGCAGACGTCTGGAACAGTCTTCCAACAGAGGTGGTGGGGGCAAAAATAGTGGTAAGGTTCAAGAATGCATGGGATAGGCATGAGGGAATCTTAGTGGAAAGGAAAAGGGAGGAAAAGCCAGAGACCAAGTAGGGTCTGTGATGGCACTGTAGGTAAGGAAAAATGTGTAGACTGGGTGGATCAAGCAGTCCTTATCCACCATCAAATTCTATGTTTCTATGTTTCTGTGCTGCCCAGCTTTTTGTCCTCAACCTTGATGTCCCTCTTGCAAGGGGTTGCTTGGAGTCATGGGAGTTAAAAAGTGGATTGCTAGGACTGATTCTCCTCCAAGAGAACCCACTCTCACCAACCCAGAATTTCTTTCTTCCTCTTGACCTCCCCTACCCTCAGTCTCATAAAAAGTAAATGGAAAGTAGGCCATTTCTGCAGCAGACGAAAAGACCATTAACGGTTCCTCCTCCACCTTATTGTTATGCAACTCAGCTTGCCTTGTGTGTAACTCTCTCTACTCTGCTTATAAATGAAGGATTGTTTTAGCAGACTACATTCCACTACTTCACACAAACAGATTTAGCATGCACAATACCCTGGAGAAAATGGCCACAGGCATGTGTTTATTGATAAATGTAACTCAAATTACATTAGCAGTATGATGTGTGTAGAAAGGGAGTCATAGCAGTATAGGAGTTGTCTAAGTGTTTGATTCTATTTGCCACAGTCAATAATTGTTAAAAATGACACTCACTGTATGCTCCTTGCAAGGCTGTGCCAACAACTGTAAGGACCCCCTGCAAAATATCTTGTGTGGCCCACCTCCCCACTGATAAATGTAAACGTAAGTAGTAGTAAAAAGTTTTATTCATATAATCATATGAACTAGGATGTACTCAATTGAGCCAAAGCTCATTTACGATGAGGTCCTATACAAGCAGTTTCACATTATGTACACACTTTACATTAGAGAAACATACATACATGCAGTTTCACATGATATACAGACTTTACAATAAAGAACGTACATATAACACAAAACAAGATTAAAAATAATACATATACTGCACTAATAACAGCAATTTCTAACACTAATAACCTGGTGTCTAAACCATACCCTAATTTTCTGCCAGAATAATTTCCCCTTAAAAGACTTAATATCAGCTGGCATCTTATTCCATGCCATAGGACCTCTAAAAAAGTTAGAATGTCTGCCAATCTCTAAATGATACCTAGGCACAACAAACTCAGGGGCATATGAGGCTCTCATTTAGCTTAATTCAGTTTGTCATGGGATCGCTGCATCAATATATGGGGTCATGGTTCCCAACCAACATCTACACATAAAAGCAAACAAGTGCTCCTGCCTACGTTTGGATGGTCTCAGACATTGAAGGCAGTTAAATAAGAAACACTTGTGAGTAAACCTATCAGTTTTAAGAATAAATTTGACTAATCTACCATAACATCCATCCATCCTATCCAGATTAATTTTCTCAGCACTGGCATAAATAAAATCCCCATAATGTAAAGAGGGCAAAACCATTGAACGTACTACTTTCTCCCTAATTTCAGGCCTCATACAATGTCTAACATGATACAAAGCACCCAGTTTTCTTCCTACATGAGTTACCACACTATTTATGTGAGCTACCCAATTTAAAGACTTATCAGGCCACATTCCTAAATGTTTATATGTTTGGGTCTGAAGGATCAGGGCTCCTCCCGAAGTATACAATTTTAATAACAAGTCTTCCTGAACTAAAGAAGAATGAGAAAATAAAATTGTCTGGTTTTTTTTTTTGGAATTCAAAACCAAATCACTCTCGCTCAGAAAACTCTGCAGTTCATCAAATGCTTTCTGGAGCTTTGTTTGAACTCCATTTACTAGACAATCCGATGTATAAGTAATCATATTGTCAGCATACAAATGATAATGAATAGATGAGTCTGAAAAAATTAAACCATTTACATAAATATTAGACAATATTGGGCCTGAAATTGAGCCCTGGGGGACCCCCGATCCAACTACCGTACCACCTAATGTCCAATCACCCAATGTAAGTGATTGAGTTCTTTCTATCAAATAGGAATGCAGCCATTGCAGACTAGATCCCACAAACCCCATAGAGGCTGCTCTGGATAGGAGGAACCCATGGTTCAATGAATTGAAAGCTTTTGATAAATTGACAAATATTGCACCAACCGGGGTCTTCCTATCCAAAGCAGCCTATAAATCCCCAGTAACCGAAACCAAGGCTGTCATGCTATTAAAGGATTTCCAAAACCCTGACTGAATACTGTTTAAAAGACCCTCTGTTTCCAAATAACCAGAAATCTGGACAGCAACAATCTTCTCAAAAATCTTTGAGACCTGAGGTAACAAACAAATTGGACTATAGTTGCCAAAATCAGTTTTAACCCCCCCCAAAAAAAATTGGAACTACTTTTGATTGTTTCCATGCATGCCAGTGGGCAAGCAGTCTCTGGAGAGGCAAACTTTAATAAGTTAGAGGGAATACCATCCAGACCTATGGCTTTTGACGTGATCAGTTTCAGTAACTGCACTAGAACACTGTGTGACGAGATCTCCATAAAGGTAAATTTAGGACCGGTGTCTCCCTTCACATTTAATTGATCTAAATATGTCCCCTGTGTACACTTTGAACCAATTTCACCAAAGAGCTCATTAAATTTGTCCACCACTATTTGGGACAGCTGAGTTGGATGACTCTCAATTGTAAACACATTAGGAACCATTGTACCTTGACCTTTCATGAGAAGGTTTACCGTATGCCAAAAATTTTCAGGCTGGTCTGAACATTTTGAATCTAAAAACCTCTTATAATAATTTTGTTTAGTGGACCTTACTACTTTTACATAAAGATTACATAACCTTTTATAGTTGTCCCAATCTGATTTTTTCCCTGTTTTCTTTGCTTTAACCCAGGTTTGATTTCTAGCTCACTTTTGTTTCTTTAAGTCATTAAAGAACCACTTGGCATTTTTCTGTTTCAATTGCCTAAGTTTAATGGGTGCATGTCTATTACATACTTGTAAGAATTCTTGCTGAAAGTAATCCCAACCATCCTCCACTGTGGGTATCAATGTTAATCAATCCCAATCAATGTTACACACATCCTGCATGAAGTTTATCTAATCAAATCTTTTAAAATTTCACCAGGTTGATAGTTTGTTACCTGTAGGCTTCTTAAGTTTTACCTAATACAAAAAATTAACTGATGATCGATATTGAATCAGGTAAAACCCCACTGGAGGATATGTGGTCCACAGAATTAGTAAATATTAAATCCAACAATGTGGATGAATCTGGGGTTTCCATGTTTATTCTAGTGGGATCACAAATTAGTTGAACCATACCCAAATTTACTTGTAAATCAACTAATAGATGAGAATCTTTAATATAGCCCAAATTAGTATTAAAATCACCCACCATGAGAATTTAATGGGTAGAGTTGAACTCTAATAGGAAATCCTGGAGGAGATTAATAACCATTAGCGCATATGAAATTTTTATAGCATGAGTTTTTTTATATCAGTGCAGCTCAATATACAGAGTTTGTCCATTCTGCCTCCCCATCCCCCTTGCTGGCACCATGATCAAAGAACTGAACACTAGTTTGTTCATGCTTCTTCTTGGGACACGAGCACCAAGATTAGATGTTTTGAGTAATGGGCCCTATTGCTTCTTTGTTCTGTACCCCCCCAACCATGTGAAACTGTAGTTGGAATCTTGTGACACCACTGCTGACAAACCCAGCTTCAAATGGATAAGCAATTTCCAAAGTGAAACTTGCAAGTTTGTCTGTAAGAAAAGGTTTTCTTAATGGTGACCTCTGAAGCAGTGGGCCCCCTAACAGTGTGAGCCCTATTGCAAATGCAGCTCTTGCATCCCCCTGGTCACTGCCCTGGCTCCTAGTCTTTCAGGTTGTTCATGTTATTTTAAGAATTTAGTAAAGTACTGTATATTCAATAAAAAAAAAGAAAGGGAATCATAGCAAGACTTTGGCTAGTCAAATCTTGACATCTTTCAATCCCCTATCCCAAATGGGACCCTTTGAGTTGAATCCACTCTCCCAAAGGGTATAGCTTCTAAAAGGACCCCACTCTCTGAGCGTGCAATTCTGGAGACCCCATCTCCGCAAAGACATAGACAGAGTGGAGGCTGTTCAGAGGAGGGCAACCAAAATGGTGCAGGATCTGCACCAGAAGACATAAGAGGAGAGACTAAAGCAACTTAATATGTATACCCTTGAGGAAAGGAGGGAGGGGGGGACATGATAGAAACTTTCATGTATCTCAAGGGAATTAACGAAGTACAAGAAGGTAGCATCTTTCAGAAAAAGAGATGTGCAAGAACAAGGGGGCACAATTTGAAGATAGAGGGGGGACGGCTCAGAGGTAATGTTAGGAAGTATTTTTTTCACAGAGAGGGTTGTGGATGCATGGAACAGCCTTCCTGAGGAGGTTGTGGAGTCAGGAACAGTGGTAGAATTCAAGAATGCATGAGACAGACATGAGGCAATTCTAGTGGGGGGTAGGAGGAAGTAAAGCTGTTGATTAACTAGAATCTGCAGCTTATCCATCAGCTGGGGAAATGGGCATACTAGGTGGGCCAAGTGGTCCTTATCTACCATCAAATTCTATGTTTCTATATTTCTGTTTCACTGGCCACAAGTCCTATGCCCCCTGGGGACCCTACTTCACTACCTGCCTCCTCTCCTAATGGGAGTATCTCTGCCTGCCTCAATGACCAGCCAGCTCAGGTGTCAGACGGTCAATGGACACAGACAAAGGCTTACCTGCTGCAATCCTTTGCAGACTCATTGCCTTAACAGGCCAAATTCATGAGGTGGAGGAGCACTGACAGGATGGCTGCAGACAGACACCCGTGAGGAGCAAGGAGAACACAGAGCATTAGGACCTTGTCTTGTTATTTTTCTAATAAGTTTGTTTCAGGAGCAAAGAATGGAAGCACAACAAACCTAGCGAAGGAAATCAGAAGATGGGAACTCTTTCTGTTTTGCAAAGATAAGTAAAAAGCCTTCACTTACTACAAGCAAGCAATGTGACTACTGTCTGTCTAGGTTGGAAATGTGATGCCAATTGAAACAGTCTGAGTTCGGCAGGTTTGTGGTCCTAGGGACCGGGTAAGTGTTTTATTGCTGACTTTTTTTGCTTTGAGCTTTGATTTAGGTCTCTGGCTGTGAGCTTATTTACTGAACTATAAAGTCTTTTTACAGGCTGTGTAAATGGCACTGGTGTAAGCAATGAGCTTGCTGCAGAGATAAGGAAGCATTGAACGCGATCAGTGTGTTGGCTCCTTGGCAATGCATCTAAATTATTTAATCTATTTTCTTGGCAGTAGTACATGCACAGAGCTTGCTGTAAAGATGAGGGAGATTCAGTGGTTACCTTTCTAATTAATGTCGAAGCAGTTTCACCGGATGGAGGAAGCGAGGTTTATGATAGCACAAACACGTGCTAAAACACTTTCTCAAGCCATTGCTGATTTGTCAGACAAACAAAACCAGGTAAATTCTGCTTTCACAAATAAGAGAAAAAATACAAAGGCTGAAAAAGAAGTCATACATTTAAAGACAAGAAAGAAGGCAAAAATTACTGAATTTACTGATTTCAAAAGGGAGTCAACAGGAAAGTCGGCCTCGAAACCAGGAAGCAAAATGTCACAGTTGTGCTCAATGCTCAGGCAGTATAGTGCAGTGGTTTAAGGCTCTGAGTTGCAAATCTGGAGACCTGGGTTTGAATCCCAGAGCCCCCATTTGCATACTGTGTGATCCTGAGCAAGTCACTTAACTTCCCTGTGCTCCCAGGTCGCACCTGTAAACAAGCTTTCAGCTTAGTGTGCTACTCCTGGTTAAACAGTTTGAAGAAAACAAAAGTGACTCCAGGAGTCTCTCAAAAAGCAGATAACTCTGTACAAACAAGAGAACTATCTCCTGACTCAGGGAACACTTCTTGTAGTGAATTCTCACAGATACACCAAGTAGTGACAGAAAAAGAATGTTTTTGCTCTTTTATCTACTCACCAGAGTATGTTCATGATATCATACATGTATAAAGACAGACTCCTTGGAGCTCTGTAGTGCAGTACTTATTTTTGAGTCCTAAACAAGGCACTGAGGTGTATTCAGAGCAGATAACCCAAGAAGAAAAGACACATATCCCCATAACTAAAATGGCAGGCGGAAAACACAAAAACAAATCAGAAATTAAAATCACTGGACCCAAAGGAAACTGAGGGAGATAAATCAGCTGGAAAAGACACAGCATCACTTTCGGGGGTACAGAGGAGTACCTATTGGCTGAAATGAAAGCTGGCTTTGCACAAATCAAAAACTTCTTAAATGTTTTTACAGAGGCACTTAATGCCCTGAACAACAAAGTAGAGGCCATGACTGTCCATATTGATAATGTGGAAACAGAATGAGTCAGCAAGACGACAAACTTGACCCTCTGGCCCTAAAGGTGGAGAAACAACAAAAAGAATTGAAAGACCTTAAAAACAAGGCAGAAGAGCTAGAAACACAAAGCAGGAGAGGCAACCTGAAAATAGATGGGATCCCAGAAGGTCTTGAGGGAACAAACTCATTAACATTTTTCGAGGAGTTACTATCCAAAGTTGTGAGTTCTCCCTCAGAAATATGAAAAATTGAGCTAGACAGAGCAGCGGCTTACCCAAACTGCAAAGTAAAATGGCCAAGATTCATATATATATATATGTAGAGAGAGAGAGAGAGATAAAAGACCTCATCGCTACCAGGACAGAGAATGTATCTTTCACAAAGCAAGAGTGGAAAAAGGTTCTCATGTGAGAGATTTGTCTTTTGCAGGTCTTTCCTGACTTCAGGCCAGATGTTCTATCAAATAGAAAGGCTTTTGCTTCAGCAATTAATTTGTTGAAAGAGCATTAGATTCAATATTCACTTACTCCACCAGCTAAGCTCCATGTTTTTTTCAAGGTGTCTATCTTCACTTTCTACTCCCACGAGAAGTGGAAAAGCACATTAAGCACTTAATTTAAGATAATGTATCACAATTGAAAGAAGTAGTAGTCATAACCATGTAGGTGTCAGTGGCTCAGTAGGTAGCACACTCGCCTCTGAGGTTGGGAGCTCAGAGGGCTGTGAGTTCAGTTTCCACATCTGGCACTTGGGTTAATATCCCAGTACTGACACTGTAGTGCAGCATGAGAGGGGTGCTGCACTTCTGAGGTGCCATCTTTCGGATGAGACGTTAAACCGAGGTCCCATCTGCCTGGATTGGTGGTAGTTCAGGTGGATGTTAAAGATCCCATGTCACTTATCGAAAAGAGTAGGGGAATGTCCCCGGTGTCCTGGCCAAATTTCCCTCATTCACTAAAAATACCACCAACAGCTCAATCTGTTTCAGTTTCAGTTGCTTACCATCTGTATCCCCCCCCCAGTCACCCCTGAAAAAGGGACTTCTAGGCCCAGTGGGCATACCAGGTCAACAAAATTCAGCAAACAAACAAACATGAAAGAAAAGAACATGGAAACTCAGCAACAGGGACAAAGACAGTATGTACTCATCAAAATTATCAAAATGAGAAAACGTCCCTTACCCAGCAGGAAAAGGGGAAGACATTTTCAACTGCAGCATCACAGGAAGCAGACCCCAATAATGAATGTATGCCATCAACATCTTAATAAGAGCCCCATCTTTGATGCTAGAAGATCAGCAATCTGCTACATACCAGTTCCTGGCTATTGCTATATGGCTACATGGTTAAGAATTAAATTTGAAAGTGCGCAAAATATTTATTTATCTTTGTTTTTCTCTTCTTCACATATACAGTACCTATCTAGAATATGTAAATTACTAAGATCATGTAATTTGTTCCTGCATGTTCAGCATGTCTCTTTTCTCCTGGAGACACCTACACTCACATCCAGTTGACTCCCCTTTCAGGAGCTAAGCCGTCTTTGTATTGGGAGAGGTGGGTGTCCCTGTCCATCAGCAGGATGTCAGGCTTGCTTGGCAGACTAAGGGCAAGGGGGTTGGGTAAAACTTTTGGACTTTACAGGTGGTGGTTTGGAATCTGCACTTTATTTAAACAGGGCGCCCTTCTTTTATGTTTCATTTTCTTGATTCACTGTGGGTTTGGTAAAATAGGACTCAATTTAGATAGACCATTGTTTCACTTATACAATGTTAATGGAGTAACCGAGGATGAATTAATTTATAATATGACTGTAACTTTTTCTCTCCTATTTTCTCTTTCCCTAAATTTAAATCATGTGGAATCTATTCTATTTCACCTGGAATGCTAAAGATGCCCACAGTGAAAACAAAATACGGAAGATTATTAATGATGCACAAAAAAATTCAGGTTAACTGCTTAATTCTACAGGAAACATATTTTTCCGAAATAAATTTTAATTATATGTCGAAGTTATTTAAGGGCATTGGTTTCTATGATTCATTTTCAAACCTTGCGGGTGTTGTGGTATTCTTTCCAAAACAAAATTGCAGATTCAGATGATAGATTCCTATATTGATATAAATAGCAGATTTGTGATTGGTAACTTTTGGAAGAATGGATTTAACTTTACCCTGGCCATTGTGCACGCACCAAACAAAGAAAACCCTAACTTTTTTGTGAATTTTTTATAAAGTCAGCTAACTTCCCCTCACCCATAATAATCGGTGGAGATTTAAATCTAGCTTTATATGAACTAGGTAGAACTCATAGATAAGAAAAGAAAGTCAGGGCATTGTCCCTATTTAAGGGCTTTATGGAAGAGCTAGCACTAATGGACCCATTTTGGGAACTATAACAAGACCTCAAGATTTTCTTTTTTTTTCACCAGTATTTTATTCATACTCCAGAACTGATTACATGTTAGTAGCAAAGTCTCTATTACATACAGTGACATTTGTTAAATATGGTTCTACAAAAATCTCAGATCTCGCTTCAATTTATACTAATTTTGTATTTAATGGGATTAGAAGAGATAATTTATGGAAATTGGACCCCAAACTTTTGCAAGCCGAGTTTATGAAACATAAGCTCTCAGAGGAAATCCAAACTTTTTTGAAATATAATAATGAATGAATACTCTTAAATACAGTTTGGAACTCTCTATAAGCCTGCCTACTTAAGGGGATATTTGATTAGTTGTAATGCATATAAAAAAGAAAATGCAACAGTAAAATGGAATAATTAGAAAATAAATTAAATACTGCATGATTAAAACATACAGCATCTGGGATGTAAGAGGACCTGAGAGACATCCTTAATCTTAGGGAATTATATAACGAAGAAGCTAATGAATATTTATTTTATTTATTTTTATTTATTTCATCTAGGATTACAAATACCTTTGAGCCAAGGTTCTTTTACAAAGGTTCCATGTCAGAGACAGGACAATACAATGGTACACAGTGTGGTAAAGTGCAAAAAACAGTATAACAGGTGATAAAGCAAATAAAACAACAGTTTAACATACAGTTGCAAAAACTTAGTTGAAAGTAGAGCTTGTCATGGGCAGTTGTCAGTCAGAATAGAAGATCAAGAAGAGTAGTGGGGTCTGGTGGTAGTGCGGGGTGAGTAACCTAAAGGGAGTGGAAGGAAGGGAGTGGAGCATCTAGTGGCAAGGTGGCATGGACTGCTGGGATGAGAAGTGAGTTCCAGCTAGGTATGACAGCTGCAGGTTCTGGGGGCAGAGAGGTGGAGGTGGAGGCTTGATTTAAAGTGTCCTAACTTTGGGGCAGAGGAGATGTCAGTGTTAAGGTTATTCCACCAATAAGGAGCCCGGTAGGCAAAAGAGTGTTAACCTAAGAAGGTTCTGTGGTGTGGGATCATCAAGCGATGAGAATCTGAGCCTCTCATGTGATGGGAGTTACTACTGAGGCTGAGGAGAGAAAGAACTCCAGGCCCATTGTGATCTTTTTAGCCATTATGCAGGTTTGATATTTTATGTGATTAGATAGTTGTAGCCAGCCTGACTAAGCATAGAGGTCACATGTGTGTGTTAGCCAGTGAGACCCAGTGACTAGATGACATGCTTTGTTGAGTGAGGTAGAGATACATCTAACTGCCATAGTTGTGGCTGCTCCATAAATGATGAGGCCATAATCGATGATGGAGAGAATCGAGCTTTGTACTGCCATTCTCAGGGCAGCAGGAGTTAGACTAGACCTGTGCCTGTAGAGAAGGTCAATACGGACGTTGGCACCTTTGGCGACAATGTCAATATGGGACGTGTAGGACAGGTTACAGTCAAGAGTGATCCCTAAATATTTGAAGGTAAGGACCTGTTCGATAGTTGACTCATGCTGGTTTGTTATGATCAGTGGAGGAGACCTGTATTTGCTGTGGGAGTTATGAAAGAGCATAGATTTGGTCTTTTTATAGTAGAGTATAAGTTTCTGTGAGCTGAGTCATTTTCTACTGCTGCGAAACTGAGTTGGAGATTGTTTTGCAGGGAGTGCTGGTCCTTGTGGGAGGAGAGAATTACTGTGTTGCCTGCATAAAGAATAATTTGTTCGGGACAGGCTTTAGGGAGGTTGTTCAGGAAAAGGGAGAATAGGAGTGGTCCCAGTATGGAGCGTTGAAGACACCCCACAATATACAGAAAGAACTATAGGAAGGGCGAGGTCAAATTATTTCTTTAGTGATAAACCCGACAAGTTACTGGCATATCAAATAAAATGTGAACAAGAGCAAAACAGTATTTATAATATAACTGATAATCAAGGTAATATAATAAATGGTCCAATGGAAATTAATAACATGTTTCTTAATTAGTATCACAAATCTTACACTCCAGAAGAGGAATCAGCTGAGGAGGATACAGAATAATTTCTTAAAACATTACACTTCCCTTTATTAACTAGAGAAGATGTAGCAAACCATAAATAAACCAATCTTGTTAGAAGAGATAATAGAAGCCATAACAGGTCTGCAAATTGCCAGTCCCTGATGGCTTTGTCAATGAGTTCTATAAACAGTTTTCAAGTGATATCCTCTGTGGTGTCTTCTCCCAGTTCAAGTAGAGCTGTGCCCTCCCTCACTTTTTTTAATGAGGCTACAATGACTTTATTGCTCAAACATGATAAGAACCTAAAGAGCTGTGGCTTATATGACCCTATTTTTTTGCTCAATTCAGACTATAACAGCTTCACAAAAATATTAGCAAAAATATTAAATGTAAATGAAGCTCCAGTCCAGCAAAACCTCAGAAAAATATATAAAAGTACTGACTATGTTCAGTAGGGAGAGGCCATAGTTCAATCAAAGCTAAGACAACTGTAAAGAAGACTGGAAAGAATAGCCCACTCACCAAATTTGTTATAATCAAATATGTCAACATTTTATTCCATGCTTCTTCCGGACAGGTCAAGTCCTTCATTTCAGGATATAATTCATTCTTTAGGGAGTCCACTTCATTGTTTAACAACACTTTCATTTTTTTCTTTTAGATAAAAATCATACCATGTTCATCAATCCTTACTTTCCTAGAAACAGACATGTGCTAATATATAATTTTCCACTGGATCATTTCATCTCTTAGTATCTGTGCTGCATGTCTGTTCCTCATGTAGAAAGCCTTTCTACATGAGGAACATACATGCAGCACAGAAACATAGGACTTGACTTGTCTGGAAGAAACATGAAATAACATTTTGACATATTTGATAACATATTTAGTGAGTGGGCCATTCTTTCCAATCTCCTTTACAAAAAGATTAAACACAGTCATATAGAAAATCACTCATGAAGATCAAACAGGCTTTATTAAGGGTAGAAGACTGTCTTGTAATGTTAGACAGACTCATAATATTATGGAGTAGGCCCCTCAGGAGGGTGCGGCTCTGCTCACACTGGATGCTGAGAAGACATTCAACAGGGTGAGTTGAAATTTCCTCAAGAAGGTCCAAGAAGAATTTGGGTCTGAGTGCCAATTCTCTACATGGCTTGAGTACATCTATAATTACCCCACAGCTAAGGCTAAAACAAACCACATTTTTTTGAAATCATTTAAACTTTTAAGAAGCAAGAGATAAAGCTACCCCCTTCCCCTCTGTTATTCTCAATTTTCATAGAGCCTTTTGCTATTGCTATAAGAAATATGAGGCCTGAAATAGGTATAAATATAAATGGGATTCAGCAATCAGTAGTGCTGTAAGCTCATGATGTTATTCTTTATGTGAGAGACATACAGAATTCAGCACCTAGAATATTAGAATTGATGGACATATCTCATAAAGCCTCTGGATACAAAGTTAATACTCATAAATCAGAGATTATGCTATTAGGAGCAAGTTCACAACATCAAAATATTCTGGGAAGATGGAAGCATGTAAAGAAAGCATTAAATATTTAGGGGTACAAATTCATAAAAACCTAAATAAATTATTATTAAACTATAACCCTCTGGTGGAACAAATATACTCTGATCTCAATAGGTGGGTATTATTACCATTAACGCTCAAGTGCAGAATTATTATAATAAAAATGAATGTTCTCCCACTCCTGCTATTTTTCTTTCAGGCCCTATCGATTAAAATTGGAAAAATAATTTTAATGAGCTGGAAAAACATAAAAAAGGTTGCGTGGGCATGCAGAAGGCCCAGGCTTAAAGTAGAGAAACTATATCTACCTATGGAGGAAGAAGGGCTAGGCCTACCAAACATGCTTCTGTATTATTTAGCTGCCCAGCTAGAAGCTGTACAACACTGGTTCAAACAACATACTAATCCGCTGCTATGGCTTCCATTAGAAGCTCATGTGCTACCTGGAAAGTACATTACATATAGAATAAAGCATGGGATGGTATGTATAACAAGAATTTCACACACACCCAAGGTGTTGGATGCTACACTATTTAAGCATCCAACACAGAGTTTTTCACACCACCCCATGTTTTATTTTATATAGTTGCTGGGGACCATTTTTTCACCACTGCAAATATGTAAAATAAAAATACATCGCTGTTCAGTCACAGTCCGGTCTGTGTTTAGCACAGTCTGCTGCCCGGGGCTGTTCAAACCTTGCTTTCCTTCCTTTCTGTTTATTTTTTAATTCAAGTAAGCAGTTTTAAATAACAGACAGGGCTAAGTTTCAAATATATTAGCCCAGTAGGTTTGTTTTTGAAAGATTTACTTACTGCTGAGAGTAGAGCGAGCAGTGGCGCATCTCTCAGTGGGATGAAGAACAGGAAGACAGACAGCTGGCGCAAGCGTGGAGTGGTGGAAACCCAGCACGTGTTTGCCATTATAAACACTCCTTTATAATGGCAAATTATAAACCAGTTTTCCTTAGGGAAAACACTCCCACCAGTTATTATAACAGCATTAGATCTAGATGTGGATAATGTAATCAGCCTTTCCAGTACTAAAGCATCAGCTGTAGCATGGCAAAAGGCAAACACATTTTTAGGTTTCTAAAATAAAATCACACAACTGTCAGTATTATTTTATAATAAGCAATTACCTATTTCTTATATGCCCTGTAATTGACTTCGGAAAGATTTTCTTTTCTTAAAAGACCTTTCCTCGCCTTTAACTTCCCAATTTTTTTATATCAAGAGGTGACTGAAAAATTGAATTTACAACAAGGATCTTTCTTAATATACTCACATATTCGTGAACTCATAAAGAAATGTTCAGGCAACTTGAACCTGCCCTCAGCACCTCCATTGCAGCTTTTTTTTTTTTTCTTTTGCAACATTGAACTCTGAAGAGAAAGTAATTGGAAAAAATACATCCCTATTTGTTGATGGGTATCTGTGTTGAATTTGCCTCTCTTAAAGATCATGTGCAATGGATTTAATAAATTTTGAATAAAAGTTTAAAAAGCTGAAATTCAAGTCCTTGTGGCATGATTAGTGTTTCCTGAAAATTTAATGCTGTTTGGTTTTGTGGTTTTCTTTAAATCAGCATTTGTTAACTTGCTCTACAGTGGCTGAAAACAGTGGAGTTATTTCTGTCCTCTCAGTCAAGCTTAGAGAGTGATGACATCATTTTGGAGTAGCTTACTGTTTCAGATTCCCACTCAGAGCAGCACTCTGTAGAGTTAGTGGTTTGCTGAGCTCGCCAGGTTTCTGACAAATCTAGTCTCTGGTTTGTGTTTAGATAGATTAGCTTAAAATGTATCATTCTTTTCCTTTAAAAAGCTGATCATTTCAGTTTCAATGCTGAACTGAAGTAGTAGAAATCTTTTTCTGTGAGAAATCAGCTTGCCTGTATCACAGCTCTGTTCTTTCTAAGCAAGCCTCATTTTTTTGCTAACTCTATAACACAGGGCTGTTTAATGAATATAAAAAAATAATAATAAAATTTGTTCATTCACAAAAACAGTTTGTCTTTGATGTAGCCTTTTTTTATGTCTGATTGACAAACAGGCATTTGTCACACTCTGCTACAGTATTTCATGCACATGTACTGTCAAAACTCAAAAATGTCAGTTCTTTGGTGGTTTCTGTGTGAAAATACATCATGTACGTGTATAACTAGAAACACTACATGGCATCCGGATGCATCGTGTCTCTGCCCCACAGTTGAGGCAGCTGCAGTCTATTGCCACCAGTCCCCTGCCCCACAAGCCCCTGCCTTCTGCACCACATTCGAGGCTGCTACACCCTGCAGCCCACTGTCTCCTCCCACACAGTCGGGGATTGTGTACCCTGCTGCCTGCTTCCCCTGCCTAAAGAATCAGGAGTACTGTACCCTGCCTTCTCCTGCCCAAACAATCGGGGTTGATCCACCCTGCTGCCCTCTCTCCCCCACCCTCACAATTTGGGATGCTGCACCTGTTGCCCCCTGTTCCTGTCTCCACAGTCAGGGCTCCTGTGCTGTGTTAATCCCTAGAGGGCCAGGATCCCTACCTCCACAGCTGGGGCTGCTGTGCCATGCTGCCCTTGACACCAGCGGTTGTGCTTTCACTGCACCCTGCTATACACTTCCGTTGCCCCAAATCATCAGGGCTGCTGCACCACGTGTACCCCATCCCACAGTCAGGGCTGCTGTACCCTGATGCCCCATATGTCCTGTCCCTTAGTCGAGGTTTCTGCACCATGCTGGTTTCTATCCACTGTCACCACACATAGGGCTGCTGTACCCTGCTTCTTTCTACACAGTTGGGATTCTATGGCCTGCTGTGCCTCAGAGCCCCATGCCTCTGCAGTTAGGGCTGTTGCACAATGCTGTCACTTACCACAAGATTCAGGGCATTTGCTTCACCCTGTTGCGTACCTCCACAGTTGAGGCAGTTGCACCTTGCTGCCCCCCTGCCACCAGAGTCAGATCCTTTGCTACACCCTGCTGAGACAGGAACAGGGGGCAACATGTGCAGTGTCCCTGTTTGTGAGGGTGAGAGAGAGGGTAGCTGGTGCAGCAACCCCAACTGTTTGGGAAGGGTGCAGCACAAGAGTAAGGGCATTTGCTGCACTCTGTCCTTTGCCTGTGGAGACAAGGGGCTCTGTCACACAGCAGGGCAAAATTATGGCAGGGGACAGAGGACAGCATGGTGCAGAAGACTTGACTGTGAGGCAGGACACAGGTGGGCATCAGGGCACAGCAGCCATGACAGTAGCACTGAGTGCACATTGTGCAGCAGCCCAGCCCATTTGAGGCAATGTAATTGTGGAGGAGGGTTCAGCAGCCCCAACTGTGGATGCAGGTGATATGAGACTCTAGGGTGTAGCAAAGGATCTGACTCTGATGGCAGGGAGACAGCAGGGTGTAACTGCCTAAACTGAGGAGACATGCAACAGGATGCAGCAAAGAGGTTCACAGGTACGATTACAGGTCCACTAGCTTCCAGAGCCATTTATGGTCCTGCCACTTTTCAGTGGCCAAATTCCAATTTTTTCACTTCCATGTGCCTATCCAGTGTGATCTTGAAGGCTGATAAACCGTTTACACATACTACCTCCGATGGGAGTGCATTCCAGGTGTTAACCACCAGTTGATTAAACCACCTCCTTCTCTTGGCTGTGTTATACCTTTCCCCTTTCAGTTGCATGTGATGGCCCCTAGTTCTCATACCTGTTCTTATATTCCAAAACAAACCCGCTGATTCCCTTAACATTCCATTTGTTGTGGCTTTGTACACATAGCATAGATCCCCTCTCAATCTTCTATATGACACTGAGTATAGTCCTAATGACTGCAATCTATTTTTATATTCCATATATTTTACAGAATGTATCCTTCTTGTAAATCTATGCTGAACTTGTTCCACCTTTCTACTAGGTCCTATTTCCTGAGGTGCACTGAATGGTGCTCCATATTCTAAGACTGGTCTAACCAAGGACCTATACAAAGGGACCAGCACCTCCTTTTTCCTACTCCTGATGTACCACAGTATATTCCATGTGTCTCTCTATTGGCCCTTTTCACTATTTCAATGTCCTGAATCTTGTGGCAAGTGGCAGCATGGTGCAGCAGCCCAAACTGCAGAGGTAGGGGCTCTAGAGCACAGCAGGTCATAGCAACCCCAACTGTGTAGAAAGGAACAGGGTGCAGCAGCCCTGTCTCTGGTGACAGGAGATAGAGGACAGCATGATGTAGAAATCTTGACTGTGTTGCAGAACACAGCGGGCATCAGGTACAGCAGCCTTGACTTTGAGATGGCATACAGGTGGTGCAGCAGCCCTGCCCATTTGGGGCAATGGAAGTGGATAGCAGAGTGTAGCAAAAGACCCACCTTTGGTGGCTAGGGCAGCATGGTACAGCAGCCCCAGCTGTGAAGGCAGGGAACCTAGCACACTAGGGCTTAATGCAACACAGCAGCCCTGACTGTGGAGATAGGAACAGAGGCCAAAAGGTGCAGCTTCCCTAACTGTGAGGGTGGGGGGGAGTGCAGCAGGGTGCAGCAACCCCTACTGTTCAGGCAGGGGGCAGCAGTCCTGATTCTTTAGGCAGATGATGGAGGCAGTAGGGTGCATAATCCCTGACTGTGTTGGAGAAGACAGTGGGCAGCAGGATGTAGCAGCCTCGAATGTGGAGCAGAAGGCAGGAGGCTTGTGTGGCAGGGACAGGAGGCAGTAGACTGCAGCTGCCTCAACTGTGGGGCAGAGACATGATGCAACGGGATGCCACATAGTGTTTCTAGTTGCACACATACATGATGTATTTTCACATAGAAATCACCAAAGAACTGAAATTTGTGAGTTCAGACAGGTGCCTGTCACACTCTGCTACAGTATTTCAAGCACATGTACTGTTTATCATTCTGACATGAAAAATAAATGTTCTTACATGAATGTATTTATGAAGGCTACATTAAAGGCAAACTGTTTCTGAGAATGAACAAAATTTAGATTTATTTTATATTCATTAAATAGCCCTGTGTTATATAATTAGAAAAAGTTGGAGTTTTGATTAGAAAGAACTCAGAGCTGTGATACAGACATGCTGATTTTTCAAAGAGAAAGATTTCCACTACTTGAATTCAGCATTGAAACTGGAATGATCAGCTTTTTTATGAGATGATAATGATATATTTTAAGCTGATCTATCTAAACACAAGCCAGAGACTGGGTTTGTAAGAAACTTGGAGAGTTCAGCAAACCATTAACTCTTCAAACTACTGCTCTGACTGGGAATCTGAAACAGAAAGCTACTCCAGAATGAGGTCATCACACTCCAAGTTTGACTGAGAGGACAGAAATAACTCCACTGTTTTCAGCCACTGTAGAGCAAGTTAACAAATGCTGATTTGAAGAAAACCACAAAGCCAAATAGCATGAAATTTTCAGGAAACATTAATCATGACACAAGGACTTGAATTTCAGCTTTTCAAGCTTTTATAAAAAATATGTTAAAACCATTGCACATGATCTTTAAGAGGGCATGGGAACAAGATTTAGTAAATTCTATAACTGCAGATCAAAGAAAAAACATTACATCCTCACATGTAACAGTCTCTCAAAATATTAAATTGGAGCAAATCCAATTGTGTTTTCTAAAGAGTATATTATACACAGATGAAATAGAATAAATTTAATCCAAATCTGTCAGATAGATGCCAACGCTGGAAAACCAATGAAGCAACATTGTTGCATATGTTTCTGGCATGTCCAGAATTAAAACAAATTGGCATAAAATCTTGGTGCTCATACAGCAGATTATAGCATTGTATATTCCATTTGACCATGGACTTATTCATATTCACCTTTTTGACAGGGCTAATATTTCCCAGCTGTTTTAAGATCTGCTTAAGCTGCTTCTGATCAGTGCAAAGAAACTAATTCTTCAACATTGAAAAGATATAAACCCCGCAAGTTTTGAAGCATCTCTGAATCTCATGATTGAATGTGCTAAATTGAAGAGGCTACATTATTATTGTATAAATGAGGTTGATAGATTCGAGACACTCTGGGCACCCTTTCTTGCTACATCAAAAGGGGAACATAATCCTTGAATCTGAGATGTTCATGACACTCTGCCTTTATCTAGTTATGTCTCTTTGTCACTTATTCTTTTTCCTCCCTAATCAGATTGGGTTATGATGAAAATCTTCATTTCAGAAGGGAGCTAACAGTGCTAGTTCTTTACATACTATGCAGAAACACGATTCTTAAACCCCCCTCCAAAAGAAAGGCCAGATTTGCCCACTTCACCCAAACAGACTGAGACTTGCACAATATCTTGCAGAAAAAGGCTATCTCATGACTGTCCTTCACATCGCAACCCTAGTTGTCTAGTCCCTCATGTCCTGCCAGCCTCAAAGAGACCCATCTGCAGAGATATGAGCTTTCCCATTTTTCAGTTGTATATTTCTTGTGAAACTACTGTGTGCAACAAGATGAGCTGTGCTCCTGATTCTCAACCCTGCAAATCATTTCATGCTAGCAATTCTCCAAAGTACTTTATAGGTCAGCTAAAAACCTATCATACCCTATGTCTGACAAATGCACACCATTCCAGGCATATAACTGGAGTACACAGCAACAGCAACTATCTCATTGTGTCTTAGGACAGTCCCACCAACAGAGTCCATAAAACTCTGCATGACTATGTTGATCAACCTGTGGGCTTTCTCGATTGCTGTAGGATCTCTCACCTGTTGTGAAAGCCTCTGCTGGATGATGTGTAACCAGACTATGTGCACCCTTGGCCAGGCTTCCTGGAGCAACTGCAGATCCTCCTTCATTTGACACAGCATCTCCAATGACTTAACCACTCCCAAGTCATAACTACCAGGTGAACCACCAAAACGCTGGGAGGGTCCCAATGCCAAGCTTTGCTGTGACCCACGGGAGCAAGTCACTCCACCTTATCCCCAGTGTCCGTTCTGATGAATATGCTATTGCAGAGGATCTAGGAAATGTTTTTCGCCCCCCCAATCCACTTCACTTGCACAGCTTCCCAGTGAATGAAGGATTGGCTGCATATCCAGGCTTGCCTAATTTGGGAAGTACCAGCTGCCAGGAACCAAAAACAAGAAGGTTATAGCAAATGTGGTCCCCCTACCCTTCAAATACCTGTGACCTCCATAGGCCCATAATTTGGATCTGACCATCCTTCAACCCTTTGGTCCTTGTATTCATGGCCATTCTAATGTGAAAGGAATGGGTGTTAAACTCAGTTGAGTCCACATCAATCCATCATGGCCTTGACCAGGATGTGGCAGAACTGGAATACCATCAGCAGGGTCCTGTCTCTATGCTAGAAGAATGTGACCTCCATGCCTACCCTCTGAGAAACATATTCCTGCACTTGAGACCCCCATGTTCCACTGTATCCCTAGGGAAAGTCTCAGGCTACACCAGCACCCTTGGGCCAACCAGTTCTCATGCTGTTATGGAACAATACAAAACAAAACTCCTAGATCACTGTTGTTTCCTCATCCCTGCAAGGGCATTGACAGCCCTGGTGAGTTACTCAGGTGGACCTGTTTGGACACCCACAAAGCCCTGTAGAAGGCTACCAGAAAAGCAGTGCAGAAGAACACTGCCTCTGCTAGAGATGAGCACACCTTCAGCAGCTCACCCCACACCTGCTTTAGCAAGGCTAGACTAATAGCCCATCACCTGTCAGGTCATTTTGGGACACTTTGGGACCATCCCTCCAACATTTTATGAAGGTGGAATGCCAATGAGTTGTCCACCATACCAGTGACCTTCAACAGTCATGAAATGCCTGCCAAATGTTGACCCACTGCTCCAGGCATCAACTCCTTCTCTTTCATCTGCACTAGATAAAGGCATAGTTGATCCACTAGAATAGGCTACACAATCTTCCAGCCTTAGGAATGCCACACATTCAGGAAGTTCTCAACCCTCCTCCTGCATGCTACCCACATGCTGGGGGCTAGCAAATGCCTGGGTAACTCCCAGGATTCTGGATCACAAACTATGAGAAGAAGGTTGGGACTTCCATGGGATGTACCTCTGCTTCTGGCACCAGTTTCCAGAACCTCTGCCACTACAAATGAGAAAAAGCATCAGCAATACTGTTATCCACACCAGGCACATGTACAGATTTAAACTTAATATTAAGCTTAAGTCATTTAATCACAAAACCCACATAAGGTCATCCACCAGGCTCTTTGCTCCCAATTGACCACACTGGCATTTTTTGTCTTGATGGCTACTTTTTTACACCAAAAATAATCACCCCATACTAACAGACAACCAAAATGGGGGAAAAAAAACTCTGGCAATGCAACTTGCTTTGTCAAGCCTGCTTTCTTCCAGGAGGGGGCCACTGTCTTGTACATCATTCTCTTTGAAAGTAAGTTCCAAAGCCAAAGCCCCAAGCTGCATCCATGTAAACCTCAAGCTCCTGTTTAGTGGCTGCTTCAGACCAGACTGACATCCTGTTGAAGCAGTTTAGGAAGGCCAGCCAGACTGCCAGGTCCTCTTTCATGCTCTTGACCACCAGTAATAAGGTTTTTGACATCCTGTACCTGCCTTCACCAAGAAGCACAAGAATATCCTGCCCATGGGAATTACTTTGCCAGCAAAGTAGAGGTAGAGGTGACCAAGCAGCTGCTGTAGTTGCCACAAGGTCATTTTGCTTGCCGCTGCCACCCAGGCCAACAATTCCCTCAGTGCCATGACTTCTTCCTGCAATAGGCAAAAATCAGTAGCCACAGTGTCACTCTCAATACCTATAAAGGACAAAGTGGTGCAGGGCCTCTCTGTCTTATCCTAGGTCAAAGGTACCCATGGCGCAGCAAACACTTCCTGAAATGACTCCTGCAATTGCCCACAGACCCTGATCTTGGACCTACCCACAAACAGAAAGTTTCTGAGGTAATGTACCACCCCCATCTGACTCACTTTGCACACTACTGCTAAGTGTGGCAACATTCTGATCTGCTTGATCACAGCACATGCTACTGCACACACAATTGTCCACATAGTACTAATCCTCAAACCTCATGCCCAATTGGTCTCTGTTCTCTGGGTGAACCAGCAGGAGCCAAAATGTAGACTCTATGTCCACCTTCACCAGCAAGGTCTCCACCCCACTGCCCACACCACCTGAACTGCCCTGTCAAACAATGCATAAGACAGCTCCAAGTAGTACAGGTCCATATGGTCACTGACAGATTCCCCTTCTTGGTACAAGCAATTATTCATCCTTAACTTATTTGGCACCTTCTTATGGACTAGACCAATGGATGACACTCTGAGGTGAGATAGGGGTGGTGCAGGGGAAAGGCCCACTGACCCTCCTTGCTGCAACTTCCTTTGTCAGCTTACCCTGGACCAGATCTGATCACTCCCTGGCAGACTTCAGGTTCTCAGCTTCATTAGACTTAGAGGAGCCATCATACAGTATCCTAACACTATCCCTAAAGCTGTCTGCCAAGGCGGAAGTAGCAGCTCAATCCAGCTAAAATGCCAACCAAGCCTCAATGTGATATGACCCTTACCTGTGTTAGGAGGCTTGTTGCACCACTTCCAAGAGGGCTATGGAGAGGAGTCACCGGTTAACACTGGGTGAATCGATGGGGACACTCAAATGCTATGCACTCATGCTTGAACATACAGTATTTTACCTTCCACCTCCTTGTGTAAAACTATAGCAGTTCCCCAACCCCTTTCCCATTAGTGCCCTGCCCAATTTTCTCTGGTGATTGCAGTTGCCTGACTGGCCAGACACTATCCATGAGTTGAATGCCCCGGCTCAGGTCAATGGACTACAGCAATGGAAGGTCCAGCATGTCCCAGGTCCTGGCTGGGTCATTCCATTTTCTATGATGAAATTCTTCATCATTCTCCAGCCTCCCACTCCCCTGTTTGCTGGAATGCATGGCCATCAACTGACTATGATGGTTTCAGAAACCAGCCACCCAGACTGGATTGGGCTGGATTGATATTCTCACAAAAACTGCAAAACCTGCTGACTATTCATCCCAGGTGTAGTGCATCAGAACCCTTTTCTTAGTCTCAACCCCCTTATCCTTGTATTTCCTTTTTTTCTTGTCCTCCAGCTCCTTGGCACAGTTAAGCAATGTTAGTGTGTCTATGTACTCCCTGTTGCCTATTTCATGTCTAACCAAGTTAGATAGGGTGCAAACCCACAGATTCCCACAGGCTCACATAGCCAGTTTTTATGGGTGATGTGTCATCTGCTTACCGAGTACAACTGAAGTGAGTGGTGAAGCCCCCACCTCCCGCACAGTCACGGGTGCAGGACCTGCAGTCTGGGGTATAATAGCTCCAGAGGCTGGCCACCTTGACTGGGTCAGCCTCAGTCAATATCCCTGCAAAAATTGCAAAACCTGCTGACCAATTGTCCCAGATGCAGTGTTTAGGGACCATCAACCACCTTATCCTTGTTCTTTTTTTCTTTTGTATCCTCCTTGGGCCTGTTAAGCAATGTAGATACATCTACATGTCCCTGTTTCCTATCTGCTGCCTCACTTAGTCAGTGAAATGTTATTCTATGGGCTACTGCAGCATCTGCAGACTGGGTGCAGCTGAAGTAAGTGGTGAATCCCCAACCCCCTGCGCAGCTGCCAGTGCTTGAGCTATAGGCTGGGGTTCCACTTTGTTCATGCTTCTGAGCTTTGATGATGGCTAAGACCTTATCAAGCTTTTGCTTAAACAGGGAAGGCAGTGTTCTTGCTGTATGCACCTGTTGTCCCAATGAGACTGCCAAGATGCTGTGGATGAGCAGGGCCAGAGTCAAGCATACTGACTGCTGGGGGAGAACTAGGGTTTGAACCTCTAGTTGAAGGGGTGGTTTGAACTTGCACTTAGGGTATACTACCACTTGGCTCAGCCAGCTCTGACACCCTTGGGCCTGCCAGAGGCTGGCCCGGTGGTGGTACTGTGGGAGGGGTTGGGACCTCCTGTGCTGGAGAACCTGCCCACACCAGAAGGGCACTTGGGGGCCAGCTTGGCCCTCTGGCCGGGACCATCAAACATTCAAATTAACAGTGCCCTCAACTCATCGATATTCTAAGTCTCGAAGTTTGGCCTGTCATGTTTATCAGGTGGTGTGAAAAAATGGCCATGTTGAAGGTTTGGAGTCAAAATATTGAAAATTAGCAATGTAATGAGTAAATGTTAAAATATTTCAATGTTCTCTCAGGACTTGCTCATTTAACCATATTTTTACATTAAATTGTTAACATTGCCTTCTTTTGACATCATCTCATGGACCTGGTAGGTGAAAATTTTCAAATTGTGCCTTAAAGGTGAATATATGCAGCAATTGTGAAATCACATTTTAGAACACATTTGAACAATTTCACCACCTTTGTTCATAAGATGGGGTCCCAAAATTACCATGTTGAAAATTTGGTGTAAAAGTATTTAAAAAATGATGAAGTTATGAAGTTTAAACCCCATTGAAATACATTATACCCTACTTACCTTATTCTCTTATATCACATTCATTGGCTCCAGCAGCAAGACAGCTTTTCGATTGAAGAATGGAACTATGACACACCCTGCCATCTTCCAGGAGGGGGGGGCACTGATAGCTAGCTAGCTAGATAGATAGATAGATAGATAGATAGATAGATAGATAGATAGAATAGATTGATTGTGTGTTCGCCAGCTCCAACTGAAACTGGCAGAACAACTCCAACTGTGGCTTCACAAACCAAGAAAATACAGAGAACATGGGTGAATGGCTCCTCTTACTAAGCTGGGCACCCAGGATTTTGGGGTGCCCAGAAACCTAATTTTTGAATATAATATCAGAAAACTAATACTAGAATCTAGCTAAACAGGTCCCATTTACCTAGGTTTTGGTGTTTGTGTTTTGAAAATACATCATTTTTATATACTTTTAATGCGTTTTAGTTAAAAAAAGATGGCAGTCATCACAATTGATATTTTTTTCATGATGAATGAAGCACTGATTCTGTGATAAACAAACCCACACAATGGATGTTTTTTATCATTTGTATCAGAGAGTTATCTAAAAATCCTACTGAGCATGCTCAGAAACAAAATGAATTATTATAATTCCAGAATTGCTTAATATTCTTTGACAAAACTTTCAAAAGGCACTAAGCTGACTCAGACCACTTCTACCCTGAAAGTTTCATGAAAATATCTGTACTGTCTAGCATGTATGTGATAGCAAAATAAACTATGTGAAGAATAGGACATTTTTTTTTTACTTTCTGGTATTTTGTATCCAAGATGCTGTCACGCAATTTTTCATGTCTTGAGACCCACCCAGCCAGATGGTGCATGCCAAATTTTGGGCTATTTGTTGAATGCTGCCAAAGTTATTAAGGGCAAAAATGTGTGTTTCATATTAAATGACTTACTGAACTCTAACTGTACTAGTGCCACCACACCAGTATAATATATATTAGGGCTGAGTAAGCACTTTAATTCTGAACCTCAATTTTTGTACCTTAACAAGCCTGCCCCCATTCAACTGATTTACTTAAATGTTGGAAGGCACATAATTAGTGCTAGAGTATCTAGATCCTGCAAACACTGTAGCAATCGGTTCACCAGGGGCAAAGTTAAAGAGGTGCAAAAAAAACATTAAAAAGACTAAAATTAAGACTCTTTTACTCACCTATAAGTGAAAAGTAAGATGATTTCAAACTTGAAACTTTCAAGATTGATACAGTTTGCCCCAACGTGTGGGCTTTTGTGAATTTTATCACCCAAACTTTAGTAGTTTTTGAAATATTTAAGAAAATAGTTCCATTTCTGAGCATGCACATTTAGAAAAATAAGCTTTTTAAGGATAACTGAATTTCTTTTAAAGAAGAATGCACCCAGCATCCATATGTCTTAGTGTAGTGTTCATTCAGCAAGCATGGGTCTACCCATCAGTGCATAGCCCCCCCCAACTGTTGAATAGAGCTGTGCATCTTTTATTTTTTTACTGGCCCTTCAGTGGCCTTTAGCCACAGTAGCAGCCTAATTTATTTGAACTGGACACTGGGGTGCCAATTTGCAGTGCCGGCTAAATGCTGTTTTTCTGACACCATGTTCATCCCCCCACCATAATGCTAACCCTGCCACCACCTGCCACTCCAACATACTGACAATGGGATGAGCAATTCCCAGTGTCAGCATAAACCACCTCAGACCTCTGACCAAGTAGTTGACAACACCGGGGTGCCCACCCCTAGTGCTGACAAATATCAAGCTGACACTAGGATGTCCAGTCCCCAGTGTTGGTGCCTGCAATAATAAAAAACAACTCTAGGTATCTTTATTTTTTTTTATTGAAATAAAATAGTCCATTGTTGTCTTGCATCGCCATCCTCTAAGCCACCCAACCCCCCACTTTGCACCCACCACCCCTCATCTGCCCTCACGCACCTAAATTCGGTCCACCATCACAGGTCAGAGGCTCTGAGCTGAAAGACATCCTCCTCTTGGAATCACAGCTGTCAAATGAGGAAATAAGGTAAGTCTTTTTAATGTACCTCCAGTGTATTTTGAACTTCTACTCATAACTTGATCATTTGTTAGGTGCCAGCAAGCATAGCTTGTAAGTGCCTGTTGTGATCATGGGAATGTTTTTATGCATTTTCAGTCAAGTTTAAGGAGGCCTTTTGTGTGAATGATTTGCCAATGCATTGTTTTGCATGAGTGATCTACCCTGACACATGGCACATCACTCCTGCACACTGATAGAAGAAAAGACCAGAAACAAATTTACTCTGCACAGAAAAAAATATCAGTGAGGAAATCTGCACTGCATGGAAGAAGCATCTGTGAGAAAACCCACACTGCATGGAAAAAGCATCAGTTTAAGCCAAAGACATGGTTCAGTCCTTTGTACTTTTTTGTTGTGCATCACCGGTCAGTGAACCATGTTGCTGTTTGCCAAGTGCACATTACAAAGAATGTATGTTAAACAATGCTCTTGCTGTGATATATCAATGTATCATTTGAAGGCCAAGTCATCCTCCCGGATCTCACTGTTGTTAAAGATATCTCTGAATGCAAGACTGAATGAGTCTTCAGATGGAAGATGGCTAGTTTGTCTTAGTTACTTCTTTGCAAGGTCTTATCTAGAAGTATATCTATAGAGATTGCCAATTCAAACTACCCAGAGGGGTCTTGCACCTCGCCCTTATAAGCACAGTCTAAAATGTGTATTTTCTTTTCATCCCTTTACATGTTTTTCCTGTTGAACTAAACTATCCATTTTCATTGAAGGACTGAAATCCTAATGCCTCACCCAAATTGATGAAACACTTACCCTTGACTCTTTTGGTAATGACCTATAGCTGGATCATGCAGCCAGGGTCAGTTTCTCACTCAGATTTCTTCCAGGCACCTTATGAACTGACTTGGTGTTCTCATTGTTGAATTTTACACCCCTGGACAAATTATCTCTCTGCCAGTTCAGGATCCTTGGATCTGGCTCTGACCCCCCCACAAAGCCACAGCTCGAGCATCACTTGCATTCCTTTGCATCTCATGAGCTGTCCCTGACACTCCAGCTGATCCCTCCTATCTCTACAAGTTCTCTCTGGTCAAGAAGATGCCATTAGCCATGTTAGACCTGCTCCCCAGCTACCCATCCACTCACTTCCCCACTGCAGTGACCATGCTGCCCCAGCACCCATCCCTCCAGCTGTGCCAGCCTTTGTCCATAGCCACTCAAACTTGCTGCACCAGCAGCACAGGCAGCTCCCTACTGCATGGCTGAAGACATCCCCTGGTGAAACATCCAGCATGGCAGCTCTGTCAGCCACCCTTCCCCCCGTGGGGGCTCACAACAACTTCCCCATCCAGAGGGGTATAATGTTGAAACATCCCAGCTTGGCTCCATACCAGACTCCTATCACAGCTTTGTCTACACCACATCTCCCCTTGCAACAGCAAGGAGGTGCAGGAGATGCAGGTGCCTCAACTACCAGTCCAACAGTGCCAAAGATGAGCTGGGAAAGACAAAATAGTACATCTGCCACATCCCTGGATGCAAGAAGATCTATGACAAAATGCTACACCCAAAGGCCCACCTGATGAAGCATTCAGGGGGAGAGACCCTTCATTTGCAACTAGATCTTCTGTGGCAAGAGCTTCTCCCACTTTGATGAGCTGGAGAGACAACTGAGGACTCACACTAGGGAGAAGTGCTTTGCTTGCCAGGAATGTGGCAAATGATTCATGAGGAGTGACCCTTTGGTCAAATATTTAGGTATTTATAGGTCTCTATCATATCCCCCTCTCCCTCATCTCTTCCAGGGTGTACATATTGAGTTCCCTTATTTCTCCTCACAGAGCTTGTGTTGTAGATCCTTCACTATTTTAGTTGCCTGCTCTGGACAGCCTCCACTCAGTCTATGCCTTTTCATAGATATGGTCTTCAAAACTGTACACAGTATTCCAGATGAGGTTTCACCAGTGACCTACTGTATGCAGAAGCAGTAATACTTCTCTTCTTCTGCTGGTGATCACTCTCCCTACAGGCTACATGTCAATTCGCTCTGAACAGTTTGTTGTGCAACAATGTGCTCTGTTGCATTAGCTCTGGTGTCAATCAATCCCTATGACAATTTGTCCTTGGACAACTTGGACCCCACATAAATAATGTAAAATAAACTCCAGATGAGCACAATTCTCCCACCACAGAAGACATTGTGCTTGAGAGTAGCAGAAAAGGAAATTGTTCTATAATTTTATTTGGAGTACAGTATGATATCTAGTGGGAGGGAACTGACAGGGAACAAACTGTTGTAGGGATCAATTGATGCCGGAGCTAATGTGACAAAATGCCCAGAGTGAACTGGTGTGTCCCCTTCCCTATGCAGCCTAGCATCTCACTCACCTATCCACCTGTCTTGTCACACTGCCTAGCTACCTTTAGATCATTTGAGAGGATTGCATCTAAATATCTCTTTTGCTTGGTTGTTGTCAATAACACTTCTCCCATTGTGTATTCTGCCCCTTGGTTTCCATTCCCCAAGTGCATTATTTTGCACTTTTTTGAATTGAAGCCCAGTTGCCATACCCTTGACTACTGCTCTAGTTTTTCAGGTCTCTATTCATCCTTTCTACTCACCCCCCCATTGGAATGTCCGACCTATAACAAATTTTGGTATCATCTTCAAAGAAGCAGACCTTTCCTTCCAGCTCCTCTGCAATGTCACTTGTACATTAAAGAGGATGTATCCCTGAACTGATCCCTGAGGTGCCCCACTGGTCACCCTGTCATCCTCTGAGTGAACTTCATTTACCACTATAGTCTGTCCACTATCCTCCAAACAATTCCTTACCCAGTATACTACTTTTTGACCCAGTTCTAAGTTCCCCAGCTTGTTTAATAGTCTCCTATGTGGAATGGCGTTGAATGCCTTACTGAAATCCAGGTATGCCACATCCACTGCACCACCCTGATCTATTACCTTAGTCATCCAATCAAAGAAATCTTCCAGATTTGTTTAACATGACCTCCATCCCATGAAACCACGCTTTCCTTGGTCTTGTAACTCATATGATTCTAAATACCCTATATTCCAATATTCTCTCTTTCAACAGTGATTCCATTAACTTTCCAACCACCGAGGTAAGACTGACTGGCCTGTAATTTCCAGCCTCTTCTCTGCTACCGCTTTTATGAAGGGGACTACATCTGCCCTCATCAGTTTCCTGAAACCACACCTGTTTCCAGTGAGGTATTAAAAAGGACCATCAGATGTGCACCAGTATTTCTCCAAGTTATTTAAACTACTTAGGATGTACCTTATCTGGTCTGATTACTTTGTCAACCTTCAGATTAGCAAGTCCCTCAAAGACCCTTTACTCTGCGAAGGGATTGATATATATTTCCCTCCTTACAGAACACATATATTACTTTTTGTGCCCCTTCCCCCCACTGTGAACACTAAATTAAAGGTTTTGTTTAGTTTGTCCACTTTTTCCTGTTCTACCTCTGCACAGTCACACACACACACACACACACACACACACACACACACACACACTTGCACAGGGTAAATAGGCTTCATCTTAATCCCAGTTGCAAGACATTTTTGTAAACCTTCCTCCCCCAGGCAAGTATATGAACAGTAGGGTCATTTTGGGCTATCATGGCAGCTACCAAGAGCCCTGAGGAGTCTCACACTCTTCCCTTTGACTCTGAGTGGGCAAGCCTGGGTTCTTTCATATGCAGGCCAAAAACAGTAAAGCTATAATGGTTTGGTACCTCCACCTGTACTAGTAGTGAAAGAGGCTACCAATTTAAACTTTCAAACCAACACCCAGGAAAAACAGTTCAAACCTCCCACACACTATTAAATACCCCCCAAACAGTGACAAATGATTCAGTGGTAATACCCAGCACACCACCTGTAAAAAACATAAATTAACACATTTACTTAAAAGGGTAATGAAAGAACAATGGGACAAAAGGGAAAACAGTAGCAAAGGGGGGAATAACATACTGTACTCTGCAGCACTTCTGTACTTTGCCCAACCTCCAGCAGCCCGAGTTCCCGAAGTGAGGGTGTAACTGGCTTATATCCCCCAAAGGCCTTGGAGAGCATTCTTAAATTGCAGTGGGTACCTTGCAGGGTTTCTGGCAGCTAACTATGGTGATGTAAAGTTGGTGCACTTGAAGAAAACTGGAAAGCAAGTCAAAGCAACTTAAACACAAACCTTTTGGATTAAGGTGCCCCTAACTGTACTACACAAAGTCAAACCATACTGTATGGCCTTACAGGTCTTCTGCTTTTGCCTATCCAGTAGATGGCACAGTCCTGCCAAGACTTAAAACCCTATTTTCTAACTAAGAAAAACTAGAGGAAATCCCCAGTGCCACAGCTTTAAGGTACTCACAGTTCAAAAGGCTTCAAGGGTGGTTCTCACGCTTTACTGTTCAGCTCTGTAGAACTGAAAATGATAGCACCTCAGCTCCCTCTGGATTGCTGACAGATGAATTTTCAACTCTTGAAGGGCCTTTCATCAGATACTCAGATAGTTATCTTCACCCTGTGTTCCTTTTGCCAGTCTTTGCCCTTAAGGCCTTTTCTCATATCACTTAGCTGGATTGCTGATGCTGTTTTATAGAAGCTGTGCCCCGATCCCTCCTTGTGGAGGGAGAGATCAGACACCTACACCCTGGTAGTGGATGAAGAATGACAAAAAACTTGCTGCAGCTCTCTCCTCTGCAGGGGTTCACACTCAGACAATGCTGTCCCACTGCACTGTCTTCCTCCACTGGCCTCCATTAGAACCTTCTGGAGGCATGGGTCCCTGTGAGATCTGGGCCTGATAGTTGGGTTGAAATTCCCAACATAGAAAAGCACTGTGGGTAGATCACACTTCGGCAACTCTGTTCACCTTTCTCCTTTTAGTGTTTCTCAGAAACATCCACCTCCTTTGTATTTCATCAGTGAAAGTGCATGTCTGTGCTACCAGACTCCACTGAGACAGGCAGTTGCACTCTATTCGGGGCAGTCAGCTCCATAGTCCTCCTGCTGAGTCTCTGGTCAAACTCCACTGACTGATCTGTTCACTCAGTCTTAAGAGATGTGAAACTCAATGACAGATTGGCTGCTGGGATTCTACTGGGATTGTGTGATTGGCTGCAGTTTCCTGCTAAATCTCAGTGTTCCAAGTCCCTTCCCATAAGTGCTTGCAACATTGTAGTTTCTCTAGGTGCTGCCATGTTTGTTTACATTTTTTAATCAGCTGTTTCTGTACTTTTGCAGCTTTCAGCTGCTAGTCTGGATGCCCAACAGGGCTTATCAAATCAGGTAAAGACCTCACTGTCTACATGGTCATGGCAGTGACTGGTTTGGCAGTTATGCTACCAATTTCATTTTGGAGTTCTGGCTCTGTTATGGGGCTGTCAGCACATGCACAGGCCCATGATGGGGCTGGTGTGGAGTTTGTGTTTTTTCCAGACCAGCTGCCTGAGCTTGGGTAGGAACTAACTTTTTTGTGCATGCAGTGATACTTCTGGTGTTGGTCCCAAATTTGCTGCCTACCATGGAGTCTGGGGCTGGAGTCAAGTTTCAGGCATTAAAGCCCAGTTTTGAAACAACAGAGCTCCTTCTCCTCTTAGCATGTACTGGCTCCAGCCCCAGCTGATCATCTTCACTACCATCCTTGCTGCTTGTCCTGGTTTGGGGTTTGGGGAGCACTGACTCTACAGCAGATGGCGTGGAGTTCTTCTTCTGTCCCTGTTCTGACCCCCACTGCAGAGTCCTATGGTTGGTATCACAGAATGAACAAATTGCTGCAGTGACAATTGCTCTGGCAGGGTGCCAGGGCTTGACTCTTGCCAAAGCCCTTTGCAGCAGCACAGCAATGCCTACCAGTCCCTTGATATGCAGTCCTGGGGGACTGGAAGGGAAAGATGGCAAGAGAGAGAGAGCATATGGAACAGCACAGGGCTTGTTAGCCAAAAAGGTAAGCACCCAAAATGGGGGGATTACACACTTCCTCGTCAAACTCTTAAAATCCTGTTAAGACACTGCCCTTACTGTCCATATAGTCCCAGTGCAATCTTAAAAACATTATATACAGCATTATATACACTATATACATTTCTAGATAATACATGATTCCTATCTATATAGGCATTTCAGACCTATACAAAATGGTATTATGTCTAAACTAGACAAATGATGCCTCTACAACCAGCTATGCAGCACTTTCAAGACAATTAGAACATGGGCACTGAATTCATAAGCACCACATAAATTGGAACATTGAAGGAAACACCTGGGAGGTCACATGTTAACTTCATGGGTAGATTGTGTTCACATCCAGAATGTCTAGGCAGTGCCAGTTGCTCCTCAGGATGGGAATGCACATCTCTGTCTTCCAGCTCTGTGGTGTCCACCATGTGGGCACTGACAGGAACAGCAGGCATCACTTCAGTCACCGGTGCAAATTCCTCCAACAAGGCTTCCACATCCATATCCACTACCTGTCTTTCCCATTCATCATTTGGTGGTGCTGTAGACTCAAAGGAAGCTGCATTCAAATTTAAAGGGTGCTTGGAGTGGTCATGCTTTGTGAGGTCTGATCAGTGCCAGGTTGGCTGTGGTAAATCTGGTGCTTCAGCAGGTGGTTGAAACCAGTTCATTACCACATTCTCCTCACAGTCAGCACTTTTCTCTGGGGTAGCGAGTTGAGTAAGGGCAGAATCAGATTCAGGTATACATGTTGCATTTGCTGTGGATTTGTGTCACCATCCGTAACTGTGGGTTCTGAGTGGCCTCGGCCTTGCCCCTGGTACAGTTTCAGGAATAGGCTCAAGTTAACCAATTGGCAGGAGATGGTTGTAGTGGATAGTCTTTACTATACAATCCCCCTACCATGTTCTTGGTGAATGTACTAGATCAAGTAACTTTTATATGATGAAATAAGGCCAGTGGTTAACAATCTTGTACTTTCTATGGAGACCAAGGTTTCCAAGGGGAACTCTATCTCTAGCTTTCACTACCTGATGGTACACTTCCTGGTTGTACCTTGGTAAGATGCATTGACTTTACCAGCTGCTTCCACAGACAAATAATAGACATCTTGTAGCTGATGTTTGAGATATCTTGTGTACTCTAGATATGTCTCCGTTGAGGTCCAATCTCAGGATAATCCAAAGGCTAGATCTATGAGCAGATGCACCTCTCATCCAAACATTAGAACGTATGGAGAGGAATCATTGGAACTGTTCTATGTACAATTTTATGCATGGTTCACATTGGGAGCATGCATACTCTAAGTGCATTTATGAACAGAGTTCTGGGTACCCAGTATGCCCAAAAGAGTCTGCTTAAACCTTTCGGGTTGTGGGTCCCAATTTGTGACATTATGGAGTGGTGCTAGATTGCTTGATTCTGTATGAGGCAAAGAATTCTTTCACAAGGCGGATATGAAAATCTGGCCCTTACTTGGAGTAGATAAACTGGGGTGTGCCACTGTGCATATACCATAGTGCTCAATAAACTCTTTGAGTTTCTGGACCACAGGTCAGGCTTTCTATTCTTGGTGGGATAGGCCTGGGTATACCTGGAGTTGTGGTCTGGGATGACCAAAATGTTACTAAAAATATTTCCTCTCTGGTTTGAGTGATGAAAAGTCCATACGAACCAGACCTAAGAGTTCACAAGTCTTAATATTGAGAAGTGGTCTTTCTTTGGATGCATCTGGAAGTTCTTGTAGTGCATCTCCACATAGGCTGCCATGTGTGCCCAGAAGAATCAGGCTTGCACCAGGTATCTGTGTGTGGTGCAGGAGAATCCCATTGGTGCCGCCAAGTGTAAACCTGACCTTCTTGGGGTTGGTGTATGTAAGTAGAAGGACAGTTTTGCATCTCTGCATATATTAAGATATTTGTTGTTATATATATTGATACAATGTGCAAAATCAGTTTGTACGGTTTTGAACATTTAGTCCAGGTAGAATTGATTGCACTTCTGTAGTTCCACTATTGAATGCTAGTTCTAGTTCATGGCAACAATTGGTTCTCAGTTAATATGCAGCAAAGGCACAGTATCAGATAACACCTACATGTTTGCAGCAAGATGATGAGCTAGATTGTCCTACCATACTATGTGTACCTTATCAAAAAAAAATGACTGGTTGAAAAACTGGTGCAGTGCTCAGGGATTTGGCTTCATTGGGGACTGGGGCTCCACCTGGAGGGATCCAGGTCTATACAGGTGTGATGGTCTGCATCTATCCAGAAGGGGAACCAGGATCCTAGGTGATAGGTTTAAATGCTTCATTGGCAAGCATTTAAACTAGCCAAGGGGAGAGGCACTGAAAAGGAGAAGGGAAATCCTAGCCCCCCCCCCAAAAAATCAGGGTAGTTAGTGAGGTAAATACCAAGATAGAGCAGTCAATAGGAGAAGGGCAGGGGCAAATGGAGAAAAATACAAAGGCAGTAAGGACAGGGATGGGGCAAAAAGAAATAAAGCCATACAAAAATGTAGGGTAATGAGTACCAATGCCTGTAGTCTAGGTAAAAAGCTCCTCGAAATGGTGGCCTTGATGGAAGAGGGATGCCTGGATATTGTGGCAGTCACAGAAACATGATACACAGAGAACCATGACTGGGATGTCAGCATACCAGGGTACACAATCTACGGGTTGCACAAGGAGGGAAGAAGAGGAGGAGAAGTAGCTCTCTATGTAAGGGAAGGGATCAAAGCAACAGAAATAAAGGGTAAACAGGAAGGACAGGAGGCACTGTGGGTCACCCTGGAGACTGAAAATGGCTCCACAATCTGCACAGGGGTTGTATACAGACCCCCATCTCAGGGGGAGGAAATGGACAAGGAAATGATAGAAGGCATTCTTGGGATGGCAGAGAAAGGGGAAATATTGTTGATGGGGGACCTGAAGATGCTAGATGTTAACTGGAGCATCTTCGCTGCAGCCACATCCAAGAGCAGGGCCATTCTCGATGCCCTACAAGGGGCATGCCTCAGACAGCAAGTTCTGGAACCCACTCAAAAGGGAGCAAACATCGTACTCTCAAATGGAGATGAACAGAAGATCTCTAATATTAAAGTGGGTAGCCATCTGGGAACAAGAGACCACCAAACAGTGTGATTCATGATAAATTTAGATGTAGAGTCAAGCCATACAAAAGTGAAGGTACTGGACTTCAGGAGGGCTGATTTTGTCAAAATGGGAGAGTGCCTCAGAAAAGCACTAGCAAACAGGCAAGAAGGTGGGGTGGAGCAACAATGGAAAACATCAAAACTGCTATCACAGAGGCAACAAGCCTTTGTGTGAAGCAAATAAACAAATCAAAACAAAAAAAAAACACTATAGTTTTCAAAAGAAGTGGCGGGGAAGGTAGAGAGAAAAATATAGCATTCAGGAAGTATAAGGAAACACAGAAGGCGCAGGACAGAGACCTGTACCAGTTAAATCAGAAGAAAGCGGGGAAGCAGTCAGAATAGCAAAGGCCCAAACTGAGGAAAAGATAGCCAACTCAGTTAAGAAGGGGGATAAAACCTTTTATAGGTACATTAGGGAGCAAAGAAAGACTAAGGCAGGGATACTGAGTCTGAATAAAGAGGAAGGTGGTTGGGCAGAGTGCAACAGTGAAAACACAGGAATACTGAACGAATACTTCTGCTCAGTATTCACAATGGAAAAGCAGGGGGAGATACCTAATCCAGTCAATAGAAGCACTCTGGATAGGGGGGGTTGATATTAGTCCTTTCACAGAAGAAAGGGTTCTGAAAGAACTCCTAAAATTGAAGGTGGATAAAGCAATGGGGCCTGATGGGATTCATCCCAGAATTCTAAAAGAACCAAGGGAAGATCTAGTAACACCACTGACTACCCTTTTTAATAAATCATAGGAGGGTGGTGTGGTATCTGAGGACTGGAGGAGGGCAGATGTGATTCCCCTTCACAAAAGTGGGAGCAAGACAGAGGCAGGAAACTACAGACCTGTCAGTTTGACCTCAGTGGTAGGGAAAATGATAGAATCACTTCTGAATGAAAGATTTGTTGAGTACCTAGAGGACAGTGGGGTACAGGACCCAAGGCAGCATGGCTTCACAGCAGGAAGGTCATGTCAGACAAATCTAATTGATTTCTTCATCTGGGTGACCAAAGTAGTAGACCAGGGAGGGGCTATGGACATGGCCTACCTAGACTTTAGCAAGGCATTTAACACAGTCCAGCACAAAAGATTTATAAACAAATTAGCCAGCCTGGGAGGGGGTCCCAGGGTGGTAGCCTGGGTAAAACACTGGCTGGACAACAGTACACAGTGGGTAGTAGTAAATGGAGTCCACAGTGAAGAAAGGGGGATTACTAGTGTGGTACCGCAGGGTTCAGTACTGGGGCCAGTCCTTTTTAATGTCTTTATAAGTGACATTTCAGAGAGACTGGGAGGAAAAGTATGTCTCTTTGCAGATGACACAAAGATCTGCAAGAGGGTTGATACGCAAGGTGGGGTGGAAAGGATGAAAAGGGACTTGGCAATGTTGGAGGAATGGTCAAATGTATGGCAGCTTAGATTTAACTCTAAGAAGTGCAAAGTAATGCACCTGGGAAACAAAAACCCAGGGGAAAAGTATGTAATGGGGGGTGAGATATTGACAACAACAAAAATGGAAAGGGACCTGGGGATAGTCATATCAGATGACCTAAAGGTGGGCCAGCAATGTGAGAAGGCAGTAAGGAGGGCTGGGGGATACTGGAATGCATAGGGAGAGGCATCACCAGTAGAAAATAGGAAGTTGCTGGCCCTCTGTACAGACAGTTGATAAGACCACATTTGGAGTACTGAGTATAGTTCTGGAGATCCCATCTCCACAAAGACATAGACAGGGTGGAGGCTGTCCTGAGGAGGGTAACCAAAACGGTGCAGGGTCTGCACCAGAAGACATATGAAGAAAGACTGAAGGAGCTTAAGATATATTGCCTCAAGGAAATGAAGGAGAGTGGGGACATAATAGAAACTTTCAAATACCTCAAGAGAATCAACAACGTCCAAGAGGGTAACATCTTTCAGAAAAAGAGATGTGCAAGAACAAGGGGGCACAATTTAAAGATAGAGGGGGGATGGCTCACAGATAATGTGATGAGCTATGTTTTTACTGAGAGGGTTGTAGATTCATGGAACTGCCTTCCTGAGGAGGTCATAGAGTCAAAAACAGTGGGGGAATTCAAGAATGCATGGGACAAACATTAGGCAATTCTAGTGGGGGATAGAAGGAAGTAGGCTGTTGGTTAACTAGGATCTGCAGTTTATCCATTAGGTAGGGAAATGGGCAGACTAGGTGTGCCAAGCGGTCCTTATCTGCCACCAAATTCTATGTTTCTTCGTAAAAACAAATGTACCTCTGTGGTATGAACTGTATTGTTTGATACATAATCAATAAAATTATGAAAATATTTGTACTGGTTTGACATGCTTTAGGAAACCAATTGTTCTTTTGTATTCTCTTTTACTTTTAACTACCACCTCCACCCTGAAGTTACCAAAATATGGACTAGTTTTGTCTTCAAAGTTAAAGTGAAAACATATTTCAATAAACAGTCTTTATTTTTACCTTTTTAAAATAATGTCTTAGAATTTCTGTTCATTTTCAGTCAGACATTTAAAAGTCATTTCTTAACTACAATAAAACATTTTGGCGTGTACCGCTATGGTTAAATAAGCCCATTTCTCAGGTGAATTTTATGGCACTCTTTTATTCCAATTTTTTTTTAGTAATTATTTTTTTTTTGCAATTGCTTAACCAGGAGTGGTACACTAAGCTGAAAGCTTGTTTACAGGTGCGACCTTGGAGCACAGGGAAGTTAAATGACTTGCTCAGGGTCGCACAGTATGCAAGTTCGAGCTGTGGGATTCAAACCCAGGTCTCCAGATTTGCAACTTAGATTCTTAAACCACTGTGCTATGCTGCCTCCCATTCAGCTGCACCTAATGCTTAATACACTTGAGGTATGCAATTATATCACCATAATACACACCCTGTAATTCGTATTGCTTACATATATAATTAACAAGCCATCACAGTGTGTGCATTGTAAGAAGTGCATTGATTCAGTATAATGTATGGGAGAGGGATGTTATGTATGGGATTAGATTGAATCCCAGTGCTGTTATATCATCGATGTGTGATGTAAAAGGTTGTTGTACCAATGTGAGTACATCACATCGATGGTACAACAACATAAAATGTGTTCATGCATGTGCACAAACTGAAACATGTTCGCGCATGCACGTTCCGCAAACCCCACTCTGTCGGAAATGGCCGTGACAATGAGAGATGAACCTGAAATAGAGTGGCACTGACTAAATTAGAGTGCAATGGACTACTTACAGGTATACCTGTTAATAGTGGACCATACACTATAAAAGACAATGTATGGTCCACTATCGGCAACAAGAGTGTGTATCCATCTTGAAGTAGCCATGGCGACCAAAACCTCTCGAGCTTTGCTCGTGAGATTTAAATGGTCAACATGGCAACCTTTCGATGCCTGCACATGCTAGTTACTGATAGATGACCATACATTATCCTCCATACAATGCATACCCTTGAGTTATTGTGTTTATGAAATCAATTATTACATTTAAAAGTAAAGTAAAGGAAATAATACATTAAAAATAAACTGATTTTTTTAAAGTGAAAGTTCAGAGGTGCTAATGCATTTACACTCCCTCATGTCGGATTTTTTCCTGCAAGTTCAGTTTCCTGCAAAATCAGTGATGGGCCCTTGGTTATTCAATGGTAAAGAACTAAAGACATCACATTTACTTGCAGAATTACAGTGTGATAACAGAGACAAGAAATTAGCACTGCTATAAACTCATGCTACTTTGTCATTCTGTCAAATCAATGATTGAGTATGTGACTGGATTCCTACAATCATAGTACAGGACTGGTATTGCATATTTTATAAATATAGTTATAGTATAACTATTAGAATACATTTTGAATGATAACTGTTGGTATATTTGTTGATGTCATACCTAACACCAAAAGAATGTCAGTTTGATCTTAGATATGCCACAAACAAAAATAAAGTACTGTACATTAGATGTGTCATAATTAAGCAATAAGGCATGAAAGGTGTGTGTTATTGTGTAATAACATCATGCCTTGTGTGGCTGAAGCACAAGACCACAGGCCAAGTGCATTCAATGCCCGAGAAGTGATGTTATTGCAGAACAACACATATCTCTGGAGTGCCTTATTATTATACAATGGATCATTTAATAAGAAAACAAAAGATTACAAATAAAAATGTTAAATTCACTTTTAAGTAGATTTTGTTATATGTAGGTATATGAATAAGAAAGTACACAGTTTTTGTTTTGTCCACTCGGTGGTGCTGTTAGTCTGCTGGCTCTCCACAGCTCTGTGATATGGTGCTCCTTCTCACTTTCCCACTCTGGTTTCAGTAGCCAAGTGGTTTGTGCGTGTGTGTGTGTGTGTGTGTGTGTGGAGCGTGTGTGATGCTTTTGATGTGCACATGTGCTCACATGATCATGGTGCTGAGTGGAGAAATGGATGTCCAGGCACAGAGCTCAGCACACAAAGGACAGCAGTTGACTTGGAGAGGTGGGTTTGATGTTAGGAAAGCAGTTGTGTGAAAAAAGTTTATTATGTTTTACATACCACTACTGCATACTACCTTTCGGTGAAACAGACAGCTGAGTTTGCACCCCAAAAATTAAATCCTTTAACTACACACAGTGGTGGTTTGAAGTAAAAGTTTATTTTTTTAAGGTGTCTGGGTGGTTCACTCAAGGAGTGAGAGAACTTGGTGGATGTGAAGTTCTGGCAGCTACAGTGTTGGTTGTGACTGTTGGGAGCTGGAGTTTCTGTATGGACAGAGCATGGAGGGGGTTTGTGTAGATTGTGCAGCAAATGATACAGAATTGGTCATGTGGTCATTTCTCTGCCACCTCTAGATCCAGTGATGTTATTGTCAGATAAACTTCACTGGTTCTAGGGCATGGCAGCCAATCAGATTATTTGGATTATCCTTGTCATTGTATAATACTGTATGTATAGGAAAGCAATTAAACAACAATTAATGATATCGCAATGCAAGTGTATTGTATTCTAATTGAAAAAATAAAGTAAAAAGTAAAATTAAAATAAAAAATTTAAAGCTCGAAAGAGTCACTTTGATGGCCTGTCATTCTAATGTGTAGTATAAACTGGGCATTCAATGGCATGACTCCAAATACGGCACTTATCACCTATGAGGGAGCAGGACTTTTATAATTCACTAGTGATGTTACCATCTGTGAGTTATGCTTTTAAAGTTACTAAAAAACTAAATCCTTTTCCATACACTCCTTATATCCCCCAAACAAGCAGACCCCAAAATGGGAACCACGTGTGGGAAGTAGACTTGGCCGATCCTTTACTGTGCCAGTTAGAAAGCAAAAAGGAGATTGCATCAGGAAAAAGCTGTGGTGCTGTAACCACACACTGAATGCAAGGAAGAAGCAAGAGTGGAATATTTTTATTTGTACTTGTTTGACTTCATGCCACTAGAACTCGCTTATTGTATTTGCTGTGTTACTTTGTAATCTCTGTTATTTACGTGGAACCTTTGTAAAAGAGTACTGGTGCTCAAAGGTATTTTCCAAAATTTTACATAAATAAATGTAGCACACAACAGCAAAAAAAAAACACCAAAACATAAGAATATATTATCTTAACATGTATGGTGCATACTTAGTGAGGACACAGAAGGAACCAGACAACTCTGCTGAGTGCATGAAACCATGCCAGCAACAGGCTTCTGATGTCACACCATATTAACCACACCTAACATTCACCCAGAGGCCTCTGGGCTTCAACAGAGACAGCGTGAGTGAAAAAGGTACCCTTATATGTGGATTCCATAAAAATACACGGTGTAAAAAACTGAAAGTGATTAGTGCAAATGACACAATTAAAACCATGTGCATGGATAATGGAACCAGGTACAAGCTTAAGTAACAAATTTCTAAATGGAGGCAAATACATTAAAATGTTAAAGCACATCATCTTATAAATACTCCTTCTTAGATATAATTGCAATTTGTTATATCTCAAAATGTAACTTAGATATCCTAAAAAGGAGTGGTACAAAATAGAACCCACACCCACTGCAAAGTAAGGCTCAACTAAATAAGAAGGGTCTTATAACTATCAGTGCAATAATAAAACAATAAATATATGAGGCAATTACATAGACCCCAAAAAATTGCTGTAAAATAATATTAAATCGGTTTGGAACAAACAAACTACTATTTGAAATATAACAGTTTGAGTGCTGTCACAGTGTGGGTAATACTGAAAGTCAATAAGGACAAACTCCCTACCTATTTCAGGTACAGTAAATACAATAATCTGTCACAGAAAGCATCAGCTTACAGTATGTCTACCTGGTTCGCATTCCCCAGTCCTGAAGTACTATGGTGCACTGAATAACAGCAGCTGATATAGAAATTTAAATTAAAGCTGGAATAAAATTACCTCAATGTACTGTAGATTTACAAGGAGAGATGTGTAGTTTGGCTCCAACTACATACTTGTTGAGCATTATCCATTCATGTAGCATGTAGTCTGAAAAAATGTTCTAGTACTGAACAGAAGTAGCACTTTATGTAATCTCAGTATGTTCTCTGACATGATATTGCTGCTGCTCAGTTTTATGTGCTGTCTCTTTTTTCCTCCACTCCTCCAATTTTTACATTTTAGTGTTTTCAAGTTCTTATTATATATGTATAGACTGTCTTATGTTTTTTCTAAGCACTATCACTTTAAATTTCTGCTAAATAAGTATCATCTTTGGGGGGGCACCAGTATTCCTTGAGAAAGTGCACTCACATGCATGAAGCATTGGCACTTTAGTTCCACTGCTGCTGTCTGTATCATTGTTTTTGTATGCTGGAGCCAATAAAAACTCTATGGCCACCCATTTTCAAAACCTGGGGTATGCGCAGCGATAGGCCAGTGCAAAAAATGCAATATTCAAACAAGATGCATGATCCCAATGGATCATGCATCTCATCTGAATATAGCAATTCTGGTGGGTGGCACAAATGGGGTGACTGACAATGTGCCAGAGCATCCTGGGGGATGGCCTGAATACTGGGAATGGGGATATGCGGCGCATCCCTAAATGCACCGGTCCCAAATTCCCGATATTAAGTGAGAATATGCAAATGCAGCCATTAGGCATGCAAGGTACAAATGGGCCATTTGCAGCCTCATCCCACCAAGAACACATCTCAAACATCTTTTAAACTGCTAAATATCTGACTAGACCTCCTCTACAGGCACCGACGCTGTATGACCCAAGAAGCATTATGCCTTGCTATGACCAGTTCCATACTGTCCATCATTGACTATTGCATTGTATGTTATGGCACTGAAAACAAAGGCAAAAAAATAGCTCCAGCTGTAAAGGAGTGTGCTAGGTTAGCAAAAAACAAATGGAATAAAACACCAAAACCAGCACCACTCCAGACTTAAAGTTTAAAGGGCTTTAATTACAAATATTATAAGAAAGGCAAATGTCTGCAGCATACCATCTACAGCTCAGCAACAATGAGGAACCCCGACCAGTTTCACAACTAGTGCATCATCAGGGGATAGTCCATTAACACAATGTAACTAATATAAATAGTGGTCTCTTAAAGAGACTGTATACATATAGAAAAGAAGCAAAAATTGCACAATAAAGAACAACATAAATTTAAATGAACATATACATAGATATATAAATGTATCAGCACACATATATGTATACTACTACCACCTATAAAATACTACACTAGGGAATTTAGCAACTTATTTTAAAATAATAATTCTTATTAATGATTTTAAATTCAAAGCTAAACTAAACTAAATTGAGAAGTATAACTCTTAGATATTCACAGAGTATAATATACCATACTAAAGCAAATATATATATATATATATATATATATATATATAATATATACACGTATATACTTAAAAGGAAAAAGTGAACAAATATAAATGGAAAATCAAAGAGTTGGAAAATGAAATATAAAGAATGAAACTTAATTCATAACACACAATAAGGGAACTACAACTAATACAAGCCAATCTAATGAAACACAAATAAATACTAATTTGTTCCTAATATAGCATATAACCTGAAATTTTTACTCTATAGTTTCAACATACTTTTCAGGATCATGGAGTCTTAACATGAATCGTTAAGGACCTAGGAGAAATAAAAAATAAGAAAAATACAAATCTGTGAGAAAAATACTCAACAAAACCCATCATTAATAACATATTATATATCATTTCTTACTTCCTAATACATGTTAATAATTCAATTTTATCATTAAGACCAGGTGTATTCAATGTTCCTAAAGTGAAAATCCAGAATGACTCCCTGTACTTGAGTGTCTCTTTTAAGTTACCACCTCTAGGTCCAACGGTAACTTTCTCAATTCTACAAAATTTAAAGGTATGGCCAATTCTTCCTTTTATCTTATAGTGGCAAGCCAATGCGTTTGAAAGGTCCTCAGTCTGTATCGATCTTAAATGTTCCCTAATTCTAACTTTAAAAGATCTTGTCGTCATTCTGACATAAAATGCGGAACACTCACAGGTTGCCAAGTATACCAAATTATTTGTACCACAATTGAAGAAATCTCTAATTTCATATTTCTTTGTGTTGTTAACAGTAGCAAATGTCTTAGCTTTAGAGATGGAGGGGCAGAACTTACAATTGCCACATGGATAATTACCATGTGGCAATGGTGGTAACCAACTATCCCTTAATACAGAAGAAGTCACCTGTTCCTGATAACTATGGACCAATCTATCTTTCAGATTATGTCCACATTTGTATACCATTCTAGGTCTCTCTGAAACATTTGTTTTTAATAACGATTCAGATCTTAATATATTCCAATTATCATTCAGGATCTGTTCTATATTCCTGGCATGTCTGGTATACTTCGTAGTGAAATTCATTCTGTCGATGTTCTGGGACACATTTTTCTTAATTGTAAGAAGTTCTTTCCTATCCCTTCCTAATGCCTGCTCTAGAGCTGGATACACTATATTATGTCTATAGCCTTTAGCCAAAAATCTAGTACACATCTCAGAGGCATTGACCAGAAAATCAGAATCATCTCTACAATTTCTACAAACCCGCAACATTTGTGCTGTGGGAATATTCTTCACCAGATGTTGTGGATGGCAACTGGTGGCATGTAACAGCGAATTCCTGTCTGCATCCTTCCTGTACAAGTTAGTGGTATAAGTGCCATCTTCATTATTCATTATCATTAGATCCAGGAAGGAAACAGACACAGGATCCACATTTCACAGTGAATTTTAGATTTTCATTACCCATCTCTAAATAGGATACGAATTGATCAAGTTCACTGCTACTACCACGGCATACCATAAACACATCATCTATATAGCGATGCCATAGATCAATCTTATCCAAAAACGGATTATCTGGTCATCATAAATGTATTTCAACTCCCACTTTCCCAGATACAAATTCACATAATTAGGTGCAAATGTTGCCCCCATTGCTGTTCCTTTAACCTGTAAATAATATGTATCCTGGAAAAGAAAACTATTTTTAGTTAGCACATGCTCTGCACATTCAAGAAGAAATTCCCTTTTCCCAAAGTTTAATTGTTGGTCAAGATCCAACCAATACCGTAATGCTTCTAAGCCCCCAGCATGTGGAATATTGGTGTACAAAGAACAAATGTCCATGGACACCAATAGCCAATCTGCATCTGATTGCATATCCTCCAGGACCTCCAACATATGTGTGGTATCCCGCACATAAGACCTTAACTTAGGTACATCTTTTTTTATATGCGAGTCCACATACTGTGAAAGTGGCTCTGTTAAAGACCCAATTCCTGCCACTATTGGTCATCCTGGAGGATTATTGCAATCTTTATGTATTTTTGGAAGAGTGTAAATACTTGCTCTAATAGGATGTTCAACGATCAGAAAACACAGTTCAGCATGCTCAGTAATACCATTAGATTCAGCCTGAAATAAAAAAGAATCTATCTCCTTTTTAAAAGATAAAGTAGGGTCACACAAATGTTTCTTATAGAATAGTGTATCATTGAGTTGTCTCTTAATTTCTGCTGTATGTAATTCAGTTGACATCACCACAATAGCACCACCTTTATCCGCTGGTTTAATAACCAAGTCCCTGTTTTCCATAAGGGATTTTATTGCCATGGACTCAGACTTAGTAATATTAACAAAAGTGGGTCTATTGTCTCTATCTAGCAAGTCCTTAAAGTCCTGCTCACAGGCATGTTCAAACACTCTAACAGTATCATTATATGGAGGCAAAAAAATAGACGGTGGCTTAAAAGGCCTTACCTCACATTCACTAGAGTAGGTATTGTCACCTTGATCCTCCAAAATTAGATTACCATGACACATCCTTATTTTTTCAAAATATGCTTTTAAATTAAGATTCTGAGTGAATTTGTGTAGATCTATGTAGGTATCAAATGGTGAAGTGTCCATTGTCAGTATAAATGACAAACCTTTCTGTAAAATAGATACCTGTTCCTGTGTTAATTCCAAACCGGAGATGTTGATCACAATATTTTCAGGTACCACCTCTATTTTTTCTTGCCCCAAAACCTTCCTCCTATGTTTCTTTCTGCCCCTCCTGGTTGACTTCTTTGGATGATCTGGGGTGAATGGATTATTTCTAGTTGGCCAACTACAAATAACCCCTTCACACCAGATCATCCAAGAAGGATGGATGATATGCAATCAGATGCAGATTAGCTATTGGTGTCCATGGACATTTATTCTTTGTACACCAATATTCCACATACTGGGGGCTTAAAAGCATTACGGTATTGGTTGGATTTTGACCAACAATTAAACGTTGGGAAAAGGGAATTTCTTCTTGAATGTGCAGAGCATATGCTAACTAAAAATAGTTTTCTTTTCCAGGATACATATTATTTACAGGTTAAAAGAACAGCAATGGGAGCAACATTTGCACCTAATTATGTGAATTTGTATCTGGGAAAGTGGGAGTTGGAATACATTTATGATGACCAGATTAATCCATTTTTGGATAAGATTGATCTATGGCATCACTATATAGATGATGTGTTTATGGTATGACATGGTAGTAGCAGTGAACATGATCAATTCATATCCTATTTAGAGATGGGTAATGAAAATCTAAAATTCACTGTGAAATGTGATCCTGTGTCTGTTTCCTTCCTGGATCTAATGATAATGAAAAATGAAGATGGTACTTATACCACTAACTTGTACAGGAAGGATACAGACAGGAATTCACTGTTACACGCTGCCAGTTGCCATCCACAACATCTGGTGAAGAATATTCCCACAGCACAAATGTTGTGGGTTTGTAGAAATTGTAGTGATGATTCTGATTTTCTGGTCAATGCCTCTGAGATGTGTGCTAGATTTTTGGCTAGAGGCTATAGACATAATATAGTGTATCCAGCTCTAGATCAGGCATTAGGAAGGGATAGGAAAGAACTTCTTACAATTAAGAAAAATGTGTCCCAGAACATCGATAGAATGAATTTCATTACGAAGTATACCAGACATGCCAGGAATATAGAACAGATCCTGAATGATAATTGGAATATATTAAGATCTGAATCGTTATTAAAAACAAATGTTTCAGAGAGACCTAGAATGATATATAAATGTGGACATAATCTGAAAGATAGATTGGTCCATAGTTATCAGGAACAGGTGACTTCTTCTGTATTAAGGGATAGTTGGTTACCACCATTGCCACATGGTAATTATCCATGTGGCAATTGTAAGTTCTGCCCCTCCATCTCTAAAGCTAAGACATTTGCTACTGTTAACAATACAAAGAAATATGAAATTAGAGATTTCTTCAATTGTGGTACAAATAATTTGGTATACTTGGCAGCCTGTGAGTGTTCCGCATTTTATGTTGGAATGTCAACAAGATCTTTTAAAGTTAGAATTGGGGAACATTTAAGATCGATACAGACTGAGGACCTTTCAAACGCATTGGCTTGCCACTGCAAGATAAAAGGGAGAATTGGCCATACCTTTAAATTTTGTGCAATTGAAAAAGTTACAGTTGGACCTAGAGGTGGTAACTTAAAAGAGAAACTCAAGTACAGGGAGTCATTCTGGATTTTCACTTTAGGAGCATTGAATACACTGGTCTTAATGATAAAATTGAATTATTAACATGTATTAGGAAGTTAGAAATTATATATAATATGTTATTAATGATGGGTTTTGTTGAGTATTTTTCTCACAGACTTGTATTTTTTCTTATTTTTTATTGCTCCTAGGTCCTTAACGATCCATGTTAAGACTTCATGATCCTGAAAAGTATGTTGAAACTATACAGAGTAAAAATTTCACGTTATATGCTATATTAGGAACAAATTAGTATTTACTTATGTTTCATTAGATTGGCTTGTATTAGTTGTATTTCCCTTATTGTGTGTTATGAATTCATTTTCACTCTTTATATTTCATTTTCCAACTCTTTGAGTCTTCATTTATATTTGTTCACTTTTTCCTTTTAAGTATATACATGTATATACTTATATATATATATATATATATATATATATATATTTGCTTTAGTATGGTATATTATACTCTGTGAATATCTAAGAGTTATGCTTCTCAATTTAGTTTAGTTTAGCTTCGAATTTAAAATCATTAATAAGAATTATTATTTTAAAATAAGTTGCTAAATTCCCTAGTGTAGTACAGTATTTTATAGGTGGTAGTAGTATACATACATGTGTGCTGATACATTTATATATCTATGTATATGTTCATTTATATTTATGTTGTTCTTTATTGTGCAATTTTTGCTTCTTTTCTATATGTGTACAGTCTCTTTAAGAGACCACTATTTATATTAGTTACATTGTGTTAATGGACTATCCCCCTGATGACGCACTAGTTGCGAAACCGGTCAGGGTTCCTCATTTTTGTTGAGCTGTAGATGGTATGCTGCAGGCATTTGCCTTTCTTATAACATTTGTAATTAAAGCCCTTTAAACTTTAAGTCTGGAGTAGTGCTGGTTTTGCTGTTTTATTATGTTATAGCACTGCCTGTGCCACTGCCCTTAAAAGGATTGGAATCACTCTTAACAAACTTGCAGGCTACTAACAGGTGCTAGCCATGACACACACACACACACACATGTGACCTCTATGTGCAATCCAATTGGTTCAACCTCCAAAACAGAATCTCCTACGACACTTGCCTTGCAGCCAAAAAGATCTCCCTAGGGTTGCCCCCCCCCCGTCCAGCTGCTCCTTACAAAGGCCCTTGCAGTCTCAGGCTGTATAAGAGGCGCACTCAATCAAGCCTTTTAGGTTCCTTTTTGCCAGACATCCCAAGGGCAAAGAAAGTTTCTTTTCAGAGCACCCAGCTGAGCCAACAATCTCCCAGAACCTATCCAATCCACTCCTACAATTGGTGCCTTCAAAAACTGCCTCTGCCAACACCTAGGCAACTTCAGCAACCTAAGCAACCTGCTGCCTCAATCCTACCAGCCTTCTGTTGACAATGCCCCCTGGGCTGCTATTTCTGGGTAACCGCTTAGTCCATGGTCCCTTGCAATACTAACTTTTTTTTTACATCTTTCAACCTCTGACTTCTCTTGCTACAAGCACTTATTCATTGCTTTTAAATCTGTATTATTGATTGTATGTCTAGATCTTGAATGTCTGACCTAACCTTGCTTATTATTGTGTTCAGTTTGTACCTATGTTTTTTACTCCCTTCGCTGTATAATTCATTTGTTGATGTGGAGGCTTTGTAAACTAGCCCCTGGCTCAAAGATGTTAATACTGATATTCAATAAAATAAAAATTAAAAAAATGATGGCCGCCAGTGGGTGGACAGGACTTAGGCATGGTTTTTCCATGCTTCACTTTGTGCGGGACATCTCTGGGATGCATGGGTGACTGCGCTGCCCATCTTGGCTGAATATGGGGATGTGCTACATATTCATGGGCACGTCCCCTCGAGATGTGCCAAATATATTATCGCTGTGCTTGGGCACAGCCAGAAATGCACAACACATCTCGGACCTTTGAATATCATACTGCAGTGCATTTCTTGAGATGCACCGGCACATCTCAGATACGCTGGCACATCTCCTTTGAAAATGTTCCCCAATAACTTTAAAAAAGTGAGTTTTGTGGTGATGTGGCATAGAGAGTCCAGACTTTGTTTAGCCATTGCCCAACAAACAGTCTACTTAGTTTGTTAGTTAGTTAGTTAGTTAGAAAAGTCAAGGAGGCAGCTACACAAACAGCAAATGGACCAGAGCCAAAAAGCAAAACAAAAGGTATTCACTCACTGAACACGTAAGTTTGGCTCCCCAGTCTCTGTCCAAAAGAGGTCTACACAAGCTGTATGTAGGACAACAAACTTTATTCCAAGTAAAATCCAACAGTGAAGATTCAACAGGCACCATCCCTCAAGAGTCAGTCAAACGTTTCCATGCAATACTAGTGTTTTCTCAAGGCTGAATTAGTGCAGGCAATGGGTGCCATATAACCATATAAACTGAGAATTTAAAGTGACAAAGTGCAAAAAGATGGATTCTGCATAGTAAACCCTGTTAACCCACTACACATGGAATTACACTAAAACTGTGAATGCCAGGCAAACAATCAATACATAAAATATGGTGAAAGAGATATAAATACACGTACAAACATTTGTAAGGTGACAGAAAAGAGGGTGAGGGAAGAGAAAGAAAGATGGGGAGGGGGAAGGTCTGTGAAGATAAAAAAAGATACTGTTGGTCAAGATAAATATGCATGGTCAAAAAGCCATATTAATAAATATATAATATAAATAACAATGTATAGCACCATAAGCTGGTAAGGATAAATTAGCAATGTTGCAAACATAGTAACATAGATTTTATAGGTAGGGAGACAACGGGAAATGTTCGTTTGGAGTGGATGCCGAGAGGTGCAACAGCCCGAAATGAGAGAAGTGCTGGATTTTGTAGTTGTGGGGGTTAAACTGTTTAAATAGCAAACGAGGAAGGAACTGTTTAAAAAATAATGCTTTAAACTGTGCACTGAGGATTGTTTGGGGAAGGATTGGCTGGGACCGGGAGGAGGGAGGACTCTGAGTGAGGGAGGCTGAGGGAGGGCCTACAAGGTAAGAAGATCACATGACTGAGCCATCCAGTAGGGAGGCTGCAGTCAGGATATATATAACACCATATTTATAGTTCAGGGCTTGTTAGGAGTGGACTCCGAGAGGAGCAACAACCCAGAATGAGGGAAGTGATGGATTTTGTTGTTGGGGGGTTTTAAAGTGTTTAAATAGCAAATGAAAAAGGAACTATTTAAAATATAATGCTTTAAACTTTGTGCTGAGGATCATTTGGGGAAGGATTGGCTGGGACTGGGAGGAGAGAGGATGCCAAGTGAGGGAGGCTGAGGGAGAGCCTAAAAGGCAAGAGGGTCATGTGACTGAGCCAACCACTATGGAGGTTGCAGTTAGTACTTATTACCAAGGGGGCCAAGCAACCCTTCGCATGAGCATCCCCAATGCATGAGTGCCACAAAGCAGGAGTGTGGTGTCTGACCAGGTGGCATCTGCAGGGCGTCAGCAGGGAGAACAACAGGCTATGCTGGGAAGGGGCAAGTAGAAGTCAGGAGGGAGAACCACTAGGGGTGGGCTAACCAGTTATAGCAGGGAGGGGCTTAGAAGTGAAAGAAGGATGAGGGGTCATAGGGATTGGGACAGTAAGCAGGCATGGAGGAGGGGATCCAGGATGGGTAGTAAGTTGCAATGGTTGCAGGGCTGCCATATTCCTGGGGATTGCATGGAGGGCGCCGGGGGGGTGTATGGTGTGTAGGCACTTGAGACAACTTGAAGAGGAGATTGGATGGCTGAGAAGGGAGCTGGGTAAATGGGGGGTGGGGTTGTTGGGAACACCAAGGTGCCAGGGAACCTGAAGAGCCTTCCCCCAGAGGTTGCAACAGGCAAACAAATGGCTAAACAAGGGAGGAGAACAATTAGGGCAGACAATCAGGAGCAGCTGGGAGCAGGGATCAATGGCTGGAGGGTGGTGAAGCACCGCCGGAATTTTCTAGCCTGGGAGAGCAGGAGGGGGGCAGGGAAATTACAGGGAAGAGAAGGGAGGAGGACATTGCAAAGGGTAAGGGGTACATCAGTGAGGCGGAAGTCATGAGTGGTTACCTAGTCGGCAGCAGAAGCACTGAGGAAGGGAGAAGGTAGGTGGCAGAGCAGCAGGTACTGGAGTGGGGAAGGAGGTGCGGTGAGAGACTGGGCAGGAGCATGCAGTAGACAACACTGGCAAGGAAAATGCAGGGGGGAGGAGGGCACAAGGAGGGGGAAAGCACAATTCAGTGGGATCAAGGGGAGCCAGTGGCAAGGGGTGTGTTATGGTAGAGGGTGGGGTACCAATTACAGGAAGGGGCAAGGAAGAGCAGATGGGGAAGGTAGGAAGGTGAAATCAAACAGACCGGCCAGAGGTGATAGAGGGGAGAGGATGGGGCAAAGAATACAGGACATGCAAGGTTCAGGGAAGGCACAGGGGTCTAGGGAAGGGCAGGGACAAGTTAGAGTCACTGAAATCAAAGAACTAAATTTATGGCTCTGCACGTGGTGCTCAGAAAAAGGACACCCCTTCATCGGCAACTGGAAAGAATTGTAGGAAAGGGTATACTTTAAATTCAACAGCCTTCACCTTATCAAGGAGGATGTAAGGCACTTGGACAAACATTTGACATATTCACCAGTAGTTTAAACTAGAAAGTGGGGAGGTGCTGGTCAGATGGGAGCAAGAAAGCAGAACCTCTGACACCAACCCCCAAGACAGGCAAGGACACCTCCTATCAGCCACAAAGGCAAAAGCAAAAAGAACACAGTAATGTCACTCATGGGAAATGAAACTCATGGGAGCAAAGAAAGAACGATGCCAGTGTATGGAAGGCAATGGTAACAAATGCCAGGAGTCTAGCTAACAACTATACCTGAACCTCATGTCTCTAACCAAATGCAGTTGAATCTGCCTTTTCTTAGTTATCTTGCTGTTTAAATTGTTGACATCTGGTATGTGAATGGCATAAATGTCCCTGCACATGGTAGGTTCATAGGTCCATAGATAATTACAAGTCCTGTAGCTGAAGAGCCATGTGATAACTTGCCACTAACAGTGGATGTATACTAACTTCTTATCCATCATGTATAAATCTAGTTGTAATTTAAATGCAGTGACACTAGGTGCCAATACTACCCAATCTGGTAATGTGTTCCATGAATCTATGACTCTGGCTGAACCATTTCCCTCTTTTAGATGTTCTATATATTTGTCCCTTAACTGATAGGGATGTCTACGCAAACTTCTATTTGACAGTTCCTTTTTAGTGGTATAAAATGTTAATCTGCCTCCTGCCTCCCCTGGCTACATGCAAACTGCCTGTAATCCTGAATCCTTTGGTTATTGCCTACTCGGGTACTGTTGTTATTTACCTATGGCTTAGCTGTATATTGTGACTCAATGTACTGTTCTATGTGTATTACTGTATTATGTTTTGTTCTTGAAATGCTTTATTCCTCAGGTCATCACTGAAAAAGGGACTTTGTCTCAGTTGACCTACCCAGTCAGCAAAATTCAAATAAATAAATAACAAAGTCCCAGAACTCTCAGCCACAATGGTGGAAGCAGGACTGGACTGGGTCGCAGTAACTGAAACATGGCTAAACGAGAGCCATGAGTGGGATGTTGCTATCCCAGGTTACAGGTTATTCAGAAAGGGGAGAGAGAGGGATGGTGTTGGGGGGTTGCATCTTATATAAAGGATGACATAAAGGCCATGTAAGTTCAAAGAACTCAGGGAGAACCTGAGGCTCTCTGGGTCACTCTCAAACCTCGCACAAACTCAGCCCTCAGGCTGGGAGTGATTTATAGGCCCCCCAACAAGGGGCATAGGCAGACAAAGCTTTTCTAGAAAGCATAGTAAAAATAGCAGAAAAAGGAGAAGTCATACTGATGGGGGACTTCAGTCTCCCAATCATAGACTGGTCCTCCTGCATGGCCTCCACAGCCAAAAGCAGAGATTTCCTGGACACCCTGCTAGGTGCAGGACTCAACCAACTCATCACAGCCCCCACTAGGGAAAATGCAGTCCTAGACCTGGTGCTCACAAACAGTAGCAAGGTCCTGGACTTCAGAAGGATGGCTTTTGATCAGATGAAAATATGCCTTAGAGATATCATCAAGAGTAAACCAAAAAGGGGGGTGGGGTGGAAGTATGCTGGACTAACATAAGAGAGGCAATAGCAGAGGTAATACGAATTTTCCAGACTGGTCAGTAAGACAAGGAAAAGGAAAAATCCTCTCTGGTTCACAAGAGAGGTGGCAGCTACAGTAAAAGCAAAGAGGCTAGCATTCAAAATATACATTGGCTCAAATAGCAACAAGGATAGGGATGCTTACAAAAGTAACTTGAGGGAGGGTTCTAAGGTGATTAGAGCAGCAAAGGCACAAACTGAGGTGGAAATTGCACAGGGGGTAAAAAGAAGTAAAAAACCTTCTTTAGGTACATAAGTGACAAAAGGAAAAATGGGGAGGGGTATTGTTAAGACTAATAAGCAGTGATGGAAAGAAGATAGAAGACAAAGAGAAGGCAGAGGTCTTAATTGAGTATTTTTGCTCTGTCTTTACAAAAGAGGAGCCTGGAAATGGGAACATGACTATAAGAGTTAATAATTGCACAAGGAGGGTAGACACAAACCCTTTTACAGTAGAGAGGATAAGGACTGAACTCAATAAACTAAAGACAGATAAAGCCACGGGGCTGGACGGCATCCACCCACGTATACTGAGAGAACTTAGAGATGAATTAGCAGCACCTCTATGAGATCTTTTTAGCAGATCCCTGAGAGAGGGAATTGTTCCACAAGACTATAAAAGAGCAGTAGTGGTTATCATACATAAAGGAAGGAGAGGGAGGTGGCGGGTAACTACTGCCCTGTTAGTCTCACCTTGGTGGTAGGCAAGATGATGGAAACCCTGCTAAAGGAAAACATTTAAACTTTCCTGGAAGAGACTGGACAGCTGGATGGCAGGTAACATGACTTCATGGCGGGAAGGTCCTGTCAGACTAATCTGATCAAGTTTTACAACTCAGTTACTAAGATAGTGAACCTGTGGGGAGCCATGAATGTTATGTACCTCAACTTTAGCAAAGCCTTCTCAGACCCAAATGGAAGGCTACTAAATAAGCTTGAGCACACAGGAGTGGGACAGGAAGTGGTATCATGGGTTAGGAGCTGGCTTAGTCAGAGGAACCAGTCAGTGATGGTCAATGGAGCAGCATCAGGGGATAGGAGGTGACCAGCGAGGTGCCACAGGGGTCCATCCTGGGTCCTTTACTCTTCAATATTTTCATAAGTGACATCACTGAGGGGCTGGGCAGGAAGGCAAGTCTGTTTGCAGATGACACAAAGATCTGCAACAGAGTGGACACTGCTCAGGGAGTGGAACAAATGAAAAGTGACCTACTCAAGCTAGAAAATGGTCCAACATGTAATACAAAAAAATGCAAAGTGATGCATCTGGGCAGGAGCAAGCCAGGAACGGTCTACTAACTGGGAGGAGAACAGCTAACAGCCACTAAACAGGAGTGGGATCTTGGGGTCATCATCTCTGATAACTTAAAAGTGGGCAGACAATGTGAAAAAGTGACACAAAAAGCCAGCAAAATGCTGGTATGCATAGGAAGGGGCATCACAAGTAGAAAGAGGGAAGTGATCATGCCACTATACAAGTCCCTGGTAAGGCCCACCTTAAGTACTGCATACAGTTCTGGAGGCCTTATCTCAGGAATGATGTGGATAGACTACTGTAGAGATGGTACAGAAGAGGGCAACAAAAATGGTACAAGGGCTCTATAAACTGCCATACGAAAGCAGATTACGGCAACTCAGCATGTACTCACTGGAGCAGCGCAGAGATAGAGACTTTCAAGTTCCTGAAGGGCATAAACAGAGTCCCTATCCAGGAACTCTTTCTGATCAATAGCTCTACAAGGACAAGGGGTCGTGAAAAGAAATTAAGGAGAGGAAGGTTCCGGGGTAACATGCATAAGTTCTCCTTTATGGAAAGGGTGGTGGCTCCATGAAATAGCCGACCTACAGAAGTCATTGACTCCAAAACTGTAGGGCAATTCAAATCTGCTTGGGATAGATGTAGGGGGATTGTTGCTAAGAAATTCTAAGGGGGAGATAGCAGTCGGGGTAGACTAGGTGGATCTTTGGTCCGTATCTGCCATCACTTTATATGGTTCTATGTTTCTATGTCCATAGGCAAGGAAGAAGGTGGTGGGGATTGAGTTGGAGGGCAAGGGAATAGCAGGCAACATGAGGGTGATAAGTATAAAGGAGGGAAGGTCATCATTCTGGGGGACTCTATACTTAAGGGTGTAAGATGGGGAGGAAGGAGCACCAGGAAAAGTAGCATTTGGGTAAAGTGCATGCCAGGCATGACAGCAGACAGAACTGGACAACATATTAACAGGTGTGTGGGGATGGTAGGGAAAAAAACACATATTGTGGTGCACCTGGGCATGAATGATCTGGACGGGAGAAGAGTAGAGGAGGTGCAGAATAGTTTCAAGGAAGTGGGGAAACTGCAATATAAGGGAAAGTTGGTAGCCTTCACTGAAATTCTTCCAGTACCAAGAGCAAGTACAGCCAAGAAGCAGAGAATAGCAGACTTCAATAAATGGCTGGGGGATTAGTGTGGGTCCATGGGGTATGGATTGGTGGGGGGTGGGGCAACAAGTGGGAGAATACGGACCTGAAAACACTGGGTAGGATACATGTTAGTAGGGGAGGCTCACAGGTACTGAAACAGAAGCTGGAGCAGTTTATTAAACACAATTATAATTTAAACTAGGTAAGTGGGGGTGGGCAAGGGTGTATACTGTCACAACAGCGAAACTTTTACAGTGAAGACCATTACAGTGACAAATATTGGCAGGTCGCTGTAAGAGTCCTGCTATGCACTGGCATTGTTTCTCCCAGTGTTATGCCCCCACCCTGAAACAATTCCAACCTGGGGTTGGTTATTTTAATAAGTGGGGGTGCAGGAGGCACAGTCCCCCACATGGGAGGTGCGTGGGGTGAAGCCCTGTGCAAAAAAAATTTCCATTTGGATGGCACAGTGCCAGCTGTTGCATTGTGCCTGTCGCTGTCCTGGATGTCGAGAACAATGCTGTCGCTGAGGTGTGGTACATCCAACCAAGGAGTGGGTGGTCACCAGGAGAGAGGGTCCATTGAACCTCCCCCCACAGCAGGGCTGGAGCCAAATTCAAATAGGAGAGGGGATGGGGGAGGGTAATGGTACAGAAGGGATAAGATCACAATGGAGGGTGGTATCATTAAATGTTAGGAGCCTGGGGAACAAGATGGCAGAGTTGCAAGCAATGATGGCGGAAGTGGAGGTGGACATAGCCACCATCACTGAGACATGGGCAACTCAGCACCATGACTGGGACCTAGCCATCCCAGGATTCAAAATATACCAGAGGGACAGAGAAAAAGGGAAAGGTGGGGCAGCCATATATGTGTGGGAAGGGATAATGTATAATAGGGAGGAGGTGGAGGAAGGCGGGGCCGACGCCATTTGGGTGCAACTACACAACCCAAAGGGCAGAAAGGTTAGATTGGGCATAGTATACAGGCTTCCATCTCAGAAGGAGAAGATTGATAGGGAGCTAGGAGAACAGTTAAGGAGACTTAGTGGCAAAGGGAGCACTGTGGTTGTTAGGAACTTTGATCTGCCAGGGGTGAACTGGAACATCCCAGCTTCCTCATGTGCAAGGGAGCAGATACTCCTGGATGCCTTCTAGGATGGATTCCTGTCACAGAAGGTAACTGAGCCAACTAGGGAGGGGAACATTCTGGACCTGATGCTGGCAGATGGAGAACAAGTCAATGATGAATAACAATGGAAGGAGACAGATAGAGGGCTACATACTCTGCTGGTGTCTAGTATGTTAGTATGTTGGGGTGGAGGATCCCCTGGCAGGAAGTGACCACCACACACAGTGTGGTTCACACTTGACCTAGGTAAGGAGGTGGTCACTACAAAGACTAATGTCCTGGACTTCAAAAGGGCAGAATTTGGCAGGATGGGTAACATACTAGAGGGGCACATAGCTAGCATCCACCCTAACATAGACGCTGAGGAAAAATGGACAGTCATCAAGCTGGGCTTGGTTGAAGCCACTAGCACATGTGTTAGGAGTCAGAGTATGAAAACCAGAACTACGAAGCCGAGATGGATAAATAGGGAGGTAGGGGATAGGGTGAGGAAAAAGAGGCCTGCCTTTAGAATCTATAAAAGATCCAACAGAGAGGAAGACAGGGAGGAATATGTGAGGAAACCCAGGGAGGTAAGTAGAAGGGCAGCCAAGGCATCGAGAGAGCTGAGGCTATCACAGGGGATCAGAGAAGGTGACAAGTATTTCTTCAGGTATATGTGGGAGAAGAGAAAGACTAAGGATCAGATAGCTAGGATCAAGAATGGCAGTGAGTGAATGGAACAAGGGGAAGAGCAGGCAGAAGTACTCAATGAGTACTTCTGGTAAGTATTCACCGGGGACAAGGAAGGGCCTGTACCTAAGACGAAGGGTGGGGTGGGAGTAGGGGGGTCACAGATAGAATAATCACAGAGGAAAGGGTGTCAGCAGGTCTTAAGTCCCTGAGGGTAGATAAGGCACCTGGGCCTGATGGAATTCATCCTAGAGTCCTGAGGGAGTTGGCAGAGGTCCTGGCAGGGCTGTTGGTGGACCTGTTTAGCACCCCTCTAGATATGGGGTGCATGCCCAAACATTGGAGGGTGGCTCATGTGGTGCCGCTCCATAAGAGTGGGGTCAGGGACGAACCAGGGAACTATAGATCAGTGAGCTTTACAGCAATTGTAAGAAAGCTAATGGAGACTATCTTCAATGAAATGCTGGCAAACTTCCTTGGGGATAATGGTCTCCAGGATGGCAAACAGCATGGGTTTGTCTCAGGCAGATCCTGCCAAACGAACCTGGGGATGGAACCTGTCGGTTGGTCCAATCACTACACCATGAGGTTCAACTTTTGCACCCCCCTCCGTAGGCCTGCCCCTGTAGAGATGGTCAGTTACTGTCCTTTATGGGAGGTGAGCCCTGAAAGCCAGACAGCAATGATTGACCTCTCGGAGTCTCCTGTGGCAAGCACGAGCCCAGAGACCTTGGTTTTGGCCTATAATAAAGCCATCTCCATGTCTCTGGACTTAATTGCTCCTGTCCGTGTTCATCCTCTCCCCCTTCCCCCTCAGGCCCCTTAGTTTGATGGGTCCTTGAGGGAGTTGCAGTGACTACGACGTAGGTTAAAGCGACATTGGTAGAAATCCACCCTGGAGGTCGACCACCTTAGATTGGTAGAGCATTATCAGGCCTACCAATCAGCGATCTCCTGCATGAAGGCAGAATTCCTGTCCGGGGAGATTGCTGCCGCTCAGAATCGACCAGCTCAGTACTTTTGAACCATGGACAGGTTGTGCAACCCAACTTGTCTGCAACTCCAAAGACCTTTTTCGCAAGTAGAGTGCAATGAGCTTGCTTGATTCTTTATGAATAGGGTGGCCAACATCAGGTCAGAGATCCTCTTGACTCACTCTGTGGGGGATGCTGGTGATCAGTGCTTGGTCACCCCACCTCAAGCTTCCTGGAGTTCCTTTGACCTGCCGGAGTTTGCGGATGTAATGTGGATTTTCCAGAGTATGCACCCTACATGCTGTAGTTTGGATTTGGGTCCAACCTCCCTGATTATGGGATGTTGTGACATTATCGGCCTAGTCCTGGTACAGATAGTCCGGTGCTCCCTTGATTCGGGTGAGTTCCCAAGCTCCCTGAAGGAGTCGGTGGTAACACCCCTCCTAAAGAAAGCTTCTTTGTACCCAGACTGTCTGGCCAACTACAGACCAATCTCAAACCTCCCCTTTATAGGGAAGGTTATTGAGAAAGTAGTGGCGGTACAATTGGGGAACCACTTGACCATCCATAACATCTACGAACCTCTCCAATCCAGTTTTTCAAAAGAGGCATAGTACTGAGACCACGCTGGTTCGGGTGCTCAGTGATCTCCTGATGGCGAGAGATCGGAGAAGCCATTCCATTCTGGTGCTCCTTGATCTCTCTTCAGCCTTTGACACTGTCGACCATGGGGTATTGCTTGGGTGTTTGAGGTCCATCTGTGGTCTGACATGTACAGTCCTCAGGTGGCTTACGTCTTTCCTTACTGGCAGAACTCACAGAGTGGTGTCGGATTTTTTCCTTGGACCCATTCTCTCTGTCAAGTGGGGTCCCTCAGGGCTTAGTGCTGTCCCCCATGTTGTTTGCAGTGTATATGCTGCCCCTCAGAGACATTGTAAGATAGTATGGGCTGAGGTTTCACTGCTATGCTGATGATACCCAGCTCTACCTGTCTTTTGCACCTGACCAGGATAGTGCTCTCTTGGTATTTAACAACTGCCTTGCTGAAATCCAGGACTGGATGAATTTGAATTGGCTAAAGCTGAATGCGGGAAAGTCCAAGGTGATAGTTGTGGACCCGGGTCGTCAGATAGAGGAGTTGAGGACTGGGCAGCCCTTTGGAAATTATCTAGGGGGCATCCAGATCCTTACCTCTAAATGGGTGCGGGACCTGGGGGTGGTGCTTTATGACAGGCTGACTTTATGAACTCAGGTGTCAGCAGTCATCAAGTCTTCCTTTTACTATCTTAGGAACATCGCCAGGTTCAAGCACCTTGTTCCGTCTGGGGATCTACCTACATTGGTCCATGCCTTTGTGACCTTGTGCCTTGATTACTGCAACTCCCTGTACATAGGGCTTCCTGGGGTTGCTATCCACTGCCTGTAGCTAGTGCAGAAAGCGGCAGCACGATTGCTTATGGGGACTTCTCAAGATTCTCATATCATCCCTATGCTGCGCAGTCTGCACTGGCTGCCGATTCTGTGGCGGATCATCTTTAAAGTTGGTTTACTGACTTATAAAGCTGTACAAGGACTTGGCCCTGACTACTTGAAAGAGCTTCTTGTTCGGTATCACGCCAAGCAACAGCTCCATTCGGCTGATGAGGGCTTGCTGGAGATTTCGAGGGTGTCTTTGAAGTCTTCTGGGGCCCATGCATTTATGTACGTGGCCCCTACCCTCTGAAATTCTCTACCCCATTGTCTGTGGGAGTGCACGACTGTGGGAGGTTTTAAACAGGTGTTAAAACCTTTTTTATGGTGCCAGGCCTTTAATGGTTCTGAATGAATGAATGAATCTCCTCAGACTATTGTTATTGTTCTGTATTGTATTTATTGATTTTATTATTGTTGTTTTAATCTTTTGTAAAGCGCCTTGGTATTTTGAAAGGCACTTATGTGAAATAAAGATTATTATTATTATTATTACTATTAGACTTTTTTGACTGGGTGACGTGGGCACTGGACAAGGGTTATGCAGTGGACATCCTTTACCTGGACTTCAGCAAGGCCTTTAACTCGGTGCCAGATGTTAAGCTGACTAGCAAACTGAACAACCTGGGAGCGGGCAGGAAACTGGTTAGATGGGTCAAGAACTAGTTACAGGATAGGCAACAGAAGGTAGTAATGTGGGGTGACAGGGCTTGGTGTTGGAGCAAGTGCTGTTTAACATTTTCATAGCTGACATTTCAGATGGGACAAAAAGTAAGATCATCCTCTTAGCTTGACTACACTAAGATCTGTACAGCAGTGGATGGGTGGAAAGGTGGCAAAGAACTCCAGGAGGACTTTGCAAAACTAGAGGGATGGTGAAACATATGGCAACTTTGGTTCAATTTCAAGAAGTGCAAAGTTGTGACTTGGGAGCCAGAAACCCCTGGAAATAGCTACTGGTTGGGAGGAGTGCATTTATCCACATCAACAGAGGAGAAGGATCTGGGTACACTGATTACAGGGGAAATGAACCACTAAGCCCAGTGCAGGAAGGCAGTGGCTAAGGCCAACAGAATGCTGGGATGCATTGCACTGGGAATTACTTCTAGGAGGGGGGGAAGTCATCCTGCCCTTGTACAGGTCCCTGGTGAGGCCACACTTGGAGTACTGCATGCAGTACTGGCACTCCTATCCGAAGAAGGACATCAGGCTATTGGAGGGGGTGCAGCGGAGGGCAATGAATATGATCCTGGGATTGGTAGATAAACCTTATGAGGAGAGCCTGAGAGAGCTCAATATGTATTCCCTGGAAGACTGAAGGAAGGGGGGGGGATATAATTGAGACCTTCAAGTACCTGAAGGGCATGAACAGAGTAAACACCAAGAGTATTTTCAAACTAAAAGGTGGGAGGAAAACCAGGGGATACAGTCTGAAACTGGAAGGAAGCAGATTCAGGAGGGAAATGAGAAGGCACTATTTCACCAAAGAGGTGGTCGCAGGGCAGAACACGCTGCCAGAGGAGGTGGTATCACTCAGGACAATGATCAGCTTCAAGAAGGGGTGGGACAGGATCAGAGGGAGGGTTCAAACCGGGAGTGGACGGGGGGGGTGGGTGTGAGAGAAACAGGAGGAAAAACAGTGGGGGAAGGGAGCTAAGGGGAGGGGGCAGCCGCAGTCTAACTGGCTGAAGTGCTGCACACTCAAGCAGACTAGATAGACTGTAATGCCTGTATCTGCTGGCAATTTCGTATGTTCGCATGTTTAAACCAGGAAGCTCATAAGATTTTAATTCATATTGTCAGAATGTCTCTTCTAAAGTAGTTTTGCATCCAAATCCCCACTCCTCACTTGTTGATATAATCTTTTTACAGCCTGAAAAGTGAAGCAATGTTCCCTGCCATTTTTTCTGGGAATGTTGAGCTAGGGGATTTATACCATCAAGTTTCTGGACACTCCTAATGTGTTATCCTATTCTCTCCTTAAATTTTCTTTTAGTTTTGCTGATACAAAAGGCACAGCAAGCTCCACATTGTGCTAAATAGACAGCATATTGTGTATTGCACGTCACAATGTCTTTAGTTTGGTAAACTTTGTCAGTGACAGGATGCTTAAAGTCCTGTCCCACTTTGCTGTACTGGCAGAAGAGACAATTACCACATTTGTGTGTGCCTGCAGATAGGTGTCAATGTATGTGTTTCTCCACGTCCTTATACCAAATGGTACTGTGAACTAGTTCATTATTTAAGTTCCCCCCCCCCTTTGAAAACAATGCGGGGGATATTCTGGACAGTTTGCTCCAACTTTTTTTCAGTACCCAAAATGTGCTAGTTTTGTAAAATGATGTCTCTGACTAGGGACACTTGGGTACTGAAGATGGTAATAAAAGTGGGGGTTATGTCTCCAACATGTCTCTGATTTCTAACCGTAGCGCTAGAAGTGAAAAGGGTCTCTTTGTCTAGATTATCCACCTTGTCTTTAGCCCTCTCAGTAACTCCCCTATTGCATCCTCTCTGTAAAAATCTGTTTGTCAAAAGATCAGCTTGAATTTGATAATCTTCCTCTGTAGTACAGTTTCTCTTATTCCCCATAAATTGTCCAACAGGAGTATTGTCAGTGACATGTTTTGGGTGACAGCTATCATAAAGTAACAAAGAATTCCTATTGGTTTGCTTTCTAAACAGTTGGGTCACTGTGTTTTTGTTGTCACCTTTTTGATGGTGAGATCAAGGAAGTTGACCTGTTGGAGGTTAAAGGTCTATCATACTTGGGGACTTCAATGTAAACTGGTTAAATCCAGATCACAGCAATCTGCTCAAACAGTACAACCTCTCACATTCCATTACCCTCCCCACTGGAAGTAATCCCTGTACCAAGAATCACTCCCTACTGGACTGGGTAGCAACTAACAGGGAAGACAAGGTACTTCAAGCTAGGATCCCATCAGACTCAGTAAGCAACAACTCCCCCACCTATATAATTTGGTCTACTAAAACAAAGCATTCCCTACCGAAATACCTGACCTTCAGGAAATTTGCCTGACATGACACAGCCAGCCTTTTCTCCGAAATCAGGGTGGTCAATTGGCAGGCCCTTCGCTCCCTCACAGTTGTCGACTCAGCTGTTGGGTTTCTAAGGAATGCCATCCTTCACATTCAGGATAGGCACTTCACTCTAACCACCCGCCGAGTGAGAGGTGGAAACACCCGATGGCTCACAAAAGTTATACCCTCCTTAATAAAAGAGGGACAAAAAATGGGCTTCCTTCAAAGTCTCCCACTCCCCAACCCGCTGTGATGACTACAGAAAGTTGCACAATAAATGTAAACTATGGACCAAATCCCTGAAAGCTAGTTACCTTCATAATCTACAGAGGGAAAACCTGAGAAACCCTTGCCGGTTCTGGTCCATCATTGACTCCATGATAAATCCTCAGGCTCACCACCCTGTAATACACCTCCACTCACCCATAGTCATAACCACTGAGCCCACTGTGGTCGCTCATGCCCTCAACACCAAATTCACAGACCTCTCAGTTCATCTAAGTAAGCTGCAAACCTTCAATCAGCCTTGACCTGGCAACCAGACCAAACACTACCCCTTGGAGGGTTCTTCCAACTCTTCATTCCACTTCAGAACTATCTCCCCGAATGAGACCGTCAAACTCCTAGTTAGCCTCCCAAACTAGGGCAGTCCAGGCAGTGATGGACTCTACCCCATCTTTCTCAGACTTATTGCCCCCTGCATTGCTAGACCCCTGACCACTTTATTTAATCTCGCCCTAGCTTCATCCACAATGCCCATTTGGAAAATTGCCAAACTTGTCCCCATCTTTAAGTCAGGAGACTCCCTGTCCCCTGACAACTACAGGACCGTCTCTATACTACCTCCCTTAAGCAAACTCGTCAAAAAAATCATCCAATGCCAACTCTCTGATCACATAAGCAAATTCAACTTGCTCTGCCCACAGCAACATAAACTTAGGAAGCATCATAGCACTGCATCTGCTCTGGCCCTATTCACTTACCATATCTACAAGAACATGGATATTGGCAACATTACCAGTGCCATCTTTGTAGACCTTACTACGGCCTTCTACTTGCTTGACCACAGCTTATTCCTCACCAAACTGCTGCATTTCGGCTGTTCATTAGGGACATCCACATGGTTCCAGAGCTACCTTTCAGGACAATCCCAAATCGTCAGTACTGGGTCTACCTCCACCACGGCCATGGCAGTGTCCACTGGGGTTCCCCAGGGCTTCATACTGGGTCCCTTGCTATTTTCCCTCTTCATAAACTTGCTTCCTAAGGACAGCCTCTACTGTGAGGCCTTACTATATGCCAATGACTTAGTTCTGTTTCACAATGACAAAACCTTGACTTGACTCTCCTCCATTCTCACTCAAAACTACTGGGCTGCACATAAATGGTTCCTAACCAATAGGCTCCTAGTAAACGAGAGCAAAACTAAAGTCACGCTCCTGGGGTCTAATCCCAACTTATTAAAACTATCCAGTGCAAATTCCACCCTAACTGTCCTCTCACCTGATGGCCCCCCATTGCAGAATGTACCACATTTTAAATACCTGGGTGTCACTCTTAACCCCTCACTAATTTTCGACAGGCACATTAAACATAGAAACATAGAAACTGTTGGCAGATAAGGACCGCCAGGCCCATACAGTCTGCCCATACAGTAGGTCCTATACGTTGTATGTAGCCACTGACCCTATGTGATCAATGGCTTTTCATCACTCCCTCCCATCCCCTCTCAAAGTTCCCTTCTGCATGTCCTAGGCATGCTTAAACCCCTCCATTGCGGTTGCCCCCACTACCTCCTCTCATGGCAGACTTTTCCAAGCATCAACTACCCTTTCTGTGTAGGAAAAACTTCCTCACATTATCTCTTAATCCACCCCCCCTCCAATTTCATATAGTGCCCCCTTGTTCTAATACTTTTTCTACACTGGAAAAGGCCCTCCACCTGCACCTTGTTTATGCCCTTGAGGTACTTGAAAGTTTCAATCATGTCCCCCCGCTCTCTCCTCTCCTCCAGTGAGTACATATTGAGGTCCCTTAGTCTCTCCTCATATGTTTTGTGGTGCAAGGCCTGCACCATCTTTGTCAGCCTTCTCTGGATAGTCTCCACCTTGTTTATGTCCTTGCACAAGTGTGGCCTCCAGAACTGCATGCAGAACTCCAGGTGAGGCCTTAAAAATGCTTTATACAATGGCAGCACCACTTCCCGCCTCCTGCTAGTGATACCCCTGCCTATGCACCCCAGCATGCCACTGGCCCGCCCCGCCGCCTTTGCACACTGCTTTGATACCTTAAGGTCATCAGAGATGATAACCCTTAGGTCCTTTTCCTCCTTGGTGACAGTCAGCTCCCCTCCCCAACCTGTAGCTCTCCCTAAGGTTCCCTCTACCCAGGTGTATTATTTTGCACTTTATTGCATTGAACCTCAGTTGCCATGTCTCCTGCCATCTTTCAAGCTTCCGGGTGGTCCTCTTCATTCTCTGCACCCCTTCGGGGTGCAGAAAACTCAACTGTATGGCACATTAAATACATACTGGGGTCTGGATTCCAACTCAAGCACTCCCTGACCCCTGAGGCATGACTCATCATTGCTCAAGGCAACCTACTCCCATGACTTGATTACTATGCTCCTATATATCCCATACCTCCTCTCTTCTGCTCACTAGGCTCAACACTGCCTACTGTATAACTATATTTATAGGTTTGCACTAATGGCACCTTACTCCACTCACCACTACACCTTGTACCAATCCCTAGGCAGGCTCCCCTTACATGCGAGACATAACTATGCCCTCAGGTGCATTATTGACAATGCTGTCAGAAGCAGTAACCTGTCCTCTTAGACCTCCCTGATCAAGCATAATACTTCTTCTTGCTGCCTCTGGCAATCCACGGTACTACCACTGGAAGTCCCTCAGATCTCCACTTGTCTGGATAGCAGTGCCTTGTCCATCACTACTCCCATGCTGTGGAACAAATTACGGTACCAGCCTCCATCCGCTCCCTTGACTCTCACTCTTCCTTCAAGATTCACTTTAAAGCCTAGTTACTGGACAAAGCCAAATGTAATTGCTCAGCTGGGTGACCCTTTGGTTGAAAGTCCTCCCCCCACTCCTAATGTCAACAACTGTCCCACTGTACCATGCTGAGCTTCTAAACATGATCTGCCTGTGCCTCATATTTATTGCACTTGCACTTTTTTTGTGTCTATTGTATCCATTGTCACTATTGTATTACTGTATACTGTATCCTGTTTGCGACCAACTGCATTTCTTGCACTTTGTTGTACTTAACATATTACATGTATTTACTTCTTTTGCTACAGTACAAGTTGTATTAAACTGTCTCACCAATGAGTTGGTTTAGAATTGTTTTTTACAGTTGGCAGTGCATTGCAACTCATATTGCATTGTTTTTCAGTGCTTAACAGCTCAAGAGCAAATGTTTTTAAAATGTTTTTGCAACTCAATTTGTATGCGTCTGCAGCCCCATCACAGTGAAATCCAAATCTACATTTTAACTCTTAATAAACAGTTTTTGTAGGGCTTTGTGCTGGATCTAGGAACACATATACAACTCAATCTGAAATGCTAAAACAATTCATTGAAGAAACAGTTTAATGTGACTTGTACTGTAATTCTGGCACATCTCTCCAACTGAATTTTGTACTGTATGTATCACTTACTGTGCCATCTTTATGGCCCGGGTCCTGCCTGAAAAGAGTCCATTGGATCAGTGCACCTACCCAGTAAACAAACAAATAAATAAATAAATAAATAAAATAAATGTCATCTCAGATCTCAGAAGTTTATTAGTGAATTAGGGGTAGTGCACAAAGTCCACCATTTCCGATTGTGTACCTTTCCAAATGAAAAACAAGTCATCAATATAAGGTTTATATCAATCAATCTTTCATAAAAAAACTGTTGTTGTCACCATGTATAAACTCTTGCTCACACTTGGACATAAATATAATCGCAAGTGGACATACAGTATATATAATCGCACAGTTGGGGGCCATGACAGCCCCCATGGCAGTCCCCTTTGTTTGTAAGAGCATGTGATCCTTAAAGAGAAAAGTCTTACATGTTAATACATTTTCAGTCAAAACAGTGAGGAATTCCACGGGGGGGGGGGGCAAAATCTGTATCATTGTACAGAGCATCCCTTAAAGCATCCAAGCCTTGGTCATGGGGGATGCTGCTGTGGGGCCCTGACATCTAGTGTGACAAAGTACCAGTCAGGCTGCATGTCAGTGTCCCCAAGAATATTTAAAAGATCTGTGGTATCCTGTAAATAGCATTTTGTTTTCTGAGCCATAGCTTTAATGTGGCCATCAATAAACTGTGCTAGTGGCTCTGTGAGAGAACCATTGCTAGCCACAACTGGTTGTGCTGGGGGTTTGTGCATGCTTTTGTGTATTTTTGGCAGTCCACAAAGAACCGCCCTGACTGGATGTTCCATCTGCAAAAAATTGTATGTATACATGTTTATGATGCCGTTGGTCATTGCATCATGTGACAGCACATCAACGACTTTCTTGTATACAGATGTAAGATCTCCCTGCAAGGGCACATAAAATTCATGGCAGATAGTTGTCTCGGCACTTCCTGTTCATAATCTTGCTTATTCCAAACCACAATGGATCCACCTTTATCCACAGGCTTTATGTTAATTTCTCAGTTATTTCTGAGGTCCTGCCTTGCCTGTTTTTCAGCAGCTGTACAGTTAAAGGAATGTGCCAGTGGTATGTTCAGTGTTTCGAGATCTTAAAGGCAGGCTCTTTCAAATACTGAAACAGTCAAATTCTCTGGTGGGATAAAAGTAGATTGCCCCCCATGCCCCCTCATGTGTGCCATGGTGTTCTGGGGTGGGGGGCTTTGTGGGGTCTGTCAATGGCAGGCCATGACTTGTGAAATGTGGGGCTTCTACACCATGCCCGTGGCATTAGCCTTTGCATGGTGTAACCCACATGTCACAAGTGCTGGGACCCTGTCACTCTTGTAATGTGGCGCAGGGTCCCTGGCATAATGGCGAATGTCATGACTTACATATGTCAGTGAGTTGCAACATTCGACCTGGAATCAGGCCCTTTGTGACCTGCAATACACAAAATTTCATCTACTTAGCACAATGTGGGACTTGCTGTGCCTTTTACATGAGCAAAACCAAAAGGAAATTTAAGGAGAGAATAGGACAACACATTAGGAGTATCCAGAAGCTTGATGGTATAAGCCCCCTAGCCCAACATTCCCAGAAAAAAGGCAAGAAAGATTGCTTCACTTTTTCAGGCTGTATAAAGATTATATGAACCAGTGAGGGTTGGGGATCTGGATACAAAACTACTTCAAAGATAGACATTCTGACAATATAAATTTAAACCTTATGAACTTCCTTGTTTAAATTAATATTTCTGTTGTCTCCCTACCTATAAAATCTATGTTACTATGTTTGCAACATTACTAATTTATCCTTACCAGCTTATGGTGCTATACATTGTTATTTATATTATATATTTATTTATATGGCTTTTTGACCATGCATACTTATCTTGATCAACAGTATTTTTTTTTATCTTCACAAACCTTCCCCTTCCCCATCTTTCTTTCTCATCCCTCACCCTTTCTTCTGTCACCTTACGTATTTTTGTACGTGTATTTATATCTCTTTCACCATATTTTATGGATTGATTGTTTGCCTGGTATTCACAGTTTTAGTGCAATTCCATGTGTAGTGGCTTTACAGGTTTACTATGCAGAATCCCTCTTTTTGCACTCCGTCACTTTAAATTCTCAGTTTATATGACACCCATTGCCTGCACTAATTCAGTCTTAAGAAAGTGCTAGTATCACAGGAAAACGTTTGGCTGACTCTTGAGGGAGGGTGCCTGTTGAATCCTCACTGTTGGATTTTACTTGGAATAAAGTTTGTTATCCTACATACAGCTTGTGTAGACCTATTTTGGACAGAGACCATGCAGCCAAACTTATGTAGTTAGTTAGTTAGTTAGTTAGTTAGTTAGTTAGTTAGTTAGTTAGAAACAGAGCAATCATAAATATATACAAAACAATAGGACATAACAATCGCATACTTTACTGAAGCATAAGGCAGTGTTAACAGACCAAAAAAATGAAGAAATCAAACAGTTCAAGCAAAATTCACAAAGTGGTTACTCAGATACTGAGAGGCAACACAGCACGGTGACTAATCACAAATTATGTAACCTTTGGCTTTTTTTCATTAGCATTAATAGCAGATGTGTGGCCAATCAAGTACATGTAAGAAAAAGAGAAATTATAAATGGTTATTAAAGATAAATAGGATTTACAGTAGTATACTTTCCTCAAAAGAACAACACATAAGCAGGCATGAACTGTAACTAACTATAGTAATAATATGATGTTACTCAGTCCTGTGATCTGCTGTAAATGACTGCCTAAACAGACCAACATTTTACTGAACATTGCCTCTTTTTTAATAGATAATTAATTCACTTTTTCTACTAGTCAAAATCATAAAATGTATCCATATAGTAAAATCTGGTGGCTGGTTATCTTTCTATTTATGTGAAATGCACTTTTTCACTATTATTAACCCCTAACTGTAATAGTTTGCTTTCATATAAAGGTATTTCCTTTGCCCATATGTTATAACTCAGTAAGACCACTCCAGTTTCTTTTGGCAGTTACAGTATATAGTCGTGGCTTTGTAAAAATTATCCAAGACTTTATGCCAGAAAACATTCAATGTGTAACAGCTAATGAACATATGTTCCAGAGTTCCTGTAGCTTTATTACAGCTTAGGGATCATCTGGAAACTTCACTATTCATTTTGTTTAAACAGGGGGCACAAGCCAGGGAACAAGATGAACACTTAACCACAGAACTCTGCATCCATCCATAAAAATGTTGTTCCATCTCCATTCTTATTCACTAATATAGCCTCCACTTTTGCTGATAAAGTTTCCGGAATTACATCTAACTCCAAGAGTTCAAATAAAGCAGGTTCTACTGTCATTTAAAATGGTTGCAGAAATGAGTATGCATTTGGGCCTAGATCATCCGGTAGCTCGAGCTGTGAGCAAGGTCACAATGGAGGATGTGGCTCACACTGAGCCACAGGCTATGAGTACAGTAGCAACTTCAGGCCCGATACTTGAAACTTTAATTTCTGGCTTAAAGTATGACCTACAAACTCAGATGCAAGTTGGTTTCGCTAACCTTAATGCCCAGTTATCTCATCTGCAACAGCGTTTCAATGCTATGGGCAAAAAAAATGATAGGCATGAGAGCCAACTAACAGAGTTGAAGGAGCGCATCAGTGCCCATATGTAACCAAAAGATCAGAGCCATTGTTGCAACAGGCCATTCGGGAGATAGAGCTGCTAAAAGCCATCATAGATGACCATGAAAATAGAGAACGCAACTGTAATGTGCAGCTGGTGGGACTTCCAGAGGGCATCGAGGGTCAGGACTGTGGAGCATTTCTACAAAAATGGCTGGTACAGACTCTGCCTTTACTGGAGGACATGATGTTGGAGATACAAAGGCACACCACTCTCTCCGCAAGTTACCCAGACTTAATGAATGATCAAGACATGTAACTGCCAAATTTCTGTGGTATCCGGACAGACAAAGGGTCCTAGTGGCAGCCCAGAAAGTTTATTATATAATGGTAGATGGGAACAAGGTCAGCATCTTTTCCAACTTTTCATGGCACTTTCAGCAAGAATGCCAGGCCTTCACAAAAGTCAAGAAGTGGCTTCATGCACTGAACTGCCCATTTTCTTTAGTTTACCTGGCCAGATTAATCATCAGGGCTCTGAGCAAAACAGCAAAAGCATTCAAAAACCCAAAACTGGCTCTCACGTATGTTGTTACTGAGTTTGAGAAACAACTCCCAGGAGATTAAACTCACTTCGATGTGCAGACACGTAAGCAGGATCTGAATACTAAAGGTACAGGTTTTTTTCTGGCCATTGTCCTGTTTCTCCAGGTTTGGGGGGGAAAACACTGTTGCCCGGTCCATAATGGGCCTTGCCCAGCCTATCGGGGCTGGACTAGGAGGTTCCCCCCTTCCTCCTCTGTTGCACCAAAAGAGGGACGGATTGGGAGTAATACATCGATGGTCACTGTTGCTCCTTTGCAGGCTGTTGGAGTTTCAACGGAACAGTACAACCTGACCATTTGAACTCGGCAATAGAAACCTTTCAGGGAAAGTTTGGATAAGAGCCTTAAGATGACCCATGAACAGAAGGGCTGCTGGTCTCTTTTTGTTGGATCCTGGTCAGGAGACCATGACATCTCTGTATTTTGACAGGATAAATGGGTCAGGCAGCAAAAAACATTTGGCACAGTATTACCTACCTGGCTGACCAACAGGCCCATGTGTGAGGCCCATTAGATGCTAAAGTTTCAAACTAGTATTATTCATCAGGCATTTATAACTCAATTGTTTGACTGATTATGACAAATACATTTATCATTTTTTTCATTATGTGGGTTGTTTGGGGGACACCTAGGGCTAAGAAAATATTAGCCCCTATTAAATTTCCTGTAATTGTTTTGCTATGAGTTGCACATGTGAATGGATTGACTTTAAGGGCACTTCAATGTTATAGGAGTCAATGTGGGTGGGAGTGATGTAGACATGTATCTGTGTCTGGATGAGGGGAAAGCAGGTTTGAGGGGCTATGATCAGGGATTCCTGCTTTGGGAGTGCACCCCTTCTCCTAGATGTTGAGGATGACAAGACCCTGCACTGACTTCAAGAAAAAGGGGTGATATAGTGCTTAATTGGTGTGTGGGGGGTCCAATGGGATGAGGCTCAGTTTAAGAGGGGAAGGACTGCTCGGCGTGGCACCTGGTTGGTTGAGCGTGGGACAAATGACAATTCAGATCAGTTTATTAGAGAGGGAGCTCTGCTTGATACCTATACAGCTCGTAGGAGCAATGACAGAAAAAACTGTGGAGATGCATACAAGGGAGAGGGGGACCCCTGGGGAGGCATGACTTTGCATGCTGTGGATTGGGTGTCATCTCCTCCTCCTCCTGCATGCAGGCTCTGCGTTTAGACAAAGGCAGGAAGTTGTCTCTGGCCTGCCTGGCCTGGGGGCTGCGGGTTTGGGTGGACCTTTCCTCCTCTCCAGGCCCCTAGGGGGGGAGGGAGAAACTTGAGGCAACATGGGGCCTGCGCACTTCTTCACCCCCTAACATAAAGTCTTTTTGGGGTTGGGATTATGTATTATACAGTGGATATTGGGGGAAGGATAAGTAGGATGGATGCCCATGGCTCTTTCATGATCAGGAGTGACAACGGGAGTGGTTCTGTTCTTGGAGAGAGAGACACAAGTAGAATGGGGATGGTAAGATGGGTAGGGGGAGGAATTTAATGGACACTTTTAAGTTTGTAATAGTAACAGGTGGTATTTAGGGAGAAAAATACTGTCCATGTTTTCTTTTCAATGGTGGACTTTGGGAGGGGGAGGGGGAAACAGTTCGCATTTTACATTGTTTTGCAAAATGTTTGTTCTTGAAAAGTTATGGTCCATGTTCTAACAGTTATTTCCATGCAGTACTTAATAGAATGGTTCATAGAGAGACCCGTATGAATAATTGACCCAGTGATGTCATTTTCTGTCATCTCCTGATATAAGGTATTTAAAAACTGTGTCCTGGAATATCAACGGCCTTAAAACTGTGGTTAAGAGAAAGAAGGTCCTTACATACATTAAGAAAGCTAAATAGGATTTTTTTTATTACAGGAAACCCACCAACCTGTTGGCAAATTGGAAACGATGTCTAAATCCTGGGTGGGGGAGCACATTGCTGTCTGCAGAGTTTACCTCGAAAGCAAGGGGGGGTGGCGATTTGGTTTCAGCCAGGCCTCCGGGTGCAGATCTTTTCCATCATGAAGGATCCACAAGGCCAATATATTATGGTAGTTACAATGATAGAAGGTAGAAAGTTAATTTTTATTTTAGTCTATGGTCCTAACTATGACTGCCCAGAATTTTTTCACAGTTTGGCGGTGACTATGGCCCAGAATAATGATACCTCATACGTGGGGGGAGATTTTAATATATGCTGGGACCCTAACTTGGACCCCTTGAGTCATCATGCCCATGAGCCAACCAAAGGGGTGGCGGCACTCCAAAAACATGACTCAGGAACTCTTGCTGAAGGAGATCTGGTGCTATCTCCATCCTGAACAGAAGGAGTTTTCCTTCTACTCACATGCCCACAAGGTGTACACAAGATTGGGCTTGGCACTAATGTCCCCAGAATTTTTAAGGAGTAGCATCTCAGCAAAGTATGGCCCCCTATGCATATTGGATCATTCCTCCATAGAGACTGAAATAATACTAATGAGAGATACCCAGCCGAAGGAGCAGTGGAGACTAGACCATATTTTGATGACAGAGAGGGATTATAGAGACTTTATGGTAAAAGGGCTACAAGATTTCTTAGAATTTAACAAAGTAGAGACACCTCAGCTATACATAGATACATAGATACATAGACAGTGTCGGCAGATAAGGGCCTATGGCCCACCTAGTCTGCCCATTTGAGCTTGTAAGTTCAGTTTGTTTTCCTAGAAGTCTATTTCCCCTTACCCCTGACCTCTAGAATTCCTTTATGTCTATCCCATGCATTCTTAAATCCTGTGATTGTTTCAGCCCCCACCACTTCCTCTGGCAGGGTGTTCCACTTGTCCACCACCCGTTCTGTGAAGAAATTCTTTCTCATGTTTCCTCTGAATCGTCCTCCCTCCAACTTCATCCCATGCCCTCTAGTCCTGAAACATCTTTTTCGCTTAAAAATAGTGTTTTCCTGCACCCTGTTCCTCCCTGTAAGATACTTGTATATCTCTATCATATCCCCTCTCCCTTCTCTCCTCCAGGGAGTACATGTTCAGTTCCTTCAACCTGTCTTCATAGGACTTGTGATGCAACCCATGCACCATCTTTGTTGCCCTGCTCTGAACCTTCTCTACCCTGTCTATGTCCTTATGTAGGTATGGTCTCCAGAACTGTACACTGTACCACCAGGTGGGCCTCACTAGTGTCTTGTATAAGCGGAATTATGACCTCCCTTTCCTGCTGGTGATGCCCCTGCCTATACATCCCAGCATCCTATTTGCTTTACCTGATGCCTTGTCACACTGTTTCCCTACCTTGAGGTCATCAGAGATGACAACCCAAGATCCCTTTCCTGCTTGGTGCATGCTATATCCTCACCCCCAACTGATATATTGTGCCAGGGTTTTGTGCCCCATATGCATTATCTTGCACTTCCTTGCATTGAATTTCAACTGCCAAACCCTTGACCATTCTTCAAGTTTCTGCAGGTCCCTTCTCATTCTGTCTACACCCTCTGGTGTGTCTACTCTGTTACAGAGCTTTGTGTCATCAGCAAACAGTGAAATTCTGCCTTCTATATCTGTGCAATGTCACTGATGAAGATGTTGAATAGGACCGGTCCCAGCACTGATCCCTGTGGTACCCACTGGTCACTCTTCCCTCTGTGGGTGACAGCCATTTACCACCACCCTCTGTGTCCTGCCACCCAGCCAGTTACTACCCACCACACTACTGTCCTGCCCACACCCATATTCCCCAGTTTGTGTAATAGTCTTCTATGTGGCACAGTGTCAAAGGCCTTGCTGAAGTCCAGATAGGCCATGTCCACTGCCCTCCCTGATCCACCTCCCTAGTCACCCAGTCAAAAATTCAATGAGGTTGGTCTGACCATGACCTCCCCTGGTGAAACCATGCTGCCTTGGGTCCTGTAGTCCATTGACAACCAGATGTTCCACCAATCTCTCCTTCAGTAGTGCTTCCATGATCTTTCCCACTACCGGTGAGGCTGACTGGTCTGTAGTTCCCTGCTTCCTCTTTGTTCCCACTTTTGTATAAGGGACTACATCTGCTATCCTCCAGTCTTTGGGTACCTCCCTGTTTCCAGTGATTGGCTGAACAGGATAGCCAGAGGTTCAGCCACCACCTCTCTTAGTTCTTTAAGGACCTGGGGTGCACCCCATCTGGCCCCATTGCTTTATCAGCTCTTATTACTTCCAGTTCCTTCAGGACCCTTTCTGTGTAAAGGGACTTGTGTCCATTTCTGCACCATTCTCACCCTTGTACTCCCTTCAGACCCATTACCCCCTCTTCCTTAGTAAAGACTGAGCAGAAATACCTGTTCAATATGTCAGCTTTACTGTTGTCATCCTCACTGGCTCCCATCCTCCCCTTCAGTCTCACTATCCTCCCTTTGTCCTTCTTTTCCTTATGTACCTGTAAGGTTTTGTCCCCTTTAACCACTGATTTTGCAATGTGTTCTTCTGTCTGAGCTTTGGCTTCCTTACTGACTTCCCTGCCTCCCTTTGTTTCTCCTGGTACTTCTCCCTATCCCCTTCTGCCTGTGTCTTTTGTATTGCCTGAATGCAATCTTTTTGCTTTCACTTTCTTTGCTACCTCTTTGGAAAACCATAATGGTCTCCTCTTTTTCCTCTTGCTAACCTGCTTAATGCATAATTCTGTTGTTCTTATAATCCCCATTTTAAATACTGCCCACTGTTCCTCAATCCCTGATTCCTGTCCCATTCCCTTAATGCCTCTTTCAAGCATCTCCCCATTTCCCAAAGTCTGCCCCCTAAAATCCAGGATACGTGTTTTTGTGTGGTTTGGTTCTGCTCTTTCTGTGATTTCAAACCACAATGACTGGTGGTCACTGTTACCCAGTGCTCCCCACTGTTACCCTCATCACACTGTCCCTGTTTGTGAGCACAAGGTCCAGTATTGCCTTCTGCCGAGTTGGTTCCATGACCAGTTGCTTGAGGAAGGCACCCTGAAGGGAGTCCAGGATAAATCTGCTCCTGGTTGATGCTGCTGCTGGGATGCTCCAGTCCACGTCTGGTATATTGAAGTCTCCAACCAGTACTACCTCACCCTTGTCTGCCATCCTTTAGATGGCTAGCATCAACTCTATCTGTTTCTTCCTCCTGGGCTGGTGGTCTGTAGACCACACCTGTGCGGATGGCTGGCCCATTTTCCTTTCAAGCAACCCACAGCATCTCTCCCCATTTGTTCCTCCTGGATCTGTGTGGCCCTTATGTCATTTTTCACATACAGTGCCACTCCTCCTCCCTTCCTGCCTGCTCTGTCTCTTCTGAATATGTTGTAGCCAGGTATGGCCATCTCCCAGTCATGGTTATCATTACACCAGGTTTCAGTGATGGCCACAATGTCCAGGTCTGACTGTACCATGACAGCCTCCAGATCTTCCATCTTGTTGCTAAGGCTCTGGCATTTGCACACATGACTTTCCATGATTTGACCTCCTAGACTGCTTCACTGTTCTCAGCCCCTTCCTTGGTTGTCATTTGATCCCTGGTTCTCCTTGCTGTCTGCCCTTCTGCTGAATTTCGCGCCTTTTCTGCTTATCCACCTTTTGGACACTAATCTCCATCTTTTGCACACTGCTTTGCAGAGATAGCCTCCTCTGGTTCACTGGTTCCATTACCTAGCTGTGGGGGTGAGCAAGTAGGTATCATCCTTGCTGGCCTGCCACCCCCTTTGCTGGTTTAAATGCTGTCAATGTAGCATTTAAACTTATCATTGAGTGTGGATTCCCCTCCAGGATGGATGCAGGCCGTCGGCTTGAACAAACCTCCATCCTCCAGATGGGTCCCCAGTCACCAATGAATCAAACCCTTCCTCACAGCACCAGTTCTTCAACCATGAGTTAAAGTTCCTGGTGCATGCACTCCTATGCTCTCCTTGCCTCTCACAGGTAGTACTTCTGAGAAAGGACAGAGTGGCTACTTGCTTGAGACCCTCCCCAGTTTCCTAAACTCTTCCTGAACTTCCTTTGGCTCCCCATTTGCCAAGTCATTAGTACCTAGGTGGATAATGACATCCAGCTCACCCTCCTGTCTTGCCTTCCCAGTGATCCCCAGTATCTTCCTTCCATCCCTCCATGCCGTGGCACCTGGTAGGCACCTCACCTCCCTGTCCTCCCCCTCCTGTGTTCCTAGCTGGATCCCTCTTATGATGGAGTCTCCCACCAGGATTCGCTTCCTCCTCCTCTGGGGTCCACTGCTTTCCCCACTGAGGTCACCTCCTTGCCTAACCTCCACATCCTTTCCTTCCACTTCCCTGGGTGCCTCTATTTGGTTGTCCTCATTTGCCAGTGTGGCATATGAGTTCTTGAGAGGAATAGGATCTGGGATGTGCCTCTGCCTGACTACTCTAACCCTCCCTGAGCCCACTGTCATCTAAGTGCTCCTCGTTCTCGGCATCCTTTGAGGCAGCTGCATTGGACTGGGTGGTTCCTGGACAGGGGTGATGGTACTCCTGACCCAGTTTACTTCCGCTCTGAGTCTGGCTACCTCATCCCGCCCAGTCCTGAGATGCAAGCAGATAGGGCAGCACCTCAGTGTCCAGAAGGTCTGCCTGAATATGGCTGCCCCACAGCCACTGCATTGCACCACTCCCCACATTATACTGCAATTCCACTACTTACCTGCTACTGAAGCTCTCTTAGTTCTCTTTTTTTTATTTACTTACTTAAGAAGCTATGAAGGCATATATTTGGGGCCTATCAATTTCATTTGTGGCGCATAAACATAAACAACAGGAAGAGAGCAATCTGGAGGCCCAGATAAAAAGTCTAGAAACTCGGGTAATGGGGGGGGGGGGGCCAGAAAAGTTGACATGGGAGAACTTAAAAGTCTTAAGGGTAGATGGAATCAGCTGTCCTCAAGAAATATAGAAAGAAAACTTTTAATAAATATGAACATACTAAAATTGGCATCAGAAATTAGCCCTCTAGGTCTATCTAGTCTTCTGGAGTGTGTAGCCAACCCCTACTTTGCAACTGCCCCTCCTCTACCTTCCCAAATACCCCCGACTTTCCCTGACCTAACCCCTCTTGAAACTACTCACCATCCTACAGGATACCACCTCCTTCAGCAAAGCATTCCAAACTGCCACTACTCTCTCTGTGCAAAAGTGCCTCCTCATTTCCCTCTTATAATATCTACCTTCTTCCAATCTAAGTCTATGCCCTCTTGTGTCCCTCCCATTCCAGAGCTTGAATATTTCTTCAGTACCAGACTTATTTATTCCCTTCAAGTACTTAAAGGTCTCAATCATATCCCCTTGATCCCTTCTCTCCTTCAGGGAATACATGTTCAGTTCCTTTAATCTCACCACATAGGGCATATCCTGTAGGTTGGAAACTATTTTGATTGGGACAGGGCAGTCAAGTGATTAGCCTGGTTAGCCAAGCGGAAACGAGAGGAGATGCAGATAACAGAATTAGAAGGGCTAGATGGGAAGGTTATAACTGATCCGACAGCCATTAATGATACCTTTAAACAATTTTATCAATCCCTATACACTTCAGAGGTCCCCTGGGGAACTGACCCAACTACATTCCTTCAATATATAGACTTACTACTGCTGAAGCCAGAGAAGGCAAGGGAACTGAATAATTTGATCACCTTGGAGGAAACAAAAAAGGCAATATGATCTTCTAATACAGGGAAGGCATTGGGCCTTATTGGGATCACGGTGGAATGTTATAAAATTTTCTGTCAGGAGATTCAGCAATTAATGCACCAAATGATACAAGAAACCTGGGAGAGGGAAACTTTACCAGAATCTCAAACTCTAGCTGCTATTATGGTACTACCCAAACCAGGAAAAGACATGCTAAAATGTAATTCCTACTGCCCTATCTCATTGTTAAACGCTGACTATAAGATAGTGGCAAAATTACTGGCAGCACGATTAGAAGGAGTTTTACCGTCACTGATCCATACAGATCAGGGAGGATTTGTAAAAGACTGGCAGGCTAAACATATTATTAGAAGGACCCTTAACATTATATACAATTAAATGTCAGACAAGGGCAAGGGGGGTGGATCGAGGCCTTCTCGCATTGGATGCGGAGAAGGCCTTTGATCGGGTGGAATGGTCATTCATGTTTACAACCTTGTCTAAATATGATTTTAGACCAAACATTCAAAAGTGGATAAATATTTTACATAAGTCCCCTAGGGCCCAATTTCTCACTAATGATACCACCTCACAGCCTTTTGGACTTTTTCAAGGGACCAGACAGGGATGCCCCCTATCCCCACTGTTACAAGTTTTAACAATTGAAGCCCTAGCCCAGGCGATAAGAAATCACCCAGACATTGGAGGTTGTGTCCATGGTGTGGAAGAACATGTCATCTCGCTGTTTGCAGACAATATTCTTTTGTTTCTAGCTGACCCTAAGAGAGAGCATTACCTGCCCTCACAGATTTGTTTGAGACATATGGTCCATTGTCAGGTAATAAAATCTCTTGGACCAAATGTGAATAGCTCCCTACTGTATGTCAAGTAAGGAACTTGCCATTCAGATAGGGGGTATGGCAATTTCTCCATGTCTGTACTTAAATATCTTGGTATATATCACCCAAGAAAACTATCCACACTGGGGGCAGTGAACTATGGACCCCTTTTGCAAAAAATAAAGTGTGATTGTGATAGATGGAAATCTCTTCCCTTTATATTAATAGGGCAGGTCAACCTGGTCAAAATGTGTGTTCTCCCACAATGTCTGTACTTGTTTCAGACTCTTCCATGCCATCTTCCTAAAAAACATATTAAAACATTAACTGGCTCCTTCACAACTTTGCTATGGAAAGGGAGAAGGCCCTGGATTAGGAAAGAAATACTGTGGCAACCAATAAGCAGGGGAGGGTTGGGCTTACCGAACCTACACCTTTATTATCTAGCAGTGCAATCGGTATTTCTAAAAGATCTGTTTCCAGGGTCCAAGCCAAAAAGACTGTGAACTGAGATAGAGGGGGTGAGCTTTGGAGCTCCCTTATATGAAGCATTGTTGGCTGCCTCAATAAAGAAGAGAGTCAATCAATTAATCAAAATCTTTATTTATCCAGGTGGGCACTATTGAGCAAGGCTCATTTGCAAGGAGGACCTGGTCATGAATACATCAAAGTACAGTACAGAAGCAGGTATACAAAAAGCAATAATATACAAGGAAGAAAAAGTATAAACAGTGTATACAATACAGTACAAGGTTGAAATTAATAACAAAAATAGCATTATTTTCCAATTGAAGAAGTCAGCAGATGTACAATCAACCATAGGCATACAGGGGTTATAAGCAGAGATCATTTGAGTGAGGCAGCCGGCAACTACACATATAGGGGAAGGAGGCCGTGTATGGGGTGGCAGGTTAGAGAGGTGAGGAAGAGGAGGGATATGTTACTGACAACTGGGGGAAAAATTGGGCTAAAACCACAGAAAGTGATGATGGCTGTTGTGTACTTGTTTATTATGATAATGATGGAGGAGGGGTAGATAATTGGGACACTACTGAGGGTGGGGTGGGACTTTAGCCAGGCTGGAGTGGACAGGAAAAGGTGGGTGCAGCTGGAAGAGTTAATAGGGAAAGAGTGAGAGCCAGGGGTAGAAACATAGCGAGTGTCAGGATGGAAAGGGGGAGTTGTGGAATTAGTGAGCTAGCGGTGAGGAAAACATTTGCACGGTGCTTTCATGTAGCGATCGTAGAGCACCTTGAAGATATTCAGGCTAACAGGGCAGCTCAGTTTCAGGTTCCTTTGTAAACTGTTCCACTATGTGGGTAAAGAGAAGCTTAGAGCAGCTTTGCTGAAATGAGTTTTGACCCTTGGAACTTGGAGGGCAATTAGGGAATAGCGCCTTAGAGCGTAGGTGCCTAACACAGTCCGGGGAATACAATCTGAGACATATGAGGGGAGGTTGTTGGTCACTGCTCTGAAGGCCCATAGTGTGGCATTTCTATTCCTTCCATAGTGAAGGGAAGTCTAGCCTAATGATGAGTACAGGGAGAAGTGGTGTGTGAAAAGTGGAAGGCCAGTAATGAACCTGATAGCTCTGTGGTAGAGGGTGTCCAACTTAGCCAGTGCAGAGGCAGTGCAGTGGCTGTAGAGCAGGTCTGCATAATCTATTAAAGATAGGAAGGTAGCTTGAACCAGTTGAATCTGGGCCTCCTTTGTGAGCAGGTGGTTAATTCTGTAGAATAGTCCTAATCTTTGCCTTAGTTTCTTCTGTAGTTCTTCAAGATGGTTGGCGAACGAAAGTTTATGATCAAGCCAAACTCCTAGATATTTGAATTTAGCTACATGCTCTAATGTTTCTCCAAGAACAGTGGTAATTTGTGGGATAGCCCCCCCCCCCCAGCAGGAATTGCCGCATGCAAGGAGGGGAGAAGAGCATGGCTTTTATCTTTTCACATTGAGCAAAAGCTTTTGTTTATGAGCTGGTATTGTAGAAGGTTAAATTCAACGGTAGTCTTCACAGGCTGCTTCGGTAGGATGACTCAGTACAATACAGTGTCATCTGCGAATAAGTGGATGTTAGCTTTTTTGATGAGTCATTGATGTTGTTAATGTAGACTGCAAAGAGGAGGGGACCAAGGATAGAGCCCTGGGGCATGCCCCTCAGCATAGGTTTTAATGGAGAAAGATCACCTTCAGCTTTAACCTGCTGTTTCCGTTCTCCGAGGTGGTCTGCAAACCAGCACATAGATTTATGGTCCAGGCCTAAGGTGCTTAGGGAGGAAAGAAGCAGGCTGTGATCAACTGTGTCAAATGCCTTACTAAGATCCAAGAAAATGGCACAGACATGCTTCTTGTTGTCAAGGTCTAGGAGCCAATCATTGGTAACCTTAGCTAGGGCTGTTATGGTGCTGTGCTTTGCTCAGAATCCAGACTGAAACGGGTTTAATAGGCTTCTGGATTCTAAGTATACCCCTAGCTGGCCACACACTATTTTATCTAGTTATTTAGACAGGACGGGAAGGAGGGTGATCGGTCTATAATTATTTAGATCGCAGGGGTCACCTGCTTTTAGTAGAGGGATGACATGGGCTATTTTCCATTGAGAGGGGAGGCTACCATGGGAAAGTGACATGTTGAATAGGTGGGTGATTGGCACCATAAGCACATTTCAGATAGTATGGCTCTATGAAGTCAGAGCCTGCTACCTTTGTGGTGTCCATTTGCAGTAGTAGGTCTTCCACCTATTTTAGCGAGACAAACACGAGGGAGAAGGCCTCCTCGGTAGAGGGGGACTCGTGGGTTGGTGGACCCTGAACTGTGCGGAGGTCATTGGCAGGGGAAATATCAAATGCTAGCCCTGCCATTGCAAAATGGTTATTGAGGGCTTCCTTAATATCTCCAATCAGTTAGAGATAACGCTACCACTGGACTTAATCTTTGCTGGAATGGAATTACCAGGTGCGTGTCCAGACATGTCTTTTAATGTTTTCCAGAGCTTTGAAGGATTTCTTGACGCAGAGGCTAGCTCTGTACGATAGTAGGCGGCCTTGGCTGCTCTGACCAACTTGGTGCACTAGTTACGTGCTCTCTTAAAAAGACACCAATCCGAGTCGTTCTTGCTTCTTCGGGCTTTTTTCCATAAAGTATCCCTTTCTAAAAGGGAAGCTTTGAGCTCAGGTGAGAACCAACGGCAGGTGCTGCTCCTGACCCGCCCCTTAACCACAGGTGCATGCTTATTTAAAGCCTCACTTAAAATATTGTAAAAAATAGTATATGTCCTGTTAATCATTTTGGCTAGAAAGAATTCCTGCCATCACAGTGAATGTTTCTAGTTGTGGACGTATGCAAACAAATTGAAGTTGCGTTTGCACCTCTTGATAGAGAACTTTGTCTCAAACTGTGGGTTGTGCACGGATCTAATGGTGGTGATTATACAATGATCACTAATGTCTGAGAAAAATGTTCTGACATGAGAGAACAGCAATCACGTTTGCCCGGGGTTCAACTTTGCTATATTCAAAAGTGACATGCAAATGATCCTATTTAGGTAATCTCTGGGCAAACATCCAGATTTTGCATCTCATTATAATCTGATTTGCATGCAGTTTGCCTGGCTTTATTACAGGGTCCCACAGCTCCATCTGTAGGTCAGTCTGGAAGTACAGGGGCTGGCTGGGTCTGCCCACAGCTCCACCTGTAGGTCAGTGTGGCAGTGCATGGTGGTAGCTGCAGGCTTCATTTATACAGTACAGCATAGCATATTGTGCCACAGGGGACTGCACAATGCAGGCACAGGTGGTGGTGCTGCATGCAACTGTCAAACTGTAGGTCATGCTACAGTGCACAGCAGACACAACAGCAGCAAGGGGGCCAGTAGTGTGAGGGACACAGCAATGCCTATGGTGTGTAGGGCAGTGATGACCACTGCACTGTACACAGTGACAGACCCAACTTACAGGCATTTACTGACAGTGGACATTACTGTTATGCTGTTGTGCAACCCGCAGATGCTGCATCACTGGCATGGGATGTTCACAGTGACATATACATGGCTGGCTGTGTGTGCTGTGGTGTCTGTACAGATGTGCAGTATGTGGCTGGGGTGGCACATATGATCAGACAGGCACACTGGTATTGGGGTATTTCCAACACTGGCCCATGTGCACTGCATGATGTGTCCCAGCCTTGTGTCTGCACCCAGTCTGTGATGCAGCCTGGCCAATTGTACATCCTCCCTTCAACACCCTCCATGCCCACAATGCTGCATGTGTGTGCTGGCATCTGTTGGTGTCCACAGAAGGGTGATTTGCAGGTGTGTGTGCTGTATAGCCACACTGCCATGGTGTCCACTGCGAGCTAGAGCACCACTTACTGCCTGGTATGGCTGGGACTGATGGAAGATGATGGCATCATACTGATGCCATCAGTGAGCAGCATGTTTCCTCTATGTCTGGCTTATTTCTATGTGTCATACTTATTGGTTAGGGTTGTGCAAAGCCACACAAAAGTCATGCAAAAGCAGCGCAAAGCCACAAAGTCACACAAAGCTGGACTGCCCAGAGTTAAGACCACCTTTTCTTGGGTGGTAATTTGCACCATGCAAAGTGTTGCACTAACATAGCGCAAAACCACTTTGTGCGGCGCTATTCACTGAATATAGCATTCCGCTGACTTGCCCCCTCAGTTTGCACCTTGCATACATTGTAATTTTTCCTGGCACTAATGCAGTTTGCACATACTATCTGACCTTTTGAATATAGCAGACCTGCATTAACCTGGTGCTAAACCTGTGCAAACGGTTTACGCCCAACGCAAAGTTTTGAATATCTGGCCCCTGATCTGTTATGGAGGGAGGAAAGTGATTGTTTTGAAATATTGGAGAGAAGGGGGTATCTTTAAGTGAGGTGCTAATAAGCTTACTTATTTTATCCCATGCCTGACAGGATGTTAGGGAACTTAAACATATTGGCCCAGATATTCAAAAGGGTTGCGCCATGCGCAATAGGGTTGCTCCAGCGCAAGTCCAAAAATGCGCCCTTCTGCGATATTCAGCGAGAGGCAGATGCGCCCCACTAATCATGCTGAGCAATAGCGCAATGATAATGAATGTATGTGCAACTGAAGGGGGAGGAACTATGCATAAATGGCGCAGTGCAATATTCAACAACATGTGTCATGCACAATAGGGGAACAAGCGAAAGTTGCGCGATAGCGGAAATGAGCCAAAATAAAAAGGAACAAGGGAGAGATGCAAGAATGCTACAGGGAAGGCACATGAGGTTGAACTCTAGCCACACAAACAGGGCAGGAGGGACACACAGGGCAGGCCAGGGAAAGGGCACCCAGAACACACAGGCACAGGGAAGGTGTGGGGAGCCACAGCCAGTGCAGAAGGGGGAAGTGCCACACAGCACAGAGGCCACCACAGGAAGGTGTTCCCTGGGCAGGGAAAGTAGCAGCCAGGACAGTGGGGGGAACACAGAAACAGCTGTCAGGGGGGTGAACACAAGCCAGGGACATGGCCAGTGCCACCATCCAGATGGAGGCAGTAATGAGGGGGGTGAGAAGGCAGGCAGCGGGGGGGGCAGCCATGGAAGGGCCAGTCGGTGGTATGCCCTCAACAGGCAGTACCGAGCCCGCACCAGCTTTGAGCTGTACAGCGATACTGAGATCGTGGGCCAGTACTGCCTGAATCGGGCAAACCTGAGGCGGCTCTGTGAGCTGGATGTGATGCAGGCACCCAAACGACGGAGCCATGCTCTGTCAGCGGAGACTAAAGTGACAGCTTGCATGTGCTTGCCCACCATGGGTACCTTCCAGAGACAAAAAGGGGACACCACAGGCATAACCCAGTTGGCGGCATCATGCCACCTCACCCAATTCCTCAGCGCACCCTCTACACACAGGTGACAGTGGATACCACTGGCCCCTGGCTGCTCACACCCTTACCAGCGGCCTGCGCACCCATCGCAGCAACACTACAATGAGGCACATGCCACCACACGCAATGTCGTCGAGTGGGTGTTCGGGATGCTGAAGGCACATTTCCATTGCCTGGACACCTCCGGCAGTGCCCTACAGTACAGCCCCTCAGAGGCCTGTGGGCTATTCCTGGCCTGTTGCATCCTGCACAACATGGCCAATGAATGTGGGATAGCCATACAGGTCGAAGAGGGGGACAGTGATGGGGACGATGAGGACACCTGTGACGATGGTGATGGGCAGCCCCCCCTTGGGCGATGGGACCCCCGACTGCCCCGGCTAGCACAGCTGCACTGGGATACCATCACAGAGGAGCACTTCAGCCAACCCAGGTAAGTCATGGGGCCCTGTACAACCACCAGTGGCAAAGGCACAACCCACAAACACACATGGACACACACCAGGGGTGCATGCCGTCAAGGGAAGTGGCTGGGCATGGAACCACACACACCGCCAGGGATGGGCGAGGTCTAACATGGCACGCGGTCATATACACACACACACACACACACCTCACCAGACATGTACAAAGGGTAGGAGGCACGTCGACCCAGACCACCACCCCTAGCCACACACATGTCCACTGACCACCACGCCCACTGCCTGTCATTGTGCATGTGTCAGACACTGGGCACCATTGCACAGTGGCATACAGCACAACACAGGCATCATCATGCACACACAACAGCGGACAGCAGCCGGGAGGGGGTGCAGATGGACTGTGTATGTGTGCGTGCAGGGCCGAGTACCCACCTGTGCATTGCCCACTGAACGACACAATGCACACAGGGCAGCATCAGACAGTAGCCATGCTGGGAGACAAGTCAGTCATGTGCCACAGTGCCACGGCCACCACGGATGTGTGGGCAGCCCTGCTGAGACCCGCCAGCAGTGACAGGCTGACCACTGGCCTCATGGGGTGGCACCGACGGCCCCCCAGGGATTCCAGAGAAAAGTAGCGATTTGGGCTCGACAGGGGTCTGCAGCATTAACCGAACATGCCTGCAAAAGGCGTGCTCGGGATGCCCACAGCTGAACCCAGTGTCGACAAAGATGGTGTCGCATGATGCCGGGAATGGGGGGTGGACATCACACTGTGTGGTGTCTGCGATGCATGGGCAAACAACTGTTGTGAATGCCTGTGTCTGCCTGTCAATGGCAGCAGTCACATCCTCCTACAACTGGTCCATCCCTGCCAGGAGCAGAGTGGTGTCTCTGCTGCACCACTCCTCGGCCTGGTGCAGAGCCACACTCAGTGCATCCACCGCTGTCACAAGCCGCATCTGTTGATTGACTGATGCTTGCAGTATGCGGGTGTGCTCATCCAAGGGGTCATCTGCCAGATTGGCATGCTGTCCCTCAGGGTGTTCACGGCCCTGATGCTCATCACCTCTTGAGGGTGGGCACTGCACACCAGGGCCATGCCTGGGCATGTACACAGGAGGTGCACTGATGCTGCCCCCGGACACTGTACCCCCAAGGCCATTGGCTGACTGCTGATGCTGCCCCTCTGGCTGCAGCTCCCCAGGGCTCAATGGTGCCACTGCAGTGGCTGCAACAGTCCCACTGTCCTGGACACACACCAGTGCTGCCCCACTGGTGCATACAGGCACAGGCTGGGACTGTGATGACACGCAGGCCTCCACAGCTTCTGATTTAGCAAAGTATGTGGATACAGTACCCTTCCCAGTACAGAACACACACTGACTTTCTTTCTTTTATTTTTTTAACCCAAAATAAGACCCCTTCTGCGTCTAATAAAATATCTGTCTGCTTCATCTCAACAGACACTGAGTCCTGATGAGAAAGAAGTGTTAAATTATTAAGAAAATTGTAGCTTCTTTTCGTTATCTGCTTTCTGCTCTACAAGTAAGGCTAGCAACAGGAAGTTGTAATTTGAGTCACCTGCTTTTATATTGTCTAAGACACACCCCAATTAAGATCTCTCTCCTCCAACAGATTTAGCAAAGTAAGTCGATACAGTACCCCTCCCACCACAGAACACACACTGACTTTCTCTTCTTTTCTTTTTATCCTGAAATAAGACACCTTTTGCTTCTAATAAAGTATCTGTCTGCTTAATCTCAACAGACTCTGACTCCTGCTGAGATAGAAGTGTTAAATTATTAAGAAAATTGTAGCTTCTTTTAGTTAGCTGCATTCTGCTCTACAAGAAAGGCTAGCAACATGAAGTTGTAATTCGAGTCACCTGCTTTTATATTGTCTTAGCCATACCCAAATTAAGCTCTCTCCTCCTACAGATTTATCAAAGTAATTTGATACAGTACCCTTCCCAACACAAAACACACACTGACTTTCTTTCTTTTCTTTTTTTAACACTAAATAAGACCGTTCTACTTCTAATAAAGTATATGTCTGCTTAATCTCAACAGACACTGAGTCCTGCTGAGAGAGAAGTGTTCAATTATTAAGAACATGGTAGCTTATTTTAGTTAGCTGTTTTCTACTCTACAAGCAAGGCTAGCTTCAGGAAGTTGTAATTTGAGTCAACTGCTTTTACATTGTCTTGGCCACACCCCCAGTTATGCTCTCTCTCCTCCTACTGATTTAGCAAGATAAGTTGATACAATACACTTCCCAGCACTGAACACACACTGACTTTCTGTCTTTTCTTTTTTAACCATAAATAAGACCTTTTCTACTTCTAATAAAGAATTTGACTGCTTAATCTCAACAGACTCTGAGTCCTGCTGAGATAGAAGTGTTAAATTGAGAAAATGGTAGCTTCTTTTATTTAGCTGCTTTCTGCTCTACAAATAAGGCTAGCAACAGGAAATTGTAATTTGAGTCACCTGTTTTTCTATTGTCTAAGCCACACCGAATTAAGCTCTCTCTCTCTCTCTCTCTCTCTTTCTCCTCCTACTGATTTAGCAAAGTAAGTTGATACAGTACCCTTCCCACCACAGAACACACACTGACTTTCTTTCTTTTCCTTTTTTAACCTGAAATAAGACCCCTTCTACTTCTAGTAAAGTATCTGTCTGCTAAATCTCAACCGACACTGAGTCCTGCTGAGAAAGAAGTGTGAAGTTATTAAGAAAATGGTAGCTTCTTTTAGTTAGCTGATTTCTCCTTTACAAGCAAAGCTAGCAACAGAAAGTTGTCATTTGAGTCACCTGCTTTTATATTGTCTAAGCCACACCCCCATTATGTTCTGTCTCCTCCTACTGATGTTGCTAAGTAAATTGATGCAGTACCCTGCCCAGCACAGAACACACACTGACTTTCTTTTCTTAACATTAAATAAGACCCTTCTACTTCTAATAAAGTATCTGTCTGCTTAATCTCAACAGACACTAAGTCCAGCTGAGATAAAAGTGTTCAAATAGTTTGGAAAATGGTAACTTCCTTTAGTTAGCTGCTTTCTGCTCTACAAGCAAGGCTAGCAACAGGAAGTTATAATTTGAGACACCTGCTTTTCTATTGTCAAAGCCATACCCCGAATTAAACTCTCTCTCTCCTCACACTGATTTAGCAAAGTAAGTAGATATAGTACTCTTTCCAGCACAGAACACACACTCACTTTCTTTCTTTTCTTAACCCTAAATAAGACCCCTCCTACTTCTAATAAAGTATCTGTCTGCTTAATCTCAACAGACACTGAGTCCGTTCTGAGATAGAAGTCTTAAATTATTAAGAAAATGGTAGCTTCTTTGAGTTAGCTGTTTTCTTCTCTACAAGCAAGGCTAGAAACAGGAAGTTGTAAGTTGAGTCACCTGCTTTTATATTGTCTAAGCCACATCCCCAAATAAGCTCTCTTTCCTCCTACTGATTTTGCAAAGTAAATTGATGCAGTACTCTTCCCAGCACAGAACACGCACTGACTTTTTTCTTTTCTTTTTTCAACCTTTAATAAGACCACTGCTACTTCTAATAAACTATCTGTCAGCTTAATCTCAATAGACACTGAGTCCTGCTGAGATAGAAGTGTTAACTTATTAACAAAATGGTAGCTTCTTTTAGTTAGCTGCTTTCTGCTGTACAAGCAAGGCTAGCAACAGAAAGTTGTCATTTGAGCCACCTTCTTTTATAATGTCTAAGCCACACCCCCATGTGAAGCTCTCTCTCTCTCCTCCTACTGATTTAGCAAAGTAAGTTGGTACAGTACCCTTCCCATCACAGAACACACACTGACTTTCTTTCTTTTCCTTTTTTTAACCTGAAATAAGACCCCTTCTACTTGTAAGCAAGTATCTGTATGCTTAATCTCAGCAGACACTGAGTCCTGCTTAGATAGAAGTGTTAAATTATTAAGAAAATGGTAGCTTCTTTTAGTTAGCTGTTTTCTGCCCTATAAGCAAGGCTAGCATCAGGAAGTTGTAATCTGAGTCACCTGCTTTTATATTGTCTAAGCCAAACCCCCGTTATGTTCTCTCTCCTCGTACTGATTTAGCAAAGTAAGTTGATACAATACCCTTCCCAGCACAGAATACAGACTGACTTTCTTTCTTTTCCTTTTTTAACCATAAATAATACCCCTTCTACTTCTAATAAAGTATCTGTCTGCTTAATCTCAACAGACACTGAGTCCTGCTGAGATAGAAGTCTTCAATTATTTAGAAAATGGTAACTCCTTTTAGTTAGCTGCTTTCTGCTCTACAAGCAAGGCTACCAACAGGAAGTTATAATTTGAGTTACCTGCTTTTATATTGTCTAAGCCACACCCCAATTAAGCTCTGTCTCCTCCCGCTGATTTAGCAAAGTATGTTGATACGGTACCCTTCCCAGCACGGAACACACACTGACTTTCTTTCTTGTACTTTTTATCCTGAAATAAGACCCCTTCTGCTTCTAATAAAATATCTGTCTGCTTCATCTCAACAGACACCGAGTCCTGATGGGAAAGAAGTGTTAAAATATTAAGAAAATTGTAGCTTCTTTTAGTTAGCTGCTTTCTGCTCTACAAGTAAGGCTAGCAACAGGAAGTTGTAATTTGAGTAACCTGCTTTTATGTTGTCTAAGACACACCCCAATTAATCTCTCTCTCCTCCAACAGAATTAGCAAAGTAAGTTGATACAGTACCCTTCCCACCACAGAACACACACTGACTTTCTCTTCTTTTCTTTTTTATCCCAAAATAAGACACCTTCTGCTTCTAATAAAGTATTGGTCTGCTTAATCTCAACAGACTCTGACTCCTGCTGAGATAGAAGTGTTAAATTATTAAGAAAATTGTAGCTTCTTTTAGTTAGCCGCATTCTGTCCAACAAGAAAGGCTAGCAACATGAAGTTGTAATTTGAGTAACCTGCTTTTATATTGTCTTAGCCATACCCAAATTAAGCTCTCTCTCCTCCTACAGATTTATCAAAGTAATTTGATACAGTACCCTTCCCAACGCAAAACACACACTGACTTTCCTTCTTTTCTTAACCCTAAATAAGACCGTTCTACTTCTAATAAAGTATATGTCTGTTTAATCTCAACAGACACTGAGTCCTGCTGAGAAAGAAGTGTTCAATTATTAAGAACATGGTAGCTTATTTTAGTTAGCTGTTTTCTACTCTACAAGCAAGGCTAGCATCAGGAAGTTGTAATTTGAGTCACCTGCTTTTATATTGTCTTGGCCACACCCCCAGTTATGCTCTCTCTCCTCCTACTGATTTAGCAAGATAAGTTGATACAATACCCTTCCCAACACAGAACACACACTGACTTTCTGTCTTTTCTTTTTTTAACCATAAATAAGACCCCTTCTACTTCTAATAAAGTATTTATCTGCTTAATCTCAACAGACTCTGAGTCCTGCTGAGATAGAAGTGTTAAATTAAGAAAATGGTAGCTTCTTTTATTTAGCTGCTTTCTGTGCTACACATAAGGCTAGCAACAGGAAGTTGTAATTTGAGTCACCTGCTTTTATATTGTCTAAGCCACACCCAATTAGCTCTCTCTCTCTCTCCTCCTACTGATTTAGCAAAGTTGATGCAGTACCCTTCCCACCACAGAACACACACTGACTTTCTTTCTTTTTTAACCTGAAATAAGACCCCTTCTACTTCTAGTAAAGTATCTGTCTGCTAAATCTCAACCGACACTGAGGCCTGCTGAGAAAGAAGTGTGAAGTTATTAAGAAAACGGTAGCTTCTTTTAGTTAGCTGCTTTCTGCTTTGCAAGAAAGGCTAGCAACAGGAAGTTGTCATTTGAGTCACCTGCTTTTATATTGTCTAAGCCTCACCCCAATTAAGCTCTCTCTCTCCTCCTACTGATTTTGCAAAGTAAATTGATGCAGTACCCTTCCCAGCACAGAATAAACACTGACTTTGTTTCTTTTCTTTTTTCAACCCTAAATAAGACCCTTCTACTTCTAATAAAGTATCTGTCTGCTTAATCTCAAAAGACACAGAGTCCTGCAGAGACAGAAGTGATAAATTATTAACAAAATGGTAGCTTCTTTTAGTTAGCTGCTTTCTCCTTTACAAGCAAGGCTAGCAACAGAAAGTTGTCATTTGAGTCACCTGCTTTTATATTGTCTAAGCCACACCCCCACTATGTTCTCTCTCCTCCTACTGATTTTGCTAAGTAAATTGATGCAGTACCCTGCCCAGCACAGAACACACACTGACTTTCTTTTTCTTTTCTTAATCTTAAATAAGACCCTTCTACTTCTAATAAAGTATCTGCTTAATCTCAACAGACACTGAGTCCAGCTGAGATAAAAGTGTTCAAATAGTTTGGGAAAATGGTAACTTCTTTTAGTTAGCTGCTTTCTGCTCTACAAGCAAGGCTAGCAACAGGAAGTTATAATTTGAGTCACCTGCTTTTATATTGTCAAAGACATACCCCGAATTAAACTCTCTCTCTTCACACTGATTTAGCAAAGTATGTAGGTACAGTACCCTTTCCAGCACAGAACACACACTGACTTTCTTTCTTTTCCTTTTTTAACCATAAATAATACCCCTTCTACTTCTAATAAAGTATCTGTCTGCTTAATCTCAACAGACACTAAGTCCTGCTGAGATAGAAATGTTCAATTATTTAGAAAATGGTAACTCCTTTTAGTTAGCTGTTTTCTGCTCTACAAGCAAGGCTAGCAACAGGAAGTTATAATTTGAGTTACCTGCTTTTATATTGTCTAAGCCACACCCCAATTAAGCTCTGTCTCCTCCCGCTGATTTAGCAAAGTATGTTGATACGGTACCCTTCCCAGCACAGAACACACACTGACTTTCATTCTTTTACTTTTTATCCCGAAATAAGACCCCTTCTACGTCTAATAAAATATCTGTCTGCTTCATCTCAACAGACACCGAGTCCTGATGAGAAAGAAGTGTTAAAATATTAAGAAAATGGTAGCCTCTTTTAGTTAGCTGCTTTCTGCTCTACAAGTAAGACTAGCAACAGGAAGTTGTAATTTGAGTCACCTGCTTTTATGTTGTCTAAGACACACCCCAATTAAGCTCTCTCTCCTCCAACAGATTTAGCAAAGTAAGTTGATACAGTACCCTTCCCACCACAGAACACACACTGACTTTCTCTTCTTTCCTTTTTTATCCCAAAATAAGACACCTTCTGCTTCTAATAAAGTATTGGTCTGCTTAATCTCAACAGACTCTGACTCCTGCTGAGATAGAAGTGTTAAATTATTAAGAAAATTGTAGCTTCTTTTAGCTAGCTGCATTCTGCTCTACAAGAAAGGCTAGCAACATGAAGTTGTAATTTGAGTCACCTGCTTTTATTTTGTCTTAGCCATACCCAAATTAAGCTCTCTCTCCTCCTACAGACTTATCAAAGTAATTTGATACAGTACCCTTCCCAACACAAAACACACACTGACTTTCTTTCTTTTCTTAACCCTAAATAAGACCGTTCTACTTCTAATAAAGTATATGTCTGCTTAATCTCAACAGACACTGAGTCCTGCTGAGAGAGAAGTGTTCAATTATTAAGAACATGGTAGCTTATTTTAGTTAGCTGTTTTCTACTCTACAAGCAAGGCTAGCATCAGGAAGTTGTAATTTGAGTCACCTGCTTTTATATTGTCTTGGCCACACCCAAGTTATGCTCTCTCTCCTCCTAATGATTTAGCAAGATAAGTTGATACAATACCTTCCCACAAGAACACACTGACTTTCTGTCATTTCTTTTTTAACCATAAATAAGACCCCTTCTACTTCTAATAAAGTATTTATCTGCTTAATCTCAACAGACTCTGAGTCCTGCTGAGATAGAAGTGTTAAATTAAGAAAATGGTAGCTTCTTTTATTTAGCTGCGTTCTGCTCTACAAATAAGGCTAGCAACAGGAAGTTGTAATTTGAGTCACCTGCTTTTCTATTGTCTAAGCCACACCCAATTAAGCTCTCTCTCTCTCTCCCCTCCTACTGATTTAGCAAAGTAAGTTGATGCAGTTCCCTTCCCACCACAGAACACACACTGACTTTCTTTCTTTTTCTTTTTTAACCTGAAATAAGACCCCTTCTACTTCTAGTTAAGTATCTGTCTGCTAAATCTCAACCGACACTGAGTCCTGCTGAGAAAGAAGTGTGAAGGTATTAAGAAAATGGTAGCTTCTTTTAGCTAGCTGCTTTCTGCTTTGCAAGAAAGGCTAGCAACAGGAAGTTGTAATTTGAGTCACCTGCTTTTATATTGTCTAAGCCTCACCCCAATTAGGCTCTCTCTCTCCTCCTACTGATTTTGCAGAGTAAATTGACGCAGTACCCTTCCCAGCACAGAATAAACACTGACTTTGTTTCCTTTCTTTTTTCAACCCGAAATAAGACCCCTTCTACTTCTAATAAAGTATCTGTCTGCTTAATCTCAACAGACACAGAGTCCTGCAGAGACAGAAGTGTTAAATTATTAACAAAATGGTAGCTTCTTTTAGTTAGCTGCTTTCTCCTTTACAAGCAATGCTAGCAACAGAAAGTTGTCATTTGAGTCACCTGCTTTTATATTGTCTAAGCCACACCCCCATTATGTTCTCTCTCCTCCAACTGATTTTGCTAAGTAAATTGATGCAGTACCCTGCCCAGCACAGAACACACACTGACTTTCTTTTTCTTTTCTTAATCTTAAATAAGACCCTTCTACTTCTAATAAAGTATCTGCTTAATCTCAACAGACACTGAGTCCAGCTGAGATAAAAGTGTTCAAATAGTTTGGAAAATGGTAACTTCTTTTAGTTAGCTGCTTTCTGCTCTACAAGCAAGGCTAGCAACAGGAAGTTATAATTTGAGTCACCTGCTTTTATATTGTGAAAGTCATACCCTGAATTAAACTCTCTCTCCTCACACTGATTTAGCAAAGTATGTAGATACAGTATCCTTTCCAGCACAGAACACACACTGACTTTCTTTCTTTTATTTTTTTAACCCTAAATAAGACCCCTCCTACTTCTAATAAAGTATCTGTCTGCTTAATCTCAACAGACACTGAGTCCTTCTGAGATAGAAGTCTTAAATTATTAAGAAAATGGTAGCTTCTTTTAGTTAGCTGCTTTCTTCTCTACAAGCAAGGCTAGCAACAGGAAGTTGTAAGTTGAGTCACCTGCTTTTATATTGTCTAAGCCACATCCCCAAATAAACTCTCTTTCCTCCTACTGATTTTGCAAAGTAAATTGATGCAGTACCCTTCCCAGCACAGAACATGCACTGACTTTTTTCTTTTCTTTTTCAACCTTTAATAAGACCCCTGCTACTTCTAATAAACTATCTGTCAGCTTAATCTCATTAGACACTGAGTCCTGCTGAGATAGAAGTGTTAAATTATTAACAAAATGGTAGCTTCTTATAGTTAGCTGCTTTCTGCTGTACAAGCAAGGCTAGCAACAGAAAGTTGTAATGTGAGTCACCTTCTTTTATAATGTCTAAGCCACAACCCCAGTGAAGCTCTCTCTCTCTCTCTCTCTCTCTCTCTCTCCCTACTGATTTAGCAAAGTAAGTTGGTACAATACCCTTCCCATCACAGAACACACACTGACTTTCTTTCTTTTCCTTTTTTAACCCAAAATAAGACCTCTTCTACTTGTAAGAAAGTATCTGTCTGCTTATTCTCAACAGACACTGAGTCCTGCTTAGATAGAAGTGCTAAATTATTAAGAAAATGGCAGCTTCTTTTAGTTAGCTGTTTTCAGCTCTATAAGCAAGGCTAGCATCAGGAAGTTGTAATCTGAGTCACCTGCTTTTATATTGTCTAAGCCACACCCCAATTAATCTTTGTCTCCTCCTGCTGATTTAGCAAAGTATGTTGATACGGTACCCTTCCCACCACAGAACACACACTGACTTTCTTTCTTTTCTTTTTTATCCCAAAATAAGACCCCTTCTGCTTCTAACAAAGTATCTGTCTTGTTAATCTCAACAGACACCTAGTCCTGCTGAGATAGAAGTGTTAAATTACAAAGAAAATGGTAGCTTCTTTTAGTTAGCTGCTTTCTGCTCTACAAGTAAGGCTAGCAACAGGAAGTTGTAATTTGAGTCACCTGCTTTTATATTGTCTAAGACATACCCCAATTAAGCTCTCTCTCCTCCTACAGATTTAGCAAAGTAAGTTGATACAGTACCCTTCCCACCGCAGAACACACACTGACTTTCTTTCTTTTCTTTTTTAACCCGAAATAAGTCACCTTCTGCTTCTAATAAAGTATCTGTCTGCTTAATCTCAACAGACACTGAGTCCTGCTTAGATAGAAGTGTTAAATTATTAAGAAAATGGTAGCTTCTTTTAGTTAGCTGCTTTCTACTCTACAAGCAAGGCTAGCAACAGGAAGTTGTAAGTTGAGTCACCTGCTTTTATATTGTCAAAGCCACACCCTGAATTAAGCTCTCTCTCCTCACACTGATTTAGCAAAGTAAGTTGATATAGTACCCTTCCCGGCACAGAACACACCCTGACTTTCTTTCTTTTCTTTTTTAAACCTAAATAAGACCCATTCTACTTCTAATAAAGTATCTGTCTGCTTAATCTCAACAGACACTGAGTCCTGCTGAGATAGAAGTCTTCAATTTTTAAGAAAATGGTAGCTTCTTTTAGTTAGCTGCTTTCTACTCTACAAGCAAGGCTAGCAACAGGAAATTGTAATTTGAGTTACCTGCTTTTATATTGTCTAAGCCACACCCCAATTAAGATCTGTCTCCTCCCACTGATTTAGCAAAGTATGTTGATACGGTACCCTTCCCAGCACAGAACACACACTGACTTTCTTTCTTTTCTTTTTTATCCCGAAATAAGACCCCTTCTGCTTCTAATAAAGTATCTGTCTGCTTAATCTCAACAGACACCAAGTCTTGCTGAGATAGAAGTGTTAAATTATAAAGAAAATTGTAGCTTCTCTTAGTTAGCTGCTTTATGCTCAAGTGAGGCTAGCAAGATGAAGTTGTAATCTGAGTCACTTGCTTTTATATTGTCTTAGCCACACCCAAATTAAGCTCTCTCTCTCCTCCTACAGAGTTATCACAATAAGTTGATACAGTACCCTGCCCAGCACAGAACACACACTGACTTTCTTTCTTTTCTTTTTTAACCCTAAATAAGACCCTTCTACTTCTAATAAAGTATATGTCTGCTTAATCTCAACAGACACTGAGTCCTGCTGAGAGAGAAGTGTTAAATTATTAAGAAAATGGTAGCTTCTTTTCATTAGCTGTTTTCTGCTCTACAAGCAAGGCTCACATCAGGAATTTGTAATTTGAGTCACCTGCTTTTATATTGTCTAAGCCACACCCCCATTTATGCTCTTTCTCCTCCTACTGATTTAGCAAGGTAAGTTGATACAGTACCCTTCCCAGCACAGAACACACACTGACTTTCTGTCTTTTCTTTTTTAGCCATAAATAAGACCCCTTCTACTTCTAATAAAGTATTTGTCTGCTTAATCTCAGCAGACACTGATTCCTGCTAAGATAGAAGTGTTAAATTATTAAGATAATGGTAGCTTCTTTTAGTTAGCTGCTTTCTACTTTACAAGCAAAGCTAGTGACGGGAAGTTGTCATTTGAGTCACCTGCTTTTATATTGTCTAAACCACACCCCAAAATCAGCTCTGTCTCCTGCCACTGATTTAGCAAAGCAAGTTGATACAGTACCCTTCCAAGCACAGAACACACCCTGCCTTTCTTTATTTTCTTTTCTTAACCCTAAATAAGCCGCCTTCTACTTCTAATAAAGTATCTGTCTGCTTAATCTCAACAGACTCTGACTCCTGGTGAGATAGAAGTGTTAAATTAAGAAAATGTTAGCTTCTTTTAGTTAGCTGCTTTCTGCTCTACAAGTAAGGCTAGCAAAAGGAAGTTGTAATTTGAGTCACCTGCTTTTATATTGTATAAGCCACACTCAATTAAGCTCCCTCTCTCCTCCTACTGATTTAGCAAAGTAAGTTGATACAGTACCCTTCCCATCACAGAACACACACTGACTTTCTTTCTTTTTCTTTTTTAACCCAAAATAAGACCCCTTCTACTTCTAATAAAGTATCTGTCTGCTAAATCTCAACAGACACTGAGTCCTGCTGAGAAAGAAGTGTTTAATTATTAAGACAATGGTAGCTTCTTTTAGTTAGCTGCTTTGTGCTTTACAGGCAAGGCTAGCAACAGGAAGTTATAATTTGAGTCACCTGCTTTTATATTATCTAAGCCACCCCCCAATTAAGCTCTCTCTCCTCCCACTGATTCAGCAAAGTAAGTTGATACAGTACCCTTCCCACCACAGAACACACACAGACTTTCTTTCTTTTCTTTTTTAACCTGAAATAAGACCCCTTCTGCTTCTAAAAAAGTATCTGTCTGCTTAATCTCAACAGACACTGAGTCCTGATGAGATAGAAGTGTTAAATTATTTAGAAAATGGTAGCTTCTTTTAGTTAGCTGCTTTCTGCTCTACAAGTAAGGCTAGCAACAGGAAGTTGTAATTTGAGTCACCTGCTTTTATATTGTCTAAGCCACACCCCAAAATCAGCTCTCTCTCCTCCCACTGATTTAGCAAAGCAAGTTGATACAGTACCCTTCCCAGCAAAGAACACGCCCTGCCTTTCTTTATTTTCTTTTCTTAACCCTAAATAAGCCCCCCTTCTACTTCTAATAAGGTATCTGTCTGTTTAATCTCAACATACACTGAGTCCTGCTGAGATAGAAGTGTTAAATTATTAAGAAAATGGTAGCTTCTTTTAGTTAGCTGCTTTCTGCTCTGCAAGCAAGGCTGAGAACAGAAGAACCACAGACAAAAGAAACAAGGAGGTAAGAGCAGAACATTCAGTCAGCAACAAATGCAGTAGCCCTGAAAGCTGATCCTAATGGCAGATAAAACTGTAAAACCTGCAAAGCACCACCTGTAATAATTTCACAGAGGATGTACCCTGGAAGAAACAACTTTGCTACTGAGAAAAATAAAGGAGTAACAGATGATATACCTTGCAAGAGACAATTTGAATCAGAAGATTACAGCAGTAATCTGTAAGCATACACCTGTAGGCACACCCTGTAATAATGCAGCAGAGGGTATACCCAGCAACAACAATTTGAATCAGAGAAAATAAAGCAAAAAAAGTTAGCGACAAACAGTAACAATCCCTGTGAGTACAAAAGAAAATAATAACTCACAGTAAATCTGCCTATCCAAAAGAAGCCTTACTCCTTTTCCTTACTCTGGTAAGGTTCTTTGCTCTGTCCTTACAAGCAACCTAGAAGAAAGGAGTTCAGGTGAAGTTAGGTGCCTTTGCCAGCAAACCTAGTCTTCCACCTCTAAGACATCAACTAACCTGACCTTTTAACCCTTCCTTCTGTTGAAAGTTACTAACAGCGTGTCAGCTCCACCCCCCCCAGTTACACATCTAATCCCATGGAAGAGCTGTGGGAGGAAAGCAATCAGCTCTTTCAATGTGAGAAGGAGACTGCAACACCTCTGAGACAAACCAAAAACCTTTCAGCAAAAGAAAAATAGTGGCAAACAGTAATTTTGCTTAGCCTAATGATAAAAAGTCACAAAAATGTAAGCACCACCTGTAATAAATTCACTGAAGATATACCCTGTAAGAAACACTTTGCTACAGAGAAAAGTAAAGCAGTAACAGAAGATATGCCTTGCTCATGCAGGTGTTTTTTCCACATGTTAGAGTTGTGAATGGCTCTGAGTACTCAATCAAAAGCTTTCACAGTGACTGTGATGGATTAACTTGGTACATTGCTCCCTCCTTTATCCAACCCACTGTATCCACCACCCTTCTTTAATGCCAGTGTAAGCTCCTGTCCCATTTTTCAGAAATGTTATCTCCCCTTTAACCACCACCCTCTAATATCCACTACTCTTTTTTATAAGCCAAGATTTAGGATGTGCAGAAGTTGGCAGATAAAATAAGGAACACTGTATTGGAAATTGCTTGCTGTAGGCCACAGAGTAAATATCACAAGTGACAGAGTTCAAACCCTGAAATATTGTGTTCCTACCCAAGTTAAAGCAGTAGCAGAAAGCAGACAAAGACACAGCCAAAAAACATCCCACCTTTATAGCCACTAAGCTGATTAAATAAAGGACAGACACCATTGAAGTAACATCCTAGCCAAGGAGGGTGACAGAAGGCAAAGGGGAGGCAGCAACTGCCCCCACAGGTTGTGCTGGAGGGTAGGTAAATCCTGAGAGAAATGATTCCCACCAGAATGAAAGACAGTCAAGGTAGCAAGGGATTAGCATGGGAGGAAGGGGGAGAGAAGCAGGCAATATAAAAAGGAGCAGAAGGGAGAACAGCTAGAAATAGTGGGAAGGGACAAGAGAAGGGCTAACTAAATCTGAACAGCCATGTGTGCCAATGCTAGAAGTCTGGGAAATAAGATACCAGACCTGGAGGCCAACATGGCTGAGGCAGACCTGGATATTGTGGCCATCACTGACACGTGATGCACTGACAACCATGACTGGGAAATAGTCATACCAGGCTATACAATGCTTAGAAGAGACAGGGTAGGAAGGAAAGTTGGGGGAATGGTCATTATGTTAAGGAAGACATAAATGCAGTAGAGATACAGAAAATCTAGGGAGGGGACAAGGTGTTGTGAGTCAACTTCGAGTCAGAAAATGAAACCACTGTTGGGATAAGAGTGGTATACAGGTATCTGACACAGGGGGAGGACTTAGACAAAGAAATGTTGAAAGACACAGGCAAAATGGTTAAGAAGGGGGAGGTGCTGCTGGTGGGGGACTTTAATCTACCAGATGTAGAGTGGACCCTCCCTACTGCAGCATCAGCTATAAGAAGAAACATCCTAAACTCCCTGCAGGGGGCATTCCTCAGGCAGCTAGTCAGTAAGCCTACTTGGGGTGGGGCAATACTGGACCTTGGGCATACTAATAGGGACAATGTTGTGGACATCAGAGTGGGACTTCATCTGGGGACCAGTAACCATCGCACAGTGTGGGTTAATATAAGAACAGTGGCAGAATCCAACCGCAAAATGGTGAGGACCCTGGACTTCAGAAGGGCTGATTTTGCAAAGATGGGGGAATGCACCCGAGAAGACCTGGGAGAAGATGTCCTAGGTGAGGTGGAAAACAAATGGGCCAGATAAAAAAAGGCATAGTAAAGGCAACAAACCTGTATGTCAGGCAAGTGAGCAAAAGCCGAAGGAGCAGGAGACCATTATGGTTCTCGAGAGAAGTGGCAGAAAAGGTAAGAGCAAAAACAGTGGCATTCAGAAGGTATAAGGAGACCCAGAGAGAGAGAAGGACAGGGAAGTGTATCTGGGGAAATGGAGGGAGGCAGGCAAAGCAGTAAAGAGTGCAAAGGCACAAAATGAGGAAAGAATAGTTCAGACAGTATCAAAGTGGGACAAGACATTGTTCAGGTATATCAGTGAGCAAAGGAAGACAAAAGGAGGGATTGTACAGATAAACAAACTCTGGCCAGAGCCGATAGTGCAGCAGCCAAGGAAGTTGGGGTAAAAATAGTGAAAGTTATCAAAGCTACCAGCCTGCATTCACAAAATGTAATGAAGGTACATAAGTTTTTATATATATATTTTTACACCAATTTTTCAGCATAGCCTTGTTATGACCCTGCCACATAAAGAAGGGAAGAGAAGATTTTCATCTCCTGGCCTAAAGGTGATTTCACACAGGGATTGCAAAATCACCTTTTGGGACGCAAAAACACATTTTGGGCAGGAGTTGAAAAATGACAGCTGTCACATTCATGAGGTGCTATAAAGAAATGGCTATGCTGAAAATTTGGGGTAAAAATATTGAATATTACCAAACTTATGTGCCTGCATTTGCAAAATTCAACATAGCCTCATAACTTTTTTTTATAATTTTGCACCAAATTTATAACATAGCCTTCTTATGACCCGGCCTCATGAGTAAGGGCAGAGAAAATGTTCAACTCCTGTACGAAAGGTGATTTTATGCAAGGACAGCGAAATCACCTTTCGGGATGTAAAAAAAAACATTTTGGTCAGAATTTGAAAAATGACATCTGTCACATTCATGAGGTGCTGTAAAGATATGGCTATGTTGTGAACTTGGGGTAAAAATATTGAAAATTACCAATGTTATGAGCCTGCATTCACAAAATTCAACACAGACTCATAACTTTGTTGTTTTTTTTAATATTTTTACACCTAATTTTCAACATAGCCTTCTTCTTAAGACCCCACCTCATGAACAATGGCAGAGAAAATGTTCAACTCCTGCCCAAAATGTAATTTCATGGAGGGACCATGAAATCACCTTTCAGTACAAATTTGCCTAATGTCAGAGTAATTGTTCATGAGGAGAGGTCCCAAAAAAAGGCATGTTGAAAATTTGGGCCAAAAACATGCAGAAATGACTAAGATATGCCACTAACTTCAAAACACCATTGAAATACATTGAACTGCATACCTGTTTCTTAAGTTTGTGGTCCAGCTTTGAAGAGTGAAGACGTGTCAGTGGTCCAGAGAGAATTATGGCATTGGACACCCGGTGGGTAAGTAAGGGCTTGGGGGTGTGTGGGTGCTGAGTGGGAGGGTCAGGTGGGGGACTAACATTGCAAAACACATCGATGGATGGTTTCCTTTTTACAGGGTTAAAAAACACTATGGAACAGGGAATCTTGATCACGACACTGGGGATTGGGCAACTCCAGTGTCACTGTTATGTTTCTGGGGGAAGTGTGGGGCAGTGGATGCTGAGAGGGAGGGTCTGGTGGGGGGATAAATATATATATATATATGAAAATACAAACAAAACCAAATAAATACACATGCACGGTAGTGGATGGGGTCCCCAAAGCATCTGGGAAAATACATGGTATCCAATGGTGTCTGAGTCAGTCAGATACTGTCTGAGTAAAAATTGCAAAATTCTTTATGGAATATTTAATTAACCTTTATTCTTCTTGCTGTCACAGGCTTCACCTATGACAGCTTCAGAAGTTAATAAGTTTGAGCTAGGAGTGGTGAAAGGTGATAAGGGAAAGTACTGATGAAGAGTGTGGATGGTAATAAGTACAATGCAAATGTGATCATGCAGTAGATTTGTTAGGACAGAGGGGAAGATGGAGTAAAGTGCCTGTTAAAAAAATGGAGGATGCACAAGAAATGCAAATCTGTGAACTTAGGCAGGGGTTTGGTCATGTGAATAAATCTCAAGACTAAATTGAAGCGGCACAGTGTCTGAGTTGATAACCAAATTGGATGCTATAGTGGTGCAAACAACAGAACTGGAAGGCCACTTGTTTGTAGCTGAGTAGAAATAGAAAAATATAACAAGACAGTCTCATCCGCAGTGGTCACAGCAGAAAAGAGCACAGTCCATGTTCAAGATAGCCATTAACCTGCATTGCACATGCGTGACTACTTGCACATGCGCAGTAGAGTTCAGCAGCTATCTTGGACATGGTAGACTGTGCTGAGTTCTGCCATGACCGCTGACTAATAAAAAATAATGCAGCGTGACTGCTAATGGAGAGAGCAGAGTGCTTCATGGATATGTAGGCGACTGTGAGGCAACTTCACACTGTTGTTCGGTCAGAAAAGTCTCCCTTTTTGAACACAAGAGGTCTGCAGGGCTCTGCCTACTGCAGTCCTAAAAAGGAGGAAGGGCTGTACAGATATAGAAAAGTACAAAATATTGCACTTGGGTTGCAGAAACCCAGGAGTGCAGTACAAAACAGGTGGAAGGATACTTGCAATGACCAAGCAGGAAAGGGACCTGGGAGTAATCATATCAGATTAAATGAAAGTGGTCAGACAATGCAACAAAGTGATCAGAAGAGGTAGTGGGATGTTGGGGTGTATAGGTAGGAGTATCACCAGCAGGAAGAAGGAAGGGTTGTTGCCGGTACATAGGTCATTGATAAGACCCCACCTGGAGTACTGTGTCCAATTTTGGAGACCACATCTCATGAAAGATATAGACAGAGTAGAGGTGATCCAGAAGAAGGCTACTAAGATGGTACAGGGTCTGCATCAAAACAAAAGCCCCTTGAGGACAGGCAAAAGGAACTAAACATATACACCCTGGAGGAGAGATGGGGGGTATGATCGAGAACTTTAAATACCTCACGGGTGTAAATAAGGTACAGGTGGGAGATATTTTTCAGAGAAAAGGGTGCTCTTGAACAAGGGGTCATAATACAAAGCTGGATGGGGTAGGTTCAGGAGAGATGTGAGGAAATACTTTTTCACAGAAAGGGTGGTGGATGCCTGGAACAGTCTTCCAGTGGAGCTAGAGGGGGAGAAAATAGTAGTGGGATTCAAAAAAGCTTGGGATAGGCACAAGGGAATCATAAGGAATAGGAAAGAGGTGGAAGAGAAAGTGCCATAGACCTAGAAGGGTCTGCAGCAAAAACAGTACAATGAATAAGGGAGACTGGATGGGCCAAACAGCCCTTATCTGCTGTCAGTTTCTATGTTAAGTAAAATGAGGGGATAAAAATAAAAGGTGAGCAGCCCGCTCCATGCAGCACCAAGTCTGCGAATACACTGCTGCCAGTGGAGCAGCAAATCAAGTAAACAATTGGATATTGGATTTGAACAGCATTTTCTTTAATAGTGCTGTACACTTTATCAACAATGAAAAGTTATTTTATCATTTTGGCGACCCACCTTTTAGTGCCACATGCAGTACATTTAGTTATGTTGTTTTTCACACCCCAGGCTTTGGAACTACTTTTTCTGGTTCAGTTTTATGTCCAGAAATAATCTTCAGATTGTTGAATATGTTAAACCTAAAGTAGACACTTTTTATGATAAGTCCCATGTTATAACCATAATAAGACACTCTAGATGTTGGTTGCTGTGCCACAACTCAATGTCCAGTGGCTGATAGCACTCTGCCTGGGGTCCTGTGCTTTACCATGTTGCTGGGCAAGCAGGCGTGGTGCAACAAGTAACACTCCAAAGTGACTTATTGTTTACTGGCTGGTAGTGAGGACCACTGTAGGCTTTGAAGGCTATAGCTGACATCACACGGAATCACCAGCAGCCCTTCACTGAATCCAACAATATTTGACAGATAAATTAGTGTTATAAAAAGGGTTGTACCTTTGGAATTATGTAACTTAGAAATCTAAATTTGAGTGTGATGCTTATTAGGGATCTACTGTTTCTAATCGGAAATTTTCTGCTAGTGCAATTGTCAGCAATATTCCTGCTTTAAAGGATTTTTTTAAGATACCATAGCATCAATTTTGGTGCTTTGCATTTACTGTCCATTGAGAAGGATAGGGTCACAGTTTGGTCTCAAGGATGTGGCCAACTGATTCTTTTTACATCTCATTGTGCCATCCTGATACCCCCCTTCCCTCAGATGTTTTGTGAAGTCTAACCAGGGAGCACATGACAGCATTCTTCATAGAAGTCAGTGGGGTAATTTTCATAACTTTGTTTTTTATATTAGACTGTCTGTTGGCATAAATCAAATCCACAACACAACTAACAAGGCTCAATTCAATGGGCGTATGCAACTTAGTGAGGAGTTATGCTTGTGCAACTTCATAGTCTGAAGATAGTTGAATGAATGTGTTGTTTGACTAGCGTACTGTACATGGATATTTTGGCTATTCGCATTCTCTTTTCCATGGAGGACTACCACCCTGTCAGGGTACCATGAAGACTAAGGAACCTTCATGAGGAGGGTTCCATTCCTAGAGGTGCCACAGGAACATAATTCCTTTAGTCTAAAGGCACCTTAGGAAGAAGCACCAAGGAGAGAGGCAAGCTGCTGGAAGAGGAGGAGGAAGAGAGGATGGCAGGGCAAAGAAACAGTGCTCCTGAATGAGACTGGAGTAATCTGGTTTAAATAGCTTGGGGGGGTTGGTAGCTCTGCCCATTGGACTTCAGGCATAGCCTTTGTGTTCAAGGAGTACATTGTAGTTAGTGAAGAGTTATGCTTTCGCAACACTGTTGATAGTCTGTACGTAGTTGAATGAATGTCTTGACTGTTATACAATGACTGTTGTACATGAATACTTTGGTCATTCACACTCTCTGTCCCATGGGGGACTACCATCCTGATGGGATAATGCTGTGGTGCACTTCAGGAAGCTCACTCATCAAAGCATGGAATGAGGAGAGTGGCAACTGCTGAAAGGCTATCTCCTAGCCTTGAGACTGTGAAGAGGCTTATCCTTGAATAGAAACTAAAGGAAAGGAATATGGAATTAAACTAGATGCATCTTAGGCAGACACAGGGAGAATAGCTTTCAGATGTGTTTCAAACATGCTCTGCATAGCTAAAGGAACCTCTGTGGGCTAAGGGCCCCACCCACTGGCAGCTGCAGTCTTAATACTTCACCTTGAGGTACTGCCAACCAAAGGTCTGCATGGCTTAAGTTTCCCATGGAGAGTAAAAGCTCATATCATATTTCATTCGATAAATTTGATGAATTTGTTTTTTAGCTAAATACCAGAGACTCAAATTTACGGTTTAAGGCTCATGTGAACAAAGAAGAAGAAGTAAACGTTTTAGATGTTAGACTATTCAAGATGGGTAAAGGAAACATAGGTACATTCCTATTTACTAAACCAATTGACAGAAATAGTTTTCTGCTGTCAAGCAGCTTTCATCCCAAACATGTGTCACTGAATATTCCGAAGGGACAGTTAATCAGGACCCTAAGGAATTGTACACATACAGAGGATTTTGTGACACAACAAGACCTGCAAATTCAATGGTTCCAAGAGAGAGGGTGTGGAAGCTTTCTCATTCATCAGGCAGTAGAAGAGGTTGCCAAAATACCTAGGAACATGGCCCTAGTACATAAAACCAAAAATGACGATGCTCGAAAAAATAGGTATCAAGAAAAAGGTTTTATTATTAGATTCAGTACTAGGAGTTAAGAACATCAATACATTTTGTGTAATAATTGGGGGATGTTACAGATGGAACCAGATATGAAACCATGCATAGGTGCTGGACCTTCACTTGGGAACATAAGCAGGAGGCTGGTAAGGACAGAAGTCTGGGGTTATATTCTGTTTTAACTGAAATATTTGAATAGTTTTGTACGTGAAATTAGTCATATGTGTTAAAAATTACTACTTTGAGCTAGAACTGTTACTTGGGCTGTGATATTGTAACTTTTGAGGCTTGGGAACACTTGTTTGGCAGTGATAATTAGAGTGAAATTTAAATGTGATGTTTGCCTGGTGTTGATAAGAGCCCTCCCACCCACCATTTTGTAGGCTTTCTTAAATACAGAAAAAGCCACTGGGGGTTGGAATTGAAGGGCTGTGTATTTCTGTTTGGGACTGAAATTCAAAGCAACAGGAACTAGTGGGCCTGTGACATCATACAGTACCTGATGTCTGCATACAAACACTGTTAGTGGGACTGGACACACACTGGACTGTATGTGTTTGTGAGACTTGGGAACTTTATTGGTGAGGTTGAAATTGGGTTTGTAAATAACTGCAGTCAGTATAGAGAGAAACTGTATTCCAGGGGGAAGGGACTGAGAAAAGGGGGTGTGCCATTATAAACAGAGGGGGACAAACAGGGTGGCCATATTCCATCATGGCAGGCATCTTCGGAAGGGTTGTAGGCTGCACAGGCTGTGGGATGGCAATAATTCTCAATTGAGCCTGGAGAGAGGGAGGCTGCCCACTCTGTAGACAGCTGTCTTGTATCAGGAGTGAGGTATATTGGTTAAAGAGTAAGCTGGGGGGTGTCCGAGGATAAGGGGTGTGGATATGGGCAGCAGAAGGGTGGGGCTGAGAGGAGGCTAGGGCAATGCTCTGAAATTACAGGATGTTATGTTACAGCAAGCAGGAGGGGGGATATTAGGGACAGAGGACCCTTAGATAGGGATGTTGATGCTAAGGGGAAAGCGTATAGGGTGAACATTCCGAATACAAAGAGAGTGGAGGGGGAAGAGTCAGAAAGGGCTGTTGTGGGGAAGCCTAGTAGAGCAGACATTGAGAAGGGAGAGGCTGTTGTGGGGAAGTCTAAAACAGCAGACTGTGGGAAGGGAGCTCCTAAGGAGAACAGAGCAAGAGGGGAAGAAGAGGGGCAGTTTAGAGGTGCAGTCAGGGGAAACTCGGGTTACTTGATGTAGGCTGACATACAGTGTCACAATAAATTTGAGCTACTAAGCAACCTAGAGGGGGAGGAAGGGGTTGGAGGAAATGAGGAAACTGATACAGATGCTGGGGGAGGGAGTCGGATACCCATAGGGCATCACAGACTGGCAATGGAAAGGATAGAAATAGTCCCAGAGGGAGAAGGGGAAAAATAAATGTTAACCAGATGGAGGAGATGCAACATATTGCAGACATGAGAGAGAAGAGCATGACTGGAGAGAAACTGGGAGACAAGGAGGTGTTAGAGGAGCCTCCCCTTCAGCAGGGAGGTCAGTACCAAGGATGGGGCCCTAGCTAAAGGGGATCCACAGAGAGCCTCTGGAGGCAGCGGTACTATTACAAGGGGGGAGGATGGTGGTGTGGGGGAAGGGGAAACCATCAGGGCCAGGTTAAATAGTTTGGATAAGAGAGGGTTAAAGGGGGTACCTATTCAGAGGGGGTCTGAGTTAAGTGGTCAAAATAATGAGGCAGGCAAAAAGGGGAGGGTGACAAGGGGGTCACTAATAAGGCAGGAAGACTCCCATGGAATTGAGATCACGAATAGGGGGGATGGGGGGCTGAGAGGGCATAGTGGAGGTAACCATAAGGATGATGGCGGTGTTAAGGTTCTGTTATTGGGAGACTCGATGATTAGGGGTATCCAGTGGGAAGGACGGGGGGGTGGATACCATAGCCAGGTGAAGGTAGTGAGTATCTCTGGGCTGACAGTGCACAGAGCAAAGTTCATGGTGTATGAACTGGTTAGGATTGTGGAGGGAAACCGGATTTGGCATTTGGGAACTAACGATCTAGAGGGAAATAGCATTTTGGAACCAAGCAAGGTTCCAAGAACTTGCCAGAGTCTGTCAGAATAATGGATGCAACATTTCCTTTTCGGAGTTATTGCCAGTACCAAAGGCCTCAGTGGAGAAAAAAATGAAGATCACAGAGGTTAATGACTGGCTCAGAAAGTGGGGTGAAGAGAGTGGGTTGGGGGTGTTAGGGAACTGGAAAGGAGTTTGGGAGGATAAGGGACTTGTTGCCAAGGACAGGCTTCATCTTGCCCCATTAGGGAAGGAAGTCCTTAAACAGGGGATGGCTGACTACATTCAAGAAAGGTAGGGTTTAAACTTGTGAGGGGGGGAAGGGATAAGGAAGGGGCTGACCAGAAGCCCTCTCCTCCAGATGAGGGGAGTAGCCTTCAAACCCAAGGGGGGGAGGGGAGAACAGACATGGGGTGGAGGTTTCAGGAGAAGCAGAGGGAGGATGGAAGTATAAGGAACCTGGGTGGGGTTCGACAAAGAGGATCAGGGATAAGGGGTGGGGGTTGGTGTTAGTAAATGCCAGGAGCTTGGTAAACAAGTTGCCAGAGTTCCAGGCCATGCTGTTTGAAGGAGGGGTGGATGTGGGGGCAGTCACAGAGACGTGGGTCAACAAAAACCATGACTGGGACCTAAACGTGTGGGGGTACACTATGCATAGGAAGGATAGAAAGGAGGGCAGAGGGGGTGGAGTGGCTATGTTCATTGGAGATGACATAGAAATTGCTAGGGTAGAAGTGGCAGAGGGAAACGTGGAGGCCTTATGGGTCACCTTACGATCCCCAGCAGGAGATAAGGTCAAGCTGGGTGTAGTATATAGGCCCCTGGGATGAGTGATGTTCTAGAGGATGGTTTGCTGGACAACATCATTGCCCAGTGTGGACCAAAAGGGGAAGGAGTGGTGTTGATGGGGGACCTTAATATGCCAGGTACAAACTGGGGAACCCTGTCCTCTAAGGTGGCCAAGGAGCAGAGGCTGCTGGATGGCTTCCAGGATGTATCCTTAACACAGCATGTGATGGATCCCACAAGGGAGGGGCATGTCCCAGATGTGGTTCTGGCAGATGGGGATCTGGTAAGGGACCTGGTTGTAGAGGACCCCCTGACTGGGAGTGACCACAATACTGTCTGGTTTCAAATAAGCATGGGGGAGGAGGGGGGAGATCTAGGACACTGGCAGTGGACTTCAGGGGGGCAGACTTTGTGGGCATGGGAAATATTCTCAAGGATCACTTGAAGGGGATTACATCAATGACAAGTGTGGAAAGGAGATGGGAGGTAATAAAACAGGGACTTCATGAGGCAGTCAGGATCTGCACTAAGTTGAGATGTAAGGGAGCAAGGTCACATAAACCATGCTGGTGGTCCAGTGAGGTACAGGTAGCAGTCAGAGAAAAGAAGGCAGCCTATAAAAAATATAAAACAACAAGTGGGGATAAGGAAATGTACCATCTTGCATCTAGAAAAGTCACCCTGATGGTGAGGGGAGCAAAGTCCAGTAAAGAGCAGCGGCTGGCACAGGGGATACATGGAGGGGAAAAGGGGTTCTTCTGGTACATTGGGGAGTGGAGAAAAACTAAGGGCCATCTCAGCACATTAAGATCAGAAGGAGGGTGGGTGGAAGAGGCGAGGGACCAGGCAGAGGTATTTAACGAGTACTTTGCCTCTGTGTTCACTAGGGAGGGGGATGGGATATCTACAAAGCAAGGCATTATGGGGATAGAAGCGGCAGTGAGTGGGATCAGGGGAGCAACAGAAATGGAGCAAGAGGGAGGGAGAGGTACCTCAGGGGTGTCACATCTAGATAAGGATAAAAAGGCCAGTAAGGTGGAGGGGACAGATGATGCTATCTCCACCAAAAGGGTGTGGTTACCCCTCAAGGCCCTATAGAAAGACAAATCTCCTGGGCCGGATGGCATTCATCTGAGAGGACTATGGGAATTGGCGGACATGCTGGCTGCACCCCTGGTGGAGCTCTTCAACAGGTCACTTGAGACAGGGAGGGTACCTAGGGATTGGTGAGAGGCACATGTGGTGTCAATCCATAAAGGGTGGTCGAGGGAAGTACCAGGTAACTATAGACCCATCAGTTTGACCTCGGTGGTGGGAAGATTATTGGAGAGTATACTAAAGGAACGATTGGGGGTGTACTTGGAGGAGGTGGGAGGTCTGGATAGTCGGCAACATGGGTTTGTGCCAGGTAGATCATGTCAAACCAATCTTGTGGAGTTCTATGACTGGGTAACATCAGAACTGGACAGGGGGAAGCCTGTTGATGTATTATTCTTGGACTTCATCAAGGCGTTTGACTCTGTCCCCCCCAATGGTCTGGTGGAGAAACTGATGGTGTTAGGAGTAGGCCCTTTGATGGTCCGATGGATTGAAAACTGGCTAGTTGGATGCACCCAGAGAGTAGTGGTCTGTGGGGAGCTCTCAAACCCTAGAGAGGTTGGTAGTGAGGTACCGCAGGGCTCGGTCCTGGGTCCAATCCTGTTTAATGCATACATATCGGACATCAGGTAGGGTATAAGGTGTGAAATGAGTCTCTTCACTGATGACTCCAAGATGGGAGCAGTAGTTGAGGGAGAAGAGGCCCTGCAAGGGGGACCTGGACACCCTGGAAAGCTGGGCTCACACATGGAAATTAAATTTCAATATTACCAAGTGCAAGGTGTTGCATCTTGGGCGGGGAAACCCTAAACACAGGCACACCCTGGGAGGGGAGGCACTGGAGGCCTCAATAGGGGAAAAAGACCTAGGGGTCATGGTGGATGCATGTATGAATAACTCTGAGCAGTGCAGGAAAGCAGCTAGCAAGGCAAACAGGATGTTGGGATGCATCATAAGGGGGGATCACCTCTAGGAGCAAGGAAGTGATTCTGCTGCTGTACAATGGACTGGTTAGACCACACCTTGAGTACTGTGTACAGTACTGGAGATCACACTTGAAGAGGGACACACAGCTCCTGGAGAGGGTACAGAGGAGGGCAACTAAGATGATATGAGGGCTAGGGGATTTGACGTATGAGGACAGATTTGAGGAGCTCTGCCTGTTTTCATTGGAGGAGAGGAGAGACGGGGACATGATTGAGATCTTCAAGTACCTCAAGGAATAAATAGGTAAACATGGAGGATCTTAGACTAAAGCAGAGGTATCACCAGAGGGCATGGTTTGAAGTTGGAAGGGTGAGGGGAAAGAGGAGGAGGTTTTTCACTGAGAGGGTGGTGGACCCTGGAATGCGCCTGCCTGGCGAGCTGGTTCAGAGATCCACAGTGAGGGCTTCAAGAGAGGTGGGATAGACACAGAAAGTGGATGTATCAGATGATGGCCTGTCCCAGGGGGGTGGGGATGGATGATAGGGGTTTCTGGAACACAAGGGAGGGGAGGGGAGGGCCTCGGCACCCAACTAGGGATCTGAGGTTTGAGCAGACTCGATATACCGTAAGGCCTAATCTGCTGGCAAATAGTATGTTAGTATGTTAGTAAGATGGTATATAAATGGGCACCTGCTATCGCAGACAAAGGAGTGAGGTCCTATTTACCTTTGGATAAAAAATCCAGCACCTTATGGACTCTACCTCCCCCCAATGGGACCACAAAATGTGGGAAGTGCAAATTTTGCCCTTGCATATAGGCAACTAATACCTTTGAGAACCCTGTGACTAAACAGACAGTCAATATCAGGGATTTAATTTTATGTAATACAACTGCTGTAGTCTACAAGCTACAGTGCTCATGTGGCTTTTTCTATATTGGTAGAATTGTCAGAGAGTTTAAAGTAAGGATTGGTGAATGTTTAAGAGCATTGGACAATAATGACATGACATATGCTATAGTATAACATGTCAAGGGGTGCAAGAACCCTAATATTGTTCACAACATCAAATTCACAGGATTAGAAAGAGTATCGGTGGGACCTAGAGGTGGCAATTTAAAACAGCTCATTGGCCAGAGGGAAAGTTTCTGGGTCTTTGTATTGAGATCCAGAGAAGGACTGGGACTAAATGACAAATCAGATCTGGTAGCTTTTTCATAGACAACAATTACCCACTTCAGTGGTTGGGAACTGAAACAGTGGGACTCCCTGTTCTGTATTGCTTAAAGCACAATAAGTGTTAAACAAATATTAAATAAATGTTTTTTTGAATAACATATGAAGGACCAGTTTTGAATAAACGATAAAACAGCAACAGAAATAAATGTGTGCCTCACTTTATATGAATTTTTAGGCATATAGAGCCTAATGTCAAAGTCAGCATTTTTGAAACATAGTGTGACAACAGACTGACTGGAGCCCATTGTTTGTATTGTTTAAATGTAGTAATCCAATATATGTCCTCAGGAGCACATAGCCCTAGCACGTAATGCACTTGTCAAATCTACAAAATTGATTTCCTTCTGAGTGGAGAGTTCTTTAATTGTCTACAAAATACTCTAACATAGGAGCATGATGTGACAGTAGACTGATGAGAGCTCATTATTTGTATTGCTTAGATGCAGCAATTTATTAAATAATTACTAGGAACCCAAAGTCACAGTATTTGAACTACAAGTTAAATCTAACATTTGTTTAAGTGGTGAGCTGTCTAATAGCATATAATATATAGTCAAAAAACAAATGAGAGCTGCACCGAGTAGTTGGAACTGGTGCTAAACTAAATATAATATGACAAAAAAAAAGAGAGAAAGCACCCAGTCCCATGGACACTAACTTTGTTTTTTTCTCTTTTAGATATTTTCTGAAGAAGTCCTAAGGTCGAAATGTAGACTTTTAATTCTGTTTTCTATTTTCAGCATACATTTAATATAACCATTTTGTTTTGCATTTAGACCACATGCTGATGCAGCATTTTTTTTTTACATTTTGTACATGGTGTTTTACCTATAAAATGTTTGGAACTGCACATACACATTATCTCTGATGAAGCCAGGAGGCAGTTGCCAAGTGAAACATAAGATGTAATTATTTCGGCCCAGTCACCAAATTGGTGCACAGCCAACAGTTTTGCACTAGTAGTCTGATTAATAAAATATATTTACACTTCATTCTGCTATGGACTGGGTGCTTTCTCTCTTTTTGTTGTCATATCATATTTAGTTTAGCACCAGTCCCAACTACTCAGTGCAGCTCTCATTTGTTTTTTGACTACAGAGAAGGACACCATGTGCAAATTTACATAGGTGCTAATTAAAACAACAATTGATTGACAACACACACAATAAAAACATTCCTACACTGCAGCATATTATATGCTATTAGACTACAGAGAAGGACCCTTACCCAAGATCAGGGACTCACCTTCAAGATATAGACTTCAGAGGGAGCTGCCTGAGGGCAAGATTCTAACTGAATAATGACTGCTGAATGTAATGAATGTTATGATGGGAAATGAATAATGACTGTTGAATGGAATGACTGTTACGATGGAAAATGAATAATGACTGCTGAATGGAATGACTTATGATGGAAAATGAATAATGACTGCTGAATGGAATAACTGTTAATATGGAAAATACAGTGACTGAAAATGTACTGAAACTTAAATGTACACTAAAGTTCAAAATGAGAGGTAAAACCCAGTCTCAGCAGGACAGGCTGGAAGCTGCATACACACTATGACTAGGAAGGTAAATGCTGACACACACTGACTGGGAACAGCTGCCTTGCTTGGTTGCAGGTGAAAGCAACTGAGGAAGAATGCAATTGAACTGAGATGTTTGCAAATGACCTGATATGAACAACAATATGGCAAAGCCTGAAATAGTACAAGCCAGAACAGTAGAATGACATAGGTAGGCTCTACCATGGAAACTAGTAAGCACACGAAGAACCAAAACAGAATGAAACACAGAAGTTACATGAGTACAGAATTAGAATACAACTGGAGGAGTTGACCAAGAGAAAGAAGGAAGCACAAGCTGCAGCCAGGAAAGGCAAAAAAAAAGTCCTAGAAAGCCACTGAAGTCACAAATTGAACAAAAAGCCTAAACGCAAAAAGGAAAACTGGCAGAGAAACATGGGGAGAAGGGGGGGGACAGAGCCCCAGCAGAGTCTCTGACTGCATCGAAGAAACAGTGCTTTCAAATGAGGCTAGAGGAAGCTGGCTTAAATAGCTCAATGGGGGTCGGTGGCTAGAAGCTCCTACCCATTTAACTCTAGACATAGCCTTTGTGTTCCCAGGAAAAGGTAAACCTCAAAGATAAAAATTAAAATAAAACTACCTAATAATTATACAGAAGGCAGCATGGTCTAGTGGTTAGAGCACTTAACAGTGAAACTAGTCATCTCAGCTTTGAATCTCACTACAGACACCAATTAACTGCAAGGCTCTAACCAAAATAAAAATCAGCCACAGACACACAAAGGTCCAATGGGTTTTCAACAGAATAAGTTCCTTGCCCCCACACCATCACTGGCACAGACCCACCTTAAAGTATTCATCTTATATTTCATTAATTTCCTATACATATCTCCCCGCATTCTGCAGTATTAATACTTATGCAAGAAAACAGGATCTGTGTGTCTCAGGCTTCATCTCATCTTTCTGCTTTCCCATTTGCTGAAGTCATCAACTTCTCTTTGTGAAATCATAACCATTTCCATAGCAACACATTGTGATGTAAAGACAGAGATTTATGAGTTCAGTTTGGGCGGGGGGAAGCAGGAGAGGAGATGAAAGTTTGTGGAGCAAATATTCTGTTTTCATATATAGTAGGTGTTCTCAGTAATAAAAGTTGAGAGAGAGAGAGAGAGAGAGAGAATTAAATATGAACTGAATTGTTTCTAATTATATTTTAAAGGTTTTCCTGACTACTGAAAAATCCCTTTCACTGCCAAGAGTATTTTACACTTCTATATCATATTATTTTTCTTCATTGTTCACTACATTATTTAAAATTAAAATATCCGTATGTTCCCTTTAAGAAAAATTGGGGAAACGATGAATGTTTTTATTGGCAGACTCTGAACTTTTTATAGGTAGCAATGTACTGACAATATATGATCATGTGACCATGAAACAGAGCTGGAAATGTTATTTATATTCACAAATTTTTCAGAAAAACTCAAGAAAGCCTATTATTTAAAAGAGAAGTGTAGAAAGCTATATCTTGTTGAGCATCTCTATGTCTGTATACTGTAGATACAGCAAAAATATTTTGTATAGGTAGAACATGTTAAAGGAGTGGTATTCTATTTAATTTCTAACAAATAATAGGTGAAAAAAGGCAATGTGTGCTTTTGATTTCTTTACAATTTCTATACTGTACATGAAAATCAGGTCATATATAAATGCTACAGATTTTTAAATTCTTCTGGTGCAAGGCTAACTAGCTATACAAACATTTGTAAATGATTAGCACTGACAGATTTGCAAGGCATATATTGTTTTCACAATTTTGTTTTGAAGTTTTGGGTGGGCTAAAAAGCTATCACTATAAATAATGAGTCAAATAGCTTACTGTAGATCTTTGAAATCTGCAGCAACAGGCCTGTTTATTAAAACCAACAATGTGTATGCTATACATCTGTGCATTTATTCAAAACAGTTCTTGCACTGATGAATGTCTAAAGCTGATTTGCGGCATTTTGGGTTACCTACCTCACATTCCTTGTACTGGGTTATATAGACATTTTGTAAAAAAATAGACAAAATGCTGCACTTCCAAGTTGGACTCTGCTAAACTTGAATAAATACATGTTGCAATGCAGGATACTCTTAGTAAATATAGTGAAAAAGAGGTAAACAACAAATACTGTAAGTATACATTGCATTCCAATTAGTATATGGTGTAACGTTGTTCCAACCCAATTTTTATCTGAGCTGAAATGCTGTTGTACCACAGTTAAAAGGTCATGGAATGCTGTTCAACCCTTCTGTGGTACAACAACATTACAGCTGATTTGAGAAGCACACAAGCCACACCAACAGAAACCACAGGATCAACCAGATTAAACAATGTGACAATGGAACAAACAGACACTCACATAATCCCACAGATGCAGTATCAATCAGATACACTAAAGAAATATGCAGGATCAACCAGATATGTTCTCCTACGTAATAAATAAAATGCAGGATCAAGCAGATATTTAAAAATTACTTACAAAAAAAGATTCAGTTCATCCACGTCCTCTTGCTAAGCGAGAGATACAGCCACCGTTTTTTTTCTTAAAAATCCCTCCAAACCTGATTATCAACCAATGAGAGCGTACGAGACAAATGTAGAGATGTCTTGTCCCTAACAACCACACAACTCACCCTAGTAACTTTCAGAATAAGGCATGGATGGCAAAGACTTCTTCTATTAAAAAAACTGCTCAAACTATATAAACATTAATTCTGGGGGCACCATGCACTACAAAATAGTGGATGGGCAACTATATGCAGAACCAGTGCGATCTGCCTACTTAGGGATTTGATTCAGTGGAATCAGAACCCCTCTGTGGCATAACACAATGGTTCTGCATAGTTGTCCATCCACTATTCTTTATATTGTTGTCACAAACACTGTGCAATTTAGGAACTCTAATCAAATAAAGTACAGAAGAAAGTTTGGATTTTGTAATTTTACAGTGTGTACCCATTCCAGAGGTACTGCATCACATTTATGCACTTTTAACACAGAGCCCTGGCAAAAATAGGCACTAAACACTCACATGTCTTCATGCCCTCTCTGCTCCACTGAGGAGGGCCTCCTTGTAATTCCCAGGGCAAGGTTAAGAAACTTTGGTGACTGGGCCTTTCAGGTACTTGGCCCAGTCTTGTGGAACTCTTTCCCAAGAGTTCTGAGGGAGACCCTTAGTGTATTTTAAAAGGAAAAAAATGGGTTACATAATGGAAAATGCAGAGCATTGATTCTCTAGCCTGCAGATATTCAGGACACTGTGGTACAAAGAGTGTTGGGTGCAGTGATGAAAGTGGTTCAAAAGAAGTACAGGAACTGTATTTAAGTCCAAAAACCTAGCCTTGCTAGGGGGATCCGGGGGAATGCCCTTCCGGAAAAATTTTCAAAAAAAAATGAGTCGATTTGGTGCATTTTAGAGAATTCTGGATCATAATCTGGTTGTAAGTAAATGTTGGATGCAAACACAGAGTCACAGTATGCATCATATTGATGTGTCCACTCCAGGTGGGTGTGTGGGCCTGTGTCAACTTTCAAGGTACCCCCCCCACTGTCAGCTTTCAAGGTGACCCCTATATACCTCAGTCCATCACTGGCTGTTACTGCTACTACTTCTCACCACAGGGGTTAAATTGGGCAGGATACCACAGAAACTCAATTCCACCACCACCTCAGATGTTATGACACTTCCACCACCTCTGCAATCCATTTACTGTTACAATAGAGTTGCCTGACTAGTGCTGGGACTTCAGTCACCGCTGGTCTGGGCTTGCTTGCTCTTAAGATTGGGGGGGTGTATGGTACTATCACCAGGTGCTGCTCTCCTCTAGCTGGTGGCCTGCTTTAGTGTTGCCTCTCTCGGTGTTGTGTACTGCTGATGCTGGTCCTCCTGGATGGGGCCACTCCTCTTTTTTTTTTTCACTCCTGAGTCCCAACTCCTGGCGGCTGCTCTTGCTCTGGGCTGGCCCACTCGCTTCTCTTCTGTACCTCCACTAGTCCTGGGGCCTGGATCCTCATCTTCTGACTTAGCAGCTGCAAACTGCCCTGCCCAATCGACAACCCCGGCCTGCACAGTTGCTCACAGCCCACCAATGACTCCTTCTGACAGGATGCCACTAGTCTGTGGCATGCCACACACAAGTTCCCCAATCCCAGTTCCCTGCCTCATACCTCTCAACCTTTTGCCTCATGAATCAGGGACTAGGCTTAAAATAATCAGGGACAAAGACCCACAATCAGGGGCACATCTTAAAAACTGGTACTATTCACTTGGAAAGCTGGTAGAATAAGGGAATTTGTGTAAAGATGCATTTTCTGAAGATGAACAAGTCTGTTACTTTAATGTTTGACATTATTCATGCTTTTAAACCCCACTGTTCTGTCACTAAAGCACAAATTTTACGAGGGACAGCAGAAAAGTTTGAGGCACAATCAGGGACATCCCTGAAAATCAGGGACAGTTGAGAGGTATGCCCTGCCTTCCCTTGATTCGTCACCCTCAGAGTTTAGATTGCCCACCTGAGTCTCCTTGTGACTGCTTTTCGACTCGTTTCTCTCATCTTCTTGATGCTGCCTCTTTGCCGATTGTCCCTCATGGTGGTTCAATAAAATCTGTCTCTTCGCATCGCCTCATTGCCCGCTTCAATAATTAATCCCCCCCGCCACTCAATCAACATTTATGCTCTCAGACTCTGAGTGAAGGGATTTCAATGCCAAATTTAAAAAAAAATATGCCACAGGACCACTGGGGCGGGAGGGTGAGGAGAACTCTCGCTGCGCTTGTGTCAGGAAATATCGCCATCATGAAAAGAGCTGGCAGTCAGGAAGGGGGGGTGAGAAGCTGCCAATCTGCCAGCCATCCTTTACCTGGGTGACACATAGTACTCCATATCTGGTCTTTCCACTTGCAGTTTTGCATGTGCTCACTACTGGAACATGATCCCCAGGGAAAGTGTTTCATTTTTTGTCTGTCTGACATGAAAGCTTCCTTCTACTGTAGAGTCGAAGGAAGCTCTCATGTCAGACAGACGAAAAATGAAACTTTTTCTCTGGGGATCATGTTCCTGTAGTGAGCACATGCAAAATTGCAATGGCAGGTTGGGGACCGATAGTTTGTGGCCCAAATCCGATCCGCAGCCACACAGTCCTCTTCAGATACGGTCGGAGGATGACCTAGGTGGAATAGACATCTTGTAAGCCTGTTACGGTTCCTTTACCAAATATACAAAGATCGAGGAAGGCCTAAACTGTTAGGATTGTCAAAAGAAAAGGGGAATCCTGCCTCCATTGATCTGCATATATTTGGTAAAGGACGCCGCCCCCCGCATTTGGAGTATTTCCAATTTCCTACTGAAAGTCGTGAAGTGAGTCCATGTTTTCCACTACCAGGCAAGCAGTAACCACATCAAATGATAAAAACGCACCAGCGGTTGCCTCACCTAATTATTTCAGACAGGCTACCTGAAAGGATGGGACCAGAGAGTAGTGGGGGAACCGGCAAGATCAGTATCCTGGATGTTGGTTGGACGGGAGTTCCTTTTTTTCTGTTCGATCCTCCAGTCCGACCCAACTCTCGCTCAGCTGCTCGATTTGATGCTGTCCCTGACTTTTCCCACACAGTCGCACACACAACGTCGACAAGAGGATGGCAGTTATTCATGGCACTATTTGCCGCGCGGCAGTCGTTGATGAGCTATTGGTGAGGTAGTTTCACCAATCATTTGGATTATGTTATGGACATAAGAAGAACTACGTCCACAACACAAACCGTGATTGGTGGAAACTACCTCATTGACCAATCTCTTCTGATCAGCTGCCAGACCGGACTCCTCTAACCCCAACCCCTCACCTCCCAACAAGCGAGTTTAAAAAACACACACAATGATTTTTGGCAATGATGTGCATGCCTAATGTGAATCTGCACTGCACGTCAACACAAATACATTCTTTTCTTGTATAAGTACCGAAACGGTGTTCCGGTCACAGAAAAAGTACCGGAACACCGTTCCGATGTGTTCCGGCTCACTTTCATCACTGGTTGGATGATTAAAGAGGAATTGTTATCAACAGGGAGGTTAGGTGACTTACTCTGGTCACACAATATACAAGTACAGCATGTTTGAATCAAACCCTATTCTGTTGGATGAATGAAGCTTGTTCAGAACTCTTTGCTTTAACCTCTAGGTTGTACTGCCAGTTGTTATTCAAAAACTACACATTTAAAGACTGGCCCCATGATGCCAGGTCAGTAGGTACATAGCCACATTTGCATCTTGTAAACCTGAGTTCACACCCAAAATTGTTAGAGAAACGGCTGTAAGAGAGGGAATGGAATAAGACAAAAGTTAGTGTTGTGGAAGCCCCAAAAATCTGCACTGGATATACAAAACAAGTATTATAAATGTAGAAAGTGTTGTAATAATACCTTAAAACACACTTAATAAAACAATCAATTTCCTATTTAACCTACAGTCAATGGAGGGCCAAGATCCTCAGTGACATCATTTCCTGTTAGCAGCCTAAAACATGTGGCTGCCTCCAGCCCTTAATTACAGGCTGATTTACATATGAATAACTCTGGTTTGCCAAGACTCACAGATAAACATAACGGCTCACTCAAATTAGCTTTTTATGGTCTTTCAGACATTAAGAAACCCTGTTGATGACAGTTCCCCTTTAAACTCTGCTGATATAGTTGTGGCAATGTTAGGAATTTAGCACTACACATAGTGGGTTGAAGTTTCCAACTTTGTGGGTCTTACACATAGCAAGTTGCTTTTTCTTATTGCCATTTAATAAAAAAAAAACATTCCAACTTTCTGTAGCATAACACCAAACCTTCCCACACCACCAATTTAAATACATCCCCCCACACTGCACCCAGCTCCTTTTTCCTCCTCCTGTTTTCTACTGAAGTTGCTTTTATAAGTATAAATAAATAAATTTCCACCCCAGTGCAGAAGAATCCAGTTCCCAGTTTCCCACTTCACTCATCACAGTCCCATTCAGATAAGTAGTGTTAGTGTCTGTACATTACCACACCCATCCACTGGCACCTGGCACTCTCCTCTCCCTCATCACCCAAAGAAAAGGATACAAGAAGCAGACAGTGGACACCTGTAAAAAAGAAGACTGTCCCCTGTACCACCAAACAGCCTTCAGCAATGATTCATTCACAATGAATGAATTGTTAAGGGAGTGCATGCAGTAACCACTGATTGGTCAGCTTGGTCAGCTCAGATTACAGTTCATTAAACAATATCTAGAGGAGGCATGGTAGAGGTTCCACTGACAGCATGGGTGTTCCCACTTCTGCAGTTATGAGCATATTAGAAATTTCTTTTATTTTTATTAAGCACTGAGGTTATTTCCTTCTTTAACTATTTTTGTGAATACAATATAGGATAGTTACTATAAAATAAGTATGGACAGTGTTCTTAAAGATACACAGTGGATTTATAGAGTTGAGTATTAATCTGAAAGCTTATCATATTTGCCTGTTATTCTTTATTATTAGAATTCAAGGAGTTTCATAATCATTTATTTAGTTTTATTATAATATATTGGGAAATTTTACACTAGCAAAGTACCTGGAACAGATTACTGTAAGATGGACATTTCCATGCATGGCCCATCAAGCACTTTTTTATTGTTCTCTGAACTTAGCCCATTAAATTATCTGTTATATGTATTCTATTTTTAATTGTGCTTTATTTTTATTATGTAATCAGATGCCCTGAAGAAGAGGTTATATCTCAAATTATTGGTCCCCATACAGTGCAATACTGACACTATTTCTAGTGCCAGTTACGTAAAAAAATTAAAGACACTGCTAACATTTGAAAACTGCCAGAAATGGGTCATTTTTTCAATATCCATTTAGAGTATTTTGTGATCCTTGGTGATGCTCTGGCCATTCACTACTTCATCTGCAGCCAGTAGGATACTTTTGTCCCTCCTTCTTGTCCCTCTCACCTCCCTGATAAGTGTGGGCACAGACAGTATACACATAAATGGCAACCCGATGATTGAAAGTGGATCAGCACAGCTGCCAGAGTATACTCTCTAAACAGACATTCTCTTGTAGTACTCAGTTTTACTAAACTCAATTGCAGCACTTGTAAAGGAAATTGTTACTACAAATTCCACAGAAGCATTTCAGTCACCATTGTCTGAATCCTGACTTTGGCTGAGAAGGGAGAGCTGTTTCTTGGCTGTTTCCGTGCAAGCCTTAAAAAGTATTGCACTTTACTGCATCACCTATGTTTATTGATGGCTATTGATATTTTTTGGCCATATCAGCAACATTAGGCTATATACTTTCACAGCCCTCCCTCCCCAGCCAAAGTCAGGATTCATACAATGGCGGCTGAAATGTTTTTGTGGAACTTGTGGTAAGAGTTTTTTATACAAGTGCTGCAACTGGGTTTAATAAAATGTCACTACAAGAGAATGTCTATTTAGTGTTCTTCTACATGTGAGTATACCCTGGCAGCAGTGCTGACCCACTTTCAATCATATGGTTGAACTTTACATTTATAATGGATGTTACTTTTACACTCTAGAGTACTTGTGCACCTTTTCTGGTTTGTAACAGTTGTTTTAACTGCGGCAGTGAGCACCTTTTAATCCTGTTGTGTATTCAGTGTGTGGGCACATGCTCATGACTGCCAGGAGAAGGGAGAGCCCCATACCACCAGTGCACTCTGAAAAGCTAATATTCTTCAGGTGAAGCTACCTCTGGCTGAAAGCTGAAATACTGAACTTAGAATCTGCAAGAAAGCAAGTCTTGCTCACAGCAGAGGGAGGCGAACCTTACTTTACAATTTACAGTTGTTCTTTGGTTTGTAGCAGATTCAGCAGAAAAGCTAATATTCTTCAGGTGAAGGATACTTCTAACTGAAAGGTGAAATAGTGAACTTAGAATTATCAGGAAAGACAGTCTTGCTCACAGCAGAGGGAGGTGTACCTTACTTTACTTGTTACAATTATTATTATTGCTTTCAGTGGAGAGGCTTGCAATACTGCTTTGCAGATTTGGGAGTTTAAACCCAGATGGATTGAAATACTGTTTACTGTGTCTGTTCTTGTGCACAGCTGACTTATTTTGGGGCTGATTGCTTTCAGAGCACAAATCACCAGGCTGTATTGGGGCTGGGGAGGTTTACCTGTGTCTGACTCAGATGTTTGGATTTTTCTCTGTTTGATTAGCAGGGTATTTTCTGTTAAATTGTTGTGTAGGGCATCTTGCTGACAGGAAGATCAACACTCATTGTAGCAGTTGGTCAGAGCTTTTAGCTGATTGCTTTGTGAGGGCACAGTTTAGGCCTTACCCCTTCCCTCACCCCACCCACCCCTGATACCATTTCTTTTATACCTGGGGTTCTGACATCATTTTCTCAAGACGGCAAGGTGCATACCACTGTCCTATCCTTTCTAGCACACTGCACTGACAATATAAGCATACACATTGTATAATATACATATATTTATATATAACAAAACAATCATTAAAAAATGTAAACAGGATAAAAAAGAAGGTAAACAGACATGTGGGTAGTAGTGCAATGTAATGGTTGTGGGGTAGCAGTCTTCTGAGAGCCTTTCAGGAGGATGAGATGCAGCCCTATTTGCAGAAAGCTCTCTGCCCTGAGGGAGCAGGCTGCCCCTCTTCACACCACACTGGACAGTAGTAAGGGAACCTCCCCCACCCAGGGAGCACCAGAGCCACCAGCACTACCTCAGAAGTTGTGAAGAAAGCCCAGCAGTTGGACCACAGTGTGCTTAGGGAGGGTGAGGGTGGTGGAACAGAGCCACACCCAGACAGTTGTACCACTCCACAATCCATACACCATTCTGATGGAGCATAGCTCCCATATGGATGCATCCACAGAGGAAACTAAAGAAGTTGTGGACAACTGTCACAAGGGAGCCCCACAGGAAGGAGGCAGAGGACACCACAGGGAAAGGAAGCAGCTCCTGGTGGGGTGGGGAACTCAATCATTAGGGGGATAGAACTGGGGGAAGCAGGGAAAACTGAAGTAAGGTGCCTGCCTGGTGCCATGGCTTGGAGAGATAGGAAGCGCATCCTCAGGATCATGAGAACAGCTGCATAGGAGACTGAACTGAACATCGTTGTCCACATAGGGACAAATGACTTGATTCAACATGAGATTAGAGCAGTGCAGGAGGAGTTTGAGGAGTTGGGGAGGGGCCTAAGGCAAGTAGTACACACAGTATCCTTCTCAGAGGTGCTGCCTGTTTATGGCAAGGGTGAGACGAGGGTACTTTGCACCATTCGATTCAATGGATGGTTAAAAAATGGTGCAGAGCACAGGGGTTTGGCTTCATTTGGGAACTGGGGTTCCACCTGGAGGGACATCAGCCTATACTGGCAGGATGGTCTGCATCTGTCCAGGAAGGGAACAAGTTGTCTGGGCAATTGGTTTAAATGCTTCATTGGCAAGCTTTTACACTAGTCATGGGGGAGACACTTATAAGCAGTAGGGAATTCCCAGCCTCCCCCTACAAAACAGGGTACTAAATGAGGTAAAGACCAAGGTACAAAGGTCAGTAGAGAGCAGGACGGGGTGAATGGAGAAAGCAAAGTCAATGAGGACAGGGACAGTGCTACAAGAGGTAAAGCAATCAAAAAATGGAGAGCAATGAGTACTAATGCCCATAGTCTGGGTAACAAGCTTCCTGAATTAGTAGCCTTGATGGAGGAGGAACACCTGGATATCGTGGCAATCACAGAAACATGGTACACACAGAACCATGACTGGGATGTAAACATACCAGGATACACTATCTACAGGAGGGACAGGGAGGGTAAAAGAGGAGGAGGAGGAGGAGTAGCTCTCTACATAAAGGAAGAAATCAAAGCTATAGAACAAAAGATTAAACAGGGAGGAGAGGAGAGGAAGCATGGAGGGTCAATTTGGAGACAGGCAATGGTGCCACAATCTGCACAGGGGTTGTATCTAGACCCCCATCTCAGGGGGAAGACATGGACAAGGAAATGATAGGAAGTATCCTTAGAATGGCAGAAAAAGGGGAAATATTGCTAACAGGGGATCTGAATATGCTAGATGTTAATTGGAGTGCATTTGCAGCAGCCACTTCTAAGAGTGGGGTCATTCTAGATGCCCTACAGGGGGCATGCCTTAGACAACTAGTATTGGAACCCACTCAAGAGGGAGCAGTCTTAGACCTGGTACTCTCAAATGGAGATGGCAAGAGGATCACAGATTTAGAAGTGGGTAGCCATCTGGGAACTAGTGACCATCGAACAGTATGGCTCACAATAAACACAACAGTAGAGTCAAGCCATACAAAGGCAAAGGTACTGGACTTCAGGAGGGCTGACTTTGCCAAAATGGGTGAGTGCCTAAAGAATGCACTAGCAAAAGAGCAGGAAGGAGGGGTGGAAGAACAATGGGGAATAATCAAAACTGCCATCACAGAGGCAGCAAGCTTTTGTGTGAAGCAAAGAAACAAAACAAAATGATGTAAGAAACCACTATGGTTCTCAAAGGAGGTGGCAGGGAAGGTTAGGGAGAAAAAGAAAGCATTCAGGAAGTACAAGGAATCACAGAAGGAGCAGAATACAGAATTGTATCAATTAAAGCAAAAGGAAGCAGGGAAGGCAGTCAGAACAGCAAAGGCCCAAACCGAGGAAAAGATAGCCAACTCAGTTAAGAAGGAGGATAAAACCTTTTATAGGTACATCAGGGAGTGAAGGAAGACCAAGGGAGGGATAGTGAGGCTTAATAATGGGGAGGGGGTGGACAGAGGGTGACTGTGAAAAGGCAGAGATACTAAACAAATATTTTGCTCAGTATTCACAAATGAAGAGGGGGAGGTACCTAAACCAATCAATAGAAACGATCTAGATACGGGAGTTGGTACCAGCCCATTCACAGAAGAAAGGGTTCTGAAAGAACTCTTAAAACTGAAGGTGGACAAAGCAATGGAGTCTGAAGGGATTCATCCCTGAATTCTAAAAGAACTAAGGGTAGAACTAGTGACACCACTGACTATGACTACCCTCTTTAACAAATCATGGGAGGATGAGGTGGTACCTGAGGACTGGAGGAGGGCAGATGTTATTCCACTTCACAAAAGTGGGAGCAGGGCAGAAGCAGGAAATTATAGACCTGTTAGTTTAACCTCAGTGAAAGGGAAACTGATGGAATCATTTCTGAAGGAAAGAATTGTTGAGTACCTAGAGGCCAGAGGGGCACAGGACCCAAGGCAGCATGGATTCACAGCTGGAAGGTCATGTCAGATGAATTTAATAGATTTCTTTGACTGGGTGACCAAAGTAGTAGATCAAGGAGGGGCTGTGGACATGGCCTACGTAGACTTTAGCAAGACATTTGACATAGTCCCACACAGAAGATTAATATACAAGTTGGCAAGCCTGGGAGTGGGTCCCAAGCTGGTAGCCTGGGTAAAGAATTGGCTGGAGAACAGAACACAGAGGATAACAGTAAACGGAGTCCACTCCGAAGAAAGGGGGGTTCCTAGTGGGGTGCCACAGGGTTCAGTACTAGGACCAGTCCTCTTTAATGACTTTATAAGCAACATTGCAAAGGGACTGGAAGGAAAAGTATGTCTATTTGCAGACAACACAAAGATCTGCAACAGAGTTGATGCACAAGGTGGGGTGGAAAGGATGAGAAGGGACTTGGCAAGGCTGTAGAAATGGTCATATGTATGGCAGCTTAGATTCAATGCTAATGTAACCCCCCCTCCCCCATTACCAGGAGTTACTAGAATCCCAGTTAGACCTACTGGTAGGCAGGGAAGGCAGGTAGTGAAACTCCAGTTAAATGGGTTTCACACTGTCTCACTCTGTTCTCAGTCTCAGCTGAGACTGAGGGATGACATCATTTTAGAACTGTCACAGCTGCATAAGCCACACTGGAATGTTGCAGTTGGAGGTTAGAGTAGAATGTTGGGGAATTTGAAGTCAGTCTGTTGCAGTCTGTAGTAGAGGAATGAGGTGCTCTGCTGTAAGCAGGCCCTCAGAGTCCTAAGCTCTGTCAAAGAGCTATTTTTTTTGTAGAGGTGTGTGTTCTCACCTGAAGAGGAACACAAGAAGAGCTAAATGAAGTGGTAGAGACCACTTTCAGTGGTTCAGGGGCCCATCCTTTAGGGGATGGGGGAAGGAATCAGCCTGTTTCCAGGGGCAACCCCCCTGTTCTGGCTAGGGAAAAAGAAGCTGCCTGAGTTAATTTCGTGCTGAGGCACCAGCAGTTCTGGACAAGATTTCTTTGAAAAGACAATGTCTGTGGGGCACCTACAACCATGGGGTGAGGTCGCTCTGCTAAAGGGCCAATGTGTTTTCACCTGAAACAAGATGAAACTGAAGTGACTGTTACTGTGTGGTCAGGAAAAGACAGCCAAGTGCAGTTTGGAAGATGTGAGGATTGGACTGCTTAACTCTGTGGGGGGGTCTAGAGTATTGGACACAGCCACTTATTAAGTATGTTCAAGTTCAGCACAAATGGGATGTAAAGACAGAAGACTGAATGTGAATACATTTAAAGAGAATCTACACAGCAAAGTGTTTTCAAGGATGAGGTGTTACAGTCCAGAGAAATGGCTGGGTATGAATTATGGGAGCGAGAGGTGGGAGACCCCCCCCATCAGTAATAACCAAATTTACCTCTTCGGGTTTGGTTTGGGACACCTGTTGCTTTCTCTCAGGTACTTGGCCAGTGCCTGAGGAAAGTACCCAGACGTGGGATTGATGAGGAAGATTCCCTGATGGAGCCAGAAGTGCACATAGGTGGTTTAGGGAGCCACCAGTAAATGTTTCCATGCTATCTGGAAAGTGTCCAAAGGGCTGGCATGATAGTCGAGCCATGGAAGGAAGGTAGTCCAAGTGGCTATCAAGGGAGCTGAGCCAGGGAAACCCAGAGCAGAGTACAAGTCCGGGCTGTGTGCCCAGTGTGTTTCAAAGCCTGAGGGCTAAAGTGAAAATGGATGTGTTGTGATCTCCATAAATCTGCATTACCAGGAGTGTAGCCCCGTGGGGGTCCATCTATGCTTTGTTATTCTGCTGGATGTGAATAAAAGCCACACTTTAGAATCCCACTTCTGATATTGGACATTACAGTTATTGCTTCCTGTGTCTGGAGTTACTTGGGTGCCCCTGTTGCAGAGTAGCCAAACCTAGCCAATATGCCGAGTGACATATTTCTCCCCGAACCCAGCCTACCAGGTAGTACTGTCAAGATGGAAACTGCATACCTGGCTGGGGGTTACACTAAGAAGTGCAAAGTAATGCACCTGGGAAACAAAAACCTAGGGGAAGAGTACACAATGGGGGTGAGATACTAACAACAACAAAAATGGAAAGGGACCTGGAGGTAGTCATATCTGATGACCTAAAGGTGGGCAAGCAATGTGAGAGGGCAGTAAGGAGGGATGGGGAATACTAGGATGCATAGGGAGAGGCATCACCAGTAGAAAACAAGAAGTTGTTATCCCTCTGTACAGACAGCTGGTGAGACCCCCATCTGGAGTACTGCATGCAGTTCTGGAGGCCCAATCTCTGCAAAGACAGAGCCAGGATGGAGGCGGTACAGACGAGAAAAACTAAGATGGTGCAGTGTCTGCACCAGAAGATATATGAAGAGAAACTCAAGGAGCTTAATATGTATAGCCTCGAGGAAAGGAGGGAGAGGTGAGACATGATAGAAACTATCAAGTACCTCAAGGGAATCAACAAAGTCCAAGAGGGTAACATCTTTCAGTAAAAGAGGTGTGCAAGAACAAGGGGCCACAATCTGAAGATTGAGGGGGGACAGCTCAGAGGTAATGTGAGGAAGTATTTTTTCATGAAGAGGGTTGTGGATGCATGGAACAGCCTTCCGGAGGAGGTTGTGGAGTCAAAAACAGTGGTGGATTTCAAGAATGCATGGGGACAGTCATAAGGCAATTCTAGTAGGTGGGGGTAGGAAAATGTAGGCTGTTTGTTAACTAGGATCTGCAGCTTATCCACTAGGTAGGGAAATGGGCAGACTGAGTGGGCCTAGCGGTCCTTATTTGCCATCGAATTCTATGTTTCTATGTTACCATGCCACCTCAAAGTTCACTCAGTGAGCTGTATACTGAGCCACCAATCTGCAAGAGGAGAGCAGAAGCTTGTGGCTCTCTTGTGGTTAGAGCACTGTTGAAAACTGGGAAATCACAGGTTCAACACCTTCCCCAAAGAAAAATACTGACTGTGTGACCCTGTGAAAGTCATTAAACCTTCTAGTGTTCTAGTCCATGCAGCTGCAGAAATGGGCCTAAGCTGATACCCAGTGGAAAGGAGATGTTACATCTCAGCAGCTGGTTCCCAGTCTACTCTGCCTATCCAAACGCAAGTCTTGTGTCTCACCCTGTCTACTTTGCTCACAGACCTCAGCAGAAATCACCATGGCATCCCTTGTCCCCTTCTCATTCCACAAACTGCACTACCACTTGTTAACATACGTCTTTACCTCACTAACCCTGCCAAGTGCATTACTAAAATATTCAAGCAAATACTGAGGTACTGAACAGTGCTTGCTAGTTGTGTTGTGCTTTTTTCGTTTGCATTCTGTTTTTGCTGTATTGTACATTTTGCTTGCATTCACATATTTTTGTTGTTCAGTGCTTTTTTGTTTGCATTAATTTTTTAATTGTGCTATGCTTTTTAGCTTGCATTCACTTTTTAGTTGTGTTGTGCTTTTTTGCCTTCACTGCATAGTTGTGCCATGCTTTTTTGATTACATTCACTTTTTAGTTACACTGTGCTATTTTGATTGCATCCACTTTTCAGTTGTGCTGTGCTATTTTATTTGCCTTTACTTTTTATTTGTTCTATGCTTTTTTATTTGCAGTCACTTTTTAGTTGTACAGTCAAACACTGATTAACTAGACCAGCTGGGGATGTAGAATTTGTTTGGATAATTGATCGTCCAGATAATCGAGGTTTGACTTTATGAGGTAAACGTTTTGGGACCAGGTCACTAGTCCATATGAAAGAATAATCCAGATAAACGGTGTCCGATTGATCAAGGTTTGACTGTACTTTATTTTTTTGTTTGCATCTGCTTTTTAACTATGCTTAACATTTGTGTGCTACTATTTTTTCATTCATCATTTTTTGATGCCTTTTACTGTTTTTGTTTGCATTTTATTTTTTTGCTTGTGGCTTGCACTTTATGTTTCTTTTGTTACTTTATTTATGTGGCATCACACTTTGCATTTGGTTTTGTTGATTTTCTTTTTTTGTTTACATTTCATTTTATGGTTGTTGCTTTATTTACTTGATTACATTTAACTTTTTTTATGTGCATCGTGCGCACACATGCAGTGAACATTTTGTTAGGAGAGTGGGTTTGGAGATACTGTCAGTCCAATACAGAGTGGTCTGCAAGGCGCTCATCAGTGTCACAACAATCATCAGCCAGGCTTATCATGATGTTCTGGCTAGCTGGGCAGAAACTTTGTGTAGTTCAAATGAGAAAGCTGACCCAATCATAGGTTGGCTCTTTCCTTCTATCTACATAATGCTGCCCAGAAAGCACAGCTGATCTGTCATGATCAGCCTAGTGAAAACCATTCCTCATAGTTTCTTTTTTTTTTTATTACACCCAGTGAGTGAGAAAACTGTCCATTGATGTCTGTTGCTGCTGCCACTGTAACTGCCCCCCCCAGACCAACCCTTGTTAATATTCCGGCATGGGGATGCCCAGTCCCCTGTGGCAGCTGCTACCCCCCCATCCTGCTCATTTGAAGGGGGGCTCATAAGACAGAGGTAGTATTGCTTGGAACAGAGAAGCAAAAACAAAATCCAGGTTTGAGAGGCAAGATTAGTACTAGGTTAGTACAAACTGGAAGCAACCCAGACAGAGCAAAAAGTGCATTTTATTAGTACAGATGTATTAATACCTAATTTAAGTGCAGTGTGGTAGGGAGGAGGGGCAGGAGGGAGGTGGGGGTGAGGGAAATTGGAGAGGGAAGGATGAGTCAAGCCAAGAGCTAACCCATCCAGGATGCAGAGAACCCTGCAAGGGGCAAAGCGAGGTGGTAACTAGAAAAGAGTTTGGGAAGAGAGGGTGAAGGGCATGGGAAAGTTGGGGGAATGTTAGGTTAGGTAGGGGTGTGTAGTTTAGGTGGGTCGGTAGTAGTAGTGGAAGAGGGAAGGAAAGAAGCTTGGCTAAAAACTAGACCTCTCCAGTATGCTGAGATCCTGCCAAAGGGCAGGAATTAGGCAAGAACAAAAGAAAAGGATGACAGGGATGGAGGAGGGAAGGAAAAGGCTTGCCCTGTGCTAGACCCTTCCAGGATGCTGAGAACCCTGCTGGGAGAAGGAGTAAGCACAGGCAATCTGGTAATGTGGGTAGATGAAAGGGAGCGGTAGAAGCAAGAGGGTAAGAGGTAGTAGAAGAGTGAGAGTGCTGAGTAACTGGCACAAGGAGAGGTTTGAATGGGATGGCACGTACAGCGGCCTAGGCTCATAGGGGAACTATTTAGGGAGGATTAAAACAGGAGCAACTAGAGGAGAGAAAGTTATGTAAGGCAGAGACTAGGGAAGAGGAGGAGTGTAGCCTGACCAACTGATGAGAGTGGTTCGACGGGGGACCAGCAGTGTGCGAGAGTCTGTGGATTGAAGGGAGTGGGAGGGAGAAGGGGGAGCAAGAGTTCTAGGGAGGAATTTCACCTAGCCAGAATTTGGAGGTGAGTTTGGCGCAATGAGTGAGGCACATTGTTTGCAAGTGGGGAAAGGACAAGCATGGTAGTGGTTGCAGTGATGAGTGCTAGAAGGAGCATCAAGGGCAAAGCAACAAAAGGAGTTAAAGACAGTGTCCAGTCTGGTTAGGGAGGATTTGGAAGCAGCACCATAGACTACATCACAGTAGTCAAAAATTGGGAGGGTCATCTTCTGGACTAGTCTATGTTTCTGTGTTTCTTAGTTCACGTCGTGCCTTAGGAGGGATGCAACTATGGTTCCTAAATAAGGCACCAAGCCTGGGGCACAGTTTTTCAGGATGGTGTCTATATGGCTAGAGAAGCTGAGGTGTAGGTCAAGCCAAACTCCAAGGTATCTGAAAGAGGAGGTGTCCTCAAGGATTGTTCCATCAAGGGTGTGGAAAGAGGGTAAGGGGTGTAGCCTAGAGAGTCTCTGCTTAGTGCCAAAGGTCATAGAGACAGTCTTTTTGGTGTTTAGGAATAACTGATGTGAGACAAACCAGAGCTGAACCTGTTGGAAGTCATGTTGAAGGGTGGTTGCTACATCGTCGGGACATTTGCCAGAAGTGAACAAGATGGTGTCATCGGCATACATGCAGATAGAGAAAGAGGGGGAGCAGACTGTGGGTAGGTCATTTAGGAAGATGGAGAAGAGAATGGAGCCAAGCACAGAGCCCGAGGGACTCCTGTGGAGACTTGGGGAAGGGGGATTGCATCCTGAATCTTGACTGATTTAGTTCTGCCTGTGAGGTAAGCTCTAAACCAGTTTTGAGCAGGAGTAGACAAACCAGCAGCCATAAGGGAGTCAAGAAATAGGGCATGGGAGACAGTGTCAAAAGCCTTGGCAAGGTCTACAAAGATGGAAGAGGTGATGAGGCCATTGTCCAGCCTAGTGAGGATGGAGTCTGTGAGCCTGAGGAGGGAGGTGGTAGTGGAGTGGTTCTTCCGAAAGCCAGATTGGAATGGGGTGAAAAAGGAAGAGTCAGCAAGAGAGGCAGTTAGCTAAAAGCGAACCAGGTGTTCTTGGAGCTTGGCAAGGGTGGGGAGAAGGGAAATTGGATGATAGTTGGCAGGGGAGGAGGGGTCACTGCTCTTTGGGAGAGGGAGGGAGGACCACCACATGTTGCCAGGATCAAGGGATGGATGAGGATGCAAAGCAGAGGTTTGGAATTAAGGAGAGAGGGTAGGCAATAGCAGAAGCAGAAAGGTAAAGGAGTTTAGGGTCAAGGTCATCAAGTGAGGAGCCTTTGGAAGGATTGTGAGAGAGACAGTCCATTAGTGTCTCCTCAGGGGAGACAGCAGTGAAGGAGAAGGGAGTGTGGAGTGGAAGGGTTGAGTTCTAGGAGAGGGAGAATGAGGAAAGGAGAGATTTGGGGAGAGGGACTTTAGAAGGGTTGAGGCACAGGAGGTATAATAGGAGTTAAACTGTTGGGCCACTAAGCATGGTTCAGATACTAATGTGCTGTTTATTTTAAGCACTGGGGATGAAGAATTAAAGGGTGGAGAATAGGGCATGGACCACTTTCAAGAATTTGGATGGTGAGTTGATGTTCTTTAGGAAAGATAATTTTAAATATTCAGACTTGGCTAACCTGGTTGCTTTTGCACAGGCATTTCTTGGCATGCAATACTTGGTATAGTCTTGTGGAAGCTGGGAGACCTTACGTTTCCTCCAAGCTTTATCTTGCTCCCTGAGACAGGTCAGTAACTCAGGGGTGAGCCAGGGAAGATGGTTACCCCAAACTCTGGTACATTTGAAAGGGGCATAAGAGTTCTCGGTGACTAGAAATTTATCTTTGAAATAAGCGAGGGTGTGGTCAACAGACAGAGCAGAGGCAACTGGGGTCCAATCAGGGCTGGCTAGTTCACTGAGAAGGAGTTAAGATCTAGGGAGCTGAAGGGGTGGAGCTGCAAGATTTTGTGTGGCTGTTTTAGTTTATGGACTTTCCTCACTATGTAGATTTTGGCGATGATCGCTGAGGGCATCCGGGAGGATGCCTGATTTAATGACTTGGTGGGGGTAGGAGGCGAGAGTCCAGTCTAACAGGGAGTGATTAAGGGTTTTATGATTTAGGCGGGTGGGTTCCAGGATGAGTTGGGAGAGGTTGAGAGCAGCAATGTCATTCTGTGTCTTGGAAGTAGCTGGAGACACCCAGTTTATGTTTACATCTCCTAAAATGTATAGCTTATCTTTATGTGAGAGGGAAGTTATAGAGGTAATGAGATCCGTTGTATCAGAGGGTTTGTCTACAGGATAGAAACATAGAATTTGACAGCAGATAAAGACCGCTTGGTCCACCTAGTCTGCCCATATCCCTACCTGATGGATAAGCTGCAGATTCTAGTTAATCAACAGCTTACTTCCTCCTACCCCCTGCATTAGAATTGCCTTATGTCTGTCCCATGCATTCTTGAATTCTTCCACTATTCCTGACTCCACAACCACCTCAGGAAGGCTGTTCCATGCATCCACAACCATTCTCTGTGAAAAAATGTTTTCTGACATTACTTCTGAGCCATGCCCCCTTGTTCTTGCACATTTCTTTTTCTGAAAGATGCTACCCTCTTGTAGTTTGTTAATTCCCTTGAGATACTTGAAAGTTTCTATCATGTCCCCCCTCTCCCTCCTTTCCTCAAGGGTATACATATAAAGCTGCTTTAGTCTCTCCTCGTATGTCTTCTGGTGCAGACTCTGAACCATTTTGGTTGCCCTCCTCTGAACAGCCTTCACTCTGTCTGTCTTTGCGGAGATGGGGTCTCCAGAATTGCACGCAGTACTCCAGATGTCTGTACAGAGGGATAACAACTTCCAGTTTTCTACTGTTGATGCCTCTCCCTATGCATCCCTGTATCTCCCCAGCCCTCCTTACTGCCTTCTCATATTGCTTGCCCACCTTTAGGTCATCTGATATAATTACTCCTAGGTCATTTTAGATTTTTGTTGTGGTTATTATCTCACCGCCAATTGTGTACTCCTCCCCTGGGTTTTTGCTCCCCAGATGCATTATCTTGCACTTCTTTGCATTAAATCTAAGCTGCAATATATTTGACTATTCCTCCAACCTTGCCAAGTCCCTTTTCATCCTTTCCACCCCACCTTGTGTATCAACCCTGTTGCAGATCTTGTATCATCTGCAAAGAGATATACTTTCCCTTCCAGTCCCTCTGCAATGTCACTTATAAAGACATTAAAAAGGACCGGTACCAGTATTGAACCCTGCGGTACCCCACTAGTAACCCTCCTTTCTTCACTGTGGACTCCATTTACTATTACCAGCTGTGTCCTGTTGTCCAACCAGTGTTTTACTCAGGCCACTACCCTGGGACCCACTCCCAGGCTGGCTAATTTGAGACTGTGTCAAATGCCTTGCTAAAGTCTAGGTAGGCCATGTCCACAGCCCCTCCCTGGTCTACTGCTTTGGTCACCCAGTCAAAGAAATCAATTAGATTTGTCTGACATGACCTTCCCACTGTGAATCCATGCTGCCTTGGGTATGTGCCCCACTGGTCTCTAAGTACTCAACAATTCTTTCCTTCAGAAGTGATTCCATCATTTTCCCTACCACTGAGGTCAAACTAACTGGTCTGTTGTTTCCTGTCTCTGCTCTGCTCCCACTTTTGTGAAGTGGAATCACATCTGCTCTCCTCCAGTTCTTAGGTACCACCTCATCCTCCCATGATTTGTTAAAGAGAGTAGTCAGTGGCGTTACTAGTTCTACACTTAGTTCTTTTAGAATTCTGGGGTGAATCCCATTAGGCCCCATTGATTTGTCCACCCTCAGTCTCAAGAGTTCTTTCAAAATCCTTTCTTCTGTGAATGGACTGGTATCAACCCCCCTATTCAGAGTGTTTCTCTTGTTTGATTTAGGTACCTCTCCTTCCTCTTCTGTTGTGAATACTGAGCAAAAATATTCATTAAGTAGCCCTGCTTTTTCGCTGCCACCCTCTGCCCACATACCCTCCCCTTTATTAAGTCTCTGTATCCCTTCCCAGTCTTTCTTCACTCCCTAATGTACCTATAAAAGGTTTTATCCCCCTTCTTAACAGAGTTGGCTATCTTTTCCTCAGTTTGTGCCTTTGCTATTCTGACTGCCTTCCCTGCCTTCTTCTGCTTTAACTGATAAAGTTTATCCTGCTCCTTCTGTGTTTCCTTATATTTCCTGAATGCTATCCTTTTCTCCTTAACCTTCCCTTCCATCTCTTATGAGAACCATAGTGTTTTTTTCCTTCGTTTTGTTTTGTTGGTTTGCTTCACACAAAGGCTTGTTGCCTCTGTGGTGGCTGTTTTGATTATTCCCCATTGTTTCTCCACCCCTCCTTCTTGCCCGTTTGCTAGTACTTTTCTGAGGCACTCTCTCATTTTCCCAAAGTCAGCCCTCCTAAAATCCAATACTCTTGTTTTTGTATGGCTTGACTCCATGGCTGTGTTTATTGTGAACCACACTGTTTGGTGGTCACTTGTTCCCAGATGGCTACCCACTTCTAGAACTGAGATCCTTTCTCCTTCCCCATTTGAGAGTACCAGGTCTAAGATTGCTCCCTCCTGAGTGTGTTCCAACACTAGCTGTCTGAGGCATGCTCCCTGTAGGGCATCAGAAATGACCCTGCTATTGGATGTGCCTGCAGCAAAGGTACTCCAGTTAACATTTGGCATATTCAGGTCCCCCATCAACAATATCTCCCTTTTTTCTGCCATTTTAAGGATGCCTTCTGTCATTTCCTTGTCCATTTCCTCCCCCTGAAATGGAGGTCTGTACACAACCCCCATGCGGATTGTGGTGCCATTTCCTGTCTCCAGGTGACCCATAGTGACCATCAACTTCCTGTTTACCATTTAGTTCTGTTGCTTTAATCCTTTCCCTTATATAGAGAGCTACTCTTCCTCCTCTTTTACCTACCCTGTCCCTCCTGTAGATTGTGTATCCTGGTATGTTGACATCCTAGTCAGGTTCTCTGTGTACTATGTTTCAGTGACTGCCACAATATCCAGGCATCCCTCATCCATCAAGGCCTCTAGTACAGGAAGCTTGTTACAGAGACTGCGAGCATTGGTACTCATCACCTTCCATTTTTTGATGGTCTTACCCCTTTTAGCCCCATCCCTGTCCTTACTGCCTTTTTCTGCATTTACCCATGTCCTGCTCCCTACTGACTTCTCTACCTTGGTGTTTACCTCTCTAACTACTGTGTTTTGTGAGGAGAGACTGGAATTTCCCTGCTCCTTTTCACAGCCTCCCCCCTTGGCTAGTTTAAATGCTTGCCAATGAAGCATTTAAATCTATCACCTAGGATCCTGGTTCCCCAACGAACAGATGCAGACCATCACGCCAGTATAGGCCTGCATCCCTCCAGGTGGATCCCCAGTCCCCAATGATGCCAAAACCCTGAGCTCCACACCAGTTTTTCAACCATTAATTGAATCCCATGGTGTGAAATACCCTAGCATCATCCTTGCCATAGACAGGCAGCACCACCGAGAAGGTTACCGTACATGCTACTTGTCTAAGGCCCCTCCCCAACTCTACAAATTCCTCTTGCACTGCTCTGATCCCATTTACAGCCAGATCATGTGTCCCTAGGTGGACAATGACATCCAGCTCCCTCCCTCATGCAGCTGCTCCTGTGATCCTGAGGATTCACTTCCTGCCCCTCCGAGCCATGCCACCAGGCAGGCACCTTGTCCCCTATCCCCTTCCTCCCCCAGTTCTACCCCCTAATGATTGAGTCCCCAACCAGGAATTGTTTCTTTCCCCTGTGGGATCTTGTGCCACCCTCCTGTGGGTCTCCTTTGTGGAGGTTCCCATCATCCTCCTCAGTCTCCACTGCAGGAGCCTCCATAGAGGAACCACTCTTCACCAGAACAGAAAATGAACTGTGGAGAGGTACAACTGGAGGGATGCACCTGTTCCACCGCCCTCTCCTTCCCTCAGCCCACCTTGGTCCAACCGCTCCACTTTCTTGGCAACCTCTGAGGTAACGGTGATGGCTGTGGTGGTCCCTGGTGGGGGAAGAGGTTTCACGAATCCTAGCCAGGTCAGCCTGGAGATGGGCAACCTCCTCCCTCATACCAAAGAGGTGCCAGCAAACAGGGCAGCATTGCAGCCTCCAGAATGTCTTCCAGAACACTGATGCCCCACAGCCATTGCACTGTACCGCTCCCATTTTGACTTATTTTGTGTCCCCTCTCCTGTTGCTTTGTATGCTTACTGTCTCCTCCCTCTATGTATTTTTACACCTACTTTCCTACTGCCTATGTGCCATTACAACTCTCTCCCTTCCTGTTCTGGGACAGGAACTTCCTGTAGTCTTCAGTAGTCTCCTTCTTCTGTGCTTGGATTCAGACCTCCAACAGCCAGTGGGGAGAAAGAGCTATTTTATAGGTTCCTTCAAGGTTGATGAAACTAATGTCTCATTGTTCCTTCCCTTCCTACTGCCAAACAGGAAGTTCCTGTTGTCAGTCAAATCCAGTGGCTATAAAAGTAGAACTGGCTTAGGATGGGAGGGTGGAGGGGTGGAAAGGAGGGCAATTAGTAAGAAAGCTATAGTTTTAGACAGCTGTTACTTGCTCTGAAAGCAAAATTCTCTTTTGTCAAAAAGTGACAGGAGGAAGCTGTAACTGGAGACACATGCTTTTGTACTCCTAAGCTCCCAAGCCACACCCCCTTTAGCTTCACCCTCTGCTCCTGACTCAGCAAATTAAGCTGATACAGCCCCCTTCCTCAAACAGAGAAAACACAGTGACTTTCTATTTTGTTTTTACTTAAATGAGACCCTTTGTTTCTAATAAAGTATCTGTTTGCTTAAGCCAAACAGGCACTGACTCCTGTTGAGATAGACGTGATTTATCAGTAAGAAAGCTGTAGTTCTAGACAGCTGTTGCTTGCTGTGAAAGCAAAATTCTACTCTCTGTCAAAAACTAACAGTAGGAAGCTGTAATTAGAGACACCTGCTTTTGTACTCCTAAACTCCTAAGCCACACCCCTATTAGCTTCACCCTCTGCTCTGACTCAGTAAATTAAGTTGATACAGTCCCCTTACTCAAACAGAGAAACACACAGTGACGTTCTTTTTTTTTATTTAAATGACACCCCCTGCTTCTAATAAAGTATGTGTTTGCTTAATCCAAACAGGCACAGATTCCTTCTGAGACAGAAGTGATTTATCAGTAAGAAAGCTGTAGTTCTAGACAGCTGTTACTTGCGCTGAAAGCAAAATTCCCCTGTCAAAAACTAACAGCCATGACAGTAGATCCTGGCTATGAAGATAGGGGAGCCAAAAGGCAAGGTTATATTTACAACAAGGGCTTCATAGGTGGAAGGTAAATAGGATGAGAGAATGGTAGTGTACTGAAGTGAGGGCAGGATGTACATGGCTACTCCGCCTCCCCTGCCAGCCCTGTCCTGCCTGATTATGGAGTAGCCTGGGATGGCGATGGAGAGATCAGGTATTTTAGCATTTAACTAAGTTTTGGTTAAAATTAGAATGTCCTGTGTGAGGCAGATTACCATCGGATGCAATAGGTCAATTTTTGAGACAAAACCACAGATATTTAAATGAATGCTCTTCAGATCCTTAGGCATGGCAGAGGAGGAGTGGGGAGACTGTATGTTAATGGTTGGATGGCTACTGGTAGGAGAGGAGGTAGTGGGGCCGAGGTTGGGGTGAACATTACCTGAAGCAAGTAATAGGAGTGCGATTATGAGGAGATGGATTGTGGGACATTTGTGGTGGCCCAAGCACTTGGGAAGTCTTTGAGGGTGAGTGGGGGTCAGGTGAGTGGGTAATCAGGAGGCAAAGGAAAGCAAGATGGCTAGGTACTGAGAATAAAATGGTAGAGGGTAAGTGAAGGAAGTGATACCAGAGTATCAGTGACAGTGTTGGAGTTATGGCAAGAATGAAGGTAGGGGCTAAGAAAGCAGAGGGAGATGGTGAAACAGGGATTTTTGATTGGTGGGCTTTTGGGGTTGGAGCAGAAATAATGGAGAGAAGAATTATAAGGTCTGAGTAGGCAAAACAGTAAGGAGGGAGCAGAACAGTGAAACTGGGAGAAGTACAGGCAGTAAATAGCAGCTGCCAGTGGTATCTGTCAGTAACAAGCTTGGCAAAAGCATGTGGAAAGAGACAGAACCTAGAGGTGAATTCCCCAATCAGAAGCAGTAGAAGAGGTGGAGCATAAGGGAAGCAAAGAAGTAGTTTTTAGAGTACACCTTTAAGCTTAAGATGACTAATTCAGAGCCAATGAGCAGCAAAGGATGGCAAGGAAGGAGTTGCCAATGCACATTTAATAGAGGCCGGGGTCAGGGAGGGCAGGCAGAGAACAGAAAGGTGGCTAGAGCATGCTGAGAATTGGCGCTCTGGGCAAGCTGAGAGTAGAGAAGTGGTTCCAGAGAAGGTCCAATCACAGGCAAATTCATAAAGTGCAGAAGCCAATAGCAGGCCAGCACTGGAATGCACTGAAAGACAGAGCCAATCAACCATGGAAGGCACTGGAAGGCAGAGCCAATCGGCCATCAAACTAGTACCCATGGGCCATATACACAAAAGGGTGGGTTATACTTGCCTGAAGCACGTGCCCCACCCGCATACCTATGATGCCCAGACAGGCACAGGGTGGGCGGCATGCACAACCGCAGGCATCCACGGGGGAACCTGTCCATGGCCATGCACCCTCAGCATGCAGGGTTGCATGGATGGCCAGGGTGAAGCCGCAGACCTGGGCAGACATCCAATCGGATGCTCATACCGGGTCCCTCAGTAGATCCCTTGCACCCATGTGGCAGGCACACAGTCCAGGAGAATGTTGTATACTGTGGCAACATGAGACCACCCACTGGACATTTACCTGAGCCACCACCCCAGCTCTCCACTGCAGCCTAGTGGGCCTGGGTGGCACAAAGGGCCATAGCCTGATACCACTGAGCCCAGCAGATGGGGAACACAGGGGCACGTACTGGGTTATGCCAGGGTCTGGCAGGCATAGATGGCAACCCTTATGCCTGGCACTACGCAGTTTAGTGAATGCTGCGTAGTACAGGCACACCCCCGACACCCCCCCCCCTGTGTAGTGTTCTCCGACCAGCCTGTGGAGACGGGCACAAAAGTGCCATGCGCACCCTTGGTGAATGCCGCTGGGGGTCTGCAGGACCTCCACTGTGTGGCATTCTCAGGTCAGGTTGCCTACGCACCTCAGATACGTGGAACATAAACAACTTTATTGTTAGTGCATAGGGCCCCATATGCATATTTCCTTTCTTTCCATTTATATAAGTATAAAATGATTTTCTATTGTCTTTGACCCTCCTAGTTAGACCTAGTTCATATTTATTCTTAGCTATATGTATTTCTTTTTTATGTTGCTTCAATGCTTTTTTGTTAAGTTCCCAACGTTCTGGATTGCTACTTGCCCTTGCCTTCCTATATGCTTTCTTTTTCTTGTTCGTGAGTTTCTTGGTCTTTGGTGTCATCCACTGCTGTATCTATACCTAATTTGTTATATTTAACCTTGACAGGGATGAACTTGTCCGTTATCTTATTTATTAACCAACAAATCCCACATTATCCACTGATATGTTGCTGAATTCACTTTCCCAGACCCATTTTTTTAAGTTAATTTCTCATGCTGTTAAAGTCGACTTTTGAAAAAAAAATTAATTTTTGTTACACCTGTCAAAGTTTCTTTAAGGCCAGATATTTTGAAACGTACCTTGTTATGGTTGCTCAATCCTAATGGTGATGACACCCTACAATCTTGTAATTTCTCCCCCATTTACTAATCACTAAATCTAATAAATGGGTGCCCCTTGGTGGTTCTTCGACAAACTGCTTCATTATCAGGTAATTAATGATATCCAGAAATTGCTTTCCAACAGCTGTTTCTGATGAGTTTAGCTCCCAATTAATTGTAGGAAAGTTCAGGTCACCTAATAACACTATGTGATCTGCTGGGTTTAATTGTTTCAGATATGGAACTAGTTTAGTGTCCTGTTCTCTTGTATATGAAGGTGGCCTGTATATTATGCCTGAAATAATCTTTGCACTATGTTTTGGTAACAACTTAACCCATACATGCTCTATGTTGTCCTCCTCTAACATAATTTGTTCACACATGTTATTGGCCACAGATATGCGACACTACCACCTTTCCTATGCATTCTGCCTTTATTGTATAAAGTATAACCTGATATTTGTTTTTCCCAGGTATCCTCACTACCCCACCATGTTTCTGTGATCACACATGCTTGTATTTGATCAGTCGTTAGAGTATAGACAAGTTCATCAAACTTATTAAGTCGACTTCTGGTGTTGATTAGCAATACTTCCCAGGCAGAGCCATTATTATCTGTATGATTTCTGCCCATCTGGTCCCTTAACTCATTGATGTGAATAGTTTGACTTGCCCTTCCCCCATTCCCCACCAGATTTAGTTTAAATGGCCTCTTATTGCATCTCGCAAAATGTTAGCCATTAATCTTGTATCCAGCCTGCTTAGATGCAACCATCACATGCAAACTAGCTACCATGGCTGCATTTTTCCCAGTCACTGATAAATTCAAAGCCTTCATGTATACACCAACCTCTAAGCCACTCATTCAGTATATTATCTCTCTTATCCTAGCTAGGCCTGCCCTAGGTACTAGAATTACAATGGAGATAATTACATCACAGCTCCTTTCCTTCAGTTTTCTACCAACCTCCTCAAAATCCCTCTGTATATGTAGCATATTTCTTCTTCGAACATCATTTACCCCCACATGCAAAATGGTAATGGGATTTTCAGAATGTTCCATGAGTCCTGTTAGCATTTTATCTCTATCACTAATTTTTGCACCAGGTAATGTGCTGATGATAGTACATTCCTTCCTATCCTTGCAGAGGATTTGATCTGTATGTCTCAACATGGAGTCCCCAATAACTATGTCCCTTCTGCTTTGCTGTAGCCATTTTTGTGATACCTGACTGCCACATTGCCTGGCCTGATTAGTTCCATTTGCTAGCTCTCCAATAGTACACTGAGTTTGGTTATCTTGGGTACTACTTGGTCCACCTTGTTTGGGTGTTGTGTTGTTCTTTCTATATGTGACTGCTCCCCCCCCCACAGGACTGTATGATGGGTTACTAATTTCTTGAGGCTCAGCTGTTATATTAATCTTTGACTCCTCTACTGTCAGGCAACTCTGTCTATTATTTACTTGGAATTGGTCTTTCTCAAGCTGCCTTATTTTCCTTCTACGTGCCTCACCTTGTACTGGACTCCATAACGATGTGTTAAAGCAGGACTCCACTGAAAATGAGACATTGCATCTCATCTGCTCTATCCTGGGTAAATATTTAGTGCACATGTGTACAAGTAAGACCTGGTACAACAGCAATACCAGCAGTGAACATTCAGCATTGACAAATGCTTATTTTATTTGTGTTTTGCACTTGAGGGCCTCCATGCACTGCATGTGGGTAAGCATTCACACTCTAGCAAGTTGCAGGCTGAGGCAGGGCATCACGCCCAGGCTAAATGCTTCCCTTGAGTAAAGCAACAGATGTGAGCCGGGTGTCTAACAGAGTGTTAGGCTTGAGCAGAGTGTCAGGCTCAGGTAGGGGGGCTTCAGGCCCTGATATGGCATTAGGCTCAGACAGAGAGTCACATTGGGGGGGGGGGTATCAGTTTAGACAGAGTTATCAGTCTTGAGTTGTGTGTCAAGCCCAGGCAATTGCTTGCCCTTCAGTTTGCTATTTTTTGGCTGAAGCTCGTGCTCAAGCTGAGTCTCTAGTTCAGGCTATAGTAGATGCTTGCACTTGTTTGTGCTTTTTGCAACTGTCATTATCCTGAATTACAGTCACCATATCATTTGAAGATTCAGACTCCCACAAGGCCTGTTGTTTGGGTCAAATTTGAGGCTCAAGCATTGTCTCAGGATTGAGCCAATTCCTATGTTTTTGTTTTTTCAGGAGTTTCCGTTAGTTGCAAGCTGAAAATGAGCTTCTTGTTCAGGCAAAATCTTGGTCTCAGGCAATTCCCTGCAGTTATGTTTATGCTTTGCATGCTTAACCTAAGCTGTAAGACATGGGCTCAAAGGGGAATTCTTTTTCATGCCCTGGCAATGTCTCAGGTTGGGGCAGGTACATATGCTTAGGTGTTTTGTGACTTCCCTCAGCCTGCATTACTGCCACCATCTCAAGTACGACTACAAACAAGGAAAGGCCTTGCTCAGGCAGGATCTCAAAACCAGACAGGGGCCTACACTTCTGCTTATTTTTATTTATTTGTTTATTTGGTTATTTATTTATTTCAAAACGTTTCACCAGGAAAGACATTCTGAGCCACAAATAGCTCATTTCCAGATGTGTCCTGTGGGGAAGGAGTAGTGGGATGAGTACGGAGTAGTACAATAGATTATACAAAGAACAAAACATCTTACAGAGAATTAAATTAAACAGTGCAAAGCTTTGTTCAGTAGGCACGTATAGAAAAAATAAATATCAAAATCCGGTCAGGGCGGGAGGTTTGACCCTAAGAACAGGAAGACAACATTATATTGGTGAGGGCAGAAGGGGATGGAGTGCAGAGGGGAGGCATACAGAGATGGAGGAACAAGGGAAGTAGAGAACTAGTGTGGAATGGAGTTGGAGAAGGAGGAGAGGAAGGCGAGGTAGAGAGGAAGAGGGGAGGGTTGCAGGGGAGGGCAAGGAGTAGGAGAAATAAGAGGAGGGAAAAAGTGGAGCAGGAGTTTGACTTAGGGCAATTACAGGTGGGGAGTGGAGTGTACTTGGAGTAGAGAGGAGAGAGTATTTGGATAAAGCAGAGCAAATGGTTAGGGGCAGAGAATTCCAAAGTTTAGGAAAGTGGAAAGAGAAGGCAGCCTGACCAGCTAGGGATTTATGGAAGGAAAGCACAAGGGAATGGTAGCCTAAGTTATGGAGGGAGTACGAGGATGTGGGCAAAGGGGAGAGTAGGGAGGTGATGTGGGGGGAGAGATACCAGCCAGCATTTAGAAATGAAGGAAGTACAATGGGTTAGGTGACAATCTTCTAGGGAGGGGAGGGAGAGGGCAGAGTACAAAGAGTAATGGTGAGAGCAGGGCGGGCAGTCCAAGACAATGTTTTGTGTGACTCCCCTCAGACTACATTGTCACCTCCAGCTCTGTCAAAGCCTCACATGGATCCTCTTTCAGTACAATATCTCAGGCTCAGATACTTTTGCAAGCTTAGGCAGATCCTTACACGTATGTTTTCTCTGACTGGTCGCATGCTTGGACTGAGAATCAGGCTGGTGCTCATTACTCAGAAGATATGTTTGCTTACATCCACATAGGGACTTAGACTTGGCCCTAAGACTGTACCACACTAGACAGTCCTCATCAGCATTACTCAATATTGTTTTATCATGGAAGGTATTAATCTGGCAGTAATCACTCCCAGACTTTGGATCACAAAAAACATTAAAGTCCAACTCAGAGCTAATGGTCTGTTCTAAGGTCTCCTCTGCAGTATACTTAACAGACAGCATGTCTTTATCACAGACATATTTTTCCCTCTCCATCTCTTGGCTTGTAAAATGCCTTGGGTTAGTGTAATTAAAAGCCATTAAATTTTTTTCCTAATGCTTGGAGCTTTCAAGTGAGAACTTGAGCTCGAGGTTTGGATTCTACTATTGACAACTACTCACAGTGTTGCTTGGTGTAACTGCTGTATACTGTCTCATTAATTTATCGCTGCTGTTTTTTATTATTCTTTGTCAGCCAGACAAGGCCCACTGGGTACAAGACCTGTTTTCAATGGTAACCTGGGAGCACTAGGAAGGTTAAGTTGGGTCATTATGGAGGCCACGTTTTTCTTTGGAGCCCTTTTTTGTGGAATAATTTTGAGCCTTAGTTTCTGAACTGTTCTTCTTTACCTACTTTATGAATGCTGTTAGGTCACCCCTGCTGAAATCACAATCAGTTTGTATTTGTTTTGTCACCTGATTTGTTTTGTATGATTGTCTGTTTGTATTATATCTAGCTATCTATATATATCTTGTTTTAATTTTTTTCCCAAACAAAATGTTGTAGCTTGCTCTACGGCTGACTTCTTTAACAAATGAGGCATGGGTTTTATTCAGGGTGATACCCTCTACAAACCCATGCCTTTGGTTTCCTTTGTTTTGGCCAAAAAATGGCCATTTTAGAGTTTAAAATTCTTTGTTTGTAACTCGCTTCCGATCCTCGTTCGCGAGCTGACAAAATCCCCATTCGTGAGCCGATCCCCTTTCACAAGCAACAAAATCCTTGACTGTGACTTAGGGACCAGATGACCCTATCTCGTGAACAAGGATTGGTTCACAAACAGGATTTTGTCAGCTCAAGTGGACCAGCTGCAGAACGCGGATTTTGTCACCTCACGAAAGGGGATTGGGTTTTTAATCCCCTTTCATGAGCTGACAAAATCCCCTTTCATAAGGTGTCAAAATTTCCTTTCGCGAGCTGACAAAATCCTTGATCATTATTTCATGACCAGATGGCCCTTCTCGCAAATGAGGATTGGTTCGTGAATGGGGATATTGACACCTCATAAAAGGGGATCGACTTGCAAAAGAGGATTTTGTCAGCTCATGAAAGGGGATTGTTTTTTTTAATTCCTCATTCATGAGCTGACAAAATCCCCTCTCGCAAGCTGACAAAATCCCCTTTCGCAACTTCCAGACTAGATGGCCAAAACCTGATGATCAAGGATTCCTTGCAAATGAGAATTTTGACAGCTCATGAACAGGGACTGACCTTGCGAACAGGGATTTTGACACCTTGAGTACTAGGATTTAAAAAACTTTGCCAGTGCACTGTAAATAACTGGTTTGGTCTTTTGACTTGAAATGTGCAGGGTATAAAGGGGTGTCCCAGAGCTGTGAATTATGCTGTTTAGGTGTAAAAATGTTAATCAGTTCCATAGATATGCCATCACAAAGTTCAGATTTTACCCATAGGATAACATTTTGGCGCCCACAGCAACTGTCAGTAACCGCATCTCGGAAACGATGCAAGACATGGAATACAGATTTTTCACTACCCACAGCTGGACTAAGCATGTGTGGAGGTTTTGAAGTCATGATTACAACTGCAGTGGAATTGTTTTCATAGCTTGTACGGTTATTGAGATATTTGAAAATTACTGTTACAAGGGGTTCCTTTTAAGCCCTATAGGGCTACTGTATGGCTCCATTATGTGTAAGTGGTAGTGCAGGGCCCTGAGGGCCCACACTCCCACACATGCATATCGTTATGCACAAATAGGCAGCATGGTAGGAACACAGGGCCTAGAGGGTCCGTGCTCCCACCAACACATACCATTTACCAGTTACATTACACTTTCTCAAAAAGTAAGGAAATTCATTACAAAAAACTTTATTAATGCATCAGTTAGGGTTAAAGTGATAAAAGTGGGGAAATTAGATGTTAGGCATTGGGGTGTGCCATGGGGTTGTTCAGCATAATTCTCACCCCATTCTCCTACTGTATCATGGCAGCCTGTTTATACATGGAATGGAGTGAGAGTTGGGCCTGATGACCCCATAGCACACCCCAATGCCTGTTGGTGTGTGAAGTATGGGGAGCTGGGGTGGTAGGGTGAGGAGGTTAGGGGCTCAACCTTAACATCTCAATTCCCCCTTTTGTCACTTTAACCTTAACTGATGCATTAATGAAGTTTAATATATGGATCATCAATTTAATAGCATAGTAAAGCATACAATTTTTTTGCGGTAATGCTATCACTCCCGAAGTGATAATACCACACTTTGACAGTGATAATACTATCGTTCAGGTCCCGTAATAGTATAGTTTGGGACCTGAACGATAGTATTATCACTGCAGCTCAAGAGCGCACGCGCACAATTCAAAAAACTGGTAAAGCTGGCAAACATCAATCAAGAGTGGATATTTACAGCATGGCTCATCATTGGATGGTTTCTCTTAGTGGGTGTCCAAAACAGTTTTAAAAACATGGCATTGATCTCTCACTTAGTGAGTGCATAAACCGTCTGTAGTGATTCCTCAGTTTGTCTCTTTTTTTTTTAATTCGTGCCACACCAAGGATTTAGATGTCTGATCCTGTGCTCCTTCCCCCCAAGAAACCAAAAGGTAGGATTGAGACAAAACTTTCTGTTACCGTGGGTGTGTGTGTGTGAGCATTGGGGCAGCAGGAACACAGAGGCACAGTGAGAGTCTCACAGAAAGTACAGCAGTCGCCTAAGAGTTGGACACTTCTTTGTGAAAATGGGGAAAAACTACTTGCATCCAAATATTAAAAAAATAATGGATATCTCACAGGGTATTACTGGTGAGATACCATCTCGAGGTTCTGGATACTGGAACCTCTTGAGCTGCGCTCTTGAGGTCCCTACATGCCCAGAACCTCTTGATGGTATTACTCACCAGTAATACCCTGAGAGCTATCCATTATTCTCTATTTTTTGCAAAGAATAGTCAGGGGTTTGGCAGTTGAAATTCAATGCAAAGAAGTGCAAGATAATGCATATGGGGCACAAAAACCCTGGCACAATATATCAGTTGGGGGTGAGGATATAGCATGCACCAAGCAGGAAGGGATCTTGGGGTTATCATCTCTGATGACCTCAAGGTAGGAAACAGTGTGACAAGGCAGCAGGTAAAGCAAATAGGATGCTGGGATATATAGGCAGGGCATCACCAGCAGGAAAAGGGAGGTCATAATTCCGCTATACAAGACACTAGTGAGTCCTCACCTGGAGTACAGTGTACAGTTCTGGAGACCATACCTACGTAAGGACATAGACAGGGTAGAGAAGGTTCAGAGGAGGGCAACAAAGATGGTGCATGGATTGCATTACAAGTCCTATGAGGACAGGTTGAAGGAACTGAACATATACTCACTGGAGGAGAAGAGAGAGAGAGGGGATATGATGGAGACACACAAGTATCTTACAGGGAGGAACAGGGTGCAGGAATACACTATTTTTAAGCAAAAAAGATGTTACAGGACTAGAGGGCATGGGATGAAGTTGGAGGGAGGACGATTCAGAGAAACGTGAGGAAGAATTTCTTCACAGAATGGGTGGTGGACAAGTGGAACACCCTGCCAGAGGAAGTGGTGGGGGCTGAAACAATCACGGGATTTAAGAATGCATGGGATAAACATAAAGGAATTCTGGAGGTCAGGGGTAAGGGGCATCAGACTTCTAGGAAAACATAAACTGAACTTACAAGCTCAAATAGGCAGACTGGGTGGGCCATAGGCCCTTATCTGCTGACACTGTCTATGCATCTATGTATCTATGTAATATATATTATACTGGTGCAGTAGTGCCAGTATAGTTAGGGTTGCATGCAAACATCTATGTTAAAGCCACATGTTTGAACTATAATAACTATGGAACCACTCAACCAATTTGCATGACATTTGGCATCCATAATCACTAGGGGTAGGTCTCTTGACAAGGTACGTTTTGTGTAAATCTGTTGTGAGGTTTCTGTGATACAGAGTGTCAAAATTCCCTAAATTTACCATTTATTTGCAGTTTCTTTGTCCACCTGTATCTCAGAGAAGGTTTAAGGTTGTGGTCTGAAATGTTCAGGGTTGCAAGCCTTTGCCTCACAGATTTGCCTTTTGAAGGTTTGGTGAAAAAATTTTAATCCATTCAAAAGTTACTTAATTTTCCATTATTTCCTATGGGAAAAGTTTGATGTTTCGCATGAAAATACTTGTGTTGTCGCAAGAGGTACTGCATTTTTGCATGTAGGTTCACATACAGTCTAGTTTGTTTTCACAGAGCTCTGTTGTGCTCGTAGAAGCTACTATCATTTCACATGTAGGGTTGCATAGAACCTACTGTATTTTTGCAGAGCACTATTATGTCTGCCATCTTGTTTTGCCGTTAGCGAGAGACAGAAAATAAAGAAAACATGTAAAAATGAATGTAATAAAAAAAAATCTGACCTTAGCTAAACAGGACCCATTTAGCTACATTCTGATGTTTGTTTGTTTTAATTGTGGCCAGAAACACCTTTTGTGGGCACCCGAATTCCTGGGTGCTGAGGTTAGTGAGAGGACCGCTTCTGCCGTGTTCTTTGTATGAGAAGAGTGGAATTTTCTTGACTTCTGCGGCCACAGCTGGAACTCATGCTGCCAGCCACAGGATGAGATGTGAGCCGCTGTTTCCCTTTTGCCTTCTGGCACACACTCCTTATTCCCTGATCATGGTCCCTCTTATTCCTTAGTGTCTAGTGGCACCCCCCACCCACCGATCTCCATGCCCTAGTCCCTCCTTCATTTATTTATTTTTTTTATATTTTATATAATAATCCAACACTGGGATGCCCAACCCCAGTGTCGGATGCCCTCGCAGCCCATTGCTGTTTAAATTATAGTCCACATTGTGGGGCCCAATCCCCGTGTCAGCATTTAGAGCCCCCCAGCAGTGTGGGATACTGAGGAGCCCACCCTGAGTATCCCCAGAAAGTTTAATACTGTACTTATAATAAAAAAAGAAATCACACAATGTCTTTTTTCCTGAAACAAAGAAAATGGTCCCTCATCATCGCTGCTGTCCCCATCCCCCCATCCTGACCCTTCCACTGAGCACCCACCTCCCCACACCCCCCCGCCTTACTCTATACTTACCTCAGGAGGTCGTTCTTTGTCATCTTCTGTGGACCAGGACACATCTCCACTTTTCAAAGCCAAACCACGAACTGAGGAATCAAGGTAAATGCCGTATAATGTAGTCAATGGCATTTTGAACTTATGTTCATAACTTTGTCATTTTTAGGTATTTTTTTCACCAAATATTCAACATGGGCTTTTTGGGACCCCACCTCATGAACACTATCACTGTCACTTCATCAATCAGGCCCAGAAGGTGATTTTTCAGTCTCTGTGTGAATCACCTTTCAGAACCAATTAACAAAATGACAGTGCCAGTGTTCATGGGTCTCAAATCTGCCAAGTGTTAATTTACCAAAAAAAAATCCAAAAAATGATTGCATTATGATCATTCATTGAAATGTTTCTATGCATGCTCATAATTTTAGTAATGTTTGATATTTTGGCTCCAAATTTTTAACATAGCCATTTTTCACACCACCTCATGAACAGTACAGCTGTCATTTTTTACATCCTGCCCAAAATGTGTTTTTGCACTTGTGGCATGGAATGGCACTTTGGCATAGATTTGAACATTTTCACCTACAGGGTTTATGAGGTGGGGTCATAAGAAGGCTATGTTCAAAGTTTGGGGTCAAAATATGAAAAAATGCCAAAGTTATGACCATTCATTGCAATTTCAGTACACCCACTCGTAACTTCAGAAATTATTAATATTTTGACCCCAGATTTTCAACATAGCCTTTTTACTACCCGACCTCATGTATGTCACAGCTGTCATTTTTCAAATCCTGACCAAAATGTATTTTTGCACCTGCAATGAGGAATGGTGCTGCAGTTGCTCAGAATTACATTTTGATGTGGATTCAAAAATGTTCTGTACCACAGTACATGAGGTGGGGTAATAAGATGACTGTGCTGACAGTTTAGTCACTGTTGTCCTATGAATGTAAGTGCAGGGCCCACAGGGCTCAGGTTTTCCACAGCATACATATATGTATCCATGGAGGGATGGGAGTGACAAATGAGGATATGATTATACTATCTGAAAAAGTAAGGAAATTCACTGCAAAAAACATTGTTAGTGAATCAGTTAGGGTTGTTACTAAAGTGACAAAAGCAGGGAAATGTGGTGTTAGGGTTTCCAACCCCAACCCCCCAACCCCACCATGCAGACACTGACTAGTGTTGGGGGTGGTGTCTTGGGGTTGTCAGCCCTATCATTCACCCCATTCTACTATACTGTACCCATCTCAGCTCATTTACTTATGGAATGTGGTGAGTGTTAGGGTTGATGACCCCAGGGCACACCCCCAATGTCTGTTAGTGTCTGCAGGGTGGGGTGTTAGGGTTGGAAACCCTAACACCACATTTCCCTGCTTTTGTCATTTTAGTAATAACCATAACTGATGCATTAATGAAGTTTTTTTTGCAATGGATGGATAGATAGATAGATAGATAGATAGATAGATAGATAGATAGATAGATAAATAGATGGACAGACAGACAGATGCTTGGCAAAAAAACTTCATTAATGCATCAGTTAAGGTTCCAGCCACAAAAGTTTGGAAATGTGGTGCTAGGGTTTCTAACCCTAACACCCCACCCCACCTCCACCCTGCATACACCAACAGGCATCTGGGTGTGCCTTGGGGTTGTCAGCTCTAACACTCACCCCATTCCATGAGGTAATAAACTAAGATGGGTACAGTATAGGAGAATGGGGAGAGCATTAGGGATTATGACCCCAAGGCATATCCCCCAACACCTGTTGGTGTGTGCAAGGTGGGGGGTGGGGTGTTAGGTTTGGAAACCCCTAACATCATTTCCCAACTTTTGTGGCTGGAACCCTAACTGATGCATTAATGAAGTTTTTTCCCAAGAGGTTCCTCACTTTTTGCAAAAGTATAATCATAGCCTTATTTAATTATTGGAGTGCTGGGCCCCCATCTATTCATAAGTGTACAGAGATTGTAATTGACCCTCTGTGGGAGCAAAGGGCCCTCCAGGCCCTGCACTGCCATCACCGCATAATAGTATCCATATGTCCATGTGGGAGCATAGGAAGGGTCCTGTGCTCCCATGTATGCATATTGTAATTGTCCCTCCTTTACATGTGGGAATGCAGTGCCCTCCAGGCCCTCGATCCATATATATATATATATATATATATATATATACACACACATATATATATATATATATATATATATATATATATATATATTTATATGTATGACATTAGGGTTTCCAACTCTAACACCCCACCCCCACCCTGGAGTCAGAAAATTAGGAATGAGGTGTGCTATGAGGGTCTCAAGCCTAACGTTCACCCTATTCCAGCAGTAAATAAGCATAGATGTGTACAGTGAATGAGAATGGGGTGTACATTAGGCTTGAGACCCTCACACACACACCTCATGCCAGATTTCTGACACCAGGATGGGGGTGGGGTGTTAGGGCTGGAAACCCTAACGTCATATTTCTCAACTTTTGTTGCTTTATTCTGAACCCTAATTGATACATTAATGTGGTTTTTTGAATAGATATTCCTTACTTTTTGAGATAATGCAATTATAGCTGTATTTGCCTGTTGGAGCACAGGACCCTTGGGGCCAAGCGCTCCCACCCATCTATAGTTTTTGAGATAGAACAATTGTATCCTTTTTTGCCTGTAAGAGAGCAGTGCACTTCAGGACCTGCTCTCCCTTTCCTCCATAGTTGGCTATATGCATGTCACTGTGGAAGGTCCTGCGCTTCCATTTATAGGACAACAATGACCCAATTGTCAGCATAGCCATCTCATTACCCCACCTCATGTAGCTGGTACAATACATTTTCAAATCTCTGCCAAAACATAATTCTGTGCACCTGCAACACCATTCCGTGCCACAGGTACAAAAACACATTTTGGTCAGGATTTGAAAAATGACAGCTGTGCCATACATGAGGTGGGGTAATAAGAAGGCTGTGTTGAAAATATGGGGTCCAAATATTAAAAATGTCCAAAGTTACGAGTGTGCATAGCGAATCTGCAATGAATGGGCATCATTTTGCCATTTTAACATATTTTGATCCTAATTTTTCAGCATTGCATTCTTATTACTGCACCTCATGTAGCCAGTACAGAAATATTTTCAAATCTCCACCAAAATGTCATTGCGCTCAACTGCAATGCCGTTCTGTGCCACAGGTGTGAAAACACATTTTGTCCAGGATTTGAAAAATGACAGCTTTAACATACATAAGGTGGGGTAATAAGCTGTCGATGTTGAAAATTTGGTGTCAAAATATTACAGATTTTTGAAGTTACGAGTGTGTGTAGCAAAATGTCAACAAATGGGCATGACTTGGCCATTTTAACATATTTTCACCCCAAATTTTCAACATAGCCTTCTTATGACTTCACCTTATGAACACTATAACTGTCGTTACATAAATCCCATCTGAACAATGAATTTGCCAAGCAACCACAATATCATCTTATGGGCAGGAGTTGCGTAATGACAGCTGCATTGTTCATGAGGTGGGGTCCCCAAAGTGTCATGTTGAAAATTTGGGGTCAAAATGTCAAAAATGACAAAGTTATGTATAAAAGTTGAAACCCACGTTGAAATACATTGAACCACATTTACCTTAGTTTCTCACATTGCTGTTGTCAGTTCCAGCAGCAAGACATGTCTTTGATCGGGAGAGTAGATCTCAAACCTTGGACCTGTTCACATGAGTGAGGGTATGTGGGGTTGTACCGGGGGTGAGGGATGGTGGGCACTGAGTGGGAGGTGGGGGTGGGGGGTGGATTGATCAATGAGGGACATTTCTTTTTCACAGGCTTGTTTAACAAAAAAAAATACAGAGGGAACTTTTTTTTATTTTCAGGTTATGAATGCTAATCAGAGGGTGGGGGTGCCATTATACACCAGGGAAACAGCAGGGGCATAAATTTAAGAATAGGGGACCAGGTTATAGAAAACTTACTTATATCAAAGCTTATAGAATTGATGTAAACCCATTAACAACTAGCTACAAATAAAATGCAGAAAGATCAAGAACTGTCACTGACTTGGTTAAACCATCTGTGCATACCACTGACACTTCACCATAGCAATCCATTTGTCCGACTCAGCCAAGGCAGTAAGATTTAAAAGTGTGCATTGTCACAAAACTTGCCATAGTCAGCACGACACCCACTATTTCTCGGGGCACTTTAGATTTATTGTAGAGTCAGTGCACTCTTGTCACACATTAACTTTCCAGGCAGGCAGCCCGACACCCAGTATTTGTACTACTAAATAAAGTGCCCTGAGAAATAGTATGTGCAGTGCTGTCACGACTTACTTACCTCATGGGTCAGCCTGACACCCAGTATTTCTCAAGCACTAAGATTTAGTGTGCACACTAAAAGTCACACTTCAGCCCTTGCACAACACCTGTATTTCTCATCAGAGCACTCATGGGCTCTTGGTGATGACCTGCTACTGACTGCCTGACCATAAAATGTGGACACATTATCAGTTCTGTGATGCAGCAGCAGGATCTGCATGAAAAAATGGGTAACTTTAACACTCTGAACCATCTTCGACAACAAGCTGATGATAATGCATTCAGGCAGTCAGGTGTGCAAACAGCTGAGTTCAGACAGACCTGACCCGTATTGCAGATCGTGATGTGATCTTCTCTGACCCATGTGTCTTGCCACATAATCCCTTCTGTTCTAAAGTGAAAAAGCAATGCTTGAATTTTTTAGTCAGGACATATTTGGGTGCAAATGGGGGGGCTACAGCCTCTTAACACCCCCCCCCCAGCAATTCCACACCTGGGGCCCATCTCCTCGGAAAATGCTTACTGACATGAGGCCAGCGCCATCTTTAAAAACAGTTCCTCATACATTCCAATCCCAGTCTTTAGCGCTCAGAAAAGAATCATCTAATTTTAGTGAACAAATCCAGCCTTACCTCATCCCCATTCCCCGGGCCCCTAAAATCTGATACTTACAAGCTGCTTATTATTCAGTCTGCAGTGTTGTTTTCATTGATGTTCTGTAAGCCAAAGTCTTTACAGTTCAAACAGTAAAGAACTTCAAATGGTTATTGTCTGCTCAATTGATTCTAACTAAGCTAGTGACAGGCGATATGATTCTCTCCTTTAAAACATGTACTTTACCTGCAAAATTTTAAATAATAACAAAATAATGTTGCTAAGAATATGACAGAGACCTATATACAGGTCTCGATTATTCCTAACCAAGTAGGATTTCTTTAGAAATCCAATTTTAAAAGGGGGAAAAAAACAAGATGGCAGAAGCACTAACAGTATTTCTCTGAGCACGACCAGTTAATCCTTAACAATTAACAGTTCAAATGGTTTTCAGTAACCTGCCTGTCTGGCAGCTATCACAAAATTTGCTATAATTCAAAAATCACGAAATTTCTTTTCACCAAACTATCCAAAGGCACATCCTTGGCACTGCCCCCATCATCCCTGAAAATTTCAGATAAAAATATTATTCCCTCAGATCTGTAGAAGAGAACAAAAAGTCCCATGTCAACCACTGGGGAAAATCTTTTTTTTTTCTGTTTGTTACCACTTCATATCTCAAAAATCTTACAAGATGCCAACACAAAACTTTTCAAATCTTGAGATATTTACAGGGTAACCATGCATGTCAAATTTCAGTCTATCTCACCCAAAAATTCCAAAGTTATTGAGGTACAAAAATATGAATTTAACATAGAACTGTCTATACAACCCTAACTATGGTGACGCTACCGCGCCCCTATAATATGACATGGGAAGATCCATAAAAGAGACTTGTATCTCATTGAACCTATTTTTTTTAATAATAATGATAGACTTACTCAGGGTGAGTTGCTCTGGGTCACACAGTATGCAAGTAGAGGTTATGGAAATTAAACCCTGGCCTGCTGGATGTACCAAGGTTATTTGCAGTTCATTGCTCTAACTTCTGCACTATATTGCCAACTCAATCTGTCTTCTTTTGAATCTCCCTATGTGTCCAAATGGCACCAGTGAAGAGCTATGGCTCTGGAGCCAGATGGACAGTAAATTACTAGTGCCACTTTTTCACAGTGTTACTCTCCCTAAAATCTCTCCCCTACCTCACCTGGATTAAAAAGTACTTTAGGACAGAGTAAAAGACAGGCAGTATAAAACACAAATTTCCTCTTAACACACCTTAAAACTTTTAGAAAAAGTAATGGGGTACTTAAAACAATGTTGTTCTGCAAAATAAATGTTTAAATGGACAGAATATAAGGCACAGACAGATACGAAAAGAGAATTTTTTTAAAAAATATTATAAATAAATGTTTTCCAAACACTAAAAGCCAGTCCCAAAACACTAGGGCCCAGATATTCAAAAGGGTTGCACATGGTGCAACAGTGTTGTGTCATGCGCAACCCACTGATGTGCCCCAGTAAGATATGCAAAAGGGAAAAGTGCACGGCACAAATCCCGATGTGCCGGAGCGCATCAGTAATGTATGCAGGCACAGGTGGGGGGGACGTGCCATGCATACCCTGCACAGCCCGATATTCAGCCTGGGATGTGCAGAGCCATGCATGTGCAACCCCTACCTGCACTAGCACAAAGCTGATCCAAAAAAAAAAGGAACAATGGATGGCCACCCACAGGTGAGCTGCCGCATTGCAGGGTGCAACACGGCAGCTGCCACCTGTGGGTGGCCACCTGAGCTCCGGCTGCACCTGGCGGTACCCCCCCCCATGCCCGATTGTGGGCATTTGTAAAAAAAATGCAGAATTTTGTCTGCCTGATCGCGGGCATTAGTAATAAATAAACATGTCCAAACTCCCTGGTGGTCCAGTGGACCGCTGTCTGCCCGATCACGGGCATTTGTAATAAAAAATAAAAATATGTCCAATATCCCTGTGGTCTAGCAGTACCCCTACCCACCGCCCACTGGGCCCCACTGCCCTGCTCCCCTGGTCCAGCCAGTGGGTGGCAGCACCCACCTTCCTGCCCGCCCTTCCACCCGCCAACTGACACCATCGGTAGGGCTGTAGGCCCATTGGTCCAGAGCGTGAGCCAATGGGCATGCAGCCCATACCACACTACACATTCCAGATATGTGAATGGGATTCATTCACATATCTGAAATGTGTAGTATGGTATGGGTTTACCCGGTCACCAAAACTCAAATAAATAATAAACAAATAAATAAATTCCCTAACACTATTCTACCCCTGTCGCTGTCAGTGTTTACAGCATTCTAACAGCACAGTTAATACCGCACTTTCTTGCAGCGGCATATTGACCTGGTACCTATACCATGCTGCTCATTGCTCTTTAGCAAACATGTATCATACTTTTCCACTCAGTGAGGATGTAAAGACTTATAGTATCCTCCATAACTCACACTAGTGGGTATCCTACATATCATCCAATCCCCCCCAACACCAGAACTACACAAGTTTTTCAGTTTACCTAGGAATTACCAACACTTAATGTTGGTACTCTGTCCCTATTGTCAGTATAGTAAAGTATAACTAGCTCCTATCACATTTGTGCAATATGTTGTACTGTCAATATGGCTGCCACCGACAGGATATCTTTTCCAAAAAACCTATATGTTTGGAATCTTCCAGCAGTCTAAGGGTTGATGGTGTATCATTACTGTATTCATAATAGTTTAAATACTAAGTTTTTTTTGTTATTTATTATTTCACAGCCATGTTGCTGAGTGCCTATTTATATGTAAAGTTATTTGCAATAAAGATGACTAACCACAAAACAAAAAAACAAACAAGTATTGTACATTTGTAATGACACTGTTTTCAAGCTCAAGAACATGTGCATTTCATTTATGCCCAGAGCAGTGCTGTGGTTCTGAAACAGTAAGGCCATGGTCGGAAATAAAATGCCCATATCTCTTTTAAGCTTTTTTAAAGTACCTCAGTGATATAGTTTCCAAAGCAATTTACTGTACAAAGCTACCTTAAGAAATACAAAGCTTAGCATACAGAGTAATAGCTAGGTTCTTGTTCAGCACAAATCATACCTTTTCCAGTTGCCATTTTGCAAAGAACAGGCTATTTTATCAAGTAAATTCTCTTCAAGCTTTCCAGTAGAAGTAGTTCTGCTTGTGTTCTGGATGTTTTACTTAAGGCAGGAGCTACAGTGCTTGCTCTTCACCTCATGCTGACTGCACCTGCATATTAGGGCATGCCTCTCTCTCTCTCTCTCTCTCTCTCTCTTTCTCCTCCACCTACCCACACCCCCCTCAAGGCATCACAGGAGAAAGCAAATGCCATACACCATATTTGATTTCCACAGTGAGGCGGTAGCAAAATACAAGTTTGAGAATTGTATATCACAAACATAAACCTCTTTATGGAAACTGGAAATGTTTACAAATATTCTTCAGATATTTAAGTATTAATCCAAACTTATGGTCACATTTAAAACAGTTTTTTTATTAAGCCACTTTATTCACAACATGCTGCGTCTCATCTGGTTAGTGTCCTGAAACATTGTTTTGAATCCATAAACAAACAAACAAACTAAAGTGTTAAGAAGGAGCATTAAAAAAAACTAATCCTTGATCCAATTTGCACACCAGAAGGCAGGGTGCTCTCTTTCTTTCATAATTAATTCATTTAAAGATCCTTCCAGGAAATTTTGTGTTTTGTAACGAGTGTCACATGGTATGTAGAGATTGACAAGCTACAAAAGGAGGTTATGCAAGTTTGGGAGTGCGTGCACATCACTTGGCAAGACATAAAGCATGTGAAAGCATGTGTAGTTATCAAACATGCCAAATGTTTTAGTGTCAAACTTATTTCAGTTCAGTGCATGTTTGGAATCACTGCTTTCTGCTATTATGCTTCAATTTCCACTCATCAGCAAAGCAAGCAACACAAACCATTTTACTCTTTCACTGCCATAGGTTATTTTACCCCTCTTGTGCCAGGTTTTTTGTTTCTTTTAGACTGTATTATTAAAATTAAAAATATATGTTACCTCCATCGCAGGAATGAGAGTTTTCCATCAGTAGTAACATGTTGTTGGTGCTTGGTCACGTGGCCATAATGCACAGCCTGAAACTTACAGTAAACAAAATCATTTCTACAAATAATGTTGCAGAATGGACCCCTGAAACCAATTTAAAATGATATATGGAAAGTTATATGTTGACGAACTTGTCAATGTGCACACACTACAAATAATAAGAATATATTGCTATATTTTAAAACTTAACACCCATGGTACTATAACATATTTCTAACAAATGAAATGTAAAAAAGATATGCGCTTCTTTGATTTCCTTTTAGTTTCCATAGCTCAAAATCATCTAATATGCCTAGACTTTCTATTTAAAAAAAAATGTTTCACTAAGGCTAACCAATTATGTAAACATCTGTAACCTTTTTCTAAGATATATATTTGCAATGCAAATATCTTTATTGATATTTGCAATTTTTTGCACACAAAAACTGTAATTGTGCAAACAAGAATTACAAATAACCATAAAACATTTTATATTTTTAAACTTTCTACATCCACCCTTTTTTATTAAGGCCCACAATATCTCATTTGTGGAATTTTGGGCTACAGCAGTCTTAGTAATGGCATGTGAAAGAAATTGCTCAAAAATCTGCAACATTCTTGATTTCTTACTTGCTCTGTGCTAGACCTTTACAGATGTATGTAACGGGTTATCCAAGAACATACACTGTAGTTCAAAGGGTATTTGGGCTTCTTGTGTAGCTTCTTATGTATGAATACATAGGGAACACACAATTGGTTAGTACTGAACAAGGACAAACTGAGATAGTTGGTAGTAGTAGGTGACTGCTTTTCCAACAAATTTTAACTTTTGCTTACACTCCCTCTGTCCTTGCTACAGAGACGATCATCCTGTTGAGGTGACATAAACATGGAAGAATCCTCATAGCAGGGTTCCACCCCTCATGGCATTGCAGGGACTAGGTCCCCAGGATCAAAGATGCATTATGGAAGAAGGCTGAATGTACAAAATTGATAGATGTAACATAGAGGCACCAGTCAGGATGCAATGTAGTAGCTTGCAGTATTATTGAAAATGCTGCAGTATGTTGCAAGAAACATTGTAATTCAGTGGCAATTAATATATTTTGTCATGCAGTATTTGTGAAATGTCATTTACAGCAGGGTACAGCATTGCATCCTGGTTGGCTATGCTGTACTTACCAAGGAGAGGAGAGACATAACCAGAATAAAAATGACACACTACAAACCAAAAGGAGAAGAAACAACCATTGAGCTCCAACTCTCAGTGAAAAATGTTAATATTATGACATGGAGGAGAGAAAAAAACATATGGAAGAAACCTTGGGGGAACCAAGGCCTAGGTTGCCATCACTCTAAGTTGGAGGCAGAATCAGTGACAGCTCAGATGATGCTGAATTTAGAATCCTGTCAGGTGATACCTGTTAGTGAGAAGGGCTCTCACTGTATCCATTTAATGGGATAACACTGTTAGGTTGTACCAAGAGTTCAGACAATACTAAAGAGGCCCTATCCCATCTGAAGAACCCACACAACAAAGCATGAATTGAGGAGAGTAGCATCTGATGAACAGAGGTCACCCAGCCTCAACACTCCAAGAGCCCATCGTAGCATGAAAACTAGAGGAAAGTGGAACAGAGTGAGAACACATGATTTGTAGACAAAAGCCAGGAGGACTGCATCAAGAGGTTTTCCTGAGTCAATCTGCAAGACTGAAGAGATCCCAACAAGAATGTACCACCCTCAGGAAGCAAGAAACCATGCATACAGCACCAGAAAGAGCCACTGAATCAATCTATATAACTTAAGGAGTCCCAGTGGTTAGAACCCTACCCAAAGTTTATGCAGAGAGACAAATTCGATCATTCACACACATGCCGGAAGAATACCAACTGGACAGCTGAGACCATTACTGTTACAAATGTTACACTATCTTAGCACTACCATAAGGAAGAATATAGACAGTGAACAATTACCCCTGTTAATACCTTTTCTTTGCATGATCCTACAGGGGAGCTAGCCTACCCACTTTCTTTCATTATGTTATAAACTTATGCAAGGTATCCCGATCATCGACAATACTCAAACTCAAAACACTTCGGAAGCAGTGCTAACTATAGTCCACTCTACTCTGAGTCTGCCTGGGCACAAATTTGGCAAAGGCAACATAAAATCACAAGTTCCTCACAGTGCAGGGAGTTCAGCTGAAAGTTGGCAATCCACTTTTTTTGCACACCACTGATCATGGCAAAATTCCTAACTCCAAAAGACTCTTCCTGTTGAAGAGACTGTGGGAGCAAAGTAGCAACACACACACATTTGTTAGTCTTGCCCAGTCCTTACCACCTTTTGGCAACAAGCAGACATAGAAATAAATGCCATAATACAGAATTTAAAAACTTTAAATGACTATCTTGTTGAATTATCACCCGTATATTAAAAATAAAATACAGCTTTACTTACTTGGTATCCTACTAACAACAGGGAAAAAAAGTAATTACCAAGTTATGTCTTAAACCAGAACCTCTAACAATAAAGCAATGGGAGAATATGATATTGGATATTTACAAGTTAGAAAAAATGACAGTGCAGTTACAACAGCAGGATACAGCACACCAGAATAAATTGAACACCTGGCTCCAACATATTATGGGGAAGAGACCAGATATTGTTCCCTGACAAGAGAGATAAGCTGTATTGGTAACTCAAATGTGCTAGCTGTTAAAGCTGGTGGGAAAGGAGGGAGAGGAATAGAGAACAGAACCTACTGCCCGGTCCTCAAATAATGTTTTTTCTTTTGGCAAAGGAGGGAAGGAGGACTGGACAGTGCCGGTGGGAGCAGGCACCCTATCTAGGACTCCACACTGCAGAATGTCGTAAAGGTAGCCTAATGTTACTTACCTGCATTATATATTTAATCCTCTATCTACACACATATATGTCAAAATGTGATATATTGTCATCTAAATGCAAAGCTGCAATAAAATGTAAGTTTTAAAAAAGGACACCTATCCAAAAGAAGCTAGAAGGAGGAGGGGGTGGATATTAAGAGGTGCCACTGAGTCAGTCTGCATAGCCAAAAAGATCTCTAATCAGTGAGGGTCCCACCCTCTAGCAGTGAGCTCCATAAGTAGCAGGAACATATCCAGACCTCCATTCTATGAGACAAGGAGGGCCCATGAAGGAGAAGGGCAAAAAATGAAGGTAGGGCAAACCCTATGACACAAGATAAAAGGGAGGAATTAGCTGATAGATGAAGGGCAACACCCAGAGGTACAGCAAATGTGTGTAAGCATTAAAAGGCACTGGTAATCAACTGAGGCAGGAGACTGAAAAGGCAAAAATGAGACAGGGTGAAAGGCTATAGGAGAGAGCAGGGTGAGCAACACAGGAACCTCAGGCGAAACAAATGGCTGGCTATTGTAGAAAAACATCCACGGCAAGAAAATATTGGTAAACAGACGAAAGGGGCAGCTAGCTAAAAAGGTTTTTGATCTACATCCTCCTTGTTTGAAATTCACCTGGGGTCATCTATGGAACAATCAACTAGTAAGGGTGTACACAGATAACCAAGCAGCAGTAGCCCATCATTATTAAAGGACACTCTTCCTCCCACTCCGAAATGAACATCCTGAGAAGATTATTGTGGACTTCTTTAAGACACAAATTAAAAACTTCACTGCATGTACATTCCTGGTCCAGCTAACTTTCTTGTTGATTGTCTTTCCCAGTTTCACTTTCAGCAATTCAGGGCTGCTAACCCTAAAGCCAACAATGTGATAACTCCTCCATCATACTAGGAGCTGCAAATTATGTAACCACATACCTCCACCATGCTTCTGCAGCTATCTGGACTTCTTTCATAGTCTCAACTAAGAACACATCTCTTCAGCAGTATTTTGTTTCTTATGTTCTTGCAGTTGCATTTTAGTGCTCTCAAGCATTTCACCTGTCAGCCACAACTATCAAATAATTCTTCTCTGACATTCAGTTTACCTTGATGTCCATCCATCCTGGTTCCACATGCTCATATTTATCCTGCCCAACAACCAAAGTACTTCTTCAAGGCCTGAGAAAATCTACTCTTTAAGGACTCAGAAGAAGCCAGAAGGTGAAGGAAGGAAACATATTCAATTCAGTGCTTCAGAGTAACTGGTAACTGGTATTTTTCTTTTAAACTTAGATTGTAGGCTTGTAGTGACAGTATACTTTCTTTCTGTGTTGTCTTTACTTATAATTGTTTTTGGGCTGTTGAAAATTTAAAAAAATAGTGGTGGTGTAATTCTGTGCTGTCTTTAATTGCTGCAAATTTTATCTTGGCTTGTCTGACTGTACTGTAGCTGGGTGAAGGTGTTAATTGTCTGGCCTCTGACCTCAGCTACGTGATAACTGGAGGTGGGGCTTAGTCACAGTTAAAGCAGCAAACAGAAGTTCATCTTCTCAGAAGAAGCCAGAAGGTGAAGGAAGGAAACATATTCAATTCAGTGCTTCAGAGTAACTGGTAACTGGTATTTTTCTTTTAAACGTAGATTGTAGGCTTGTAGTGACACTATACTTTCTTTCTGTGTTGTCTTTACTTATAATTGTTTTGGGCTGTTGAAAATTTAAAAAATAGTGGTGGTGTAATTCTGTGCTGTCTTTAATTGCTGCAAATTTTCGCCCCCCACCCCTTCCCCCAACTCTTAATTATATGTCCTGATAAATCTGATTGACAGGAGCTAAACACAGGGTATAGTAAGAGGTGTGAAGTAGGAGGGGCATAAGGGGGAAGAAGACCACCCTCAGCACGACAAGTTTTTTGACTCATTTATTTATTTATTGGTTTCTTTTTCCTTAAAAAATATATATCTGAGGATCAGTTACAGGATTTTAGTACTGTAAATAAATAAAAAGAGAACTAAGGAACTTCAGTAGCAGATAAGTAGTGGAATTGCAGTATAATGTGAGGGTGGTGCAATGCAGTGGCTGTGGGCAGCCATATTCAGGCAGACCTTCTGGACACTGAGGTGCTGCCCTATCTGCATGCATCTCTCGGGACTGCGGGATGAGGTAGCCAGACTCAGAGTGGAAGTAAACTGGGTCAGGAGTACCATCACCCCTGTCCAGGAACCACCCAGTCCAATGCAGCTGCCTCAAAGGATGCCGAGAACGAGGACCACTTGGATGACAGTGGGCTCAGGGAGGGTTAGAGCAGTCAGGCAGAGGCACATCCCAGATCCTATTCCTCTCAAGAACTCATATGCCACACTGGCAAATGAGGACAACCAAATAGAGGTACCCAGAGAAGTGGAAGGAAAGGATGTGGAGGTTAGGCAAGGAGGTGACCTCAGTGGGGAAAGCAGTGGACCCCAGAGGAGGAGGAAGCGAATCCTGGTGGGGGACTCCATCATAAGAGGGATCCAGCTAGGAACACAGGAGGGGAGGACAGGGAGGTGAGGTGCCTACCAGGTGCCACGGCATGGAGGGATGGAAGGAAGATACTGGGGATCACTGGAAGGCAAGACAGGAGGGTGAGCTGGATGTCATTATCCACCTAGGTACTAATGACTTGGCAAATGGGGAGCCAAAGGAAGTTCAGGAAGAGTTTAGGAAACTGGGAGGGTCTCAAGTAAGTAGCTACTTCTGTCACTTTCTCAGAAGTACTACCTGTGAGAGGCAAGGAGAGCAGGAGTGCATGCACAGGAACTTTAACTCATGGTTGAAGAACTGGTGCTGTGAGAAGGGTTTGGATTCATTGGTGACTGGGGACCCATCTGGAGGGATGGAGGTTTGTTCAAGCCTGATGGCCTGCATCCATCCTGGAGGGGAATCCAAGCACTCAATGATAAGTTTAAATGCTACATTGACAAGCATTTAAACTAGCAAAGGGGGGTGGCAGGCCAGCAAGGATGATACCTACTTGCTCACCCCCCACAGCTAGTAATGGAACCAGTGAACCAGAGGAGTGGCTATCTCTGCAAAGCAGTGTGCAAAAGATGGAGATTAGTGTCCAAAAGGTGGATAAGCAGAAAAGGGGCAAAATTCAGCAGAAGGGCAGACAGCAAGGAGAACCAGGGATAAATGACAACCAAGGAAGGGGCTGGAGTAGAACAGTGAAGCAGTCTAGGGAGGTCAAATCATGGAAAGCCATGTGTGCAAATGCCAGGAGCCTTAGCAACAAGATGGAAGATCTGGAGGCTGTCATGGTACAGTCAGACCTGGACATTGTGGCCATCACTGAAACCTGGTGTAATGATAACCATGACTGGGAGATGGCCATACCTGGCTACAACATATTCAGAAGAGACAGAGCAGGCAGGAAGGGAGGAGAAGTGGCACTGTATGTGAAAAATGACATAAGGGCCACACAGATCCAGGAGGAACAAAATGGGGGAGAGATACTGTGGGTTAAGCTGGAAAGGAAAATGGGGCCAGCCATCCGCACAGGTGTGGTCTATAGACCACCAGCCCAGGAGGAAGAAACAGATAGGGAGCTGATGCTAGCCATCCAAAGGATGGCAGACAAGGGTGAGGTAGTACTGGTTGGAGACTTCAATATACCAGACGTGGACTGGAGCATCCCAGCAGCAGCATCAACTAGGAGCAGATTTATCCTGGACTCCTTCAGGGTGCCTTCCTCAAGCAACTGGTCATGGAACCAACTCGGCAGAAGGCAATACTGGACCTTGTGCTCACAAACAGGGACAGTGTGATGGGGGTAACAGTGGGGAGCACCTGGGTAACAGTGACCACCAGTCATTGTGGTTTGAAATCACAGAAAGAGCAGAACCAAACCACACAAAAACACGTATCCTGGATTTTAGGGGGGCAGACTTTGGGAAAATGGGGAGATACTTGAAAGAGGCATTAAGGGGAATGGGACAGGAATCAGAGATTGAGGAACAGTGGGCAGTATTTAAAATGGGGATTATAAGAACAACAGAATTATGCATTAAGCAGGTTAGCAAGAGGAAAAGAAAGAGGAGGCCATTATGGTTTCCAAAGAGGTAGCAAAGAAAGTGAAAGACAAAAAGATTGCATTCAGGCAATACAAAAGACACAGGCAGAAGGGGATAGGGAGAAGTACCGGAGAAACAAAGGGAGTAGGGAAGTCAGTAAGGAAGCCAAAGCTCAGACAGAAGAACACATTGCAAAATCAGTGGTTAAAGGGACAAAACCTTTTACAGGTACATAAGTGAAAAAGAAGGATAAAGGGAGGGATAGTGAGACTGAAGGGGAGGATGGAGCCGAGTGGAGATGACAACAGTAAAGCTGACATATTGAACAGGTATTTCTGCTCCAGTCTTTACTAAGGAAGAGGGGTAATGGGTCTGAAGGGAGTACAAGGGTGAGAATGGTGGAGAAATGGACACAAGTCCCTTTACACGAGAAAGGGTCCTGAAGGAACTGGAAGTAATAAGAGCTGATAAAGCAATGGGGCCAGATGGGGTGCACCCCAGGGTCCTTAAAGAACTAAGAGAGGTGGTGGCTGAACCTCTGGCTATCCTGTTCAGCCAATCACTGGAAACAGGAGGTACCCAAAGACTGGAGGACAGCAGATGTAGTCCCCTTATACAAAAGTGGGAACAAAGAGGAAGCAGGAACTACAGACCAGTCAGCCTCACCTCGGTAGTGGGAAAGATCATGGAAGCACTACTGAAGGAGAGATTGGTGGAACATCTGGTTGTCAATGGACTACAGGACCCAAGGCAGCATGGTTTCACCAGGGGAGGTCATGTCAGACCAACCTCATTGAATTTTTGACTGGGTGACTAGGGAGGTGGATCAGGGAGGGCAGTGGTCATGGCCTATCTGGACTTCAGCAAGGCCTTTGACACTGTGCCACATAGAGACTATTACACAAACTGGGGAATATGGGTGTGGGCAGGACAGTAGTGTGGTGGGTAGGTAACTGGCTGGGTGGCAGGACACAGAGGGTGGTGGTAAATGGCTGTCACTCCACAGAGGAAGAGTGACCAGTGGGGTACCACAGGGATCAGTGCTGGGACCAGTCCTATTCAACATCTTCATCAGTGACATTGCACAGGATATAGAAGGCAGAATTTCACTGTTCGCTGATGACACAAAGCTCTGTAACAGAGTAGACACACCAGAGGTGTAGACAGAATGAGAAGGGACCTGCAGAAATTTGAAGAATGGTCAAGGGTTTGGCAGTTGAAATTCAATGCAAAGAAGTGCAAGATAATGCATATGAACCCTGGCACAATATATCAGTTGGGGGTGAGGATATAGCATGCACCAAGCAGGAAAGGGATCTTGGGGTTATCATCTCTGATGACCTCAAGGTAGGGAAACAGTGTGACAAGGCAGCAGGTAAAGCAAATAGGATGCTGGGATGTATAGGCAGGGGCATCACCAGCAGGAAAAGGAGGTCATAATTCCGCTATACAAGACACTAGTGAGGCCCCACCTGGAGTACAGTGTACAGTTCTGGAGACCATACCTACGTAGGACATAGACAGGGTAGAGAAGATTCAGAGGAGGGCAACAAAGATGGTGCATGGGTTGCATCACAAGTCCTATGAAGACAGGTTGAAGGAACTGAACATGTACTCCCTGGAGGAGAGGAGGGAGAGGGGATATGATAGAGACATACAAGTATCTTACAGGGAGGAACAGGGTGCAGGAAAACACTATTTTTAAGCGAAAAAGATGTTTCAGGACTAGGGGCATGGGATTAAGTTGGAGGAGGACAATTCAGAGGAAACATGAGAAAGAATTTCTTCACAGAACGGGTGGTGGACAAGTGGAACACCCTGCCAGAGGAAGTGGTGGGGGCTGAAACAATCACGGGATTTAAGAATGCATGGGATAGACATAAAAGAGAATTCTAGAGGTCAGAGGTAAGGGGAAATAGACTTCTAGGAAAACAAACTGAACTTATAAGCTCAAATGGGCAGACTAGGTGGGCCATAGGCCCTTATCTGCCGACACTGTCTATGTATCTATGTATCTATGTATCTATATCTATGTTATAATTTTTAGAGTCATCTGTTCCTTCACTGATCTAAATTTACAAGTAGCTATGACTTTAGCATTTTCTTGATTCTTAAGACCTGGGGAATTTACATCCTCCTTAACCATCTATGATCCTGCCATTCATCTGGCAAATAAGAGTCTCAAGAAAGCATCCTCTGATTACCTTATTCTCACTTTATCAAGACCAAAAACAGTCAGGATCAATAGAGGAGTCCACATATCTTATTTTGCAATGAACTCAGCAAGCTGTCCTATTCAGATCCTTAACCAACTACAATTCTCGAGAAAACATCTTAACACCAACTATCCTTTCCTGCTTACTGATAACTACAATATCATGAATACATCCTGTTCTGTCTATTGTATTAAACTGTTGCTATCTCACTTGGGCCTTGATTCATCATCATTCTCTGTCCATTCATTCAGGGTTGGAGCAGCCACCTCAGCATCCACAAAAACATTCTGGCTCACATAATCAAGGATTATGGGTCACTAGATTTCTTTGAGCTTCAAAACATGCACCAGAGATCCAAATTCTGAACTCTGCCATGCTTACTAACAGTTAGCCTCATAAATTTGTAGAAGTCTGGAGAGAAAGTTTACCCGATAACCATGGTTCCCCTGAGGTTTTCTACCAGGGTTTTTCCCCATCTCTTTCATCTTATTGGGTCTACGGCATGAATTGTAGGAAGTGGGTTCTGTTACATTCACACTTTGATCTTTCGGCTTTTAGCTACATATTTCCTTTAGCCTCAAGAAACTGCTCCTGGCACCTATACTGAGGATATAAATCCAGAGGTAAGAGCCAGGCTAAAGAATCGCAACATAAATAGCATTACTCAAGCACCTATAACACCATCCACCATCGGGGGTGTAGCCAGGAATTTTAGACTTGTGCTTGAGAGTTGATATAACTGTTGCTCTCCCTCCATAAACACAAATCAAAAGATGTGCTGCCCCTCCACATAAACATTGCCCTGCCCTAATATACAGTAAGTCAATGATCCCAATAGATTTACAACATTTTATTTTATCTAACACACACACACACATGCACACTACAAATCTGACAGAAGATGTCTGGTTTTTAGTTGCAATGTTTAGGATACATTGTGATAAACCTCTGTACCACATCAAAGAAGGCAGCCTTACAGTCCATTCACACCAGTACTCATGTATACATACTCAATTGAGCCACTCATACAAGCATGGCCTCTAAGATTCGCACCCACACATCTTCAAAAGATCATTCACAAATTTACAATAAAGCACTCAAGGAGGGGAAAGCAGTTCATGTACATCAGGTTCTGCCTGTGTTTGTTGCCCTGATCTGAGGCTCATGTTGCCCATGGATTGTCCAGATTTTACTGTACTCAGAAGAGCACATTGAGTATCAATACTCAGAAGAGCACATTGAGTATCAATCAGTCAATCAATCACTTTATTTTACCAGGCATAGACACCATTGAACAAGCTCATTTTCAAGGTGGTCCTGGACAGATAACAATACAAAGCAAAACAAGCAGTACAGTAAGTACAAGGCAAAGAAGGAGCAGAATTTTACAGCATATACACAAATGTCCAGTAAATAATTGACCTGGCAGGATTTACAAACAATGCCAATACAGATATAAAAGTTGCACAAAGGTGAGGAGGGTCATCAATCCTAATCAACATCCACTGTTGGAAATAGTCAAACAAGGTAAGGATGGATGCAGCTGCATGAAGGAAAGGAGAGAGAAGGTGTGAAGACAAAGGTATCTAAATGTGTACAAGGAGCTGTAGGTCACTTATGAGGAAGGGACTTGGTAGGTGCTCAGATTGCTGGAGGGGAAAACAAATAGGGAAGATCATTTTTGCCTGAAACAGTTGCAGTTTTCACTCAAGTAGTCGGCTAGCATCTTTTTGAATGTGGATAGGCTTGGAAGTGATGACAGTTTTAGTATGCTTTGCATGGAGTTCCAAAGGGATGGCAGGGAGAAGTTAATTGCCGCCAAGCCAAAGACGGTATTTACTCTAGGAGTTTGAAAGCAAAGTATTGAGAAACGTCTCAGACCGTAGAGACCCTTGGCACACACAAATAAATTACAGATGTATTCTGGGAGCTTATTTGAGAGAGCACTATGTAACCAAAGTAGATAATTTCTTTTCCTCCTAGCTGATAGGAAAGGCCAGCCCGATTCCTGGTAGAGTAGACAATGATGGGTACGTGAGGGTAGATTAAGGATAAATCTAAGGGCCTGGTGGAAAAGTATGTCAGGTTTACCAAGCAACATTCTCGGACAGTGAGAGTACATAAAGTCAGCGTATTCCAGCAAGGGTAAGAATGTAGATTGTACTATTCTCTTTCTAGCATCTAGGGTTAGTAGACATCTAATCTGGCAGAATATGCCAAGCCGCCGTCTTAGTTTCTTCAAGATTTCATTTAGATGGCAATGGAAGTTCAATTTGTTGTTCAGCCAGAAATCTAGGTATTTAAAAGTTTCAACTGTTGTGAGAGGTTCATCTAGTAGCGTTATAATTCAGGGAGTAAGTATATGTCCAAGGCCAACTTTTGGTGATAGGACCATGACTTTTGTCTTTTTGGCATTGAGGAGAAGTTTGTGTTTAATGAAATTGTGTTGGAGCTTATTAAAGTCCTGCTGTAACTTCTCCTGTGCCACTTCTAAGGATGAGCTTATGGTATATAGTATAGTATCATCTGTGAATAGATGTATATTAGCTGTTTGTAAATGTGTGTCAATGTTATTAAGATAAATAGTAAATAGAATAGCAACAAGATGGAAGATCTGGAGGCTGTCATGGTACAGTCAGACCTGGACATTGTGGCCATCACGGAAACCTGGTGCAATGATAACCATGACTGGGAGATGGCCATACCTGGCTACAACATATTCAGAAGAGACAGAGCAGGCAGGAAGGGAGGAGGAGTGGCACTGTATGTGAAAAATGACATAAGGGCCACACAGATCCAGGAGGAACAAAATGGGGGAGAGATACTGTGGGTTAAGATGGAAAGGAAAATGGGACAGCCATCTGCACAGGTGTGGTCTATAGACCACCAGCCCAGGAGGAAAACAGATAGGGAGCTGATGCTGCCATCCAAAGGATGGCAGACAAAGTGAGGTAGTACTGGTTGGAGACTTCAATATTCCAGATGTGGACTGGAGCATCCCAGCAGCAGCAGCATCAACTAGAGCAGATTTATCCTGGCCTCCCTTCAGTGCCTTCCTCAAGCAACTGGTCATGGAACCAACTCGGCAGAAGGCAATACTGGACCTTGTGCTCACAAACAGGGACAGTGTGATGGGGGTAACAGTGGGGGGCACCTGGGTAACAGTGACCACCAGTCATTGTGGTTTGAAATCACAGAAAGAGCAGAACCAAACCACAAAAACACGTATCCTGGATTTTAGGGGGCAGACTTTGGGAAAATGGGAGATATTTGAAAGAGGCATTAAGGGAATGGGACAGGAATCAGGGGTTGAGGAACAGTGGGCAGTATTTAAAATGGGATTACAAGAACAACAGAATTATGCATTAAGCAGGTTAGCAAGAGGAAGCGGAAGAGGAGACCATTATGGTTTTCCAAAGAGGTAGCAAAGAAAGTGAAAGCCAAAAGATTGCATTCAGGCAATACAAAAAGACACAGGCAGAAGGGGATGGGAGAAGTACCAGGAGAAGCAAGGGGAGGCAGGGAAGTCAGTAAGGAAGCCAAAGCTCAGACAGAAGAACACATTGCAAAATCAGTGAGTGAGTGGACAAAACCTTTTACAGGTACATAAGGAAAAAGAAAGACAAAGGAGGGACAATGAGACTGAAGGGGAGGATGGGAGCCACGTGGAGGATGACAACAGTAAAGCTGACATATTGAACAGGTATTTCTGCTCAGTCTTTACTGAGGAAGAGGGGGTAATGGGTCTAAAGGGAGTACAAGGGGTGAGAATGGTGCAGAAATGGACACAAGTCCTTTACACGAGAAAGGGTCCTGAAGGAACTGGAAGTAATAAGAGTTGACAAAGCAATGGGCCAGACGGGTGCAACCCTAGGGTCCTTAAAGAACTGAGAGGTGGTGGCTGAAACCTGGCTATCCTGTTTAACTGATCACTGGAAACAGGGTAGGTACCAAAGACTGGAGGATAGCAGATGTAGTCCCCTTATACAAAAGTGGAACAAAGAGGAAGCAGGGAACTACAGACCAGTCAGCCTCACCTTGGTAGTGGGAAAATCATGGAAGCACTACTGAAGGAGAGATTGGTGGAACATCTGGTTGTCAATGGACTACAGGACCCAAGGCAGCATGGTTTCACCAGGGGAGGTGCATCAGACCAACCTCGTTGAATTTTTGACTGGGTGACTAGGGAGATGGATCAGGAGGGCAGTGGACATGGCCTATCTGGACTTCAGCAAGGCCTTTGACACTGTGCCACATAGAGACTATTACACAAACTGGGGAATATGGGTGTGGGCAGGACAGTAGTGTGGTGGGTAGGTAACTGGCGGGTGGCAGGACACAGAGGGTGGTGGTAAATGGCTGTCACTCCACAGATGGAAGAGTGACCAGTGGGGTACCACAGGGATCAGTGCTGGGACCGGTCCTATTCAACATCTTCATCAGTGACATGCATGGGATCTAGAAGGCAGAATTTCACTGTTCGTGATGACACAAAGCTCTGTAACAGAGTAGACACACCAGAGGGTGTAGACAGAATGAGAAGCAACCTGCAGAAACTTGAAGAATGGTCAGGGGTTTGGCAGTTGAAATTCAATGCAAAGAAGTGCAAGATAATGCATATAGGGGCACAAAAACCCTGGCACAATATATCAGTTGGGGGTGAGGATATAGCATGCATCAAGCAGGAAAGGGATCTTGGGGTTGTCATCTCTGATGACCTCAAGATAGGAAACAGTGTGACAAGGCAGCAGGTAAAGCAAATAGGATGCTGGGATGTATAGGCAGGGCATCACCAGCAGGAAAAGGAGGTCATAATTCCGCTGTACAAGACACTAGTGAGGCCCACCTGGAGTACAGTGTACAGTTCTGGAGACCATACCTACATAAGGACATAGACAGGGTAGAGAAGGTTCAGAGGAGGGCAACAAAGATGGTGCATGGATTGTATCACAAGTCCTATGAAGACAGGTTGAAGGAACTGAACATGTACTCCCTGGAGGAGAGGAGGGAGAGAGGGGATATGATAGAGACATACAAGTATCTTACAGGGAGGAACAGGGTGCAGGAAAACATTATTTTTAAGCGAAAAAGATGTTCCAGGACTAGAGGGCATGGGATGAAGTTGGAGGGAGGACGATTCAGAGGAAACATGAGAAAGAATTTCTTCACAGAACGGGTGGTGGACAAGTGGAACACCCTGCCAGATGAAGTGGTGGGGGCTGAAACAATCACGGGATTTAAGAATGCATGGGATAGACATAAAGGAATTCTAGAGGTCAGGGGTAAGGGGCAACAGACTTCTAGGAAAACAAACTGAACTTACAAGCTCAAATCGGCAGACTGGGTGGGCCATAGGCCCTTATCTGCTGACACTGTCTATATATCTATGTAGAATTGGACCTAATATGGAGCCTTGAGGGATGCCCCTCAGGAGGGTCTTTGGTAAAGAGAGGTCACCTGCCACTTTTACTTGTTGCAGTCTGTTGGAAAGGTAGTTGGAAACCCATCTGATTGCAGGACTATCAAGTCCTATTCTTCTTAGAGCTGCAATCAATATGTTGTGCTCAACAGTGTCAAAAGCTTTGCTCAAATCCAGGAAAAGGGCGATCACATGTTTCTTAGAGTCTAGTACAGTTTGCCAATCTGTAGTTACTTTCGCTAGTGCTGAAATTGTGCTGTGCTTGGCCCTGAAGCCAGATTGTACAGGGTTTAGTAGATCATGCGTATCCAAATGTTCTCTTATTTGGGCATTAACAATTTTTTCTAGCAGTTTCGACAGTGCCGAGAGTATAGAAATAGGACGGTAGTTATTCAGATCACATGGGTCACCTGACTTGAATATGGGTAGGATGTGGGCAGTTTTCCATGGCTGGAGGAGTTCTCCTTGCATTAAAGACAAGTTAAATAAGTGTGTAATGGTGCAGTCAAGTAGAGGTATCCAAGTTCGAGGAAGTATGGTTCTATGTTGTCTGCACCTGCACTCTTTTTGGTATCCTAGGAGAATAGTAAGTCCTTGACCTGCTTGAAGGTGACTGTGTTGAAACTGAATACAGGAGTGTTAATAAGGTCAGCAGGCAGGGACTTCCTGAGAATTAATTCTACTAATAGGAGAGGCGTCAAAGACTAGTCCTGCAGTGGCAAAGTGATCATTTAACTGACCAAGTATATCCATTCTATCTGTATAAGTATGCCCATTGGACAAAATTTTGGCTGGTAGTGATGATTCTGCAGGGTGTCCTTCGACTTCTCTGAGTATGCCTGCCAACTCCCGACAGCTACACACTGAACTTAAGAAATCCAAAAACTGAGTACAGAATGGGGTAGGTAGTAGTGGAAAGCATAACAGAGGAGAGGAACTTGGGCATAATAATTTCAGACACTCTAAAGACAACAGGCAATGCAGTAGAGCAGTGGGACAGGCAACTATGATGTTGGGATGCAAAGAGAAAGGGGATCAGCAGCCAGAGAAGAGAGGTGCATCCACCTTTGAATAGGTCATTGGTTTGTCCTCTGCTGGAATACTGTTTACAGTTTTGTAGACCACATTTGAGAAAGGACAGGGACAGAGTGGAGGCAGTGCAGAGGATGGTAACTAAGATGATCCAGGGACTGCAGGACAGGACTTACAAGGAAGCTTTGAATGATAAAAGCATGTACACTGGAGACAAAAAGGTATAGTGGGGACATAATTGAAACATACAAATGCCTCCACAGGGTAAAGTGGATAGGGGGGAATTGTTCAAACTGAGTGGGAACATAAACACCAGAGGTAACTCCATGATTCAATGGAAGGCCACCAGTATGTGTTTTGATTATGCAACTGATATTTTGGCTTGTCTGTTTCTCTGGTTTTCCACCCTCAGTAAAGGTGCCAGAAGAATAGTCTCAAAGCTAAAGGAAAAGTTATAGCTATAGAGCCAAAAGTAGAAAGTGAGATGTTATGGAACCCGCCTCCTCCAACTCATGGAATAGTCCCAATCAACACTGAGGAGAGGACTCCTCCCCCATGTGGAGAAAACATCTGGTGAACCAAAGTTATTGGGTTAGCCTGACCTCCAGGCTTAGGATTATGAGGCTAGCTGTTGATAAAATTGGCACAATATGGAATCTGGTTCTCTGATATATGTTTCAAAGTAGGAAAATATTCATTGTGATCCACGACTTTAATTATGCGAGCTGGAATGTTCTTTTGGGATGCTGAATTGGCAGCTCCTATTCAAAAAGAATTACCAGAAAAGGAAGAAGCATCAAGACCCAGGTGAGACAGAAGTGTCTGACATGTGGATGAACCAGGACATTGTCATGATGGAGTAGGACTAAGTGTACAGAAACAAATGAACAGAGTCAGGATGTCTGTCTGAGAACTACAGTTGATTAAATATTTTAATAGAGCACCAGATTGACTTTGTAGCAAAATATGAAACATGGACTCCTCTGTTGCTTCTGTCAGTTTTGGATCTTGGTAGAGTAGGAAAGAAATGATTTGCAGAGAGTTTCTGTAAACAGTTATCAGTAAGATGTATGGATGGATGGATCGATAACTGTGGATGACAATGTAAATTCTCCAGGTTGCAAGAATCCAAAGAAGACCAGAGTCATAGTGGTTTGTAAATTAAGGTCAGTAATGGGTCCAAAGAAGCCATTACTTAGGAGAAGCATTAGCTGAAAATATAGGTTGTAGTCTCTGGGTTTTCTTCAGGAGGAGTCCAGATAAGTCTCTTTCTTTACCTTGCAAGAAGGCTTTGATTGTTGGATTTGAGAATGATATTGGTACATCAGGATGGTAAGAGATCTAGGCTGACTGAATTTCAGAAATGTATTGTTTAATTGTTGTGGCTGACAAGTGAAAGGTTTGAAAACAGTATGATGTAAATCCCAAAATGAGCAAGACAGAACAGTGGAAGGGTTATATGCTTTGTAAAATGCAGAAGGTAGAACATTTCTTCCAGGCTGTTTTATATGTGGCTTGAGTAGATCAAGCAATGAAATAATGTATAGTAAGTAATGCATCATTGAGGAACCAGATTATGACATTTGCAGCTCCCAAAACATTGGTGGAGGGTTCATTCCTTGCTTGGCAAGGGTGAAGGCAGTTTTGAACTGCTGAAAATGGAATTGTGAAAGACAATCAGCTAGAAATTAGAATAACCAGGAATATATGCACAATGAATAGTAAAGTGGTACAACAGGGAGATCATTGTTAAACCTCTCAGGAATTTCATAATGGAATGATAATGGAATGAGAGGAAGAATGCCCTTTATTTATAATGGCTACAGCTGCTTGGTTGTCTGTGTATATAATCACAAGTTGACTGTTCCATGCATGTCCCCAAGTGCAACTGTAACAATTGGGTAGATTTTAAACAAAGATGAAGTTGAGTGGAACTGGAGAAAGTAGCCAATTACTGGAAGCCAGGGGCAGTTTCACAGATGGCAGTAAAGCCTAATGAAGGAGTTGCATCTGTAAAGACTGAGAGATGATTTGAGGGGGATGGATCCTTATAAAACATGGATATTCTATTCCATTCTGATAGAAAATGGGACCACACAGCCAGTTCAGAACTAGTGGCAGCAGTGATGCTTATGTGGTAGTCCAAAGGTATAACTGAGTGAGCTTGAGTGAGTAGGTAGGATGTGAAACTCTAAATCCTGTAGAATACTTCTCATAACAAAAGTGAGATGGCCCAATGTAGAAAGAAGTTCTTGTTTTGTATGCTATTATTTAATAGAAAACAGTGAAACTAGGTTTTAAATATTGTGTCATTTCTCTTGAGGAAGATGTGCTTGTATCTTTAAGGTATCTAAATCAATATCTAGGAACTGTAGTGTATGAACTGGTCCATCTGTTCTGTAATCTGCCTGAGGAATGTTAAGCATGGAGAATAAGCACCAAAGGCAGGCAATGCTTGAGGCTGGAGGAGGCTCTGGGGTATCAATGAGAAGGAACTCATCCAAAAGATGCAAAACAGATAGACATCAAAAGTCATTCAGTAGAATACAACACAAAGAACTAGAGAAAGTATTAAAGAAACCTGCACTACTTTTACATCTAAAAGTTAGGCATACAGCAAAATGGTACTGGTTTCTCAAAGAGTTTCCGTAAATGTGCCATGGGTAAGGATGAATAGGCAACAATTTAAAGGCATTTGTGATATCTGCTTTAGTTAACCAAGCACCCTGTCCAATAAGTTTAATTAATTGAATATCATCATCAATTCATGCATAGGAAAATGAATAATCTTCAGAAGGAATGAGGGAATTGATGCTTAGATCTGTTGTGGAATGAGGAGCTGACATTTTTTCAAATTGTTTAACCAGGTGAGACACACTAAGCTGAAAGCTTGTTTACAGGTGCAACCTGAGAGCACAAGGAAGTTAAGTGACTTGCTCAGGGTCACACAGTATATGCAAGTGGGGGCTGTGGGATTCAAACCCAGGACTCCAGATTTGCAGCTCAAAGCCTTAAACCACAGCGCTATACTGCCTCTGAATGTCAAATATCAGACATTTCTTCCCTGAATACTTTTGGGTGACTATACCTATAGGATTTATTTGGAAAGATAGAAAAGGGGGAACTGCAATGGGACCAATGATAAACCCTTTAGACAATTCTTTTGCCAGTAAGGTGTCCACAAAGTCTAATATGAAATCCATTGGAAAGGCATGAAATAAGGAACTGCATAAGAGACTGAGAAGCATGGGTTGATAACAGCTAATGTATTGTAACTGAGATATGTTTACTGGTGTTGATGGATGGGCAGATTGTCTTTTGTAACCTGGAGCAGGGGAGGAATTTGATTTTCGGTGACAAATCAGTTTTGAGTATACTTCCTCACAGTGACTACAGACATGTAGAAGAGTATGGGATGGTGCAAAGCAGGTGGTTTCATTGAAATTATTACATATCACTCCGCTAGCAGAAATGACTATTTGATGACCCTGTTTATCCATATTTTGGCTCATAAAAGATGTGTTGTGAAGTGGATAGGTGAGTTGAAGTGGAGATGGCAGGTGGTCAATTATCAGTGACAGTTACAGGACACAGGGCAGCCAAATGAAAGAAAAAACATAGAAACATAGACTTTGACAACAGATAGGGCTCACTTGGCCCACCTACTCTGCCCATTTCCCTACCTATTTGATAAGCTGCAGATCCTAGAGTAGGTTACCAACAGCCTACTTCTTCCTACCACCCACCAGAATTGCCTTATGTCTGTCCCATGTATTCTTGAATTCCCCCATTGTTTTTGACCCCACAACCTCCTAACGAAGGTGATCCCATGCGTCCACCACCCTCTCCATGAAAAAATACTTCTTCACATTGCCCTTGAGCCATCCCTCCTCTATCTTCAAATTGTGCCCCCTTGTTCTTACACATCTCTTTTTCAGAAAGATGCTACCCTCCTGGATATTGTTGAGTCTCTTGAGGTACTTGAAAGTTTCTGTCATGTCCTCCCTCCCTCTTGCACCACAGACTGAATACATCAATGCCTGTTGTCCAGCAAAATTTCTGAAAAACAACCCACTGTCAAGAGAAGTCCAAGAAATGTGTGAATTCAACTTCAATAGGTAAGCAGCCACCTTAGTGGAAAAGGATTTGTGATAATCATAACAAACTCTGGTCAGAGCCAATATGGCTGCTTCACAGTGGCAAGTCTAAGTGTAAACTACTCAGAGATCCTGCTGGGCTGACACCATACTTGCTCACTACTTGCGCATGCACAGTGAGAAAGAGCCTTCCATGTCCAAGATGGCTGCCATGACATAAGTGTGTATGCACAAATACTCACTCATGTGTAATGAGTTCATGGTGGCCATCTTGGGCATGGCGGGCTCTTTTGTTTCACCCACAACTGCAGAAGTGAATGGCAGAAACAAAATAGGGTCCCTCAGAGTTGGTGGGTTGTGAGGCCCTTGGAGGGGAGGAGCGGTGGAGAAGCAACCCACCAGCACTGATGGCAGCACTGTGGACACAGGACCACAGCACTGTGGAAGCACAGAGCTGATGTATCCTGTCACGTGCTTCCAGCGCCCTTTTTCACTCTTCTAGCAAAATGTCTGCAGGGCCCTGCCCATGCAGCCATAAAAACGAATACCACCATATCAAATAGCTGATTAACAGCATGATAAAGGTAGGAGTCTAATTCTTCACACCTGGATGGAAATGCCTCACAATTTCATGATAAATGGAAAAAGCAGCAACAAATTCTGCAACCGTTAATTTTTTTAGGAGCCACAGATCTTTAACCTTTTGTACTATGGATACATCACCACAGGAGTTGATCCTGTTTTCTATGGTTTTGTGGGATGATATGAGAAGGGTTATGAGACTGATGTATTTCCCTTCAATAATGTCCTTCCTGACATGATCTGAAACCATATGGGTAGGACAAGCAGTAGTCGGAAATGGAATCTGAGACATGTGAGTAGTACCTGAGATGGATGTAGTTGGTATGGAGACATGAGAACTAATAAAAGGACATGATGAAGGAGTTATTGTCAAAAATAAAGATGCCAATGGTGCAGTAATGACTGGTAGTGAAACTGAAGGGGCTTCCAGAGCATGTAGGAGAACATGGACAGGTTGCATTTCTTGAGGTCTGGATTGTCTGGATTCCAAATCTGCTACTGTGGCATCTAGATTTGAAAATGAGCAGTTGATCTGAAGCAGAAAATCACATAGTTCTGAGAACTGAAAGGAAGTGGGAGTTTGATCAGCAAGGGGGTCACCAGAGTTGTACAGTTTGGGGGGGCTAATGTCCCATGGTAAAAATCTTAACCAAGGTGGGGGGATCCTGAGGCATGCCCTTCCCCCTCTGAAAACATTTGAGATTCTTACTCTGAAATGGTGGCTTTTCCTTCATTTTAATCAGCGTCTTACAGCTGACCAGGAGCTACACTGGCCAACCCAGAAGTTGACATTAAAATAAAATATTTTTTGTGAAAAGCTCCACACACAAATACCTCTGAACTGCCCCACATCCATAACATACAGAAAAGGTTCTTCCCACACAGAGAAGATGCTGCAAACTCAGACTTTAAAGTAAAAATTCATAATACTCTGATGCTAATTTGCTGAACAATAAAAAAGGCTCTCGTTTCCAGTGTTCTGAGCTAGTATCTCCATGCCTGACCATTGTCCCACATTCTGATGACCAAGGACTGATTTATTTGTTTAAGATGCCTTAACGACAAAAACCCAGCAGTGGAAAGAAAAACAACTACAGATACCTCTATGAGTGAGGAAGGCTCATGTTTCTTGTCAGGCTGACATTTGGTGTGAGAAGCGGTTCAGCATGGACTCTTCCCCCTTAAAAACATGCACACTGCTCACTGGCTCAGCTACTGAAATGGCATATAAAAGCTTACAGCCCTGAGCTTCCACTGTGCACAGTCACATGTGGACTGCTGCTGGTTTAGATGGTATTTCAAATTTTTCAAGCTCAATTTCCTTCGCTGACACTGCATCTTACATACATCACTTGAAACTCTTAAGGTTGTTCCCTTACCCTTTCTGTAGTGCACACTCAGACACTGATAGATCACACAGCATTCAAGAGCTAGTTTCCTCCTCTCCCCTTCCACTGACACTGACACAGATTCAAGACTGCGGAAAGTGCTTCTAACTGTCTGCTTTTTAAAGCAGCTAATTACACTAATGCCGGTGCGCATTAACGCTGTTCACAACTCCTTGAACAATCGCACCCTGTACAGGCAAGGCAGAGAGCACTTAAACCGGCACCCACCAGAGTGTGTTATAGGAAGTCCAGGGCAGAGCAATGCCATTGGCACACCAGACATAGCATTTAAGGCTTGGATGGCTACAGAACAAGACACACCTGATTAGCAGACAAGGACAGCAAAAAATGAAATAACTACCAATAAAAGTTGCCAAGAACCCCATAGAGACCAGTGCCTACAAAAAGAGGCAGGTCTAAACAGGAGACTACAGGCAGCAATTTAAATGCACTTACAAAAGACAATGAGGAACAGACAATAATGGTTGCCAGAATAGCAGAGCAAGAAGGCAGGCAACACCAAAGTGGAACCAAACACAAGGGAAGCAGAATGGAAGTGGCACAAAACAGTGGACTACAGGAAGGGCCAGGACAACAATAGATAGAGTGACCAAATGGCCAGGGAAGAGGGAGGGAGAGAAAGACAGCCACAGCTGAGCAGAAGAAAAAGGAGAGGGCAGCAAAGGGTGGGGAACAGGAGGAGTGGTGGAGCCACAGAACAAAAACAACAGCGTGGGGTATGGTAGAGAGAGAGAAAGTTAGAGAGAAAATGCCAAGGCAGAGCCAGAGGGAAAAGGAGGGTAGCAAAGGGCAGAGGACAGAAAAAGTGGTGGAGCTACAAAACAAACAACTACAGAGCAGGAAGCAGTGGAGCAGCAAGCACACAGGAGTAACAAAAATGGCAGCAAAAGCAGGCAATAAAGAAACAGAAGAGAACGAGCAACAGCAGAAGAGGAATGATGAAGCAGCAACACAGCCAAGCAACTCATGGTCAGAAGATATGTAAAAACCCACTAGGCAGGTGCTGATGGATTGTGAGGAATTGAAGTAATCAGGAAGTGGACAGGAATATGGCATACCCCAATGAACCTCAGTGTAAACCTTTTAAATCTAGTGTTGGGCAGGGGTAGTAAATTTAAAAAAGATACTAGAAAGTATTTTGCTCATGGAAGGGTGATGCAAGGGTGGAACAGGCTGCTGAAAGAAGTGGTGCGTACAAAAGCAATGGGGATTCAAACATGAGTGAGATATATACATGGTGAGCTGGCAGTATAGCCTAGAGTGTAGAAAAACAAGTTGTAAAGGAGCTTGGTACATCCAGCAGACATGAGTTTGATTCCCACAACCTTCAGTTACATAGTGTGACTCTAAGCAAATCACTTAACCATCCCAGTGCTCCCGGGTCATCCCTAGATACAGGCACTTATCCCTAGTGGGCCTTACCTGATTACCAAAGAATTAATAAAAAATACACATGGGCTTGGTTAATGCATTCTCAAAAAGGAAGAGGGAAGAGGAAGTGTGAAGAGCCACTAGGGTTTTCACATTTCATATTAGATGGATAGGACTTGGCAGACATGATGGGCCAAGTTCTGTCTGTGTAAGTAGTATTAAGTAAAATGCTTAAAAGGCATTAGAGAACAAGACAGTGGACAACAATGACCAAACAACCTCTGCAGTAAGGAATAGGAGAGGGAAGAGAACTGGGAACAGAGAGGAAGACACAGCAGAACAACAACGGGGGAAATGGCAGGAGGCACCAGAACAAAACTGGAAGACAACAGGGGCAACAAATGAGTGTACAACAGGGATGCAACAGTAGCAGTTGCACAGCTGTAGAAAGAAATGGGTAGGGAGGAAGAAAAGCAGCCACACTGTGGCAACAAGAATAACAGACATCTAAAGGACCCTTGAGCATGTTTGGTATAAATACTGCTTATATAGGAGTGTGGTGAGAGTCATGCACTGCTCCTTCCAGTCACAGGTGAAGCCCTTGAATTCTATAGGGAGGAACTGCTAATATCAAAATAATACCAAAATAATCATTTTTCTTAATAGTAGTTCTCATGAAAAGATTGCAGTTTTGGGGCTGTAATTAAACAAATTCTGGTCAGAGCCACTATAGCTGCTAATGCATTAACTTGATAAGGGTGTTTCATGGGGTTAAACATAAAGATGAATTGCCGTAGTCAGCTCCGTGTGTAAATTTCATTTTTGGTAAAGTTAGATCATTTATCTGGTTGATCCTGTTTTTTCCATGTGTTTGTAATGTGAGTGGCAAGAGCATCTTGTACTATGTGGGGAAGGAGAGGGAGCTCTGCACCAATGCCTTCTGGTAGAAGGAATGATACAGACAGGAGAGATATAGCTACAATTGGGACTCAGGACCAACCTGGAAGGATAAGAGCCTATATCAAGGTTATGACCAGTTTCCATTAAGGAGGAAGCCATAGTCCTAAGTGGATGGTTTTAATGTTACTTCAATGGACATTTAAAGTAGCAGAGGGGGGTGACAGAAAAAATGGAGGAGGCAGAAAGTGGGCCACCACTGCTGAGATAGAGAGTAGGGGAGATCTCGAGTGGAGAGAATCCCACCAGAATGCAAGTTATACAAGGAAGCAGGGGGTTAGCAAAGAATGAAGGGGAGAGGAGCACTGAGGAAGGAGGAACAACTGGAAAAAAGAGAAAGCAACAAGAAGAGAGCTGAGGGATGTCAAAATGGTACAAGGTCTGCATCAGATGCCCTATGAGAGGAGACTGAAAGAGTTCAATATGTAAACCATGGAGGAGAGGAGGGAGAGTTGGGATATGATGGTGCCCTTTAAATACCTCATGGGGATAATAAGGTACAGGAGGGAGATATGTTTCAGACAAAAAGGTGCTGTAGAACAAGGGGTCATAATATGAAGCTGGAAGGAGGTAGATTCAGGAGAGATGTGAGGAAATACTTCTTCACAGAAAGAGTGGTGGATTTCTGGAATCGTTTTCCATGGGAGGCAGTGGGGGTGAAACCAGTAGTGGGTTTCGAAAATGCCTCAAATAGGCACAAAGGAATCCTAGGAGGAAGGAAAGGGGTGGAAGAGACAGTGCTGTAGGTCAAGTTGGGTCTGCAGCAAAAGTGATTTTAATTGAAAATGGGCAGACTAGATGGGCCCAGCTGTCATTATGTGCCGTCAGTTTTTATGTATGACAGGTTATGTGATTCAAATGGATACAGTATAAAATTATTAATATGTGCAACACCGATACTGTAAACTGTGTGGTACATATAATTCATGTTGTACTATGCTACACAGACACGATAATCAAGTGGGTAATAATATATGCATTGAGCCTGGGAGAAAAAAATCAAGGGGGACATGTGAAGCAATATACTACTCATGGAGTGGTGACACCACGATAGGTACATGCTATATGAAGTTAATGTATTATGATGGTACCCTGCTGTATACCAATGTTAAGTTAGCTGCAATATGTGATTTTTTTTGTTTTATTTTATTTTTAATAATCCAGACATTGTCTACACAGTAATGACACATAGCTAAACATGCTGCTTACAATTTGCGGCAACCTTGTTTTTTTTAACCACTTTATTCATTTTTGGGAAATCCTTATAACATGGCTAAAATTCTGTGCAGCCAATTAACGTCTGGTTTACCTACGCATGCCTTTTACAAGACAGTACTGTATGTATTATTGCTAGTGCACAATGTTACCCTTAGGACAGGTCGTTGAGTGCATTTGAATAGATGTAAAAATTGTGATGCTGCACTGTATGTCAAGTAAAAATTGTGTTCCTGATTTTGAGCATTTATCCCTGATTTTAATGGGCAGTGTCCCTCATTTTGGTCCTCCTGGCAGGGTGAGAGGTATGCATTCTGGGGTAGCCAGGTGTTGCAGTTCAAGTTGACACTGCTATGATTTCTTTGCAATCGCCTATGATGCCCCTTGCAACCCCTGGAAACCCCTAAAACATTAGTTGCCTAGCATTTACACCTCCTACAAATAAAAAGCCATTAGAGTTCCAGTGTTACAAATAATTATTTCATTTCATTTCATTTATTCTTTGGTAACCGGGTAAAGGCACTGGACCAAAGGTCCCTTTTCAGGCCTGACCCGGACAAAAAAACATATAAAAATACACAAATACAACCAACAGCAATACAAAACCAAAAAATACAAATTACAAATTGCAGTTACAAACAGATTTATGTAATACATAACTTTTTAACCCTTGTTTAAAAGTTAAAACAGAGGGAGCAATCTTAACATCAAGTGGGAGGGAATTCCAATACAATGGTGCTGCTATTGAAAAAGCTCTAGAGCTTAATCTAAGCTGAGACCTGGGGACAAAATATAGGGGTCCGTCAGCTGACCTTTGGCTGGGAAGCAATTCTGTCATTACAACAAGATCAGAAAGAGGAAAAAGGAAGCCAAAGTAAAAACATTTACACATCAGACAGCCAACAAAATATTCTATTCTGCAACTAGGGGAAAACCACCCCAACCGAGAATAAAGATTACACCAATGTGTCCAATTGGGGGCTCCTAAAATTAATCTACAAATATTATTATAGACCACAGTTAGTGATAGCAATTCTTTTGTACCTATGTTATAATATAAACAAAAACTGTAATCAAAATACGGAAGAAGAGAACCAATAACTATTGCTAATCTAGTTGCTTGTGAGAAGAATGACTTGAATTTGTATAATACCCCTATTCTTTGATTTAATTTCTTAAACATAGACTGAATCTGAGGTGAAAAGGTCAAACTGGGATCCAATACTGTGCCCAAATACTTAAATTGAGACACTTGTTCAAGCAGACCACCCCAAAAATCAGATATCCTCATTTCCAGGATGTCCACCAACATAAATTGCGTGCCAAATAACATAACTTTTGTTTTAGCTGAGTTCCAAACCATAGCATTTAAAGTAAGCCAAGAACAGACGGCACCAAAATCCTTTTCTAGGGAACAAGAAAGTTCAGACACAGAATTTGACTAAGCACAAATTACAAGATCATCTGCATAAAGCAGTGATTCACTAAACTTACAAACTCCGGGAAGCTGATTAATAAAAATAGAAAATAACAGGGGTCCCAAAATGGACCCCTGAGGCATACCACAACTAATTGGCAAGACATCAGAAACCACAGAACCTACATGAACAAAAGGACACCTGTTACTCAGATAATCATAGAACTAAGAAACAGTGACATCAAAAAAAACCCAGCTCTTTCAATTTTTTGCAGGCCAAACCGTGATCAATCAAATTAAAAGCCTTGGGTAGGTCCACAAACACTGCCCCAGTCATCAAACCCTTCTCAAACCCATGTAGGAAGGTGTTCATGAACCCAACCAAGGCCGTGCCCATACCAAAGTGCTTATGGAACCCATGTTGTTGTCTTGAAAATAAATCATTGGTAACCAAATAGACATCAATTTGCTTAGCCACTAAACACTCAAGTAGTTTGCTAAGGGGATTCAGTATTGATATTGGCCTATAATCATCCATGGAAGTAGCACAACTCTTTTTTGGAATTTGAACCGCCTTAGCTTTCTTCCAGGACAGGGGAAAACACCTGTAGCCAATGACATATTAAAAATATAGCAAAGGGAATCCGTAATAAAGGGGATAGCCAATTTTAAGAAGCAGGCATCCAACCCTTCCCCACAATCAGCCCCTTTATTTGGGCGAGACTGCAGAAGATGAAAAACTTAATTTGATGTTGCTTCCTTAATCAAATACCTGGGTCCATCTACCAAAGGAACAGAGGAAAAGGATTTAGTATTACCAGCCTGTGGGAAAACAGATCTAAATTTAGAAAGATCTGAAAATTTAGAATTCAACAATTTCAGGCAATTCACCAATTTCTTTGTTGTTGACATTTAATTTCTGGATGTCAGATTTTGATTTAGGAGAAAGCAAAGAATTTACATTATTCCAAAACTTCTTTGGATCTGCAAAGCTATCTTCAAAGCGATCACTGAAATAAGCTTTTTTAGCATTTCTAACAGTTTGAGAGACTAAATTTCGAAGTCTACAGTAGAGATCCATTGAAACTCTACTGGGAGATAATTTAAATGTAGTCCAAGCACTATCCCACTCCTTAATTAATTTCTTAATGCTGGGACCAAACCATCTAGTAGGAGAACCTCTACACTGAATGCTCCACAAAGGGAAAAGGGATTCCTGAATGGGAAGAAGCTGGCTGCAAAGAAAATCTAGTGCTGTGTCTACATCTGGAATACATTCAAGAAATGACCAGTCAATTAACCTCAAAGAAGAATATAACAGGGAATAATCTATCCTTTTAAATGATCTAGTCTGAAACACAGAAGGAGGGGGTTTAAGACAGCAAAAATCTAGGACACAAAAGGTAGCTATGTGGTCACTTACAGAATCTGTCAAGATGCCAGAGGCCCCTGCCCTCCCCACTGTATTAGTCATGACCCAATCCAACAATGAATGATTCTGTGAGATGGGATTGAGACAGGTAGGCACATTTATACACTGAGTCAATCCATAAGAGAGAAGAAGAGATTAGAGCCCCATGTTGTCATTAGCCCTCCAATTCAAATTCATACTTCCAACAGCAACAGAATCGCTCTGCTTTAAATAAACTTCACAAACATCCAAGAAATGTTTAAGCCCTTGAAGACCACATTGATGGGGATTATACAAACAGCCCACATTTAACTTCTTCTTTCCTCCAAGAACAAATTGCAAAACCAACCAATCAGTATCACAATCCAAATCCTCACTAGACCTTAAAATATTAATTTCTAAATGATCCCTATAATAAATCAAGACCCCACCACCCTTTTTTCAACCTTTATGGTCTACCCTAAAAATGTTATAATCCCCAATATGACACACATTATCGGGCACTCCTGGTTTCAACCACGTTTCTGATAAAGCAACAATATCAGTCAGATATAGAGCTATAAGCTGTTCGATTTCAGCAGTCTTAGGGATTAAACTATGAACATTCAAATCAATAATTTTAGATCCATGACAGGATTTCAAACAATTATTCAAAAGCGACGCTTGAGAGGAAGACATAAAATCCAAAGAGCAAGGCCTTGGATGTGGTTCAACATCACCAGAAACTAACAACAGAAAGGTGGTTGAAACACAGTTGCCCAGTTTAGAACAAAGTAACATGCCATAGTGCAAACAAGTAAAGTAACTCCTATTCCCACATTATCTTATGGGCATAGGGCTACTCAACAGCAATTGCCATGAATCAATAACAACAACATCAACAACTAAGCAATTTGAAAAGCAAAAATCACTTGCCTCATATGAGGCAGTGTTCCTGGCGCCAGACCTATATAATTCAATATGATCCACATATACCAACCCCCCCACAAAGAATACACACCCAAATAGGTAAACACTTAGCGTCCCAGATTATTAAGATAACATACTTACAGCACCGACAGTATTACAATCAAACACTCCCACTCCCCTACCTCCCTCAGACTCCCTTAGACTCCCCTGCACTTATTGCACTTGCTGCACCTTTACCACACAAATGCCACCGTGTTTGGCAAGTGAGATCTTTAAACACCTCAAACCCACAGACTGGGCTGCCACCACCAAAGTGGGGGACGGGGTGCAGCTAGCAAAAGGTAGAAGAAGCTAGACAGTATCTAGCAACAGAGCTATGAGCAGGGTGCAATTATTGAAATGGCAGCAGCTGTACTTAATTAATCGGCTCCACTCTTGGAAGGACAGCACAAACACCCTGAACAGTACACTTTAGGTCCCTTTTTCAGCAGCACACAAGTAATCACTTTGTAAACAGCAGCTCAGCAGGAACTTAAACCAGCAGTGCTAAATAATAAAATCTCCACGACAATAAAATGCACCTCAATACTGTGACAAGTCATACACCAGCAGGCTTAGTTAATTCCCAAAGTCAATAAGGGGTTTAGCAGCATCACACTCTAGCAACGTGAGCTCACAGTCTCTGAATAAAACGGAACACAGTGCAGTGATAATAGTTACGGTTCCTGTAGTCTCTCCAAAGACCCACTGCCACACAGCTCAAATCTCCCAGGAATACAGCAGCCTTCCAGATGGAATATGGAATATAGGGTTCTTCCTGTCATGATGACCAGATATTCTACATAGTCCACTGAGCTTTTAAAGTGCCGGGGGGATTGAGGGGAGCCTGCCACACTCCCTTAGACTCCTCTGCACTTATTGCACTTGTTGCACCTGCACCGCGCAAATGCCACCACGTTTGGCAAGTGAGATCTTTAAACACCTCTACCCCACAGACTGGGCTGCCACCACCAATTGGGGGAGGGGGTGCAGCTAGCAACAGGGAGAAGAAGCAAGTCAGTATCTAGCAACAGAGCTATGAGCAGGGAGCAATTACTGAAGTGGCAGCAGCTGTACTTAATTAATCAGCTCCACTCTTGGTAGGACAGCACAAACACCCTGAACAGTACATTGTTAAAACAGGTCAGATAGACTTCTGATTCTTCTTACAAATGCCTGGTACATCTCTGGCTACAAACTGGATCTCTCTCCCTCTCTCTCTCATCAAGAGATAAGTAGCTGTCTAGTCAAGCAAGGCATTTTTGACACTACTATGCGAAAAAAAAAGTTTCTAATTGCACTCTTGCAGACAGTTTAACTGCTTCAGAGAAGTGGTGTAAGTAACTGCCTTTGTGCCTACTCTGAGCTACTAGCTGTCAGGTCACTTAGAACAGGCATAACAAGATAGACAAACAAGCTCAAAAAATAGTCCTGGAACTGGTCTCCTCAACAGAGAGAAAGAGTGCTTCATTTAACTGGTGCAGTGATTTGAAGTTGTGGAATCATGTACTGCAACTCCAGATTTGTACATCAGTATCCCATTTTTACAGCTAGAGCAAGACAGATGCAGGCTCTACCCACTGCAGCTGTAAAAAGGGACCTGAGAGCTCTATGTAAGCAATAATACCCAACAGGGTGGGTGGTATTGGGCTATACCGGACCACCCAGGGGCATAATAAGGCCCAACACCACAGGCAGATGGCCTTATTACCCCTGGAAGGTCCGGTATAGCCCAATAACACCCACCCTGGATGGTGTTATTGCATTGAGAAAATGGGCACTGTAAAAAAAATAATTTTAGTAAAATATTATTAATAATAAATGTGTTTTGTAATAGAATAGTTTCTCAGCCTGCATTAGAATGATGTTTTTTATTTTTTTTTATCTTGACATTATTTGTACCACCTCCATGGAACTGGCAGGGGCTACAACCCCCACCTTCAAAGGGGTATGTCCGCTGGCCCACCAGGGCCATCATGGGTACTGCCGGGTCCTGGCATTTTTCTTCTGTTTTCTCCCCCGTTCCCTTGTCCATACAATGGATGTAGCAGCTGTCTCCACCTCCGCGGAAGCAGCCAAGCACCCTGGGTGTGGGCCAAACCCCTCTTGTTTTGCTGACACACGCAGCACAAACTCCCCACCCTGAGGATGGGGAGCAGTCCTCTGGATGCTCAATCCTTACCTCCCCGGCTGACCCTCGAATGACCCGAGTCCATTCCCGAACCTGGGTCATCGGCATGGCTCAAGGTGTGACATCCAGCACCTCAACCCTCAGTGCCACTGGGCTGGCAGAATTATATATTTTTTTAAGCTAGGGACTTTTGTCCTACTGGAGACTCTGTACTACCTCTCTCCTTCCTTCCCTCCTCTCTCTGAGTGATAACAGCAGCTAATGGTGAAAGTAAAGAAAATAAAAGAGCAGAGCACAAAGAGAAAATCAACTTCATTTTTTATCTTCCTACAGTATCTTCTCATGGTCACTGACTGCTGTGTACCACTAACCATGACATGCTGCTGTGTTTGTCCCCATGAATTCTGACCACACTCTGAGACTGTCTTGAAAAAGACTCAGGAAAGGCTCAGTGAAAATTAATCAAACACAGAAATACAAACTTATTTTTTTTACTCTGTGTCTCTTGATCTGATTCTCTTATTGCATTTCAGTTCAGTTTCCCAGTCAGCAAGAGATATGAGATGGAGTGCGATGGGGACTATAATTCAGGAAAGTAATATTATTTTTTTTCAAAGATTTCCTGTGTTTCTGTAGTTTATTATTTGTTTACCTTAGTCCGATCGGGTTATGGACTGCAAAACCATGACTGACTTGAGTGAGACAGGAACAGAGAGAGAGACCTGCATCTCCGGTAGCGCTACTGTGTGTGAGAGGAGTAGTACTTTCTTCATTTTCTGTACTGCAGATGGATGTCCATCTGCGGTATGGAAAACAAAGAAAGTACTGTTGCTCTCATACATAGTAGCACTGCTGGAGACAGCACTCTTTCTCGCTAAAGTCAGTTTGCAGTTTTGTAGTCCAAAAGCCAATTGGACTGACAGCATCTTTTTTACTTTCTTCTTTCATGGTTTTTTGTGTGCCTAGTCTTTATGTAGTTAAATTGCCTCAAACAGAGATGGGGAAGGGGTTAGAAGGATGCCAACTCACCTGCTAAGCGAGTGAAAAAAAATGGTGGCAGATCAATGTTGAAAATTCAGTGAGCCCAATGATACCCCAAGTAATGGGGCTCCCCGAATTGGCACTTGTTTTCCAACGTACTCTGTTGAAAAATAAATGCATGCCTGAGCATAGCTTTCAGCCAATTAGCATGTCTAATTTAGGATTAATACTTGTGATCTTCTCATTCACAGCAAAATGAGAAAGTCTCCAAACTTAGCTAGCTGGAGACTTGTCCATACTAAATTAGAACTAGAGTACCATGAAAGCAATGTACTGTACTATTTGTGAAATGTATCCATAATATTTATAGATTGTGTACAACTGATCTAAAGATGGTCAGTTCACCAAAAGGCAATTAAAAGGATCACTGACAAATTAACCCTCTAGTGAAAACAGATTTGAATAATCCTGCTGGCTCCTTAGCCATGCTACAGAACACAAAATCTGTTGCCAGCCTTACTGACACTACCAAACTGACAGCTTCCTTTACCAGATACCTCTCCCATCTGTTAAAACTGATATGTTCTACCTACTGACATATGTTTATTATTTTTACTTTCAGATTAGTGTATCCTCATTCCGTCCTGTCCAATGTGGCTATTTTCAAAAGTACGCAACATCCACCAGGGGAACTGGTGCTATGGTATGCATGCCATCCCACACGCAGGGTTTATTACCAAAGCTGTCCACAGTTCAGTGGTATGTCAATCATGGGATAGACAGGTAGGTAGATAGATAGATAGATAGATAGATAGATAGATAGATAGATAGATAGATAGATAAAGAGGTAGACAGACAGGCAGACAGCAGACAGACAGACATACTTTTTTTTAATAACAAAAATACAGCTTCTGCACTAAACATCATGACAGAGACTTCTGGTTCTGCTGTCATCTGATGAGGACATGAGGTATTATGGCTCCACACCCCCCCATTTAAAATCTATTTTAATCCCAATGACTGACATCCACAGCCACAAAATACTAAAGCCAGTGGTGACTATCTTTAAGATACCTTCCAGAGGTAAACAAAAATAATCACAGATAGACTAAATCAAGTAACAACGATGGAGCCATGAGACACCAGGACTGACAGCCATGGCGGCTATACCTCCACGGCATCAGGCTACCATAGTGATTATAGCAACGAGGAGGGAGCTGAGTCCTTTACTATTACCTCTAAATGCTTATTTCAAGAACTAGACAAGATTAACAACACGATGACAAAACTAGAGAAAACCGTCACCAAAACAACACGAGGACTACAAGAAATTGCCCAGCGGGCAATGGACCTAGAGACAGGCCTCACATAAAACTCTGAAGTCATGAATCAGCATGAGAAAGCAATTAGATACTTGCTTAAGAGGGAAAGAGAACTCACAGAAATACTTGACAACCAAGAACTGCAGTCCAGGAAGAACAATCTTAGGCTGCATGGTTTACCAGACAGCACAGAGACTCACCCAATGGAGAAATTCCTGGAGTCCTTTCTGTTAGAAATACTCGATCTACCCTTGGATGAGTCCCCCAACAGTGTGTGAGCTTACCGAGCACTTGCAAAAAAACCTACTGACCCCAAGATCAACCTCTCGTTCCATTGTAATGAAGTACCTGGATTACAGAACGAAATCCAACATTTTACAAAAGGCATGGTCTAAGAGGGAGATTGTATTTGGAGACAAAAAGCTATACTTCAACCATGACTACAAACCTTTGACCCAGCAAAAGTGGTGTGTTTTACTTGCCATCAAAAAGTGCCTGAACATTCAAAACATAAAAATGCATTTAATTGCCACAGCACGGATGAAGACGTTTTTTGCCAGAAGGTCCTTAGTTGTACCCCACCCTGAAGAAAGTGAAATCAATGCTGGTAAAACTCAGAGTTTCCACTGACCTGTATGCCCACCTGGATGATCCCTTCTGGGAATGACTTGCTACCTTTGCCTCATGGATCAAGGCCACCAAACAGAAAAAGTATCACAATGCAACCCAAAAGTCAACGACAGCGGCAGATCCAGAGGATGAGCCTAGGCCTGTCACTTCTGTTTTCTGAGTGGCTACCAAATGGAAAAAGGGACTTACCTTTTCTTTTTGGAGCATTCGGGACTTGTGACGCAGGCCGAGTTTGGCCACATGGCACCAGAGAGATATCGACCCCATCTTGAACCGTTACACAATATGGTTTCAATCAGAATGTTTTATATATATAGTTGCAATGCAAGTTAGCATGGTTAAAAAATGATGGGCTGGATTCAGAGAAGCCAACGCAGGATGCAAAGCAACTTACGTCGGCATATATGGTGCAAGTTGCACTTGTGTCCTGTGTTGCGTCCCCGCGGGATTCATATAGGCAGCCTGCAACATGCCGCAGGCTGCTTGTGCTCAACAGCACCTATGCGCCTGAAACCCCCTTGCAACATGGTGGAAGGGGGTTTCTGGCAGCATTTGCACCCTATTCTGGTAGGGTGGCCACTACATCCACTGATGGGATTCAGAGACAACCACCAGTGAACATCTGTCAAAGACCAGTTACGCCAACAAAAAGGTGGTCTAACTGGTCTTTGCTGTTCACTGGAGGTAGCCACTGTTCCCCAGCCCCACAACCCCTGTGGGTTATGGAGCCCCATGGGCTCCGGGTCCCAAGCATGACACACCACGATGCCAGGCAGGGTGTGTGGCATACCCAATGCCCAGACACCCCACACATATTGAGCCCCCATACCCTGGGGCATGATCCCCCTGCCATCCCTGTAACCCCCTGGTAGTCTAGTGGCCCCCCACCCCACAGGGTGAGCCCCCCACACCCCCCAATACCCCACTGGTGACTGGCACAGCCCTCCCTCACCACCAGGGCCAGTTGCCAATGCACCCATCGGGTGTGTGTGTTGGGGTGGGGGACCACTGGGCTACCAGGGCAGGTATGGGTCCATGTTCTGGGGAGTCCATGGCAAGGGGGCTTGGGGCTGGTGCCCACACCTTACAGGGCCTCAGAGGTGGGCATGGGGGTGTTATGGCAGCCTTCGCCCATCACAATTGCAGTCCTGCGACCTGCGGCATTCCTGGTTCTGCGATTTACCTTGCGCAGCTACTGCAAGTCATAGGACGCTGACCGCTGCACCCACTCTGATCCTGAATCAGGTGCACGGGCCAGGGCACAGGGCAGGTCGCCACAAGCTGCCTTTGCTGGAGCTTGGGGCAGACCTCTCTGAATCCAGCCCAATGTTTCTTACCATAAATGACTGTTAATGATGTTAGTAGTGAGTATTTGTAAAAATGATGGGGCGTCGGGGAAGGGGTCAAGGTGCAGTTGATGGGAGTTGAGCCAGGAAGGCAACAGGGTTGCTGTGTCACATGATCCACTCTACTCCCCTAGAGCAGCCAAAGAATTAGTAGATTTCCAAACAAGCTATGGCACTCTTAAAGGCATCCCAGCTTAAACATAGAAACATAGAATTTGACGGCAGATAAGGACCGCTTGGCCCACCTAGTCTGCCCATTTCCCTACCTAACAGAGAAGCTGCATATCCTAGTTAACCAACAGCCTACTTCCTTCTAACCCCCACTAGAATTGCCTTATGTCTGTCCCATGCATTCTTGAATTTCCCCACTGTTTTTGACTCTACAACCTCCTCATGAAGGCTGTTCTATGTGTCCACAACACTCTCTGTGAAGAAAGATTTCCTCACATTACCTCTGAGCCATCCCCCCTCTATCTTTAAATTGTGTCCTCTTGTTTTTGTACATCTCTTTTTCTGAAAGATGCTACCCTCTTGGACTTTGTTGATTCCCTTGAGGTATTTGAAAGATTCTATCATGTCCCCCCTCTCCCTCCTTTCCTCGAGGCTATACATCTTTAGTTCCTTTAGTCTTTCTTCATATGTCTTTGATGTAGATCTTGCATCATTTTGGTTGCCCTTCTCTGGACAGCCTCCACCCTGTCTATGTCTTTGCTGAGATGGGGTCTCCAGAACTGTACACAGTACTCCAAATGTGGTCTTACCAACTGTCTGTACAGTGGGCCAACAACTTCCTATTTTCTACTGGTGATGTCTCTCCTTATGCATCCCAGTATCCCTCTAGCCCTCCTTACTGCCTTCTCACATTGCTGGCCGCCTTTAGGTCATCTGATATGACTAGCTCCAGGTCCCTTTCCATTTTTGTTGTTGTCAGTATCTCACCCCCATTGTGTACTCTTCCCCTGGGGTTTTTGTTTCCCAGGTGCATTACTTTGCACTTCTTTGCACTGAATCTAAGCTGCCATACATTTGACCATTCCTCCAACCTTGCCAAGTCCCTTTTCATCCTTTCCACCCCACCTTGTGTATCAACCCTATTGCAGATCTTTGTATCATCTGCAAAGAGATATACTGTCCCTTCCAGGCCCTCTGCAATGTCACTTATAAAGACATTAAAAAGGACCGGTACCAGTACTGAACCCTGCGGTACCCCACTATTAACCCTCCTTTCTTCACTGTGGACTCCATTTACTATTACCAGCTGTGTCCTGTTGTCCAACCAGTGTTTTATTCAGGCTACTACCCTGGGACCCACTCCCAGGCTGGCTAATTTGTTTATTAATCTTTTGTGTGAGACTGTGTCAAATGCCTTGCTAAAGTCTAAGTAGGCCATGTCCACAGCCCCTCCCTGGTCTACTGCTTTGGTCACCCAGTCAAAGAAATCAATTAGATTTGTCTGACATGACCTTCCCACTGTGAATCCATGCTGCCTTGGGTCCTGTGCCCCACTGGCCTCTAGGTACTCAACAATTCTTTCCTTCGGAAGTGATTCCATCATTTTCCCTACCACTGAGGTCAAACTGACAGGTCTGTAGTTTCCTGCCTCTGTCCTGCTCCCACTTTTGTGAAAGGGAATCACATCCACCCTCCTCCAGTCCTCAGGTACCACACCATCCTCCGATAATTTATTAAAAAGGGTAGTCAGTGGTGTTACTAGTTCGTCCCTTAGTTCTTTTAGAATTCTGGGGTGAATGCCATCAGGCCCCATTGCTATATCCACCTTCAGTTTTAAGAGTTCTTGCAGAACCCTTTCTTCTGTGAAAGGACTAATATCAACCCCCCCATCCAGAGTGCTTCTATTGACTGGATTAGGTATTTCCCCCTGCTTTTCCATTGTGAATACTGAGCAGAATATTTGTTCAGTATCCCTGCTTTTTCACTGTTGCTCTCTGCCCAACCACCTTCCTCTTTGTTCAGCCTCAATATCCCTGCCTTCATCTTTCTTTGCTTCCTAATGTACCTATAAAAGGTTTTATCCCCCTTCTTAACCAAGTTAGCTATCTTTTCCTCGGTTTGGGCCTTTGCTATTCTGACTGCCTTACTTCCTTCTGCTTTAACAGGTACAGTTCTCTGTCCTGCTCCTTCTGTGCTTCCTTGTACTTCCTAAATGCTATCTTTTTCTCCTTTACCTTCCCCGCCACTTCTTCTGAGAACCATAGTGTTTTTTTATTTCGTTTTGATTTGTTTATTTGCTTCACACAAAGGCTTGTTGCCTCTGTGATGGTGGTTTTGATATTCCCCCATTGTTGCTCCACCCCACCTTTTTGCCTGTTTGCTAGTGCTTTTCTGAAGCACTCTCCCATTTTGACAAAATCAGCCCTCCTGAAGTCTAGTACCTTCACTTTTGTGTGGCTTGACTCTACAGCTAAGTTTATCATGAACCACACTGTTTGGTGGTCGCTTGTTCCCAGATGGCTACCCACTTCAAGATCAGAGATCCTCTCTCCATCCCCATTTGAGAGTACCAGGTCTAAGATTGCTCTCTCCCGATTGGGTTCCAAAACTAGCTGTCTGATGCATGCCCCCTGTAGGGCATCAAGAATGGCCCTGATCTTGGATGTGGCTGCAGCAAAGGTGCTCCAGTCAACATCTGGCATATTCAGGTCCCCCATCTGCAATATCTCTCCTTTCTCTGCCATCCCAAGGATGCCTTCTATCATTTCCTTGTCCATTTTCTCCCCCTGAGATGAGGGTCTGTATACAAACCCTGTGCAGATTGTGGAGCCATTTCCATTCTCCAGGGTGACCCACAGTGCCTTCTCTCCTCCATGTTTACACTTTAGTTCTGTTGCTTTGACCCCTTCCCTTACATAGAGAGCTACTCCTCCTCCTCCTCTTTTCCCTCCTTGTCCCTTCTGTAGATTGTGTACCCTGGTATGTTGACATCCCAGTCATGGTTCTCTGTGCACCATGTTTCTGTGACTGCCACAATATCCAGGCATCCCTCTTCCATCAAGGCCACCATTTCAGGGAGCTTTTTACCTAGACTATGGGCATTGGTACTCATTTCACTCCATTTTTCTATGGCTTTATTTCTTTTAGCCCCATCCCTGTCCCTACTGCCTTTGTCTTTTTCTCCATTTACCCCTGCCCTTCTCCCTATCAACTGCTCTATCTTGGTGTTTACCTCACTAATTACCCTGATTTTTTTGGCAGGCTAGGATTTCCCTTCTCCTCTTCAGTGCTTCCCCCCTTGGCTAGTTTAAATGGTTGCCATTGAAGCATTTAAACCTATCACCTAGGATCCTGGTTCCCCTCCAGGATAGATGCAGATCGTCACGCCTGTATAGGCCTGCATCCCTCCAGGTGGAGCCCCAGTCCCCAATGAAGCCAAATCCCTGAGCTCTGCACCAGCTTTTCAACCAGTCATTGAATCCCATGGTGCAGAGTACCCTAGCCTCCTCCATGCCATAGACAGGTAGCACTTCTGAGAAAGTTACCGTGTGTGCTACTTATCTAAGGCCCTTCCCCAACTCCACAAACTCCTGTTGCACTGCTCTGAACACATTCTCAGTCAGGTCATTCATCCCTAGGTGGATAATGACATCCAACTCCCTCCCCCTTGCCACAGCTCCCATGATCCTAAGGATTCATTTCCTGTCCTTCCAAGCCATGGAGCCGGGCAGGCACTTTACCTCCTTCCCCTCCCTCCCCAGTTCTACCCCCTAACAATTGAGGTCCCCCACCAGGGTTGTTTCCTTCCCTGTGGGGTCGCCCAGCACCCTCCTGTGGGTCTCCATTGTGGAGGCTCCAGCATCCTCCTTGGTCTCCACTGCAGGTGCCTCTGTAGAGGAACCATGCTTCACCAGAGTGGCAAATGAATTGTGGAGAGGCACAACTGGAGGGATGCACCTCTGTTCCACCACCCTCACCCTCTCTGAGCCCACTGTGGTCCAACCACTCCTCTTTCTTGGCAAATTCAGAGGTAGTGGTGGTGGCCTGGGTGGTCCCTGGGTGGGGGAGCAGGTTTCCCGAATCTCTGCCAGGTCAGCATGGAGGCAGGCAACCTTCTCCCTCAGACCAGAGAGTGCCTGCAAATGGGGCAAGCATGCAGTCTCAGAATGTCTCCGGAAGACTGCTGCTCCACAGCCAGTGCATTGCACCACTCCCACATGTCTGTGTCCCTTCCAGTTACAGATGCTTTTTGGTTTTTTGTTCTTGTTTTATTGTGTGCAAGCTTGTGAGTATCTCTACCCCCTATTCAGTGTGCTGTGCCTTTAAGGATATGAACAGGTGTATGTTGTTAGCAGTTTTGAGGAAGTGATGTCAAAGCCCCTGCTATAAAGCAAGTTATGCGCTTGGGGCGGGTGTGGTGAGGAGAATGGTGGGTGGGAGTAAATCTATACCATCCAGAAACAATCACCTACAACTCTTACCCTCCACCCCGGGGAGTGCCTTCCTTCCTTTCAGACACCTATTTCACAAAGGCTAAGTAACAGGTTTAGTCACAATTGACTGCAAAATCTCCCAGCTACAGTTCCTCCCTGGCAAATTAAAGTTAAAACTAAGAAAAGCCCTCCCCAAAAACAGAATCAATACTAGTTACTTACACAGGTCCAAAAAGTAATAACTCAGTTCAGTGTAGTTAAGAAAATAACCCCCTTGATTCAAGGAAGCTGTGGCTGCTTTTTCACTCTCTCTGTCTCAGTCTCAGCAGGCAGAGACCACAAACAACTCCAGTTATAAATCCTCAGTTCAACTAGGCCATTTTCAGCTCCTCCCCTTAACAGACACCTATTTCACAAAGGCTAAGTAACAGGTCTAGTCACAACTGACTGCAAATATCCCCCAGCTACAGTTCCTCCTTGGCAAATTAAAGTTAAAACTAAGAAAAGTCCACCCCAAAAACAGAATCAATACTAGTTACTTACACAGGTCCAAAAAGTAATAATTCAGTTCAGTGTAGTCTAGAAAATAACCTCCTTGATTCAAGGAAGCTGTGGCTGCTTTCTCACTTTCTCTGTCTCTGTGGGGAAAAGAGGAGCAGAGTGTTTGATACAGTGCCTCAGCCAGGCAAGGAAGCTGTGGCTGCTTTCTCACTTTCTCTGTCTCTGTGGGGAAAAGAGGAGCAGAGTGTTTGATACAGTGCCTCAGCCAGAATTGGAACTTAAAATGGAATGGCCTGAGAGTTATGTCGACCACTTCATCTTGTCACATGCAGAAACTAACTTCATCCGGAACGGCCTGGTACCAAAGCTTGAAGTGTGTGCTATTTCAAAGGGTCGAGTGGTGACGGATCCATTGATGGCCATCAGCTGATCTGTGGCATGAGTGTAGTTAGCAAGAATACAGTTCAGGGGAAGGCCAAGGTTGCTCCGGAGCTTGGAAGTGATGGTAGGTGTTGATAAAGGGCAGGTTTTAGCAATGGCAAGGTGCTCCTTTCTTTTGGTGGACCCAGGTTTCCAATTTTGGATTTATGAAATGGGGTCCCTTGCATGTGGTGTGTTATTGCTCTCAGAGAAGTACATGACTCCCACCTCACAGATGCCTTCTATTGCCTTTTGCGATCTAGCCACTGAGCCTCAGCTGCACTTAAAAATGGCGTTGCCACAAATGTGTCTGTTTAATTAGAATGATCTCCTCAGCCAATCTGGATTTATAAAATCAATAAAGGCATAGTGCTGAAAGGGACTGAGAAGGTCACTTAGGTGGAGAACTGGGAAATAACCACCATGCCATCTATACTCACTCACATTACTATGGGCCTGTTGGAGATAGGATGTGCATTGGTGGCTGGTATAGGGATTAATAAGTAATTGTCAAATACAAGCAAATTAATACATGGTTTGAATTTTGGATTTGGCCCCAAACAGAATGACGGGGTTCAATGCAGACAGATAAGTGGGAGACCCTAGAGGTAATCCTGGTGGTGAAGATGCTGTCATGGTGCTAACATTCAAAAGGGAAAATGACAGTAGGCTCTGGAATGAAAGGTAAAATTGGTGCTGCAAAACAGAGGTGTTCCTTAGTAGAAGATACATGGCTGACACTGGCCGTTTGCATTACAATGGTTCAGAAAGAGACGGAGGGCAGCCTAGCAGCAGTTCCAGAGAATGGAGCCCTGATACCAGGTCCTACACAAACCTCCAGCACAGCCGGCCCAGTGGTGCTGAGGGTTGAGGTGCTGGACACCACACCTCACTCCACGCTGGTGACCTGTGTTCGGGAGCAGACTCGAGTTGCTGGTGGGTCAGCCGGGGGGAGTTAAGCTTGAGCATCCCACGATGGCTTGCCTACTCCGGGGAGGGTTGAGGCCATAGCCCGAACACTTGCCTGACTCTGAGCAGAGGCTCGGAGTACTGCAAGCTCCTAACATCAGGGGCATGGGCGGCCGCTATACAGCGTGACATCAGAGCTTGACACCTTGACGTCGGGGGTCCTATGCTGTAAGGGGGTGGGAAGAAAAAATGGAGAAAATGCCTGCCATCACCGGGAAGATGGATCCCCCAGAGATGTGCCCTTGATGTGCCTTTGCCCACCCAACGGCCCCCGGACCAACGAAAGTTGACTGATGGAGTAAGGGGGCTCTGCCCCATCCCTGCTTGGGGTGGTAAGCCGAAGCTCCATGGGATCCAGTGGGGTCATTTGGGCAGGGTGGAAGGTAGAGGGATGTCTGTCTTGGGGCTCCTGAAGGGTCAGGGGTGGCAGGCTGGGAAAGGCGGATAAATAGCGATTTCAAAAAAAAAAATAAAACTGCAGCACCATCACCAAACATGGGGGGGGGGGCATTTGGAGACCACTGCATCAACCTATTAAGTAGTCTTTGTTAGCAGAAAGGTGTATAACTCTGAGCTACATTTAGGAAGATAGTCTTGGAGAGTAGCTTAAAAGTACATGTTTTGCACAAGGCCCTTGGAATAGGGGTCTTCCCCAGAGTTCCACATGGATTCACTAGGGAGACTGGGAGCTCACATTACCATTGGAGTCATTTAAATGTTTCAAGTTATGGTTGCATATGTTTACAAATAACTGATTTATCTGTTTTATATGCACTGTTGACTGTTAGTTATTATATTGATTTACTGGAACTGTAAAGATGGTTGCAGGTACAATCGTGACCTACAATGTGAGGGGTCTTAATAATCCTGTCGAACAGACTAGGGTTTTTAATGAACTTAAAAAGCAGAATGTTGAAGTAGCATTCATTCAACAGACCCTCCTAGACCAGGTTTAACGTAGAAAATTGAAAAGATCTTGGGTAGGCCAGATATTTTATACCACATACCAGGATCACCCACACAGGAGGGGAGTGCCGACTCTTATCCATAAGAACTGCCCAACAGAGGTAACAGTAATGTAATTGGATCCCCAGGGTAGGCATCTTCTTCTAAAGGGGACTTACTGTTCAATCCCATGTTCTCTTTTGAACACATATGCCCCCAACCAAGAGTCAGAAAATGTAAAATTCCTGAAACAGGTACTGCTGAAGTTTGCCCCACTCCCAGGTGAGCTCTTTATCATTGGTGGTGACTTCAACATGGTATTGAACCCTGGTTTAAATGGGTCTGTAGCTCATCCGGGGCTGAGGGGTCCTGCTACAAGGTACCTTATTGGACTGACCAAGGAGCTGGGCCTAGTGGAAGTATGGCAGTTCACAAACCCGAAGGTGAGAGATTATATGTGCTGGTCCGCACCACACCATGACTACTCTAGACTAGGCCTACTGTTCATGTCTACAGATTGGATCCATGCCCTAAACATGGCTTAAATACTCTTCAGAATGATATCAGGCCATGCTATGGTGAGAATAGAGCTTTCACTCTCCTCATTATCAAAAACTCTAATCTGAGATTCAACATCTCTCTCTGTTGAATTGTGAGGAATATAAACAGCTGGTTAAGGGAGGCCTTAGGGAATACAACAATTTGAACCCACCCCATGCTTCCACATCAGCAATATGGTGGGATGAGTTTAAAGCTGCGGTGACTGGCAAGACAACAAGTCATGCCACAGGTCTGAAAAAGTCCAAATTGAGAGAACAGTCAGATCTGAAAACCCGATTATTTGACCTAGAGGCTGACCACAAAATTGTGCTCAGTCGTAAGGTGAGGAAGAGACTGAAGAAATGTAGTGGTAAATTAAATAAGCTTCTGAATGACAAGATTGAGGGGTCCTTGAGATATTCCAGGCAGAAATATTATGAAGCAGGTAACCAAGCAGGTTGCTTGGCAACTTCATAATGAAGTGGCAAGTAGGCTGGTACTAAGAATCCAAAAGAATAATAAATCTAGACACTGTGATTCTGACTCCACCAAAATTGCACAATATTTCCTTGATTTTTACAAAAAGCTTTATTCTAAAGACCCACTAGATGACTACCACAAGAAGCTGGAGGCTTTTTTTGCAGGGTAAAAACTCAGATATTTAATCAGATGCAGGCAGATGCTATGGATGCTCCGATTACACGGAAAAAAATAGCAACAGCCCTGGCAAGGCTTAAAGGGGGAAAGTTGCCCAGCCCTGATGGGCTGACAGCAGAATTTTATAAGGCTTTTTGGGAGGACTTCACTCCGCGCCCTGGAAGGGTGTTTAGGGACGTTTAGTTGGGAAAGGGAGCACCCCCTACTTGGAAATGTGCCCACATTTCCACTATACATAAAACAGTAAAGGACCCCACATTAAGTTGTTCATTCTGACCTATCTCTTTATTTTTTTTTGTTTTACTTTTTTTGTCTCCACTTACCTGGAGTACTCCTTCTGGCATCCTCGGGTGCTCCCAGCCTCTACTTCTTCCCATGACCACTACACCCCTCCTTTTTTGTGCCCTACCACCATCTCTGGGTCTGAACCCTCTGGAGGTAGGGCCACCCTATCCGCCCAGGGTGCTCTATCTAAGGACAAAGTGCCAGGCACACGAGCGGACCCGTGGATAGAGGAGGTTAGTCCAGGATTGGGAGTGTGTGCTGAGGAGGCCAAGGTGCCTTCATCTATCCCCAGGAGTGTGGATTTTCTCTTTATTATTATGTATCTTGCCCCCTAGGAGAGTGGCATGACAAGGCAACATTATGCCGCAACTCCGCCCTTGCATCAACTGTGTCGCCACACTGGGTGCCCCTGATTGCCACCAGAGGCCGCTCGAGGAGCGAACGCTTCTCCCCTACCCTCACCAGGAAGAAACAGTAGTCCTTCAGACACTCAATCTCTTCTCCCCTGCCAACCACCAGCGGCCCGGGCACATTCCCGAACTCAGGTCACTGGTGTGGCATGAGGTGTGGTGTCCAGCACCTCAACCCTCAGTGCCACCGGGCCAGCTTACCTATCTCTTTATTAAATGTGGATAAAAATATTTTTATGTCCATACTGCAAGGGAGGCTCCAGGATTATGTGGTGACACTGGTTCACATGGATCAGATAGGGATTATCAGTGGAAGATTAATTCACAATAACATAAGAGCGACACCTTCTTAACTTAATATCCTGGCAGCAAATGACTAAACAGCCAACTCTGGCTATTTATATTAATGTGGAAAAGGCATGTGACACAGTGGGCTGGAGGTTTCTGCACAAGACCCTGGAGGAGATGGGGATGGGGCCTAAGTTCCAAGATAGCATAAATGTGCTTTACGCGTCACCCCAGGCCATGGTTAAGGTTAATGGCATCATGACCCCACAGTTCCATTTATGTTGGGGAACAAGACAGGGCTGTTCCCTCTCCCTGCTACTCTTTGCCCTTCATATTGAACCCTTAGTAATAGCGGTCAGGAATAATGACAATATAAAGGAAATCCTGTGAGAGGAAAAGCCTACTGAATATCCCTCTATACTGATGACTCTTTCTTCTTCCTCATCTTACCACAAACATCCATACCTGGATTGCTACAGGAACTAGACTGTTATGGATACATTTCATCTATAAGATAAATATTGAAAAATCGGAGGCGATTAAGCTAGAGGGAACCCTTCCTAGAGAACTTTTAATAAATTACCCATTTAAATGGGCCACAAATAATATGGCAAGATATCTAGGAATTAGAATAACCCCCACATCCCTCACTTTTTAAACTTAATTATCATAAACTATGGGCAGAAGTAAAGGTGGATCTGGATAGGTGAGAAATCCTTCCACTCTTACTGGGGAGCAGAATTGCCACTTTTAAAATGAGCATATTACCAAGGTTCTTGTTCCTTTTTCTTATCTGTCAATATTCCTCGAGCATTTTGGAAACAAATAAATAAAGTAATCCTGGGTTTTGTCTGGAGAAGAGGTAAACATAGAATAACAAGCAGGGTGCTTTCCTTCCCTAGGGAGAGGGGAGGTTTTGAGATGCAGGATAAAAAATTATATTATTATGCAGCACAGCCAGTCATGACCAGGACCAAACAGAGTGGACAATCTGGATGGAGGGAAATCAAAGCACAGCAATTTAGAAGCCTTCCTTTGTTTGCCATCCCCAACCCCCCACACACACACACACCTGAGATCTGGAAAGAAGTCAAGAGCCAATGGATCAAACACACCCTTAAAATACTGGTCAAGGCCTGTAAACTCACACAGACACAAAACAAGGTGGGCCTCCTGACCGCCATAATTGGAGAACCTGAATTCCACCTCCCTAGGTCAGATTCAGCTTTCCACAGATGGAATAGACTCTTCCTAACCAGATACAGTTCATTATAATGTGATCCCATCATTCAGTGATTTACAAAGTAAGTACGCCTCTCTCATGCTGACTTCCATCGCTATTCACAGATTAGGCACTATACGCAGGTGAATAACCTAGTCCCCGAAGTGGAGAGAGAGTTAATACCCTTGGAGAAATTCCTTTATTGGACAACTATACTTAAGGGCAAAAAGGGCTTATAATCGGATGCTTATAAAACCTCCAAGAGGCTGACAAACAAGTAGTGGAGGACCTGAAGGTTAAGTGGGAGCAAGAAACATAGAAACATAGAAGATGATGGCAGATAAGGACCGCAAGGCCCATCAAGTCTGCCAATTTTTTTTTCTACCTTATAAATGTGCCATTGGCCTTTGCTCTGTCAGTGGCTGATCTATTCATACTCATCTGTATTGCTCCCTTATGCCTATCCCATGCCTGTTTGAAGCCCTGCACTGTATTCATAGCTACGACTTCCTGAGGTAGACCGTTCCATGCATCCACCACCCTTTCTGTGAAAAAGTATTTCCTCACATCCCCCCTTAGTCAGCCTCTCTCTAATCTCATGCTGTGTCCTCTTGTCCTGCTATTTTTCTTATATTTAAACATGTTAGACTCTTTCACCTTATTAATGCCCTTAAGGTGTTTGAATGTTTCGATCATATCACCGCTCTCCCTCCTTTGCCAGTATATCTGTTTTGGAGAGGGACTGGACATGGGCATGGGAGAGAGAGGTTGGAGGGTAACTGCCTCACCAGGCTGGAGGGAATTTAAGTGGAAGTGCATGTCCAGAGTTTTCCACACCCAAGCGATTACCCGGCACTTTGTGACTGAAAATTCTCCTCTCTGCTGGTGGGGCTGTGGACAAACCAAGTAACATTACCATATATTCTGGGCATGTCCAATGCTCATGGATTTTTGGTCTCTGATAGGTGAAGAATTATCAAAAATCTGGGAAACCCCAGTTCCACAAGATTTCAAATACCTGCTCCTGGAAGTTGCAGGGCTGGGTAATTCCAAACAACAGGGGCTCCTTAGAGTACTTTGTTTGGTAGCCCAGAAGGAAATCATGGTAACCTGGCTCCAGGCAACCCCACCATCCTTTGACTCATAGGTCAGAAAGGTGAAAAACATAATGTAGATGAAGGAACCTACAGCCAAACTTAGACTAAACCTGGACAAATACATTGATCTCTGGGCTAATTGGACAATGAGACATTCCCAAGTGAACATAGAGGGAGATTGGGAAGGCTAAGGGGTGTGGGAGTGTGGTGCCCTCAACAACAGGGTTACTTTAAAAGTTAGGTGATAACCATAATTCTGCTCTTACAGAATGCTGAATGTCTTTTTTAACATTGTTATTTCTAGGAACAGTTTACAGTGCTAAGTTAAGATATGTGATGTTTCGGTTCTGGACAACTTGTTATTTTACTAGCCAAAGTTGATTTGAATGTATTATTGTTGGTGAAGGGCAGAGGTACAGATGGGTCAGCAACAATTCCTCAATCCTTGAACTCCTAGTTAGGAATATTTGCAAACACTGCTTAATGTTCTTTAACTTGCAAAAGGATATTCTCAAACTGTTTAAACTCAGCAAATTATCTCAGCAAGTGAAAGAGAAGTGCACAGCAGGATCTCTTCTGTTATTCCAACATAATTGCTAATACTTAAGCAAAGAGAAGGGCATAAATAGGGTACTGGAGGGTAGCATTTTTCAAAAAAGGAGATGTTCAGGAACAAGGGGGCATGACATGAGGTTGGAAGAGGGTAGACTAAGGGGTAACGTGAGGAAGTATTTCTTCACAAAAAGGCAGTGGGTGCATGCAATAGACTCCCAGCGGAGGTGGTGGGGACAGGCATAGTGGAACCCTAGTGATAGGAATGATAAGGTAAAGTTGGAGATCAAGTAGGGTCTGTGGCTTTGCAGTAGATAGTGGAAATGGGCAAACTGGATGAGCCTATCAGTCCATATCTGCTGTCAATTTCTATGTTTCTGTTTGCTGCTATAACCCAATAATTTTGTTTTTTATCTGTAACATTTTAACTGGAAGCAATCGATTTCTATATTAGTACTGCTAACCAACAGCAAAACTGAGTTTAAAAAAAAACATCATGACAAATACAGTCACTTGGTTTAGATCAAGTTATTCACAAATTTCCTGTCAGTATATATTGTGTCCACTAGATGGTGACAAGGTTCCATCACTAGCATTCTCTAGCACTTTTTTTATTTCCTTCAGCCAATAGTCTATATATAAAATACCACCTTTCACTTGCAGCTGATAATAGTACATCAAACTATAAATAGCATTAGCCAGCTAGTACAATGTTTCTTAGGATGAAAAGAACTGGGTCAGCATTGCTCATTGTAAGCAACACTTTAATCAAGCTGTTGGTAAACCAAAAAAAAAATACTAACCTTCTCTTTTCCTCCACACAAATAGTAAGCTCAGCAAATGATCCAGACAAGTGAAACAGAAGGGCACAGCAGGGTATCTTCTGTTATTCTAACATACATTCTAATGCTTAAGTGAAGAAAAGAGAATGAAGAATGGAGCACTGCATGTTCAACACACAAACCATCAAAGTCTCCATTTAAAATTCAGTTTAAAAGTTATGTGTCAGTGTGGCTCATACCTCTCAACCGTATCACATTACGAGGAACGTTCCTCATTTTACCTCACAAAAGCTCCCTGTTCCACATAGTGAGGACTTGTCCCACACTCAGTATTAACATTTTAAAGCAAAAATCTATAGTAAATGATGCAAAAAATATATTATTCAATTAATAACAGACTTTCTGAACATAAATGCAAACATGTTAACAGTGTTCTGAGCTTCCTAGGTAAAGATTTGATTAAGTGTTCCACATTGTGTCCATTTGTTCCACATTTTGAGAGGCAATGTTCCACATTTGGGGGACAAAAGGTTGAGAGGTATGGTGTGGCTCAGTTGGTAGTACATCTGCCTATGGGCCAGAAGGCTGTGAGTTCCAGTCCTAAACCAGGATTGGGCTCATACCATAATGACTGGCACCTGAGTGCAGTACTAGGGCAATGCTATACCACTGGGTGTGCACCCCTTTGATTGAGACATTAAACTGAAGTTCTGTCTGCCTTTTCAAATGTTTTTTAGGTGGACATTAAGGATCCTAGGGCTCTTCTCAAAACAAGTAGGGAAATTACCCAGTGCCACACAGACAAAAGAGGTGCTCCACTGCAGACAGACTGTGCTCAGCTCAGGATTGAACAACTTCAAACAGAAAAAATGCGGCACCAGACCTCCAGCTTCTAAACAGAAACTTTGCTTAAAGTACTCTGTGCTGCAGTTCAAACAAATAGCAGTAAATAATTTATACTATATAGTTAGGGCTTATTATGGATGGAAATCAATGACTTTCACAATCTTGTTGTAAGACAGTTCAAAGGTCAAAAAAGTTGTACTTGCGCTATCGTTCTGACATCACATCTATAGTACAACTTTTCTTTTTTTATATCAAAATGTTTATTCAAAATTATGAAAATTCCATACAGGGAAGGCTATACAAACATATATGGCAGTTCAATAATATTATATGCAAGGCACACAAATTAAAAACAAGTACAGTATTTTGTCTCATGAAGTAATGTGTCAAATACATTCCACCTCTCTTCCCTAATACTAACTAAAAGTATCAAGTAATTACATAGAAAAGGATTACCGTATGGGTTTACCAATTAAAAGATACATTACAGAAACCATAAGCCAGGATTCACAATAATTTATATCTCAGTAAAAGAGCACCATGTAAGGCTACTATCATACACATCTAAGATTCCAATGGATTAGACTATAGCCCAAAATGAGAGGGACAATCTATAAAAAGAGGAGGGGGAGAGGGGAAGGGAGGAGGACTTGGAGAGAGTATACACCTTAGGTTTCTCTGCCCTAAAACTCCGACTACAACAACAACAAAAAAAACTATCTCCCATTTTTGCAGCTCAAGCTGACAGGCTCGATCCCTGATTGTAACTACTGGGTCACCCCGTTGTAAGGTATTCTATTAACCCCTTAAGAAACAAAATCTGGGTAGTGAGCTAATTGATACAGAACCCACTTTCACCATCGCAGCTCAAATTTAAACATACAGCCTCTCAGTCTGGCTGAAAGACGCTCCAAGGTGTAGATCTCCCTAGTCAGAAGGAGCTAAGTGTCCTTGGAGGGAATAGCCTTAGTGTGCCACAATCTGGTAATGGGCTTCTTGGCTGCCAAAATTAAAAGAGTAACCTGTCTATAAGTCATTTTATCCACTGATTGGCCTTCTAAAGGGACCATGGTTAGAATGTAAACCGGTGTTAGAAGCTCGGCACTATCATAAATAAGAATAATTTCTTGAATGATTTTAGACCAGTATGAACTTAAGGACGGGCACTTCAGCAAAATATATGCGTGGTCCGCATATTCATTGCTACATTCCCTCCAACACCTTCCAAGGGTAGAATTGGCAAATGTAACTATCGAAGCTGGAGTACAAAAAAATCTGTTTTGAAGTTTCCAGGCATACTCCTTCCAATAAGGGGAACTGGAAACTTTAAACACTTTAAAGGACGATGCCTGCCGGTTAATTATAGAGATATCAAATAGTAATTCTTTCGACCAAGCTGCTCTTATTGAATCATCTGAATCTGTAGGCCACTCCCTAAGAGCTTGATATATAAGACTAATTAGGTAATCAGGGGATACCTCTCCAATAAATGTAAGTATTAATGATTCCAACCAAGAGGGTTTTTCTGCTATATTAAAAAGGGCATCTTCCAAGCTATGTAAATGTGATTTGAGCAGCAAGTATGTATAAAAATGCTTTTGTAGTAATCCATAGGCTGCCTGTAAAGTCATAAATGAATGCAAACCGGTAGGGCCTACTAATTGAAAGACATATTTTAGATTATATTTCTGCCAAAGACCAGGGCCCAGATATTCAAACTGCACCATAAAAGTGCGCAACAGCAGGAGCAAGTGCAAGTCCACTGCGCCCATGCTCAATAAGCGTGATATTCAAACACTGTGCAGGTCAAGATGCGCCTGCGGCACACGACTGAATATCGTGCCAACTGCACCATAGCACAACCAGGGAGGTGCAGTGGCGCAGTTCAGATGTGCAATAGTACAACCAGGGATGCTCAGTGGAGCAGGGCAGCAGCATAACAGCACAACCAGGGATGCACAGGGACAGGATGCACAGGCGGACCACCCATGCTAGAGATAGGCAGAGGAGCACACAGCAGAACAGACATTGGCCCCCACACCCCATGCACTGCACAACTGGGGGAGAGCTGTAATAACCACCGGCCCATGGATACCAGCAACAAACCCACAGCCGGGGCATGGTGTACTGCTTTACCCTAGCAAGCTGTGACCAGCACACAAGGAGGTCAGGCCACCCCGTGCCACACCATCTCACCAATGCAGAGCACACCCTGCACTGCAATCCCCAGACGCCCTGTCCAGGAGCAGTGCCCACCAGTGCAGGACACCCCACGCATGCCACCACCCCCACAATGACAGTGCAACTCTGTGCACCACAGAACCATGCAAGGCAGCCCCACCACGAGCACTCTTCAGCAGGTGGCAGCAGACAGCGATGCAACGACTGTATACACAGTGCCACCACACATGTCCCCCCTCCCCGAGGTACAGCTGAGAGACTGACCTTGTTTCGGCACATGAGGTACCCCACACATCACAGAGCATGCCCCGGACCCCACCACAAGTGGCACAGCACACTGCACACCCTCCCAAGGGCACACCCTAACCCAGCACTGGCCACAACAGCTAGCGCAGATACCCACAGTGGTGCATGGAAGCATGCACCACACAGGATGCAACACAGTGCATGGACAAACACCCATCCATACCCAAGGGCACACCAACACAGGGACACAGTAGCGGGTCAACCAAGCCACTGGTGTGTGGCCACAGCAGCTGTGTACACATAGCCAGCACCCCTCCATGGCACAAGTGTGCCAGCCACCCTGCACAGGCACCATGAAGCTGTACGCCACCAGCATGCGGACAAAGCACAAGTGACAGACAGTGGAGCACATCCCCTGCAACAGACACAAGCGACAGCATGGAGGTGGGACAACAACAGCGGAGACCACAGTGCCACCTGAGGCAGACGTGCACCATACCAGTGACAGGAGGCAACCCAGCATTGTGCTGGGTAGAGTGGCTGTCTAACATGGACAGCCACCACTGACAAGCCAGCAGACTGTGCAGTTCACAGGCATGCAAGGGTGTCAGCTGCACAGGCCATGGATGGTCTGACAGGGGTGCCATGGACACAGTGCATGCACCGTGGACCACTACACACAGTCATCCAGTGCACAGGGAACAACACACAAACCACAGACAGTGACTGATAGCTATGTCCACAACATAGATGCTTCCCCTACAGACACACACACATGCCCATGCCTGCACCACCCCTGACACCATGCACACCACTGCAGTTGAGCACCTGTAGCCCACTGCAAATTAGAGACCACCACAGTAGGCATAATAAAACGAATGTATATTTCTCAAAGGTACAAAACAACTATTTACAGCTATATACATATGGGGGGGTGAGGGCCACAAACCAGGTGGGGGTGGGTAAGGGTCAGGGGTGAACAAATGGGAGAGGGAAGAAGGGGTGTGACAGTGGGTCCAGGGGGGTAGGGTGTATCGTGAGGCATGTAGGTCTTAGTGGCCGCCCCACTCCCCACTCCTGTGGCACCTCCTGCTTCTCCGCCTCCGGACACTGTGCTGGTCCAACCTCTGCAGTACCTCCAATGATGCCCTTGCAAGCTGGAGTAGCTCCTGCACGGTGCTCTCCAGCCGCATCATCCACCATCCACCTAGGACAAGGGAGCAGAGTCAATAAGTGTGATTGTCCATCCCCCTGCAGCCCACCCATTGTGCATGGCATACAGCCGTGGGACATGCCCCTGTGATGGTGTGCGACCACCCACAGTGATGGTGTCCACATGACCTGCCTACCAGGTGCACACAGCCATGCGGACCGCTGCACACACCCACCGCCCAAGTCCTGCACAGCACCACCTTGGCTGTACAGTGACATGGCTATGCGATGCGAAGGCAGTGGCATAGCCATGTACCCAGTGCATGCATGGACCACCAGTGATGCACACCCACACATGCAGTGCCACTGGACAGTGCTGACTGTACTGTGTGGCGTTCACATCACTGGTGTCAATGGATGGTGGCCATGCCCCGCTGCCTGCCCTGCAACACAGCATGCACAGAATATTCTGGAAGAAAGGCACTCACCATCATCGGCCTGATCCTGGCACTGTAGTCATCTTCCACCATCTTCCCATGGCTGTTGAACATCTCCACCACCCATGCCTCGGTGTCGGTCCAGTCTGGCTCGGCACCACTCATCAGGGCCTAGGGTGCATAAATGGAGAGGGGGATTATCAGTACAATCCAGTATCAAAGACCCCCCCACCCCTGGGTGTGTGTGATCCCGCTCAGCCCAGCCATGCCGCAACCCCCCCAAACCACCTCCACCACCAACACCACTGCCCACACTGGACAGCCCACCCCACTGTGTGGTGGACACATGCCCACTGTGATACCCGTACTGACACAACCAGTGTATGGATGGGGCACCTACCTGGTCATGGCACTGCACCTCTCCTGGCATGTGCCCACAGGTGGGCAAGCCTGCCCGGGTCCCTACCCTGGAGTCCCTGTATCAGTGGTGACACTGCTCAGCCCTGCGCCCGATTCCTGTGGCCTCCTCTGCTGCCACCGCCACCTCCTCCCATACTGCACTCCTGGCCCTGTCCAGGGATGCATTTCCAAAAAGTGCCCCAGCATGGGGCTCTACTATGGCCACCAAATTGGCCAGCTCCACCTGGCTCCCAAACAGCAGCCCTCCTTCTTGCAATCTCTGAAGCTGGTTGGAGTCAAAATGGCGCTCGGTAGCGCGGTCAGCCACGTGCAGATGCTGCACGGTACAGTGCTGCCATTCCCTATTGTGCTGTCACCAAACAGCGCAATAGTGGTGCACCCATGCGGACGCATGGTGCCTAGGGGGCAAAGGTCGGGCACAGGGTCAAGGGTCTCTCGCACATGGACCACCACAGAGCGATTGGTACTCACTGCATGTAGCACGATTGGGTGCCTGTGTGAGATGCCCTGTAGTGGCCTACTGCGCTGTGGCTCCATGGCGCCTATGGCGCCCCAGTGCAAGAGCGCCATACATGTGAACAGCGCAGTAGCACCACTGCCACAATGGTGGCCATGCTCTGCACTGCCTCCTGCACACAGCACGTCAGTAGCATGGCAGACGTTGGCGTCAGCACCCCAGGCATGAGCCGTTCAGTGTCCACTGTGCATGTCACAGAACTGCACCCTTGCCTGAGTACGTTCAACACAATTGCGCAAGGCGCAACAGCGCAATATTCAACTGGCATATGTAAATCAGCTCATCAGTGATTCAATGGCGCAGATACTGCATTAGCATCCACTTAAAATTGTGCCTCACCTCATTTGCATGCGTTGCGCTATGTAAATGTGACATTGGGCTGCAGAGGCCATAGTCTGGTGTTGCAGTCTATTGTGATGAGTTGCATGCTGTTTGGGAGTGTGGACTGTGGTGTGTGGGAAATGCATGGGACTGCACAGTCAGAGGTAACATCTGTCATTCCCACAGGATCAATGATGAGCGATTGTGAGGTGGAGGAGGAGGAACAGAGGCATGGGAGGAAGAGGAGGCCAAACTTCACCAAGGCAGAAACCGATGCCCTGTTTGAGGCCTACCTTGATCAGGAGCCACTGCTCAGCGGACAGCGGGGATCACCACAGGCCCATGCTGCTGCATGGGGAGAGGTAGCGCGTGCTGTCAACCAGCATGGCAGCCACCAGCAGTCTGTGCAGGAGTGCAAGAAGAAGATGTGCATGGACAGGAGAAGGATTAAGGAAAAGGTGGCTGCCATCAGGGCAGCATGGGCTGTGACCAGTGGGGGACAGCTGGCCGTGCAATGCTTGACCCCACAGGAAGAGCGGGTTGCTGGCAGCATGCGTTGTTGTGCCATCGAGGGTGTTCCAGGTGGTGGATTCCAGACAGGTGGTAGCCCGTCACTGCATGGTAGGTCCTGATCTGTCACTGTGAGGGGGATGCCACAGGGTAGGGCAGATACATTAATGCTACTGTGTTCCCTTACAGCTCCTGAGCATCTACATGGGTCAGCGGTGGTGGGCTCATCCACTGAGGGCGATACCCTGGACACAGAGGAGGGCCCATCCACCTCCACAGGTGTCTGAGGGTCAGGACGACAGTGGGCCCACCTGGTTGTCTGGACTGATTTTGGTGGAGCAGGTGAGGAGGTGGAGGCCCTGCCCATGTCCCAGCATGCCAGCGTCCATGGATGCCAGCGTGCTGAGACTCGGACTGGTGCCGGATCCGTCACTGATGATGATGGAGCTCACATCATGGACAGTGATACATGTGGGCTGCAGGAAGACCGCACAGCAGGTTACAGTACGGGCATAGCTGTGGGTGGTGCCACTGTGGAGGCCTGCGTGACATCACAATCCCAGCCTGTGCCTGTCTGCACCAGTGGGGCAGCACTGGTGTGTGCCCAGGACAGAGGAGCTGTTGCAGCCACTGCGGTGGCACCATTGAGCCCTGGAGAGCGGCAGCCAGAGGGGCAGTGTCAGCAGTCAGCCAATGGCCATGGAGGGACAGTGTCGGGGGGGCGGCGTCAATGCACCGCCTGTGGACATGCCCAGGCATGGCCCTGGTGTGCAGTGCCCAGCCTCAAGGGGTGCTGCCCATCACGGCCGTGAACACCGTGAGGGACAGCATGCCGATCAGGCAGATGACCTCTTAGATGAGCACACCCGTATACTCCATGATTCAGTGGATAATCAGTTACGGCTTGTGACGGCGGTGGATGCACTCAGTGCGGCCTTGCACCAGGCAGAGGAGCGGCGCAGCAGGGACACCAGTCTGCTCCTGGCAGGGATGGACCGGCTGCGGGAGGATGTGACTGCCACCATTGACAGGCAGACAGAGGCAATCACAGCTGTCATGGCCACAATGGACACACAGTTATTTGCCCATGCGTCGCAGACACCACACAGTGCAATGTCCACCCCCCATTTCCGGCATCATGCGACACCCTCCTTGTCGACAACGGGTTCAGCTGTGGGCATCCCGAGCATGCCTGGTGCAGGCATGTTCGGTGAGCTGCAGACCCCTGCTCGAGAACGGTGGCATTCATGCAGCGGAACCCCTGGGGGACCATCGGTGCCACCCTTTGAGGCTATTGGTCAGCCTGTCACTGCTGGCGGGTCTCAGCAGGGCCGCCCATGCATCTATGGCAGCCGTGGCACTGTACCGCATGACTGACCTGTCTCCCACCATGGCTACTGTCTGACGCTGCCCTGTGTGCAGTGTGTTGCTCAACGTGCAATGCACGGGTGGGGTACCCGGCCCTGCACACACACATTCCATCTGCACACCTTCCTGACTGCTGGCCACTGTGGCGTGTGCATGATGATGCCTGCTTTGTGCTGTTCATCACTGTGCAATGGTGCCCAGCGTCTGACACACACACAATGACAGGCACTGGGCATGGTGGTCTGTGGACGTGTGTATGGCTAGGGGTGGTGGTTGGGGTCGGCGTTCCTCCTACCCTTTGTGCATGTCTTGTGGGTGTGTGTGTGTGTGTGTGAGAGACCGCGTGCCATGTTAGACCTTGCCCATCCCTGACGGCGTGTGCGGTTCCATGCCCAGCCAATTCCCTTTACGACATGCACCCCTGGGGTTTGTCCATGCATGTTTGTGGATTGTGCCCTTGCCATTGGTGGTTGCACATGGCCCCATAACTTACCTGGGTTGGTTGAAGTGCTCCTCTGTGATGGTGTCCCAGTGCAGCTGTGCCATCCGGATCAGTCGGGAGTCCCTTCGACCAAGGGGGGGGCTGCCCATCACCATCTGCACCAGTGTCCTCATTGTCCCCATCGCTGTCCCCCTCTTTGACCTGTACAGCTATCCCACAGTCATTGGCCATGTTGTGCAGGATGCAACAGGCCAGGAATAGCCTGCAGGCCTTTGAGGGGCTGTACTGTAGGGCACCACCAGACGTGTCCAGGCAACAGAAAAGTGCCTTCAGCATCCCGAACACCCGCTCTATGACATTGCATGTGGTGGCATGTGCCTCATTGTAGCGTTGCTGCGATGGGGTCACGGGCCGCCGGTATGGTGTGAGCAGTCAGGGATGGAGTGGGTATCCACTGTCACCTGTATGTAGAGGGTGGACATTAGTTTGATGATCAGTGTCACCCTGCCGTGGGCCATCTAGGCCAGTATTCATGTCATCTCTGACTATGCCACTCCCAAGATCCATGTCTTTCTTCGTGATTTGCATACTCACCTACTAGGTGGCCAGTGGGGATGTCCCCACTCTCGAACCTCTGGCACAGTGCAGACTGGTGCCAGATGAAGGCATCATGTGCTCCCCCATGGTGCATGGCACAGACATTGGTTATGCACCCCCTAGCATCGTCCTGCCCACTGTCAGTGCCCTCAGTCCAATGTGGCACTTCCCCTTTCCTCCTGCACAGTGGCACATGCTCCCCACTCCTTCCCTGTTCCTGGTGGTTTCCAGGTGCTCTGTTCTGCTCCTGCCCTGTCCTGCTCACTGCTACTGTGTGCCTGGTTGCTGTCAGCTCACTCCCAAATCTGGCTTTCCTGTAGCGTTTTTGTGCCTCTCTCTTGTTCCTTTTAATTTTGGATCATTTCCGCTATCACACAACTTCCGTTTGCTCCCCATTGCACATGGCGCATGCTGTTGAATATCGCACTGCACCATTTATTCATGGTTCCTCCCTCTTCAGTTGCACATGCATTCATTACCATTGAGCTCTTGTGCATTGTGAATTGGGGGGCGCAGCTGCCTCCTGCTGAATATCGCACAATGGCGCATTTTCAGACTTGCGCTGGTGCATCCCTATTGCGCATGGTGCAACCTTTTTGAATATCTGGGCCTATGGGTTCTATTAATTTGATTGGGGGGGTAAAGAAACATCTTGGGCTAACAATCTGAGAAATAAAAGTTTTGAAGCTGTGAGATAGTGTTTTAAAACAGTGAGCCAATGTTGAAACGGTTCAGCAGTATACTGTGAAAATTTGGAGAGTGGTAACTTTGTGGAGGAAAACTGAATAAATATCCTAGAAGGTCAAATAAATTGCCCCATTGAAATTCAAACTGTTTCCAATAGATATCATACCCTGGGCTTAACCAATATAGCATAATGTGTAACTGAGATGCTAATGCATATTTTCTTATATCAGGTAAATTCAAGCCACCCTGTTCCCAGGGAAGCTGAAGAAGGGAATATCTAATTCTAGGAGGTTTACCTTTCCATATAAAATGGGATATTAGCTTGTCCCAGGCTTGGAAGTAAGTATTAGAGGGAAATATTGGTAATGTTTGGAGAAACAATTAAATACGGGGAAACATATTTTGCCGTACCATTTCAACTCGGTCTAAAAAACTAATTGGAATCTGGGACCATTTAGCAACATCCTCTTCCAATTGTTGTGTAAGATGCTCATAGTTAAGCAATTCAACATGGAGCAGGCTTCTGGTCAATTTTATCCCCAGATATCGCATAGTGGTCTTATGCCACTTAAACAGATAGATTAACTTAGGGGGATAATGTAGAGTATAATTATATGACAATGCTTCCGCTCTTTCACCCTGTTCCCCGCCAGACAGCCAAAAAGATTAAGTTCATCCCATACTGCTGGGATAGACTTCCCCGGTTTAAGCAGAGTAAGCAGAATGTCGTCTGCAAAGTGGGAAATTTTAGTAAGCCCCCCATAGGATATCCTCTATGTCTGGATGAATTCGTATTGCTTGAGCTAAGGGCTCAAGGTACAGGGCAAAGAGCAGAGGGAGACAAGGGACAACCCTGACTGGTACCCCGGGTCAGAGGGAAGGTATCTGACAAACAGCCATCTAACTTAAGATTGGCCTGGGAACTGGTATACAGAGTCTGAAGCTGAGTTACAGTGCCTTTAGGAAAGCCAAAGTGTGCCAGGGTTGCCCAGAGAAAAGACCAGGTGATCCTGTCAAAGACCTTCTCCGCATTGAGACTCAAAAGAATAAGGGGCAATTTTCTCTGGTTGGCATAGTCCAACAAGAGGTAGGTGCAGCATACCACATCATGAGCCTGTCTTCCCTTAATAAATCCCACGTGGTCTGGGTCAATAAGAGAGGATAATAAGTGTTCCAATTGGTGGTCTAGAACTGCCAAGAACATTTTATAATCAAAATTTAACATCGATATTGGGTGATACGAGGAAAGATTTTTAACATCTTTTTGAGGTTTTGGGATAGCTGTTAAAACTGTATACTTCCAAGAAGGAGGAGGAGGAGGAGGACACCTGTTCTGGACTTCATGAAAGGCCACCAGCATAGAGGGAAACAAAAGGTCCTTGAAAGTTTTATAAAATTCAGAAGGCTACCCATCCAGGCCGGGTGCCTTCATGGTTTTAGACCTCTGAAGAACCTGATACAATTCATTTAAGGTCATGGCTATTAACAATGCCTCAGTCTGCATCTCAGACAACTTAGGTACTGCTAGGTTTTGCAAATACATCTATATTTGATTCATATTCAGGTCAGGACCTGCAAAGTATAAGGTCTGATAATGCCTGGCAAGGACACTTCTAATGGAGAGAGGATGCGTTAACAATCTTCCAGCATCCGGAACAAACTCATCACACAGGCCCTTGCTTTATGCATTCAAAGTCTGCAGGCAAGGTTCCTGGCCTCCGTTAGTCCACCCTTATGTAAAGTATGATTCAAATAAAACAAATGTTCTACCTTCTGATCTATGATACTGTATTTTGAATCTTTTGTTTTGGGGCTTGTATCTGGGGTCACAACAAATGGTCACTTAGTGCAGTAAAAGACTGCAAGACCCTCAGCTCTTCTTGGAATTCCTATAAACAGGTATCTCTCTCCCTACGTTGGTTGGTAGAATAGGCAATAATCCTACCCCAGACAACCACTTTCAGGGTATCCCAAATGATTGCATTAGGAGTATCTGACAAAGAATTATCTTGTAGAACCTGTGGGATCAACTCCTGCACCATCTGTCAGAACTGAGGGTCCCTAAGATGAGGATAGTACAACTTTTCAGTCTTGTCCTGCAACTTGAATGGCACACTCAACATAACTGTAATGTAAAAATAGTGATAACATGGCAGTGCAATTTTGCGAGCAGTGGACCCTCCTTGATTTGACATGAAGAGCCTCACACAGCTGTGTATCACAAAAGTGAAGTATTTTTTTTAATTTCATTTTAAAAAATAGAAGGAAGATGGAGTGAGCGGGAACAGGGAGATGTCAGAGCTAGCGGAAGCAAGGAGAAGCAGAGCGAGTGGGACTAGGCAGAAGCAGAAGCCTGTGGGAGCAGCACCACATAACACAAAAGGTAGCCACCAACTAAAAAAAAGACACAAAAAAGAAATAAATGGCAACCATATGTTATATTAAAGAGTGGATGGGTGACCATCCAATACAAGACTGGGTTTCCATCTTGGGAATTGATGACATCAGCGAGACCTCTTGAGCTTCGCTCTCGCGGTCTCTGTGATGTCAACAACTCCCACAATGGAAACACAGCCTTGTTGTGGAAGGTCACCCATCCACTATTCTACATGTGGCATGACATGCTAACAAAGAGACACTTTATTGGTTTTGCTAGGTCACCAGGATCATCAGGATGCCTGATTATGCAGGTGACCCAGCATAACCGGTAGAGTATTTCTTTGTTAACGAGTCATGCTACACGATATTGTGTTTACTACTATTTGTTTGCACTTTAGCACTGAGAACTTTAAATAAAGTGTCTGTTTGGAAGCTGGGGGGCTGATGCTGCTTTGTTCCAGTTTGAATGTCTCCAGTGTCCTGGCCAAATGTCCCCATTCGATAACAATATCACCAACAGCTTAATCTGGTTAGATTTTGGTTGGCATCTGTATGCACACACACACACACTCACGGATGTGGATGAAAAAAACAGCATTGTCTAGCTCTCCTTTCCCAGTCAATATATAAATAAATAAAATTGGTTTAAGAACTTAGTAACTGACTTCTTGTACTAAAGGAAAATCTTAATGATGACAACAAATAAATATAACCAAAGCAGATTTTCTCCTGGTAGAGGGCAAAGTTAAATTTATTCATAAAAATATTTCACTGTGCACAAATTAACAAGGACGAAACATCTTGTTTGCATTGGTGTTGAGTAGTTGATGATCACTCCATTTTTCTGCCTGACCTCAGTTTTGCATTTGACACCATCTAGGTGAGCGTTTACAAGATAATTGCCTGCCATATAATCTGTCAGCAAGTTGCCTGTAGTAGTGTCTGTGTCACCTTCAGTGCCAGTGGTCCCAGAAATCATGATTTGTTTTCTTTAGTTTTAATGCATTAGTAAAGTTTTTAGCAGCTGAATTTCAGCTGAACTCTGTGAGATCATTTAAGGAGAAAGGTAGATGATACAACTCTGGGACTGAACAAGAGATAGGGTACATAGAGAATGTTTGCCCAGTGAGTACATGAATGCTGTTTGGAAAAGCAGTGGCATGTCACTCCATAGGTGATAGTAAGGTCAAAAACCTGTTGGAATCTATCAAGGAATTTGAGCGTCAGCAGTGGTATGATCGGGAGGAGTGGCTGACCAAGACCTCTAGGTGTGAAGCTGGATATATCAGTACAATGTGTTGGCAATTAAAATGAGTATGAAGATGTAGAATGGATGAGTTAACTGCACACTAAGCTCAGGAAGAACAACTTCACAGAATGAGTGATGAATGCTGGCAGCAGACTGCCATAGTACAGTATGTGGTTATCTGCTTATAAACAGGCTTTTACATCTGTTCTAATGTAGGCTGAGTACTCTGTAATATTTCAAGCTCAGACTCCAGAAGCACTTTGAAGTAAAAGGTGAGACAGGGGGCTGGATTTTCAAAGATCCCCTAGATCATTGCAAATATATGGCAATCTAGGGCTGCGGCGTACACCGGCCGCATCACGGACCCTGCACATATTCAGAAAGAACAGGGTCCCTACGCCACATATCAGGGACTTGTGCCAAAGCAGTGTGCACACCTACAGAAACTACCACATGGGTCCAGCTGCCCCCACACCTGGCACAACAGCAGAGGAGCTGGGATGGTTGGGGGATGGGGCACATACCTGGCTGCCATGAAAGTTAGGGGGGTAGCATGCCCACATGGGGCTTATACACTGTGTGTCACCCTACCCCCTCCCTGTTCCATGCCAATATCTGTCTGGAGCTAATATTGGCACCCCTCTTGGGAGCAACCACCCTATTCCACATGCCCAGCCCCTTCCCACTCCCATTATGGCACCAAATGCCCATGTCACCCCATACACATATGTTACAGCCCCCCAAAGGAGTGGCCACAGCATCCTCCAGTGGTGAAAGATGCTTAGACCAGCTCATTGTTGGTCTAACTGAAGCCCCTTGCTACGGCCATGGAGGTGCTTATTGAATCCTGGGAAAGAGGATGTTGCAGCTCCGCCATGGCAAAAGTCCTCTTGCGATATATTGCACCCTCATTCATGTCACAAGAGGTGTGATGTGCTAGTTTGCCACAGCGGGTCCTAACTTGGACGCAAGCTGCGTTTCTGAATTGAGACCACCACATCCTTTGCTGCAAGGTGCAAGTTACACCAGCATCCTTTGCCGCAAGCACCTTGCAACATTCCTAAGGCATTGAAAATCTGCCCTGGGTATCCACCAATGATCTGGTAGATAAGAATTGTTCTTTTCCCCTAAAGCTGTAGGCATGTGCACATGTATGCATGCATGTACAGTATTATGTATGTATGTATGTATGTATCTACATACATTATGTACATCCAGTATGTACAGTATGTTAAAAAAGTGGAAGAATAAGAATTTGAACAATGGGAGACTGTAAGAATTTCTGGTGAGCACAGATGAGACTGGAAATCTGATTTTAAAATCTGTGACACCTTTTACATTTTTCAGTCTATACACAGACACGTCAGACATGTTGAGAAATTTTAATAATGTTAGATTTTCTATTCTGGCTGATTTAGTTGTTGCAACTGTAAACAGCTTTTCTCTTCTCCCAAGCTCAAAGCAGGTTACTAGTTGCAGTCAAAGCCTGATCCTGATAGTTGCTCTCTAGTGGGCCTCAGCTAAGAGACAAGGGGTTTGATTTTCAAAGCTTGAGAATGCTACAAGCCCCTGGTGCACTGATGTTTGGGGCTTGCGGCATTCTCTCTGCCAGTGATCAGGATTTTCGATCCTGCATGACAAATGCCGCAAGTTAGACTAGCTTTTCTTTGATCTGATTTGTGCCATTTGGGGAACCCTTATTATGGGGTTGCGTCAAATCTATGGCACAAGCTGCTTTAAACTGAGGAAACTTGCAACTGGGCAAGTGTCATTAGATTATTACAAAACACAATAAACAATGTCTGGTCTGTGACTACATGTGCCTCTACGCTCATGTCCTCAGTATGTTCTTGTCTGTGGGGCACGTGGTAGTCTGGTTCAGTTTGGTCAACCTCTTCCTCCTCCTCTGACAAGCCAAGAACATCATTGGCAATGGATGCCTCAGGAAGATGGTGCATACTTTGAAATACAAGCAAAATAACATGTCATACAGCGTCTTGATGAAAGTGTATAGTGACACATAGACTAACTATATGTGAGAGATCAACAACTGTTAGCATGATGCTTGAGAAACTTAAGCAAACATGAGCAATATTTGACTGTGGAAATTCTGGTGACTAGTGCATACATCAACATACATACAGAAACTTTTCCCCCAAGCTCAAATTCGAACTTAAAAATTCTTCAATTTCAAAATGAAAATCAGAAGTAAAAAAATTTGTGATGAGCCTTTCTAATACAACAGATAGTGAAGTGAGTATACAAAAAAAATATCGGTAAACAAAAAAGAGGTAAAGGCAGGAAGAAAAATAAACTCACCAAAGCAAAAACATTTAATAAGGAGGAGAAAAGTCCAAAGAATGTTGGGGTTGGACAGACTCTAATAACAGAAGACATTAAGAAAGCAGTTACATTTAAGAATGCAGCAACCTCTAAGACAGAGGAAATAGTGAAAATTGGTAATAGTTCAGAGAACATCAGTACAACTAGGGGAAGAGTAAATTCACCAGAATCTTCTCCAAATTTGGGCTGGGATATAAGTCAGAATTCAGATGACAAGAAATTGGGAGCTATTCACGTAAAGAGCTTTCAGCTTTTGCTCACTGAAAAAAGTACTAATAAAAATCAACAGGGTAGTCAGAGTATGGACAGAGAAAGTATAAGAGGAAATAAGGAGACCGAAATGTCTAAAATTATAGCAGAAATGCAAGCAACAATTCTTGGACTTGAAGAACTTGTAGAGAGGGATAGTAAAATGGAGAAGAAAATGTTAAAACAACTGTCATACACCCCATTTATTGATCCAAATCTGATCCCCATGTAGCTAGCATGGCCCTAATGGAACAACTAATTATTTTGAGAAGTGACATTAACCAATTGAAGGTAGAAGTAACTTCCAATGCAGTCTGTCTGGAGGATATTTTGGCCTCCCAAGTAAAACAGCAAAGCAATTAGCAAATTAAAAGCATAAACACTAGTGGGGGCAAATCAATTGATTCAATTAACTCTAAAAATTTAGAAAAGAATCCTAGCCCTGCAGTAAAATAAATGGAAACTTTAATTATCCACAGAAAATCCAAAATGACACTAATGCCCCACCAGTGTCATGCAACTCATCCTGGTACTGTGAAAACAGAAACTATCAGGACGATTTCAAAGGAAAAATAAGAAATCAACAACTAAAAAAACTAGCAGGGAAAAAGGATAAGTGCGATTTACCTGGTGATAAGCTTGATTTTATGCAGAAAATGATAGTAACTCAATTACCACAAAAGAAAAACAAACACAAACTGGTTCTCATCAAAAATATGATAACTCCAAATTAATTGAACAGAGTTTCCCTAGAAACTCAAATGAGGTGCTCTTAGAAAAGGATCAATCAATAATAATATTAAGAGGTACAGAAGTGGATCCTCATGAAAATAAGATGGTACTGCAACTATTGGGGCATATGATTTGTACAGAATTTCTGAGACTTGATATGCAGCTAGAAGATATAGTTCATGCAAGAAGAGCAGTGGATGTACATTCAAGCAATTTGATTCAGTTATTTTTTTAGTCAACCAAGAGTGGCTCAATATGTATTAAGGAATTCTAATTTTTTGGCTGAATACAATTTATCTATGGATGTTCCCATTACCACTAACAAGATTATTGAATTTGGGATTAAATCAACGTTAGACTTAACTACTCAATTATGTAGGTGTGGCACCTTGCATGAGTTAATTAACAAAGACTGGGAACCTGACATTTCTCCAGACATCACACTGTCCATATTTGACTTGTCTTATGCTGGTATTGATTCAAGGGGAAAACTGAGATCTATGTTTACCCATCTAATGAGAAAAAATGTAGGGAATGAACTTTATGAGGATGATATTTTTCAAGTGCAAAGAACACATACGTGTTGGTCACATGGGGACCAAATATATTTAACTTTAAATAATCAAATTTTGGCCCAACATATCCTGGAGGCCAGTCCAAGATTAGATAAACTGGACATTTTAATAGTGGATTTTATAGCTATTTTGAAGATAACCCCTTACCAAGCAGAACAACCACTTTTAATAGATTCCAATACTCAGTTAGTTTACAATATTGAGACACAAAATAGTTTTCAGGCATTGGAGGATGAGCAGTTGTGACTCTCTAAAGAAATAATAAAGAGTGAAAGTCAGTACCAAATTGAAAATGAGTGCTTGAATAGTTGTGCTAACTTATTTCCATCTAGGAATATGGGCAACAATGGGGTAGAACCAAATATTATTATATTCATTTTGCTTTCATTCAGTTTTAACTTGTATATTTCCAACCATGATGCATCGTAGTTAGTCTGTAAAGATACGGTACCTGCAACTCCACTATTGACGAAGCCGAGTCCAAAAAAAACAATCATTAGCGTAAAGTGAACTGTAACCCAGTGAAAAGATTCCTGGCAAATTATTAACAAAAACTGAAACTAGCAGGGGACCCAGTACCGAACTCTGGGGAACCCCTGCCTTCACTTGCATTGGCCCAGATAGTTAATTTCTTATTTTAACCCTTTGAATGTGGTGTTTCAGATAGCTTTCAAACCATAACAAATTCTGATCCTTCTCTCCAATCCCAGTTTATCTGGAAGCAACCTATAGTCCACTGTATCAAAAGCCCCAGCCAGATCAACAAACACTGTGCCCATAACCAGCCCCTCCTCACAAGCCTTGAGCACCGTGCTTGCCAGCCCAACCAAGGCCATCACAGTGGACCCCCTCCCCTTCCTAAAACCATGTATTGATCATTTATTATTCTAGTTGCCATTAAATAGGACATTAACTGATGAAAAACACATTTTTCTAGCACCTTTCCTAGTTCTTGCAACAGAGAAATAGGTCTGCAGTTAGAGACATTTAATCTGGTCCCTGCCTTATATATCAGAATTATTATAGATTCCTTCCACTGAGAGCGTACTACTCCCATCCTTTTTGATAAATTAAATAATGCTGTCGCAGGTCCCACAATTCTAACTGCTATCTTTAATAGCCTAGGATACAAATTATAATATACACAGCTCTTCCCTTCATCTAGGCAATTTAAAAATGCTAGCAATTCCTCTCCTTCAATCTTTACAAAATTAAAGTTTGATACTGCTCCCCTTCCCCCACTTCTATCCTATCAGCGTTAGTGGTATAACTTCCACAATCCTTACTACTTTTACCCATGTAATGGCTTCGTAATGAAAAACATTAAATAGCACCACCATAACCCTTTTATTCTGTACTAATCTGTCCCTATCTTTAAACATTTAATTCCAGACCTATCCTGAGGCCTACACAATTTGTTGAATGAAACTTAGAAAGTTTTAAGGTTTCTCATATGTTGTATTTGTTACTGGTGGTAGTATGATGATTTAGCACTTTTTTTTACCTGCAATGTTATTCTATTTCTCAGTGCTTTATATTGATTCTGACTTTCTACATCCCTCTTCTTAAGAAACACCTGTCTTAACTTATCACGCCTCTTCATTAATTGTCTAAGTTCCCTACTTAACCAAGGAGAATATTTTCCCTTTGCACATTGTTTTGAGAGCAGCCTGTCCAGACTTGTAAGGCCGTTACTGCAATTTATTGTATTTTAAAATGTTGTACTTTTATTAAGTTATTGATCTGTTTTATTTATTTTGCTGTACAAGCACCCTGGTTGGTAGAAAGGCACTTTTTATAAATAAAACTTGATTTGATTTGATTTTCTCATAAGCACTAACAAGATGGTTAGTTAATTGTTCAACAATCGTATTTAAGATAACTTCATTACTAGGTTGTTTGTACTTAATCTGACCAATATCCATCAAGAAGCCTTTGAGATTCAGTCTATGTCTGATTCTTTTACTAATTAATCTGGATTGAATTTGTTCCCCTTTAAATTTTCCATGAAAATCCCAAGAGAACAGTCCTGCCCCAAGGGGTAGTACCATCAGAACATGATTGGCATCAGGTAGTGGTGCTGGGCCCCCTATCAAAGGAGGTTACTGGGATCCTTACAGAGCCACTCCCACCAGAATTATGCAAGGAGGCAAATATGTAGGTGAACTTTCATTGAGCTGCTCCAGAGGAGAAAAGGTACCTAAAAGTGAATAGTAACCCCTTGGTAATTGGTAATGGTTAATAGTAATGGTTGTCAGGATAAGGGGACTGACAAGAGTTGGGGTAGGTAAGTTCCCAGGTTAGGGGCCAACCATGTGAGCCTGCATTGTTTGGGTCACTTGGGCTAGTCGTGTGATGGCAGAAGGCAGACAAATACGGCTGGACCAACTATAGCAATACGTATAGGTAGATCATAATGCTGTTTTTTTTTTAACTATTCCTGGACACAGACAACTAATTTTAAAGTTAGTCTACAATAACTCATATGAATTTATTCCTTAGTGTCTAATGGTCCCTCCTCTCTCTGTAGTCTCCTGTACCTCCAGCAATGCCAACCCACCACACCCTTGGCCTTGAGGTAGTAGCCAGCATTTACCTTTCTCTGCTTTCCTGGCCAGCCACCATCTGCCCCATGCAAGTCCAGTATCACTATATACTGAGCTGTTGTGATACAGGATTTAAAGTAGGGGGGTAAACCTAAGTGTGCTTCAAGATGTGGTGTGCATACAAGCAGACTTAGCTGTTAGTCTTCAAAATGATTAATTTACTCATACATTTGTCAAGCTTTTTGCACTAAGCTTGGGTGATGTCTTATGGACCCCCCCCCCCCCATTAATCACATTATTGGTGACTTGTAACTCCCACCCATAATCAGTGTTCAGTGTGCAAATACTGAAAACCCATTTTGGGTAGCAGTTATCAGTCACCACTGATGCCGTTGGGGGGGCATAAGACACCACCCAAGTTTAGTGCACAAAGCTTTATAACTGACAAAGTTATGAATAAACAAACATTTTGTGGGCAAAAGACTAAGTCTGTGTCCATGCATGGTACAGCATTAGGCTGATTTAGATTTTTCTAACACAAGTCTAGTATTGCTACAGCTTGATGTAAAGTAATATAAGATAGATAGTGGCTGGTCAGGGAAGGGAGCAGAGGGTGAGTGCTATCATCTTAGGGCAATGGGGAAGGGGGAGTGGTATTTTTACTGGTACAGGCAGCTACCAGTAATGGCAAGGGCCACTGAACAGCAGGGCATGAGTTTTGTACACCTGCAGGGATTGGGTGACAGTGGAGTGTACCCCTAGACACCAGGGCATGATTTACTATGGGTATCTGGTGAGAGCGGGGGTTCCACTAGCCACTAGGGCATGACTAGGATCAGGTGGGGTACCACTGGTAAGTGATTGGATGGGGGTGGGGAGATATCAATGGATATCAGGGTTAATGTTTTTATACATACAGGATCTGGTGAGTGTGTGGGGAATGAGTTTGTTGTTTTAGGGCACACAGCCCCAGTGTTGATGGGGGGGTCTGCACATCACTATGTGAGTTGTTAAGCTGTCAAGCAACCTTTTAGCATTGCCAAAGCCTTTTCAATATTCCAATTTAACCCCCCTTCGGGGGGGGGGCTTGTCTGAATGCTGTTGTGCCACCCCAGAACATTATCAGCCATTTTTATGCTATCTCTGGCACCAGGAGTGCAGCCAAGAAGGAGATGGGAGGAGCCACATGGAGACTGCCACACATTTGCACAGGAAATGGGTGTACATTCGAGCAGCCACCTGCTCGATTGTGTGAGCTGACACTGCAGTTCAAATGTTTTCAGCACTGAAAACACTTGCCACCACAGAAGTCTCTAAAGCCACATCGGTGGCCAGCCACAGCATCTTCTGTACTGTGCTCCTGCCCCAGGGACAGCAGTGGGCATCAGAGGGCTTGGAGACACTAGGAGTGGGGGACGGACAAGAAAGTGGAATTTGTGACTTTGGTGCACTGTGCCTTTAAGAAATTAAGTGGCTGCAGCCACTTAAGACTGTCTGGTGAGACGGGGGGGGCATATCAGACTAGGGGACAGTTTAAATAAGAAGTCTGGTGGTTGCCCATAAAAGTAACATTAAACTACAGCAACTGTTTTTACTGAAGAATACAGTTGCCATCTTGTCAACCCTTCACCTCACTACCAGCCATTCGGAGGTCAGAGATTTCATGGAGCTGAACACCCACAGGATTGTGGGGACTGATGCAATATGACCCTCTCAAATGGACTGGTGGGCTTTTTCAGCCAGTCAGAGGGCAGGACAGGACAGAAGGACTGACAGACAGCCCTGTCTACCCAATTAGAGACTGAATGGAGGAAAAGAAAGAACTAGGCTCTTCAGAAGTGGGAGGAGTTAAGCTGGGACACTGAGCAGTGCAGATCTGCAGTGCTTCTAGGGAGCTGGACCCTACCCAGACCTGCTCTATGTGGGTCCTCCCCAAAGGCCCACTCTTCTGAAGTTCTATGTACTCTCTCCTGGGCTCAAACATCTGACAGAGAAGTAAAGAGATAATAGTGAGAGAAGTAAAGAGATTTTCCAGAAGGGCACCTACTGAGATAGAAGCTGAGAGATAGTTCCAGAAGGACACTGTCCAAGACAGAAGCTGAGAGATAGTGCCAGAAGAGCGCCGACCGAGATAGAAGCTAATTTTGTGCCAGAAGGGCACCAACTGAGATAGAAGCTTGGATAGTTCCAGAAGGGCATAGTTGTGAGAGAAGTAAAGAGCTAGTGCCAGGAGGGCACTGGCTTAAAGAGAAGTTACAGAGTTGTACCAGAAGGGCATAGCTGGTGATATAGGAGCTGAGACTGTGTCAGAAGGGCACAGTAGTGAGAGAAGTGAAGATATAGTGCCAAGAAGGCACTGACTGAAATGGAATTTGCAGATTTGCACCAGAAGGGCATAGCTGGTGACAGAGAGTGAGAGTGAGAGGTCTAGCCAGGCCAAATGTCCTTTGACCTCTCTCCAGGGTTCATCCAGAAAATCCATTGTGAACCTGTCCTTGGGTAAGGGAAATCTGCTGAGAGTGTAAGCTGATGGGCCATGTCTTTATGCCAAACCTGCTGAGCTGTCCCAAGTTGAAACAGAGACCTGCATCCTGTCCAGACTGCCTCAGAGTCAGATAAGGGGCCTGCTAGCCCTTATCCAGTAGGGTGAATCAGGGAACAAGGAGTCGTGGGCATGCGCCTGAGTAAAGGTGCACTCTCGATCTACTGGGCAGTCAGACCGTGAGGTTGCTCCTGGGTTCTGGGTTCCTTGAGAACCAGGAAGCTGATGCATAGTGCTTCTATATCCTGAGAGATGAACCAGAAGGGCTGAATCCAGATAGATGTGAGCCAGAAGTTCTGTGCTGCTGTGGCATACTGGAAAGCTTGAAGTTCCTACTTGTGGTTTGACCTGTTGCTATGTGCTGTTCCCTGCCTCATCTGAACTGCTGCATCCATGGGTCATGTGAGTGCAGGCACTGCTGCCTGAGCCTTTCTATCTCTTCAACTTTGGATTCCAATGTTTTGAGTTTCAAGTCTTCTTATTTAGAATGTTATGTTTCTGGAACTGTGCAAGCATACTATGGCCTGTTGGGGGTTAAACTGCAACCTTGCTAACTTCCAAGTGCACCGTCGTCAGAACCCAGGCAAATTAGCTACCAGACCTGTACCGGGACCTTTGGTGTAACTCCTGAAACATAGAAACATAGAATTTGATGGCAGATAAGGACTGCTTGGCCCACCTAGTCTGCCAATTTTTCCCCTACCTACTACAGTATATTACTGCAGACCCTACTTGATCTCTGGCTCTACCCTCCCCCTTGCCTTACCACTATGGTTCCCTTATGCCTATGCCATGCATTTCTTGAACCCTGCTACAGTTTTTGCCACCACTACCTCTGCTGGGAGGCTGTTCCAGGCATCCACCATTCATTCTGTGAAGCAGTACTTCCTCACATATCCCGAGTCAACCCCGCCCCCAGCTTCATAGCATGACCCCCTTGTTCTTGAGCATCTTTTTTATTCCCAAAAAAGTTTCCCTCTTGTACATTATTTTATTTATACCCATGAGGTATTTGAAAGTCGCTATCATATCCCCCATCCCTCCTTTCTTCCAGGGTGTACATATTGAGATCCTTCAGTCTCTCCTCATAGGGCTTATTATGCAGACCCTGCACAATTTTAGTTGACCTCCCCTGGGCTACCTCCACTCTGTCAATGTCCTTCTGGAGATGAGGTCTCCAGAACTGTACACAGTACTCTAGATGAGGTCACACCAGTAATCTTTATAGATGTAGCTCCCCACAAATTCGGGGGCTTACCTTGAGTGTCTCCCTGGGTTCACATAATGCCCATTGCCTGGCGGACGCAACCAATGAGGGTACTTAAATCCATGTTTAGTACTGCTGTGCTGTTGTCTTGCAAGTGTATGCAGATCCTAATCAGTCCCTGGGTTTTCCCTATAAATGACTCTAGAGTTTTCCCCCTCTTCTTATGCGCATCTCTAATCTTCCACTTAACCTATATTTCCTCCCCCCACCACTCCCTACTTGCATCGCTCTTGTATGACTCATCCAATATACTTTGATAATGCACCCTATCTTTCCTCCTGCCCCGCTCCCCTCCCCTTATCTTTCCATCTACACATCTCATCCCTATTTACCAGCTATTTTCCACCACCCCTCCTCACCTCCTTCCTCCCCTTCTTATTTCTTCTCAGTTTATTTTCTCCTTCTTACTTCCCCCTCTTCTGCCTTCCCTTACTCCCCCTGCTTGCACGTTGCATCCTACCACATCTTAATTATCCATACATTGCCCTCTCCCCTATTATACAGACCCCTTGGTTCTCACCCCTGACACCCCTTCTTCCCCCCACTGCTCACCACCAACTACTCTTATGGAGGCTGAGACCCTCAGTACCCCCTATCTCTTCTCTCTATGCCTGCTTCCCTCCTTGCCCACTCCTCCCTCCATGCACTTGTTATGGTTATTTTTCACACTCCTGACAATGTCACCCTGGTGACAGCTTGCTTGGTAGTAACTAAAAATTGTCAATGTAGCATCAATGTAACCAAGACTGAATGTTCACTATTCTACTCATTTTTCTTTAAAGATGTTACACTGTTTCTGTTTTTTTGTATACACTGTTTCGGTATATTTGTCCTTGATGTGGAACTTTTGTAAACGAACCATTGGTTCAAAGGTATTGTAATTCCTAAAATCATATAGAGGCAGTATAGTGCAGTGGTTTAAGGCTTTGAGCTGCAAACCTGGAAACCTGGGTTTGAATCCCACAGCCTCCACTTGCATACTGTGCGACCCTGAGCAAGTCACTTAACTTCCTTGTGCTCCTAAGCCACACCTGTTAACAAGCTTCAGCTTAGTGTGTCTCTCCTGGTTAAAAAATAAATAAGTCCTTGCTGATAGGCTAGCCCTTTAAGAGCCAGCATGAGTTAGTGTAAGTAGCTAGGGCTGGGTCCAAGTACTATAACGCTTGCAACCAGCATGGCTCTTCACTGATTGGCTTCACCCTGTAGTCACTAATAGTGCAGAAGTAGCCCTAGCTTGTAATATAAATATTTAAACTTTGAGTGTTGTTGTTGTTTAAAATAAATAAACTGTTTTATAATTGCCAATCTCGACTGCCCAATAGGAGCTGCCATCTTTGGTCCTGGACTTCCACTTTGGCCCAATCAGAGCTAAGGGGTCTTTGAGGGGGGCTAATTGCAATGCCTGCTGGGTGAAACAGTGAACTTTCCAGGTCGGTGCCTAAATGGACCAATAGGAATGCAAGAACTGTGACTGACAGCCCAGGTGACCAACTGGAAAGCAGGAAAAATGCACTTATTCAAAACCTGGCTAAAAACACTGTGCAGTTGAGCTCGAGCTGTTGAACTGAAAGAGCCTGTGTGACTCAGAGTCTACCCACAGGAAGAGGCCTGCTTTTGCCTCCTGTGAGTTCTCTTTGATCCTAGACAGGATTGAGTGGTCTGGAACTGCATTTAAGCAGAGGAAAGAGGTTTCTGCAGCAAAAGCAACAGAAAAAAATGGCCATTTACCGAGAAGGAGAAAGTTTAATGGTCTTTAGCCACCGTGATTCTGACCTACTGACCATGAAGAGAAATTGCTCCAGGGACTCCTGTATTGACCGGGAGCCAGTCATTTTGAAGAGAAATATACTGAGTAAAGCCAGCTGGAGGATCACCAGCACCCACTCAGACTCTTGAGAGACATTTTTCCTATCTGAGCTTATACCATACAGGGTCCAGCCGGTCTGTTCCTGTACCACCAGCAGCACCATCCTGGTGAGAGACCAGCTTTGGGGAGTCAGCACCTATGATACAGCCATGTGCAGGTTGCAGCCACCTATAGGTAAAGGCCACGAAGTGGAGGTGAGTCATGTCGGCCCTGGTCCCCATCAACAACCTCAGAGAGCCACAGGTCTTGGATGTCGCCAGTGTCTTCTTCCATCTGTCTGGGTACAGTGAGTAAAAACCAAGGTAGCTTCCTGCAACTAAGCAATCAATTAAACTATGGTACCATCTAATTCTGTTTGCCAGCTTAAAGTGTTCACAGGTGACTGGGCCATCCAGCCAGGAATTACAATTTGTTCAGAGTTTTGCAAGTGTGCTATATATGTTTAATCACCTTTCCTTCCACCAAGGGCCCCAATGCAACTGCAATGCCGGTCAACCCATGGCATCATATCAGGTGTGCCTGTTTCCATCCTGGGTACCCAGTGTTTGCATGAACTATGTGAATCCAGGGACTGATTTCTAACAGTAATTTAACTCTGCTCATTGCAAGTATTGCCATAATAGCTCAGATTCTCGCCCCTTCCTTGTTAAGTCCCCTAAATAAAGCTGATGTGCTGTTTCATGTTTAACCTGGGCCATGAGCATATTTTTACTTGGATTAGAGTGCTAAGTTATATGCTGAATAACTTAACAGTATATGGTTGCATTGAAACTGTCTCTTACAGGGAACACAGGGTGCAAACTAGAGATCCAGACCTGGTTGGTAAGTGGTTAGAGCATGAGCATATCATTAATGTGTTAATAGAGTTATATGTTAACTGCTAGGAACTGCAATTACCAAATTGAGAGTATAAGGTCACTAAGCAGGATTGTGGATGGTATTAGCATCCCAGAGAGCTGTACCTATTGTAATAATTACCCACTTAAGCAATACGCTTGGTGGAGGCACCTAAATTGTAGCACTACTACTGGTAGGGAGACCCTGGTACCAGTTAGTCAAGAACCCAGGCCCCTCAAGCTGCAGTTAGGAAGGCAGGCAGGGATAGTAGCCCTTGGAATAATGGCACCAGGGTTACATAGAGTTAACACCACCTCCTTCTTTCTGCTGGTGATGCCCCATCCTATGCATTGTAGCATCCCACTAGTTCTCCCAACTGCCTTGTCACACTGGCCTGCCACCTTTAGGTCATCAGATATGATTACCCCCTGGTCTCCTTCCTGTTTTGTGGTCATCAATAGCACTCCCACCATTTTATACTCTACCCATGGGTTTTTGGGCCCTAAGTACATGATTTTGTACTTTTTTGCATTGAAAATCAGCTGTCATACTCTTCACCACTCCTCTAACTTTCTCAGATCACTGCTCATTCTTTCCACCCCACCTACAGTGTCAATCCTATTGCAGATTTTAGAGTCATCTGCAAAAAGGCAGACCTTCCCATCTAGCCTCTTTGCAATGTTGCTAATCAAAACATTAAAGAGGACTGGTCCCAGTACTGATCCCTGTAGCACCCAGCAGGTCACCCTCCCTTCCTCAGAGTGAACTCTGTTTACCACCATCCTCTGTTGCCTATCCCCTAACCAATTTCTTACCCAGCTTTCCACCTTTGGACCCACTCCTAGGCTCCTCAGCTTGCTTATGAGTCTCTCATGTGGAACAGTGCTGAAGACCTTGCTGAAATCTATGTAGGCCACATCCACTGCTCCACCTTACTCCAATGCCCTGATCACCCAGTCAAAGAAATCTATCAGATTTGTTTGACATGACCTCCCCCCCCCCCCCGTGAATCCACACTGCCTCAGATCTTATAAGCTACTGGATTAATGATATTCCACAATCCTTTCCTTCAGTAGTGATTCCATTAATTTCCCCACCACCAAAGTCAGGCTGACTGGCATGTAGTTGCCAGACTCCTCCTTTCTATCACTACTGTGAAGTGGGACTACATCTGCCCTCCTCTAGTCCTCTGGAACCACTCATGTCTCAAGTGAGTGGTTGAACAGGACTGTCAGAGGTGCAGCCAGCACCTCCCTGAACTCTCTCAGTACCCTTGGATGCACCCCATCTGGCCCCATGGCCTTGTCCACTTTCAGATTTGTGAGTTTCTTCAGGACTTTCTCCTCTGAAGATGGACTATTGTCCACCTCCCTACCTTCAATGCTACTGCTACTTTTCTGTGGCCCCTCGCCTTCCCCTTCCTCTGTAATAACTGAACAAAACCTCTTTTTTGGGTAAAAAAGTAGGTGGAGAGTGATCTAGTGGATCAAATTCAGGAGATGGCAACAAAGGGTGAGGTATTACTGCTGGGTGATTTCAATATCCCAGATGCTGATTGGACAGTCCCAGCAGCTGCTTCAATGAGGAGCTGAGGCATCCTGGCTTCCCTACAGGGGGCAGGCTTCAGACAGCTGGTGACCAATCCCACCAGAGATAGGGCAGTTCTGGACCTAGTACTGACTGATGGGGACAGAATCACAGTGGTCCAGGTGGAAGGTCAGCTGGGATCCAGCTATCACCACATAGTGTGGTTTAGCATGGGGACAGAGACACAGTTTAGTCACACTAAAGCAAAGGTCTCAGATTTTAGTAGGGCAGATTTTGCTAAAATGGGGAGGTGTTTGCCACTATTTTATTTTATTTATTTATTATTTTTGCTGAAAGGTTTTTGGTTTGTCTCACAGGTGTTGCAGTCTCCTTCTCACGTTGAAGAAGCTAATTGCTTTCCTCCCACAGCTCTTCCAGGAGATTAGGTGTGTAACTAGGGGGGTGGAGATGACAAATTGTTAGTAATTTCCAACAGGAGGAAGGGTTAAAATGTCAGGTTAGTTGATATCTTTGAAGGTGGAAGACTAGGTTTTCTGGCAAAGACACCTAGCTTCACCTGAGCTCTTTTCTTCTAGGTTGCTTGTAAAGACAGAGCAAAGAACCTTACCAGAGCAAGGAAAAGGGATAATGTTTCTTTTGGCTAGGCAGATTTACTATGTGTTATTATTTTCTTTTGTATTCACAAGGATTGTTACTGTTTGTTGCTAACATTTTTTTTTGCTTTAATCTTCTCTGATTCATATTGTTGTTGCTAGGTATACCTTCTGCTGCATTATTACAGGGTGTGCCTACAGGTGTGTGCTTACAGATTACTGCTGTAATCTTCTGATTCAAATTGTCTTTTGCAAGTTATATCTTCTGTTACTGCTTTATTTTTCTCTGTAGCAAAGTGTTTCTTACAGGGTATATCTTCTGTGAAATTGTTATAGGTGGTGCTTTACAGTCTTTACAGTTTTATCTATCATTAGACTAAGCTTTCAGGGCTACTGAATTTGTTGCTGGCTGATTGTTTCTGCTCTTACCTTCTTGTTTCTTTTGTCCGTGGTTCTTCTTTTTCGGCAGGGGAAGGGCCCAGCCACCCACCCCCATCCCCAACCATCCTACGCTACATTCCTTTTATAGGGTAGCACAGTCATGACATTTCCTGTAGCATAGCAGGAAGAGCGGATCAGAGGGGTGTCCACACAGTGACTTCATTTACAGGGGCACAAGTAATTTAACTTGTTATAACAAGTTATACAAAAACAAACAAAACACAAAATCAAACTTTTGCTTTCATTTTCCTCCTTCTAATTACTCTGACCAGGTTATAAACCCTGCAACTTATCTGGAATGGATATTATTAATTGCAGATGCTGCAGGACACTTTTCAAAAGGGCAGTTATAGAGGTTTTAGGACACTGTCCTACATGCTGGGCCATTGGAGATCTCAGGGCTCAGCTCCAGGCAGCATGGGCAGAGATTACGTGCCTCAAATCATGTATTCAGGAGGAAATATAAGAACCGCTGCCATTTCCCCAACATCCAACAGTAGCACCTTGACCACAGAGGGCAGTTGATCCAGGAGGTTGGCAGGTGGTTAGGAGGGGCAAATCAGGTGCCACATCACTCGGTGCTCTCCAGTATATCACCTCCATAAACCATATAAAAACTACAAACAGATATCTGCCTCTATCTCCAAAATCAAACAAAGGGGCAGAGGACACTATAGAGCAAGACATTGCAGCACAGGAGCTAGCACAACAAAACTCACCCAAAACAGGAACCAAAACAAAAAAAAAAAAAAAGGAAATCCAAAACACGTCTGATCATAGAAGACTCCATGATTCGGGGAGTTGATACCTATCTCCAGCCAGGGGTGATGGTCAGATGTCTCCCAGGTACATGAGCATGAAGAGACACTGACTGCATTTCTAAAATTGTTCAGGAAGCAGGAGAAAATATCAACATCCCTGGTACACATAGGGACTAACGATCTCGCCAGCCAGTCAGTTGTGGAGACCAAGGAACACCTGACCAGGCTGGGTGACAAACTGTCATCCATTTCATCCGGCATCTCCTTCTCTGAGATTCTGCCAGTCTAGGAGAGAGGGGCAGATGGATGGAAGGTCAGAGGAGGGGAGATAGGAGAGCTAAACTTGTGGCTCAAGGGCTGGTGCCAGGAAAAAGAACACAAATTTGTAGGTAACTGGCAACAGTTTGGGGAGCAAAAGTTCTTTAAATTTGATGGACTGCATCTGACTAAGGAGGAAGTCAGTGCATTGGAGCAGAAGTTTGATGTCTTTGCAGAACATTTAGACTAGAAAATGGGGAGAGGGGTACAGCATGTGATACGTCAACTGGGAATATCACCCTTCTCACCTCAGCTAGTGATCAAACAGGAGTTCAGCATGTTTGTAGTTCATTTGCATCACCAGGTAAAGAAAAATGTCCGGCTCCCCATACAATGCACAGAGGAAACATCAGACCTCACCCAACAACCAACACACCAAAATCTGGCCAGTGGAAAATCATGTACACAAAAGCTCGCAATCTGGGAAACAAGATCCCAGACCTGCAGGCAATAATGACAGAGGCTAAACTGGACATAGTAGCCATTAGCGAGACATGGTTCACCAGTAACCACACTTGGAAGACTTCAGTACTTGGCTATGTACTGCTCAGAAGAGACTGAGGTGCAAAAGGGGGTGGAGTGGTCCTTTATGTCAATGAAAATATCAAAGCTACAGAAATTTAAAATACACATATGGAGCCAGAAGAACTGTGGTTCACCCTGGAAACAGGAAATGGGACATCCATATGAACTAGGGTTGTTTACAGGCCTCAAGACCAGGGGGAAGACATAGACACATTACTGTTAGAAGATATACGAAACATGACAGCTAAGGGGGATGGTCTGATAATGGGAGACTTCAACATGCCAGATACAGATTGGTCAATACCAGCAGGAACATCTGCCATAACTAGACACATAGTGGATTCCCTGCAGGGGGAGGGCCTCAAACAACTGGCACAACAACCCACAAGAGACAGGGCTATCCTAGATCTAGTACTGACTAACAGGGAATATATCACAGATCTCCAGGCAGAAGGTCACCTGGGGGCCAGTGACCATACCATAATATGGTTCAATTTGGCCGCTAGAACTAAATCATCCCATTCCAAGGCAAAAATATGGGACTTCAGAGGAGCTGACTTTGATAAGATGGCCAACAGAGTTAAGCTAGCCCTGGCAAGAAGAAATACAGGTGAGGAGGTACAAGCAAAGTGGGCAAGAATTAAGGATGCAATACTTGAAGCAACATCCCATTATGTTAGAGAGAAAAGGAAGTGCAAAAGAAGAAGGAAACCACTTCGGTTTTAAAAAAACAGCAGCAGAAAAGGTCAGAGCCAAAAGGCTGACCTTTAGGAAATATAAGGGAACACAGCAAGATGAAGATAGGGAGGCATGCCAAACTTCCCTAAGGAAAGCAGGGAAGGCAGTAAGGCAGGCAAAGGCCCAAACCGAGGAAACACTAGCACGAACAGTAAAGAAGGTGACAAGACTTTTATAGATACATTAGTGAAAGGAGAAAGTCCAGAGGGGGTTTTGCTAAGATCAAAGGGGATAAGGGGGCATGTGAGGAGGAGGACCATGTAAAAGCACCTATCCTAAATAGATACTTCTGCTCAGTATTTACTGAGGAGAAGGTAGGGCAGGGCCCACAGCTCAGCACCATGGACACGGGGGTGCTCTAGTCCCTTCACAAAAGAAAGGGTCCTACAAGAGCTCAATAAGCTCAGGGTGGACAAGGCAACGGGACCAGATGGCATACATTCAGGGTCCTAAGGGAGCTAAGGGTGGAACTATCACAGCCATTATCAGAACTGTTTAGTGAGTGTCTGAGCACAGGAGTGGTCCCAGATGACTGGAGAAGGGCTCACGTGATCCCACTCCACAAAAGCGGTAGCAGGGAGGAGGCAGGGAACTACAGACCAGTCAGTCTTACCTCAGTAGTGGGCAAGATTATGGAGGCACTCCTTAAGGAAAAGATAGTACAACACCTGGAATCCATAGGAGCACAGGATCCGAGACAGCATGGGTTTACAGCAGGAAGGTCCTGTCAAACTAATCTCATAGACTTCTTTGACTGTGTAACCAGAGTGGTGGACCAAGGGGGAGCAGTTAATGTCACCTACCTTGACTTCAGCAAAGTTTTTGATACTGTTCCACATAGAAGATGGATTAATAAGCTGTGTAGTCCCAAGGTGGGTCAGAAGTTGGTCAACTGGGTGGCAAACTGGTTGATGGGCAGAAAACAGAGAGTGGTGGTAAACGGTATACAGTCAGAAGAGATGCAAGTCACAAGTGGGTACCTCAGTGATCAGTCCTGGGGCCAGTCCTTTTCAATATCTTCATCAGTGACATTGCAGATGGTCTGGAGGGTAAGTTTGTCTGTTTGCAGATGACACCAAGATCTGCAACAGAGTAGATGATCCAGATGGGTGGGCAGAATGAGAAGATATCTGGAAAAACTGGCAAAATGGTCGGAACAGTGGCAACTGGGATTTAATGCAAAGAAGTGCAAGATCATGCACATAGGGAAGAAAAACCCTGAAGCTACCTATAGTTTGGGGGGGGAGTTGCAGGCAGTCACAAGGGAAAAAAGAGACTTGGGCATCATCATCACAGATGACCTGAAATCATCCAAGCAGATCACTAAAGCAGTAGGTAAGGCTAGGGGCATGTTGGGGTGTATTAGTAGGGGTATCACAAGTTGTAAGAGGGAGGCAATAATCCCTCTTTACAAGACACTGGTTAGGCCCCATCTGGAGTACTGCATGCAGTACTGGAGGCCACACCTTCACAAAGACATTAACACAATTGAGGCAGTCCAGCGAAGGGCAACCAAAATGGTGCAGGGACTGCATCAAAAAATATATGAGGACAGATTAACGGAACTCAATATCTACAGCAAAGGAGGGAGAGAGGTGATATGATTAAAACATTCAAACACCTAAAGGCATTAACAAGGTGAAAGAGTCTAACATAATATAATATAAGAAAAATAGCAGGACAAAAGGACACAGCATGAGATTAGAGGGAGGCCGATTAAGGGGTAATGTGAGGAAGTTCTTTTCACAGAAAGGGTGGTGGATGCATGGACTGGCCTACCCCAGGAAGTGGTGTATATGAATACAGTGTAGGGCTTCAAACAGGCATGGGATAAGCATAAGGGAGCAAAACAGATAAGTATGAATAGATAGGCCATTGACAGAGCGAATACCGATGGCACATTCCTGCAACGGAGTCAGCGGTGTGGCCCTCTCTTGTCTGTCTGCTGCTCAGACCATCACTTTGGTGGCTCTGGTTAGATGACACTGGGGGTAGATAGCCCAGGGGTGGCACACTGATGTGCCCGTTGTCAACCCTCTCCTTGCTTAGATGTGGCCTGCAGATCCTGTCTTTCTTCAGTATGCCGGTGGGAGGAGGAATGCTGTAGTATTGTTATCCTCTTTTACAGTCTCCGTGTATGGGGCACCCACCCTCAACGCCTTTTTCCTGGAGCAGCACAGCCAGATAATAATCAAGATCATGCAGTTTATTGCAGACTCTGCTCTACGTTATGAGGGGGGGGAGGTGTTGGGGATTTGTACATAATCATGTTTGTTCTCATATTCTTTCTTTCTTGCTTATTGTAAGGGGTCTAAACAGCTGTCAATGCAGATATATTATTTACCTGGGATAATCTCAGTCGGAGAGGGGTGTTGAGGCCCATTCTGGTGATGTTTTCTAATCACAGGCAGAAGGATGCTGGTTTTTCAGACTGCGGGGCCAGGGGGTAAAATGTGTTTTTGGTATAGGTATAGTGACTGTAACAGCATTATTGGAAAGTTGGTATTTGGGCAGGAGAGGGAAGAGGAAGGGAGGAGGATGGACGGAGAAGGATGGCATCCACAAGTTAGGGCAATGGTAACAATCTCAGCTTTGGAGATCTGGGGGGAGGGGAGGTTTGGAGTGGAAGGAGTTTGGGGGTAGGGAAGGGTTGGGAGCACTCTACTGACTGGCTAACTGGTGGACAGAGATTAGGGCCACACAACTCTTAAAGAATAATGATGGGGACCACATATAATTTATCTCGTGGAACAATAAAACAGTCAAATGATAAACGTAAAAGGTACATGATTTTATGCCACTCAAGGAATACCAACCAGATGTGGTTTATCTACAAGAAACCCACCTCAAACATGAAGACATACAATACTTTCATAGGGACTGGGTCAGCCAGGTTTTTGGGATAGGTACCAGTAACAAAAGAGTGCAGTGACCTTGAGGGCTATTACCTCGTATTGCAGGGGCATCTGGGGCTCGCAGAATTGCTTTTAGGGGGATCTACGGTCCAAACTCTGACTCCCCGGAATTTTTCTCCAATCTTTTAGCTCAACTACTAACTTTCTCACACATCCCTATCATCCTTGGTGGGGAATGAAAGTTAGTTTGCCACCGGATCTGGACAGGTCTGGTCTGTGCCATAAAGGCCTCTCACCAGCCCAGTGGGGATTGAGGGAGCTTAGGGATTTGTTGGGCTTGGGAGATCCCTGGTGAATTCTAAACCCCAATGATAGACAATATACCTTTTTTTCGCCTGCCGCACAAGTTGTACTCATGCATTGATTATTTTTTGATTATCACCTCGAGTCTTCCAGCCCTCCTGACCTGCAATTACTTGCCAACTATAATTTCAGACCATGCACCGATTTCTATGAAGCATTCGCTAAGAGGGCTGGAGGACAGAGACAGGGCATGATGCTTTAACTCCATACACTTGAGACACCCATTTTGTTAAAACAATCACAGATTTCATACAAACTTTTTCTCGGGAAAATGAGGGTACCATGGCTTCTATGGATGTGTTATAGGAGGCAGCAAAATGTACAGTGAGAAGAGAATGTATTAGACTTGCCTCTAAGATCAAAAAAGCAGACAGCAGAAAAGACACAACTGCTAGCTCAAATCTGAGAGCTGGAGCATCGTCTCTCAGCCTCAGCAGATCAAGAAATATGGGCTCAGCTGCATGCCCTTAGGGCCCAATACCATGGGCTCCTAGCGGAACAGGCTGACTTGGAAGCAGGTGAAAGGGCAGGCAGGCAGGCTCTTAGCCTTGTGGCTCAAACAGATAGACTCCCAAGGATTGCTTCAGATTCTCAAACCAACCTCCAGAGAGGTGCTGACCCACCCTCGGGATATAACTATGGCCTTCCAGCAATTTTATAAAACTCTGTATGCTCCAGAAGGGGAGACCCCTAATGAGGTCTTATTCACTTGATACCTGGACTCAGTGCCTCTGCCTTCCCTTACTGAACCCCAACAGGAGCTATTAGAAGCTCCTATTTCCCTACATGAAGTGAAACGAGTGATAGAGCAACTTCCTAAGGAGAAGGCTCCAGGCTCAGATGGGTTTAATAACGCCTTTTATGCCACCGCTATTGATGACCTGGCACCATTCCTCACAAGGTTATTCAATTATATATGATCCTCTGGGTTATTGGACTGCTCATTTACCCAGGCTTGGATTGCCATCATACCTAAACCGGGTAAGTCACCTTTAGTACCGGGTAATTATCATACTATCTCACTTCTAAATTCTGATCTGAAAATTCTTGCCAAAGTTCTGGCTAACCATCTCCTAAAGTCTGGCAAGGTCTCCTTAGTCCAACCCAAGTGGGATTCATAGCAGGATGGTTCTCTTCAGACCACATGCGTAAGGTCCTTCACCTTATCTCCGTCGCTGGAGAGTGGAAAACTCCATCGGTCTTGGTTGCTCATGACGCGGAGAAGGCCTTTGACCATGTCTCTTGGTCTTTTATATTTGCTACATTGCAACAATACGGTTTTCCTGCTCAGTTCTGTGAGTGACTTAAGGTCATTTATCATCATCCTATGGCTAAAGTCTGTTTAATGGAGTTTTGTCCACCCCTTTTCCATTGTCACGGGGTACTAGGCAAGGTTGTCCTCTCTCTCTCCCTTTCTCTTTAATCTCTACTTGGAACCTCTCATCTGCTCCCTTCAGAATAACCAAGCAGTTATGGACATCCAAATAGGCAATGATAGGTATAAACTGTCGGCCTATGCAGATGATCTTCTGCTACACCTAGAAAACCCTCATACTTCGATATCAGCAGCTATGGACATTATTGACAAATTCTCTCGAGTAGCGGGTTATAAGCTAAACCTGGTCCAAAGTCATGTCCCTGAATATGCACATCCAGAAACACTGGATAGAAAACCTGAGCCTTGCATGGGAACCCAAAGCTCTCACCTACCTAGGAATCAAGATCTCCCATTCTCTCTATACCTTGGTTAAACTCAATCTTTCCCCTATACATCAAACTATTCGTACAGACTTTCAGAAGTAGACATCTCTTCCACTCTCACTATGGAGGCAGGTGAATGTGATAAAGATGAATATCTTGCCCAGGATGTTTTAGCCACTGAACATGGTAAGCCCATTTCTCACTAAACGCTGGATTCTTCAGTTACAAGCCCTTCTCACAGATTTCCTATGGCAAAGGAAAGTAGTTAGGACGGCATACTCCAAATTAACTCATACGAAAGCTCTGTGTGGTCTGTGACTTACCAGCTTCTATTTAAACTACTTTGTGATACATTGTGTTAAAATATTTAGGTTGGGCATCAACACAGATGGTTTGCTGGATGACTATATTCCTCAATGGCTCTCTCTGGAATGGCATCTATGCTGCTCCAGAGGCCTCGATTTGAGCTGCTTAATTTATGCCAAAATCTCAGAACTCACTAACTCTCTGCAAAATTCCCCAGTTTGGTGGTCTGTGAAAGCCCTTCGTCAGATCTGTTCCCATCTGAATGTGTTATGGTACAAAGATCTGTCTCAACAATTATTTGGCAATCCACATTTCAGAATTGCCAACCGTCCCAATCCCTCAAGTTTTTGTCCAGCCTTAGACAAGATCTCTATATCTTCCTTGATTTTGGATGGCAAAGTCAGCCCTGTGAATGTACTTCAAAGAAAATTTTCTAGTCCCACCTACAACTTCTTTAAACATCTGCAAATGCAGGGCGCAGTCTCCTCCTTCCTGTGCCCCTCTCCTTAGCAGGACCTCCCTAATCCTCTTTTGCAGGGACTTATAGACAAAGCTATTCAACCCCACCCAATTTCTAGGTCTTATTCCGTTTACAACTTCATGATCCCAAGAGACCACAAGGAGCTTGCTTCTATTGGAAACAGGAGTTAGACCTTCACTTAAATGATGAGGATTGCAACAATCATGAAGACACCTATATAAGTATGCGAAACATGAGCACTTATGATTCTTGCAATTTTGCATCCTACATAACCTTTACTAGTCTCCTTCCAGATTACAACCACTTGCCCTCCGTCCCTATCTCGCTTGCTTCCTTGCTCCACATCAAGACTCTCCATGGTGATGATCTCGAGTTAGTCCACAATTTTAAATATCTAGGCTGTGAACTAGATCGACACCTAACTTTTTCAGCTCACATCAACTCCTTTGCAAAGAAATTACATCAAAGAATTGGCTTCTTTTATAGGAATAAATCTCTATTCGATTCGGACTCCAGACTGCACCTGGTCCAAACAACCTTTCTACCACGTATCGACCATGTCGATATTTTATATGGCAGATGCTCTAATGTCCTGCTACGTCAACTGGACACTCTCTATCACAGAGAGATGCACTTTATTTTCAACGCTCACCATCGGACTCATCGTTGTGACCTGTATGCCTCCCTTGGGTGGATCTCCTTAGCAACCAGGCATCTCTTCCACTCTGTCACCTGGCTCTACAAAGCCCTGCTGGCGAAACTCCCCCCTCCCCTATATTCCCAACCTCTTTCAATGAATTACCTGCCCCTACCCTCTATGCAGCAACTCCTTCATTATGCTAGATATTCCAACCTCCCGTTCCCAGTTTGGAAACATGGCTATAAGCCATGCCCTCCTGGCTGCCTGGAATAAAGCCCAATCCAGGCTCAAACTAGAAAGCCTGATCCTCCTGAATAGCTTCAAAAGACTTGTTTATGACAGTCTGTGGGACTTTGGTGACTGCGGTTGTTAAAGTGCCTTCTCTCTGTTTGGTCTATTGCAGTGACCGCTTTATCCTCTTGTCCACACCCTTCCCTCACCCCTAAGTGACTTTCCATGATACTTCCACTCCACCTTCTTCCTCTCCCTCTTCCTCTCTCCATGTTACACTACCAGCACCACACGATCTATGATTAGTCTGTATGCAACACTATCATCACTCAACAGTCCCTGCCCTTATCTACAGCTATCCTTTCTTTACCTTCTATCTGTACCTCCTTTTCTTGCCACCTCCATAGTGCCCTTGCCCCAGCCAACATAGCCACCCTGTTATATTCATTTTTCCCACCCCTCCACCTTTTTATCTGCCCTCTCCTACCTACATCCTACCATCCTCTGCCCCCCCTCCTCTGACCTTATCCCACCCCGCCTGTGCCACTATCTTTACTTTCTTTGCTGGTCTTGTAATTTTACTTCCCTCATGAGATACTATCTTGTTACCCAGAGCTTACTATTTATTTAACTCCTAGCTTTAGTGCCCTATGTATATAAGATGTAAATATTATTGTCCTATTTTCTTCTCATGGATTATTTGTGTGTTTAATGCATATTACTTTGTATATGCTTGTGTAATGTCCCTGTTGTTAATCAGGACCTCCTTGAAAATGAACCAGCTCAACGGAGGTTTTTTCCTGCTAATAAACTTGAACTTGAACTTGAACACAGGATGAGTAGATCAGCCTCCTCCCTATGTGCTAGATGTGGGCATTCAGAAGGTACACTAAAACATATTCTCTGGCACTGTGCCCTGGTGATTCCCTTCTGGCAAGCAATTCGAGGTGCTCTGGATTCTCTGTTGAGCGTGGACTCTTACTTTACTCAGCAGATTTGTCTGGCGGGCCACTTTCCTTGGGACATGTTAGACTGCTACAAAGCCTTTATGTCCTTAATCTCTATGGTGGCCAAACTTGTAATAACATGACACTGGTTAGATCAAATTACCCCCACCCTAAGGGAATGGCATTCAGAAATTCTTCAAGCTCTTGAACTGCAGCAACATATTGCTTTCTGGCAGAACCGACATGAGGCATTCAACAGGAGGTGGGGCCCTATGATAACCCTTTTACCTATCATGTGCTGCACTCCGATGATCCCTAGTGCATAGGGGGGATCGGTGATCCCTTCATACAGAATCTCTGAACTGAATGAAAGTACAGAGATGTGGCTCTAGTCTCCATCTGTCTGGTAAATATCCAGAGATAATCTGGACAAACCATTAATTTTTATTGTTTTCTGTAGGGGCTCCAAGAAGGGAGGGGGAGGAGGGATAGGAGGGTAGGGGGGCAGGGGGGTACAAGGACAGGTTGTAGATTAGTTGCTCTGACAAGACCTGACCGTTAGTGAACTCAACACAGTGTTCTATCTGGTCTTTCTGATGAGCGGTCACAGCTTTCCATTTTGGAATGAGTAGATTTGATACTGTATAGGGGGAGAGCTGTTCTAGTGTGACATATACCTTTACATTGATGTCTGTTACAATAAAATGTTTAATAAAGTATATTAAATTGGAAAAAGAAGTGCAAAATAATGCACTTGGGACAAGGGAACCCTGGGGAAAGCTACAGGATGGGAGGGGAGTTGCTGATGATCACCAAGGAAGAAAGGGACCTGGGGGTTATCATTTCAGACTACCTAAAGGTGTCTAAGAAGAGTACAAAGGCATCAGTGAGAGCCAGTGGCATGCTGGGGTGCATTGGCAGAGGTATCACTGGCAGAAGGCGCGAAGTGGTGATGTCATTGTATAAAACATTGGTGAGGTCTCACCTGGAGTACTGTGTGCAGTTCTGGAGGCCTCACCTTCATAAGGCCATCAACAGAGTGGAGGGGGTCCAGAGAAGGGTGACAAAGATGGTACAGGACTTACACCAGAAAACATATGAGGAGAGATTAGAGGACCTGAATATGTACTCACTGGAGGAGAGGAGGGATCGGGGTGACATAATAGAAACATTCAGGAACCTTAAGGGCATAAACAAGGTGCAGGGGTCAGACATCTTCCAATATACCTGTAGGACAGTACAAGAACAAGGGGGCATGATATGAAATTGGAAGGTGGCAGGTTGAGAGAAAATGTGAGGAAGTTTTTCTTCACGGAGAAAGTGGTGGACACATGGAATAGCCTGACACAGGAGGTGGTGGAAGCAAGGACAGTGGAGGGATTTAAAGATGCCTGGGAAAGGCATAAGGGAGCCTTAGAGGTGGGTAGGAGGGGTGAAAAGCCATTGACCTGGTAGGATCAGAGGCCGCATACAAGTGTAGGGCTTACAGACAGACTGGATGGTCTTAGCAGTCCTAATCTGCTGATAATTTCTATGTTTCTATTTGTTCAGGATGTCTGCTTTTTCCTGGTCCCGCTCCACCCAATCCCCTCCCCTCCTTCTTAACATTACAATCCCTCCCCTTGTCTTCCTTTTTTCACTTACATACCTGAAAAATGTCTTGTCCCCTTTTGTTACTGCCTGGGCTATTCTCTCCTCTGTTTTCACCTTTGAGCCCCTTACGGCTTTCCCTGCCTCCCTTCCTCTGTTTCTCCTGATATATATACAGTATATGTATAGGTCATTAGTTAGACCACACCTGGAGTACTGCATGCAGTATTGGTGCCTGTATCTGAAGAGGGACATTAAGTTACTGGAGGGGGTTCAGTGCAGGGCGACAAAGATGATCAAGGGGCTGGGGGACTTATTATACGAGAGGAGGCTGAGGGAGTTGAACATGAACTCACTGGAGGAGAGGAGGGACAGGGGGGACATGATTGAAACCTTTAAGTACATGAAAGGAATAAACCAGACAGGTACAGAGGGGCTGTTCAAAGTAAGAGAGGGGAGGGACACCAGGGGCCATGATATGAGACTGGAGGGAGGAAGGTTCAGGAGGGAGATGAGGAGACACTTTTTTACAGAGAGGGTGGTGGCTGGGTGGAATGCGTTACCAGTAGAACAGTGGACTGCTTCAAAAGGGGATGGGACAGGACAAGGGGGAGGGTCAATGAAGGGGAAGGGTGGAAGGGAGGGGCAGCTGCAGAATAAGGGGTGCTAGCTGCACATTCAAGCAGACTTGATAGACCTCTAGGCCTTTATCTGCTGGCAAATTTCGTATGTTCGTATGATATATCTCCCTATCCTCCTCCCTATGTGTCTTCTTATACCTCCTGAATGCTAACTTTTTTCCTTACCTTCCCAGCCACCTCTTTTAAGAACCATAGCAGTCTCTTTTTCCTCTTGCTTTTGCTCTCTTGTCTGACGCAGAGGTATGTTGCCTTCATTATGCCCCCTTTTAGCTTTGCCCACTGTTCCTCCACTCCACCCAAGTCATCACCCACCCTGTCAGGGCATCCCTGAGGCATTAACCCATCTTTTTAAAATTGACCCTCCTGAAGTCCTGGACCCTCACCTTGTGTGGTTCGATTCTGCCACAGTTCTTATATTGAACCACACAGTACAGTGATCACTGTTTCCCAGATGGTCTTTTACCGTGACACCTGCAACTCTGTCCCTGTTAGTGAGTACAAGTTCCAGTATTGCCCCATCACAAGTGGGCTCCCTTACTAGTTGCCTGAGGAATGCCCCCTGCAGGGAGTCCAGAATATCCCGGCTCCTAGTTGAAGCTGCAGCTGGGAGGTTCCAATCTACATCCAGCAGGCTGAAGTCCCCCATAAGCAGCATCTCCCCCTTATTTGCAATCTTTTGGATGACATTCACTGGAACCTTACCCAACCCCCCAGGCTGGAGGTCTGTAGATCACACCAGTGTGGAAAGTGGCTCCATTCTGTGTTTCTAGGGTGACCCACAGTACCTCCGCCCCTCCCTGTATTCTCTGTATCTCTGTCGCTTTTATGCTTTCCCGCACATAAAGTGCTACTCCGCCACCTTTCTTTGCCTCCCTGTCCTTGCTGAACAGAGTATAGCCTGGTATGGCTATATCCCAGTCATGGTTCTCAGTGTACCATGACTCAATAATGGCGACAATATCTAGGTCAGCCTTTGCCATAATGGCCTCTTGGTTCAGAATTTTATTTCACTGACTTTGAGCATTTGCACACATGGCTTTCTAGATTTTGCTACCACCCTGCTTGTCAAACCCCCTTTTTCCCTTCTGCCCTCTTTCCTTACTCTCTCTGCTCTCATTCCCATGTCCATTTACTACTGCCATCTTGTTTTTCTTATTAATAGGTTCCCTTGGAGATTTCTCTCTATTTTGGTTCTTGCTACTGGGTACCCGGAGTCAAATTTAATTGTGTCATACTTGAATCTGCGGTTTTATTACTGGCACCAGTTAAAGAGTTTATTGCACACTGTGTAACTTAATTTCACCCAGTGGGTCCCTTGGGTGTGGGCATCTTCAAACTATGTGGGATTTTTAGAGGTTATAGTGATCCACGATTACAGAGGTGCTTATGGTTTACTGATATATGGGGATATTGTCTACGATGCCTTCTAACCGCTTACCATTTTTTCCAGCTGCCAGGCCTGTGTTCCAAAATAAAAGCAGTATTATTTATTTGAATTCCATTCCTGTGTGTGCCTCAGTTTGTATACACTATTTGAAGTGTTTATTGGTGAAAGTAATAACTGTTGTTGTCCCTGGGGGTGGTCCAGTGTAGTGAGGTGGGTAGGTTCTGCACCCCAGAGGGTGGTACTTCACACAACATCTGGCCGACTTATTCCCTCTGGGTGGAGACACCATGCTACATATTATCTGTTCTGGGCAAACCCCCCACAGCAGGAAAAAGAATGAACCCAAACCCCTCAACCAGGTGTGCCCTGTACAGTTAACAGGCTAGGATGTGAACCTAGTCACTGCACCACTGGGGTCACACATTGGAGGTACCACTGAGATCTCCTGTTGAATTTATGGACACCTGAGAACTTATCAGAGACCTTTGTACTTGAGCCACCCCCAAAAAAATTCTGTGAAATTGAAAATGGTTTTCCAAGAGGTAGAGGATTTGTGAGTGTTTTAAGATCTGCTCCCCAAGTTAGTGGTCCAGATAAGAGATATGCCTGAAGCTGTACTACTGTACCCCATATTAGTTTACCTAGCCCTGGGTGATAGAAATGGGATGCAGGGTATTGTGAATGTTGGTCAGAGAGGAATCATTTGTGTTGGTAGAATTGTTACTGTGGTTGTTGTTGCTTGGTTTATGTCCTTCAGATATGCACTGGTTGGAACTTGTGGAATTTCTGGGACAACAATTTGTGACCCAGGAGAGAGTGTAACCATGGGGGTGGCTTACCTGGACACTGTCGTGCCACCCCAGAACATTGACATCCATTTTCCTGCTCTCTACAGTCCCAGGACTACTGCCAAGCAGGGGACCAGAGGAGCCACATGGGGAATGCCACACATTTGCACAGGGAATGTGTGCACATTCAAGCAGCCACCTGCTCGAATGTGTAAGTTGACTCTACAGGTTGAATGTTGTCAGCTCTGGAAGCACCTGCCCACCACAGGTGTCTCTAAAGCCACATCAGCAGCTAGCCACAGCACCTCTCTCCAGCCCCAGGGACACCAGTGGGCATCAGGGGGCTTGAAGAAATTAGGAGGCGGGGACAGAATGGACAAGGAAGTGGCCTTTGTGACTTTGGCATGCTGTACTGTTAAGAAATTAAGAGAAGGCAGCTACATAAGACTGCCTGGTGGGAGAGGAGTGAGCATGAAACAGAGCAATTCAGAGTACAAAGCCCCAAAAGTCACCACACCACCACCAGATAGTTAGGCACAGGTGTGCCTATCAGATCAGGGGACAGTTTAAATAAAAAGTCTGGTGGTTGCCTATAAGTAACTTTAAACCGCAGAAACTGTTTTTAATGAAGAATGCAGCTACCATCCTATCAACCCCTGATCTCACTGCCAGCCAATCAGTGGTCAGAAACTGTGGCAACTGAGAGCCCTCAGGATTGTATGGATTGAGGCAATAAGACCCTCCCAAATGGACTGGTGGGCTTTTTGAGAACAGGACAGGGCAGAAGGACTGATGAACAACCCTGTCTTCCCAATTAGAGACTGAATGGAGGAAAAGAAGGGTCTGGGTTCTTCAGAAGCTGAGGGAGTGTGGCTGGGATACCAAGCAGTGTAGATCTGCAGTGCTGTTAAGGAACTGGGGCCTACCCAGAACTGCTCCATGTGGATCCTACCCAGAGCCCACTCCTATGAAGTTCTGTGAGCTAGACATCTGAAAGAGAAGTGAAGAGACAGTAGTAAGAGAAGTGAAGAGAGTGTTCCAGAAAGTCACTGACCAAGATGTTCATTGAACTGCTTCCCCCCCTTTTTTTTTCCTTTTCCTCACCCTTGTCCCCCCCCCCATATAGGTATTTCCCCGGTACGACTAGGGTTGGGACTTCTACTACTGTTATACTTTATACAATTGCTATTTACTGCATGTAACTTTATTCTGTAAACCACTGTTGTATTGTGTTCTTTTGTTGTCTGTATTGCACCTGTATGTTACCACTGTTGTATCTTACACTGTAACCATGTCTACCCTCCCTGCAATGAGATGCCTTTGTAAATGAGTCCCTGACTCAAAGGTTGCAAATCCAACTTTCAAAAATAAATAAAAAAATAAACTGAGAGATAGTGTTAGAAGAGCACCGACTGACATAGAAGCTGAGAGATAGTGGCAGAAGGGTACCGACTGAGAAAAAAAGCAGAGACAGTGCCAGAAGGGCACAGTAGTGAGCGAAATGAAGAGATAGTGCCAGGAGGGCACCGACTGAAAGAGAAGTTGCAGAATTATGCCAGAAGGGCACCAATTGAGACAGGAGCTGAGATTGTGCCAGGAGGACACAGTAGTAAGAGAAGTGAAGATACAGTGCTAGAAGGGCACCGACCGAAAAAGAAGTTGCAGAATTGTGACAGAAGGGCACAGCTGGTGACAGACAGCAAGAGGCCTAGCCAAGCCAAATGCCCTCTGAGCCCTCTCCAGGGCTTATCCAGAAAATACATTGTGAACATATCCTTGGGTTCATCCATTTTCCAAGGACTGTTCCACATGAGCCCTGTGGGGAAGAAAATCCACTGAGAGTTTAAGCCGGTGGGCAGTGTCTGTATGCCAAAGCTGCTGAGTTTTATCAAGTGGTGACAGAGACCTGCATCCTGTCCAGATGGCCTCAAGCCGGATAAGGGTTCTGCTAACCTTTACCCAATAGAGTGGCTCAGGGAACAGGGTGTCACAGGCACATGCCTGGGTATGGGTGTACTCTCAATCCGTTAGGGAGTCAGACTGTGGGTTTGCTCCTGGGAACTAGGAAGCTACTGCATAGTGCTCCTGCATCTTGAGAACTGAGCCAGAAAGGTTGTATTCAGAGAGCTGTGAGCCAAAAATGGCTATATCCTGAGAGGTGGGAGCCAGAACGGCTGAGTTGCTGTGGCATATTCGAAAGTCCAAAACTCCTACTTGTGGCTTGATCTGTTCCCTGTCCCCATCTGAACTGCTGTATCCATGAGTCACATGAATGCTGGCACTGCTGGCAGGGACTTTGTAGCTCTTCAACTTTGGATTACAATGTTGTGGTTTCAAGCCTTCTTATTTGGAATTTTACATTTCTGGAATTTTGCTAGCAGACTATGGCCTGTTGGGGAGTAGGGGATACATTGCAAGCTTGCTAAATTCCTCCAAGGGCACAACCAACAGAATTCAGGCAATGTAGCTACCAGGCCTACACCAGGACTTTTAGTGCAACTCCTGGGTACCCAGAGTTCAATTTAATGGTATCATATTTGAATCTGTGGGTATATATTATTGGTACCAGTTAAAGAGTTTATTGCACTCAGGGTAGAGGCACTGCACTACTTATTATCTGTTTTGGGATTAACCCACCTGTCCGCAGGAGAAAGAAGGAACCCAAACCCCTCAACCACATGTGCCCTTGACAGTCACCTATCAGGGGTGTAAATCCTGTCACTGTGCCACAGGGATCACATCAATATACCACTACATTCTAAATGCAAGAGATTCATCTCATTTGCAAGGGTGAAGTGGTGTATTTAGCACAAACAGGTTAATCACTTAGTGACCCACTAAGTGTATCTTTGACTGTAGCAGTGGCTGTGCTAACAGGCACTCTGCCATACTATATTCAATTGTCATATTGTTAATCTATGGTAGCTGGGCAGTAACCGGTTGAATATCTGGGTTTCTGTGATTGAAAGTTATGAAAATGAAATGCAGTGCAAATTAAAATGTCAATATTTCAAATGAAAAAGAACTACCATCTTAGCAATAAGATTCAAAGCAAAAAAGTCAGTTGACTATGTTGAACAGCAACTGTCAATGAAATGTTGGAGCCATGCAGCTGACACATTGATGGTGTCACAGGTAAGTTTTTGTGTACTGTATGTGCCATTATTGTATTTAGTGTAAGTGGTGTTGGGGGGTGCAGAATGATGCAGCCCTTTGTGTTCTCTGTCTATTCAGTATCTGGTGATGATATTGCCCTTTGTCTCTGCAACTACAGTAGTGCAGCCTGCTTTGCTTCTGAGACTAAGTCATCATCACTGCCATTTCCAGTCATGGGAGCACTACCTATAGTTTCCACCGCTGCATGTCTTTATAACCATAGCTTTCAGATCATGTTTAGACTGATGCTGTCCTTGTCATCATGGAGTTTCCATCAAGAAGCAAGATCGTGTCTCCTCCTAGCGAGCAGAAAGGTTAGTGGTCTCTGCTACCAGCAGAATTCCACAGCTATAGTGATATCCATGTCTGGCCCATCACAATGAGATGCTCTGTACAAGGGCCATCCAAGGACCCAGAAGAATGTCCCTCCATCAGTTATTGCTTTCAAGGCAGAATGGAGATAATATAGAGCAACGTTACTTCTCCTGTTCTTGTTTCTCCCGGTGGAGGAGATAGTATGAAGGATGGTTGTGTCAACAAATTGATCCCCTCTCTCTGTAATAGCAGCTCTTCTATAAGGACTGTCCATTTCAAACATTGATTTCCACGTACTACACCATGAGCAATGCAGGTGGATTGCTACAAGGAAGTACTTATCAGGGTAGGCCCTGAATACGGATATACAGGGCCTTTTAAGTGTGATTCAGTGGTAGTGGTTTGGTTGATGGGGAAGTTAAACTGTCTATTTGTGTTGCAGGTATACATGTGTTTGTACAGTGTGTGTGTGTGTGTGTGTGTGTGTGTGTGTATGCGTGTGTTAGGGCTGTGCACTCAACGAATATTATTTCAATAATACCACAAATAATGCACTATTCATTATTCGGATCTCGAATAAAGAATAGTAGCACTATTCATCCTTATTCAGGAAACACTGTGTAACAAAAAACAAAGAAAAGAAACAGCCCCCACCCTCCTTCCTAGCCCAGATTGTTTCAATAAAAAATCACCCTGTCCCCTCCATCCTCATTTAGCACCCAAATCCCCCTTCTCCCCCACCAGCAGCACCCACATTCTTATAAAATGTAAGTCAGTTGGTGACCGGCAGAACCTGCCCATGCCCACAGCTGGCTGCTGACTTTCATTATCACTTCATTTATGTTGCACCATGGTTTGTAGAAGAAAGTAAACACAAAACCCACATGGTAGTCCCCACCACCACTGCTGCACCAGCATCTACACAGAAGAATGGAAGAAGGCAACCAACATAGCCCATTCCTCAGTCCACAGCCAGACCCTTCTTCTGAATGAAGATACTACCACACACAGGCCCCCCCCCGCCACACCAGCGGATGCACGGAACACTGGAAGGAGGTGACCAACACAGCCCACCCTCCTGATTCTATGGCCAGCTGCTTTGTTCTGAATGAAGATACTGCTGTGGACAGGACCCTCATATCAGCACCCCCACTGTACCAGCAACTGCACAGAAGAATGGAAGAAGGCGACTGACACAGCCCACCCTCCTCAGTCCATGGCAGACCACCTTCTTCTGAATAAAGATACTACTATGCAACTAAGTGCAGTAGTATCTTCATTCAGAAGAAGGAGGCCTGCCATGAACTGGGCGGGGGGGGCTGTGTTGGTCACCCTCTATTCTTCCGTGCAGCTGCTGTGAATGTTCTGTGCTTGCCTTTTTCTGCAAATGGTGGTGCTACATAACTGATGCAGTAATGAAAGTTGGTGGCCGGCCGTGGGGGTGGGTGGGTTGTGCTGGCCTCCTATTGACTTACATTTTATGAGAATGTGGGTGCTGCTGGGGGGGTGAAGGAGGGGATTTGGGTGCTGACTGAGGGTGGGGAGATAGAGGACTTATATTGAAATTAGCTGGACTTGGGGGGTGGGGACTTTTCGTTCTTTTTTTAAGCCGAATATTAAATATTCGGCCGAATAACAAAAATCTGATGCCTGAATAATGAATATTCGGAAAAAGGTATTCACACAGCCATGGTGTGTATGCATATATGCATTGTGATTACTCCCCAAACGCCACCCCTCCAGCCAAACATAGACTGCAGTCTGGATCCAGTGCATCACCAGAAAAATCCAACAGCACTGTGGAAATAAATTAAATTAAAACACATATTACAGTATATGCAGAGTGTTTCATAGTGTGTCTCTGTGTCTAGATCTGTCCGAGAGGCTATGCATAAGTTTATTTGTACATTAATGTGTCTGTGTGTGCATCAGTGTGCATATACTACTGTGTCAGTGTTTAAGGGTGTCCTTGCCACCCTCCGCTGGGGCTCTGTGACTTGCCCACACAAAGCATGGCCCTGCACAGTCTCTGTGTGCTTACCGGCCACCAGTAATAATCCTAAGGTGGTGGAGGAGATATTGAGGGCCATTGGGTTTTTTATTGTTTCCTATGGCAGGGGATAGCATGCCATAATTCTGTAGTAAAACTTTTCCCTTATATGCCTTTGTACTATTCTGGCATCTGCCTATAGTCACCCATGGCACCAGACTATAAGTGATATGTGGCATGCCACCACTGTTGCGACTGTAGTAGGTGCATCACTTCCTAGACCACAATGTCCCACGGCTGGATATTATGAATAAATCTCAGGTGTACCATGTGGCATTGCAGTGTAACACCTGCCACTGGCATCAGTCAGGGCTGAAACTTGATAACATTTCTTCAAAAAACTGTCATAAAGTCATAATGTCATATGAAGTATTACATTTTCAGCAGTGCACTGGCCAAATGCTAGTAGATTTTTTATTGTTCTTATAAAGCATTCTATTAAGAAGCCTTGCTGGCTTGTATTGGATGAGGAAGTATTTCAATAAATGTTTCAAATGTGCCAGTGGAAATGTTTTTGGAATTATGAAGTTTCACAGTCACTCTCCCTACTGGACAGTAATCACAAAAGCTGCTGTTTTTTGACAGAGGAGAACTTTGCAAACTCCTCTTACACTGCTCTGATCCCATTCACAGCCAGGTCATTTGTCCCTAGGTGGACAATGACATCCAGCTCCATTCCTCGTGCAGCTGATCCCGCGATCTTGATGATTTGCTTCCTGTCCCTCTAAGCTGTGGTGCCAGGCAGGCACCTTACCTCCCTATGCCCTTCCTCCCCCACTTCTACCCCCCCAAGGACTGAGTCCCCCACCAGGAGTTGTTTCCTTCCCCTGTGGGGTTTCATGCCTCCCCCACAAAACACAGTAGTTAGTGAGGAAAACACCAAGGTAGAGAAGTCAATAGGGAGCGGGGCAGGGGTAAATGCAGAAAAAGGCAGTAAGGACAGGGTTGGGGCTAAAAGGGGTAAGGCCATAAAAAAATGGAAAGTGATGAGTACCAAAGCCCACAGTCTGTGTAACGAGCTCCCTGAACTAGTGGCCTTGATGGAAGAGGGATGCCTGGATATTGTGGCAGTCACTGAAACATGGTACACAGAGAACCATGACTGGGATGTCAACATACCAGGATACACAATCTACAGGAGGGACAGGGTGGGAAAAAGAGGAGGAGGAGTAGCTCTCTATATAAGGGAAGGGATTAAAGCAACAGAACTAAAGAGTAAACAGGAAGTTGAAGAGTCACTGAGGATCACCCTGCAGACAGGAAATGGCACCACAATCCGCATGGGCATTGTGTACAGACCCCCATCTCAGGGGGAGGAAACAGACAAGGAAATGATAGAAGGCATCCTTAAAATGGCAGAAAAAGGGGACATATTGTTGATGGGAGACCTGAATATGCCAGATGTTAACTGGAGTACCTTTGCTGCAGGCACATCGAAGAGCAGGGTCATTCTTGATGCCTTACAGGGGGCATGCCTCAGACAGCTAGTGTTGGAACCCACTCAGGAGGGAGCAATCTTGGACCTGGTACTCTCAAATAGGGAAGGAGAAAAGATCTCAGATTTAGAAGTGAGTAGCCATCTTGGAACAAGTGACCACCAAACAGTGTGGCTCACAACAAAAACAGCCATAGAATCAAGCCATACAAAAACAAGAGTATTGGACTTTAGGAAGGCTGTCTTTGGGAAAATGAGAGAGTGCCTCAGAAAAGCACTAGCAAACAGGCAAGAAGGAGGGTTGGAGAAACAATGGGGAATAATCAAAACAGCCATTGCAGATGCAACAAGCCTTTGTGTGAAGCAAGTCAACAAAACAAAATGAAGGAAAGAAACACTACGGTTCTCAAAAGAGGTGGAAGGGAAGGTTAAGGAGAAAAGGATAGCATTCAGAAAATATAAGGAAACACAGAAGGAGCAGGACAGAGAACTTTATCAGTTAAAGCAGAAGGAGGCAGGGAAGGCAGTCAGAATAGCAAAGGCACAAACTGAGGAAAAAATAGCCAACTCTGTTAAGAAGGGGGATAAAACCTTTTATAGGTACATTAGGGAGTGAAGAAAGACCAAGGGAGGGATACAGAGACTTAATAAAGGGGAGTGAATGTGGGCAGAGGGTGACAGTTAAAAGCATGAATACTGAATGAATATTTCTGCTCAGTATTCACAACAGAAGAGTAGGGGGAGGTACCTAAACCAAACAAGAGAAACACTTTGAATAGGGGGGCCGATACCAGTCCATTCACAGAAGAAAGGGTTTTGGATAGAAAACTGGCTAGACAACAGGATGCAAAGGGTAATAGTAAACGGAGTCCACAGTGAAGAAAGGAGGGCAACTTGCAGGGTACCTCAGGGGTCGGTACTGGGACCGTTCCTCTTTAATGTCTTTATAAGGTGTCTTCTGAGGTGCCGTCTTTCGGATGACATATTAAACCGAGGTCCCATCTGCCTGGAATGGTGGTAGTTCAGGTGGATGTTAAAGATCCCATGGCACTTATTGAAAAGAGTAGGGAAATTTCCCGGGTGTCCTGGCCAAATTTCCCTCATTCACTAAAAATACTACCAACAGCTTAATCTGGTTCAAGGTCAGTTGGCATTCATCTGTATCGCACTCCCCCGGGTCATGCCTGAAAATAGGCAGGATTTGTCTAGAGCACTTACCCGGTCAACAAAAACTAAATAAATAAATAAGTGACATTGGAGAGCACCTAGAAGAAAAAGTATGTCTCTTTGCAGATGACAAAAAGATCTGCAACAGGATTGACACACAAGGTGGAGTGGAAAGGATGAAAGGGAATTGGCAAGCTTGAAGGAATGGTCAAATATATGGCAGCTCATATTCAATGCAAAGAAGTGCAAGGTAATGCATCTGGGAAACAAAAACCCAGGGGAAGAGCACACAATGCTCTGTGTTGTGAGTGGTCTGGTGTTGAAATTACATTTTACATAGAAACATAGAAAGTACTGTTGATGTCTCTCCTTATGCATCCCAGTCTCCCACCAGCTCTCCTTACTGCCTTCTCACATTGCTTGCCCACCTTTAGGTCATCTGATATAATTACTCCTAGGTCTCTTTCAATTTTTGTTGATGTTATTAACTCACTCCACATTGTGTACTCTTCCCCTGGGTTTTTATTTCCCAGATGTATTACCTTGCACTTCTTTGCATTGAATCTGAGCTGCCACATATTTGACTATTCCTCCAACCTTGCCAAGTCCCTTTTCATTCTTTTCACCCCACCTTGTGTATCAACCCTGTTGCAGATCTTTGTGTCATCTGCAAAGAGACATACCTTTCCTTCCAGGTGCTCTCCAATGTCACTTACAAAGACATTAAAGAGGAACGGTCCCAGTACTGAACCCTGCAGTACCCCACTAGTTGCCCTCCTTTCTTCACTGTGGACTCCATTTAATATTACCCTTTGTGTCCTGTTGTCCAGACAGTTTTTTATCCAGGCTACCACCTTGGGACCCACTCCAAGGCTGGCTAACTTGTATATTTATCTTTTGTGTGAGACTGTGTCAAATGCCTTGCTAAAATCTAAGTAGGCCATATCCACAGCCCCTCCCTGGTCTATTACTTTGGTCACCCAGTCAAAGAAATCTATTAGGTTCATTTGATATGACCTTCCTGCTGTGAAACCATGCTGCCTTGGGTCCTATGCCCCACTGGCCTCTGGGTACCCAACGATTCTTTCCTTCAGAAGTGATTCCATCATTTTCCCTACCACTGAAGTCAAACTAACTAGTCTGTAGTTTCCTGCCTCTGTCCTGCTCCCACTTTTGTGAAGTGGAATCACATTTGCCCTCCTCCCGTCCTTAGGCACCACCCCATCCTCCCATGATTTGTTAAAGAGAGTAGTCAGTGGTATTACTAGTTCTACCCTTAGTTCTTTTAGAATTCTTGGGTGAATCCCATCAGGCCCCATTGCTTTGTCCACCCTCAGTTTCAAGAGTTCTTTCAAAACCCTTTCTTCTGTGAATGAAGAGAAGCAGGTAGACTGAAGGTTCAGAATGGAACAGGAGTGAAGAGAAGCTAGGGTGAAGGGGAGGACCAATACTTTCAGAGAAAAAAGAACAGTGGACGTCATGTCCATATGCCAGGGAGGGGAGGGAAATGTTTAGGTAGAGAGGAGCAGTGATGGGAAAGTGAAGTACAGTTTGAGGTGAACCCACAGGAAGGAATAAAGAAAGTGTTGAGTCTGTGTAAGGTCGACCTTGGTTTGGTGCCATACACCACATCTGTGTAGACATACCTCTCAACTGTCCCTGATTTTCAGGGACATCCCTGATTTTGCCTCAAAATTTTACCCTGTCCCTCCTAAAAATTATGTTTCCGTGACCAAACGGTAGGAGTTGGGAGCACAAAATAATGTCAAACATCAAAGTTAAAGAGTTGTTCTTCCTTAGAAAATGCATTTTGCACTAAGCACCATATTCTACCAGCTTCCTGAGTGGATATCATTAAGTTTGAAGTTGTGTCCCTGATTTTGGTCTTTTGTCCCTGATTTTTTGTAAGCCTTGTCCCTGATTTATGAGGCAGGAGGTTGAGAGGTATGCATGTAGACAAAAATTGGAACGATAATTTGGATAAGGATCTCACTGTGGACTTCAATGGTAAGGCAAGATTTGTTATGATAACTGGCATCGAGTTGGATGAGGAACTTTTTGTGTATGGCACTAATGTTCACAGAGAAGTCATTTTGTCTGTCCAGTCAAACACCAAGGTACTGAAAGAGGGAGATATCCTCAAGAAGCACCGTCGAGGCTTTTTAGAACAGGGGTGTAGCTTAGGGTTGCCACCTGTCAGGTTTTTTACCTGGCGATCAGGTTTTCAGGGTCCCTATCAGGTAATCTGTTTTTTTCTCATTGCTGGTCAGGTTTTTGAGCCATTTTGAGAGTTCACGTACTTTTGAAACAAATTCATTCATTGTTTCAGCTACATGCCAGGTTACAAACAAGTTCTGTTGTCAATGTAGCCTTTTGTTTGTGAATGCAGTCACCCTGGCAGGTGTAAAGTATGGCCATTAACACCATTAGCACCTAATTAGCCTAATCTTTCCACTGCATCTTAAAGTGGCATAGCAGCACAGCTGCCCCCACCTTTTTGTAACAGTAACAGAGCCAGTTGTCCTCCATTTTCATTTGTTGGTAAACATTTTCATCTCTAACAGAATTTAGGCATTTTTGAATGTTCTAAAGTATTGCTTTCCTCAAGAAAAAAGTATGGTCACTTCTTTGGCTTTGAAATACTGTAGTACTTTGGAGAAGAACAGGAAATGGAGCCAGAAAAAGATATAAAGTATGAATACTATTGTATGCTATTTACAGTATTTCCCTTGTCTCCCTCCAGATTATATCTGTAAATGAGATTTATTTTATCTCTGTATGTTTATTTGGTTAACCAATGTCAATAAATAAATACATACATAAATAAATAATTAGGAAGAACCTAGGAAAGTAACTTTAACAGGCACAGTACAGCATCTTAACATTTTTATTTAACTGCTGCATTGTTCTTTTTTATTGATATAACAAATGGACTTCTAGGAGGAACAATGCATGATGAGTCATGAAAAGGGGTGGGGCTAGGGGCAGAGCTTAGGATCCGGTTTTTGCCTCATCCAAAGGTGGCAACCCTAGTGTAGCTTAATCAAGCAAGTTTTAGCTTAGCACCAAAGGAAATAGATGCTGTCTTTTTGGCATTCAGCACCATCTGGTTGGAGCAGAATCAACACTGGACATTGTAAAACTTACAGGAAACTGACCATTCAAAATCTGCAACTTTAGCACCGTTGTAATGAATAATTGTGTTGGCTGCATACATAGAAAATGCATGTTCAACATGATACAGACAGAAGGGAGGTAATAAAGAAAGATGGAAAAGAGGATGGGATACATGATGAAGCCTTGTAGGGCACTTAAGTTAACTGAGGAGGGGCAAATAAGTTATCACCTACCTCAACTTTGCTATCAGAGCAAGAAGGCAGCTAACTGAGGCAGCTAGAACATTTCTGCTAGAATATTTCCAACTAGGGGGTAGGGAGACAGATATTTTGTTAGAAGTGTAGGGTCTCCGTGGTAAATTGGGACCTTCAGTCAGGGTAAAAACAAAAGCACAGTAGTTAGTGTGCTAGTCTGAGTTGGGGGAAGGGAACTGATAATTGTCCTTGCAGTTAGCTAGGTCCGGAGGATAGCTGTGAATTGGCATGTGTGACTTAGGCAAAAGTGAAGCAGTTGTCTGCATTTAGACTTACCTAGCCTTCTTACAAGAGTACTATAAGAGGACTCCCTCCTAATGTGTCCAGCACATTCATGTCCAGCTAGTGAGTGGAAGAGCAAAGGAGTGGAACTAGAATAAGGGTGGTGTTGTCAGGCATCAGCAGGTGACAGCATGCATGGAGGGAACTCTGCTGGTCCAGTAAGGTAAGCTAGACTACCTGTGTACTGGTTGCTTCCTGTTTAAAAGGGTGTACTGTCAGTGGGATGGAGTACACAATAGTGAAGAGTAGGGAAGGTAAGACCTGCAAAGGTCAAGTTAAGGGCAACTGAAATACACAGTAGGGTGGGAATGAAAGCAACACCCTATCTAGGGTAGGAGAGAAAGAAAGTAAGTATAAGAGGCCAGCTATCTTAAATTACCATGTGACCAAAAAAATGGAACTGAAGAAAAACCCTATGTAGGATAAGGGGTGGAACTTAAACTCAGAAGGGGAAAGGTAAAGGGAAGCCAAGAGGGGGTTAGTGATAAGGGAAGAGGACTCAATTGGTGCTGCACTGGTGAACTGACCAGAGAGAGCATTCCGTGATTGCTGCTGAGGAGAAGTCATAATTTGCAGGCTCACTAGGTGAATATTGGTTTTAGTACAGGTATACCACTGTTGCCTGAAATGTGAGCTTACCAGAAGAACTTGAGCTATCCCGGTCTGTTTTTTTCCTTCATTCCTCTTGCTGTTTTTCTCTTTCCGTTGCAGGAAGACCGCCATCCTAGGTTGGGGACAGCTCGACTGGTTAATGGAGGAGGACAGCCCTTCAGAAAGGCTGGAGCTAAGGGACTTGTGTTCACCAGCTAGCGAGAGAAAACAACAGAATATATGACTGGTTCTATTTGTTGAAATTGGAAGAATCTTTTTAATTAAGGAGAAGAGAGAGGAGAGAGAGGAGCATGCTACTGAAGGGGAGTTGAAAAATGCCATTTCTGTGTTTTCTTTCTTCCCACTGTTCTGCTTTTATATAGTATCTCACTATTTTAATCCGGGCTTTATATGATATTATGTTTATTAGTTAGATAACGTCTGTATTTGTTATTTGTAATTTTTTTTGGGGGGAATGTACAGTTCGCACCACTTGTTGATCACATGACCTGCAGGTATTTACAGCACATGCACTGCAATTGGCATCTCGCTTAGCCGGAATGCCATTTTCACTGTGGGTGTAGGGGCGCGGTGTGGATAGCTCCTGGTTTATTCTAGGAGTGGTTGTGCCTTATGCTCCAGCCCAGCGGTAGGACTCTGTAACAGCTTTTCTGTCCTATGACTAGTCAGTAATGTACCGAGCCACAAGGTGATACTGTAAAGGCTCCTTTGGATTTACAAAACAGAGCAGCCATAAAGACCAATCTCTGGAACTATGGCACTTCCTCTCCCAATTTTTAACATTCTATATACTGAACGAGAGTGAGTAAATTTTACTAATTTTTTCTAGTTCCATTTTATTTATATATATATATATATATATATATATTTAACTTATTGTACAATGGTCTCATTAAAAGTTTATTTTTAGGTATCTTGAATGTCATTTGCTTCTGTGTATTTGTAACATTCACTTAGCTGGCGGCTATAGGCTATTTGTATTTTTGTGTTTTTATCTACCTTTTTCTAGTGCATTGGGCCACCAGACAGTGGTTAACTCTACTTTACCTACTATGCCATATGTGACTATCACTACTATAATTACAAGTATAAGCAAAAGCTACAAGGATAAGAACAAAGACTTATTTATAATCAGAGCCTTGAGAACGTGTGAACAGAGGACCCATGACTCACTGTTTTTACTATTATCTTCTGCTACCGATTGCAGTACTGTGGCCTTTAGGATTTGTTTTATTGGTAGCTCGACTGATGTTATGGATGCTATGAGTAACTATAAATTCTTTGAAAGTATCTAGCACCTGTATCATAGGTGCTGGAGACTTAAAAGGCCTATGAAAGAACTTTAATTTCAAGGAGAGGAAATACTTTCTTGCCTGCAGTGTTTTTAAATTCATATGTGGAAGGACTTGAGCACTTGCTTATTTGCACAGTTATTTATGATAGTGCCTTATCTTTTTGTTTGCTGTCATGTTATTGAGTAAATTTGAAACTTGAGCATCATGGTAAATACTAGGTTACAAAGATTACAGAACAGTAACATATCACCTTTACAAGATGTATCTATGATACATAAAAAATCAGGTTTTAGGCAATCTAAAATTAAGGAGTATATGATGCCACATTTAAATAAAACCTTTATACCTAGAATAGAGTCAGCACTTGTAGATGATGATTGTGAGATACAAGATTCCATGCTTAATCTGTCAATATATGCTGAGACATGTAATGATGATATATCTGTTGTTCAAAATGATTAGATTAGGAGTAATGAATACAGAGGGACTATAAATTTCATCCTCTCCCACTCCTAATTCCTCAATACCTTTGGGCAATTTAACCCATGGTATAACAGATGAGTCTGTTAAAAGCAAAAGATTAGGGCTAGATAATAAAAGTCATTTAAACTTGGAAACAACTCCAGGCCTCTGGGACACTAGTAACAGTGATGTCAAAGTAGTAGAAAAGGTTTAAATTCCAAATTGGGAGAAGTAATTTATGATTTGCAAAACACCATAGAGGGTCTTGGATTACTTGAAGGAAATGCTGAGGACCTTAAAAAGTGCTCCAATTGTGGTATTAATCTTGGTCAAATTTCTGAAAATATAGATAGATATGAACCTGAGCCAGGATTTAATCCAGCTATGAAAAAATACATATAATGTACATTTAATAATAATAGATCAGTTAGTCGTTAATAAAAATGTATTAGGATCCCTAAGAGCAGATGTGGCATTAAACAGATTTAAAATTGAGAAACTCCAGATAATGGATATTAAAGGGGATAATGACATTACAGTTGCCATGGAAACTGATAAGAACCATGTGGAACAAACAACCAAAAGATCAGAATTTAGCATAATAGAAATTCCTGAGTCACCAAAAAGAACTTCTTATTCTCAGCATAAAAAAAAAAAATTAAGGAAAAAAAAAAACATGGTACTGCCAAGAATGGACAGATTATCTAAAATGAACAAACTCATATTGAATTTATTGATTCTAATAGAATTGAGACTGACACAGACCCACACTAGAGCAAGCAGGACCATCAAAATGTAGGGAAAGAGTCAGAAGAGAGTATGCAGATAGATCTTATGGTAGCTTTGGATACCTTGGGTAAAGAGGTTTCTAAGTTTAACCTACAACTGGGGTTAAATAACAATAACTGTCAAAAAGGTAGTTTAATCTGTGTTACAGGTGTTGGCTTGCCAAAGAAGGTGATTGTGGATGCTGTGCAAGAAACTCCTAGAACCAGTGAGGCCTTAATGACTACAAATGAGGTTGTGCATTACAAAAAAGATATACCAACAAATGATTGGATAGCAACATATCCCTTAATTAGATTCTATGGGCCTCTGAATTGGGGCAATTTTGATCCCTCAAATTTAGAAATGGATAGGTTACAATATTTGGGCAGCAGATTAGATAAGGTGCTCATTGGCCCAGTGGCATTGAGGGTTGAGGTGTTGGACACCACACCTTGTGCCACGCCGGCGACCCAAGTTCAGAAGTGAGCTCAGACACTGGTGGTCGGCAGGGGAGGGAAGATACTGAGCATCTGGAAGACTGTTCTCTCTTCCCAGGGAGGGATTGGGGAAGCACTCGCTTGTTGAGCAACCTCTGGCAGTGGCTGGGGGTTGCCAAACATAGCGACACAGTGTACGCTTGGGGGCAGAGCCATGGCACTACTTTGCCTTGTCAGCTGGGCTCCGCAGGGGACAGACAAAAAGAAAATACCCCGGCACACGGAGGAGGCGATGAGGGCCTCAGAGACCTCCCTCACACCCCCAACACCAGACTCCCACACCGGAGACCCATGGCCAACCTCCAGGAGAGATGGACCCTCTAATCCTAGGAAGACGCCGCCAAGGTAGGAGTGGTGGGCCCTGCCCCGAGGGGGGGTGATCCGGGGTGCTGGGAAGTCTCTCTCCAGAGGTGGAAATTGGTGGTGGTGTGTCACAGTGGGGAGTAGAAGGGGGGGCCAAGAGTCAAGTGGGCACCTCCGAGAGATGCCTTAGTGGGTTGGTGCCATAAAATAGAGTTTGAAAAAAAAAAGATATGGCGCTCATGGAAGAAGATATAGCAAAAGTCAGGAATATTCCTATCTCAGGGGCTACCCTGATTGATATAATGTTCCTGTCTCCTAGAATAGCCAACTATATTTGGATAAACAGATAGTTAATTCAGGAAACTGATGTGATTGTTACATTTCCAAATAGGTCCTTATTTAATATTGAACCTGCAAAAAAGGAGGAAGGTAAAATGCTTTATATGTTTGGGATGACCAGACTATTGAATGAGAACAGGAACACTGACTTTGGCTATCAAAGATCTTTTAGTTAATTTTTTAGGCACTCCAGTTGATGACATGGGCTATATTACAGCTACTAGAGCTCATGGGGATGGCCAAGTAGATATTTGGGTTTCTAGCTTGAAATTGGCAGAATGTATTTTGAAAAGAACTAATAAATTGGATGGCTTGAGGCTTAACCTAATAGATGCAGATGACTTAAAACTAAGTAATACTGTTGGTAATATAGATTATAACACAACAGCTAACTTAAAGATACCATTAAGTAATAGGCTTATGCTCCTTGCAGAGCATGAGGATAACTGAGTGATAGACTAATGTCTATTGACTTTGAGTCAGATAATAAAGATCTATGTCCAATCTTTCTTTCCTGGAATATTGCAGGATAGGATGCACACATTAGAGATAAGGACTGTAAAACCTTTTTTGATATGACATGATCTCATATGCCTACAGGAAACCTAGCATAATGATAATGATACAATATTATTGAATGGTTATTGAATGTTTTCATGTCTCAGGAATCAGGTATGCCAAGTTTGATAGAAATTCTGGAGGATTACTGGTGTTTGCTAAAATTGGAACATTTGATACAGTTACACTAAAGAAAACTGGTACTAACTTTATAGCACTTGAAATTGTCATGGGCTCCCAAATAATGCTGATAATGAACTGTTATGTCCCACCAGATAACTCCAATTTCTATTCAGACGATATTTGGATTACTATAACTAATGAAACTATGTACTTATTACAGGAAAATCCTAAGGATGAATTATTAGTCTTAGGGGATTTTAGTGTCCAAATAGGACTACATGATGGGCTAACGGATAATTTGTTATTTCTTGACTCGTTTTTAAATCCTAAATTAGTAAAAAGAAATACAAAGGATGGTAAAACTAATAATAATGGGGAAAAATTAATTGAGTACATGATGGAATACCTATTATATCCTCTAAATGGAAGATTGGAGGGTGATATGGAAGAACATTTTTCATACTTTTCTACAAAGGGTGCTTCCTTTGCAGATTATGCATTGTGGACTGGACTGCCAGACAACTGGAATAAGTTAAGGTTTTCTATTAGAGCTGAGAGTGATCATTTTCTATTAACACTTGAGCATAAATTATTTTGCCATACTGGTAATATTGAAGAGCATACGCTGGTACTGTTTACAGAATTTAGAGCAGCCAAAAGAGTTGTTTGGCAACATAACTCTGAGACACAAATACTTGGTATTCTAAAAAAATTATTTTTTACACATGGGATATGATAACTTTTGCAGGGAAAACCTAGATGTACTGACTAATCATCGTAACCAGTTTTTTATTGATATAAGGAAAACCCTAGAACATACTAAACAAGATATTGTAAGAGATAACTGGTTTGATACTGACTACAAAGCCTTGAAAGCCCAGATTAGGAAATTAAGTAAAATATTTGTATGTTTCAGAATAAAACAAGATCTAGTGGAACTTAATAAAGAGAGGAAAAAATATATACTCCTAATTAAAGAGAAGAAAAAACAATATTATAATAGACAATGGCAAACAATGTTAAATGCTGTACTACAAAATAACACCAAAGCTGGATTACAGAGAAGAATTGATTTTATATAAAAAAGATCCAAGGAATTAAAGTTAAAAATAAACTTGAATAAAACCAAAGTATTGATATTTAGCCAAGGTAGGAAAAAGGATTCCACTTATTGGATAGTCGGCAATGAAAGACTAGAAATAACTAATAACTATGTCTATCTTGGGATCCTTTTTCCGAAGAACTGCAATTGGACATTACATGTTGAGTAATTAAAACAGAAACTCAAAAAGACTATGGCTGGGTTGCTTCACTTCAATATAAAATATGGCGGGATGTCTTTAAAACCATTAGTACAAGTTATAAAGGCAAAGTTTGATGCTGAGCTCCTGTATGGGGTAGAAATCTGGGATTATAAAAACCTCAGTAAGGTACTATCCCCATTATATAAATATCTTTGTACTATATTAAAAGTGGGACATTCATGCCCGGCAGCATATTTAAGGTCAGAGTTGGGACTCAATAATATTGAGGCTTTAATTGAGATTAAGAAAATGAATTACTGAATCAAGCTCACTAGATGTGAGAATTATACTTTGGGGACTCTAGCACTAAAAGAAAAGGAAATCTGGTACAATTCTGGTTAAAAAAATGGCTATTGGTTTACTTCATTAATTGCAATATTAAATAAACATAGGTTACTAAATTTGAAACAGGCAGTGGATGACGAGATCACTCTGAGCCTGAAATATAAGGCATATGTGGCTAAAAAAATAACGAATAATTGGAACTCCGTGGATTTGGAACTAATCAGGAAACCTCAGTATTCTAAATGGTTTTCACAAAATAATTATTATTTTGGCCTTAGGCCATATCTGGTGATCTTGATAGATCCAAAACTCAGAAGAATTGCTTCTAATTACAGATTTGAACAATGAAAGAACAATATGTTACTGTTTAGATATAAGAAAAATTGACTTACATCCAGGGACTGTGATTGTAGAAAAGGAGGAGAAGAAAATCTTATACACATTTTGTGGCACTGTACTTGGTATGATGTGCAAAGGACCTATCGGATGGGTCCATTTCTGAGTAATCTTTATCCAACTGATAAACTGCTTCTAACTAATATATTGTTTCATAATGAGGATGCCTAGACAATAGGCAGTATAGCGCAGTGGTCTAAGGCTCTGAGCTGCAAATCTGGTGACATCCAGCAGACCAGACCTGGGTTTGAATCCCACAGCTTCCACTTGCATACTGTGTGACCCTGAGCAAGTCACTTAACCTCCTTGTGCTCCCAGGTCACTCCTGTAAAAAAGCTTTCAGCTTAGTGTGCTATACCTGGTTAAACAACTAAAATAAAATAGAACGACTTGCAAAATACTTAAGCATAATTGATAGATTGAGACAGAAAATTAATGTTATTTAGAGTACTTTGTAATGAAATACACTACCTCTATTTCTAGGGTAATGTATAGAGGCACTTTACAGAGACGGTACTAGTGTAAGAATGGCAATGTATTTCTTACGGGCTTTCTGAATGGGTCCATTTTTGAGAAATCTTCATTTAACCATTAAATAGTTCCTAATATTTATATTGCCTCACTCTGAGATGCTTGGCTAATAGTACGATTTGCAAAACATACATGTAGAATTGATAGATTGTGACAAACAATTAAGGTATTTAGAGCACATTGTATTGTGATACACTGCTTCCACTTTCAGGATAAATGCATAATGGCACTTTATGGAGATTGTTCTAGAGTAGGAATAGCAATGCACTTTCCTATGTAAATTATTTCTGATGCCTTGTGATTGTATGTATCTCACTTTTTAATGATGTTCTGTTTTATATTGTAATGGCTTTTTAGCTACACACAATACAGTATTTGATTGATTGATAAGGGAAGCCTAAAGGCAAGTGAAAAGCAGGGAAGAAAAAAGTCAGGAGGATAAATCATTAGGGACAGGAGTGATGCAATGTAATTGTTGCAGGGCTACAATCTTCAGAGACATGTTCTGGAGATTGAGATGTTGCCCCATATGCAGGCACCTCTCTGGGCTGACAGGTGAGGTTGCTGGACTCTGGGCCAAACTGGCAAGAGTACAGGACACCATATGCCTCACCCAGAGGCCACCAAGTTTGCCACTGCTCCCTCAAAGGATGCCAGCAAGGAGGCAGAGCGGCTTGATCTTGGTGGGCTCCAGGAAGGTGGGGAAGGAAGCAGGGAGAGTACCCCTCACACCTCACTGCTGTGCATTTCCTTCACCTTCTCACATGATGGGGAAGCCAAGAGGAGGCACTCGAGGCAGGAGTAAGAGAGGAGGTGGAGGTTCTCAAGGGAGCAGGCCCCAAGGAGGGTGGGATAATCCCCCAGCCAAGGAGGATGCAATTGCTGGTGGGAGATTCCAAAGACAGGGGGACTGAGTTAGAGGCAGGGGAAGGTAGGAACTGGGTAGCAGAGTGTATTCCATGCACTTCAACAGGGAGTACTGGAGGCAGAATCTTGGAGATAGCCATGGAGGAGGGGGTAGAGAGGGAGGGAACTGGATGTTGTTGTCCACCTGGGGACAAATGATCTAGCAAGGGAAGATGTAGGGATAGTGCAGGATAAGTTCAGGGAGTTGGGGAGGGGCCTGAAGCAGGCAGCTCACACAGTACCCTTCTCTGAGGTGCTAACCATGCATGGTCAGGGTAAAGCTAGGAAACTCCACACCAGGTCCTTTAATGAGTGGTTGAAGGCATGGTACAGAGAGAAGGGCTTTGGCTACCTCAGGGACTGGGGTCACACATGAGGGATGGAGGCCTGTACAAGGGAGACAGCCTCCATCCATCTAGGAGGGGATGGCATTCCTGGGTGGAAGATTTAAATGCTACTTTGATTAGCATCTAAACTAGCCAACGGGGGAGGCAGAAAGACTGAGGGAGACAGAGATTGCTCCCCCCCAAGACTAGTGCAACAGCGAAGGTTAACTCAGAGGAAGAAATTATCTGGAGATTGATGGAAGCAAAGAGATGGCGAGGGCTGGCAAGTCTAGAGGAGGAACTTCAGTTGGAAGAGATGGAAGGCAGGAAGATAATGTAACAGGTGAGTGCAGGCTTGGGGTAACAGAAGGGGCAAGGAGGGAAGCCGGAAAGGAGAGGCAGGTTAGAAGAAAAGAAGGACAAAGAGAATGGAGCATCATCTGTGCCAACAAAATAAGTCTGGGAAACAAAATGGTGGTTGACCATCACTCTATAAGGTTCAATTTCGGGGCCCCCCTTATGAGACCCACCCCTTTGGAGATGGTCCAGTATCGCCCTTTGAGGGGGAGTTACCCCTGAGGGTCTGATGGCGGTACTGGACCTATCGAGTTGGCCTATGGAGTGCATGGAACCAGATGCCTTAGTAGTGCACTATAACAATATGGTGCTGAGGGCACTGGATTCCATTGCACCTGTCGCAGAGCCCCCTCTCCTCCGCCCCCCGGTCCCCTTGGTTTGATGGGGACATTGAGGGAGCTGAGGAGAGGGGTGAAGATTGGAGCATTGCTAGCGGAAATCTGGCCTGGAAGGTGACAGACTTAGACTGATGGCCCATTATGTGGACTATCAATCAGTAATCTCCCATAAGAAGGCAGAGTTCCTGTCCAGGGAGATAACTGCATCAAGAAACCGACCTGCTCAGCTCTTCTGGACTGTCAACAGACTGTGCAATCCAGCCTGTCTGCGGAGTCGGAGAGCCTTTTCACAAATACAGTGTGATGAGTTTGCTCAGTTCATTGATGATAAGGTGTCATCAATCAGGTCGGAGATCCGCAGCATACGTTCAAATGAGCATTGCAGTGACCGATGCGGAGCTACATGCCCTCGGTCTACCTGGATGGATTTTGACCAGCCAGCAATCATGGATATCATGAAGATTGTCCAGGGCCTGCGACTGACTTGCTGTAGTTTGGATCCTGGTCCTACGCGACTCCTTGTGGGGTGCATGTATGTGATCGGACCAGTCCTTGCGAGGATAGTCTGGAGTTCTTTGGATCAAGGGGTGTTCCCAGAGTCTTTGAAAGAGGCTGTCATGACACCCCTTTTGAAGAAACCTTCCCTTGACCCCGACTGCCTCGCCAACTACAGACCGATCTCTAATCTGCCCTTTTTGGGCAAGGTTATTGAGAAAGTAGTCCCGTTGCAGTTCGATGACTTTCTTACCACCCATGAAGTCTATGATCCTCTCCAGTCCGGTTTCATTAAGAGGCATAGCACCGAGACTGCATTAGTTTGGGTACTTAATGATCTCCTAATAGCGAGAGATCGGAAGAGCCGTTTGATCTTGGTTCTCCTTGATCTCTCTGCAGCGTTTGACACTGTGGACCATGGGATGTTGCTGGATCACCTGCGGCTACTCTTCGGACTGTCTGGGACAGTCCTCAGATGGTTTCACTCTTTCCTCACAGGCAGAAGTCAAAGGGCAGTTTCAGGATTTTCTTCCGCTTCTTTGCTCTGTCCTGTGGGGTGCCAAGACTCTGTGCTTTCCCCCATGTTGTTCATGGTGTATATGCTGCCATTGGGAGACATTATAAGGCATTATGGGCTGAGTTTTCACTGCTATGCAGATGATACTCAGCTCTATATGTCCTTTGCACCCGAACAAAACGGCGCAGTGTCAGTTTTTAACAACTGCCTCGCTGAGATTCAGGACTGGATGAGTGCAAACTGGTTGAAGTTAAATCCGGATAAGACTGAGGTGTTGGTTGTGGACCTGGATCATTATGTAGAGAAGTTGACTCCTGGGGTCCCCTCTGGTCTTTTATTAGGGGATACCCAGTTGAGACCTTCTGAACAGGTGTGAAATCTGGGTGTAATTTTTGACAGTGCTCTGACACTGAAGACACATGAGTCGGCCACTGTCAAGTCATCCTTTTACCATCTGAGGAATATCGCCTTGATAAAACACCTTGTTCTGCATGATGACCTTCCTGTGTTGGTCCATGCTTTTGTTTCTTTACGCCTTGATTACTGTAATGCTTTATATCTAGGGTTGCCGGGGGTAGATCTCCATCGCCTGCAGCTGGTGCAGAACGCAGCAGCCAGGTTGTTGACTGGGTTATCAAGAACTTGCCATATCACACCTATGCTGCGCGAATTGCACTGACTGCCAGTGCGGTGGAGAATCACCTTCAAGGTCGCATTGCTGACCTATAAGACCCCACATGGTCAGGGACCAGGCTACCTGCAAGATCTCCTTTGTCTCTACCGCCCTCTTCGCCCACTCCGCTCCACTGGAAAGGGATTGCTAGACATTCCCAGGGTTCATCTTCAATCATCTGGGGCAAGGGCTTTTTCTTTTATGGCACCGACCCTGTGGAATTCTCTACCTCATCAGATTAGAGAGTACCTGTCTGTGGAATCATTTAAGAGGTCTCTGAAAAGTTACTTATTTACACTGGCATTTGGATGGATTATTTTATGGTCATTTTATTGTTTATGTTATTATTTATTATTGTTGATGTTTTATCTTTGTTATGTATTAGTGCTTTGATTTATTGAAAAGCGCTTTATAAATAAAATTTTGATTTTGATTGATTGACCTTGCAGCAATCATTGTGGAGGCAGACCTGGATCTCGTGGCCACAATGGAATCATGGTGCAGTGACAAACATAGCTGGGAAGTGACCATCCGAGGCTACATTATGTTCCAGAAGGACAGGTCAGGAAGGAAAGGCAGAGGGGTTGTTTTATATGTGAAGGAGGGTATAAGGGCCACTGAGATACAGGGGCAACAGGGGGACAATGAAGGACTTGAGGTATTATGGGTCAGCCTAGAGACAGGATCAGGGGCCATTTTATGCATGGGAGTGGTGTACAGGCCTCTGATACAGGGGGGAAGATTTAGGCAGAGACCTGGGGGAAACCTTTAGCACAATGGCAAGCAAGGGAGACGTTTTCATAATGGAGGACATTAATTTGCTGGATGTAGATTGTGGCATTCTCATCACAGCTACATCAAGAGGCAGGGCCATCTTTGACTCCATACAAGGGGCATTTCTCAGGCAGCTGGTTTTGGAACCCACTGTGGATGGGGCAGTGCTGGACCTGGTACTTACAAACAGAGACAGCATTGCTGACATCACAGTGGATAGTCCCCAGGATACAAGTGGTCACCATACTGTGTGACTGGCATACGGATAGGACAGGAGAAGAAAACACACTAAGGTGAGGATCCTGGACTTCAGCAGGGCAGAGTTTAAAGAAATGGAAAACTGCCTCAAAGAAAGCCTCGGGGGGGGGGGGGAGACAGAGTGGGAGTATAGGCTCAACTGAAAAAAATTAAGAACGGTATAGCCCAAGCAATGGCATGCTGTTTGAAGGAAATGAGGAATGGAAAGAAGAGGAAGAGGCCGGTATGGTTCCCTAAGGAGGTGGCAAAGGCAGTGAAGGAGAAGAAAACAGCATTTAAAAAGTACAATGAGACCCAGAAGGATGAAAACAGGGAGGTATATCTGGCAAAATAAAGGGAGACAGGAAAAGGGTGAGAGTAGTTAAAGCAATAACAGAGGAGAGGATAGCTGAGGAGGTCAAAAAAAGGGATAAGACATTCTTCAGGTATGTGGGGGAAGAGGAAGACAAGGGGAGGGATACTAAGAATCAGGAGTTCGGGGGTACTGCAGAGAAGAAGATCAAGAAAAAGTGGAACTACAAAACAATTATTTCTGCTCAGTTTTCATGGTAAGGGTGGGGGATGGACCAGCATGCTGCAGTAAGCAACGGGGGAGTGGTTACAAGTCCATTCTTAATGGAGTGGGACTCCGGAAGAGATTGTAAACCTTAAAGGAGAATAAGGCGATAGGACCAAATGAGATTCATCCAAGGGTCCTAAAGGAACTGAGCATGGTACCGGATGCCCCTCTGGCAGTGCTTTTTGCACCTCAGTGGAGATTGATGAAGTTCCAAAGGACTGGAGAAGGACTGATGTGGTCCCTCTGCACAAAAGTGGCAGTGGGGCAGATGCTAGCAACTACAGGCCAGTCAGTCTCACATCAGTGGTGGGGAAGTTAACGGAGACACTACTGAAGGAAAGGCTCATTGAGCACCTGGAAGCAAAAGGGCTGCAGAACTACCAGCAGCATGGTTTCACGGGGGAGGGAGGTCATGTCAAACTAATCTCATACACCTCTTTGAGCGGATTACCAAGGAGGTGGATCAAGGGAGAGCAGTGGATTTAACCTATCTGAACTTCAGTAAGGCTTTCGACACTGTGCCACATGGGAGGCTGGTTAAGAAACTAAGCAGCCTGAGGGTGGGGGAGAAAGTTACAAGCTGGGTATCAAACTAGTTAAGGGATAGGAGGCAAAGGATGGTGACTAGTGGGGTGCCACAGGGTTCAATGCTGGAACCATTCTACTTCAATGTCTTCATAAACAACATTATGAAACGAACTTGAGGGTAAGGTGTGTCTCTTTGTGGATGATATAAAAATCTGCAACAGGGTTGACACTCAGGAAGGGATGGAGAAAATGCAAAGCGATCTGAAAAAACTAGAAGAATGATCTGGGGGAGGCAGCAGGGTTTCAGTGCCAAAAAATGCAAGGCTATATATAAGATGAAGGAAGTGGAGCAAGCAAGAAAGAGAACTAGTGGTCATCATATCTGATGACATCAAGGTAGCTGGGCAGTGTGACGAAGCAGTAGGAAAGGCTAGCAAGATGCTGGGGTGCATTGGCAGAGGGATTTCTAGTAAAACGGGGGAGGTGATGCTGCCATTATATCACTCACTGATGAGGCCATACCTGGACTACTATGTCCAGTTCTGGAGGACGCACCTTCACAAGGATATTGAAAGGGTTGAGATGGTACAGGAAGGCCAACCAAAATGGTGAGGGGGTTGCATGAGAAACCATATGAGGAAAGGCTGCAGGAACTCAACATGTACTGTCTGAAAGAGAGGCGAGAGAGTGAGTGAGGATGTGATTGAAACCTACAAGTACCTACAGGAGTGAACAAGGTGCAAGTGGAGGGTCTATTTCAGAGAAAGGTAGGCACTAGAATAAAGGGGCATGTAATGAAGCTAAAAGGGGAAGTTTAGGAGAGATGTGTGGAAATACGTCTAAATGGAAAAGGTGGTAGATGACTGGAACAGCCTGCCAGAGGAGATGGGGGGGGGGGCACAAAGACGGTAGGGAATATCAAGCATGTGTGAGATAGGCAGAGGGGAATATTAGGCAGAGGAATGGTGGGAGGGAGTGGCACCTATTATCAACTAGGATTAGTGGTGATGGAATAGAGAGGGACAAGGAGCAGACTGCATGGGCCTAAAGGTCCTTTTCGGTTGACAAAATCTATGTTTCTATGTTTAACCAACGGAATGGCACTGATGAACTTGATGGCATAGGATATTCATTAGTGTGTGCTGGGGGAGGGTTGAACTGGAGAAGCGGAATTGGAAGACGGGGAAAATAAGGAGCTGTAGACAGCTTTGTGGGTAAGGAAGGGCAAGAAAGGAGGCTGGTGTGAAAGACAGGAGGTGGATTGGTGGTAGACTGAGATAGAGAATGAGCATAGGAACAGGACATAGCAACATAGAAACAGACTTTGACAGTAGATCACAGCAGCGCCCACCCAGTCTGCCCATTTCCCTACCCTTCAGATAAGCTGCAGAGCCTAGTTAACCAACAGCCTACTTCTTCCTACCCACCACCAGTATAGCCTTATGTCCGTCCCATACATTCTTGAATTCCCCCACTGTTTTTGACCCCATGACCTCCTCAGGAAGGCTGTTCCATATGTCCACCACCCTCTCCATCAAAAAATACTTCCTCACATTGTCCTTGAGCTGTCCCCCCCTCTATCTTCAAATTGTGCCCCCTTGTTTTTGCACATCTCTTTTTCTGAAAGATGCTACCCTCCTGGACTTTGCTGATTCCTTTGAGGTACTTGAAAGTTTCTATCATGTCCTCCTCTCCCACCTTTCCTTGAAGGTATACATGTTAAGCTCCATTTAGCATCTCTTCGTATGGCTTCTGGTGCAGACCTGGCACCATTTTAGTTGCCCTCCTCTAGACTGCCCCCATCCTGTCTGTGGGGTCTCCAGAACTGCACGCAGTACTCCAGATGGGGCCTCACCAACTGTCTGTACAGAAGGATAACAACTTCCTGTTTTCTACTGGTGATGCTTCTTCCTATGCATCCCAGTATCCCCCCAGCCCTCCTTACTGCCTCCTCACTTTGCTTGCTTACCTTTATGTCATGTGATGTGACTACCCCCAGGCCCCTTTCCATTTTTGTTGTTGCTAGTACTTCCCCCCATTGTGTACTCTTTCCCTGGGTTTTTGTTTCCCAGGTGCATCACGTTGCACTTCTTTGCATTGAATCTAAGCTGCCATAATTCTGACTATTCCTCCAACCTTGCCAAGTCCCTTCTCATCCTTTCCATCCCCTCTTGTGTATCAACCCTGTTGCAGATCTTTGTGTCATCTGTGAAGAGGCATACTTTTCCTTCCAGTCCCTCTGCAATGTCAATTATAAAGACATTAAAAAGGACCAGACCCAGTACTGAACCCTGAGGTACCCCACTAGTAACCCCCTTTCTTCGGAGTGGACTCCTTTTACTATTATCTTTTGTGTCCTGTTGTCCTGCAAATTTTTTACCCAGACTATCACCCTGGGACCCACTCCCAGGCTGACTAATTTGTTTATTAATCTTTTGTGTGGGCCTGTGTCAAATGCCTTTCTAAAGTCTAGGTAGGCCATGTCCATAGCCCCTCCCTGGTCTGCTACTTTGGTCACCCAGTCAGAGAAATCAATTAGATTCATCTGACATGACCTTCCCGCTGTGAATGCATGCTGCCTTGGGTCCTGTGCTCTACTGGCCTCTAGGTACTCAACAATTCTCTCTTTCAGAAGTGATTCCATAATTTTCCCTACCACTGAGGTCAAAACTGACAGGTCTGTAGTTTCCTGCCTCTGCTTTGCTCCCACTTTTGTGAAGGGAAATCACATCCGCCTTCCTCCAGTCCTAAGGTACCACACCATCCTTTCATGATTTGTTACAAAGGGCAGTCAGTGGTGTCACTGGTTCTCCCCTTAGTTCTTTTAGAATTATGGGGTGAATCCCATCTGGGCCCATTGCTTTGTCCACCTTCAGTTTTAAGAGTTCTTTCAGAACCCTTTCTTCTGTGAATGGATTGATATCGACTTACCTATCCAGAGTGCTTCTATTGATTGTATTAAGTACCTCCCCCTCCTATTCTTTTGTGAATACTGAGCAGAAGTATTCATTCAGTATCCCTGCTTTTTCACTGTCACCCTGTGCCCACCCATCCTCCCCTTTATTAAGCCTCACTATCCCTCCTTTTGTCTTTCTTCGCAGGACAGGAAGGTCATTTAATTAAATTATTAAAGAAAGGGATGAGAGACAAAGAAAGAAAGAAAAGGAGGGGGTAGCAGGGTAACAGCGGTTTGGAGGGAAGAGGTCAGGGGAGTGGAGCAGAGTGCATGATGCAAAGACTGCAACAACAGAGAGGAATAGAAAAGAGGAAAATGAGCAAAAGACATGGCAGCTGAAGAGTAGTAAACCACAGTGTAAAGAAATGAAAAACAGCATTATAAATACAAAAAAATGTAGAAGTGGAAAGTACTTTTAGAGGCACTACTACAATTTAACAAACTACAGAGTTGTAACTGAACAAAATTACTATGCAGACACACTTCACGTATATTTACATTTCACTCTTTTTGTTCCATGACCTCCATCATTCCTGCTTGCTCGCCTGCCATTCTTGTTCTGGTTGCTTTCATTTACCTTAAATATTGTAACTTATTATATTGACCTTCGGCTTTGTTGCAATTTGCTTATGCTTTGCTGCCTATATTATCATTTATGTAATCCACATACACAATTACATAATTTGATGTTATTCTCCTATCAACTGTACTAAGTATTTCAAATATCATTATGTAAATTGTGTGCCTACCTTTGTTTGTTTGTCCCCCTATTCCCCAAGACTGACTGCATTCTGATTTGTGTAAAGAACCAGGAATCAAATTCCAGTTCCTCCTCCTCTCCATGTGGTTCAATTGTGCTTACACAACTGGTTGAGATGATGCTTGTATGACTTGATTTACATTGTGGCTTTCCGCCTCTCTATCCATGGGATATACTACATTGTAGAGGTATGACGCAAGGAACCCTAGAGGAGGTTCCCCCCTACAGGTGCTGCAGGAATGATTCCGTTGGCTAAAGGTAGCTTAGGAAGAAACCCACAGGTAAAAGAGATGAGCCACTGGAGGAGGAGAGGTGGATGGTGGGGCAAAGAGAAACGAATCCTGTGGAGGCCCAGGATGAGTGACCCTATAAAGCCTGATAGGGGAGTGACATAGTTGCTCTGCCCATTGAACCTCGAGCTTAAAGCCCTTCCATTCAATTGTGCTTACGCAACTGGATGAGATGATGCTTGTGTGACTTGGCTTATGTTGTGGCTTTCCACCTCTCTATCCATGGGATATACCACCCTGTAGGGGTACAAAGCAAGGAACCCTACAGGAGGGTTCCCCCCCCAAAGGTGCCGTGAGAATGATTTTGTCGGCTAAAGGTATCTTAGGAAGAAGCCCAAAAGGAATACCCAATCGGGAGTCGAGCATCAAAGAGGCGAGGATGATGAATGAATGAATCCTGAGAAGATGATTAAGGGCAGACTTCCTAAGGGGAGAGGGGAAAGCCGGGTTCACCATCTGCCTCTATCCAACAGCGGAACCTAATGAATTAACCTAAGAAAGCACTAACCCTAACTAATATTATGACCATTGGCACAAAGAGGAAAAACCCTCTTTGAGGAGGAAACCTCTGGGGATCCAAGGCCTAGGTCGCCTTCCCTCCAGGCTGACAATGTTTGATTTAAGTATGTATGTCACTAAAGAGAAGGATATGAGTAGGGAAGATGATGACGGGTCAGGGAAAAAAAAACAAAAAGAAAGCACAGATCGAAGAGGAGACAGGAAATTAACATGAACGAAAGAGGAACTTGAAAATGAACTTGAACGATGGAGGAGAGCAGCCAGCTGGCCCTTAGCAAAGGGCAATGGACAGGCATTCATGTCCTTGAGTGGAGATCGAGTCAATTCAAGGTAGCACGGAACCTAGAGGGGTATGCTCGAGTAGTCGATGTGAGAAGAAGATGACCTTGGGGTCTCTGGAGGCACTCTCCGTCGACTGCAACTAGTGCAGAATGCAGCTGCCAGGTAGTTGACTGGTCAGCTGAAATACTGTCATGTCATCCCAGTGCTGTAGGAACTGCATTGGCTGCCAGTTCGATGGAGGGTGCTTTTTAAGGTGGGCTTGCTCACCTACAAGGCCCTACATGGACTGGGCCCGTGCTACCTGGTTGACCTTCTTAGACCCGCTGCCTTAATTTGTCCCCTCCAGTCTTCCTCGAGGGGCCTCTTGGTGATTCCCAGGACAAGATTGAAAACAGCCGATGATCGAGCTTTCAGTGTTGCCGGTCCTGTCATGTGGAATTTGCTTCCGCCATTGGTGATGGAGGCCCTGTTGGTGGAGGCTTTCAAGGACCACCTGAATTCTTATCTGTTTAGTCAGACCTTCTCAGATTCTGTATGATACCATTGTTATCAGTCCTTTTTAATACTAAAGAGGGGATTATTTATATATAGTGATTGGGTTTGTATGGTGGAATTTTTTTTTATATATGTATTTGTAAATTAAATCTTTGTGTTTTGTACAGTGCCCAGAGCCCCTGGGATTGGGTGCCAGAAAAATAACATTTGCCTTGCCCTTGCCTTGCCATCGCTGCAGGATTGCAACAGTTCAATAAGGTGTAAGTAGACACTGAGGCCAATAAGGCATGCCTGGAACCAGAGGGAGTCAGGAACCTGAATACATGCGGCAGGAGGGCCACGGTTCAATGAGGCAGTGTAGGATTCATGATAGGCATGCCGAAAAGAAATATCGAAGGCAGGCCTTGAGTAGAGTGAAGCCTTGAAGGCCGGTACAGGATGAGAACAGCAGCATATTGAGTCAGATGAGGCGGCATATGATACACGGCAGGAATGCCCAAAGAAATATCGAGTGCAGGCCAAACGGAGTCAGCCAGAAACAGCCAAATGAAGTAGATGGCAGAGCAAGCGGTCAACGGCAGCTGAGAAGACATATCTACAAAAGAAGAGAACATGGTCAGAAGCAGTAAACATTCTAACAGAGAATATTAATAGGCTACAGAAAGTCATGAAAAGAAGGAAGATAAATAGACATGCTAGAGCGAAAAACACACAGTACATGATGTTACACATATGGAAAAATGGAGGCCGAGAAACTGCTGAAATATGAGGGAGGGAAGTGTTGCCACTCTATCTGCAATACAAAATCGAGGGAATATCAGGACCCGTAACAGAAATATTAAATTTACAATAAAATGAAATTGAGTCAGACGGTAGATATGCGATAACATTAGGAAGTTGCAATTAGCAAGGCAATTGGGAGGTGTAGCTGGTAAATGCTATGGATACAGATAGGTAGATAGTCTGCACAGAAGCAGAAGTGGTGGACTGAAATCAATCAGAGTATGCGGCTAAATGCCAGGTACCTCATATGGAGAGCGTCGAAAAAGTAGGAAAGGAATGAAATCAGGAAACATGAAAAGAATGAAAAGAACAGACAGAGGGCTACGGTACCCAATCAGGGTGCTGAAGCACAAGCAGACTTGATAGACTGAACAGGCCTACTCTGCTGGTGCCTAGTATGTTAATATATTACAGTACTGTAGAATAGACTAATCACGCATAAATTACATTTAGCGCTGGTGCGGCTGTGTCATGTTTGTAGTCTTTTAATATTTGCGATGTTGCGCCGACGACCATTAACCACAATTCACAGTGAAAACTTCTAACTGGTATGATCCTCTCTGAGGTTTGGCCCCCTCTGTATTGGACCTCTCTAAAGATGCAGGTCATCTGGCCATCAGCATGATATTTCCACCACAGGACTTTATAGATTGGGATCCAATCAGCAAGAAACAGGCAATACAGGGTGAGACTGCAAGTGCCTTTGCACAAGTATCAAGAAAACACTGGGTACCGCTCCTTTTTTCTAGCTCTGCCCATGGGTAAGGGAAAGGTACTCTTTCATGATAATTAAAGATGTTTCATTTAGCTCCTGATATACTGTTGGTCTGCTCAGGGTAACCACTAGCACACTTTGCGCCCACTATCGGGGTTTCAAGAATACTGTAAACAAAACTATGCAGAGCTAACAGCAACCAAATGAATACATGTAGGAGTAGTCCACTGACTTTACTTATGGAGACTTTTAAGCTGATCTAGATCCCTCCAGAGCATTGAGAGATACACCCTGGTCCCTATTCACAAAAGCGGCTGTTTTTTTTAACATGCATGGCGCTCACTGCCTCGTGGATGTATTGCAATCAATTCAGCTTTGCATTCCGAAACTGATTGGGATATGCAGTTATGACAAAAATGGATGAGACATGGTGGAGTGAGGTTTTGGTGGGGAGAGAATAAAAAATGCAAATGATGAGTGAAGACTAGGAGTGCTATGCGGTAACATATTTTAGCAGTTCTTTATTGTTCGCGGTTCCACCTCAGTCAGCGAACATAGCGAAATATAAAGAACTGCAAACATTTTCTATTCTACAGTAGTATGTTAATGCTGCAGATGTGAGGAAGGCAGCATCTGTCCACAAAAAGGAAGATATGAAGGAGTGGGTGCACAGCAGAGAGCACTGGGAACCATGTCACCCAGATCTCAGCGAGCCAAAAGAATCAGGGCTCTGACTGAAAGCAGGACGCCAAAAGGCTGCCAGTGCCAGAAATGTGGGTGAAGAATGGCAAGACATGTGGCACAGCTGAGGATAATGGAGAGAAGCCAACGAAGACAACAGAAGCACCAGTGCACGGTGTGGAGGGAGATGCAGGGCACGCGGGTGACTTCACATACTGGGGCACCAGCACAGACCGTGTGGTGGCTGGGAAGTGAAAGAGAAGCCCAAATGAAGATGAAATGAGGGCAAGAAGGAACGAGGTATGGGGCTGAGAAGGGCAAAGGGAAGAAGCGGGGAGAAAATGAATGCAGGAGGGGAAACAAGCAAACAGCCTGAGCGAGGAGGAACCGAGAGGGAGAACGGGGGCAGCCGGGGGCTACGCAGAAAACAGGGAGGGAGTGAAAGAAAGGAGAAGGGGCAGCTGACATAGCCTCCAGCTGCAAAGAGAAATGAATCCTGGGGAGGCCCAGGATGAGTGACCCTATAAAGCCTAATGAGGAGTGACGTAGTTCCTCCGCTCACTGAACCTCAGACTTAAAGCCCTCCCATTGTGAATAGCTCAAGCTCTCTTTCCCTTCAGGAATTAATCTACTGCCATCCCCTCCTTGCAGATATTGATTTGAGAAAAAATCCAGCACCAAAGATAACAGTCAAAATGCAGAATAAGCCAAGGGTAAAGAAGATGCAAACAACAGCAGAAAAGTCACTTTTCAACATCTTGGAAGGCCAGGACACTCAGACCCATGGCTGCAGCTTCTCCATCTCCATTACTTCAGAGCCAGCCAGTCACCACTGTGACAATGATATGAAGGATGAATTTACCATCACTTCTAAACAACTTTATTATGAATTAAGAAAGCTGGGCTCCAGCATGGAACGTCTGGAGCAGGTGGTAGGAAGCACCAAAAAGGGTCTGCAGGAGGTTACCCACCACACAAGTGATCTGAAAAGTTGCCTTAAAGAGGTATCTAAAACAGTGGACCAGCAAAACACTGCCTTTTGTTTTCTGTGCCACTGGTAGCAGGATCTTATGGAAAAATTGATCACCATGAGCTCTGCCTCCAGCGAGACAGCATTTGTGTACACAGATTCTCATAGGGCATGGAGCAATGGCCCGTGGAACCCTTTTTGGAGTATCTAATTAGGGAACTCTTGGACTGGCCAAAGGAAGACCCCCTAAATTTCATCAGGGCTCACAGGGCCTTAGGCCCAAAGATGAAAGCACCAAACACAAGACCCCGTTCCATTATACTCAAATTTATGGACTACAGAGTAAAGACAAAGGAATTACAGGCAGCCTGGGCCAAGACAGAAATTATACTTGGAGATACCTGTCTCTTCTTCAAACATGACTTTACACCTCTTACACTACATAACTAAAGCTACCAACTTTCCGAGGCCTAAAACTGGGACAGTCCATCCTGACCATGCCCCCCCCCACCCCCACTGTGTCACTCCCATGGGCACCACTGCAGACAATACTGCACACAATCAATTAAATTTTGCTGCTTGCTCTGGCCATGCCACCCAACAGTAACACCAGTAGCAAACATCCAGATTAAAACAATACATCATTCTGCTGCAGCAAGTTCCAAATCATGATGTACAGAAAGTTCTTTAGAAGCAAACCTGTGTTAAACTGTGATCAGGCATTCAAGCTGCATGTACTGCTCCTCCTGACAGTTCCTTCAAACCCACTTGCACTCATCTCATTTGCTGAGCAAACTTCACTTCAGTGACTCCCACCACCACACCAGATTGTTTTCACACACTTCCTACAGCTGATCAGGTTTGGGTACCTTAGTTCACTGCTGCCTGTCTCTTCTCTGTCTGGAGTCCTTCTCAGCTGCTGGCAGGCAGATATCCACACGCACGTGTTTGCACTACTACCCAGTCTAATCTAACAGGAAGGAACATGCTTTACTGTGCTCCCACTGACATGCTTGCAGTGCAACACAGGCACAGGGGTTGAAGTTGCAAACTGCTGTCCAGCCCAAGCAGCGCCACAGTGGTGCTGAAATAACTGTCACTCACGAATTAGCAGTCAGTAAAAAAAAAGGGGGACAAAACTGGGACAAGTAAGCAAAAACCAGGACAAAAGTGACATTTTGCAAAACTTGTGGGGACACTGGGACATGCTGCTTAAAATAGGGACTGTCCTGGGAAAATAAGGACTGTTGGTAGCTTTATAACATAACAGACATACCCCGTTTGCAATTCAAAAAGAGCTCATGACCAAAAATGTTAAACTTCAAATTACTACACCAACCCAGTTTAACATCTCTATAAATGAATGGGTCAGTACTTTTTCGTACTTCAGCAGACGCCTGACTGTTGCTCAGAAAACTGGGAATATGTGCTGAACTGTTCATGTTGCCAGATCCAGTGCCAGAAGTCCTGCCAATAGCCACTTTGTGGACTACATTGAACTGCATCAGAAAACACTGCCAACAGTGACAAACTCAGACCAGACCAGCTTCCAGCCACAGATGGGATGAAGATGCACCAGCTTCTAGCTCCACTTCTGTGATAGCACTGAAGGATCCACATTAACTGACTAGCCCGAACTCTCTTGTCTCTCCAACTTGAATGGAACAGTCGCGACCTGGTCACACAAAGCCTAGTAGCTGATGCAGCACACCCAAACTCAGGCCCCAGTTGGCCTATTTCAATATCCTTTATTACTAACTGCTTTAAACAAAATGTTCACTATTTTCCGGTTGGTTGTTGGATTAATTAAGGTCTTTTCATATTTGGCAGGGACCCTTATGCAGCATGTGGTGGGGGCAGAAGCATTGCTCTTTTGTTTCACATTGGTGGGGCAGGTGGAGGTATAGGGAGACATGGATAGGAAGTCAGTGCCAAATGTTTCCTCCCTGGATAACAGAAGACCTCTAGCCTCTTCTTTTTTCTAAAGACAGACACTTTCAATGAGGCACAGCACAGTCTATGCTGTGCAAGTTAACTAATGGACTCTTCTGCCTTTAGGAGTAGCCAGAGAGCAGTGGAGAGAATGGTCCCTCCATAGTTTCATCCTAAATAACCTGTGCTGTGAGACCCCTCACAGCTATGGGATTTTATTTTATTTATTTATTGAATTTTGGTAATGGGAACCAGAGGTCCCTTTTTCAAGGACAACCTGGAATTAATTACAGCCATATATAAAGACAGTTGACCGATACGATGCTGGATTAAATGCAGGCAGATAGCCAATGGACAGGTATGATACATACAATACATTACAAGGTACTGAGTACGTTAGTAGTACTGACATACAGACATCAAACATTCAAGGCAATACAATTAACTGGAGAAACTTAAGAGTATAACATGAAAGCACACAGTGCAACACAGAATAAGGCACATACGACATTATGATAGGAGGAGACAGAATGGAGTGAGAGTAGCAACAATACATTTCTAGGAGCAACATGGTAAAAAAGACAGGGAGCTATGGCCATCATTCAATCACTGCACAAACAGTGACAGCTTTCTAGTAGAAAGGTTTCAGCCCTTTTTAAAACCCCCAAGGGAAGAGGAGTTTTGCAGATCAGCTGAAAGTGAGTTATAATGAGATGGTGCACAGTATGCAAAGGACCTCTTACCAGTATTTGTTTTAACCCTGGATAGCTTAAGCAAGTAACAGTTTGAGGACTGGAGTAAGCACCTCTCAGGCTGAGTAGCTAATATACCAGCTAGATTTGGTGGGGTATAAAATTTAATGAGCTTTAGTGTAAGGCATATCAGGGGAGTATATCAACCTCCTGTAATCTTGATTGAGAGTGGATGGGTCATCGTTGGGGTGTCTTGTTGCCTCACTTGGTTGGCGACCCTGTACCAGGAAGTTTAACACCGCTCAGGTGGAGCAGCATGATGATGGGCCTCTTCTCATAATCTCCATTCTGTTCCAGACCACAGCCTTTTCTTCCCTGGGCAACCCTTACATAAAGGGTTGCATGAGGAGCAGATGAGTGATGGGCATCACAGAGGAATTGAGGCAGAGAGTGAAGTAGCTATGGTGGCCCCTCTCAGGGCACAGAGACTTGTTCACCATTTAAAAATAGTGCATAGCACACTGGATGTGGCATAGCCACATGGTCGAGCTAAGATGATAGCTGCACAGCAGCAGTGAACTTACTTTCTTTTGGGGACTAGTCTAAGGCAGTGGGGGGGCACAGAGTGACCTCCCTCAGCTTAGTAAATGGAGGCAAAATGTGTATGGGATGCAGGTGGGGGGGTCACAGGATGGACCCTAAATCCCACTTTAAATTATAATATAAATCAAGGGCTTGGAGTGCCCATCAAGCTGCAGAGGGAGAACTCACACTACAGTGGCAGAAATACAGAGCTCCATGGCCCCCTTCATGTATGCTGAGGCCATTGGAGCAACTCGGGAATGAGTATAGCAACACATGTCTGAAAAGGCCAAGGGGATGTATGCACATGATGGAAGAGGAAGGATTTAGGCTGATCTGCCATCTAGTGGCCTAACAGCCTCCACTATACCCACCAATCCACAAGGCAGGGACTGGGAACTGCAAATGTCACAGAGTGGAGTGGAGTTTGTTTTTTTTTTTTGCTGAGCCTTCAAAAGCGGGTTACAATATGATGGATCTACAGCACCAGATATGTGCCCTGCTGGCTTGGTGCTGGCTCCACCTGACTGACAATTGTTACCTAATACCCTGTTCAGATGGTTCACAGATCTTTTGAAGTTCATGTCTTCCAGAGTAAATGTTATTTCTGTACATAGTTTTCTGGGTCAGTTTGCCTGGTGTTCCTGTGGGGGATGGATGGGGAAGGGGGGTTACCATGGGGGCCAATTGGGTTTCATATTTACCGATAGTTAGTCGGATAGTAAGTTAGAAAGTCAGGGCTCTTAATAGCCCTGTCAAACGTACTTGGGTGCTCCAGGAGTTGCACAGTCAGGGAGCCATGGTGGCCTTATTACAAGAGACATACCTCGTGGAAGCAGAACATGTTAAATTAAAATGGGCCTGGGTGGGGGGAGGTGTATTCCTCAGTGTATGATGAATGCCCTCATTGCTGTCGTGGTGCTGTCCTAGTGCACAAGTCCTGCCCTGAGGAGATGACAGAGGTTCAAAGTGACAAAGAGAAACAATTCATATGCATCAAGGGGATGTGGAAAGTTGGTACTCTGTGTAGTGCAATTCTTGAAAAAGCAATTATTGTCCCACACTCCATCCCCTATGGACCTATATCGGGTGAAAGGAGACTTTAATGGTGTAATAAAACTAGCAATCGATAGATCTGGGTCAGGTGGTTCCCATGGCCCTATAGTGGCAGACTGGGTATACCAAATCACATGGGAATTAGGCTTGGTGGAGGTATGATGTTGTCTGCGCCGCACAATGCATGGCTACACTTGTTGATCTCCACCCACCAGGCCTATTTCCATTTGAAGCTCTTCCTTCTATCATCAGACTGGATCAATGCCTATTGGAGTGCCTTTGCAGCCCACTCTTGGGCTTCAAAAAACTGCATTTTTTCTCCTTTTTTCTCTGCCTTAAACCTGCTTTTTTTTATTGCATTTATACAGTTTGTTAAGGAATTATTGCCTGCTTGAACCTGCACTGCTACTGTTATTCTGCCTAGTGCTAGCCAGCTCTTTGCACTGTTGTAATGTATTTTTACTCAGTATTGGGCTTGCCTTAGATCCTTTTACTGCTCTGACTGCCCTCCTTCTGTTTCCTGCTTTACTTTGCCTAAACCTGCTACTCCCTGAACTGTTTCAGCCTAGCCCCTCTACACCCTTGCTAATCCCTCTTCCATTGTCTCCTGCTACAGAGCCCACTGACCTTGGAATCTCACCTCACCCCCTTCCCTATGCTAAACTCCCCACAGTCAGCTCTCCTTAATCCTCCTTTTATTTCCTCTACCATCCCCACCCCTGCCAATCTTCCCTTTAGACCTTTTGTAATTCATTATCACCCTCCCAACTCTGATGGTCTGCCGCCAGCCTCCCACCACCTCCTGCACTGCTTTGCAAGACATTTAAATTTACTTCATCCTCTCTCCTTGCTCCGCTAAGAGATCCATGCCCTTCTTGGCCTTCTGTTTCCACCAGTATATTATGGCGTAACCTCGGCCACCCTCCAGGATCTGAATCCCCTGCTCACCCTCCTGGAATTGCTGCCTGGATCCAAAGTCAAGGTACTGCCACCTTTCTTGAATTGGAGCCAACTTGCTACTGCTGCCACCCGATTGTAGCAGCATTTTTGTTAGCGGCCCCTGATTGGTCTGCCCAGCTGCACAGCCTCTCCTATTGGAGTGCCTTTCCAGCCCACTCTTGGGCTTCAAAAAACTGCATTTTTTCCTCCTTTACTTGCTGCCTTATACCTGCTGTTTTGTGCTTTTTCCCACCCCATCCCTGCCCAGGCCTCCATTTAATACACTCTCGCCTCCCTCCTCAGTGTTCACCCACCCTATTGGTTCAATCCACCTCTGCATAATACTTGCCCTCACTGGAAACTGCAATTAAAGAACTACTGGTGCCTTGTGAGTGCTACACACATTCTGCCACATTTATAAGCTTTTCTCCACCAACTGTGGTCTCTGGGCATCTTTGCTCCTGCACTCCCTGATTAACCCACACCCTTTGGCTCCTATTTAGCTTGGTTGCAGCACCCAGACGAGGAAAATGCACGCTGTCCAACTGTAGCACTAAACTCTTTCTTAGAGTTCTGTGAATTCGCAGTTTGTCTGCTACAAGAAAGCTTATACTTGTGTAAGTGTGCCCTATGCTACTAATCATAAAGGGCCAGGGGAGCGCAAGTCTGAAAGCTCTGGTTTAACCAAAGCCTAGTGACAATTCCCTGCCTAGTTGAGTCCAGGGTGGCCGCTAGCATGGATTGCATGACCCTGGCTCTCAAGCTAGTGTTGGTGGTGATTGTGTCCTGCCCTGGTGTTCTGGAGGGTACCACGAAACAACCTGTCTACCAGTACACACTGCTTAGTAACATACACTACATTCAAGGTATGGCCACTGGAATACCTGACTAAAATACTTCGGATCACTGCACCCCGAGCTTGCTCCTAGACTACCTTCTAAGGACTCTAACTACCAGCATTACCGAGAGATAGCCCACACTGGTAATACCACTCTGCCTCACAGTGCGGCCACACAAATATAGTTTTATAAAATGAAAAGATGGCTTACTAACAAACTATTCTACAAAATGCTCAAAGCATATTTCCTGAGACTTCTGCTAATGCTTCTTCTGCTGTCTGGCAATGTCCACCCTAACCCTGGGCCAGTTGGTCCAGCCACACATGCTGGGTGCAGGAAGGTTGGGTCCCACACATTGGCCTCAATCAATGTCTGTAGCCTCCTCAGCAAGCTAGATAACCTCCAAACCTGGGTACAGCAGCACAATCCTGACATCCTCTCTGTTTTCGAAATGTGGCTAAACCCAAAGATACCAGACACAGCAGTTGCAATCCTGGGATGCACTATATTTAGGCAGGACAGGACCACAAAATGGGGTGGTGGCTGCGCCATCTATCTCAGAGGCACTTTTATGGGCCATGCCATACCTATGCCTAACCCCAGATCCCCATCACAGATCCTTGCCATCAAAGTTCTCCTTGGGGCTCACAACAAGGTGCTTACCATAGCATCTGTGTACTTACCCCCAAATCAGGCTACTGGCTTCAATAACATTATGGAATATCTAAGAGGCCTGCATCATAACTTGGAAACCATAATACTGGGCGATTTTAACATAAACTAGCTTTCGCCTGATGCCTGCTCCTATAAGGATGCTATCATGGCACAGCACCTCACTCAGCTTGTCTCCACCCCCACCAGATGTAACTACAAGACAGGTTCAAATACCTTAATTGACTGGGTACTGTCTAATCGCCCAGAATGTATCTCTAAGGTGGCTGTACTCTCCGACACCATAAGTGACCACTCGCCCATTATCTGTGCCTTGTCTAATAAGTTCAACAAGCTCCCATCCTAAGTTAATATATATCAAGGTGTTAAAATAGGGGCACCTTGAACCACTCCAATCACATCTTCGCAGACTGGACTGGACACCACTTGATTCGATCAATGATATTAACATAACGCTGGATCTTTTCATCAAACAATTTAATGTGGCCTGCGATACCTATGCGCCAGTGAGAAAGAAGAAGGTTAAAGGGAACCCCAACCCATGGATAACACCTGAGCTCATTATTCGTCTGAATCTAAGGGACCACCTATGGCACTGTACAAGAGCTACATCTAAGCAAGTGGATGTACAAAAATACAAAGCTGCCAGAAATGAATGCACACAAGCTATTTGAAATACAAAAAGCATATATTTCAGGGAAACACTCCCTAACTCCTGGGGTGATGGCAAAAAATTCTGTAGTAACTTGAAAGACCTCTCTGGGAAAAATCCCAAGCTGCCACCCAATATGCTCAACATCAATGGAACACCGACGTTAGACCTTGGCGCTATAATCAATACCATTAACAATGCGTTTTTGGATCTGGGCAATGTCCTTCCACCTGATTTCTTCAACACTTTCACCACCTGTACATTCCAGGTCTCAGCATCCCTGGGCCACCTCATTCCATATTTCTATTTCAAAGAGATTCCACTGCATCTGGCCAAAACCTACATTTGCAAGGCCATCTGTAAACCTGGACTCAACGGTGATACCCTCGACCTAAAGTTGGTTGCACTCATCCTAGAAGAAATCCTAGTACCTATTACAAAGATTTTCAACCTTTCACTAAGGTTGGCACAGTCCCCCTTACTTTGGAAACAGGCACTTATAACACCTGTTCAAAAAAGTGGAGATAGAGCTCTGCACACCAACTACAGGCCTATCTCCATCCTCCCTCCATTATCCAAAGCATTGGAATGCATTGTATCAGACCAGCTAGTTGAATTTCTGGAAAAATACAAAATCCAATGCCCACAACAGCATGGTTTTAGAAAAGGGCACAGCACTACCACTGCCCTACTGGAATTTACAGGTTTTATCCTCACTACGCTGGATCAGGGAAACTGTGTGGGTGTGGTGTTCATTGACCTAATGAAAGCTGATACTGCCAGCTAGCCACTCCTATTCAGACAGCTGTCCTCAGTTGGACTCTTCAATGAAGCACTGTTCTGGTTTGCAAGTTATCTTGAGGGACAGGTCCAGCAAGTAAGGATTGCCAATGTCACCTCAGCATGAAAACCAGTCCTCTCAGGCGTACCTCAGGGCTCCATCTTGGGACCTCTACTTTTTAGTCTTTTCTTGAACAACCTTTCTAGTGCCTGCCACCAAAAAATACTGCTCTATGCAGATGACGCTGTCATCTATACCAGTCACCATGACACTAAGCTCCTTGAGCATCACCGACAGTTTAACTTTGAGCGTGCTGAAGAGTAGTTCAGCTTCCACAAACTGGTCCTGAACTACAGCAAAACTAAGGTTATGTTATTCTACAGTGCACGTAGCAAGCATAAATCCCAGTTCCTCACCATCGGGAACTGCTCTGGTGTCCCGCTTGAATGGGTCATGCAGTTTAAATACCTTGGCATCACGTTGGATAGCTTCCTCTCTTATTCATAGCACATTGATAATATTGCAAAGGCTGCTAATATTCGGATTGGATTATTACACAGACATAAGCACAGCATGACTGCGGATGCCCTTAGACTGGCAATACATAGCTCTGTCACTTCCATCATTGACTACAGCCTGGCCATATATGGCTCTGCTTCCCCTACTGCACTCCATAGGATAATTGTGGTGCTCGACAAAGCCTGCAGGCTTCTTATGGGTGCTGTCCATCTAACACACACCTGTGACCTGTATGCCCAGGCTGGGTGGCTTCCACTTCTTAGCAGGATCCAATATCAGACCTGTCCGTTAACCAAAAAGGTGCTCCTTGGTCTCATGCCACCAGGTGTCGAAAAGCTCTTAAACGCCCACTGTAGCTCCCAGCGTACCTGAAGTGCTAGCTATCAAACCTTCCAGGTCCCCAGATGTTGGACTTCCGTGGGACAGAAATCGTTTGCCTTCAGGGCACCTCAATGGTACAATGTGCTCAACAGAGACATCCTGACAACTTCCAAACTTGGCCCCTTCAAACGGCTGCTTTGGCAGCACCTCATCTTTACTAGTAGTTGTGACTGCTTCTCCTAAGGGGACCACCTCCCTATTTACTCCAGTTGAAGTTGGCTCGCAATGCCCTACCACAATTAACTAATTGCTACAGCAGTCCCCCTGGTTGCCCTTTCCCACCACTTCCTCCTCACTTCACTTCCCCCCCACCCCTACCACACATACTCTCAGCCCCCAAACTGGCACTTCTTTGACCCCTGTCCACTTTCCGCTACCAACCTTAGCACTTCTCCTTCCCTCCACCCACAACGATAATGGCTCTCCAGCCTGCCTACTCTTCCTGGGTCTTCCCCCTCCTGTCCTCATACTACCTGTGCTCTTCCGAATAGTTTACCTTAGAACTCTGCTTAGATCTTAGTCATAAGTATTCTCTTCTCATGAATCATTGTAATAGCAATACTTCTGCCTTCTCTGTGTTATTGGATACAGTGTAACTATGTTGACCTTTGTATATTTATTTACCCTCCATTATGAAATGGAACCTTTGTAAATTAGCTGTTCTTGCTCAAAGGTAATGTAATCCTAGAGTTTAATAAATAAATCTGAGATGTACTTTGTCTACGCAGACCAGGACAGCCTCTACAATATGACATGGGTCCCACCAGCATCACAAACAGCTTTAGGCAGTTTTATAATGCTTGCTATACTCAAGACTATATAGAAAGCTATCAAGCAAAGCTGGATGCTTTCTTCCAGAGAGTCAAGACCCTCAAGCTGTCAGAGGAGGCCTGAGATTAGATGGAGGCCCCTGTAATAGCAGAGGAGCTACAAAAGGCAGCACAGTGCTTCTACACAGTTAAACCACCAGGCCCAGGTAGGACTGTAACAGAATTTAATAAAACTTTCATGGAGCAGCTTTCACCATTCCTCTGTGAAGTTCAGAGTGTGGTTTTAAAGGGGGAGGGAAATCCACCCTCCTGGCAATACACCCAGATCACTGTTATCCCCAAGATGTGACTTTGTGTGGCTCATACCACCCGATCTCTCTCCTGAACATTGCCTTGAAGATCTTTACAGTGGCTTTGGTGACTCAGCTATAGCACTGGGTGGGCACCTTAGTGCACCCTGATCAAATTTGATGTATTAATGGTTGCCTGATCCATGACATTAGACAGCTTTTAAACATGGTCTCGGATCAATGTCATTCTCCACATTTCACCATAGAGGTGTTCATAGACAGGGAAAAGGCGTTTTACAGGGTGAGCTGGGGTTTCCTTCACTGCACACTGGAGGAGATGGGCCAAGGTCCCACGTTTAAAGCCAGTATTGAAACACTCTATGCTTCTCCCCAAACCATGTTTTTTTTTTTTTACTTTATTTCGCTCCCGTCACGGTCCCATGGATCCTCTGTCAGGCATCCTGTTCTTGTCATGCCTGCCTGAGGATCCTCGAACAGTGCCTCCTCTTCCCCCCTCTTCGCAGCCAGCACCCCCGGTTTAACCCCTCCTCTTTGGGCTCTCTTAGTAAGGCAGTCTCTGGCTGCGGATGAGGGCCCGTGGAGGAACTGAAAGGCCAGTCGAGGAAACCCGGCGTAGGGCATGGAGGGCAGGTGCCATCACCTGATCCACAGTGCTGGTGTTTTCCTTTGTTCTGCACTACTTCCCCACCTCCTGTGTGGGCACACCTCGACACATTGGTGCACAGCAACACTGCCAGCATTGGCCATGCCATACATGCTGCCCAGTGCTCTGCAGCATCCTCGATCTCCACCAGGGTCCACCGGAGCTCTGGACTCCCCAATACCCTCCCCCAGGATAGGATAGCAGCCCAGTGGGTGCTCAATCCAATCTCTCCCCTGCCGACCCCCGGTACTCGAGCTCGCTCCCAAACTTGGGTCCCCCAGCGTGGCTTCACAAACCATGGTTAAAGTCAATGGCATACAGTCAGACCAATTTTTCCTCACTGGAGGCATGAAGTGGGGCTGTCCCATTCCTCCCTCTGATTTGTCCTCTGTATCAAGCCACTTGGTGAAGCAGGAAGGCATAAGCTGGCCATAACAGGCATACAGACAGGTGGACGGGACCACAAGATGTCCCTGTGTGTGGATGTCACTGTATTTTTGTCCTACTAGGAACATTGGTACTGGTACTCCTGATGGAACTCTCGGAGAATGGCCAAATCTCAAGCAATAAAATTAATTATGACAAATTGGAGACAGTACTTAGGAGGAGCCTGTCCATCACGTTTTAAGGTCTCCTTCCTATTTATTTATTTATTTGAGTTTTGGTGACCGGGTAGGTACACTGAAACAATTACAGTCCCTTTTTCAGGATCAACCAGAAGTTACAACAAATGCAGGCAGCACACTGCAGAACAAACAGAGTAGCAAACATGATAAAAATTGACATCATAGCAAGAGAAGGGGTATAAATATTATACATGAATATAGCAGCACATGGAGAGGTTGTATACAATTAAATAAAATTGTAAATTACATGGCATAAAACAATATCGAGACTACAAACTAGAGGACCTACAGCTAAGGAAAGGATTACTGGTTCAAAAAAAGGTAAGGGGATGGAGGGGGAGGTTGAAACAAATAGGTGGGGCAAGTAGATAGGGATAGTGGAGGGGCCAGGTTCAGGGGTATTGGAAGGAGGAGAGAGGAAAAGAGTGGAGCAAGAAATAGAAGAGATATCAGCAGAAGCAGGACCATGCTGCAGAGGCTGAGAGAGAGGCATATATAGCAGCTTGTAACATAGGGAGAGAGGAGCAGGACAAGACAGAGGGAGGGAGTTCCATTCAGATACTGCAGCAAAGTAGAATGACTTGCAGGTGATGGCAAGATGCAGGTTAGGTTTCATGAGAGGAGGGGGAGGGAGGTAGTTCTGAGGGTGTGAGAAGCTTGCCTGAGACGTAGAATCTCACTGAGGCAGGGAGGTGTGACTTTATGGACAAGCTTGGACACAAAACTCAAGGAGGAATACCTCAGTTTGGATTCATAAGATAACCAGCCAAGTGAGAAGAGGACATCGCAGTGATGATAATGGGCATTAACCCCCAAAACAAACCTTCCCACCCTATGGTAAGCCTAGGAGAGGAGAGACAGGGACAAGGAATTCATTGAGAGCAGTAAAGGAGCACCATAGGTCAGGAGGGGAAGCAGGGAAGAGGACGCAATCTTAAGGCAGGAGGCAGCAGAGAGGAAGGGATGGATATGAAAGAGGAGGCCTAGTTCCTGGTTCAGAGATTTTGTGACATTGGAGACATGCACTTTAAGGGAGATTGAGGAGTCCAAAGTGATGCCCAGGTATTTAAAGGAATGAACAGACTCAAGGGAATCACCATTGAGAGAGGTGATGCTAAGTTAGGAGGGAGCACGCGTGGGGGGAGGTAGGTTGGAGAATAACATGCTTTTAGTCTTTTTCATATTCAGAACAAATTGATTACACCTGAACCAGTCCTCAAGGGGATCAAAGTCAGAGGAAAGATCTCTATTTATTTGATCAACGTCAGGAGAGGAGCGATAGATGATTGCATCATCGGCATAGAGGTGTACCGAAGCTCCTCCACAAAAGCTAGGTAAGTCATTGATGAATGGTGAGAATAATAGCAGACCCAAAATGAAGCCTTGTGGAACACCATGAGTTATGGACCTAAGACTGGAAACAGAACCAGCCCACTTGACATTTTGGAAATGGCAGGAGAGATGACTTTTGACCCAGTTCAGAGCATTGGAGTCCCAAGAGCATGTAGCTGATACAGCAGAAGACCATGATTCACAAGGTCGAACACTTTTCTAAGGTCGACAAATATGGCACTGGTGGCAGAATCCTGGTCCATTGCTTGGAAAATGTTTGTGATCACTTTTATTAAGGCGTTAAGGGTACTGTGAGCCTGTCAGAAGCCATGTAGACAGGGGGATAGTAGATTGTGAAGTTCTAGGTAGTCCTGAAGATGGTTGTATACTATGTGCTCTTGGATTTTAGCCAATGGGCAGATTATGAAAATGGGTTTAAAGTTTTTGACAATGGTATTGGGTCCCCTCTTATGCACAGGAATGACTACCACCACCTTCCATTTATCCGGTATGGTGCTGAAGAGGAAAGATCAGTTAAATAGGTCACAGACAGGGTGAGCAAGGGCTGGAGCATCCAGTTTAAGGAATTTAGGCTCAAGGTAGTCATGTCTAGGATAGCTCTCTGCTTTTAAGTTAGCAAAAAGCCTCTGGACCTCTTTGAGGGATGCCAGTTTAAGGTGGAAAGCAGGTCGATCCCTATGGTTGTTCAGGGGAATTGGGTGGGGGGGGGAGAGGATGTGTTACCAAAGAGTGAGGTGTATTTATAGAGTTCCATAAAGAAATCATTGAACCCTGAAGCAAAGGACAAGGGGTCAACAAGGGTGATGCTGTTGGCACTGACAGAGCTCAGGACCTCAACGGTCTTCCCTTTTACCAGAGAATTAACCTGTCTCCAGAATTCCTTAGGGTTGCAAAGATGCTCGGTTTGTAGGGATTTGAAGTGATGACGTTTGGCTTTATGGAGGGAGTTTTTATACATGTTTCTGAATTGCCTATAGCCTTGCCAGTCAGAGGGTAGTCCACTTTTTTTAGAGGTCCACCAAGCCTTGTCATGGTGGGACATAAGTAATCTAATTTCCTTAGTGAGACATGGAGCCTCGACACCCTTGGATCTACATTTTTTCACTGGGGCATGGTTATCAATAATGCAAGAAAGGGTAGAAATAAAGAAATCCAAGGCTTGATTTATATGAGAGAGGGTCTTAATAGGGTGCCAGTTACAGTTAGAGTTATTGAAGCTGCAGACATCGAACCTTGGCCCTAACCAGGGAGATCTTGGGAGGGGGATTGGGACAGTTATTCCTTCAGTTACAGTAGGTAGGGGAATGGTCATTTATACAATCTGAGAGAACACCCACGGCTTTGATTTTCTGAGGGCAATTAGTGACCATCCAATCTAATGGGGAGTGTTTACCGGACTTGGCATTGATACGCTTTGGATCCTGAATGAGTTGTACTAGCTTGGAGTCAGCAAGTGATGTATACAGTTTGTCTACTTCGGGGTTAAGGCAGTCAATGTTAAAGTCACCACAGAGTATAAGGTCAAGGCAAGGAAGACTGGCCAGTGAAGTTAGAAAGGGGCAGAGACCTTAGGAAGCCTTGTTGGGGGGGCAGGTAATCACACCCAATGGTAAGTTTTTTGACCTTTCCAAGAGTTAGGGAAATGAATAGGGATTCTATGGAAGGAGAGCCAGTCTCAGGATCAGAGACTTCGACAACGTCCAGGTCAGACCATGAGTATATCAGTACACCTCCACCCCACCTTGCCACTCTATATCTTCTGAAGCAGTTAAAACCAGGTAGTGCCACCTCATGCTGCTTAATTGCTGATTTGAGCCAAGATTCCGATATACATAAAATGTCAGGGGACACCTGCAGGGTCCACGCCTCATGTCCGGCCATTTTCGTGTGAAGACTGTGAATATTCAAATGTGCTACGTTTAAGTCTTTTGGTGAGTGTGAAGAATTAGAGAGGGGAGTGAGGATAGTAGTAGGACAAGGTGATCCAGGATTAAGCTCAATGTCCCCGGCATGGACCAGGAGTAGGAGAGCGGATAAATGGACCCATGATGAGGTACAGGATGAAATTAAATCTTAGGCAGTAGAGACAGCAGGTACTCATATTCATTAGAGAAGCCAGAGACCAAATAGAGCAGCACCAGGCTTGGGAAGGCAAGGGATGTATAGGCGTGCACAAGAGGATTCAGGCTAGATGTGACACAGCGGTGGGGGGGTTACTGTTACAAGGAGGGTAGTGAATAGATGCAGCAATAAACTGGTCTGTGCAGTGCCAAAGAAGAGATCAGGCCAGCAAGATGAGCCATTTTGGATAACCCATAGGGGTGGCAAGCTAAGGGATGGAGAGCACAGGGTGATAGACTGGAATAAGGCAAGGGATTGGAGAGCCACTAGGATACAGGAGAGGGAAAACTCCAGTGACCAGTGGTCTAGGACAGGTCAGGGTTGTCAAAAATAGAGAATAGTAGTGTGAAGGGTAGGGAAGGTGTGCAAAGAAATTAAGCTAGAACAAGGATGGAAAACATGATTTGTAGTACACAGGGCAAGGCAGGGTAGGTTGGCAAAGGCGCAAAGCCAGAGGGAGGAAGAGCAGATAGAAAAACAGCATTGCAGAGCTGGGACATTTGCCAGGAGAAAATGGAGAGATTAAGGAGAGTTACTCTTAGTAGGATGGGCACAAGTAATCAGTTAACTACCAGTAGCCCAAAGACTGTAGAGCAGAGTAGCATGGGCCAGTGAAGAAGGATGGACAGCTAATGCAGTAGACCATTACCTGGCCATTTGTACTTCCTCTTCACCCTCAACTACAAAAAGCTATTTCAGGAAGTGGCAGCAGACACTGAACTGTGGAAACTCCTCTAGCTAAGCATATGGGGCCACTTTGCTACATTACAAATTAACATACTTTCTACATTTTTATTTCTCTTCCAGCCACTTCCACTGTGTATACCAGAGGGCTTTGGAAAAGGCCTAATAAACTCCTGAGGACCTTTCATTTGGGCATCAGGAAGGCACATAATTAGCAAGCAGCTCCTTACGTTACTCAGGGAACATGGCAGGCATGCTATGCCTGACTTCAGACTGTATTGCTTGGAGTCTCCGATAACCACAGTAGTCACAAGGACAAAACAAAGAGGGAATACTGGGTAGCTAGAGACTAAGAGGACACAGTCCCTCCCAGCCCAGCTTTACATCCATCCTCATGTCTCCCTTTCACCCGGCCTCTGCTTTGGAACTGCAAACCCTTGGACGAAGCGCACACTAAGACTCTAAGAATATTGTCACAGGCAAAGAAACTGTTGGTTATGCTTAATGAGACTGGCCCCTTGCCAGCCTTGATAGGAGACACAGGCTTTTTTCCACCTCACGCTGATCCAGACTTTTGCCCCGGAACAGACAAGTACTCATTAGATACAAACACTTTGTACATAGAGTGTTGTGTGTCTCGTTTAAGGAACTACAGCATAAATTTTGGATCCCTGCCCAGGATTTCTTTAGGTACCTCCAAAAAAAGAAACTACTAGTGGCATAGATTACCAGCAATCTGACTGTACTTAAAGACTTTCTCTACTGGGCAGCCATGTTGTCTGGGTGAGGGGGCACTATCACTCAGGCATAAAAAGTCCTTCTAGGGGACAACCACCCAGAATAGGCAAGACTCTGCTCCCAGTGGGAGGAGGATTTACAAATTCAGACAGCAGAGTGGAAGAAGATGCTAGACATAGGCTAGAAAATCATAGTTTCCCCTGGTTGGTGTGAATGCTGAAGAAGATTTACTGGACCCAGGTCCATGGGGTGCTACAGCATCTCTGGAATAACACAATTCCCTTTACAGTTCAACATTTATCATTGGGGGGGTAACACCCCAGGTTGGGTGACAGACCTCAATAGGGATAGTTCAGAGCACTTTGAATGGCTACACTATAGGGCATCACTACCCAATGGCTACAGTGGCCTCCTCCTACCATGGAGGCATGGGAGTGCCAGGTGGATAAGATGTGCAATATGGAATGCATTACGACCACCCTTCAGCTGACGATAATAAAATATGTAGACTCATGGGATCATTGAGATCTCCATAGAACGCCCTCCCAGTAATAACCAGCTGCAGAATCAGGAGATGTTCCGAATTTCATGCAGGATGGGTCCCTTAACTGATGTACTTTGAGGCCTGGCATCACCCCAGAGTTCACCCAGTTCCTCTTTATACACCAACCCTTAAACTGGTAATACAATAAAACCTTAATACAACATTCTCCACCCATGCAGCAACATATTGCTCTCTTTTTTTTCTGTCAACCCCAAAGAAAACTATAAAGTTGAGGTTTGGATTTATTTTCTGTCCTGTAGCTAAGTAACCACCAGAAGGCCTATTTGTATGGGTTCTAGCCAGTGGATTAAACTATTGGAAGTACCATGGACCAGAAGATGACACTGTATAATTTAGGTGAAAGTGTACCATATATCAGTCCTGATCTTGTTATCTACTGCCTGATCTGTACTTGTATACTTAACCTAATAATAAAGCTATGTTTTAAAAAGAACATTTGAAATCAGTATCTGAGTTGGAATCAGACTACTGATGTGCAACTGCTGAATCTATGTTCCCAGTTTCTCAAGTGATGCCTGTTTCTGCATCAAACGTGTCACCGATCTAGTTACTCATCTTACTGCTTCAAAGCAGCCCTAGTATTGGTTTGAATTGAGAATATATGCAGTGCACATATTCACTGATCAAAAGGCACACACAAACCACCCTCCCTCCCTACATGGCTGTCCACATAGAATGAAATGAATTGCCACAATCTTTTAAATGTCTGACAGCTAGCTGAGGAAGGAAGGTTGGTCAGATGCCAGTTGCCTGATGGCCATAAGTATGCATATATTCTTTGGGACTAATATCTGGTGTATATCTACTCCAAAAATGGAAAACACACTAGGATTATGAAGGATTATGAGAGTACTAATTAGATGGGTGACACGAGTTAGTGACAACTGTAGGATGGAGTGAATGGTGGATTTGCTTGTCACTCTGCCAGGTACTTGGAAAGTGACAGCAGGGACTCCTCCAGACTCTCATTTGGCACTTTGTAAACAGGACCAGTATGCTGTGTAAGTAAAGCAGTATGCAGTATTGTGGGTTAGCATGGGTGCTATGATGGTGGTAGAAGGGGTTTGTCATATTTGTTATTTATTTAGGGGTTATTTTATTCACTTGTGTGGAAGGGTGCTAGGCCTGAGGGTACCTGGGGCCTGTCAGATGCAAAAGTGAAATTGTAATCAATTCCACTTTTATTTTGACCCATTTTTAGGAATTTGGATTTTGGGCCAGCAATTCCAAAAATCATATTTCTTAAAAAAAATTTCTGAATTGTGGCAGTCCAGTACCATGACTTGGAATCTGAGTAATCCTAGTCCATCTTTATAATCTGTTCATATGCTGCCTGAGTTTCAACACCCACTACCCTTGTTTAGGGACAACCAACTGAGTACTTCCTAACAGATTACAGACTCTGTTGCCACAACTCCTGCAAAAGGTTCCATGCCACCACTCCAACAAATAATCACTGCATGCAACTTCAGCACAAAGGCTCTGTCTCACAACACCAAGAAACTGGCTCCACGCAACAGTCACAACCCTCTGCCACTTACCCCAGTTACCAACCTCAGTTGCTCCTCATAGCTACCAAGCTCAGCTATTCACCACAGCTACCATGCTCAGCTGCTTACCACAGCCAGAGGTCACCGCTGCTCACCTACACACTGTTTGCTCAGCTGTATGACTGGACAGTAGTTGTCTGTGGTAGGTTGCACTATATAAGCAATAAGGCAAGAGGGGGTGTGCATTAGATATTTCTAATGCATGGCAGGGGCGTCAGACTCAAGGCTGCAGGCCGAGTGCCTTCAACCCCTGGACATACATCAGAAATGTCTAATGCACACCCACAAAGTGTTTTCTGGCACTTATAAATACACCCTTGTATTTTAGATGAATGGAAAAATAAAAACAATTAATGTTTAAATATTTAAAACCTTAAATGTCTGTGTAAAATTTCTCAAACTAGCTCCTCCGCCTGCTTGTACTGTATTTTATATTTAATGAACATTACTACTTTGAAATGACTGTACATTTTATATAAATTCCTGCAGCTATCATCAACATCAGCCTGTACCTCTAGTGTCCCAGCAAGAACCAGTGCAGTGGAGGACTGTTGTGTGGAGGACAATGCCGGTTGTTATGAATTGCAGAACTCACAGAGCATTCTCAGCACAGAATCTCAGACTTCACAGAGCACCTTAGCACATAATCTCAAACTTTACAGAGCATTCTCAGCACACTCTCAAAGAGCAACCACACCACAGAATTTCAAACTTCACAGAGCATCTGTACCACAGAATCTTGAAATTCACAGAGCATCCAGAATAACAAATCTCGTTACAGTGATAATCTAAGACCATCACCAACTTGTCCAACAAAATGCACTCAGACTACATTTATTCTTCACAAGAAAAAAAGGTGAGAAATGCAGTTAATAAAGCTGAACTATTATATGATTAAATGATGCATACGCAGATGGCTCACTTCAACACCTGGGTAAAAAGTGATAAAAGGATTGTGTGTAATCCCAGTGTATACAATTAACCTTTTTTTTTTTTTTTAACTCAGCAGAAGCAAATGTCACTAGCTTTAATAGTCTGCCCATATGCCTACCTGAAGCTGTTCCTGGCCTACACAATGCTCTATTAGCAGATAGCTCCAGTGGTTTTTCAAAACCCTGTATGCCCCCACATTGTAAGCCCCCCCTCCCCATGGGGTATACATGATGGTAATCTATTGGGGAGGGAGCACTCCACAACCAGAAAAAACACAGTCCAAGGAATAAATAGTTCATACTTGGGTTATGATGGTGCCACCACAGCAGGCAATGTCGAGGGGGTGCAGCAGGCTAATACAGAAAGACTTCTCTCGGGAAGTTGGGGGGGGCAAGCTGGTTAGCTCATAAACAACTGCTGGAAATAAGTCCAATGTCCAGGTGCAGGTATCAAAGTAAAAATTGAACTCATTTAATTAATAAAAGCTGGGTAATAATCCATGGAGTAGTGGAAATAATTCAGTCAGGACAATTCTTACAGGGTGGAAAACCCAATTTCTTTCAGTGCAGACCCAAAGATCTTCACAGCACAAAACGTAACATTTTGGGGAGCCGCAACTCCCTCCTGATGGTGGCTGCAGCACAGTCTCCATGCAAAGCTCTGGCCCACACTCCTACACTACACTTCATGGTCCTCTTAGCAGACAGCTCCACTGCGAATGTGCGAAGTGCGCTTCCCAATCCTAACTCATAGGTGACCCCATGGCAATGGTGCCCCACACATACTACAGCTTCTGAAAGCCTGCAGGCCTAAGAAAAACTCTACACAGATGAACTCCTTTCTCTCTTCAGCCAGACTTCCACACCACTGGACACAGGTTTAAACAGGTACACCAGAGGCAGGCTGCCACCACTGCCTCCCACGACACAGGCTCTCATCACTGCACCATGCCCAACCTATGAAAACCAGTGGACTTCTTATTGGGACACCTCCCAAGGCCTACCCCAGTGCTGGGGGTTACGAGGCAGGCCTCACCCTTTCCACTGGGCTCCAGCTCCCATCTCCTTCTCTGAAAGGTCCCACATTATCAGCCCAGAGTGGCCCCAACACTTAACTGCTGATACCACCCCATGAGACCAAAATGGACAGGCCGGTGGACCAGGATGGTAGTTGCCCCGCCCCAGCCCTAAACCTCGACCCTGCAGTTGGAACTTGTGGCACTTCAGCCTGGGAGCCCTACCTCCCTCTCCCAGGCCTCCTGGCACCCCCTTATGGTGCCAAAACTACCCCTTTTAAAAGACTGCCAGCCCCTAAGCTCACCCGCCTGGAGGCGGAACCGGACACTGAACAACCCAAAATTAAAGGGCCCTAAGTACTAAGTTTCCAAAGGGGGGATTACAACCTTTAGACCGTTCACCTCCTGGTGAACGGCTCAGCAGTTGCCCAACAGGCCCAACCCTGAGGAGGATATACGCACTCTCCAGCCCCAGAAGAGGCCTGGCCACTACTGCTGTACCGCCATAAAATATAGATATACAGGACCTTGCAACCCACCCACTATTCCCAGAATACCAATCAGGGCACAGGAGCAGCATCCCAGGCCCTTCCCAAACTCTCACACTAACTACCAATGTGATGCTACCACCATCAGGCCAAAACAGGGCATAGCCATTTTCCACATTATCTCAACCACTGGCGAAACACAACTTTTAACACAGCATCATAAACAGGGGTGCAGCAACAGTTTAAAATAGGCAGTTTGATACATTTGTTTTTTTTCCAAATGTGACACCACCGGCACACCACACTCACACGCAGCCACTCAACATTCCACATGGGCCTCACACTCTCTCAGCTACACAATCTAGATTGATAACTGGTGCCCACAATGATTTTAGGCACAAACTTGTCCATAACAGTTCAAAAATTGCAATCCAAAGTTTAGTTATTGCAATCCACTACACTTCAAGGCAAGCCCCAACAGTGAAACAAACAAACATTTTAACACTACATTAACAGGATTAACATTTACTGCAGACCTGAACAGTGTGGACCCAGGCTGCCTCAAATGGTGGGGTCAGTTCAGAATAAAGTACCAGCAAACTTTTCCAGACTAAGAGGCTGAGGGAGGCCCATCCCCAGCACCTAGGATTGATCAGATGCAATGTACAGCTTGAGATCTGGCTTGGTAGTTTCTTCTCCGAAGGAACCTTCATCAGTAAGGTAATATTTAGTGTGTTATGCTTCTGCATCCTTCACCATGGCAAAAGTTTTGAACAAGGCCACGCCCATCCACATGGTGGTGATATATAACTTCTTGACTTGGTCAATGGCTTGGTGATGCCTAGGTCCAGAGTAGACGGGTCCACTTGGTTTTGCTGTTTGATCTTTTCCAGGGCCCCCTGGAACACCCAGTCTTCACGTCTCTCCTCTACAATGTCCCTTATATGTTCAGATAGATGGTGGTAGGTCTCCATTGGATACTCTTTCCTGATACAGCGTCTGACCCACTGTTCAGCTTGGGACAAATCAGGGATACTCCAGTCCTGACACTGGTTCTTGGCACAGTCACCTTTCCAAGCCAACTCCTGGAGGTGTAAAGGTGGTACCGGGGATCAGAAGGCCTCAAAGAATCCATATTCTACCTCTTTTGTTTACATACTTGGGCCAAACAAGGGATAGTGTCAGGATAGGGCAGGCGGGGGAACCTGGCAGGCCTAGGTATGTCCCTTTCCCACAGTTGATCCTCAAAAACCAAGGACACATGAGTAACACCGGGAGCAGAGGGCACAATGTTGACCCTTTCTGCACATTCCCCCTTGAGACTAACTTCCCTCTCGGATAGAACCTCTTTGACTATCACATCTGGCTTCTCTTCCTCCAGGGCCACAGAGGTGGTACAGGGGGAGGTCTTCATGATCTCTGCCACTGTGGGGGCAACATCTGACACAGTAGAGCCTACCAAATCTGGCTCCTTAGCCCACCCACAGCCTCTCCCTTTGCCATGGGGAGGGGCAGGGTCTGTTGGAGGGGAAGGGCTGGGCAGGTGTCTGGGCAGACCCTGCTCCTCGGGGTCACCTCACTCACTGCCTTCTCTATCTCTTCCCAGTTCTCCAAGCTGGAAGCATGGGTACTCAGCTGCACAGGCATGGGAGGCCATTCCCAGGATGGCACATAAGGTGTAGAGGGCTGATACAGTGGAGGAGCTGCATCGTGGGAGCAGTTAAAGCAGACTGGTGGGCACTTAATATCAACTCCAGAATGATTACAAATCACACAATGGTCTCTCTTATTGCTCTTTTCATCCAGTTCCCACAGCCAGGACAAGAGGAACGATGGCACAGTCACCTCCTTATCAGTCTTTTCAGGAGCTCCAGCCATGGTGAAAATTAGACACTCTGATAGCACTATGCTCAGCAGGTGTCCCATACAGAGTCTCTGCCTCACAGTCTTAACAGTCTCTCCCAAAATGGTGCTCCCACCAACACAGCACATCAGGCTCCTCCCTGCCTCCCACTGCCTCCTCCATTCAAATTGCAGCTCTAGCAGCAGTCAGACAGTGAAACGTGCAGCAGCACTAAAGGTGCCAAAACCGGGACTGAGATGGCAGCTCACAATCCCTTCCAGTCCAAGCAGAAGACTAGCTCAAAACAGCAAATTTCACCACTCCCATCGATGCTGCAGCCCAAAATCACATCCCAGATGAGCTCCCACATTGTATGTCCCCCCCCTCCATGTATAGGGGTATACCTGATGGTAATCTATTGCAGAGGGAGCACTCCACAACCAGAAAAAAAAAACAGTCCAAGTAATAAATAGTTCATACCTGGTTTATGATGGTGCCACCACAGCAGGCAATCTCAGGGGGGTGCAGCAGGCTGATGCAGAAAGAATTCTTTCAGGGAGCTGGGGGTGCAAGCTGGTTAGCTCATTAACAATTGCTGGAAATAAGTCCAATGTCCAGGTGCAGTTAGCAAACTAAAAACTGAACTCATTTAATTAATAAATGCCGGGTCACACTCCATGGAGCAGTGGAAACAGTTCAACCAGGACAATTCTTACGGGATGAAAAAAAACTTTTCTTCCAATAAAGACCCAAGGATCTTCATGGCACAAAGCTTAACATTTCAGTGAGTCACACCTCTCTTCTGATGGTGGCTGCAGCACATAGTCTCCATGCAAAACTCTGGCCTCTACACTCCTGCACTACACTTCACAGTACTCTTAGCAGAAAACTCCACTACGAATGTGCCAGGTGCGCTTCACTTACCGGCCTGGGCATCCTGATCCCAACTCATTACGGGGATGGTGACCCTATGGCAATGATGCCCCACACATAATCCAGCTAATGAAAGCCTGCAGATCTAAGGAACACTTTACATAGAGCCACTCCTGTCTCTCTTCGGGCAGACTCCCACACCATTGGACACAGGTTCAAACAGGGACACCAGAGACAGGCTGCCACCATTACATCCCACAATGCAGGCTCTCACCACTGCACCATGCCCAACCCATGGCAACTAATAGACTCCTTATTGGGATGGTACCCTATCCGGATACTGAAGCTGAGGGTCCCGACATGTACGGGCCCAGCTTCAGTATCCCAAAATTAGGGATGCCCGACATTTCAGCCTGACAGCAAACTGTCATTTCACTGGGCAAAATTGTATTTCACTTGGCAAAATGCTGGGTTACGCCCACGAAGCATGGTTCCACCTGCCATAACCATGAGGATGGTGGAGTGAGGTGCTGGCTGAGCTACCCGTGGTGTGGAGCACTAATGATCAAACAGCTTGGCCAGCAGGCTGTCAGGAACGTGGTTCTGTTCCTGCCACAAGAATTTTTTTTGAAAACATTTATGCACCCCCTCCTAAACCTAACAACCAACTCCGAGGTCCGCTCCCCCTCAGAGTTGGTTATTTTAATTAGGGTGGTGCGGGTGGTGAAGCCTCTCACATAATGTAAGTCCCCATCGGGATTTTGAAATTTGGTCTCCCGACCTCGGCATAGTGTAGGTTGGGAGACCGAATTCCGGGATTACATAGGTAATCCATTGGGACACCTCCCAAGGCCTACCCCAGTGCTGGGGGGGTCACAAGGCAGGCCACACCCTTTCCACTGGGCCCCAGGTCCCATCTCCTCCTCTGGAAGGTCCCACATTACCTGCCCAGAGTAGCCCTGACAACCAACCGCAGATACTACCCCATGAGACCAAAAGGGACAGGACGGTGGACCAGGATGGCAATCTCCCCGCCCCAGTCCTGAACCTCGCTCCTCCAGCCAGAACTTGTGGCATTTTGGCCCAGGAGCCCTACCTGCTGCTCCCAGGCCTCATATCACCCTCTTACTGCACCAAAACTACCCCTTTTAAAGGACTGCCAGCACCCAAGCTCCACCTGCCTGCAAACGGAACCGGATACCGGATAACCCCTAATTACTAATCTCCTGAAGGGGGGCTTACGACCCCCTTCCTTAGAGTACCCCATCCTCTATTCCATTACTTTACACTATTCCCTTATGTCTGTCCCACCAGTGTTTAAGCTTGGTCACAGACTTTGCATGAAGCACCTCATTTTACAGTCTTTTCCATTTGTCCACCACCCATTCTGTGAAGAAGAATTTCCTTATGGCCTCCTTGAACCTTCCCCATCAAATGATTACAAGACTTCAAACAAGCAGATCATTTCATTATTCAAGCTGGGTCTGATGCCCAATTTTATTTAGATAGTAAGACCACAAATTGTCTCAGGACATCATTTGAAAAACTCCCCAACATTTTGCTATAAAGATAGCTATGCCAGGATACACATAATGTTATACCATTTGTATGCTTATATAGAGAAACTCACCCTCACAGAGGTACCACACTGCACAATGGTTTTATTCTTTAAAAATTCTGGATGCACTTTTGCAACAGGCCTACTGCCAGCCTGTAGCAATTCTACAGGCAGTGACCATTGTAGAAGGGTTACTGGTCTGTGCGGGTTTGTCATGGGCTTTGTGTACACCAGTGCACATCATTAATATGCCTTCATCCCCACCTGCTATTCAAACTGATGTGTTCTGTGGTGGAAGGAGTCTGCAATCCTTTTCAGTATGGCTCAGGGGTACAGAAGCAAGGGGACACTGACAAGTTGCTATCATAGTGAATTTGTAATGGTTCCCTATGACTAGGAATCGGAACCAACATGTTGCATTATAGGAACTCATTGCATAGACTATTACCAAGGCCCCTGGAATTCTGAGATTCTGCAGTTCGTGAATTTTCTGCAGAATTTGAATCAAGCTGCAGAATTCATATAGTGCCACAGAATTAATTGTTTCTGGTGAATTTTCATTCAGATATACAGTTTTCTTATAGTGCCATGCTCCTGTATCTATCTTGTTTATGCTGAAGTTCCTCCTCTATGCTTGGCAGGTGATGTCATCTATGACATCACATTATATTTTAGCCAATGGTAGGACTGTATTCTGCCACAGAAATGAACAAATCATGCCGTAGAAATCAAAAAATGCTGCCGCAGAGCACTAGGGGCCCTGATTAATACATACTGTTTCTCTACTATTTACTATAGGAAAAGAAAGCAGAAAGAAAAACAAATCCCAAATCCAATGAAGAAAAACTTGTAGTATTTTGCTCCTCTTGAAGGGACTTTCTTAAGTTGCTCTGCTTGTCTTGCCACCATAGTGGTAAATATTTTGACTGAGGAGCCCAGTAGGTATCCCAAAACACCACTGACAGTGTCTGTGCACCATCCAGAATGGGGCTTTGACATGTGTTTGATGAAGCAACCACTGATTAAATATTCCATCTTGGGAAACATTGTAATTCTGTACCTTCCCGATATGCACAGCCATTCATGCATCAGGATTCCATGTGTAGGTCTGAGCAGTTTGGATTTGCTGCAGTACGAGACATCTTGAACATGTGAGGGTGTATCTAAAATTAGCCTGAACTGAGCTGGCTGACAACGGATCAGTTTGCTCTGATTTCTTTCAGGGAACTTCTCTGTGCATTGTGGCCAGGGTGAGTGAAGAAAAACACATGGTTGGTTTCACTTCACTCATGAAAAGCTCTGTCCTCATGGTATTTCACACCATCTTACTGCTGCACAGCTAATCAACCACTCACTCAGCATGTGGCAGTGAGAGAGGAAGGACATGCTGGTGGCTGTTGCTCTGCTATTGTGCTCATCATCGAAACTCAGCAAATGAAACCATAACTTACTAAACAAAAAGAATGACATTTCTTCTGCAGTTTGGTGAAGGACAGAAAAAAAGGAGAAAGTGAACTGTAGGGGGCTGAAGCTCCAGTGGTATAGGGTTTGAGTCTCCCCAAAAATTCAGGATAGGCCAGATGAATCTGAAAGGGGAGGCAAGAAGCTTACTCAGGGATCAAGATGCAAAAGGTTTATTTACAATGAACACGAGGAAAAACAGGATAACTGTTTTTTCTAAATGCTACAAAGCAATAGTACAAGTGAGCAAAACAGCATAATCAGGGCCAACAGCTGGCCTGACCAATAGCAGTGGGTTAACCCTTTTCAGTCCAAGTCCTGTGTGCACTTTGCCAAGATGACAAGACAACTGGAAACCAAGTTTGGGCATTGTGATGCATCGTCTGATCAGTATGTGGGAATTTACCCCACAAAGTGCTTTCTGTACACATGCCATAAGGGAGCATCCTTGGATGAACAGAGAATAAAGAGGAACACTGCTAGCCATATAGTAAAGAACTTGGCAATCATCTGCTATGCCTGTCAAGGAGCTGGGGTCTCCTGATCAAATAGATGGTTCCCTTGATGATCCAGAACAATGACCAGTGGGAGTTCCATAGCACCCAGGCCACCTCCCAACAAGAAGACTACTGGTGATGTGATCCTCAGAGCACCCTCTGTGGACTGGCACTGGTACATGCATAACTTGTGGACAGGTGCAAAAATAAGAAAATGGTGATGCACGATGTCAGTTAAAATCCCTCACTCTTCAGCCTACATGGCTCCTAAGCTGACTCACTTCTGGATACCTAACCAGCGACTCTCTACACTTTTCCCCATGGGACTAATGCTTGTGTCAGAGATTCAAAACGCTCGACAACACTAGAGACAGGTCTGCTGAAGATGGAGGAGTGGCCAGAGACCCCCCTTAGGTCAGTGTCCAGTGCAGAAGAATTTGGTCCTGGCAAGAAGGGTGAAGTTGGGGGTGTCTAGGGAGGTGGTCTGAGAGCTGTGCTCCCACCCAGCTTCTCTGCTGCTCCCGAGGCTAAAAAGCTTGTTGTCGCCTGGACCAGAGTTTGCTGAAAGAGTGGAGTGAAAGCACATAGCTTTAACTTAAAGGTATATTAATATTTAGTATATACTTCTCTTCCTTTTAAAAGTAGCAGAGTAAGTGGGGAGACCAGATCTGTAAGCAGTGATTAGGGCACTTTGAATCTTAGTAGGCAGTGACTGGGTTACCTTGAAACTGGGGTTTTAAATTGTAACAGGTGATGTGAGGGGAAACTAGGTCAGGAAGTGAGTAGATTCAGGAAGCCCTGGGAATTTGGTGTTTAATTGGGGAGTGGAGCTGACAGAGACTTGGTGCCTTCTAGAAATTAATTACTACAGAGTGTTTAGCTAGCAGCAGCAAAAGGATGTAAGGGGAAAAGGGGACACAACAAACACAAACACACATACACATACACACACATGATAAAGCCTACCCACCAGGGGCTAGCTCCACTTTTATAGGCTCTACGGGGGATTGACAGCAGAATGATACTTCCTGCGGAGGCAGGGATGGGGGATTCACGGGAACACATAGAAACAGCTACAGGCACAAAGGCAACTAAGCAAGGGTGTTCCCTATTGAAGAAAAGTGGAGAAGGGAGGAGAGAAAGAGGAAGAGGAAAAGAGACAGAGGAAAAAAATACTCTAAAGCAGGAAGGACACTTACAGACATAATGGGACTGGTGCAATGCAGTGGCTGTGGGGTGGCAGTCTTCAGGGAGGCTTTCTGGAGGTTACGGTGCTGTCCCATCTGCAGGCACCTCTCTGGGCTGAGGGCAGAGGTTGCTCATCTCCAGGCCAAGTTGGCCAGGATTCAGGGAACCTCCTCCCCTGCCCAGGGACCACCAAGTCCCCCCCCCCGCTGCCTCAATGGTTGCCAAGGAAAAGGAATGGCTGGATGATGGTGGGCTCGGAAAAGGTGAGGGTCATGGGGAAGAGATACATCCCTCCCATGGTTCCACTCCATAACTCCTATGCTGCTCTGGCTGGGAGGGACCATCCCAAAGAGCCACCCACAGTGGTAACCAAGGAGGATGTGGGGGTCTTCCACAGCGGAGATGCCGGAGGGGGAGGCAAATGGGAGTAAGAACAAGAGGGGTATGGATGAAAGACATGGGGATAGGAGGGGAGTTATTAGGAGTGGAGGCAATAAAATTTGAAGGCCATGTGCACAAATGCCCGTAGTCTGTTAAACAAAATCCCAGACCTAGTGGCATTGATGGCTGTGGCGGTCCTGGACATTGTCATTATTACTGAGACATGGTTTGCAGGGAACCATAACTACGATATGGCAATACCAAGTTATACTCTATTCAGGAGGGACAGGGTGGGTAAAAAGGGAAGAGGAGTGGCTATCTACATTATGGAATGAATTAAGGCAACTGAGGTACAGGGAAGAGCTGGATAGGGTACTTGCAGAAGCCATCCACAGAATGACAGTTAAAGGGAAGGTGCTGCTGGTGGGAGACTTCTGTCTGCTGGATGTGGATTGGAACAACCAGGCTGCAACCTCAGCCAGGATCAGAGACATCCTGGAAGCCCTGCAGAGGGCATGCCTAAGACAGCTAGTGATGGAGCCCACCTGAGAGAAAACGAGTGGGGAGCCATCTGGGATTAAGCAATCACAGTATGGTGTGATTCAATGTGAGAATAGCAGAAGAGTCAAACTACACGAAAGCAAGGGTCATGGATTTCAGGCGGGCAGACATTGCAAAGATGGGGGGAATATCTCAGGAAATCACTGGCAGGGAAGGAGAAAAGAGGGGAGTGGTGGTGGAACAATGGGAGACTCTTAAGGGAGCCATAACAGAGGCAACAAGCCATTGCATTAGGGTATTAAGCAAAACAAAGAGAAATAAAAAAACACTATGGTTCTCAAAGGAAGTGGTTGAGAAGGTAAGGGAGAAGAGGGTGGCATTCAGGAGGTACAAGGAAACACAAGAGAAAGAAGACAGGGAACTATATCTGGAAAAGCAGAGGGAGGCTGGGACAGCAGTCAGGAGTGCAAAGGTGCAAACAGAAGAAAAAAATACCCCAGGCAATAACAAAAGGGAGACAAAACACAGAGTTATGGCTGTACCAAATAAATTAGGGTGTTGAATCCCAGATATACTTGCTGTCAAGGAGACACATCATATTAAATGTAGGTTGAATTAGCTATAGAATGATAGCCATTGTCTAGTCTTTATTGTTGAAGCAGTTATGGATATTAATATAATTTGTGTATTTTGACATTTTATTTTATTATTTTACTGATTATTTTGGTGGAGGCAAAACACTAATTGTAAAAGGCTAACTAGCCTTATGGAGCAGGGCTCATTTAAGAAATTAAATAGAGTTAGAAACATAAACATAGAAACATAGACTTTGATGGCAGATAAGGACCGCTTGGCCCACCTAGTCTGCCCATTTTCCTACCTACAGGATAAGCTGCATATCCTAGTTAACCAACAGCCTATTTCTTCTTTCCCCCCACAAGAATTGCTTTATGTCTGTCCCATGCATATTTGAATTCTCCCACAGTTTTAGACCCCACAACCTCCTCAGGAAGGCTGTTCCATGCGTTGACCACCCTCTCTGTGAAAAAAATACTTCCTCACATTACCCCTGAGCTGTCCCCCCTCTATCTTCAAATGGTGCCCCTTTGTTCTTACATATCTATTTTTCTGAAAGATGCTACCCTTTTGGACTTTGTTGATTCCACTGAGGTACCTAAAAGTTTCTATTATGTCCCCCCCTCCCTTCTTTCCTCAAGGGTATACACATAAAGCTTTTTAGTTTCTCCTCGTAGAAGGTATGTCCACATTAAGGGATGAATGATGTCATGTATTTTTTACCTATAAAAGTGGTATTGTGTGTAACATAGGCCACACCCCCTGAGGAAGGCTTGTAGCCAAACCGCTGGGTCAGTGTGTGCACTGTGGTGAGGTTATGCACCACTCCAGTTGGAATAAACTCTTTATTTTTTCACAAAAAGTGGTTTGAATAATTTGTGCACGAAGGTTCAGGAGGTGGCATGTTTCCTAGACTCTTAATAACAAAAGGGAAAAGGAACTTTTTCAGATATATCAGCGAAAGAAAAAAGACTAAGGGTGGGACCGTGAGATTAAAAAGGGAAAGAGAGAAACTCTCAGCCTCTGAAAACTGGAAAGAGTTCCAGTGGAAGGTCATAAACAGATATTTTTATGTGTCAGTCACCACAAAACACTTTGACACCTCACATACAGATAAGTGCTGGAGAAATTGTGGAAGTTCCGGCACACACTGGCACACATTCCGGGTATGCCCAATGATCAAACAGTTTTGGAACTAAATCAGAGCAGACTTGCACTTATATGGGGTACACCCATGCCAGAGGTAGGCAGCCACTGCATACTGGGCAGGAAAGTGGCAGGTATCACTGGTAGGAAACAGAGGGAGGTGTTTCAAATCATGACCCTGGCCACCATAAAAACCATAACATCACACTCGTTAGCTTCAGAAACCCCACAATTAGTCAAATGGGAAAGCAGAGTGATACAGATCCATGACATGGAACACATCACTGCCCGGCTCAGACTGACAGTGGATAAATTCCTAGAGAGATGGAAAGGTTGGGACCACTATATACAGGGGACACAGGGGAAGGGACCATTGGGAAGATAGAGCAACACAGAGTATATGACTCAAGACAGACAAACAGGAAGAGTCACCTCCTAAAGTGTGTGGCACCTGTCGTCAATGATCTGTGGGACTGTTTTGCTCTCTGGTTGGATCCACTTCATAAGGAGTTCTCAGAGTTGGGTGAAGGCTTCTTGAGGATTGTCAACCAAGTTGTACCCCAGAGATCGAAATCTCTGCCTGTAGGTCTCTCTGGAGATGTTGTACCTTTTCAGGATTTCACTTTTCACCAGGTCATAGTTTTCTGACTGTGCAATGTCCATACTGCTGTAGGCAAGCTGAGCTTTCCCTGTCAGGTAGGGTACCAGCCTGATTGTCCATTACTGCTTTGGCCACTGGCAGGCTGTGGAAACTCTTTCAAAGGTTGTCAGGTATGCCTCAATATCATCTGAGGGCACAACTTTGTAAGTTTGATGGCCTTTAGGTTGCTTGTATTTTGTTGCTAATCTGGATCTGTGCCAGATCCTCTGCCTTTGATAGCTTGTAAGGCATCCAGCCATCGCTGCTCCTGTTGCTGCATCTCTTCTCTCCGCAATGTGTCTAACCATTGAATTTCTTTTTCTCTCTGCATCTCAGTCTCTTTTTGTTGTATAGCCCACCATTTCAAAAAGTCCATGAGGCTTTCAGGTTCTGTCACTGCCTGTTCTTTTTTCATGACTTGTGCTGGCTGTACAGTTTCAGACTGGACTTCAGCTGCAGAATCCATACCTTTCTCTGTGCTTCCCTGGTACTAGGTCCAGTACCCATGCACAAATCTCCTGTTTTAGGGTATGCACAGCTTAAATCCCATTTAGGCTGACACCATCTGTCATTGAGGCACAGGTCAGGAAGCCTAGAGAAAGCACATGAGCAGTTGTAAAATTCCACAAAACTGTTAATTTGTAGTTGCAGTAAGATAAAATAAAATAAACCTGTTCAGAAGAGCTATATACAGAAGCAAAATAAAATCTCTTTTAAAAAAAATCTCCCTTGCAGCTCAGCTTAGCTGATTTTATAACTCTTTTCAGCCCCTATCCTTTGCAAGTATCCTGTTCTTTGTAAATTTCAGGAGCTGCTAGAACATTAAGAACTTCCTGAGGTCCTCACAGCAACTGCAAAAGGATCAAGAACCCAAGTTTATTTATTTTATTTTAAACTTTGTTAACTGGTTAAAAAAGCACTGGGTCACATGGCCCTTTTGCAGGCTTGACCCAGATACACAAACAAAATTACATTTCAAACAGACAGGCACAATAAAACAACACCTAGCAGTGTAATATACACACTATATCATTACTTTGGTATAATCCTGAAACAGATTATATTATGTAAATATAATATCTGTAAATATACCCTTCGGAACACTTACATCCCACCCCTGAACACAAGTGTCTTTTTAAAGATACTTTAAAAGAGTTTAATCTATCTACATTTCTTAAATCATCAGGCAACTTATTCCAACTATCGGTAGCACAGTATTTAAAGGATTTTTGGTTTTTTGAAGTTTTACAAAGAGGAATTTCCAACAAAACAGAGGAATTAGATCTAAGCTGTGTGGAAGTTGTTCTTCCAGTAAAAAAAATATTCATAGGGTTATATACAACACTATTAAGTGATTTATGCACAAAACGTAATTCATGTATGGTATCTCTTTGCTCCAGGGTAACCAACCCAACCTACTGCATAAATTACAATGATGTTTCCTATGTCTAGCCCTCAAAATAAATCTGCATATGGAATTGTAGATGCTGTATCTTTGCTGTTTTACCTTTTCTGACCCCCCCAATCAACCCTCCATAATCCAATATAGGCAGTAGACATGCTACTGCTACAGTTTTCTTTGTGTCATCCATTAGAAAATCCCTTACTGTATATTAAGCACCAATTCTGCTATGTATCTGTTTGGTCACATTATTTAAATGAAGAATAAAAGAAAGGTGACTATCTAAAGTCACACCCAAATAATGGAATTCAGTGACCATAGCAAGATAAGATCCTTCATTATCCATTATTTTAAAATCATCCCTCATCCTCCTCAACTTTTCAGGTGTACAAAATAACATACCCTTTGTCTTCTTTTTATTTAGAATTAATCTATTTACTTTTAAAAATTTTATTATAATCTTTTTCTAAATTTGTTCTGATCATATCAATATTTTTATCAGCTACATATAAAACTGCATCATCTGCATACAGAATTAAGGATAAACCTTTACTTATTGTGGGTAATTCATTTATATATAGGGAAAACAGCAAAGGCCCCAATATTGATCCCTGTGGTACCCCATAATTAACTTTTCTAAATTCAGACACAGTATCATTTATCCTAACCTGTTGTACTCTCAAAGTCAAGTAATCATGCAACCATTCAATTACTGGTCCTCCAAATCCCAACACTTTCAATTTAGAAATTAATATCTGGTGGTCTACTAAATTGAAGGCCTTGGTCAGGTCCATGAGCACCACACCTGTATACTTCCCCTGATCCATATTTTCTTGCAAGTCATTTGTGAACCTGACCAAGGCCACTGCTGTACCACACCCCCTATGGAAGCCATGCTGTGCATCCATAAGCACCCAATATTTGTTTAGATGTTCCACAATTTGGAGATGCAGCAACTTTTCCTGAATGTTTCCCACTATAGACAGCAGAGAAATTGGTCTGTAATTTTCTGCAAAATGTGCCTGCCCCCCCCCATGAAAATTGGTATTACTATTGCGTTTTTCCATATAGTTGGAACAATTTTTGTTTCAAGTGATATATTGAAAATTATCTGCAATGGTTTTGCTATCTCGTTTGCCATAATTTTTAGGATTCTTGACTCTAACTGGTCAAACCCAGATCCCTTTGTTTCATCTAATTCTGATAATTCCAGGAAAACTTCTTTCCATGTACTTTTCTTAAAATAAAATGTTGGTAAATTATTACTTTGTTCAGGCATGCTGGATCTTACTCTTTCCCCAAATTCTAAAAGATACTCATCTAAATCAGTAAATTTTCATTCAGATAGTCTGCCATAACATTGTTCCCTGTAATGACCTGTTGTTCTTTAACTAAACTACTAATATTATTTTCTTTCTTAGGGGCCAGCAAATTATTCACATTTATCCAAAACTGTTTTTTATCGTGGAAAGTAGTGACCTGTTCATTTCTGTAAAACTCAACCTTAGATCTTTTTATTTCTTTTTTACATCTATTTCTCAACTGTCTATAGTGGTTCCAATCTTATTCTGACCTAGTTTTTCTATATAATTGGTTAGCTACATCCATTTCCTTCATTAATTTAAACAGTTTTGAGTTTAACCATTTTTTTTAATCCCCTTCATCCTTCTTGTCTTTATTGGAGCTTGTTTGTCAATTGCTGCATTTAAAGTTTCAGAAAATAGGTCTACTGCTTTGCTAACATCTTTACTACTGTTTAATTGGGTCCAACTGACCAGTAATAGATCTTGTTTAATAGCTAACAAATTCTCCTCATTTAAAGTCCAATTTTCTACTATATAATATTTACCCTTTGGTCTCCCATTCCCCCAAACACAGTAAGTTGGATGGTGGTCACTAATTACATCAGCTAATACCCCTGAGATACCATTATTTTTTTTGCATTACTTACCAATACCCAATCAATTAAGCTAAATTGCTTTGTTTTATTATTTAATCTTGTTTTATCTGTTATAATTTGTTCAAGACTTGCTCCTTGCAACAACTTCCTGTATTTATTTACCTCAGTCCCCCACCAATTTAGGTTAAAATCATCCATTACAATTAACTCCTTTTTGCTGTAACCTCTAGCTTTACATATATATATATATACATTTCAACACTAACACAATTTTCTAAACAAAAGTGATCCCAATATCAGCTACATTTCCATATATTAATTCTCATATATTTTATATTAGCAGAAATAGATATGCAAGGAAGAAAGACAGCAAGACAAAACTGAGATACAGTGAGAGGCAAAAGATTGCAAGACTGTCGGGTTGATCAAGTTCGAGGTCTCACAGGAAAATTTGGTTGCACAACCAGACAGAAGAGACAGAAAAGGAAAGAGTGCATATCCTTGCATTTAAACACTTTCTCCAAAACAAATGGGACAGGGTCCTATTCTATCTACCCTGTCACAGAACCCCCTTAGAGGGACATATGGAAAAGCATACAACAACACGCAGTAGGAGAAAAATGCAAAAAAAGGCAGAAACACAAAAGAGAACAAACACATAAAGTTTAATAGTTAAGTAAGTTTATTGTTATAATGAATTGTTGTTTAAAGAGATTGTTTTTATTATCCAAAACATGTAATTGGAGTTTTATTTTCCAGACAATATATGGAATGTATTGCCAATAAAATAGCAAAGCAAGAGAGAGTGAGGAGCCAGAGAGGGACTAGAGGTGTAGCTCCCCGAAAACTTTAATTAATAAACTGTTGCTTGCTTTGCCACTCCAGAGAGAATAATCCATTCAAGCCTTGACAAAATGGACATCCAGGAGAGGGAGGCAAGATGTGTCATACACTGTGGATGCATTATCCAGGGTGGAATGAGGTGGGAAAAGCAAGTAGGTTCCAACCTTTCATCTTCGTACTGGAGGGCTCCAGAAGAGAGGGATGGAACTAACATGGAGGCAGCACACATGTAAGGCAATCCTAGGAAAAGAGAATAGAAATGATGAGAAGGGGAAAAAGAGACAAGCACATGTAATGGTAGGATCCACTGTTTAGCCAGGTATGGTTAAAGTATAGTGACATGAATGAGACAAAATGGCAAAACCATGTAAACAAAGCAAAACCATGTTATGTATGTCAGATGTGAATTACACTGCTATGTATGAATTGTCTGGATAATCAACAAAAATCTGAGTTAAAAAAAAGAGAAGGAGAGAAGTGTGAAGAGAGGAACCAAGAAAGAGCAGAAATCCTGAACAAGTATTTTTGTTCAGTATTCACAGGAGAATGGGAAGGGAGGGACCAAAGTTAGGTGATGGAAGCACCACTAGGAGGGAGGTGGACACCAGTCCATTTAAGGAGGGGAAAGCATCTTCAAGGAACTCATTAATCTGAAAGTGGACAAGACTATGGGGCCAGATGGGATACTATACATCTCAGAGTATTAAGAGAACTCAGGGAGGTGCTGGCAGCACCACTGACAGCCCTGTTCACCAATTCACTGGAAACAGGTGTGGTACAAAAGGACTGGCGTAGGGCGAATGTAGTTCCTCTCCACAAAAGTGGGAGCAAGGAGGAGGCTGGCAATTACAGGCCAGTCAGCCTGACCTTGGTGGTGGAGAAACTAACAGAATCACTACTAAAAGAAAGGTTTGTGATATACCTCAAATACAATGGAGCACAGGATTTGAGGCAGCATGGATTCACAGCGGGAAGATCTTGTCAAACAAATCTGATAGATTTCTTTGACTAGGGAGTTGGATCAGGGAGGGGCAGTTGATGTGGCCTACCTGGATTTCAGCAAGGCCTTTGATATCGTCTCACATTGGAGGCTATTAAACAAGCTGGGCAGCCTGTCAGTGGATCCCAGGGTGGTACATTGGGTCATAAATTGGCTGAGCGATAGGACATAGAGCGTGGGGCTGAACAGACTTAAATCCAAAGAGAGGGGTGTGTGACCAGCGGGGTCCTGCAATGATCAGTGCTTAGACCAGTCCTCTTTAATGTCTTCATAAGCAACATTGCAGAGGGGCTGGAAGGGAAGTTATGTCTCTTTGCAGATGACACAAAGATTTGCAATAGGGTTGACACTCCAGGAGGGGTAGAGAAAATGAGATGGGACCGAAGCAAGCTTAAGGAGTGGTCAAGGGTGTGGCAGCTAAGATTCAATGCAAAGAAGTGCAAGATCATGCACTTGGGGCAGAGAAATGCAGGGGAGGAGCACATGTTGGGGGAGGTACTGACGGCTGCCAAACAGGAAAGGGGAGTAATCATATATGATGATCTAAAGGTTACCAAACAATGTGAGAAGGCTGGCAGCTGTCAGGGGAGCCAGTGGAATGCCAAGGTGCATAGGGAGAGGTATCTCCAGCAGAAAGAAGTGGATGGTGATGCCACTGTATAGAACATTGGTGAGATCTCATCTACTGTACTGTGTTGAGTTCTGTAGGCTGCATCTCTGGAAGGACATAGACAAAGTGGAAGTGATTCAGATAAGGGAGACAAAAATGGTGCAGGGACTGCACCAAAAGTCATATGAGGGGAGACTGGAGGATCTCAATATGTATTCCCTGGAGAAGAGGAGAGAGAGGAAGGATATGATAGAGACTTTCAAATACCTCAAGGGTGTAAATAAGGTACAAGAGTGTAGCATTTTTTTTAAAAAAAGATGTTCAAAAATAAGGGGCCATGATATGAAAATAGAGAGGGGTAGACTTAGAGGTAACATGAGAAAGTATTTTTTCTCAGAAAGGGTGGCGGATCCATGGAACAGCCTCCTTGCAGAGGTTGAAGGGGCAAAAATGGTAGGGGAATTCAAAAATGCATGGGACAGACATAAAGGAACTCTGGCAACAGGAAAGAGAGGGTAAGCTGCAGATAATTTACGATCTGTGGTATATGAAACAGGTAGGGAAAATGGGTAGACTGGGGGGGTCAAGCAGTCCTTATCTGCCATCAAATTCTGTGTTTCTATGACCAAAATCATGCCACATGCATCGGTCCACCACTGAAAACTCCCACTGCCACTGCTGGGGACTCAGAGGGAAGGAAAACTTGTGTTGGGGAGCTGCTGTTCCCACCCGACTGATGCTGCCACAGGTCATGCTGGAGGGCAGCAATGCTGGAGGAATCATGGGCATGCTGGAGATACGTTCAGGTGTCTGTGTTCCTTGCATCCTCCACTCTGCCAGCTAAGCCACAAGTCCCCATTCTCAGGCACTCCTCAGACCCTTTTCTAGGTCAGGGGAGACCCTGACTTTCAGCTCTGGGATTGGACCTTTCATGCCCGGGGGAGGGTCTCCTGCCAAGGGTATGTCCTGCCTTCAGATATACAGACAAAGGCTTGGGAGGTGTCTTATGACTAGTAGGCAGGGGAGAAAAAGAAGAGAAAGGGAAAAAGAAAAATAGAAAGTTCAAATCCCTGGCTCAGGGAAGGGCCTCCATCTCTCTTTGTGGTGCCCCCCAACTCTGTGGCACTACAAATTCACACCCCTCCCAAACATACATGTCCCTATGTATGGAGTTCAATTACAATTTCAAAACACAAGCTATGTTTTTCACCTCTATAAAACTATTTAACTAGTCTATTTGAAAACATGAATTCTTAACTGATCTACTTTAAAGTTTTTAGCATATCAAACAGTAACATCATCGTTAGTTCACACCATTCTAAATGTGCTAAGCATATCTTGAATCTTTCAGCATATTTTTCATTTCACCATTTTATTTAGCTGTGTGGCTTTCCTTGAGCCTATACATCCGATACTAGAATAACTAAGACAGATGCAAGAATGATCATTCAACATATTTACACTTAAGTAGACCTTGCTTTTACAGTTAGCTAGCCACGAGGAGTCAGTATGGACAGCCTTGAGGTACTTTTCAGAAATAGTTCCTGCTTCTCCTTGTCGGACCATCCATCTGACTTGACAGGAACCATGCCGGACTTCAGATTAGTTTGATGTACTAACTTCTGTGTTCTGTCCAAAGCTTGGATCTGGTAGACATGCAACCCTGGGTAACGGTTCCTAGCTGTGGTTGATTTGGTGTGTTGGATCGGAACTTTTGTGTATGTTTGCACAATAAGCACTGCAAAAGGAAAAAATTGTTTGGTCTACTTTGCCTGTTTTGATCCTTCACAATACCTCTGGTGTGTGACTGCTTCTCAGTTTTTCTAGTGTCGTTAGGGCTAGCCAATCCCACAGTCAGTACCCCACCTGCACTGGAGAGCACTGTGTCTTCCTGCTTTGGGCAACTCTGGGTATGGGATGTCCAAGATGATATATGGTTCGGGCTCCCACAAAGAAGATGACTTCTTGCCACATCATGACTTCACCAGCACTTGCTCTCCTATGAGTAAGGGCTTTTTCCAATCGTGGGTGTCATCTGCCACTCTCCCATTTCCTTGGTCTGTATGTGCCTTTCAACTGGCCAGTGGCATGAGCTCTGCTGGAGGAGGGATTCTTCTCTTCTCTTCTTCCGATGGTGTGTTTCCACTGCCTCGGCCGATACCTGAATGGGGGTGCAGCCTGCATTCTCTGCCAACCAGTATCAGTCATGTTAGGCCAGCCTGGATCTGGTCCTCTCTCTGGTTTGTTCTTGGATGCTGAGCAGGATTCAGCAACCTCTGGATGTAAATGCTGGCTGGTTCGCTCATCCAACACTACCAGGCCGTCTGACCCTGAAGGTCTTGGCAGTTATTGCTACATATAGTGTTTAGCTGGCTGCAATCATCCTCCCGCAAGGATGCATGCAACTCCAGTAAGTGTCTGCTGAGTCCTTCCTGCTCCTGTATCTCTGTGAACAGCTTATGGATCAGGACTTTGGCCATCATCTGGTACTCTCAGACACTTCTTGTGTACCTTGCCCCTGCCTCCTCATTGCAGTGTGCTTGCTCCAATTGCTCCTGGATCTTCTGAGCTTGCTGTCAGAGACTCTTCCTGAGATTTTCACATTCTTTCTGCAACTCGGTCTTCTGCTTCACAAATTCTGTGACCAACCATGCAAGCTCCTGATACTCTCTTCAGGCATTCTGATCTGGAACCTGTTGGGTCACATCTCAGACGATGGCACTCACCATATATGTATGCTCCTCAACTGTGACATCCCAAACTCTTGACAGACATCCTGAAAGTACCATGAGAGTTTGGCTGAAACATAGAAACATGGAAACATAGAATATGATGGCAGATAAGGACCACTTGGCCCACCTAGTCTGCCCATCCCCCTTCCCCCCCACTGTATCACTGCAGACCCTACTTGGTCCCCAGATTATCCCCCGTCTTATCACTAAGGTTCCTTTATGCCTATCCTATGGTTTCTTGAACCCCATTACATTTTTTGACCCTACCACCTCTGCTGAGAGGCTGCTTTAGGCATCCACCACCCTCTCCAAGAAGAAGTACTTTCTCACATTTCACCTGACTTCCCCTCCCCAGCTTCATAGCATTCCCCTTGTCCTTGAGCATCTTTTTTTCTGAAAGATGCTTCCCTCATGAGCCTTATTTACATCTGTGAGGTATTTGAAAGTTTCTATCATATTCCTCCTCTCCCTCCATGCCTCCAGTGTATACATATTAAGGTCCTTAAGTCTTTCCTCATAGGACTTTTGATGCTGACCCTGCACCATTTTGGTTGCTGTCCTCTGGACTGCCTCCACTCTTTCTAAGTCCTTCCAGAGATAAGGTCTCCAGAAATGGACACAGTACTCCAGGTGACGTCTCACCAGTGATCTATACAGGGATAACACTACCTCCCTCTTCCTGCTGGTGATCCCTCTCTATGTACTCCAGCATATCGTTAGCTCTTCTGACTTCCTTGCCACACTGCCTAGCCACTTTTAGGTAATCAGATATGATAACGCCCTGGTCTCTTTCCTGTTTGGTGGTCATTAATACCTCTCCTCCCATTTTGAACTCCTCCCCTGAGTTTCTGTGACTGTGCCCCAAGTGTAAAATTTGCGCTTTTTTGCACTGAAGCCCAGTTGCCATTAGGCTGTCCTGAATACCTTTTCTGAATATTCGGCCAAATATTCGTATTAGACCCATGCATCCGAATATTTGGCGAAAATTCATATTGAACACTTTTGCCTTTCAGTAGAAAAAGCTATCGCCCCCCCCACCTCCTCCTTACCCAGACACTGGAGATAAGAAAGACCTCCCTTTCCCCCACCTCAGGTAGCTAACACCCTCTCCCCCAAACCAAGTCATAATAAAAAAAAGAAAAGAATCAATAGGTTGACGGCTGCTACCTGCCTCCATGGCCAGCACAGCCAAGTTTTAATACTGTGCCCCACCACCCACACACACACCCATCCCCACCCCAGTAGCCAGCAGTGGCATGCACCCGCAGTCTGCAGCTAAGCAAAGTAAAAAAATAGCTGGTGCAGCCGCCCTCCTCCTCAACCCGGCTGCCTTCTTGTGAATTAAATCATTCACTTAGCACTTATATAGTAGAACAGCTGATCACGATTGATCAGCTCATTCTATAGCGCAAACAGTGAACGCTTCATTCAAGAAGGCAGCGACTGAGGAAGGAGGAGTGGGCTGCACTATTTCTGCCCCCGCCGGCACAAGCTGCGGGGTAATGAGGTCGCGTGCCATACTATGCTGAAATTGAGATGTGTGAAAACCACAGTCTTCCGGCGTCCGGCGATGGAGGTGGGTGAGGTGTGCCGATCGCCACCACTGATCTTAAATCTTTTCTTTTTTTATTACGACTTGGTTGGGGAGAAAGACTGGAGTTTGCTACAAAGTGAGGAAAAATTCTTCTATCTTGCCAGATCTAACTAGAAGAGGTAGAGGAGACCTTAGATTTTTTAAAGTGTTCCCAAACAATGACTCTATAATTATCGTTATTCCGGAATCAATAAATCTAATAGCCTATTATTCGTGGTATTCGGGAAATAATATTCAAGTATTCATGCACAGCCCTAAATGCCACCTTGACCACTCCTCTAACATTTTCAGATCCCCTCTCATTTTTTCCACCCCTTAGGAGTGTTTATCCCGTCGCAGATTTTAGTGTCATCCATGAACAGGCAGATCTTTCCCTCTATCCCCTCTGCACTGTTGATAATAAAGACACTAAGGGGCATGGTCTCAGTACAGATCCCTGATGTACCCCACTGGTCACTCTCCCTCCTTCAGACTGAACTCCGCTTACCACCACCCTCTGTCTCCTAGTCCTATCCCTTACTCAATTTCTTACCCAGTTTACCATCTTGGTCCCACTCCTAGGCTACCCAGCTTGCTTACTAATCTCCTGTGTGGGACGGTGTCAAAGGCCTTGCTGAAATACAGGTAGGCCACATCTACTGCTCCTCCCTGATCCAATTCTCTGGTCACCCAGTCAAAGAAAACTATTACATTATTTTGGCAAGCCCCCCCCCCATAAATCCATGCTGTCTCGTGTCCTGTGGGGCACTGGATTCAAGATATTCCACTATCCTTTCCTTCAGTAGTGATTCCAATAATTTCCCCACCACTGAAATCAGGCTCACTGGCCTGTAGTTGCCAACCTCCTCCCTACTACCACTTTTGGGAAGTGGGACTACATCTGCCCTCCTCCAATCCGCAGGAACCTCTCCTGTCACCAGTGAGAGGTTAAACAGGACTGTCAGAGGTGCAGCCAGCACCTCCCTGAGTTCCCTCAATATCCTTGCATGGACCCCATCTGGCCCCATTGCCTTATCCACTTTCAGATTTGTGAGTTCCTTCAGGACTCGCTCCTCTGTAAATGGACTAGTGTCCACCTCCCTTCCTTCAATGCTCCTGTCACTTTTCTGTGGCCCCTCTCCTTCCCCTTCTTCTGTGAACACTAAGCAAAAGTATTTGTTCAAGATGTCTGCTTTTTCTTGGTCCCCCTCCACACAATCCCCCCTTTCCCTTCTTAGTTTTACAATCCCTCCACTGGTCTTTTCCTTTTTGATTACATACCTAAAAAATGTCTTGAACCCTTTCTTTACTTCCTGGGCTATTTTCTCCTCTGTTTGCACCTTTGAATTCCTAACTGATTTCCCTGCCTCCCTTTGTTTCTCCAGATGCTGTTCCCTATCCTCCTCTTTCTGTGTTTTTTTTAATACCTCCTGAATGCTAACTTTTTTGCCCTTACCTTCCCAGCAACCTCCTTAGAGAACCATAGCGGTTTCTGTTTCCTCCTGGCTTTGCTTACTAGCCTGATGCTGAGGTTTTTTGCCTTCTCTATGCCCCCTTTTAGTTTTGCCAAAGTTCCTCCACTCCACCCAGGTCCCCCCCCCTCCACCAGGGCATCCCTGAGGCATTCCTCCATCTTTTTAAAATCAATCCTCCTGAAGTCCAGGACCCTCACCCTTGTGTGGATCAATTCTGCCCATCCTTATACTGAACCACACAGTACAGCAATCACTGGTCCCCAAGTGGCCCCCCACCATGACATCTGCAACACTGTCCCCGTTAGTTAGTACAAGATCCAGTATTGCCCCCTCATGAGTGGGTTCCCTAACTAGCTGCCTAAGGAATGCCCCCTACAGGGAGTCTAGGATGTCCCTGCTCCTAGCTGTAGCTGCAGCCGGGATGCTCCAATCTACATCCAAGAGACTGAAATCTCCCACCAGCAGCACCTCCCCCTTATTTACCATCTTTTGGATGCTTCCCCCAGAACCTTTTTCAACTCCCCCACTTCTGCTGGAGGTCTGTGGATCATGCCAGTGTAAATAGTGTCTCCATTCCCCATCTCCAGCGTGACCCACAGTACCTCCACCCCCTCCCTGTGTTCCCTGTACCTCTGTCACTTTTATGCTATCTCATATATAAAGAGCAACTCCTCCCCTTTTATTTCACACCCTGTCCTTCCTGAACAGAGTATAGCCTGGTATGGCTGTATCCTAGTCCTGGTTCTCAGTGCACCATGTTTCTGTAATGTTGACAACCTCCAGGTCAGCCCCTGCCATAATGGCTCTGCTTAATCCTCTCCATCTCCCTCTTGGTGTCCTCATACAGCTGGCACCAAGCTGCTTCTAACATCACTCCCCTGACACGGCTGCTGAATAGGCCCAATGGTTCATTTACTTTGGCACGTGGGTCTGCTTTGCTCCTCCCGTCCTCCCCAGGAGTCGAAATAAGGGGGCGCTGAGTGCTAATTCGCGCTTCTGTTTTGGTAATTAGCACCTACTGCTTTAAGAGGTAGCAAGTTAAGGGCACTTCCAGTAGTTCCTTTTGTGTCTGCAGTATCAGGAGGGGCATGTCTGAGCTCCGCATTTAAGTAAACAGCACACTAGGCTGAAATCTGATGTGGACGAGTCCATGAGCAGGAAAAGGGAAGGGGTGTGAATAATGTAAATGTGTTGCTGGAGAGAGCTGAAGTTCCCAGGGCTGAAAGAAACTGCATACTGATGGACAAGTTAGCGAGCACAAAATGGAAGGGGTGTGAAATATGCAAAGGATGTTGCTGGAGAACTGAAATTGGATACGGACTGGACAACCAGCAGAAAAGGGAAGGGGAGTGAAATCTGCTAAACCTCCTAACAGACCACACAGCTTCCATTCATTTGTTTAAACATCAGTTACTGGTTTTGCCAAAGTAGCTCCTGGTCAGTAAGAAAGTGCTGATACCCAGGAGCTATTCCTGACTCTTGACTGCAAAATCCTTATTTCGACCCCTGCCTCCCATATGTCTTTGACCTCTGTTCCTTCTCTTCCTGGTCCAGCATGGAAACTGAACAACCTGGAGCTGGGCCTCTTGCTTTATCTCTGCCACGAGTGCCGCCAGCTCCCGTACCTGACATGCCAACCCTTTCAGCTACTCTTGCACTTCATGATAGGAATTCCGTTCCTGTTGGGCACAACCAGCACACTGTCTGTCTGCACCAGGAGACTTCCACATAGAAACTGGACTACCCCTTGGCTCCTAATGGCATGCTTGGCTGCTGTGCTAGACTACTGCTCCCAAGTGGCTGAGGCTCAATTACCCTGATGGCCTTCTCTTTAAAAACAGGGAACACGGGGAGTGTGGTATACACTCAACCAAGATGGAGACCTAACCTTGCAGCTCCACTCGCATAGAACCTAGAACCCATAATTTACCTTTTCTGGGGAGGACTTTCAAGAAGAAAACTGTTAGACTAGTGTGCCGCTATCTTGCTTCAACACCCGGGTGACTTTGAAAGTAAACTGACAGCAGCCGGGCTAGTTACAACTGATCGAACCTGTTGCTTAGTCTGCGTGATACGCATGATGGAGCACTCATCAAAGGAACGAGATGAGCCCTCTATTAGAGAGATGTTCACCTCAATTATGGCTATTATTGACACCCTCACTCTGGCAGCTAACAACTCAGCCTTCTCAATTCAACAGATCAATTTGAGAGTCGACGCGGTTGAGCAAAAGTCGACTACGCAGGAGGATACACTTCAGAATTATTCGGCCCTTATGAGAGAGCAGGCGGCTCAGATACACCTCCTACAAGATAAAGTGGACGACTTGGAAAATAGAAGTTGTCACAACAATTTGCGCCTTCTGGGTTTTCCGGAGGGATGTGACGATGGGAGGGTTTTACTCTTTCTACAGCAAGCATTGCCAGAGATCTTGAAACTCCCCCAGGGCACCAAGATTACCATGGAGTGGGCACACCGCATGTCGCAACCCAGGCCTGCGAAGGGGGAGAGGCCTCGCCCCATCATAACTCGAATTCTGAACTTTGCAGAAAAAGAAGCGATACAGGCAAGGGCGAGAGAGTTAGGGCAACTACAGTGGAAGGACCACAAGATTATGATATTTCAAGATTACTCTAAAGAGCTAGCAGCCCAGTGTAAAGCTTTTACTGGTCTGGCAGAAGTTACATACGATGAGGATCCCTTTTACTTTGAGATACCCTGCAACGCTGCAAATCTCGATCAATGGAGCTGCCCAGCAATTTTCATCCCCAGAGACTGCCATGGTCTTCATTGCTAGCACTTGCCCGAACGGCTCGAGCACGCCGTCCTCTAGTCAGGCTGTAAGCAACTCACAACCTCCCCTATCAAAAGCTGTCCCTCCTGTTACCTTCCCTCATCCTGCCCCTCAGGGGGGATTAGAACCCAGAAACTCGAAAGTTCGGAAGAGTCCTCCATCCTCACCGCATGCTAAATGGGGCCATCCGCAAGAGAGGAAGAGCAGTTTTGACACACAGGCCCCTGCCCCTCTCGTGCCAGAGACTGAAGTACAGACAGAATATGTTAGCCCCTATTTTGCACACAACCGATTTTCGATCCTGAGCAATCTTTCTGACGTGGAGGCATGTGAAGAAATGGACAATGGGAGCGGACACCCGGAATGCAGTCTCTCGGAAGAATTACACATTGAAAGCACTCAAAGTGTTGAGAGAACTTTAGCGATTCCCCCACCCGACCTCCAGACCCCAGGCTGGCCCCCAGACCGAAGCTCGGCCCGAGAACCCGTAGAGGCAAAACAACTGAACCCTTCATGAACATTGGGAATTCCCAACAGTTTAATCTGTTGCCTAGTCAGATAAGTAGCTGAAATTGCTGTTATCGTAAAGTTGTAATTTTCTGGGTGGGAAAAAAGGTACAGCTTCTCTTGGTCTACATATGGGAGTTAACTTCGACCCATTTTGGGACTGAGGTTCCCTTGCTAAGGTTAATTTAGCCTGTGTCAACACAGGCTCACTTGTTTAGTTGTTTAGTTTGGTGACCAGAAGCTGTTTACTGAGTGGGATAGCTGGTATGGATACCTGTAAGGAGTATATACAGATGCGATGTCAGGGACTACAAACTGGAGAACCGGGAGCACTGGATAATCCTGCTGGTGCTGCTCAGCTACAAAGGGTGTTAGTGGTACCCACCTCCACCCCCCCGTCATCCTCTTATTTGGCCCTTTGTCCCTCATAACACAGATCCCAAAGTTTATTTTTGGGTTCATATCTTATCCCTTCCAGTACCTTGTCCTGAGGGATGTGCAGTGGGGCAGTAAAATGCTTTTTCTGGATCCTGAATGGGCTGTATGCTTTACTAGGTACCCAAATAATACTGGAGACTTTATATCAATCCTTCTGTAATGTCCTATGTTGCTGGCACGTTTGGTATTCTTATCCGGAAATGAGTTTTTCTTTTCTCTGCAACAAATTGGGCTGTAAAATGAGTCAGCTCAACTGCTCTCTACTGTAACAATTTTATTACTAATGCTGTTAAACCTCTAATATAAGAGTTGAATGTTTTTAGGGTCCACTAATGATTTATCCTCTGTGGATTTTCCTCTAGCGCCATCTGGATGACATCAACATAGTAATGAGTTAAGAATTAGGAGCGAGTCACCTGCATCTCTAGTATGTACTGTCTTGGATTTCACTTAGCCGCTGGTTTCCGGCAGTTTGCTAGTAACTCCAAGATGGTTAGCCCTAATTACATAAGTGGAGACCTTGATTTCTTTATCAGCATTAGAGATGTATGCTGGTCCGAGATTCCCCTGACAGGACCCACACACCCCCTTGTTAGAAGGGGTGGCAGGTAGACCCGGATATGGCTCTAATAGAGTTGACTTGTTGCTCCTCCTGCTCCTATCTCGGTTTTGGATAACCTGCTATATATTTCATAGTAGTAGAGTACTTTCTCCCCTTTTTGTGGGAAGTACTTGTTCCACACCCCCAAGGGCGACAGAACATACCATTGGCTAGGGCTCTAGCCGGTTTAGTCCTACCGCTCTTCCTTTAATATTCTGTAGATAAGTTAGTTTGATAGTTAGATATAGTGGCAGTATATAGTCTCTACAGTCCTGATAGCTAACCCTTGCTTGGTACTGGGGGGCCCTGTTAAGACTGGGGCAGTGCTTCTTAAATACCAAGCATACTGAAGTGCCTAGCTCCTTTATTTAGGTTCTTTTCTATACTTGTTATATATTGGGTCACTCAACTAAAATGTCTGACATTGTGATGCACATGTGGAATGTCAGGGGGCTGAACTCCCCAATAAAATGAAATAAAGTCCTGGCTCACCTGAAGCATAAGCGTTCTCAAGTGGCCTTTCTGCAGGAGACGAAACTCTCTGGGGAGGATCATATCCGCATGAAGAAAGATTGGGTTGGCCAGCTGGTTCACTCTAATACCCAGTCCAGGAAACACGGGGTTCTTATCTTGGTGAATAAATCTCTTTCCTGGACGCTAAACCAAACACGTTCAGACTATGAAGGCAGATGGGTAATGGCCACTTATAATACACCCACTGGTCCATTCACTCTCTGTAATGTATATGCCCCCAACAAAGATGCCCCTCGGTTCTGTCATAATTTGGCAGAGGTATTACTTGAATTTAACCACCCGGACTGCCCGTTACTTATTGGTGGGGACTTTAATCTTACCCTGATGCCTGTCCTAGATAGGAATGACGGGGGGAAAGAGGCGCATCTTAGAAGTAGGAAGGCTCTCCAGCAAATGATGTCTGATCAGGGGCTTACAGATCTCTGGAGACTATTCCACCCCAGAACAAGAGACTATACATTTCATTCGGCTCCAAATGCCTCATACAGTAAGCTGGATTTTTGGCTTGGTTCATCTACCCTGACTACTAAAACTCTTCATGTCTCAATTTTTCCCTGCTGCATCTCTGACCATGCCCTTGTCCAGCTTCTCGTACATTGAGACCCTGTGGCTCCCCTAACTAAACAGTGGAGATTGGACCTGCTTCTGGTTAAGGACCCCGATTTTACCCACTGGGTTATTAAGGAGGCTTCTCTTTTTTAAGCTGAAAACCCTACAAGTGATACCTCTGCTAGTATAACGTGAGAAGCCTTCAAAGCTACGATGCGAAGTAACATTATGGGGTTCACGGCCACTAAGCGCAGGCAAAGGGAAATGCAGCTGCTCTCTCTTGAATGGAGATTGGCTGAAGCTGAAAGTATTTTTAAGGCGCTGCTCTCCCCTACCATTCATTCCGCTATAGGTAAATCCATCCTGGCTATTCAGTTTGAAATTAATCAGCTTCTGAATAGGAAAGCTGAGTCCACTATCCTTCACCTTAAACATACCTTTTGGGAAAGGCGGGACAAAGGGGGTAAAGCACTTGCATATCAATTACGAAAACTACAGGCTAGCAGATATATCCCAGGTTTGAAAAACAAACTAGGGTCACTGAGTACTTCTCCTGGGGATATTAATGAGATTATGTCCTCATTTTATAAAAGGTTATATTGTTCTACCCACACTGGCCCTAATATGGACACCCAGGGCTTTTTAGATACCTTAGGCCTGCCTAAGCTGCACAGTCAGCAAACGCAACTTCTAGATCTCCCCATTTCAAAAGAGGAGCTGACCACAGCCATCCAAAACTTGAAAAAAGGAAAATCCCCGGGAAGTGATGGGTACACTGCAGAATTCTACCAGATTCTGGCCTCCACTATTTCTCCCCTTCTAACTCGAGTGTTTCAGGAGATAGAAATTAAGGGAGTTTTACCACCCACTATGCGGGAGGCAACTATAGTTGTAATTCCCAAAAAAGGCAAGGACCCTACCAATCTGGAAAACTACCGCCCTATTTCACTTATAAATTTGGACAGTAAGCTTTACGCTAAAATTTTAGCCCACAGACTTAGTTCTCTGTTGACTGATCTTGTACACCCCTCACAAGTGGGTTTTATACCTGGAAGACATAGCTTAGATCACTTAAGAACTCTGCTGAATCTGATCCGCTTCGCCAAGTCTCTTCATACTCCCACGGCCATTATTACGGTTGACTTCAAAAAGGCATTTGATTCCGTGGAGTGGAACTATTTGTATATGACTCTTTCCCACTTCGGGATAGGGGAAATATTTCTTGCCAGGATAAAAGCTATATATGAAGGCCCCTCAGCCAGAGTCAGCACAAACGCAATGCTTTCTGATCCCTTTCCTTTGGGCAGAGGCATGAGGCAAGGGTGCCCGCTCTCTCCCCTTCTTTTTGTGCTGGCGGTGGAACCTATGGCTGCAGCCATTCGTAACCACCCAGAGATTAAAGGGTTAACAGTGGGGAATACATCCTATATAAGTTTTATGTATGCTGATGATCTCCTCCTCCTTTTGGAGGATGCATACACTGTTATCTCCCCGCTCCTTGCTTTGCTAGAAGAGTTCTCTAAATACTCTGGCTTATGGCTGAACTAGAACAAGATGGAGGTACTCCCCCTCAACGATCACTGCGTTCAGCAGGGGATAGCCTCAGATGATCTAATTTGGGCACCAGCAGGGGTCACGTATCTCGGTATTTTTTTGACCCCGTCTTTAGAAACTATTTGGCAGGTTAATGTACAACCCCTTCTTTCCTCCATTAAGACAGACTTCGATAGATGGAGGCTTCTTAAACTCATTCTAGCAGGGAAGGTGGCGGTGGTGACACTGATCTCTGCACCTAAGCTATTCTATCTCCTGATGCACCTGCCGATCCCCTTACCTGCACAGTGGTTTCAGGGTATTGATAAACTAATCAGGGATTTTCTATGGAAGGGGTCCAAACCCAGGTTCAGTCGATCTAAACTAAGATCACATTGGAAGGTAGGAGGGTGGAACCTCCCATGGCCAGAGGGATACCGTCGGGCCTTCTCTTGGCACAAATGGTTAACTGGGCCCACCCTCCTCCCTCCCCTCCCTCTCTCACCGAGTGGGTATAACTAGAGACAGATATTATGAGTGTGTCACCCTCATCCCTTCTGGTTCAGAGGGGCAGCCTTAAAAAATCTGGGACCAGTAAGACAAGTACAGAACTCACTTCCCCCACAGTGTCGGCAGCCAGGGGAAATTGGGTTAGTTCTCACCGCAAAATCAATCTGGACCCCCTTCCACTCTCCCACGTGCTTATTTGGCAAAACCCAGACATTACCATAGGTGGAGCCGAAATCCTATGGAGACACTGGATGATACTGGGTATCACTAAGCTGGATGATTTGTTGACCCCTAACCTCAAGGCCATGCAGACATTTTAATCTTTAAGACAACAATGGGGTATCCCACCGCTAGACTTCTGGAGATATCTCCAGCTTAGGGATGCAATTCGGCATCTTTTACCCTGTACCACGGGCCGTCTCAAAGCTTCACCACTGGCCAAGTGGATATGCTGCACTAAGGGCCTTGCTGGTCAGATATATGCTACTCTCCGAGATACTCTTCCATCCTAAACTGATGAAGCAAGGCAAAGATGGGAGAAGATGTTGCAGACCCATATATCCTCCGAGGCCTGGGATAAAGCCTGGGTAGATGCACATACCTGGTTCACAGATGCCAAATCCAGACTAATCCAAAATAAAAATGCTCATTCTTGGTACAGAACCCCAGTTATTCTCCATAAAGCTAAAGTAATAGATCAGGATAATTGCTGGAGATGCCAACAGCCGGGAGGGGACCTAGTGCACGTGTTGTGGACCTGCCCAAAGATCCAACCCCTGTGGCAAGAGATACAAGAACTTGCTTCTCGGGTTCTTCAACAGGCCATTCCCCTCAGCCCTCTCTTTTGTATCTTGGGGATCTGTGCTGACATGCCCAAACTGACACCGCTAAGATATAGGTGGCTGGCATTTCTGGCACTACAAACAAAAAGAGCCATTCTATGCCAGTGGAGAACCCCTTTGGTTCCCACTGTTGCAGAAATAATGGAGTCCCTGTCTACTCTTGCCAAACTGGACAAGATATCTTATTTACAGTCCAAACTTTCCTCATTTGCAGCCTGCTGGGATCCATATCTTAAATATTTGGGGAAAGTCCACCCACCATTGGGAATAGGGTGACTACCTTCAGTCTCCTCTGCTGGTTTAACAGGTAATATGACAATTGGGTTCTCTACCCAAGGCCCTATTATTAAGTGGAAAGGCCCAGGTTTCTCTTGACAGGACTGGAGACTTTACTTGTTCTGATTGAACACGTTGACATGCAGAATGCTTAATTCAATGAGTACCAATTTAAGCTTGGGATATTCTTGTTTCCATTCCAGGATCAGTCTGGTCTCTTGCAGAGCATATGTACTTTCTCACTTAACTTTCTCCAGATGCCATGAAGAGGATAAGCCTGACGGCAATTATACAAAGTTATTGTTGAGGTGTGTATGTCCGGCAATGAGGACGCTCTGATCAGACACTAGGTCTCGGTGAGTACCCTTTACATGATTGTTACTGGGAGCCTATGGGGGCTCTGTGGTCTACCTCCCTGAATTCCATGGTATGTCTCTGCATAATTAGAGTGTTCATTTCACTAGAACGGATAGTAATCTGTATGTAATAAGGGGAAATGATATGTCGCTGTACCATATTCTCGTGTTATATCCCTTTGCCTTTCACCTGATTACTCTATGGCACCTTGCACCCATAAATGAGGCGTAGGGTGGTTATGTGTACCTACTAAATATGTGACTGTATACTGTATTATGATTGTATGTTCAGTTTTCCTACGTTTTTGGAAAATAAAAAATTATTACAAAATAAAAACAGGGAACACTGCCTCAGGTTGTTGCTCTTGTAACATATGGAGTTTGCTTCAGATGGCCCCACTTCTAACCTCTTAGATGAATCTGTCCATCAGGATTCCATCTGGGTTGGGGAACACTTCAAGATCAACCCACTGAATTGCTTGGTGGTCCTCCTGCAAGCTGAGGGCATAGTCACGGAGGGTCTCATCCTCCCCCTGTACCCTCAAGAAGAATTGAACCATCGATGTCAACAGACTCTTGGAATTGAAGATATGATACAACTTTCTGAAAATATGTTCTGCAGTTGCTTTCTCTTCACCTGGCCAGGAGGATGCCTCCTGTTGGGCCATACCTCACAGCTGTCCTATCAGGATCTCTACTCCCTGAGTTTCAGGGAGATTGTACAATCGGAAGAAGGCTTTCATCTTGTCAGTGAACTCATGCAGCCTGTCAGTGTTTGGATCTGTTTCTTCTCCCGTAAAGTATGGGAGCCATGGCATTCAGTACTAGTAGGGAATCATCATCAATGGCATGTTCTAGACTTCTTTGAATGATCCTTCTCTTCTTCTTCTTCTTCTTCTTCTTCCAGGGCAGTTCTCTTCTCTCCTCTTGCAGCCATCTTGGTATGGGTAGCTTCAAGCTTTGGACTCCTTGATGTTTCTTATCTTGTCGACTACACCAAGTGCTTGTAGGGGACTGAAGCTCCAGTGGAATAGGGTTTGAGTCTCTAAAAATTCAGGATAGGCCAGACAAATCTGGAAGAGAGGCAAGAAGCTTACTAAGGGACCAAGATGCAAAAAGTTTATTTACAATGGACATGAGGAACAACAGGATAACTGTCACACAAAGACGGTGGTAATTGACTTTAGGGGTGTGGATTTCAGGGGGATGGAAAGGATCCTTAAGGGTCATTTGGATGGGATAAGGCCAGACATGGATGCTGACAGTTGATGGGAGATCAGTAGAAGTGGGTACAGGAGGCTACCAGGTCCTGTGCAAGAGAGAGGTGCAAATTCGGTAAGGCCAGAAAACCCTGTTGGTGGACCCAGGAGGTGCAGAAGGTGGTGAGGGATAAAAGAGCAGCCTAAAGGCACTTCAAGCACTCAAGCAGCAAAAGGGTTCAGAGGGAGTATGAACTGATGGCCAGGAGGGTCACCAGGGTGGTGAGAGTGGCTAAGGTGAGGAAGGATCAGAACTTGGCCATGGAGATCAGGAGGGGGAACAAGGGGTTCTTTAGATACATTGGAGGAAAAAGGAAAGCAAGGGGGCAGAGCAGCAGGATTAGGACAGGGAGGATGGGCACGGGATGTGGAGGAGCAGGTGAAGGTACTAAATGAGTACTTTGCCTCAGTTTTTACCAGGGAAGATGGGGGGGTTAGGTCTTTTGGGGGGAGAGGGGGTAAACCAGGGGAAGGGGTGGGAACCTTAGAGATCAGGAGCCCTGACGTGTCTTGGGAGAGGGAAGGGCCATCACTGTCAGGTAGGGGGATGGCAATACAGGGAACAAAGGGGGAGGATGTGGAGGTTGAAATCCCAGTAGAGAGAGTGAGGGAAGCTCTCTGGTCCCTTCGGACAGAGAAAGCACCAGGGCTGGATGTCATACATAACAGGGTGCTGAAGGAACTGGCGGATGTCCTGGCGGCCCCCCAGTGGAGCATTTCAACATCTTTCTGAAGACAGGGTGGGTACCCCAAGACTGGAGGGTAGCCAGTCACGTGATGCAGAGGATCAAATAGCAGCCTGAACCACTAGCTTCCACTTCTCCTCTTGAAAAACCTCTCCAAATTATCTTAAATTAAATCATTTGCATCCTACCCAATTCCTTTAAACATTGGAGGCTGTGGAAGGAAAGCTGGTAGCTAAGGATGGACGCTGAGATCAATATCCTTCCTCCGAAACACACCCCACCACCTACACCCGAGAAGGCCTCCAAAAAATCCAGGGCCCAAAATTCTGGAACGGATCAGCTAGTTACTACACCACTGGGGCCTGTCTCGCTTACGGAAGAGCAGTTCCTCTCTGAAATGATATCCTTCAAGGATGAACTTAAATCAATTACTTAAGAACTAAAATCTATTAATGTGACAATTGAAAATCTCTCTAAATGCACCAGTGACACTGAAGCCCGGATTACTTCACTCGAAAAATGGTCTGGCCACATAGATCCCGAGCTGGTGGCTATGAGACAAAAAACAGCACACCTGGAATCCAGATTGGAGGATTTAGAAGGCCGGAGCCATTGCAACAATGTGTGATTATTGGGCTCCCTGAAAAGGAAGAAGGTTCCGACCTCATAGTTTTCACACAGAAGGTGGTGCAGAAATTGGCAGGACCTTCCCCCTACAGTGCTACATATTCTATCGAGAGGGCACATAGGGCACTTCAATCCATACCATCACCTGGCTCACAACCTTGCTCCTTCATCTTCAGGTTCCTGAATTATCTTGAATGCCAGCATTTTCTGACTTGCATCAAAGAACTCCAAGAGGTAACCTGGGAAGGGAAGCCTATAAGAGTAGTCCAGGACCTCCCTGTTTGGGTGCAACAAAAATGTGCAGCTTTCCATCCAATTGTGGTTAAAATAATTGTGGCTGACCTTAAATTTAAGATGGGCTACCCAGCCCAGCTGCAAATCTACATTAAAGATGCATGGAAGGTTTATGAAACCCCCGAGAAAGCCCTGCAGGACCTGAGTTCCCTCCTCCCACATCTCTTCACCAAAACATGAAGGGAATCCATGCTTCAATTAGTAATAGCCGTGGTGAAGGGGAAATGCACTGAATTGTTTGAATGTTTCTGCATTTCAAGATTTTGCTATTCTAGATTTACATTTATCAGTTTCTGTGGTTATTTCTGCACTTAGTAGATGGAGTGGGCATCCAAAGCACTGTAATCCTGATCCTCCCTCCTTCCACCAAAGAGCTTTGCTGGAACTTTGACTGACACTAATTAAGACCCTAGCCCCTGAAGTTTACCTGGGATGTAATCAGGAAGATTGGGTCCTAGAGCTTGGGGTCTCCTTCGGAAGCGGACTGATTGACAGTCGGGAAGGGCTCAGGATCAGTGCTGGCTATGTTGTCAACCCTGCAGGGAGGACTAAGTACATTTTATAGCTTGAAGGACCAGTGGAATCAAAAAGAGCGATCTGCAGCACCATCTAGTAACCAAAGAGCATATAACATTTTTATTTCTTCCCATTATGCAATCTCCTCAGTAATGGGCTCCTGCACCCAATTTTATGGTTTAATTCAGTAGTTTAATGACGGTGCAGCCATACAATCCTACCCAGCCTCAGCAGCAACTATCATGGTACCTGGCTGCTCTTTTCTGATCAGGTTTGTTCTCAAATAAAGGAATTACACAGTTGCCTATTTTCTCAGCCACAGTCAGATCTCTGAGGTGACAGTTGCATATTTGGTTTATTCCTCAGTGGTCACAAGAAGAGTTTACTTCATGATCTTTCAGATTGTCATGTCTCAGCCTTCCGAAAAGAGACTCTTTTACCCATATTTTCTTTGCCTTTACAACAGGGTTTTTTGTGATGGGGCCACTAAGTACGATACCAGGGAGGGTACAACATGTTTATTCTGGGATTTCCCCTTCGAAGTTTTAGCCATTTAGTAATCTAACCTATACTTCGTAATGTTTCCTGGTAATTAAAGAACACCCTCTGTACCTAAGCTCCCTCTGATGTGACTGGCTCCAGCAAACGAGAACTGAGTGGAAGGACTGGCTCCCTTAGGAGGAAGGACAATGGAATAAATGGGGAGGACATTTTCTTTTTCAGGCTATCAGAATTGAAGATGCTAAGATGTTTTCATATTACACTTGTTCTAACTACTATCTGACTTGAAGTTTGTAACTGAACAGAAGGGGATATAAGAGGAGGGAGGAGGAGGGAGCGGAGGTATCTGCATTTGGCACAGGATCATCATGAGCCGTAATGAGTATTGTTTAGGGAGAGCGGGGGTTTGGGGAGCATTAATTTTTATTTCTGGGATCCAATTCTTTACAAATTTGGTCCACTTAGGGATGGGAGGGTGTTTAAGGGCTGATGTTGGGATAACTGGGGAGGGAGAAAAGTGGCGATTTCTAATCCTTACAGAGATCAGTTCCATCATAGAGAATCCTTTCTGCTTTTGACAGGAAATCCAGATGGCTAATGCATACACATTTGCCACATGGAATGTAAGGGGAGCCCGACAGAAAGTGAAAAGGTACCAAATTATTAAACATTTGCACCACATGACAGGGGGCATAACTTTCTTACAGGAAACTCATCTGCTGGAGAGGGAAGGAAACTTGCTCCTGAGACACCAAATTGGTCAATCATTTGCTGCTGGGGACAACTCAAACAGTAAAGAAGTGGCTATCTTGTTTACTCGTGGAGTCCCTTTTGTATGCCTCCAACATCTGGGGGACCCCAGGGGAAGATTTCCCTTTCTTAGGGGCCTCCTAGATCAAGTGGAGGTTCTGTTGGGCTGTCTTTATGGTCCCAATTAGGATTCCCCCGCTTTCTTTGCTGATCTAATTCCAGTGTTGTCCCTTTTCCTTTCTCTCCCTATTATCATTGAGGGGGATTGGGATCTCACATTTACGCCTGACTTGGACAAGTCAGGTACAAGAAGAGCAGGGTTGTCCCCAGCACAGCATGCTCTAAGGGAACTGTTGGACTCTTTAGGCCTCTGTGACCCATGCAGAGTACTCCACCCAGAAGCCAGAGAGAACACTTTTCATTTTCCTGTCCATGGAACTTCATCAAGAATAGATTACTTTCTTCTCAGCAGAGCTTCCATGAGAGGAGTAGTGGGATCCAGAATAGCTTCCGGAGTAATTTCAGATCACTCCGTACCTTGGCTTAAATTTACTTTTACACCCCTATAATAAAAAGACACAATCTGGAAGCTTAATAATCAGTTGCTTAAAGAAGAAAATGTAGTTAAGCATATCAATGACCAGATAGATATATATTCTGTTGCCAATCTGAACTCAGTGGGTAAACCTGATTTAGAGTTGGGGGGCATTAAAATGTTTTCTCTGTGGGGTTTTCATCAAATTAGCCTCTATCAGGAAGCATAAGAGGGAAGAAGAGTCAGAGACCTTACTTAAAAAAATTAGGGAGATAGAGAGCACTCTGTCACCGACAACCCTGAACCTTATCGGTCAGGAACTCCTGTTATGAAGAAATCAGTATGCAGAACTTTTAAGAGAAAAAGCTGAATTCTCTATTCTGAGAATTGGGACTCGATATGCTGATCAAGACGAGAAGGCAGGGTGTTTACTAGCCCTCAGGTTGTGAAAACAGGAAGCCTCAAGACTAATCAACAGTATCATGGCTATGTCGGATGAGTCTGTCAAGACTGTTCCCAAGGGAATAGCTTCTGAATTTGAACAATATTACAAAATGGTATATAGTAAAATATAGTAAAATGGAGGGTGCTCCTGCCCAACATAGGGTGGAAGAATACCTAACTAGTATAACACTCCTGGTACTTACAGAGGAACAAAAGAACTTACTAATTTGTCCAGTCCCAGATACTGAGATTTTAGGGGCAATTTGAGCACTCCCTGCTGACAAAGCTCTTGGCCCAATGGTTATTCTCCTAACTTTTTTAAGTGTTCAGAGAGACTTTAGTTTCCTGGCTGTCGAGGCTATTCAGAAGTCTTCTCTATAGGGAAACTTCAGATAGATCCCTTCTGGAGGCCTTGATGGTAGTTACACACAAATCGGATAAGAAACCAGACCATGTCTCCAGCTACAGGCCCATCTCCTTATTAAACTACTGTATGATATTAAAATTCTTGCTAAGACATTAGCTGACAGGCTTAGCAAGGTTCTACCTACCCTAATCAGGGCTGAACAGGTTGGATTTATGGCTACACACTCATCAGCAGATCACATAAGAAAATTAGCCCATGTATGCTCTGCGTCCAAGGAATCAGATTCTCCCTCAGTCCTGGTATCCTTGGACACAGAGAAAGCTTTCAATAGAGTGGGCAGGCAGTTCTGTTCTGTATTCTGTTCACTAAAGAGGTTTGGGTTCCCAGAGCAGTTCATTAGTTGGATTAGAATCTTTTATTCCTCCCCAAGTGCTTGCACATATTGTAATAGGGTTCTCTCTCCTTCTTTCTCTTTGTATTCAGGAACCAGACAGGGATGACCCTTGTCTCCACTTCTTTTCAACCTCTGTCTTGAGCCCCTGCTTGCTAAGATGAGAGAACCCCGCTATCTGGGGAATCCAAATAGGGACTTGGGAGCTGAAATTTTCAGCGTTCGCTGATGGACATCTTCCTACACTTATCATACCCCAGTGACTCCATTTCAGCAGTATTGGACACCATTAACGAATTCATTACCTTTTTGAATTATAAGCTCAACTTGGGGAAAACGGTGGTCATGCCACTGAATGACAGAGTACTCAAGACTAGTTTAACTGAATTGGGACTAGCCTGGACCCCTAACAAGCTTAAATACCTAGGGACACTACTCTCCAGAAGAGAGGCGGATTTGAAACAATTTAACCTAGACAACTTAGTTCAGATAATTTAGCAGAAACTTCACCGGTGGAAGACTTTACCTCTGTCTCTCCGGGGGTGAATAAACTTAATTAAAATGAATGTTTTCTGATCTGCAGCTTACCTTCTCTTTTCTACCCATATGGTTACCTGCTTTCTATCCCATGCATTCTTGACTTCACCTATTGTTGTTGCCCCTACAATCTCTGCAGGGAGGCTGTTCCAGGCATCCACCACCCATTCTGTGTATAAAAATACTTCCTTATGTTACCTCTGAGTCTCTCCACCTCCAATTTCATACTGTGACCCCTTGTTCTTGCACTTCTCTTTTTCTGAAAGATGCTTACCTCTTGAACCCTGTTTATCCCCTTGAGGTACTTGAATGTCTCTATCATATCCTTGTTCTCCCTCCTTTTCTCAAGGGTATACATACTGAGGTCTTTCAGTCTTTCTTCATATATTTTCAGATGCATTCCTTTCACCATTTTTGTTGCCCTTTTTTGTACCACTTCCATTCTGTCTATGTCCTTGCTGAGATATGGTATCCAAAACTGAACACAGTATTCCAGATGTGGCTTTACCAATTGTCTGTACAGTGGTATCACCACCTCCTGTTTTCTGAAGCACTTGGTGATCCTCTGTGATGCTTGGTGAGGAGCTGGGCTCTCCTGTTCAAATAGATGGTTTCCTAGATGATCCAACGCAATGACCAGTGGGAGGTCCCTAGAACACAGGCCACCTCCCAAAAAGAATACTACTGATGATGCTATCCTCAGCGCAGTCTCTGCAGAGTGGCACTGGTATATGCACAACTTGTGCACAGGTGCCAAACTGAGAAAATAGTGATGCACAACATCAACTGAGGTCCCTCACTCTTGAGCCAGGGTGACCCCCTAAGCTGACTCACTTCTGGATACCTAACTAGCGACTCTCTACACTTACTCCCACAGGACTGATACTGGAACCCATGGCAGAGATTTGAAGTGGGTTGACGTCGCTGGAGGCAGGTCTGCTGAAGATGGAGGAGTGATCTGGGATCCCCCTTAGGTCAGCATTGAGTGCAGAAGAAACTGGTGCTGGTGCAAGAGGCAAAGCTGGACATCAAGTACAAAGGAGACACAGTACAATAACACAGTTCAGGTTGAAAGCAATGCAGTTCAGTTCTTAGGCAAAAGGGTTCAGTCTCTAGGGGGCACTAGACAAGATACAGCACAGTTCAGTTCAGGTGAGGCTCAGGATCCATCAACATAACTCCATGGGCAACCTAGGGCCATCAGACATTTCCCACCCAAGAAGGTACTATGCCTCTAAATATCTTTCCCTTTCTCTAGCTGCTTCAGTAGAGACCCCTCTAGGGACAGAGCCACCCCCTAGTTAATATTTAGAAGGGCCTTTGTGCCTGTTCCTTTGGGGCTTTAAACCCAGGACCCACCTACCTAGTGAATAACTATAAGGGCCTCTGCTGCTGACCCTGTCCTTTTAACATGTATGAGGGCCCGGACCCTCACAGCTAGCTCCTGCCTCCCAATAGTTTTCTGTTGGTCTTTGTTCCCTGGCCCTTCCCCTGCCCCTCTGCTCCTGGTGCACTCATTTAAATGGGCTACAGCACAATGCCCCATCCTCTAAGTGGTTTCCCTGGTGCTGGAAGGTGCAACAATACCCAAGAGGCTCCTAACCCACTGTGCCCCCCCCACTAGTGCCAGTTGGTGACAAGTCCCAGCCAAGACCTAGGGGCCACTAGGCCCCACCTGTCCCATTACTTTGTCCCTGGCACCGATTGTACACCAACCTTGTCCACTCAAGGCTTCTAACCCATAGTGCTCCACTCTTTTCTTTGTGTGGGTGCTCTGGCCATTACTGCTGCTTTCTTCTCCTTATAGTGCATGCAGCATGAGATATCACCAAAATCGGGCTCATGGCCCACTCCTCATCTGGCCAGGGATGGCCGCTGTTGCTGAGGAATCTGCTGAGGCATCCGGGGCGGTGGACATGGAGCTGTGCTACCATCCAGCTTCTTTGCTGCTCCTGAGGCTAGAAAGGTGAAACTACAGGGTCTGGGATGCTTGTTGCCACCCCAGAATCACCGCTGCACACCTTGGTCTGCCACTGAAAACTGCCTCTGCCACTGCTGAGGACTCGGAGGGATGGATGAATCATGTTGGGGAGGTGCCACTCCCACCCAACTGACTGATGCTGCCATGGTCTGCGCTGGAGGGGAGCAATACCAGAGGAGCCATAGGTCATATGGAGATAAGTTCAGGTGTCTGTGCTCCCTGCCTCCTGCACCCTGCCAGTCAAGCCACAACTCCCCATTCCTAGCCACTCCCCAGGCCCTTTTCTAGGGCAGGGGAAGTCCTGGCTGGCAGATTTGGGATCAGGCCTTTCATGCCTGGGGGGGTCTCCTGCCAGGGCTATGTCCTGCCCTCAGCCCACTCGGCAACCAAAGGTGTGAAATTCATGTATCAGGTTTCAAGTTTATTGTTCAGCTTTTGGCCTTTACAAACATTTAAAATACAAGGTTCATAAATAGCACCAACTTGCACAGTTACATTGAAAGTGTTAAGTACCTGTAATATATTGTTACAAGACATCATAGAATCAGCAATAGGTTCTGTTTATATAACAAATTATCTCTAAGGACCACACTCAAATGTGCACACTCTCATGTGCAGTACCAATTAGAATATAGCATTGAATAATCTGAAAATGCAGAAAGGTCGGCAAGATTACAATCAAGGTATAGGTTAATGTAATTTTAGATCATCATTTTAAAGGTACTGTATATATGATAATGATGTAAAGATATGGGAAACACAACAGTCTGCCATAATATCTGACTAATCAGCTAGTCATACAATTCACAGAAAAAGGGAAATCTCAGACATATACAACAACATCTGAAGATTTAAGCATTTATCCATAAATGCCACAAATAATCTATCTAAGTATACCAATGTAATATTCAGAAACAAGAACTAGGAAATAAGGAGACAGAGGAGGCAATAATCTTTAGCAATCCAGAAATGGGAGTGAACAGGCCCTGGAAGGGTTCGGGTCTGGTTACTTACATACCCATCCAAGTATCGTGCTCATAATCTCAACATTCCAAAATCTAAGAACTATCAAATATTGGAAAAAAGACAATTTGTGGCAAAAAAAAAGAAGTAAGTCTCCTCTGTCCCCTATAGAATATAATTGTCTAAATCATTATTTACAGTTTCAAAGATGGCAAAAAGTCAGATAACCTGCTTAAAATTGACACCTCAAGTATTGTACAACACTGGAATTAATTGATCCAAGAGAAGACTGAGGTCAGCAAGCATAGGGCATAACCAATCACCTTTTTTCTTTGAATTAGTAGGTTCTTAAATTGGATAGGCCCCAGAGGAAAACCACAAAAAAGTTGTTATACTGTATCTGTTACGGCACTTATTATTATTCTATCTAATGTGCTGTTGAGATGTATACCCAAATCCAGGCCCAGATTCATCTGGTATGTGGAGTGGAGATGCGTATTTTAAAGGGGACTTTAACATAGTGCATTTTAATGTTAGAGGTATAAAGGGGAAATTTGACTCCATTAAAGATTGGGTGAGGGAAAATCAGCCCCAGATTATTGTTATGACAGAGACGTGGTTAAGTTAAAGAGTTAGTGATGCCACCATAGAACTAGAACATTATAAAATGTTCAGAAAGGATAGAAACAAGAAGGGTGGAGGTACCTTAATCTATGTAAGCTCTGTGTTAGAAATCGGGGAGAATGAGGACATCCCTGCGGAGGGAGGATTAGAATTGCTACCCATTGTAATAAAATTCCTGTATGTAAAATCTATTTTATTAATGGGAATTTATAAACCACCTAAAGTTAAAAATTAGATCCTTCTGCAGTTACAAGGGTACGGCATGGAATATAGGGACATATGTTAAATTCTTTGGTTAGGGGATTTTAATGTTAGTTGGGCCCAGATAAATCCTACTCATCCCCTAATTGAATTATAGGAGGTGTTGGGACTAGTTCAAATAATATAGGACCCAACTAGATTGAACATGAAACAGTTACAGAATTCCACAATCCTGGATCTTATATTTACGAATCGTCCGGAAGTTTATGGGCAAAAAGGGGTTTTGGCGGATGCCTTTTCAGATCATCATGTTATTTTTGCTACACGTAAGAATATGAAGGTGTTGCATAATCCTACTTTTGTAACTTGGAGAATCTTTAAAAGCTTTGATTATGTGAATTACACTACATGATGGATTTAGAAAGCAGGAATTGGGATAGAATGACATTGATCCCTGAGGTTTCTACGGTCTGGTCTTATTTTCAACAGGAGTTCCTTGATATCTGTAATTACCATGCCCCTTTAAGATGTAGGAAGGTTAAGGCTGTAAATGCTAAGTGGTATAATGCTTCCTTACATAAATTAAAGATAGCAAGGAATAAAAGTTGGGTAAGAGCCAAACGATCTAGTATGGCCATTGATTGACTGTCTTATAGACAATTAAGAAAGCAATATACTGAGGAACTTAGAAGAGTAAAACAGGAGTATTTTAGGGGAAAATTTTATTTGAATTATAAATCAAATCCAAGGCAGTTTGGGGGTATAGTGTCTAACCGAATGGGAAACAAAAATAGGCAACAAATAAAAAGGATTGAGTGTGAGGGGAAATATGTACCTGTTAGTACAAAAGTAGCTAACATGTTTAATAATTATTTTAATAGTATGGGGATGCAAACCCAAAATCATAGTCCTGGGCAAGTGATTGATATGGGCAAGGTGGGTGTGGGAGACAAGTTAATGGCAAGTGGGTACAAAGTTTTTTCCTTTGGCCACATTTCAGTGGAAGAGGTAAGAAATGAACTGTAAGGTATGGATGTTTCAAAGGTAAAGGGTTTAGATAACATTCCCACTAACTTGCTGAAATTTGTGGCTCCTTGTATTGCATAGCCACTGGCCTATTTATTTAATTATTCACTTGCAACAGAAAATTACCCAGAGGGATGGAAGGTGGCAAAAATTGTCCCAGTTTACAAAGGAGGCTCAAAGAAGGAGATCAGTAATTTTAGACCTATCTCCTTGCTTTCACAAGTCTCTTAGATAATGAAAAAGCTGGTAGCTAGACAGTTAAAAAGCCATCTGGGGGGTAAATTGTTAAATGAGTATCAGTCTGGTTGTTGATCAAAACATAATACTCAGTCTGCTCTGTTAAAAGTGGTGGGGGATATCCAGATGGGCCTGGACAGGAGGAACTCTGTGGGAGCCATTTTTATTGATTTGTCAAAGGTTTTTGACACCTTAAACCATGATGTCTTCCTGTCCAGGCTCCAGGCTCTGGGTATAACAGGACCAGAACAAAAATAGCTTACTACTTATCTTACTGTTTGGGAACAAATGATGGAGATTGGGAAATTCAGGTCTACAGTACTCCCAATTAAGGCAGGGGTACCCCAAGGCTCAATCTTGGGCCCCCTACTTTTAAATATGTACCTAAATGGAATAACATTTTGTGATCCTGAAATTAGATATCACATATATGCTGACAATACCTTGATCTATGTGAAGGGTAGTTCCCTGGATAGTATTAACACAAAGCTTCAGCTTGCTTTTTCTGAATTTCAGGTACTTTTTAATTCTTTGAATTTGACCTTAAATGTAAAGAAAATACAGGTAGTTCATTTTAGGGGTCCAATAACATCATACCCACCTCTAGATATTAGGACCAAAAAGAGAGAGAAAGTAAACAAGTAACAAGCTATAAATATCTGGGTGTATGGTTAGATTTTAGGTTAAAATGGGATAAGCATTTGGATTGTTTACTGAGAAATCTTAGTAGGAAATTGGGAATGCTCTACAAGTTAAAGCATTATACAACTAAAGAGACACAATCAAGGATCATGGAAACTATGATTTTGCCAGTATTGGATTATGGGGATTTGGTTTATGGGGGAGCATCGGAGATGGAGCTCAAAAGGCTGGATGTGATGTACAACAGGCTTGCCCGCTTCATCCAAGATGCCCCCAGAAATAGACACCACTGTGATTTGTATATAGCACTAAATTGGTGGTGTTTGGAGGATAGGAGGAATTTACATTTAACAATTTTCATGGGTAAAATAAATATGAAAAAAGTGGCAAGTTATATTTTGAATATGTTTGTTTCCAGGGAACAAAGAAAGGGACTACGATCTTCTAGAGGTATGCAACATATTATTCCAAAATGTAATATAGGAGTGGGTAGAACTTCCCCCTTATGCAGGGGTCCTAAAATTTGGAACACACTACCTCTAGAAATGAGAGGTGGTGGTGTTCCTAGGATGGTAAAAAAATGGTTTATGGAGTTCATATATAGATTGAAAGCATGCTGTCAATAATTGGTTAAGGGGGAGTTTTTCTCTATTTATAAGAGTAAAGTACATGTTGAAATGTTAGATTTTAGCTAAGGCACTTTAATACAGAAGAATGAATGGAAATCCTGATGTAGTATCTCATCTTTAGGTGGATTGGGTACTGTTGATTAGGTTGAATAAATATTATTTGTATAAATTACAACTGTTATTAATGTATGTATATGGATAGTATTTGTGATTGAGCAATTTGTACATGTTGATTACTTTTTTTTATACAATATCTGATTGTGTTATATTCTTGTTAGTCTCTAAATGTATTATATTCCTTAGGGTGGACCTCCTTGGAAATGAGTTTCTCACTCAATGGAGTTTATCCTATTTCTGTTCATATTGTTATGAATAAGAATAACACATTATACTACTACTACAAGGAGCATATGAATGTAATCAACTTGATGCCATCTTCAACCTTCATCCTACATCTACAGTGCGGAGTTTTAATACCAGGTTGTCTCTGTTTGAAATGTATATAATTTGTACCATAAAGTTCCATTCTGAACCTAGTAAGTTTCCAATCTAAAGGATTAGATAGACAGGTTAAGTAAGGTTCAAGATATTGTACAGTTTTAAGCTGCTTATACCATTTGAAATTTTGAAGAGAAGAAACCAGCAAAAGTCCCTGGAAATGGCAGTATCTCTAACCATTTTTTTATTTGAGAAATAAGTTCAAAATGTGGTCTGTAATAAATATCATATAATAAATGTCCCAAACACAGTGGACAAAAGTTCTCTTTAATAGTTTAACCATTGGACAAGAGAAACCTTTCCTTAAATATTTAGTTTCTTCTTCCAGACATTGCCAAGGCAGCCTCTCATCAGGCAATTGGGAAAGATTAAGAAGAAAATTAGATGCCTCTGTAACAAGAGTAAAGATTGAGAATTGGCTAAGTTTCAATCTTAAAGGAAAGCTGCCCTTAATCATCAACTCTCATTTCAGCTTACTTCCTCAGATTGTTGGCCATAATGAAAAAATGTTTTTCAATTGAACTTTACTGTATTTTATTTTTAAAGTTCATAACCTCCAAACATGGCAGATGCTGTGTGGGTCCATTTTCTATGAAAGTGCGGTGCCACATCACTCGCCTCAATTCAAATGTATTGAGGTCAGTGCTGCAGTGCTGTACTTTCATAGGAAATGGACCTGTGCAGCATCTGCTATGTTTGGAGACTTTTAAAAAATAAAATACAGTAAGTTCTGATTGAAAACTAAATTTTTATTGTAGCCAAAAAACCTAATCAGGGGGTAAAGCTTAGGGGGGTGCTAGATAAAGGATAGCTTTCCTTTAAAACCTCTGCAGGAACCGACTGAGGAACACACAATATATAACAACATATATTGTTTAATACAATCTCCAATGATTTTATATTAGATAAGGCCCAGATTTCAACTGCATATGGCACACTAGTTTTTTTATTTTGGCATTAATAACTGTGAGTATACCTTGAACTGAACCTTTTCCCAACCTACAATTTAATCTTTTAAATGCATTGAATGCCATTTGTAACTTACTGTAGCTTCAGTCAGTGGAAGATGTATATTCCAGCAAAAATTGTCTGAGAATCTTTCTCCCAGGTAATCATAATAATTTTGAGTTTCGATCTTTGAATTTTCCATAAATAGCCTTGGAGTCCATCTATTTCTATCAACAAAAACTACAAATTTGGTGTTATCTATATTAATAATCAATCTGCTATCCTTGCATAATGCAATAAAATTATTAATTTTCCTTTGTAGGTGAAATGATGATATAGAAATCAGTACTATATAGCTTACCTTCCTATTTGACATATTGAGAATGAAATTCAGGAAGATCCAGCTGTTCTAATATAATATTAATGTACAAATTCAATAAAGTGGGGGCAAGAATACATCCCTGTCAGACTCCGAGATTAGTTCTAACAACAGATGTTAATCCTCCAGACTGATTGTACTGTACTCTTACCCAGGTGTTTTGATGTAACCTTATTATAATATCCAACAGAAAGGGGTCTATATTATAAGCTTGCAATTTCTGCCATAAAAATTTCTGGCCAACACTGTCAAAGGCAGACGTGAGGTCTGTGAAAGAACAATAAAGTTTTGATTTCTTAATACGCATGTATTTATAAATAAGATGTGTCAAAATGCAGCAGTGTTGAATAGTAGATCGTCCACTCCTAAAACCATTCTGTGCCTCATTCAATAGCTGGTTTTCATGGATCCAGAACTGTAACCTCTGCAATATTATATTACAAAATACCTTTTGAGATGTATCAATGAGACTAATGGGTGTATACATACTAGGATCAGAAGCTTGATCCTTTGTATATATAGGAAAGATGATACTTCCCTTCCAGCTATCTGCAAAATTTTCTCCTTAGACAAATCTATTAAATACCGCTAAAAAGATAGGAAGCCACCAATCAGAATGTTTTGTAAATGTCAGATAGAATTTGGTCTAGACCCTGAGCTTTATTGGATGTAAATGCAGACAAAATGTGCTTAATTTCCTTCCAATGTATACAGAAAGCCCTTGGTGAGAAATGTAAAAGAGTTTCAGACCTCAGTTCATTGATATTAAAATTTCCAATGTCTTCTGTGTGGGAGAAGTAAGGAGATTGAAAATGCTCCTCCCAAAACTGTGGTGTAATATATGCTTCTGCCTTCCTTGAATATTGATTATAGCCATGGCTAACCAAAGACCAGAAGGCTCTGATGTTTTTGGCTATAACTGTTCTTAATTTGTTCCACATACTTTTCTGGTATTTTTCCTTCTTAAGGTCCAGTCATCGCTTCTATTCCTTCCTTACTTTATTAAGAGAACTAAGATTTTTCCTAGATTTATGTTTTTTACAGTATCCAACATGTCTATTTAATCTATTTTCAGCTATCTGACAGGTCTTATTGAACCATGTTGGACAAATATGCTCCATTACCTTACTGGTTCTAAATAAGGCTTTTATGTAATTATTATTTTTCTAGCCATTTACTGACAGTTTGTTTTTTATCTGATGCTGAAACTGTTTTGTTGCATAAAGCTATTAAAGGATCAAAGTGAAACAGTTCTGAAAATAGACTGATTGCTTCATTTTGCCATCTAATTATTTTAGAATTAATTATTTCCAGATTACTCACATTACCAGCAAACTGGGTAAAGTTATTGCCCATTCTTGGTGTTTAAAAAGTTATAAGTAATGGTGAATGAGCAGAATCAGTATGATCCCAGATCTCAGAGTCAAACAGAGATTTTAAGGCATCCTGATTAACCCAAGCTAGATCAAAAATAGAAGATCCCATATGCCCCATAAATGTATATTAATCCTCTGGATCACCAGGCAAACAACCATTTACAAAACATAAACGCAAGTCCAACATTATTTTATACAATATCTTTTATTTATTTTTTTTATTTTTATGTATTAATTTGTTAACTGGGTTGGGACTCTGGACAAGTCCTTTTTCAGGTCTGATCCGAATACAAAAACAATACAAACAAACAAGGAACCTATATTACACACAACAATTACTTTTTACAAATACAGAAAGACTTTTGCAGTAGAATTTGTTTAATGTTAGCCTTAAAACAGCACAGGGAAGTAATTATGTGAGAAGTTTCAGGAAGACCATTCCAAAAGGAGGGTGCAGCAATAGAAAAGGAGTGCTAACCATATCGATTTTTATGTAATATTGTTTTTAGAAGAATTCCATTAGCTGATCTAAGTTTAGAAAGAGTTAAACAGACAGTTACCAAATCAGATAAGGGAAAAGAACTAAAAGAAAATATGGATTTATGAATTTGACAGACTAAAATATTTCCAATTCTAGCCCTAGGAGACATCCATCCTAACTGAAAATATAAATCAAAATGATGTGTTCTTAGTGGGACAGCCAAAATAAGCCAACAAATATTGTTTTATGCAGTAGCCAAAACATTATACTGAATGCAATTCAGATTTAAATATCAATAATGTACATAATCAAAATGGGTAAGTATAGATCCAACAGCTATTGATTTCCTTGTCTCAACAGAAAAAAAAAGAACAAAATTTGTAGAGAATGCCCAATTTCTGGTTTATTACTTTATTAACATTTTTGACCTGCAAGGAACAGGATAAATTAACATCAAGCCAAATGCCTAAATATTTAAATTGAATCACCTGTTCTATTGCTACACCCTCCAAATCTGAGATCCCTAATTTAGGTCTATCCTTCAACATAGCTGATGGAACCACATTACTCACTTGCTTCTACTACTGCTCCTACTTTCGGGCAGTATTCACAAAATGAAAACGCAGGCGCCCAGCAAACAAGTAAGGCAAAAACAGAAACAATTTATACTGGAAAAGCTCCTTAGACTACTCTTGCTTCTCCTTCTCCTGATGTCTGGCAATGTGCATCCCAACCCTGGCCCTCCAAAGACCCACAATGCTAGATAGCATAAAACTTCAGGTCTCGTGTTCTCATCGCTAAACATCTGCAGACTCCACCCAAAAATGGGCAGTCTCAAGGCCTGGGTCTCTCAGCACCACCCTGATGTGAGATCTGTTGTGGAAACATGGCTTTCCCCGAAAATACCAGATACTGCCATATGTCTGCCTGGCTACACCCTGTACCAATAGGACTGGCACTCAAAAAGAGGTGGAGGATGTTTCATTTACACCAGAAATACATTCCAGGGATATGTCATACCCCACCACCCAGCAATGACAATCTCCAGATACTACCCATCAAACTAATGCTAGGAGCACACAACACAGTGCTCACCCCATTGTCCATATACATCCCACCTAAGCAGACCATGTCTGATATCAACCACCTACTGGACTACATCAGCACATTGAGCCTAAACACTGAAACAATGCTGTTGGGAGACTTCAAAATCAACTGGGCCTCACCTGCTGCTAACACCATCAATGATACCCTTGACACAATCCACTTCTCCCAACTGGTGGACGTGCTAACTCAAACCAATTACAATATGGGCACCAGCACACTTCTGAACTGGGTTGTCTCGAACCACCCTTCCCACATCACAGATCTCACTGTGCTCCCTGACTCATTGAGTGACCACTCCCCTGTCAATTTCCTCTGGAACAACTACCAGAAACCCCTTGCCAGAACCGTAAAAAACTGTCTACTCCTAAAGGGCCACTTCCACAGCTAAAGGACAACCTAAAGCAGCAGGACTGGTCAGACCTGTATGGAACCATGTACAGCATGTAGACACTGCACTAGATCTCTTTATCTCAAAATTCAGTGCGGCCTGTGACAAACAAGCTCCCATCACAGAGAGAAAAAACAGAGGACCTATAAATCCCTGGATTACCCTGGAACTACTGGCCCAACTAAAAGCAAAAGACCAACTCTGGCAAACAGCGTGGGCACATGGCACACTAACTAACATCCAAAGGTATAAAAAGTCCTGCAATGAGTGCACAAAGGCAGTTCGTGATACAAAAAGCAAATTCTACAAGGAAGTGCTCACTAACACCTGGAATAGCAGCAGACCATTCTGGGCAAATCTAAATGATTTTACCAGGAAGGACCCTAAAATAGCCCCAGCTATGCTAAATGTTGAGAGCTTCCTTACCTTGGACCCTCTGCTCATCGCTAATTCTCTGAACCTTGCCTTCTCGGATCTCAGCAGTGAGCTCCCAATGAACTTCTTCAATACCCCTGCCCAAGGGGTCAGTGAGAAGACCCCGGCATGACCAAACTGGTCACTCTTCCATTTCAAACTGGTCTCCAAAGCCGCTGCTAGAAAATGCCTTAAAAAAGCCCTTGGCAAATCAAGGCACAGTGGGGAGTCTCTGAACCTAAAATTTGTTCGACTAACACTAGACAAAGTCCTTGGTCCACTGGCAAAGATAATTAGCTATGCCTCAGCCACTCCAAAATCCCCCAAATCAGGAAATCTGCCACAATCACCCCGGTACACAAAAATGGTGACCGGTCTCTTCAAAACAACTATAGGCTGATCTCTATATTCACCTCACTCTCCAAGGCTCTTGAAAGGATTGTGGCTGACCAGCTGGTGGAGTTCTTCAATCAATATCAGCTCCTATGCCCAGAACAGCATGGTTTCTGAGCCGGCCATAGCACCATCATGGTTCTCCTGGAATTTACTGGATTCATACATAGTGCTCTTGACAAAGGGCACATTGTAGGGGTGGCCTTTGTTGACCTATCAAAGGCATTTGACATGGTCAATCATGCTTTACTCCTTGAACAGCTCTCAGATATAGGGTTAGAAACTAGAAACCATAGCATAGCTTTGTAGCTACCTTAGCCTGCAATCACAGCATGTAAAGATTGGGGACATTTGATCAGAAAGTTGACCGGTCAGATCATGTGTACCACAAGGATCCATACTCAGTCCATTACTCTTCAGAGTCTTCCTAAACAACCTCCCGGCTGCTTGCAATAGCCACATGCTCCTCTATGCAGATGATGCGGTGATCTTTACTAGCAACCTTGACACTGCACTTCTGGAATACAACCTCCAGAGTGGCTTCACAGTGGCTGAAAAATTATTCAAAGAGCAAAAACTGGTCATGAACCATAAAAAGACCCAGACCATGCTCTTCGCCTCTGCCCAAAACAAGCTAAAATGCTAACCCCTGGCAAATCAGAATGACTCCGGTAACACCCTGGAACTAGTCCCCCATTTCAAGTACCTGGGAATCACACTGGACACTGCCCTGTTTTACATACAGCACATTGACATCACGGCCAAATCCATTAACACCAGGATCGGTATCCTGTATAGGCACAGACATTGCTTGACCTATGAAGCTCTGAACTTGGCAATTAACAGTTCACTCATCACCTTGATTGACTACAGCCTGTCTATGGCTCTGCTACTGACACAGCACTCCAATGCCTCTCAACAGCTTTCAAGAAAGCCTGCCGTCTGCTCACTAATGCCCCAAAAGCCACCCATACCTGTGAGCTTTATGTGCAATCAGGCTAGCTTGAATTGAAGGACAGAATATTTTATCAAGCCTGACTACTCACAAAAAAGATCTCACTAAACTTACTACCTCAAGGAGCTCTGAGCCTTCTGTCACCACCTATACATGCCAGGCACACCAGGAGCTCGACTACACAAATATTCCATGTGCCTAGGTGCCGCACAACTATGGCCCAGCAATCCTTTGCTCACCTGGCCCCTCTGTGGACAAAATGTCTACCACCTGACATCACCGGAGCCACAACCCTTGGTTCCTTTAAGTGCAAACTCTGTCAGCACCTCACCGATAATAGTACCTGTAGGTGCCCCAACTAGTCTGTGCCCACAGCTTTAGTCTGTCTCAACACTCCCAACTGAAGGAGCTGCAGATAGTTGAAGGAATTAAGAAGGTGGAAAAGGCTTTCTTTCACTATAAAAGTGAGAAAAGGGACAAGAAGAAAAGGATTGTTGAGCTTAAGAAAGGGGTGAAGTAGGTGGAGGATAATGGGGGGAAAGCAGAGATACTAAATGAATACTTCTGTTCTGTCTTCACCAGGGAGAAGGATGGACCAGTGCCTTCAGGAGGGAAAAGAGGAGCAGGGGAAGGGGAACACAGGTGTGATAGAGGAGGATAGAGTGAGGGAGGGGCTGCTGGCATTGAAGGTGGACAAATCACCAGGCCTGTACACAGTACATCCAAGGGTACTAAAGGAACTGGCTGAAAAGCTGGCAGGGCCACTGGCAGACCTATGTAATAGTTCACTAGAGTCAGGTGTGGTACCACAGGATTGGAGAATAGCACATGTAGTGCCTCTCCACAAAAGTGGTCCCAAGGAGGACTCGGGGAATTACAGACCAGTCAGTCTGACCTCCATTGTGGGCAAGCTCATGGAGATCATACTAAAGGAAAGGTTGGTGGAATATCTAGAGGAGCATGGTCTCCAGGATGAGAGGCAGCATGGGTTCGTGGGGGGGAGGGGGAGATTGTGTCAAACAAATCTGATTGACTTCTTTGACTGTGTCACTAAGACAGTAGACAGGGACCAAATGATAGACATCCTCTATCTTGATTTCAGCAAGGCTTTTGACTGTGCCCCACAATAGGTTGATCAGGAAGTTGGTGGATCTTGGGATTGGGGAAAATATGGCCAGATGGGTGGAAAACTGGCTGATGGACAGAACCCAGAGGGTGGTTGTGGGGGGAGAGTTATCTGGCACTAGAGAGGTAATCAGTAGGGTCCCACAGGGCTCAGTGCTGGGGCCGGTGTTGTTCAGTGTCTTCATCAATGACATTGGGGATGGCATTAAGGGCAAAATATGCCTATTTATGGATGACACCAAGCTCTGTGGGAGAGTGGACTCAGCTGAAGGGATACAGGACCTACAGGAAGACCTGGAAAAGCTGGGGAGGTGGTCCAGGATGTGGCAGTTTGGCTTCAATGCCAATAAATGCAAAGTTATGCATATTGGAGCCAAGAATCTCAGGACAGATTACGATCTGGGTGGAGTCCGAGTATCTGTATCAGAGGAGGAGAAGGACCTGGAAGTGATGATCACTAGTGACCTGAAGCACTCCATGCAGTGCAAGAAAGCAGCAGCAAAGGCAAACAAGATGCTGGGATGCAAATCTAGGGGGATCAGTAGCAGGAGAGCAGATTATACTGCCCTTGTACAAATCACTGGTAAGGCCACATCTAGAGTATGGAGTTCAGTACTGGTGCCCACACTTCAAAAAAAGACATTAACCTGCTGAAGAAGGTCCAGAGGAGGGCTTCAAAGATGATAGCAAGTCAGCAGGGCAAGGCATATGAAGAGAGGTTGAGGACACTGAACATGTACTCTCTGGAAGGCAGGAGAGAGAGAAAGGGGACATGATTGGGACCTTCAAGTACTTGAAAGAGCTAAATAAGGTTGATAAAGAGAGTCTCTTGAAGCTGAGTGGCAGCTGTAACACGAGGGGGCACAGTCTTAAGCCAAAAGGTGGGAGGGTTAGGAGGGAGGTCAGAAAGCACTTCTTCACAGAGAGGGTGGTGGCACTTGGAATGTGCTGCCAGAAGAGGTCATTTCATGAGCATCCACTCATAGGTGTCATCCAAGACTTCAATAAATAAAAAAATTAAAAAAAATCATGGACTTTTTTTTTTATTCAAAATCAAGGCATTTCCCTGACACCATAAACAGACATTTAAAAAATAATTTTGTAAAATCCTATTCAAATCTGATAAGGAACTAGACTGAGAAAGTATTATCAGGTTATCAGCATAACGTATCATGTCATAGGCAGTGCACTGAACTGGTAGCCGGTTTATAAATAAAGTAAATAACAGGAGGCCCATTACAGACCCCTGAGGTACTCCATAGCTCAAGGAAATTCTGTGACCCAATTCACACAAATTGCTGATGATTCGACAAATAATCATTAACCCAAGTCACTACATTTGATGAAAAACCAATAGCTTCTAACTTTTCAAGTACAAGTTCATGTTCAATCAGATCGAATGTTAAAACCAATTTTAAAAACCTTACATCCACCTCCCCCACCACCTCAGTCACTAGACTTGTCTGGTAATGTACACAGGAGTTTAAAAATATCCTGACACTTACCCACTCTAAAATAACATTTGGATTTGTCAATTTGGCTAGTCTCTGCCCCAGCTGTTCTCTTATGTGTTTTTGACTTATAGCCAGAGTAGTCCAAAAATTTACAATAAAATAGGCCAGCAATTTCTGTCTGGTCAGTAATCATAACATCATTTACCAATAATTTATCAACCGAACTCTATGACCTTGGAGACAATAAAGAATTTACATTTGCCCAAAACTTTCTAGAATTAGATAATGTATGGTTCCATGTCAATGCAGAGCAATCAATTACCACACATCTATTTGTCATATATCAATAGCGCACTTTGCAAATCTCTCACAGACCAGAACAGCTCATAACATAGATGCAAGTGGCACATAGCACATAGCAAAATTTGATCATACTCTACCTGTGGTGACCCTCATAACTGACTCCTACACAGATGCTGCATCCTTTGTTGAACAGGTAGGCATTGATATTTCATATTCTGGCAGATGTTGTTCTGAATCAAATGCCTCTCCTAATATTTTGCCAGTTTGGGAATATGTTTGCAATGGATCCCACTGAGTGACAGCTTCAGTAGATGATGGTAAAAAAGTCATGCCGGTTTCTGAATTTGACATTCTGTATCCACTAGAGACTGCTCAACAGGAAAGTAATGCGATCCCAGGCTGTGACTTGAGAACATGAGCCTCTCTTTCCATAGCAGGTGCCATACAAGTCATTTGTCATCTCATGTATGTACAGTAGAAGGTTCCAACTTAAACAAAATACAGCAAACCCAGCCTCCGAAGTGGTAAAACACACACACACACACACACACACACACATCATAAAAACAGTATCATTTCATAACAACCAGTGCAGGTCTATTTATAGTAAAATCACTCCTGAGTGCTTCTAAATGATGTTGTGTGGAGAGGCTGTCTCGGCTCCTTTTTATGAGCCTGAATTTCTATTAGATCCATTCTTCTGTGCTGTAGGAATTTATTTTAGTCTACAGAGCAAAGTGATTTATTTATAGCAGTCACTTTATAATGGAGCTGACTTTAGTTGTTTTATTTATTGACCGACATCAAGGTGCCCAATCCCGTGTTGGCTATGCACTATATTTGAACCGTGTCAAAAAAGGTCTGTACGCTATGTTTACATGCATTGAAATGGACACGCACTAATTGATGTGCTGAGTTGTATGCACGGTATTGATGTGATACCGATAAGGTATCCTTAAACTGATCTCTGTAAAATTGAACTTTGGCTTTTTTTCACTAAATCAGAAACTTTATTTCGCAAGCAACAATAATGGGCTAATGAGGCCTCAGAATCACCAGTCACATATTTTTTCCAAGCACTATTTCTTAACTTAATCTGTTGCTTAATCTCATTCATAAACCATTTATTAGGCTTGCTATAACACGGAGCCTCACAGTCCTTAATGGAAAACAAGCATCCTGAACTGGAGCTTTTTGTGACCCCACCTCATGAAGAGTGGCAGTATCCATTTGTTAGCTGAAAGGTGATTTTTTTGCACAGCAACTGTGCCATTTGGTGTCACAGTTACATAAACCCATTTTGGGCAGCATGTGAAAAATAACAACTGTATTGTTCATGAGGAGGTGTAAAAAAAGTGGCAACATTGAAAATCTGGAGCAAAAATGTGAAAAATTGGTGAAGTCATAAGCATACATAGAAACTGCACAACGCACATCTGTAACCCAATTATTTGGGGTTTTTTTAAACCACATTTTCAACATAGGCATTTTGGGACCTCCCCTCATAAACAGTGGCACTGTGATTTTCTTAATCTGTCCTAAAAGTTGATCTCCCACAGTAACCACTCCACTGTACACCACAGGTGCAAAAACACATTTCGGGCAGGATGTGAAAAATGAGAGCTGTACTGTTCATAAGGAGGTGTGAAAAAATGCCAGTGTTGAAAATCTGGCATGAAAATATTGCAAATTTGTGAAGTTACAAGGGTGTGTGGAAACTGTGCAACACATGCTTGTAACACAGTCATTTCATGTACTTTCATCACCAGATTTTCAACATAGGCATTTTAGGACTGCTGCTCATGAACAGTGTCACTGTCATTTTGTCAAACTGTCCTGAAAACTGATTTTGCACAGTGACCACACTATTCTGTACCGGACATGTGAAAACACATTTCAGCCAGGATATGTAAAATGACAGCTGTACTGTTCATAAGGAGGTGTGGGAAATGGCAACGTTGAAAATCTGGAGTGAAAATATTACAAATTCATGAAGTTAGTAGTGCGTAAAGTGCGCAGCAACGACCATAAAACAGTTACGTTTGATTTGTCACTAAATTTACAACATAGGCTTTTTGAGAGCCCCCCAGGAACAGTGGCATTGTCATTTCACACTGATGTCCTGAAAGGTGATTCTGTGCAGTGACTGCGAAATCACCTTTCAGGACCAAATAATGCCATGACAGTGACTGTACTCATGGGGAGGGGCCCCAATAACCCCATGTTGAAAATTTGGCACCAAAATTCCCAAAAATGTCTGAGATATGCACCAAAGTTGAAAAAACCCTCTTTATGCCATTATATAGCTTAGTGGCATTTCTTCAGTTTGTGATCAGCTTTGAAGAGTGCAAACGTGTTCCCGGTCCACCAAAGATCGATGCACTGAGCTACGGAGGTAAGTATGGGGGGAGGGGGGAGGTGGGGTATGCAGAGGGTGGCTGCAGGTTGAGGGAGAGAGCAGGACAGAATGTAAGGGACTGTTTTCTGATTTACAGGTTTAAAAAAAACATTGCAGGACAGTTTTTTTTTTTTTACAGGAGCATTTGGCACACTGGGGTGAGCTCCCAGCATGCCACCTCAGTGTTTTCGGGGGGTGCTGTAGCCAATGGGGGATTGGGCATCCCCGTCATCACATGCAAAGGGGGGGCACAAGAGCCAAGGGGGATTGGGCACCCCCCTCAGCACACAACAAATAGGGGGGACATTATGCCAATGGGGAGTGGGCTCCCCCATTGGCAAATTAAACTGGGAAGCAGGGACTAAAGCTGACAGGGATTGGGGCCCCCATCTGCAAAGAAAGACTGTTGGGGGTGCATGATGCTGAGGGGGATTTGGCACTCCCTTGGCACACATGTGAAATGGGAGGGAGGGGGCATTATACCAATGGGGAGTGGGCACCCCCATCAGCAAATGAAGTGGGTTGGGACATGCCGACGGGGGGATTGGGCACCCCAGAAGTCAGTGCTCTGCGTAGCGGCAGTCAGTGCCACCATGTTACTTGAACTGCTTCACCAGGAAAGGCACACTGCTGCATGACAAGCTTGGCTCTCATTGCAGCTGACCTTTTCTTTGATATGGTGGCCAGTTTACACGTTGCTGGTGTCAGTGCCTGCAGCTGCCTTATTGGGGAATGAGGGAAGCACCTACTGATGCGTGCCTTGCATTCGCCCACAGTAACCGCACCTCCAAATCTGCTACTACTGCAATATGTTGGCTGGCATGCAAGAGCGAGCCAACATAAAAATACTTCAAGGTACTTTGATGCATCCTGGCTGACTCCACTGTAGATGACCTTTTTAAAATGTGATTGATTTTTTGCTTCCTTGATAGTATCCAGTGGAGCATTCCAGCTGTTTGGAGCAGTCACAGAAAAGGCTTTGGGCCAGATTTTCAGATGGCACCGAATACTGCAAGCCATCGGTGTGCCGCACATATGGTGTACAGGGTCTGTGGCACTCTTCTGGCTGGCAATCAGAATTTTCTATCCTGTGCACCAATTGCCACAAGTTTGACCAACTTTTTCTGGTCTAACTTGTGGCAATCCCAGGTACCGCTTTTACGGGGCTTGCACCAAATATTTGGCAGAAGCTGTCATAAATGGAGTAAATTGTCACAACTGTGCCTGACCTGTCAAAATCATGCACAGTTGCAGCAAAAGCGTTTAGCGCAGCTGCACCAAAAAAAGGGTTTGAAACAGGACTTGATGCAAGCCCTCTGTTGCCCTTTGAAAAGTGGTCCATTTGTCTCTAAATGCACCCCTTGTTCAAAGGATTTTATAAGGTCCCTGACTTGAGATTTTAGTTGACATACTGAAATTGACTGATTTAGGTGGCTGTATAGGTATTCAGGAAACAGTAATGAACACGTTTATGAAGTATGGAATTCCATTTTTGTTAAACAAAGGGTTTTTAAATTCTAAATTCTTAAAATTAACTCACTATACCTTGAGCGGCCATTTTGTATCAGAAGAATCAATGGATGGTTCAGACTTCATATGGAGCTATTGGGTACAATGAGTTGTTAAACACCACCACGAGATTTCCAAATTATAAATCAGTATGTAACCCCTAGATGGCGCTATCCCAGGGGCTACTACCCCTGCCTGATTTGCCACTAACAGGTTGAGGGGCCTGGATCCAATGGCGGGTGCCTCCACCCAGAGGTCAGGGTTTGCAATAGTTAAACTAACTTGGTCACAGCCCTCTGGGACACTGCAACCCCCCTTTCTTCCCACTAGTGGCCCACACAATATATCAGAATTACCTCCACAGTATACACTTACCCCAGGACTGGTTCCGCACTGGGACCTCCTGTGAAATAAGATACAGTGCAACAATCACAGTACAGTACTTTAACATAGACAAATACCTCAGGCAGTATAACTTTGCTGAAACAAGCAGCTCTGATTTATTTAGGGGATATAACAAGGACAGGGGAAATCAGGTTAATTAGCTTATCACTCTACTCATCTATTTATGGCTCTGTGACAGGCCTATCCCTATCAGTTACTGTCCCTGGGTACCAAGCCCTAGTGGCTAGTCCAAACCGTGGCAGCTGGTAGGGGCCCTTTCACACAGAGAAAAGAAAAATTAGTTTAAACAGTCAGCAGTACAGTGATTCCATTTGGATTTAATGTGGCAATTCAACAGGGAGCGACCCTGAATTAGTACTCACGACCTCCAAACAAGATAGGGTCCTTCAACGTCAGCAGGGCTACTCTTGAGCTCCACGAGACTCTCACACATTTATATGGTAAACAGTCACAGGAAAAAGTCCTTAATGGCAGCAGGATTCACTTGAGCTGCACAAGCCTCCTCACATTTATATGGTAAAAAGAAAGTACTATACCAGGCAGGCTGCTTCTCTATCCCGATCGCAATTACTGCACAATACCCGGGAGAACACACAGCAGATTCAGTTCCTGACAGACAGAGTGCAATTCAGCAATTTCTCCAGTCTTCTACAGGGTGAGCCTGGTTTCTACTCTTCAAATATCCTTTGATTCTCTTCACAGGACGGATTCAGTCCTAACAAGCAGTTACACAAGCTGCAGACCGAACTCTGGACCTTACACATGTTTTTTGACTAAAACTGTGCACTGCAGGAGCACAGGGTTCCTTTCCCCTTCACTGCCAGAGCTAAACTGAAACTCCAACAGACAAAACCGGGCACTTCCTTTGAGTTCCTCCCAGTTCTTGACTGGATTGGCTGTCACTCACAATAGACTGCTCCTGTTGGTCCAAAAGGCGAAGTCTAAACTACATCTCCCAGAGTCACTGCCCATACAATCCTCTTGTGGCTGGCTCAGATTATGAGTCCAAGTTCTGATTCGTCCAAGGCACCATTTTAGAGCTAGCTTACCCCACACTGATTGGTCCAGTTCAGCAGTTCAAAACCAGAATGGGGAACTAGGCAGACACAGTTCTGACTGCAAAGAAAGCAGGTTAGACAAACTGTAATTTCATTATTACTCTAAATGATTTCTGGCAACCAGTTACATCTTTCAGATAGGTTCCCTTTGCACTCCTAGTGACTGCAAAATGGAGGAATTGGCAGCAGCTCGAGTGGTACTCAAACAGAGAAGCACACAGTCCCCCCATACAAACTAATTATGTCTGCAAGCAGACAGCTCTTAAAGAGACAGTACCAGAGGCTCTAAAAACACTCACTGATAAATGGCTTAAACGCCAAACACCATTCAGGCTTGGAGCATTCAAGCAAGCTCCTGGAAGTTTTTTGGGAACCCCCATTTGCAGGGGGGTTACAAGTATCATGGACAGCGAGAGGGGATTTACAGCGCTTACAGTAAGTACTCCCCAGCTGGCTGTCTGTGGTCCTGAGAAGAAACAAGGGCACCAGAATCCAGGAGGCTGGCCAAGCTGCTCCTGTAGCATGGAGGGCTGGGTCATAAAGCAGCTTGGCCAGGTGGTCATGGAGACCAGGGTTCTATTCCTGGTTATTTTTTTTACATGGGGCTGTGGAAACAGTATTCCACGGCCCCACAAATTTCAACTTGCCCCCGTGATCCTCTCTCTCTCCCCCCCCCCGAGTGGGAATCCTATATTTGGGAGATGAGGGGGGCTGAGCACCCCAACAAAAAGAAAACTGATGCCATTATTGACGCATGGTTCTTGACTGCGCTATTGTTGTTGCTAATGTTCCAACCCAGTGCCATTTTATTCAGAGCCACATCCCCATAGCAGGCCACTTCAACTTTGCCTGACATTTTGCCGAATTAAATCGACATTTACATGGATTTTTTGGTCCTAAACAAAAATAAATACCGTTATTCAGTTCATGTGTCATTAGTTAACAGTGATATTCACATTATAAATTGAAACTGAAGGATTGAGTCTCCCATGACTGCTCTCCTTCCTCTGGGGTGGATGGGTGAACTGCACTGTGCTGCAGTGGCATCTAGCGGAGATTAGGTGTACTACAGTTGCATGCACAGTAAAGGGGAGGAGCTCGGCAGGCATCCACACAGCTGTGTGCTGACGCCATTGCACATCCAGCTCCTAAGGGGTATAAATACTGGCAGAAAATTGCTGGGCAATCACAGCAGCTGATGGCCATGCCCAGCACCCTCTGACATGACATTTAATCAAATAGACTCAACAGTATATAGGTATAGGACTGCCATTAGGGGTGCTAACCAAGATGGCAGCCTAGACCACCAACTCCTCAGCATACAGGGCTAAATCTGATGAAATTAGAGTCATCTACCTATTTTCAGACACATAGAGCCATGCAGAGAAAGATCAGCTCCCTCCTGGGACAAATATTTATTCTGTGCACCACTGGATTGCCCGGTAAGTTAAAGGGGAAGTGTGCTCAGGGGAGCGGTGGCCTAAATATCTAAGCATGGCTAAAATCCCCCAGCCTGCAGGTTGGGACTCCTCTTCTGTGGAAGGAATGTTCAGTCAGCTGCTAGCGCAGATGGCACAAGTAACCCTTGCAACAAATCACAATACTCAGGTGCTGTAGCCGCTGGAAACCCACATTTTTCAAACGGAATGGAGGATCTCAGTAGCAGTGAATTCTACGCATGACCTGTCTGTGGTCCCTTTGTGCGCAGCAACAGACATTATCAATCGCACCTTCTTACAGCACTCCCAGTCTCCACTCATGGGTAATTCCGGCACTTCCTCTCAGGCTGATGCACAAAAGAATTCTTTAGAATCGAAACCTGATCCCTCTCTTATCCCTGCTTCCGTCTCCTCCCCTGTCTTTCCCAGATTCCTCAGTTTTCTTTTGTGCATCACTCCAGGCTGGTCACAGATTTTTGGCTCTGTGCCAAGTAAGGTAAGAAATATTGTTAAAATCTTTTAATTTCAAGAAGAACGAACCTGCAGACAGCATGTTATATAGCCACTAATCGTTATCAAACCAAGGCATCAGGGAATCAGTTAAAGTACAATGTTGAAGAAGAGGTCAAAGAATTAAAAGTGCCAGTTCATTTTTACTGTCCTTTCCTTCCTCAGTAGACCTTGTTCTGCTGAGGAAAGGGAGATCCTGCACCCAGCTTCCTCCCAGTTTACCTCATTCAGCCAGGGAGCAGAAGCTATGTTTGTGCCTCTAATTCTGTGCCTGATTGTTTGAACTGCCTGATGCTCGCCTCGTGGTTCACCTTGTTCAACCGCGAGCGCGAGTCTCCAAGAGCTAAGCGCCTGCCACAGTATGCCTACCTGTCCCTTGTTTTGGTTATGTTGTAGGCTTTTGGGTTACTCACAAATGCTGGCCACCAGCCTCTCCCGCACGGCATTCTCCAGGCTGCGAGACAGGCCATGCTTCCACCCTCTTCCCTGGTCTCGGGAGCCCCTTCGCTCACGAGACCACACTGCCCTATCAGGCCACTTGTTTTCTCCACCTAAGATGGCGGCACCCTGTGGGCTCTCCCTCTCCACCAAAATGGTGGCACAAGGCATGAGATTCTCAAAGGGGCAATGCGGAGCTTAAAGTAGAGGTCAAAGAATATTTAAAGGGGCAATGGAGTTTTTTCACAAATTAAAAGAGAAATGTTTCCAGTGCATCAAATCTTCAAAACATTGGTCTCTTTTGGTGAATTTAAAGCCTGTTATAATGGTTGGAGGCAGACAATCTGTTTTTTGAGCACCAGTAATACTCTCTCTTGCTCATTAACACAGGGGCAGCAGTTTTTTGCTAACCAAAAATCCTTTACCTAGCCCCTAAATTCAGAATCTAAACCAAGTTTAGGTTCCATGCTTCTAGTTACTAACGGCACAGTATTTAAACAGTTTTTTAACTAGTTTTTTCATTACGATGCATACCATCCATTATATCTCCTCCCCTATTACATTGTGTTTTTCAGAGGAGATAAAATGACTTCAAGAAGGATTTGCAGGAAATGTCCCCATATTCTTTTAACCTCCGACCTGGGAGACCTATGTTCCCTATGCGTGGTCGATGCAGACCCAATTATCTTCAATTCAAATTCAGGGTCCACAGAGGAGGACATATTGCAGGATAGTGCTTCCACATCTTCTCAGAGTGCGGTAGTTCAGCTTTTCTAAAAGCTTTTGGACAAAATGGATGTGTTGGGAGCAGACAAATGACCCAGGTCTCCTGAGAAACTCCCTCCACCAAAACATCATGGGGTACCCCAATTCCAATCCCAGAGGATGGGTCTAAGTCTCCATACTCGGGGGACGAGGACCCAGAGGAGGAGCAGCCCAAAGAAGACATGGCCACCAGGCTATGCCCCTTCGACTCCATCTTTGAGATCATCAGGGTAGTGTGTGAAACACTATGAATTAACGAATCTGTACAGGAACCTGAGAATAGACTGTACCCCTTAGTGCGTGACAGAAAACGTTCCACCACCTTCTTTCCCTTTTGCCCAGCCCTGGATAACATCCTGGCTAGGGAATGGGAGGCTCCAGACCCAATAAAGACCAGGGAAAAGGGGACCTTTGAGAAAAGATACCCGCTAGCACAGGAGAAAGAGAAGTCTTGGGCTACTGCCCCAAAAGTCGATTCTGAGGTCTCGGCCCTGAGCTACAAGATGGTTCTACCATCTGAATCAGCTTCCGCATTAAGAGACCCCATGGACAGGAAGGTGGATGATATAGTCTGGAAAGTTCATGACATGCTGACCATGAACATGCGAGCTTCCATGGCAGCCACTTATTCCTCCAGAGCGGTACTTAGATGGCTGGAAGCAGTTCGTTCAGACATTCCAGAATTGAGAGCCCATGGGGCTACCATGGATTATGCCATCCAAGCTATTAAGTATGTAGCAGATGCCACTATTGCCACTTTTAAAATGGCGTCAAGATCAGCAGCTTCAGTAAACAGATCCAGGAGATTAATCTGTCTCAAACTGTGGAACGTCGACCAAGAATCAAAAGCCCGGCTAATGAAGCTTCAATTCTCAGGGGACAGGGTTTTTGGACCAGGTATTGAAGAATTCACCATAAAGAAGGGAGAAGATAAGGACAACCAAGGAGGGCAGAGCACGCTGCCTTCCTTTCAGAACAACAGATTTCGCCCCTATTCACACAGGGGAATAAAGAGCCCTAGGTACCAAGGACAGGACAGGCACGCATTCGGGTTCAAGCCAAACTTCTTCAACCAAAAATCACAATACTTTTCAAACCGAGACCACGGTAGCCATTTCAACCCCAAACAAGGCTACAAACCCAACAGACAGAACAGAGGTTTTCGACAATGAGATTCCACAGGCCCAGGACAATGCAGACGCAGTGGGGGGCAGACTACAACTCTTCTCCACAGCCTGAGCCGACACAGTCAGGGACCGATGGGTAACAGAAATAGTCAAACAAGGCTACGCCATCGAGTTCAACTCCATACCAAGACAAGACAGATATATACAATCCCATGTTTCCAAAGACATGATGACACCTGCACAGGTCAGAGCAATACTACGACAACTGCTCAACAGCAAAGTAATCAAACCTGTGCCAGACCACAAAAGATACTCAGGCATCTACTCACTATTCTTTCTGGAACCAAAAAAGACAGGGGACCTACGCCCAATACTAGACCTCAAATTCGTAAACAAATTTGTGAAAAATCAAAGATTCAAAATGGAGACCCTACGGTCCACCATTGTGGCAATCTGCAAAGGGAACCTCCTAACATCCATAGACCTGAGGGACGCATACCTCCACATCCCAATCAGACCTTCCTATCAGAAATTCCTCAGGTTCAGCGTCCTGGGATACCACTTCCAGTACCAATGCCTACCCTTTGGTCTGGCATCAGCGCCCCGAGTGTTCACCAAGGTCATGGCTCCACTAGCAGCCAAACTCCAAATGGAGGGAGTCCACGTAACACCTTACCTGGATGACTGGCTAATTCGGGCAAGATCGCAGGAGGAATCAAACTCGACAACTCGGAGAGTGCTGCAACTACTCACCTGACATGGATGGATAGTCAATACCTCCAAAAGCCATCTGACACCGACCACAACAATAGAACACTTGGGGGCGATGTTCAACACAGTCACTGGGACAGTCAAACCCTCAGAGACATGCATCATTGCGTTAGTTACCCAGTGCAGCAAAATGACGACCCTGTGGCACCTCATGCAGTTGTAGGGTCTAATGGCAGCCTGCATAGACCTACACAACTGGGCCAGAGCACACATGAGGCAACTGCAATGTCTACTTCTGGACAAGTGGAACTACAACCTACAAAATTACAATCAAAGGGTGACCATACCTATGCCAGTACAAAGGTCACTGAGATGGTGGACAAACCCACAAAATCTAAACCAGGGAGCGAAATTAGACAAAACAGTGACCAGAATCCTAGAAACAGATGCAAGCCTGCAAGGCTGGGGTGTTGTACTGGACAGGAGGTCAGTCCAAGGAGGGTGGACAGAACCAGAAACCACATTGCCAATCAATATCCTAGAGACCAGAGCACTACGATTGGCACTACAATACTTCAGACCTCTAGTAACAAGGCAACACATAAAGGTGTGAACAGACAGCAGGGTAGCAATGTCCTACATAAACAAGCAAGGAGGAACAAAAAGCAGAGCCATGGCCAGGGAGTCGGAAGCTCTCATGCGTTGGGCAGAGAGACACCTCCTCAGCATCACAGCAGTACACCTAGCAGGCGTGCAAAACACAAAAGCAGACTGGCTAAGCAAACAAACCCTGCAGCAGGGAGAGTGGCAACTCAACCCAGCCATATTCCTCAAACTACAAAGGAAGTGGGGTCCATTCCAAGTAGGTCTCATGGCTTCGGCAACGAACACTCAGCTACCAATATACATATCCAGGTACAAGGACAAAAATGCAGTGGGGGTAGACATTCTCTCAACCCCATGGAAATTTCACACAGCGTATGTATTCCCCCCAATACCCATGATACCTGCGATCCTACAGAAGATCAGGGACATGGGCACAACAGTGATTCTAATTGCCCCGGACTGGCCAAGATGAACATGGTATGCTCTCATCAAAAAGATGTTGATGGACAAGCCTATGAGAGTCACCCCATACCAGACATTGCTCAAACAGGTGCCAATCTGGCATGAGGACCCACGACCACTGAGGCTGATGGCATGGCCACTCAGAGGGTCAGACTGCTAAACCTAGGGGTGTCAACCAAAGTAGCAGATACTCTACTACAGGCCAGAAGACACGCGGCTAACAGAACATATAACAGACACTGGGGGGCATTTGTTTATTGGTGTAACTCTAAACAACTTGAGGCTTCAAAATGTAATATTTTACAGGTGTTAGAATTTTTGCAAGAGGGTCTAGACAAGGGATTGATGGCGGCATTGTTAAGAGTCCAAACGGCTGCCATAGGAGCAATCCGGGGGAAAACAGATGGACAACTGCCTGGGGCACACCCACTGGTGCAGTCCTTCCTAAGAGCAGCCGCCAACATCACCTACTCTCCTAGACCCGTTTCTATCCCTTGGCAGCTCAACCTAGTATTATACGCCTTAACTGAGGATCCTTTTGAACCTCTGGATTTGGCTCCCCTACCGTTTCTAACCATGAAAGCAGTCTTTCTGGTAGTGATATGCTCAGCTAGGAGAACCAGTGAGATACAGGCCCTATCATGCAGAGAACCTTTTCTCATGTTCTTCCCAGATAGAGTGGTCTTAAGAACTACACCATCTTTCATTCCTAAGGTGGCAACGGCTTTTCACACTGGTCAAGAAATTTCAGTCCCAGCCATTTGCCCAACTGACCAGGACCCTAACAAGGTCACCCTCCTCTGTCTAGACCCGGCTAGAGCCCTGTGCATCTACCTGGACAGGAAAGAATCCTTCTGCCAGACAGATAGACTGTTCGTCCTTCACCAAGGACAAAAGAGGGGCTTACCAGCCTCCAGGTCTACGGTCACCAGATGGTTGTGAGATGCCATCTCCCAAGCTTATAAGGCTAGGGAGGCCAACCCACCACAAGTCATCAAGGCCCACTCCACTAGAGCAATAGCCACGTCCTGGGCAGAAAGAGGCTTAGTATCAGTAAGGGAAATCTGCCAGGTGGCTACTTGGTCATCCCCCCCATATCTTTACCAAGTACTACTGATTGGATACAGGATTGACAAGCAATTCTGAATTTGGCCAAAGAGTAATCCACACAGTTTCGAGTCATGTTCCTCCTCCCTTCCAAGTCATTCCAATACTGTTGTATAATCACCCATGAGTGGAGACTGGGAGTGCTGTAAGAAGGTGCGATTGATAATGGAAGTTTACTCACCTGGTAAAGGTGATTATAGGAGCACCTTCTTACAGCACTCCGTAGCCCACCCAATGAGGAGGAACACACAGTAAAACATAATGAACAGTGTTCTGAAAGCATTGCATTGGTACATTCTTTAATGACGATGTTAAAACAGTATGCTGATTACAAGGTTGTACATTACGCAAAGAAGCATAGACAGTAACGACTTCATTACTGTACATTATGAGCCAACAAAATAATATAGAGTAAAGGATGAACACTTTACACAACTTTCACAATGTGTGGTTTTGTTTTGTTCTATCAGGTGGTCCTCCTCAGGGAGACCACCCGGCCGCTTTACTGTTAATTTTAATTTCAGAAGGTTCCAAAGCTTGGGAAGATCTCATACTGAGGAGTCTGGGAAAGACAGGGGAGGAGATGGAAGCAGGGATAAAAGAGGGATCAGGTTTCGATTCTAAAGAATTCTTTTGTGCATCAGCCTGAGAGGAAGTGCCGGAATTACCCATGAGTGGAGACTGGGAGTGCTGTAAGAAGGTGCTCTTATAATCACCTTTATCAGGTGAGTAAACTTCCAACACAATCTATGCAAGGCAAACTTGACAACCTAGAAAACCTGGAGCTCAAAAATAACTTCCAGTTTCTAGGGTTCCCAGAGCGGGCCGAATGCCATAATAGTGAACTTGTTCTTCAAATTGCCATTACAAAACGGCTGAAGATGGACTCTGCTAGGTTATTTCTGGTGGTGAATGTGTACCGATCCCTTGCCCCCATGCTAAGGTCCCAAGAGAAGCCCCGACCAATTATTGCTAGATTCCTGGATTTTAGAGACAAATAAGTTAAAATGGCAAAGGCAAGAGAACTCAAACAACTCACATGGTGCAACCACAAAATCAGCATCTTTGCAGATTATTACATGGACTTGTCGGACACACATCGGGCCTATACGGAGAACCGACACATTATGCACCGGGTCAGAGTAACATTTTCTTTACGATATCCTGCCACCCTGTGGGTGGATCTTAATGGCACGCCACTGAACTTTGTGACACTGGAAACTCATATGGACTTCCTAAGGAGGAACTGGCCTAAAGCTTACAGGCCCAAGGGCTCTCGGGTAAACACTCCCCAGGAAGCAGCGGCGGGTCTAAACAGAAGAACCCTCTTGCATAAGGCCAGACCTGAGGACTGGCAAACCTCCCTGGAAAGTCTGTGGGAGCTGCCCCCCAGAAATAATAGAAAGAGGCACACATCACAACAGCATGGAAAAAAAGCACCCCATGGACCGTGCCCGCAGAGACAGCCCGATCAACAGCAGGATGGACACCAAGGACACTGACTTGCTCCAGGACTTCCCCACGGAGAACTGCTTCACATCACTGAGGTCCAACTCCCCAGAGCTGCACCCAAAGACCTCCGGTAACTCGAGTCATGCCCTACAATTACCCCTCTTTCAGCTAGCACCTCCTCCTAGACCAAGCTTCAAGCAAGCAGTGGCCACCATGAAGTCTCTTTCTCCAGAATCACCAGGAGGCCGAGCAACAAAAACACCTACCCACAGAAGCAGCAGCATAGAGCACAGCCTGACCACGGCAACCCTGGAGAAGCTCCATACGCTAATCTGGCAGACCCAGGAAACATCGCTTTCAGATAAGTAGATGGGGTTTCTATCGAATAGTACTCAGGTTTGGGCTACCTTTTGAAGCAGGGTCGAGGTAGAGGCTGGGAAGGCAAGGGATAGCTAGAGCTGTGGCTGTACGAACTTCAGACTGGTCCTAGCTTGGAACTAGGAGACTCTTCCAAGCCACCTGCCCCCCCCCGCTGTTTGGCTTCCTCCCAGCAAAACTTTTACCAACAGCAGCCAAGTTTGAGCTGCCTGCTAGCCCCATTCCTATATCAGGAGGGATATTTGGGGGCCAAAAAAAAAGGACCTGTGGATGAAGAACAAGGGGGGGGGTCATGGCAGACACAATAGCAGCTCGAGTTTGCAAATGATCCCCCCCCCTCCATTTCCATTTTTCATGTTTTACTGTCATAAAGGGGACTTGTAGCATGTAGAGTGGGTAGGGTTACCACCTGTTCCTATTTTCGCAGGACAGTCCTGATTTAGGCAGCTGCGTCCTGCAAAAAAACATGAAAAATACTACATGTCCTGACTTTGTAGTAGTAAAAATATTTTCTAATTTTCCACTAAATGTTGCAGAAAACTATCCTATCTTAACTAAAATACCTTAAAAAGGTAAGAAACAATAGAAGCAACTAAGAAACTACAATACTTAGCCTTAATTCTGATTATATAGAGAAATCACGTCTGTTGTATTGGTCGAGGTTACGTACTGTCCTGCAAAAAATCTTGTTTCAGTAAGAAATGTCCCATTTTGGGCTTCTTAAAAAGTGGTAACCCTAAGAGTGGGTGGTTGATGTGGTTAAAGGTAATCAGTGTGGGTAAAGCAAGTCTGACAAGTATTGTCTCAGGTTAAGATAACTGTATGTTTCGCCATCACAGAAAGGCTAATAGGGGACCATGACTAGCAAGCACAAAATGGTGCTGTGGTAAAAAGGTCAGGCCCCCACCCCTTCTGTTCTGGTGGAGTGCCCATAATTACACCTGGCCAGCCCAGCCTTAGGAGGCTCCTAGAGCCCACATACACTAGGTTCAGATTTCAGCCTGAAAATAAGGCAAGTATGCCCATTTTATTTATTTATTTTTTGTTAATCCTTTTTCTCCTACCTGGCTCCCAGTCTACCTTGGTCGTCTGCGCATCCTAATCCTCCGGCCACTGTCCAGTACATCCCAGCTCCTAGGGACCCTCGCTTTCTACCACCATGGTGGGGTGGCAGAAACCCCCCTACTCTTTTGCCACATCCGGATCCAGTGCTGCCCCCCAAGCCAGGCACCCCGCAGGACAGCCATCAAGCAACCACAACCGGTCACCATTTTTTTCCTATGTTCTGTGCCCCTGAGTGAGTGGGGCATCCAGTGGTGCTAAGGGAAGGAGCACGCATATGTCCATATGCACTCCTTCCCAGCACTGTGTCCCAACTCAGCCCCATTACGCATTGCTAGCGCACCATCCTCCAGCCTCTGCTAGGGGCCAAAAGTGCACTGACAACTGGGATCCCCCCACCCAGGAGAGAGAGAGAGAGAGCAGTCACTCACGACGATCAATCCCTCTCCTCCCCTGCTGATCCTCAGTGGCCTGAGTCTGTTCCCGAACTTGTGTCACCAGCATGGAGTGAGGTGTGGCGTCCAATGCCTCAACCCTCAGCGCCACCAGGCTGGTGAGTATACCCATTTTATAGCATCTGAGATCCCTATAGAAGGCCCCAGCACCATAACTGTCTGGCTGTGACCTTCCCCCCCACAGGAAGAACTTTATGACTTCCACTTAAGGGAGAGGTACACCAGTCTATATCAGCACTCAGGATCCCCCAACCCCCACTCCTAATATATCACAAATCCCCATATTTTTGCCTTCTGATCCAGGCAGGTAGTGTCATGCTCTGCCTGACCACAGTTTCAAGCCTCTCTTTGAAGGCCAAGGTAAGGTATGTCAAGACCCAGGGCTCACATCTGACAATGTAATGTGACCCTGGGGTCCTTTTCCCTGGGCCCCCATCCAAGGAGCTATATGGGCAGTTCTGAACTTTGCACCCGGGGCAGATAGTTGGGCCTTCAGCATTTTACTGTGGCCATGAGACCACTTCCATGCCCCATATCTTTACTTGTATGCTTTATTGTAAATAGTTTAAAGTTTGATGCAGTTTATTTTGTTTGGTTGACACACACAAAACTAATGTTGGGCAATGATTGCATTGTTATTTTTCAAGCCACTGGTGTGCCACTGATTGTGTGCAAAGTACATTTTCTGGAGCTGGAAGGACACTACTTTCTTCAACTGCGAGCTGTGTGAGAAATTCTATATTGCACTTGATATCTGCAACAAACGTGCACTTTTGCTTTAATTCTGTGGGAGGTGAAACTAACCACCCTTGGTAATTGCTTTTTATTCACATTTATTTAGTGTTTAACCAGGAAGGGGCTTGTAAACTCTGTTTATCTTGTTAGTAACTTCAGAAGGATTTAAATACTGCATTTGGGTAGGTCCTTGAGGTAGCTAGATTGTCGACTAGGATTTGCTGACAGTTAAACTATTTTTAAATGAATTACAGTTGGCTGAGGAGTTGAAAAGAAACTTGCAAACTCTGCTTATCTTGGAAGTAACCTCATAAGTGTTTGAATACTGCATTCTGGTTGTCCCTTGGGGTAGCTGGATTGACTACTAGGATTTTGGGACAGAAACTATTTTAAATAATTTACTGGTGCGTAGGAGTTTATGATAGTTAAACTCTTTTAACAGAGTTACTGGGGTTAAGGAGTGGTCACAGAAAACCTGCAGTGTGAAACAGGAAAGACAGTCTTTCAAGCAACAGAGGGTGGTGGATCTAGGTTTGTGCTTGTTTGTTACAATTTAAGATTTTCAGTGCAGGAAGAGCTTAAAGCACAGCTGACTTATTTGGGGCTGACAGCTCTCGAGCACAAACCACCAGGCCTGTTTTGGGGCTGGAAGGTTTACCTGTGTCTGACTTGGATGGTGGATTTTTCTGTTTGATTAGCAGGGTATTTCTCTATCAAATTGTTGTGTAGGGCATCTTGCTGACAAGAAGGCACTCATTGCAGCAGTGGGTCAGAGCTTTTAGCTGATTGTTTTCGAGGCACAGTTTAGGCCCAACCCCTTCCCACCCTCACCCCACCCACCCCTGGAAATAGTTCCTTTATACCTGGGGTTCTGACATCATTTCCTCAAGAGTGCAAGGTGCATGTCACTGTCATATCCTCTCTAGCACACTGCACTGACAATATAAGCATACACACTGTATATTATAAATATATATTTCTATATTACAAACCAGTCACACAAAAAAAAAATGTGGGGAGTAGTGCAATGTAATGGCTGTGGGGCAGCAGTCTTCCGGGAGTCTTTCTGGAGGCTGAGATGCTGCCCATTTACAGACAACTCTCTGCCCTGAGGGAGGAAGCGTCTGCCTCAGACCACACTGGACAGTAGTACGGGACCTTCCCCAGGCCACACTGGACAGTAGGAAGGAACCTCCATCCAGGGAGCACCACAGCCACCACCACTACCTCAGAGGTTGCGAAGAAAACACAGCAGTTGGACCACAGTGGGCTCAGGAAGGGTGAGAATGGTGGAACGGAGGCACACCCATCAGTTGTTCCACTCCACAATCCATACACCATTCTAGGGGAGCATTGCTCCCCTATGGATGCACCCACAGAGGAGACGAAGGAGGCTGAGGACAGCTGTCACAAGGGAGGCCCACAGGAAGGAGGCAGAGGACACCACAAGAAAAGGAAGCAGCTCCTGGTGGGAGACTCAGTTATTAGGGGGATAGAACTGGGAGGAGCTGGGAAAACTGAAGTAAGGTGCCTGCCTGGTGCCATGGCTTGGAGGGACAGGAAGTGCATCCTCAGGATCACGACAACAGCTGCAAGGGATTCTGAGCAGGACGTAATTGTCCACCTAGGGACAAATGACTTGGCTCATCATGAGTTTGGAGCAGTGCAGGAGGACATTGCAGAGTTGGGGAGGGCCTCAAGACAAGTAGCACACAGTATCCTTCTAGAGGTGCTGCTTGTCAAAAGCATGGGTGAGGCGAGGGTATTGGCACCATGCAGTTTAATGAACGGTTGAAAAATGGTGTGGAGCACAGGGTTTGGCTTCATTGGGGAATGGGTTCCACCTGAGGACACCAGCCTATACTGGCAGGATGGTCTGCATCTGTCCAGGAAGGAACAAGTCTTTTGAGCAATCGGTTTAAATGCTTCATTGGCAAGCTTTTAAACTAGTCAAAGGGGGAGGCACTGACAAGCAGCAGAAAAATCCCAGCCTCTCCTTACAAAACAGGGTACTAAATGAGAAAAAGACCAAGGTAGAACGGTCAGTGGGGGATGCTGCAACAGAAGGTAAAGCCATCAAAAAATGGAGAGCAATGAGTACCAATGCCCGTAGTCTAGGTAACAAGCTTCCTGAATTAGTGGCCTTGATGGAGGAGGAACATCTGGATATCGTGGCAGTCACAGAACATGGTACATACAAAACCATGACTGGGAAGTAAACATTCCAGGATACACTATCTACAGGAGGGACAGGGAGGGTAAAAGAGGAGGAGGAGTAGTTCTTTAATAAGGGAAGGAATAAAAGTAACAGAACAAAAGGGTAAACAGGGAGGAGAAGAAGCACTGTGGGTAAATTTGGAGACAGGCAATGGCACCACAATCCGCACAGGGGTTGTATACAGACCCCCTTCTCAGGGGGAGGAAATGGACAAGGAAATGATAGAAAGTATACTTAGAATGGCAGAAAAAGGGGAGATATTGCTGATGGGTGATCTGAATATGCCAGATGTTAACTGGAGTGCAGTTGCAGCTGCCACTATGAAGAGTGCAGTTATTCTAGATGCCCTACAGGGGACATGCCTTAGACAACTAGTACTGGAGCCCACTCGAGAGGGAGCAATATTAGACTTGATACTCTCAAATGGAGATGGAGAGAGGATCACAGATGTAGAAGTGGGTAGCCATCTGGGAACTAGCGACCATCGAACAGTATGGTTCACAATAAACACAGCAATAGAGTCAAGCCATACAAAGACAAAAGTACTGGACTTTAGGAGGGCTGACTTTGACAAAATGGGTGAGTGCCTAAGGAACGACTAGCAAATGGGCAGGAAGGAGGGGTGAAGAACAATGGAAATAATAAAAACTGCCATCACAGAGGTAATGAGCCTTGTGTGAAGCAAATAAACAAAACAAGACGATGTAAGAAACCACTATGGTTCTCAAAGGAAGTGGCAGTGAAGGTTCAAGAGAAAAAGAAAGCATTCAGGAAGTACAAGGAATCGCAGAAGGAGCAGGACAGAGAACTGTATCAGTTAAAGCAAAAGGAGGCTGTGAAGGCAGTCAGAACAGCAAAGGCCCAAACCGAGGAAAAGATAGCCAACTCAGTTAAGAAGGGGGATAAAACCTTTTATAGGTACATCAGGGAGCAAAGGAAGACCAAGGGAGGGATAGTGAGGCTTAATAAAGGGGAGAGAGGGTGGGCAGAGGGAGACTGTAAAAGGCAGAGATACTAAACAAATATTTTTGCTCAATATTTACAAAGGAAGACGGGAGGTACATAAAACAAACAGTAGTAACACTCTGATACAGAAGTTGATACCGGCCCATTTACAGAAGAAAGGGTTCTGAAAGAACTCTTAAAACTGAAGATGGACAAAGCAATGGGGCCTGATGGGATTCATCCCAGAATTTAAAAGAACTAAGGGTAGAACTAGTGACACCACTGACTACCCTTTTAACAAATCATGGGAGGATGGGTGGTACCTGAGGACTGGAGGAGGGCAGATGTGATTCCCCTTCACAAAAGTGGGAGCAAGGCAGAAGCAGAAAACTATAGACCTGTTAGTTTAACCTCAGTGATAGGGAAAATGATGGAATCACTTCTAAAGGAAAGAAGTGTCGAGTATCTAGAGGCCAGAGGGGCACAGGACCCAAGGCAGCATGGATTCACAGTGGGAAGGTCATGCCAGACGAATCTGATAGATTTCTTTGACTAGGTGACCAAAGTAGTAGATCAGGGAGGGGCTATGGACATGGCCTACCTAGACTTTAGCAAGGCATTTGACACAGTCCCACACAAAAGATTAATATACAAGTTAGCCAGCCTGGGAGTGGGTCCCAAGATGACAGCCTGGGTAAAGAATTGGCTGGAGAATAGGACACAGAGAGTAATAGTAAATGGAGTCCACTCAGAAGAAAGGAGGGTTACTAGTAGGGTACCGCAGGGTTCAGTATTAGGACCGGTCCTCTTCAATGTCTTTATAAGCGACATTGCAGAAGGACTGGAAGGAAAAGTATGTCTCTTTGCAGATGACACTAAGATCTGCAACACAGTTGATGCACAGGGTGGGGTAGAAAGGATGAGAAGGACTTGGCAAGGTTAGAGGAATGGTCAAATGTATGGCAGCTTAGATTCAATGCTAAGAAGTGCAAGGCAATGCACCTGGGAAACAAAACCCAGGGAAGAGTACACAATGGGGTGAGATACTAACAACAAGAAAAATGGAAAGGGACCTGGGGTAGTCATATCAGATGACCTAAAGATGGGCAAGCAATGGAGAGGGCAGCAAGGAGGGCTGGGAGATACTGGGATGCATAGGAGAGGCATCACCAGTAGAAAACAGGAAGTTATTATCCTCTGTACAGACAGCTGGTGAGACCCCATCTGAGTACTGTGTGCAGTTCTGGAGACCCAATCTCCGCAAAGACATAGACAGGATGGAAGCTGTCCAGAGGAGGGCACTAAAATGGTGCAGGGTCTGCACCAGAAGACATATGAAGAGAGACTTAAGGAGCTTAATATGTATAGCCTCGAGGAAAGGAGGGAGAGGAGGGACATGATAGAAACTTTCAAGTACCTCAAGGAAGAGGGTAGCATCTTTCAAAAAAAGAGGTGTGCAAGAACAAGAGGGCACAATTTGAAGATGGGGGGTGGCTCAGAGGTAATTTAAGGAAGTATTTTTCACAGAGAGGGTTGTGGATGCATGGAACGGCCTTCCGGAGGAGGTTGTGGAGTCAAAATCAGTGGTGGAATTCAAGCATGCATGGGATAGTCATAAGGCAATTCTGGGGGGTGGGGGTAGGAAGAAGTAGGCTGCTGGTTAACTAGGATCTGCAGCTTATCCAGTAGGTAGGAAAATGGGCAGACTGGGTGGGCCAAGCGGTCCTTATCTGCCATCAAATTCTTTGTTTCTATGTTTTATATTTTTCTGTGTTCCTGACCCTCGTATTCCTATTGAATGATGCTGCCCAACTCTCAGCCCCAGCTTTATTTACTGCCTCCTATTTCAACATGCACTTCCTAGCCAATCCTAATGGGTGATATCACCTGCTTGACATGGAATGTGTCGGGGTTGAATACCCCTGCTAAGTGGAAGATGGTTCTAACCCATCTAAAGAGGCTGCAAGCAGGAGTGGCCTTCCTCCAGGAAACCAAACTAACCGTGGAAGATCATGAAAGACTGAAAAGGGACTGGGTTGGTATGGTACTGCTTGTCTCCGCCCCAACACGAAAGAAGGGGAATTGCAATTCTCATCAACAAGGAATTACACTGGTCCACACAAAAGATGGTTAGGGACCCCAGTGGAAGATGGGTCTTGGTTCGGATGACCACACCAGTGGGCCCCCTGCTGCTGGGGAATGTGTACGTCCCGAATGAGAACAACCCATCCTTCTTTCATGTGCTGGCACAAGTCACTGGGGACACAGGGAGGGGCAACACCCCAACCCTTATAGAAGGTGATTTCAACCTTACAATCGACCCATTCCTAGACAAACCCCCCCTCCAACATAGAACCCCACTCCAGGGGAGCCAAGGCTCTAGCCCAGCTCTGACAAGACCTGGCACTCACTGATATCTGGACTGGAGCACCCTGCACCCTAGAGAGCGTGATTACTTATACCACTCCCCTGTCTACACTTCCCACAGTCAGACAGACCTATGGCTCACAGACATGAAAGAAATGGTACCTGAACTAACCCAGCTCAAAAAAACTGCTGTCTACACATCCAGTATGTGCAAAATAATCAGCTCATTTTATTTAAGGAACAAGAAGGAAAACAGCTGAGCTCCTCAGCTCGAGGACTCCCAAACAGACTGACATTTCAACCTGTAGGTCATTGTCAAATCATAGCACCCCCCGTGGACATGTGTGTTTTTAAACATTTTTCCTCAACACTTAATGTGATTAACAATTACAATTTAAAGTGACAGTGCACATAAGTATTAACAGTCCCATTTAGTACAGTGACATAATCAAAATCCATCTACTATATAAGTTAAAAATATTTTTTATAAATTACGTTATCAAAACACTGTACACCTATGAGTACACGATTGTATCCACTTATTCTGGGAGAAAATAGTGCCCATCAAAATAGAAATAAGCAGAAATTTGGCTAAACTCTTGTAGTAAACATCATAGGCTATGATACAATACTCCCTAATAAGCAGTAAATACACAATGTCATGCAGCATTTAAATATTAATAACATTATCATATGCAATTCAGGCTGCTGCCCAACTTCCTGAAGCCACAAGGGAAAAAAACGGGGGAGAAGGAAGGTATATGTACACAAAACACAGTTTCTCAGATTCACAAGGTTCTTTCAATTTACCAGATTAAGTCACTTTGTGTGTAGTTAGCCCATTTATAACATAAATAGCTCCTATACTAAAAGGTAGCATTTTATATTTATTTAGAAACAATACATATTATAATATCATACGTTATTGTTTAATGCTGCCATTTGCATCATTTTACTTCACTTGGGCTATTTTCCCTGTGTTCTAACTGGAAAATAATGTGACTTGTTTATAGCACCTTCCAGAACCTACAAAAGACCAACAGATCTAAGTGAGAAAGAACGAAAATAGACTCTATATAAAGACAACCAGAACATTTTAAAGCAACCACAAATCTCTATTTCACTAGAAATTGTTCAGTTTCTATTTGGTCATGTAGACTCAATTCTGACATACAAGCACCGAGTAGAAAAATCCAGTAATTCTCCCTCTTGGTAAGATCTAACTCCCTATTACCACCCCTTGGTCCAAGGTTCACTTGTTCAATATCTGTGAAGTTTAATTCACGGTGATCTGAATATAGTACATTCATCATGTGTGTTGCACACACATACTCTTGATCTTTGTTTTCAATAACCCTCACATGCTCTCCTACCCTTTATTTTAACTTCCTTTTGGTACAATGCACATAATATGTACCACATTTCAATCAGCAAAATAAATTAGCCATTTTGTATCACAGTTAATGAAATGGTCTATATATACAGTACCACCATCATATGGATTCACAATCACTCTGCTTATGTTCATATATGGGCACTACTTGCATCTCCCACATTTTCTAGAGCCTTTTGGTAGGGATGGAAATCAGGTATTGGCTCTTTGATCTGGTTGAGAAGAGGTTACAAACTGGTCACGGAGGTTTTTAGCCCTCCTGTAGACCATTCTGGGTAACACTTTGGAAGTTTCGAGTAATCTAGCATGTGTCTTCAACACATGCTAAATGGCATTGATAATGTTCCTGACCTGACATGATCTGACATTGTAGGTGGTGACAAAATTTATTCGATCATCCCCCATTGGTGTATTCCCACTATTGGCATCTTGACCTTGTAGTAAGGTATTCCTTTCTCTGACATCAACCTCCGTTCTAGCTTTTTCCACTGCTTTCCTTGAGTACCACCTTTCCGTAAATCTCTGTGTGAGATCCATTTTTTCAATTTAATATACCTCTTTCTTGCTACAATTCCTTTTCACTCTGAGGAATTGACTCTTGGGTATATTGGAAATAATACGTGAGGGGTGATAGCTGCTAGCTAGTAGGATGCTATTCCTATCTTTAGGCTTCCTGTATAGACTTGTGTCTATTTTGCCCTCTCCAGACTTAATAATGTAGAAATCCAAAAATGAAATTTGTTGGTTATCTGCATGACAAGTGAAGTATAAATACTCATTGCTTCCATGTAGGTACTCTAAGAATTCCCCTAATTTTGCTCTTTTCCCTTCCCACACTAGAAAAATGTCATCAGTAAAATGTTTCCACATTTAAATGTTTGACAGAAAGGGGTTGTAGTTACTCCAGATGAATTCTTCCTCCCAGTAAGCTAAACATAAATTTGCAAAACTAGGGGCAAAAGTTGTCCCCATCGCCGTACCCTTTTCCTGGTCATAGTATTTGCCCTTGAAAGTGAAATAATTCTGATCAAGAGGGCAAGTACCGGTTGTGCCATTTAATTAACAAGTCTGTGTCAGGTCTTGCCTCTACTTCTGTGGTGTTCAGAAAATACCTCAGTGCTCTCAACCCACCCAGGTGTGGGATACTCATATATAATGCTTCTACATCATGGGTGACTAAAAGTGAGTCAGCCTTGATGTCCAGTGTGGGTAATGTGTTCAAAATGTCTCTAGTGTCTAGGAGAAATTAGGGTGTCTTGTAAACCAGTGGTTTAATGGCATCATCGTTAAAACATGCAAGGGATTCAGTTACACTTTCTATGCCTGACACTATAGGCCTACCAGATGGCTTGGTAAGAGTTTTATGGACCTTGGGGAGGGTGTAGAATTGAGCCCTAAGTGGTGTTTTAACTGTAAGCAATGTATTCTCCTTCTCAGTAATGAGTCCTGAGTTACATGCCCAATTAAGGAAAGCATCTACTTGTCTTTTCTGTGTAGGTATGGTACTGTTAAACAATACTTACTGTATGTGCACTGTCAATTTAAATTGTTAATTGTTAATCACATTAAGTGTTGAGAAAAAATGTTTAAAAACACCCATGTCCACTGGAGGTGCTATGCTTTGACAAAGACCTACTGGTTGAAACGTCAATCTGTTTGGGCATCCTCGAGCTGAGAAACTCAGCTTTTTGCCTTCTTGCTCCTTAAATAAAATGAGCTGATTATTTTGCACGTACTGGATGTGTGGACAGCAGTTTTTTGAGCTTGGTGAGTTCAGTGACCTTTTCTTTTGTGTCTGTGGTCTGATGGTCACATTGAACCAGGCCCCTGCAGACAGCTCTTACTGTGCTTATCCAGACCTATGGCTCACTTCCCCAGACATCACAAAAACTGCCCTGGAAGCTATCCTCCACCCCATAGTCATATTGAACCATGCCCCGGTGCAACTTTTTGCCTGGGGCCCCCCTGCCTTCTCATCTCCATCATGGAGGCTAGACCCCCTACTCCTCAGAGATCCTGAATTTGTTGGATGACTACAAAGGAAGCCAAGCTGTTCTTCCAGAAAAACCTAATCTCAGACACTTCTGCTGGTAACACCTGGGAGGCCTTTAAAGCCACCCTGAGGGGGGCCATCATCAGGTTTACCCATATGAAAAGAAGGGAAAGAGAGCAGCACCTTGAGAAGCTGGAAAAACAGTTGAAAGAGGCAGAGGCCCACTTTAAGACTCTCCATAAACCCTCTCTCCAATCTCAGGCTGGCTGAAAGGTGACTGCTCTCAAAATGAAGGTAAATGAACTCTTCTCCAGGAAGGTGGAGATTTCAGTCTTACACCTTAAACACAAATACTGGGAAGAGGGAGAGAAAGTAGGGTAGGTGATAGCCTACCACATAAAAAAACATCAGGTGCTGAGGCACATTGCTGGATTAGTGAACAGACAGGGGAAGGTCCAAACCCAGAAGGAGGATATCAACCGCATAATGGTGGAGTTTTACTCTAAGCTATACTCATCCTCTAGGAAGCCCAACCCAGAGGGGGTGACACCCTTTCTGCAGAGCCTTAACCTCCCCACTTTTACAAGTCTGCAAGCCCAGACATTAAATTCTCCTCTCACAACCGAAGAGGTAATAGCAACTCTTAAAACTCAAGATTGGGAAGGTGGCTGGAGGAGATGGGTTCCCACTTGAGATCTGGCAACATTCTGCAACCTATAATCACCCCCATCCTTCGCAGGTCTACAGTGAGGTCCTGGAGGAAGGCTCTCCCTCCCTCACTCCTTCTGGGAGGCAGTGATAACTAGCCTTCCGAAGAAGGGCAAGGACCCCCAAAAAGCATCAAGCTACAGGCCCATTTCACTCCTGAACACTGATTACAAAATATTAGCCAAACTACTAACCACAAGGCTCAACCCCCTCCTCTCTACACTCATACATCCACCACAAGTGGGTTTTGTGAAGGGCCAATATAATTCAGACCATATCAGATCCCTGATCAGTTTGATCCACGAGGTCAAATCACTCCCCTCCCCAGCAGCTATGGTAGCGATTGACTTCGAGAAAGCTTTTGTCTCCCTGGAGTTGGATTTTGTCCTACAAGTCCTGGATACAATGGGGTTTGGTGACAGGTTTAAAGCATGGGTGCAGGCACTTTATTACCACCCTTCGGCTAAGATTCTCACCAATTCTATGATGTCTCTCCCATCCCCTTGGTCAGAGGCATGTTCAGGGATGTCCCCTATCACTGCTACTTTTTGTGCCAGTGGTGGAACCCCTGGCTGCTGCTATCAGGCAAAACCCTCATATAAGTGGGGTGACCATAGAAGGGGTCACATATTCCACCCTTATGTATGCAGACAACCTTTTGATCCCCTTGGCCAACCTTGATCTCTCCATCCCACCTCTGCTAGGTGTTCTCGCGGACTTTACCACATACTCAGGGCTACAACTGAATCAGACGAAAACCAAGGTCCTCCCCCCTCAATGGTAGGTGCACTTCCAGTATGGCCTCTACACACAATCTGTGCTGTGCACTGAGTACCATTACCTATTTAGGAATAAAAATCAACCCAGATCTTTACAGGATCTGGGAGGCTAACCTCAGACCCCAGATGACTGCCATTCATACTAAGTTAGACAGGTAAAAGGCCCTGCAACTGACCCTAGCTGGGAAAATCTCAGCCCTAAAAATAGTTACAGCCCCAAGGTGATGTACCTGCTCTCCCATATCTCCTTGAAGCTCCCCCTAGCTGGTTCAGGAAAATAGACAACATGGTGGAGGCCTTTATCTGGGAGAGGAAAAAGCCGAAGTGCAGTCAAAATAAACTGTGAGCTCATTGGTCTTGGCAGGGCATTGGTGTCTGCCTTGGTATGAAGGGTATAAATGGGCTTTCCAAGCTACACAAACCAATTATTTGCAAGGTCAGGACTGGAAACTCTGCAATGGCTAGGCGTGGAACAGGCACACAGTTCAGTGGCACACCTACCCCTACTTCTGTACAACAGCCACCCCCCCCCAGGGATAAAGTTCCACCCCATGATAGGGCCCTCTTTAGAATACTGGAAGAAAATCCACAGGAGACTGAACATGGTCCCCTTCCCCCTTGGCCTCACCTCACTCTGGAGCAACAAGCAAATCACAGTGGACAGCAAACCCCTACATTGGTCTAATTGTCCCAAAGCAGGTTTGATGTGTCTACAAGACACATATGTACCTGGTACCTCTATCTTAGACACGTTCAAGGGCCTGTGTGACACAGTAGGGGTATTCCCCCCAAGGAATTCTGGTGTTATTTACAACTACAAAGTGCACTGGGTGAGTACACTTGCAGGCACCCCCCCACCACCACCACCACCACCAAGCTTAAGGTGTCTATTCCGCACTGGTTTACTATTAAGAAGGGCCAGACCAGTGTTATTTATGCAGCACTTAGCGAAAGAAATTCCTCTCAGTCACTAGAAGCCAGAGTTAAATGGGAAACTGCGTTAGGCACTTGTATAACAGATCAGGAGTGGCAGTCCTGCTGGAAGCTTGCACACAAGGAAACTCAGACACCAGGAATACCCCTAATCCAAAACAAAATCCTTCAATTGTGGTACAGAACTCCTCCTCCACAAGGCCAAGCTAAAGTGTCTCAGGACAACCTCTGCTGGAAGTGTCAAACAGGCAGGGGGGACCTAATTCACATACTATGGAGCTGTCTGAAAATCCAACCGCTATGGCAGCAAGTCAGCACACTGGGCTCCCAAATCCTACAGAAGTCACTGACCATCACACCAGAGGTAATGCAGCTGGGCATTTAAACTGCTGTACCTCACTTGTCATCCCAAGATCATAACTGGACCACTATTCTTAGCATGCAAGTAAAGAGACTCCTACTCTGTAGATGGAGAACCCAGAAGGTCCCCTCGCCCACAGAGGTGCTCAACGCCTTAACGTAGGTGACAAATCTAACATGCATAACACATATAGTGACGAATACCCTCTCCCATTATGTCACCATATGGTGTCCCTTCGTTACCCTCCTGAAACCAACGCAAGGATTGGGTGAGGAGCTTGTCTGAAAGTTTCTGTTCTCCTCTCCATCAACGCCCCAAGAGAAGGTGCATGGCAGATGGCAAACACAGAGGATTTGATACAGATCTTCCAGTACTGTAGCATAGGGCAGCATTTTTGGTCTCTTTTCCCAACTTTAAAGCTAAAAAAAATCTCCAAACTCCCTAGATACTTTGTGTGAGTTTATGTTTGTTTGGTTGCAGGTTTACTCTGAAAGGCACCTTGCTCCACAGTTCCCTGGGTAACACATTAAGATGTATCTCTTAGAGCTGATACTCCTGATACTCCAGGTCAGACCAGGTAGGGCTTGTTATAAATGTTTCGAGGTAACTTTGTTTAATTGTTGTAGGCCATCCCCAGCCTATTTCATAAGGCACATGTTGTAAGCCTGAAGCGAAAAGGGGATATGCGCTTATCTGCTCACTGTCTCCTGCAGATTTCAGTATTGTACTGGAATTTTGATGCAGAGGGACACAGTTTTGTATTACTGTACAGTATGTGTATGTATTTTGTTTGGAAATAATAAAAAACTTTTAACTACAAAAAAATATTATATAGGTATATAAGTACATCTACTGTATGTGACCCCACAGCTATGGTTTTACCCTATCACGACCCAAGTAGAATTGCAACAAATATGGTATGTTCAAAAATAAGTAAATAAAATAGCTTTTGGGAGTCACAGAATGACACAAACAAGAAGCATCAGTGCAATTGCCCTGAAATACCAGTCAGTAGCAGTGCACAACAGTATCAAATGCACATCAATATCGTTTCAGAAATGTAATTCTTATATCAGTTCATAAATATGGCACATCATAACAACTGTGCATAAGACATGAAACAATAATTAGAAATTAAACTGAACAAGTTAACCAAGCATAAAAATATCGGTACAACTCCTGTGTATCATATACCATAAGCAGCTACTAATTCAGAAAACAGTCTATTCCAGGATTGTTATATCTAAAAATGGCAGTTCACATGAAAACTGCCCAGCCTGTTGATTCATTTAGGCCTATCCTGGAGACCAGGGTGCCAAATCCTTTGATCCAGGACACCTCTCTTTCTAAGAAGAGGTGATCTAGGTCTCCACACATCTAGATGCATTGACATTTTCAATTCCAAAGAATCTAAGTGCAGCTACCGAATGCTTCTGCGCAGTAAAGTGTCTAGCCACAACAAGAACATGAAACAGCCTCGCTGAGGAGGTGGTGGGAGCAAAAACTGTAATGGAAGTTAACAAGGAATGGGTAGGTATAAGAGAACCTTAGAAGCAAGGAAAGGGGTTGGGGGGGGTAAAGCCAAAGATGAATTAGGGTCTTTACTGTGACAGTAGGTAGGAAAGATGGGCAGACTAGATGGACCAAGTGGTCCTTATCTGGCATCAAATTCTATGTTTCTATGTAACAGATTTTTCATCACTCTTCTGAATGCATTGATTTATGTTCAGTAATCTTTTTTTCAGTTATCTTCAAGTTTTACCTATATAAGATGTCACATGGGCACTTGAGAATGTATATAACACTTTCGGTTCCACATGTCTTACCAGAATCCAGAAGATTTTGAGAGAGAGACCAGATTCATGGCAGTAAGATTCTCTGAGAGAGGATTCTCAGGGCAGACAGTGGGTAACACCATTCACAAGGCAGCACAAAGAGACAGACAATCACTTATGGAAACCAGTGACAGTCAGGCAAGGAGCAATTGGGAGGTTGGTTTTCACAAGTAACTTCTCACCAGTGTTTGGTAGACTAAAAACTATTATTAGTTCCAATTGGAAGACCTTGCAGTCTACCAAAAGTACCGCAAACCATCAGAGTGAGACATGATACTTAGATACAACAGTTTTCATAGCAGACACACATTTAAGAACATACTGGTTGGGCAATTTTCTCAAAGGCATGGTATTGTCTGTCTGAAAAGCATCGGGCATTTTTTATGCCACATATTTTTAATATGTTATAATAAAATATTTTTTTCTACATGAGACCTGTGCCCTTACCAGTTTGAGGTTGGTGAGTGCCTGACTTTTTTGGTTCTGTAATTTGAAGAAGTTCTAGGTGCTACCAAGGAATTAAAGGAGGCTTTCCCATGTATTTTGGAAATGTCTATAGCTATCTTGTTATTTGGAGCATCAACTGCAGCTAGTGAGAATTCCTTTGTTGTTTGAAAATAATGTTATCACACCAAAGGATGAGCATGACCCATGAAAGAAAGAGAAGCCTCATTCTCCTGTCATATTAAAGTGATATGACTTCAAAACTCATCCTTGATGCCTTTGTGGAGGAATTCAGATCCCATTATTCAAGAAGACTTCAACTTTAGTTTCATGAACAGTCTTTACCTTACACAGCATTTTAAGATCTCAGTTTTTATAATTTAGATAAAAGGCTTCTGACTGAACTACATTTTTCACTAAGTATATGAAAGCAAGTGCACCCCCCCCACCCCCGTTATGCAATCTGCCCCCTCTGTGTTGATATCCTAACTATGGGCCTGCTGAGTAACTAGCCAGCCTGCTTTTAGCCATCCTGCCAGTGCCGCCACTACCACAAAACCCACCGGCCAGCCAGCCAGCCTGCTTTTAGACATCCTGTCAGTGCCAGTAAACCTACCAGCTATCCAGCCTGGTTTTGGCCAATGCCTTCCAGCCAGTGCTAATAAGTCCACCAGCCAGCCAGTCTGCTTTTAGAAATCCTGCCAATGCTGTCGGTAATCCCACAACCAGCCAGCCTGCTTTAAGACATCCTGTCAGTGCCAGTAAACCCACCAGCCAGCCTGCTTTTATCCAGTGCTATCCTGCCAGTGCCCACAAGCCTACCAGCCAGCTAGCCTGCTTTAAGACATCCTGGCAGTGCCACCAGTAATCCCACAACCAGCCACCCTGCTTTTAGACATCCTGCCAGTGCCAGTAAACCCACCAGCCAGCCAGCCTGCTTTTAAACATCCTGCCAGTGCCTCCAGTGGTCCCACAGTTAGCCAGCCTGCTTTTAGACATCCTGCCAGTGCTAGTAAACCCACCAGCCAGCCAGCCTGCTTTTAAACATCCTGCCAGTGCCTCCAGTGGTCCCACAGTTAGCCAGCCTGCTTTTAGACATCCTGCCAGTGCTAGTAAACCCACCAGCCAGTCATCCTGCTTTTAGACATCCTGCCAGTGCAACCAGTAATCCCACAGCCAGCCTGCTTTTAGACATTCTGTCACTGCCAGTAAGCCACCAGCCAGCCAACCTGCTTTTAGACATCCTGCCAGTGACTGTAAACCCACCAGCCAGCCAGCCTGCTTTTAGACATCCTGCCAGTGTCAATAAACCCAGCCAGCTCTAACCAGCGTCATCCTGGCAGTGCCAGTAAATGCACCAGCCAGCCAGCCCGCTTTTCGACATCCTGCCAGTACTGCCAGTAATCCCACCAGCCACCTGAACTGCAGCAAAGACCAACAGTGTATGCTGTCACAGAAAGATCATTTTATTTAATGCATCAGTATTTGTTGGTTGGTCAAAAATATCATCCCAACGTCAGCTCTGTGGTATCAGACGATAGGGGATCGCCTGGTATGCTGGCAACCCAGGTTTGTGCCCAAGCCCAGGACAACAGGCGGGGAGACTGGAGGGAAGGGTTCAGAGTGGCTGTTGGATGCCCTCCACCAGGGGAAGTGGGACCATGCCTGCATCACTCTGGAGTGGCTTCTGGTAGACAACTGGGGTGACGAGTGTTGTGGTGTGCGTGATCATGCGCTGCTGTGCATTCTGCCAGGATGCTGTGTGTGTGCAGCCACATTGTGGGTGGGGCAGAAAAAACATGAAGAATGGCCACCTGGCTGACTGGACGATGGTGGCCAGTCCCCTGTGAGCCATGAAGCCCAGAGGTGTATGCACTGTTCCCCCACGGGGCCTGGCAGAAGGAAATGCCCATAGGGTACATCTCGTCTCCCAGTGGTGCCACAGCCCCCCCAATGAAGGGATACATCAGGTCAGCCGGGCTGCAGCAGGCATGGGGGTGGTGGTATGGTGACTGGGGGGGGCTCTGGCTGTGGGAGTCCTTGGCCACCCAAAGGAGTGGTGGGCCAGGAGGGCTGGGGCAAAAAAATGTCATCCTATTCTTTCTTTTAAATGTATTTCTGACATTCTAACTTATAATCATGCTTCATTTAGTCTTACTTTGGGCAGATAGTGTCAAAAGTGTTATTACAGCTAATGTTGTAATTAATGACTGACGTCATTAAAGCTGGCCACCTTTCGCAGTTTTTTAAAATGTGTTTTACAGAGGATATCCCAAATATTAGGATGGTATTAACACATGTTTAGGCTCTGGTACACAACAGATAGCACTGCGCCACGATATTTAATTTGTTCATGGACCGTGTGTCACGGGAATGACCTGTATGTTGTCTCAGGAATGAAATAAAATGACAAATAAAATGGGGATCTTAATATTTCTGGCAGACTAATATGAAGAAAATGATATACTTAGGAACACATACTGCTGCTTTAAATGTGTTTTAACTTTCCTTTTGTCTCCCTCTCACCGAAGACAGCACAGCACAAGCCACTGAGTATTCCAGCAGCACCACTGGCTGTGGCTCCATTGTGTCGGTAATGGTATGGCCATCAAAAATCTGATAATAAGCATGTGACACGATTTTGTTTTCTGTCTTAATTTTTAGTCATATCTTTTTCTTTCGCAGGTGAATGGTGAACAGTGACACAGTGGTCATGCCAAGTCATGCTAAATAATGTCTCTTTCTTTCTTCACAGGTGACACTTTCTCATCCATCTGGGAAACTTCATTCCATGGTAGGGTCAGACCTTCACCTACAGGTATGTGATGGTAGGTATCCTTTTAGAAAGTTATTTTATGTTCTAACTTTTTAATTGTGGTTTCGTTTCATAGGTGTACTGCAACCCAGTATGGAACGTACTACAGTGCCTAAATAATTTGTGTTTTGTCTTCATATCAGGTCTGACAGTGATACAGTACATCATTGCCAGCAGCGTGAACAGCTTGCCATCCTCCAGCACTGTACGTTGTATACACTTCTGCTGTCTGATGTGCAATCATCTTACAAAGCAGTCCTCCAGGCTCTCAAAGACTTTGCTGCCTCAGGCCATTTCCAATTTATTTTACTGTACATTCACGAAATCCCTGAAATGAGAGATATAGGAGAAGACAACAGTCATCCTGCCCGATAGCTACAGTCCTATGATTTTAGAAAAAAAATACTTATCTACCCAGGCTACACAAGTGTCCAAAATCAATAAAACATGGGTGAAATCCATGCAGCAGCTGCACTGATTCACCCTGATAAATACCTGCAAGGAGAGAAATGGTGACAAAAGATGTTTAGAAAGACAATGGTTTCACTGTCTCACACCCAGACAGAACCCCCCCCCCAAAAAAATACTTACTTGTGCAGATATGTCAATAGCCATACCTGGTATCAGTGAGCAGCAGCACAGTACTTTTAAAGTTCTCTGAGTACTTCTCATTTCTGGGAATCAGGAGAATTTTACAGGACAAGATGACAAGGAGCTTCTCTTTCTTATGCATTTCGGGCCCTATGCACAAATGCCAACGCACCGCGTAAGGGCATGTGTGGTAAATTCCACACATCCCAATCAGAGCTGCTAGGGCTAATTCCTACAAACATCTATCCTTGTTGAAATTGCTCAAGCTCCTACTCTGCCGTTAAGGAATACTACAACTGCTTCTCCTCTCAGGGAATGTACGCTAACACGTTAATTACCTTTACTGCCTGCACACGAGGCCCCATCAAGTTGGCATACATTAATATCTGCAGCCTACTCCAGAAAATAGATAGGCTTCAGGTTTGGGTAACCAAGCACAAGCCTGATGTGCTAGCGGTAGTTGAGACTTGGTTCTCATCTGAAGTCCCTGACAGCGTCGTCTTACTCTGTGGGTACACAATCTACCAGGATGGAAAAAGGGGTGGTGGTTGCACAATTTACTTAAAAACTACCCTTAAAAGCCATGCCCTCCCTAAGATCTCAACTGGTACTGGCACCCAAGTTCTCACTATCAAACTACTACTTGGTCAACTTGGCAAAGCACTCACAATCCTTTCCATTTACATACCCCCTTGTGACTGCTCACTAGGTTTCAACTTTATCCTTGATTACATCCATAACCTTCCCCACTCCCTGGAGGTGGTGCTGCTGGGCGACTTTATTATTAAGTGGCTTGCTCCCAATGCTGCTAGCTTTAAAGATGCTGCAGCAGTCTCTGACCTAACCCAAGTTGTCAACACCCCTACCAGACTTATTCATAAAACCGGCACCAGCACCCTGATTGATTTCATCTTTACGAACCGCTCTGATCGGATCTTTGACACTGAGGAACTCTTTGACTCCGTCAGTAACCACTCCCCCATCACGTCTTTAGTCAAACAAGTCCCCCAAGCACAAAAGCACAACGTCCTTCCAGCATGTCTTAAAAAAGGGGCAACTCAGTCAATTCAAAACTGACCTCCAAAAACACAGACTGGTCACCTCTTGACTCTTCCACCAGTGTTGACCAGGCCCTTGACCTTTTTATTGCTCAGTTTAACACTGCCTGCGACTCCTTTGCCCCCTTTAAAAAGTGAAAGTGAAAGTTAAAGAACATCAATAATCCGTGGATTTCATCCTCACTCCTCAAATCATTGGCCAACAGAGGCCACCGCTGGGCCAAAGCCCGCGCTTCAGGCAATAGAACTGACTGGCAGCAATACTGCAGCACTAGAAACTCCTGTACCCATGCTGTCCGGAAAGCCAAGGCTGACTACTACAAAGAAGCCCTCAACAACTCTTGGGGAGATAGTAGGAAGTTCTGGGAAAATCCAAAAGAACTCTCTCATATAATGGACAAATCCCCCCAACATGCTCAGTGTGGATAGGGACACGATTCTGTTTCTGAAACTAATTGCAGATACTTTCAATGTGGCATTCATTGACCTCAGTGGTGTATTTCCCCCCTGACTTTTTCAAGAAATCCCCCTTCCCAACCAACCCCGGAGGGATCCCCAACGTAACACCCTGCCCCCTTCTACTTTAAGAAGGTCACACTGCATGAAACTAAGGGCTACCTCCTAAAGATCCTTACAAAAACACATTTCAGCAGCAACTCCATTGACCTCAAACTTCTCCACCTAACCCTTGACATTGTGCTCCTCCCACTCTCAAAGATCATTAACCTATCACTCTGACTTGGGTAACTTCCCTCCATCTGGAAAGTCTGTAGTTGTGACTCCCATTCATAAAAATGGCAGTCGGTCCCAGCATACCAATTACCACCCTAGTTCCATTCTCCTCCCCCAAAAGCAGTAGAGCGCATAGTGTCTGACCGACTCACTGAATATTTTCCAAGTACAACATCCAATGCCCAGAGTAGCACAGTTTCAGAAAAGGCCACAGTACTATAACCGCTCTTGTTGTCTTCATGGACTACATCCATAAAGCGCTCACCCATGGTCACCTGGTAGGATCAGTGTACATTGATCTCACTAAGGCCTTTGATACAGTCAGTCACAACCTGCTTGTAGCATCCATCTGTGACGCAGGTATCTCCCAGCCAGTGGCCAGCTGGTTCAAGGATTACCTGACTGAAAGATCCCAAAAGGTCAAAATTGGGGACGCATTATCCACCTCCCAACCTGACCGCTTGGGTGTCCCTCAGGGCTCAATTTTTGGCCCACTCCTATTCAGCATCTTCCTCAACTCCCTCCCACAAGTCTGTAACACCAACCTCCTCCTCTATGCAGATGTTGCCATGCTTTTCCCTAGTGATGCTGACCCCACCGCCCTCGGGCGAAGGCTGCAGTCTGACTTTACAGCAGTTGAAAGCTGGTTCTCACAAAACAAAAACTGATTATGAATTACAAAAAAACAAGTCCATGATCTTCGCCAGTCCCCATAACAAGCAAACTCCACCACCCACACCATCACTAATGCTGACAATACCCCCATTGACCAGATCCTCACCTTCAAATACCTGGGCATTACTCTCGACAATGCCCTTTCTTACAGAGAGCATGTCAGTATCATATCCAAGCTTGTCAACACAAGAATTGATCTGCTATACAGAAATAGGCACAATATGATGCAGGATGCCCTTGTCACAGCCGTCACCAATTCCATACTATCTATCATTGATTATGGCCTGATAATTTATGGTTTCGCCACAGACACCACCCTTAAGTGAATCCATACAACTCTAAACAAATCATGCCAGCTGATCACTGGTGCCCCTAAACAGACACACATTTGTGACCTCTACTCCAGTACTAACTGGCTAACCCTCAAGGGTAGACTCTCCTACCACACCGGTTTATTTGCTAAAAAAATTAGTATGGGACTCATCGCAGCATCCTGCCGGCCCCTTCTCAAGCCAGCCACTAAAGCCCATGGTACCAGGAGTGGCACAAGAATCTCCTACCCGACCCAGTTTGGCCGCACCTCCCAGGCCCAACAGTCTTTCAGCTACAGGGCTTCTAGCCTGCTTAATGCCATCCCCCCTGACATCCTTGTTACCCCTATCCTGGGCACCTTCAACCGGAAGCTCAAGGAACACCTTGTGGTGCTCAGCAGGTGTGACTGTCCCACCTAGCCCACCTCAGCACCCTGGACTACCCTGACAAGTTCTTCTTCAATAGAATGCTCTTTAATGGTTGTGCCTCATCTTGCACAACTGTACTTCTAAGAATGTACTTGCCTCTGTCTAATGATTCTGACAAGATCAATATTTTATTGATTGCTTCCAGTTGGTTCTGCATTAGCCTGCATACATGTAAAAAGTACATATGTAATTGCCCGACTGTAATTGGTCCTGTCGTACTGTTCAAATTCACTAGTTCTATCTTATGTTTGCTACTGGGTTTTCTTCCCTAACTCTGTACTGCTGTGTTTTATCATGTCTTTGCTTCTTGATGTGGAACCTCTGTAAAAGAGCCTCTTGACTCAAAGGCTGCAATCCAAGACAATAAATAAAATAAATAAATAAATAAGGGCAGAGCATAGGCATTCTTACATCTGAATGCCATACAGCAGTGATCTATGCACCCCCAGAGGTATTCACCACAAGTGCACAAGCACCTTGCACAATTGATCCCCCCACCTGATTCATGGTGCCACACCGGTGGTGGGCTAGGGGTTTGCCAGGGGACGTGCTCCATACTGCACCCATGCACAATGGCACTGAGTACAGGAAAGGGGCTTGGAAATGTACACAAGGGGGACCCTGCTGAAAATAGTTACTGCTCCCCTAGACGTTACCGGCAAGGCATGGTGGCACTGGGATCCCCGCACACACAGCAGCTACAGACCACTGGGCTGCCTAGGAGGTCTAGGGGCAGCCACTGGGGCTAATACCCAGTGTTTATTATATGTTGTGGTCTGTGCCGTCCCAGGATCCCCTGCATGAGTGCAGCAGTGGATCCACTCCTGGACCTGGGATGGGCATCCGATTGGATGCCCGCTCACGTGGACATGCCCCTCTCCCATGCTGCTGTGAGCCAGGGGGAGGGAGCAGAGGTGCAGACAGGCAGCTGACAATGATGCATACTGGCTGATGCAGACCAGTCTACAAGTGCAGTGCAGCATGGGTCAGGTATGCACCTTTTAGATGTACCCACGCCAGGGTCGTGCATAGGCCCCTTCATGAACAGCAGTAGCAGTATAGTACTTTTTGACTTCTCAGAGCACTTCTCATTTCTGGGCATCAGGAGAATTTTACGGGGCAAGACGACAATGAACTTTTGTTTGTCAGCCGCTTTATGTACTACGGTGTGACACAATGATGTAGCAATCTGCACAAATTTTAAACATACTCCAGAACTTTTCAGGGACAAGTCAAGTTGTGTAAACTGTGATTTTGGCACACTTCAGAAATGAATAGCACAACAACAGGGCACTCTACCACACACAGCACTGTACCATGTAACGGTACCTGTACCATAACAATTTTTTTCTGGCAGTTGAGAAAAATTAAGAAAAGACATAGGTAGATAGAGATGTGAAAGTTAGACATGGCATATACTATAGGTAGGAATTTAGGATTTAGGAAATAAAGTTTTGTTTTAAGACAGTAGAAAAGGAACAATGAAGTGGAACAATATACACAGATTATTAAGACAGTATTTTTTTGCTATTTCCTAATTTTTATTTCTTTGTATTTTTTGAGGGGAACAAAACAACAGGGGAAATTCGCAAATGTACCCACAGCTCGGTGAATTGGGTGACTTTGCCTGAACTTTGTCTGCATATTAAAACTTCGCAACATCTCTACACATCAGGAATAATTCTTTCAGATATTGGCATGGAAAAACAAAACTTTGGCCAGTATTAACTAATATTGCCAGTCTATACCTAAGCTGTGCATTATACCTACAGTAAGCTGTCCATTAACTAGTGTGTATTCTGAAAGGATATTTAGCACTTCTGGCAGTACTGTTGCTAGCCAAAGAGCTAGTCGTCACTAGACAAGGTTGAGAAACTGACATTTATTAATGTCAGCCTGGGGTTGTTCAATGGCTACTTAGACTCGGTATCAAAGCATGGATCCTCTCAAATTGATAATGACACTGACAGTGGCACTGACTAAATCTGACATAAGTCATCTGACATTATGGAAAGTAGAAAGTGCTTTCTGATTTGGTAAATAAAAATGCTGGTATCTGTTTCACTGCTGTTTCACAGTTGCCATTCTCAACTTTTTGTTGGACTTAAAACATGTAAAAACTAAACAACAAGAGTTAAAAAAAAAGTTATGGCAAATTGTATTTTTGAACGGGGGAACCCCTGCTAGCATAATAACACCAAATGTTGGCAAAGGGAAGTTAATAGCCATTAATCCCACTGAGCTGCAGACTTCGTTCACCAAGGGTGTGTCCCATATATTTCCAATCCTCTTATAAGTAATCGCCTGTCATTGTTAGAAATTAGTAGCATCATTTTCAGTTTTAAATTGCAACCATACTAGGAAGAGTAGGCACTATATCTGTCGGTAAAATGTGAGAAACTGTCTTTTTTTTTTTTGCTGTGGTGCTAGGGGATAAATATCCAGCTCTGACCTGTTACTGTTCAGACCTAGATGCTCTAACTTGTGTTTCTTGACTTGGCTTTACCAATCGTAGCTTGAGTTAAACAAGCATTTGTAAATGCCGAATGTTTGTGTGCCTTTTGTTACAGTTTGTTGGTGTTTTTTGTGGGGGTGGAGGTGATTCTGTTTATTATAGCCGGTTTTCTTTTCCTCAGCAGTAGATAGGGAGTATGGTACTTTTGTCTCAGGAAGTGACATAACTGCTCATTGGTTCAGCATAGAAAATATCATAAAAACTGTATACTGTAGATGTTTCTAAAATGAGACGCATCAAGTTATTTTGACAACCCAGCAAACTACGCTTCAAAAAAGGATTGAGACAATTTGTATTTCTGATATACAGGAAGTACATCAGAAAAAAAAGAAAAATGTTTACTAGTCTAAGCAAGAAGTCTTGTCCTGCCTCCAAACGTTAACATATCTAGGCTTTCCATAAGTCACACAGAGCAAGTCAGTAACCGTAAACAGGGAGATCCCAGGTTCACATCTCACTATAGCCACAGGCTTACCTTTTTTTTTTATTTATTTTTTATTTATTTGTGAAATCAGTTTACAACCTTTGAGCCAGAGGCTCGTTTCCAAAGGTACCTCGTCACACTAAAGACATACATAGAGTTTTAGGTTACATAGCATGGGTTTGCAAAACAATAGGCGTTCAACAGAGGCGCCCGTCACACTGAGGTCAGACAAAATACATTTAGGTTTAGGGTACATGTATTGAGAACAGGTGTTACACAAGTTGGTGTCAAACATTGAGCAATCTAATAGGTAAACAATGAAACAGCTGGCACTGGCCAGGCTAGACATAGAGTGCGATGTGCGAGGCGGTGATGGGGATGGCTGGGTGGAGACGCCCGGTGGCGTTATCTTGAGAAGTCGAGGTGGAGGCTACTTTCAGAGACAGGAGCAGCTACAGTGTTGAAAAGTTGGTTTCGAAGGGTGCTTTGAACTTGGAGAAGGTGGTGGCATTGGTGATGGGGCAGAGAGAGTTAAACCAGGATGGGCTCTGTAGAAGGACCTCTGGCCACGGCTGGTTCTTGATCTGGGGACCATTAGAGTGGTCTTGTTGGATGACCGTGTTGCAATAGTGGGTGGGATCTGGTGGATGGATGCCATTACCCCAGAGGAGAGCCAGTAGGGTTTTTTGTGAGGAGAGGCAGGTTTGATATCGAGCCGTTCATCCAGGGTAAGGAGTTTAGCCTCGTCATACAGCTGATAGGGTGTGTGTGTGTGAGTCGGGGGCAGCTCCAGTAATCAATCTGCAGGCTTATTCAGGGTTACGTGAATTTTTGAGTGCAGTCGAGTCAGCAGCACCATAGACTCAGAGACCATAGTCTACAAGGGACAAAGCGGAGGATGTAACAGCGATCCGGAGCGCATTTGGGGGAAAGCAGGTTCTATGGCAGAAGAGGATGCCAAGCCGTGAGTTAGTGGCTGTTGTTAGGGCATCAATGTGGTTGTGAAATGTGAGGGCTGAGTCGAAGGTAACCCCAAGATATTTGTAGGAGCAGACTTGTTCCAGTGGCTGTTTGGTACTAGGAAGGATATAGAGTGGGTGGTTGCTAGCTTTGTTTGGGGTGGGAAAAGAGCATAGCTTTTTTTTAAGATTGATGACGAGTCTAGCTCCTTAAACCAAGCTTCGAATTATTGAAAGACTGCTGTAGGGTGTCCTGAAGGAGACGGATTGCGGTGGGTGGCAAAAGGACAGCATCATCTGTATACAGGAGAATTTTGCCAGGGCATGCACTGGGCAGGGTGTTCAGATAGAGTGAGAAGAGAAGGGGGCCCAGGATGGAGCCTTGGGGGACCCCAGAGTGAATGGGACGGGTATCAGAGAGTATCCCATTAATTTTAACACACTGTGATCGAGCGGCTAGATAGCTAGTGCACCATGCTAGGGGGCCAGCCGAGAGACCAGTGTGGCAGAGAGCATTCAGCAGAAGAGGATGGGAGATGGTGTCGATAGCCTTTGAGAGATTGATGAACACTGCACCAGCTAGGGAGCTGGTATCCAAGGAGGAGGGTAGGAAGTTGGAGAATTCAATTAGGGCAGTGCTGGTACTGTGACTGGAAGCCATGCTGGAAGCCATGTTGCTCTGGGCATAAGATGTTATGCTTAGCCAGATAATCAGTGATTTGAATGGCCACCACTTTCTCCAGGGCTTTGGGGGGGGAGGATGGAGATTGGCCGGTAGTTGTTGGCCGATGACCTGTCGCCCCCTTTATAAATTGTGTGATTATGGCTATTTTCAAAGCCATAGAGAAATTGTCCCAGACAGAGCGATTGGTTAATTAGCTGGTGAGGGCAAGGACTTCATCTAGCACCGGCCTGAGGATACTGGGGTCCAGTGAGTCACTGCCGGGACTGTTGCTATTCAAAGCTTTGATTAGGATGGGTCTGGCTTCCCGGGCGGAAATCTTGCGCAGGTGGAAGCTAGGGTGCTGGAGAACAGGGGGAGGTTGGTTGGGGGGAGGGTCAAAGAAATTACTAGGGAGTACTGAGCTAAGGTCAGTGAAAACGGTGTTGAACCAGTTAGCTATGGTGGCAGGCTCGGTGGTGGTAGTGCCATTGTTAGTGAGCTGGGATGGGGCAGGGGAGCGAGATTTTCCATTTAGTTGTTTAATATTATCCCAGAAAGTCCAGGCTGAGCCCCAGGAGGAGGTAAGGGTGGCCTGGAAATGGTGGGCCTTGGCTTTCCGGATGGCCCAAGAGCACTTATTCCTTACTGCATGACCTTAAGCAAGATAGTAACTGTGAACCAAAAGATACCAGGTTTCATACTTACTTGGAATGAATAGATGTACAGAAGGCTTTAACCCATGTTAGTACATCTCCCACCACAGCCACAGGTGTATTGTGTGACCCTGAGCATGTCATTACCTGTGAACCAGGAGATCTCAGGGTCTCTTCCCACCACAGCCATCAGCTCACTGTGTGACCATGAGTGAGCCACTAACTGTGAACCAGGAGATCTCAGGCTCACATCCCAGCATACCGATGGGCTCACTGTGTGACCATGAGCACATTATGAACTGTGAACCAGTAGATCCCATGTTTACATCCCACTACAGACATGGGCTCACTGTGTGAACCTGAGCACATTACTGACTGTGAACCAGGTGATCCCAGATTCACTCCCCACCATAGCACTGGCTAACTGTGTGACCCATAGCACATCACTAACTGTAAACCAGAAGATCCCAGATTCACAACCCGCCATAGCATTGTCTAACTGTGTGACCCTGAGCACATCTCTGACTGTGAACCAGGAGATCCTAAGTTCACACCCCACTACAGCCTTGGGCTCACTGTGTGATCCTGATCATGTAATTAACTGTGAACAAGGAGATCTCAGGCTCACATCCCACTCTAGCCATGAGCTCACTGTGCAACCCTGAACAAGTCACTAACTGTGAACAAGTAGCTCCAAGCTTCACATCCCGTCATAACCACTGGCTTACTGCATGACACTGAGCAGGGTAATTAATTATGAACCAAGAAATCCCAGGTTCATTTCCCCCCATATCCACAGGCTCACTGGGTTGCCCTGAGTATGTCAATTACTGTGACCCAGAAGAATCAAAGTTTATATCCCACCTTAGCTATGGGCTCACTGTGTGACCCTGAGCACTTCACTAACTGTGAACCAGAAGATTCCTTGGTTCACATCCTGCAATAGCCATGGGTTTACTTTGAGACCCTGAGCATGCCACTCTGAGCCAGGAAATACAAGGTTCACTTCCTACCTCATTAGTGTGTTTACTTTTTTTTACCTACAGTTTATGCCCCCTTAGGTCTTTGGCCCTGTTCTCTCTGCAAGTTCCAAAGGCACACACTGGCTCACCTCATGTATGTCATGTCACCTGTCCCTCCATGGAGCTGTAGCTTGCACCCCTTAGTGGGTTAAGGAGCAGAGGGGATGTATCCTGAAATTCCCCAGGTTCTACCAGGTGGCAGGCTTGGCAGAAACATGAAGGCCCAGCTATATCTAGGGTCCCTTCACTTGGGAACAAGGGCCATGCTTTTCCCTTGTTTTCTCCCTTTGGTTGTTGGCATGCAAGGGTTCAAGTGTACTTGCAAATCCACCAAGGAGTGTTGTACATGAGCACGGCTGACAACCATCCTAACCTGCCTACCTCCATTGTGCTGCCACCCATGGTCATCTAGGTGGCAGCATTGCACAGAAGGCAGTAAGCCTCCCACTCCAGAGAAGGAGAGTGTCCTCTGGGACGCTTGACCCTCCTCCTCCTCCAACCTCGGCTCACTTCCGAACTGGGGTTGCTGGCATTGTGACCATTAGTGCATCCACAGTACTTTATATTTACGCATCCTCAGCCTAAGCTCATATCACAACTTCAGCATAACTTTGACAACTCATTCACCCTTTATGCCAAAAACACTGTCCGTGACCTTCAGTGCTAGCCAGCTACTTGTCAAAGTCCATCAACCCCAGCTCTTCATGTCCCTTGATGGCATCCTCCTAGTGGAAGTTCCCCTGTCCAAATATCTGGGTGTATAGCTGGGTAAACCATACAGACACCATTCAGAAAAAGTGCCTCACAAAACTTAGGTTGCTAAAATGGAACAAATCTCGTCTGCCCTTCCCAGTTCACCATGGGCCTTATATTTAGCCAGCTGAGTTTATGCCGTGCTTGCACTAGCATTAGCACCAATATAGTGCAACCGATATATTCAGAAGTAGCCCACCCACACTAACACCTCTCTCTCTCTCTCTCTCTCTGTCTACACCAAATTAGCATTGTCTCCACCAAAATTTAGTCTGAACTACCACCTACTCAACCTGAGTATATTAATTAAATTCCTACTTGCTAATCAGATTAATTTTCTCTCTTACTACCTATCCTCTTGTCAGGTTTGAACCCTTGCCTGAGGATCTTTTTTCACTTCTGAGGAAGATACACCTTCTGATTTGCTAACATCTTAATCATCTAATTAGGACCTCTTCTCTTATCAACCCTGTCTCTACCAAAACTAACCTGAATCTAAATTTATTTTTTTCTGTCTGTCTTACTACCACTTCTCTTGTTAGGACTGAACTCTTGCCTGAGAATCTCTGTCCACTCCTGAGGCAGGCACACGTTCCACTACACCATCTGATCTCCTGATAGCTGAATCATTTAACTAGGACCTCTTCTCTCACCTCCACCCTGTCTCTACCAAAACTAACCAGATCCTAGCACCTGCTTAAGTGGTGTATTTTAGCTTAAATACATTACGTTTTCCACTACCACCCTGCCCTTTCTGCCACCACCTCTCTTTGTCACATTTAATACCTTTCTTTTCCCTCTCACACTGTGGCTTGAACTCTGGTCTTATGTGCACTATACTTCTCTTGAGTCAGCTATGCCTTCCCCTAGACCAACCTGTCCTCCTGACTCTTTTCTACCTCTAGGAATACCTTTACTGAGTTGGTGGAATGCCTGTGCTTTCTGCCCTGCCTGTCCCAGCTTGGAATAATATGAAAGGCCTGCAAATTGCCCATATGAATATCCAGAGCCTTGGACCTAAACTTCCCGAGGTTAAAGCCTGGGCATGCCATTACAACTTGGATATACTTGCTATATCCTAGACCTGGCTAAAGCCAGCCATCCTTCCACATGAGGTCTCGATCCCTGGTTATACTACCTTCTGGAAAGAACAGCCAAATAAGCGTGGCAGTGGTGTTCTTATCTATGTTCGATCCTCTCTATCTGCATCCGAGTTTGCACCCCCACCCCCCTCCCCCCGTGAAACCTTTCTTGCCAAATCCATCTTCCTTACCATAGAACTTTGGAAAGTGAAGAAACTGATAGTTGGTTGTACCTAACTCCCCCCAAGTGCTCCCGCCTCTTCCCTCACCTCCCTCATTTCTTTCTGGGCCAGCCTCCCACTGACAGACTGGATCTTTTGCGGGGATTTCAACTACAACTGGCTAGATCCTGGATTAGATCATGTTCATAGTGCCCTTGCTGACATCCACCTTTCCCAGCTCATCTGTGACCCCACAAGACTCAACAACAAATCTGGTCACCATACCCTCCTCGAATGGGTTCTCACCAATGCCCCCTGTCATATCAAATCTTCCGGTGTTCATCCTTACACCTTAAGTGATCACTCCTCCACCTTCTGTGTGTGGAGGAACAATTCTTCTAACTCTCCCTCCATTATCGTGTCATCTAGGGACATGAGCTATTTCTCTCCCCAAGCCTTTCAAGCCTCCCTATCTCAGACTGGTTGGTCCCTGGTTAACATTTTACCGGATATTGCTTATGAATTGGAAATCTTTATAGGTACATTTAACTCAATAGTCAACCTCCATGCCCCTTTGTCCAAGCGAAGAGCCAAGGAGGCTGGTGCCCGTTGGCTCTCTAAGGAGCTCAGGATCCTCATGGCTTCTCGGGATGCCATCTGGAGGCTTTATAAGAGCTCTGGCCTACCTACCATCTGGCAGACTTATAGACAGCTATGTAATCAATGCAAAAGCATGCTGCATTCAACCAAACGCTCCTTCCTCCAGTCCCTCCAGATTAGCAACCTCTCCAACCCCAAATAATTTTGGGGTCAAATTAACTCTTTACTAAAGAGTAAATCCACATCCCTTCCCAGCAGTATGCTGTGTGATGGCACTGAGGTTACTGACCCCGCTATCATTGCCTCTGAATTTAACATGGCCTTCTCTGATCTCTCTAAGCGTAAATCCTCCCTCCTGGCCCTTATTCCATCTCCTCCTTCCTCTTCACCCATCTCTACTAGCACAACTTTCCACCTTAAACTGGCCACCCGGAATGAGGTGATGTGTCAACTCAAGAGTATCAAGGAAACCTCCTCACCAGGGTTTGACACCCTTGAACCCCAATTCCTAAAATTTGGAGCTGTCACCATTGCCTCCCCTCTGCATGACCTAATCAACAAATCCCTCTGATCCAGCACTGTGCCTCCCAAGTGGAAGGCCACTTTTGTTGTCCCTACTCACAAGAGCAGTCCTAACTCTGCATTCAAGAACTACTGACCAATCTCCATACTCTGCCCCCTTGCTAAAATACAGGAAAAAATAATACATGCATAACTTCAGCAACACCTAGAGCTAAATACTTCACTCTCCATTAACCAGCATGGATTCTGTAAATCCCAAAGTGCCCACACTGCCCAAATTAAGGTAGCATCTGACATCCTTTCTTCTATGGACAAAGGCCTTGTAAGTGGTGCTATTTTTGTTGACCTTACCAAGTCCTTCAACCTTGTCAACCATAACCTCCTGCTCCACACGCTCCTCTCTTTTGGTCTTGATGTCCCATCATTAAACTGTTTTTCAAGCTATCTCTCCAGCTGTACCCAATGTGTGAGGTGGACCGGACATACTTCCACTTTCAGTGCCATAAGAGATGGTGTCCCCACGGGGTCCATCATGGCCTTCTCTTATTCTCTTTATTTATCAATGAACTCCTGCAGCATTGTGGAGGCACATCAGTTCAGTTGTACACAGATGATGCTAAGTCCTCTTCTGACCCTACCCTGCTGAATCTGCACTTGCAACAGGACTTCCAACTTCTTGAAGCTTGGTTCCTCAATAATCTCTTGGTGCTCAACACTAAGAAAATGAAGTCAATGCTCTTCTACCACCAGACCCCTAAGTCTAATCTCCCACCTCCCTTGGTGATCAATTCCTCTCGAGGGAACCCCCTAGATCAGGTTCAGTCTTTTAAATTTCTGGGCATCATACTGGACTCCCACCTATCCTTTGACTCACATTTTTTAATTGTTGTCAAGACCATCCACCAAAAGCTCGGGCTGCTGTACTGCCTCTTACCCTACCTTACGTTCCCCTCCCAACTTGCAATAGCGTCCTCCTCATTGCTCTCGCTCATCACCTATGGTCCCCCTATTCTCCACTCTGCTAAAGTCTCCCATCTTGCCAAACTTAAGCAAGTTTACCACAGGGTTGCTCACTTTGCCCTGGGTGCTAATGCCAGGATGCACCACTGTTCTGTCCTTGATTCCCTTGGCTTGCCATCTTTTGAAGCCAGACTTCAATACCCTACCCTTTGCCTGACCTACAAGCTCATCCATACCTTCACTTCCCCCTGCCTCTTACACATCATCCAACATAAAACCTCTACTAGGTCCTTAAGGTCAACTGATCTGCCTCTAATCACCATCCTGAAACCCTGCCTAGCAGTGGGCCACCATGCCTTCACCTTTTCTGGGCCCTTCCTCTGGAACATACTACCTTCTACAGTTCTGACCTGTACCTCTCTTTACTCCTTCAGGAATTCTCTTAAATCCCACCTATCTTCCCCTCAAGTCTACACCTGTAACTAATAGTTTCCCACCCCTACCATTCAACTCACTTCTTTCCCCCTCCATTGCCTAATCCTGCTCCCTTCCCCACTCCCTTCCTCACTCGGCCTTGCAACCCTCCCATGAGTTGTTCATGGGGTTACTCTGGCTGCATTGTGTCCTACTCTGTTAACTGTCTACTTCCTCACCCTAGTCCTCTGTTCTGCATGAATCACTTGCTGACAGTATTGCACTGTTTGAACTACTTTCTGCATTTATGTAATTATGTACGTTTGTATAACCTTGCCTAAGCAACTTGTATTTATCTGCATCACTTGATTGCAGCATCTGTACTCACTGTATTATTTGTATACAATATATATGTCTTGTATTATTTATATATACCTTTTTGTGCATATATTGTGCGCCATGTTCTGTTGTACAAGTGTCTTTGCACACTTATCTTGTATTCTCTCTACCTCCCCTTGTAACCCCCCCCCCAGGTCACCCCTGAAAAAGGGACTTTTTGTCTCAGTGGGCTTACCCGGTTGCCAAAATTCAAATAAATAAATAATATATTGGTCCACAGTGCAGTGCACATCCATAGCACAACAGCTTAGAACAAGTGCAGCACAGGGCACTAGCACAATACTAGATATAATGCTGTACTCAGGTGCAGCACAAGTAGTGCAGAAAACAGTGCAAAGTGGGGTGGGTTGGGGGTAGGCAGTGAGAGGTAGGCATCAATGAAAGACACAATACGGCAGCAAAGGTATCAAAAATATTGAATGAACAAAAATGGGTAATGGCCCATAAAAACAAACAACTACAACATAAATAAGGCAAGGCAAGGTTTATTTGGGAGGGGCTGTGGACATGACCTACCTAGACTTTAGCAAGACATTTGACACAAAAGATTAATAAACAAATTAGCTAGCCTGGGAGTGGGTCTAAGAGTGGTAGCCTGTGTAAAACACTGTCTGGACAACAGGACACAGCGGGTAATAGTAAACAGAGTCCACAGTGAAGAAAGAGGGGTTACTAGTGGAGTACCTCAGATTTCAGTACTGGGACCGGTCCTTTTTAATGTCTTTATAAGTGGCATTGCTGAGGGACTGGAAGGGAAAGTATGTCTCTTTGCAGACGACCCAAAGGTCTGCAACAGGGTTGATACGCAAGGTGGGGTAGAAAGGATGAAAAGGGACTTGGCAAGGTTGGAGGAGTGGTTAAATGTATGGCAGCTTAGATTCAATGTAAAGAAGTGCAAAGTAATGCACCTTGTAAACAAAAACCCAAGGGAAGAATACACAATGGGGGTGGGATACTGACAACAACAAAAATGGAAAGGGAACTGGGGGTAATCATATCAGATGACCTAAAGGTGGGCCAGCAATGTGAGAAGGCAGTAAGGAGGGCTGGGGGGATACTGGGATGCATAGAGAGAGGCATCACCAGTAGAAAACAGGAAGTTGTTGGCCCTCTGTACAGACAGCTGGTAAGACCACATCTGGAGTACTGTGTACGGTTCTGAAGACCCCATCTCCGCAAAGACATAGACAGGGTGGAGGTAGTCCAGAGGAGGGCAACCAAAATGGTGCAGGAACTGCACCAGAAAACATATGAAGAAAGACTAAAGGAGCTTAAGATGTATAGCCTCGAGGAAAGGAAGGAGAGGGGGGACATGATAGAAACTTTCAAATACCTCAAGGGAATCAACAAAGTCCAAGAGGGTAGTATCTTTCAGAAAAGAGATGTGCAAGAGCGAGGGGCACAATTTGAAGATAGAGGAGCAGCTCCAGAGGTAATGTGAGAAGTATTTCTTCACAGAGAGGTTGTAGATGCATGGAATGGCCTTCCTGAGGAGGTCATAGAGTCAAAAACAGTGGGGGAATTCAAGAATACATGGGACAGACATAAGGCAGTTCTAGTGGGGGGGTAGGAGTAAGTAGGCTGTTGGTTAACTAGGATCTGCAGCTTATCCGTTAGGTAGGGAAATGGGCAGACTAGGTGGACCAAGCAGTCCTTATCTGCCATCAAACTTTAAGTTTCTATCAAATTCTATGCATTTGTATGGCACACATTCCTGGATGCTCTGGGCACCTCACATACAGACAAGTAGGGAGTAAGAAAGCATGTACCTGTATAAATACATATTTTAAACATTAAAAACAAATACAGTAATGCAATATATAAGTTCAGCAGTCACTAGGTATGTCAGATTAGGTGATTATATAATTATATCAGGGAAGGCCAGACTGAAAAGGTGAGCCTTTAGATGGGTCTTGAATACCTCAACTGAAAGGGCCTCCCTGATGTCATCGGAAAGCAAATTCCACAGGATGGGTACGGCAACACTAAACGCCCTGGTGCCAGCAGTTTTTAACTGCATCCTGGGAATTGCCAGGAGGCCCCTAGAGGAGGAATGGAGGGAGCAGACTGAGATGGCAGGTGTAAGGAGAACAGACAGATAGCCATGTACGAGTCCAGGTGGGGACTTAAAGGTGAGCAAGCCCACCTTGAAGATAATCCTCCATCTGACTGGCAGCCAGTGCAGTTCATATAGCACTGAGGTTACATAACAGAACCTTGAAAGGCCCGTCAGTAACCTGGCACCTACATTTTGCACTAGCTGCAGTTGGCGGAGGGTACCTCCCAAGACCCCGAAGTAGAGAGCATTGCAGTAATCAAGCCTGGACATCACAAAGGCATGCACCAAGGTAGGGAAGTCCACAGGCAGAACTAGGGGCTTGATCCTGGAAATATTCTTTAAGTGGTAAAAAACACTTTGAACAACTGATGACACCTGAGATTCAAATGTCAAGCTGTCATCTAGGAACACGCCAAGATCTTGCACCCTAGATGAAGCCATCAATGGTGTGGACCCCAGAAAAAGACCTGTTGCCACACTGGAGGCATTCCTATCAGGCCTTTGGTCTGATTCCACTACTAGTAAATCCGTTTTTTCGGAGCAGCAGAAAAAGGACACCACCACTAGCCTTGCATGTGCAGACTTCCAGTTTTAATAGCACAATCAAAGTTCTGTATGACAAAGCATGGGGTACTCACACCAAGAAGCAAGCAATCTGACCAGTTCCACTCGTTACAGCCTCCTCAGGGATTGGTGCAGTGATGCACTCTAGTGCCTCTTAAATAGTTCAAATCCTTTAAAGTAACAGTATAAAAAAATCTAAACACCATAGATGTGTAAACTAGCACATTTTAAGGTGAAAAAGATGGGGAGGGGTGGAAGGAAAAAAGGAAGAATTGGGAGAGGAAAAAAGGGGAAATAGGTAGGGGAGGAAAAGAAGGGCTGGGGAAGGGGGAGGGAAGGGGAAACAAGGGTAAAAGTGAAACACTAGTGAGCATAAAATATTCATGTCAGGATGAACTGGCAAATACTATATCTTAATGTAAATATCGTTTTTTCATACCATTATATTATTTGCCAATAAAAGCCAGAAAAATCAAAGAACTGACTTGGACCTACAACTGACAGTACAATAATTATTGTTGGACTATATAAGAGGGATTAATTGTAAAGGCTTTGGTTGGAGTTCAGTGGCCAAACAGCCAGCCACTCCCACTTCTTGAGCTATATAAGCAGTTCCTCTCAGCCTCATTGTGAAGAATTTTTTCTTTGCAGCTGGACGTTATGTTGGTTTCTCCTCTGAGCTGGCTGGGGCCTCCCCTGCTGTGTCTGTGTGTCTCTGCTGGACTTTGGTGTTTGTTTTCCTGCTTCTGGTTTGTATCCTTCCTCCGGCTATGTGCTTCCCTATGTTTTGTGTCTCTTGTTTTTTGGCCTTTCCCTGTTTTCGGTTTTGCTGTGTTTTGGTTTTGTCTTTTTTGTGGGCCTTTGTTTCTAAGCTCCTAATATACTGCTACTCAGAGCTCATGCTATTGCTTTCAGTTGCCTACAACTGCAGCTACTGCTGCTGTTTACTTTAATTACTATTGTACCCAGTGCTTGTGTTTTTACTCTGTGCTCACCATGCTCAAACTATTGCAATGCAACTGCAATCATTATCTGTGTGTTTCAGCTCAACCATAGCTGCTCCATGTTGCATACTCAATTCTTTTTACCTGACACAGTTTACTCTGACCCTAGCTGTGCTGCTCATTCCTGCTGTCATTCTACTTGAAGCTCCATTGCGCTGCCTGGCTACACCTGCTTTCAAAGCATTGTCTCCATGTTTTACTGCTGTTATAACTCTGAGGTCAGCCACCTAAGCTCCTGCTGAAGCTGTTAATATGGCTTTGTTATTAAATCTTGCCTCACCACCGTAAAAATCCTCAGAGTATTTGTCACCTTGATTTGGCTTGCCCCCAATTCAGTGCTGTTTAACTGCTATACAGTATGTTATGCACACCTCAGTGCAGAGCCACCTATCACTACTACTGCTTACTGACCTACGTGCAGATCCACACATGCTTACACAACCATTGCTCCTTGCTTATGCAAACCATTGCTTCATGCCTACTGCCATCCCCTCGGCTTCAGCCTCTGGGATTCTGCTGCACTCAATCTGCATTCGACCTTTCAAAGTCTCAGCACTCTATGCGATTTTCGATTTTAGCATGCCGTGCTCATTCAGCTCACCAGCTTTTCAGCTGTCAATCAATTTTTGGGGCATGCCAGCCATTCTAGCTGGCGCAGAATTCCTGCAGCCGACGGTCTCACTCTGCATTTAGTCCACATCTTGAGCGTGTCAAACTTGGGGTGGGATCCTTCTCACCTGGCCCATAGCTGGGAATGTCCTCACCCCGGGCTAGGCATTAGCAACCTGCTACACAACAGCAGCTCCTAGTGTAGAATTTAAGACTAGCGGTGAAGGGTGGTTATGACGACCTCCTTTGGCTCTAGTGTTCCACTATAACAGTTAGCCATTGACTTTAGTGGTTTCCCTAGCAAGGCACCTTCACCACATTCTCCCTATGACTGTCTCTGGTTCACCTGGTTTAATTTAGGGTGGGTAGGCCAGGTGAGTGCCTCAGCAGTTGTTGCTCTCCTCCTGTGACTTGGATGCATGTATTGTTGCAGAGTTTTCTTGCAACTTTCCACGGCGTTCCCACTAGAGGGTTTGAATGAGAGCCTTCCTCCAAATTGGGAAGGCAGTATAGTGCAGTGGCTTAAGGCTCTGAGCTGCAAATCTGGTGACATCCAGCAGACCAGACCGGGGTTTGAATCCCACAGCTTCTACTTGCATACTGTGTGACCCTGAGCAAGTCACTTAACTTCCCTGTGCTCCCAGGTTGCTCCTGTAAAAAAGCTTTCAGCTTAGTGTGCTACTCCTGGTTAAATAACTAAATAAAAAAAAAAATTGGAATATTTTCCACGTCCCTTTAATTGGGTTTTCCAAATTGCAGCTGCAGAGCCGTTACTAAATAAACTATCCCAAGCCTGGAGGGAAGGTGACCTAGGCCTTCATCCCCAGAGGTTTCCTCCTCATAGGGGTTTTTTCTCTCCTCCATTGTCTCAGGTCATAACACTTAGTTAGCATAGTTGTTTCTCCTAGTTTCTTTAGGTAGGTTCTGCTGTTGGATGGAGGTGGTGGATGTCCTGCTGTTCCCTCTCTCCTTAGAGTATCTCCTAATCTCAACGCAAACCATCTGTATCATACTACGTAAACCTGGGCATTCATTATGTTATCCAACTGAGCATCTTGTTGCATTATCAAACTGCCTATGCTTCTTTACTACTACGTTACAGTTACTTCTCATATGTCACAGTTACTGCTTGCTTGTACGCTTTGTGTTACCTCCTTCTTGGGCATGATTATACTACATTTCTTTTGGGGTTCCTAAGGTATCTTTAGCCATGGGGATCGTCCTGTGGCACCTCTAGTGATTGAACCCTCTCCGAGGATTCCTTGCCTTTCGTAGCCTTATGCCTTATGGGCCGCCCCTGAAAAAGGGACCTCCAGGGCCCAGTGGGCTCACCCGGTTACCAAAATTTAATAAATAAATAAATAATGTATCCTCTGGAATAGAGAGTGGGAACGGCCAAGACCAAACTAACACAGTTGCACAAGCATAACACTATACTGGCTACGTAGGTCAGTGAATTGCAAAGACGTTGCCTGGAGTTCAGTGGCCAAGCAGCCAGTCACTCCCACTTCCTGAGCTATATAAGCAGTTTCTCTCAGTCTCATTGTGAAGCATGTTTTGTTTGCCCCACTATTCTCCCCTCCTTCTCCAGTGGCAGCATTCTCTTTTGCAGATACATTTCTTTTGGGGTTCCTAAGGTACCTTTTACCACGGGAATCGTCCTGTGGCACCTCTAGGGGTGGAACCCTCTCCGAGAGTTCCTTGCCTTTCGTACCGCTACAGGGTGGTAATTCCTCTGGAATACAGAGTGCGAACAGCCAAAACCAAACTAACACAGTTGCACAAGCATAACACTATACTGGCTGCGTAGGTCCATGAACTATATGTATAAATACCCTTAAATTAAACATTAATATATCCTAACATTAAGTTCATTATGAAAAAGATTCCTTTCTAATGCTTTTTATCATGTTATAATTGTATAGTCAATTATACAGCATTATTCAGATTTAAACTATCCTTGGCAGCAATTAATACAAGGATAAAATAAACATATGGATACAAGTATATGTAAATGTGTGTGTGTGCATACATATATATTATGGTAGCACGGTAGTGCTACCATAGTTAGGGTTGAAGAGCCATTTACATGTTAAATCTAAAATGTTGCACCTTAATAACTTTGCAACTGTTTAATGGATTTGCCTAAAATTTGGAATACACTATCAAAAACCATACATCTTGGTATCTGCCAACTTTCTTACTGTTTGGATATACAGCTTCAGAGTTATTAAACATGATCTGCATGCATGTTTACGCTTTTTTTTGGAATTCTTTTCTCGTTCCTACAGGACACACGGTTTGTGCGACTGGTCCAAAAACTTCAGGGAACGTGCAGCCAGGGTCCCTGATGTGCCCTTTGAAGATTTAGTGAAAAAATATTAAACGGTTCAAAAGTTATTCAAAAAACAATTTTCCATTATAAGTCAATGGCAGAAGTTAACAAAAAGTTTGACAGTTTCGCAAATGCACTTTTTAGTGTCGCAAATGGCCCTAGTAGTGTCACAAATCTGCCATTTTGTTTTCAGTTAGTGAGCAGAAACATTCTTGGCATTTAAATGTGGGACCCTCTAGCAACACAATTATTTCTGTGTTTTCCTAGTCAGACCCTGAGGATGCTGGGCAGGTCTTTATTTTGAGGTTAAACACTCTAGAAATATTTGTTTTCAATTTCTGGATAAAGTAGTGGGGCACTTACTAAAGTGTCACAAATGCTTGCGAAAGTTGTCTCAAATTACACTAATTTTCCAGATTATGGCCAAAATGACAGCAGTTCTTTGCCACCCTGCTGCAAATGAATGGTTTGGTCTTTTGGGCTGAAATTTGGAGGGAAGGCAGCCAACATCTCACAGATGTGCTTTTTGGTGATTTGGTGACAAAATATTGCATGGATGCAAAGTTAGGGTACTCCGAAGTTGACATTTATTCCCATAGACTAACATTGCAGCGTCCGCTGCATGACAGGAATTCTTTGCCACCCTGCTGCAAAATAACGGTCTAGTCTTTTACACTGACATTTGGAGGGAAGAAAGCCAACATCCCACAGTTGTGCCTTTTGATGGTTTGGTGAAAAATATTACAGAGCAGCAAAGTTATGGCACTCTGAACTTCTCTTTTTTTCCCATAGGATAACATTACGGCGTTCGCCGTGCCTTTCAGCACCTGTATCTCGGAAACGGTGCGAGATTCGGACTTTTCATTGGAAAAACACTTAGCCCCCTATCAGGGTTAAGTACAAAACTAACCAGGAAAGTCATAAATCATATGACTTTTAAAAATTTTTCTCGTCATACAGTTCCTGAGATATAAGAAATTTAGTATTCCAACTCCTCATTTTCTGCTCCGAGACCCATTATTATGCATACATTCTTTGTACTCACTGTCTTTCTCTATGCAGCTTTTGGGAAAACCAGCCTGTGAGCTTACATTACTGTTACCTCTACTGCTTCCGCTTGTGGTTCCGTACCCGTTTCACTTACTGTTCCCGTCTACGCCACCATGTGCGTTACCCTTTGCATTTTCACTTGCACTTGTGCTTGCGTTATTTTTACCATTTGTGTCTACGGTACTGTTTCTCTTTCTGTTTCACTTTGCGTCACTATGCGTATTACCATTTGCGTTTGCAGGCACCGTGTTACTATGTGACAAGACATCATGTGGCGGGAACGCGGAGACGCCGCGTACATTCACTATTTCTCATTATCAGTCTCAAAGAAGGAAATTAGAGGCAAAAACTCCATTTAATGCATCAGTTAGGGTTGTTTCACAGCAACAAAAGTGAAATTCAGTGTTAGGGTTAAAGCCCCCTTGGACCCCCAACCCGGCATCGGGGTGCACATTGGGGTCATCAGTCCTTACTCTCACCCCATTCTCCTACACCTCTGCTTCTTTACACATGTGATGGGGTGAGAGTTAGGGCTGACGACCCAAGTAACCGATGCCAATGAGGGTGAACTAGGGGGGTAAGGGGTGCTTTCAACCTAACACCGAATTTCCTCACTTTTGTCGCTGTGGAACAACCCTAACTGATGCATTAAATGGAGTTTTTTGCCTCTAATATAGATATATATATATATAAATAAATGTATTCATATGACTCGGAGATACAACCACCCTGGTTCTGGTCAGAGTGACTAACATCCAAGATGGAATTATTTTCTGGTTCTCATTAAGATTGTTGACAAATCAAAGGAATCATTCAGGCCCAGTGGTTTTAGGGCACCCAACTCATAGATCCAAAATGCCTCCTTCTGTAATAATTTGGTATCCATGTCACGACCCCTTGGGCCCAAATGTATCCTTTTGATTCCAAAAAATGCAAATTTGTGCTCAGATCCAGAACCACTAATGTATTTAAAGAGGACATTTTATCTGCACAGCACCTTATATTACTGAGGTGTCTACTCACTCTCTCTCTCAATTTCCTAGATGTTTTCCCCTCATAAAATGCACTGCATGTACAGGTTGCTAGATAAATCACATTTATTGATGAACAGTTAATAAACTGTCTAACTTCATAGTTCTTATCAGAATTTACAGATGTAAAATGTGACCTCTTAGAACAAATATCACAAAACTTGCAGTGATCACAAGAAAAAAAGACTTTTAGTTGCTGGAGTAACCAGTGTTAGTTTATTTTTACTACAGGCTGTAAAGAGTGGACCAAAAGGTCCCCTAAATTCCTTCCCCTTTTATATACCTGGCCTGGGTATGTCTCAGTTTCCCCACTTAGTGCTGGTTCTGCCCTTAAGGTATGCCAGTTGTTTTCTATAATTCTCTTTACCTCCCCAGAGACTGCGCTGTAAGTGGTCAGAAAATTCATCATTTCATTGTCATGTCTAACCTTATTGTTATATCATAATAAATCTGTTCTCAGTATGTCCATAACCAGATTTTTGGCCTGACTGACTACACTTGCGGCATAGCCCCTACGATAAAATCTCTGAGTCATATCCTGTGCCCCCTCCTGAAAATCAGAATCTTCACTACAATTTCTCTTGAGGCGCATAAATTGAGATTTGGGGATGTCGCTGATGGTGTGGCGGGGATGGCAACTCAATGCATGCAGGATTGTATTCCTATCAGTCAATTTTTGAAACAAATCCATTTTTATGATACCATCCTGTTGTTTCTGTATAACTACATATAGGAAAGAAATCCTTTCCTCATGCACCTCTACACTGAAGTGCAAATTTGGATTGTTTTTTGTAAATATCCAACAAATTCATTAAGCGGTCTTTAGGTTCCCCACCACACCATCAGCATATCATCTATATAGCACCTCTACAGGTCAGCAAAGTCATAATAGTTATTCACATTTCGGTTGTAGATAAACTCCCTTTCCCACTGTTCCAAGTTAGGGTTTGAATAATTAGGGGCAAAGGTGGCTCCCATGGCTGTGCCTTTAATTTGGATATAATTTTTCCCTTGAAAAATAAAGGCATTTGATTTTAATACCTGTTCTGATAGTTTAATCAAAAAATCTTTCTGCCTCTCACCCAGATCTATAGCTCGATCCAGCCATAAACCCTCTGCTCTAAGACCCCCATCATGGGGGATGTTAGCATCCAAGGATTCAACATCCATTGAAACCAACAGCCAGTCCTGTTCCAGCTGGAGATCCCCCAGAAGGTGCAACAGCTCCATAGTGCCCTGAATATAGGATGGTAGTTCCTTAATAATATCCTTTATATGGGCATCTACAAACTGAGACAGGGGCTCCATTAAGGAGCCCGTGTCTGAAACTGTTGGCCTCCCTGGGGGATTCTCCAGCCTCTTGTGTAGCTTAGGGAGAACATAAATGGTTGGTCGGACTGGGTGGGGCACTTTTAGAAACTCGAGGGTATTCTCACAAATTATGCTTTCTTCATAAGGCCCATCAGTAACCTGGCAGCTGCATTCTGCACTAGCTGCAGCCAGCAGAGGGTACCTCCCGAGACCCTGAAGTAGAGACCATTACAGTAATCAAACCTGGACATCACAAAGGCATGCAGCAAGGTAGGAAGGTCATCAGCCAGAACTAGGGGCTTGATCCTAGCAATATTCTTCAAGTGGTAAAAATCACTTTGAACAACTGATGACACCTGAGATTCAAATGTAAAGCAGTCATCCAGTAACATGCCAAGATCTCGCACCATAGAGAAAGCCATTAATGGTGTTGACCCCAGGAAAAGACCCGTTGCCACACTGGAGGCATTTCTATCAGGCATTTGGCCTGATTACACTATCAGTACCTCCATCTTATTGGGGTTCAGTCGCAACCAGTTGGAGAATATCCAGTTATTGATCTTGCCCAAGCAGATGTTCAACACCTCCAAAGTGTTGGATGTTCCAGAGGCAAAGGACAAATACAGTTGGGTATCGTGTGCATAGCAGTGAAAACCCACATTGTACTTCCTAATGAACTCACCCAGGGGCAGCATGTACACTGCAAACAACATCGGTGACAAGATTGATCCCTGAGGCACACCACACAACAGGAGCTTCGGGGGGGAGGAGGAGATATTCCCCATCACTATCCCTGGCTTCCTGTAAGTGAGATAGGACTAAAACCAGCCGATGACAGTGCTGGCAAGCCCACAGTACTCTCTGAGACAATCAAGCAGCACAAAGTGGTCTACAGTGTCAAAGGCTATGGAGAGATCGAGGAGAACAATAATTGACCATTCTCTTCTATTTCTCACCCTAAGGAGGTCATTGTACACCCAAACTAATGCTGTTTCTGTGCTATGCTTGGCTCAGAAACTAGACTGGAATGGCTCATAGATGTCGAAGGTCATGAGGTGCTCTTCAAGCTGTTGCACCACAATCTTCTCAACAATCTTTCCCAAAAATGGGAGGTTGGAGATAGGTCGAAAATTCGCCAAGATGTCTGGGTCGAGAGATGGTTTCTTCAGAAGGGGCCTCACCAAAGCCTCTTTCAAGGAGTCCAGGAAGAGCCCCTCCAACGACAAATACCGGACAATCAAGGCGAACACTGGACCAATGGAATCGACACATCCTATTAAGAGACGTATAGGAACCGGGTCCAGTTCATAGTATGTGTGCTTCTGCTTCGAAACAACCTCTATGACCTTAGCCACCTCCACCGGTTTAAACTCTCTTCAAACAGGCAGAGTACCTCTGCCACAACCAAGGTGATCACTGCGAGATGCATTGCAACTCACTGGTGGAATTCACTGCCAGAGAGAGGACACTCTGTCAGTGAAGAACCAAGCAAACTCATCACACAAAGTGACCAAAAAAGTATTTTTTGGCTGCAGACAGGCTAGATGGAACTGCCTGTCTACAGTCCAAAAAAAGCACAGCTGGTCAGCTCTTACCTGCAGCAGTCTCCTTGGACAGGAATTCTGCCTTCTTACAGTTGATTGCCACCTGGTACTCACTGTAGTGAGCACGCAGGGCCAGTTTGTCCTCCTCTAGTCCGGTTTTTCACTAACAACTCTACAACTTTCGACCCCTAATTTTCATCACCTTGAGCTCTCCATCAAACCAAAGAGACCTCAAGTGAGAAGATTTGGGTCATACACGGACCAGTCTTGAGAGTGCATCAAAAGAGACTCACGGACATCACATATTATAGGTGGCCACTGCCTCCCTTGTGCCCTGCACACATGCAGCATCTACAGATAAATCAGCCACTGACAAAAGACTCTCAGGGGACAATACCCTCAAAGGGCAGTAGTTGACCATCTCAGCAGGGGCAGGGCTCTCGAGTGGGAGTCCCAAATGAGAACCCCACCATGCAGTGATCAGACCAAACAACCTGCTCAATCCTGAGGTTGGTTACCTCAAACCTCAGTGAGAACACCAGGTTCAACATGTGGCTTCCATGGTGAGTCACAGAAGTAACTTCTTGTTTCAGACCCAGTGATGACATCATCTGGAGGAGGTCAGAACCAAGCCTAGAGGACTCGTCATCGGCCCAAGTGTTGAAGTCCCCCAGCACCAAGCATTTGAGGGACTCCAACACCATATCATCAATTAGCTCCACCACCTCCTGCAGGAACCCTCCCCCTGCCCCAAGAGGGTGGTAAATAAGGAGGATTCTGAAGCCTGCACCTGGACCACCATGCACTGCCACACATTCAAAGGACCTGGTAGTTCACACTGGGTGCACAGTGAAGCCAATTTTGGATCTAAAACAGAGGGCTACTCCCCGGCCCCTGAATTCCACCCTAGGGCAGTGTACTATGGAATACCCGGGGGGCAGCTGCCTCCAAAAGTGGCCCGGCATCATCTTCCACACAGGTTTCCATGATGCAATCCAAATCAACTGTAGAAATTAAGTGCACCATAATTGTGGTCTTATTTCTGATCGATCTGGCATTGTAAAGCACTGCCATAAGGGGACTGGTAGGTGCTGCAGCCCCTCTAGCTATCCATCCACTCGGTCTGGTGGGACCCCTGGGGATGGGAACCAAACACATCTGGCCTCTCTCCAGGTGTCATCTAAATCCAGGATGTCTTCTGCACTTAACCACTCCTATCCCACTCACCTCCATCAGGCCCAGAGCACCCCACCATTGCTGACCATTTTGGCACCTCCAGATCCAGACCTCAAGACAGCACCTCACTGTTATTGCTGACACAGGGAGGTCAGTGAAGGGCTAAAGGTCATGCAGCAGGGATGCATCATAAGCTATCCGAGCCTGTCCAAGTCCCTTGCACATCCCAGATACACCCGAAAACTTTCAGTGAAACTCCCAAAGAAACCAATTCCTTAAAAACAAGGCTACTACTAAAAAACAATTCACTCATACCCACACACACTCCTAATACATGAATTATTCTACACTCTCACACCACAAGCACACAATACTAAACTAAATCAACATCCCACCCCTACCTTCTCAGCATATAATCTTCCCCCAACACCTCCCAACCACCCCAACAACAACCCCAAATTAAATCCTTAACTACCCCCACAACAAATACCCTAAAGTCAATCATTTTTAAAGAGGGGAAAATAAGTGCTAACAAGTAAATAATACCCCTATTCAGGGTTAAGTCCAGAAAACCAACAACAGAAATAAAAAATGTTCAATGATGATGCAGGACAATTTTCCAGGAGTGACAGTTTGTAATGGCCCACTCTCACCAAGCCATCAAGTACTGAAAGGGGGGGGGGGTGATCAGATGGCCCCCTCACAGCCTCCACTGGTAAAAGAGTCCAAAAATGTTCTTATGAGGAGGGTGCTTCCGGAAGGGCAGGATTCAGAGATTCTTCCCAGCCCAGCAAGCTGTCACTATTGCCAGGTTACAAAGTCCAAAGACAACAGGGAGTAAAGCAGACACACCCACTCCAGTCTGATGGAAATTTCTGACACTGTTCTCATCTGGCACTGCTCTCACCAGTGCCATGACAGGCCAGTTAGATCTTTATCCGGGAAATAGCCTGCGTTGGGACAACAACTGCTGGTGAACAACAAATCCAACTGGGCTTTAGCCCACGAGAAGAACCGCTGGCTTAGCACACCTAAAAAAGTCCATCAACTATAATGGCCAACTATTTAGCAGAGTCTTTAGCCAAAATGAGAGGCCCTCTTACATAACAGCCTTGGTGGTTAAGCAGTCCTCTAAAAAACACAAAGAGGTGAGGGGAGTTCTCCAGAGTACAACTTTGGGCAGGTCCATGGCAGCGTCATCGGCTTGATTCCTACAATGGACTTGTCCATGAAGGGAAACGACAGTCCACACAAAAAAAACCGCTTCATAGGTTTCTCCTCATCCACCACCTCCCAGGAGCTCTTTTCTGCACTTCAAAGAAAAAGGTTAGCGCTACATTATATCTAAAAAATAAAAAAGCTGGATCCTATTCTTTCTCACTTTCCCCAACTCTGTCTAATGCTAATGCCCTACACCTTGTGACCTAACTCGATAAAAAAAAAGTTAAAAAGTTTTCCAGATGAGACCAGCCCGGTAGCACTGAGGGTTGAGGTGCTGGACACCACACCTCGCACTACACCAGTAACCTGTGTTCAGGAGCCGGCACAGGTCGTTGGCGGTCAGCTGGGAGGAGGAGCATTGAGCATCCCAGGGACAGCTCTCCTCCTCCAGGGAGGGTGGGTGGGGAGCGCCAAGGTACCAGCTCCTAGTGGTGGCTGGGGGCTGTGCAGCTTTGAGGCCAACAGCAGGGGATGGCGTTGGCATCATCCGACGTGCAATTTATGGAAGCGTACGTTGCAGTGTCATGGATGTCATTGCACGCCAGCACTGAGGGGGCTCTCACTACAAGGAAAAATCCCCTCGGTCACATGACGGATGCCCCGACGACACCGCCATGGATGTGCCCAAGTTAGCTGCCTTCTGTGCCTGCCCTCCAGGTCTCCACAGTGGTGGGGTAAGTACCCCCTGTGAAGCAACTTGGGAAGGGCTGCGGTGGGGAGGTGAGCTCTGGCCACGGCCAGGGCAGGGGCTGTGAGGGTTGACTGGATGGGGAACCAAAGGTACAACCCCCCAGCTGAGGATATAAATGAAAAAAAGGTTTATCTCGAGTGTCCACACACAGTTAAATTCCCCTCTCCTGCAGCAAAACAGGTAATTTATCCCTTGGAAGGAAGGAAGAAAAAGCAACTTAAATCAGTGCCCTTGCAAGAGGCAGCACAGTGTCACCACCATCTCCAGCAGGAAGCAGATGGAGATCCAATAAGGCCCTTGCCTGTACAATACACATTAAGAAAGGGAATCTATCTGTATAAGACAAAGTAAAAAAAAAGGGCACCCCATCAAACAACAAAGGAAGAGCACCTGCCCATTACAAAGCAAACAAGGAAAGGGAGCCCGCTGTCAAAGAAAAACAAAAAAGAAGGGCACCCACCTGTTAAGAATCAAGAAGAAAAAAGGTTGCCCACCCATGAGCAAAAAAAAATCCACTTCTGATGCCCAAAACTCAAGAGGCTGCAGGCTGTGTTGGTGGTGCTGGTGGTGGTTGCTGCTGCAGATGATGCTGGATTACTGCCTTCAGGTCTTGTGTGGCCCTGGTAGACTCCCCCACCCACTTGACCAGCAGTCTGAGCAGGCAGATCTGGCAACAGAGCAGTTTCTTCCTGCCCTCACAGAGGTTGGTGTCCTGCAACCTTCCTGTGGCACTCCAGGACCCAATGGAAAGAAATACACTGAACTCAACCAGCTGTCCACACAGGATGAAGAACACAGGAGTGACATAACTTGTATAACATATATACAAGCAGCAGACACATGGGCCACCTTGCAACACACAGGTGGACCGAGTCACACAACTGCAACAGAATGTGCATGGCATACTAGAGAAAGCATTGTGTACCTGAACAGTAGAGATCTGCATATACAATCAGTGCCATGCTGCAAAAGAGCATGACTGAGCCATGCAAGGGGAACATGACACCAACATGACAGAAAAGGAAGTGCAAAAGAAGAAGGAAACCACTTTGGTTCTCAAATACAGTAGCAGAAAAGGTCGGAGCCAAAAGGCTGGCCTTCAGGAAATATAAGGGAACACAGCGGGATGAAGATAGGGAGGCATACCAAACTGCCCTAAGGGAAGCAGGTAAGGCAGTAAGGCAGGCAAAGTCCCAAACTGAGGAAACACTAGCACGAACAGTAAAAGAAGGTGACAAGACTATCTATAGATACATTACATAGATACATAGATACATAGACAGTGTTGGCAGATAAGGGCCTATGGCCCACCTAGTCTGCCCATTTGAGCTTGTAAGTTCAGTTTGTTTTCCTAGAAGTCTATTTCCCCTTACCCCTGACCTCTAGAATTCCTTTATGTCTATCCCATGCATTCTTAAATCCCGTGATTGTTTCAGCCCCACCACTTCCTCTGGCAGGGTGTTCACTTGTCCACCACCCGTTCTGTGAAGAAATTCTTTCTCATGTTTCCTCTGAATCGTCCTCCTCCAACTTCATCCCATGCCCTCTAGTCCTGAAACATCTTTTAGCTTAAAAATAGTGTTTCCTGCACCCTGTTCCTCCCTGTAAGATACTTGTATGTCTCTATCATATCCTCTCTCCCTCCTCTCCTCCAGGAGTACATGTTCAGTTCCTTCAACCTGTCTTCATAGGACTTGTGATGCAACCCATGCACCATCTTTGTTGCCCTCCTCTGAACCTTCTCTACCCTGTCTATGTCCTTACGTGGGTATGGTCTCCAGAACTGTACACTGTACTCCAGGTGGGGCCTCACTAGTGTCTTGTATAGCGGAATTATGACCTCCCTTTCCAGCTGGTGATGCCCCTGCCTATACATCCCAGCATCCTATTTGCTTTACCTGATGTCTTATCACACTGTTTCCCTCCCTTGAGGTCATCAGAGATGACAACCCCAAGATCCCTTTCCTGCTTGGTGCATGCTATATCCTCACCCCCCAACTGATATATTGTGCCATGGTTTTTGTGCCCCATATGCATTATCTTGCACTTCTTTGCATTAGTGAAAGGAGAAAGTCCAGAGGGGGTATTGCTAAGCTTAATGGAGAAAAGGGAGCATGTGAGGAGGAGGACCCTGTAAAGGCATCTATCCTAAATAGATACTTTTGCTCAGTATTTACTGAAGAGAAGGTAGGGCAGGGCCCACAGCTCAGCATCATGGACACAGGGGAGGGAGGTGAGCACTACTCCCTTCACAAAAGAAAGGGTCCTACAAGAGCTTGCTAAGCTCAGGGTGGATAAGGCAATGGGACCTGATGGCATACATCCCAGGGTACTTAAGGAGCTAGGAGGAACTAGCAGAGCCATTAGCAGAATTGTTTAGTGAGTCTCTGAGCACAGGAGAGGTCCCAGAAGACTGGAGAGGGCTCATGTGATCCCGCTCCACAGAGTGGTAGAGGAGGGAGGCGGGGAACTAAGCCGGTCAGTCTTACCTCAGTAGTGGACAAGATTATGGAGGCACTCTTAAGGAAAGGATAGTGCAACACCTGGAATCCATAGGGCACAGGATCCAAGACAGCATGGGTTTACAAAGGAAGGTCCTGTCAAACTAATCTCATAGATTTCTTTGACTGGGTAACCAGAGTGGTGGACCAAGGGGAGCAGTTGATGTCGCCTACCTTGACTTCAGCAAAGCTTTGACACTGTTCCACATAGAGATTGATAAATAAGCTGGGTAGGCTCGGGGTGGGTCAGAAGTTGGTCAACTGGGTGGCAAACTGGTTGACGGGCAGAAAACAGAGAGTGGTGGTAAATGGTATACAGTCAGAAGAGATGCAAGTCACAAGTGGGGTACCTCAGGGATCAGTCCTGGGGCCAGTCCTCTTCAACATCTTCATTAGTGACCTTGCAGATGGACTAGAGGGTAAGGCTTGTCTGTTTGCAGATGACACCAAGATCTGCAACTGAGTAGATGATCCAGATGGGTGGGCAGAATGAGAAGAGATCTGGATAAACTAGCAGAATGGTCAGAAGAGTGGCAACTGGGATTTAATGCAAAGAAGTGCAAAATCATGCACATAGGGAAGAGAAACCCTGAAGCCACCTATAGGCTGGGAGGGAGTTGCTAGCAGTCACAAAGGAAGAAAGAGACTTGGGCATCATCATCACTGATGACCTGAAATCATCCAAGCAGACCTCTAAAGCAGTAGGTAAGGCTAGGGGGTGTTGGGGTGTATTAGAAGGGGTATCACAAGTCGTAAGAGGGAGGTAATAATCCCTCTTTACAAGACACTGGTTAGGCCCCATCTGGAGTACTGCGTGCAGTATTGGATGCCACACCTTCACAAGGACATTAACCAAATTGAGGCAGTCCAGAGAAGGGCAACCAAAATGGTGCAGGGACTGCATCAGAAGACATATGAGGACAGATTAACGGAGCTCAATATGTATACCCTTGAGCAAAGGAGGGAGAGAGGTGATATGATCGAGGCATTCAAACACGTTAAGGGCATAAACAAGGTGAAAGAGTCTAACATGTTTAAATACAAGAAAAATAGCAGGACAAGAGGACACAGCATGAGATTAGAAGGAGGCCGATTAAGGGGAATGTGAGGAAATTCTTTTCACAGAAAGGGTGGTGGATGCATGGAATGGCTTACTCACAAGAAGTGGTGGCTATGAATACAGTGCAGGGCTTCAAACAGGCATGGGATAGGCATAAGGGAGCAATACAAATGACTATGAATAGATAGGCCACTGACAGAGCAAAGGCCGATGGCACATTTATAAGGATGAAAAAGAAATGGGCAGACTGGATGTGCCTTGCGTTCCTTATCTGCCGTCAGCTTCTATGTTTCTATGTTTCTATGTTTCTATGTTTCATCAGGTATGCCAGATGTGGAAAGGAGGCATATGTAACAGCAGCGCCAAGCCAGAGTGCAATAGGAAGTGTAGTGGCCCAAGTGGCTAGGAGTTGCACCCACACACCCAGTGTCCTGCAGACCAGGTATCCAGCACACAGGCAAACACAGGTGTGCAGGACAACAGACATCCATGAGACACCCTGGTCAGCAACAGGGTTGGGCCACAAGCAAAAATGTGGTACACACTGCACGGCTGCATACAGATGGGACTGTCATGCAGCACTGCATGCAACAGTCAGGCTAACACATGAACGCAGTGGTGTGGTATGCGAGTGAGCATCAGACACGCTGTACCATATTCACCATAACATGGTGTGCGATGTAGAGCTGCCTGCAGGCACCATCCATCCCAGCACACACTGGTTCCACCCTAAATACGGGGTTCCCCCATAGTGAGCCTGTGCAGGTCATCAGCCCTGCGACAACCCTGTTGTGTTATAATGTATACATGGTACCACCCATGTGTTATGAAATGAGCACATTATCGACATCACTGTGTTGGATAGATGCTGCCAGCTATGCAGCAGAATGATGAACAAATGCATCGTAAGGCCACCCCATCCATTGACCCCATGCCACATAAGGTCAGCTCTGGTGAGACAAACTTAAATATAGAAACATAGACTTTGACAGCAGATAAGGACCACTTGGCCCACCTAGTCTGCCCATTTCCCTACCTACTGGATAAGCTGCAGATCCTAGTAAACCAACAGCCTATTTCTTCCTACCCCCCACAAGAATTGCCTTATGTCTGTCCCATGCATTCTTGAATTCTCCCACAGTTTTAGACCCCACAACCTCCTCAGGAAGGCTGTTCCATGCATCCACCACCCTCTCTGTGAAAAAATACTTCCTCACATTGCCCCTGAGCCGTCCCCCCTCTGTCTTCAAATTGTGTCCCCTTGTTCTTTGACATCTCTTTTTCTGAAAGATGCTACCCTCTTGGACTTTGTTGATTCCACTGAGGTACTTAAAAGTTTCTATCATGTCCCCCCTCTCCCTCCTTTCCTCAAGGGTATACATATTAAGCTCCTTTAGTCTCTCCTCATATGGCTTCTCTTGCAGACCCTGCACCATTTTAGTTGCCCTCCTCTGGATGCATCCATCCTGTCTATGTCCTTGCGGAGATGGGGTCTCCAGAACTGGATGTAGTACTCCAGATGAGGTCTCACCAACTGTCTGTACAGAGGGATGACAACTTCCTGTTTTCTGCTAGTGATGCCTCTCCCTATACATCCCAGCATCCCCCAGCCCTCCCTACTGCCTTCTCACATTGCTTACTAACCTTATGGTCATCTGATTTAATTACCCCAGGTCTCTTTCCATTTTTGTTTTTGTTACTACCTCCAACCCTCCCACCCCCACCCCCACTGTGTACTCTTCTCCTGGGTTTTATTTCCCAGGTACATTATTTTGCACTTCTTTGCATTGAATCCAAGCTGCCATACTTCTGACCATTCTTCCAGCCTTGCCAAGTCCCTTCTCATCCTTTCCACCCCCCTTGTGTATCAACCCTGCTGCAGATCTTTGTGTCATCTGCAAAGAGGCATACTTTTCCTTCCAGTCCCTCTTCAATGTCACTTATAAAGACCTTAAAAAGGACTGGACCCAATACTGAACCCTGTGGTACCCCAGTGGTAACCCCCCTTTCTTCAGAGTGGACTCCGTTTACTATTACCTTTGGTGTCCTGTTGTCCAGCCAACGTTTTACCCAGGCTACTACCCTGGGACCCACTCCCAGGCTGGCTAATTTGTTTATTAATCTTTTGTGTGGGATTGTGTCAAATGTCTTGCTAAAGTCTAGGTAGGCCATGTCCACAGCCCCTCCCTGGTCTACTACTTTGGTCACCCAGTCAAAGAAATCTATTAGATTCAACATGACCTTTCCGCTATGAATCCATGCTGCCTTGGGTCCTGTGGCCACTGGACTCTAGGTACTCAACAATTCTTCCTTCAAAAGTGATTCCATAATTTTCACTACCACAGAGATCAAACTGACAGGTCTGTAGTTTCCTGCCTCTGTCTTGCTCCCACTTTTGTGAAGGGTAATCACTTCCGCCCTCCTCCAGTCCTCAGGAACCACACCATCCTCACATGTTTTGTTAAAAAGGGTAATCAGTGGTATCACTAGTTTTCCCCTTAATTCTTTTAGAATTCTGAGGTGAATCCTGCCATGCCCCATTGCTTTGTCCACCTTCAGTTCTAGGAGTTCTTTCAGAACCCTTTCTTCTGTGAAAGGACTGGGATAGACCCCCCCCCCAATCCAGAGTGCTTCTGTTAATTAGATTAGGTACCTACCCCCCTCCTTTTTTGTGAATACTGAGCAGAAGTATTCATTCAGTATCCCTGCTTTTTCACTGTCCCTCTCTACCCACCCACCATCCATTCTATTCTGCCTCACTATCCCTCCCTTTGTCTTTCTATGCTCCCTAATGTACCTATAAAAGGTAAATTGGCATGGTACCTGTGTGAGCAGGCTGCCATGAGTGCCGTATGCTGCACATGGCATTCCACTAGGGTGCACTGGTACAAGAGTGGCTAATGACTACCACTGCCCGACAGATATGAGTACCTAGGCCTGACCATGTGGTACAACAGATCTGACAGTTGATGTGAATTGTACCACCTGGGGCAGTGTGCATTACTGTCACCGCCCTGGTATAGCAATTCTGTGGCACAGGGGACATGCCACAGTGTGGTGTAATGCATTCCAAGTCACAACTCACACACAGGGCTTAATGCCTGTCACAGTGTTGATTAAACCAGTTAATGGCACAGACCCTGACATGCCAGGTGAGTGTCCCGAATAACAGCTGCTTAGGTGATGCCCCAAGGCATGCATGCAACCTGCTGAGACACACATGGACATCTCCTACCCAGGGCAGAAATATGTGATGTAGTATAGACATGCAACCCAGACTGTGAAACACACCATGCAGCATACAAATGTGAACATGTAGCCAAGGACTGATCAGCCTCCCCAGTCTCCTGCCTTCCACCTCAATAGCTGGGTGCCTCCTCCCACTGTCTGGCATCCTGCTGGCCCCTCCATCCTGTCCAGACCTGGGCAGCCCTGGCTGGGTCCTGTTGTCTGTGAATGGGGACAAAGACGACGTGATCAATACCATGCAGTGAGACACATGGCACATTATCATGAACTCTAAACAGTATACACACCTATATACTATTAGCCACTGTATCCATATGTTCATGGCTGGGATGGACAGGACCATGCAGGGACACATCTTACCAGAATGCTCAGCCATGGTGCACCACACAGACATGTGTGACTATGGACTGGGCACAACCTTCATACTACATACCAGTGTTGTAGCTATGACCTAGCACTGTGTATGCAAGACCCATGTAATGCCCCTGTCACACTATCCTCGCCTTTCCAATATACCCATACATGTCAGCTATATGTCGTGTATACCTCATATTATGTAGTAGGCTGCATGTAGCCTACAGTCCCATGCAACAGGAGCACAAGAATCATACCATTACAACAGTAGGGGTGTATATCATACCATAGGTGTAGCCCAGCACAAGAGAAGGTCCCAGATCGACACACCGACGCCTATATAATTGCATATCGTGCATTACATGGTGTATGTCTAACCCCCCCCCCCGGCAACATGACGACAGTCCTCACCCTTTGCTGGAGTGTGATTATGTGTGGTTCATAGCTCAGTGCTTATGTTACATACTGTAGCTGGATGTTGTAGAAGGTTGGATACAGAGGCCAGGTGTTAAGTAGACAATGGTTGCTAGGTAGTAGTAGCATGGAATGACTTGTGCTTAGGTTCTTCAGCATGAACATGATCAAGTCGATGATTATAGTACGTATGAATTGGGTAGTATGAGCAATGAGCTTGGATGCTTGAACTGAGAATCGTTTGTTATTATTTGATGGTTTAGGCCTTTCTCTGTATCCCACCTGTAGGGAGGAGGCTTTATCTAGTATTATGAGACCCCCAAAAAGAAATGATATCAATGATTGTTCTGTATCCGACTGATGAAGGAGTCGAGCAGTAACATACCCCTAATAATATGAGTAGAAGATCACCTCCTCCAACTCCGGAGAGTGTGACCAGTAGCACGCAGGAGAGGGAACCCCCCCCCTTGGATAGGACACCTCTGAGGACCCATGGCTACTGACCTGCCCTTCCTTCTGGGCATACTAAAGGAGAGTAATTCTAAATAATCTAATCAGCTAATCTGAACCCCAAAATATAGAACCCAGTCCAGAGAAACGGAGGACTGAAGACATATGTAATTGTGACAAGTCAGACGAATATAGCAAGCAGCCATCCAGGAAATCCCAGGTTCAAGAGTCCATGTGCAGGCTGGAATAAAATGGAGTGCATCTGTGGTTTGAAATAAACGTAAAGCGAAGAGTCGCAGGTGGTGAAGCATTCCAGCAAGTGAGGATGACGTCGCAGAGGAGATCCAGGAGTCTAGGCCCAGCATCCACGTCAGAAAGTCAATTGATGGAGTAAATAAGCTGCAGGAGCAGACATAGTAGCAGGGAAGTAGCATTGCAAAATGAGGTACGTAAGATGGCGAAGGGCATGAAGAAAGGAACAAGCAAGGAAATCAGAAAGCTTCGTGGATCCAATAGGTTGCATAACAATGTTGACATCTACGGTCCAAGCCAAGATGATACCATAGCTAGAACTGAGTTGTGAAGAGTATCCTGACGAGTCCTGAATAGTCGAGCAGAGGAGTCCTAGATGGCGATAACTGAAGAGGCTGAGTCAAATGAAGTAGCATTCTCACAAAGTCCAAGAAGCGGTAGAGCATAAATCAGAATAGTGAAGGTCTTCAGGAGAAGCTCAACTAAGTGTCCTGGTAAGAAAGAAGCAGCAGTAATTCCATGGCTGAAGCGGCAGGGCAAAGTATCCAAGAATAGATGATGAAAGAAGAAGCGTCCAGATGTGAATCCGGGAAAGGAGCTTCCAGCTGGCTACACAGGAGCAGGTAGGCGTATAGTAGAATGTGGGAATTTCCAGGCCCCGAGCTGGGTGAGGCAGAAGTAGAGCAGAAGTAGGTAAACCTCTCAGCCCTATGGGCAAAGGCAGGTCATAGAAGCAGGCAATTAGTAGTGAAACCTCCCAGCTCGATGGGCAAAGGCAGGTCGTAGAAGCAGGAGATTAATAGAGAAACCTCCCAGCCCAATGGGCAAAGGCAGGTCGTATCAGCAGTGATTAGTAGGTAAACCCCCCCATCCCAGGTCATAGAAGCAGGCAATTCTGGTGCAAAATATAGAAACAAAGGTCCGCTGGGTCCATAGGGCACAAGTCTGACTGGATGCGATGGCTAACCTCTGGCCCCACGGGGCGAGGCAGGTGTAGAGCAATGGTAGAGAAGCAATGGAATGTTGAACAGCATGCAATACAGAGGGTCATGTCCTGGTATGTAGAGATTGCAGTAAATATGCAAACATAGATTAGATGGTGCCAGTTCATGAGGAGTACAGTAGGTTATGATGTCAAGTTAGTCGTAAGGCAGAACCATAAGTGCCCGATATAGAGCAGTCCTAAGCAACTGGATGTGCCAAGAATAGATAGGAGGATGCCAACATGTACTTTAAATGAGGTTGCAGTAACTGTACAGTGAGGGAGTGAATGTCTGTAGTCTGCAGTATAGGTAGATATTGTAAGTACCAGGCCATCTCGAAGCCAACAGTAGGAGTCAGAGCGGGAGCAATAGTGGAGAAAGAAGCAGTGAGGACTGCGGCAGGCATCAGCTAGAGGTTGGAAGCAAGCCATCCGGTGCCCAGAATGAGGAACAATATACAGTACCAGAACACAGCCTAGATGTGAATAGTCCAGAGTTTGGCAAGCCAGCCTTAAGCAACAGTAGTGCAGGCAGAAACCAAAGGGCAATGAACAGTAGGCAGGAGATGGGCTGGCCGGCAAATCAGTAGACTGGTGAATAGACCTCTCAACCTCTCAGGATTAAATCAGAGCACTGGCCTTCAAATCATAGCAAAGACTAGAATGTGAAGCACATCCGTATTGTAAACAATTCATGTTTACAGACAGTGGGCCCCATATATTTAGTGATAAGGAATGTGTCTATCAACTTAGTTCAATGATTTTATAGTTAGTGTGCCCAGAATAGCCCTAAGAGAATGAGAAACATTGGGACACCTGTGAGGAACAAGGGTAAACTTAAGTGTGAAAACATGGCACTATACGGAAGTCATAGCAGCTGAGAGGTATACTGGGAGGAATGGCTCAGAACAGCTGGAGCCGGCAATACAGTAAGGCGATAATGTCGGTTGAACAGTTGAATACTACAGAAGGAGAGCCCTGCATACCTGATGGCAAGACGGCATGCAGGAATCTGGAATATAGCAGGGCAGCTGAATCGAGAATAAGCTGTCTGATGAAGAAGTCCAACTGCAATAAGTAGAAATTCCTGGGGAAAGGAGGTGACACGAACGAACAAGTCCAAGCCAGGCAGGCAGCAGTAACTGAGCAGCACTACAGCTGTAAATGAATGAAATGTTGTTGAGCTCATGCGGCGCAGGGCACAATCTTCGTGAACAGAGTATCCAGGAGATGCAGGCAAATGTCTTCTAAGCAGTTACCAGTCCATAGGAGAATGATCCAGAAAGTAGACAAAAGGGAAGTACGGCAGAGAGTTTGAGAGACTGAGTGGGAGAGGGGAAGGTCGGTGTCCACAATGAGCAGGAAGCAGAAAGCGCCGTCAGTAGCTGTGGAAAGCAGGGCAAGAAGCAGAGGCTCCGAGGCCCCAGAGGTAAGGGCAGCAACCCAACTCAGCGTTGGCATGGCAGAGGCTACTCAAGAAGCAGAGAAGGAGCAGAATGCTAGCGGAGACATACTGAGAGCAGAAAGAAAGGGCAGCAGGCGAGGAGAATCCCCAAAGTAGGAAGGGACGAAAGAGAAACAAACGACAGCGGGGGGGGGTCCCACTGCCTCACACCTTTGACCCTTGACCACCTATCTGCCATCCTATCATGCTCCTAGTCCTCACACCCTAGCAGCTGCTAGGTCTGCAGTGGCTCTATTCAGTAAGCCAGCCATTAGCCTTGCACATTTCAGCATTTGCACTGCACTAACATCAAATAATGCAGCACTATGCGTGTTTCCAGGAGGGGGATGGCTGGCAGCATGTGAATAGCACTAAGACACACGTTTGCATGGTATGCATGTGTATGACTGCACTGCACATGCGCAATACCATAGCGTGATGTCATAGCATGCATGCCCATGCAGCATTATGACATCTTTGATAATGTTTAATGTCATGTCTGTGCCACATGGGATGTACCACTAGTGCTAGTGCTAGCACAAGGGCTAGCACAAAGACAATAGCACTTGGGGCAAACCTGCAATATTCAAACAGCCTATAACCAAAATCTACATTTGCATGTCATTACTGCGATTTACTCAGTCATTTGCATGCTTAATTTTGCCTGGAGCATATAAAAGGCTCAAAGAGCCCCACACAGATTCCACAGAGGTACTGCAGGTGGCTAAATGTAAGTATACTGTGAAATAGCCTACAGTAAGGGGAAGGGTGATCATAGCATTGTGTTTATGCTGTATTAGGACTGTACTTTCACTGTATCTGCATATAGCCACAGGCAGTGATAGGCAGGCAGCTTACTATGTGTTGGACCCCTGCCATGCATATGTGTCTTGGCCAGGGGGCACTGGTGTCTGCATGTCACTGTACCTGTGCTCTGCTGTATGTTACTGAATGTTCTCCGCCTTCCCCTTCCTTAGAAGTATCATGATGGAGGAAGAACGTCAGAGAAAGAGGCATTTCTTGGAAGGTGAGGTGTTGGCCCTGGTCCATGCATAAGCTGCCAGGGAGGACCTGGTTGGGAGATACAGGGGGACTAGATACGAGATACAACAGGCCTGGGATCAGATAATGGATTCAATGAATGCCATGGGAGGAAGGGGCCGGACATGAGAGGAGGTGAAGAAGAGGGCAACCAATCTCAAGGGGAGGATTAAAGAGGTAACAGCTCAGGCCTGGCAGACCTCCAGGCCACAGGCCACAGGTGGTGGCCCCAGGACTGCATATCCCCAAGACCTTAGCCCCTGCAGAACAGGTCATGGCTGGTGCCATGCAGCCCATGGAAATCACTGGCATCCCAGAAACTGGCTATGAAAGCCAGGTTGGACCAAAACAACCATGTGAGTGACTGCTTTAGCCCCATGACATTGAGCTCATGTGTGTACATGCAGCAGTGGTGTTGGGAGTTGCATGCTTGTGGGGGAGGGACTTCCATGGTGACGTGAGCCACTGATGGCCAAGCCCAGAGAGCAAGCCAGGATGTAAAGCACAGATCTGTGTTCTGTGTACACATCCTACCGTGGCTCCATGCATGCATCCTACATTGGCCTTTGTACACCAGGGACGTGGGCCGTCACTGTTTCATGCACTGTCAGCAATGGCATACCTGTTGGACGTGTTACACAATCGGTGTAGGCCACATGGTGGTGTGGATGTATGTGGGGAAATCTCCCACTGTGCCATGTGGGCATCGTATACTGTGTCATCACTGGTGATGGGAGGTGTGTGATGTGTACAGCACTAGGAACATATAGGCACTGCACTGCATGGGGGCATGTGTATGTCAATACACAGTACACTGGGCCTGCATGCTGCCATGATCATCCCAGAGGTATGTGCATTTACTCAGTAATGTCACTCTCTTCTGTCAAAAACCCAATCTATGATTTTGATCCCAGTAAAGGAGGAACAATTGGGAGCCTTGAGAAAGCTGCTGCCCCTGAGGCCAACCCATGCTGGTGCCCACCTGGAGTCAGACAGGGAGGATTAGGCCTTTATGGAGGAGTGGTGGAGGGACGAGATCTCTGGGTCCAGCCTGGACCAAGAAGAGTTGGCCATCCCTGCTGGCTCCTCCACTGATGGGACCCAGCCAGTCCATCCAGATCAGCCATTGCTGTGCTGCCCCCAGAAAATGCCCCCAACTCAGAAACTGCTGTGCCACCCTAGGCCAGTGCCCCCAGCCTGACCACCACAGTGCCGCCCCAGGCCCATGCCTCCAGCCCAGCCACCACCTTGCCACCCCAGACAAATCCCTACTGTGCTGCCAGGACCCAAGCCCCCAACCACCACTGTGCCACCCAGGACCCAAGTTCTAAGTGCAGCACTGACCACTGTGCAACTACAGCTCACACAACGAGCCAAGGTGTAGCCTAGCCATCCTCACAAGCAATGAATGGACTTAGGATGGCCTGCAGTCTGAGATGGGCCATATGCCCCACATGCTGCAGGACCATGTGCAGTGCATGGAGGTTTGTCATGCGAAACATGTGGCGGCCTTGGATAGACTGGAGTAGTTCCTGTCATTTAGACTGGATGCTGACCTCAGAAGACTGAAATAGTGACTAGCAGCTGGCTCAGGTGAGATGGCAACCAATGTGCTGGAGGCTGCAGTCATGGCCTCCGGCAATGTGGTTGCCAGCTGCAGAACTGGCTGTTCCAATGGGGGAACTGTCACTCCATGGCAGACACCTCGGTGTCAGGCCACTCCCGCAGTGCAGGCAGACGGCCACCAAAGACACACACCACACCTCGCATGCTAGCACATGTCGGCTAGATGCCACACATCCCTAGCCATGGCCTGCTCCTCAGTGGAGCCAGTACCCTATGGGGTCATGGCCGTGGTTCACAATTTCTCCCCTGCTACCCACCTGGACACATCACATGTGCCAGCCCCGCCTCTGTGGTGGTGGTACAGGCTTTACCTCAGGTGACTATGTCACCTGAGCCTTACCCCGGATTTGCTACCTCATGCCCCCCCTTCTTAATAACTCTGTTCCCCCCACACACCAGATGATTTATCCCCTGCCCCCTCCTGGCTGGCTGCGTTTTTGTTGAAATCTCCCTTTCTACCCTGATGTCTGGATTTCTATTCTTATATTTGACCCCCGGCTGATGGTTATTCTATAGTCTGGATCCTCCTTCTCCCCAGCTGGCTATGCTTTTATTTGAATACCTGTATTGTTTTTACCTGCTTTTTTTGTTATTTTTCCAATGCATTTTGTTACCATTACTGCTTTCTATTTAATCTGTACTCACTGCCTGGGTCTGTAGAGGTCTGCAATTAGGCAGTCTCTGTACTCTCTGGAACTCCTGGCCATCCTGGGGTCATTACTGTCAAGCTGTTCCTGCATACCCTGGTCCGCTGGCTAGGTATATTTGGTATATGCTGCATTGTTTCTCTCTGGGGCCATACTATGCCATGGTTAAGAGCCATGTCATGTAATATGCAACAGGCAAAGAATATGGCATTGGCCTCCTAAGCACTGTACTCTAGGGCACCACCAGAACAATCAAGACATCTGAACCACATCTTGAGAAAGCCAAAGACTGTCTCGATAACATTACATGTAGGAATGTGTGCTGCTCTGTACCTGTGCACTACAATGGATGCAGGTCATAGGACAGGTGTTAGCAGGCAGGAACACAGGGGATATGTAGAGTCCCCTGTGTAGGAAAAGGGCATTGGTTAGTGACACCAGTGGTAGCTGTGGGGGGGCTTTGGGCATATCATCACCAATGAGGTGCTCACTATGTTTATCCCCACCTTCAAACCTCTGACCCAGAATGGAGTTAGTTGTGCCATGTGAAGGCATTGTGGGCACTGTTGGGGTACCATGCCAGGGCACTGATGATGCACCATGTTGTATTGCACACCACCTGACAGCTGATGGAGTGGAAGCCCTTTCTATTTACATAGGCCTCCACTCCTTGCCCGGGGGCATGGATGGCAACCAGTATGGCCAGTAGGTTTAAAATCCAATAGAATTGCTGCATGGCTGCTGTTCACTCTGCTGGTGCAGCAAGGAATACAATGACCTCCCAGCATGGGCTAGCAGGGCATGGCTGTGGTGGGTCTATGTCTGAAGCTACTCATGCAGCAGCTCACACAGCTGCATAAGCATTGCCCTGTTGAGCCTGTACTGACCCATGATTTGGTCATCACTGAGGACTTCAAATGTAGCTTGTGGATGGTACTACCTGTTTGCAGCATAGTGCCTCCAGGGCCTGCACATGGGCACAGGTGGAATTTGCTTGCTCCTCATCTTTCATGACAGCCTGCATAAGGTGCACAATGTGAGCCATGATTTGTGTAGTGCAATGCTGCTCCGTACCTCTGGGGTTTGCCACAGACTAGATATGAACATACAACAATGCCAGCAGATTCAGGCCGTAATGGTCAATCAAGTCTGCTTGAGTGTGCAGCTCCCAATCTAAACTACTGCAGCTGCCCCCCGCCGTTTCCAATCCACCTGATTTATCCTCCCAGTCCACCCACTCTCCCGTCCCCAGCCTGCCTCGGTTTTGACCTTTCCTTTGACCCTGTCCCACACCCTCTTAAAACTGCCTACAGTTTTCAGCGATATCATCTCTTGTGGCAGTTTATTCCATCTTGCCACCACCCTTTCAGTGAAATAGTGCCTCCTCATTTCCCTCTTGAATGTATCCCCCTCCAATTTCAGACTGTGCCACCTCATGTTCCTCCCATCCTTTAGTCTGAAAATGCACTCAGTACTAACCCTAATTACAGCCTTTATGTATTTGAAGGACTCAGTCATATCCCCCCCCCTCTCTCTCTCTCTCTCTTCTATCCTCCAGGGAATACTTGTTGAGCTCCCTCAGTCTCTCCTCATAGGGTTTGTCACCCAGGCCTTGGATCATCATTGTCACACAATGCTGCACCCCCTCCAACAATCTGACATCTTTCTTTAGTGGCACTAGAACTGCACACAGTACTCCAAGTGTGATCTCACCAGTGACCTGTACAGTGGCAAGATGACTTCCTCACTCCACGAGGTGATTCCTTTGGCAATACACCCCAGCAATTTGTTAACTATGGCAGCCACCTTCCTGCACTGCGCAGAATGTTTCATGTCCCCTGTGACTAGTACCCCAGATCTTTTTCCTCCTTTGATGTGGCTATCTACACCCCCCAGCTAGTAGCTAGTCCCAGGGTTTCTGGCTCCCAAGTGCATGACCTTGCACTTCTTAGTATTGAATCACAACTGCCATATGTCTGACCAGCACTCAAGCTCTGCCAGGTCCTCTTGGAGTTCTTGCTTCCCTTCCTCCCTGTCCACCCTCTCACAGATTTTTGTGTGAACAGGCTGATTTCACTCTTGATTCTATCCACTATGTTGCCGATGAAGATGTTAAATAGTACTGGTCCTAGTACTGAGCCTTATGGAATGCCACTGGTTACAGCTCAGGAACTTAAGAGTTCTCCCCCTACCATTACCCTCTGCTGCCTATCATGCAGCCAGCTCCTAACCCATCCTAGCAGTTTCTCCCCAGCTCCCAGGTTCCTCAGTTTACTGAGCCTCCTTCCATGTGGCACTGAGTCGAAGGCCTTGCTGAAGTCCATATACAGGACATCCACCACATGGCCCCTATCGAGTGCCTTTGTCACCCAATTGAAAAAGTCAATCAGGTTGGTCTGGCAGGATCTTCCCATGACAAACCCATATTGCTTTTCATCTTGGAGATCATTAATTTCTAGAAAGGTCAGTAGCCTCACTTTAAGACTGGTCTACAGGCCAGCCCGGTGGCATGGAGGGCTGAGGCATCATGCCTTACCTCCTGCCATACTGCCGACCCATGTTCACAGTTCAAGCGGGTCACTGGAGTGGGAGAGGATCAAGCATCTGGAGGACAGCTCTCCTCTCTAGAGGAGGGAGGGACATGGAGGCAGGCTCATCTCTGACACCTAGCAGTGGCTGGGTGTTGGCGCGCTTGGCTCCTGTATGTGTGGGATGGAGCAGGAGCAGTTGTCTGGCATGCTGTGGTGGAAGTGCACACAGCTCAGCCATTGCTGATACCACATTGCTCTGCCTCTGGACGGGAGGGTCAGGAGAAAAAAGGAGGATAAAAAACCTGGGTGGTTGGATGACTGCTGACCCCCACAGGCACTGCCTTCATAATATTGCAGGCACCTCCAGAACCGGATCCATGTCGATGGGTTGAGGGACCCTCTATGGGGGGTAAGCCATGGAGGAAGGCAGGAGGTGGTGCTGCAACACTGTGAATGGGTAGATGGGGCTGGGAGATCGGCATGAACGTGGCCCGCCCAGGATGGGGATAAAGCAAGTAAAAAAAAAAAGAATGATCCCATCAACTTCCCTACAGTTGAGATAAGGCTGACCAGTTGATAGTCACCTGGCTCATCTCTCAATCAATCAATCAATCAATCAGTCACTCAATCAATCTTTATTTAGCCAGGTGACACATCGTTGAGAATAGACTCATTTACAAGATGGGCCTGGTAATGGTTTGCAAGTTTACAAGGTAGAATAATAAAACAAGTAGGATATACATCATAATACATAGGAATATAGACTTGCAGTGCAGATTAACATTTGCTAAATAGAAAGGCAGGCTAGTTTATACAGAAATGAAAGCAACACAATGAACTTAGAGTTGGAGGAGGAACATCTGGATATCGTAGCAGTCACAGAAACATGGTACACACAGAACCATGACTGGGACGTAAACATACCAGGATACACTATCTACAGGAGGGACAGGGAGGGTAAAAGAGGAGGAAGAGTAGCTCTCTACATAAGGGAAGGTATCAAAGCAACAGAACAAAAGGGTAAACAGGGAGGAGAAGCACTGTGGGTCAATTTGGAGGCAGGCAATGGCACCACAATCTGCACAGGGGTTGTATACAGACCCCCCCTCTCAGGGGGAAATGGACAAGGAAATGATAGAAAATATACTTAGAATGACAGATAAAGGGGAGATATTGCTGATGGGTGATCTGAATATGCCAGATGTTAACTGGAGTGCAGTTGCAGCAGCCACTTCTAAAGTGGGGTTATTCTAGATGCCCTTCAGGGGCATGCCTTGAACAACTAGTATTGGAACCCACTCTGAGGGAGCAATCTTAGACCTGGTCCTCTCAAATGGAGATGGAGAGAGGATCACAGATGTAGAGTGGGCAGCCATCTGGGAACTAGTGACCATCGAATAGTATGGTTCACAATAAACACAGCAATAGAGTCGTCACAAAGGCAAAAGTACTGGAGTTCAGGAGGGCTGACTTTGCTAAATGGGTGAGTGCCTAAGGAATGCACTAGCAAATGGGCAGGAAGGAGGGGTGGAAAAACAATGGGGAGTAATAAAAACTGCCATCACAGAGGTAACAAGCCTTTGTGTGAAGCAAATAAACAAAACAAAATGATGTAAGAAACCACTATGGTTCTCAAAGGAGGTGGCAGTGAAGGTTCAAGAGAAAAAGAAAGCATTCAGAAAGTACAAGTAATCACAGAAGGAGCAGGACAGACAATTGTATCAGTTAAAGCAAAAGAAAGCTGGGAAGGCAGTCAGAACAGCAAAGGCCCAAACTGAGGAAAAGACAGCCAACTCAGTTAAGAAGGGGGATAAAACCTTTTCTAGGTACGTCAGGGAGCAAAGGAAGACTAAGGGAGGATAGTGAGGCTTGATAAAGGGAGGGAGGGTGGGCACAGGGTGACTGTGAAAAGGCAGAGATACTGAACAAATATTTTTGCTCAGTATTTACAAATGAAGAGGGGGAGGTACCTAAAACAATAGAAACACTCTGGATACAGAAGTTGATACCAGCCCATTTACAGAAGAAAGGGTTCTGAAAGAACTCTTAAAACTGAAGGTGGACAAAGTAATGGGGCCTGTTGGGATTCATCCCAGAATTCTAAAAGAACTAAGGGTAGAACTAGTGACACCACTGACTACCCTCTTTAACAAATCATGGGAGGATGGGGTGGTACCCGAGGACTGGAGGAGGGCAGATGTGATTCCCCTTCACAAAAGTGGGAGCAAGGCAGAACAGGAAACTACAGACCTGTTAGTTTAACCTCAGTGATAGGAAAATGATGGAATCACTTCTGAAGGAAAAGAATTGTAAGTACCTAGAGGCCAGAGGGGCTGGGATCCAAGCAGCATGGATTCACAGTGGGAAGGTCATGCTAGACAGATCTAATAGATTTCTTTCACTGGGTGACCAAAGTAGTAGATCAGGAGGGGCTGTGGACATGGCCTACCTAGACTTTAGCAAGGCATTTGACTCAGTCCCACACAAAAGATTAATATACAAATTAGCCAGCCTGGAGTGGGTCCCAAGATGATAGCCTAGGTAAAGAATTGGCTGGAGAATAGGACACAGAGGGCAATAGTAATGGAGCACACACTGAAGAAAGGGAGGTTACTAGTGGGTGCCGCAGGGTTCGTATTAGATCGGGTCCTTCAATGTCTTATATGACATTGCAGAAGGACTGAAGGAAAGTATGTCTCCTTGCAGATGACACAAAGATCTGCAACAGAGTTGATGCACAGGTGGGGTGGAAAGGATGAGAGGGACTTGGCAAGGTTAGAGGAATGGTCAAATGTAAGGCAGCTTAGATTTAATGCTAAGAAGTGCAAGGTAATGCACCTGGGAAACAAAACCCAGGAAAGAGTACACAATGGTGGGGGGGGGTTGAGATACTAACAACAACAAAAATGGAAAGGGACCTGGGGGTAGTCATATCAGATGACTTAAAGGTGGGCAAGCAATGTGAGAAGCAGTATGGAGGGCTGTGGGGGATACTGGGATGCATAGGGAGAGGCATCACCAGTAGAAAACAGGAAGTTGTTATTCCTCTGTACAGACAGCTGGTGAGACCTCATCTGGAGTACTGTGTGTAGTTCTGGAGACCCAATCTCCGCAAGGACATAGACAAGATGGAAGCTGTTCAGAGAAGGGCAACTAAAATGGTGCAGGGTCTGCACTGGAAGACATAAGAGAGACTAAAGGAGCTTAATATGTATAGCCTCGAGGAAAGGAGGGAGAGGGGGGCATGATAGAAACTTTCAAGTACCTCAAGGAATCAACAAAGTCCAAGAGGTAGCATCTTTCAAAAAAGAGTGTGCAAGAACAAGGGCTGAATTTGAATATGGAGGTGGCTCAGAGGTAATGTAAGGAGTATTTTTCACAGAGAGGTTGTGGATGCATGGAACGGCCTTCTGGAGGAGGTTGTGGAGTCAAAAACAGTGGTTGAATTCAAGCATGCATGGGACAACCATAAGGCAATTCTAGGGGGTGGGGGTAGAAAGAAGTAGGCTGCTGGTTAACTAGGATCTGCAGCTTATCCATTAGATAGGGAAATGGGCAGACTGGGTGGGCCAAGCAGTCCTTATCTGCCATCAAATTCTATGTTTCTATGGTTGCAAAGCCGACCATCAAGAGCAGGAAAAAGAAAATATAATTATAGCATTCGTCTAGTGCGAGGTTGGATGGGAGAAACACACCCAAGTGCAAGGATGGATTGGAGGAACACACCCAAGGGAGGTGCCGAGAGGGGGGGGGAGGAAGGGAGCAGGGTAGAATAAGGATAGGGGGAAGTAATCAATCAATATTAGGAAACACAGTTACAAATTTGCTTGGCAATTCTGGCAACTAAAGTTTTGAAGGTGGTCATTGTAAGTGGAGAGGATATTTGTAGAGTTTTTTGTAGGTTGTTCCATAGAGTGGGTAGGGAGTAGCTTAAGAAAGATTTGCCGAACCATGTTTTCACTTTAGAAATAATGAGGGAGACATAAGCAAAACTCCTTAGCGCATATGCACCAGAGAGGCAAGTGGGAAGGCAGTCCGAGATGTATGGTGGTAGTTTCTCGATGATAGCTCGGTATGTCCAAATTGTTGCATTTCTATAGCGCCTTAGGCTGAGGGAGGTCCAGCCGACTAGGGCATATAAGGAACAATGGTGAGTAGCATAGGGAGCTCCAGTAATAAATCTTAGAGCACGCTAGTATAGAATAGTCAATTTTTTTAGTGCTGTGTTATTCCCTTGTCTGTAAAGAAAATCCCCATAATCAAGTAGGGGGAGGAAGGTAGCTTGTACAGTTCTAGTTCTCGCTTCCAGGGTTAATAGATGCTTAATACAGAAAATATGGCAAGTCTCTGTTTAAGTTTTTTGGATAGGTCATCAATATGGTCTGCAAAGGTCAATTTGTGGTCAATCCACATCCCCAGGTATTTGAATTTGTGAATGTATTCAAGAGGTTCATAGAGGAGGGTGGTGATTGAAATTAGGGCTCTCCCTAGTGTAATTGAGGGGTTTCTAGAGACAGGTGAGAAGAGCATCATCTTCATTTTTTTGGCATTAAGAAGTAATTTTAGTTGCAACAGGTTTTCCTGGAGGCAATTGAACTCAAGTTGGAGGTCGGAGCATGCTTTATGTGCGGAGGGACTGAAGATGTACAGGACAGTGTCGTTGGCAAAGAGGTGAATGCCTGCACGTTAGATGCTGGCATGTAAGTTACTGATGTAGATTGCAAAAAGGAGGGGGCCCAGGATGGAGCCTTGAGGTACACCTTTTAGGAGGGTTTTCATGGGGGACGTGCCCCCTTCCACTTTGACCAGTTGAGAGTGACCAATGAGATAGCTGTGAAACCATTTAAGAGAGATAGAATCAAGGCAAAAGTTACTGAGGATACCCAGGAGAAGAGAATGGTCCACCGTATCAAATGCCTTGCTTAAATCCAGAAACAAGGCACTCACATAGAGTTTATTGCCCAAGGCGGTCAACCAGTCATTAGTAACTTTTGCTAATGCAGTCACAGTACTGTGTTGAGGTCTGAAACCAGATTGTATAGGGGTGAGAAGGTTATGAGAATCTAGGTGGTCTCTGATCTGTTGGTTAACTAACTTTCCAGCATTTTAGATAGGGCAGGAAGTATAGATATGGGCCTGTAGTTATTGAGGTCAACAGGATCTCCTGCTTTAAACAGTGGTATTACATGGGCAGTTTTCCAGCACTCAGGGAGGGTACTCTGCATAAGGGACAAATTAAAGATGTGGGTTATTGGAACAGCTAGAATGTGGGTGCTGATTTTTAGATAATAGGGGTCGATGAGGTCTGCACCAGTGCTTTTTTCTAGTATCTAACTTAAATAACAAGTCTTCTACCAGCGTCAGAGAAATAGGGCTGAAGGAGAAGGAAGGAACAGCAGTTGCAGAGGAAAAGAAGGTCTTGTCCTGTCCACATAGTTGGTCTCACATAGCATTGGCAGGGGAGGAGTCAAAGGCCAGGCCAGCTGTGGCAAAGTGATTGTTTAGTGCATTTAATATATCCTGTTTATCCATGTATGTGGCATTGCTGATGGAAATTTTAGAGGGGAGAGAACTGGGAGCACTGCGACCCTCAATCTCCTTGAGGGACTTACAAAATATGGAGGCACAATGAGTGGACACATTTAGTTTGAAGTTGTAGTAGATGTACTTAGCAGCCCTTATGAGCTTTATGCATTGGTTTCTGGCTGCTCTGAAGATATCCTCCTGATGACGCACATTGTGTGAAACCGGTAGAGGTTGTGTGTTTTTTGTGCTATAGGGTGGGTCAGTTATCCCTAATGTGTGATTAAATTCATTTACCTTTACCTTGCAGTGCCTTGTTTTTCACTGACAGATAACCCAGTCAACAGGGAGCTTGGCTTTCCATGCCTTTTTCCATAGAGCGTCCCCATGTAGAAGAGCCGACGTGAGAGAGATTGAAAACCAGGGACAGCAAATTTTCTTCGTACTGAGTTTCATCAATGGAGCATGTCAGTTGATTGTGTCTGTAAGAATCTTATGGAAAATATTGTAAGCTTCGATAATAGATGGTGCCAGATAGAATTCTTGCCAATTTGCATGTTGCAGATCAGTGAGGAAGGCAGAAATATCAAAATACCGGTGGCATCTTTTGTCAATGTATCTGGAGGATAAGTTGGTTTTTGGTATGGACCTTATGCAAGCTATGGTGCAGTGATCACTGAGATTGCTAAAGAAGACACCCACGTGAGAGAACAGATGTGGTTTGCGGACTAACATAATATCAAGCAGGGAGTTATTGGCTGGATTTTTAATGTTGGGTCAGGTAGGTTCTGTGATAAGTTGGTGGAGTCCGAAGGCATCACTCAGGTCCTTGAGGGGCTTTGAACAAGCAGAGTACCAGTCAAGGTTTAGGTCGCCCACTACTAGGACCTCTGTGGGTGAAGAGCCAAGTACAGTGCTCAGGTGCTGCAAGATTTTTAGACCAGCAGATGGTGATCTGTAGCATCCTATGACTTCAAGAGACTGACAGGAGCTGTAACTGGATGGAAAGGCACTTGAATTCTTTGGGCTCAGAGGTGGAGTTAATGATAGAAGTGTGGTACTTATCCTGAAGGTAGATAGCAACTCCGCCCCCTCTGGTTTTTCTGTCAGTTCGGTAGATTATATAGGAAGGGAAGGGAAGCTTATTTCCAAATCCGGGGTGGAGGACTTAAGCCAGGACTCAGTAACAACAAGTACGTCTGGGGCAGCATGGTTCAGTCAGGCTTGGAATAGATCCAGTTTTCTTAGGAGGCTACAGACATTAGCATGTAGGATTTTAAACCCCTTTAGATTTGCCATCTCTGAAGGAGCAGAATTGGAGGAGGGAGGACCCAGGTTGAGCTCAATGTCTCCAGAACAGATTAGGAGAATCAATAGGATCTTTATTATAGCATTCAAGAGCAATTTCAAAATTCTAACCCGCCCCTTCCTGGGGAGGTAGGGGGGAGGGGTCAAGGGCTCAGCAGATTGGTGTCTAAGGCCCCACAGGGAAGCAAAAAGGAGCACCCATACACTGAAGTGGAAGAACTGCTGTCTAAAGACTATGGGTTGCAGCTGAGGAAAATGGATAGGAGAAAGTGTTGGGCCCCTGAGAAAAGTTACAATCCAAGGTAGGGTAAAGGGGGAGGGAATTATGACACCAGATGTTGTCATTTTTAAGAGATTGTTTGTGGATGGAGCTACAGTTAAGAATTAAAATTGACAGGCCAACATAGTGGCAAAGAAGGAGGAAAGCACCTTTCATTCTGGAAGGAAGTAGCATTAGGCAGTTACTCAAGAAAAGGAAAAAATAAATATATGTTAGGTGATGAGCTCAAGAAAACTCAGTCAGTGGGTAGTGAGTTCAGACCTTAGGAATCGCCAATCAGAGGACCTCTGTCAGACTACTGTCTGGCTAATAAGAGAAAAGCTAATAGCATTGGGTGGGGACAAGGTGTATTTAATTAAAGCATGAGGTGGGGGTGCGTGAGGTGGAGAAGGATGGGTGGGCCAAAAAACATCCCTTGTGATGGGGATCTTACAGCCAGTACAGAGCGAAGGCTTCAGGTGCCAGAGGCTAAAGAGCTGGGTTTCAGTGCTGGCCAATTAAGTCAGGAGCTTGAGCACATTCAACCAATCACTGCTGCCTTCCAATACTTGTCGGCCATTCAGGGAGTCCCAATGTTATTGAATGGAGCCATACCTGTGTTGCAGTGCTACCGGGGCAGGCTGCTTGGAGGGGCCGGGCGAGCTGGAGGTGCAGCCTGTGAGTGGCTCTGGCCATGGTCAGTCACTGCAGGGGCACTTCGTGCCCAATTCTGCATTAGATCCTAGGGAGTGAGGAAAAAGCAAGCTTAAAATAGGAGACAGAACAAAAGACAGACAAGACAAAAGGCAGTAGAATCGGGGTGGGTTTGGATACAGAGAGCAGGAGATTGTTTGACCTTAATGGCAGGTCTTTAGCTTAAATCGAGGGGCAGGGGTGAGTATGGGGCACAGAAAGGAACCAGGAAAAAAGAGATAAGTGGATGGGCTTAAGCTTTTTAGGCCAGACAAGATAACAGAAAGAAAAGGGAGATTTGGGATGGGTGCCAGAATCAACTGCTCAGGTTTGAACTTTCAGCACCAAGAGAGGGGAACTGAACAGCTGAAGCAAGGGAGAGCGTGAGAGGGAGGGAAAGAATATCTGGGATAGAGGCAAAAGGCAAAAAGTGCAGAGTACAGGGACAGAGCAGAGCTTAGGCTTTTGTTTAGCAAGGAGACCCCTGTACTTACTAATCCCACTACACAAACATCATTTAGATTTCACTACACAGTAAAACAGTGGTAGGTACAAGGGCAGCAAACAGTATAATTACTTGCAATGACTTAGAAAAACAGCAGAAGTACCCCTGTGTTAACTAGCCCCCAAAATACTGACTTAACTAATCATAGCTAAACAGTACAAGCAAGAGCAGTATGGCCATGCAATTTGGCTACAAGTGCACCAACATAAACCAAAAAACCTCTCCTACGATGGGGAATTTTACATCCGGCATGGAGCAAAGGCTTCAGGTCACTGAGGCTAAAGAGTTTGGTTTCAGTGCTGGCCAATCAGGACAGGAGCTTTGGTGCATTCAGCCAATTGCTGCTTCCTTCCAATACTTGGCCTTCCAATACTTGTCGGCCGATCGGGAAGTCCCAATGTTACTGAATATGTCCCTGGGTCCACTCTTGTGGAGCGGCACCACATGTGCCATCCTCCAGTCCTGGGGCATGCACCCTGTCTCTAGTGAGGTGCTGAACAGGTCTGCCAGAGGGCTCGCCAAGACCTCCACCAACTCTCTCAGGACCCTTGGATTACACTGTCTGTTCCAAGTACCTTATTCACCAGCAGGGACTTCAGGCCCTTCATAACCCTGTTCTCCAGGATTACCCCATCCATTCCCCTCGCTCCCACCATGCCCATTCCTCCCTTCCCCTGTGGGATAGATCCATCCTTTTCCCTGGTGAACACCAAACCAAAGTACTCATTGAGTTCCTTCTGCCTGGTCCACCCCTTTTTCTGCCTACCCCCATTCCCTCTTGATCCTTCAATCTCGTCTCTGCAGCTTCTTTTCTCTCTAATATACCTAAAGAAATTATTTCCCCCTTCTCTGATCCCTAGCACCAGCCTTAGCTCCCTTGAAGCCTTAGCCACCCTGACTACTCTACTCACCTCCCTGGATTTCTTCGAGTACTCCTCCCTGTCCTCCATGCTTGGATCTCTTATACCTACTGAAGGCAGCCCTCTCCTCCCTCACTTTCTCTAGTACCTCCTTGCAAAGCTAGCTCAGTTTTTTGGTCCTGGCCTTCTTAGTCTGGGTCTTTGTACACATATTAGTGGCCTCAGCCAGACCCAGCTTGATAATGGATCATTTCTGGTCAGCCTCCATGTCTGGGCGGATCTTGGCAAGATTAAGGCCTGCTTTTTATAGACCTTCTATTGCTCAGTGCTAAGTTGCACTAACTGCCATTTGCACAATACAAAACCATTGAATATCATGCTGTGCAGAATATTCATGTCACTGGCCCCTTTTGCTGTGCTGAATACACCATATTTGTTCTCAGGCATTGGCACATCTGATTGGCCCAGATCAAATGGCTGAATATTGCATTCTGATACAATCAGCAGTTTACACTGGTGCAAAAAGGTTGCACCAAGCGCAAACCTTTTGAATGTGGGGGGGGGCACGAATTTGATGTGAAAGTGATCCTCTTCCTGTTTGACTGCAGGGAACTGGGCTACTCCAGAATCCACCCTGTCCAGACTGTATCTTCTTTTGCACTCATTGTGCCACTTACAGTAGCTTCAACTGCATCATCCCCTGAATCCACCACTGTTCCTTTTATTCTTCCAACTCAATTACCTCCCTTGAATGTAGGAATATTACTCACTCCTGTTCCCTCTCCTCCTCCTTTCTCATCCTCTCCCTTGCCTCCAATCTTTCTCCACTCTGCTGACTGCCATCCCTTTGTAACCCACCACTAGCCAGTCAAGCACTACACTTCCGTTGTCATGGCCTGCATAAAAAGGTATCTTTGTTCCTGACTGATGTGTAAATCACATCAGAAGGATGTTCATTTTCTGTAAATAATGAAAAGACTGCTAGACTGTTAATCCTTTGCCTGCTGCTCACAGCACTGAGATGAGAGTGATCAGTCATTCCCACTCTTGTACCATAAGTGAAAAGTTTATTGAAGTAAACCCAGTACCACACAACCCCTATCACGAACACATAAGAACATTTACCAGACACGTATACTGTATTAAGCCACAGCAATAAGAGGCTTCCTGTTATATCAGATCTCTATGGTGACAAGCCGACATGCTAAATTACAAGGCTAACAGAAGATCTGTGTATTTTTAGGGTTATTTATGACAGCTATGGTTTAACACATTAAATGAATGTATTACAACATTTTGAATAGTTTACTATCCCCAGTCAACACCTTGTATTGTTTTATAACTAACTCACAAGATATTAGCAAGGCATTTTTTGAGACACCTGTGTGAAGAAGCAGAATTTGTCTCCACTAGACAAATGGACAGATACATTTTTATGTTGCTTGCACGCATGTGCAAGAAACATAGTGCCATCATCAGAGTTTTTGGAGGTGTGTCATCCCGTCTTCCAATGCAGTCAGTGTGTTTGCAGGCACGGCCCCAGTTCCCCAATCAGTGCTGCAGCTGTCTATGACAAGCTGAAAATGCAGTGGCATACAGTTGAAAGGGAGCGCTCCGCTTGAGTGAGCAGAGCTCTCCCCCCCACACACACACGCGCGTGCATGCACACACACTGCGTGCTCATGCACCTTCCCCCTCACTGTATGGCCAGCGATGCCCAATCCCCGTCGACTACGCCAAAAGCATCCAGGTGCCACGCTGGAGCCCACCCAGCGTGGCAAAATCATATTATGGCCGACAGGGTGCCCAATCCCCGTCGGCTCCACTATCTCTCCCAATGCTGGCCGGCAGGGGTGCCCAATCCCCCATCGGCTCCACTGTCCTCCCCCAGTACAGGTTGCAGCTGGGAGCTCACCCCAGCATGGCAACAGATGCCATGGCCGATGGGGTGCCCAATCCCCTGTTGGCTCCACGTTCTCCAGCCATCCTTCTGCCACACTGGAAGCCCACCCAGCGTGGAAAACGCCCCGCGCTGTCATTTAAAAAACCTGTAAAGAAAAACAGTCCCACGCAGTCTTCCTTACCCCCCACAACCTGCACCCACCCACTGCGCACCCCACCTCCCCACACCCCTCACCCCATACTTACTTTGTTGCATATCTCAGGCATTTTTGGGAATTTTTGCACCACATTTTCAACATGGGGTTTTTGGGACCCCTCCTCATGAATTCTTGCACTGTCATGGCGTTACTCGGGCCCAAAGGGTGATTTCGCAGCCACTGCGTGAAATCACCTTTCTTGAATGATTAATGAAACGACACTACCAGTGTTCATAAGGTGGGCTCTCAAAAAGCCTATTTTGAAAATTTGGTGGAAAAATTCCTAAAAATGACTGTTTCTGACGTCGTCTGCGCGGATTTCACATGCCTTTCGTAAGTTCGCGGAAATTTTCAATATTTTCCTCCAGATTTTCAACATTGCCATTTTACTACACCTTCTTATGAGCAGTACAGCTGTCATTTTCACATCTCACGAAAACATGTTTCCTACCATGTAGCGCACAATGGCACAGTTGGTGTGCAAAATCAATGTATGGGACACATTAAGAAAATCACAGTGACACTGTTCATGAGCAGAGGTCTTAAATGGCTATGTTGGAAATTTGGTGAAAAATTCCTAAAAATGACTGTTTTACGAGCGTGCATTGCGCAGTTCCTACGCACGCTCGTAAGTTTGTGAATTTTCAGTATTTGCACTCTAATGACGTCCAAATTCCTAAACAGCACATAGAAGCAAGCAACATTCGGCATTGACAAATGCTTGTTTAATTGTGTAATAGCCAGTCATTCTAAGTAGCAGGCAGCAGTTTGCCCAAAGCAGTCACCAATGCAGTTGCATACTTGAGCTGTATAGTGGTCTTAAGTACACAGAGGTTTCCTGAAGGTGTGTGTAGCAGGGCTGACAGGTAAAAAAATAGCTGTGTGGCACTCACCAAACCCATCAGCCTGTGCAAAATATTCCAAAGGTAATATCAATTTTAAAAACAGGTTCCTTCAAAGCTGCACTGTGGGCATCCAAAATAAAGAGCCAAAGTTGCCCAACACACTCCCTACCTACATGTCACGGCCACCACTGCAGTGTGGTTTGTCAAAAGCAGGGTGCTGCCAGGGGGAGGGGATTTACTGGCAGGTTCAAGCAGGAGGATAGCAGTGACAGGGTTAACAGCACTTGTGGTTGGGTCAATCAACTTCAAGGTCGAGTGGGAGGGAGGGAGGATTTAATGGCTGCGGGGTGGGATTTACCATCAGGGCCAGGCAGGAGGATACTGGCGGTGGAGTTGACAAAATCCACTGTCAGTCCAATTCAACATTAGGCTTGGGTGGGAAGGGAGTTTTAACAGCTGGGGAGGATTTACTGGAAGGGTTGGGTGAAAGGACACTGGTGGCAGGGCTGACAGCACCCACCGGTGGTTCAGTGCAACATCAGGTTCAGGTGAGTGGGGATTTAACAGATGTGGAGATTTACCAGAAGCATCGGGCAAAAGAGGGGACCCAGTGGTGGGGTTAAGAGCACCCACCCTAGTTCACATTAACAGCACAAGGAGGGGTTGGGGGGTACACCAGCAGTAGGGGACAGGTTGAACACCATCATTGGTTCAGTTTGAAAGCTAGGTGCTGTGTGACATTCACCAAACCTAGGAGCCTGTGCAAAGTACTACAAAGCTAGTGTTACAGTCCCCAGCTAGCTGTAACTACAGTCAGTTCAGCTCCCCAACTGATCAGACACAGACTTAGCGGCTCCATTGCTGGTGAAGGGGGCACAGGAAGCACCAGTGACACTGAGTGGCTCCATTGCTGGGGGGAATGAGAAAGGATAGGAGTGCTACTGCCACCAAGTGGGCATTCTGTGAGCCACTAAACTGGGATGGAGGTCAGGTTTTTTGGAGTTATGGGGGGGCATCTATCTTAACGGTATCATTAGATGGCATCTTTAATACCCCCATTTCCTTTTGCCTCCCTGGATGGATAGCAGACTCCCTGGCCTTTACCTCCTGACTGTCATGAACATGTCTCATTTTTTTTGTGCCAAAACACAATTCCTAACTCCTGACCCTAGCTTCAGCCTCTCCTTGTCTGACCACAGACCACCTCTGGACATTGGGAGGGTGAATGATGAGAAGCATCCTGAAAATTACACCACTCAGCTTGCTGCTGGACAGTGTGTTGTAGACGAAATGATGCAGCTACACTCTAATTGGTGCATAGATACATAGATACATAGACAGTGTCGGCAGATAAGGGCCTATGGCCCACCCAGTCTGCCCATTTGAGCTTCTAAGTTCAGTTTGTTTTCCTAGAAGTCTGTTGTCCCATACCCCTGACCTCCAGAATTCCTTTATGTCTATCCCATGCATTCTTAAATCCCGTGATTGTTTCAGCCCCCACCACTTCCTCTGGCAGGGTGTTCCACTTGTCCACCACCCGTTCTGTGAAGAAATTCTTTCTCATGTTTCCTCTGAATCGTCCTCCCTCCAACTTCATCCCAAGCCCTCTAGTCCTGGAACATCTTTTTCACTTAAAAATAGTGTTTTCCTGCACCCTGTTCCTCCCTGTAAGATACTTGTATGTCTCTATCATATCCCCTCTCTCCCTCCTCTCCTCCAGGGAGTACATGTTCAGTTCCTTCAACCTGTCTTCATAGGACTTGTGATGCAATCCATGCACCAACTTTGTTGCCCTCCTCTGAACCTTCTCTACCCTGTCTATGTCCTTCACGTAGGTATGGTCTCCAGAACTGTACACTGTACTCCAGGTGGGCCTCACTAGTGTCTTGTATAGCGGAATTATGACCTCCCTTTTCCTGGTGGTGATGCCCCTGCCTATACATCCCAGCATCCTATTTGCTTTACCTGATGCCTTGTCATACTGTTTCCCTACCTTGAGGTCATCAGAGATGATAACCCCAAGATCCCTTTCCTGCTTGGTGCATGCTATATCCTCACCCCCCAACTGATATATTGTGCCAGGGTTTTTGTGCCCTATATGCATTATCTTGCACTTCTTTGCATTGAATTTCAACTGCCAAACCCCTGACCATTCTTCAAGTTTCTGTAGTGTCCTCCTTTAAAATATCAAGGGTTTATGCACATCAACCAGGCTGCACAATGTCACTGTCAGCCTGCTCCTTGTCAGCCTGTCATTAACTAGCCTCCGGCAACCTGAGCTGTACTGGATGCTACAGGCAGGGACACACCTCTATAACCTCTACTCTTCTGAGTGCCACGACATTTTAACTTTGCGCTGCATGCACAAGCAAACATAAAAATGTGAAGGATGTCAGCCCATTGGCACAAAGGGTTGAGGCACCATGCCTTACCTGCTGCCATGCCAACAACCCAGGATCGGCATGATCTCTGAGCATCAGGGGTTGGCAGGGGTGAGGAGGATCGAGTGTCAGATGGACTGCTCGCTTCCTCTGGGGGGAGGCTGGGGAAGCACTCAGTGCTTGGCCGTTCCCTGGCAGAGACCAGGGGCCATTGCAGCTGAGACTTGAAGGTTCCAGGAGGTGTGCCAGCATACCTCTCAACCTCCTGCTGCATAAATCAGGGACAAGACTTTAAAAAATCAGGGACAAGGGACCAAAATCAGGGACACGTCTTCAAAATTGGTGATATCCACTCAAGAAGCTGGTAGACTAAAGGGCTTAGTGTAAAATGTATTTTCTAAGGAAGAACAAGTCTTTAATGTTTTACATTATTTTGTACTTACAACCCCCACGTTTTGGTCATGGAAACACAATTTTTAGGAGGGACTGAGTAACATTTTGAGGCAAAATCAGGGACGTCCCTGTAAATCAGGGACAGTTGAGAGGTATGTGTGACAGACATGAGTGCTTGCCCCCTTATAGAATTGCATGCCACAACTCCCAACAACTATGGGAAAAACAGGACTCTGGCCATAGCAGGATGATGCCTGTTCCAGCCAAAAGCACCACACAGCTACTGAGGCACCCTGCCACAGGACTAATCACTTGGTACTGTTCGGGAAGTTATGAAGGGGCTCCCACAACAGCCCCGTCCTGGGGACAATCTAGGGTGAGTGCCGGTGGACAGAGGAAAGTCCAAGGGAATGGGGTGAGATGGGGACAGGGCCGAGGGAGAGCAAGCCAGAGACAAAAAAAAAGTTGATGGATGCAAGAATCATAGCTCACTTTCTTTTCTTTTTTTCCGTCAATTTGTGTATGCTTTGTTCTGCTAATTCTGATTTTTTTCGTTTTTGTTTGTAGCTCTAAACCAATATTTCACTGAACCTAAACACAATCCAAGCCTTAATTCAAATCTAAATTAGAAAAAAATAGCAGACTGGCAAATTCAAATCCATCCCTGGATTCCATCACTGTAAAACCTTCCCTCCCACAACACAGAAACTAGTCAAATAAAATCACAATGGCTGGCCTGGTGGTGCAGAGAGCTGAGGTGCTGGACGCCTTACCTCACATCATGCCGGCGACCTGGGTTCAGGAACAACTTTGGGTCATCAGAGAGCCAGCACGGGGGGAAGGGAAGGAGGAAGCAGGATTGGGCAGATGAAAGGCAGCTGTCCTCTCCCAGGGAGGTTGTCAGCCCCCCCCCCCACTATAGTTCCGTTCCCATCGGGTGGAGGCCCAATGGGTAGTATAGGTGGGAGGGGGTGGCGGTGATTGCCAGAGGTGGGGTGGATGGGGCTGAGCTGGTGCCCAGATTAAGTGTGTGCCTCCATGAACATGTACTGCCGCGATTACTGGGGTCCTGGGATGGGGAAGAAAATGGGGGAGAATATACAAAAATCGTATATGGAAAAAAAAAATAAAACCACAGTCCTCACACATTCCCCCAAAATCCTCAAAGTTTTTTTTTTCTTGTTTAAAATACAGGTAACTGAAACCTGTAATTATGATTGTTTTTACGGACTGAGCATGCCCAGTGAGTGAACAAGCAAGTGTGTCTTGAAACAGTCACCACATGGCTTTCATAATGTTTGCTTGTAAAGTCACTTTCCCTTCTCTTCTGCTTTTTTTTTTAAACTTGACAATATAAAACCCGTTAGGAACAGTCCCACTACCACCTCCCTACCTCCTTTCCTCATCTTTTATAGATATCCTCAGCAGTGCCAGTGGGTGGGTGGTCGGTGGTCATAAGATTGGGAAGGGGGCAGCAGCAATCTATGATTCCCACACAGCAGCACCATGAAGATCGAGTCCTGGAACGAGAAAGACAGGGAAACCCAAACTCCCCAAACTGTCACAAAACAGAGCATAAACACTGAGGGAATAGTGCACACTAACAAATACTGTCAGCACAGACAAAGGTTCCTATGGGCAGTGCAGAACCACACCAAAAACACAGCAGCGCCACCTACTGGCTGAAACAATAAATCAGCACTACTTTTGTAAAGTAAGCCTACCCATTCAAAAAAATGACAAAAAATCTACTTTAAATGTAGTTTTTCATCTTTCTTTGTTTCTTTACAAATGAGCCACTGCATAATGGGAATAATGCACTCCAGAGTGTGTGTCGTGCTGGGATAACATCACTTCTTGGACATTGGACGCACTCAGCCTGAGGCCTTGTGGCCAACCACCCAAGGCATGATGTTATCCCAGCATGACACACACACCATGTCATACATTATTACTTTAATATCTTGCAATGCCAGTCCTCCTTGTTCTTTGGGCAAGCATAACTCTGACCATGCAGTTCTTGGTTTGCCATGGTCCCATATAATGCATTTTATGATAGTATTGATTTCTTCAAACCAGTTTGATGGAATTTCTGTAATTATTGCCAGCAATGTGTATGATATAAGAAGAATTGCAGCCATTTTAATCAGTTGTACCTTGCCCCATAATGATCATTTCATTTTGCTCCAGTTAGTTCATTTGTCTTTGATTTTTGTTGGTGATAATAATATGGTTATAATAGAACAAACTCTTTATTGTCAGTGTTAAATTTATTCCTAAGTATTCCAATTGTTGTTTGCTATATTGCAAAGGAAAGAAGGTCTGAATGGCATGAGCTGTAGAAGTTTTTGTTGTTATTCATCCCAACTTCCCTTCATTTATACAATAACCAAAAATATTTGAATATGCTTCAATTTCTATCAATACATATTTTAGACTACTGACAGGGTCATTTAATAATAATAGTATGCCATCTGCATATGCATTCAGTATGTACCTTTGGTTGGTCACTGTTATTCCTTTGATGTTGACATTTCATCAGATTTTGTAGAGAAACACTTCCATGCATAATATAAATAAGGAAGCTGACAGCGGTCAACCTACCTCACTCCACTATAAATGTTAAAGCCTTTTGTGAGTCTACCATTTATTTTCAGTCTTGCAGATAGAGATTCATAAATCACAATAATCTTTTGTATAAGCAAGTTTGGATAACCTAATCAGGTTAGCACACCCAAAATGTACTTCCATTTGATCATATCAGTATAGGTACATAAGCGAAAAGAAGAAATAGAAGGCAGGGTTAGTAAGTCTAAAAGGGGAAGGGGGGAAGAAAGCAAACATATTGAACAAGTACTTTGGTTCAGTATTCAGAAATGAAGGAATAGTTGACGGGCCACAGACAGGGGAAAAGGACATTAGAGGAAGAGAGGTGGATGCTAGCCCTTTTACAGAGGAAAGAGTCCTCGGGGAACTAGCTAAACCAAGAGTAGACAAGGCAATGGGGCTGAATGGGGTTCACCCCAGGATACTGAAGGAAATAAAGGAGAAACTGCACCTCTGAGGGCCCTGTTCAATCTATCACTGGATATGGGGAATGTTCTGGGGGACTGGAGGAAGGCAGATGTGGTTCCACTACATAAAGTGGAAATAGTGAGGAGGCAGGAAACTACAGACCTGTAAGCCTGACTTCAGTGGTAGGCAAGGTTATGGAAACACTACTTAAAGAAAGGACTGGGAAATACCTTAAAACCAGTGGATTGCAAGATCCAAGGCAGCATTGGTTCACAGGGGGTAGCTCTTGCCAAACAAGTCTGATGGATTCTTTGCCTGGGATACCAGGGAGGTGGGATCAGGGAGGAGCAGTCAATATGGCCTACATGGATTTCAGTAATGTCTTCAACACCGTTCCACACAGAAGACTGGTTAACAAGCTGGGCAGCTTGGGAGTGGGTTCAAAGATAGTAAAATGGGTACAAAGTTGGCTAAGTAACATAATTCAGAGGGTGGTAGTGAATGGCGTTAACTTGGAAGAAGGTAAAGTAACCAGCAGGATGCGTCGGGGGTCAGTACTGGGACCAATCCTCTTCAATTGCCTTTATTAGCAACATTGCAGAGGGGCTAGAAAGAAAGGTATGCTTGTTTGTGGATGACACAAAAATCTGCAACAGAGTGGACACACTGGGGGGGGGGTGGAAAAAGTAAGGGAAGATCTGAAAAACCTGAAAGACTGGTCATGGGTTTGGCAATAGGGCTTCAATGCCAAAAAGTGCAAACTAATGCACGTGGGGCACAAAAACGCAAAGACAACATATCATGTGGGGGAGTTGTTAACATCCACAAAACAGGAAAGGGATCCGGAGGTCATCATATCTGATGACCCGAAGGTAGCAAAGCAGTGTGCTAAGGCAGTGGGAAAGGCTATTAGAATGCTGGGGTGCATAGGGAGGGGTATCCCCAGCAAAAAGATGGAGGTAGTGTTACTCCTGAACAGATAATCATGAGGACTCACCTGGAATACTGTGTCCAGTTCAGGAGGCCTCATCTCAGGAAGGACATAGATTGAGTGGAAGCAGTTGAGAGAAGGGCAACCAAAATAGTGAATGGCCTGCATCAAAAGCCCTACAAGGAAAGACTCAGGGAGTTAAATATGTACTCTCTAGAAGAAAGGAGGGAGAGGGGAGACATGATAGAAACATTCAAATGCCTCAAAAGTATCAGTAAAGTACAGAAGGGTGGCATTTTGCACAGAAAGAGATGCTCAAGGACAAGGGGACATGTTATGAAGTTGAAAGGGGGGAGACTTTGAGGGGATGTGAGGAAATGCTTCTTTACAGAAAGGGTGGTGGATATCTGGAACAGACTCCCATCAGAGGTGGTGGGTACAGAAATGGTAACAGGTTTCAAATATGCATGGAATAGACACAGGAAGACCTTAGTAACTGGGCTGGCAGGGGGGCAGAGATCAACTAGGGTCTACAGTAGCACAGTAGGTAGGGACCTTAGGGCAGACTAGGTGGACCAGGGCAGACTAGGTGGACCAGGAGGTTTTTTCTGCCAACAGCTTCTATGTTTCTCTATTTCTATGTTTCTAGCGTAGTGCTTAAGGGCACTGAGCTGCAAATCTGGACACCTGGGTTTGAATCCCATCAGCCCTCACTCACATACTGTGTGACCCAGTATCCAGTGAGCACAGTGACCACAATTGAGCACTTTCAAAAAGGCCAACTCAATCACGGCACCTGTGTTCAGGGCTACCTGGCAGGGTAGCAAACAGATACCTGGGTGGGTGAGGTAGGGTAACAGGAAGCATACGTGCATGTACACACACACATGCATGCGGGGGGGAAGGGGAAGGGAGGTATGTGGGAGGGGGTGTGGCAGGTAGCTGCTGAGCTGGTTGGCTAGCGTGGTGGGGAGAGTGGTTGTTTGGGGTGGGCAGGGTGTAGGGTTTGGTCTAGCTCAATGCGTTTTTATTTTTTGTGCCAGCAAGTAGCTTTTTTTTTAAAGATGTTCACCCCCAAATGCACCCCCCCAAAGTTGAGAATCTTAAGTACAGGAGTGCGGAGGGCTCAGCCCCCTGCATAAATGTAGAATCTGTCACTGCATTGCAGTTCGCCATGAGTGTACATAGCCGTAATTCATTTTCAGCAATGTACAGTCACCCAAATGGTGATTGCTATTTCGCAATTGCCGTTATCACATAGAACCATGTGACCCTGAGCAAGTCACTTCCTTTTGCTCCCAGGTCATACCTGGAAACAAGCTGTTGCTCAGTGTGCCTTTCTTGGTTAAACAATTTTCCCTTTCCCTTTCCTATATCAAATGACTTCTGGGTGTCTATAGAGAGTGCAATGTCATCCATGGCAGCAGAAGTGAAGAGAAAGGCTGCATTTTCTAGAGATCTGCAAGGGAGTGTGCTTAGGCACATAACATTTCCAGACAAGCAGACTACATAGACAAGCACTGCCAAGGGGTGGGCAGTTGAGCCATGCTACATCACACGAGAGGAAGCAGGAAGAGAAGCCATGTAGTTCTGAGGGTCTGACACCAGAACTACCGGCTTATACCAACTTGGGCCATAGCAGCCTTCTTTTTAGCATCTAATCATTTGGACCTTTGAACAGCATGCCAGGGCCATGAATGAGTGGTTTTCACCTGCTGGAAAACAATTTTGTTACAGTACACTTTTAAAACTATTCACTTACTATTTTATTTGGCACTGAAGGCAAGTCTGTGGCTGAGCATGACCCCCGATACTCTTCCGGGTCACAGGCACAGCTAAATTGGAGCCCTACTGTGAGTGGGCATCAGATATTGTACGTGCAGGAAGGGAAAGGCTGCATTTTCCAGAGATCTGCAGGGGAGTGTGCTTAGGTACATAACATTTCCAGACAAGCAGACTATGTAGACAAGCACTGCCAAGGGGTGGGCAGTTGAGCCCTGCTACATTACAGGAGTGGAAGCAGGAAGAGAAAGCATGTAGTTCTAAAAGTCTGACACCAGAACTACCGGCTTATACTGACTTGGGCCATAGCGGCCTTGCTTTTTGCATCTAATCATTTGGACTTTTGAACAGCATGCCAGGGCCATGGAATGAGTGGATTTTGCCCACCGGAACACAGTCTTATTACAGTACACTTTTAAAACTAGTCACTTACTATTTTATTTGCCATTGAGGGTGGGTCTGTGACTGAGCGTGACCCCCGGTACACTTCCGAGTCATAGGCACAGCTGAATTGGAGCCCTTCTGTGAGCAGAACATGTGCGAAGATGCATACCTGGCACATCAGGAGCAGTCGGTGTATACAGCCCTTACAAAAACTCGGGCATAGCAACCAGGTGAGAATCCAGCATGGCAGAAAAATACTACAGAGGAATTCAAAAGACGGAAATAGGTGGTATACACATCAAACCAGCCCCTGATAGTGTAGGGGCAGGCTGGCAACTATGTAAAAACTGTGATATGTACACAAAGGAGGACAGTTTGGAGAATTATGTGTGACAAATGTCTCCTAATAACAACCCTGTTACAAGAAATAGCTTTATTAAAACATAGCCCCTCAGTAAAGGAGGAGATCACTTGCTTGAAAGCATTTATAGACTAGGCAAATGCCTCCTTCTGCCCTGAACCTGCCCTAGTTAGTCTAGGCAAAGCTAGAAAGGACCCCTCACTAAATTCCCAGGATACAGATATCCCTCAAAATGAAGCACTAGAAGCCTGGAGTATAGTTCAACCTCAAACAAGCAAAACTAAAAGAAGGGGAGGTCAGATTGGGAACAGCAATCCAGTTGTGCTAAAAAACTAATTTGAGATCCTTACAGATCAGCAATCATCAATAGGTAACAAAACCTGAAACACATAATGACATACTAGTAATAGGAGACTCGATCACCAGAGGGATAGACTCAGCAATATACAAAGCAAGAAATTAGTTCACAACTGTTAGCATTATGCCTGCGGTCAAAATCAGTGACATAAAAAATATGTCAAGGGGATTATTATCAAACCTATCTAATCGCTTAGTAGTAGTACTTGTAGGGGTAAACGACATCGGATCTAGGTCTCTAAGAGACATTTATGCGGACTATGATGCAGTGGCCCAAGCAATTCAAAATGTAGGGGGTGACATCATAATATCAGGCATTTTGCCAATCAGAGGGAAAAATGCTTATAAAAACAAGAAATACAGATAGTAAATAAATGGCTGAGAGATGGTGTGCTATACGAAAGTTTGGATATATAGACAACTGGGTAAACTGTGGGGATGAAAGGCTATTTAGAAGGGATGGGTTGCATCTGAACAAGATGGGGTCAAGACGTCTAGCAAAGATTTTAAACAAGCAACTACTTACCCATTTAAACTAGCAGCTGGAGGGAAAGGATACACCAGCATCAATCAACCATAAACTAAATAGAAATGCAAATGATATGGGATGGAATGGCTTACTACTAAATGCAAGAAGCCTGACCAAGAAAATTGATGAACTCAAATACATTATGGAGAAAGAACAGATTTCACTTTGCACCATAACTGAAACCTGGTGGGACACTAAGCATACCTGGGACCAGCAGATAAAAGGATATCAACTCTTCATGAAGTCTAGGAAATGCAGAAAAGGTGGGGGACTGGCTCTATAAATTAGGGATAACATACACATTGAACAGATTGAAGATCTTGCTGATAACCTAGGACATCTATGGATCAAAATAACCCATTAGCTCTTCAAAAATAGTGATGGGTGTGGTGTATAGAGCCCCCTCTATCACAGATGAGGCTGATTATTCATTACAACAATACATTCATAACTTAAACCCAGCTGATAAATTAATAATTGTAGGGGACTTCAACCTGCCTGGAATAAACTGGGATTCCCTCACAGGCACAGTTAAGGCTGAAAACACATGCCTTGAAATATTTGAGAAGGTGGGCCTGGAACAGCTAGTACAACACAGAGGGGACCAAACATATTAGATTTGGTATTGACCAACATGAGGCCACATATACTAGCTTGCAACACCAGAGCAACTCTGGGTGACAACGACCATAACATGGTCAGCTTCACAATTTAGGAACAAAATAAACTCATAGAAGGTGACACTGAAGTATTAGTCTGCAGTAGAGTTTGGCAAAATTGGAAAATTTTGCCCATCGAGATATTTTTTGGAATCAGTGCCTTATGAGAAATATTTAGCCAGGTAAAATGTGAAATTTCACCCATGGTTGTGAGCAAAATTTCACTCCGAAGCTGGCGTAATTTCACCTGTGGGCGAAATTTCACCACCCATGGGTGAAATTTCACCACTGCTGGCCTAATTTCGCCACCCACTGGTGAAATTTCACCATTGGTACTGGACTCCTCAGATGGCAAAAATGTGGGCAAAATTGCAAAATTTCGCCACATTTTCATGAAACATTTTGTGCAGCAAAATTGGCAATTTTGCTGCAGTTTCGCCAGCAAAATTTAATTCTGCTGCATCTCTAGTCGGGAGCAGTGCTGGCTTTATAGCTATTAGTAGAAAATTACTTCAATGGGATTGGAAGGAAGCATTTATAGGAAAAAGCTTGGAAGAAATGTGGGCCACCTAGGAAAATAAAATAAATGATGCATCCAGGAATTTATACCCACTAGGAAAAAATACATGAGAGGTGCAAAATCACTAGGGTGGATGAATTCTAATTTAAAAATATTGATCAAGAAAAAACATAAAATATTTAAATCCATGAGGCACAATAAATTGGGGGAAAGTTGTTTAAAACTTAAACAATTGCAAAACACAGTTAAACAAGAGGTCAGGAAAGCTAAAGCATCTTATGAAAACAGACTAGCAAATAAAACAAAAAATAATTATAAAACCTTCTATGCGTATATAAATGAAAAAAAATGCAACGGTCAAACAATAGGACCCCTAAGAAAAGCAGATGGGCAAGTGGCTACCTCTAACAAATAAATGGCAGTTACTCAAAATACCTACTTTGCATCAGTTTTTAATAAAAATAATAGCTTAGAAATAACAGACACACAGAGCCAGAACTTCACAAGCCTTATAAATATAGAAATTGGTGATGTCAAAAACAGGTTATTATCATTACATTCAAACAGATCAGCAGGATCTGACGGCCTACATCCTAGGTTACTAAAAGAAGTGGCCGACATGCTGGCACCACCAATTAATTACTTATTCCAGCAATCTTTAGATAAAGGAGAAGTAGTTTCTGCATGGAGGGAAGTGATTGTCATACGGCTATTTAAAATAGGGGAAAGGAAATGCCCATCTACCTACAGGCCAGTAAGTTTAACTAGCACATTATGCAAAATCTTAGAGGGCATAATAAAGGATTTCATTTCCACATTTCTATATGAAAGCGGCTTGGAAGACAACACACAACATGGGTTCAGAAAAGGGAGATCATGCCAAACAAACATGCTCAAGTTTGATAATAGAACAAGTAAACATTTTGATGAGGGAAAATTGGTAGGCATAGTCTTTCTGGACTTTATTAAAGTGTTTGACAAACTCCCCCACAAACAATTGATGTCTAGACTGCAGACTATAGGAATCCAATAAAACATTGTGGCTTTGGTCACTTTATGGCTCATACAAAGAAAACAGAGTTAGCATAAGAGGGGCATTGTCTGATTGGACAGAGGTACCCAGCGGGGTGCCACAGGGATCAGTGTTGGGGCCATGCTTATTTAATATATATGTCTCCACATTACAATTTAATCATATGAAAGTCTGGTTGACTAAATTTGCTGATGACTTGTCGCTTGGGTGCAGAATTATCAGAAAAGGATGATTATACTATATTACAAAAAGCATTGGGGCATATAAACAACTGGTGCAGTACCTATCAATCAAACAATAAGGCATGACTATGGGTTAGATTAACAGTCTATTAATCACCCCATAGGGATATAATGTGGCACGAGGTGCAGCCGAGTGTCATATGGCCCCTAGGGGGTGATCAACTGACTGTTAATCTAACTCCTGGGAGTGCTTTATTGCTATTATAAAAAATTATTGCAAAAGAAAAGTGTTAAAAGTATACATTTTGAATGTTTTTTCATTTAGAGGGAGATTTTTAATAAAACAGTTCTTCCACCAACAGTTTAAGAATGTTGGTTCAAAATCAGAATGCAGCATTCCAGTCATTCAGCAGTGCTAGAGGATGGAATGCTAAAAAGAAGAATCCATGTTCCATGGTGATCAGGCTGTCTGTACATGGCAGTATAACATGGATTAATGTAAGGCTGTTAGAATCCAAACAGCCAATCAGATTGCAGCATTTCTGAGACTCTTTTTATAATTATACTTAAATCCCAATAAATGCACTGTTAGCACTTTGGACACAAAAACTCAAAAGCTAACTAGCACCTGGGAAATATTAGTCTCAAAATTACAACTGAGGAAAGGGACCTTGGAATCACCATCTCAAATGACCTTCAATTTGGCACACATTGTACTAAGATCAGCAGAAAGGCAAATGGGGTATTAAATTGTATACTTAGGCATATTACTAGTAGGGAGAGATCTGTCATGGTTATACTGTACAGTTCTCTGGTGAGACCTCTGTTGGAGTACGGCACTCAAGTTTGGGCCCCATACCATAAGGCTTAAGCTAGAGAGTGTGCAAAAAAAGCCACTAGCTGTATAAAAGAGATGCAGTCAAAAGACTATTACACCAAGCTTAGGGACTTAAACATGTTCGCACTGGAATATAGATTAAAGGATATGTGTTTGCTTTTTAAGTCCTTAACGGACCATGAGCTGAGGGAAAAGTTGGGATTAAAATTTATGAATAAAACTTACAATACAAGGGCACATTCACTCCAGCTTTCAGGGAAACACTGCAGAACATGGAGGAAAAAGATATGGTTCAATCAGAGGGTGATTACAATTTGGAATGAGTTACCTGGGTCAGTAATAGAAAGTCCATTTATGGAGGTGTTCAAACATTGTTTGGATGAACTTTACCATTCGGTTCAGCTTTAAGCCTCATAAAACGAGCACTATGGATGAAAGTTCCTTCAGCTCAGTATATAACTATGATACCTATGAAGTGTCATAATCTAATACAAACTGTACTTTGTGTATCCCATCATGGGAGAGTATTGTTCTTCCAGGTAGAAAATCATTTTGATCTGTATGTATTATTTTTTCAATGTATTGTTGTTACCGATTATTAATTATCTTTGCGAATAATTTGTAATCAAACTGAGTATGGAAACTAGCCTATAGTTTTCTACTTTTTCATCTTTATTTGGTTTTGGCATCAGTGTAACATAAGCATTTTGGAATGATTTTGGTACTCTACCTGTCTGCTGAAAAACATTATGTACATGCAGCAGTAATTCTGTTTTGAATAAAAAAAATGATTCTACAGTAAAACATCACATCAAGTAAGTAAGCAAGTAAAACTTTTTATTCATTCATATGCAAAATTAATTGGATTGCTTCACTGAGTCGAGGCTCATTTTCAGTGATGTCCAAAGATCAATTCCAGTTACTTTTACATTTATCATCATACATATATCATCATATACATTAATACTAACAATACAGAGTAAAACATATACAGATTCAGTAAAGTGCCACAATTGCATCTCAGAACAAAACATAACTTGACTCCTTTCGTGGTAGATTCCTTTCTAGTCTATCTGCATTTTTCCTATTCTAATAGCCAGTTGTTTTACATAGTCAAGATACCACTTTATTATATTTTTATGTTGATTGTGCGCATGCGCAAGAAACATGTTGCATCAGGTTTCTCCGGAAGCAGGTTGTGGAGGCATGGCACTGTTGTGCCCAATGCCCCCACAGATGGCAAAGGCTTGCCCCCTGTCCCCAGTGCTGTGGCAAGCTGCTGCTGACACTAGTTCAGCCAGCGTGCCACAACTTTCTAAAAAATCAGCCGCTGCAATCAGGGGCCACCTCGTCATTGCAGCATCAGCCATCCGCTGCAATGAGGGAGCGACCCGTCATTGCAGGGCGGGATGTAGGGTCTGTGATATTGTTTGTGAACATGGTGGCGGCTTGCCGCTGTATTCTCAAACAAAATGTAACCCCCCCATGTTTATTTGCCGACAGGGCAGCCTACTTCCCGTGCTGGCATAATGTATCCCATTTAATTGTGTGCCAATGGGGTGCCCAATCCTCGGCCAGCAGAAAGGAATCCCCCACTTTTGCTGTTTGCAGACAGGGTGCCCAATCCCTGTCAGCACAAAGGATTCCCCATTTTGTTGTTTGCCGACGGCAGTGCCCAGTCCCATCGGCAGAAATAAATCCCCCTTATGTTGTTTGCCAATGGGGGAGCCCTATCCCCATTGGCAGAAAGAAATCCCTCCCTTTTGTTGTTTGCCGATGGGGTGCCCAATCCCCATCAGCAGAAATAACACCCCCTTTTGTTGTGGGCCGATGGGGGTGCCCAATCCCCGGTCGGCTACAGGTGTCCCCCTAGACTTCGGTGGCATGCTGGGAGCCCACCCCAGTGTGCCCCATGCCCCTGTGATGTAGAAAGTGTCCCACAACGTTTTCTTGTATCTGAAAGAAAAGAAATGGTCCCTCGTAGTCTCCCGCACCCCTCCCACAACCTGCCCACCACTGTGCACCCAGCCTCCACACCATCCCTCACCCCATACCCCTCGGGCTTCGGTCGTCGATCTTAAACTGGACCAGGAACACGTCTGCACTCTTCAAAGTCAACCTCGAACTGAGAAAATGCAGGTAAGCTGTATAATGTAATAAATAGGGTTTTTCCAACTTTAGTGCATATCTCAGGCATTTTTGGGAATTTTTCTGCCAAATTTTCAACATGGAGTTTTTGGGACCCCTCCTCATGAATTCTTGAACTGTCATGGTGTTAATCGGCCCCAAAAGGTGGTTTCGCGGTCACTGCGTGGAATCACCCTTCAAGGCCAGCTAACAAAATGACAGTGCCAGTGTTCATGAGGTGGGCTCTCAAAAAGCCTATGTTGTAAATTTGGTGGAAAAAATCCAAAAAATGAGTGTTTTACGAGCATGCGTTGCGCAGTTGCTATGTATGCTCGTAACTTCGCGAATTTACAATATTTTCATGCCATATTTTCAAGATTGGCATTTTGTCACACCTCCTTGTGAGCAGTACAGATGTCATTGTTCACATCCTGGCCAAAATGTGTTTTCGCACTTCCGGCATGGAATAGAGCGGTCACTGTGGGAAATCACTGTTCGGGACAGATTAAGAAAATGACAGTGGTACTGTTCATGAGCAGAGGTCCTAAAATGCCTATTTTGAAAATTTGGTGATGATAGCCCATCAATTGACTGTGTTACAAGTGTGGGCAGACTGTTTCACGCACCTTGGCTGTATGAAATTGTAATACTGTCACGCCACATTTCAGCAGTGGCATTTTTTCAACTCCTATGAACACTACAGCTGTCATTTTCCACATCCTGGCTGCAATATGTTTTTGCACTCCTGCGGACAATAGCATGGTCACTGTGGGAAATCAGTGTTTGGGACAGATTAAGATCGAACGAGTGAGAGAGGGAGTGACCGAGCTCAACTGAGCTCTGTCAGAACTGCTGTGGATTTGTTTGTGGCAGACAAAGGCTCCAACACAAGAGCCCAGTATAAAAGGGCAGCCTGCAGCACTGGGAGAAACAGAACAAGAGAGCGAGTGAGGGAGGGTGAGTGAGCGAACCCACCGGAGCACTGTCAGGACTGCTGCGGATGTCTTTGTGGGCAGAAAAAGGTGCCAATACAGGCAGGGGCCCAGTACAAAAGGCCAGCCTGCAGTGCCAGGAGACACAGAATGACCATGTGAGGGAGGGGGAGTCAGTGAGCTCAACGGGGCTTTGTTGGGCCTGCTGCAGATTTGTCTGTGGGCAGAAAAAGGCAGCAATGCATGCAGGGGCCCAGTACAGAAGGGCAGCCTGCAGTGGCAGGAAAACCAGAATGAGCGAGTGAGTGAGCTCAACAGAGCTGTATTGTAACTGCTGCAAATTTCTTTGTGGGCATGAGAAGGCAGCAATGCAGGCAGGAGCCCAGTAGAAAAGGGCAGCCTGCAGTGCCGGCACAGCAGAATGAGTGAGTGAGAGAAGCGGAGTGAGCGAGCTCAATGGAGCTTTGTTGGGACTACCATAACATGACTGTGTTACAAGCGAGAATTGCAGTGTTTCCACGCACCCTTCTAATTTTGCAAATTTGTAATACTGTCACGCCACATTTTCAACAGTGGCATTTTTACACACTTCCTTATGAACACTACAGCTGTCACTTTTCACATGCTGGCTAAAATATGTTTTTGCACTCCTGCCGGACAATAGCACAGTCACTCTGGGAAATCAGTGTTTGGGACAGATTAAGATCACCCGAGTGAGGGGGGGAGTGACTGAGCTCAACTGAGCTTTGTTGGGACTGCTGCAGATTTGTTTGTGGGCAGACAAAGGCCCCAACACAAGAGCCCAGTACAAAAGGGAGAAACAGAATGAGAGAGCGAGTGAGGGAGGGGGAGTGAGCAAACTCACCAAAGCGCTGTCAGGACTGCTGAAGATTTCTTTGTGGTCACAAAAATGCGTCAATACAGGCAGGGGCCCAGTACAAAAGGGCAGCCTGCAGCGGTGGGACAAACAGTACAAGAGAGTGAGACAAAAGGACTTAGTGAACTCAACAGAGCTCTGTCAGGACTGCTGGGATTACTTTGTGGGCAGAAAAAGGGGCAAATGCAGGCAGGAACCCCATACAAAAGGGCAGCTTGCAGCGCCAGGACAAACAGAATGAGAGATGAGAGAGGGAGACTGAGCGACCTCAACGCAGTTCTGTCAGGACAGCTGTGGATTTCTTTGTGGACAGACACAGGTGACCAATGCAGCCAGCAGCCTCATGCAGAAGCGCAGTCTGTGGCACCAAGAGAAACAGAACGAGTGAGTGACAGAGCAGTAGTGACCAAGCTCATTGGAGCTCTAGTGTGACTGCTGCAGATTTCTTTGTGGGCAGAAAATGCGGCAATGCAGGCAGGAGCCCAGTACAAAAGGCCAGCTTGCAGCGCTGGCAGAAACGGAATGCAAGAGTGACAGACGGGCAGTGAGTGAGCTCAATGGAGCTGTGTTGGGACTGCTTTAGATTTCTTTCTGGCCAGAAAAAGCTGCCACTGCAGGCAGAAGCCCAGTACAAAAGGGCAGCCTGCAGCGCCAGGAGACATGGAATGAGCGAGTGAGGGAGGGGGAGTCAGTGAGCTCAACGGGGCTTTGTTGGGACTGCTGAAGATTTGCTTGTGGGCAGAAAAAGGCAGCAATGCATGCAGGGGCCCAGTACAAAAGGGCAGCCTGCAGTGGCAGGAAAACCAGAATGAGCGATTGAGTGAGCTCAACAGAGCTGTATTGTAACTGCTACAAATTTCTTTATGGGCATAAGAAGGCAGCAACGCAGGCAGGAGCCCAGTAGAAAAGGACAGCCTGCAGTGCTGGCAGAACAGAATGAGCGAGTGAGAGAAGGGGAGTGAGCGAGCTCAACAGAGCTTTGCCGGGACTGCTGCAGATTTCTTTGTGGGCAGAAAAAGGTGCCAACAGAGGCAGGAGCCCAGTACAAAAAGCAGCCTGTAGCGCCAGGAGAACCAGAATGAGTGAGCAAGACAGGCGGACTGAGCAACCTCAACAGAGTGCTGCCAGGACAGCTGTGGATTTCTTCATGGATAGAAAAAGCCACCAACAGAGGTAGGAGCCCAGTACAAAAGGGCAGCCTGCAGCACCAGGACAAACAGAATGAGCGAGTGAAACAGGGGGAGTGAGCCACCTCAATGGAGCTCTGTCGGGACAGCTGCGTATTTCTTCCTCAGCAGAACAAGGTGCCAACGCACGCAGCAGCCCAGTACAAAAGAGCTGCCTGCAGCAATGGGACAAACAGACTGAGCCAGTGACAGAGGCCCACTGCGCGAGCTCAACAGACCAACGCAATCAACATTTGGCATTGACAAGTGCTTGTTAATCTAGATTTTCTTATTCAAAGGTCTCACATACTGTGGTAATTTATTCCACAGGACGGCACCAATATACAGTATGTAAAGTGATTCCTTCCTACTTCGGCTCTACATTTAGGTAGTATACATTCTAGACCTTCAGCTGATCCTAGGCCACTTAAGGGGGTTTTAACACAAATAGTTTCCAAAATGTAATCAGGAACTTTCCTCATAATACACTTTGCCATGAATATCATAATGTTTAAATCTCTTCTTTCTGATAGGGAAATCCAGTTTAATTCCTTGTACATATCTATTCTATGGATCCTTTTCAGTGCCCTTAAACTAAATCTGGGTAACTTGTTAAAGTTGTATAACTGTGTTCTTGTTGCTCCTGCATAAATCAAGTTTCTATATTCTAAAATAGGTAATACCGTAACATGTACTATATGCTTTCTAATCTCAGATGACATGCAATTTCTAGTTCTATATAGGAATCCTAGGCATTTCCCTACCTTTTTTATTGTTGCATCAATCAATATGGATATCCCACTTTAGATGTTTATCGAAGTAGACTCTCAAATCTGGGCCCAAAGTATTTTCTTTTGCTGTGGATACTAATGCACTCTCCATCTCCTCCAGGTTAATTGCTTCCTCAGATAACTTGAAATAATTTGCTATGTTATCCACAGGTAATATATTCTCACAATAATCTTTTGCCTCATTGTTCGATACATTGGATTCTGATTTATATAGAGCACTGTAAAATTCCTGAAAGACATATACAATTTCTTCCTTTTCAGTTTGTTATATCCCTTTTGTACCCTAAATAGCTATTATTTCTGCCTTTTGCTGTTCCTGTTTGAGTCTTCTAACAAGATATCTGCCAGCCACTGCCCTAAGTAGATGTTATTTTTTTTCCTTATTTTGAACCGTTGTGATTCAGCTTGTATTGTTAATATTCTTTGTAATATCTTTTTTTTCCATATAGACTTTTACCTCTCCTGTGGCAGGGTGGGTGGCTGTCTTATGCTGTCCCGATGACTGCAGCCATCCTGTGTCTCTTCTAGTCTCTGGGAGCTTGTATCCCCCATTGATTACCCCCATGGCAGGACCAGGAAGCGAGGGCTGTCCTCTCCCGCCCAGAACACATATCCAGATGTCCCCCAGAGCCAACAAGACCAGGCAGACTGTCAGCATGAATGATGAGGGCCTCATTCAGCCCAACCTCCATTTTTCCTCCTGATTTTCTCCCCAGGCTGCACAGACATGCAATGAGCACAGCATGTGCACCCCTCCCACTTACAGCACACACATATGCTGCCATTGGGCTTCTCTTAGATGGCAGTCAAGCGGCAAGATGCAGAACCCCCCTCCCCGAGGGAGGAGAGCCGTCCTATGGACACTCATCCTCCCTCTCCCAGCTGACCCCCAAGCAACCCAAATCCATTCCCGAACTCAGGTCACCAGCATGGGATGAAGTAAGGCACTCACAGTGTCTCAGCCCTCAACACCACCAGGCCAACTTCTTTGTAATATCTTTTGTATTTTCAGAATCTTTTCTAAAATTGTTGTGCCCTTTTCTTATTTTAATTTCTAGAGACTTAGTCTTCTAAGTCTTTTTTTTCTCTGTATTTGCATCTTGTTTCTCCAACTGGTCTCCACTATTATTTTTACTTCTTATTGTGGTCTTAAAAAACTTCCCAGTTATTATAAATAGCACCTTGCTCTTGTGGGTTCTCCTAGCAATAGTGAAGTACTGATTTCACAATTTCGGAGCAGAATTGTTCATCATGTAATAAACTGTCATTCATTCTCCATAATGAATCCATCTGTTTATTTTGATCTAATTGGATTCCTAGTGATACCGGATTATGGTCTGAAATGTAGGCAGGCTTGATATTTACTTTAAATAAGTCTGCAACACTAGTTAAACTCCTTGACAATAAGACATAGTTGATTCACGATGAGGTTTTGTGTACCCATGAGTGGAATGTAAATTATTTTGTGAAATCTATACAGCCACTAAAGTGTTTTTTTTCCTAGGAATTATATTGTTATTCTGGATCTATTTTGGTCCCATCCTGATGGAACTTTTGATTGATCATAATATAGCTCAAGTAAACTGTTCAGATCACCTCTTAGCAATATTATATCATCATCCCAGTTGCTTTTATGTTGGGGGGGCAGCAAGATGGCTGCGATGCTGCTCTGATCCCTGCTGCTCCATGCTCCATGCCTGGCAGGGCATTTAGAAAATGTATAGCTCTAAAAGGCTCTTTTATCTTCTCAAAGCCCTACAGCAACTGAATGAAACTCATATTATTTTAGCTCCCTGCACCTAGTATTAAGCTTTTTTAGTATTCAGTCAACAGGGAGCTGTTGTTCGTTTCACGTTTGCTACTGGAAGTTTCAGCTTTATTCAGTAGTTCTCGCTTGTGTTTGTCTACAGGAGATCCTTTTGCTTCCTGTGCAGTAATTTTTGGCCAGACCTGAGGTTCTGAGAGCATCGCTGATGGTAGAGTATGGCAGCTTTTGCGCCACGAATTGGGAGACCGTTTGAAGGGCAGAGGAGGACTGCAGGTACAGAAATGCAGAATTCATTGTTAAAAAGTATGATGCAACATATTGAAAGTGTTGAATTTACTACACTCATTGGAGCGTTGTTCTCTCTCTTTTTTTAGGTGACCCCAATATGCTGGAATGGAAAGTCAGTAAAAGTCATTGAAACCTGAACTGCCAACCTATAAAGAATCTGACCTATTTATGGAAATATGGAGAGAATGGGATTTTTGCCCTCCAGACCAATAATTGAGTGAATTATTTGTTTATTAACATTTGCATGGCAGTGGTAGTTTTCCATTCACCAGCTTGTGCCACACTGCTGCTAGCGAACATGGAAGCTAATTTTGGATGCTGTACTTCTAAGCTTGTATTCCCCCAGGACAGGGTCAGTGCTGGCAGAGCACCTTTGGTTGGACTGGATGAGTCAGGAAGATTTGTTGCCAACTGTTTCTGGCGGACCCTTGTTTTCTTATCAGGGGCTAGGAGAGTTCCTGTGAGCCAGACTGCATGACCAGAAAGTGCACTTCATGTGCTAAACACTTGTTTCTTCATTCAAAAGAGGACTACAACCAATAAAACCATGGAGGTTGGTGAGCCAATGATGGATGGAAGTTTGAAACCCAGAAATGAAAGAACCTCTATGGAGAAGGCTAATTTAAGCCAGCAGAGAACAGGAGACAAGAGACCCTTGCAAGTTAAATTATGTGCAAGTTAATCTTTCACCTTTGGGTGAAAATACATCTGGGACCCCATTGTGTGTGATTTAACATCCTTTTAACTTGAGAAAGAGAAGTCAAGATAGTTCTTTGCAACAGGTATAAATCTGGACTCTCAGACAAGAGATGTGGGTTAAGCTGTTTGAGCCTTAGCAGCTGATTTTGTCCAGTAAAACCTATGAAGATGTTACTATAGTGACTAAAGCTGACAAGTCACGGCATTTTTATTTAAGGGGTATTGCCTCCTTTTATCTGATACTATATGTATGACTGCATTGCTTTACCAGACGCTTGGATGGTCTGTCATTCTTGGATGGTGCCGGGAACTGTAGAAAAACTCCTGAAGAAAGGTTATTGAGCTGAATATTGTTTTAATATGGTGGCATTTGTTCAAAGACTCTGATTATCATTTAATGAAGACTAACGTGCTGTTTAAAGTATATATATATATATATTTTTATAAGGTATTACATTAGTACAAAGTTTTAAGCCTTTTTATTATGGAGCCTGGATTTTTCTGACATCATTACCTTATTGTTAATTATGTCCACAAGTAATCATGCTGGTTCAGTGTGTGAAGCATTTTCTGATTTACTTTAGCAAAAGATTTAAGCATTCAAGTACAATTTTACCATGGTCTCCTGTGTAAAACTCAAGAGAGAAGTTTTAATGTAATGACTAGACTTAAAAATATGGGCAAGATAGATTATGATAGAAATACTTTTATAGCTTCTTGCCCTTAAAGATTGACTAAGCACATGCTTATGGTATTGTTAGTATGCAGCCAGATGAAGGAAAGGGATCCTGGGATAATCTCTATAGCACCGGAAAAGTGATCCTTGGTATGATGACCCTACAGGAAATACTTGACCTATCGTGTGTGAATGCAGAAACTGGGAAGGGACCAGATGCCGACCTGCACTTGGATACCAGACAAGTATCATTTTTATGACCTTCTATAAGTATCTGTTGGTCTATGCTATTAAACACCCAGTTGGCCCAAAAGGGTCTAAGAGGAAAGCTTCCCAGTAATATGGAGCTAGTACAAGGGTCAGACTTAGTGTGGCTATACCGGGTAAAGGTTGGGTGATATATATTCGAAGCTTGAGCTGTTCTACAGCCAGTGGCTGTAACTGGTGGGATCCCTTGTGACATGGTAGATATCACTATGGCTGCATTCATTCCTGAGGAGCTTCAGGAATGTTTCACCGTCTGGTGATAGTGAGCCCTTTTAGGAATACCTCTTTGAAAATCAGGTTCTGCCATAGTTGCCCTTATCGCATGGAAAACTCTCTTTACAAGTAATTATTTATAGTTCATGTAATTAACTATATCAAACGCATTAAGAAATGGCTATTTTAAATGTGGATATAACAATTTTTTATTTGTTTTTTTTATTTGGTTCACAGTACTTAGAAGTTGTAATCCATGGTCGCTGTGTCTAGAATTTGTACTTCTTGTATTTTTATTTTATTCACATCATAATGACTTCAAAAGTTGAACAATAAAACAAACTTACTACTTAGTTCTTCAGTTATCTCTGCAAAGAAGTTATTACAATTTTTAAAGGGTGCATAGTTAGAAAACATAATAATATTCAGTCCATATAAAACTGCGTTTAATAATAGTATTCGACCATCATTGTCTTTTTCAACATCTAGAATTCTGCACAGACAATTGTTTATTAAAATGGCAACACTGCTACTTTTATGGGGTATCCCATGAGAAGGGTGATTGCTATTGAGTACCTACAAAAGGGGTGACTCAATAGTGGTGCCTGTTCTTAGAGCTAGTGGATGGGGGGGACAGATGCGGGTTATAGCAGCATCCTGTCGCTATATGTATAAGCATGTGCATGGGGGCAGTGAGCACACCGTGCAACGGACAGAAGGAGAGGGAGGGTTTGTGAGGTGTAGCATAATGGTGGGTTGCCAAGCTGGCCACGTGGCATGGTGGGTTCATGGCAGGCTATGGTTGGGAGGGTGCCGGGTTCGGTGCTTGGTGCATCAGGATTTTTGTGCCCGCCCGAGAATTGTGTTTTTTTTTGTTTCTCACCACCCCAACATGCACCCCCTCTGGAGTTACGAATCTTTAGTAGATGGGTATGGGAGGCCCCCTGCATAAACAAAAAAATCCAAGTTCCCGGTGCCCTTTTGCCATGTGCTGCCATGCACATCGGTGAAATGGATTTTCACCGATGTACAGTCAATCGCCGTTATCGCATAAGTCCACTACTGTGGTTACCTTCTGAAAAGTAAACTGAGTATACCCAATTATGTTTTAAAATAATTTCTTCTTTTTCTGGTGAATATGTCTCCTGCAAAAAGGTAATATTAACCTTTTGATTTTCCAAGTAATGACAAAACTTATATCTTTTTACAGAAGAATTGATTCTGTAGACATTCCAAGTAATTGTTTTTATGTTATGCATCAAAATACACAACTTTCTTCTCATATGTTTATTTGCTTTTTATTATAATTAAGAGTTCTTTGTACTCCCCTTGAAAAACCTTCCTGTTTACTCCACTTCAGATGCCAGTGACCTGTGTCTGGCATCCCATCCCTCGTCTGAGAACTAGTCTGAGAACATTACGTACTTGGACATCTAAAGTAAAAGGCACTCAGTGAGACCTAGTAGGGAAAAAAATGGCTAAGGCATTAATGTAGTGCCACAAAGTATGGGACACCACAGAATAGGGGGTTTTATTAATTAAATAAAGCACTCCAGGTCCCTGTTGAGTTGTGGGGCAGTAATAGGGTAGGTACTGGGGCCCCTTTGAGTGTTTCCCCCTCCCATAAGTGTCAGGCAGGGCAGCACATTTAAAAAAAAACGAAACTTTTTTTTTCCTTCCTGCTGCTGCCTGCTCTGCTCCATTCTAATCCCCCCCTGCCCCCGGAGCAGAGCAGCACGAGAGTACTGTGCCTGGCCATCGCGTGGTGCCCAATTTCAAAATCTCTGCCACTGGAGGTGGCATGGGCTTGGGGTTCTAGAATCAGAACACCAAGCATCTTTCTGAATAGGGAGAATAGTTTTCTCCCATTAGTTGTGGGCTGTCCATGGAGTGGAAGAGAGCACAGGAGAGCATCAGGGACTCAGATTACCTGGTATGTTGAAGCGGTCGCAAAGACTCCTCTGGTGCCTCTCCTCCAGCCAGTGAAGAGGTCTCCTCTGCGGTGGTAGAGGTCCAGTGCCCAGCCATGAAAAAGTCCAGTTCCCCTTCAGCGGTGTGGACTCTTTAGCCCATTTTGTTGTTTTGTTTGTGCCCCATCGCTCTTGAATTCCAGTGCCTCGTTGTCAGGTGTCGTTGTCAGAGCTGCATCATGACAAAAAAACTGTTGACCCTCCAAAGGCCCCCTGCCATCTGCCGTGGTACCTGTCCAGATTTCCCCCCTCTGCCAGAAAGACCTCCCTCCTTCTGACTGAAGCTCCTTCACCCCAGGCCGGGGTGGTGAGTCGGCGGCTGCACAAAGGAAAAGTGCTGACTGCCTGAACAATTTTAAGAATAAAAGTTTAAAAGTTTTAAAATTGCTTAGTGCTTGGAGTGCTATCGGAGGATCAGGTGGGAGGGACAGATTAAATTTAAATATTTATTCTGGGTGCAGCAATGCCCATGGGGAGGGACCAGTCAAAGAGGCCCATAGGGGGATTTATAAGTATTCATAAGGGATGGGGGTCAGATTGAAGGTGGGGCAGCCTAGATAACTTGCAGCAAGGCCTTGGTAATGCCTAAAGATTTAAAGGGGAAACTCCAGGCCCAAGGCTAAAAGGGGCAACTTCAGGCCCCTTAGAGTTAAAAGGGGCCCAGCAAGACAGGCCCATAGCCTAAAGAGGCCCAGCAGGCCAAGCCCCACAGAGAAGGCCCAGTCAGTCACTTTAGGCCCAAAATAGTTTAAGGGGCAATGTTCAAGGCCACAGATATAAAGGGGTCCAGAAGTTAAAAGGGCAAGGAAGGCCCAGGGGAAAGAAGGCATCAAGCCCAGTGTTTTCAGAGGTAGCCAGGTCCTGGTAGAAGGAGGGCCCAGTGGACTACAGGCCCAGGCTTCTAAGTGTACCATAGGACCAGAGCTTAGGAGGGCCCCACTAGTACATTACATTTGACAAGGGTCAGTGAAAGAAAGGTGCTTAGCACACAACTATCTTCTGGTGACTGTCATATGATGAAATGTGTATCGTTTACTAGTATTTGAACTGTTGTGTTATTTCAAAGTACCAAAACTCTGTTGTTACTGGGACTCTGGTTATTTGCCCCAGCAATGAATAATTGCCCCAGATTCTGGATATTTGTCCCCATTCCTGGCAAATTGCCCCAGCAATGAACAATTGCTCTGGACTCTGGTTATTTGCCCTGTTCCTGGTAAATTTCCCAAGCAATGAACAATTGCCCTGGATTCTGGTTATTTGCCCCAGTTCCTAGCAAATTGCCCCAGCAATGAACAATTGCCCCGACTTCTGGTTATTTGCCCCGTTCCTTGCAAATTGCCCCATCAACAAACAGATGCACTGCACTCTGGTTATTTGCCCTGTTCCTGGCAAATTGCCCCAGCAATGAACAATCGCCCTGGATTCTGGTCATTTGCCCCGTTCCTGGCAAATTACCCCAGCAATGAATGATTGCCCTGACTTCTTGCTATTTGCCGCTGTTCCTGGAAAATTGCCCCAACAATGAACAATTGCCCAAATTCTGGTTATTTGCCCCGTTCCTAGCAAATTGCCCCAACAACGAACAATTACCTTGGTGCAGTGTGAAAGTGTATCTGCCAGCTTTATTATTGCCAACTTATGTGTATGAACTCAATCTTCTTCAGCAACACCCCTGGTGGTGTTGTTCACAGCCAGTTCTTCACTAAAGCAGCCTCCAGCCAGCAAAGAACTTCACAGCAACACCCCTCCCTGCCATTGACCATTGGTCGAAACTGGTGTAACCCTCTGTGACTCGTGACTGCCGGCTCCTGGTCTTCTTGTGGTTTGGTTAGCCTAGAAGTGGAACGTCCTAGAAGAAGCCTTGTCTGTCACTTCCAGTCTTTTGCTGATGGTCGAGTCTGACATGGCCAGTGTGTATCTACATCACCGGTTTGTTATTTTCTGGTTCTGAACACTGCAGGATTCTGATCTTCATCCTGCATCCTGCTCTTCCTGCTTGTCTCAACCTGCTTGCACCATCCTGTCTTCTGGGGTCCAGCCTGTTCCTGGTGATTCTCTTGTGGATCCTCCGCCAGAAAAGCTTCAATGTGTCTTCATCCTTGGCCGCCCTGGTCAAAGGTTTGTGCCAGGGAAATTGCAGCAGATCTTCATCCTTGACAATCCTTGCAAGTGGATTCAGCACCAAGTCCTTGTTTCTTCATCATTGGCAGCCCTGGTTGAGGGTTTGTGCCAGGGAAATTTCAGCAGGGCCTTGTTTTTTCATCCATGGCAACCCTAGTCAAGGGTTTGTGCTTGGGAAATTGCAGCGGATCTTCCTCCTTGGCAAATTTTTCAAGTGGATTCAACATCAAGTCCTTGTTTCTTCATCCTTGGCAGCCCTGGTTGAGGGTATGTGCGGGGGAAGATTTCAGCAGATTTCAGTTCTCGTGTGCGAAATTATTCTGGCAACCTCAGAGAGTGGGTTGGCCAAAGAATCAGGATATGTTTAAAAATCTTTAAAAAAAAACATTTTCCCCTTTGCCCCATTGCTTTCTTCATTCATCAACTGTTTGCACGAAGACATCAGGAAAAAGTTGGACTTCCTTTAGCACCAATAGACTTTTAGAGGCGGTTATTCCACTCAGCCCCTCGGGGTCTGCAAATGTTTCATTCTTCTAATAAAGTAATAGTCATTTACTGCAGTGATTGTTTTACTGTTATTCTTGAGTAATAGTGATTTATTATGGAACCCACTTCCTGGGTCCATAGCTGTTCCATAATTGTTCACCAAACTGCTTATTATATGCATAGTATAGAGCTCAACAGATAGTGAGTGGCTTTTGGTTGAGGTACACCTCCTAAGGACATTGTAGAATGTTTACATACTGTTTATGTTTGGTTTCTGGCCCCCCTCTTCCCTTGTGACTGTTTCTGTCTTTCTCTGCGGTATGAATAAAGCCTGCCGGGCATCAAACTTATAAATTGTCTCCTGCCTCTCCTACTGGGTGCCTCCATCCACCCACCCCATTGAACCAAAGCATTGTCTCGCCATGAAATTATTTTCACACACCCAGAGGCCTTAAGAAACTCTCCAGGAATATGCATTGAGTCTTCAGGAGCTGTTTAGAGCAATTGAGAGAGTGTATGCCAGAGAAATTACAGATCCAGACCATGTCTTAATGGAGAAGTTTGTGGAAGGGGCACCTAGTGAAGTGCTAAGAAGGACATTCTGAATGTTACAGCTCCAGGACCCTTGACTTTAAGGAGAAGACCATCAAGGTGTTGGGACCAGGTCGAGTGGGAGAAGAAATTTTGACCTACCCCCAAATGGCGATGCCTCTAGGTGCAGCATGGCCAGAGTATCCATTGGAAGGACTGGCATGAGAAGACCTGTGGCATAGGTGACAATTGAGTGAGGGACTGTCCAATGAAGAGAGGGAATACAGTCAAGAACCAATGGATGGCTACCCAGGTTATCACCCAGACTCCAGACCCACGTGCGGTCACATGGCTCAGGCACCAGTCCGCTCTAATTCTACCTACCACAGCCTGAATTCAGAACTGGTGGAACAGATGGCTAACCCTGACTTGGAAGGTGACAGAGGTCTGTCAAGAAGTGAAAGGACTTAAAGAAGATTGGAGGAGAGACACACCCCACGTTCAAGTCAAATGAGGAAGGAGGTTTGATGACCCTCAGTCCTGACCCAGAAGGGGAGAAGGAAGGTGTCCGACTGACCAGTTCAATAGTCAAGGAACCCAATCTGTCGAAGATGTGGCATCAGTGATCATATAGAGAGGCAATGTCAACAGCTTTCACAACATGCAGTGAAGTTAAAGCGGGGTTCTTTGGGGACGGGGGATGATCCTCAAAGAGTGGTCGACCAGGTCCTCTTACAGTAATGGATCAATCTTGTTTCATTGGCAGGAGTCCAACCATCCTAGTCAAAGTAGATGGAGTAGAATTGATGGCATTGTTAGATACAGGGTCCCAGGTTACGACCATGCAAGGGCGATATTTCCAGCAGCATTGGACAATCGAAGATCTTTAGCCACCTCCAAAGTCTTGGATTACTTTGATCACCAGCAATGGAGCCGAGGTTCCATACTTAGGGTACTTGGAAGAGAGCATCCAGTTGGGAAAGAATGTACAAAACCGGCAAGGAATAATCATCAGTGACACGGAAAGTGACAACTTGCCACCATTCATTCTTGGAATGAACTTTCTCCAGTACTGCTTTGAGGATTTAGTGTAGATCCTTCAGACCCAAGCAAAAAGGTCTCCTTGTGTGGATAAATGAGCATTGCAGCAGACCATGCATCTTCTGCCACATCTTCGACAAATTGGGTTCCTTGACTATTGAACTGGTCAGTTGGACACCTTCCTTCTCCCCTTCTGGGTCAGAACTGAGGGTCATCAAACCTCCTTCTGCAAGAACTCCTAAAACTGAAGGTGGACAAAGCAATGGGTCCTGATGGAATTCACCCCAGAATTCTAAAAGAATTAAGGAAGGAACTAGTGAAACCACTGGCTACTCTTTTTAATAAATCATGGGAGGATGGTGTGGTACCCGAGGACTGGAGGAAGGCGGATGTGATTCCCCTTCACAAAAGTGGGACCAAGACAGAGGCAGGAAACTACAGACCTGTCAGTCTGACCTCTGTGGTAGGGAAAGTGATGGAGTCACTTCTGAAGGAAAGAATAGTTGAGTACCTAGAGGTCAGTGGAGCACAGGATCCAAGGCAGCATGGGTTCACAGCAGGAAGGTCATGTCAGGCAGATCTAATAGATTTCTTTGACTGGGTGACCAAAGTAGTAGACCAGGGAGGGCTGTGGACATGGCCTACCTAGACTTTAGCAAGGCATTTGACATAGTCCCACACAAAAGATTATTAGTCAAATTAACCAGCCTGGGAGTGGGTCCCAGGGTGGTAGCCTAGGTAAAACATTGGCTGGACAACAGGACACAGAAGGTAATTGTAAATGGAGTCCACTCTGAAGAAAGGGTGGTTACTAGTGAGGTACCCAGAGGTTCAGTATTGGGTCCAGTCCTTTTTAATGTCTTCATCAGTGACATTGCAGAGGACTGGAAGGAAAAGTATGCCTTTTGCAGATGACACAAAATCTGCAACAGGGTTGATACACAAGGAGGCGTGGAAAGGATGAAAAGGGACTTGGCAAGGTTGGAGGAATGGTCAGAAGTATGGCAGCTAGGATTCAATGCAAAGAAGTGCAAAATAATGCACCTGGGAAACAAGAACCCAGGGAAGAATACACAATGGGTGGGGAGGTAGTAACAACAACAAAACAGGAAAGGGACCTGGGGTAATCATATCAGATGACCTTAAGGTTAGCAAGCAATGTGAGAAGGCAGTAGGGAGGGCCGAGGGGTATACTGGGATGTATAGGAGAGGCATCAGCAGCAGAAAACAGGAAGTTGTTATCCCTCTGTACAGACAGTTGGTGAGACCCCATCTGGAATACTGTGTCCAGTTCTGGAGACCCCATCTCCGAAGGACATAGACAGGATAGAGGCAGTCCAGAGGAAGGCAACTAAATGGTGCAGGGTCTGCAAGAGAAGCCAGATGAGGAGAGACTAAAGGAGCTTAATATGTATACCCTTGAGGAAAGAAGGGAGGGGGACATGATAGAAACTTTCAAGTACCTCAAGGAATCAACAAAGTCCAAGAGGGTAGCATCTTTCAGAAAAGAGACTGCAAGAACAAGGGGACACAATTTAAAAGATAGAAGGAGGGCAGTTCAGGGGCAATGTGAGGAAGTATTATTTTACAGAGAAGGGTGGCGGATGCATGGAACAGCCTTCCTGAGGAAGTTGTGGGGTCTAAAACTGTGGGAGAATTCAAGAATGCATGGGACAGACATAAGGCAATTCTTGTGGGGGGCAGGAAGATATAGGCTGTTGGTTAACTAGGATCTGCGGCCTATCCTGTAGATAGAGAAATGGGCAGACTAGATGGGCCTAGCGGTCCTTATCTGCCATCAAAGTCTATGTTTCTATGTTCTTCAATATCACCAGTGCTTTGCAAGTGTGACTGGTGAGGTTGGAAAGGTCCAAGTGTCTGTCACCCAACCTATAACTCTGAAACTGGGAAGAGAGACCACCTTGTGGTACAAGGCCAAGGTGGGCCCGCATGGTCAGGATTACAACACTCTGATCGAATCCTATCCTAGTGAGAAGGAAGAACCCATTTTGGTGGCCAGAAGCATTGCCACAGGCATGAAAGGAAGGATCCCTGTCCAAGTTATCAATTATGGGAATCACAATGTGTGACTCCATCGCAACCAACCTGTTGCCCAGTTACACATCGTTGTCTCTCCAGGACATTTTGGAACTGGAGGAACAGATCCAGAAAGACCAAAGAACACAAGCCCTTGGGGTGGAAGAGACTGAGAACCACTTTAACCTCACTGTACCAGCATGAATCCAGGAGATCAACCTGGGTACCCCCGAGACTACAGAGGAACAAAAGGCAGATATAATTCAAGTAGTGACACAGAATCAAGAGGCTTTCAGTCGACACGCACTAGATTTTGGGTTGGCTTGAGAGGTGCAGCATCACTTTCCCACCAATCAGCACCCACCAATAAGAGAAAGATTCAGACCAATTCCCCCAGCAATGTACCAGCCTGTTAAGGAGACAATCAGGAAGATAAAAGAAGCCAAAGTCGTTAAAGGAGGGCACAGTCCTTGGGCTGCTCCTATCATCCTCATCAAGAAAAAATATGGAAAGATTCAGTTCTATGTAGACTATAGAAAACTGAATGATATCACTCGCAAAGATTCTTACCCTTTACCCAGAAATGAGGATTCTCTTACAGCCCGACAGTCTACTGCAGTATTTTCCACTCTCGACTTGACAAGTGGGTATTGACAAGTGCAAATGGTTCCAGAAGATCAGGAGAAAACTGCCTTTATAACACCCATGGGCCTGTTCGAATTCACCTGCATGCCTTTTGGCCTATGTAATGCCCCACGAACTTTCAGAGATTGGTAGAACATTGTTTGGGAAGTCGAAACTTTGATATTTTACTATTATACATGGACAACATTATTCTATTCTAAAAACCACAAATAGTATCTATTGCATCTAGATGAAGTCTTTGCCTGACTGACCCAGTATGGCCTGAAGATAAAACCGTTCCAGTGCCATCTCCTTACATCACAAGTGAACTATCCGGGACACATAGTGTCAGCCACTGGTGTGTCACCTGACCCTGAAAAGCTGGATACTGTGTGGGAATGGCCAGTCCCTGTAACAGTTCAGGATGTCCAAAGATTCTTGGGTTTTGTTGGATACTATAGGCAGTATGTCAAAGATTTCTCTGTAATAGCATTGCCATTAAATGTACTTCTCTGAGGTACAAAAGCAGGGTGAATACCCAAAAATCATCCGGACAAGTGGGCTGCAGAGCAACAAGAGGCCTTTGATAAGCTGAGGCAGATCTTAACCCAAGCACCGTACTAACTTACCCAGACTACTCTAAACCATTCCGGCTATATACTGATGCGAGCAATAAAGGACTGGGTGCAGTGTTGGCGCAAGAATAAGAAGGCATCGAGCGAGTGATAGCATATGCAAGTCATGGTCTGAGAGGGTCAGAGTGGAATGATGCCTGCTACAGCTCCTTTAAGTTAGAATTCTTGGGCTTGGTCTGGGCAGTCACTGAGAAATTCAGGCATTATTTAGCAGCTACCCCCTTCACCAACTTCACAGACAATAACCCGCTGGCACATCTCAACACTGCAAGCTGGAAGCTCTTGAACAAAGATGGACATCGAGATTGGCCAACTACCAATTTTCAATAAAATATCGGTCAGGCAAGTCCAATGCTAACACAGATGCACTATCTAGAGTATCAAATCAAACAGAAGGCGAGACTGATGATACAAACACCTGGAGGTAGTTGTACAAGGAAATACAATTTTTACAAAGTTCCAACAAGAATTACCATCCAAATACTATTAAAAAAGTGTGCTGAAAATAGTATAAGACCTTTTTTTTCTTTTTTTTTTTCTAAGAGTATTTGGATGGTGATTTTTGTTGGCACTTTCTAAAAATTGCATTTCCTTGTACAACTACCTCCAGGTGTTTGTTATGGGGGGCTGTTGTATTTAAATGTGTACATGTTCCCTTGTAAGCAAACACCCCCTGAATAAGGCATCCACTGAAGCGCTGGGGTTTGGGACCAAGAGTCCAAATAAAATAAGCAAATTTTTCAGTAAAATATTTGCCTCTGAGTGCTCTTTCTTTGGATTACTATACTTTTGGGGTAGCTCCCCTTCTTAGAGCACTGGCCCTCTGCATGCACACAGCAGCTACTGTTTGGAGTCAGAGACTGATGATTCGCCTTTGGAAAATGTAAAGATGCCACCTTTCCTTCTGGTACCGATGGAGATAGCACAGACATGTAGTCAACAACTGCAGTTGTGTGTACAGCGGTGGAACAAAAAACCTGAACTTCCAGACGAATTTGCAGAACAAAATTTACAGGTGCAGTTACAAGACCAAAAACCAGTGGTCAAACAAATTAAGACATATATTTTGACAGGACAGAGTCTGGCCCCACAAGAACACAAAAGAATGGATCCCGAAGCAGTGAAGCTGTGGAGGTGCAGAACACACCTGATTGTAAAAAAACATTTGACTCATTCGACAAAGCAGAGATCCGATTATCCATTCCGAGGTGTCACAGACAGTTGTTCTAAAGGAAGTGCGCCAGTGGTACTTGAGGCCTACCATGATCAATCTGGACATTTTGGTCACAAAAAGCAGAAGCCAGTATTTGAAAGAGATTTTATTGGATTGGGATGAGAACTGATATAAAATGGTGCAAAGAATGCCTGGCTTGCAGTCTAAAATGTCCTGGAAAGACCAATCAGCTAGCTCCCCTCCATCCCATCATCAGCAAAGCACCTCTGGAATTAATCGCTTTAGATCATCTCAAGTTAGAACCCAGTGCTAATGGTCAAACTTATGTCCTGACAATGGTGGACCATTACTCTAAATTCATGGTTGTTAGTGCCATCAAAAATCTGTCTGCACGAACCACGGCTGTAACGTTTCTGAAACTCTTTGTTCATCCATGTGGATATCCAATGAAAATCCTAACAGATCAGGGACCTGCTTTTGAATCCCAGCACTTTAGAGAACTCTGTGTCCTGTATGGTAGTGATTATTTAAAAAACACCGCCTATCAGCCTCAATGTAATGGACTGTGTGAAAGAATGAATCAAAAACTCCTGGGTATGTTAAGAGCCCTACCAGAATACAAATGCCCATATTGGCCAGCCTTACTTCTGGAACTCGCCTACTTGTACAACAACACTGTCCACTGTTTGACTGGATATACCCCGTACTGCCTGATGTTTGGTCACCATGGTAGACTACCCATGGATCTAGTGCTCGAAGTCCAACCAGATGAACCACCCATTACAGACTGGGTACAAGAACACAGCAAAAGATTGCAGGAAGCAGGCTTAATTGTAAGCCAACATATGGACCTGTGTGACAGAAGCAAAATATGACATATGATGCCAAAGTCAATGCAACCTCACTGCAGATAGGTGAACGGGTATTGCTAAAAAGGACCCAGAAATGTCACAAGTTAGCTGCCAGATGGGAAACATAACCTTTCTGTATTGTTGAAATTCCCTACCCTGATTTGCTAGTGTACAAGATTCAAAAAGAAACTGGTAGTGGCACAAAGATTGGGCATCGAAATATTTTTAAACCTTGTACCTTCAGAGACATTGCTACAACTGGGACTAAAAAGGACTTAACGCAAGAGGAGAGGCAGGAGAACCCTACCAGCAGAATAATGGGACTTGAATCACCAAAAAAGTGGTATATGGATCCCTGGGTTAAGTCATCCTGTAGTTGAACTAGTAGTAAATCTAGAACCTCCAGATTTGCCAGAACTAGCAGGTATTCCCTTAGAACCAGAGAGTATTCCTGTGTAGCTTTTCAGCCTTGTAGGTTCCAGAGATCTACTTTTAGTATCCCTCCTAAAAGATACATAATGGAAACCCTTCAAATTGAACCTTCCTTTTACAGATAGTCCCAATAAGAATAACTAAAAGACATGGTCACTTAGTTTATTAAATAAGAAAGTTTCTACTGAAAGTTATAGTAACAAATAAGAAAGTTATAGAGTGTTTTTAACTAAAGTAGGATTACATAGAGATTCAAGTGAAACGTTAAAGTGTTAAGAAATGTTATAAACACCTATAGAAGTTATAGCTGAAAAAATGTTTTACAGAGTGTTAAGAGGGATTACATGGCGACATGTATTTTTCGACGGGCCCGTATCTGTAGTGACCTGAGTTATGGGGGCCCCACAGAAATAGGGGTTTTTATTAATTAAATAAAGTGCCCTGGGTCCCCGCTGTGTTGGGGCAGTAATGGGGTAGGAACTGGGGTACATTTCAGTGTTTCCCCCTCCCATTAGTGCCAGGCAGGGCAGCACAATTAAAAAGAATAAATGTTTTTTCTTTTTCTTCCTGCAGCTGCCTCCTCTGCTCCATTCTAATCCCACCCCTGGAGCAGAACGGCATGAGAGTGGGCACCCACGCTCTGGGACTGTTGTCCCTTGCTGTTGCATGGTGCCCGATTTCAAAATCTCTGCCACTGGAGGTGGCACGGGCTTGGGGTTCTATTATCAGAACCCAGAGCGTCTTTTTCAATAGGGAGAATGGTTTTCTCCCATTAGTTTTAGGCTGGCCGTGGAGTGGAAGAGAGCACAGGAGTGCATCGGCGACTTGGCTTACCTGGTGTGTTGAAGTCGTCCCGACGACTCCTCTGGTGCCTCTCCTCTGGCCAGCGAAGAGGTCTCCTGTGTGGTGGTGGTGGTCTGGTGCCCAGCCGTGAAGAAGTCCAATTTTCCTTCGGCAGTGTGGGCTCTGTTTGGCCCATTTTGTTGTTTTGTTTGCTCCCACATTCCAGTCCCTTGTCGGCGACATTACCAGTGCAGCATTGTGATGAAAAAGCTGTCGGCCCTCCTGAGGCCCCCTGCCATCTGCAGCAGTGCCTGTCCGGTTTCCCTCCCTTTTCCAGCAAGACCTCCCTCCTCTCAACTGAAGTTCCTTAACCGCAGGCCAGGGTGGTGAGTCAGCAGCTGCACAAAAGAAGAGTGCTGACCGCCTGAACAATTTTAAGAATAAAAGTTTCAAAATTGTTTAGCATTTGGAGCCCTATCAGAAGACCAGGTGGGAGGGCCAGCTTAAATTTAAAAATTTATTCCGGGCATGGCGACACCCACGGGGACGGGCCAGTCAAAAAGGCCCATGGGGGATTTATAAATATTCATAAGGGGGGGCAGAGTGAAGGCAGGCGGCCTAGATAACTTGCAGCAAGGTTTTGGTCTGGCCTAAAGATTTAAAGGGGCAACTCCAGGCCCAAGGCTAAAAGGGGTAATTTCAGGCCCTTAGTGTTAAAAGAGGCCCAACAAGACAGGCCCATAGCCTAGAGAGTCCCAGTAGGCAAAGCCCCACAGAGAAGGCCCAGTCAGCCACATTAAATCCAAAATAGTTTAAGGGGCAACGTTCAAGGCCATAGATATAAAGGGGTTCAAAAGTTAAAAAGGCAAGGAACGCCAAGGGGAAGAAGGCATCAAGCCCAATGTTTTCAGGGGTAGCCAGGTCCTGGTAAAAGGAGGGCCCAGCAGACTACAGGCCCAGGCTTCTAAGCGTACCGTAGGCCCAGAGCTTAGAAGGGCCCCACATTACTTTTAACAAGGGTCAGTGAAAGAAAGGTGCCTAGCACACAGCTGTCGTCTGGTGACTGTCAACTGATGAAATGTGTACCATTTACTAGTATTTGAACTGTTGTGTTATTGCAAAGTACCAAGACTGTATACAGTCACTTTTTATGGGGAAGGTGAGAAAGTGGAGCAGGCTGGTCATGAAACCACTCAGCTGCTTGCTGGGTGGTGTCATGCAGATGAAAGGATTGAGCCACTCTGTGATAGGAGTTGCTTGCTCATTTAAACTACAAAAAGTTACCTACTGCTTGTATGGCTTCAACCACCTACCTTAATTGAATCATGCTTTTTATTGTATCCTATATACTGTTTTACCCTATGTTCCCTATTCCCTGGGTCACATCTGGAAATTAACCTTGGTTCAGTGTGCCTATCCCAGTTATCAAATGTTTAAATAAAAAAATAAAAAATAAAAAAAGTTTCTACCCTGCAAGCAGAGAACAGTGCCATGATCAGCCTCACTGATCATTGGGTTGTCACTGTCGAGCCCAAGACAGCCTGAACTGCACTGGACCCGAGAGTAACACAATTTTGAAATGGTAGCCTGTGAAGATAGTAAATGAGAAGCTGCGCTGATCAAAAACAGCACAGGAATATAATGAGTACACATATGGCAACTGGGGGTTCCCCCCGCCTGAGTTGCACCCCCACATGGAGTTGGCATATTTAATAAGGGTGTGTGGGGGGAAGCCCCCACAAGGGGAAGTGTGGGGTCATAGTCCCAAAAAATAAAGAGATCGACATATGTGTACTCACTGTATTCCATGTGCTGTTTTTGGTCATCGCCATTTTAAATTTGCTATCTTGATGTGGAACCCCCTGAAACACATTGCTGTAACAATATCTTTGCTTTGTACATGCGCAAGCAAACATAAAAGTGAAGGGATGAAACCTCATTGGCCACATACAAGGTATTTCTAGTAATGGCATGAATGGAGTCTGTTGTACCCCCTCAACATTGGTTCAAGTCCCACATATATGTTTATTGATGACATAAGAAATCAGAAAAGGGTATGTTTTTGCTCCTTAATGGAAAAGGTTGCATTTAAAGCCCACTAAATTCACTGGCAGAAAATAACTTTAGATGCATGCCTCCAAATAGGACGAGTGTCCAGGGGCCTCTGCATACTAAAGGGACCTGCTTTTAATTTGGTCATCACCTTGAACGCTTCATCACAAGATGGAGGGAAACTATGCTGGAAATGTCAGCCATCCTAATTTGATTAATCCTTAAGGACAGGGTCGAAGTTGCTGCGAAGGTAGCTCAAGAATTACAAGAAAAGTAACAAACCTTCTATTCCTTTTTGGAATCAAGAGACTTTGAACAGTATCAAAACTAACTTCAGAATACTATTCTCTAGAATGAAAAGTACATTGAAGTTGCAAAAAAAATAATTTAAAAGAGATGTTGAAGTCTAATAATCATGTATTTGATTGATAAAGGCAACCTAAGAATATGACACTTAAGTGTATGTTAAAACCAACACTTGATTCCAGTTCAAAGAGATGTACCACTGAGGCAGACACCACTGGCTCCTCTAATTTTGTAGGGGACAGTACTCCTTCCCCCTCCCCACACAGACATCAAGCCACCTGTCAGGAGAAGCAGTCAAATCACTTGTTTCAGGTTCATGGAACAAGAGCAAGAAAGGGTTGCAGGAGGGGAGCACTGAAATTGGAACCAATACCCCCACAGAAACAGACAGTTGATTTGCCAGGAACATCAGAATAGTTGGTTTAACCAGCAATCCCAGAGGGGCCTCTAGAGGTACAGGAATTAAACATGGTACATATATCTGATTACTAATTGTCTCCATCTGAGCTCAGTATTCTACAAAAAGGTTTGAATTTCATTTCCACTAGCAAAACTGACCCATTTGAGATTACTACGGACCACTTATGGTTTACGCATAATCTTAACTTTTAAATATTTTGGGACAAAATATAGAGTCAAAACAACAATGCCCCACATGTTGATTCATCTTTTAGATGCTGAAATTGATTACACTAACACTGATGACATAGAAGCACTTGCCTTACCTCAAACCAGACATTTGATCAAAAAGTCTAATTTTTGTCCTGCATTGAAATTGATGGTCACAATGCTTCAAGAAATGTGTTTCCAGGACATTGACAATTTTCTTAAAAATCAGTCTCAACTGAAATACAAGAATTGTTCAAAATTTGAGATTGAAGCTATTAATTCACTCAGCAAGAACAATGACATTACAGTGAAACCTGCTAAGGGTGGTTCCATCATGGTTCTCAACACTTGTGACTAAATTAAGGAGGTGGAACTGCAAGTACAAAACTAGGAATTTTATCAGCTTGTCTCTTACAATCTCCTGCTGTAGTACAAACAAAGAATAGACACAACACTACAGAAGGCTTTTGAGTCAAATGTCATATCAAGTGAGACACAGAAACATAGAATCTGGCAGCAGATAAGGACCGCTTGGCCCACCTAATCTGCCCATTTCCCTACCTGATGGGTAAGCTGCAAATTCTAGTTAATCAACAGTTTACTTCCTTCTACCCCCCACTAGAATTGCCTTATGCCTGTCCCATGCATTCTTGAATTCTCCCACTGTTCCTGACTCCAAAACCTCCTCAGGAAGGCTGTTCCATTCATCCACAGCCCTCTGTATGAAAAAATACTTTCTAACATTACCTCTGAGCCGCCCTCCCTCTATCTTCAAATTGTGCCCCCTTGTTCTTGCACATCTCTTCTTCTGAAAGAAACTACCCTCTTGTACTTTGTTAATTCCCTTGAGATACTTGAAAGTTTCTATCATGTCCCCCCTCTCCCTCCTTTCCTCAAGGGTATACATATTAAGCTGCTTTAGTCTCTCCTCGTATACCTTCTGATGCAGACCCTGCACCATTTTGGTTGCCCTCCACTGAACAGCCTCCACTCTGTCTATGTCTTTGTGGAGATGGGGGTCTCCAGAATTGCACACAGTACTCCAGATGGGGTCTCACTAACTGTCTGTAAAGAGGGATAACAACTTCCTGTTTTCTACTGTTGATGCCTCTCCCTATGCATCCCAGTATCCCCCCAGCCCTCCTTACTGCCTTCTCACACTGCTTGCCCACTTTTAGGTCATCTGATATAATTACTCCTAGGTCTCTTTCGATTTTTGTTGTTATTAACTCAACCCCATAGTGTACTCTTCCCCTGGGTTTTTGTTTCCCAGATGCATTATCTTGCACTTCTTTGCATTGAATCTGAACTGTCACATATTTGACCATTTCTTCAACCTTGCCAAGTCCCTTTTCATTCTTTCCACCCCACCTTGTGTAGCAACCCTGTTGCAGATCTTTGTGTAATCTGCAAAGAGACGTACCTTTCCATCTAGGTGCTCTCCAATGTCACTTATAAAGACATTAAAGAGGACCGGTCCCAGTACCAAACCCTGTGGTACCCCGCTAGTTACCCTCCTTTCTTCACTGTGAACCCCGTTTACTATTACTCTTTGCATCCTGTTGTCCAGCCAGCTTTTTATCCAGGCTACCACCTTGGGAACCACTCCAAGGCTGGCTAACCTGTATATTAATCTTTTGTGTGAGACTGTGTCAAATGCCTTGCTAAAATCTAGGTAGACCATATCCACAGCCCCTCCCTGGTCTACTACTTTGGTCACCCAGTCAAAGAAATCTATTAGGACACTGAACTTTTTGAATGTACAACATCCCATCATTGCTGTCTTGTATGTCATTCTGGAAATTCATAAGTCTCTTGTTAGCACACATGGCTGGCCCATAGTGGTCAGCACAGGTGGCCTCCCTGAGCCCCTTAACAAATTTGTTGACAAACACATGAAAAGCATCTGTAGTTCATTTCCATCTTATTTACAGTGTACTACACAGATCTGGGGAGAGATTTTCAAAGCTCCTGTCAGTTCAGCAGCTACAGGAAAATTCTGATGCAAGTGGGTCTCCACTTATAGAGCCATAGTTTTTCCCACAGCCGCAGTATTTTCAAAAGGGGAGCTGGTTTATGACTGGCTCCCTGATTTACAGCAGCTTGCAGCCAATGTTTCAGTGCAGCTGTGGGGAAAAGTTATACCTGGTGGGATCTGGCATAAAATCCCCCACAGCGGAAAATATCAAACTCAGCAGGCACAAAGATTTCAGTCCACAGAAGCCACTGGGGAAAGGGACTTGGTCCCGGGATGAGCTGAAAACCAGCCTTTTATGTATTTTGCAGATTTGTACTGTACATTGCCCTTGATTCCCTCCTTGTTACCATGGACATGAATACTTTGTATTCTAATATCCCCCGTGAGTAGGGACTTCATGTGCTGGCACATAGTCTTAGAGAACCAGACAAGAACTCAGATGGTCTTATCAATTTTTTTTGTTATGCTGTACTGGACTAGTATTAACTTGCAACCATTTCATGTTCTTGGGAAAACACTACATCCAAGTGAAGGGGATGGCAACAGAAGTGGCCATGGCTCCCAATTATGCTGGGCTCTACATGTGCATCGAGGAAAGGGACATCATCCAAGATGCTACAGCTAACTCCTTTCACTCAGGACTAGATCTTTATCATTGTTACATCGGTGATCTATTCTTTGTGGGGAAGGGCAGTGTGGAAGAATTGATCGATTTCAAGTGACATTTATTTGTTTTATTTAGTTTTTGTTGACCAGGTAGGTACTGTACACTAGACAAGAAAATGCCTATTTTCATGCATGATGTGGGAGGTTACAAAGACATCTGGATTTATTTAGAAGCCAGCAACCCAAATTTGCATTTCAGCATGACTTTCCATGTACAACAAACTGATGTTTTGTATTTGAAAATTATAAAAAATGTTTGACAGTGGCATTACCACAGACTTTCATCACAAAAGTACTGACTGTAATTCATTATTTTTAAACAGTAGCTGCCAGCCAAGGCATTTGGTCAGTAATATCCCAATGGGCCAAGTCTGCAGAATTAAATGCAATTGCAGTGACACAAACAGAATAGCCATTAGGTAAAAGGGACTAACTGATTGTTTTTTCTCCAGGGGCTATTGCACTACCACCTTGGAAAATACAGGACTCAAATCTAATCAGAGAGCAAGAGAATAACTCTTATAGTACCATGACAGGGGGACTACACACAGACAGATTACATTTTATCAGTACTTATGCAGTGTATTTGCATGATATACAATCTGTCATTCTTAAATACTGGAATGTATTGCAATCTAAGGACATTCTTGAAAGGTATTGGTCTGAGCCCCCACATATGGGCCACCATAGTGCCGATAAGATTGGTGACCGTATTGTATATTATTGTCTGTTTATTGTTAGGAATAACCATTGAGCATAAGCTCATTCACAATGGTGACCTAGCTACAATAATACATATATACAAACATACATAGAACATACAATATGAATTATTTAAAGCAGTTACAAATTTGTACAAATGATGATAAATACTGTTTTAGCATAAAAACAGTTGGGGGTTTATTATTTTACTTCCTAAATTCATGCGGAACTTTGTTCCAAAAATAGGAACAAATTGACTGAAAAGATGTAGGGATCTTTTTGCTTCTGTAATTGGTACAGTTAGTTCCTGAACAAATGCGTTTCTCAAAGATGGGTCAATTAACTTAAAATTTAACCCATTACTCAGGTAATCTGAAATAAAACCCAAACCACATTTGTATGCAAACACATGCCTATGATTATCCCTTCTTTGATTAAAAAAAAAAATGTATTGTATAATTCACAATGATGAACACCCAATGGGCACTTATGGATCAACCTGGCCAAACAATTATAAAGGACATCTAATTGATGCAATCCATCCTGAGCTGCACTACCATATAAGATATCAGCATAGTCAAACAAGGGCAATATTTGAACCTGCACTATGGTTTTCATAGAAGCTGAATCTAGACAGTGTTTATTTTTGAATAAGAATCCTACCCTTTTACCAATCTGCTTAACCAATTTATTTACATGTTTATTTCCCGACCCACTCTAGTCCAACCAATACCCCAGATAAGTTTCAACATTTTCCAGTACAGTTCCAGAGCTATCAAATATTTCCAACCTATTACCTACTTTTATTTTAGAAGAGGGGCCAAACATCATTGACTTGGTCTTGGCAGTATTTAGTTTTAATTTAGAATCATAAAAAAACTGTTGTAGTGCATCAAATTTTTGTTGTAAAATGGTCTGAATCTCCAAAACTGAAGAGTGAGATGTGTAAATAACAGTATCATCAGCATATAGCTGGTAATTGATTCCCCCAACACTTTTACCAAGATCTTTCAGGTATATCAAGAAGAGAAGGGGCCCCAGGACAGAGCCCTGGGGCACTCCCATCACCACTTCTAGTGGGGATGAATCAAGACCACCAACTACCATAATCTGGTGCTGATTACTCAACTAGGAATAAACCAGGTAAATGCGTCCCTAATCAGATCCACTTCAGATAATCATAATAATAGTGTTTGGTGGTTGACCGTGTCGAAGGCCTTAGACAGATCAATCAGTTTGGCTCCAGTGTAATGTAGTAGATCATTGGACCTACCAATTTCATCCAAAACCCTTGACACAGAGACCACCGTACCGTGTAACTTGTGAAAACCTGACTGAAATTGATCAAAAAGATCATACATGTGAAAATGATCCACCGTTTGTTTAGCCAACAATCTTTCCAATATTGTACTAACAATAGGGAGCAAGGAAATAGGTCTGAAATTAGAAAGGTGACAAGGGCTGTCCCCCTTAAATAAAGGGACAACCCTGTCCAGCTTCCAAGCCTGTGAGAAATAACCAAGAGAGAGAGGGACTGGTTAAACAAATAAGTGAGAGGCTCGGCAATATGGAAAGCAGAATATTTCAACTTACTGGAGGACAGACCATCAAGTCCACAGCTTCCACTTGATTATAACTCCAGCGACATTTCCAAAACTTCATAACAAGCAATTCCCTTAAACGAAAATTTTGATGAACTGTCATCCAGTATGTTCAATGGACTCTGTAAAGGTTGAGTTACAGCGCCAAAAAAGTTACCAGAATTGATAACAAATTTATGAAACCTAGCAGGAAGACTACTGCCAGGATCAAACATTTCATCTGGGGATAATTGAATTGTCTCCTTGCATTTAGAGTGCCCATTTAAGTCTTTAATAAGTGACCAAAATTTCTTACGATTACCCACAGATTCAGAATTTTTTATATTGTAAAAAGTTATCTTAGCTTCTCTGATCCCCGCAATATATTTCCAAGTTTCTTGTAATGTTGCCAGTCCACAGAAGTACCAGCTGTTCAAGCAGTATCCTAATCATTATTCTTCTCTCTTTTTAATTTCAAAAGTTTGGGAGAAAACCAGACAGCTGAATTAAATTTAACCCCTTTAGTTTTCAAAGGCATGTGTTTATTACAAATCTTGATCACCAGCTGGGTGAATGCCACAAGCTCCATGCGCCAAATGATCAGCACACCAAGGGTTTGCGGCTTTTTTGGAACATGGAGGACACACATTGCTTTTACTGGTTGTAGCATGTAACAAACTTATATAGAAACATAGAAACATAGAAGTTGACAGCAGATAAGGACCTCAAGGCCCATCCAGTCTGTCCATTTCTTTTTCTACCTTATAAATGTGCCATCAGCCTTTGCTCTGTCAGTGGCCTATCTATTCATAGTCATTTGTATTGCTCCCTTATGCCTATCCCATGCCTGTTTGAAGCCCTGCACTGTATTCATAGCCACCACTTCTTGTGCTAAGCCATTCCATGCATCCACCACCTTTTCTGTGAAAAAGAATTCTCACATTCCCCTTAATCGGCCTCCTCTAATCTCATGCTGTGTCTCTTGTCCTACTATTTTTCTTATATTTAAACATGTTAGACTCTTTCACCTTGTTATGCCTCAAGGTGTTTGAATGCCTCAATCATATCACCTCTCTCCCTCCTTTGCTCAAGGGTATACATATTGAGCTCTGTTAATCTGTCCTCATATGTCTTCTGCTGCAGTCCCTGCACCATTTTGGTTGCCCTTCTCTGGACTGCATCAATTTGGTTAATGTCCTTGTGAAGGTGTGGCCTCCAATACTGCACACAGTACTCCAGATGGGGCCTAACCAGTGTCTTGTAAAGAGGGATTATTACCTCCCTCTTACGACTTGTGGTACCTATACTAATACACCCTAACACCCCCCTAGCCTTACCTACTGCTTTAGAGGCCTGCTTGCATGATTTCAGGTCATCAGTGATGATGATGATGATGCCCAAGTCTCTTTCTTCCTTTGTGACTGCTAGAAACTCCCCTCCCAGCCTATAGGTGGCTTCAGGGTTTCTCTTACCTATGTGCATGATTTTGCACTTCTTTGCATTAAATCCCAGTTGCCACTCTTCTGACCATTTCGCTAGTTTATCCAGATCTCTTCTCATTCTGCCCACCCCATCTGGATCATCTACTCTGTTGCAGATCTTGGTGTCATCTGCAAACAGACAAGTCTTACCCTCTAGTCCATCTGCAAGGTCACTAATGAAGATGTTGAAGAGGACTGGCCCCAGGACTGATCTCTGAGGTACCCTACTTGTGACTTGCATCTCTTCTGACTGTATACCATTTACCACCACTCTCTCTTTTCTGCCCGTCAACCAGTTTGCCACCCAGTTGACCAACTTCTGACCCACCCCAAGCCTACCCAGCTTATTTATCAATCTTCTATGTGGAACAGTGTAAAAGCTTTGCTGAAGTCAAGGTAGGCGACATCAACTGCTCTCCCTTGGTCCACCACTCTGGTTACCCAGTCAAAGAAATCTATGAGATTAGTTTGACAGGACCTTCCTTTTGTAAACCCATGCTGTCTTGGATCCTGTGCCCCTATGGATTCCAGGTGTTGCACTATCCTTTCCTTAAGGAGTGCCTCCATAATCTTGCCCACTACTGAGGTAAGACTGACCAGTCTGTAGTTCTCCACCTCCTCCTTGCTACCACTCTTGTGGAGCGGGATCACATGAGCCCTTCTCCAGTCTTCTGGGACCTCTCCTGTGCTCAGAGACTCACTAAACAGTTCTGCTAATGGCTCTACTAGTTCCATCTTTAGCTCCTTAAGTACCCTGGGATGTATGCCATCAGGTCCCATTGCCTTATCCACCCTGAGCTTAGCAAGCTCTTGTAGGACCCTTTCTTTTGTGAAGGGAGTAGTGCTCACCTCCCTCCCCCCTGTGTCCATGATGCTGAGCTGTGGGCCCTGCCCTACCTTCTCTTCAGTAAATTCAGAGCAAAAGTATCTATTTAGGCTAGTGCCTTAGGGGGCATGCGCAAGAATGGCGGCTGAGCTGAGCCGGCCAGAACATTGATTTTACTACTTTTCATCCTTCTCATTTTATTTGCCTATTTTCGACTTATTTTAAAGTATTTTAGCCCCTTTTTGTGTTTTGTATGGTCCGTTACCGCGGATTACAGCCATGTGATTAAATTAAGTTTTCTATCCCGATCTAGCTCTGGTTTAGCGTTCTTTTGAGTGTTCAAGTGGCTAAGAGCAGTCTTCATTATTGGTGCCTCTTTATCTGTGCTTTGCTCTTGGTATCGGAATCCTGCACACGCATCTTGGAGTCTTGCAGCTACTTGAACTATTTTCGTGGCGCTTGCGTTGTCAGCTTTGATTTTGTTATTCTCCACTCTTTGCTCTCCTGGCTGTGTGGTGAGAGGTCGGAAGTCAAGGATCACTGGGAAGAGCTTGGAAGTCAGGATTGCAGGAACCTGCCACAGGTTCCTGCCGTGAGTGACTGCGTGACTTGGGGGGTGAGTGATGCCTGAATTTATGTCAGAGGAAAGTTATACCATATTCTGAATGGAGCTCTATTTTGGATGTTGATGCACCGATATGGTGTTGCCCCCAGTGATTCTGTCTATTTGATTCTTTTGGGAGTCTGGTTGTGGCGTGACGACAAAAGGAGGATCTATTGCTTTGCTGCTGAATAAAGTTGTGCAGCTAGAAACTGGACAAGCACTCTGTTTGTTGGCTGTTCCCTTGGAAGTGTTGAGTTGCAGGACTTAAGGAACTAGCCTAGGTATTCCTAGGTTGGGTGCGGGGTGTTGCTGTTTGTACCTGGGGGAGCTGGGAGTATCTGCCGGAGGGTTGATGTTTCTTGGGGCTCCAGGGGATGCTGGAATAACCTGGCAGAGGCCGGTAATGTCTGGCATCCCATATAGGGGAGACAGCATTTTCTCCTCACCTCCTGTGGTCTAACTAGGTTTTCACTAGTTGAAGAGTGCTTCCTCCCTGGCAGTTCACGCCAGGCATATGAAGATATTGACCATGAACAGGACCTAACTTTGCTATATGGGCTTATGATCAGACTTTATTAAGCTTACGGACTTTTTAGGCAGGGTTTAAATTGTGTTTATATGTGGATTTTATGTTTATATAGTGAAAGTGCTAATATTTTTGGGTAGAGGAGTTTTTTATTTCCTTCGCTTTGTTTATTTTTATTTTACTTTGTTTATTATTTTATGTTTTATTTATAAGTATTTGATCTTGTATGGGTCTTGATTTGATTTTATGATTTTATTTTATTCTATTCTCATTTAAGATATGTTGTTTTGCCATCAATAATGTGTTTGATGGGGCTTAAGACGGTCAGGCGCTATTCTCCCGCTCTGCTCCGGGACCTCCGTCTCTTCTATTGTCCTCGATTACCCGATATTGCCTTCAACAACTGCCGGAAAGCTGGGATATTGAGAAGGCATTTAGGGAATCGATGGACTGGGCAGAGTGGGAGAATGGAGATGAGTGGGCGGATAGGGATAGTTGGACAAGGAGACGCCTTGGGCAAATGGAGTCAGGAGGGGTCCTCCTTGCCTGATTTCCATACCCAAGGGCTCCACAGATCATGGGCAGGTACTAGCGATCCTCTCCCAAACTCATCCAACTTGAACGGTGTTAGTAATGCCAGGTCGATTAGGAACAAGACTGCTATTATTGCAGATCTTGTTGCAACATCTGACCTGGCATGTATTACCGAGACTTGGCTGGATGAAAATGCAGGTCCTATCTTAGACTCTGCTGCTCCAGCTGGGTTCTCGGTGATGCACCGTCCGAGATTGGATCGTAGGGGCGGGGGAGTGGCCATCTTTTTTAGATCAGAGCTGAGTCTTGTGGAGGTGCCAGTGGGTAACACCAGATCCTTTGAGTGTATCCTGGCAGCAGGTGCAGAGCTCAGGATTCTCCTCATTTACCGTCCACCCGGTGATGGTGGTGAATTCCTGAAGGAGTTTACGGACTTCATCGTTGACATGGCACTGGAGTCGCCTAGATGGTTAATTCTGGGTGACTTCAATGCCTGGGTCGACGATGAACTCTCACACTTTGGAAAGAACTTCCTCCAACTTATGTCTATGTTGGGCCTGTCGCAGGTAGTTACCTCTGCTACCCATATAGGTGGACACTCATTGGACCTGGTGTTCCTACTGGATTTGGATGTCTCGCATTTGGAGGTGGACCCAAATGCGTGGACAGACCATCACACCATAAGATTCAGTTTTGGGGCACCCCCTAATAGGCCTATCCTTACGGAGATGGTCCAGTATCCTTTAAGGGAGTAAATCCAGAGGGCCTAATGGCGGTACTGGACCCATCGGGTATTTTGGATGAGAGCATGGATCCAGGGGACATGGTTATTGCCTATAACAAGGCGGTGACCGGGGCCCTGGATCGAATTGCTCCTGTTAGTGTTCGCCCACTCACTCAGCGCCCAAAGACTCCCTGGTTTGATGAGTCTTTGAAGGAGCTGAGGAGAGTGGGGCGAAGGCTAGAGAGAGCATGGCGGAAATCTTGCCTGGATGCCGACAAACTTAGATTGATGGATCATTATGTTATCTATCAATTGGCAATATCCCGTAAGAAGTCAGAATTCCTGTCCAGGGAGATTGCTGCTGCAAGAAATCGACTGGCTCAACTCTTTCGGACTGTTGACAGATTGTGCAATCCACTCTGTCTACAGTCTGGAAGAGATTTTTCACAAATAAAGTGTGATGAGCTTGCTCGATTTTTACCGTGATAAGATTGCCGGCATTAGGGCGGATCTCAGACAGGTTCACTCTACAAGGGCTTGCAGTGGTCGGTGAGGGAAGCAAACACCTGTGTTACCTGGTCTGACTTTGGTAGGCGAATTCATGGACATTATGAGGATTGTCCAGACTGTACGTCCAACCAGTTGTAGTTTGATCCGGCCCTCGCCACTTTTATTAGGTTGCGATGATATTATCTGTCCGATCACTGCTGAAATCGTCTGGAAATCCTTGAAGCAGGGATCTTTCCTGAACCCCTAAAGGAGGCGGTCGCTCACCACCCTAAAAACCTTCACTGAATCCGGACTGTCCAGCTAACTACAGACCTATCTCTAACCTCCCTTTTGGGTAAGGTTATTGAAAAGGTGGTTGCACTGCAACTGGATGACCATCTTACAAATCATGATGTCTATGATACTCTTCAATCAGGATTTAGGAAAAGACATAGTACTGAGACTGCTGTTGTCCGGGTTCTAAATGATCTCCTGATAGCGAGGGATCAAAAGGCTTGTACTATTCTAGTCCTTCTTGATCTCTCTGCAGCTTTTGACACTGTGGACCATGGTGTGCTTCTGGAATGCCTGCGGTTCCATTGTGGACTGTCTGGTATGGTCCTACAATGGTTTCAATCTTTTCTCACAGGGCGGAGACATAGGGTTATCACTGGAATTTATTCCTCTGATGCTGTCTCCTTGCCTTGTGGGGTTCCGCAGGGTTCCATTTTGGCACCCATGTTGTTCGCTGTCTACATGCTGCCATTGGGAGACATTATTAGGCAATATGGCCTGGGTTTTCACTGCTATGCAGATGACACCCAGCTATATTTGTCCTTTAGCCCCGGGCAAGAAGATGCAGTTTCTAAACTTAACAACTGTCTATCTGAGATCAGTGATTGGATGAGTGCCAGCTGGCTAAGGTTAAACCCAGATAAGACTGAGGTGTTGGTGGTGGATCCAGGTCGTCGTGAGGTGGGTTGTAGGGCTGGTCTTCCCTCGGGCATATGGATCGATGGGGCCCAGCTCTTGACCTCAGACCGGGTGCGTAACCTGGGCGTTATTATTGACGACAGTTTGACACTGAAATTCCAGGTGTCATCTGCCGTCAAATCCTCTTTTTACCATCTGAGGAATATCGCTCGGGTGAAACACCTTGTTCCTCCGGCTGACCTCCCGACATTAGTCCATGCCTTTGTTACTTCTCGCCTTGACTACTGCAATGCCCTGTACCTAGGGATGCCGGGGGTTGATATCCGCCGCTTGCAGCTGGTGCAGAACGCTGCAGCCAGGCTTTTGATGGGGACATCAATGAGGAATCATATTACGCCTGTGCTGCGCGAACTGCACTGGCTGCCGGTTCAGGCGGATCACCTTTTAAGGTCGGTTTACTGACCTATAAAGCCCTTACACAAACAGGGACCGCGAGCATCTGCAAGATCTGCTTGTTCCCTTACTGCCCTCCTTACTACCCTATCCACCGATTTAGGATTGCTAGAGGTTCCTAGGGTTTGTTTAAACATCTGGGGCACGAGCGTTTTCTTATGCTGCCCCTACCCTGTGGAATTCTCTACCTCATCGGATACGAAGCTGCCTGACCGTTGAAAGCTTTAAATCAGAGCTGAAAACCTATTTATTTCAAAAGGCTTATGGGGAGTAGCTACTGCACTGAATTTAAATTGAAATTATATTTTATTGTTGTTTGTTACGCTATATGCATGTTTTATATGTATTTAATTATTGTACAGTGCTTTGATTTCGAAAAGCGCTTAAAAATAAACTTTTACTTTACTTACTTACTATAGATGCCTTTACAGGGTCCTCCTCCTCCTCACATGCTCCCTTATCTCCATTAAGCTTAGCAATACCCCCTCTGGACTTTCTCCTTTCACTAATGTATCTATAGAAAGTCTTGTCACCTTCTTTTACTGTTCATGCTAGTTTTTCCTCAGTTTGGGACTTTGCCTGCCTTACTGCCTTCCCTGCTTCCCTTAGGGCAGTTTGGTATGCCTCCCTATCTTCATCCCGCTGTGTTCCTTATAGTTCCTGAAGGCCAGCCTTTTGGCTCTGACCTTTTCTGCTACTGTATTTGAGAACCAAAGTGGTTTTCTTCTTTGCACTTCCTTTTCTGTCTAACACAATGGGATGTTGCTTCAAGTATTGCATCCTTAATGCTTTCCCACTTTGCCTGTACCCCCTCACCTGTGTTTCTTTTTGCCAGGGCTAGCTTAACTCTGTTGGCTATCTTATCAAAGTCAACTCCTCTGAAGTCCCATATTTTTGCCTTGGAATACGATGATTTAGATGTAGTAGCCAAATTGAACCATACCATGTGATGGTCACTGGCCCCCAGGTTGTTTGAGGCCCTCCCCCTGCAGGGAATCCACTATGTGTCTAGTTCTGGCAGATGTTCCTGCTGGTATTGACCAATCTGTATCCGGCATGTTGAAGTCTCCCATTATCAGAACCTCCCCTTTAGCTGTCATGTTTTGTATATCTTCTAACAGTAATGTGTCTATATCCTCCCCCTGGTCTGGGAGCCTGTAGACAACCCCAATTCTTATGGCTTTCCCATTTCCTGTTTCCAGGGTGACCCACAGTTCTTCTGGCTCCTTATGTGTATTCTGAATTTCTGTAGCTTTGATATTTTCATTGACATACAGGGCCACTCCTTCCCCCCTTTTTGCACCTCGGTCTCTTCTGAACAATACATAGCAGGTACTGAAGTCTCCCAAGTGTGGTTACTGGTAAACCACGTCTCATTAATTGCTACCATGTCCAGTTTAGCCTCTGACATTATTGCCTGCAGGTCTGGGATTTATTTCCCAGGCTGTGAGCATTTGTGTACATGATTTTCCATTGGCCAGATTTTGGTGTGTTAGTTGTTGGGTGAGGTTTGGCATTACCCCATGCATCGTATGGGGAGACAAACCTTTTTTCTTACCTGGTGATGCAAATTAACTGCAAACATGCTGTTACCTTATCTGCATGCTGAACAAACTTAAAGAGAAACTGAATCAGCTGTTTGGCAGTTATTTTGAATTTAATCATTGAACTGGAAATTTGACTGTGGGTGCACTGACCTCATAACTGGGGGTTTGCTGTTTAGCACACTTCACTGTTGTTGTTCATTGACGCCCTTGGCTTCTGCACCCCAGATTTATTGTTGAGTTACTGGAAATGTGTTTTGCTTTTAACATTGATACATCATGTTTGTATTTTATCAAAGAAATGTGGTAGCCGTGTTAGTCTAGTTGATGATGTAGAAGAAAAAACAATTAATATGTTGCAGGTGATGCCTTTTATTGGACTAACAAAATTGTTTTTGATACTAGGTTTTGAGAGTTATATTCTCTTCTTCAGGTTGGTGAAAATAGAGCAAAATAACATGTCAGATACAGAACAAAATGATAATATTAAGTGCATGCTGAAAATAGAAAACAGCGTTAAAATCGATGTTTCAACATTAGGTCTTCCTCAGGAATTATCTAAAAAAAACAAAATTAGGGCAGAGTAAAGGGAAATAAGGGCTATATATGTGGGAAAAGAAAAAGGGGGAGGCTCTAGGAGAAAATGTGACAATATGCAAGGTAGGAAAAGAATCTGGGAAACAAAAAGGTGATGATGGGTATGAAAAGGTATAGTAGGACTGAATGAGCTGAGGAGCCTTTAAGTGGGGACTATTTAACAGGGCATAGTAAGAAGGTTGAATGGTGACAAATGTGAGGGAAGGAAACAGAGATGGAAACATTACTGGAAAATGGAAACAGATGTTCACACATAACTGGAATGCCCATGTGAGTATGCCAACCCCACCACCACCACCCCCACACACACACACACACAGAGGATGGAAGTGTGTGCAGGAATCCCCACAAATGCAAACGTACCATGCACATATTCAAGCAGAGATATGACAGGGATGGGGGTAAAAAAGACAGACTATGGTGCAAAACCATAAGGTGGCTTCAAGAGGTTAGAAAATAAGTCTGTCATTTTAACCGGAGGGCTGCTGGGAGCCTAGGCAGATGATCAGCTTGGTTTCCATGTTTCTTCTTTGGTCAGCATCCTGGAAACCCTGCTGAAGGACACAAACAGAAAGGTCATTGACATTGTGGTCCCTGGAGGTAAAGTGGTATACAATGGATTTATCAATGTCTCTATTCCTGACTGCCCTGTAATGTTCCCAGAATCAGTCAGCCAGGTGTCTGCCAGTTTTTCGAATGTAGATAGCTTCACACTTCCTGCAAAAAATACAATATATCACATTAGTGGAAGTGCATGAGAACTCCTTGGTGATGTGAAAAAACACCTGTGGGACCCCAAATTTCAGTGACACTAGAAATAAATTTGGTGATATAAGAGCGAGTTCTGTTGCAAGCTTTTGTACTTGGTAGGGAGGAATTGTTAGGAGTATTTAGGCTGCTTCCCACCAAGAGATTCCCCAGGTTGGGTTGTCGGCAGTAGGCGGCAATAGGTGCTTCTATAAAGGAAGCTTCAATATTAGCGTCAGTTTGCAGAACAGGGAAGTTCCTAGTGATAATCCTGTGAACAGAAGGTGTACTGTGATGGAAGGGAAGCACTAGTGGAATGTGACGTTGTTGCATCAGAGTATCCCTCCTACGAGGATCAAGGTCGTGGGGCATATTACTGACCCTGTAGAGTGCTCGGTCCACTGTACATTTATGGTACCCCCTGTTAATAAAAAAAAAATATGCATTATTTGAGCCTGCTCAGCAAAATCATCATCTTCACTGCATAATTTGTGAAGTCTAACAAACTACAAATGTGGCAAATCATTCTTAACATGTTTAGGATGGAGGGAGTTGTGGAGGAGAACACTGTGTGAGTCATGGGGTCTGTAATAAACTGATATCTTCAGACCAGTGTTCTGTAGTGACACTTTCATATCTAGAAAAAGCAGTGTGGACGAGGATATGTCAACAGTGTACTGAAGGGATGTATGGGCTGTGGTAAACTTGTCCAAGAAGATTTGGAGGGTTTCCCTGGAGAAGGGGTTGGCCCCCATACATTCATCTATGTAGTGTTTGTAGAGCTCAGGCACAGTCCCTGTGAAGGAGAAAAATATCTGGTCCTCAACCCAACCAACAAACAGATTGGAAAAGTTGGGACCCATCTTGGTACCCATAGCAACTCCACTGACCGGCTGAAAAAAGCTTTTATTACACGAAAAAGCATTAAGTTTATGAACAAGTTTACCAGTTGTGTAAGAGTGTGTGTGGGTGGCTGCTGAACTTCCCACTTATTCAAAAAATGCTGCAAAGCTGACAGGCTATCATTGTGGGGGGGGGGGGTCACTGTGTAAAGAGATTTGATATCCATAATAAAGAAGAGCTGATGGGAGCCACTGAATCTAAACCTGTCAAATAACTGGAGAGCACGGTTAGTGTCTTTAATATAGGAGGACAGGGATTCAACGAGTGGTCTCATGAGGATGTCCAGAGATGCTGTGATGTGGGATGTGGGTCAGGAGCAGACAGACCCAATAGGATGTCCATGGTTCTCTGTTTTGTGGATTTTAGGAAGGAGATAAAACCTGGATGCAGAGGGTGCTGAACTATGAGGGTTCAATTCACAATACCCTCGGAGTGGTGCAAGGTGCTTGCCCCGCAAGGAATGGTGCAATGTGTAGCTTGTGCCAAAAGATGCACACTGGAGCAATTCCCAAAAGCAGCCTGTGGCAAACACTGGCTGTGTGCACCAAAGTAGGCTTGCACCATCACTGCAGCACAAAATGGGTTATGGCATGGCACTAGGGTGCTTGCAGCAGATGCAGGCTGCCATATCCCCTAATTCAGGATTCAGAAAACCCTCACAGAAGGCAAATGTCTAAGTACTCTAATGGTACTTAGATGCATGTCCTCTGGGAGGGTAAAGAACTTGCACCAATGTGCCATGGTCTCCCCAGCCCCAATCCCCTTGTTATTAACATTAATGAAGTCCCTTGTGATCTAGCAGTACCCCAGCCCCAGTCCACTCATTTTTAATATCAGTGGTGTCTCTGGTAGTCTAGTGGACCCACCCAGCCCTGATCCCCTTGTTATTAAGATTAATGATGTCCCTTGTGGTCTAGCAGTACCCCAGCCCCAGTCCACTCATTTTTAATATCAGTGATGTCTCTGGTGGTCTAGTGGACCCACCCAGCCCTGATTCTCTTGTTATTAATATTAATGATGTCCCTGCTGGTCTAGCAGACCCCCATCCCCAGTTTGACCAAAGAATATGACATCTACATTCCTGGAGGTCTAGTGGACCACCCACCCCAGCAGGTAGTGCCACACCAGCCCACATCTCCCATTCCTAAACTGGCAACCAGCACGGCCCTCCTCTCTCCACCATGGCCAGCTGCTGGCTAAGCTGTCAAGGAGCACATACTGTACACAGTGTTATTAACAAGGGGGTTATGTTGGGGGGCTGCTAGACCACCAAAGAGGGTGATATGTGCTTGGGTATTGGGTTGTGCTGGTTGCTTTTCATGGGCACAGCTACTGCCCAACTGCCCCGCAGGTTGCCACAAATCTGCAGATGCACCATCTGTTTGGTGCATGGCCACCTTTCCCACATGCTGTGGGACTTTGCCATGGAGACCCTACCCGATAGTGAATTGGGCGCAGGGTCTCTCGTGCACTGGTGATTGGTGCAAGCTGCCTTTAGAGCAGCTTGCACTGACATTTGCAAATCAGGCCCTGAGTCTCTTGGTGGAGGCATGGAGTTCTTTGTTTTCAATAGTAGAGGTGATGATGATGGTGGTAACCTCTGTCTGATAGTCAGCAGTGGGGTCTTGTGGAAGAGAAGAGTAAAACCTGGTATTGGAGAGTTGTTGTGTGACTTCATTGATGTATAGCTCCTATTGCCAGACCACAATGGCTCCCCTTTTATCAACTGATTTAATAACAATGTCATTCCTGTGTTGCAGAGATCTGAGGGGTTGTAAGTTCACCAGCTGTCAAGTTAGAGTGATAGCGCCTACAGTGAAAACTGAAGTTAGTGGCATCTTTCATACATTGGTTAACAAAATAATCAACACCAGCAAAACATCCTGAAGGTGGGGTTCATGTACTGCGTTGTGGATTGATGACATTGATTATTCTGGTAATACTGTCACATCATCTGCAGGAAGAGGAGTCTCATTAGAGCAAGCATTTGTCAATGCCGAATGTTTTCTTGCAAGGTGTATGTGGCAGGGGTGTATTGTGTTAGTTGAATCACACCTTAAGGTTAGTAAACAAATCCTTGCCTGCTGCAATTGAATCCATGCAGAGACATCAGATGTAAGAAGTCAAACTGATACACTGATGTTGAATAAATCAAATATACAATAGCTTGACTCAAAATATACAATTTTATTTCCAGTTGTGATGGGAGCAGGACTTTCATAGCTCATTCATAATTCTGGCACTGAGTTATGGTCCTGCCCTCTCACTCATAAAGATAAATTGCATATTTTGAGTATGGCCACAGTATATACCCTATATACTGGATAGTGATTAGTATTGCTACAAACATTATTGCACAGGAATAAAATATTATAATTCCCCTGCCAGCAATCACATGAAGCATCATTCCCTCTGCATCGGGGAATCACAGCACTTGGGCAAAGTGGAGGTAAACAATTACACAGCAGCTCGGCAAAATGTGCCCACTGTGGGAGACAGCTGTACTGGTGAGAGGGGAGGGAGAAGGGGGTATGCATCACATTTGTAAAGGCAGGACTCGCCAGGTCTTCTCTCGCACTGGATTGATAGAGGACAGGAGGCTGGAAAAACAAATCCTGCTCATCCTGAACCCAGTAAGTTAGAAGGCACTGAAATGATGTGAGGAAATCACAGAAATGCCCTCTACAAATGGGGAACCATGTTACAGCTCCCACTGTAATCAGTGACAGAATTTAAGAGGAGAGATCAGATATTATAACAGTATGTAAATGATGATACACAGCAGATGGGTTTGGCAACCATTCACTTCATTCACTGCAGCAACAGCATCCGAGCTTGTATTTATAGTGCTGAATTGCTTCATTCCCGTGTCGAAGTGCTCCACCCAACCCCTCCTTTAATAACGTGTTTCTGCACTATGTCACCACTGTATACAGAGCATCCCTAAAACTCCTTCAACAGCTACAGCACAAGCAGCAACAAGTCAGTCAGTACTCACAGAGTATGTTTATACAGCACCAATAGTGACTTTTCATCTCCAGAGTGTGCCTGGCACCACACACCAATAAACCACACACACACACACACATATGCATTGTTTACCTGTCTCTCCACTGCTCTTTTTGGATGATGGCAGCTGCTGCTATAAAAGTGATCCCAATAACAATACCACAACTGATAGCTACCACCCTCTGCAGCTGCTCCCAGTGCACTGTTGAAAGGTATACAGTGTCCCCTTAAGTTAGACACTTTAATGTCTTGTTTATACCATACAGTAGCGTCACCACCCTGAGTTATCTGAGTTTGCTTTTGCTCCAGTATCCTAACTTTCCCTAAGGAGTTCATTAGCCTCGTGTTGCATAATATCTTTAGAAACTGGAATTGCACCCATTAAGTCATGACAACAAAATATGTGATCTTTGGGATTTGCCGCTACTTATTACAGCCCAGTGAGTTAGTGGAAGCTAACACAGATCAATATTTCAAAGCAGGACTAGACAGATTCCTAAGGAAGTATTTCATTAAGGGTTACGCTGCATGAGTGATGATAGCATTCAATTTGATAAGCTTGGAAATGTGTCGATGATCAATTTTGGTATGGGCCTTGTAGTGCAATGGCCCCTATGTCCCTTTCCTCATCATCCAGAGTCATCAGAATTTTAGAAGTTAAACAGTTGCAATGCACTCCTGTCATTTACAAAATCAAAACAGCAAAATCTCTTCAGTCTTTGCCAAACCGCCTGTTTAGCTAAATGCTTGATTTCCATTCTACAATGTGCCATGCTTTAGATTTCATAGAAGCTTTGCAAAATGAGACTCCCCCTACTCTTTCACTTGTTCCGTTGGTGCCAATCTAAATTGGTCATCCCTGATGCTGCTGAAAGACATGATGCATGCTGGGATTTTATTTAATTCTCTTGCGGCAGACCTTTAGGACACGAGTCCCATGTTTACTATTATCAATAATCATCTTTTAGTTATTTAAAGAAAAATGTGGCCTGCCTCTTTAGTATGGTTAATTAGCACATGAAGTACATATCATTAATACGCACATTTATGAGAACTAAGTAATTTGCTTCTCCATCAGTTTTTGAAGGGGAGGGTCAGTACTTCAGAACATTACAATTTCCCAGTTTTGAGCAGCTTTGAATATTTTCCAAGCCAGTTCCCTGTGTTCAGTTCATACAGCAGTAAGATACCATTATTTTTGTCCTGAATTTTAATTTTAATGGATTTTGGTAATATTTCATTGAATAAAGCAGGATCCAGTAGGAGCCTACTTTTTACACAGTGAATGTTTATGGATTCGGCAGGACCTGGCTGTCTTTACACCAATTTATTTTGTCTCCACTGTGATACTAGTATCTCTGTGCTAAATTCATATGGATCCAGGTCATTATGAATTAATAAGGAGCCAACAGGACTGTTTTACAGTATTTTGCTAGAGCTGGTAAGATCCTGCAAGATCAAGCTTTCACCCACCCAGGTTTTGTAACTCTGCTCTCTGGCCCACAGTGCTCTGTAGTCATTCAAAACTGTCTGCCGCCATATGGTACAAGTCCACAGAACTGCAGGACTTGATGCAGACTGACCACACTCAGGGCACCCCCCCACTCAACAATTCTGATAGCCGCACTGACAGCCCAGTGACAGGGACAGGTGAGACACACAGAGACTGGTGACAGTGAAAGGCAGGCCACATACCGAACCCTGCAGACACGATCACAAGATAAGGTGCACACAGAGCCTATCAGCAACTGCCCCGCAGATGCATTGCCATTCCATCCCTGAGGTCAACTGCATGCCAAACAAGCGACCGCACACAACTCAAAACTGCTTGCGTACAACAAATTAATACAGAGAGAGAGAGACGCCAAGACAAAGGACAGTCTAGCAACTTTTAATTCAACACTGTACCGGTGCATCTTTCTCTTTCTCTGTCTCTCACTCTCCGGTGCTCCCTGCACCTCACTTAAGTTACCTCATCCTCGGTCTTGCCGTACTACGCTGTGACACCACCAGCAATTCCTCCGCTACAGATATCAGAGACAGGCAGCACACATTGTTTGGGGGTGGGCAGGGCCACAAGCAAACTGCTCTATCTGTACAAGAAATCACTAGACAGAGAAACAGACTTGCATGCACAGACAGAAGATAGTACAGCAAGTTTTAATTCACACTGTGTCAGTGTGTTTCTCTCCCTCCTTCTCTCTCTCTCACTCTCCGGTGCTCCCTGCAGCTCATTTGCCCCATCCTTAGTCTGGCTGTACCACGCTGTGACACTGCTGGCCATTCTCCAGTACAGAGATCAGAGACAGGAAGTGGACATCATTGGGGGGGCCACTACTTGACCACAGGCATCAGGAGCTTCACTGCAGGGTTTAATTGGATGTTGGGTGCCAGAATGGGGAATGGAGGGTAGGGGTGGACAGCATACAGAGGGAGGGAGGGAGCAGGAGGGTTTAATTGGATTCTGGGTACTGGGACAGGGAACAGAGGGTGGGGTTGGACAGCACACAGAGGGAGGGAGGGAGGGAGAGGGTTTAATTGGATGCTGGGTGCTGGGACAGGGAACAGAGGATGGGGGTGAACAGCACACAGAGGAAGGGAGTGGAAGGGTTTGTTTAAGGAGCATTAGCACATTGAACCTCAGGCTTCAGCCCTCCCATGCAGTGATGTACATAAAGCCGCTCAGCTGCTTGCTGACCAGCTTTATGCAAATGAAAGTACTGAAGCACTCTGTCATTGGAGCACTTCATTTCTTTTAAGTACACAAGGTTTGCACCAATGAAACTGTGATCATGGTCATGCTCTGCTTGTGTGGAAATGGGACTGTCAGGGATGAGCCCAGTGTAAATTGCTCTGCATTGGGCTAGTCTGTGACGCACTTCTGAAATGCCATTCTCTGAAGCGAGGCAAGATGTTTCTTGTGCACGCACAAGGAAACATAAACATGAGTGCTAAGGCATACTCTGAGATGCCTCAGAGTTTCTGCTGCTTTTTCATACTATCTGTTGGTAATGGTTGGGGGGGAAGAAACTTTAAATATCTTAATGTCCCTACTTTTCATAAATATTTAAGTTGTAGTAAATAGTTATGTAGCTTACCTTTATAGTGGGCACCTTCTGCTTCCGTGAAGAATGGAAGATTTAAACTGTGGTGGGTGATGGCATTTGAAGTAGCGGCAGCGGAGATCGCTTTCCTAGCTTAAAGACTAAATAAGCATATAATTAAAAAATGTCAGAACTGACCAGGACCACATTTCAACTGGGACAAAATAGGATGAGTGGAGATTTGTGAAACAAAAGGTTCCTCTGTACTTTTATTTACTTTTTGAATTTAAATTTGTTTGTAGGTCTATAAAGGCGGTGATAAATTAAATACAAATTAGAAGCCCACAATAAGGGTATGCTACATCACTGACTATTTACTACAACTCAAGTATTTATGAAAAGTAAGGGACATTAAGATATGTAAAGCTTCTCCCCCTCCCCCACACTGTTTATCACCAACAGATAGTATAAAAAAGCTGCAGAAAATGAACCACGGTTCTTCAAAATAAATATCACTGATATAACAGAAAAGTAGCAGGTATGTTCCCCCACATATTTTAGAATGTAATGTTCTTTACAGATCTATTGTATTCTTATTCTATTTTGGTAGATAAAATTTGAATCTTTCTAATTTGGCTGTTATTCTTATTTATTTATACAGCACCTTATTGTCCTGATGAAGGGACAAGACTGTCTTAAAACATTAACATCTGTGGTAACATTAAGGGAGCTCTTTGGAAACATTTTAATGGAACAAAACTCTGGAAACTGATTTCTGAAGTATCTTTGGAAATTGATTGTGAAATGCTGATTTAAAATTAAAGTAAAAAGAAGTGAATAAATACACTGGGTTGTGAGTTTCACATTTTTATCTGTTGAAACTGGTACACAGAAGCACATCCCTCTTTTATATATATATTTCTTAAAGAGCTGATAATATTTATAAGAGAAAATACTTAGCCAGCCCACTGGTGCAGCTGTAGTATTTCAGCTTGCGATGCTGATTACCCGGGTTCGGGAACAGACCCGGGAGTCACAGGGCCAGCCAGGGGGAGAAGAATTGAGCAACCTGAGGACTGCTCTCCTTCTGTGGGGGGAGGGGGGACAGAGTGTCCAGCACTTTACAGACCACTGGCAGAGGTTGGAGGTCCACTGTGGCTGGCACCATCACCTTAGGGGAGGTGGGGCAGATGCTGGACATCATTGCACATCCCCACTCCCAGGGATAAATCAAGTATCAAAAAAAGCCAGCCTCCCAGCATGGTGACCTACTCTGCCAACATCTACACTGCCTTTGACATCCGCCGGGGGTGGCCCGCTCCCATGTCCCTGACCCGGGGGAGTAAGTTGGGGCTTGCCTACAGTGTCCATTGGGGTTGAGCCTTCCCAGTGGCCCCACCCAGTAGGGTAAGCCTCGGAATGGGGGATGACAGGCAGGGCAAGTTTGACCTCCGAATGGAGGATTGGGGGACCTGGGACCCAAAAAAAGAGGACAAATTTAAATGGACCCTTCGGGAACAGGAACAAATTTTGTTAATAGACCTTTTGTCTGAGCCCGTGGAAGAAACTGCCACTCAATCCACAACTGATGGGTAAAAATGAGTTCAGTAAGTATGGCTAGAGAAGTATGGCTGAAGAGAAGAAGAAGAATTGAGGGGTTGGGGAGGCCTAGAACTGAAACCTGGGGGAGAATGGGATCATTCCTTTGGCCCAGAGTCTGTACTTTATTTAGAGCCCTGCATAGTGTTACCCCATTATGGCATACACTATGAGTGAGATTTCCTGACTAGAGTCCACGCCTGTTGTGCATTTGTGTTGAGCAGTAGCAATCCTTCACAGGGTTACTGAATTTTTGTTACTGACTTTTTGGCATGGCTCTCAAGTGCACAGATCTCCATTTCCTTTTTCCCTGCATACCTCTCAATGATTGACCAGCAGGAGACAGAAGCAGGAATCTGTAGTTTGCAGATTACCTCAGGCTGTCCCACCGATATGCCCACAAACTGTTCCTTCCTATAACTATGTTATAACTGTTTACTAACCGGTTTAACGTTATAGTTCTGGCCTGTGTTCTCAGGGATAAAGAATTCTTGTTTTTTTATTAAAGGATCTGTACACTGTGAGTCACTTGGGATGGCTGTGTTTCATCTTGTTTCTATTTGCATAGTATGTGCCTGCTGCCCCCCACCTTTCCCTCGAATGGGAAAGCTTTGCTTCCTTTTTTCCCAATGTCTGATCCCATTAGTCATTAGTGCTGCTCCACCTGCCTTAGGTATTGCTTCCAGTAGGGGATCCTGTGTTTTGCCATTACTACATCTCGGGCAGACCATGTTCCCCAGAAGTCAAAAAGCCTCTTGGTATTTTCCTATGCACTGCTGGCTGTCTCCTAGTGCAGTGCTTTGACAGTGCACCTTTCCTTTCCTTGCCCCCCCCCCAATCTCTCTGATCCCTTCCAGGCATTGACTATTGATTCTGGAGCTACCCGATTATTACCAGTTCTAGGAGGGTGCCCAGAAACCACAGTGGAGACCTGCCATTCCTGGCTATTTTCTTGCCACCATATAGGAACTTTCACTGTAAGAAGGCCCCCCACACACACACACACACACTGGGTTGACTTGGTAGCCATGATCCAAGCAGGGCAGTAGTTTTGGTCTCCCTCCTCCTCCATGGTGTTTTTTTGCATCAGCCTCCTGGACTAAGCTGCACTTCTTCCCTTCCGCTATAAAGACCCTCTTACACTATCTCTTTCTTCCCCTCCTTGCTGCTATCTCCCCACACAGTACTACTGTCCTTCCCTCCATATTGAGCCATAATGGTGGGCTCTGGGAGCAGCCTGAGCAACCTATGATTGTTTTCAGGTTCTGTTTAAGTGAGACCATAAGTGATTTCCTTGTCACTTGCTAGTGGTGGCATCTGGTGTACCTCCACCAGTTGGACTCACTTGAATATTCATTTATTTGTTTCCCTTTACTTGGGTGAGTGGATAAATACTATTTAACTGCCTAGTTGTCGGTGTTTCTCCTCCAGCAGTGTGGGAGATTCAGGCAGTGATCTCTTTGTCTATTATCTTTTTAATGCTGTTTTATATCCTTTGGTGTTGTGGTATTGGGGTGTGGGTGGGGGTTATTGGTGGGGAGTGTGGGGACATTCCATTTAACATAAGCTCTTTAGTCTTTTAACTTATAATATAACTAGTTTATCTATATTTGAGCAGAGTTGAAACCAGGATGGTCAAAAAATGTGCTGTGCGGAGATCCCAAAAGTGCGTAGTCAAAAACTACGCTAAAATTAAATTAATTCCAAACCCTGCATGCTGTTTTGCCTACGTGGTGTTCAACCACACGGTTCTTTCTTCGCAATCTTGATGGGATACCAGTGTAACTAAGGCTGCTTTTGATAATTTAAAAATTCTGTCCTGGAACACTAGGGGTCTCAATTGCCGGGTTAAATGATGTAAAGTCCTAATGAAACTCCATGACATGTAGTGCGACATGGTTCCATGTGATAACAGTTACTGCATAATAGCGATCATCAGTTTATGAGTCTACATCACTGAAAATGAATTTCGGTGATGTAGACTCATGGCGACAGCAAAAGGGTGCCAGACACTTGTATTTTTATTTTTATGGGCGGCACCTCACCCCACCCCCTACTGAAGGATTTCTCAACTGGGGTATGTCAAGGTGCAAACAATGGGATTAAAAATTCCTGGACCATGCAAAAAACGAGCAGGCACCCAGAACTGAACCCACCACCCTCCGAACCCTAGCCTGCCACCAACCCACCATGCCACATGGCCAGCTCGGCAGCCCACTGCTGCACTATGCCCCACAAACCTTCCCTCCTCTTCTGCCCATCATGGTTCCCCCCATGCGTGTGTACATATAGTGACATCCTGTTGGTATATTCTCCAACCCCCCATGTGGTCACCCTCCCTGCCTGGTAGCCCTGTGTAATAGCACTGGGATTGAGTCACCTATTTTGAAAGAGCTCAATCGCAGTCGCTTAATACATGGGATAACATTCGACATTGCCCTACTTCAAAAGACCCACCTTTCTGGGTGGGGGCAGTATGCCATAATTCCCTCTCTTTGTGGTGCTGCGGGGTGGCTATCCTCTGTAGAAAGGGGCTCCAATTAGGCATACATAGCCAACTATCCAATGAGGAGGGCCGCCTGATGATTCAGGGTGCATACCAAGGTGACTCTATTACTTTGGGTAGTTTGTATGCACCCAACTCCCCAGACCCTCCTTTCTTTGACAAAGTCCTCAAGATGCTCCCTAGAGGCCCCACTAGTATTATTTTAGGAGGGGATTTAACTTTAGCCCTCTGTCCCAATCTTGATAGAATTGGACTGAAGACTAGGACAGAAATCCAGCCTGCAGACCATATTCACTCCACCTTTAGCTCTGCTGGCTTACATGATCTTTGATGGACTACCCATCCAACTGATCAAGATTTTACATACTTTACTCTTACAGCTGCTTAGACATTATCTTTATCTCCTCAAACCCATTCCCTTGCACTTTGCACACCTCCCTGGGCAACTTACCTATGTTTGACCACACTCCAGTGACATTGTCACTGGCTTGGAGTCGCCAGGCTACCCAATGAAACAAATGGAGGTTTAATTCCACCCTACTCCAGCACAATGGCTTTAAAGAATGGGTAGGGCAGGAATTACAGGAATATTTCCTCCTCAATGAGATCCCTGATACCTCAGCTGTGACAGAATGGGAAGCCATGAAGCTACCCTCAGAGGTAAACTTATCACTTATTCCTCTAAACTTCATAAAGAAAGATACCATTTAATCCAGCATAGGGAAGCAACCCTGAAAAGCCTGGAACATGATTTTTCTCTTCACCCAGAAAGAAGTGAAATACTCCACCAGCATAACACTGAGGTCAAAGCCGCACTGGAAGAATCCTTTCAACAATAGAACTGAGTATGCTTTGTTTAAATTGTATTAGTCATACTGGGAGATGACCAAGAAAGGGAAAGACAGTGCTTTATGCTCCCAGTTTTGCCCCATCTCTCTAATAAGTGTGGATGCCAAGATCTTCATGAAAGTACTCACCCATCGACTGGAACCTGTCATTGGCACTTTGGTTCACCCGGACTAGGTGGGTTTTGTACCTGGCTGCCTGGGGTCAGACAACATCAGGTGTACCCTGGATCTCCTATGGCAGGTTAGGGATTTGCCTGAGCCCACTGTCACCGTGTCACTGGATGCCAAAAAGGCCTTTGACAGGGTGGAGTGTCCCTAACTGTTTGATGCTTTACTATACTTTGGCCTCCCATCAGCATCTGTGGATGTGGTCCATCTCTTCTATGCCCACCCCTCTAATACAGTTCTTATGAACACAGCAGTCTTTCAACCTTTCCTTTACAGAGGTGGATTCAGGGCTGTCCCATTTTCTTCTCATTTTCTTTTGGTGGTGGAACCATTGGCACTCAAAATTCAGTCCTCCCCACACTTTCCCAGTGTCCTGGTAGCAGATATCCCACATAAAATTGCCCTATTTGCTGGTGATATTACTTTATTATTGATATTTCCTTCTCCCTACATGCCATTCAGGAGATTACTGGGGAGTACTCCGAATCCTACCGTGTCATAATGTCATACGCTTAATAGCGTATGACATTATAGCTAACCCGAAATAGTGCTGTGTATGACACCGAATGGTACAATACCGCATATACTGCTGTACATAGTTTTGCACTATTCACACAATCCCAGGCAGAGGATATGACCTCTGCTGGGAGTGGGTTCCACTGAGCAGCTGCCGTGACTCACTGGACTGAGCCACAGCAGCAGCAGGAACCCAGGCACTGCATCTGGGACCAGGTTTGATTCCGGTTCGTAATTTTATTTTTTTCACACATTGCGTGTTTCCTGAGGATACTTCCCGGAGTTGAGAATCCTTAGTGGGGTCGGGGTGCAGTCCCCTATAATAGGTGTGTGAGCCCCCACAAAAAGACTTATACTGCATGGCAGTAATTGAGCTGTATTGGCAGCACGATTTTGCCATGCGGCATAATGTCTTGCGACATTATGACTCCGTGCCCTCCAAATTAGCAGGATACAAACTAAATGAAGCTAAATCCTAAATTGTTTCCCTTAATTCCTCCTGCACACAGGCTTTATTTTTGACATAGCCCTTTCAGTGGTTGCCAGATGGTGTCACGTCTTAGAGTGCAGATAAAGCATACACTTGCAGCTACCATCTCCATTAACACTAACATTATTCTGAACAAGCTTGCCACTGACATAAATCCTTGGAAATCTGTTCTCTCCATGTGGGGCAGAGTCTATGCTCTCAAATTGATAGCCCTTCCAAGCTCTGATACATTCTGGGCAATTTCCCAGTGAAACTCCCCTCCTCTTTTTTCAAAACCATTATGTCTAAAATGTTGGTATTCATCAGGAACGGGAAGGTACCTAACATAAAACTACAACCCATGATGCAAACTTGGAAAGAGGGTGGCCTTGGCTTGCCCAGTGTTAAAAAACAAAATAAATATGCAGTGCTCTGCTAGGTCCTCATTTGCTTGAAGCCAGAGCTCACACCCTTGCCTCCATGCTGGCTCACCTTAGAGCTGGCACAGACTTGGCTTCCATCCTTTCCTGCTCTCCTCTTCTCTGACTGGAAACTTCCATGAGAGACACCCCCCCTAGTGTTAAATATGTACAAGAGTAATCTGGACTCAATTCTCCTCATCTTTGGTGTGGTCCCCTTGTACTGCCCATAGTTGTCCCATCTGGAATAACCAAGCAATATGTATTGAAAATAAACCTTTGGCCTGGGATGACTGGAAGAGGCAGGGCATAGTTTCTTTGGGGGACCTATATCAACCCCACATGGGAGTTTTGTACTTCTTTATGGATTTTTCTGACAAATATACTATCCCCTGAACTCAGTTCTGGAGGTATCTGCAAATTAGAGACCTGTTTAAGGCCAAGGTCTCTAGGACACATACCCTTCCTATTGTACATCCATTAGAACAATGGTTAGGTAAGCTCTCTTCTTTGAAATGGATGTCTCCCAAGTTGGCAGCCTTACAATCTAACCTGACTGAGCCTGCCCCATTGGCAGGCCCCCAAGAAGCATGGGAGCAAGAATTAGATATATCTATCCCACAGGAGGAATGGGACAAACTATGGCCTCGCATATGCAAAGCATCAAGAGAAGTACAGGCTAAGACCTTCCAATACAAGATCATGCACCAAGCATATTGTACTGCATTATGGCTGTACAAAGCCTGGTGGCTCCTGCACAGTGACTGCTGGAAATGTTCACCTCCTCAGGCCTCTCTGTCCCATGTACTGTGGTACTGCTGTTTGCTAGATGCTTACTGGGATAGGGTCTGGACACTCTGCAGGGGCATTATCCCCTTACCCAGATCAAAAGACTCACATGTTGCTCTCTTGGGCATTCTCCTACATGGCGTGTCCTTGTCACGTATGCAGGAACTATGGGTTATGAGGGCCCTAACTGCTGCTAAGTGAGTCATACCTCTCACCTTTTTGTTACTGAAATGAGGGACACAGACACTCAAAATGAAAGACAGTGAGGGACACAGACACAGTGAGGGACACATCCTCAGACATGGAGATACACACTCAAAACACTGTGTAAACCATTGTGTTTGCTTATAGAAAGTCTATTTTTGATTCAGCATCTTAAAACATTATGAATTTTTCATTTTAAAGTTGGAATTTACAGCACATTTTCTGTGTAAGGAGCACATTTTCCACGAGGGATGGATGAGGGACAGACCAATTTTGAGGGGTAGAATGAAGGACATTCTTCATAATAAGGGACAGCTGAGGGGTATACTGGAGGGACCCCAAACTCCTACATATGTGGAATGGCTAAACCTTCTTTCTCTCACAGCTAGGTAGGAAAAAGTGGCCCATATTGCTACAGGCAATCTACCTTTGTATGAAAAAATCTGGGGCCCTATCCAGCTTTGTAAAACAGGTAACCCCCTAACATCTGCCCCTCACAGGCAAGGCAGTAGCTTCTCAGATTATCAGTCTATTTAAGCTGTTGATACGATACTGTCCCAATACTTAGGATGGGTCATTTTCTTCCATTCCCCCACCACCCCAGTGTGCCCTTAGAGGCTCTTCCCTCCTCCCTTTTGTGCCCTCCAACAGCCCGCTTAAGGCTCTGCACACATCAAGCTTGTACTTGGCTCCCCCTAAACCCCCTCCACATTTTCTGATTATTGAGTATTTAGATTTGCACTGTAGCTGTCCCTGGTAATTTAACCTAGTTGATTGACACTTGTCGAGTGGTACGGCTGGCAACATTGGATGAGGGAGGGGAAGGAGCGCCAACAACTGTTGCAACATATGAGCTTATGAACACCCTCCTCCATCTAAGAAAAATCAATCGGAATGAAAACAGGGCATCTCAAGCACCACGTGCGTCACATCTCCACATGGGCATTCCAAACATGACAGGGACATTCAAAACATTGGGGACACAAACCACAAGTGGAGAAATCATGCAGCAAGCAGCACAAACCAAGACTGGAAGGTAATGTGTGTCAATGCCTATAGCCTTCCAAGCAAAATCGCAGCTCTCACAGCAATGATGGCTGAGGCCAGCCTCGACTGGGTTGCAGTCATGGAGACTTGGTTCACAGAAAACCGTACCTAGGATGTCACCATCCCTGGTTACACTCTCTTCAAGAGAGACCATATAGGTAAGAAAGGAGGGGGGGGTTGCTATTTATATCAGGGAAGGGATAAATGCTACTAAGACCCAGGGAACAGAAGGTGAGAAAGAGGCCCTATGGATCACTCTGGGAGCTGGAAGCAGGAACTGTTTTGGGGTTAGAGTTACCTATAGACCCCCAAGCCAGGAGATCAAAAAGGACAAGGTTCTCCTGAAAGACATAATGAAGATGGTCGGCAACGGCGACCTACAGCATTGCTAGTCAGGGACTTCAATCTACCAGATGTAGAATGGCCCACCTTCACAGCCTCCTCAGAGAGGAGTAGAGACTTCCTCATGACTTTGAGGGGGGGCAGGACTGACTCAAATGGTGGTTTCTCCCACCGGAGAATCAGCTATCCTGGACCTGGTACTCACTAACAGTGCCAGGATATCAGACGCACAAGTGGGGATCAATCTGGGTACCAGTGACCACAGGTCAATCTGGTTCTCCATGAGCAAGACTGAGGACACCTGCCACTCCAGAATCAGGGTGCTTGATTTCAGGAAAGCAGATTTCCAAAAATAAGGGAAAGGATCAAACCCATGCTGGCAACAGATACCACATGGAATATGGAGGATAAATGGACAAAGCTGAAAGATGCTATAGCATTAGTCACAGCGCTATGCACTAAACAAATCAGCTAGTCCAAAAGAGCAAGGAACCCCCTCTGGTTCTCCAAAGAGTTAGCTACTATAGCTAGGGAAAAGAGAAAAGCTTTTTGGAAGTACAAGGAGACCAAGTCTGAAAAGGATAGAGAAGCCTACAGAGAAAAACTAAAGGAAGCCGGAAAAGCTATTAGGGTGGCAAAGGCCCAGACTGAAGAAAAACTGACTCAAGAAGTGACAAGGGGAGATAAAACAATTAATCGATACATTCAAGAAAAAGAAAGAGCAAAGGAGGAATAACATGGCTGGCAACCAAGGAAGGACACCCGGTGGAAAACTACAAAGACAAGGCAGAAGATCTCAAGGAATTCTTCTGCTCAGTCTTCACATAGGAAGACACTGGTGATGGTCCACCACCAGCCAGGACACTTCCCCATGCCAGGGGAGCTGATATATCCCCCTTTACGGAAGGAAGGGTCCTTGAGGAGTTGTCTAAAATAAGGGTGGATAAGGCAATGGGCCCTGACCGAATATACCCAAGAGTTCTATAAGAACTTAGGGAGGAACTTGCCACCCCACTTGCTGAACTGTTTAACAGTTTGCTGGAACAGGGGATAGTACCACATGACTGGAAAAAGGCCACAATTGTGCCATTGCACAAGAGTGGTAGCAGAGAGGTAGCAGGAAACTACCACCCAGTAAGTCTGACCTCAGTGGTGGGTAAAATAATGGAGACATTGCTTAAGGAAAGGGTAATGAACTACCTGAAAGCAAGTGGGCAACTCGACCCAAAGCAGCATGGCTTCACATCAGGACACTCATGCCAAACAAATTTGATAGAATTCTTCGACTGAGTTACAAGAGAAGTAGACCAGGGGACAGCAGTGGACATGGTGTATCTGGACTTTAGTAAAGCCTTTGGTACAGTCCCACACAGAAGGCTAGCCAACAAACTGGAACAAGCTGGCATCAGTCACAAAGTAGTTAAATGGATCACAAGCTGGTTGCAAGGCAGGACACAGAGGGTTATGGTAAATGGCACCTTGTCCCAAAAGGGGAAGGTGTCAAGTGGCATGCCACAGGGGTCAGTACTAGGCCCCATCCTTGTCAACATATTCATCAGTGACATCACTGAAGAACTGAAAGGGAAAGTCTGTCTCTTTGCAGACTATACAAAGCTCTGCAACAGGGTGGACAAACAGAAAGGGATCGCACAAATGGAGGCAGATCTCAGGATGCTAGAGGACTGGTCCAAAAACTGGCAGTTGAGAATCAACACCAAAAAATGTAAAGTCATGCACTTGGGTAGCAGGGACCCACGCATGAAGTATGTCTGGGGCAGCTACCAAAAGAAACAAAACTGGAACGGGATCTTGGTGTCATGATCTAAAACAATTTAAAGGTAGGGAAGCAATGCAAAAAAGCGGCACTAAAGGCAAGCAGCATCTTTGGATATATTGATAGGGGTATTACCAGTAGGAAGCATGATGTAATCCTCCCACTGTACAGGTCCCTGGTGAGACCTTACTTGGAGTACTGTGTGCAGTTCTGGAGACCTCATCTAAAAAAGGGCATAGACCATCTGGAAACTATGCAAAGACGTGCCACCAAAATGGTACAGGGTCTGCACCATGAAACGTATGAAGCTAGGCTCATACAACTAAATTAATTCTCCCTCAAGCAAAGGACGAACAGAGGAGACATGATTGAGACTTTTAAATTTGTTAAAAGATCAACACAGTACAAACCAAGAACCTCTTCTGGGAAAACAGGGCTGCACATACGAGAGGACACAATATGCTCCTGGTGGAAGGTAAATTCAAAACAAATGTTAGGAAGTACTTTTTCACAAAGAGGATCGTGGACCTTTGGAACAGCCTGCCACCGGAGGGAGTGGCAGCCAAGATGGTCAATGAATTCAAACAGGCATGGAACAGACAGTATAGTCACCATAGTAAGACAAATTAATAGTGGGGGGTAGAAAACCCTGGCAGACTAGATGTACCACACGGTCTCCTTCTGCTGGCAAATTCTTATGTTCTTATGAGTCAAAAATTGGATCCTAAACTCTGCCCCTAGTCCTACCCCTCTTCATGACTGATCATGCATAGCATCTCCTACAAAGCCATTTGTTATGTCAGTAAAAGACAACACTTAAAGCAGCAGTGCAACAAAAATGTTAACATACTGTACCTGTTAAAGTTAATTTACGCAGTGTCAGTGGCTCAGTAGGTAGCACACTCGCCTCTGAGGCCGGGAGATCAGAAGGCTGTGGGTTCAGTTCCCACATCTGGCACTTGGGTTAATATCCCAGTACTGACACTGTAGTGCAGCATGAGAGGGGTGCTGCACTTCTGAGGTGCCGTCTTTTGGATGAGACGTTAAACCGAGGTCCCATCTGCCTGGATTGGTGGTAGTTCAGGTGGATGTTAAAGATCCCATGGCACTTATCGAAAAGAGTAGGGGAATTTCCCTGGTGTCCTGGCCAAATTTCCCTCATTCACTAAAAAAAATACCACCAACAGCTTAATCTGGTTCAAGGTCAGTTGGCATTCATCTGTATCCCCCTCCCCCGGGTCGTGCCTGAAAATAGGCAGGATTTGTCTAGTGCACTTACCCGGTCAACAAAAGCTTAAATAAAATAAAATATTTTTCTAGGGTCTTCCTAGTTATTTGTTCTGCTTTTTTGTCCCTTTATTCTTGTGATAAGCATAATGGAAACCTCATAAATTTGAATAGGGGTTTTGCCAAAGGGAAGCTAGGATAGGATTTTTTAAATGCCATGGGAGACTGCTTTCTTTTACAATGGGCCCAATTCACTATCAGACTTGGTATATGCTGTGGTATAGTCCGCAGAATGGTGTGAGGGACTGACATTCACTACACCCAGGCAGTACCTCCCCTTAAGCATGTAGCATGGGGAGGCGAATGCCTTGAGGCAGAGTCAACCAGGACACTGGTCTTCAAATTGAAAGAATCATTAAGAGCATAGCAAGCTCAACCCTGGATAATTTACTGAGATTTAACCACATTTTTTTATTCATTTTATAGGTGTGTTGCTGCAGTGTGGCCAGAATCAGAATCAAACAAAATCCAGCAACCTCCTTCCCCAAATACTGCTCAAAGGAATCTGCAAATCATTTAAAGTTATTCCATTTTCTTGTTCATTTTCTTTCTTCATTCTATATTTTAAAAGGCGGTTATTTGTCTCATCATTTAGCCAAAACATTTGCCTGACTACCAATTGCAAGTTATCCCTGTTATAGGTCAGGTCCCTACTCTCTCAATTTTTAACATGCCATTCTCAGCTGTGATACCAGTACTTTCTCTAAGTGTTGTGTGCGCACTCTCACCAATCTCAGGCTTCATTTGTTAAAACAGAGTGCTAGCCCATACGTGAATCATAGGAGGCCAGTGGGGAGCTTGCTAAACAGGAGAAGGCCACACATCTCTTGATCATTTGAATCATTTAGGTAATAGCAAGCTCAACTCTAGTGAGTACACTGAGATTTAATCATATTTCTTATACAATTTCCTTAAATATTTGAATTGATAGCCCAGACTAGATCCAAGTGGATCCCCAGACACATTGGAGCAGGGAATTCTGGGACATAAACAGCAGTTCCATGGATATGTCTAAAAAATTATTGTATAGTCTCATGGGAGAGACAAATCTCAGATGGTACCACTGATAAGTGGTGAATCAGATATAGGTTATTTACCTCCTGATTCATACCAACTGTATGATTCTATGATAACAGTATGCAGACATGACTGGTATGTCCCCATATGGGGAAGGAATTAAAAAAAAATATTTTGTACTTGCCCAGGAAACCCAGCCCTCCATGCAAAGGGTGGGGGGGGCTAGATATGTTGGGCTCTTTTTTTAATTAAATAAACTTTATTGTTTTTTCAATAACAATACAAAAACAAGAACAAACCAATAAACATACAAGTGGGAAAACAAGTCAAAAAATCTAAAAATCTATAAATATACCCAAAACCAAACAATAACATAGAAACATAGAAATTTGTTGGCAGATAAGGGCCTTCAGCCAACCTAGTCTGCCCTGATACCTCCAATAACTGTGCTCTTTTATGCTCAGCCTGTATTAGGTTATACCCCTCTTCTCCTTGAGAGTGGTCCCCTATGCTTATCCCAAGCATTTTTAAATCTGTTTATTTCTTCCCCCACCACCTCTGCTGGTAGGCTATTCCACTTGTCCACCACCATCTCCATGAACAAGTACTTCCTCACATTTCCCCTCAACTTCCCTCCTGCCAGTTTTATTCTGTGACCCCTCGTCCTTTTGCAACTTTTTCTCTAAAACATTGTATTCTCCTGTACCTTATTTCTCCCTGTGAGGTACTTAAAAGTTTCATTTTTATCCCCCTCTCCTCCAGGGAGTACAGATTATAAAATAATAAAAGTGATATGTTGGGGTCTTTCTATGCCCAGTTGATACCATGCTTGGGGTGTTCAGCATTTATGTCTGCTTTTCTTCTATGCATTTGGAAACCCTAGTACAGGTATATTGCTGAAACCTGTCATAGAAACATAGACTTTGACAGCAGATAAGGACCGCTTGGCCCACCCAGTCTGCCCATTTCCCTACCTATTGGATAAGCTGCAGATCCTAGTTAACCAACAGCCTACTTCCTCCTATCACAATAGGCTTTGTGTATCTGTGTACCGGGGTGCAGTTCATGGCCACACTTCCATCCTGTCCCTATCCCCAAGGAATAGCTTTTGCTGAATGTGATAACAGCTGCTTCAGAACTATCAGAGCTGCATGGACACAGGTGTCCACAGGATACTAGAATATGCATAATTTGGCTCTATGCACCACATACACATTGTATATGGCTATATTATCTTAATGCACAGAGCCCACTATGTAAAATAGGGCACTAGAGGGTTACAGCATATTGAATCCACATGCAGTTCTTAACAATGGTGCCAGTCAGGTTTCTTTTGTATGGTTGGAGACGATTCGAGGTCCAGTGACATTAACGGAGAACTGCATTAAAGCCTGTGAGTCATTTTTGCTATAGAAGCTGGCTTTCATATATTAGCTCCTGTTCTATTAGTGTCCCATCTTTACCAGCCTTTTAATAAACTCAAGAGGATATTTCTGAGGTACACATTGGTGTAAGCACAATTTTAGAATTATATGACATATTTTATGTTCCTTTTGAATCACATAATTCTATATTAGAACACGGATACTCTATGCTTATAATGTAAGCTCTTAACATGGACAAAAATTACACCATACTTGTTCTAAAATGGTCCTGACAAGCAGTGTGTGTGAACCAAAAACACTCAGTGAAGTTACTAAAAGGCCAGTGAAGACAGAAGAAAAACAGTACATGAACCAGTATTTAAAAAACACCTTCTACAAAAAATACATGCTTGCAGATTCAAACCAGTTCTCCTTTAATATGGAAGATGCAAAATAATGGCTTGGGTGAACGTTGAAATGAAAACCCAGAACTCCATAAGAACTGTGGTTTGGTGATGGGATTTTTCTTAAATGAATAAACTACCATTTCGCACTTCTGTGAATGAATAGCATCCAGTTGTGTGGAGCTGGTTCAACTTGGTGGGATCCCTGTCTCTTGGTAACAGCCTCCAGAACAAAGGCATCCAGCCATGAGGTTGTCAACATACAATGCAGAGTACTGAACCTTTTGATTCTCTTATACTTACAACTAGATAGACTTCTTCTTAGAGAATATTCTTTAAAAAAAATATGATTTGTGAGCAGGTCTGAAATCTTTTATTACAAGAATGAAGATACTGGTGGAACGTGTACAATAACAGAACCCGGTTCTTTAATGGGTAGGGATACTGTCAGGGTTGAACCTTTCAGGTACAACAGATCTACAAATTTAGCTACATCAGCACAGAACTCACAGCATTCAGACCTTTAATAGTTCTGGTGGGTAGATTAACAGTGGCCTTGCTCTTTCAGTAAATGGTCATCTGAGATGCTCTGGTAAACACTGAAGCCATAAAAATGACTTCAAAAGAAGAAGTTGAGCAACAGCATCCTAATCCTTAGAAACAGAAGTGACTTTTTTCAAAACTAAACAAATGTGTGTACCAAATGAATGAACCTATCACGAGTGATATCTATTCAACTTTTGAAACAAAAAAGGCAACTGATATACTGCATGGCCTCCAGACCCCCAAATATATGTGATACCGGTGATGAGTCATATAAAGCACAGTTACGTAAGAACTTATAACAGTAGATCTTCAAGAGGGGCTCTTGCAGCAGGCAACACATTAAGGACTTAGCCACCAGGTGCTAGAACCACACAGAAAACTTCTAGCTGGCAGTCATTAGTGGGGGACTGCCCCCTGACGTCAGCCCACCCCGATGTCCGCCTATGGTATAAAAGAGCCCCCCAGTCTAACCTCAGTTCTCCTGCTGTCCCAAGCAGTGTAGGAACTGACCCCATTCAGCTGGGAGGATGAAACAAAGACAGCAGAAGGTGTTCAGGAGAGGAGGCCTTAAAGGGCAGCTACTCCAAGGCCCGCTCTACGCCTAGAGGCAATGTCCAGACTGCAATGCCAAATGAAAGTGTGGACAGAACTCCAAGTGGCAGCTTTACAATTGTCAGCAGTGGACACATTCCTGAAGGAGGCAGCAGAAGCAGCCATGCCTCTGGTAGAATGACCTTTAACCGATCCCGGCAAAGGCTTGTCATATTAGCAGTAGCAGTAAACAATGCAGTTAACTAACCACTTAGACAAACACTGTTTGGAAATGGGAGCCTCTTCTCTCCTAGGGGCAAATGAAACAAACTGATCAGATTTTCTGGTAGGATGGGCATGATCCAAATAGTAACAAAGCACACTGTGAACATTCAAAGTATGAAGGATGGCCTCCCCTAGATTTGTATACTCAGGGAAATAAACCAATAGGTGGATGGATTGATTCAGGGTAAACTCAGACACCATCTTCGGAAGAAACTTAGGACTGTCTGCAAAGACACCCTGTCTCTGTGGAAAACTAAATAAGGCTATTTACACATCAGAGCCTGAAGTCCAGAAATTCTCAGAGCAGAAGTAATGGCAACTAAAAACAACACTTTCCACGACAGCGTAGCTTGCAACTTGTAGCAGGCTCAAAGGGAGGCAAAGTAAGCTTCTCAAAAGAAAAATAAAAGGTCCCAAGGTGAGACAGGGTCCCTAATGGGAGGCTTCAAGTGAAGTATACCCCAAAAGAAAGTGCGGGAAGCGTCCAGTTGGGCAAGATTTTTGCCATCAATAGGTGCATGGTATGCAGAAATGGCGGAAAGGTGCACCTTAAGTGAGGAATAACCCAGGCCTGAGTCCGGAAGGGGAAGGAGGTACTCCAGAATTATGTTCACTAGGCAGGTGAAGGGATACAAGGGTCAAGCGGTTGCCCAACTAGAGAACTGCTTCCACTTCATGGCATAAGTGACTGTAGTGGAAGGCTTCCTGGCTGCCACTAAGACATCTGCCACCCGGGAAGAGACTCCGAAGCAGGGGACGGCTAAGTCTGAAGGAGCCATGCATGAAGAATAAAGTATTTGAGGTCCAGGTGGACCAGGGTACCCTGCTCCTGGGAGAGCAGATCGCAGCACACGGGCAGGGGGATCGGAGATTCCACTGTCAGTTGCTGTAGAAGTAGAAACCATATCTGGCGCGGCAAGTAGGGAGCTATCAGAATCATCTCTGCTCCCTCTGTCTTTAGCTTGAGGAGAACTTCTGCAGAAGTGGAAAGGGAGAGAAGGTATACATAAACCTCCTCGTCCAGGAGAGGGACAATGCATTGTGCCAGAAAACACCAGGCCCTGGATCTAGTGAGCAGAAATTGGGCAGTTCTACATTGAATGGGAATGCAAAGAGGTCCAGCCTGGGATGGCCCCATCTATCGAAGAGGTCTTCAGCCACTGAGAGGAGAAGATCTCAGTCATGAGCCTCGGACCGTGATCTGCTTAAGCTGTTGGCCAAGATGTTTCGGGCGCCTGGAACATATACGGCTGTCAGTTCTAGGTTGTGCTCTATGGCCCAGAACAAGACTCTGATGGCCTTTCTGCAGAGGGGGAAAGAGTGAGTCTCCCACACTTGTTTATGTAGAAGACTACTGACATAGTGTCCACCTGAATCAGAAGAGGGCCAGGGAGCAGGTTCGTCTGAAAGGCCTGCAGAGCATAAAGGATCACTCGCATCTCCAAAACATTAATGTGGCGATGCTGCTCCTGTAATGACCAAGTTCCCTGGGTCTGATGATCACCCAGATGGACTCCCCAGCCATCACTCGATGCATCCATTGTGAGAATTTGGCGAGGCAATTCTGCTCAAAAGTGAACCCCTTGGAGAGGTTGGAGGAGTTCTGCCACCAATCCAGGGTCTTCTGCACAAGGTTGGAGACTAACACCAGCTGCTCCAAATCATCTGTGCGCTGGTCCCATTGGATCCAAAGATTCCACTGAGACACTTTCATGTGCAGGAGTGCCAGAGGAACTGTCACAATGGCCGCTGGCATGTGCCCCAGCAATCTCAGAAATGACTTGGTTAGAATCGGGCGAGATAAGGAAACCACTCAAGCCTACACTTGTAAATGTTCCGCCCTGTCTGGAGGCAGGACGACCTTTCCCTGAGCAGTGTCCAAGACTGCTTCTATGCACTGTAGGCTTTGGCTGGCCAAGAGAAAGATTTGGTTAGGTTGAGGGTTATCCCCACATCCTGGAAGAGGTTGAAAGTAGCTTGTAAGGTTCAGATCAGTTGATCCCTGGAGGGAGCTGTCAGCAGCCAGTTGTCCAGGAAAGGGAAAACATAATGACCTTGTCTTCTGAGGGCCATGGCCACTACTGCAAGGCATTTGGTAAAGACTTGGGGAGCCAAGGACAGGCAGAAGGGCAAGGCTTGAAACTGGAAATGGTTTCCTTGAAAGCAAAAGCGAAGGAGCCTTCTGCGGGGTTGAAAGACTAGGATGTGCAGATAAGCATCCTGCATGTCCAGTGAGCAGAGCCAATCTCCCTGATGAAAAAGAGGGAGAAGGCTGTGAACAGTGGCCATCCTGAAATGCTTGTATTCTATGAATAGATTCAGGTAGCTGAGATCAAGGATGGGACGTAAGTCGTCTGTTCTCTTTGGAACTAGTAAGAAATGAGAACAGAATCCCTTCATTCTTTGAGCTCTGGGATGGGTTCTTTGGCTTGTTTTTGCAGGACTGCCTGAATCTCCTCATGGATGAGGGAGATGTGGGCCTGAAGGTAATGGGAGTGTGTGTGGGGGGGTTATGGTGGGATCTCCTGAAACTCTAGAGTATGCCCCCTTTCCACAAGCTGGAGAACCCATTGGTCTGAGGTTATCCTGCACCATCTGTCTAGGTATAATGAAAAGTGACCCCACCCACCTCCCCCAAATTCTTCACTGGGTCAGGGGGTTGGCCAAGGAGTCATGTGGAGGTACTGGGGAGGGGCAGAAAGGCTAAAGAGGCTCTAGAGGCTGTTGGAGCTGAGCTTACTGTCACCTGAGAGGTGGCCTTATGCTTGAATGCACTTCTGGTCTGCTGACCCTTGGATTGCTGTCTGGTGGATTGGCGAAAGGACTGATGCTGGTTGGCCTTAGGTTGAGAGCGATACATATACTGTACTGATCTCAAGGCTTTGCCCGACTCCTGCAGGTGAGTTATAATGTTCTGGGTATCCTTGCCAAAGAGAACAGGGCCCCTGAATGGTGCATCTAGGATTTTGGTTTGCACATCTGGAGCAAAACCAGAGACCCTAAGCCAAGAATATCAGTGAATGCAAACACCTGTAGCCGCTGCCCTACCTGCTGAGTCAGCTGAGTCGTAAGAGGCTCTGAGGACATGGTTGCCCAAATCAGAGCCAGACTTAAAGATCTGAACCAGCTCTGCCTTTCCTAGGACTTCAGGAAAGCACTGTACTACCTCCAGAGCCTTGCCCCACAGGACATTCTGGTATTGGACCATGTGGTTGAGAAAATTCAGAGAATGGACCATCAAGGTGGTTGAGGCATAGACCTTCTTGCCAGATTGGTCCAACTGCCTGGAATCTTTCTCTGGAGGCTGAGTACTAAGATGCCTGGGCTTCTTTGTATGGTTATGGTCATGGGTGGCATGATTGACCACTGAGTCGGCTTCTGGGTGCTCCCCATAAAAGGGCTTGTCCCTGGGGGCATGGTAAAGGTGGTCAGCATTTTTGGCCATAGCTGGAGTAGAGAAGGAATGTTTCCAAGCAGTTTTGTGAACATCTGTGAAAGAGTCAGTAAGAGGAGGGTCCACAGTGGGAAGATATCTGCGCCTCAATTGGAGGCATAGATATCTTTCACCATCCGCTCCTGCTTTTTCATCTCAGAAATGTCACCAGGATAAAGCCCCTTGTTCCACCTCTGGACCTCCCCACTTTGATACATGCCTTAGTTACATCAAGGCTTGACTACTGTAATGCACTCTACCTTGGGGTCATGGGAGGATCTCTCTGCAGACTGCAGCTAGTGCAGAATGCAGCTGTCTGGTTACTTACTGGGCAGCCAAAATTTTGCCACATTACACTGGTGTTGCATGAGCTGCACCAGCTGCCGGTCAAATGGAGGATCCTCTTTAAGGTGGGTCTTCTCGGCCTATAAGGTCCTACATGGTCAGGGCCCTGGCTATCTGTTAGACTTTCTTGCACCTGCTCTCTCAGTTCACCCCCTCTGTTCCTCCTGTGGAGACCCCCTGGCTATTCCCAGGACAAGGTTGAAACTGGCTGGCAACAGGGCCTTTAGTGTCGCCGCCCCTGTCCTGTGGAATTTGCTTCCTCTTGGGTTTAAGGGGGCCCCTCATTCTGGAGGTATTCAAGGCCCACCTTAAGGCCCTCCTATTCGTCCAGGCCTTTTTGGATTAAGATGTTAATTTATAGATTTGCTTATAAGCAGCTGGTAATTTGATATTTAGTTTATTATTTATGGGAACTGTTTTCTATGAGGAGTTATTTATTTATATGCTTATATTTATTTTTTTGTTTTTTATTGATTTGTTTTTGAATATGAGTTTACTTATTGGTATGGCACCCAGAGCCTTCAGGATTGGGCATCTTTTAAATAAATGTTGCCTTGCCCTGCCTTTTTACAGAGAAATATTGCCAGGTGATGGCACTCAGTGTCCAATTCCTCCATCTCCCAACCCATGAGAGACTGGATGTGCCTCATGACATTCAAGAATGTGGGATTATCCGCGGCAGACCTTGGTGTCTCTTTGAGTTCCTGTGAGTCTGAAGGCAGTTGTGAGTCTTCGGATTCATTCAAGTATGAGGAAGAGGAATGTCTGTCTCACTCATCCAAGTCTGGGGCTGGCATCGGCAAGTGAAGGTGCTTATGCCGGTGTGTGTCATCCCCTGGGGACTGGGGATGGCTGGTGCCAGCCCAGTCTGGAACCAGAGAAGGCCACCTAGGAGGTGGAGAATGAGGTCTCCTAGGAGTGTCACTGGTCTTGTCAGGGTTATCGGAAGGCCCCTTAGGTGAAGGAGTGGGAAGGGTCCACGGGGCCTCCTTTGCCTTGAAGAACTCACACCAAGCAGCAAATAGAGCCTGGTAATCTGTGGGTGGATTCTGTGGTAGAGTGGGAGAGGGTGGTGCTGGGTGTTAAGAGTGGGGTGCCCCAGCGTCGGTCCCTGTGGAGTTGGAAACCAAGGCATCAGTCCTTGAGGGGCCAGATTACCTGGCATTAGTCCTTGGGGTGAAACATTATCTGGTGTTGGTCTGGAGGGAGTTGTTAGATCGGGCTTCAGTCCCTCTGGCATTGGCTGTGGAGTGGCCAAAGGGTCAGCCGGCACTGGTAGAGGTGCAGGTGATGACGGTTGAGGTGTCGCCATGGTCTACTTTGGAGTAGCCAGTACCAATCGGACAGGTGTGGGATGACACCAGTCTGGTGAATCATCTGGCACTGACCTCAAAGGGAAGGCCTGTCTGGGGGAGCTAGCTCCCAAGCGGGGCAGAGGCGTCATTCTCACAGGGGAGGTGAGCGTATATCCCTGGCATGACTTAGTGGCGTCGGACCTGGAATGCAGAGCTGACTTAGCCAATGCTAGGACCAGAGGAGCAACAGGCCGAGACCCACCGCTCAATGAGGACCTGGTTGAGCCATCTGGCTGAGAACCCACTGGGAGTAAGGGCCTGAGAGTCAGGGGCTGAGAGGCAAGGGAAGAAGTCCCAAGCCCTGAAGAACCACTGCCCATGGTGATGAGGGTGGGAGAGTTAAACTCTGGAAGCCCAGAAGGAGAGAAGGCTGTCGGTGGAGGGGGGCCTGACCTCCTGCAGAAGGGAGACCCTGAGTCAGTTGACGCTTTATGCAGGGACCGAGAATGGGAAGCTGACTGGGGCCTATCCCTGTGCCTATGCTTCCTACTAGATTTCATCTTCCTGTGGGAAGAGGAAAATGTCAAAGCCCCGGAGGACAAGGAAGAAGAGGTGCTTTTGCCCTGGAGCTCCTTCTCTATCACGACTAGTTTCTGCTGCAGAAGGAAGTTTTGCAGGGTCTTCTGACAGTGTCTCCTTGTGGCCTGGTTGAAATCCTGTCAATGCTAGCAGGCATCTGTGTAGTGGTCAGGCCCTAGGCAGAGCAGGCAAGAAGAGTGGCTATCCTTGGAGGGAAGCTGCTTGCCACAAGCACACTTTGCTCACCACCACTCTAAAGAAGAGGATGGTGAAGAAGACATGCAAGGAAGAGCGAAAAGAAAAGGTTTTGGTGAAAAAATGATAAAGCACAGGTTAATCACTAAGAAAATAGTGGTTGGCTGAAGCAGGCATCCATGGAGTTTGGACTTGCATGGGTCAACGGTGGGAAAATAACTGAGGTTGGACTGGGGACTGCCCCTTTTACACAACAGGTGGACATTAGGGTGGGCCGAAGTCAGGGGTTGGTCCCCCACTAATGACTGCTAGCTAGAAGTTTTTTGTGTGGTCCTAGCACCTGGCAGCTAAGTCCTTACTCTGTTGACTGCTTTAAGAGCCCCCTCGAAATGAGATCTAAAGGCACTAGTGATATCTGCTGACAGGAGTGAGCTAACAGTGAGAACAGTGGAGGAGTCAAACCATACAAAAGCAAGGGTCCTGGATTTCATATGGGTCGACTTTGCAAAAATGGGGGAATGTCTCAAGGAAGCCGTGGCAGGGGAAAAAGAAGGGGGGAAGGTACAGAAACAATTGGCTAACCTTAGGGGAGCTATAGCAGAGGAAACAAGCCTTTGTATTAGGCAACTAAGCAAAACAAAGAGAAGGAAAAAAACATCATGGTTCTCAAAGGTTGTGGCTGGGAAGGTAAGAGAGAAAAGGCTAGTTTTCAGGAGGTACAAGGAAACACAGAGGGGGGAAGACAGGGAACTGTATCTGGAAAAGCAGAGGGCGGCTGAGAAAGCAGTCAGGAGTGCAAAGGTGCAAACGGAGGAAAAAACAGCTACCGCAATTAAGAAAGGAGAAAAGACCTTTTTCAGATACATTAGTGAAAGAAAGAAAGAAAGAAAGAAAGAAAGAAAGAAAGAAAGAAAGAAAGAAAGAAAGAAAGAAAGAAAGAGGACCAGGAGTGGGATTGTGAGATTAAAATGGAAGGGAGGGTGTGTGTGGAGGGGGACCTAGAAAAAGCAACATCCTGAACAAATATACATGTTCACTATTCACAGAAGAAGGGGAAGAAGAAGGACCACTATTGGGCAATATGGGCACCAATACAAGAGAGGAGGATACCAGCCCGTTTATGGAGAAAAGAGTCCTAAAGGAACTTGAGAATCTAAAAAAGGACAAGGCTATGGGGCTGGATAGTATACATCCCAGAATATTAAAAGAACTTAGAGAGGTGTTGGCAGCACCACTAACAGCCCTATTGAGCAAATCAATAAATACAGGGGTAGCTCCAAGGGACTGGAGGAGGGCAAATGTAGTCCCTCTCCACAAAAGTGGGAACAGGGAGGAGGCTGGCATTTACAGGCCAGTCAGCCTGACCTCGGTGGTGAGGAAATTAATGGAGTCACTGCTAAAGGAAAGGACTGTGATATTTCTTGAATCCAGCAGAGCACAGGATCCAAGGCAGCATGGATTCACAGCGGGAAGGTCTTGCCAAACACATTTGATAGATTTCTTTGACTGGGTGGCCAAGGAAGTAAATCAGGGAGGGGCAGTGGATGTGGTCTACCTAAATTTCAGCAAGGCCTTCGACACCGTCCCACATAAGAGGTTCATAAATAAGTTGGGCAGCCTGGGAGTGGGCCCCAAGGTGATAAACTGGGTCAGAAACTGGTTGAGTGACAGGACACAGAGGGTGGTGGTAAATGGCATTTAATCCAAGGAGAGGGGAGTGACCAGCGGAGTGCCACAGGGATCCGTGCTGAGGCCAGTCCTCTTTAATGTTTTCATAAGCAACATTGTAGAGGGGCTGGAGGGGAAGGTATGCTTCTTTGCAGATGACACTAAGATCTGCAGCAGGTCGACACTCTGGGGGGGGGGGAGAGAAAAGACCTGAACATGCTTGAGGAGTGGTCAAAAGTGTGGCAGCTAAGATTCAATGCACAGAAGTGCAAAATCATGCATTTGTTCCACAGAAATCCAAGAGAGGAGTACAAGATGGGGGAGATGTACTGACAGCTATCAGTCAAGAAAGGGACCTGGGGATAATAACATCTGATCATCTAAAGGTAACCAAACACCATTTATCATGAAACTGCCCCCCCCAGACTGCTATTTCTCTCCCCTCTATCCCCATTCCCAGTGATCTAAGCTTCCCTATTCTGTCTTATCCCCCTTCCCATACCCCTGCTCCTATGCTACCACCCCCCCCCATCATGACATAGCCTTTGCCTGGCTGCATTGTTATTCTGTATTCTCCTTAAGTTTGCACTTTATTTTGTCTATCATGCACTGTTCACGTTACCTGTTTTTTGCAACTTACTATGTAACTGTCTTCTACCTGATGTGGAACCTTAGAAAAAGAGCCTCTGGCTCAGATGTATTGTAATCCAAGAAATAAGTAAGTAAATAAATAAATAAATATATACAATGTGAGAAGGCTGTGGGGAGAGCCAGTGAGATGCTAGGGTGCATACGGAGAGGTATCACCATTAGAAAAAAGGAGGTGGTTATGCCACTGTACAGATCACTAGTGAGACCTCATCGGCAGTACTGTGTCCAGTTCTGGAGGCTGCATCTCTGGAAGGACATAGACAAAATAGAGGCAGTACAGAGAAGGCCAACAAAAATAGTGCAAGGACTGCACCAAAAATCATATAAGGAAAGACTAGAGGACCACAATATGCATTCCCTTGAGGACAGGAGAGAGAGAGGGATATAATAGAGACATTAAAGTACCTCGGGGTATAAACAAGGTACAGGAGGGTGGCATCTTTCAGAAAAGGTGTACAAGAAGAAGGGGAAACAATATGAGGCTGGGGGTAGGCTTAGGGGCAATGTGAGGAAGTACTTTTTCATAGAAAGAGTAGTAGATACTTGGAACAGCCTCCCTGAGGAGGTGGTGGTGGCATAAATGGTAGGGGAATTCAAGAATGCATGGGATAGACATAAGAGTACTCTCACAATAGGGCAGAGAGGGTAACCCACAGATAAACTAGGGTCTGAGATATTGCATTAGGTAGGGAAAAGGAGCAGACTAGGTGGAGCCACATGGTCCTTGTCTGCCATCACCTTCTATGTTTCTCTGTTAACTTTATCCATATAGTATGAAGAGTTTATTACCAGCATTTAAATCTAATGTAATTTGTTGACTTTTTTTGCAATTACCATGAGCTTTGACATACAATATTTACTTTGTAAAGAATATTAAGCAAAACATTAATATGCCAAGTTAACTAGGCTTTAAAAAAATTATTTCATGTTGACAGGAAAACAATAAAAAAACACAAGGCAAATAAAAATATATGTGAAAACCATATACTTTAATCAGTCTATCAGGAAACAATACCTCAATTGATTTTATAGAATACATGTTATTACTGATCCATAATTCACAATGCAGTGGATCATATAGAATGTATTGCTCCAATCAACGGCAAATTAATATCAATATCATTACAGTACCAAGCAACATAGCAAGAGGCAGTTTTAATTATACTTTGTCAAGGAATACAAGATTATGTGCTATCATCAACAATATCAACATCTCCCCAGTGCATCAGTTATTTCAAAAACATCCCCATGAGTGCAGTCTGTTGTGCTTTGCTCTTATTTTATAGGTATTCTTGCTGATTGCTCTCAGGTTTTAAAGTTATTGCTTTACATTGAGGAAACATTTGAACAGAAATGTATTGCATTGCATACTTTAATTTATGACGCATATTTTGGCAAGTCAAGAACGTTTGGTTTTTCTTTCCCTTCACATTTGAGCTTCTGAGAAACCACCTCAAGAGGTAGCCCAACAAAATAAGTAATTGGATGACTCCCGTAACCCTGCTCTATTCCCTCTTGAATTTTGCTTTGTAAACCTTTAAACCACTGTGATGATGTAGGTCACTATCTGTTGCAAGACAGAATACACAACAATTTGAGCACATGTACGTATGTAAATACTGTACATAAATACAGTGTGTATACAGTATATACATACAGTACGCGCATTGATTTTATACTGTAGCTAACCATAAAAGGTTAGTGTACAAGGAAGAACAAACAATATTTCCAAATGGGAATAATCTGTGGCATTGACAGCATCATCAAATGGTTCAAAGTTTTAAAAGCATTGCACAATGAAGCTACAGTAGCTACTTTCCAAGTGAACCAACTATATTCAGACACTGCATTGCCTTTCCGCTTACATATGTCTACAAATATTGGGCTAGATTTTCAAAGTCCCTGGAATTGCTGCAGCTGTGGGGAAAAAATGGTGCAAGTGGGTCTCCAGTTGTGGAGCCACAGTTTCTCCCACAGCTGTGGTATTCTCAGTGTTGGAGCAGGTTTAGCACCAGCTCCATAATTCACATCAGCTTGCAGCTGTTTACTTGGTGCAGCTGCACCAAAATGTTACACCTCGTGGGACCAGGCGTAACATCCCCCGCAGCTGCGCCAGTTGAAAATACGAAACTCAGCAGGTGTGGAGGTTTTGTCCTGGTGCTGGGGTTGTGGTGTGGGACTTAGTTCCCATGTCTTAAAAATCTCGCCCGTTATCTTAAACATATTGTTTGGTCTAAATCCACTGTATTTTCACCATAAATCTTCTAGATGCTTCTGCAATACTGTCTACTGAAAATCCAGCTGAAGGAGTTTAAGACTGGAGCAGTCACAAGTGTTCTGCCTGTGGCCACACCTCCTCCTAGATCTGTTGCAAGGATTTGGCTACCCTAAGCCAGCAGCTACTGCCCTCCTTAAAAGCTGGACAGTATATGAATGCATTACTGCATCAAACTCCCATCTCAGCCTAACATAATTAGTTTTTTAGTTTAGTTTTGGTTTTTTTTTCTTTTGGTAACCGGGTAATTACAAGGACCTTTCTCAGTGTGACCCAGTTCTATATATCTCACCTCTGAAGTTGGCAGTTTACTACCAAGGAGGTTTCAAGTGTTCCAAAAAAGGCTTTATTCTAGTTCTAGGTCACTGAAGAAAGGAAAGTTTGGATTTTGTACCGAAGTACCATATTACAATGGATTAAAATCATATGCATTATCACCGTACCGTCTCACATATTTCAACCTTCATACTTCAGTCAGTGCAAGTCCAAAAAGAAACCTACTATTGAAAATTAAGGCACTTCATTCTGAATGCAGTATACCTTTCTGCCACTTGCAATATATTATTAGCATATTACTGAGAAAAAGTCATATCAGTCTGGCTCAAATATCATATCGGTTTTCTATAAACCACCTAGGCACAATATAATACAAATAGAACTATTAGAATTGCATAGGTCTACACTGAAGAAGATAATGCACTGAAACTACGTTCACAACATTTCTGTATATTAAATTTAAGAACATTATTATCCAGAAACAGTTATATGAAGAAATAGCAAGTTACTTTTCACAAGCCAAATTGCTGAGCTAAACATCAATTCTGTTACCTTAAAGGGCATTATAAAGATGTTTTTTTTACTTATCTACACATTATACTATTGTACAAGTATATGCATTTGTCAACAAAAATAAATAGAGAACAATTCTTTGCTACTTAAAGCCTCCTGTTATTAAAGTTGTACTACAATCAGTTAATAATATATTTTAAAATATATTTGAAACAATTTCTGACATTCTAAGATACAAATTATTCCGGTGATTTGCTCAAACTACAAGACCCTGCATTCAAACTTTCTTTCAAGTGTTTACAACCCAAACAATTTCCTGTAAGTATTTAAAAATGTTAAAAACTGTTGAAATGTTCAATACCAGTATTTCCAATATCCACATTATTACAAATGAAATACAAAGATATTTAGAATAAAAAATCTTAAAAACTAAAAACAGGTCATGCAAATCAAAACAGACTGTACAACTGAACTGAAAGAAATTAGCAAAACCATTAATAAATTTACAGCAAAGGATTTTGCCCAGATAATATCAAAACACACTTGCATCCCCGTCTATGCTGCATACCATATTTTACTTTGTCATTACTAAAGAATTATCCATTTTTCTGGCACACCTGTCTGTATTAAATTCAGACTTTATTATTAGGAAGTAAAAATTCACCTGAGAAGCAAATACTGCAACAAAAAAACCTAAAAAGACCTTTACTCAATGATGAAAATATACTGACTTCACTTCCATAAAGTGTTTTGGGTACTTTTAAAAAGTCAGTTAAAAAAAGTCTATAGGAGCAGAATTTTTCATTGAAATTGCCCAAGGTTTTTTAATGTAGCTGTTATTGCATAGACCTAAACTGCTGGTCCTACTGTAACAGTCAATCTGTGTTTTAGCACACATTTCTGGACTCAAAGTGATCAAATAAATTACCCAAGCAATATAACTAAAATCTACTATTCTGTGTGAATTGCAAAGAGCAACTAACTAAATAGGCATCGGGGAAAAGACAAAGAAAATGGGGAACTCTGACCATCCCATCAGTGCAATGCTGGCAACCCAGTTTTTTTGGATTGCAAAGAGCAAATAAATAAATAGGTATTGGCAAAAGACACAGAAGATGGGGAACTCTGACCATCCTATCAGTACAGTGCTGGCAACCAAGGTTTTTGGGCTGAGACAAACTTCTGAGTACTGACAGGAAGGGGAGTGAGCATCTCAGAGGATGCTTCCTTCCTCTAGTGAGGAAGGAGTGACTGCATGTTCTGCAGCATCATCATGCAGTGGTGCAGCTAAAAGCGCAATACAGGAAGGAGAATACTGAGTGGTACTTTGGTGGCATGCTCTCCATGCATGCACCTTAGAGCCCTTGCCATTGTTTTTTCGTTGGGGAAAGGAAGCATAGCAAGGAAAAACATGCCAGTCTGGCAAGAAAGTACTCCAGTGCCTCATGCAGCTGCCTACAATATTTCACCTGAAGGGTATCTTGAAGGGTTGATGCTCTGATGGCTCCACAATAGGGAAATGTTATGGGGGAAAGGAAATCCCAGTAAGTGGTATCTGGACTGGGAGGTTGCCAGTCACAGTCAGATGGGTACAAAGCTGTCAACTGGCAGCATAAATAATAAATATGAAATAATGATAAATTATCTTCATGAACTATCTATCTAACTTTCTAGATATCTATCTAGATAATATATAGATATTCTGTTTTAAAGACTATTCATTAAAATCCTAGAAAAGAAAGAAAAAAATTATAACGTGTTCTGGCCTACACTGGCAGCCATCCCCATACATAGAAATAGCACACCATAGCTTTTGCTATCACAATATCTATAGCAGATGCTATCACTTGCAAAGCATTAACTTCCATTGCAATGACAGCATTCACTATCACACTGTGGCGTGCTATAATGAGCACTTCCACTGTATATACCATTTATGACAGTGTAGTACATTTTAAGGGCCCGTTTACTAAGTCTCCCCAACATGTTGCATGCTGCAGAGTTGTCCATGCAGTCACACAAAACAGCCAGATGTGCCTTTGGACTTTGCGGCTCTTGCAGTTCAGACTAGATGCTTACAACATCCTTATGTGCATAGAGGGGGTGTGGCTAACATATTTTGCATTTTAAGAAGCTTTATAAAGGCCCCCAAAAGCCCAATAGGACACATGGCGTACATACAACTTAGTGCCTGCTAGGGGATCAGATGTTAGCATTATGCATCTCCATCAAAAGAAGCAGGGAAACTAACTATAAAACAAGCATTTGTCAATGCCGAATGTTTGCTTGCTGGCATTGGCACTGGTAGTGTAGGAGTTACAGAGCTGCATACTAGGAATGGCAGTGAAGTACTGAACTGAAGCCAAGTCCGTAACCACCCTGCAGATAGTGACAGGCATTGGGGTGTGCCTTTGGGTCATCAGGCATAACGGCCATGCCATTTCACCACACCCTATCCTGCAGACACTGACAAGTGTCACAGTGTTCCTTGGGGTCTTTGGCCCTTATGCGCACACCATTCCATTAGGAAATATGATGAGATGGGTATGGTATAGGAGAATGGGGTGAACTTTGGGGCCAAAGAGTCCAAGCACACCTCGCTGCTTCTTACTGGCTGCAGGGTGTGGGTGGGGGTGGAATGGTATGAGCATTGCAGGCAACAATCCCAAGTCACAGCCCTGATGCCTGTCATTCTGTACAGGGTGGGGCGTTGTGGTCGCAAACTCTAACGCCTCAGGCATTCGTTGGTATTTTCACTCCAAATTTTCAACATGCTTTTTTTGTGACCCCCGCCTCATGAACAGTGGCAATATCAGTTTGTTAGCCGAAAGCTGCTTTTGCACAGTGACTACGGCATTTGGCACCACAGGTGCAAAAACGCATTCTGAACAGGATGTGAAAAATGACAGCGGTACTGTTCATGGGGAGGTGTAAAAAATGGCAATGTTGAAAATCTGCTGTGAAAATATTAAAAAAACTGGTGAAGTCACGAGCATGTGTAGAAACTGTGCAATGCACACCCGTAATGTAACTAGTTTGGGGATTTTTTTTACAGCAGATTGTTAACACAGACATTTGGGGATCTCCGATCATGAACAGTGTCACTGTGATTTTCTTTATCTGTCCTGAACAATGATTTCCCACAGTGACCACAGATTTCTGTGCTGAAAGTGTGAAAACGCATTTTGGCCATGTTGTGAAAAATGACAGCTGTACTGTTCATAAGGAAGTGTGGAAAAATGCCACTGGTGAAAATCTGGACTGAAAATATTACAAATTCATGAATTGACAGGGGTGCGTGGAAACTGTGTAATGCTCACTCATAACACAGTCATTTTATGTAGTTTTGTCACCAAATTTTCAACATAGCCATTTTAAGACCTCTGCTCATAACCGGTGTCACTGTGATTTCTTAATCTGTCCCAAACATTGCTTTCGCACACCGACTGCACCACGGGAGATCAGAGGGCTGTGGGTTCAGTTCCCACATCTGGCACTTGGGTTAGTATCCCAGTATCGACACTGTAATGCAGCATGAGAGGGTGCTGCATTTCTGAGGTGCCGCCTTCGGATGAGACGTTAAACCGAGGTCCCATCTGCTTGGATTGGTGGTAGTTCAGGTGGATGTTAAAGATCCCATGGCACTTATCGAAGAGTAGGGAATTTCCGTGTCCTGGCCAAATTCCCCTCATTCACTAAAAATACCACCAACAGCTTAATCTGGTTCACGGTCAGTTGGCATTCATCTGTATCCCCCTCCCCCGGGTTGTGCCTGAAAATAGGCAGGATTTGTCTAGTGCACTTACCCAGTCAACAAAAGCTAAATAAAATAAATAAATAACTGTGCGCTACATGTGCGGAAACACATTTTGGGCGAGATGTGAAAAATGGCAGCTATACTGCTCATAAGGAAGTGTGGTAAAATGGCAATGTTGAAAATCTGGCATGCAAATATTACAAATTCGCAAACTTGCCAGCGTGCATATGAACTGCACAATGTGCGCTCCTAAAACAGTCATTTTTGGGAATTTTTTCACCAAATTTTCAACATAACCATTTTAACACCTCTGCTCATGACCAGTGTCACTGTGATTTTCTTAATCTGTCCCAAACATTGATTGCGCATACCGACTGCGCCATTGTGCGCCACATGCACAGAAACACATTTTGGGTGACGTGAAAAATGACAGCTGTACTACTCATAAGGAGGTATGGCAAAATGGCAATGTAGAAAATCCAAAGTGTGAATATTAAAAATTTGTGAACTTACGAGCATGCGTACGAACTGCGCAACGCATGTTAGTAAACAGTCATTTTAGAATGCCACAAATTTCAACATATTCTTGAGAGCCCATCATGAACTGGCACTGTCATTTGTTAATTGGTCCCAAAAGGTGATTCCATGCAGTGACCACGAAATCACCCTTCAGGCCCCATTAATGCCATGACAGTGACAGAATTCATGAGGAGGGGCCCCAAAAACCCCGCGTTGAAAATTTGTTGCAAGATTTCCAAAAAATGCCTGAGATATGCATCAAAGTTGAAAAAAACCTATCTATTACATTATACAGCTTACCAGCATTTCCTGAGTTCGCAGTCGGCTTTGAAGAGTGCAGACGTGTTCCCGGTCCACCGAAGATCATTGCACCGGAGTCCGGAGGTAAGTATGGAGTAAGGGGGGGCAAGGTGCGCAGCGGGTGGATGTGGGTGGGGAGGGAGCCAATGAGACTGCGAGGGACCATTTTTTTCTTTCAGGGACTTTTTTTTTTAAAGAAGGATGATGCGGGACGTTTGCCACACTGGGGTGGGCTCCCAGCATGGCATCAGGAAGGTGGCTTGGGGGGGCTGGAGCCAATGGGGGATTGGGCACCCGCGTTGGCCATAACAGTTTCTGCCACACTGGGGTGGGCTCCCAGCATGACACCTGGAAATGTTTTGGGGGGCCTGGAGATGTGGAGCCAATGGGGGATTTGGCACCCCCCGTCAGCCATTATATTGTTTGCCATGCTGGGGTGGGCTCCCAGCATGGCACGAAGCTTGTTTTTCAGGGGAGCCTGGAGCCGATGGGGATTGGGCACCCGCCCGACCACAGTGTGTGCATCGGGGGAGTGCACAGGAGGATGCAAAATGCAGTGCTTGCGATCCTGCATGTGTGGGGAGGGGGAGAGCTCTGCTTACTGAAGCGGAGCTCTCCCTTTCAACTGTATGCCACTGCATCCAGAACCTCAGATGATGGCACTAAGTTTCTTGCACATGCGTGCAAGAAAACATAATGACAGAAGCTAATATACAGTAGGATGCCCTTTCTTGGGCTTTGACCAGCATATTAAGCAAAATAACAATACCAGGGACAAGGTTTGGCACAAAGACAGACATCAAGCCTGAGGTCAGATTTTTTTTTTGTGGGGCTTGAAAGCCACAAGCCCTCTGAAAATATAATAATGTCTAACTGGTGGCATTTTCACATTTTCTGTCAAAGTGTTGCAACTGCAGCACTTAGAGCAACAACTGCAGCACTTTATAGCCAACAGACCTACATTTGTCTAACAAATTTGGACTATTGGACAGTTGCTCTGTCCAGACCAATAAATTGTGACTTCTGCTGCAAACTGTAAAAATTATTTCTGAGAATTCTGCAAACTACAGCATGAATGGAAACAGCCTTTGGAAGAATCTTGAGGCCTTGGCTAGAACTGGAACATCCAGTCATTACTTTCCAGATCCCTTACCCCTAGCATCTCCAACTTCTCAGGCTTTCCATTTTCATGTTTGTAGGGGCTGAAGTGTTTACTGAATGTAGTGTGGAACAAGGTACAGAGGAAAGTTAGAACAATTTCAGCTTGCTCTGTATGAACGACTCAAAGGAATGTCCTTCACAGTAAACAGGCCCATAGATGGAGTGTGCATAGTAGTCCAAATTAAGCTTGAAAAGAAAAGCCCTGCAGCTTAAAGGAGGCATCCTTGGTTACAAATATGGTGCAAAGACTCTGCAATTTCAAGTATGTGTTTTGCTTAAATTGTTCGAATTTCCAATATAAGATTAATTTAATGTGACTAGAGATAGCCATCTGTATGTTATTTTGTTGTAGTGCTTGAACAAAGTGGATAGTTTAACTTTAAAAAGTAGCAAACATAACTGTGTAATGTGTGAAGATGGATTGATAGCATTCTGCTATAAAATAATAAGGAATCAGAAGAAGCAAATGGTTAAATTATTTAGAGTGCATTCCTTGGGATGCATTATGGATTTGAAAAAGCACAAATCTATACATCTAAATCTACATTAAACAAAAACGAAAGAAACCACATCAAAGTTTTTTTTTTTTTCAAACTTGCTCTTCTTAGCCATCAACTTGCACTTCTTATCCATGAACTATGACATCCAAATACTGGGCCACTGTTGTAACAAAAAGTGAAGAAAAGTAACAAAAGAAACTGAAAATGCAAATATTTAATACAGTTTTAAAAGCAGTCCATGAGTTTGTTGCCAGATATGCTGACGGTCAGCTGCTAACAGCCATGATCGGTATCTTCCATGCTCATGCTGCTCCTTCGGCTGCTGGTTTTAGAAGCTCCAGGTGATATTGACGAAAGAAGTGGGTCAGTCACACCAACTGGGGAAAGTGTATCATCCATTAATATGTCTTCCATTTTACTTCCAATTTTTGTAGGAACACCATAGGCACCAGTGGACTCACACATATGACCTAAGTTATCACTGAAGGTGATAGTTCCATCAGTAAGATCTAGGGTTGTAGTACAGGAAAGATCTGAGTGCTGTTGTAAGACATTCTGAGGGCAGTTTTCTAGTACAGGTTCCTGTTTGATGGCTCGTGATATGACATCTGGAGAGCAAAGACCAGTAGATGGGGCAATGGAAAGTCCATGTGCTCGGGCTTGCATCTCGAGCTCCTAAAAACATAAAACATAGTTAAAAAAATGTATGTAAAGGCTATTTAATCCATGATAGCTGACATAATACAATCCTATTTATTTTCTCAAGTACGTGTTCAACAGTATGTGGAAGGAAATAATATTTCTGTTCATAAAAAGTAGGCTGAAAGAATATTTAATACAGTAAATAGAAACAATAGACAAAGGGGGTTTAAGTTCCAACGCAGCTGCACTCAGAAAGCACAGCTTAAATAATAACGCAATTTTATGCAAACTACTGAAAATCATGTAAACTGTAACAAAAAATACGAGGGCCTTTAAAAAAGAGCGTTACAGTGGTGATCGCACAAAAGTATACTGTTACCATGCACTGCACATAATTGCGCGGTAGTGGTGTACATGTTATTCAATGGGTACCGCACTTATGTGGTAGCAGTATACTGTGCTACCAGTATACTTTTGCATGATCACCAATGTACAAAATTCTGCAATGACTGGGAGGCCGCAGACACAAGAGGAGCACGCATATGGGTCTCCATCCACCCATTTTGAAAATCATGCCCCCCAACTACCATATACAGTAAGTGAAAGAAATTAGAACTTGCCATTTCTATTTGATTTCTTTTGTTTTTATAGTTCTGATCACTACTTTTTATCTACTGACAAGTTAAACTGTACTGTTTTGTGAGCATATTCTTTTATTAATACAGTAACCCCTCGTTATAGCGAACCCCACTATTGCGAATGCTCAACTGTAACGAATGGAGTGCATGGCTCCCACACTTACAGATGTTTTCTGCTTGCTATTTACACTTGTCTTTTTTTTTTTTAAATGGCTGGCTTTAACAGCATTCACCGGTAACCCGTCTGTTATGGTGACACCTTCCCCATGCAACCCACTCACGGCGACCGACAGGTAGGGCGACCGGATGAGGGGGTGGGAGAACTAGGTGACAGGATGTCACTATATGCGTCTTGAGGGTGGGAATGAGCATGGGCTGGGAGGGGTGGAAAGGCTTAGGAGTGGTGCTGCAGTTGCCGGTTGAGCTATGTCATGGTCTTGGGATTGGTTAATGGCTGGGGTGGCTGAGGTACCAAGTTCGGGTCCGGTGCTGGTGTGATTTTATGCATGGCCGAACCTTTTATTTTACTACTTTCACCCCCAACATCACCCCCTGGAGTTGAGAATCCTTAAGTGGGGGTGTGGGTGGTCACTGCCCCCCCACAGAAAGTAGTAAAAATATGTCCTGGTGCCACTGTGCTGATGCACCGGGGTTGTCAGAAAGCCAAAAATGTGTTCGGCACTCTGACTGAGCGATAACGGTGATTGTCTTTAGGCGTTTGCCGTTATCAAAAGACCCGCATTCACCAGGTTCACTAGTGCTTCCTTGCAGTTTAATCTAACATTACAGTACTGTACTCCCCAATTTGCCCCCAATTACTGTATCACCAATTACCCCCTAATGAACACCACTTTATAAGCTGCTGCCACCAGCCGATTCACATCCTAACAACAAACATGAAGTGTTCAGGGTACTCCATTGCAACCAAACTGTCGGTGCTGGACTGACTCAAAAATGGAGAGTCTGGCTAAATTGTAGCAAGAAACTGGCTACTTCAGATCCACAATCTGCACTTGAAGGAAGTGGGAGCAGGTGCTCTGGGAGTTTGCCAGTGAATGCAATGAGATGGATGTTCTCCAGAGAAAAAAAAATGCGGCGGCCAGACGAGGATGAGGTGGACAAGGCAACCCAGCTGTGGTTCACACAGCAGAGGATCAGTTAGGTGCCTATCTCTGGGCCCATAGTTTAACAAACGGCTGAGCATTTTGCCAAGCATATACAGTACATGAGCCAGAATCAAAGTTTAAGTCATCATCAGGATGGTTGTGGCACTTCCAGCACTGTCATGGCATTTGTCGGGTGTGCATTACCAGAGAACAGTGCTCTCGCAATGATGCTGCTGCAGTGGAGTTCCTTCCAAAGCTTAAGGAAATCACTGACCATGTCGTGCACACTCCTGAACAAGTGTATAATGCCAATAAAACTGTCTTATTTTGGAGGTGTCTCCCAGACGTGACACTAGCTGGACGTAATGAGGACAACGCTAGCAAAGGGTTTAAAGACAGGGTGACTCTCCTATTCTGCTGCAACATTATGGGCACATATAACATCACTCTATTAATGATTAGCAAATTTGCCAGGCCCAGATGTTTCCACCACACAAACATTGCTTCCTTACCCATAAATTATTACCATAGCCATAACGCCTGGATGACCTGTGTCATTTTTTTAAACTGTTTTTTTTTTCTGAATTTGTTCCTTCAGTGCGGTTACACCTTTGCAAAAATAAGTTGCCTGTAAAAGCATTGCTCCTTCTAGAGCAATGTCCTGCACACCTCAGAAAGACAGAACTATGTTCTAGGAATGGGAAAATTAAAACCTTGTTCTTCACAAAAAGCACCACCTCCCGCATACAATCCCTCAATGGGGGAATCATAGCAACTTTTAAAAAGAACTACAGGAAGTGCTTAATTTCTGACTTTGTTGCCACAGAAGGGTCTCTTGTCACAGACTTTCTGAAAAAACTTCCCTGAAGGATGTTGCGCTTCAGTGCAGGGAGCCATGGGGCAATGTGTCAGTGGCAACAATTTCCCACTGCTGGATCGCTACTTTGGGGCCATCCTTTGGTGATTCGTTACAGGAGGGTGAAGCAGTGGAGAATGATGCTGATGCAGATGACACCAATGAAACTGCAGGCTTAGCACAGCAATTGAACCTACTGCCAAGTGATAAATCAACAGATGACAATATTAATGAATGGTTGTGCAGGGATGATGGAGCGCTTGCACATGACCAGATGACAGACGTTGACATCCTCTCTGCTATCACGAGCACTAACTCACAATCGACAGAGCAGGAAGGGAAGTCAGAATCCGAATCAGAGGATGAGGAGGAGGAGAGTGTGCCTGTTCCAAGCTATCAAGAGGCAATAGCTGGATTAGAAACATAGTTGTGATGGCTGCAGTCACATGATGTAAACCCATGAATGTAATGCAAATTCGGAATTCAACTTCTTATGCCCGGGACCTTGCAATAAGATGCAGCACCACGCAGTGCAAGATAACTGCCTTCTTTCAGGCTCCTGCTGCTGGCAGTAAACTGTGAGTACTATACTGGGCTTATGTATTGACTGAAGCACTGCACTGCTGAGTGCGAAGATAAAATGTTTTCTTTCTTGTTCTGGTTTTGCTCTTTTTTTTTAAACTGCCAATTAATTATGAATAAAGTTTTGAGTGATATTAAGTTGTTATTAAGTTGTTATTTAGGGATTACTTTATGTTACTTTGGTCACTACAGCTAGTGGAGGGGTAAACTGTGTGGAAGTCTATAGATGACATTGAACCTCAATATAATGAATGTCCTACTAAAATGAACACTGGTTATGGCTCCCAAAATGTTCGTTGTAACGAGGGGTTACTGTATATCTCATCAGTGTAACATATGTCCCCTCTACTTGGCAGACACACCTCCATCCATTGCTGGGACTTAAACTGGTGATCCCGAGTCCCGAATGCAGAAACTATAACCATTTATTTCAAGTCCAAAGTATAAATTCTAAGGCACTCAATAATCTCTGGCCTGCATTTTTTCCCCACCTTTTAATTTTCACCTTTCTTTGGTCTGTTCTTTATTGGCCCTTTGACTACATATATTCCTCTGCCTGATACAGTATCTTCTTGATGAACAGTTCATCAAATTGACATGTTGTACATGTATTTTTTTTTCTCTTTTACTGACTGGGTACTATTTTGCTACCATGTAGCAGCAGAACACCTCTGACTACAAACTATGAACTGTGGTGTCAGTGCACCCCTCTGGGATGCAGTACTTTAGTGAATGTGTAGTTTAAAGCTGGGCACCAACACATGAATCAGACTGTTCAGCTAAAGGGAAATTACCATTAGCAGGAGGTTAATAATAATAATATTTTTATTTTTAAGGCATCTTTCAGAAAACCAAGATGCCATACAGATTAAAACCAAACAAAATCAGAATAAAAATAATCATTAAAATCAGACAGCACCATAAATATTATTACACAGAATAATCAATCACCATAAGCCTGGTGCCACAGATGAGTCTTTAAGGCAGATTTAAAGCCCTCCACAGTCGTGCACTCCTGTAACCGGCGAGGTAGAGAATTCCATAGTTAAAGTGCTCCTTTGACTGTCCTACTTGCTATCCCATAGACCACTACTAGATGGCTATGTTGTAAATGACTACTAATCAGAGATTCAACTACTAGATGGCACTGCTCTGCACAGCCTGCTTTTCTCATGTACCTCTTCCTTTTTTTAAAGGGAGAAACATTGTATGTTTTCTTCACTGCAGTTATATTGGTCCCCTCTCCATTTCACCAGATGACTCTCCATCCTATGCTGGGAATCAAACCAGAAACCCTGAGTCCCAAAGGCAGAAGCTCTAACCATGCAGTTAAATGGCCACTGTCAGCTTTTGTTTGAACTTTCAGTCCCCATTTCAAAAACGTATCTGCAGCCATCTATGAATTTTAATATGTGGTCCCAAATTTTCATAAAACAGACATTCTTGAAGTTCTGATAAAATTAGCTATGTTAGATAACCCATCCTTATCCAGGGCTACCTGATGCTGCCGGACGTTTACAGAAAATTGATACTGAAGTGCTGGTAAACTTGTGCATGGACGAGTTTTGACATTTTCAAGTAATATCAAGTAAAAAACATTTTGGGGGATAGTAGACAGTGAGTTGAACATTGTAATGTAACTCCCATTTAAAAACTAGCAGTGTACTGTACAGTAACCCAGGTAAATGACTGTTTTGGTGCACGCCAGGAGTTGAGGTTTTATTTTTCAAACTGTTATTGATTGATTTGTTTTTGATAACCAGGTAAGATACACTAGGCATAAATACTTCTCTTTTCAGGCACAGCCTGGTAGAGTTTCAATAGCTGTCATGAGCAAAAAAAAAAAAAAAACTACAGAAAACACTTACCAAATCACAAGTAACAAATGGGAACAGACAACAAGGCTTTACAGTTCAGCAGAATTTACACTAACATTTAGAATCAAATAGTGCAAAGAGACAGTATGAAACAAATGTCGATAAAAAACTACAATGCACAATACAAGTGAGATAAACAGAATACCGTTTACTGGGTTACACTGCTTATTTTTTAACAGGACTTACATTACAATACTCAATTCACTGCCTACTATCCAAAAAAATATTTACTTGATATGGCTTGAAAAGTTCCAAACTTGGGGTCATGGCAGACAAAGGGCTTTAAAATGACAAGCAGTGCACAGCTGCAGTCAAGAAAGCTGGGAAGAACACTGAGGTGTGTTAAAAGGGTCTGGACAGCAGAGCAGTGGGAATTAATTCTATCACTTTACAAGGCTCTGGTCGGGCCTCATCTGGAGCACCGTGCAGTTCTGGGGTCCCCAATGCAAAAAGGACACTGATGTAGTGGGTGCAATGCATGGCTAACAAAATGAACAATGGTATGAAGAACAAAGCCTCTGAGGGGAGACTGGAGGCTCTTAACATGATCATCCCAGAATAAAAAAGAGGCTGAGATGGGACATGATCACAATTTTTTCCATACCAAAAGATAGTAATAAGGTTCAACAGACAGACATTTTTGATCTGGTGTGCTCCAGCACAATGTGGGCACATGCCCCTAAGGTCAAAGGTGGTATATGTTAGGAGACCCTTGTTTTCCCCAGATGGTGGTGACTCTATAGAACAGCCTACCAGTAAAAAGAGTGGACCAGATTTTCAAAGCCCCATGACTGGCACAAGGTGGTTGCGTCAAATAGATGTGATGCAACTTGCACCTTGTATCATATTTTGTGGCACTTCTGATTCAGAAATGTGGTCTGCATCAGAATCGGGACCTGCTGAGGCCAACTGGCATTGCACTCCCTTTGTGTCTACAAGCAGGGTGCACCATGCCACAAGGGGGCCTTGCATCATGGCGGGGCTGCAACATCCTCTTTTCTGGGATGCCAGAAGCCCTGCCATGGGCACTGCAAGGGGCTGGAGTTAGACCACTAAAAAGGTGGTCTAAGCCCCTTGCGCCACTGTGGCTGCCATGGAGATATTTCTCTTGGGGGCCTTGATGGGCATGTAGGGAGTTGGCATGGGCAGGGGATGGCACAGATGCCTTTGGAGAAGGGATGAGTGAGCATCTGATGGCAGTAGCACCCGTTGGGGGTGCCAGTTTGTGCACAGGACTTAATCAGACAGGGAACAGCATTTTTGGTGGGATTATGGAGACTCATGGTGCCATAGCCCTATGTGGGCACGGCCATGGTGGCTGCTGCCTGGGCTGTGCCCATGTAGGGCCATGGCACTGTCTTTTTCCATACCTCCCAAATGCCATTCAGTGTCTGTCACAGTCCTGAGCACAAATTGACACCCTGACAGGTGCTACTGCCATCAGATGCTCACCCATCCCTTTCCCAGAGAAATCTGTGCCACTTCCTGCCCATGCCGACCGCGGACTCCACTTTCTGCCCTGTGTGTGTGACCCCCACCCTGACCATCCTAGCACCTCCATAGTTACAGTGGAGAGGGCAGCCAGAACCCTGTGGCATTACACACAGGTGTGCCATTTTCTTTGCTGCACGCCTGCAGGTGTGCCACATCCTGGAGTTCTGGTGCAGGGACCCTGTTGTACCTGAATATGGCACAGGATCCCTGATGCAGCCGGGATGCCCTGAGGTTCTAGGTCACTGCAACTTGTGGCGATCTAGCAGCCCCTTTGGAAATATAGCACAGTGGACATAAAGACAGTATAGACCTTCAAGGTGAGACTGGACACATTATTGCTTACCAGTGGAACCGCAGCTTACACTGGGCAGTAGTGTAGGTGAGAAATCTTTATAAATTAGTACAAGTTTGCACAGCATACTTGCTTGTCCCTGCTTAATAAGCAGGGTGCAGACTTGTTAGATCTACAGTCCCTTTCGGACTTTAATTACTATGTTACTATGTCGTACTTGCTATCCCATAGATCACCACTAAATGATTGTATCACACTTCACTATTATCCACAGTTTTCACTATGGTCATGTGACACAATGTTGGCATTACTCTGATTTCAGCATGGTAAAATACTGACACAATAATGCTTTGATAGATAGTACTGAAATTAGGGTAATACCCACACTCCTTTGCATGATTGTTCAAACCTGGAGGAACACAACACCACACAATCCCCAAGGTTTCAAGGACTTTTCTCTATTTTTTAATGTCCCTACTTTTCTGGTTTGTCTAGCTATCTCTATTCTTTGCAAAAAAAACTGTGTTAATGCAGAAGTTAGGGTTCAACGTAATGCAACAAAACTAGGGAAATGTGGTGTTAGGTTTTCTATCATTAATTCCCCACCTCCACCCTTCAAGCAGCAGTTTTGGGTTGTCGGAGTCTTGGGGCGCTTTTACACACAGTTGTCTGTTATGAATGATCGTTACCTGTGTGGAGCTGTTGCAGTCTGTGTCATTCTGTGCTCCGATTTACACTCAGCTCCTATTTCAGAAAATCTCCCTCTCCATTGTGTCTTTTTTTATTCTGGCATCCCAATGGGGTTTCCAGGCAGTGTGTGATCCATTGATTTCCTTAGCAGGTTAACGGAATGTCCTGATTACACTGCAGGGTGAACCAGCACACATCAGGGCAAACTATGGCAAGAAGAGAATTCGATTCGGTCGAACATTCACTGTGGTAGTGGAAGAGATCCACTTTACACACAAACGAAGGTAATGTTACACTAGTTCTGTAATGGTCATTCTGTTACAAACGCCGGTGTGTAAAAGCACCTTTGGTGAATCAGTGGTGGGGTCTTCCTTGGAGTTGTCAACCCTAAAGTTCACTCCTCCCCAAGTCCATAGCCTCCTGTCTGAAGCAAAAGGCATAGCTTCAAGCCAGTGCCTCATAGTGATACACTCTTTAAAGGTAGAGCAGTATGTCTCACCACATTTTGCCAACACAGTCTGTTATATGAAAAAGACAACTGTGCAACTTGCAGCACCGAAACTGACATGCTTCAGTACAGAACTATATATTTATTCAGCCAGTGACACACAGGTGGGAAACTCAACATTTCACTTCCCCCAATGGAAGCTTTGTCAAGAGTAAGTGGTTTGAGTCCCTGTCTCCCTCTTTATAGCATGATTTATCACAATTGTGAAAGGAGATACTCAAGCGGACTGACCACTCCACTGCATTGTTAAAGTGATACAAACCAATACAAAGTCATCCAAAAAACATGCAGATGTGCAACATACAAACTACATTACAATTAGACTTAAAAAAGCAGCACATCAAATCTACTAACTCACTTCTTTAATACATAATTGAAAGATTTCTACTCGTTCTGTTCTATTTTATACGTTTTCCTTTTCTTTTTCATTGATGACCTTGTTTGCTCAGGGGATGGGGTAGGCATTAGGGTGGACAACCCCAAGGAAGATCAGTTGAACCCTAACTGGGGCATTAACACTGTTTTTGCAAATAATTCCTTTCTTTATGAGACAGTGGAATTGTATACTTATTCATGCAGGCCTCTTCAGGAGATGCAGATGCAGATGCCCAGGACCCAGGGCCCAGGGAAGACTCCGTCAGCCTACAGAAGTGCAGCGACAGATGTCAAGAATTCATGAAGCTGTCTGGTGGGCTGCAGAGAGGGCCGTGCACTTCCATGTGGCCGCAGATACAGATGCACAGGGCAAAGAGTCCTTCTCTCAGCCAATGCACAGGGTCCTCTGCCACCCACAGGTGCAGAGGTGCAAAGTTCTATGCCAAGAGAAGAGCTGGTCTTTGCTATATGGTACCTGGGCTCATGTGGAATACTCTGCACCATTCTTTCCCTGGCTGGGGGATGGTGTCACATAACAGTGCCATACCCCCTGCCTCATTCCATCCAGCTGGCTCACTAAGCTTGTCCCCAAACTAAGCCCACTGGCATGGATTCACAAAACACTACCTGCTGGGGTAAAGTTTGGCACAACACAAAACATTTCTTAATAATTCTTTTTTTTTAATTTTGTCCCCAAATTTCCAAGATAGTTGTTTTATGACTCCCTTTATAAATGTGATATGTGTCATTTAGAGTATATTGACCAAAACATCACTTCACACCACAGGTGCAAAAACAAGTCTCATCCAGGATTTAAAAACAACGCCTGTCATGTTTATGAGGTGGTGTGAAAAAATGTCTATATTCAAAGTTTGGAGTAAAGACATTGAAAATTAGCGAAGTTACGAGTGCATGTTGAAATATTTCGATGTTCACTCATAACTTTGTCACTTAAGCATATTTTTACACCAAATTTTCAACACAACCTTCTTCTTACCCCACCTCATAAACCTGGTAGGTAAAAATTTTCAAATCTCCACTGAAATGTCTGGGCCTTCTAAGGCATGTTTACACAGCCACGTTGCTGTCTCTATACATGCGCTCCATGCTCGCAGCGATCCATAGTTAATACGCATGGCATGTTTACACAGCCACCTGTTGACACCACCACCATTGGTGACATGCCATGTTCAGGATTCTGGGGGGCCTGATTTGCCCCTAGTGACATTGCCTGGGATGTGCCACTGCCTCCGATGACTTCCACTGGCTGCCATGGCTCCCTGCATACAGTAAGTGTTAGCATCAGCAAACCCTTTGTCCCAATCATGGACTATTTAAAAATGTTCTTAGCTGCATTGTTTTAGCTTACAGGAGGTGCTCGATTCTGGTCATCATAGCATTACATGTTTTTGAGCAACTTGTCAATTCCTACCATGACATAGAGGATAATGTATGGGTCATGATCGGTAACCAACTTGTTAACTGTTGAGAGGTTGCCATGGGGATCGTGTAAACCTTGAGAATGAAGCTCGAGGTTTATGTTGCCATTGCAACCTTGAGACAGTTAAACAAGTCGGTTGCCAAAAGGGACCCATACATTATCTTTTATAATGCATGGGCTCCATAAAGACCGAAAAAAAGAAACAGGTACCTTAACTGAAACTAGTTTATGCCACCGTGAATCAAGTTCTCACCGCTACGGCAGTTTCAGGGAGGCACTCGCTTCCTGTACCACACATGTGCAGATCAATCCTAGTTGTTATACCATCGATGTGATGTACCATTGACGGATTAACAACATTGTGATGTCACATCGATGGTATAACAACCCTGGTAAAAGATTTTGGCAGATAACAATGTTCTACCATACATTATGGTAATTTACTGTACTACCATCTTCTTTGCAGCCAGCTGTTTCTTCATGAAGCAAGTAAGTTAGTTTGTGGGCAGATGAGTAGACTTGCCTACTGCTCTGCACTGTTCAGGAGGCATAACTGTTAAACGGTCCTGCCGGCCTCTGTGTTGTGCAGTACTTTCTGTTTCTGGCCCAGCAAATGGTGGGAGAACATAGCATGGTGGGAAATAGAGTGAATCCGCCACTGTAAGCGTTCAAATGTGTCCACACGGCCGCAAAATATGTTCACGGTGGATCGCCATCCCACTCAGTAGTCGGATTAAAAAACTGTGGTACAGCACAGAAAGGACGCTATGGTGAGTGCCCATATGACCAGCTTTGCAGTGCTTCAACCAATGCGCAAGGGTTAGGGTGCTGGAAAAAAGCTGACTGTGTAAACAAGCCTCTTGTCTCTGCCTCCTTGGTTTGTGTGGGTTGCTGTGTCTGTGTGTTTGTGTCAGTAGCTTAGTTTTTGTGGACTTTCATGTTTTTCTGCTTGGAGTAACTACACCATTCTTGCACAAGACATCTGTGAAACTCTCCTTGACTGAATTTCTTTAAAACGTCACTATCAGGTATCAGCATTTTCATCATAAATCAACTTTCTGGAAGCCATCCCTAGCAAAACAAAGTCCAGCAACTAAGCTTGACAAGCTCTAAGATGCTGTGTCCCATACTGAGTCCACATTTTCATCTGCCCTGCTCCTAAATGAACTGTAGTTGTCTCTGAGGGCAACCATTTTGGAGAACAAAGGGAAGATACTGACAAAGGGTTTTCACATCCTGTATATGCTCCAGGCCACAGTTCCATCACCTTCAGGAATTTATCACATTCAATGTCTTTGGTCTACAATGAAAACAGTTTACTGGGCCTCAGCAGTTTACCATTTCTTCTGGATTTGACTGTTTTTTGATCATTTGACTTTTGAGGCTTGATTCTCAAAACTTGGCACTAGCCGAACCAATGGTGGCTTGCACCAACTGCCGGTGTGGCAAGGATCCTGCACCTGATTATTTATTTATTTATTTATTTATTTATTTATTTATGTATGTATATCTTTGGTTACCGGGTAAGTGCACTGATCCAAGGGACCGTTTTCAGGCATGACCGGGCCATAAAAGAAGACAAGGAAACAAAAGTACAATCAAGGAACAATAAGGATACAAGAACACCGAAAACAGCTGATTGCAATACAGAATACTGATATGCAAAACAGTAGAATCAACTGATTACAACATAGAAAATTTGAAAGCAGATATACAGGGAAAGGCTGACAAAATTTCTGCTAGGCTTACAGACTGAAACAGAAAATGCAACACCTAGTCCTAACCCCCCCTCCCCGGTATGACATATCTTCAGGAAACGCGGAAGGATGGAGGAAAGAAGAGAGGACAGGGCCAAGACAGCAAGATAAGTTGGAAAACCCCACCAGGAGTCATGTAAGTGTGGTGGTAGTTTAACTGTGAGTGAGATGAGGTGCTATTCAGGTGGGCAGGAGCAGCGAGTACTATCCTAGTCATCAGCCAGGATTTAAAGAGGGATTTGAATGCTGTGTGAGTGCTTTATGAGTGGCGTGGCACAAGGATCCTGTTCCACAGAGAGGAGGCTGTGACTGATAAGGCTTTCTCTCCCATGTTAGTGGAGACCCAAGGTACCTCAAGTGGTGAAACAGTGGTCGAGCGCAGTCTCCTTGGTGGTGTTCTGACCTTGAGTAAGGAAGAGAGAGGGGACACATTACTGCCCCTGATGGTGCTGTCCACCATGCAGCCGAGAGCATAGTAAAAGCGACTTTGGAGGGATAGCTAGCCTAGGGTACTATAGAGGGTGCAGAGATGAGTTGAGAAAGGTGCAGAGAGAGCTAAGTGACAAGTACTATTATAGGTGGACATGAGCATGCTTTTGAGAGCAGAGGATGCATGAGCATAGATGGGGGAGCAGTAGTCAATGATAGGAAGTAGGATACCCTGAACTATTACTAAGTGAGCCTCCAGGGTAAGTAAGTTGCGTTGCCGTTAGGCGACCCCTAGTTTTGGACTGACCCTGCAAACCACATTGTTGATGTGGTTGGAGAAGGTTAGTGCAGGGTTGAGTGCTACCCCCAGGCATTTGAACGAGGGAACATCATCAAGGACCATTCCCTCAGAGGACAGTATTCGGAGGGAGGAACCTGAGTTAAGAATTTGGGCAAGGTTAGGTTTAGATGCGAATAGCATGGATTTGTTTTTTTTATCATTGACCAACAACAAGTTTGATGTGAACCAGCTCTGGGTGCTTCCATAGCTCTAGGAAAGGATAGAGGAGACCTGTGTGAGGGTCTTATCACTGTGATAGATAACAAGATCGTCTGCGAACAGAAGCGATTTACATTTGATGCTTTCAGAAGGGAGAGAATTAATGAAAATATAAAAGAGTACTGGACCCAAGATGGAACCCTAAGGGACACCAGTACAGATAGGGAGGGCAGGGGCGATGGCAGAACCTATGCCCACAGATTGGGAATGGCCCAAGACATAACTCCTGAAACAGTCAGAGGTCCCAGAGGAGCAGCCAAGTGCATGCAGCTTGGAGCGAAGGAGTGCATGGTTGACCATGTCGAAGGCCTTAGTAAGGTCCACAAAGATGGCCCCTGTAACTTGCCCTTGATCCATATTGGTGAGGACATGGTCTGCAAAGAGTGCAAGTGCAGAGGTAGTGTAGTGGTTTTCATGTAAGTGATGTTGATGGCTGCACATAAGATTGTTTTTGTTGATAAGTTCCAGCAGCTGGTTGTGGACAATTTTTCTAGGATTTTGCTAAGGTGGGGGAAGATATAGGTAGGTCTGTAATTATCTGCCGAGTGGGGGGCCCCCAGCTTTGAAGATAGATATCACTTTTGCAGATTTCCAAGTATCCGGCATGGAGGAAGTAGACAGTGCCACGTTAAGAATAAAAGTGAAAGCCCTGGAGATAGCAGGGGAGATTGGTTTGAGCAGGATAGGTGAGAGGCCATCAGAACCAGGGCTACCCCGGTTCGGAAGATTTCTTAATAATTTGGTGGTGTCGTAGATGGATATGGCCTTGAAGTGGAAGGGGGGATGCCTTAGGGGGAGGAGGAATGCTGCGAGTTTGCGTTAGTTTCCCGATCGGACGGAATGTGCCTGGTAAGCTTGCTGAGATGGACTGACAGGTCTGTGAAATTTAAGTTAAAAGCTTGGGCTACTTCAATAGGCTCAGACAGGGGGCCGGAAGGTGAGTTAAGTTTTATAATGGGGTTACTGGCATGAGGATTTATCAGGGAGCTACTGGATCCCCAGAATTTCCTGGGATTGCCAAGGCTATCTTTCTGAACCTTAATATAATAGTTACGTTTTAGGGATTTGGCCAGCTGTTTACACTGATTTCTTAGACACCTATACTCATTCCACACAGAAGGTGAGGGGGACGATTTGTGACCGGCCCACTTCTGACTACGTGCTTTCATAAGTGTCAAGAGTTCCTTGGTGATCCATCATGTACACCCTACACTCACTTGGTCTTAAGGGGGAAGTGGCAGTCCTGAATCTCCAGGATGGCATTTGTGAAAAAGGTCACAGCTGTGGTCGCATCGGTTAGGGTCCTGGCAGCAAAGTTCCCCAGCTTGTGGCAACTGTGGCCATGTGCCAAACAGATGGCATATTTGGATGGTGAGCCACAAGCTGCAGGGCAGATGCTCACAGCGCTAGGATGTCTCTGGTGGCTAGCGGCCCCAGCCCTGATTCCCTTTGTATTAGAATTAATCACATCCCTGGTGGTCTAGTGGACTCTTCCAGCCCCGATCCCCTCTGTATTAAAATTAATCACATCCCTGGTGGTCTAGCAGTCCCCCCAGCCCTGATCCCCTTTGTATTAAAATTAAGCACATCCCTGGTGATCTAGTGGACCCCCCAGCCCCAATCACCTTTGTATTAAAATTAATCACATCCCTGCTGGTCTAGTGGGCCCCCCTTACTATCCCTGATCTGCCCCTATAATAAAATATCTGTCCCTGGTGGTGTAGCGGATCCCCCCTTCCTACCCCGATCTGCCCATATAATATAAAAATATCTTTCCCGGTGGTGTAGCAGACCCCACCCCCAGCCTTGATCCTCTTTGTATTACAATTAATCACAACCCTGGTGGTCTAGTGGACCCCCCTCCCTGTCCCTGATCTGCCCATATAATACAATATCTGTCCCTGGTGGCCTAGCAGACCCCCCTCCCTATCCCCAATTTACCCATATAATATAAATAGATCTTTTCCTGGTGGTCTAGTGGATCACCACCCGGCCCCCCCAGCAGTCAGACTGGCATAGCCCTCTGCTCACCATCATGACCGGCAACTGACTGAGCTGTCAAGGAGCACCTACTGTATACAGTACATGCTCATTGATTGACAGCTTGTCAGGGACAAGCACATTGCCATTAGGAAATCCAGGGTTAAATCCTCTCACCACCCCAGGATCCCCTTCGATCTCATCAACTTATGCAAGACTCATAACCAAGCCTGGGCTAGGTGTAAATTATCCCGCTCCTTGTCAGACCTTCTCTCTTACAGAGTGTTTAAGTACTCTTGCACTAAGGCCATTCATACTGCCATGTCCCTCTACTTCAAGGCCAATCTCCATAATAATCTTAATTCCCCAGCCAAATTCTGGAAGATGAATAACTCCCTTTTTGACCCCTCAGTCCAGTCCTCTGCTCCTATCCTCTTGCTTAATGGTTCATCAGTGTCTGACCCTCCCTCTGTTGATGATCACTTCAATGAGTTTTTTACCACTTGTGCTCTCCCCTACCTCCCATCTCATGGTTCCACTCCTCTCGCCCTTCACTCCAGGAGACCCTGTTCACCTTTTCCTTACTCAACCTTTCCAAATCTAGCCTGGATGGCTTGGACTCTAAACTTCTCCATCTGTCAGCTCCTGCCATCATGTCCTCCCTTACTCAACTCCTAAATCTCTCCTTCACCCTTTGCATTGTCCCAGTTTTGGAAGATTGCCAAGATTCCCCCCCTCAACAAAGGGGGTCATCCCTCCACTCATGGTAACTTCTGCCCTATCTCCTTCCTCCCTTCTCTTGCAAAGCTGCAGGAGAAAGTAGTCCGCTCACAGCTTACAGATTTCCTCCACTCCTCCAACCTTCTCTCTACCTTCCAGTCTGGCTTGAACATTCTACCATCTCCTGTTTACTTAGGGTCACTGATTCCATCTTCTCAGCAATGAATCAGGGGAACATCACAGCCTCCATTTTTATTGATCTGGCCAAAGCCTTTGATTTGGTGTCCCACTCACTTCTCCTGGATAACCTAAGCTTTTCCAGCCTCTTAGTCCCCACTGTCGACTGATTCTGTTCCTACCTCTCGGACAGTCAACAGTCGGTACAGGTAGGAGGCGCCATCTCTCTACTCCCTGATCCAGACTGGGTCCCACCAGGCTCCGTTCTGGGCCAAATCCTCTTCTTCATCTCCTTAAGAACCTCCTCTCCACCTGTGCCAACTCACACATTTACATGTATGCAGATGACACAGTTCTCTACACTTCCGGTCCCTTGGCTACATCTCTGGAAGTTTCACTTCAGCAAAACTTTCATAATGTTCTATGCTGGTTCCAGTCCAACCAACTTTGGGTCAACACACACAAAAAAAAACAGTTTCTATGACCTTTCATACCAGCCAGAAGCTGGCCTGGCTCATGCCCCCTCCTTGTCTTCTCCACACTGGATGGCACACTGCTTGAAGCAGTCCCAGCTTTTAAGTAACTCGGTGACTGGTTATATATCGGGCTTGATTTCTCTGCCCACATTGATCCCATCCATGCCAAACTTTGTCCAAACTTGGTGCCCTGTACTGCAGTAAGGACTGTCTTTCTTACCAGGTCCACCAAGAGCTGGTCACCAAAATGGTTCTCCTGGTTTTTGATTCACCACTGCTCCCTTTATTCCTCCCTATCTATCTTCCCACTTTCCTCAGGTCACCAGTTCCACTGTGCTTTCCTCTTCTCTAAATACTGGTTTGGGTCCCTCACCTTATACCAATCCCATCTCCTCTCCTCTACCCATACCCTCTTCTTCCTACTCCCTGCATTCAACAGACCACCGCACATTTTGTCCTCCCCATCCACACTTCTCATTCAGGAAATCTTCTTTTTCATGCCACCTTCCCTCCCTCTGGAGCCAGTTATCCTCCTCCATCCATCTCACCCCCTTTCCTCCACCAGATGCCAGATAAAACCACTCCCCTTCCCCCCCTGCTCCAGCCAACGCTCTTCCTGAACCCTTCCTTCTCCTTGCCTGGCTTTTGACCACCCCTTACCTCTCCTCCCCCTACTTTCACAGTTCTAGCAACCTCATTTAAGTTTATCAACCTGTTTTGACTCCTAATTTCAGCACCAGCTCAGCCTCCCTTCCTTCACTCAGGCACTATGTACTTGTGTTTGACCACTTTGCACAGATGAATTGTATACCTATTCATTCATCCCTCATATGCAGTGCTTTGTTATTTTGTCTGCACTTCACTCAACTTTAGCTCTCTATGTCACCTTCATTGTAATTGTACCTTTCCATTTCCCCTTTTTTCCCTGGTTGCACCTGAAAATGAGACTTAGCTCTGTGTTCCTGTCCCATGTACCAGTTTTGAAATCAATACATAACATGTCACTTCACGTCACAGGTGTGAAAATGCATCTCAGCCAGGATTTGAAAAAATGACAGCTGTAATGCTTATGATGTGGTGTAAAAAACGGCTATGTTGAAAATGTGGAGTCAAAATATCAAAAATTACTGGTTATAAGTGAGTGTAGAAAAATGTCAACATACACTCATAACTTTTTTTTTGTTACATTTGGCCCCCAGGGGCCAGATTTTCAAAGCATGGTGCAAGGCTTGTATAGCACTGTGCCCTGTGCCACAACACTTAGGCTCTGGTAGTGCGCCAAACCCCATTGCTGTAACTGCACCCGATTTTACAATCTTGGGCACATTTGCAACAGTTTTCATGATTCACGGCAGCTTGCACCAAATATCTGACACAAGCTCCATAAAAAAGGCCCCCAGGATTGCCACAAGTTAGACCAGAAAAAGTTAGTCTAACTTTGGCGACTGCTCACAAGATAGAAAATCCTGTTAGATGCATAAGCCCCATACTTTCATATAAATCAAGCGCACCGGGGCTTGCAGTGATCTAAGCCATTAAATCCTTCCCAAAATGTTCAACATAACCATCTTATGACCCAACCGCATGAGCCCAGTAGCTGAAAATTTCCAAATCCCACCAGATAGGTGATTTCGCACTAGAAGTGCAAAAACATGTTTGGCTCGAATTTGGAAAAGTAACAACTGTCATGTTTATGAGGTGGTGTGAAAAAAAAGCTATGTTGAAAATGTGGGGTTAAAATATGGAAAATTACCAATGTTATGATTGAGCATTGACAATTTTCAATGTACTCTCATAACTTTGTTTTTTAATATTTGTATTCCAAATTTTCAACATAGCCTTCTTATGACCACACCTCATGAACAAGCAGTGAGAATTTTGAAATCCCAACTGAAAGGTGATTTTGTGCAGCAACAGCAAAATCGCCTTTTAGGCCAGGTTTGAAAACTTTCACCACCCTTGTTCATTAGGTGGGATTCCAAAATGGCTGTGTTAAAAATTTGGTGTAAAAATATTCAAAAATTATGTTATGAATAAAAGTTCAAACCCCATGGAAATACAGTAACATAGAAATATAGAATTTGATGGCAGATAAGGACCGCTTGGCCCACCCAGTCTGCCCATTTCCCTACCTGATGGATAAGCTGCAGATCCTAGTTAACCAGCAGCCTACTTCTTCCTATCCCAACCCCCTAGAATTGCCTTATGACTGTCCCATGCATGCTTGAATTCCACCACTGTTTTTTGACTCCACAACCTCCTCCGGAAGACCGTTCCATACATCCACAACCCTCTCTGTGAAAAATACTTCTTAAATTACCTCTGAGCCGCCCTCCCTCTATCTTCAAATTGTGCCCCTTGTTCTTGCACACTCTTTTTTTTGAAAGATGCTATCCTCTTGGACTTTGTTGATTCCTTGAAGTACTTGAAAGTTTCTATCATGTCCCCCTCTCCCTCCTTTCCTCGAGCTATACATATTAGCTCCTTAAGTCTGTCTTCATATGTCTTCGGTGCAGACCCTGCACCATTTAGGTGCCCTCCTCTGGACAGCTTCCATCCTGTCTATGTCTTTGCGATTGGGTCTCCAGAACTGCCGAGTACTCAGATGGGGTCTCACCAGCTGTCTGTATAGAGGGATAATAACTTCCTGTTTTCTACTGGTGATGCCTCTCCTATGCATCCCAGTATCCCCCCAGCCCTCCTTGCTGCCCTCTCACATTGCTTGCCCACCTTTAGGTCATCTGATATGACTACCCCCAGGTCTCTTTCCATTTTTGTTGTTGTTAGTATCTCACCCCCCACTGTGTACTCTTCCCCTGGGTTTTTGTTTCCCAGGTGCATTACCTTGCACTTCTTAGCATTGAATCTAAGCTGCCATACATTTGACCATTCCTCTAACCTTGCCAAGTCCCTTCTCACCCTTTCCACCCCACCTTGTGCATCAACTCTGTTACAGATCTTTGTGTCATCTGCAAAGAGACAAACTTTTCCTTCCAGTCCCTCTGCAATGTCGCTTATAAAGACATTGAAGAGGACCGGTCCTAATACTAATAGTCAACCGGACTTACCATATTTTCTCATATCACAGTTGCCCTCCAACAGCAAGGCATGTCTTCAATTGTACAGTGGATCTACATCATGGGACATGTTCAGCTGAGTGACGGTGTGGGTGTGTGAGTGGTGCATGCTGAGTGGGAGGATGGGGTGGTGTAGGTGGTGTGTATGGAGGGGTCAGATCGCTGAAGGACCGTTTTCTTTTTTACAGGTTGAAAAAAACTAAAAAATCAATAAGGGGTAGTTTTCTTAGCTTCAGGGGACTTTCCAACACTGGGGAATGGGCACCCAGTTTTGGGCAACTGTTCGGCAGCACCGGGCGCCAACACGTATATAGTGGGAAGGTAGGCAGGCAACCTGGAGGTGAGGGTGATGAAGAAAAACAGTATCTAAGGTGCACACCCCAGTCTGCTTATTCCACATGAAATTAAACATGGGAAAGGGGAGGAGTGACCTGGAGGTGAGGAGGAAGAAAGAAGTAGTATCCACAGCGGAAAGATTTCTGCTTGTGATGCTGATATCCCAGGTTCGAGAATGGACCCAAGAGTAGAGGCCAGCTGGGGGAGGAGGAAGACTGAGTATCCCTTGAGCTGCTCTCCTCCTTTTGGGGAAGGGAGGATGAGCACTCGGTGCATGACTGACCCTTGGTGGAGGCTGGGGGTCGGCAGCCTCTGATGTCTAGATGGTGTGGGGGGGCATGACAGATGTTGGTGCTTTGGGGCATTCTGTCATTGCACACCACACCCCTGTGGAGTCCTATGTTCCAAAAATCATAGCCACCATGTATAACACCCTGCTCCATTAGCCGCTGTTCATCTGCCATGGCACTCCAATGGTGACCTAGTCCTGTCATCTGTTGGATATGACCCGACTCCATGCCCTGTCCTGGGGGGTAGGCCAGGGAGGCAATGCTGGTAGACAATCTCTGCCGGTAACCTTGTACTGGCTTTATGAGGGTTCATGTCCGCATGATGGCCCTACCCGGGGAGGCAAGCCAGAGGGATTGCTGGAAGATGTAAGTCCCAGGGATGAGGTGGTGGAACCAAGGAGAGCAGGGACTGAGCATTTGGTAGCTCACACAAAAAGCATACTACATAAAACAAATTTAAAAAAAGAAGTGGTACTGGGGCTGGGTACCCCAGTCTGCTAGTAATTTTAATAGCTGGATAGCTAGATAGAAACACAGATAAATAGATAGGTAGATACGGTAGATAGATAGATAGATAGATAGATAGATAGATAGATAGATAGATAGATAGATAGATAGATGGATGGATAGAAAGAAAGAAAGAGAGACAGAGAGAGCAGGGTATCACCAGCTCTCTGCCCTAAATTGACGCAAGCAGAATAACTCCATCTGTGGCTTCACATTTCAAGAAAGTCCTGCTGTTCTCATTCTCAGTACACAGGTGAATGGCTCCTCTTGCTAAGCTGGGCACCTAAGATTTTTGGATACCCAGAAACATTATTTCCAGGGCGATTTTAAAAAACAAAGCTCCAGAATCTAGCTAAACAGGTCCCGTGTACCTAGGTTCAGGTGTTTGCTTTTTGAAAATGCATCATGTTTATGTATTTTCAATGTTTCTTAGTTAAAAAAAAACTAAATGGCGTCCATCACAATTTTCTTCTCATGACAAGTAAATAATTTCTCATGACAAGTAAATCATGATAACAAGCAATCACACCTGGTGTTTTTTTACCAGTTGAGCTTGAGGGTATCCACAAAATTAACTTCCAATCTTCATAATTCTTGAACCATATTTATTTTTCCATGAAACCTTTCGAAATAGCACTACCTCCATACAGACCTCTTCCACCCTGAAATTTAGTTAAAATTTCTACACCATCTAGGCTGGGCATCAAAAAATACATGTTAAGTATAGGTAAAGCAAACACCTTTTTTCTTTTTAGCAATATTCAGAGAAAAATGGGGGCTCCCACAATAAAGTTTGTGCACAATACATCAGAGTATAAAAAATGTATAAGGAAGAACACAGGGTCCCACTAGTGGTCATTACCAACTAAAAAGACTTAGTACTAGCAGTCTCAATTATGTGAACAGGTTTTATGAAACAGTAATAGCCTAGTGTGCAAATAGTTTCCTCAGAAGCTGGTGAACAGGGCTAATCGAGTCCGAGAGAAAACATTTCCAAACCTTTGCTGGTTTTGCAGTCATTGTTTCAAATGTCAAACAAAGCAAAAACACAAACCGGTGTTCCACAATGCCCATCGGACATGTCGTGCTTATGTATCAGCTCATAGTTATCAACTCATAGTCATCATCAGCGCTGCAAAACCAGCAAAGGTTTGGAAATGTTTTCTCTCAGGCTCGATTAGCCCTGTTCACCAGCTTCAGTAGAAGCAATTCGCACACTGGGCCATTACTGTACTGAGTATTCAGCATGCAGCTGCTACACAACCAGGATGTGGCCAGTGTCTCTAGCCCATGTTAGTGACTGCTGCATATTTAATATGTGAGTGAGCTGTTTTTATTCCAATACACATTTAATAAAATCTGTTCATGTAATTCGGACTGCTAGTTCTAAGACTTTTTAGTTGGTGCTGACCTCTACATTATCCTACTGGGACCCTGTGTGTTCTACCTTTTGTTTTGCATTTTTTGGTGTTATGTATCTCGAAAACTGAACAAAATGCCATCATAGAACTTTTCATATCTTGAAATGCTGCCAGCCAGACCATATAGGCCAAATTAAGGGCTATTTCATTGAACGCCACCAAAGTTATTAAGGTACAAAAACTGGGGTTTAACATTAAACAGCCTACTAACTCTAAGTATAGGGGTGTTGTCACACCCCTATTATATATAGTACTGTATGTGTACATATATATATATATATATATATATATATATATATATATATATGTCATACTTGCATGGTAGGACAAGTATAGTTTGTGTTGAGTGAAGTGTTCAATGTTAAACCCCAAAATTTGGCAGCCTTTGACAAAATTGTGCGAAATTTGGCAAATGCAATTTGGTTGTCAAGTTCTTTAGACATGCAAAATTTCTTGATGGCCGCATAAGAGAATTTTGAGATCTAGAAACTTCAAAAATACATAAAAACACCACTTTTTATCTATTTTTGTGCTCTCAGCTACAGCCAAGATGGTATGGAATTTTGTTTACAGACTTTTAGGGTAGAAGAAGCTTGTTCCAAGGGTGTGACTTCTGAAGGTTTTGTGCTAAAATATTTATCAGTTCCAGAGTTATAAGTATTGAAATTTGGCTTCTGAGCATGCTCAGTAGGGTTTTAAGATAACCCTCTGATATGACCCCTGAACTCTTCTTTCACAAACATTTTTAGGTTGCTATTAATTGTGTTTTTGTGTCACGAGAAAATTTTTTAGGTCATGACGGCCTCCATCTTGTTTTTTTTTCTGCCCACAAAAAAAATCTGAAAATACATAAAAGCTTCTTTCACAAGCATTTTTAGGTTGCTATTAATTGTGTTTTTGTGTCACGAGAAAATATTTTAGGTCATGACGGCCTCCATCTTGGTTTTTTTTTTTCTGCCCACAAAAAAATCTGAAAATACATAAAAGCAAGTTATTTAAAAATATGAATATTGGTAACAGGACCTGTTAAGCTTGATTCTTGTATTTTATTTTGCAAGGTACTCCACCTGGGGGCCAGAAACCCAGGCCAAGTGTACATCCTGGGGGGGAAATACTACAAGTCTCAATGGCTGAGAGGGACCTGGGGGTGGTGGTGGATGTCAAGATGAACAACTCTGAGACTTGTAGGAGGGCAGCAGCCAAGGCCAACAGGATGCTGGGATGCATTGCTAGGCGGATCACCTCCAGAAGGAGGGAAGTGATACTCCCTCTGTATAACTGCTTGGTGAGGCCGCACCTGGAGTACTGCGTGCAGTTTTGGAGGCCACACTTAAAGAGGGACATTAACCTCCTGGAGAGGGTCCAGAGGAGGGCAACCAAAATGATTTGGGGCTTGGGGGACAGGACCTATGAGAAGAGGCTCGAAGAGCTAAATATGTACACTTTGGAAGAGAGAAGGGACCGGGGGGACATGATAGAGGTCTTCAGGTACATGAAGAGGGTAAATAGGGGAGGAACAGTGAGGGTGCATCGAAGGAAGGAGGAAGGGGCCACTAGAGGGCATGGGTGGAAGCTGGAGGGGGGAAGATTCAGGGGAGAAAGGAGGAGGTGCTACTTCACTGAGAGGGTGGTAGAGCCATGGAATGCACTACCTAGGGGGCTGGTGGAGGCAGAGACAGTGGAGGGGTTCAAGAGGGGGTGGGACAGGTACAGGGGAAGGGTTCAGGAAGCAAAATCCAATGCAGCAAGAATATCCGGAACTGGGAAGGGAGAAGCCAGAGAAGGCGAGGGGGACAGCAAGGTCAGCACCCGGGGGGGGGCTGACCAAATGAGCAGACACGAAAGACCATTAGGCCTATTCTGCTGGCATTTTAGTATGTTAGTATTTTTCAAAAACAAGCCAGAAATACAGTTTTTGGACTTTTTGGAGTTATTTGGCAATCAGCTTTGTAAGAGGGCTGATTCTTATCTCACACACTGTGAATTCTTGGGTCACACATTTAAATGCAACTGAAGAATTGTATGTGCACACCAAAATGCTTGTTTTTCTTTCAGATTAATTCTTTGGTCACAGATTTAAGTGCAACCAAAGAATTTTTTGTGTGCATCAAAAATGCTTGTTCTTCTGCTGGATTACTTCTTTGGTTGCACATTTAAGTGCGACCAAGAATTTTTTGTGTGAATTAAAAAATAGAACAGTTCTGAGGCCAGATAGAAGTTCTGATATTCAGCTGAAGAATTCTTTGGTCACACACTTAGTGCAAACCAAGACTTTTTGTGCAAACTAAAAAAAAATATTTTTGGTCTGGACAGAGATGTTGTTTGCAGACAAATAATTCTTTTGTTGCAGATTAAGTGCACCCCAATAATTTTTTTCATGGTACCCTACAATTTCTGTTTTTTCAATGGCTGAAGACTTTTATATGTAATGTATGAATTTTTAGGTAGTACATTAGGCACAGTAGTGCAATACCAGTTTACAACATTAAAATGCAATTTTTTTGTATCTCCCATACTTTTAATCATCACTGGGCCATTTTACAATATTTCAGTCCTAAATTTTGAATATACTGTTTACATGACCCTACCTCATGAACAAAATGGTGGAAATTTTCAAATAAAGGTCAAAATGTGATTTTACAGTCTCTCTATGAAATCACATTTCAGGCAGGATTTTAAACATACTAGCAGCCAAGTTCATGATGTAGGGACACAACATTGAAAAATAATTGAAGAAATGTTTGTTGCAGGGCTGGCCTATGGTCCAGCGAGTAATGCGCTGTGATCCATGCTGATGAGCTGAGTTTGGGGGTTAGCTCAATAAGCCAAGGATGGGGGATGGCACTGCTGTGTAGTACCACCCCCAGCATAGAAAGGGATAGTACAGTGTTGGCTACACGAGCAACAGGTAACCGTATAGTAAACAGAAGTCTTCTCTAGGCATAGGGCCAAGAGGATGCTGTGCTTCTGCAGCTAGACAAACTGATGGCCCTGTGCATCTGCATCTGTAGCCACATGAAAGTGCAGTCCCCAGAGGCTCCCATACTTTTGCAATCCCCCAGACAGCCCCACATATTCTTTGCATCCATAACTGCATGGAAGTGCCAGGCCAAAGAACCCTCCACTTCTGCAAACAGACAGACTCTTCCCTTGGTGCAGGGCCCATAGGGCATGTTTGCATCTGAGAACAAAAATATGTAGTTCAGAGTATTTCGATTTGTCTGTGCATATTACCCTATGATGCTTCCTGTCCCATGTGACAGTGATGCATCGGGACCGTTGATTCAGCAATTAATGGTTTAGAGTCAATTTTACAGCAGTAGAGCTGTGATTTCAATTAACTTCTCTTATCCAGTGAGCACTGAAGGCTACATTAACAGTTTAGCAAACACTTGAGTGCTAATTCAGTGGGTTATTCTGCAAGAAAACAGCTGGAGTCTTTACTAATTATAGCACTGATGAGCAGGGGTGATTTGTGTGCTTTTTACGGTTGTGCATAGTTTGAGTAAATGAAAATCTTTAAAAGAAAAAAATTATCCCTGCTGTCTAGGCCTAGACATACACAAAGAAAACAAAAATATTGAATTACAATTTGTTGGTTGAGCACAGAACACCAGGCTTCTATCTGCAGATTACTTCTGCAATACTTTTCCTCACTGAATAAGTGGTTGCAGATGCATCACTGTCACATAAGCCAGGAGGCATTTTACGAAAAAAGAGCAGTAACACATGCTAACATGGAGATCCCCAGAGGCCATAAAATTTGTAGGCAAATTTAGAAAAAATTTCTGTAGCCCGTGACATGCGCAACTGCAAGTGAGCGAACTGCAAAACAGCGACTCAATTGCAGCGCATGTCATGGGGGCTACCAATGCAGTAGGGTGAATGGATGGAGTGGGTTCGTGCATGTAGTGACACATATGTGCACTTGGGGGGTGGGAGTGAGCACGCTCAGTGAGGGGCAGGAGGGGTTTTGAGGGGTGGTGCTGCAGAGGGCTGCCGAGCTGGCCCCATGGTGTGGTGGGTGGGTTTGCAGCTTGGGAGGACAGGGTGCTGGGTTCGGGTCCAGGTGCAGGTACATTTTTGTTGCGCCTGGCCCACATTTTTTTTTTAATGCTTTGCTCCCCCAAACATGCACCCCCCTGGAGTTGAGAATACTTAAGTAGGGGGGTGCAGGAGCAAAGCCCCCCAGGAGGAGGTGCAGGGGGTGCAGCCCCCCCGCATGAAACATTAAAATTGTAAGTCCCCAGCACCATTGTGCTGTGCGCCAAGGAGTCACAGCACCGAAACTGATTTTCAGCGCTGTGACTTCACTGTAACAGTGATCACCATTCGGAGGTCACTGTTATAACATAGAACCAGAATTCCTAAGAGCAAACAAAGGGAAGGACATACCAGGATTACATACACAAATCAAAACACCCTGCACAACATATGTTGTTTTCAAATTTTGACTGCTGTAATCCTTTCAATCTAAAAGATCTATGACATGTACTGGTCAGATCAGGGTCCATATGAGTAAGGGTGGGGAGGCAGTGGCTGTCGGGACAGATGATGCCTTTGTCCACATCTGAAAAGATAATCTATTTTCTATCCTAGGTGGTTATCATCATGCAATAGGATGTTCCAGTATGAGACCAAGGCACCACTGGCAGAGTCAAGAATCATATTCGTGATAACAGACTGCTCCTAGGTCTTAGCATACTACTCTTGGGACAAGGCTTTCTGTAGTTGTTGAAAAGGTAAATGCCTTAAAGGGGGTGTTCTTTCCAGTCATTTCTTTCTGGGATGAGTAAAATTTGTGATAGGGCTATAATAATACATTTGATGTTATTGATTTATTAAAATTGTTTGACTAGGTAAGCACAGAGATAAACAGAAATCTTGCTTACAGATGGAACCTGGGGGAAGGGGGGATTGCAAGGTGCATAACACAATATGCATTACTCAAGTAGGCATAAAAAAGTAGTAGTAGGTAATAATAAAAGAGTACAAGAAATGCTATACAGTATTATACAATATTTTACAATAAAACTGGTACAAAGTTAGCAGAATTGTGAAGTATGTAAAAATGTACAACAAATAATTCAGGATGATCACAAATAAACTGTCATTTGCAGTCACAGTGAGATGGGACTGTTTTGTGGAGGAAACACTGATAGGTAAAAACATTTTAAAGCAGCAGTGCAATGAAATTGGGTGAAAAATGTAGCCCTACTTTTTTCACTATAAAAGATTCCAGGTATCTTACAGTTTTAGTTGGTGGTACAATTTTCTAATTTGACCAAAATTTGAGTATTTTTTAAATGCTGAATTAAATTTTTTCTCAAGAAAAAAGATGGCTGCCACATTTTCCATAGAAATAGCACTGTAGACCTGGAAAGGGTTAGGTTTGAAAAAAAAGACTCATGCTGTGCAGCATAGAGGGCACCAAGACAAGTACATCTGACAGGCATGCAAATATTTTTCTTAATCATAACTAAAAATAGATAAAAAAAATCATGTTTGTTGTACTGCTGCTTTAAAGCCTAAGTTGTTACAAAAGTGTGGTACTCCATAGCAAAATGCAAGATGACCAAACCTCTTTAAGCACCTGAGGATGAAGAATAGGAATTCAAATGGGAAAACAGGTTGTGCCCAGGATCCAGAGAATGGCTAAACAAACTGTTTAGATGACTAGGCATTTTGCTACACCAATATTTCACTCCATAAACTGTAGGGCAAGATGATATGAGTTCCTGTAGTTAAGTCAGGGCCACTACAACCAGCCATAGAAGAAGGGTTATAGTGTAAGAAAGCCTGGAGTGGAGTCATGAAGTACAGATGTTGTTGTTAGGGTAGGGCAGGGTAACCGGCTAAAAACACTGATTATATGCATAAAATTAACAAATGTAACACATTTACAAATATCATATATTGTAGTTGGTTAACAAACCTGTATTCTTAGCAGTAAATGTCTGTTGGCATGCTCTAGTTTCTTCTGGCGATTTTCAAGTTCTTTAGTACGCTGCTGTTCCTTCTGTAGTTTACGAATGTAGTCTACAGAAGCTTTTAAAATAGTTCCCTTATTCCACCGCATGTCTCTGCAAGATGTTTACAAATAAAACTTGAAACATTCTGAAAGCAACCTCATTAATTGAAAATGTTTAATGTGCACTGTAAATACACTCTAGACTGACTCATTTTGCATTGAGTAGCATAAACTGTAATTACATAACTGTGCATTATTCTGCAACAACTGCGCAGCCGCACTTTTTTCCTGTGTTTTTCTCCTTATGTTAATTTTGATCCTATTTTCTTAGTTTGACAACACATTTCAGTGTGTGTATCTTGCCCTAATATATAGACTTCTCTGGTGTTTGAAGGCATTTGGTTTTGCCTTGTGTCCCAAAACGAACCTGAGGTGTGTGTGTATCAAAGTACAACTGCACACTCTGTCATATGTTATTGCTTACAGAATGTATGTCTGAGCCCTCATCTTAATATGTGTGAAGTTTGGAACCTCTGCTTTGCAAAATAGGCAAAACAAGGCAAAGCATTTTTATTTGTATTGTACTCTATCCCATGAGCTTTGGTGCTTCCCAGAGTAAAATACACAAGTAAAACAGACATTAAACATTTAAAACATTTTTACACTATGGAACCAAACCAAAAAATGCTGAGGGAAAGATAAAAACAGTCAGCTGTCTCCAAAGGCTGATGAAATAAGTACTATTTTAGCACCTTTTTAAAATGCCTCCACTGATGGGGAACTCCTGAGAAAATGGCATGGAATTCCAGATATCTGGGGCCACCAATGAGAAAGCCATATCTCTCGAGAGCTTCAACTGCAATCAGAGGATGACAAGAAGCAATACTTTGTGAAGTTGTGAAACCTTGCAAAGTGCAAAGTATCTACTTTGCCTAGCCAAAAAATAAACTATGCACAGTGGCACTATGCCAACGAAGTTGCTGCTGAACTGCTGCTGTACAATACATAGTTTTTGCTGAGTGAAGAAGCACTTGGCTCACAAAGAACTACAGAAAGTGGCTTTTCCTTTTTTCTTTTGCTGAATAAACAAAGAAAAGCACACCTACCTTATTGTTTATATTCACCTACCCAATCTCACCTCACCACTTGGTTTTAAGTCTTATCCACAACACCCATCCCCTGCTAGGCCCCACCTTCTTCATTCCCTTGTGTACCCAGTGAAATCGTAAAATTAATTACTTCCCCTGTCTGCAAAAAGAAGTTCCTCCCACCTCCCCATGCTGTTCCTAAGAACCCTGACTTAAATGTCCCACCCTTCACTACCTTCTTGCCAATAAACTCCCTTCCTCCCCTCCTCAACGTCCTGAAGCCCCCCCCCAGTTTCAAGTGTAAAATTTCTCTAAGAAAAAAACATTCCCACTGGAGTGAGTGTCTTTGCTCTTCTGTGTTTGCAATGGGGAATGAACACTGAGTGGCATCCATGCTAGTAGCAATACCTGACTGTCTGGTTATCAGCCAGGAAGGTTGTCATTTTTTTATTCAGCAAATTTTTATTCACCAAAAAATTAAAAAATACACTGCCAATGGATTTGGTGTGAAGTCAGGGGACTTTGCAAAGCTTTGCAAAGTGTGAAGGTCCTCAAATTCATACCAACATTGCTAACAAATTAAAACTTTGCTGCATTTCTGCTTATGTCCCAGCAGAAAAAGCCACCATATATTTATCCAAATTGAGGATAGCCAATTAGCATATAAGCAACCAATTAACTGCTACCACTATATTAATGTGTTATTAACACTCTAATAAAACATTAGCGCCTAACAAACACACTAAGACCCACCTCATTATAACCTTATTAACAAATGTAACAACTACATTATAAACCTAGCAGCTTCTCAAACTATGGCCCCCACAATACCAACACAGAAGCTCCAAAAAAGAATTTCCTTAACCTAAAAAGCACTACACTAGATCCTTCCACTATCACTCACCATACAGCTCTGCTTCGCTCCACGACTTGCTCCAGTTGCCATGCCGTCTTTGTTGCTTCCTCCTTTATGCTACTTCTCATGCCAGCTCCCAGTGTTTCACTCACAATGCTTCTCATTTCATGAACTCTTGACTGCTGCTCAGGACCACCACTCCTGATCACTCAACCACACAAAATCATTGGTCCTGACCATGCAACAATGCTGAACTGCCACTCCTAAATGCCCAACATAGCCCCGGAAAATGTCACAAGTCCCGAATGTGCAATCACCAGCCAACCTGAAAGACAAGGCATTTTACCACTCCCCCTTTTGTAGGGAAAGAATTAGAATGGATGTGCACACACAAAAATGCTTGTGTCCCTACACTATGTAAAACACATTACACTATGAAAAAAAAACTACTTAAACTACCCACACATATCACAACACTACAGAAAACCCCTACACTATGGAAAAACATTGAACTGAAGGGAAATAAAAAGCAAATTCCAGAACAAACTGCAAATGCCCCAAAGAAAGTCCAAACTTATGTATTATACAAAAATGATGGCAACTCCCCCCATTGTTAATGGAAAATTCTGCCTCGGGGTTGAACAAGCTATAAAGGCCACTTGCCCTATGGGCTCATGGTTTTATGTCTTGTTCAACACCTTGGTGGAATTATTTCCTCATATATCACAACTTTCTATAATTAACTCTCTCTATATCTATAATGCATGGTTGGGCAGGCCCTCGTTCCTTTAGAAAAAGCCATCGTAAATGTACCCATATATGAATGTAGTCAATTAGCAGGTAAACAACCAATTTAACCACTACCACTGCATTAATGTATTAGTAGCTCTTTAGTAACATCTTATACCTAAGAAACACACTATAAACCAGCTTATTACAACTTGATTAACATACATACCATCCACCTTAATAACTCATTGTAACAGCAACCTTCTTAACACATATTTATTTATTAAATGTTGGTAACCAGGTAAGCCCACTGAGACAATTCAGTCCCTTTATCAGAGGCAACCTAGAAAGAGTGATATTCGTACAATACAGAGGCAATTGACATATAAAGGGCAGGATACAATTAGCTCAGATTACAACAAAGTCAAGGCAAATGGGTTACAAAATATATACATATCATATTATACAATAAAACCAGTGGTAATCATAATATAATAGTTGTTGTAATAGCAGCAAGGGCAAGGCAAGGTTTAGTCCTAACACACAGTGAAGGGTAAATTCAGGTAAGTAGGTTAAAGGAAAAATGGTCACAGTTAGGAAGTAGAAGAATGATGTTACACCAGAGGAGAGAAGATCTATAGATTTAGGAAGCAGATGTAAGTTATCGGGAGCGGGTACAAGGAGAGGAGGCAGAATGGTGGAATAGTAAAGAGGATTAAAATTTGATGAAAGAAGAGCAGGAGACGATAGGGTGGGGCAGAGAGTTCCAGGAATAGACAGCAGAGTAGGCGAATGATCTATGGGCCACTGTTAGCCAAGGTTTTGGCAAAACAAACAAGAGTAAAGAGGCAGATCTAAGGGATCGTTGAGGCTGCCAAAGCCGGATGAACTCACTAAGGCATGGAGGAGTGTAATTATGGACAAGCTTGTGCATTAGGCAAAGGGTGGTAAGATGGAGCTTAGATTCATAGGTTAACCAACCCAAGGAAGGGAGGACATCACAGTGGTGATAACGGGCATTGACTCCAAAGGCGAATCTATTCACCCTGTGGTAGGCCTGCTTAAGGCGGGATAGGACTGATGAATTAGCTGCTAGCAGCAGGGGTGTGCAATAGTTAAGAAGGGGAATAAGTGAGGCAGTAGAGATCTTAAGATGAAAAGCACGTGTAAGTAAGCTTAAAGCAAGCCAGGTTTCTGATTTACAGTTTTAGTAAGGAGGGCGACATGTGTTTCAAGAGAAAGTGCTGTATCAAGGGTTATACCCAGATATTTAAAGGACAGAACCATATCAAGGGTATCACCATTTGGAGCAAGGATCAGAAGGGGGGGATTGCTTTGTGAAGAGGAGGGAGGATGGGAGAACAACATACTTTTAGTCTTTTTTGTGTTCAGAACAAGTAGATGTTCAAGAAACCAGTCCTCGAGATCACAAAAATCATGTGCAAGTATGTTGTTAATCCACCCAATGTCAGACAAGGAGCAGTATATAATGGTATTGTCCATGTAGAGATGCACAGAGGCCCCTCCACAGTTGTTAGGTAACTCATTAATGAAGAGGGAGAACAGGAGTGGGCCAAGTATGGAGTCCTGAGGAACTCCATGGGAAACAAGTCAGAGGCTGGAGAGAGAGAGCCAGCCCACTTGACACTTTGGGAGCGGTAAGAAAGATAACTCTGGACCCAGCACAGGGCACTGGTGTCCATACCAATTAGATGTAGCTGACAGAGCAGGAGGCCGAGGTTAACCAAGTCAAATGCTTTTGTCAGATCAACAAAGATGGCCCCAGCAGCAAGGCCTTGGTCCATGGCATGGAACAAATCAGATGTGACTTTGGTTAAGGCAGTAAGCATACTATGATTTTTCCTCAAGCCATGCTGGAATGGTGAGGGTAACTGATGGAGTTCAAGGTATTCCTGGAGTCAGTCGTAAAGAATACACTCCTGGATTTTGACTAGGGGGTAGAAGATTAAGATAGGCCTGTAGTTCTTAATTGCGGTATGCAGGCCACCTTTATGTACAGGAACAACCACAGCAACTTTCCACCTGATCGGGACTGTGTTCGATCGAAAGGACCAATTGAATAGGTCATGGACAGGGCGAGCTAGGGTGGCAGTCCCCAACTTAAGAAATCTAGGTTCTAGAGTATCAAAGCCGGGAGACCCATCAGATTTCAGGTTAGCAAGTAGACGGGTGACTTCTTTGAGGGTGGCAAGTTTCAAGTGAAAGGCTCGACAGGCTCCAAGATTTGCTACAGGGGGATGGTCAGGTGGCAAGGAGGTGACATTGGTGAATTGAGAAGTATAGCTATGAATATCTGTGAAGAATTCATTGAAACCAGAGGCAAAGGAAGGGGGGGTCAGAAAAAACGGTATCCTGGACAGTGATGGAGCAGGGGACTGCAGTGGACTTGTCCTTGATTAGTGAGTTCACCTGTCTCCAGAATTCCTTAGGGTTATAAAGGTGTTCTGTCGGGAGAGACCTATAATACTGACACTTGGCCATATTAATTTTGCTCTAACACTCATTCCTGAGCTGCCTGTAGGCTTGCCAGTCAGCAGGTAGCCCACTGCATTTGTAGTTTCACCAGGCTTTATCTCAAGAAGACATGAGTTTTCTGAACTCCAGGGTTAGCCAAGGGGTTTTTAACCCTCTTGATCTACATTTTTTCAGTGGAGCATGACTATCAATTATTGCTGTGAGGGTAGAGATAAAATAATTAGGCGCTTGATTAATGTCAGGGATAGTGTTAATGGGTCCATAATTGGCTGCATTTAACGATGCAACAAAGTCACAAGGGTCAAAATGGGACATATGTAATACCAGGGACATAGTAGGAGGGGGTCTAGGGAAATGTTTGTGCCAGATACAATAGGTAGGAGAATGATCACTAATTCTGTCAGGCAGGACACCAACATCTTTAATCCTATAAGTGCAATTGGTGATCACCCAATCAAGCAGGTAGTGGTTGCCAGTTTTAGTATTAATTCGAGTTGGATCGTTTATAAGTTGGACCAGACTGCTATCAGCAAGCACAGCACGTGCCTCATCTGATTGGGGGCGCAACCTGTCAATACTGAAGTCACCACAAATCATCAGATCATGACGAGGGAGGTATGTCAGGGAGGTAATGGGGGGGGAGGCTGGCAGTGGCCCCCTTAGGGGGCAGGTAAGCACATTCCACAATTATATTCTTGGTAGAACCAAGGGTCGGCAATAGAAATAAGGATTCCCCCATGAGGGGTCTGGAACTGGGTAAATGAATTTCAGTAGAGATAAGGTCATACCGGACATACAAGAGGACCCCTCCACCCCTTTTACCCACCTTATCCATCCTAAAGCAGTTATAGCCAGATAAAGCTACCTTGTGTTGTCTGATGCTGGGCTTAAGCCAAGATTCAGTGATGCCAAGTATGTCAGGAGCATGTAGTTGGATCCAGGCATCAAGTTCAGCTATTTTGGGGTGAATACTTTGAGAGTTTAAATGGGCAATTTTCAGCCCTTTGGGGGATCTTCTTGTTATATTAGGGGAACAGGGTGTATATGTAGGTCTGGGGTTAAGCTCAATGTCACCGGCCCAAATTAGCAGGATGAGTAGGGAAAGGAAGGTCAATGGTGAGCTGCAAAGTTGCTGTCTCTAGTACTTGGATTGACTAGTAGGAATGCACAATTTTTTTTTAGCCAATGGCCAAGGTAAGCAGTATAGTGATTAGGGAGGCCTGGGAAGTAAAAAGGTACACAGGTATAGTCAAACATAAGGCTAAAAGTGCCAAAGTGGCATCCACACTTGCTGAAAGACACAAAACAACTTCAACTTACCACCCGGCTGCAACCGCTAGCAATATGTTAGCCCTCTTACTAAAATGCCTCCCTCTCATCCTCACCCTGGCACCACTGTCCCACCAACCTAATACCCCCCGGCACACTGGCACCTGATCCTGCTATTGTTCCGGAGCTAGTCCAATCCCACCCTACTCTCACCATGTGCCCCAGTCATCAACACTCTCCCCTCGGTCTTCTGCCTACTACTTCCTCAGGTGCACACTGGAGACTTATCATCCTCACTTTCACAGCCTGGAAACCCTGCACAAACCCTGTGCCCAAAGCACCCCTCCTCCCCACGGCATACTTATCGAAAGCTCACCCTCTACTGTCCCCTGGCCAGGGCTGTGGTTATACTACTACTCCTGACAGGCAATATACATCCGAACCCTGGCCCAGCTCATTCTAACCCTCCTACAGGGTCACCCGGGCTCTGCTTTGCATCTATGAATATATGCAGCCTGATGAAAAAACTTGATTCCCTCCAATGTTGGGTCTCTTTGCATAGGCCAAATGTCATTACGCTGGTGGAAACCTGGCTATCAAAATCCACTCCAGACTCCTTTGTCTCTATTCCAGGGTACTCTCTCTACTGGGAGGATCATGTAGGTAGAAGGGGGGGTTGTGTGATATACACCAGGGACTCTCTCACTGGACTGACACTCCCTGCCCCTGTTCTTGCCAACAGGGAGCAGGCACTAACCCTCAAGCTGACTCCCGACCCCTCCAGGGGTCCCCTCTATCTCACCGCTGCCTACATTCCTCCTAAAAACCAAACTCTGGCACTGGTTTCACTAACTGATTATCTCTCAAACCTACCTCACACAGCTGACCAAATCCTTGTGGGTCACCTGAATGTAAACTGGCTCAGCTCATCCGCCGACACCACCCATGACTCTTTCGCAGCCATAGACATGTCCCAACTAGTTTCCCAACCCACCAGAGTTAACACAAAGAAAGGTACCAGCACCTGCTAGATGTGGTCATCACCAACCGACCTCAACAAATCCATGATACCCAGGTCCTTCCAGACTCTCTTAGTGACCACTCCCCTATCCGGTTCCGCTGGACCACTCCCACTCCCACTCCCAAATCCATGGCTCATCTCACTCTAAGTCGGCACCTCAGACCAGGCGGACTAAAAGGCCTTAAGTAGCTTCTTGCCCAAATTAACTGGTCTCCCATACACCATGCCCCTGATATAGATACCGCCCTTACCTTCTTCACCCAAACCTTCAACAAAGCCTGTGACATTTTCGCTCCCATTACAGCAGTCCACACCAAAGTTCGTAATGCCCCTTGGGTTACCCCATCCCTGCTGCAACTGCTCAAACACAGGGCTAAACTTTGGCACCTGGCCTCTGAAACAGGCCCTGAAGCGGACAGACAGGCCTACAATGCCGCTAGAAACAAATGCACATGGGCCATCAGGAAAGCAAAAGCTGATCACTATCAGGCCATGCTTACCTCCTCCTGGGGAAGTGCCAGAACATTCTGGGACAACATTAAACAACTAAATGGGAGCATGCACTCCCCACCCCCCTCACAGATCACCACTGAAGGCTCTATCTCCACCAACCCTGCCCGCATAGCCAACTTCCTCAACACATCCTTCACAGACCTTAGTTTGGTCCTCCCTAGAGACTTCTTTGACCCTCCTTCCTCCCTACCTGCCCCAGTCATGCAATATCCTAGCTTTCACTTATGCAGGGTGACTCCTCAGGAGGCCAGGCCACACCTGCTTCAAGCTCTAAAGAGCAATAATACTGGCAGTGACTCCCTGGACCCCAGTATCCTCCGCCGGGTCCTGGACCAAGTCCTTGCCCCACTAACTACCCTGCTCAATAAATCCCTCTGCCTGGGGCAATTCCTCTCAGCCTGGAAAACAGCCATAGTTACGCCCATACACACAGGAGGTGACAGGTCCTCATCTGGGAATTACCGGCCAATCTCCATCCTCCCACCCCTCTCCAAAGCCCTAGAAAAACTGGTGGCTACCCAAATTGCAGATTACATGACCAAATACAACATCTTCTGCCATGAACAACACGAATTCCATGCAGGTCACAGTACCAGCACTGCCCTTATTGAGTTTTCAAATTTTCTTCATTCCTCCCTGGACCCTGGCTCACTAGCGGGGGCAGTGTTTATTGACCTCTCAAAGGCTTTCAACATTGTCTCCCACCCCCTCCTATTGGATGCCGTCAGCCGCACCGGCTTTACCACCGGCCCAGTCTCCTGGTGCTCCAGCTACTTGTCTGACCACTCTCAGCATGTTAAAATTAATGGGACCCTCTCCAATACATGTCCTATCCGATCCGGTGCCCCAAGGGTTCCATCCTTGGTCCATTTCTCTTCTCACTCTACCTCAACACCATGCCCAGAGCTTGCATGGGTAAAATCCTGCTGTACGCAGATGATGCCGTTATCTTCGCCACCCACTGAAACCCCATCTCCCTTCAAGAAACCTTGCAACTAGCCTTCAATGATGCTGAAGCCTGGTACAAAGAGCACAGACTTGTAATCAATCTAAAAAAAAAAACAAAGCTATGCTCTTTGCCCATCCCCAAAACAAATCCAGTAATTTCCCACTCCGTATCCACCCTGGCTCCAAGCATCCTCTCGATCAAGTTTGCCTGTACAAGTACCTCGGGGTCTCCTTTGACTCAGCACTCACATTCCACGACCACACTGATACTCTAGCCTCAGCTACAAACGCATGGCTAGGTATCCTCTACCACTACAAGCACTGCCTCCCCCCAGATGCCCTCCGACTAGCAGTCACCTCCTCAATAATGTCCCTTGTGGACTATGGCCTGCCAGTCTATGGTGCCGTAGACACGACCGTCCTCAATAAAATCCGACTCACCTTGAATAAGGCCTGTAGATTAATTACGGGAGCCCCTAGGCTAACCCATACCTGCCAGCTATATGACTTGGCTAGGCTGCTTAACCTGGACGAACGGCTCAGATACCAAACCTGCCTCATAACTAAAAAAACACTCCTTGGACTATCCCCGCCTGGACTGACAGCCTCTATCCACCTAGCTCGACCCTTAGTCCAAACTCGTAGCTCCTCCAAGGCCACCCTGCTAGTCCCTAGGACCAGGACTACACATGGTCAACGGTCCTTCTGTTACAGAGCTCCCTCCTGGTACAACACTCTCCCCAACTCTATCACTGATACCCCTACAATCTCCTGCTTCAAAACCGCACTTCGAAGTCAGCTATTTAACATGCGAAGCTGTGCTTAGCCTGTCCAATAGGTGATCTAGCTCACTGTACCCGACAAACCTCTGAGTAGCTCCTCAACAAAACTGACAAAACTCCCTGAGTGGCTTGTCTCCCAAACTTATCACCTACCATGTCCCATAGCCACCTGTTTTTACTTACCTCTAGCAGTATCTGCTCAAGACTAATTGTCTGCTTTACCAATGTATGCTTTATCTCTCAGTCTTTATCCAAATAACTGTAATAACCTGTGAATACCAAACCTGTAACACTCATATTGTAACAAAGAAATTACTGCATATATCTACCAAAACTGTGACTGCAATGATGTAAAAAGCTGTAACTACAATGAAGTAACTAAATGTTGTACTGTATTTGTCCTCTTTGTGACGAGGTACCTTTGGAAGCGAGCCTCTGGCTCAAAGGTTGTAAACCGATGTACAAATAAATAAATAAATAAATAATAAATGGAGGGGAGTACAGACAGCTCATAGGATGATGCTTCAAAGAGCGAGCAATGATGTAGTCAGCACAGCATAGGAGTAGTAGGCTGGATAAAATAACCACGCCACCTACCTTATCCACCATGGGAGATAGTTCAGGAAATAAAAGTCAGACGGGAGTATTTTCTGAGGGGAAAGCAAACTAAGACAGACACAAAGAAGTTAAAAGACCTACTTTTTTATTTAAATGGATCTTGGCTTTTATGAATGGAGAAGCACTCTGGAAAGCCCTTTAGTGGCTGACCAGTATAAGGAGCCAATGGAAAAGTGAGGAGATTAACTAAACAGTGATTGGTCAGCACATGCTATAAAAGTAATTGCCCAGATAGGGCGGGTGGGTGTATAAAACTACCTTATTAATGCATGTGACAACCACCCTGAAAAACCTCCAAAGCTCTCAACTAATGTCCCTGGAAATAAAAACACAGCAGAAAAAAAAGCTAAAAAAAAAAAGCTGTAGCCTTCCTTCCTTCCTTCCTACCTACCACTTTCCCAACACCTCCCTCCCGCATCACTTGTAAAAAAGCCACACCCCTTGATGCAGTAGTTCTGTTTCACTGACACAGACCCTCCATGCTGGTGCTGCCATTGTCTTTATGCTGTTTCCAACTATCATGATGTTTCTGACTGCAAAGAGCATGCCTCTCCTACTACTACTAAGCACCATCCTCCCCCACTGCACTTTGCATGGCACTCCATACCAAACTCTACAACATGCTATGCTGCTCCCCATCCTGACAAGACTAAAGGAAGGACAACTGGAGCCACACTTCCTTTTAAAGTAGGCCTCTGCTTTCACAGCAAAGGTCGCACCAGGTTCTAGGTACTCCCAGCAAAACTCACACTGCAAAGCAAACAAAAAGATGGCCAGGCAAAAATTGTCAATATTATTTAGCCCCTTTGCTTATATAGAATTCTGGGTGTTAGTTATTACTTTTTGCATGCAACAAATGTAATCTGTGTTTTTCTCTCTCCTGATATGGTACTGCATGAATTTCTCCTTGATTATACCTACAGGATAGAACATTGAAGAATGCTGTTATGTACATCTAAAATTTTCAACCAGTTTACTTAGCACTATACATCTTCTGCTATACTATCTGTGTGATATATACTACTTATATTTACAACATATGAACATACGAAGGTGCCAGCAGAACAGACCTACTGGTCCTGGCACACATAAGGACTAATGGGACTAATGATCTCGCCAGCCGGTCAGTTGTGGAGACCAAGGAACACCTGACCAGGCTGGGTGACAAACTATCATCCATTTTGTCTGGCATCTCCTTCTCTGAGATCCTGCCAGTGTGGGAGAGGGGCACAGATGAACGGAAGGTCAGAGAAGGGGAGATAGGGGAGATAAACATGTGCCTCAAGGGCTGGTGCCAGGAAAAAGGACACAGATTTGTAGGGAACTGGCAACAGTTCTGAGAGCAAAATTTCTTTAAATTTGATGGACTGCATCTGACTAAGGAGGGAGTCAGTGCATTGGGGCAGAAGTTTGACGTCTTTGCAGAATATTTAAACTAGCAAATGGGGAGAAGGGTGCAGCACCACATATGTCGAATGGGAAGAACACCCCTGCCCCCTCAGCTAGTGGTCAAACAGGGATTCAGCATGTTTGCAGTTCATTTGCATCACCAGGGAAGAAAAAAGGTCCGTCTCTCCATACAACACACTGGGGAAATGCCAAACGTCACCCAACAACTAACACACTGAAATCTGGCCAATGGAAAATCATGTACACAAATGTTCACATCCTGGGAAATAAGATCCCAGACCTGCAGGCAATAATGTCAGAGACTAAACTGGACATAGTAGCAATTAGTGAGACATGGTTTACCAGTAACCACACTTGGGAGACTTCAGTACCTGGCTATGTACTGTTCAGAAGAGACCAAGGTGCAAAAAGGGGGGGTGGAGTGGCCCTGTATGTCAATGAAAATATCAAAGCTACAGAAATTCAGAATACACATAAGGAGCCAGAGGAACTGTACGTCACCCTGGAAACAGGAAATGGGACAGCCATAAGAACTGGGGTTGTCTACAGGCCCCCAGACCAGGGGGAGGACATAGACACATTACTGTTAGAAGATATACAAAACATGACAGCTAAAGGGAGGTTCTGATATTGGAGACTTCAGCATGTCAGATACAGATTGGTCAATACCAGCAGGAACATCTGCCAGAACTAGACACATGGTGGATTCCCTGCAGGGGAGGGCCTCAAACAACTGGTACAACAACCCACAAGAGACAGGGCTATCCTAGATCTAGTACTGACTAACAGGGAAGGGATCATAGATCTCCAGGTAGAAGGTCACCTGAGGGCCAGTGACTATCACATGGTATGGTTCAATTTGGCCACTACATCTAAATCATCCCATTCAAGGCCAAAATATGGGACTTCAGAGGAGCTGACTTTGATAAGATGGCCAACAGAGCTAAGCTAGCCCTGGCAAAAAGAAACACAGGTGAGGGGGTACAGGCAAAGTGGGCAAGCATTAAGGATGCAATACTTGAAGCAACATCCCATTGTGTTAGACAGAAAAGGAAGTGCAAAGAAGAAGAAGGAAACCACTTTGGTTCTCAAATACAGTAGCAGAAAAGGTCACAGCCAGCCTTCAGGAAATATAAGGGAACACTGCGGGATGAAGATAGGGAGGCATACCAAACAGCCCTAAGGGAAGCAGGGAAGGCAGTAAGGCAGGCAAAGTCCCAAACTGAAGAAACACTAGCACGAACAGTAAAAGAAAGTGACAAGACTTTCTATAGATACATTAGTGAAAGGAGAAACTCCAGAGGGGGTATTGCTAAGCTCAAAGGAGAAAAGGGGGCATGTGAGGAGGAGGACCCTGTAAAAGCATCTATCCTAAATAGATACTTTTGCTCAGTATTTACTGAAGAGAAGGTAGGGCAGGGCCCACAGCTCAGCACCATGGACACAGGGGGGAGGGAGGTGAGCACTACTCCCTTCACAAAAGAAAGGGTCCTACAAGAGCTCGCCAAGCTCAGGGTGGACAAGGCAATGGGACCTGATGGCATACATCTCAGGGTACTTAAGGAGCAAAGGGTGGAACTAGCAGACCATTAGCAGAACTGTTTAGTGAGTCTCTGAGCACAGGAGAGGTCCCAGAAAACTGGAGAAGGGCTCATGTGATCCCGCTCCACAAGAATGGTAGCAGGTAGGAGGCAAGGAACTACAGACCAGTCAGTCTAACCTCAGTAGTGGGCAAGATTATGGAGGCACTCCTTAAGGAAAGGATAGTGCAACACCTGGAATCCATAGGAGCACAGGATCCAAGACAGCATGGGTTTACAAAAGGAAGATCCTGTCTAACTAATCTCAGATTTCTTCGACTGGGTAACCAGAGTGGTGGACTAAGGGGGAGCAGTTGATGTCGCCTATCTTGACTTCAGCAAAGCTTTTAACACTGTTCCACATAGAAGATTGATAAATAACCTGGGTAGGCTCGGGGTGGGTCAGAAGTTGGTCAACTGGGTAGCAAACTGGTTGACGGGCACAAAACAGAGAGTGGTGGTAAATGGTATACAGTCAGAAGAGATGCAAGTCACAAGTGGGGTACCTCAGGGATCAGTCCTGGGGCCAGTCCTCTTCAATATCTTCATTAGTGACATTGCAGATGGACTAGAGGGTAAGGCTTGTCTGTTTGCAGATGACACGAAGATCTGCAACAGAGTAGATGATCCAGATGGGGTGGGCAGAATGAGAAGATATCTGGATAAACTAGCAAAATGGTCAGAAGAGTGGCAACTGGGATTTAATGTAAAGAAGTGCAAGATCATGCACATAGGGAAGAGAAATCCTGAAGCCACCTATAGGCTGGGAGGGGAGTTGCTGGCAGTCACAAAGGAAGAAAGAGACTTGGGCATCATCATCACCAATGTTCTGAAATCATCCAAGCAGACCTCTAAAGCAGTAGGTAAGGCTAGGGGGATGTTAGGGTGTATTAGTAGGGGTATCACAAGTCATAAGAGGGAGGTAATAATCCCTCTTTACAAGACACTGGTTAGGGCCCCATCTGAGTACTGCATGCAGTACTGAGGCCACACCTTCACAAGGACATTAACCAAATTGAGGCAGTCCAGAGAAGGGCAACCAAATGGTGCAGGGACTGCATCAGAAGACATATGAGGACAGATTAACAGAGCTCAATATGTATACCCTTGAGCAAAGGAGAGGAGAGAGATGATATAGATCGAGACATTCAAACACCTTAGGGCATTAACAAGGTGAAAGTCTAACATGTTTAAATATAAGAAAAGTAGCAGGACAAGAGCACAGCATGAGATTAGAGGAGGCTGATTAAGGGGAATGTGAGGAAATTCTTTGCACAGAAAGGGTGGTGGATGCATGGAACGCCTACCTCAGTAAGTGGTGGCTATGAATACAGTGCAGGGCTTCAAACAGGCATGGGATAGGCATAAGGGAGCAATACAGATGAGTATGAATAGATAGACCACTGACAGAGCAAAGGCCGATGGCACATTTATAAGGTAGAAAAATAAATGGGCAGACTGGATGGGCCTTGCGGTCCTTATCTGCTGTCAACTTCTATGTTTCTATGGTCTATCAAAGTCTGCTCAATTGTGCAGCTAGCTCCCTACCAGACAGCTGCCCCCCCCATCCCCTTGCCTCCTTCATTGACCTCCTCGCCCACCCTCACCCACCCCTGTAATTTGTCCCATGCTCTTAAAGCCAACCACTTTTTGCACGATATCACCCTTCTGGCAGTGCGTCCACTTTGCAACTACTCTCTGTGAAGTAATGCCTCCACGCCGCCTTCTGAATCTCCTCCCCTATTCTTAGCCCGGTGCCCCTAGTTTCCCTCCCAATCCTTAGTTTCAACACCCCTTCTGCCCCCCTTTGTTGATACCCTTCAGGTACTTGAAGGTTTTGATCATGTCCCCCCTCTCCCTCCTCTCCTGCAATGTATAGATATTCAGCTCCCTTAGCCTCATCTCATAGTCCATTCCCTCCATCCCCTGAATCACCCTCATCACCCTCCACTGCACAGTCTCCAGCAGCTTGACATCTCGCCTCAGGTACAGCCTCCAGAACTGCACACAGTACTCCAAGTGCAACCTGACCAGTGCCCTGTAGAGGGGCAAGATCACCTCCCTGTGCCTGGACGTGACTCTCCATGCTATGCACCCTAGCATCTTGCTTGCTTTCTCCACTGCTCTCCTGCATTGGGCAGTATTGTTCATGCTTGCTGTTATCAAAACTCCCAGGTCCTTTTCCTCCTCGGTGTTCCCCAGCTTGATGCCCCACTATCCAGTAATCCCTCCTTGGATTTCTAGCCCCAAAATGCAACACCTTGCATTTTTCGTATTGAACCCCAGCTGCCACTTCCCTGACCATTCCACTAGCTTGGCCAAGTCCCTCTGTAGTTGCATCCATCCCACTTCATCGTCTACTACTGCCCCCATTTTGGTGTTGTCAGCTAATCCTGCTCACCATCCCCTGTGCAACGTCTGAGATAAATAGCCCGAACAGCGCTGGGCCCAGCATCAAGCCCTGCAGCACCCCACTCTGCACAACTCTAGGCTCCGAGACTCCCCCCCCCCACCACCACCCTTTGTAGCCTATCCTGTAGTCAGTTTGATATCCAGCATGCCATCTTTGCCGCCACTCCCACCCCGGACAACTTCACCACTAGTCGCCCATGGGGCACTGAATCAAAGGCTTTGCTGAAATCCAAGTACAGCACATCCACAGCATGGCCCCCATCCAGCTCCCTGGTCACCCAGCCATAGTATTGTATAAGATTGGTTTGGCAGGATCTCCCTGAAACGAACCCATGCTGCCTCCCGTCCTGTAGGTTACTGCCCTCTAGAAATGCCATCAGCCTTTCTTTTAAGATCGTCGCCATGAGCTTCCCCACTATGGACATCAGACTGATTGGCCTATAGTTCCCTGGCTCATCCCTTGGTCCGCTTTTATATAATGGAACCACTTGGGCCATCCTCTAGTCCTGTGGCACCTCCCCCATTTCCAGGGAGGTACTGAACAAGTCCACCAGTGGTTCTGTTAGAACCTCTGCCATCTCCCGCAGCACCCTGGGGTGGATACCATCTGGTCTCAGTGCTTTGTTCACCTTCAGCGTCCTCAACCCCTCCAAAACTCTGCTACCCTCTATCCTGCCATCTGTTACCTCATGCCCCCCATCCCCCCTCCTTCATGACCAGGGTGGTAAAGGACTCACCTCCTCTCTTGTAATCACTGAGCAGAAGTACTCACTCAGTGCTTCCGCTTGTTCCCCCCTTATCACCCCTTCCTCCCCCCTTTTTATCCTCACTATACTGTCCCTGCACTTCCTTTTCTACCTGACATTCTTAAAAAAGTCTTTCTCCCCTCCTTTTATTCCCTGCACTAGTCTGAGTTCCCTAGTAGCTTTCGCACCCCTTACCCTCTTGGTCACCTCCTTAGACCATTTGGTGTACTCCTCCCTGTCCTCCTCCTTCCCTGTCCTTCTGAACTTCAGGTACGCCACTCTTTTTGACCTCACCACCTCTATCACCACACTGTTCAGCCAGCATGGCCTCTTTACCCTACTCTTCTTACTGTGTAGCCTGGTGCACAGTTTTGTCACCTCCATAATTCCTTGCTTTATGATGTCCCATTTTTTGCTGTCTCTATCCCATTTTATTCCTTCGAGTCTTCCCTTCAGCAATTCCCTCATTCTCCCGAAGTCCACCTTCCTGAAATCTACCACCTTTGTTGCTGATCCCTCTGCCTCCCTGCTCATTGTGATACTGTATTAAACCACACCATTTTATGATCCCTGTCAGCCAACAGATCCTCCACCCTTATGTCCCTCACTGCCTCATTGTTAGACCAGGTCCAGTGTGTTCCCTAGTGTAGTGGGTTCAGCAACCAGCTGTGTCAGGAACCCCTCCTAAAACAGGTCCAGGAGGACCCTCTCCTATAGCACTGGAGGTGACTGGCATGGTCCAGTCTAGCCCTGTCAGACTGAAATCCCCTACCATAACCATCTTCCCCCTCCTACATACTCTACTGATTTGAACCGTCAGTTCCCTGTCCCTATCCACTGTCTGGGATGGCGACTTATACACCACCCCAAACCTCAACTTCCTTCCCCTGGAGTCCAGGAACTGTAACAACATTGCCTCCATTCTCCTCTCTTCCCTCTTATCCCTTGTACATTTATTCCCTTCCCCTCTCTTCCCCATGGTCCTTTCTCTACAGTCTGAACCCTGGGATTGTCAGATCCTAGTCCTGATGCTCTGTGGCCCACGTGTCTATGATGGCCGCTATGTCCACCCTCCCTACAGCCAAGAGTGCCAGTAGCTCTGCCACCTTGTTGCCAAGGCTTCTTGCATTCACAGAGCCCACCGTCCACCCTGCCGCCCTCTCCTCCTTTTCCAGATCCCCTTCCCCACCTTGCCCCTTCTGTACTAAATTCCCCTAGTACTTTCTTACTAGCCTGAGGAGTAGGCTCACATGGTCCCTGGGTACATAGCATGATGGTAATAATGTGTCTGCACCAGCGACATAGTGGAACGTTTATTTCTTTTTCTTTAACCTCAATTTTTCCAGCTTTCTTATGCTCTCTATCTGCCCCAGGCAACCACCCAGACCTGCTGTCCCCAAATGCATCCCTCATTTTCCAGCCCCACTGCTTACCCCTCAGTGTGGGGCTAGACTGGAACAGGCCCTTGTTATCAGAGCACCAAAGGGTAGCAAAGGGTACAGTGGATTACACAGGACCTGAATGTACTTGGCATCATGCTGCAAGTTGAGGATGTCTGAACATGGGGATCCAATGTGCACATGAGCACACAGCTTGTTTTCCACCAAGAGAAGCTGTCATGTATCTGCTCTCCCTTCCCCTCCCCTCCACTTCTGCCTGCACTTCCACTTATGCTCCCCTAGGTGACAGTGCTGCAGCACAGCCTGGCATCAACACTCCAAGAGAAGGAGAACATCCCCTGGGATACTCAATCCTTCTCTCCCTGTCAGCCCTCCAATGACCCAGGCTTGGGCATGAATCTGGGTCACTGGCATTATAAGCAGCAGCCCGGCCACTGCACTGATGGGCCAGCTGGAGAAGATTCTTGCTCAAGATGTCTGCCATGACATGTGGGGCCAAGTGAATTGTGTTTGATGGTCTCAGCTAATTTTTGGGTGCATTCTGATCCACAAAAAACAACATTGCAACAAATGCTGAAGCACAAGTTGGTACAATTGCCACTCTGCTCAACTTAATACTACCCAACCGCCCCTCCAGAATCTCAGGTGTAGCAGTACATACCAATGCCATGTGTGATCAATCCCCAGTGACCTGTACTTGGTCTTGTAAGACACCAAAACCTCCCCCCAAACACATCTTTCAGCGGCGTCTCAAGCCAGGCATGCTCTTGTGCCTCAAAATGCACCTAAATTCCCTAGACTGGTGGCCCATCTACAACGCCTCCGATGTCAACCTGGCGCCAGATAACTTTATACACGTTTTCACCTTCACCTGTGACACATTTGCTGCCTTCATGAAAAGTGTTGTCAAGGGTCACACCACCCCCTGGATCACACAGGCTCTTCTAGACCTGATGCACCAGCATGACCCCAATGGCATCTTGCCCTCAACTCAGGTAGACCAGCTGATAGGAAAAAGTATCGTGCCTTGAGAAATAAATGCACCTGAGAGTCCCGCAAAGCCAACGCAGAACACTACAAGTCCACTCTCACCTCTACCTGGGGCTCCAGCAGAAAGTTTAGGAATAACCTCAAAGGGCTGAATGGTAAACCCACATCACTCCCCACCTTCCCTCATCGTCAGCAATTGCTGCATTGTCAATGACTCCACTCTCATAGCTGATATTCTGAATAACTCCTTCTACAACCTCAGCAGTACTCTCCCTTCAAACTTCTTCGACCCCCACAGTCCGCATCATCCCATGCCACACCTCCTTTCAAATTCAAGATGGTCTCCCCAGCTGAGGCTAGGCCCTATCTTCTAAAGGCCTTAGGTCATGCTCGCTACAATGCTGACTCCCTTGACCTCAAGCTTCTATGCCTCTCCCTAGACAACGTCCTCTCCCCCCTCACCTTCATCATCATCTGTCCCTCTGTCATGGGACTTTCCCCTCAGTCATCACACCTATTCACATGGGTGGTGACCACTACCACACAAGCAACTACTGTCCTATCTCCATCCTCCCCCCCTTTCTAAAGCCCTGAAAAGAATTGTTTCTGACCAGCTGACTGATCATCTCTCCAAGTACGACCTGCTCTGCCACCAGCAGCATGGCTTCCGTCAGGGCCATAGCACCACCTCGGCAATGCTGGAGTTCATGTTCCTCCCTTCACTACGCACTCGAAAAAGGCCATCTCATTGGGGCAGTCTTCGTGGACCTGTCGAAAGCATTTGACACAGTAAACCATGTCCACTTTCTAAATGCATTAACCTACTCCAGCCTCTCCCATGAGGACACTAGCTGGTTCACTGACTACCTCACAGGTAGAACACAGCAAGTCAGGATAGGCTCCGTGCTCTCCCCCCCCCCCCACCTGGTCGGGGGTCCCACAAGGGTCCATCCTCTGGCCCCTCCCATTTAGCCAATTCCTTAATACCCTCCTCCTGGCATGCTCCGGGCAGCTGGTACTGTATGCAGATGACGCGGTTTTATTACCATCCCACTCTGACCCCCTACAACTCCAACTTCAACTGCAAAACACCTTCACTCAAGCAGAGCTCTGGTTCACACAGCACTGTCTTGTTTTCAATTACAAAAAAACAAAATAATGCTTTTTGCCAACCCACAGAACCATCATAAACACTATATCCTCAGTATCCTCAACTTCCAATCCCTATTCCTTGACCAGGTTACCCTCCTTCAAGCACCTCGGCATCCACATTGATCCCATGCTCAATTTCCACAACAATATTCATCACCTGTGCACTGCTGTCAACTCCAGGATCAGCTTACTCCACCAGGTCAAACACTTCCTCACCCCCGACGCCCTCTGACTGGCAGTCTCTTCCTCTGTCCTTGCCCTTATAGACTATAGCATACTGATATATGACGCTGCTGACACCACCTCCCTCCAGAGTGTTAGAGTAACCTTCAACAAGGCCTGCCGCCTAATACTAAGCTGTGACCAGTACACTCACACTTGTTCCCTCTACCAGCAGTCCAGCTGGCTAAACTTTGACAGCAGACTAAAATACCACACCTGCCTCATGGCCAAAAAGATTGCCAAGGGCCTTTCCTCCATTGGCCTTGCCCCTTCCTGACTCCCGCCCCTACTACGAAATGACCCGAATAATCAAGTAGATTCCCATTTCTCGTTCCCCATCTCAGAACCTCACTTGGACAGCGAACCTTTGCCTACCATGCCCCCCTCTGGAAGAATGCCACTCCTTTCCACATTACAACTGAACCAAAGCTCAGCCCATTTAAAACCCTTCTAAAGGGACACCTACAGTCCAGCAATGGGTATGACTGTCCTTAACTCCCTTATGCCCGTGACAATGGATTCTCCTCTTACACTCCTTCCCATGTTCTTGTTCCATTTCACATCTAACTGAAGTGATCCTTGCTAGCTCTGTACCTGTAGCACATGACAGTGTCAGGCCTGCTTCCCAGCTAAGACTGTTTGTTATTTCATATGTTTATCTCTTGCAGAAATTGTATGCACAAAACCTAATGTCTGTTTACTGTAATCACATTATGTAACCCCCATACGTACTCAACCTATGTTTATCTACTGCAGTCTCGTTTATGTACCGCCTAAGTTTGTATATATGTCTACGACATTTGCATTTGGAAATGAGTCTCTGACTCAAAGGTTGTAAACTCTAAATAAATAAACAATTGCACTCTCAGCCTATAGCAACATGTGCAATGTTTTAAATACAGTATTCAAAACTGCAAGCAGTATTTTAAAAATATGTTTTATTTTACTTTTTTTCTCATGCAAATGATGCTCTCTGCTATGTTAATCTTTCTCTGGCATGCTGCCTTCTACATTGGGTGGCATCAGTTTCCATGCAGTCCACTCAGTATCCATATCATAGCAGTGCTGTTGAAATTCCCCAGCTTTGAAACATCCCCTGTAGTATTACAATATGTAAGTGCAATTTGGCAACCAAACAAAGTAAGTAAATGTAACTGTTATTCTAACATGTCTTAATACTTTTAGCTCAAAACTGGATTACTTGTATGCTAATACTGCTGCTGAGACCACTGTTATGACTGTAAGTGTGATCAAACACAAGTTCTCACGGTATGAGAACTACAAATCAATGGTGAGCGGTTCTGATACCCAAAGGATTTGAGACTACGCTTACAACTGTAAGAATGGTCAACTGAGAGTGAGCAATAATATATAAAAATTTGAAGAAACCATGGCAACTGAGTGTGAGACACTTTCCATAGAATAAGTGTCTCACGTGCGGATAAAGAAGCTCTCTGGCTCTCTGTCTGATCAGGACCACTCCCTTGATCTACAACTGAAATTAAAATTACAGTGCACTGTTGCTGCTGTCCTAGTTTTCTAAATTCATTGTACTATTTCATCGAGGCACAGGTCTGGGAGCATAAGAAAACCAGGAGCAGTTTCACAATTTGCAAATAGCATTTTGTTTTCCTCAATAACAGCTAAATAAAAATTATTCAGTATAACTATTTAGAAAGGCAGTACAAACACAGAAAACAAAGTTCTTCATCTGAGAGTATCTCTTAATTTCAAGTTTTAGTCTCAGTCTCTCACTACTCTTGTGTCCCTAGCAAAAGCATTGCTGCTCTTTTTATAAGTCTTTGTCTGGGAACTCGTTAAGAGAGCCGGCTTCTTACAGAATGTTCTTGTAAGTTTACAGAATGTTCTTATCAGTTTCGTTCCTTGCAGATGCAGCAAAATAGTACAGTGACCCAGAACTGACCTCTTGTTTACAGCTCTGCAAAGGCTTAAAAACTGCATCTCAAGTTAACCCGAGTTCCAAATAGCATTTTGCAATCGTTAACAGCATAACTATATACAGTTTTAAACAAAGGATCCCAGTACCACACACAGATTCACATATATTTTCATACCCCCAGATATGCAAGGGGGAAGAAAAGACAGAAATAGCAAGTGAAGGCAAAGAGATAGCAAGAGGCAGAGAACTGAAAAACTGTTGGAGTGATCAGTTCCTAGGTCTCACAAGAAAATTTTGCTGTGCAACCAGACAGACAAGAGACAGAAAAAAAGAGGATAGAACAGACCCTTGTGTTTAAACTCTTTCTGCATAATAAATGGGGCAGGGCCTTATTCAACCCTGTCACATACTAAATGCCATTATGGTGCAAATTTGGATTGCCACATGAGGGATAACAGCATTAAGAGATGGATAGGTGTGCCACCAGACACCAGATATTGCTTGGAACTTCTGGGTAGGGGAAGGTCAGTGCTGCTGTGGAACTGATTTAAACTCATAGGAAAAGATAGTACCACCGATGAGGTGCTACTATGTAGCACTGTGACATGGGCCAGATGCATCAGAATAAAAAAATGAGCTGTGGTTTTGTATACTTACTGGGATGTTGCTGCCTATGGTCTACAACTGTAGCATTAGCACTTTTAACTAAGTTGCAACACTTGCACTCTGTACAGCAGTTCTGGGTAATGGTACAACATTGTGAGCACAAAATGAGTGAGTCAGAATCAGGCCCAATATTTTAAGTCATCAGGCTCAGTTATTTTTTGTTGCTGTTGTTGTTGAAAAATGGATGGTCACTGTGTACAGCCCTGCATTTACTGCCATGCCAGATAAAAAGCAAGAAAGGCACAAAAATAGTTGTTCACTTACGGGTCATTCGACTTAGGAATCAATGTGCCCAGTTCTTTAATACGGTCATTGATGTTAAATCTCCTTCTTCGTTCAACTTACACACAAAAAAACAAAACAAAATAAATAAAACCGTAAACCATTACTAGTGAGATTCAATGTATTACCACTTAAAACTAGACACTTCAAGTAAAAATATACAGTAACATGTTTCTGAAATTTTTATAAGTTATGGTTAAACAAATGTTTCTTTTACCTTAATACTTAATATTTTGCATTACCAAATAAAAAAAAACACATCTCTATCATTGTTTTAGAGTTCTGCAACAAGTTATGAAATTACTTGTATACTACAGCTAAAATCTAAAATACTGCTCATTTGAAAAAAACAAAGATGTTACAGAAAACCTACTTAAGTTATGATTGTCTTTCTTTTGCCTTTCCTTGGCCAGGGCTCTAGCTTCAGTCTCTGAAAGGTGAAGTAAAAATTAATTAAGCAATAGTATCATATGATAATAGATGTGAACACTGGAAATGAATGAGACATGTCATAATATATGTTGGTATATTGATAATAATACTGTATGTCAGTTAAAAAATGTATCATGAACAGCTTCTGCCTCTCCAAAAGTAAGTGGTCTGGGACTTGTGATTCAGAATTTACATCAGAGAGTTTGTGGACTGATCATTATTCTGTTCAAAACCTTTAAGCTGCATCTACATTTCCCTATCATTACAGATACTTTATTCTGATATAGTGATAGTTCTGAAAACTTATTGGGGGGGGGCAGATTTTTCAAAACAATTTGTCTAATGTAATCCTTATTCTTTAGTGACTGAAAAAAGGCAACTTTTCCTGTCTTTTCACTACTTACTGAGATTCATTATATTTCATGCACTTGCATAACTGCTGAAATTCAGTTTAATTTTTTTTATAGAGGATGATGTGCAAAATATAGTAAACATGTTGGCTATATTAACTATGATGAGATAAAGTCATTGTTAAAAGCTAGCATTTTCCCTGTAAGCAATCTTTTTCTAAAGAGAAGGCAAATTCATAAATGTTGTTGAATGGCCATAACAGATGGGTGTATTTTGTACTCGTGACTTCAAAAATGTCTGCTGTAGCATGTGACTTGAACTAACACAATGGAGTTACTCAGCTTTATGGCTTTTGGTCCGGCATCTGTAACTGTGCTCCTGGTCTTGTTGCGACACAATCAGCCTAATGAATTATGCATGTATTTGCCAATACCAATCCAGTGTTCTCTTAGAAAAATAACTGGTTGTTTAACAAACTTTAATTAAGCTGTGTAGCCCACAGTGTTCATGGACCAAAGTGAATACTGTGTCAGTTACTAGACTTTTGTATTAAACATTTTCTCTAGTTTGCTCCCGTAACCCTTTGTGTGGTTTATTAAAAACCAGTGCACAGTGACTGCAGATTAGCATCCTACCAGCATATGCCAGGATTTAGTGGTTAAAGCCAGGCTCAGGCAAAAAAAAAACTAGATGATCATTAAGACACCCTGTTTTTTGGGGGAAGGTCACAGCTAGCCATGCTCGACTTGTTAAATGTAATAATTGTTATTTATTTCACTCCTTATCTTCTGCTGGAATAATAAACAAGGCACATCACTAGATTAGGCAGAGATGCTCAGAAAGGCATCATGATGTTAAACCAGCCCGTCCAATGCAGAAGGGCAAAGATAAGGTGGCCTGGGCACCAGCCTACAACTGTATGTACACCTTAAGTATTTTCATTTTTAAAAATGGAGTTTGAATTTAAAATCAAAATGTTTAATTCTAAAGAAAATTAGAGCAACCCCATTATGAGAAATGGACTATACCAACTGAGCACACAACTTCAGAATTTTGGAACAGTTAGCATGAGACACCCTCTGCTGGGTATAAGAGTGCCTGAGCTGTTTGAAAATACGCTATCCTGTCTGCCTAAGAATCGTGTCATAATTTTTAATTAATACAACGTGTTTCCACATTAGCAGACATGTTAGAATATGTTGAATGCTAGCATAAGTTTTTTGCTGGCTTCAAAAGGTAAAGTGTTTCTAACATCTCATTTATACTGTCCAGTATATAATATGCTGTTCTAGCTTCCAGATGAGGAGAAACTTTAATTGTTACCATTTTTAATCTTTCATGTACCACAATTATCTAATTAAACTTAATAAAGCACTTGCTCTAGTCCAGTAGCGTGGCAAATTCCCAGAGGGCCTGGGTGCAAGGGTATGTTATAGGGCCCCCCTGGTTTTGAATGGACATAAAAATGATGATTTGGGACCCTCATATCTCATGGGCCTGGGTGCGACTGCACCCACTGCACCCTTGTAGCTATGCCCCTGCTCTAATCCAGCACCTTTCCACTACAGAGTCCCACAACAGCCCAAAGCATAACTTAAATGCTGTGCTACTTGAGTTATTCTCCCATGTTTCCCATGTACAGTATTTACTCAGTCCTCCTCAAATATATTAAGCACTGCTGCAATGAACATGCAGAAGTATACACAGGTAGGGACAGGGATTTAAGAATGCTACGAACTCACCCCAGAGCAGTGACTTGCCAGTGACTGTTATAGCTCCAAATTAATGCAAATCACATATAATTAACAAGGTAATGCATATGGGGCCAAGAACCCCAAAATGGAGGCTAGAAGGAATGAAATGGTAGTAGAGAGCACATCAGATGAAAGGGACCTAGGAGCACTATTAATGGGTAACATGAAGGCATTGGCACATTGTAGTAGGGATGTGCACAAGACAAATTGGGTGCTGTGGTGCACAGGGAAATTCATCTCTTGCAGAAAGATAGTAGAGACCCAGCATAGCTCCCTGGCTGACCTCCACTTGGAGTATTGTGTGCAGTTTTGGAGTCCACAGTTGAGGATGGAAAGGGACAAGTTCAACGCAGTACAAAAGATGAGACACCAAAATGATACTGGGCAACAGAACAGGTCCTATGAGAAGCTTTTGGAGGATCTAAATATGTTCATGGTGAAGGACAGGAGAATGAGCGGCAACAGACCTGAGACGGCTGATACCTCCACGGAATAAATCTGGTTGGCAGCAACAAGCTGCTCACAGTTAGTGGCAACATGGCTATCATGGGTAATTCCCTGAAGCTGGACTGTGGAAGGCTCATGAAAGATGCTGGGAAGGACTTTTCTTTTTTTAACAGAAAATGTGGAGATGGACTGGAACATGGTTTCATAGGGGATCACTGTGACTGAAATAGCTTGAGAGTTTAAAAGGGGATGGGAGCCAGCCCACTGGCACAGCACTAGCATTACTGGTTGTGATGATGATGACCCAGTTTTAGGATTGAGCCTGGGACATTGGGAGGGCTTGCCAGGGGGAGAGATGGATGGGTGAGCATCCATGGGATGCTCACTACCTCTGGGGAGGGAGGGTAGATGGACTCCGGTGCAGCACTGCCACCTGGGTATGCAAAGGTGGAAGTGCAAGCTGGAGACATGGATCTGGGGAGGGAACACTGACAGCATGATGCTCTGTCATCAGCATGGCATCTGACATTGGGGGTGGGGGACCTGAAAACAGGAAAAAACCTCCACTGCACAGGATGCCGTCCACTGTTTGTCACAGGCTCTGCACTGCTGACTGGGATCTCCACCTTGCTGATTGAATATCCAAACTTTGCTGGGGGTTTACGAAGCCCAGCTCCCAGTGGCCCTTCCCACGGGGATCATCCATGAGGGGAACACGTGAGGTGCAGGTAAGTCCTGGCGATGGTGAGTGACAGGGCTAGATGGTTGGACGGACCAATGGGGGCCAGAGGAGATGTGGGGGAAAGCATACTAAATAAAAAAAAATTCAAAGGGAATGGGGAACACTTATGGAATTAGTGCATAAGGGGGTCGTTGATTGGGTAGGGAGGGCTCACAAGCACACAGTCCCAAAATTAGGCTGACTTGGGTAGACTGGATGGGCCCCTAGACCTTTTTCTGTCACTTTTTTCTATGTTTCTGTGTTTAAATGAAGACCTACAGAATGCATGATAAACCTCACTAGCTACCCTATATGTCTTGTTATACATTAGATGAACCTAACATCTTGGCATACAATATAGAAACTCTCCAAGCAATAAGTTCCATACCAGAGGACTTTGCTTCTAGACCATGTCTGTACCAAACACAGTTGCTAGAGTGGCACTAAAGTGGTGAATTGGTTTAGGAACTGCTGAAAAGATAGGCATCAGATGGTGGTGGTTAATGGCATTCACTCTAATGATGTAAAAGTGACCAGCAGGGTGCTGCAAGGCTCAGTACTGGGACCAGCCCTCTTCAATTTTTTCATCAGTAACATTGAAGAAGATATGGAAGGTATAGTATGCATTTTGCAGATGATACCAAAATCTGTAATAGGGTGGACACTCAGGAGCTAGTGGAAAGAATGCTCAGGGATCATGGGAAACTCAAGGAGTGATCAAGAGTGTGGCAATTGGGGTTCAATGCCAAAAAGTGAAAAAGCATTCACATAGGGCGTACAAACCCAGGAGCTGAGTGCAATGGGGATGGAGGTACCGATAATCACTATACAGGAAAGGGACCTTGGGGTTATCATAACTGATGACCTCAAAGTAGCAGAGCAGTGTGACAAAGGAGGGAGTAGGGTTATTGGGTTGCTAGAGTGTATAGGGAGGAGTATCTCCAGTAGGAGGGGAAGGTGGCGTTGCCATTGTATTACTTGCTGATCAGACCCCACCTGGAGTATTGTGTCCAGTTCTAAAGGCCGCACTTAAGAAAGGACATAGGGTGGAGTTAGCCCAGAGGAGGGCAGCTAAAATGGTGCAGGGGTTGCTCCAAAAACTATATGAGGAGAGACTGATGGATTTCAACATGTACACCTTTGAAGATTGAACAGCGAGGGGGGCAGATCAGTACCTCATAGGGGTGAATAGGGTGCAGGAGGAAAGTCTCTTTCAAATAAGAATGAGCACCAGGACCAGAGGGCATGTAATAAATCTGGAGGTGAGGATTAAGAAGGATGTGCGGAAGTACTACTTCACCGAAAGGGTGGTAGATGGCTGGAACAGACTGCCAGTAGAAATGGTGAAGGAGACAAAAAAGTGGGGGTCTTCAAGCATGTGTGGGATAGACATAGGGGAATATTAGTAAATAGCAACATAGAAGTTGATGGCAGATAAAGGCTGCTAGGCCCATCCAGTCTGCCCGTATATCTTACCTGTATCAGGCAGGGAGGAGGAAAGGTGGCTGGAGACCAATTAGGGTCAGTGGAGACAGCCTAGGCAGGGAACATCTGGGCAAACAGCCCTTTTCTGCTGACAAATTCTATGTTTCTAGGTCTATGTAGGACTAGGGATGTCACAATAACAAGATATGATGATATATCACAATAATTACCACTGATGGTAATTTATTGTTGTAAAAAAACAATATCACGATTGTTGTGCAGCATGATATATCACGATACAGTGATAAAGCACCTCAGCTTGCTTTTCCAGCAGAGCATCCCTTTCTAGGTACAACCATGACTCCTGATTCCCCACCATCCTCCTATCAGATTTTTTGTATTTTTTCTTAAAATATAAAATGCAGTGCTGGCCATGTGACGTAGAGTTTTGAGGGCCTGGGCACCTCACCTGTTGCCATGCTGGTAAACCAGGTTCAGGAACAGATCTGGGTCGCTCGAGGGCTGACTGCATGAAGGAGGACTGAGCATCTATTGACAGCTCTCCTTTGAGGAGGGGGGACAGTGCAAGCCACTGCTTGATCGCCATCTAGTGGAGGCTGGATGATGCAGCAGTAACAGCCTTCTGACTGTCTGAGTGCAGGGGCTGAGTACGTGCCACATCTTTACGGCACACACTTGCACCATCGTATGTGTGCCAGCTCGAGGGATGGGAAAAAGAAAGGGGTGGGGGGGAAGGTATATGCACCAGTCTACTAACTTACATAGAAACACAGAAACTGATGGCAGATAAGAACCACGTGGCCCACCTAGTCTGCCCATTTTCACTACCTATTGTAATACCACAGTCCCTACTTGGTCTCTGGTCTTAACCTCCTTTTCCTAACCAATGAGGTTCCCTTATGCCTATCCTACGCATTCTTGAATCCTGTTCCCTTTTTTCCCTGACCACCTCTGCTGGGAGGCTTTTCCAAGTATCCATCACTCTTTCCGTAAAGAAGTACTTCCTCACATTTCCCCTGAATCTACCACCCTCCAGCATCACAGCATGACCCCTTTTTCCTTGAGCATCTTTTTTTCTGAAAAGTGCTTTCTTCTTGTACCCTATTTATACCCATGAGGTATTTGAAAGTCTCTATCATACCCCCCCTTTTCTCCAGGGTGTACATTTTGAGGTCCTTTAGCCTCTCCTCATAGAGCTTTTGATGCAGGTCCTGCTCCATTTTAGTTTCCTTTCTCTGGACTGCCTCTACTCTGTCCATGTCCTTCTGGAGATGTGGTCTCCAGAACTGGACACAGTACCCCAGGTGAGGTCTCACCAATGATTTCTACAGTGGTATCACCACCTCCTTCTTTCTGCTGGTGATCCCCTTCCCTATGCACCCTAGCATCCCACTAGCCCTCCCCACTGCCTTGTCATACTGTTTGGCTACCTTCGGGTCACCATATATAATTACTCCTAGGTCCCTTTCCTGCTTGGTGGTTGTCAGTATCACTCCCCCCCCATCTTGTACATGAGTTGATGGTCTACAGAGGGAGGGTGAGTGACAGCCTGAAAGCAGAAAAGGACCTGGAAATGTTTCTATGTGGTGTCCCAAGAGCCAAATAAATGAGAGGCTGGTGGATAACTGGGGTGCATGGGAGAATCACCCAGCAAGGAGGGCAGTGGCCTCGTGGTGAATCTCGCAGCAGGCCTGTGTCCAGTTCTGGAGACCACATCTCAGAGATGAGGCAGTCAGAAGAAGAAGGCTGGGCTTTCATCAACATGAGGAGGCTAAAAAAACCCTACATTCTTGCCCCAAGTGCATGATTTGGCCCCAGCATAGAATCCTAGTTGCCACACTTTTGACCACTCCTCAAGCTTTCTTCAATGTCTATTCATTTTTTACACACACACACCTCCCCCAGTGTGTCTGCCCTGCTACAGATCTTTGTGTCATCTGCAAAAAGGCATACCTTCCCTTCTAGCCCCTAATAAAAGACATTAAAAAGAGGACCAGTCCCAGTACTGATCCTTGTTGCATCCCGCTGATCAACCTCTCTTCCTTGGAGTGAGCTACATTTACCACCACTCTCTGTCATCTATCTCCCAACCAATTTCTTACCCAGTTTACCACCTTTGGCCCCACTCCCAGGCTGCCCAGCTTGTTTATGAGTCTCCTATGTGGAATGTACTTGGAGGCCATACTGAAATCTAGGCAAGCTACATCCAAGGCTCCACCCCTGATCTAACAAAAGTAACAAGGTTCATGTTACTTGAATATAGACTCTGATTTGTACTACAAGTCAGGTTAAAATCATAAAAATAAGTTTTAAAATGCCACCCTATAGACTTGCATGGAGCACGTCCCTGCACTAGGCATATAATGACCTTACAAAACAAGGAAGAGCGGGGACGGTGTCAGCGATCAGGAAGTGGAAGGGACTGAGCAGCTAACCCCCCAGGGGGCAAATATGACCCCTTCCCTTCTTTAGAGGGCTAAGAAGAAATTTTTTTTAAGTACTACAGAGGAACTCCCAGTCAGGTAAGGGAGTCTCCCTGATGATTTTGCAGGCAAGGATAAAAATCCAGGAAAGGTGCTCTTTAAACAAGCAAGTAAAAATATTTGCTCATTCACATTTTGAAATGTATTGTACTCTGTGTGTATAACACATGTATTAATTGTGCATTTGAATTTTTATGTAAAAAGATTTTAATGTGAAAAAATTAAATATTTTTTAAATATTTTACTCTGCATTATTTTACAACAGACTTCAAAATGTTGATAAATGCATATCATTGCTTGAAAAAGAGTCAAATATGTAAGTTATGTAAAACAATTTGAATTTAAATACTTTCTCTAACACTGTTGTACAAGTAGCAACATTTATTTCATCACGGTTATTGTATCATCAAAATTTTATTATCGTGACACCCCTATGTAGGACACTTCATGACCAGCATGGACATTATATCATGATAATATCAGATGGATAAGGGTTTTATTGCAAGGAGCAACAAGCACATGGTTTACCTATGCTGAATCGACAACACTGTTGTCAAGTTCAACATCCATGAGTCCCCGTAACAGGATAAATTTCACCTGTCCGACATTGTGTGTATTTTCTCTCGGGGCTGATCCCCAACCCCCATGTGGGGGACTGTACCTCCATGCCCCCCTTCTGTAGATTATCAAATCTGAGCCTGAGCTGATTTGAAGGGGTGAACGCGAAAAAGGCATCATTTGTTCCTCAGGTCTCTCACAGCTGGCATACCTTGAAACCTGTCAAAACTGTCGCTGTGTGGGATTTAGCCATCGGGGTGTCGATGTTCAGTCGGCACACCACCAGCTCACACACACACTAAAACTGTTTAACCGTTATTTTCCAACAAACCACAGAGAGGCCAATTAAAAAAAATATGTTCATGACATTCCAAACAATTAGCATAGTCGCCTAATGCAGTCTACTAATGCTGTACTGAGGTTGGTCCACAAGCATTTTGAGGTTATGTTTATATTCGTTTTGCAGTCTCTCTCAATCAATGGAATATACCCCTAAGAATGTTAGAAAAAGTTAATAAAATGTAAAATATAACATTGCTGTTTAGTGACAGAGACCCATATTACTATCAAAAAACATGATTAATGCATATTAAGTACAATATTAATCAGGCATGGCAGTTCAAGTTAAATACTAGGTTTAAAGGTAATGTATACCACACTCTATTAAATGCTGTAGGTTACTATACTGATCTAGTAACAGGATACAAGGTATGATTTACCACGTTTTCAGTATAAATTTAAAACACTAAAAACCAGCCTGTCAGTGCAAAGGTAGAGCTACTGTTAGCAATGCCAGCAATGTGGGCTTACACCCCGAGCTTCGATAGTTAGACAACAGGTAAAAGGTGACACTCTCCTTCTCTGGGGAGGGTGGAAAATAGTTTCTGCTTCAGCACTGCCATCTGCGTATCCACAGGTGGAGTCAATGGAAAGGGCGGATGTCTGATGACTCCACATGGCTATATGCAGCTGCATGTGTGCATGCACTGGAGGCCTAGTGTGCCGATGTCTGCAGAAGAGGTACAAAACGAGCACAGCATTCCCTGGCCTGCAGCATGATACCCGTTACACTTGGGCCCTGTACAGCCTACTGTCTTCCTCACTACCCAAAGGGTGAGAGAGGAACCTACCCTGATCCAAACCTGCCCCGGGGGGGAAAGCTGGTGGGGGGGTTGAAAAGTGAGAGGCACAGTTGGGGGTGATGGGGCTGGGTGATTGCCTAGGCAGATGGGGAGCAGGATCAGGATTAAAAAAAAAAATACAAATACAAAAAAAAAAAAATACTGAAAAACAGCTTTTAACTTTTAATATGGAAGCATCCATTTTGTTATCTGAAATGGGGTTATGATGATGTTGTGGCTTCACCAACCTCAACAACATGCACGAGGCTTATGAGAATTTATAACAAAAATGTAAAGGTTTAATATACTGTACAATTCAACAGGCTGCCTGTTAGCATAAACAACTTGTACTCTTCAGATTCACCACTGAGTAATAGAGCTGGCGAGGCTATCTCATTATAGGAATTCATTTCCTGGTCAGATAATGGATTTTTTATAGAACATCCATATTGCTATTTAAACAAGATTTTTCTTTGCTTTACTAGACATTGATTAAATCTAGCCTAGCAGTGAAGTACTGGATCCTCACAGTAACCTTTCGAAGCATCAAGTAAAGAATGGTACAAAGCCCCTTGAAAATCAGAATGTACAGTGTGTGCCAACACCCTCTCCATGTGGGACAGATGTAACTGGTTTGTAAACAGAGGGACGTCCCACCTAATGAGGGAGATTCGTGAAGTATGCTTTGGGCATCTTGCAAGTTACTATGTAGATTTTCAACTGACAAGCAGGACATCATGTTCGTAGGATAGACGGTAGCCTGATTGAGGACTATTGGAAAGTGAAACAAAAAATGAACATTATATCACATTATAAACTCCTGTAACACACATGAGAAAATAAAACAGATGAAATCAGGGATTGCTGCATTATCATAATATACAGACTAATAAGAAATTCATGATTTTGAAAGAAAAAAAAATCACAACATTTTTTCATTCATCCTTATTTTCAAAAACTATATGTGAAGAAAACAAAAATGCAGAGTTTATAGGTTCTATTGTTACCTGTCAGCTCCCTCTTGATGTTGGGTAGATTAGCTGGACAAGAGTTGCTGACATTAAGGCCTGGTGGCGGCATGCCTTGACTACTATACATGTCAATTAAGTTACCAGACACAGGAAGCTGGAAGAAAAGAAGACATTTTGCTTTAGTGGTAAGAGCAGAAAATGTACCAAATTAATAAGGGGAAACAATGTAATGTATCTGCTGTTTCAAGATTTCACTCTTAGGTCTTTTCCGATAACATGGTTAATAAAACATGTTGTGTCATGATGTGATTAGAGGGGCTAAGATGCACTATGCTGCAGCACCTTTCTCCACAGCTACTGCTGGATCAATGAGTGCAGTTGTTGCCACTTCCTCCTTTGAGCACCCTCCTTATCTTTATCAGTGCACTGGCATTGGCCCTATATATATGTATGTATATATATATATATATATATATATATGCTAAGCATTTTCTAAGTAGAACTATGTCAAAGTGACCATTATCTGTAAGTGTAAGTAATAGCTTGATGTTGTTAAAGTCATACATAATGGGCTTATCCACACTGGCGCCAATTATTTTTCAAGGAAATAAAACCCTTGCCTAACATTTGCGAAGTGCTGTATGTGCAGCAACGCTGAGTTTGACCTGAGCACCAATAACATGATTAAGCTAATAACCTGAATAGCAAAAGGTCTCAATACAACCAAACCAGTGTAGTGAGAAACCAAACTGCAGTACAGTTATTGGGTCATTTTTCTCCTAATAGTGTCATTAGCCTCATTCATACAGCAGGTATGTGGATCACTGCCATCCACATTTGATCCACGACTGTATCTGTAATGCTGCTGACCAGCGTTCACGCGATACGGCTGTGCACCACTGCAGGCTTGCTTCTTGCAGTACCACAGTTTCCAGAAATTGTAGGCTAGCTAAACAGCTGGCATCATTGTGAATGTTGCCAGGTGTTCAGACAGCCGTGCAAAATGGCGCAAAACACCTGCACCACTATGCGATCCCAAGAAAAGAGGGATCGCTGTCACAATAGAATGTTACCCGAAAACGGCAACAGGTTGATGTTCAGCCGTGTACAGGGGCAACAATCTTACTGCTGTGCACCACCAACAATGGCCCAGAATTTGCAGTGTGAATGGGGCTATAGATGTGCTGGAGCCAGCTTGCACAGGATCGCTCAAGCTGATAGTTAAACCACCAAAACTGTTTTACCAGCTTGTGTGAGCTGGTAGTTGTGACCTCAAGAAGCCTGTGGGTTTTAGTATTTTTTTTATTTTTTTGTACTTTACTATTTCTCCTCTCAGTTGAATAGGCACACTGACATTCCAAGTAGGAGGGGGCAGGGTGGGTTGGGTCAGGTCAGCAAACAAACTGCAGCTGGGAATGAAGCTGAACCAAACTGTTATTTCTTTCCCCACACTATTCCTCCAGCTGGTTCCTGCAGCCTGGGTGGTGCTTGCTTGTTTACCTTTATGTTTCCCTCCTTGGCTCCTAGCTATGCTCTCATGTGCCACTAACCCGCTGTGGCAGCCAAGAATGAGCCAATCAGATTATTCTCAGTCCCACCAACCCATCCTCTACCTCCATGGGTGTGAATTGTGTGATGGCCAGATAGTTGCTGTTTGATGTTACAAGTGCCCTCTTCAGCATGACACACAGAAGAGCCTAGGATAATCGGCAGTAGTCAGTCATGAGTAGGCATTTGTACATTGTCAAGTCCAGCAGTATTCGTTTTTCAATTTCACTCTGCATCAGTCATTCAGTCACTCTGACTCCATGCTAACTGACTTTTGTTAGCTGCCAGGAAGGAACACAAAGTCCATAGCACTGACAGGAGACCCTAGTTGGCAAGGCATATGGGGTTGTATGTTGCCAGGTAAGAGGTGTGGCTGTCCAGTGCAATGGAGAGACAGCAGTGACATGACCAATGGACATGCCAGCCACCATTAGTCCAGGTCCAAGGAGAAGCTGCCTGAGAGAGAGAGAGAGTCACTTGCGGAGAAGGACCGTAGATGGTACAAGTTAGTGTGGTAAAGTATAAGGTTGTCACTACATTCTGCTGCTGTTACTCTATCAGGAAGGGATCCATTTAAATTGCATGATGTTGCCACTGCCATCATTAATTATCCCTGCTCTGACTAAAATGTGACATTTGATGTGAGTCACTTGTGTCTGTTTATAAATGTGTGTATCTTACCTGGATATTGGTGCTATCTGCAGCACTCAGTTTCCTTCACTCTGATGGGACAGCTAGACCCCTGTGCAAGGCTGGGGGTGGGCACAAGGACAAAAGACTACAACATCCTGAGGCCCCAGGTGAACAGAATGTAAATGGTAACTTACTTTATCCACTCAGAGCCTGCTCTTTGTTTTCTTGTCATTGGGGGTGCTGCATGGGGGCCAGACGGCCAAGTGGGGGGTTAGGGCCAAGACACTGGGGAGGTTATTATAAATTTCCCAGCACATCACTGAATACTGTAAATAACCTAAAATATTTTCCAGTCTATTTACATTTGATTTTAGTTATTGTAGTAACTTGTGGTCTTACTGAACATTTAGAGGTAGCTATCAGTGTAAACAAATTCAGCATTATATGTGACAGTGTACTATTAACATACTGCAAGAAATGTTATGCATTTGATATTGTCCACTCAAACAAACTATGAAGCAAAATATATAATCAGAAAAATATTTTTAAAATGATCACCGTGTTTGTCATGTGAAGTCCTTGATCCATTAATCCAATGATATCTTCATTATAACTTGACTCCAAACTAATTATATCATCGATTACATCATCCATCTGTAATTAAAAACTCCTTCAGTACTTAAAATAATGAATGGCTTGAAATAAATATGTCACTTCCATGTTGACCAATTAATATATTATAAAATAAGCTGATATAACATAAAACTATCTTATTTATCAATCATGGTACAGTTGATTGCATGTGTGTTTCCACTAAAGAAAAACATGAAACAGTTAAATGTTTAGGTGGACAAATTATTTTCTCACTGGACTCATCTATAGTCTGCTATCATATTAAAGATCTAATTTTATGTAATCATAATTGACCTGAAATAAATATTATATTCGAAGACTATATATACATATATATGTGTGTGTGTGTGTGTGAGTGTGTTTTCATTTGCATGTCAAAGGATCTAAATGCTAAGACAGTAACATAGTAATATAAGGTTGGAAGGGGCTCTATATCCATCATCCTCCACTGCATAAGTAGGGATGAAATACTGTCATTTTGCTTTCCAAACATGTACCAATTTATAGGGGATCCTTATACAGTCTACTACTGGTACCCTGTGTTTCCCTTGACATGCAGATATTTGTCCAAGATTACCTTAAAGGCCTGTACTGTCTTCATGTCCACAGTCTGTGCTTGTAGGCTGTTCCACAGGTTCATTACCCTCTTGGAGAAAAAAAAAATTGTAATGTTACTTTTGAATTTATCACCTCTGAGCTTCAGGACATGTACCTGCATCCTGCGGCAGGACACTGATCATCCCCAACTGTTCATTCTTGCTGAAATCCTTGAGTTTGCAAAAGGCTGAGCTCCTATATCCTTAAAACTTCCTATTCTCTAGAATGAACATAGTAAGCCTCTCCTCATTGTTTTTGATCTCCATACAACTAATCATTTTGGTGTCCCTGTGTTGCACCCTCTTGACTTTCCTGAATGTCCCACATGTACTGAGAATATCAGAAATGCACACAATAATCCAGGTACAGCCCAGCTTGAGTCTTTTATAATGGCAGGATTACCTTCCCTGCTCTGCTGGTCCCCCCTTTTGATGTACCCAAGAATTCTGCTGTGCCTCTTGACAGTAGCCATGCACAGAAACTGCTACTTCCACGTCTTGTCTTTAATGGCTCCAGATCCTTTTCCATATCATCTACAGTAAGAAGTGCCCCATATGGCGTGAAGGTCCTATCTTGATTTTTCCCCATCCATTATAGCACCTTGCATTTTGCTACACTGAATCAGTGGCTCATCAGAGCAATTGCCCTGCCTGTTTGAATTTTTCTGAAGCATGTCCATATAGTCAGGGAGTCCGGCAACCTAGCCAGTTTAGTGTAATCTGTAAAGTTAAGCAGGATGCTAGACACCCCGACTTCCAAATCACTGATAAACTGAAGATATTGTAGAGCAGTGGCCTCAATAGTGAGACCAGCGGAATACCAGCACTACCCTCTGCTTCCTGCACCAAAGCCAGCTAGCAATCTACCTTGCATATGCTGTGTGTATGCTACAATGGTTAACACTGATAAGAGGCCTGCCATGACCCACCATATTAAAGGCTTTGCTGACGTCCAGATAGACAATGTCCACAATCCTGTGTTTGTCCACCTCCTTTGTCACCCCCTTAAAGAAGGTGATAGAGTTGGTTTGGCATGATCGTAAAGTCATGCTGAGAGGAGGTAATAACTTTGTCCTCAATCAAGTGCTCCATTATTATGCCCTTAATGAGGGCCTTATGGCACCTTACCTAGCACTGATATAAGATTGACCAGTCTGTAGTTGTAGGGGCCTGGCCTTGCCCCCTTCTTGAAGATGGGGACCACAATGGTCACTTTCCAGTCCCTTAGCATCATACCTGTCTGGACAGACTTGAGAACGAGTAAGCAAGTGGAACTGCCAATTGTTCCTTTAGCTCAGCTTAAGTACTATGTTTAGTTCTGGAGCTGGCACATAAAAATAGACAGGGACAAACTGGAGGCAGTCCAGTGGAGGACCACTCAAATGATTCTTGGGTAACAGGTAAAATGATATGAGGAACAATTTCTACTGTATGCCTAAATATGTAGCCAGTGGAGGAAAGAAGAGAATGGGGTTATGACAGAGACTTTCAAGTTTTTGCAGAGGTATAATAAGGTAGACTACTTCAACCCTTTTCCTGCATAAAAAGGATTGGTATCCTGTGATACTGGTGATGGGGAAAGGGCATCTACAATAATGGCAACCCCTTCCCCAGTGTATTACAGAGATGGCCACAGGATGGTAGGGTGGCTGGATAGGGGGTGGGCGAGTATAGCGACAGGATGTCACTATACGTATGCATGCTGGGGTGGGAGTGGGCACATACAGTGAGGGGTGGAAGGGGGTGTGAGGGGTGGTGACACAGTGCATTGCTGAGCCAACCCCATGGCATGGCGGCAGGGTTGCTGGCATCGGTTCGCAGGGTACTGGGTTCAGGTCTGGGTGCTGGTGCGCCCGGCCTGAACCTTTTTTTTTTTTTATGTTTTCACCCCTGCCGACATGCACCCCCTTGGAGTTGAGAATCCTATAGTAGGGTGGTGCAGGGAGCAAAGCCCCCCATGGGAGGGTGTGGGGGGGCAGAGCCCCCCACAGAAAACATTAAAGAACTAAGTCCCTGGCACTGTTTTGCTGCACGCCGGGGTGTCAGAGTGCCGGAAAAAAATGTCGGCACTTTGACTTCGTAATGATGGTGATCACCTTTAGGCTTTCGCCATTATCACATAGAACCAAAGGATTTCAATCACAAGAGGACATCATTTTAAACTGGTAGGGGCAATTTCAAAAAGGACATGTGAAATGATTTCTTCTCAGAGAGCATAGGGAAAATGTGGAATTGCTTACCCAGTACGGTAGTCAGTTCAGGTACTATATCTGGGTTCGCTGCTAACTGGAGTTATTTCAAAGGGCTAGTCAAAGGGAGGACGTAGGGGCAAAAGAGTAGTAGTTTCAAGGTTGAGTCAAAGGGTAAACTAGATGGACTTTATGACTTTATCTCTCCCTACCTTTCTATGTTTCATATGAAAAATCAAATACATTTTTATGTACTAAATAAAACGAAAAAAGCATTCTTGTAATTCCAGCAAAAAATGCTGTCTTATTGAAGATTATTTCCACTTTTGAAAAATGTGTCCACTTTGTGGACAGTCTGGATTACCTCTTGGATGGGTCCATCATAACTTTTCTTGGGCATGTCAAGGAGTTTATTAAGTAGTAATGTTATGGTTTTCCAAGTTTTCAAAATATCCAAAAAAAGAAGGTTGATATTTCAAGTACCACATTAAAAATAGCACTCAAAATTTGTTACATGCTTATATGTCAGATCAAACTTGTAAGGTTTCCATTATTTTTCCTGACTGTACAGCCATTACTATGAGGACAGCCCTGTCCCATGTGGTCAGATCTTCATCTGCAAGTACATATGTGAGACACAGTTTGACTCTGTTTCCATGGTAAATGAAATGTTTGTGGTAATTTGAAACACAAGCATATTAGCAATTATCACTGTCCTAGAGTATAGTGTGCAGAAACAGAGGAACTGCTAATTTGTTTTACTGCATAGTCCTTACGTTTGAAAATTATGGATAGATGAAACTGTTCAATGAAAATCCCCAGGTGTCTTGTATTTTGCTTATCATGAAATAGTTTATGGTCCTTTTGTAGCCTTTTGGGGGTGCTTATCTCTTCCCTTTTGCTTGGGCTCATCATCAATGTATTAAAATAGTTATGGTAAGCCAGAGCTGAGGAAGATCATAGATGGGTAATTCCATGAAATGGGGGTACCAATGAGCCAAATACTTTGTACACTGATTTTAAAAATGTAGCAACAGCCACTTCAGTCATGATAAGTAAATTTAAAAGGTAGCCACAGGTACAGATACATTTCATAGTTTGAGAAACCCAGGTACACCCATTTTATCTTTATTCAATGTCCAGCTCCAAAATGTCACAGATTTTTCCTAGCAAAACGTGACATGCAAGACCACAGTACATTCCACTGCTTCTATGCAGACTTCATTTTAGCTGCACTTCAGAAAAAGTTATGTTGAAAACTAACTTAGAAACATAGACTTTGATGGCAGATAAGAACCTACTTAGCCCACCTCGTCTGCCCATTTCCCTACCTATTGGATAAGCTGCAGATCCTAGTTAACCAACAGCCTTCTTCCTTCTACCCCCCCTCTAGAATTGCTTTATGTTTGTCCCATGCAGTCTTGAATTTCTCCATTGTTTTTGACCCCACGACCTCCTCAGGAAGGCTGTTCAAACCGTTCACCACCCTCTGCATGAAAAAATACTTCCTCACACTTCACCTGAGCTGTCCCCCCTCTATCTTCAAATTGTGCCCACTTGTTCTTGCACATCTCTTTTTCTGAAAGATACTAACCGCTTAGACTTTGTTGATTCCCTTGAGGTACTTGAAAGTTTATATAATGCCCCTCCCTCTCCTTTCCCAGAGGGCATACATATTAAGCTCCTTTAGTCTCTCTTCGTATGGCTTCAGGTGCAGATCCTGCACCATTTTAGTTGCTCTCCTCTGGACTGCCTCCATCCTGTCTATGTTATTGCAGAGATGGGGTCCACAGAACTGCATGCAGTACTCCAGATGGGGTCTCACCAACTATTTGTACAAAGGGATAACACCTTCCTGTTTTCTACTGGTGATTCCTCTCCCTATGCATCCCAGTATCCCCAGCCATCCTTTCTGCCTTCTCACATTGCTTGCCTCTCTTTAGGCTATCTGATATGACTACCCCCAGGTCCCTTTCCATTTTTGTTGTTGTTAGTACCCCCCCCCCCCATTGTGTAAGCTTTCCTATGGTTTTTGTTTCCCAGGTGCATTACTTTGCACTTCTTTGCACTGAATCTAAGTTGCCATCCTTTGACCATTCCTACAACTTTGCCAATTCCTCCCTTCCCCGCGTATCAACCCTGTTGCAGATCTTTATGTCATCTGCAAAGAGGCATACTTTTCCTTTCAGTCCCCCCGCAATGTCACTTATAAAGACATTAAAGAGGACCAGTCCCAGTACTGAACCTTGTGGTACCCCGCTAGTGACCAAACCTTCTTCAAAGTGTTCTCTGTTTACTACTACCCTCTGTGTCTTGTTGTCCAGTCAATTTTTTACTCAGGTAACCACCCTAGGATCCATTCCCAGGCTGGCTAATTTGTTTATTAATCTTTTGTGTGGGACTGTGCCAAACGCCTTCCTAAAATCTAGGTAGGCCATGTCCACAGCCCCTGCCTGGTCTACTTATTTGGTCATCCAGTCAAAGAAATCTATTAAATTTGTCTGACATGACCATCCTGCTGTGAATCCATACTGCCTTGGGTTCTGTGCCCCGCTGACCTCTACGTGCTCAACAATTCTTTCTTTCAGAAGTGATTCCATTATTTTCGCTATCACTGAGGTCAAACTAACAGGTCTGTAGTTTCCTGCCTCTGCCTTGATCCCACTTTTGTGAAGAAGAATCACATTCATCCTCCTCCAGTCCTTGGGTACTACACCATCCTTCCAAATTTGTTAAAAAGGGTAGTCAGTGGTGTCACTAGTTCTCCTCTTAGTTCTTTTAGAATTCTGTGGTGAATCTCATCGGGCCAGATTGCTTTGTCCACTTTCAATTTTAGGAGTTCTTTCAGGATGCGTTCTTCTGTGAATGGACTGATATTGACCCCCCCCTATCCAGAATGCTTCTATTATTTGGTTTTAGTACTGTACCTCCCCTCCTCTTCTTCCACGAATACTGAGCAGAAGTATTTGTTCAGTACCCCTGCTTTTTTACTGTCACCCTCTGCCCACCCCCCTCCCCTTTATTAAGCCGCACTATCCCTCCCTTGGTCTTCCTTTGCTCCCTAATGTACCTATAAAAAATGTTATCCTCTTTCTTAACCGAGTTGGCAATTTTTTCCTCAGTTTGGGCCTTTGCTATACTGACTGCCTTCCTCACTTTCTCTGGTATTGTCTTTTGTTAATAAAGACATTTTCACCCTCATTTTTCAATGCATATTAACTTTCTGGTTCACTCAAAGTTTTGCGTGGTGCATGTAACTGTAGTGTCCAAGCAGATTGCATTTTTTACAGGTTCCCGAAAATTTCAACAAAAAGCATCCAGTTTTTTTTGAGTGGTGATATTCTTTTGGGATGAGGTCTTAAAAGTACTGCAGGACTTTGGTGGGAGAAGGGTACAGGCAATGCTTTTTCCTGACTTAAACAGTTGTGTCCACATTTGGTGTTCACTATTACATGCACAACACTGAATGTGCTTTTTTCTCAAGTCTAATATGGAGTTATACCACAACATAGTCCCTTTTTCACTCATGGGTCATATTGTCTTGAAATGCTTAGTAAAATACAGTAAAGAAAGTACCTTTTTTTTTCCAAGTTAAACACCTGTTGTGTCCACTGTTGCACATGCAACATTTGGTGTCCATCGTTACACACGAAACGCTGAAGGTGATTTTTCTCAAATCTCTGTTAGGGAGTTATCTCACAATCTGGTCCCTTTCTCACTCTTGGATCATAGTGTCTTGACAAGCTTTATTAAAATTGACATATTGTGGATTGGAAAAATTCACCCTCATGTCACACTTTGGTAACCCCTTTTCATAGACTTACACAGATCGAAGTGCTGGGGCAGGGTGAGCTGGCAGCTACTATGGGCGAGAGGCAATAACTTTGTGGAGGCATAGCCAGTTTTAATAATTGTTTACAAGCACTGGGCTCTATGCACTAATGTGTGCTGGGCATGCGCAAGAGGTGCATATCCAGCACACACAGCTCCACACCCATAGATAGGCACACACCAGTCAGCATTCACTATCACTGGCTGCATGTCTGTGGACCCACCTCCCTGGCATGCAGCTGCATGGGGGCTGATCACAGGACACAGGCAGGCATCCAACTGGATGCCCATCCTGGGTACTGAAGTGGATCACCTGCTGTGTATGAGCAGGGGGTCCTGGGAAGGTGCAGTACTGACTGTGGTGTAAAGACCAAAGGTAGGTTCAGCACATACTGTATAATACAAAAATGTTTGCTCACAAAGCCTGCAATAATTGCAGTGTAATATATATTACTGTGAATAATGAATACATACGCCTACTGTGGTGTTTTCTACTGTAAATAACATGTGACACAGTAGCAGTCATTCACAAGAAATGGCAGTTCTGAGTTTCCACCCCCACATCAGCTCTGACATAATAGCTTCTGACGTCATTGAAGGAGTGGACATCTGGCAAGCAAGCTCCTATCTATCTCAAGCCTGTACAGCAAACCCTGCACACTTGAACAGTGAGTACTAGAGTATTTGAGACCCAATGAATTTATCTGGTACCCCCTACCCCAAGTTTGTCATGTTTGAGGCGTAGCTCTCAAGTGCTGTTGCTATCAAATAAAAACAAACAACAAAAAAAAGATGATCAGATTGTCTGTCATATTGTACATAAACATGACTTGGAGGGAGTGTCATAGTCATTCATCCATCACAAATATTGTAGCACTCACTGTTCAAGAGCGTATAGTTTACTGTACAGGCTCAAAATTAACACAGGCTTGCTTGACTGATGTCACTCCTACAATGACATCAGAAGCTGTCTCGTCACGGTGACTTGGGAAAGTGGAACTGACATTTCTTATGAATGACACCTACTATATCACAAATATGTTATTTAGACTACAAAACAACACAGGAGACATATGTATACATGTATAACCACTAATTTGTAATCCACTGCCATTGATGACATTGCGGATGCATGCATAATAATTTATCAGTGATCAGTCCACTAGGGGCAAGTGTCCAACTGGCTGCCCCCAGCCCTATCAGCACAGTGCTCTGGGGCAGCAGTATTGAGGGTGTACCTATCCTACTGCAGCTGCCCATTGTGGGGGCCATGTAGCCTTTACAGCAGGGTCCTCCCTGCTGTATCTTGCACCCCTTTTGCCTGGTAGTCTGTGCCTTAGTGAATGACATGGAGTGCAGGCATTCCCCCAACATTGTCCCTTGCCCACCCAAAGCACATGGCTGACTGGGCAGCCAGAGGATTGACAGCACAAGGGGCTCATGCACCTGTCATGAATGCCACCGGGGGGCCTGCTGGACTTCTGCTGTGCAACATTCTGACTTGGGTTTGCCTGTGTGCCTCTGTATAAACAACCCGCACATTTGTGCATTGGGCCCATTATTTGAACAGTCTTATTTATGTGGACACAATATTTTGGAGAACTGTAGCCCCATGGGGCACTGAGCACTTTCTACCATTTTTTATTAATGTTTGAAATGGTTGGTAAATAAATTAATTTTACGGAAACAAGCAAGAGTCTGGAATGTTTTGCCACTAGCTTGGTACCACCAGAGGTAGTTTGATCCACATTATATGGTATTGTCTCAAATTGCATCTTTAAATTTTGGAGCAGTTAAGAGTTCATTTTACACTCTATGATCATAGACTTACAGTTTCAGAAACCTACGTTATGGGGTGCAATGCAATTTCAAAGATTTTTTTTTTTTGAGTGATAAAGCATCTTTGTCCTCTAAACAACTAAGAGTACTTTGGGAGATAGCTGCTGCCTGATTAGGTTTACAGAAACAATGCCACTTTTTGTCTTCCTTAGATTGAGGGGATCTTCTAATGGATCCCATTGCTATTCTTTTTGTATATGTGGTTTATTGTCAAATTACTGTGATATAAATTATTATTTTTTTTTTCATTTTGATGGGATTATGTTCATAATTTCATTTTAGGATTTATTTTTGCCTGAGGTGTTTTCTGTATCTCCAGCTGCATGAGACTGTGGAACTTCATTGCCTGGTCTATTTGCATATGGAACAATTTTTTTTTTAAATAAAACAAATTCCCCTACTATTACAATAAGTGCAACGGTATCTTTAACTTCCTGCTAGACAGTCATCACAATTGTGCAGAAGGGATCTCTGTTTGATACCTCATCCAAATGATGGCACCTTAACAGTGCACTAACACCACTACTACCACCCTGTGCTGCACTTCAGTGACAGTGTTAGCTATTAGCCCAGGTTCTTGGTGTGAGACGAGAACCCATGGCCTTCCAATCGTCCAGCCCCAGAGGCAAGCATGCAATGTATGAAGCCCCTGCGCTGCTTAAAACTCATACACTGTGTTATGATAATACATTTACTTTTATCTCTCAAATCTAGATGAACTTTGAAAATGACAGTAATTTAGAAAACACCTCCATTGCGGGTTGCCAGTACTTGCCTTACAATAATTAGACGTCAATGACTGATTTACATAGATAAAAAAATATCCTAGAGGAATACCTGTTGACTAAATTACAAAACCAGCAAGCATGCTTAAATATCTAATAAAACTAAACAATTTGTATTTTGTTAGTACTTGAGTCTTAATATTGTACTATAATATACGCCATGTAGAACACAGCTATCTATTACACGTGGCATACTACAATCACAAAGTACGTAAAGGATAATTTTGAATAACGTTACTGGTGATATATAATCTATATAATGTGTTGCCAGATTTGTAAATTAATCACTGAATTTTGGCAAACTGTTGCAGTGCTGTTGCACAAAGCCTGACTGACCAGTTTTGGTCTAAGCAATAATTAAGATTGCTTGTAGTTTACCATGGATATTGATTTATTTTGGTAACATCACATGCAAAAATGGAGCTGTAAAATGTACATCTGAAAAGACACATTACTTATGTAACCACAGATACAGTACACCAAAAGTAAAAAAAAATAACTTTCTCAAAAATGGATGTTTCAGTAATAGTATCTCAACTAGTAAGCCGTGGAAGAATAGAACCAATAGTAGAAAAGTAAATATTTTATCTTTCTCTACCTTAAAGAGCATGTGTTCACTTCTAATAAAAAGACAAGTGACTAGTTTATGTATTGTGTTTTAATGTGTTAATAGTATTTACTTTCTACTTTCATAATAAAATATTTGTGCAATAAAACAAGTATGCTTTCGTGTTTGCTTTTCCAACTGCTAATAGAAAGAATTCAATAGAATTCTGGTACTGTGATGCCAGAAACTGCCAACTGTTTAGGAGCCCAGTGTATTTCAATGAGTAATTAAGAATTTTTTTTTATCTTTTTTCAAAGGGAATGTATACTTATTTCAAAGCAAGGCACTTTGCCTTCTATATGCTTGCACTATTGTGGTCCATATCTATGGTTTACATTTTTTAATACAGTAACTGGCTTCTCTTTACTTCTTCCCAAGTAAAATCTGGTCAGGAAGAAAATGTCGCCTGCTAAATCATTAAAAGAAAATCACAGGTTATGAAAAAAAGCACATATTTCTATTAAATATATAATATTCTGGTGGCAGAAAATGTTATGCCTCTATAAAAATCTTAAATCAGATTAGCAGTTTCTCATTGAAATACACTGCCAGCCTTGCCAGTAAAGATTTTTAGGCTTCATAATAGAAGGATTCCGTGGGATTCTTTTTTACTAGTAGTTGGCAAAATACAAATAAAAACATGAAAGGGTAAGTAAATTAACAAATAAAAGCCAAAAAAAAGAAGAAAAAAGATTACAGAACCATCAATAGGCTCAAACCTTCATTATTTAAGATACACATTCTTACCAAGCACTTGATTTTTACATTTTGTATCACGTAAGTTTTGCTCAATGCTTCCATAGCTTTAATTGTAACAATATAGTACAACTACCACACTTAATTTGTACCTCTTTTTCACAGTTGGTGTTGAGGGTAAGCAGGGCCATAGGACTGTTTGGAGCACTGCCACTAGGTCCAGGAGGCATGACATGTTCACCGGGCTGGTTTGGACAAGGCAAACTCAAAGCTTGGTTGGCAAGCTTGTTTCCTAAAGTGGTAGACAGGTATTGCTTCACTTGTTGCCTCTGTGCTTGCTGAATATGATACTTGGTTGGGTTTTCAAGGTGAGTCTGCACCTGCACAATAGAAAGTAATAGATTGACTTTTTAATGTCATAATTCAGTAGGAAACCACTTAATCTAGACCATTTGTCCATTTCTCCAAAGATTTGCAAAATGGTGTTTTGATACAAAATTAAACAGTAGTAAAAGACAAGTTTTTAAAATTCAAACTCCCAGTTTCTAAGTTATTCTTGTATTCTTTCCACATTACAACATCTGTGTAACCTTTACCTGTACCTCTAAGAAAGATCACAGTATTTTGTGCAAAGTGTTAATAAATTAATAGTTAAATGAAAAACTGTGCTAATGTCCTTCAAAGAAAACATGCTTTAATAAAGAAACTGCATAACGCTAAGTACAATTTAACTCAAAATACTTTCTTATTGAGAAATAATATTTATAGCACTTATCCAAAATTAGATTTCTACAGGTTTAGGGTCTGAATGGTTAACCACATAATTGTTAGTTTGATCATGCAATTTGATTTCTTAAGAAAACTATTTCCATGTGGGTGATATGAACTATAAACCTTTTAGATGTGGATGGCTATTCAACATTATATTGGTCTGATAAAGTGTAATAAAACATTTGCAATAAAGCCTACCTGGTAATGATTATATTCAAGCATCTCCAACATAATAAAAGTATTATTTGTCCCGTTTAGAATGTGTCCCTTTTAATCCACGAGCTGTCACTGTAGAAAGTGACTCTGTTTGTGAAACTACTGTACATTTTTCTAAGTCCTCCACAGTACTTCACAAGGGTTCTCATAATAGAAGATCACTTATAACAACCTAACCTAATTAGTTATGCATATAAAGAAATAAACAGTTCAGACAAGGGTCTTTTTGAATGCCATATAAGTTTAGCCTTAATTTTTTTTTAAATTAGGCATTCATTTTTGCTTTGACGTCACTTCTTCCATAAACATAAAAAGGCCCTTTTAAGTGTAGGGTTATCAAAGTCAGATTGACAGCTGGCTTAAGGATAATTTACTCTTCATCTTTAGTTCCAGTCACAGCACTAGACAATGATGCTTGTCTTATGTATCAGGACTGCAAGAAGCACACCATCCATATTCGACTGTCATTACACAGAAAAACATGTCTGTACATGAGTTTATTCTCCACGTGCACAGGAACTGGTCACTAATGCCAGCCACTTCTGCCTTATTACCATTTTCTCACTGATGCTGCTATTTTACATTACATTATATACAGCATTTAGTTCTTCCTCTGCCGACTTACTAAACAATGAATACAATAAATTAGCTATTGTGACATACAATGCCAGAAAATAATATTTGTTTAGCCCTGTATGAAAACAGCTCTCCTTACACTGACTGATTTGCTTCCTGTTTGAATTTATTAATTTAGGCAATGTCTCCTAACAGGTTTTAGAAAATAAGAGTACTCTCACCAACAAATGCAAAAGACATGATTTACAGCATGTATTGCAGCCAAATAGTACTTGTTATGTAGTGATGATACTTTTATCAGGCTAATTGACAGATAAGATACACACTCTCAAAACGCCCAGACTCTCTTCATCACATACCACACAGTTTCCATCCATTCTGCACGCTAAATGGGAAGCCTGTGAACGGTGGCCAGTGTGACTGTGGCATGGCAGCCAGGTCGATTCACTGCTGTGTGCTCCATCTTCATGGGGTATGTCACTGCCACACCCCTCAATGTTCTGCCTCAGAAATTTGGAACTAGTCTTTGACAAATCTGGGTGAAATTACAAAATCAGGCGCATGTCTCTAAAAAACTGGGACTATCATCTCAGGAGGCTGTTACAAAGTGTAGTTTAGTGTGAAAAACATTTTCTGAATGAAAACTAGACTGTAACTTTAAAGAGCATGGGATGCCTCTGGGAATCCAAAAGAAATTATACACAGTTCTAGGTGGATTTTCCATATTTCCTGTTATTATCGTTCCCCCTGTTTTCTATTACTAAGAAATTTGCATGGAAACAGAATCCTTGCCCTTTGGATTTAATCTGCTCTTGCTTTTTATCTACACTTGATGCCATAACCTGCTGCTTGTGCCATCATAATCATTTCTGAGACAACTGACTGTGATTCATAAATGGAGGATTATGACATCCCATATAGACAGGTGGAAGGAGGTATAAAGCCTAAGGGACAAAGATCTTATTTTCAAGCAGCTTTCCTTAGTAATCAAGAAAGAAGGGAAGAGAAATACAGACGATGTGTGCACAGTCATGCTATATGTCCTCTGTGAGTGCATGGGAGGGGGCATAAGAAACCCTGCAGCATGCACAGCACTATGTGCCACAGGTCCTGCAGCCCCTCCATCCTAGCCTGTACTTATGGCTCCATGCTCTGCTATACGGGGGCATGGCAGGGGGTGTGGCTGCAACACATTGTATGTATGCATAACACCACATATGTATGGCAACGGGTGTGTACAACATGACCAAGAAACACATACTGTGTCCCTGCACCCATACTGCTAACACTCCTGGTTGCCAGACAGCCCAGACCAGATGAGCATGGGCCATGGCCCCCCACATCTGTCAGTCCCCTACAGAGCTGGGTGCAGGACATAGGTTGGGAGGTAACAGCTTCCTATTCCCTATCACAAAAGGGTTATGGCAATTACTGCCTGACCATCTACTTCCCAGGATTCCCTGCAGTTCTGCATGCTGCCAGCCTGTGCAGGCTTGGGAGTTCCAGGCATGGACAACTGCATGCCGGCAACATGTGAATCATATCTTAATAGTAAACAGGGTCCAATATATGTAATATAGGGAGACATGTACTGTAGTTTATGTTTTTTTTAAATTTTCCAAGGGATGTCAGTGGCTCTTTAATGCCTGACAATATTTTACGCTTCTAATGCCTACTCCTTTGTGACAGAAACATCAAATGAGCAGCACAGTGGTTTACTGTCTAGAACAGAGTCCTGGGGACAAAGGGGAGCCACTATTCACACTGGAGGGATCTACAGACCTCCAGCAGTGTGGGAGGAATTAGACAAGGAACTGGTGGAAGCCATTGGCAAGATGGCAGACAAGGGGGAGGTGCTACTGATGGGGGACTTAAACCTGCCAGATGTAGGCTGAAGCCTCCCAGCAGCAGTTTCAACTAGAAGCAGGGACATGCTGGACTCTCTGCAGGGGGGCGTTCCTCAGGCAACCAGTCAGTGAACCCATTTGTGAGGGAGCAATACTGGACCTGGTACACAGTAACAGGGACAGTATCATGGATGTCAAGGTGAGAGGCCACCTGGGAACAAGTTATCACCATATGATGTGGTTCAGTATAAGGACAGCTGTGGAATTGAGCCACACAAGGGCAGGTGTCCTTGACTTCATTAGGGCAGATTTTATAAAGATGGGTGAATGCCTCAGGGATGACCTAGCAGGCGAAATCCCTGGGAGGAGTATAGGAACAGTGGAAAAAACTAAATGGTAGCATAGTAAAGGCAAAAAAACTCTGCACCATACAAGTGAGAAAAAGCAAGAGGAAAAAGAGATTGCTATGATTCCTGAAAGAGGTGGCTGTAAAGGTAAAGGAAAAGGGCAGCATTCGCAAGGTCTAAGGAGATGCAGAGGGAGGAGGATAGAGAGATGCATTAGGGGAAATAGAGGAAAGCAGGGAAATCAGTAAGAGCACAAAGGCAAAAACTGAAGAGAGAATAGCCCAGAAGGTAAGAAAAGGGGACAAGACATTTTTTAGGTATATAAAAGAGGAAGACCAGGGATGGGATTGTAAGGTTAAAAAGGGAAGGGGGGCTGCACAGTGAGGGACCAGGAAATGGCAGACATCCTGAACAAATACTTTTGTTGAGTGTTCACAGAGGAATGAGAAGGGGAGGGACCACAAAAAGTAACAGAAGCTTTGAAAGGAGGGAGGTGGACACTAGTCCATTTTTGGAGGACACAGTCCTGAAGTGACTCGCTAATCTGAAAGTGGATAAAGCAATGGGGTCAGATGGGGCCAGCCGAAGTGCATCCAAGTGTATTGTGGGAGCTCAGGGAGATACTAGTCCTTTTTTGGAGAAGAGAGTTCTGAAGTGACTTGCTAATCTGATGGTGGACAAAGAAATGGGACCAGATGGGGTGCATCCAAGGTATTGAGAGAGCTCAGGGAAATACTAGCTGTACCTCTAACAGTCCTGTTTAACAGCTCACTGGAAACATAAGTGGTTCTGGAGGACTGGAGGATGGCAAATATAGTCCCACTACACAAAATGGTAGCAGGAAGGAGGCTGGTAAATATAGGCCAGTTACCCTGACATCAGTGTTGGAAAATTAATGGAATCAGTGCTGAAGGAAAGGACCGAGGAATGTCTTGAATCCAGTGAGTTACAAGACCCAAGGCAGCATGGTTTCACTGGGGGGCATGTTAAACTAATCGGATAGATTTATTTGACTGGGTGACAAGGAGTTAGAGCAGGGTGGAGCGGTGGACATGGCCTATTTAGATTTCGGTAAGGCTTTCAGCACTGCTCCAGAAAGGAGACTGGTAAGTAAGCCGGGTAGCTTAGCAGTGGGTCCAAAGGTGGTAAATAGAGTACGAAATTTATTAGGGGATAGGCGACAGAGGGTGGTGGTAAATGGAATTCACTCTGAGGAAAGGAGAGTGACCAGTGGGTGCCTCAGGGATCAGTGCTGGGACTGGTTTTCTTTAATGTCTTTATAAGTGACATTGCAGAGGAGTTGGAAGGGAAGGTCTGTCTCTTTATGGATGACACCAAAATCTGCAATAGGGTGGACAGTCCAGGGGGAGTGGAACAGATAAGCAAAGACATGAGAAAACTAGGGGAGTGGTCAAGGGTATGGCAGCTGGGTTTCAATGTGAAAAAATACAAAATAATGCACTTAGGGCACAGAAACCCAGGGACAGAGTACAAAATGGGTGTAGTAGTATTGATAACCACCAAGCAGGAAAGAGACCTGGGGGTAATCATATCGGATGACCTAAAGGGGGTCAGGCAGTGTGACAAGGCAGTTGGGAGAGCTAATGGGATGCTGGGGTGCATTGGGATGGGTATCACCAGCAGAAAGAGGGAGGTGGTATTACCTCTGTATAGATCTCTGGTAAGACCCCACCTAGAGTACTGTGTGCAGTTCTGGAGACCAGATCTCCGGAAGGACACTGACATTGTGGAGGCTGTCCAGAGGAGGGCAACTAAAATGGTGCAGGGTCTGCATCAAAAGCCCTATGAGGAATGACTAAAGGACATTAATATGTACACCCTGAAAGAGAGGAGTGGGGGGAGGTGATAGAAATCTTTAAATACCTCATGGGTAAATAAGGTACAGAAAAGAAGTATTTTTCAGAAGAAAAAATGCTCAAGAACAAGGTGACATGCTACAAAGCTGGAAGGGGGCAGATTCATAAGATGTTAAGAAGTACTTCTTCACAGAAAGAGTGGTGGATTCCTGGAACAGTCTGCCAGTGGAGGTGGTGGGGGTGAAGACAGTGGCAGCATTCAAGAATGTATGTAATAAGCACAAGGGAATCATAGTGGAAAGGAAGGGGGGAAGGAGAAAGAGTAGTAGATCATGTATGGTCTACTTTAACAATGTACATAGGGGAAAAAAGGGCAGACTGAGTAGGCCAAGTGGTCCTTATCTGCCATCAAATTCTATGTTTCTATGTTTCCATGAGACCCAGGTTCAATTCAACCACATGCACTTTCTCACTATGTGGCCCTGAGCAAGTCCATTAGCCTCACTGCATCGGATCCCCCCCCCCAGCAGTAAAACTGGGCAGCAGAATGGCCTACTGGAAATGATATGTTGCATCTTAGCTGAGCTATCTTGGTTAAGTGAAAAATAAGTACATTGTAAATTTAGAAGGGACTGCGGATATCTGTGAGGCAAAATAAAGAAAAGTTGAGAGGTACTGTATGGTCAGTATCCTCTTGTGTTTTTCTCTTTTGGAGGGGTGGGCAGGTAGTAGCCAGCAGACACACAGTGACAAAATCTGAATGTTACTGGCAGCCCAAATCTTCAGTATGAATATCTAAACTCATGATCTGGCAGCAGCAGCAGTAGTAGAGAATATGTACCACATTTAATAATAGTAATGATAATAACTTTATTTATATAGCGCAATTCAAATTATGAAAGCGCTTTACAGTAAAACACCATTAAAACACTGTAAAGCTGTAACAATCAGATTCAGTGAATATTGCAACTTCATTTAACAGAAATGAGTTTAACACTGGTTTACCTTTTCACATTTAATATGAATCTTTATGGTCAGTCAAGCTTACCATGCTTTTTGTATAACCCTAAACATGAGTATTAAATCAGAATGGATCCTTTAAACTTCAATTCAGTGGTCAAAGTACACAGCCTCTTAGTCACTACACTGCATATTGTGTATCAAAGTCTCAGCTATATACAGAAAGAATAAATGCTAGGTAAGTGTGGTGTATGGGGAAATATATCATCAAAGGGGGCCAGTTAGCTTCATAACCCACAAGTTCGAAGGGCTAGTGAGATTATGAGCTAATTAGCCACCCTGAGAACCTGTTTGCGTTTCATAAATGTACACACCGCACTCTTGTGATTGAAAATGTAATTGTGCAGCACTAGGTTGTGCATTACAGAAAGAATAAGGTGCCTTGGGATATCCCAGTTTCCAGTTGCCTTGATGGTGCAGCGCAGCTGGCAGCGCACCCAGAATGGTATTCCGAGGGGCCTGGGTTCAACTCCCAGCTAGGCACTTATTTCTCTCTTCTGTTTGTTTGGTTTCCATAAATGTGCACCCTGCACCCTTATGATTGAGAGGGTAACTATCTGTGCAGCACCAGAGTGTGCATTACAGAATGAGTAAGGTGCCTCGGGATGTCCCAGTTTCCAGCTGCTTTGGTGGTGCAGCTGGTAGTACAACTGGAACGGCATTCCGGGCATCCTGGGTTCAAGTTCCAGCTAAGGCATGTATTTCCTTCTCTCTTCTGTTTGTTTGGCTTCTATAAATATGCACACTGCACCCGAGACTGAAAATGTAATTGTGCAGCACCTGGTTGTGCACTAGAGAAAGAGTAAGGTGCCTTGGGATATCCCAGATTCTAGTTGCTTTGATGGTGCAGCTGGTAGCACAACCCGAACAATATTCTGAGCAGTCTGCATTTAAGTCCCAGCTAAGGCAATTATTTATTTCTCTCGTCTGTTTGTTTGGGTTCCATAAATGTGCACACCACACCCTTGTGACTGAAAATGTAATTTTTATTTTAATTTTTATTTATTTAATTAAAAATTGGTAACTGGAAAAGGCACACTGAGCTGAGGCTTGCTTCCAGATGTGAGAGCTGAGGCTTGATTCCAGATGTGACCCCAGGGAGGGAATGAAGGGGAACACTGAGAGAATAAAATACAATATCTGAGAATTATAACTGAATACCTGAAAAATATCTAAGAATACAATAAAACAAATGGTGGTTACATAGGCAGCATTACAGATATAGGAGTACATAGATACCATGTGTAAAAGCAGCAGTACTGTATAACCAATTCAATAATAAATGGACACTTGTGAGAGAGTCAATAAAAGTGTTCAGTGCCTGATGGATACCATGTGATGGATACCACATGTAAAAGCAGCAGTATTGTATAACGCAATAAAAAATGGACACCCAAACATACACATACTGATCTGATGAATAATCATCAGCTTCATTTTAAGATGTTTTATTGGGTGCTAAACTTATTTAGTGGCAATCAGTTTTTTGCATGAGAGAGTCAGTAACACTGCCCAGTGCCTGATGGGGTAGGTGAAGGCATCTGAAGACAGAGAATGTCATTATCTGTGCAGCACCAGGTTGTGCATTAGAAAAACAGTAAGGTTCCTTGGGGTTTTCCAGTTGCTTTGGTGAAGCAGCTAGTAGCACAACCAGAAAGGTATTCTGGGTGGCCTGGGTACACATCCCAGCTAAGGCCCTTATTTCTTTCTCTCTGCTGTTAGTTTGGGTCCCATCCATGTATAAATGGCTATTTATCCCACCTACTACCATATAATGAGAAAAAATATATAGAAAGTTGATGGCTCAGTATTGTACCTTGATTCCATCAATTTGAGTCTCACTACAATGAAAGACGAATCTGTCAACATACAGTGTCACCCCAGAACTAGTCAGAACTTTCCAGTTTCTTACTTTCTGTCAGCAGTGTTTAAACCATTTCAGTGACACATACTGTACTGTATCATGTTTGAGATAATCTTTCACTTGATTTGATGAATAATCATCAACTTCATTTTAAGATGTGGTTTTATTGGGTGCTAAACTTATCTAGTGGCAATCAGTTTTAAATAGTTTTGACACACATTTATCAACAATAGCCTAAACTTCAAGAGCACCCTTGAACTATAACTATCCAAAAGCATTTGCAACAATCTGAACAAGCCATATGGCTACTGATAAAATATTATGCAGTCAAATCTTTGATAAAGACTTATTCTGTAATCCTGTATTTACCAGAGACTGGATTCCAAAGACATGGAAAACAGTAACAAAAGATCATAGCACCAATGGGTTTTTGTTGAACCTTATGAATGACCAACACTCTTTAGCAGGCAAGTGCATGATATAATCTAGAGAACAAGAAATCATAAGTTCACTTTGGTATACAACAGTTAGGCTCTCTCTAATGCAGCTGAGAAGAGCCTGTAAGTGGCAGTGCAACAAAATTGGACAAAAAATTAGACCCTACCTTTTTTGCACTATAAAAGATTCCAGATATCTTCAGTTTTATTTTTGTTGTAAGAGCTTCTACTGTAATTCCACCAAAATCTGAATGTAAATGTTTGGATTTATTTTTTCTGAGACAGAAAAGTGGCCAACACATTTGGCTTATAAATAGCACTGGAAACCAGGCAAGGGTTACAGTATGTTTGAGAAAATATATTTATTTATTTAATGTTTGTTTACCGGGTAAGATACACTATGCAAGTAAATGCCTTCAGGTATGACCCAAGAGGATACAATAGAGTGAACAATAAACACATGAAGAGACAGAAAAATGGTCTAGGTCAGGCAAACAACATACAACAGGAGCAATAAACAGTACAAGAAGTTTACAATCATGGGACTGAGCGTACAGATATACAAGTGATTATGAATATTCATACAATAAATATCCTGTACAATTGATTACGAGTATACAGTCAGCATAAATAGCCTGACATCAGGCAAACAATATACAACAGGAACAACAGACAGTTCAAGAAGTTTAAAATCATGGCTTCACACGTATAAATGTACAAATGATTATGAATATACATTCAGTAATACAACACAAAGGCTAAGGATTGCTTACTGGGGCACACTGTGGCTGAGGGTCATGCCTCGGTACATGAGGGTGATTAAAATGGATACACAGCATGGGGAGAAGGAGAGTTAATCAGCATGTGGCAAGAGGTTGACCCCCATAAGATCCCTAAAGAGGGCACCCTTGAATAGCCCATGCAAGGGAAGACTGAAAATCTCTAGTGGAAATGAGTTTCAAACTTTTGGTGCAAAGACTGTGAAAACCTGTTTCCCATTTTAAATGAGCACCTAGGAACTTGGAGGAAGGCAGCATCATTGGATCTGAGCAAGTAGGCCTGACACGCACAGGGGGGAGGGAAAAGGAAGGTGCATGAAATCTTAGTAATTTATCAATAGAATACTCTAGGGAGTAGGAATGGGCTGCAATGGGGGAGTGCGGGGCAATGAAGGGCACAGTAATGCGTGAGTCATGGGAAGGTTAGGGAGAAGCAACACATGTTGTTGTAGGATGCCTCCCACTTGGCTTCAGCACTATTAGATGCTTGGGAAAAGATTAGCTGCTCATATTGAAGATGGGGGAGGAAGACACCCTCTGTGATGGCAAGTCTGGTCTTGGGTATAGGTGGAAATGGAAACACAGTGGAAACTGCATTATTAAAGTGAACATGCTGCTGTCTCCAGGAAAGATAACTCATGAACCAAGAGGCTGCTTGGTGTGAGAGGCCCACAGAAATTAATTTGGAATGAGGCAACGTGTGATCCATGGCATCAAAGGCCTTGGAGAGGTCAATAAAGATGGCTCCAGTAAGGCAGCTACCATCCATGGCACATTTGATGTCATTGGTAAGCCAGGCCAGTGTGGTGGTGGTACTTTGCTGTTTTTTAAATCCATGCTAATTGGGCATGAGATGGTTATATGTCTATAGGACATCGGTCAATTGGGAGGCTGCAAACCTTTCAAGTAATTTACTGAGTAATGGGACGAGAGCAATGGGCCTGTAATTGTTGAGAAGCTTGGTGTCTTTTTTTTTTTTAAACCAGAGTAATATAAGTGATTTTCCTATTAGGGGCTATGTTGTAGGAGAGGGATACATTCAAAATGTACGTATTGGGAGCGGTTAGAATGGGAGTACCCAGGCGAAGCAATCTTGGAAAGATCCAAATAAAATAAAACACATTGGGCCGGATATTCAGATTGCACCTGGCAATGGTGCAAGCGTGGTCGCAGTGCATCTGGGATGCACCGGGGCCAGGACCAGGTGATATTCAACAGTGATGTGCCATGGCTCAGCACCATTGAATATGGCATGGACTGCGCACAGTGCAGTGACAATGTGCTGGCACAAGCCACAGATAGGGAGCATGGGGATGCGCCAGCGCAAATGCAGTTGCACTGGGTGCAGCACCCACGATATTCAGAAGAAGGCATGCAATTGAGGGCATAATATATGCATGGTGCAAATGGCCCATTAGCATGTCATTATGGCCCCATTTGCATGCATTACGCAGGGCAGCCTGGCGAATTGCACCTGGCGCCCTGTGTAGCTGCTTGCAGTAAGTATAGTCCCAGGTGGGCTAGTGCACCTTCCCCTCTCATATGCTGATCATGGGCTCATGTACATGCAACAATAACCTGGTGGTATAGGGGTCCCCCCAACCATCATGCCCGATCGCGGGCATCAGTGAATTACAATCCTACATGGTGGCCTAGTGGTCCCCCCCCTCCATCATGCCTGGTCATGGGCATCAGTAAGGGACACCTATTACCTGGTGGTCCAGTGGTCCCCCTTCCCCTCCCACTCTCAGAGGACCCCCGGCCACCCAGCTCCCCCCCCCAGTCATCAGCCGGTGGCAGCACCCTGCCCGCATACCACCCGTCCGCCCACCAAATGACAGCGTACAGTATGTGCTGTACACCTATTGGTCCACAGTGTGGACTAATGGGCATGCAGACCATACTGTACTACACAGGCATGAATATGTGAATGAACGTTTATTCACATACTTGTGCCTGTGTAGTACAGCATGATCTCAGAGCTCCACAGTGTGGACTAATGGGCATGCAGACCATACTGTACTACACAGGCATGAATATGTGAATGAACGCTTATTCACATACTTATGCCTGTGTAGTACAGTATGGTCTGCATGCCCACTAGTCCACACTGTGGACCAATAGGCATACAGCACATACTGTACGCTGTCTTTCAGAGTGCGGCTAGGTGGTACGTGGGTGGGGTGCTGCTACCAACCGATGACTGGGGGGAGCTGAGTGGCTGGGGATCCTCTGAGAGTGGGAGGGGAGGGGGGACCACTGGACCACCAGGTAATGGGTGTCCCTTACTGATGCCGGCGATCAGGCATGATGGAGGTGGGGGACCACTAGGCCACCGGGTTGGATTGTAATTTACTGATGCCTGCGATTAGGCATGATGTGGGGGGGACCATTAGACCACCAGGTTCTTACTGCTTGTACTTAAGCCCACGATCAGGCATTCTGGGGGGAGGCTCACAGTGGGCAATGGGAAGGGTGTGTGTGCTACTGGACTGTATCCCTGCTGGGTGGGTGGCCATCCACGGCTGGCGGGTGCTGCGTTGCACCCTGCAATGCAGCAGCCTGCCTGTGGGTGGCCAAGATTTGTTCCTCCTTTTTGTGGGCTCAACACTGCACCCCCGTATGCGGCACACATCAGGGTTGTGCCAGCATATGCGCTGCACATCCCGGGCTGAATATCGGGATGTGCCACATATGCATGGGCATGCCCCCTGCATTTGTGCCACATACATTACCATTGCACCCTGGCGCATCAAGATTTGCGCTGCGCCTGGCAGCCTTTTGAATATCCCATTGGGGCGCAGTGCAGGGTTGCGCCGGTGCAACTCTGTTGTGCCAGGCACAACCCCTTTGAATATCTAGGCCATGGTGTGCAGCATATATGGTACCTACAAAAGTAGATTTGACAGGTGAAATTAACTTTTTGGGAAAACATTTTTGTTGCACTGCTGCTTTAAATTCAACTTAGTATCTTACTGGTTACTAATATAGCATTAACAAAAATGAAATGTGCCCCCAAAACATTGTATTTTAGTGCCTTGACAGCAAAAGATTTCAAATATATGCCAGAAAGTACCAATAAGCTCAGTGCACAGCAAAGTTGATTATCCAGATGTTTTTTGTTGTTGTTGTTTAAATGGTGGCATAGAGCTTATTTATTTATTTCAAAAGTTTCACCTGGAAAGACATACTGAACTGAGTAACAGCTCATTTCCATATGTGTCTTGGGCATGAATGGCATCTTCTAATCATTATTCTGTGTGTAGCAAATGAGCACTTGACAAAAAAATGACAATGAATTAAATAACTGAGTTTTAATTTGAGTCAGATTATTAATGGGAACAAATATCTCTTGGAGTCCATGTCTGACAATTTAAACCAAACCTTTTGAAAGTAAACACTTGTTTTTTATGTTGCTTGCACGCATGTGCAAGAAACATAGTGCCATCATCGGAGATTTCGGAGGTGTGTCACCTCTTCCTCCAATTCAGTTAGTGAGCTGGCAGACACGGCCCCTGTAAACCAATGCATTTTGGAGCTGTCTATGACACGCTCCAAAATGCAGTGGCATACAGTTGAAAGGGGGAGTTACGCTTCAGTGAGCAGAGATAAGAAGCCCACTGAAGCGTAGCTCCCCCACACACGCAGGCATGTGCGCCCGCACCTACTGCGCGAGCCGACGGGTGCCCAATCACCGCCGGCTGAGGTGCGCCTCTCCCTCCCGCGCTAGTTAGGTGCCACGCTGGGAGCCCACCCCAGCATGGCAATAAGTCTTTGGCCGACGGGGTGCCCAATCCCCGCCGGCTGAACACCCCAATATTCTTGTGCCACGCTGCTGGGAGCCCACCCCAGCATGGCAAACGGTCCCACAACGCCTTTTTTTTTTTTTTTTACCTGAAAACGAAACCCGCTGGAGCGCCTCCGACCCCTCCCACAACCCACAGCCACCCAGCCTCCCCACACCCTCCTCACCCCATACTTACCTCCGGACTCTGGCGCGACGATCTTCGGTGGACCAGGAACACGTCTGCACTCTTCAAAGCCGACCGCGAACTGAGGAAATGCCGGTAAGCTGTATAATGGCCTAGATAGGGGGGTTTCAACTTTGTTGCATATCTCAGGCATTTTTGGGAATTTTTGCACCAAATCTTCAACATGGGGTTTTTGGGATCCCTTCTCATGAATGATGTCACTGTCATGGTGTTATTCAGGGCCCAAAGGGTGATTTCGCGCAGTGACTGAAAAATCACCCTTGGCCTGAATACCACCATGACAGTGACATCACTCATGAGAAAGGGTCCCAAAACCCAATGTTGAAAATTTGCAAAATTTTATAATGACTGTTTTACTTGAGCGCATGCCATGCAGTTCCTACACAGGCTCGTAAGTTCGCGAAATTTCAATATTTTCACTCCAGATTTTCAACATTGCCATTTTACCACACCTTCTTATGAGCAGTACAGCTGTCATTTTTCACATCTCACCCAAAATGTGTTTCCGCCCATGTAGCGCAGAATGGTGCAGTCGGTGTGCGAAATCAATGTACGGGACAAATTAAGAAAATCACAGTGACACTGTTCATGAGCAGAGGTCTTAAAATGGCTATGTTGAAAATTTGGTGAAAAAATTCCTAAAAATGACTGTTTTACGAGCGTGCATTGCGCAGTTCCTACGCACGCTCGTAAGTTCGCAAATTTTCAATATTTGCACTCCAATGACTTTCAAAATACCTAAACAGCACATAGAAGCAAGCAACATTTGGCATTGACAAATGCTTGTTTATAAATGGTACCACAGTGTGTATAGTATGTTATCATGACTGATCTCCACTTACAGTCTAGTGGGATAAACACATGCAAACTGTTGTCATAGTAGAGCCACAGTGTATCTATATATTCACTTGAGTTAAAACCTGTTGTCTTACATTAACTGAGACCCTCCTCTAAACACTGACTGCATTCCTGATCTCCAGTAACCAAACTAACACGCGTACACTTGCAATAAGGTATAATCCAAAATCATATTAGATGAACAAACACACCACAATACTGAACATGTCCTTTTGGAAAATAAACTTCTGTTCATACATGCATTAAAAGTAAAATCCACACAAGTTTAGTAGGGAATGCTCCCATTTAAAATTAATTTCACACACTAAATTTAAATGTGTTAAAAGACAAAGAGTAGTGAATGCTTCTGTTTAAAATGAATTTCATAGACTAAAATTTGTTAAAAGACAAAGCTACTATTACATGTATTTTCCAGTTGCTGCATTACATATTTACATACATGGAGTTGTGGTTCTAGTCTATAAGTAAAATATATTTTTCTGGGAACAGAGACTTTACACAGTACTAGGACATTATACCTACCTAATTTGAACCTTCTTCCCAGTTTTTTCTGTACCTCTTAAATGGTCATGGAACAATGGTTTGTATCCATAAAGCACTGTTTTAATGAAGCTCTAGAGGCAAATTTAGTGTTTTCTACATTTCACAATAGTTATGATTCTGTTCCCTATATTTAACATCATGTGCTACGTGCTTAGTGAAATCTGGTGGTGCTCTCACTCATGCGATGCAGAAGCTCATTTGCATCCTTGTAGGTTTCCAGGTGATGTTTGAGAGAGACAGGGCAGGGAGTAGGGGAGGAGTAGTTGTATAATATGTGAGGGAGGTAATCAAGGTAACGGAGGTACAGGAGCACCCAGAGGAAAAGGAAGGAGGTGCTGTGGGCATCCTGGAGACAAGTTCTGAGGCAGCTATTCATACAGGGGTGGCAGACAGACCTCCCGCACAAGGAGAGGAGCTGGATACAGCACTGGAGGAAGGCATCATTGGGACAGGAATTAAGGGGGAGGTGCTGCTAGTTGGCAGTTTCAATCTGCCAGAAGTAGAGAGAGAGAGATGCCTTCCAAATGTAGCTTTGGCACAGAGCAAGGCCGTCCTTGACTCCCTACAAGGGGTCTTCTCTCAGGCAACTAGTCAAAGAATTCACTAGGAACGGGGCAGTGCTGGACCTAGAGCTTACAAACACAGACAGCATTACATTTGGTATTTATTTATTTATTTTTATTCTTGTAGGCCTGATTAGCAAAATGCCTGTCTTCATAGGCAACAATGCAGACATAACAATGAACAGTCCCCTAGGTACCAGTGATCACTCACAGTGTGGTTTAGCATTAAGTTGGGAACAGAGGCTAACCACACAAGGACGAGAGTCCTGGCCTTTAGGAGGGCAGATGTTAATGAAATGGGAGACTGCCTCAGAAACTGCCTTATGTAGGGGGATTGCCAGGGAGGGGTGTAGCAACAGTGAGGAAAAATTAGGGCAGGCATAATAATCTACATACGACTGACAGCAGGGAGGAGGCTAGCAACTATACGTCGGTCAGTCTTACTTCAGTAGTGAGGAAATTAATGGAAATTAGTGCCAGTGACTCAGTAGGTAGTAAGCACACCTCTGGAGCTGGAGGATCAGAAGGTCTGGGTTCTAGCCTCACACCAGTTACTTAGAGTAATACCAATGACCGACACTGTGGTGAAGTACAGGGGGGTTGCTGCACAACTGAGGCGCCATCCTTCACATGAGACATTACGCTGAGGTCCCTTCTACCTGTCTCTGGTCACTGTAAAGGGGTAAGTAAAAGATCCCATGGCATTTATTGATGATAAGTAACCCATTCCCACAGAATGCACCAGGAAACAAGTTACAGTATAACAGCATAGTATGCCTTTCTGGTCAAAAATTGTAAAATAAATAACTAAATAAACCCTGCTATAGGAAAGGCTGGTAGATTATCTTGAATCCAACGGGCTGCAAGATCAGAGGCAGCATGGCTTCATGGGGGGATGGCATGCTAGGTGAATCTGATTGATTTTTTCAACTGGGTGACCAGGGAAATAGATCAGGGAGGGCAGTGGACATGGCCTATCTGGACATAAGCAAGGCCTTCAAACTACGCTGCACAGGAGACTGATTAAGAAATTGGGCAGCCTAGGGGTAGGATCTAAAGTGGTGAATTTGGTTAGAAACTGGTTAATGGATAGGCATTAGAGGGTGGTGGTCAATAATCCTCACTCTACTGAAGGGAGAGTGACCAACATGATGCTGCATGTCTCAGTACTGGGACTGGTCCTCTTCAATGTCTTCATAAGTGACATTTCAGAAAAACTGGAAGGGAAGGGAAGCCTTTTTGTAGACGATACCAAAATCTGTAATAGGGTGGAGACTCAGGAGGGGGTGCGAATGCACAGGGATCTCTGTGTTTGATCAACTAATGAAGCAAATTCTGTTTGCACTAATAGAGAAAAGCATTTTGTGTGTGTATATTTCCTCCCCATGACAAAACCAACCAGAAAACAGTTGGTGTTTGATGCAAGTCACCACTTGCATCAAACTCCCGTCCGCAAGTCCCTTGTGGCATTCCAACAGGGTTTGAAAATCAGGCCCACTATGAATATTAAACTCTTAAAGAAACACATAACATAAATAAGTGAAGTTATAAAAAATGAGACAGAGATGCCCTTCTAACAAAACAATCCTAATGTAATGTGTCCAAGAATGAAACACTTCATCAACATTACAAAACATCATGAGATTAATTCATACAGTGGTGACAGCCAGTATGATACTGCTACTAGTGTGTCACCACCTGTTCCATCTGCACTTTCACTGTCTCATCCTTCTATGTCAGTAGTAGGAGGGCATTAGAGCTTACATGCCTTGCGCAGGATGCAGCAGACACCACTGCCAGTGTTCCCACTGCTACCACTAAGGCTGCTACATCCACAGCCAGTGTGACTCCCACCACCACTGATACCATCCTTGCAGCAGCCACCCTTTCAGCTGTCACCACCACTATTCCTATGTCCATGGCCAAAGAAGCTTCTACCCACGTGACCTGTGACCATGAACACCCTACAATGTGGACCCAACGCAGTACTTGATATTGTTTTCACAGTGCTATGTGTGTGGTGTGGTAGAGCGAGTGTGCCACATATCTTGTATTACATTAGTGATAGCTCTATGTTGGCCACTGAAGTGACGGTGAGGTGCATATGATACACCAGGTTTGAAGGGGGATTAATGGTGTTAAGTGATTTTTAAGCTATCCTTAAAAAAACACCTTTTGTGGCCGAACACAGAATACCTGGGACCAGAATACCGAATATTCCGCCAAATATTTGGAAAAGGTTTTTCACACAGCCCTAGTGCATGCACTGACACACAGTAATGCTATTGTCAGGTGGCATCCCGCCCCTCCAGTGCATAATTGCTCCAGCATCACCTCTACCTGTTAACCCAAAGGTAGCAGTAGCACTGTGGAGCAAACTGCTCACTTTCCCCAAGGAAGGAATATGTCTTCAAGGATGATCAGTTCCCCTCCCATTGCAGCCAGCCCCCAGCACCCTGCACTTGTTATCAAACTCAGTTTGCAGGCATCATGAGCAGCAATCCTGCCACTGTACCACTGGGCTGGCACAAAATGTGATATTTTTTAAAGCAGCCAATGGCATATGCTATGTATACAATGATAATACCTCTTTTTAAAGGGGTATCTAGTGAACAAGGTGACCATGATTGAGCGCTTTCACAAAGGGCCACTCAGTCATGGTACCTGTGTCCTGGAGCCACCGGACACAGGGCTAGACGAGTACAGCGACAGGATGTCACTATATATACACACACATGCGAGGGGGGGTGGGCAGGAGGTACCACGTTACGCAACAGGCGGAAGGTGAGGGAGGGTATGTGGGTGTAGTGTAGTAGTTGGCTGCCGAGCTGGTCATATAGCATGGTGGGTAGGTGGCGGGCTGGGGTTGGGGAGGTGCTGGGTTCAGTCTCTGGGTGTGTCTATTTCGGGTTTTCATTTTCTTTTAAGTTTACACCCCCTCCAAAATGCACCCCTGAGTTGAGAATTTTAAGTAGGGGGTGTAGGGAGAAGCCCCCATGAAGAGGGGGTGTGGTGGGCACAGCCCCCCACATAACATAGAAAACCACTTGCCGGTTTTCTAGTCACTGCAAGTGTGCATCGCCGTAATTCATTTTCGGTGATGTACACTCACCCAAACAGCGATCACTATTTTGCGACTGCTGTTATAACATTGGACCCTTTAAAGGTGTGCCACTGTAGTATTCAGATCCTTGTACTTTATTATAAAAATATACAGTATTTTTAAGAGTTTAATTCTGGAACATTATTTCACTGTCAGTGAATTAATCCGCTGTTTTATTTATTTTATTTGAAATATGTTTACCATGTGGGAGCAACAGACTAAGGTTCTTTTTTTATGCTCGACCTAGGCCAGAGGCATATAAAAACATCAAAATACAAGAACAATAAAAATGAACCGATTACACATACAATATAATTATCTAAAAGTATATTTACAAATTTCATTCGGAAAAGTATTGACAAAAGTATAATTTAAAGGTATCACATGAACAAGTCAACAGAAATTGGGCACCTACAAAAAAAGTGACTCAATTATGGTGCCTGTGTTCATGGCTACTTAGCAGGGGGGCTACCAGACACTGGAGCGGGTGAATAGAGTGATAGGAAGTATGCGCATATACGCACATGAGCACACACACACGTGGGGGGAAGGCAGTGGAGGAATGGCATGTGGGAGAGGGTGTGGTGGGCAGCTGCTGAGCTGGTCCGCTAGCGTGTTGGGGAGGGTGGTCAGCTGGGAGGTGCAGGGTTCGGGTCCAGTGCGGCGTGGGGTTTTTTTTTTTCAGCAGGTGGCTTTGCATTTTTTACGTTTTTCACCCCCCCTCCCCGACATGCACCCCCTGGAGTTGAGAATCTATAAGTAGGGGTGGTGTGGGGGGGGCACAGCCCCCCGCATTTAAAACTAAACCCATAGATCTCAGGCACCCTTTTTGTCCTCGTCACAAGTGTGCATCACCGAAATTCATTTTTGTCGATGTACACTCACCCTAACGGCGATCGCTATTTTCCGATTGCCCTCATGACATGGAACCAGTTTAAAAGTTGTAAATGAACCAGCCTTTCAAATTGAATCAGGCAAATGATTTCTGAAAGTAGATTTAACAACTGAGAATGCTCTAGAGCCCATCTTAGTTTTGCACAAATGAGTTTGCAAACAAACAACATTTGCTGAATGCAAATTACTGTTTGATTTTCTAACAGACACAGGGTCCTCTAATGCTGAGGATTCGGAGCAAAAACAGCCTTGTAGATAAGGCAGCCAAAAAATATTTCATTCTCAGGGTAGGGGACAACAAACATATGTGAGAGTGCTGGGAACAGTAACGAGTTTCAGAGGGGGCAAGTAAAACAACATGACGAATACTACCACACTACAATAAGACTTTTATTATTTGGAATACAAATTCCAAAATTGGTGGGCACCGTATCTGAAAAAGGAAGTAGCGAACCAACAGCAATGACCTGGCAGGTCTCAAGAGAAAAATGATTCTTCAGTTTGTAAACTGCACCTAGTTTTTGGTTTATGTTTTTGCAGACAGCAATAATATGTTCAGTGAAAGGCAGCATTGGATCCAACTAGATACGTAAACATTCACAGTGATCAACTTATTCAATTACTGAACCCAAGGAATCATGAATCAACAAAGGTGACTTTGAAACCAAACAGCACTGATTTCATTTTCTTAATATTGAGTACTAAATGATTACAGGAAAACCACTCACAAATGGGACAAAACCTTTGTCCAGCTCTTCAACTATTTTAGTGGTTTCTTTTGCTTTGGCATACACTATCACATCATCAGCATATGAAAGATTATTGCAAATGTTGTATCTGCTTGTTGTTAATTTATATACTGCAATTGCTGTGTAAATTTCTATCTCTGTTTATGTACTGCTATTTCTGTGTAAAATTGCCATCTCTACTTATACTTTGGATATAATGATAGTACCTGACTCCAGGTGTCTACATATGTTCTTTACCTTTTGTAAGCTGCCTGTATTTTATCTATCCTACCTTTGAAATGTTTGCCGGTATTTGCTTTGTACTCTCCTGGGTTGTGCCTGAAAATAGGCATTTCTGATGTCTAGTGCATCTACCCGGTTATCAAAAACAAATAATTAAAATTTGACAAACTTTAGGAATGGACTTAATAAAGAGGGGGAACAACGGGATCCAAGAATGGACTTCTGTGGGACCACTCATCCTACAACTCGAGAATGCAAAACAGCAGATCCAATCCTGACAAACTGAGATCAACTAGACAAATACTGCTTGATAAAAAAAAAAATCACATTAGGAGACAACACAAATGATACAAGCTTGTGAAGGAAAAGGACATGGGCAATTAAGTTGAATGCCTTGGTTAGGCTGCAATGCATATTCAGATGAACACTGTTTAATGAACTCATTCAAATGAATGAAGCATATCAAGCCTTCCAAATAAGCCCCTGTAAGAATCTACATCCTTTAGGAATTCTAACATGTGTTCAGGAATTTGATAATGCTCCTTGAGCAGTTTATGATGCTCCTGGCATGGAAATAAATAATTTTAACTCCAGCAGCAGCATCAAAGGTAATGCATTCATCAGCCAATTTTTATTCTCACAGTCATTGTATAAATTATAAATAATTAAAAGGCCACACTTATAGAACACAGCTATTCATTCATCTGTCAACTTTATGGGGGGGATTCAAAAGACTCTCTGGGTTCTTCAGTGTCCTGCTGCCACCTGCCCTGGAAAGGACCTGCTGCTTATTATTATGGCAGGCTGAGTCCAGGTACTTCTGCTTCCACAACCAATGAGTTCGATTTGGTCTGAGAGTTGTCAAACATTCAACATTTGAGCTGTTTCAATCTTTTCTCAAACCCAACATACAACTCTAGTACCAAGTAAACCTGTTTGGTGGGCTATTTCATTTAGTGTTGAACCTGCTGTTCAGACAGCATTTCAACTTTGAATGACAGCAAGATCTCTATCCAATATACAGCACATGTGCAGTTATGCATTGTAGGTGTCCGGTCAAAACAACAGCTAATATGCACGGTCACAATATGCTTGGTCATAACAGCGCTGCATGGTTTTGGAGTTAGTATATCTAATCTAGCATGGTTTTGGACTGCACGGTTTTGTACTCACCGCATGCTGTGGTTATCGACCACACTATTTTTGACCATGAGATCCTGACATAGTGCCACATTGTATTACTACACTGTCACTACAGTTATGCATTGTATGAAGATGCTACCTCCTTGTATCTACAGTGTTACTGCTGATATTCAGTTCACAGCCACACTATGGCAGTTTCACTGAGTATGTTCGGCACCTTGAAAATTATTCTAGGCTGACTCCTCCTACCTCCCTTTCATATTTCCTAAGGTTTCTGTCTCCTAGCTTTTCAGATCTAGATGCTAAAGCCAAAAGCAGAAGAGCAAAACTAGCAAGAGTAGGTTGGGTGGGCTGTGTGGATGTGAACCGGATACCAACAGTTAAACTATTATTTTAAGTAAGTAACCTTTTCTTTTAACTGCCTTGATTTCTTTCACTATCCCTACTATGGCAAGCTACCAGCAGTCCTCCAGGATGGGGTTAGGTGTGTGCCCCTTTAGGAAAAGATACATATAAGGTACCAGAAGTGGCATCTGTATGGATTAGTAGGCCAGCGTTGTAGTAGAAAATGAAAGTGTGTGCATAAGCTTAGGAGCAGCAGAACCAACGGAGACAATAGTGTATCTGGTAAAGCCATCAGGAGGCTCCTTACTAGCAAACATGTAGCAGAGGGCAATACAGGATAAGAGATAGCTGACAATTGTCTCTATGGCCACAGTCTGCCCTTAGTGACATCATCATGGGACATGAACAGATGGTGCATATCACCGCCAATATTCTGCACTGTGTTACTAGTAAAACAACAGTGTCCTGAGCACATCAAGTAAAGGGCATTTCTCTATTTAAATTGTATGACTGTAGAAAGAAACCAAGCAAAACCAAGTACTGAGTTGAAAGTCTGAAACTACTTTGGACAGTAACTTCACAATAACTTCAAAGCTCACTCACATTTCTGGTGAAGTGATGGTGACCAAAACTGGTTTTCTGTTATAAATATGAGTTGTGATAAGTTTCTTCATGAGCTTGGATAGTACCAAAGTGAAATACCAAGGGGACTGAGATTCTCTAATTGGAGCGAAATAAGTGGTTCAATCCTTTGTAGAATTTGAACATCACCTTCCGTAGGGCCATGGTTTGTACACCAGCTTTAGCCTGGTAAGCTGAAATGTCCATTAGATGCACCATAAGAGAGATAACTTAAAGAACAGATTGAGTAAAGGCTCAAATGTATTCAAGGATCTGACTCACAAAGCTTTTTTAAAGTAAAAGGGAGCACTCCAGATACAAGCTGAAGAACTTCTTCTATTCAAAAGCAGAAGTCTTACGTGTAGCCTTAAGAGGCTTCCAGCACCTTCAAGACATATTCAGAAAACTCCTGTGTTAGAAATTCTAGCCTCTCAGGAACCAGGTCACCAGATGCAGGGAAAGCAGGTTCATACTAAGGACTATCCCCTCAGACCTGAACAGAAGGTCCATCCCAACTGGAAGCACTGAAGATGGCTGGAAGCTGAGACTGAAGAGATCCTAATATCAAAACTGGCTGGGCCTGTCTGGAGCAATTGGGACTAAGGTAATCGTGGTGCTTCCAAGCCTTCAGTAGCACTTTATGAATCAACGAGAAGGGAAAGCCATACAGGAGGCCAGGGTAAATTGTTTACAGAAGTCTTCACAGAAGATGGCCCAGAAAAGTCTCAGTTTCCTGTTTCCCCAGGATACAAACAGGTGTGCTCACTGGGTGCTCCATTCCATGAATGTCATGGGCATCACTTGCAGATGCAGTGACCATTCATGGAACCTGCCAACATGTGACCACAGTGACGCTGGATGCCCTCCCCTAGCAGACACAAGGGATGATGGAGGATGTATGCCAATATCATTATCATTTTTACTCTTAGGGTGCAGTGGAAAAGGGTGTGTTTAGGTAGAGAGTTGGTTCACAGAGGAGAAGAGGAAAATTTGTAACCATTCTGGGTGAGAGGCAATGTTCCCTGTAAGCTGTGTGCTTGTGTGTCCACACAGCACCCAGAGAGCTGCCGCTCAGTGTTGTAGCGCTAGTGCACAAACAGCTTTTCATCAGCTCACTCACATACATCAACAGATCAACTGCATACAGCATGGCTACTATGGGGAATAAAAAAATAATAGCAATCCATTTAGGCACCGCACCACACCTTCATGCCAGCACCACCAACCACGTGAACTGCAATCAATTAGCTCGGCACCCCCCCACACTCTTCATCACAATGAAGAGAAGGAACCGCTTGTCTTGTTGCCTGCAGAAGCCCTGCCCCCAGCTATGCAAATGATAAGCATCTAGCTACATTTCAGATGAGAATGAGAGACTTGGGAATGACAGTCCCTATCAAGAAGATGGTAGGAAGGAGTGCTGGGGCTGAAAACCGGGCTATTTTAAGATCAGGGACAGTGGAGCAAGTCAAACTTTTTAGCTGTTTCAAAAGCATTCCTGTTCCATGCATAACTCCACAGTAACTAATCCTTGCATGCAGCCCGGTTGTGAGATGTACACATTTTAGAAACATATTGCAAAATATCCCAGAACTCCTCCTGGCCCAGTGCAGATTTGGAAGCTTCAGGACAGGAGTCTAATTTGAGTTGGGGCTAGCAGGTTTAATACCAGGTGGGAGGCTGAAATGAAAAAGAAAGTGCACATTTACTTCCAATATAGAGCAGTAACTTTTCAGATGATCATGCAGGCATTGGCGGTCTGGCAGGCTAGTTTGCGTAATTGAGGGCTTTTCCCTGAATATGCTCAATTTAATATTCTGTACGGGAAATTAAATATTACACACTGTTTCTTCACATTTAAACCTCCCTCCTGTTATTAAACCTGTACCAGCCCCAACTTGAGACAGAATCCTGCCCTGAAGTTCCCAAATCTTCATGAGGGGGGCTCAAACTTAGTATTGGGAAGGGAAATATATTTCTTAAATGTCTTTTACCACCAGGCAGCAAGCAAAGGTTTAAAGATGCAAGCAATCAACTTGAGTAAAACTCCAAGTCCTGTCCCGAATCTGCACGATGGTGGTGGGGGCCGTATGAGGATTGGGGAAAGAAGAAAAAATTACTCACCATAGTAATATTTTGTTTTTGCAAGGTGGCCTTCAGTATGCTTGACAACAGTAGAATGCCAGCTGGGTTCAGCTGCGCTGGAGGTGGAGTGAATGCTAATGAGGTTTGTGAATTAGCCAATGAGGAGACAGCGAAGGGTTGTGCTGCCTGCAGTCAGCCCCAGAGGGCTCCAGAATTATTTCAAAGCTATAAAGGGCAGCAAATGTGCCCCTCTAGAATGAACTATCACAACAGGAATACAAATCACTATAAACTATTCAAAAAGATAAGAACAAGAACAAACAAGTGCGAGAAAAGCTTTGCTTCCAGAGCAAAAACAGTGAAACAAATTTGGCGAAACAAGGAAAGCAGAGCCATCCCCAGTCAGGTTATGTAGGGGAGGACGGGTGGGAGGTCAAGCATACTAAAGGACATCTTGAAAGTAACAATATTACTACAGTGAGTACTTTTTTCTTCTCGCTCCAGGGGTCCTTTAGTATGCTTATCAATAGCAGACTACAAAGCAGTGCAGTTGGGAGGCGGGTACAGAACCTAGTTTGGAAAAAGTCTCTGTAGCAACGGTGTGCCACATTTGGCATCAGATGTGGACTGTACATCCAGGCAGTATTGCTTTGTGAATATGCATAGTGTTCCAGGTGACTGCTTTGCAGACACTGAATAAGGGAATATCCCTTGCAGCTGCCACTGTGGCAGTAGTGTCCCTAGTAGAATGGGCACCTGGGTTCTGAGGGGGCTGTTTGTCAGCCTTACTGTGGTAGAACTGTATGCAGGAAACTATCCAGTGGGATATGGTCCTCATGGTGGCTGGCCTTCCCATACATACCTCCTCATAGGTGAGGAAAAACTGAGTATGGGAATCTGTGAACTGCCTGGTGTGCTCCAGTTTGTAGGTCAGAACCCTTTTCACCTCCAAGCTATGTACCTTGATTTCACCTGGTGTAGATTTTTTTTTTGTGAGAAAGGCAGGAAGTGTGATATACTGGTTAAGGTGGAACTCAGAAACCACCTTAGGGAGTAATTTTCTGTTTGTTGTAAGGACTACCTTGTCCTTGAGGGCAATGATGTAGTTCAGCTCAATACACAAGGCCTGGATCTCTGACAGCCATGTAGCAGAGATGATGGCAATGATGAAGATAGTTTTCCAAGTAAGATACGTCAGGTCAGCAGTAGCTATGGGCTCAAAAGGTGGCTCCATCAGCTTGGGTATACAGAGGTTTAAATCCCAGGAAGGAAGAGGCTCCCTGAGTAGGGGTTGAAAATGTAACAGGCCTCTGAAAGACTTTTGAATATAGGATGAGAGATAACAGATTTCTCTTTCTCAGATGAAAGATATGCTGAAATGACTGCTAAATGCACCTTTGAGGGATGAGGCCTTGAGGCCTGCTAACTGAAGACGTACTAGGTAGTCGAGGAGGGTAGGAAGAGTAGCCCTAAGAGGGTCTATCCAGTTCCCCCTACATCAGAGCGAAAATTTCTTCCCATTAGAAGCATAAGTCTTTAGAGCTAGTTTTTTTAATTTTTATTTTTTTTTTGCCGTGCAAAGGATTTTTAGAACTTGTTGAGAGTACTGAGAATCAGGGAACTCTAGCTTTTCAAGTACCAGGTCTTGAGGTGAGAAGACTGTATGGTAGAGTATGCAACCCCTGTCTGATGGAGAGTTAGGAGACTGTGGGTTGCCAGGAGGTGAATGGGTTTCCTGACTGACAGGGTAAGGAGGAATGAATACCAGGGATGCCTTGCCCAGTCTGGAGCTAGTAGAATCATGGCGGTTGACTGATCTATGAGCTACAGTAGAAGTCTGTGTATTTAGGGAAAGGGAGGAATGGCATACAGGAATCTTCCTGTCCTGTCCAGAGCTAGAGCATCTACTGGGATGGTTCCCAGGACTGGGGGCCTGCAGCTGTACTGCAGAAGCTGGTGGTTGAGGTTGGATACAAAGTGATCCTCCTCTGGGACATATCAGCTTCTGAAACTGTAGTGAAGACTGGATTGTTTAGGGTCCACTCATGGTTACCATGTCTGATGTGGCTCGAGGCATCTGCCAAAGTGTTATCCTTGCCTGATAGATATTAGGCCATCAAGTGCATATCCAGGGAGTAGGTCAGAGAGCAAATTATTGTTGCCTCTGTGCAGAGTTTGATGGACCTTGTGCCACCCTGCTTGTTGATGTGGAACATGGCAGAGGTGTTGTCCATTCTGATTTGAACAGAGTGGCTTCTTAGCTGTGGGGCAAAGGCTTTGATGGATAGGTACACAGCCCTGAGCCGGCTGATGTGGTAAGGAACTCTTTGTGGGTCCATGTGCCATTTATGGACAGATCCTGCAGATGCACTCCACAGTGGAAGAGGGATGCATCCAATGCACGTACCCTGGAGGGTTGCTTTAGCTGAAAAGCAACTCCTTCCCTGAAGTTTTCTGTCTCTTTCCACCAAAAGAGTCTATAGAAGTGTTCTGGTGACTGGTACTAGCTTTGAGAAAGAGTCCCTGTATCTGGGACCAGTGAGACTTGAGGTGATGCTGTATATGTTCCTCATTTGAAATCTGGTACTTGTAACTACTGGAGGTATAGACTCCATGTGCCACAGTAGCTTGAGAAAGTGTCTGACTGGCATTGGCTGGCCTAGGACAAAGGTTTTCACTAAATTCAGAAAATTTGGTCGAGTATTCTCCACTATCACCAAAGATTTTGTACCCTCTCTAAAAGGAGGAAGGCCTTCCCTTGCGGGGATGTTGAGTTCCACTCCAATGAAGTCCAGTATTTGAACAGGCTTGAAATTTAATTTTTCCTTGTTGATGATGAAGCCCAGGGACTCCAGAGTTCTTTTTGTAAAACTGAGAGCTTCCCTGACCTTTTGTGGTGACTACTCAGTATTAGCCAGTCACTCAGATATGGGAAGGCAGACAGTTGTTGCCTTTCTAAGTGAGCTGCAACTACTGTCAGGTAGTTTGTGAAGAGTCTAGGAACTGAAGTAAGACCGAATGGTAGGGCTGCAAATTGGTAGTGGCCAGATGGCAGCCTGAATCTGAGTAACTTTCTGTGGGACAGCCTTCTAGGCATATAAAAGTAGGGGGCCTTTGCCTCTAGAGAGACTAGCCAGTCTCCTTGCTGTAGAGAATATATCACCTGGTTTAAGGTGACCATGTTGAATTTTGGCTTCAGCAAGAGCCTGTTCAGGTGCCTTAGGTCAAGAATAGGTTGCCACTCCACATCTTTCTTTTGAGTGAGAAAAAGCCTGGAGCAAAGACCTTTTCCCAGCCAGTGGGAGAAAAGGGAGTGTTTCTACTGCTTTAGCACTGAAGAGACTCTTCACTTCCATCTCCAACAGCAATCTTTCTGTTGGGAGTATGAGTTTTGAGAGTTTGGGCCCCTGTAATCATCAAGGAATTCATGGAATCACCATACATCAAAAACAAGAAAAAAGAAGTCTCTATGCAGATGATATATTATTATACATAACACATTTGAATAGTTCTATCTTTCATATAATTCAACTCACTAAACAATTTGGATATATAGCGGGTTGTAAAATAAACTGGTCCAAAACAGAAATTTTAAAATTAAACAATAAGGTATCGGATACCCAAATTTCAGGGTATAATATAAAATTAGCAGACTCTAATATTAAATATTTAGGGGTGAAAGTTACTGCCAGAACAGAAGATCTGTACAGCCACAATTTTGAGGAATTGTTAAATACTATAGAAGTTGATCTCAATAAGTGGAACTCGCTGTTTTTGACTTTGATTGGTAGAATAAATCTAATCAAAATGCAGGTTCTACCAAACATATTATTTCTCTTTCAGCTTCTTGCAATTCCCATCCATTAAAGTTTTTTTAAGAGTTTAAATAGTATGGTCAATAAGTTTCTGTGGGAAAAAAATAAATCTAGGATAGCTCAGAACATACTGATTCTCCCCAAAAAATTACGGGAGACAAACATTACCAGATTTTTATGTTTATTATTTGGTAGCTCAAATCACACAGATATGGGACTGGATACAGTCTCACTCTCCTAAACTTATATCTTCACAAATTGAAACTAAAGCTGAATTTTATCCTAACCTCATGAATTTGTTGTATTCTGCTATAACTGTAAAGAAATTACCAGCAACACTTCCTATTACAACTATAACAACCTATAAATGCTGGCTAGAACTTCAAAACCAAATTGGAGGACATGATTTAATTACAGAATTTTCTACTGTTCATAGGAACTATAATTTTTCTCCTTCGGTTCTGAACAGAAGCTCTAAAACTTGGCAGCAACAAAGCTTATCACAGATGGGAGATCTATTTCAGAATGGACAGTTTAAAACTTTTGCTTTATTGGCAGAAGAAAATAACTTACCAAACACTGAAACATTTTATTATACGCAGCTAAAAAATGTTCTTTCTAAGGTTAAAAATACAATTAGGAGAATGGATCGACCCACGTTGTTGGATACATTTAAGAAAAACAGAGATGGTAAGAAATGAACTTCAGCAACATATCGTTTGTTAATGCTCAATTCAAAAGTTAGTATTAATAAACTTAAACTTAAATGGCAGAGAGATTTAGGGCTCTGTATATCAGAGGATGTATGGCAAGATATTATTGATGCCTATATTAATAATATCCACTCCGTTAGAATACAACAAATTCAAATGAATACAGTACACAGGACATATTATAAACCGTATTACTTGTATCTGTTTAATTCTAATATAGAGGATAAATGCCCTAGATGTCTGAGAACCTGAGGTACTTTAACCCATATGATGTATTCATGTCCATGTCTATCAAATTTTTGGTTGAAAATTGAACAGTTTACCTCTGTTTTGGGGGGGGGGGGATGAATAATCTTTAACCCTATGATAACTCTACTTGGGATCTACCCTGATAGTTTTTTTTTTTTAGATGAGGATCATAAGAAATTACTCACACTGTTCACTATAGAGGCAAAAAAAACACATTTTGCAGAAGTGGAAAGATCCAGTCCCACCTACTTTTAAAGCTTGGTTGAATTTTATAATAGATATCTCAAAACCAGAATATGCATGGCACTGTAAAATGGATCTGAAAGCACAATATGAAAAAATGTGGCACTCGTTTCAGCTGGCCTTAGCTCAAGCTACACTTTAATAAAACAATAGTTTATCAAAATAGTTAAGGAAGTTCTTGGATTCCCACCCTCTGTATTTGTGATGAGGAAATACAGCTAAGACCCACCTGAAGAGTATTACTGATGATGGTAATAGGTCTCTGTTAAAAATCTGATTTGAGGGTGAAAAAAAGAGAGCTTGGGCCCCTGTAGAGAGGGAAAACTTTTTTTTTTACTGTAGCATTAGGCTTTGGTCCACCACCTCTAGCACCCCTCTATCTGTCATGATGAGGTGTCATTTGTGAAGGTAGTGGGGCAGCTTGCCTTCCTCTGGGAAAGGGAAGGCAACCTGGACTTTGTAGTGAGGAAGTTCGTTGGGAGTAGATGTTAGGGAAAGAAGAGGAGTTGGCTCTCTTTGACCACTCCTTCCTGTCCCTCTGAAAATACATATCACTTGGGAGTAATTACTGGGCCTTTGTATAGGGTAGAAAAACTTAGGGAAGCAACACCTGGCTATGCTTCCTGTAGTCTGAAACTTTATGGGGAGTAGAGTCTTTTTGTTTAGCGGCATTACTCTGATAGGTGGTCTTACATTTTCCACCTTTTCTATGTAAGCTTTTGTGTTGCCCCCAACAAAAGCATTATTCTTATAGGGGAAAACATAGTCCAGGGCTGGGTATTCTGTGGGGGGGGGTAGATGTTCTCAGCCGGGTATTGCATCTCAGAGATATGGCATGGGCCATAGCCCTTGGGTAAGTGTTGTAGTGACTACAGCAATGTGACACTGGTATTAATTACGGCCAGGTCTGTCTGACAGTTTTTGTAATGTCTTGAACCATCTTGTCTTGGTCCAGCTACGTAATGGCCAAAACAGAATTACAGAGAGCCTTTTGGTATTGTGCTGCACAGGCCTCGCATGTAGAGAGGTGAAGCAGCAGCGAGTGGACTATAATACAAGACTTCTTCATCATGTAATCTGAATTCTTTGACTCCTTCAGAGGAAGTTAAGAGGCAGGTGGAACTTTGATTTGTCACAAGCTGCAGCCTGTACCACTCCCTATAGTCAGGGTAATTAAAATGAAACTCAGTATTAGATTTTCTTCTTTCTCTCTCTTTTCTTATGCACAGAAGCTTCTAAGCATGTAAGGGCAAGAACAATTTCCTAGAGGTAGGGAGAATTGCAGTTTAAAAAAAAAAAAATTTTCTACCTCTTCTTATTTGGTGGTGTTCTGGATAGACAAGACCAGGGTGCTCACTGTATGTTGTGCAAATGTAAAAAGAGAGGAAAAGATCCTTCTGGCCATATAGAGATACAAAAACCCTTAGGGGATAAGTATAGGTTCACGGGTTCACCCTCTGCAACATTATTATTGTTATTTTTTTTAATATTATCATGGTAACCATAAATTTAAAAGTCTGATATATTTGCCAAGCCTTTGACATTTTAGCAGAGGGTGAATCTTTTTGTGTCACTGGTCTCTCCATTTGCCTTTCAGTGGGAGGGGCAGTGATGTATTTTTTTCTTTCTTCTTTTTAGGCTTGGTCTGGACTGTTACTTATATCAGACTTATTCTCAAGGAGGTCCCAGAAGATCTAACTTAGTTTTATATAGAGAAGAAAGAATCTCTCCACAGAAATTTATTCCAAGGGGGAGGCAGACTGAGAGGCAATATAACCAATCTTCAAGTCCTCTCACTTTTTATTTTTACAGAAAAATAAAAGAACAAAGCTATGGTCTGGACTGAAAAAAATTAAAGAAGATGGTGGCATCTGCTTTAGCCACTATCCCAGTATAGAGAAACAGCCTTTAAAATTGTTGGTCCAGTTCTCTTATAGGGTCTTCCTGAGGTAAAAAATGACAGAAAACCCCCTGTAAAACTGTATTTCCCTACAGGGAAATGAAGAATAAATGGTTGGTTCCCTAGTAGTAATGAACCATGTAAAAGATGGTTCCCATTCGAATAAAGGAGGTAGAATGTGAAAATAATGTGGTCCGTTAACAGGAAAAGGAACCGCTAAGGTTTCAAAAGATTTAAAATTAAAAGAGTGAGTTTTCAACCTCAGAAGCAAAACATTTTACCACAGAGAAGGAGCAGGAACCACCAAGGGAAAGTGCCATACAGGGATGAATTTGCTGTTCCTAGAAACTGAAGGGAGCTGCGAGAAAAGTGCTTAAAATATAGAAACCTAAAAGAAAAAAAAACAATAACGGCAGCACAAAAAATAACTAACAACTAAGAAGAAAAGTCTGTTCTTTAAGCAAAGTGAACAGAGAGCACTCCAGAGCAGTGCTGCTCAGTCAGTGGAGAAATAATTCTGGACCCTATCAGCTGACTGCAGGCAGCACAACCCTTTGCTCTCTCCTCATTGGCTAATTCACAAACCTCATTAGCATTAACTCCACCGCCGGGGCAGCTGAACCCAGCTGGCATTCTGCTATTGTAAAGCATAATAAAGGAACCATGGGGTGAGAAATACTATATTTTTATTTTACACTGGCACGCACTGCAGTTTAAGTACTGTACATTAGGACCATTTTCTTTCATTTTTAACCTCTGTCCTGGCATTGAACATACCTGCCTCAGACTCTGAATGTGCATGATGGTGGGGGTGGATTGCTAGACTGAGCATAGAGACTGAGGCCGTAATACAGTATATGCATTTTTGAAACAGATGCATAAATCTATTGGTCTTCCTGACTGTGTGTTGGGATGGGGTGCACTTGTACTGACGCCCATCTGCATGTTTACACTTCTGTCACTGTGACACCAATGACTGTGGCAAGGCTGGCTAAACGGAGTTTGGTCACACAAGGTTGGAAGACCAGGGCAAAAGGGAGTCTGGCAGCCTCATTCTCTTGAAAACAAATAAACTTAAAAAATGAATACACAAATAAATTAAATAGTTTCTGTCAAAACCCACATTTATATGGAGAAAAAAAAACACTGTCTTACACAAATTCCTTACCTAACACAAATATGTGTTCCCTATTTATTTTCTTGAAATTAGTTTTTATACAGTAAAGTAGCTGACTAGTTATTCATAACAAGTGACATAATTTCTATAACAGCAATATTAGTATAGTACGATTAATAGAACATAGGCCATTGCTGCAAGAATATACAAATGATATGGTACCATTTCATTTTTTTAATTAAAATGGAAGTAAAACCTTTTTTAAGGAAATATCTGAAAAGCTAAGATGTTTCTTTTTGCTTCAATTTTAATTAAAAAACAGAATGTCACCTATTATTTGTAAATTCCTACAACAATGGCCTATGTTCTGTTAATCATACTGTAATAATATTGCAGTTCAATGTCTTGTGCAGCCAGTATAGTGTTATGTTTCTGCAACTGTGTTAGTTTGGTTTGGGCTGTTCACACTCTCTATTCCAGATGAATTACCACCCTGTAGGGGTACAAAAGGTAAGGAACCCTCAGAGAGGGTTCCTCCCCTATAGGTGGCACAGGATGATTCCCATGGCTAAAGGTACCTTAGAATTCCCCACAAGAAATGCAGTACAAACATATCCCAAAAGAATGAGGCAACATGAAGCATATGAGCAAGCAGTAACTGATGTAGTAGCAGTAACTGTGATGTAGTAGTAGAGAAGCATAGACAGTTTGATAACGTAACGAGATGCTCAATTTGATAACGTAATGAAATGCCCAAGTTTGTGTAGCATGATACTAATGGGTTGTGTTGAGAATTAGGGGATCCTCTAAGGACAGAGGGAAAGGTAGGACATCCTCCACCTCCATCTAACAGTGGAATCTACCTAAAGAAACTAGGGGACAAAACAATGCTAACTAACAGTTCTGACCTGAGGCAACAGAGGAGAGAAAAAAAACCCTATGAGGAGGAAATCTCTGGGGATCCAAGGCCTAGGTTGCTTTCCCTCCAGGCTTGGGATAGTTTATTTAGTGATGGCTCTGCAGCTGCAATTTGGAAAACCCAATTAAGGGAGATGGAAAATATTTCAATTTGGAGGAAGGCTCTCACTCAAACCCTCTAGCAGGAACACCGTGGAAGGTTGCAAGAAAACTCTGCAACAATACGTGCAACCAAGGCACAGGAGGAGAGCAACGACTGCTGAGGTTCTTACCTGGTCTACCTACCCTAAACTCAAACCAGGTGAACCAGAGGCAGTCATAGGGAGAATGCGGTGAGGGTGCCTTGCTAGGGAAACCACTAAAGTCAATGGCTAACCATTATAGTGGAACACTAGGGCCACAGGAGGTAACTTTTTCCACCCTTCACCACTAGTCTTAAATTGTACACCAAGAGCTGCTGTCACATAGCAGGCAGCTAAAGCCAAGCCTGGGTGAGGACATTCCCAGCTATGGCCAGGTGAGAAGGATCCCACCCCAAGTTGGACATGCTCAAGATGTAGACTAAATGAGGAGCGAGACCGTCTGCTGCAGGAACCCTGCACCAGAATAGAATGGCTGGCATGCCCCAGAAATTGACTGAGAGCTGAAAAGCTGGTGAGCTGAATGAGTACGGTGTGCTGAGATCATAATAAGCATTGAGTGCTGAGACCTTGCAAAGTCGAATGCAGAACTGAGTGCAGCAGAATCACAGAGGCTGAAGCTGAGGGAGTGGCAGTAGGCATGAAGCAATGATCTGTGTAAGCAATGAGCAATGATAGCATAAGCAAGCGTGGACCTGTATGTAGATCAATAAACAGTAGTAGTGATAAGTGGACCCGTATGGAGGTCTGCATAACATGTAGCAATGAAACAGCACTGAATTGTGGGCAAGCCAGCCAGACATGAACAGCCAAATCAAGGTGACAAATACTCTGAGGATTTTTGGCGGTGAGGCAGGATTTAATTATAATAAAGCAATTTTAATAGCCTTAACAGGAGCTTAGTTGGCTGACCCCAGAGTTGTAACTGCAATAAAATATGGAGACAATGCTCTGTAAGCAGGTGTAACCAGGCAGTGCAATGAAGCTGCAAGTAGAATGACAGCATGAATGAGCAGCATAGCTAGGGTCAGAGTAAACCTGTGTTAGGTGAAAACAATTAAGTATGTAACATGGAGCAGCTATGGCTGAGTTGAAACACATAGATAATGATTGCAGATGCATTGCAGTAGTTTGAGTGTGGTGAGCAGCAGTGTAAAAACACAAGCACTGGGTACAATAGTAATTGGAGTAAACAGTAGCAGTGGCTACAGTTGTAGGTAACTGAAAGCAGTAGTATGAGTTCTGAATAGCAGTACGCTAGGAGCTTAGAAACAAAGCCCCAAAAGATAAAACCAAAACACAGCAACACAGAAAACAGGGAACAAGGCCCCAAAAAAGACACACAAAACACAAGGAAGCACACAGCCGGAGGAAAGATACAAACTAGAAGCAGGAGAACAAACACTGAAGTCCAGTATAGACACACAAAAATGGCAGGCGAGGGGTGTAGGCCCCAGCCAGCTCAGAAGACAGACCAACAGAGCCTCCAGCTGCAAAAAAAAAGTGCTTCACGATGAGGCTAAGAGGAACTGCTCATATAGCTCAGGAAGTGGGAGTGGCTGGCTGCTTGTTCATTGAACTACAGGTCCAGCCTTCCAATTATAGAAATGTCACTTGTTATGAATTCAGCTACTTTACTGCATAAAAACTCCATACCAAGAAAAAAAACAGAGGACTCAGATCTGTGTTAGGTAAGGAATCTTTTCTATTTTATTTCAGTTTAGACAGTCATGAAAAGTCTGTACTCCCCTCATCATTATTATAAAGTACTGTGTTAATGTTTATTTCCTGCAAAATGGATATAAAGTCCAACAAGCAAAATTATGTTTTGCCTAATGCTTCCTCAAAACGGGTGTTTCACAAATTTATATAAAAAACTGCTGTCTTCTTATTCCTGCTTGGCTTCTGTCTCATCAAGTACAATGATAGTATTGCACTTCACCAGTTCAGATCCAATCAAACTCAACCATCAAGTTTGGGAATGTCTCTTGGTGACAATCTTGTTTCCATTTATATTTTGTCTTCTTCTAGCCTCCTCCTCCTCCCCTCTACCATCTCCCCTTGAATTGGAGCTGACTCACAATCTAGCTTGGGGATTTTTTCACATAAAAAAAAAGAAACAGAATTACACACACACACACACACACACACAGTAAAATGCCCTGCAGGTAATGTTATTTGTAAACTGTGGTGTAATGCTGTTGAGTAATGCAATTTCATTGCTCAGCTGTCCACAAATTTTGCATCCCCCCTTCTCCCTTCAGTAGAGCATTACATATGAAGTCTAATATAAACAACCCATGTCAGCTCTATACAGGACCAAAAGACAAAGCAGGACCAGGGTTTGTAGGCTCCTAGTTCCAAATCTTGATTTATTTCAAACACACTCTGATTTACTTTGATGCATTTGAAAGCTATTTTAGTCTACTGAAATATGGGAAGAGTGACATAGATTCAATAGACCAAAATAGTCTTCAAATGCTGCACAGTAAACTGTGTCTGGACCATTACTTGTTCTACATTTGTCATAAAAATAATAAAATGAATATTTTAAAGTATTTTTTTCATTTTGCATATTTGCCCCCCACCACCACCACCACGCAAACAAAAAGTGTCAGCAGGTGTGAAGCCCTGTTCACTCACAGTCCCCCACAGTCCCTTCCCCCAAACAAAAGTTGGATAACAAATTTGTTACCGGCCTGCTGGTATCTCAACTGGAAGGCTAAATGTGCTGCAGCATCCAGCATTACATTGTTTCACAGCAGGGAATTGGCACCAGTGGAGTCAAGAGTTGAAAGCTACAACCATGACAAAATACAATGTCTGTGCCTGATTGTTCCAGCACCCCTAAATGTTCATGTGAACTTCTTATGCTTGCAGGGTGATTTGTGCTGGACCAACCTGACTTTTCAGAAGTTCCCTGGACTTGTCTTGCCCTGTCCAGTTTTGTTACCTTGTGTGATAAAAGGCCCTCTGACGCAGGTCATTTCCCCTTCTGATTCTGGATCTGTCCTGCCTGCCAGCCCATTGCCAGCCACTTAGAAACTGACTCACTACAAGCTGCTAAGGGAGAACCACCTTTCTCCTGCCTGCACCTACCACCACAACCACACAGACACCCAACTTAAAAAACCTGGCTGCTGGTGTTCCCCGATTCCTGACTGCCCTGTAGCTGCCAGCAACTGAGCCATTCTGTTGTTAGTTAGGTGTATAAAACAGGGCCCAGTTCTAGTAGGGATTTAGAGAAACAGCTGCTGCCACATGGACAGGATCTACAGAGAACTGAATTCTTCACTGGAGCTGCCTGCCAAGGAATACCTGCTTCTTTGTGGAAAGGGTTGAACGCATCTCTTTTTGATCTTGCTTGTTCTGAGTCTGACAGAGGAATAAAAGCATAAGACTTTGTTTTGGATCATACAAAGATACTAAAGTTAGTACTTATGGCTTTAATATAATTTTCCTAGTGCTATGGTAGTAGGAAGCAAGATAAGATCAAGATGTGGTAAGGGAATGGGAGAGGCTGTTTTTCAGAATCTGTATAACTTACGAGTAGGTACTGAGTGTATTAGCCACAGAATATCAGAGTCTGGATGGAGATTCATCATAATAATGACTATTTGATGTACTTTATGGAAAAATCCCAGGGGATTGACTAGAAATGAAGAGTGACTCCCTCAATATGAGGGATACCCATTCACAGTCCTGTATCTGGGAAGAAAGAATTTGTGTGCGACAAGAAAAAAATACAGAGACTCAGAAATGGAAAGGGGATTATCTGTCTAATTGTTAAATTCCCTTCACAATTGTAATGCAACCCCTCTTGAAATAAAGTCTCTTCAAACTGAATGATCCATTGTTATAAACAAAATAAAAATTAGGTAATCGAGTTTGGGCTGCAGTTGCCTACTGACCTGGACAGTATAGTTAAAAAAAATAAAAAAAAATAATGGCAAATAATCCATCCAGATTATTAAGAAATAAACACACAGAACACACAGAGAGATGTTGTAGCCAGCAGGATTTATTTGTGTAGTTAAAAATAATTCTTTAAAATAAACAAACTGAAAGCAAACATTTGTCAGCAAAATTATGAAGTAATAAAAGTAAAATTCTGGGGACTGATTTCAAATGCCCAGTAAAATGTGTTTTTACATAACATACTTCTTTCAAAATATGCTTCCTGCTTTGATGTCCGAGTAGGTAAAACTAAATAATAATAATAATAACAAGCATTGGTCAATGCCTGTTGGCTTGCTGGCATTGGTAGTGCAGGAGTTAGAGAGATGCATAATAGGAATGGCAGTGAAGTATTGAACTAATGCCACCCTTTCCTCCTGTGTGCAGAGACTGAAAGGCATAGGGGGTGTGCCTTTGGGTCATCAGCAAAAACGCTGAAGCCATTCCACCTCACCCCACCCTGCAGACAGCAACAGATGTCGTGGCGTGCCTTGGGGTCTTTGGCCCTTACGCTCACCCTGCTCCATAAGGAAATAAGCTGAGATGGGTGCAGTATAGGAGAATGGGGTGAATGTTAGGGCTGAGGACCCCAAAGCACACCTTGTTGCCTGTCAGTGGCTGTAGGGTGGGGGTAGAATGCTGTGAGCATTATGGATGACGAACCCAAGTCACACCCCAACACTTGTCAGTCTCTACAGGGTCGGGGTTATGGTTAGAAACCTTAATGCCCCAGGTGTTTGTCAGTATTTTTGCTCCAAATTTTCAAAATGGGCTTTCTGGGACCCCAACTAACGAACAATCACACTATCATTTTGTTACTCATTCCTGAAAGGTGATTTCACACAGCACCTACGCCATCTGGCGCCACAGGTGTGAAAGCACATTTTGGGAAGGACGTGAAAAATCCCAGCTGTACTGTTCATGAGGAGGTGTGTAAAAATGGCAATGTGGAAAATCTGGAGTAAAAAAATGAAAAATGTGCAAGGTTACGAGCGTGCGTAGAAACTGTACAACACATGTCTGTAACACGGTCATTTTTTGGAATTTTTTCACCAAATGCTTAATATGGGCTTTTTAAGACCTCCCCTCATGAACAGTGGCACTGTGATTTTGTTAATCCATCCCAAAAGTTGATTTTGCACAGTGACCGTGCCATTCTGCGCCACAGGTGTGAAAACACATTGTGGGCAGGATGTGAAAAATGACAGCTATACTGTTCATATATAGGTGTTAAAAAATGGCAATGTTCAAAATCTGGAGTGAAATTATTAAAAATTGGTGAAGTTAAGAGCGTGCATATAAAATGTGCAACACACACCTGTAACAGTCATTTTTGGAATTTTTTAACCAAATTTTCAACATGGGCTTTTTGGGACCCCCATGAACAGTGGTAGTGTCATTTTGTTAATCTGTCCTGAAAGGTCATTCTGTGCAGTGACCGCAAAATCACCTTTTGGGACCGAGAAAAGAAAAAACAGTGACACATTCAAGAGGGAGGGTCCCAAGAACCCCACGTTGAAAATTTGGGGCCAAAATTCCTACAAATGGCTGAGATATCAAAGTAAGTGTTAGTCGCTCAGTAAGCAGCACACTCGCCTTTGAGGCTGGGAGATCAGAGGGCAGTGAGTTCAGTTCCCACATCTGGCACTTGGGTTAATATCCCAGTACTGGCACTGTAGTGCAGCATGAGAGGGGTGCAGCACTTCTGAGGTGCCATCTTTTGGATGAGACGTTAAACCGAGATCCCATCTGCCTGGACTGGTGGTAGTTCAGGTGGATTCAGGTGGATGTTAAAGATCCCATGGCACTTATCAAAAAGAGTAGGGGAATTTCTCAGGTGTCCTGGACAAATTTCACTCATTCACTAAAAATACCACCAACAGCTTAATCTGATTCAAGGTCAGTTGGCATTCATCTGTATCCCCCTCCCCCGGGTCATATCTAAAAATAGGCAGGATTTGTCTAGTGCACTTACCCGGTCAACAAAAACTACAATAAAAAAAAAAAATTGCAACCCCCCCATTGAGTCCCATTATACAGCTCTTACCCGATTCCTCAGTTCGTAGTTCAGCATTGAAGAGTGCAGATCTGTCTCAGTCCATGGAAGATCACTGCTCCTGACCTCCGGAGGGTTAGTATGGGTGAGGGGAGGTGCGAGGAGGTGGGTGCACAGAGGGAGGGTTGGGGTGTCAGAGGGGGGCTGGGGAGACGACACTGAATGTTTTTCTTTTTTTACAGTTTAACAAACAAAAAAGACTCTGGAGGACCATTTTCTTTATTTATAGGTTAAAAAAACAAAACTTTTGGGCACACTGGGCTGGGCTCACAGTGTGCCTCATGTGTTTTGGGGTGGGACATGATGCCGATGGGAATTGGGCACCCCTGAACACAGCAACACAGAAAACAGGGAACAAGGCTCAAAAACAAGACACACAAAACACAAGAAAGCACACAGCCAGAGGAAAGATAAAAACCAGAAGCAGCTTGGTGGAAGGGCACGTTGGCAAAGAAATGAGCTTGTGGTGGCAAGCATGGGGGAAGAGGAAACATGATGCCGAGGAGGATTTGGCTCCCCCGTTGGCAAAGAAATTAAGCTTGGGGTGGGGGGCATCTGACACCAGGAGTGGGCATCCTGGTGTTGGGAAAATGAAAAAAAATGTCTGGGCACACTGGGGTGGGCTCCCAGTGTGCCACAATGTGACTGGGGGGGATACATACCGACACCGGAATTGGGCACCCCCGATGTTGGCTTCGTGGGAGTGTTTGGCTGGCGGCAGGAGCCACCATTGTGGAAAGCCGTGCCAATGGCTGTTTTATTTATTTATTGAAATGTTTCACCAGGAACCGCAAGCAACTGCTCGTAACTCGACCATGCGCATTACTGTTAATACGTGTCTATGGTCGAGTCTTGTCATCTGTTGCTTAATGAGGAAACTGCACCTCACTGGAGTGGCAGATTTCTTTCAAGGTTTTGGCTCTCTTTGAAGTTTGCTGTCATTGCTAGCATGTTCACTGATTGGTGGCTGAGGAACGCACCCACTGAAGCGTCCCCTGCACTGGCCACAACATGGACACACCTCTGAAATGTGCTACTACCACAAGATGTTGCTTGTGCATACGCAAGCCAACATAAAAGTGGATGATGATCATAGTTAAATAAAAAAACAAAGTATACGCTCAGGCAACTCTTTAAAAATAAAAATGAAAAGCAAAATCTAAACCTGTTTAGTTTTAACAAAACAGCCACCTTTTCTCTGGCTAAAAAAAGGCAAGGCAGAATAGTGGATATCTCCGCTGACAGAGATAGAGAGAGAGAGAGACATATAAGACCATCTTCTGCTCATTTGGGAAGCATAATGAAAGTCTGGAAAGACACTTTAATAACTGAGGCTGAGGGGATGCTACAGAACATATCATGGGCTGACAATGGTAATGAGATTCATACCTGTTGTGATTGTGGTTTTACCGTAATTAAAAATAAATTGATTGTAGTAAAGAGCACAGAGGTGATAAGCCAGCTTTTAAGTTCACGTGCTGTCTTACTACAACAAACTTACTCTCATTGATAGTTATGTTGCAATACTTTGTGAAGGTTTTTGTCTTGGTTGTTGTGGAGGTCTCACTTCAACTTGAAAACTGCAGCAGTGCCCCCACATAGATACATAGACAATGATCTGGTTAAGGGAACTAGGGTGTCTATGAGACTTTAAAGGCCTGAGAAATAATTTTTGATTTAACTGTGTGTTAAATGGTTAGCTAACATGGCATCTCTCTGGGCTGGCATGTGGTTTTAAAGGCCCAAGGAATGTCTTGAGAATTTAATGCTCAAGTCTAATCGAGCATAATGGAACTGGACTACAAATGCACTGTGATCAAATGTTAAAGGTACTTAAAACAGCAGTATACTATACAGTGAACAGTTTGAACTATACCTTTTATTCCATTTATTATGGTCACTTATTCCATGCTATCTTGCTGTACAATAACCTTCTTTCCCCATTTTGAATGTCTGTATTAGTATGTTTTTACATTTGAAATAATAAAAGTGGAATGCCTTTAGATATTTCTCTGAGCAGGTTTTCATAAATATTTTAAGCTGTCTTTCTATATCTGTTGCCCTGTAAAGTCAGGGAGCAGTGTCATTTTGAACAGTGAGGGTTCAAAAACACAATGAAAACCTGCGCTGAGCTGTGCTGAAGAACACTTCTTTCACTATTCCAAATGTAGAAATAAGTGCAGACTCAAAGGAGGGAGGGCATCTACAGGACATGAGATGATGGCAATCAAAAATAGTTCAGGTTTGTACTGTTATGTATACGTATGCTTTACCTTGAGTACTACAGTGTTTATCCATGTCATACAGTGTTTATTGGCAATAAACAGTATCCCTTCTATGGACTCACCCTGTACACCTGGATATTTTTCTTGACACCCAGTGTCGCACACACATGAGACTTCTGCCACCAGGGTCAAAAAATTAGAGGGGACATTGGTGAGGGGTAAATGGATCTCTGCCCTGTAGCCTCAAAAACCCAACAGGGGAACATGTTAGTACCTCTGTGCTACCATATAACCAGCTGAGAAGTTGCCAGACCCAATTAATCTGACCTGACAGTTCCTTAAGTCTTTCATGAGGGGGCTTCTAATAGCATCCAGAATCCAGAGCTACCCTGCTGCTGCCTGCCCTGGTAGGGATCCCCTTTTATATTTCATTTTAGTTCATTTTAGGGGACAAACCGAACTGCCCTGAGATGCAACTGTGTACACTGGCAGATTTAGCAGGAGCCCAGGTCCCATGCACTCAATGCTTTTTCTTAATTCCAAGGGGGACAATCAAATGTAATTATGACCTAGAGGTGCCTCCCTGCTCACCTTTATACCATATATGGCTGACCACCTTGGAAATGGGGTTAGGGGACTGACAATCTGGCAGAACAAGGGTTAATTTTACATCTGATGGGGCAGGCAAAAGCAGGTATGGTTACTACTCAGTATTAGAGGTGGGCAAAGTTGCTAAAATTCAGACACATGTGTTATGTGTGCAGTGTTCCTGGAAGGGTAGTGGGGGGGGTCATAGTTCACTCAATGAGGGATGAACATGGAGATGTTGTTACCCACCCATGGCCTTGTGAGGTACTGAGCCTGCTGAGGAGTAAGCTGTGGCCAGGGGTGCATGCTGTCCTGGGCGTCATGGGTGTCCTGGGTATCTTGGGGGTGTGCCAGGAATCTAGGTGCCTGCACTGCGTGGGGTGCTGGTTCATCGCGGCATCTACCATGGGATGACAGTCCTCCCACTTGAACAGGCAGTGCTCTGGCAGTCCCCCGTGGTGCCTGAAAGCATGGCTGCAGCCTCCAGCACAGTGGCACACAGTCATTCCAAGCCAAGAGAAGTGCTGGCAGACATGTTCTGCCTCACACCCATTTCCATCTTGCCAGTTCTGTCAAAACTCCTTGAAAAACTAGTCAACAATCAGCTAAAAGAATACCTGGAGCGCACACAATTATTCAACCCATTACAATCCAGCTTCTGTCAAAACCACAGTGCGGTGTCAGTACAGGCAAAAGTAATTGATGACCAGTTCTCAGCCCCTGACAATAAACACCCTACAGGAGCCATCTTCCTTGATTCAGATAAGGCCTTTGATATCATTGACCACACTCTCCTTCTTGTGACACTTAAAGATCATGGCCTGGATGAATGCTCAGTCAACTGACCTGCCAGTTATTTTTGGGGCTGGCTCCAATGTATAAAAGCCGACGGTCTCCTTTACACTCCCCTACCACTCACAAGGTGGGGTACCTAAGGCTCTGTGCTAGGACCCCTGTTGTTTTCTCTCTATATCAACTCACTAGGAAATGACATCCACAACTCCAAATTACTTTTCTTCACAGATCCCGTGTTATATACATCAAAACCCTCCCTGACTAATGTGGACACTGAGCTGCAGTTAGACGTTAATCAATTACAACGTAATCTCACAAAATCCAAATTACTACTAAATGCCAAGAAAAACAAGGTAATGTATCCCCCCCAACTCATTCTGCAGCATCCCTGTGAAACCAGGCTGCACCAGTGCCAATCACAACCCTCTTAGGAGACTCGCTTGAGGTTGTGGAAAAATTTAAATACCTAGGTATTTGGCTGGATGACAAACTATCTTTTGTTGCCCATACAGAATCTCTCACAAAAAAACTTAAAATCAGATTGGGGTTCTTTTATAGGAATAATTTTTTATTCCCAGCAGATATAAGGAAGAGGTTGCTCCAAGCCACCTTCCTACCACTACTTGACTAGGCGGACATCATCTACAACAGTAGTACTTCATCCAGTCTTCCCAAGCTAGACATCCTCTAGCACTGGGCCTTACGTTTCATAGCTATTGTGCCATTTGGAACACATCACTGTGCCCTTTATTCAGCCGTGGGCTGGACTTCCTTGAAAACAAGAAAGATGCTCAACATTAGCACCTAGACCCTGAAAATTCTGCTGAATAAACTACCACCTTACATCATTTCCCTCTTCCACAGGTAGCGCAACTGCTACTCCCTTAGGAAAAATGCCTTCATCCTGTTTGACGCTCCCAAATTGCGTATGCTGTTTGGCACAGCTGCAATCAGTTACATCATCCCCACCACGTGGAATAAAATTCAATCCTCCCATAGGCTTACTGAATTAGTTTCTGTAAACTTGTTTAAATCCCTGACCAGAAAAGCACATAAGGAACACATGCCGCTGCCAGAAAGGCTAATAGTCCCTTCCCCATGTATACAACAAGCACTTCATCCACCCTCCCCCATTTATCCTTCCTTTCCCCCATGGCCCTACCTCCCCATGTTTCCTCTTAGCTGTGTTCCACCCTTGCTGTTCTATACGATGTCTCTTGCTCTTACTTAAATTTATGTCAGGACTAGCTGCTGTATTAGTTGATAATGACGTTGTGAGCACCCTGTAACCATATTGTGCTATTCCATTTATGTTTTGTATATTATATTGTATTAGCCATCTGTTGTACTGTTCCTTTTTGTCACTGTCCTACCAGGACCTCCTTGTAAATGAGCGTGCCCAATGGAGTTTTCCTGAAATACACTTAAACAACTTCAAAAAACAGTTTACACATGGCTGCCATGTGCTTCACATGGTGTGCCTCTGCACACTGCTCTGCATGCTGCATGTTTTCTTGCAGCATGCAGCATATGTATGCCAGTTCTGCCTGCACAACCTCCTGTGCCCCCACAGCTGTCCACAGCAGCTGCCTCATGGCTGCCACCTCCTGCTGTGGCCATGGGCTATCCACATGGACAGGGTCAAGCTGCAAACTTGGCCGTTGTGTGGCCCAGATTTGCACTGTGATTGGTGCTGTGCATTGCTGTTGCTAGGGCAACAAAGCAGTGGCTGGGTTGGTGGAATTGGGGGGGGCAGGGCGGTGTCTGTGCCAGTGTTGGGGTCCTGGGGTGGCACAGCATTGGCTTGGCCTGTGGGATTGGCCTGGGAAAGTAGGGCATAGGCAGTGCCATGTGTGGGGTCCTGGGGTAGTACAACTATGGCTGTACCAAAGGCAGTGGTCTGGGGTGGCACGCCAATTACCATGCTGGAGAGGGGGCTGGAAGGGGCAAGTAACCTCTCCTTGTCCAAGCTGGACCCCTCTGTCCTCCACTCCTCCATAAAAGCATTGTCCTCCTCTTCAGAACCATCATTATCATAATCCTCCTTCTCCTCCTCCTTGCTTGCCTGGTCTCTTCCTGCCCCAGAATGGGTGGCACTCATGGGCAGCACACAGCAGGATGGTCCTGGGTCATGCTCCAGGATTGCCTTGTCCACCATAGACTGGGCTGATGAGAGATTAGAAAAGAGCTAAGTTACTTATTAATGTACATACCTGTGTTCTGTAATGCTGCCCATGCCGCACATGTTGTGCCGTGGCCATACACTACCAGTACTGTACACACCACAACACCCCTATCACTGGTGATCACACAGGAGGTTGCACATGTGTGGCACGGTAGGTGAATACAAAACAGACCACCACACACCACTCAGCTTGATGGATCGCTCCATGCACACTACACCCATTGTACAAGACAGCCAACAGTTAGGGTCTGGCTGGGGCTCTGGCAGCACAACTACAATGTCAGTAAGGCTGCCAACAGCAGATATCAATAGGGGAGGGGACCTGGTGACACACGCATGTGAATATGGTACATAGATGTGATACATTAGCTTGTGTGCCTCCTAAATATACTTGCATTGCCACATATACTCAATTTCATTAGATAAATGATAGGAAATGCAAGAAGCTGTAGTGGGTAAAAGGTGACCATGAACCCAAAAGTGGGGGTGTACACAAGGCAATATCAGGGCTTCCTGTTGTATTGGTCCAACATTGCATAGAGATACACCATTAGAGACAGAGCATGCAACAGTGATGGCCCATGTGCATGGTGTACTGTAGCTCATACAGAATGCATGCATAGGGCTAAGGTAGGATATGAAGGAAGAACTCAGATCTGTGGAGTATCCCTGCGTCTGCACATTTTGCTGGTCCAGCAATGATCTGCATCACCATCCCTCCACCCTACAAGCATATATAGCACAACACCACTGTTGTATGTGCAAATACAGGCTCAGTATGATGGGGCAGACAATCACTCACATGGCTGTGTCAGTCCAGCCTGGCTCTCATAGCAACATCTCGGTGTGCCAGTCACCTGTACAGGGTTCACTGTTGATACCATTAGTGAATTTGCAGGAGCTAGAGGAACTGCAGTACTAGGCCCACCATCTGTGGCCTGTCGGTTGGCCCTGACCTGGGCCATAATGTCCTTTGTTCTCCTTTTCTGTTCCTCCACCCTCTTCTTTTTCCTGTCTTTGGACCGCCCTCTGCCACCCACAGCATCCACTGCCTCGATGACTGTGTCCCATGCCTTGCTGATCTTGGACCTGGTCCCTCTCCTTCTGTCAACCAGGTCCTCATGGTCCAGATAAATTTGGGCAAGGGCGAGCACCTTCTCACTGGAAAACATTTGTTTTCCTTTAGCACCAGGATTTGACCTCCATCTTTCTACCTGTTTGAAATTGGGAGGACAGATAGCATCAAGCATTTTATAGAACAGCTGAGCACAGAGCTAAGGTGCAGTGGTGTGCAGGTCCCTTGTCTACCTGGCCAGGATCCAAACATGTTACTGTATGTCTACCTCAAATACACATCTAGCTGCCTGCCTATTACTGCCACTAGCCATGTGCAGATACAGCAACAGTCTAGTCATGATACAGCATAAACACAGTGCTGTGATTATCCACATCCTTATTATAGGCCATTCCACAAAACACTTACCACTAGCTGCCTACAGTTCTGCTGTGGAATCTTGGCGGTGCACTTTGCTCCTTTTATATACTCCAGGTGCAATTAGGCTTGCTAATGTATGAATACATATAGAATAATGCATGGGGAAATGTGTACAATGAGGATTTTATGCACACCTGAGGTGTGCGATGCCCCATAAATTCCAAGGGCAAAGCCAGGGCCAGGAAGCAGCAGCAGCACCACCACATTGACTAACAGTCGTGAGAAGAGACACCAGACCGCGACGGGGCCCAGCATGGCCAGTCCCTAGAGGGACAGTCCGTGGACATGCATCCATATAAGTACCCTGCACTGTGTGTTTTGCACTCCACGATGCATGTCTACACTATGCTGCATGCTTCTGTGGTCGGCAGTAGCAAGAATTTTGGCAGCTCCACCTGCTGCATGCATGTCTGCAGCAGTCTACTGTTGTGCACATCATTATGGAGGACATGCTGCTGTGTATTCTGTTGTGCATGTGTGTGTTGTTGTGTGTGTATGTGTACTGTGCCTTGGCATGCTGTGGTGTATCACCTGTGCCACCAGTATGGTGTACCAGAGAGATGGCAGTAAAGACCACAGCCCCAGTTATTATGCCTGTCATTTTCAGTTGGTTCCATTGTGTCACATGATCAGGACAATGTATGAGTATCTGTCTGGCAAAGATAGGCGTGGGCCAATTTTGTACCAGTACACCACTGTGTCCTGACGTGTGCATCATACGGCACCCATGGCAGTCTGTTTGCCACAGTGCCATCTCAAGTGCCATATGCACTGAGTGTTTCACCAGTGCATCTCAACAAAGCCACTATTATGTGGCATGGGGTCAGTGGTGGTGGTGGGGGGAGGGCATTTGTGGGCATTGCATATAGTTTACCATATGTGATCGATAGTCTGATGTATAGCTGGTAGGGTCTAACCAACACAGCGAGTATGATTATTCCACTATACACGGAAGGGCCATGCATATATCCAGACATAACTGTGTCTTTCCAAGACCAATGTCCTGCACTTGCTCTGTTTGAGTGGCTACCCTGTACATAGGGAGGTAACGACATCTGCTGGGTGGGGGGTGCCTTCAGACAGCTCTGCATCCCACACCAGCATTGTACTGACAAAGCTGAGTGCATACAGTACCCACCCACATACACCACTGCACTCACATGTTACCACCGCTGCTGCATACAGTGCTGCCTGATGATGAAATCCATATACAGCTGTGCTGTATATAACACCTGTGTGCCTGGGCCTAACTCTATAGCTGACAAGGGTAGCTCATGGATGTCTGTTGTCCTGCACACTTGTGATGGCTTGTGTGCTGCATGACTGATGTACTGGACGCAGGGTGTGTGCAGCTCCAAGCACCTCAGGCCATTACAAGGCCTATTGTGCTTTGACTTGGTGTTGCTGTTGCTTGTGCTGCAGTTCCACATCTAGCATACTTGCCAGTGTTGTTTGTCCCTTGCACAGATCTGTCCAGCTGTGCTGCAGCATGGTACACTCACTACATATATAGTCCTCTACTTTTCAGGTCCACTATGCTGTTTCTGATATGTCATGCACATTCCACTGTGGCTGATTGTCTCCCTCCACCTATGTGTGACATGGTGGCCCCTGTGTTGACTGGTTGTACCTCTGTTATGCACCTTATGCCACTCTTGTGTCCCTTGTCCTGTGTGCACTGCTGGCTGGGTTCAGTGCATTTTTTTCCATTGGTGCCTAGGGTGCTGCCAGATGGCAGCAGGATGAAACAGACAATAGAGGGGCATAATGACCTTCTAAGGTGTCAGGTTCGCTTCTGCAAATTCTGGTCTGGCAGGTGTGTGAGCTGCCAGCAGTGACAGCAAGAGAAATTTGGCAGCAGCAGCAGTCACCACCACCTCCTGCTGTCCCTTGATATGCCCTTATGGTTTTATTTATCGCCCCTTACAGGCAGTTGTCCTTATCCCCCCTTGTGAGGTTGCTCTTCTAGTTTTGTTTACCCCCCCCACCCCCCATTTATGGGAGGTTGCCCTTATGGTTTTGTTTATTCCTCCATTATGGGCAGTTGCCTCCCCTTTGTTATTCTTGTTCTTGTTTTGTATGGCCTTTTGTAATTTTTGTACAGTAGAGTTTATTTTTGATACCTATGCTGCTGTGTTGCATGTGTTTTTCAATGGTGCCCTCTTCATACTCCCACAACTGCCCCCTGTGTTCAACGTTATTATCAGTGCTATATTCTGTGCTGTACAAGCACATTGCACTGCACTGGCACTATTTGTGCTGTGCCTGCGTAATGCATTTGCACAACATGTGTGCAGCCATATACTCAAAAGTATTAGTGCCGATGCAATTCCATTCAATATACCTGTGGTTGGGTACTGATGCTAACACTAGTGTAGCAAGTGCAGCACAAGCACAAATGGTTGAAAATGGGCCCAATAACTATAAAGATTTGAAACCAGAAACCTTCAGGTTTGTAAGATCCTGTAACAAAAGTGGTGCTTGTGTAGTTTGTGGAATGAAAAAATGTAAAATAAAAAAAATAAAAATGTTTAAAAGTAATGGTCTGTCCTGTGTGCGACCTACAATCACCCCACCACCACCACCTCACTCTTGCAGTACCAGGAGTGTGTCTGTGGTGCTACTGAAGCCCCACACCCCTGATGATTATGAAACATAGCTGGGAGCCCATCTCTGGTGCCTCAAAACAACCTCCACCCCCCCAACTACTGAATGTGGTACCCGGAGCCCATCCCTGGTGCAGCTGAACTACCCTTGACCTGACTAAAGGATGTGACACCAGGAGCCCCAGTCCAGAGGAGCTAATTGCTCCCAATGAACCTGATAAAAGGAAGGGACATTGGAAGGCCATCCTCAGGGCTATTGACTGTCTCTGCCCCTAGCTAACAGATGTGACACCAGGACCCCTCCACCAGAGAAGCTGCTTGTCCCAATGCTTCCGAATGAAGGAAGGGATATTGGAAGCCCATCCTCAGTGCGGCTGATTGTCTCTGCCCCCCCATAGAAGGATTTTGCACCAGGAGACCATCCCTAATGTCACTGACTGCCCTGACTGAAGGGTGGAACACTGGAAGCCCATCTCTACTGAGCCTTACTGCCTTCCCTCAGTTGAATGATGCAACACAGTGATCTTATCCTTGGTGCTGCTGACTGGCCCGACCCATATCCCTCTCAACTAAACAATGCAGCACTGGGTACTCAACCCTGTGTCACTCTTTATCCCTGACTGAAGGATACAACACCAACAACCCATCCCTGGTGCCACAGACTGCCTCAATCTGCCTAACTCTGTAATTCAACACTACAATCCTCCCTGTAGTCTCTCTTAAAGAGATACATTCATGCCTAGTGACCATCATAGTTTGAAAGCCCATGGAAAACATGAGGTATCAGGCACACCTTTAGCTGGATGCACCTCAGAGATACAGATAACACAGTCTGGTCAACATTAATACTACATTGCAGCCATTTTTAGAGCATTGTGATCACGGCCACTGGTTTCAATTATTACTGGTAAACCTGGTAAAATTCCAGAATTTGGAATGACTGCATACTGATAAAAACACAGTTTCATGGAATTTGGTATTTTATACCAGATCAGTAAATCTGCAGAGCTTGTATTTCTCCTAATTTGTTTCCTGTACTGTACTATTTTCAATTTGCATCATTTAATGCTCTGTATATTAAAGATTATTTTATTCTGATTATTTACATACTAAAAGATAGATAGTAGACTCCTGGTAAAATACATAAATCACCAGGCAAATCCATGAATTTCAAGTCTTGAAAAAGAATTTCATTACTTTAATCGCTGTACATCAGCAGCCTTGATTGTTATGTAATCGAGGAACAAGCTATGCCTAACTACAATGAGTCAAGCACAGCTTGTTCCTCAACATCATAACATCCTACAAATGGCTGCAAAGTAGTATTTAATATTGAACAAACTGAGTTGTCTATATGTCTGGAGCTCAATAACTCATTTGAAAGAGCTTTTTGTGGTCTTTCAGACTATGCCACACATTTTAAATGAGTGTTTCTTTTTAAGTCCCTTAACCTCACCCCTGCATCGGAAATTGTGCCAATGGAAACCAGTTTCCAGTTCCACCAAAGCTTCTCCACCTCTGAGTGCAGTAATGGATTTCTATCACCCATACTGACAAAGACCATTTCACCACCACCCTTCCCCGTTAACAACCAGCATAACCCTGCCACTTATCCCCTCCACACCTGCTCACTATCTGATTCTCACTGTCGTGAATGGCAGTGTAATGAAATAGATTTTGCTACACTGCATTTGAGATAATGAAAATTAGATGATGACCAACCAAGGAGGTAAATGGGGATGTGATGGTCATTGCCAGGGGGATTAGGAGGGGGCTTTAAATGGGAATGTTCACTGTCCTTGAACTGCTGTGATGGTACCAGGAATACACTATTAAGAAAACTGTGCAGAAAAAGTGTTTTTGAGAGATTACTTTTCTTTTAATTTACATCCATATCTGGTTGATCCCACAACTCTGCCCCCCCAACACCATCCCGAGTGAATGTTTAGCCAGTGCCCCCCATGGCAGCTGTCAGCAAGGGACTCAGCAAGGGAGTCATCCAAGTGCTGCATTTGCTTGTTAGTACTGATTGATCGTGTCATAGCATAGGTTAGTGCTGAACACTGCTGATGCTGCCAGGTAGGTGTAGCATGCTGAACAACTGCTGATGCTGCCAGTGCTGATTGACAGTGTCAGGGCATAGGTTAGTGCTGAACACTGCTGATACTGCCAGTGCCAATTGACAGTGTCAGGGTGTAGGTTAGTGCTGAACACTGCTGATGCTGCCAGTGCCAATTGACAGTGTCAGGGCATAGGTTAGTGCTGAACACTGCTGATACTGCCAGTGCTGATTGACAGTGTCAGGGCATAGGTTAGTGCTGAACACTGCTGATGCTGCCAGTGCCAATTGACAGTGTCAGGGCATAGGTTAGTGCTGAACACTGCTAATACTGCCAGTGCCGATTAACAGTGTCAGGGCGTAGGTTGCAGTGTCAGGGCGTAGGTTAGTGCTGAACACTGCTGATGCTGCCAGTGCCGATTGACAGTGTCAGGGTGTAGGTCAGTGCTGAACACTGCTGATGCTGCCAGTGCTGATTGACAGTGTCAAGGCGTAGGTCAGTGCTCAACACTGCTGATGCTGCCAGTGCTGACTGACAGTGTCAGGGCGTAGGTCAGTGCTGAACACTGCTGATGCTGCCAGTGCTGACTGACAGTGTCAGGGCGTAGGTCAGTGCTGAACACTGCTGATGCTGCCAGTGCCGACTGACAGTGTCAGGGCGTAGGTCACTGATGAACACTGCTGATGCTGCCAGTGCCGACTGGCAGTGTCAGGGCATAGGTCACTTCTGAACACTCCTGATGCTGCCAGTGCCGACTGACAGTGTCAGGGCATAGGTCACTGCTGAACACTCCTGATGCTGCCAGTGCCGGGCCCCAGCAGTGTCAGGCGTGGAAGTCACTTCTGAACACTCCTGATGCTGCCAGTGCCGACTGACAGTGTCAGGGCGTAGGTCAGTGCCGAACACTGCTGATGCTGCCAGTACTGACTGACAGTGTCAGGGCATAGGTCAGTGCTGAACACTGCTGATGCTGCCAGTGCCGATTGACAGTGCCAGGGCATAGGTCATAGAGCAGTAGAATGTAACTAGGCTACCCTATATGGATGAAAACTATCAACTACAGTATAAGCTAATAGTAGAACCATGAATTGTTACAAAACTGATAAGAGCAGTGATGTTGTAAGGTTTGTTCAAGAATCCGGGGTAGCCAGCACTGGTTTTGATTGTGAATAAATGAAAGAAACAATAAGCTGTTGTTAGTGGCTTTGCCCTTTAAAAGGCATATTCACAGTGACCAAAATACATTTTTATAGTTTTCAACTCCTCTGCCATAAATAAGCTCATTTAAAGCTACTGCACAAGAATAGTGTGATTGTCAACAGCAATCTCTGCATCTGTATAGCCCAGAGTAAATTAGTCCCTTGCAAGTTTGCAGGTTGGATTATCTTTTCATTTAGGAGGAAGCATAAACTGAATGCCTTTTATGTGATTGAGAGCAAAACCTTTCACTGTTAAAGTTTTAACACGTCTAGCCCCTGAGGCTAAATGACATTAAATCAGGCATGTGATGTAGGATTCTGCATCATAAAACAATCCCTCATCTAGAGTGTATCTTCAGTTCTGATCTTACAGAGGAACCAAGACTCCAAATCATATTTTAATTTTAAGAAACCTACTTTCCTTTTTCCAAGAACTGATGGCATTTGTTCAGCTGAGCAATAGATTGTACAAAAATACTGACTACCAACAATGTACAGTATGTATGTGGATTTTCACCACTTTCATCATGTCATAAATTATATACTAGCATGGCAATGGTAATGCTAGCAAAATATTCTGTTGATCCAACAGTTGAAGATATTGATGGTACTTCTACAGTTCCTGCCCTATCAACGGGGAAATCACTGGCTGAGACTTAACAGAACTTGTTACCTTGTAGTGTGTTTAAATTATTTGAAGTAGAGAAGTAGTCCTCATCAAGCAACTTGCTCCCCTATTAGGTCGGATGGGGGATTCCTTGCAGAGGTATATAAATGCAAGAGAAAAGCTCAGAGGGGCATACTGAGAATAGAGAAAGCACAATACTTTAACTCATTAGGAGCATTTGAAAATTTGGAATACAGTAGGACAACACAATAGCTCAAATGGCTGAACTGATAAGAAGGAAAAAGCACAATACTTCAAGTCTTGAGCATTTGAAAACATTTTGAACAGCATAGGACATGGTACATGGGGTGGACATGGGAGTAATGCCATGCTTACACGTTTCAGCTAAAATTTGTCAACTGCTGAAACTACCCCTATTTTAACAAAGGGAACAATTAGAAAACTAGGAAAAGAAAAAGTATGAATATGCAGGTCCTTTTTGGCCAGCACTTGTGGTGGGGAGGGTGCTGTATTCTGATTTGTCAATATATTGTATATAGAGAATGCTAAGAAAACAGCAGTAAAGCAGAGTATTAGCAGTAAATGCAATTAGAAAATGGGTTTGAAAAAATAATGCATGCTGATTGGATGAAAAGCCATGCCAGGCATGCATTTATTTTTCAATAGATGCCCGCAAACAAACAAGTGCTAATTCAGGGTGCCCCATTACTTTGGATATTCTTGGCCCCCCCCCTCCCGAATTCTGAAACTCACCAGCCACCATTTTTTTCATCCTAGATTAATGGGAGATTTGGTCAGCTGGTGGACAGCTGGCAGGCCGGCGGGCGACTGTCCCCCCCCGTAGTTATTTAAACATTAGCCACACATACAAAAAAAAGAAGAAATTAAGCAAGCAGAAAAGAACTGCCTCTCACTCATAGCACTAGAAAGCTACTCTCGCCTCCTAAACGCTGGCCAATAAAGTAGGTGGGGTAAGCCGATGGCACATCTCCATCTCTGGGGAGACAAACTCAGCAAAATGCCAGGACGGTATCACAAGGGTTCCCACCATAATTGACTTTCGGTCCACCGCCCACTCGCAACTGCCAAATCCTAAACAGTCATGAGGGGAGTCGAGAAATATGAAACACAGTAGTCCTGAATTCTAAACATTAAAAACTGTACATAAACCAGCAAAATACCTGCTTCTCCAGTGTTCTGCTCCATAGTATGGTGCCCACCCCACTACAGAACTCTCACCAGATAGCTTCTAGTTAAAACAAAAGTTCAACTATCAAATTTCTATTCTGGGGTAGTAGATGTGACAACAAAATGAAAATCAAACAAAAGTAAGGTGGGGGGACAAAAATACTACATGATGAAGGGGGAAATGGGGATGGGTGTAACTGCATACAATCAGCTTTTTTTTTTGTTACACTACAGAGTCTCTAAGAGGTCAAAACTCCACAGCTCAAAAAAAACCCACATCATTACAATGCAGGCGGAGGAACTATTTTATTACAAAACTTACTTTAAATTAAATTTTATTAACAATTTTTTATTCAACTTTTTTCCTTACAGGGACCATTTTCTAAGTGCAATAATATCTCCAGGGTGGGCAGTATTGGGAAATACTGGACCTTCAAGGGGCTATAAGGCCCTCCGTCTGTGGCATCGGGCATCATAACGCCCCTGTGCGGTTCGGTATTTTCCAGTACCACTCACCCTGTTAAGTATTATTGCTTACATGAATCACACTGGCAATGAGCAGAACAGGACTTGGCAAAACTAGTAGGCAGATGAGAAACACATGGAAGGCCATATATGCAAATGCTAGCAGCCAAAAGACACACACATAGGGGAACTGGAGGGAGCACTAGCTAAGTGGTAATAGGATATACTGGGTATTATGGAGACATGGTGGGAGACAGAAAATCAGTAAGATGCTGCCCCTGAATGGGCATAGGAAAACTATTGAGGGACAAGATAGGACACACTCATTAGTAACTGTTTGCTATACTTCCATGGATATCAAATTGTGAGTGTGTATTGCTTGCAAAATTGTAAGTAAAATTAAAAAAAGAAAAGTGGTATCCAGAAAAAAAGCATGAAATCATAATCCTTGTGAGTACTCAATATGTTGCAGAGAGTGTACCATATGCCACCTGATCAACTGGTTACACTATAATGGAAATCATGAAGGGGAAAGTGGTGACCTAAAGTGGCCACAAAATGGCCACTGCATGACAGCACCGAATGCCTGTAGCTCTTTGAAAGCTTGGTGTTTTTCTGTATAAAAAATAGTATCCAGGGAATCCTCGACCTTGTTAAATATGGGGGAAACACGCCGGGAGACTAAGCACGAGTGACTGGCCCAAAAGTGTGAAGAACTTAAGTTTTCCTCCAACAGATAATGGTAATCCTAAAAAGAAGCCATACTCACTTCAACACTTCCTGTTGGTTTCCCCGTTCGCGCTGCCTAAAACTTCAATCATCTTTTTCTACTGCAGTGCTAAAGGGACTGGGGACTAACACACAACAATACTGTGCAGCTTACTGAGAATATCACTAAAGTCCCTGACACCAATCATTCTAACAATATCTTGGTTCAAGTGATCAAGGAATTTGGAATAAAACTGCAGCATGGTTCATACTAAGGTTCATACTAAAGTCTATGAGGTAGTAGGAGGAAAAGAAACCAATACAGACTCCCCCACACAACTCAGTGGTAGTATTTTAACATGTTACCCAGGGCCATAAAGCTATCAACTCTAGGTTTAAAAATATATTTAGAGCTACTAGTTACTATATACAGTATCTGGGTACTGTATTCCAGATACCTACCCCACAGTAAGTATAATATATTATGTTGCCTGTTCTGAGTAATGCAGTCTTCAGTTGCCTATTATAGCTATGGGTCATTTGGGTCTCTTGTTCAAATTCCAAATTTAGTTGCCATTAAGGGGCAGTCATTTAGGATACCATATACACTAGCTGTAGAAGACTCCTCTTATTCTTCTGTGCTCTAGACTAAACATCCCAAGCGAGTTCAACCATTCATTGTACATTTTTACTCTAAACCCCAGCTGTATATAGTTGACTTCCTCTGTACTTTTTCCACTCCGTCAACCTCTCCTCTATGATGTGATGTTCAAAACTATGACCCAAAGTCTAGATGGGGTAAAGTATAGATTATACAGAGTGCACCTACCACATAATCATCATGGCTTGTGAAAGTTCCTTGAATACCACTTACTATTCAGCTAGCTTTCTGAGTAACCAACTCGCATTGTCTGGTATGCTTTAGGTCACTGATTACTAGTATCTGTAGGTCTCTCTTCCTCCTTACTTTTTAATTCAATACCATTGAGACTGTAATGTGTATTTGGGGTCTTTTGGTTCCATGTGTTATACTGTACATGAGTCTGTATTGAATCTTTTTCCCCATTTAGATGCCCATCTGCTAATTCTGCTCCGATCATGTTGGCTATTTTGATTACCTTCAGGTAAATCCACAGGTCCTCCTATTTTGGTGCCACCTGCATAGTTTTCAAGCCAATTATTAACCTGTGTTTAATCAGTAATGCATATTTACGAAAACATTTTTGACCACTGTGATGTAGTCTACAGTGCTGCTCCCAAATCTTCTTTAACCAGACTGGACACCCTTTTTAACTCTTTCTGTCACTTTGCCATCGACTCTTCCTCTCTCACTCATCACTATAATCTCTAACACTTCCTGGCTTTTCCATTATTAGAAAACTGATGCCACCTCCATGATGCATAATTTGTATCTAAATTGTGGTTTGGTACGCTCCCCCCTTATCTTGCTTCCTCCCTATTCACCCTCCCTCCTCCTGCCCACTCCCATAGATCATATAACTCTCATTTAATGGTAGTCCTTTGTCAGTCGACCACTGTTGGCTGGGGAACCTTCTCTCACTGCCTCCCCAAACTATGGAATGAACTTCCTCACCAGATTCACCACTCATCCTCACCCCACTCCATCTCTTCTGCCCTACACAACTTCCTCTCGGTAAACTGTACCTGTGGTTAACCTACCCTGCATCTCCATCATCTCCTAATCTTTGCTTATATAATACCTATATTGATTCCTATTGCTGCTGTTCCTATCCATTCCTAACCTCTTTCTACATTGGACTCCGTCAATGCTTTGTGACAAATGCTGATGAGCATTGTAAAAATGTAACGAATGCTTGATGTGTTAAAAACCACAGAATTACTGCCTCCCATGTCCTGCAGCATGGTGTGGCAGGCAACAAAGTCATTGAAAAGCTTTGGAAGAGAAGATGGAGGCAGTTGAAATAAAAACTATTAACCTCTCTCTAAAGTTGAAAATTTAACACTTTGGCTCTGTAAATGCTTTGTGACAGTAAAATGCTGAAGAGAATGGTAGAAAATATAGAGAATGCACAACAAGTTTAAAAGCCTCCGAATCAGTGGCTTGCTGTACCTTGCCTTTAAGAGCTGTTAATGCCACTGGAAAACGTTGAAAAACATAACATTTAGATGCAATTCAACATAGATTTCATATATACATTATAGATTCATATTTCGACAAATTTAACATATATTTCATATATATGTTATAGATTCTTCCCTGTTATTTTCTATTGAGAAACTCTGCATGGCCACGGGATCTTTATGTCTCAAAGTTCATCTGTCCACACAGTCCACTCCCCGTCACACAGTCTGCTACCATGGGAATCACTATGATGTTACAAGTAGAGTTTTATGACCTCAAGTAGAGAGAAAGCAATGGGAACAGATGAACTCTTAAAAAACAAAGCTCATATTTTCATGCAGATGACCTCAGTATCGAGGAAGAGGAGACATACTGTATAGATTTAATAGGAAATATAAGTTGAATTGCATCTTACTATTACGGAAACATAGAAACCAGTTTGTAGAAAGAAAATTATAGTCCATAATGTCTACAACTTCCCCACCTACCTACCTACTCTTATGTATTTCAAACTTCTCCTGGAGGTGTCAGCTGCTCTTTTTTTCGAAGTTAATAATTTTAAATGAGTAGTTTCAACAAGATGCAAACAATAGCATTGTACCATTTATAAGTACATAAACACAATGCATATATTGAGAAACAACACAGTAGTCTTAAAAAAGTAACAAAATACAGTAGTCATAGTATGATCATAAAGGATTCACACAATTTTATTACTTGGTACGTAGCCTGTGAATATCTTTTACAAATTGACTTTAATTTACAAAAAAGACTTCCCCTATAGTGTTAAAAGCTTACCATTTACCTAGGAGAAATACTGTTCTAACAGCCAGCTGAGCAAATTACATTATCTCAATTTCCAGGATCCCCTAGAGTTCTGATCAAATGTTCTTATCTCTCTGACAGAGAAATTGTGTTGAAACATGTGAGAAATAAAGGAGCTTTCTCTTTTTTTTAATTCTTTAACTGATACCTTTCCAGCTGGCTGGCCAGTGGCAATGAGGGTTCAGGCACTGGACACCACACCTCGCACCACACTGGTGACCCAGGTTTGTATACAAACTCGATTCATCGGGGATCAGCCAGGGAGGGAGTGGATTCAGCAAAGAAACACAAAATTTGACAGCAGATAAGGACCACTTGGCCCACCTAGTCTGCCCATTTCCCTACCTAACGGATAAGCTTCAGATCCTAGTTAACAATCAGCCTACTTCCTCCTACCCACCACTAGAATTGCCTTATGTCCATCCCATGCATTCTTGAATTCCCCCACTGTTTTTGACTCTGTGACCTCCTCAGGAAGGCCATTCCATGCATCCACAACCCTCTCTGTGAACAAATACTTCCTCACATTACCTCTGAGCCATCCCCCCTCTATCTTCAAATTGTGCACCTTTGTTCTTGCACATCTCTTTTTCTGAAAGATGCTACCCTCTTGGACTTTGTTGATTCCCTTAAGGTATTTGAAAGTTTCTATCATGCCCCCCCCCTTTCCTCGAGGCTATACATCTTAAGCTCCTTTAGTCTTTCTTCATATGTCTTCTGGTGCAGATCCTGCACCATTTTGGTTGCCCTCCTCTGAACAATCTCCGCCCTGTCTATGTCTTTGCAGAGATGGGGTCTCCAGAACTGTACACAGTACTCCGGATGTGGTCTTACCAACTGTCTGTACAGAGGGCCAACAACTTCCTGTTTTCTACTGGTGATGCCTCTCCCTGTGCAGCCCAGTATCTCCCCAGCCCTCCCTACTGCCTTCTCACATTGCTGGCTCACCTTTAGGCCATCTGCTTTGACTACCCCAAGGTCCCTTTCCATTTTTTTTGTTGTCAGTATCTCACCCTCCATTGTGTACTCTTCCCCAGGGTTTTTGTTTCCCAGGTGCATTACTTTGCAATTCTTTGCATTGAATCTAAGCTGCCATATATTTGACCATCCCTCCAACCTTGCCAAGTCCCTTTTTATCCTTTCCACCCCACCTTGCGTATCAACCCTGTTGCAGATCTTTGTGTCATCTGCAAAGAGACATATTTTTCCCTCCAGTCTCTCTGCAATGTCACTTATAAAGACATTAAAAAGGACCAGCTCCAGTACTGAACCTTGCGGTATCCCACTAGTAACCCTCCCTTCCTTCACTGTGGACTCCATTTACTATTACTTTCTGTGGCTTGTTGTCCAGCCAGTGTTTTACCCAGGCTACCACCATGGGACCCACTCCCAGGCTGGCTAATTTGTTTATTAATCCTTTGTGCGGGACTGTGTCAAATGGCTTGCTAATGTCTAGGCAGACCATGTCCACAGGCCCTCCCTGGTCTACTACTTTGGTCACTCAGTCAAAGAAACCAATTAGATTTGTCTGACATGACCTTCCTGCTGTGAATCCATGCTGCCTTGGGTCCTGTGCCCCACTGGCCTCTAGGTACTTAACAATTCTTTCCTTCAAAGTGACTCCATCATTTTCCCTACCACTGAGGTCAAACTGACAGGTCTGTAGTTTCCTGCCTTTGTCTTGCTCCCACTTTTGTGAAGGGGAATCACATCCACCCTCCTCCATTCCTCAGGTACCACACCATCCTCCCATGATTTATTAAAAAGGGTAATTATTGGTGTTACTAGTTCTTCCCTTAGTTCTTTTAGAATTCTGGGGTGAATCCCATCAGGTCCCATTGCCTTATCCACCCTCAGTTTTAAGAGTTCATTCAGAACCCTTTCTTCTGTGAAAGGACTAATATCAACCTCCCTATCCAGAGTACTTCTACTGACTGGATGAGGTATTTCCCCCTGCTTTTCCATTGTGAATACTGAGCAGAAGTATTCATTCAGTATCCCTGCTTTTTCACTGCCACTATCTACCCAACCACCTTACTCTTTATTCAGCCTCAGTATCCCTGCCTTAGTCTTTCTTTGCTCCCTAATGTACCTATAAAAGGTTTTATCCCCCTTCTTAACTGAGTTGGCTATCTTTTCCTGGGCCTATGCTATTCTGACTGCCTTCCCCACTTCCTTCTGCTTTAACTGATACAGTTCTCTGTCCTGCTCCTTCTGTGTTTCCTTATACTTCCTGAGTGGTATCTTTTTCTCCCTTACCTTTCCCGCCAATTCGTTTGAGAACCATAGTGTTCTTTTCTTTTGTGTTGATTTGTTTATTTGCTTCACACAAAGGCTTGTTGCCTCTGTGATGGTGGTTTTGATGTTTCCCCATTGTTGCTCCACTCCACCTTCTTGCTGGTTTGCTCATGCTTTTCTGAGGCACTCTCCCATTCTGACAAAATCAGCCCTCCTGAATTCCAGTACCTTCACTTTTGTATGGCTTGACTCTACAGATAAGTTTATCATGAACCACACTGTTTGGTGGTCGCTTGTTCCCAGATGGCTACCCACTTCACGATCGGAGATCCTCTCTCCATTCCCATTTGAGAGTACCAGGACTAAGATTGCTCCCTCCTGAGTGGGTTCCAAAACTATCTGTCTGAGGCATGCCCCCTGTAGGGCATCAAGAATGACCCTGCTCTTGAATGTGGCTGCAGCAAGGTGCTCCAGTTAACATCTGGCATATTCAGGTCCCCATCAGCAATATCTCCCTTTCTCTGCCATTCAAGGATGCCTTCAATCATTCCATTATCCATTCTTCCCTTGAGGCGGGGTCTGTATACAACCCCTGTGCGGATTGTGGTGCCATTTCCAGTCTCCAGGGTGACCCAAAGTGCCTCCTCTCCTCCCTGTTTACCCTTTAGTTCTGTTGCTTTGATCCCTTCCCTTACATAGAGAGCTACTTCTCCTCCTCCTCCTCTTCTTCCCTCCCTGTCCCTCCTGTAGATTGTGTACCCTGGTATGTTGACATCCCAGTCATGGTTCTCTGTGTACGATGTTTCTGTGACTGCCACAATATCCAGGCATCCCTCTTCCATTAAGACCACCATATCAGGGAGCTTTTTACCTAGACTACAGGCATTGGTACTTATTACCCTCCTTTTTTTTATGGCTTTATTTCTTTTTTCCCCATCTCTGTCCTTATTGCCTTTGTATTTTTCTCCATTTACCCCTGCCCTTCTCCCTATCGACTGCTCTATCTTGGTATTTACCTCACTAACTACCCTGATTTTTTGGGAGGGAAGGGCTAGGATTTCCCTTCTTCTTTTCAGTGCCTCCCCCTTAGCTAGTTTATTGTTTGCCAATGAAGCATTTAAACCTATCACCTAGGATCTTGGTTCCCCTCCTGGATAGATGTAGACCATTGTGCCTGTATAGGCCTGTATCCCTGCAGGTGGAGCCCCAGTCCCCAATGAAGCCAAATCCCTGAGCTCTGCACCAGTTTTTCAACAGTCATTGAATCACATGGTGCAGAGAGTACCCTAGTCTCATCCATGCCACAGACAGGTAGTATTTCTGAGAAAGTTACCATGTGTGCTGTTTGTCTAAGACCCCTCTCCAACTCCACAAACTCCTATTGCACTGCTAGGTGGATAAAGACATCCAGCTCACTCCCCCTTGCAGCTGCTCCCACGATCCTGAGGATTCATTTCCTGTCCCTCCAAGCCATGGCACCAGGCAGGCACCTCACCTCCCTTTCCCCTCCTTCCCCAAATTCTACCCCCTAACAACTGAGTCCCCCACCTGGAGTTGTTTCCTTCCCCTGTGGGATCCTGTGCCACCCTCCTGTGGGTCTCCACTGTGGAGGTTCCCAGCATCCTCCTTGGTCTCCACTGTGGGTGCCTCCATAGAGGAACCATGCTCTGCCAGAGTGGTGAATGAATTGTGGAGAGGCACAACTGGAGGGATGCACCTGTGTTCCACCACCCTCACCCTCCCTGAGCCCACCACGGTCCAACCACTCCTCTTCCTTGGCAACCTCTGAGGTAGTGGCAGGGGCCTGGGTGGTCCCTGGGTGGGGGAGCAGGTTTTCTGAATTCTTGCCAGGTCAGCATGGAAACGAACAACCTCCTCCCTCAGACCAGAGAGGTGCCTGCAAATAGGGCAGCAATGCAGTCTCCAGAATGTCTTCTGGAAGACTGCTGCTCCACAGCCAGCGCATTGCACCACTCCCCACATGTCTGTGTCCCTTTTTGTTACAGATGCTTTTCTTTTTTTTTGTTCTTGTTTTAGTATGTGCAAGCTTGTGAGTGTCTCTACCCCCTATTCAGTGTGCTGTACCTATGCCCTCCAGAAACAATCAACTACAACTCTGACCCTCCACCCTAGGAAGTGCCTTACGTCCTTTCAGACACCTATTTGACAGAGGTTAAGTAACGGGTCTAGTCACACATGACTGCAAATATTTCCCAGCTACAGTTCCTCCCTGGCAAATTAAAGTTAAACTAAGAAAAGTCAACCCCAAAAACAGAATCAATACTAGTTACTTACACAGGTCCTAAAAGTAATAATTCAAGTCAGTGTAGTCTAGAAAATAACATCCTTGATTTAAGGAAGCTTTGGCTGCTTTCTCTCTCTCTCTGTCTCAGCAGACAAAGACCACAAACAACTCCTGTTTTAAATCCACAGTTCAACTAGGCCCCTTTCAGCTCCTCCCCTTAACAGACAACTATTTGACAGAGGTTAAGTAACAGGTCTAGTCACAAAGGACTGCAAATATCTCCCAGCTATATCCAAAGTACTGCTCTCCTCTCCCGGTGAGGGAGGGTTTTCATGCCAGGCACCCACCTGGCCCCTAGCATTGGCCGGGGGTGAGGCAGGCTGGGGGGCTCATGGCTTAGGGGACAGAGGAGCAGCAGCTATGGATACACCTCACATGGAAGCACGTGTGGTGCCATCTAGGTGGTACTGCACATTGCCTCTTGGGGGGAAAAAAGGCAGGAAAGAATGGAGACCTGAGCTGCCACTGACCTCAGATGCCCTGCAGCCCTACACACTGTCAAATGCCCAGACCATGCTGCATACCTGCATAAAGGTAAGTACCAGTGGAAAAATGGGGCAGCAGGGCTAGGGCTTCCAGCATCCAGAGGGCAGCTTGGGCTCCACAGAAAAGAGCACTAACTGTGAGAAAGACTGATATCATTCCTGAAGTGGATCTGATTGTGCAAGCTACAGTATGTGTAGATGTTTTCTACAGAATAAGGATAAGGTGACTGAACTCAAAGGAATTGTTTCCTACTATATCCATGCAAGGCAATGATAATCTATAAAAGCATACAAAGAATAATGCAAAATGACAGTATTGTCTACAGGTTAGAAAACTGAGCTGTAAACCTTGAGACCCAGCGCTGACCTGAGTTTGAATTCAACGATTGCCAATCGCATCCCATGTGATGCAAAGCAAATCACTTATTGTCTATGGGTTCCTGGGTCACTTCTGGAAACAAGTTTCTACTTAGTGTCTTTTTCCTAAACATAAAATCTAAAAAATAGGCACTCTTTTTTGACAATGACCAGCTGTTGGAATTTATTAAACTGCAGCAAAGGCAAACAATAAATTGCATTTCTTCCAAATCTGATGATTCTCTTGGCACAGCTGAATGAGTAGGCAACAAACAAACTTACTAAACCATTGGTGTCATTTCCAGAGCACACTAACAGGCCAAATACTTTCAGCATCTTTCCTTTTTTGTGATTAAGTCTGAGTCATTCTTACATTTCTTCCCTTTGTTCACTTGACTTTCTTAGATAAATTTTTAATAAAACTGATAAAAATAATTGATGTTTACTAATAATTTAATAGAACTGAAAGAAACAAAAACATATAAGAAACAATGAAAAAAGAAGGAAATAAAGAGAAAGAATAAACCTAAACATAGACATAATGGGGACAAAATTAGATTATGTGATGATGTTTATTATAAGTTTACCAACTTGGGAATAATACTATTTTAGTTTCTTTACAAACTGGCAAAATCTATACCAGGGTTTTAAAATAATTACTATAATTGGTGTTTTCAGGAAGTATGGGCATTACTTTATGAATTTAAGAAATACAGAGTGGTATCCTAAGTGCTGTGGATGATTGGCACTAACATGCATTAGAATGTTATTAACCTATAGTATATAATTGTATTTCCTGATCATGCTCTTAGACTTGATCTGGGTTAAATAAACTTCATATGGTTATAACAAAAAGAAGGCATACACATTGCTAAAATGGACTACATCAGACAGAGCAAAATCTGACTATAAAGAAAAGATAGGGAATATAAGAGGGCGATAAGAAAAGAAAGGCTAGATTAGAAGCAAGATTGCAATGGGAAAAGGTGAAGCCAGGAAGCAGTTCTACAGGTATGCCAACTCTTTTAAATCCATAGATCAAATGACTGGGTAAAAAAATGACTGGATCAATTAATAGTGATCACAAGTTAGTTAATGGGGAAGGGGTAATGGTCAAATAATTTAACAAATGTGTTGGCTCTGTTTTTAGACCCAAGCAAAACAGTGCAACCAGTTATGCACCAGTAAACCAAGACATAACTAGTGGAATCGTAAATACTAAACAAACTGCCCTTGATCATATAACAAAATAACTAAGGTGTCTAAAAGAACACCACGGGCCTGATTCCAAGAGGGGCTATGCCAGCGTAAACTGAAATATGCCAAACCCCATGGAGTATCTTGTGACTTACGCCAAGCATTACACCAGCCCCTATTCCAGGAGTTGCCCTGTGCCAGTGCATCTGCGGGCTGCGACAATCGCAAGTTAGGACACTATGTACCCTGCAGCCCACCGACGCCTGTCGCAACTGCAGGTTATGACATGCACAAAGCCCAATTCCAGGTGGGCAAATGTCGTAACCTGCAGTTGCAATTCCTAAAGCTGCAGTGGCTTAGGGAATCTATGACAGCTTGGAGCTGTCATAAGTGACATCCGATGGCTGGCACCATCAGATGCAGCCACATAGTGCTGCGGCAATAGCACCATGCTGTCCCCCCTTGCTCCTACATTTACACCCCCACTCCACAAACCCCCAATCAAGAGGGACCCCAGGGGGTCCATTCCAGTGGCACCCCCCTGGACACCTATGCCATCTGTCCTCCCCCATGCCTCTTGATGTGTGCTGCAGTGGTCCAGAGCAGGGGGCTCCGGGGGGGCCACCTGTCGCTCCCCCGTGAGTTGTGACATGTGGCTGCGATACGCCATGTGTGGGCTACCACCACATGCATGGCATATCTCACATGTTGCAACTGCCAGGACCCTGCTGCTTCTGGAATGTGGTGTAGGGTCCCTGGCATAGAGGCAACCAGCGTAACTTGCAACTGCGTGCGAGTTACGCCAGCTATCTTGGAATCGGCCCCCACATCACCAGGCTCAGACAACCTTCACCCCTCCTTACTTAAGGCATTGGCTGAAAATATAACGAACCATCTGTATGACATCTTAAAGTTTTTACTTGAAGAAGGAGTGGTACCCCATGGCTGTAAGTACCACTTGTGGTTCTATTTTCAAAAACATTTTAATATCAAAGGCTGGTAAAAAACAGATCTTTACATTTTACATCATTAGTGATCAAAATACTTGATACATTCATCAGAGAACTTATCGATAAACATATAGCAAACTCAGAACTGAGGACACAGCACAACACAGGATTACTAAAGGAAAATCATAAATAACTAACCTTGTGGAATTTTATGAACAGGTTAGTTTTGCCCTTGATGTGGGAAATTCAGGTGTTATTGAATATTTGGATTACTGCATAGATTTGAATACAGTTCCACACTATATGCTAATTAAAAAACTAGACACTCTATAAAATACATGGTCTTGATAACTTGGATTACTAGCTAGCTATATGACAGACCACAAAGGATCTTCATTAGGATCATAAATCCAGTCCCATGCAAGTGACAAATGGTGTGTCACAGGGCTCTGTATTAGCTACTATACTATTTAAAGTCATTTTTTGTGCTTTTCTCCAAACCACACACATGCTCTCAAGCCCAATTCCCAGTGCAAGGCATCATGGGTGCAGAAATCCTTGAGCAAGTCAGGATGACAAGGTATATGTAAAATCTTTGTCCGTGACATGAACTGAAGGATTAAAAACTGGCTGCTTAAGTCTGCTGATGACACCAAAGTGAGAAAAGAGGTACATAACAGGGAGAAAGCTATCTCTCTACAGGAAGACCTGTACAAGATTTCAGCAAGGGCAGCACAAAACAGCATAACACTTAGCATGGAAAAAATATAGAATAAAGTATGGGGTGGTTGCATGTAACAAGATGTTTGCACACACACAAGGTGTTAGATGCTACGTAAAAACCACGAGCGAAGCTCGAGGGATTTGTGAAAGCGTCTAACACTGAGGGTGTGTGTAAACTTTGAGTTTAAACACCACTCCATATTTTATTTTATTTTATATAATTGCTGGGCTTTCCTTTTTCCCCACAGCAATAATATAAAATAAAAAAGGATGTTACTGCGTGGCTGCGGTCCGCTTTGGTTTGAGTGCACGGTCTGCAGTCGCGTTTATTTAAAAGTTTTCCTTGTGCCGTTATCCTTGTGCCACATGCTCTACCCTTCCCTGTCCCTTATAAAATGAATGAACCTCAGTGCACTGACTCTGAGTGGTGGTACAGTCTCCAGGGGACAACAAAGAGGCTAGTGGTTGAAACGTAAGAGACGTAGGTGGCACCTGCGCGGACCGAGGGAAACCGTGCATGTGTTTGCTGCAATAAACACTCCTTTATTATGGCAAATAATGCCACAGTTTCCCTATGGGAAAAAGGAAGACTCAGTTATTATTATATAGTTATGCACTTTGGAAAATGTAACTGAGGGTATGGGTATACCATAAATGGAGTTAAACTAAAAACAACGTAATCAGCAATAGGCCTACAGCAGACACTAGGATTAACAATGACTTTAAGCTTAGTGAACACTGTAAATATATTAGTAAAGGAACAAATCAAGTACTGTTGCTAATTAGGATCCATTTTTTTAAGCAAGAAAAGGGGATCCTCTTCCCACTGTATAAAGTCTACGTGTGCCCCCACACTAATTACTGCTCCCAGATTTGGCCCCCCTACTATGCAGGGAACAGACTGGAGGAAATTCAGAGGAGAGTGATTAGGAGGATTTAGTGAATACAGGAAGTGACATATGAAGAAGCCCAGTAGTGTAGTCGATGTAGATTCCACATAAAATGTAAAAATAAAAAGACAAGGTGCTGCATCAATGTGTGATCTGAAAACAAAACAAAATGGTAATATTAAATTCACACTCAAAATAGAAAATAGAGTTAAAATCTCACCTATCATCACCTTTTTGTTTTCCAGATTCTTTTCTTATGTTGCCTATTATCACTTTTTCTCCTAGAGCTTCCCCCTTTTTTCCTTCCCTTATTTCTCCTTGCCTCTCCACTAACTTTTCTTTTTTTCCTTTTTCAGATAATTCCTGAAGAAGACCTAAGGTTGAAACATTGATTTTCACTGTATTTTCTATTTTCAGCAGGCATTTAATATTACAATTTTGTTTTGTAGATTCCACATGTCATGCCAGTGACCTTGGTTCATGTCTTGAGCCAACGGTGCTAATGAGGGCTGGCAGGAGAATGATGCAGCATCTCAAAAAGTCATCTCCTCCAGACAGGAAAAGCAGCACCTCTCTGCAATGCTCTTACCTGGTAATAACTACAGGGTATAGTGCCACCGAGAGTGCTTAATGGGGAGTGGTACTAAATGTGCAGTGCGTTTGGGCCTCTGACAACACAAACAAACTTTTATATTCCTGTGGGTAGGCTATGTGGAGAATAAAGAATAACAAGATAACATGACCAGCAGATGATGCAAAGGAGCCATCCTATCTTCTCTTCCTACCACCACTAGATTCACAGACTTCCCGCCATTTTGTGCTATAAATGGTGCTAGAGAAGGTAAAAGAACAGTTACGTACTCATCGTAGCAGTAAATCTTTGAGAGAATCTCTTTCATCAGGCCACATCTATGGAATTATACGTCACCAGGCACTAGGGCCACACGGAAAATGTCTGCACTGGGGAGCCCCCCATGATGACGTCAGACATCAGCTACTCTATACAAACATCATTTCAAGAATCGCAGAGATCAACAGGTATTTCTAATTATGCTTGTGTCAATCTCTGTGATTCTTGTAATAATGTCTGTATGACCTCTGCCATACTGTAATCAAACGTTATGTGAAGGTGTCCCTTGGCAAATGAGTGCCAGCTCAATGGGATTGTATACCTATTCATGTTTTTCCATGAAAAAAATAAATACTACTACTACTACTACTGTATAAATGTGGGTGGCCCCTTCCCTCCACAGTTCCCTGCCAGAGGTCATGTTCGGAGGACCTTCCTATAGGGAACCAGGAGGAGCCTAGGGCTCTGCCAACCAGGCCAGGCAGAGAACAGCAGATAGACTCTCATGGAGAAGGAGACAGCATTCACCATTCTCCTGAAGATGTACTGTTATGATGAGTACGTAACTGTTCCTTTTCAAGGATATCTCTTTCATCAGGTCACATCTATGAAACAAGTACTAAGCAGTACTGACCATAAACAGTCTGGGTGGCTGAAGTCTACAAACTTAAGAAAGCAGGCCCTGAAGCACAGCTAGGCCAAAGCCAGAGGCAGTATCCAGACTGCATTGTTTAGTGAAAGTGTGGACAGTACTCCAAGTGGCAGCTGTACAGATTTCTGCAGCAGACACATTTTTGAAACAGGCAACAGATGTGGCCATGCCTCTAGTGGAATGACCACAAACAACCCCAGTAAGTTCCTTACTGTACTTCCTGTAACAAAAAGTTATACAGTCTGCTAACCATTTGGAGAGGCACTGTTTAGACACTGGAGCGCCCTCTTTCCCAGGGGTGAATGAAACAAATACATTGTGTGCAGGGTATATAGTACCTGAGTATTCTATATACATCTAGAGTATGGAGCAATGCTTTCCCTTGACTGGCATGCTCAGGAAAACAAACTGGCAGGTGGATGGTTTGAGTTAAAGTAAACTCAGACACCTCCTTTGGTAGAAACTTAGGATTAGTACGCAAAGACACCATGTCTTTGTGGAAAATCAAATCAGGAGGCTCACACATTACTGGCGGTAGCTCTGAAATTCTTCGAGCCGAAGTAATGGCAACCAAAAACACTTTCCAAGAAAGAAAGCGTAAGCTGCAAGTTGCAGCTGGCTCAAAAGGTGCCAAAGTATGTTTTTCTAAAATAAAATTCAGGTCCCAAACTCGGGCTGGATTGCAGATGGGGGGCTTCAAGTGCAGAATGTCTCTCAAGATCATACATGCCACCTCAAGCTGTGCAACCGTACAACCCTGAACAGGCACATGGAAAGCTGACATGGCAATCACATGAATTTTGATAGAGGAATATTGCAGGCTTGCATCTGACAAGGACAGCAGATACTGTAAAACCTGAGTTGCTGGACAGGTAAACAGATCTACATAATGAGAAGCAGCCCACAAAGCAAACTGCTTCCATTTCATGGAATAAGTGGCCCTGGTGGAAGGCCTTCTGGCAGCCACCAGGACATCAAACACTTTTTGGGAAACCAAAATCTAGCAATGGCTATCTTCTCAGGAGCCATGCATGGAAGTAAAGTGATTTGAGATCTGGATGGACCAGGGCTCCCTGTTCCTATGACAGAAGTCCCTGGCATAAGGGCAGGAGTACTGATGGTTCCACTGCCAGCTGTTGCAGTAGAGGGAATCAGATCTGTCAAGGCCTTAGGGGAACAATGATGATTAGAGTTGCTCCCTCCATCTGGAGCTTGAGTAGCATCCTCTGAATGAGAGGGAAGGGAAGGAAGACATACACGTCTTGCCAGAAAACTCCAGGCCCTGGAACGAGCGAGCAGAAAAGCAGCAGTTTTGCATTGTGTGGGGGTGTGAAAAGGTCCAACTCTGGACACCCCATCTGTTGAACAGATTTTCCACCAGTGAGGTCAACAGTTCCCATTTGTGCATTCTGGACTGTGACCTGCTTAGCCTGTCTGCCAAGATGTTTTGGGTCAATTCCACTCATAAGTCTCTCCAGGTTCCTTTTTTTTTATGAAAAATAGAAAAAAATAGGGAGCAAGACTTTACAGATAATTGTAACTGTTCAAAAATAAGTCTCACTCTACCCAAACAACCTTGAAAAGATATGAATTCAGAAAAAATATTTTTTATTTCTTATTGTCTTTTATTTTAGTTTCCAAGTTTCATTATCACATAATCCTGTGTTTTCTTTTATAAATCCAAGTTTCAAATTCACATGCTCCTGAAATTACTCTTACAAGTGACATAGCAGGCTAACCAGGATTATAATATTATAAAAAAAACAGCTCCAATGGCAGGTTTGTTCCACCTGATATTGAGTTGAATTTATTCACATATAAACAATTCATATTACATTTCATTCTTTATATTAAGATTTAACAAATATATAAATTATGACAACAGCATTTATAATTTTATTTTTTCTTTATTTAGAACATTATTAAACAAAGCTCCAAGTCTGATGAAGGAACAAATTAAAGTTCTGAAATGTCACTTATAAGTCTGGAAGGTCTGTAGGCCATACAAAACAGCTTGCATTTCTACAACATTTATGTGCAGGGTATTATCCACTGTGGTCCATGTACCCTGCATCTGATGGGGCACCAAATGTATCCCCAAGCCCATCCCCAAGGTATCTGTGGTTAAAATGTGGTGAGGGAAGGGGATCAGGAAAGGACTCCCCTTTAACAGGTTGCTGGGTTCCATCCATCACTTAAGCATCTTACAGACAGGAGAGGTTACTAGAGCCCTCTGTTCTAGATCATTTGTGAGTTGGTGCCACTGGACTCTCAGGGTTCACTAAGGGATCCTCATGTGCAGTCTGGCCAGAGTTATTGGGACAATGGCCACTGCCACTAGTCCCAGGAGTCGGAGGAATGTCCTGGCTTTAACGTACTGGCTGTTGTTGACCATTTGTGAATGTGCAATCAGACGTTCACCACTGTCCAGAGGCAGGAAGGCTGAGCCTTGAGCTAAGTCCAAAACTCCCCCTATATACCATAGATGCCAGTCATCCAGTTACAGAAACACAAAGCATTTAGTAAAGACCCATGATGCAGAAGACAAGCCAAAGGGCACTGCTCTGAACTGGTAACATTCACCCTGAAACAGGAACCTCAAATATATTCTGTGAGGCTTTTGAATTTTGATATGAAGGTAGGCATCCTTCATGTCAAGGTAACAGATCTAATCCCCTACTTGTAGCAGTAGGAGCAGGCCCTGTAGAGTGATAATCCTGAACTTTTTGTCTTCTATAAAAAAGTTCAGGTCCCTGAGATCCAGAATAAGCCTCAGATCTCCTGTCTATGTTGGGACTAGGAAATACAGAGAGTAGAACCCTGTGTTTCTCTGTTTCAAGCGTAGAGGTTCTATGACCCTCTTCTGAAGCAATGTATGGACTTCCTCCAGGAGTAGAGGAACGTGGTCTGGAGGATAGTGTGTAGGCACTTGCAGGTGATTTTTTGGTAGTTCTAGAAGTTCCAGAGAATGGCCTTGTGCTTTTATTTCCAGGACTCAGGCATCTGAGGTCACCCCCTTTCACTGATTTAGGTGGAGGTAGAGACAACCTCCAACAACCACCCCTGGTGGCAATGGTGGTTGGGGGGTATAGAAGGAGTCAAACAGAGACAGTTGTGGTGGGTCCTGCTATGCCACCATTTCTATGGGCTTTTGAATGGGCACCTGGAGTGGTTCCTGGGGTGGGCAAGGCTCCTGCTTCCTTGCCCTTACCTTGTTGTCTGGTACTGGTACAGTGTCTAGTACTGGCTGGACAAAAAGGTATTCTCTGTCTACCCTTAGGTTGGGTACAATAGATAGAGGGTACTGACTTCAAGGTCCTACCTGAGGTCTGGAGGTTGGAGAGATTATTCTGTACATCTGAGCCAAGTAATCTGTATCCTCTAAAGGGGGTACTGAGAGTGGACTGTTGTACATCAGTCACAAAGCCTTCTACCCTGAGCCAGGAGTACCTCCTTAGGCACATTCCTGAGACAGCTTCCATGGCTGAAGCATCAGATATGTCATAGGCTGTATGTGGCACGTTTTCTCACATCACTCACAGCTGTTAACAGCTTTGAGAAGCTCCTGTTTGGGTGCACCTTCTGGCAAGGCTTGAGCAGCTGCTTTAGCCTTTATCCAGAGTGTATTCTGGTATTTAACCATATAGGCCTGTTAGTTTGCAGTTCTGATGCCCAGGGTGGCTGGGGTGTAGGTTCTCTTACCCAGCACATCTAACCTCCTGGATTCCTTATCAGGATGAAGTGAGCTAAGATGTTTTGGTGCCCTGGCTTTATCATGGGCAGCATTAATTACCACAGAGTCCACCTCAAGTTGACCAGCAAAAAAAGGTTTCCCTGAGGGGGCCATATACATCTTATCTGCCTTTTTTGATATGGTAAGAATCACATTCGGCCTATGCCAGGCAGCAAAGATGGCATCCTCCAAGGCAGGGAGGAGAGTTGGTATTACTATAGGAAGGGCATCAGGTAATTCCAAGAAATCAGTAAGGTTTATCTTGGTTGTATCCTGTTCCTCCAAATCAAACCCCATGGCAGCCTGTAACTGCTGCATCATGGTGATAAAAGATGGGTCTTCAGGGGGAACCTTGGGGTGTAAAGCACTGAATCTTCACTGCAGGTAGACACAGTGGAACTAGTCCTTTCATAAGGACTTTCCACATAGTCTTTAGCCTCCTCCTCATCCTGCATCATAAGATTAAGATTGTACTGAAAGTCATTGTTGGTTTGGTTGGTGGGTCTGAGGCAGCGCACTGGCAAGCCCATCTGCGCTCGAGGAGGGATCTGAAACACAGCCCTAGAATGCATCCTTGTGGGGGTTTGAGTCACAGGCCCCATTAATGGATGTCCTGGTACAGGACGATAAGGTAGCAGGCACCTCAGCATGTCTGTGAAGAACGATAGCACCGCCTTGATGTCGGCGCCTGTGTTATCGATAGGTACTCTGGCAGAGGTCGATGGGGGAGACAAAGTCCCTGAAGTTGACAGCGATGCACCAGCTGTACTAGGCCTGGTGATGCCTAATGCCTGCCCTGACCTGGAAGTTAAGTCAATGGTCCAGGCAGCATGCGGCCGCACTACCAGAGTGGCCGATGGCACTGTAGTGGTCGTACCTGTACGGAGAGGCAACCTGGAACATACAAGGGAGGCTTTCTCCTTCTCTCGTTCCTTCTCCTGGTGCTTATGTTTGTGGGTCCCAGATGATTTCTCCTGAGATTCTGACAGTTTGATCCCCAAGGAGTAAGCCAGTGATGCAGAGGAATTCTTTTTGCTGGAGCTCCTTCTCCATTCAGGTTACCTGCTGTTTTAAGAGGTACTTATCCAAAGTGCATTTTCAATGTCACTAGGTGGCTGTGTTGAACCCTTTGCAAATCCAGCATGCCTGCAAATTTATGGTCTGGGCCAAGGCAACACATGCAGATGTCATGCACGTCTCTGGTGTATATCTTTTCACTAAATTCACAATAATGGAACAGTTTTGACAGCTCATTAGACGACATACACACCATCAAAAATTACTTATAAAAGTGATTGCTTACTATGGTGAGAAAAAAAGAAAGTGGCAACTGTAGCAGCACCATTTCCATGTACAGTCCAACCAGTATGGTCAAGAGTGGGAAAAGAACTGAGGAAGAAAGGAGCTGCCCATATTTATATAGTAGCCAACATCTGATGTCAGCTGGGCAGCCCCTAGTGGACTGCTTGCAAAAGTTTTCTGTGTAGTCCTAGGGCCTGGCATTTATAACTTCCATAGGTGTGGCCTGATGAAAGAGATATTCTCAAAAAAGATATAAACAGGTACAGTATGATGGTTAGGCGTTGAGTACCAGAAGGTGTCAGGGCCAAAAGCTGACTCTCCAGTGGGAAAGGAATGAGGCATGAGGAAAAAGGAGAACCATTCACCCAGGGAGGGAGTACAAACACACACACAAAAAAAACAATGATTAAAGGGAAATGTCCACTTAAAATCAGGTCCCATCTCACTGTGAGGCAGAGCCCGATCAGCATTTACACAAAAGATGTTGTTTTATTACATACTGCACCATGTGACCCTAGCGGTATGCCCACAACCTCCATAGGTTTACTATATAACTATAGCTTTTAACAGGTCTGGTTTGAAATGTACATGTCATAGTGCTATACCGAGACCTGGTATAGACTGGCAGTAAAGCACCAAGGCATATACATTTCAAACCAGAGCTATAAAAAGCTCCAGCTATATAATAAACCTATGGATGCTCCCAGGGCTGCTCCCTGCATCATACAGTACTGTACATCATTTTTGGGACAGCTGCAGGAAGTTGTGGGTTCACTACTAATGGCAATTGGATTTAAAATGCTGGTGTGGAGGGAAGCAGGATCAACTAGATAAATCCTAAAATAAAACAAGGCACAGTAAATAATAAAAATACAACTTTTGTGAAAATGCTAATCAGGTCCTGCCTCACACTGAGGTGGGGCACAATTTTAGGTGGATGTTTCCCTTTAGGATGCAGTTTGACTACTCAAACACAGACTGGAAATCCAGACAAACAAAAGGAACAACCAAGAATCTAGGGAGCAGCATATACAGGGACATTAGGTTGGGTGCACAACTGAAAAAAAAGAAAGAAAATGGTGCACGCTCCAGTGTGGGACAGAAAACATTTATTTAAACTTCTACAATTAAATGGTACACCATACTGCAGAATTTAGGTACAGGCACAACAGTGTATCGTTGCTTTGGCATCATTAGGAGGTAGTACTTGTGGCTCTACCATGCCAGTTCGACAACTATGTTGTCGACTGACATCACAGTGACAGATTCATGTAGACCACAAGTTGCAGTTGACATAAATGCGGCAGGAGACCCCAGTTGTTTTTCCATCGGGGGGCTTCACCCCCGAACACCCCATGTGGGGGGCTCTGCCCCTTGCACCCCCCAAACTTAAAGATTTTCAACTCTGAGTAGGAGTTAACTTGGGGAGGGGGTGCAGGACTGGGGGACACAGTGCCAGGGTCTTGGGTGGATCATTACAGTGAACTGTCGATGTTGTCGGCATCGACATGTTTGCTGTAATGGTGTCACTGTACAGGGGGCATACCGTGCTTGTAAGTTTCACATGGCAACATAAAGGGAATCTATATGATTCTCTATATGATTATTTCAGCAATTACCATAATTGTGCAGAAATTGATTCAAAATGATGCATTTAGAAAAGGACTTTAATAAAACATTGAAAAATACTTTTTAAATAGGGATGTGGAGGCATCCATTTTGTAGACGGGAAGGGTGTTGTGTTGATGTCACTGCCTCACCAGTGTTAACAGTGTGCAGTGCAGCATGTGAGAACAGTTCTACTGTATTGATAGGGATCCTGTTATATTCTGAAGAACACCCTGGATTTTATGTTTGGCATAGTGTAACAAAAGAATCCAGTGCTTTTCTCCATTATTTAACAGGATTCTTGTCTATAGGAGCAGTTTGTTTTAACCGGCTTCATTGCACACTGTTAGATCTGGTGAGGCAGTGACATCATTAAAGAACCCTTCTTGTTCATAAAATGGATTCCCCCACATCACAATTTTAAATGTATTTTTCTGTCTTACCGAAGACCTTTTCTAAATATGACCCCGCAGTTTACATACTGGATCCTTATAGTAACCTTTATAATAATTATATAGGGAATCATACGGATTCCCTTAAAACACAATTTGACAATGACTAATAACTGAAACAAGGTATCCAAAATAAGATAGCCTATTAGGATTTGTTTCTAAATTTATCTACTAGTTTTATGGCCCCTGGGATTCTCCAAGTTTCAGTTTTTATTGCTCTTCTTTTTCCTATAATGTCTCCTGTTCCATGTGACAATGATGCATCTAGGACCATCGATTCATTAAGTGAAAGCTGCTGCAGCAGCAATCTGCCGATAGGAGCCTGACATTCTGTCCTCAACTAAATAACTCATCCTAATTCAATCATTTAGTTTTCTATGTACAGTACTGTATGTGTCTAGGTCTAGCTAGCAGTAGTAAATATTTTGTTGTTAAAACATTTCATTTCATTAAACTACACACAGCCATAGAAAGCATACAGATCATTCCAGGCCATTAATATTATAATCTGTGAAGACTCCAGCTGCGTCTTTACAGAATAGCCCACTTAATTATCCCTCAGGTGCTTACTGAACTGTATATGTAGTCTTTAGTGTTACCTGGATAAGGGAAGTTACTTAAGATCACAGCTCTAATGCTGTAAAAGTGACTCTAAACCAATACTTGCTGAATCAATGGAAATGGAATCGTCACTGTCACATAGGGCAGGAGGCAATGTAGGAAAAAGTCCAAACAGAAGCCGCACTCAGGCTTGGGTGCTCTTGATATAAACATCTGTAGAGAGAAAGAAAAATCAGGCACTCACCCTCTGAAGTGATGACAAACGCAGCTCTGCAGTATTGTGCAATGCGATTTATTCAGTAGCACACAGACATACCTTGTAATACCTGAGACGTTTTGGATAGAAATCCTTTATCAAAAGGTTATATGATAAAGGATTTCAATCTGAAATGCATCAGACATTACAAGGTGTATCTGTGTGGCTATTGAATAAACTGTATTGTGCAATGTTGTAGAGCAGTGTTTGTCTTTATTTCAGAGGGTGAGTACCCTATTTTTCTGTCTTTCTACAGTAGGAAAAGGGGCCCGATTCCAAGACAGTTACGCCAGGTGTAAATGCAGTACGCCAGTCCTGATAGTGCAAATTGCAAGTTACGCCAGTGATTTGCAACATGCATGATTCCAAAAAAACACTTACACTGCAACTCACAACTGCTACGACAAACGCAAGTTTCGCTGCAGTTACGCCAAAGAACGCTTACGCCACTGCGTAATGTGGTTTACGACATGCGTAACACATCAGCACCACAGAACAGCTATTCCAGAACAGGTGGTGTAATGAACCATGCCAGAGGATGGTAACATAAGTTAGAACAAGGAAAAGCTGTCCTAACCAGAGCACAGGCCATAGACACCCCCCCCCACAGAGCCAGACTGCAGCATACCCCCAACCAGTAGACCCTGAATGTGGAAATAATGGACATACAGTGGAACATCCAAGCAAACATGCCCTACAAGCCCAGGACACAGTGAAATAGGTAGCAGCATGGCCAGACAGGCCAATAGAAAATGAAATACATACCTGGTGCAATATGTACCATAGCATATAGCACATCAGCCAAACACAGACTGTGGGACAGGGCATCGCTCTGTGGAACAGAGCAGTGATGGGACATACAGCAGGGAACAGTGCCATGTACTGTGGGACAGTCAAGAGGTATGTACTGCTGACAGTATTGCGAGTGTGACATGCATACTGCTACGCCGCTATTGCGAGTTACACCATGTCTTGAGGGCATAACTTACAACATGCATAATTCTGCATTGTCCATCATATCTGGTAATTCTCTTGGAATATGGTCCAGCTCACATGTCATAGGCAGTTTGGCATAACTTTATGCACTAGTATACCTTACACCTTGCTCTCATCACTGTCTTGGAATCGGGCCCCTTCAGAGCAATAAAAAATTCAAACATGGAGATCCCTAGGGGCTATAAATCTAGTTGACAAATTTAGAAAAAAACAAAGGTACAGACACATGAGGACTACACATTCATATCAAAGCACTCTGCGCAACATACGTTTTCTGCAAATTTTGACTGTAATACTCCATTAAACCAAAACAACATACAGCTCCCATCAGACTGTTTCCTGACAAGCATGACAGTTCAATACATTAAATTCAAAGTTATACTGGTGCCTTTTGAGTACATTTTTATTTGCTATTGACTCTGTGAAAAAAGCAATCACAAACCCAAGATGCAAACATTACAGCAACCTTAACTATATTGCTGCTGTCATGTTAATATCTCTCTCTCTCTCCAGTAACCCATGACAGGGAATATATTTCTAGAGAATTAATGCATGCCCCAGGTGAATTGAAAGGTAAGAGGCCAACAGCCGAGTGCCTTTCAAAACACCCAGTAAGTGTATAATTCTCAATTAATGCGCATCCGGAAATGGATACTTGTGCTTATAAATTGGAAATTATTTTTGTGTAACTAGGTTGTTGCTAAGTACATTATATTAAGTTGGTGACAAACAATGCATATACTGGGAATTAATGAATGGTCAGGTAGCGTGTGGCATTCGTGACTTTCAAAACACCCCCGAAGTGCATTCATTCTTAAGAAATTCATGTCCTGAAGTGGGTTATTGCACTTACAAAAAGTGGAATTTCTTTCTTTATGCCCCTTCATTTTTACAGGTTCCTTTTTCTAATTTCTATAAGTCAATACTTAAAGTTTCAAAATCTACTCCCACGGTGTATGTACGGGAAGAAATGGGCCACCTCCCCAGAGAAGCGTTCACGAGATTACAAATTCTTATCTATTGGTTATGCATCAGAAACAATAACTCAAATACATGGTCGCTAAGATGTCTTAATGAAAAAATCTGGTGGACAAACAATATTATTACATTTCCATGAGTTCATACACTTCTGAATACGCTTCACAAGTTGGGGTTTAAAAGATTATGGAAGGACTATGTAACTAAGATAAATATAAGTATTTTGTATCACAGCATTTTTAACGAGTCTTTTTGTGTCTATAGACAGAAAGATCTTGCCTCTATTAAGAAACATAGAACATAGAAACATAGAAGTTGTCAGCAGAGAAGGACTTCTTGGCCTACCTATTCTGCCCTATTTGCCCTACCTACTGTGCCACTGTAGACCCTACTCGATCTCTAATGGTATGCTAAAAACAAAATATTTCATAGATGTGAACCATATCTAACAATGCAACTTAATCTGGAAGAAAGCTGTCTTATTACTCTTATTCGCTTTGACATCCTCCTGTTAAAACATATAAGGTATCAAAAAAACTCCTATTCTACATTATTTTTGGAGTGTTTTTGTAACACAGGACAAGTGGAGAATAACTTTCATATTTTGTTTCAATGTCCACTGTGCAAAAAATGGAGAGACAAACTTTTAATAGATCAAATCGCTGCCTATAAATATGCCTTAATAGATCACATGTACATGCCTTTAAACCAAATAATAATCGATAATGCTAAATTACTGTATGATTTTCTAAGCGCAATCTTCAGACATAGGAAAAATATCAACTAATTACTTCCTTGTTTTTATTGTTTTAATGTAACTGTCATTTATCTCTTATAAACCAGATCTTGTATAAAATTATCTTTTATTGTATAATTGTTGAAATGACCACTGGTGGATCAATAAAAATCTGGAAAACTTGAATGATCAGATTATGTGTTTCGACCAATCAAGTTTCTAGGATTCCAGAGAATTCTGAATTCTGTTTTAAAAGTACATGATAACCCATGACAGGGCATACAGTTCTGGAAAATTAATGCATGCCTCAGGTGAATAGAAAGGCATGAGGCCAATAGTTGGGTGACTATCAACACACCTGGGTGTGCATTAGGAAAGCAATAAGACATGACAAGGTGTGCATTAGACAGTTCTAATGCACAGCTAGGGGTCATAGTGAGGCACAAGGCCACAGGCCAACTGTGTTCAGTTCCCTAGTCATGCATTAGAACTATCGCATATCCCCGGAGTGGCTTATTGTGCTTATAAAATGGGTCTGTGTATTCTACATGGGGTTTCTAGTATTACCTGGTCATTAGACACTTCTAATGCACAGCTAACAACCAATCAGATTGCTTGAAATCCTTTGCCCATTTTATAAATCACAAGAAATGCCCATCCTGATGTTGTGACCTTATAAAATGAAAACAAAAATGTAATGATAAAAGACTTTATTTTTGTGCAGTTGGGCTGATGAATTTACTGGGAATTAATGAATGATCATGACATGAGTTTTGACCAATGAAGTTGCTATGATTCCAGAGAATTCTGAAGTTAGGCTGTTGTTAGGTAGATTAGTTTAAGTTGGTAATGAATAATGCATATTTAGGGATATAATAACTGGAACCGTTTTTTTCCCACAGGGAAACTGGGTTATAATTCTATCATTATAACCTGCTGGTTATATCGATGAACACACACCCGGTTTCCCTACTTCGGCGCATGCGCCTACCGTGATCTTTCTCTTTTGTATGCCATTCCAGCTGTCTCACTCCTCAGCACTGCACCCGCTCTAGTTCCCCGACACAAGCAGTCAGTGGTAATTTTTTTGGGGGGGGACTAAAATATCACTGGGCACAGACTCTGCATTGCAGTGGGGAAATAAAAAAAGACACTACGAGCTGCCACGGACAGCACGCTGAAATCCCAACCAACCACAGGTCAAAATAAACCCACTTATTTTGTGTAACTGCTATGGCAAAAAAACTATTCCCCAGAAATTATATAAAATAAAGGATAGGTAGGGGGTTTAAAACTGAGATTTTATACCTTCCCTTGGGGTGGGATGCCAGAATAAACCTCTTGAGCTTTGCTCTTGGGGTTCATGTGGCATCCCACCCCTCGGGGGGGTGTAAAATACTCATTATAACCCCTGCCCATCCATTATTCTCTATTTAATGTATGGCCAGCTGATGGTTTTTAACCAATTAAGCCTCTAGAAGTTGTTCTTTGTATATATATATACAGTATATATATATATAAAATCACACATGACCCCACAATGCCAAGCATCATGGGCTGCATATGCAAATCACCACAGAATGTTATGCTGGTCCAACTTTAAGCAGAATTGCATGGTGCCAAAAGGCCTCTCACACAGTTTGCAAAGGGTGCTAACAGAAGACATAGACATGAAGTTATGGTTCTAGACATAGGTCTTCAACCAAAGTGATACAGGTCAGGAAATTGGATGTTAGGGTTTACAACTGTTATACCCCTCCCCACCAAACTCTACCATTGCAACATCACCTCTATCCTCCACACACCAACAAGTGTTGGGGTGTGCCTTAGGGTCATGAGCCCTAACTCTCAACCCATTCTCCTATACTGTACCATGTCAGGTTTGTTACAGATGGAATGGGGTTAGCCTTAGGGCCCATGACCCTAAGACACACCCTGACACTTGGTGTGTGGAGGGTGGGGGTGGGTGTTGCAATGGTAGGGTTTGGCGGAGGGTGGGGTGGGGCCCATGACCCTAAGGCACACCCTGACACTTGCTGGTGTGTTGGAGGCTGGGGGTGGTGTTGTGATGGTAGGGTTTGATGGGGGGGTGGGACCCATCACCCTAAGTCACACCCCACCACTTGTTGGTGTGTGGAGGGTGGGGGGTGTGGTTCCAATGGTAGGGTTTGTTGGGGGAGGGGTATAACAGTTGTAAACCCTAACATCCAATTTCCTGACCTATACCACTTTGGTTGAAGACCTATGTCTATAACTTTATTTTAAAGGAAGTTTTTAATTTATATATATATATATATATATATATACACACACACACGCACATATATAGTGGTGCACTAGAGCCACTATAGTTAGGGTTGAGCAGCAGTTTCTATGTTAAACCTCAAATTTTGCACTTTAAATACTTTGCAACCATTCAATGGATTTGCACAAAGTTATGCTCGCGCAGTCTCCTGGTGTAGATCTCTTGAAGTGCTAAGTTTTGTTCCAGTCGGATTTCTGGATTCTGAGATACAGATAGTAAAAAAAAAATAAAATTTGCAACTTTTAGCAGTTTTTTCCTCCTCATGCTGCGCACAGACGATGTTGAATTGTGGTATGACATTTTTATGGTAGAGAGAGTGTGGTGAAAAAATATTAATCCATTCCAAGGTTACAGCATTTTTAAGTTCCCATTATTTTCAATAGGATTTTCATTTTTCAAGATAGTTTCACAGTACGAACAAGGATCCTGGTTCACCAGGGGCCAATCCTGGTTCGCCAATTGACAATCCTGGCTCATCAGAAAAAATTCCTTGTTCACCAGCTGCCAACTTGTTTTTGGTTTTTGCCACCAAAAAAAACTAATATCTCTGCCCAGGGATGTCTGTTTCACACATCAAAAGGATGTGTTTTGCTCACTGGGAGTTGATGAACTGGTCTCTGTGCTTTTCCATGTTTTGTTTTTCTCCTACTTTTTTGTTTCTGAACTTTTAAAATCCTTGCTCATCACATGCTAACTTCCTTGTTCGCCATCCTTGTTTATCACTGGTGAACAAGTAAATTGTCTCGTCGTGAAATTTTCAGACAAGATTGCTAGGACAGAGATCCTTGATCGTCAGTGATGAATAAGGATGGCAAACAAGGAGCTGTTTTGGCAAACACGGATTCTGATCTGGCCATCTGACAGTGAAAATTTCAGATGAGATGGCCAGACCGGGAATCCTTGTTCACTGGCCAAGTTCCCTGCTTGTCAGTGATGAATCGGGAAGCTGAACAAATAAATCTATTGGCGAACAAGGGTGTAAAAGTTTCTTATTCTTTTCTCTCTTTTTTATTGTTTTATTTGTCTATTTCTGTGACCCCCCCATCAAACGGGAGAAATCCCTGCTGTCTAGTGGCACCCCCCCACCCAGTGTAATTTTTTTTTTTATAATTTTTTTTTAATCTTTTTTTACATTTATATCTCCACCTGTTTTTTGGGGAGAGGGGTCACAATGGTGACAACGTTATTCCCTGATGTCTAGTTGTAATCCCCACCCTCAAATGCCGTAGTAGTCATTGGTGGTAGTGGCATCCTCTCGCGTTGGTCCCTTTTTTCTCCTTTTCCTGAAAAAGGAAAAAAAAAACATCCCTCATTGTCTTTTGCTCGTTTGAAACCTGGGGGGGGGAGTCAATCGCCGATGTCGCCCATACCCCTACCCGACCCCTACTGTGCACCCACCTCCCCACCCCCACAATGTCCCCTCAGACTGACACTCCCCTAAGGAGGTCCTAGGCTTGAGATCCACTCCACTGATCAAAGACACATCTTGCTGCTGGAAACAGCAACTGCGATATGAAGTAAGGTACGTCGCTTCAATGTATTTCAATGGGGGGGGGTCAACTTTTGGCCATAACTCAGCCGTTTTTTGAGATTTGGGCCCCAAATTTTCAACATGGGCTCCTGGGGACCCAAGCTCATCACCACTAGGCAACTCCCACCGGAAAGGTGATTTTGTGGTCCATTGGCAAAATCACCTTTCTCGTGGGATTTGCATAACGACAGTCATATTGTTCATGACGTGACATTATAAGAAGGCTATGTTGAAAATTTTGGGTGAAAATTAAAAAAAATGGCTGAGTTATGAGCATTTGTTGCTGTCTCACCACGCACGCTCATAGCTCTGGAAATTTTCTATATTTTCAAGCCATATTTTCAGTATAGCCTTGCTATTACCCCATCTCATGTATCTGACAGCTGTCATTTTTCAAATCCTGGCCAAAATGTGTTTTTACACTTGTGGCACAGAATGGTGTAGCAGTTGTGCATAATTACATTTTGGTGGGGATTTGAAAATGTTCTGTACCGGGTACATGCGGTGAGGTCATAAGATGGCTATGTTTGAAAATCTGGGGTAAAAAGAGTGAAATGGCAGAGTTATGACTATTTGCCAATAGAGGGACCGTAACATAAGGATACTGTTATACTATCTCGATGGAGGGACCCTGCACTCCCACCGTAACATAAGGATACTGTTAGACTACCTCAATGGAGGGAATGGGAGCGCAGGGTCCGTTAAATAAGGATACTGTTATACTATCTCAAAAAGTAAGGAGATAAATTGCAAAAAAACTTTGTTAATGCTTGTGAACCCTAACGCTCATTCAATTCCATTCCAAAATTAGGTGACATGGCTACAGTATAGGTGTATGGGGCGAGCGTTAGGGTTCATGAGCCCCAAGACAGCTCCCTCCCCCACCTGTTGGTCTGTGCAGGGTGGGGAATGGGGAGCTAGGGTTCGAAACCCTAATGCCACATTTCCCTACTTGTGTCACTTTAACCCTAACTGATACATTAACAAAGCTTTCTTGCAATATGTGTATATATACATATATATATATATATATATATATATATTATAACAGATAATCCACTACTGGTTGTGCGGTCATGCTCTGATATACACATGTCTTGGGTGTGTTCTAAGGGCCACAGGCTGAGTGTGTTCAACAACCCAAGGCATGCGTATATCATAGCATGACTGCATGCCCTGTAGTGGATTACCAGTCTTATAAAATGTCCAGAAGGGTCTAAAGGGACAAAAAAAAGTACAGGTGTGTGGTCATTTTGGAATAATGCATGGTCATGTGGTGCATTTCATCCAATCAGGAGACTGGATTTTCACAAATTTTCCTTACCCATTTTTTATATCTGTCTAGCTATCTGTCTGTGAGTCCATCTATCTATCTATCTATCTACATACAGAGTGTTTGAGTCAAAACCCCTGTTTTATGACTGTTTATAATTCGGCCATCTCAGGACCTGTGGTTTTGAAAATTAAAATGTATTGTTTCGGTATTAGAAGATAAACGCATGGCAGTTTTTAAAATTGTACAGTAATTACAGCACTGTGAAGAGCTGAAATTATGGGAATTACCTCCATTTTAAGACTTTTTTGTAGATAGATAACAAAACAAATACACTAGTGTAAGACCTAAAACTTTCTGCTGTGTTAGATATTGGCCAAGAACAGACTCTTTAATTTGATTTTCAATTAAAAACAGCCAAATAAAAAGGTCACTGTATTTAAAAACTACCATAGCCATGCATGTGCAAATTAAAAGAAAACCCCACTGGAAAAACTATATGAAAACACAGCAATATTTTTCCATTTATGATTGACTTTCAAGTCTATCACAAATGAAAATGAAAAATAAAATGGGTGTCTCCCTTCCTCCACTGATACCCCACTGTGAAACATGAACAATTCTGTTCTTTTCCCTTGATGATTGACTTCAATTTCATTTATTTAGCTTTTGTTTACCAGGTAAGTGCACTAGACAAATAAATGCCTATTTTCAGATGTGACATGGGAGATTACAAGGAATATACAATACAGGACAGAGATTTACAGTATTTCAGATAATAAAAATACAAACAATTTAGCAGGGTAATTACAGCGTGGCAGGCAAGGACATCACATTACATCATATAATGTCAATCATAAAAGGAAAAAGCTTACAGTTTCTACACTTGTTCTCTGACACTAGGTGCCAATCTTGGTTTCAGAACCCCACCCCAACCCCCTTCCCGATACCAGAAGCCAACCCTGGTGTAAGCTGCATGTTATTCTTTTTTTTTATAATGTTTGCCATCACTGGGTGCCTAATCCCAATGGTTCACTTACACTCCCCCCATAAATTTAACTAAACCCCTACCCTTACCCACCAGCTGCCACATATGCCACCCTCCTCCCTCTCACACCCAATACTGTATCAGACACTTCAGCTCAATAAAACAAAGTTGGACTTGAAAAAGGAGTTGGTAATAGAACTCTTGAATAAAATTAAAATGACCAAGGTTCTGGGATAGAATAATTGCAACCAGAAACAGCAGTGCCACTAGCAGAAATATGTGCTGACTTGCGAAAAATGAGTGAGATGTGTGAAGATTAACACAGAAACATTGAATTTGCTGGCCGAAAAGGACCACTTGGCCCATTCAGTCTGCCCAGATAGTCCCTGCCTAGTTTGTCTCCACAGACAGTAACTGGTATTAACTATGTATATTAACTATTTGTGTTTGCAAAATAAGAAGGTGCAGCACCAGTCACTTTAACTTTATAACATGGGTATTGAATGACCTGCATTGAGAAATTAATTCTCATTTAATTGTTTTCCATTTGCACTGTGGGTATTTAAGAGTATCTGGGATCTTGATCCTACATCCCCTTAGGAAGCTATTGAGGCAAAGCACAGAGGTTAGTGGTGGCAGGCGTAGTGGACCAGGTAGGTTGTTTTTGTTAGAAAATTGCAAAATCAAATGTACATTATGGGTAGTGAAGTTTGGGCACTTTATTGAAGCACTTTATCAAGCATTTGAAGGACACTGTTTGTAACCAATATAATATATTGTACACAAAGAAATAAATATTAAGGTTACAGTACATCATGTGTATGCTGACTTTATTTTGGAACTTCTGAATAGCTACCTAAAAACCCACCCATTTTTATTTGCTCACCATTATTTTACTCAATGAAATTTAGAAATTATCTTTAGCATCAGTAGGCTGTAACTCTAATTTGGTTTGACCAAACCTGTTGTGTTGGGCATAGCGCAGGTTCATTTCTCGTCTATTTAATAACTGGTCTCCAGCCTCCTCTCTGCCCATTTCCTAATATTGCCTTGTGTCTATCACATGCATGCTTGAAGCACCCTACTGTGTTTGCCTCCACTACTTCTGCTGGCAGTCCAGGTATCCACTACTCTTTCAGTGAATTAGTATTTCCTCACATCCCTCCTAAATCCCCCCACCCCAGCTCCAGTGCATTCCCTCTGGTTCTGGAGCTGTTCATCATTTGAAAAAGACTCCCCTCCTGCACCCTGTTCCCCTCATGAGGCACTTGTAAGTTTCCATCACATCCCATCTCACTCTCCTGTCTTCTAGGGTGTACATGTTGAAATCCCTCAGTCTCTCCTCATAGGGCTTTTGGTGCAATTCTTGCACCATTTTAGTTGCCCTCCTCTTGATTGCCATCATCCAGTGATTCTATGTCATAACAGTGACCGCCAAAGGGTGATCGCCATTACGGTGAAGTCAGAGTGCTGAAAATCAATTCAAATCAATGCACAACAAAACAGTGCCAGGGACTTGTGTTTTTTTCATTTATGCAGGGGGCTGTGCCCCAGCACCCTCCTACTAAAGGATTCTCAGCTCCAGGGGGGTGCATGTTGGGGGCAAACGTAAAAATTTGGGATGGGAGCAGCAAAACGAACCTGCACGGGACCCGAACCCAACACCCTAGCAACCAAGGTCATGAGCAGACCCGTTACACCATGGGACTGGCTCAGCAGCCTACAAGTGCTACCTCGCAATGCATGCTCGCCTCCACCCCACCCCCACTGCACTGTAGCGACTTCCTGTCGCCATGGTTGCCCACATCCCCCCATCCAGTTGCTGTCCCTAACCAGTAGCCCCTGTGATGGGCTCCACAGTTGAGTCGCCCCTTAGTGGGTTGCTCAATTGTGGTTGCCCACATCACAGGCTACCCACCTTGTCTATGTCCTTTCTGAAGTGCAGCCTCTGGAACTGGACAGAATATTCCAGGTGGAGTCTCACCAGTGAGTGATAAAGTGGCAATACCACCTCACTCATCTTGCTGGAGATGCCTCTTCCTATGCATCCCAGCATTCCAATGGACCTATCCATTGATTTACCACACTGTCCTGCCACTTTGAGGTCATCAGATATGATAACCCCAAGGTTCTTTTCCTGCTTAATGACAGACAGTAGCCCACATCCAATACTAAGTTATTGGGTTCCTATACCCTATGTACATTATTTTGTACTTGGCATTGATCCACAACTGTCATGCTCTTGAACACTCCTAAAGTAACCCAAGATCTCTACACATTCTTTCCACCCCTTCCTTAATGCCCACCCTATTACAGATTCTTGTATTATCTGCATAAATGTATATCTTCCCTTTCAATTCATCTGCAATGTAACTTGTGAGAACACTAAAGAGGACTGGTCCCAGTACTGAGCCCTGCAGAACCCCAGCTGGTCACTCTCCCATCGGTACAATGAGTACTGTTAACCACCACCCTCTGCTGCCTATCCATTAATCAGTTTCTTCCCCCAATACCACTTTGGATCCAACCCATAGGTTGTTCAGTTTCATAGAATCATAGAAATCTGGCAGCAGAAAAGGACCCAGTTGGCCCATCAAGTCTGCCCTCCCCCCCACTCGTCTCCTTTGTCCGGAGATGACCAACTCTGCCCCCTGGCCAGCCCCTTATGTCTGTCCCATGCCCTCTTGAATCCCTCCAACATTTCAGCTTCCACCACATCTTCCAGCAATCTGTTTCAGGACTCCACCACCCTCTCAGTGAAGTAACACCCCCTCACATTGCCCCTGTACCTTCCTCCTACCAATCTTAGACTATGACCCCTAGTTTTAGCACCTACTATCCTTGTAAATAAGCTCCCCTCCTTCACCCTGTTTATCCCCTTCATGTAATTAAACATTTCTATCATGCCCTCCCCCGCTCCCTTCTAGTCTCCAGTGGGTACAGATCCAATTCCCTAAATCTCACCTCATAGGGTTTTCAAAGCATATCATGCACCATCTTGGTTACCCTTCTCTGAATACTTTCAACACCATCTATATACCTGAGTAGGTAAGGTCTCCAGAACTGAACCCCTTAATCAGACCCTCTTAATCAGTCTCCTATGCGGCACAGTGTCGAAGGCCTTGCTAAAGTCTAGATAGGCCATGTACCCTGTCCTCCTTTGATCTATTTCCCTGGTCACCCAGTCACAGACCTCAGTCAGGCTTGTTTGGCATGACCCCTCCCCCCCCACCATGAATTCATGCTGCCTTTGGTCTTGCAGCCCACTGGATTCAAGTTACTCTACAACCTTTCCTTAAACAGTGTTTCCATTAATTTCTCCCCACTGAGGTGAGGCTCAATGGCCTACAATTACTAGCCTCTTTTTTTGCTGCTGCCCTTATACAGAAAGACCATACAGTATGTGCTCTCCTCTAGTCCTATGGAACTATGCCTGATTCCAATGAGATATTGAATAAGGCCATCAGCAGGGCAGCCAGCACTCCCCTGAGTTCTTTCAGTACCCTTGGGTGTAACCTATCTGGTCCCATAGCCTTGTCCAATTTCAGAGATGCATGTCCCTATGGACTTGAATGCACCTCCCTTCCCCCTTTGTTCCTGCGGCTCACTGGTGATCCATCCCCATCTTGATCCACTGAGCAGACTAAGCAGAAGTACCTGTTCAGGAGTCCTGCTTTTCTTGGTCCTGTTCTGAGAGGCCTCTCTCTGCTGCCTTCCTTATCCTCACTATCTCTCCCTTGCTTTCTTATTCTCACTTATGTACCTGAAAAAAGTCATATCACTATTTGCTACCCCATTGGTTATCCTTTCCTCTGTCTGTGCCTTTGCTCCCTCACTGCCTTACCTGTTTCCCTGTTTTACCTGGTACACCTCCCTGTTTTCCTCCTTCTGTATCCTTATACCTCCTAAATGCCACCCTTTTTCCTTCACCACCATGGCCGCTTCTCTAGAGTACCATAGCGGTTCCTTTTTCCTTTTGCTTGTACTCACTTCCTTAACTCAGAGATTGGCGGCCTTAATTATGCCCTCCCTTATTTTCCCACTATTTCACTACCTCTCCCTGACATTGACCTCCATTAGACAGTTTCTGAGGCAGTCTCCCATTTCCTTAAAATCCATCCTCCTAAAGTCCAGAACCCTCGTCTTCATATGGTTTGCTGCTGCTCCCATCATAATGGTAAACCACACAGTACAGTGATTACTGATACCTAAGGGACTGCCACTGTGATGTCCACAATGCTGTGCCTGACTATAAGCACCAGGTACAGCACTGCTCTGTCTCTAGTGGGTTAATTAACTAGCTGCCTGAGAAAGGCCCCTTGTACGGCGTCAAGGATGGCCCTGCTAATTGCTGAATCTGCAGCTGGAAGGCTCCAATCTACATCTGGCAAACTGAAGTCACCAGTTCATTACAATCCTGGTTCATGAGCTGTCAAATTCCCTTTCCGTGAGGGGATGACCAGGTGGCCCTAAAAATCCCTGTTTGTGAGCTGTCAAAATCCTTATTCATGAGGTTTCAAAATCTTGCTCGTGAGCCAATCCCTGTTCATGAGTTGTTAAAATCCTTGTTCGTGAGGGGACAGCCAGATGGCCCTACCTTGCGAACAGGGATTGGCTAATGAACAGGGATTTTGACACCTCACAAACAGGGATTCAGCTCACAAACAAGGATTTTGACAGCTCACAAACAGGGATTTTTAAAGGCTGCTGTTTCTTTGTCACTTCACTGCAAAGAAACGGTGAGGACTTTTGGCTTGAAATTTGCAGGGTAGAAAGGGTGTGTCACAGAGATGTGACTTATGCTGGTTTGGTATAAAAATAAGCATTGGTTACATAGTTATGGCATTCCAAAGTTGAGAAATTTCCCATTGGATAACACTGTCCCCTGAAAAAGTGGGAGGGGTCCCTCACATTAGCCTCAATCAATGACTCTAGCCTCCTCAACAAATTTGACATACTGCAAACCTGGGTCCAACAACATAACCCTGATGTTCTCTCTATTGTCAAAACATGGCTTAACCCCAAGATGCCAGACACTGCAGTCACCATCCCTGGATACACTATATTCAGGCAGGACAAGGTTGTTAAATGAGGTGGGGACTGTGCTATCTACCTAAGGAACTCCTTTCTGGGTCATGTCCTTCCTTTCTCAAACCCTAAACCCCTCTCGCAGGTTTTTGCTATTAAAGTTCTACTCGGGGCATACAACAAGTAGCTCACCATAGCCTCTGTTTACCTACCCCCTAAAGACCAGGCCAATGGACTTGCTAGCATCATGGAAAACCTAAGGGGAATACACCATAACTCTGAAATCATAATACTCGTCGACTTCAACATAAACTGGCTCTCACTAGAGGCTGGCACCTACAAGGAAGCCATCAAAACACAGAACCTCACCCAGCTTGTTGCCACCCCCACCAGATGTAACTATAGGACAGGGTCACACACACTTCTGGACTGGATCCTTTCTAATCACCCTGAAGGAATTTCTAAAGTCACAGTGCTCCCTGACATTATCAGGGACTGCTCAGCTGTTACCTGTATCTGGACAAACAAATTCATTAAGCCCCCTCCTAAAATAATCCACAACAGGGTGTTAAAGCAGGGGTGCCTTGGCTACTAAAAACACATTTAAGCCACATAGACTGGTCGCCAATTTACTCCTCCAAAGATGTTAACCAAGCCTTGGACCTTTTCATCAGGCACTTCACTGTGGCCTGCAATATCTTTGCACCTCTCAAAAAGCTGAAGGTCAGGGGAAGAGTTAACCCTTGGAAAACCCCCAAACTAATCACTTTACTCAAACAAAGGGACCATCTCTGGCACTGTGCCCAAGCAACATCCACACCTGGGGATATTCATAAATATAAAACTGCCAGAAACGAGTGTATGCAGACAATTCGAAGCGCCAAAAGCAAATATTTAAAGGAAGCTCTCTCCAACTCCTGGGGTGATGGGAAAAATTCTGGAGTAACTAAAAAGACCTTTCAGGCAAGGATCCTATTTCGCCACCCACTATGGTCAACATAAATGGAACACCAACATCTGACCTTTACACAATCACCAATACCTTCAACAATGCATTCTCAAACTTGGATAGCGTCCTCCCATCTGACTTCTTCGATGCCCCCTCTGGTAGTAACCCCACTGCCACTGCTTCTCTCCTACACCCTGCCCCATGATTCTACTTCAACGAGATCCCAGTGCACTTAGCCAGAACCTATATTCAGAAGGCCATCTGCAACACAGGCTACAGTGGGGACTCCCTCGACCTGAAGTTGTTAGCGCTGGTCCTTGAAGAAATCCTTGTACCCCTGACAATGATCTTCAACCTATTACTAAGAATGTCCCAGTTCCCATCTTGCTGGAAGCAGGCGACCATCAAACCGGTACACAAAAGTGGAGACAGGTCACTACACTCCAACTATAAACCTATCTCCATCCTCCCTCCTTTGTCTAAGGTCCTGGAATGCATTGCCTCAGATCAGCTAGTCAAGTACCTGGAAAAATATAACATCCAATGTCCCGAGCAACATGGCTTTCGTAAAGGACACAAGACCACCACTGCACTATTAGAATTCATGGGATTCATCCATACCACTCTCGATCAAGGAAACTGTGTGGGGGCAGTATTCATCGACCTTACGAAAGCCTTTGATACTGTCAACCACCCACTCCTACTCAAGCAACTATCAAGCACTGGGCTCTCCAAAGAAGCACTGCTCTGGTTTTCAAGTTACCTTGGGGAGAGGGTCCAGCGGGTCAGGATCGCCGGTGTCACCTCAGAAGATAAAGTGGTCTTTTCAGGGGTCCCACAGGGGTCCATCCTGGGACCACTACTCTTCAGCCTCTTTCTGAATGACCTCCCCAGTGTCTGCCATCAGCAATTACTACTTTATGCAGGCGATGCAGTCTTGTTCACCAACCACCAAGACGTGGAGCTCCTTCAGAAACAACTACAGCTTGACTTCATGTGCATCGAAGAATGGTTCAAGACACACAGACTGGTCCTGAACTACATCAAAACAAAGGTAATGACCTTCTACAATGCCAGGAGCAAGTACAAATCCCATGACCTCACCATCAAAAACCAAACAGAGACCATACTTGAACATGTTCCTGAATTTAAATATCTAGGCGTTACATTGGACAGTTCCCTCTCCTACCATCGGCACACTGATTCTGATGCCAAAGCCACCAATATCCGTATAGGCTTGCCATACAGGCACAAACATTGCATGACTCCGGACACACTCTGGTTGGCTATTAACAGCTCTGTCACCTCCATCATTGATTATGGGCTAGCAATCTATGGCTCCGCATCTGCCTCTGCCGTCCGAAGAATTACGGTTGCACTCAACAAAGCATGCAGGCTTCTAATGGGGGCTGACCGACTTACTCACACTTGCGATCTGTACATTCGGACAGGATGGCTTCCTCTTATCAGCTGGATCCAGTATCAAACCTGCATCTTAGCCAAAAAAGTTCTCCTCGGGATCATGCCCCCAGGCATTGAAAAGCTCCTCATACACCACCACAGCACCCAGCAAACTAGAAGTTCACAACAACAAACTTTCCTTGTCCCCAGATGCCGGACTAGAATGGGACAGAGGGCTTTTGCTTACAGAGCTCCACAGTGGTACAATACACTCAACAAAGAAACTCTTACAGCTGCTGCTCTTGGCCCATTTAAAAGACAACTCTGACTTCATCCCAGCTCAACTAGCCATTGTGACTGCTTTGCCTAATCTGGGGCTCCACACTCACTGCCCTCTGCTTTAGACAAGTCAGCTACCCCCCCTTGCTATGCCCTCCCTCTCCTGTCTCCCCCTGCACACACCCTCCCCCCACTCCCCTTCCTCACCCCCCTCCCTGGCACTTACTGACAATTATCACTCCCCTCTCTCCTCTTGTGTGCTCTTACCATCATCCCTTACCCTTCGACAATGGTGTTCCGGCCTGCATACCCCCACCCTCCCTATCCTCTCGCCAGCAGCGCTTATTTCTAAGTTTATTTCTAAGTTTGCCCTTGGGTGTTGTGTCTCTCTACCTAACATTTGGCACATTTTGAGGTACTGTAATTAACTATGCCTCAGCCTCTTGCTTCTTTTTACTGTGTAACTATGTATAATCCTGTCGACCTTTGTATGCATGTTTACCTTCCATTTCCTCAACGTGGAACCTTTGTAAATAAGCAGTTCCTGCTCAAAGGTATTTGTAATCCTAGATTTCAATAAAATAAAAAATAAAAATAAAATTGTGGCAAATCCCCGCCTTACGGTGCCTATATCTAGAAAACGATTCAAGGTACGAATTTTTCACTAAGCGTTAGGTGCACTAATCATGCATGCAGGTTAGCAGTCCATCATTACAACTGCAGTAGAATTTTTTCCAAGGTTACTACAGTTACTGAGATATTGCACCATTTGCAGCACAAGGCTTTCTTGGACTGTGTCTAGGGCTGCACTGTGTTCCTACAATTATAGGTACGTGGGAGTGCAGGGTGTGGAGGGCCCTGCGCTCCCACATATGGATACCATTATGCAGTAATTGGACTGCTGGACCATCCATTATGCCATACTGTGAGTGCAGGGCCTAAGAACATGACATTTCATTACAATGTCTGTGCACTTTTGCCCTGCGCTCCCAAAAACTGATACCATGGGCCCTACGTTCCCAAAACCATATAAGGGTAAGATTACACTTTCTCAAAAAGTAAGGAAATTCATTGCAAAAACCTTTGTTAATGCATCAGTTAGGGTTGAAGTGACAAAAGTAGGGAAATGAGGCATTAGAGTTGACAGCCTAACAGCCTCCCACCATACCACCCCACCCCACCCCCCACCCTCCACAGACTAACAAGTGATGGGGTGTGCAGTGGGGTCATCGGGCCTAACTCTCACCCCATTCTCCTATACTGTACCATTTCAGCTTTCTTACACATAGAATGCAGTGAGAGTTAGGTTCAACGACCCCAAGGCACACCTTGTCACTTGTTGGTCTGTGGAGGGTGGGGTGTGGTGGTAGGTTGGGGGATATTAGGGTGACAACCCTAATACCTCATTTCCCTACTTTTGTCGCTTCAACCCAAACCATGCATTAACAAATTTTGTAATGAATATAGATATATATATAGTATGTGTGTGTGTGTGTGTGTGTGTGTATATTTATATATATATATATATATATATATATATATATATATATATATATATATATATAAGAGCAAAAAATCAGTTTAATGCATTAGTTAGGTTGTTCCACAGCGACAAAGTGAGAAATTAATTTGGGGTTTGAAAACCTCCTTGGACCCCAGCCCACCCCAACTGACATTGGGAGTGCGCATTGGGGTCATCAGCTAACTCTCACCCCATCACATGTAAAGCAGCAGAAGGATGGGAGAATGGGGTGAGAGTTAGGACTGATGACCCAACCCACCCCAATGCGGCTGGGGGTGGGCTGAGGGTCCAAGGGGTTTTCAACCCAACAACCGAATTCACACTTTTGTCGCTAGAACAACCCTAACCAATGCGTTAAACTGAGTTTTGCCTCCTAATTTCCCTTCTTTGAGAATGATAATGAGCAATAGTGAATATAATGCGAGCGAGCGGGCCTTGAGTCCTCTGGGCCCTCACTCCCACCATATATCCAATGGCCGGGAGGGCCCAGCGCTCCCCGCCATGAGATGTCTTGTGGCATAGTAGCAGGAACAGCAATGCAAACAGAAGCGCTAACAGTGGCGCACATGGTAACGCAAGCGCGAATGAGAACAAAAAGGGTAATGCACACAGTGGCATAGACGGGAACGGTCTGCCACATGATGTGTTGTCACATAGTAACATGGTGCCTGCAAATGGAAATGTCAATGAGCATGGTGGCGCAAAGTGAAACAGAAAGAGAAACAGTACTGTAGACACAAATGGCAAAAACTAACAGAAACGCAAGCGCAAAGGAAAACACAAAGGATAACGCACATGGTGGCGTAGACGTCAACGTAAGTGGAATGGGTATGGAACTGCAAGCGGAAAGGGCAATGGTAACAGTAATGTAAGCGCACAGGCTGGTTTTCCCCAAAAGCTGCATAGAGAAAGACAGTGAGTACAAAGAATGTATGCATAATAATGGGTATCGGAGCAGAAAATGAGGACTTGGAATACTAAATAGGTTATATCTCAGGAACCGTAAGAGTGGAAAAAAAATTTAAAAGTCATATGATTTACGACTGTCCTGGCTAGTTTTGTGCTTAGCCCCCATTAGGGGGCTAAGCACTTTTCTGACAAAAAGTCCATATCTCGCACCGTTTCCGAGATACGGGCTCTGAAAGGCGCTGCGAACACCGTAATGTTATCCTATGGGGAAAAAAAAGAAGTTCGGAGTGCCATAACATTGCCTCCCTGTAATATTTTTTCACCAAACCACTGAATGGCACATCTGGGGCTGTTGGCTGTGTTCCCTCCAAATTCCAGGAAAAAAGACCAAACCGTTATTTTGCAGCAGGGTGCCAAAGGATTCCTGTAATGCGTCAGGCGCCGTAATGTTATCCTATGGGAAAAAGTGTCAACTTTGGAGTATCGTAACTTTGCCGCCATACAATATTTTTTCAACGAAACACTGAAAGGTACATTTGTGAGATGTCAGCTATGTTCCCTCCAAATTTCAGCCCAAAACTCCAAACCGTTCTTTTGCAGCGGAGTGCCAAAGAATTGCTGTCATTTTACCACAGACTAGAAAAGTACTGTCGCAATTTGCGAAAGCTTTCGCAAAAATTTGCGACACTTTCGTGAGCACGAAAGTACTTTGCGAAATTACTTTTTCCAGAAATTTGAAAAACATATTTCTGGGGTGTTTTACCCCAAAATAAAGACATGGCTAGCATCCTCAGGGTCCAACTAGGTGAATACAAAAAGAATTAGGTTGCTAAAGGGTCCCAAATTTAAATGTCAAGCATTTTTCTGATCACTAACTGAAAAAAAGATGGCGGATTTGAGAAAGTAACAGGGCCATTTGCGAAAGTAAAAATGCATTTGCGACACTGTCGAACTTTTTGTTAACTTTTCCCATTGACTAATAATGAGAAATTGTTTTTTGAATAACTTTTGAGCCGTTTAATATTTTTTCACGAAATCTGCGAAAAGCACATTGGGTACCCCGGCCACACATTCCCTGAAGATTTCGGGCCAGTCGTGCAAACCGTGCGACCTGTGGGCGCGACCGTAGAATTCCAGAAAAAGTGTAAATGCACGCGAAGATCACACTTAATAACTCCGCAGCCATGTATCTGACTGGTACGAAACTTGGCAGATCCCAAGGCGTATGGGTCTTGATCGAGTATTCTGAATTTCAGGCAAATCCATCAAACAGTTGCAAAGTTATTAAGGTGCAAAATTTTGGGTTTAATATAGAAATGGCTCCTCAACCCTAACTATGGTAGCACTACCGTGCTACCAACATACTTATATATATATATATATATATATATATATATATATATATATATATATATATTATTATACTGGCCCAGTAGGGCCAGTAGTTAGGTTGCATGGCCACTTCAAGTTAAATCCTTTGCACTATAATAACTTTGCCACCATACGATGGATTTGCCTGAAATTGTGCATGCATGGTCTGGTACCATAGATCTCTGGATCTGGCAAGTTGCATTATGGTCAGATAAACAGTTGCCGAACTGCAGAGTGGCCAAATATACAAAAAAATGTTTTTTTGTGTGTTTCTTTGCTCTTGGCTAAAGCATGCAGAATTTGTTTGTTTGGTCTGAAATCTTCCGATAGGATGCAGTCTGGGTCACTGATGTGCCTTTCAAAAATTTGGTGAAAAAATATTAAACCGTTCAAAAGTTATTCAAAAAACAAATTTTCCATTATAGTCAATGGAAAAAAATATATGTGTCTCTCGAAAGTTGCCACCACTACATTTTACTGTTGCAAATGGCCCTTTCACTGTTGTGCGGTGGCCATCTTGTTTTCAGTTAGCGACAGAGAAAAATGCCTGCCATTTAAATTTTGGGACCCCCTAGGTAGACACTGACTGTTGTGTTTGCCTATTCGGGTCCTGAGGATGACAGCCCTATCTTTTTTGGGGGAAAACACCCAAGAAATGTCATTTAAAAAATCAGTGTCCCAGTACTGTCACAAAATTGTACCAGAAATGGCCGTGACACTTTCACAAATCCACAGGGTAGTTGTACTATTTTATTGAAACTGTTGCAATCTCGACAGTACTTTGTCCAAAACTGCAAACTTTTGCCATCCCCCTGCGGAAAAACGGTCAGGGCTTTTGGGCTGAAATTTGCAGGGTGGCATGTCCTGGCCCCACAGATGTGCCTTTTGGTGGATTGGTCCCAAAACATTCAACGGGTCTAAAGGTACAGTGTTCCGAATTTGAGAAATGTCCGATAGGATAACATTGCGGCACCTGTATCTCGAAAATGAAGCAAGATACAGATTTTTCGCTACCCACAACTTAGATCACCTCTAGGAGAACTAAGCCAAAAAACAAGTTTGGAAATCATAGCTTACACCTACAGTGGATTTTTTTTCCTAATTGCTACGGGTAATGAGATATTGGCAAAAACGTGTTATAAGGGTTCCTTTGGAGTACTATGGCACTGCTGTATGGCTCCGTACTTATGTGTAAGTGGGAGCACAGGGCCCAGAGGGCCCGCACTCCCACATACACATACTATTACACTAAAAATTAGCAATGTGTAGGGAGTGCAGGGCCTGGAGGGCCCACGCTTCCGCTACCACATACCAGTTACATTACACTTTCTCAAAAAGAAGCGAAATTTATTACAAAAAACTCTGTAAATGCATCAATTAAAGTTGATAGCACAGTGACAAAAGTTTGGAAATATGATGTTAGGGTTACACCCTACCATTCCACCCCCACTTCAATATACACACACGCCTAACAGGTATCGCGTGCATTGGGGTTAATGGGCCTCTCACCCCATTCTCCTATACTGCACCACCTCAGCTTGTTTACACATGGAATGGGCTGAAGAGTTAGTTAACAACCCCAACGCACACCCTCGATGCTTGTTGGTGTGTGTGGGGGGTGGTAGGGTGTAACCCAACGTCATATTTCCAAACTTTTGTCACTGTGCTATCAACTTTAATTGGTGGGGGGTGGGGTGGTAGGGGTGTAACCCTAACACCACCTTTCCAAATCAACCCTAACTGATGCATTAATGGAGTTTTTTGCAATAAATCATATAAATATATGCCTGAAAATAGGCAAATATCTGCCTAGTGCACCTCACTCGGTCAACAAAAACAAATAAATAAAATATCCCCCTCGTTCTCCACCTTGTCCCCACCCCTGTCTTCCTGCTCCTTTGCCCTGGGAGATCTTCCTACCTTCAGACCCTCCCTCCTTGTTGCTTCATCATTTGGGGGGGCAATCCTTCCCCCCACTGGTATTACAGCCTCTCCCCAGCTAGTGTAAATGCTCATCTAAGTAGCATTTAAACCTCTCACTAAGGACTGTGGTCCTCTTCCTGGAAGGATGCAAGCCATCTCCCCTACAGATGCCCATATCCTTCCAGGTTGGTCTCCAGTCACCAGTGTAGCCAAAAACCTCCTTTGTGCACCATGCCTTCGACTAATTGTTGAAAGTCATGGTGCTGAGTGCCCTTTCCTCTCCTCAGCTGTACATTGGTAACACCTTGGGAAACACCACCATGTGTGCTACCTGCTTCAGGCCGCTCTCGAGCTCCACGCAACTGCCATGCACTACCCAACTCTATCCCTTGCCAGGTCATTTACCACTAGGTGGACAATGACATCTAGGTCCTTCCCATCTCCTGCTGCCCTTTTGATCCTCTGGATCCCCTTTCCTTCACATCCCTCTCCCTTCCTCCCGAAATCCTAAGTCTATCCCCCATATAATCGAGTCCCCCACCAGCAGATGCTTCTTCCTCAGCTAGGGGCTTCTTCCCTCCTTAGGGATGCCCCTTCTGAGGACCCCAATTTCCTCCCTTTACAGTGCTGTGGATCCCTCCTCCTAGCTACCCCATTCTGTCAGTACAGCAAAGGAACTTTGCAGTAGTACAAGCTGAAGAGCATGTTCCCTTTTCACCACCCCTACCATTTCAGAGCCCACCAAGGTCCAACCACTCTGCCTCTGCCTCTGCCTAGGCATCTTCTGGGGGTGGTGACAGACTTGGTGGCCCTGGGTGAGAAGTAGATTCTCTGCACCCCTGCCAGTTTGGCCTGGAGTCCAGCAACCTCTACCTTCTACCTAGAAAGGTAAGTGCAAATAAAGCAGCACCTCAGTCTACAGAATGGTCCCAAAAGACTACAGCTCTACACCTATTGCATTGCACTACTCCCATGCTTTCCTTTTTTAAACCTATTTGCTTGTTTTTTTTTGTTTGTTGAATTTTTATGTACATTCCTGCCTCCTTTCTATTTTTTTTTTGACTTTCTACCTCTTCCTTTAACTGTCTGAAATGCATTTGTTACCCTACCCTAGATAGTGTTTCTCCTACTTTCCCTTTTCAGCCCCCTTTCCTATACCTACCTTATTCTGGTTCCTACTACTCCATACCCACTAGATGTTTAACCACTACCTGTAGCTACCTACCCTGAATCTAACTGCTTTAGTATACCAGAATGTAGTAATGAACTATCTCCTAAACTGGCCTGATGTTCCTCCTGTAGAGTTTCATGCGGACTATCTGTGGATGCTTGCAGATGACTTAAGATAGATGTTCCAGTCCTGTGCTGTTCCATTAACACTCTGACATGAGCACGCTGGGACACACTGGGCATGGGAGTCTTTTATAGTGCTCTTGTAAAAGAAGGCGCTAAGCCTCTGGCAGCTCCCACCCCCACCCCAGCACACATCTGATTCACAAGGCTTTCCTAATCTACTCCCCCCTCCAAGACTCATTTCCCAAATTACATTCCCCAAACGACCTTTTACAAATTTAATGACAAGTCTCAAAGTGCTCAAAACAATGATTTAAAAATATTTTTCCTACTCACTGACACTGCTATTGTACATATGGAGAGAACACATACACATGTATATACAGCTCTAGGTTAAAGCTGGATGCTTACTTTCCTCTCTGCCAGCAACTCCTGTACTTCCAGCCTTAAAAGACAGGAAAGCACAAATCATCTCTTTAAGTAAGGGGTGAAAGAAGACCCAGGTGATTACTGACTCAGAGACGAAGGACTGTTATTGAGGATGATCCCTCCTTTAACTAACTTGGGGTTTGGCTGGATCATCACCTTGATTTCTCTGTGCATGTGGATGCCATCCACCAGAAACTGCACCCTAAACTTAATGCATTATACAGGAACAAAGCAAGTACCCCACGTTCTCCCCACATAGAGATTGTCTTGAAGATGATCCTCCTTATCTTTGATTATGGTGACATCACATACAGTGCCATTCCCAAGCCCACCCTTGCCAGACTGGACCCCTCATTCACTCTTCCTGCCACTTTGCCCTGGACTATCACCCCTCTTTATCCTTCACTTTTCAATGTACTCTCCCCCCCCTTTCATTCCAAGCACCTCACCATTGTGCCTCCTCCATCTCAATTTCTGGCTTGGCTCCCTTCCCTCATACTGTGCCTCCCTATTCTAATCCCCCACCCCCACCCCTCCATTACTTCATACTCCCTTTTGCAACTCTGGTTCTCGCTCCCTTTTACTTCCTCCATGGAAAACCACTGTTGGTCATGCTGCCTTCTCCTTCTCCTTCCCTAAACTCTGGGTCTTTTTCCCCCATCCATCTACTCTGTGCCTTTCCTTCGCTCATTCAGATCTCTCCTCCCTGATTTCACTACTCACTCTAGCATAAGCTCCTGATCCTGGGCCATGAGCTGCTGCCCACTACCCTCCGGCCACTGCTATCCCTACACTTGCACTAGTGCAGTACCCCTTCCATCCTCCCAATTACAGCCATTGATCATTTTCAACCCTAAACTTTATATTTTGCCTTTTGTACAACTGCAAATCTTATTATCCTTCACCACCTTATTGTATCGTGTTTACCTGCACCTAATCCCGCCTTTGGCACGACTGTTGATTTATGTACTTGGTATAGCTGTTAATACTGTATGTTACTTGCATTATTGTACTTACTGTACCTAATTGTGCTGTTGTGATTTTTCCCCTCCCTGTCCACCCAGGACACATATGGAAATAAGCTGCCACCAGCTCAGTATCTTTCCTGGCAAAACTTTTGAAATAAATTAAACTACATGATCATTTTCTTGGTCAGACTGCTACACTTGTGTCCCATTTTCTGTGTGATTTTCTGCTATCAGTTTGCTAGTAGTAATACAAGAACAAGGTCTACCACAACCTATAGGCTATTATTTATTTATCCACTACGGTCCTCCATTTCAGCAGACTGTACTATAAGTAACACAAGGACAAGGTCTACCACAACCTACAGGTTATTATTTATTTATCCACTACAGTCCTCCATTTCAGCGGACTGTACCATAAGTAATACACGGACAAGGTCTACCACAACCTACAGGTTATTATTTATTTATCCACTACAGTCCTCCATTTCAGCGGACTATACCATAAGTAATACACGGACAAGGTCTACCACAACCTACAGGCTATTATTTATTTATCCACTACAGTCCTCCATTTCAGCAGACTGTACCATAAGTAATACAAGGACAAGGTCTACCACAACCTGCAGGCTATTATTTATTTATCCACTATAATCCTCCATTTCAGCAGACTGTACTATAAGTAAGAAAGCTAAACTAATAATTGACATTCAGCAAATTGTTAAGTCAGGCAATGTTCTGCAGTCCAGCTGGCAGTGACACATGTTATGATTATCCCTGGGGCAGTAGTAGGACAAGACACTGCTGCTTTGAGTTGCACTACACAACACAACACAAGCTATTCTAGTTGTTTAACCCCTTTCTTACACTACTTTTTGATTAATGAATATCATGTGGTTCGCACTTATGCATTGCTTCTTTTCCTATTCCAAATTTTCTCCCACTTTGATTTGCACTCTAGTTGAACTCTGAACTTTAATCAAATTTTCAGCACACAACTAAATCATCCTTAGATAAATATTTAACTAAACTCAAAATTCAGAAACTTACTAATAACTGTAAGAACTGAAGGAAAATATGGAGCGTTTTCTTCTAGCAAGCAACAAGTCCATAAAACAGCTAGACAAAGTTTAGCAGAACCCACGTTTACAAGGTAAACGAATAACCATTAGACACGGAACACATACTCTTAGGGGAATTCGACTCTGAGTATCAACAGGGAAAGTACACTAATAAAATAATCAATTTATTTATACTGTTAGTCATGAAAGACACACACTGACCTGAAGTCATTTCCCAGTGTGAACTAGGACAGAATCAAGCAAGAGGGTTAAGTAATTTGCTCAGAGTCACTCAATATGCAAATGGCAGTTATGGGATTGAAACCTTAGATTGCTTGGTCTCCAGGTTCACAGCTTTGTGCTCTAACTAGTAAGCTATACTTCTTCCAACTCAGTGGTTAAAAAAAACTTTTCCTAGCACACAGTGCATGTCTCCCATTATTGTTTGCTCCATATCCATGTAATCATGTGGAACATTTTATGCAGTCATCGAAACTAAAAGCCTACAATGGCATTTTTAATCACTATTAGTTTACTCTTGTTAAATACAAAAAATATCCTTTATTATCTGAATGAAGTACTATGGTAAACCAAACTAAAGCAGTTGTGCATGTAGATTGTGCTGCTAGACACACAATAGGAGACTGAATCAATACTGATTTTTTGATCTCTATTAAATACTCTTGGCAAAAAAAAAAATTTCAAAAAAATGTGATAATTTAAAATTGAAAGTTTAGTAGAATGTGTTACAAAACTTGTTATGCAACACTACTAGTCCCAGTTTTCCTTCTGCATGTATGTATGTATTTATTGACTGATTGATTTATTTCAAATGTTTTACCAGGAAAGACATACTGAGCTGGCATCAGCATGTTTTCAGATGCACCCTGGGGAAGGGGGAACAGGAGAGTACAGTGAAATCACAAAACATAATGTTCAGAAAATTAAATAGTATGGAAATAATTATTACAAAATGAGCAATTACAGGCAATGCTTCTCAGGAGGAATTATATGTAAGCACCCTCTGGGAGCTTACTAGTTAATTCTGGTTGCTCTGTGTAGCTAGGGAGAGAGAGAGAGAGAGAGAGAGAGAGCGGGTTGGTGTCACTTAGTCTGAGATGTAGGGTCTACTTGCTGGCAGCAGGGCCCCATCCTCAGGGGTATATAGGAAGAGGAATTTTGGTACCGGGGGGGGGAGGGAGAGAAGAGACCTGGAGAGAGTAGTCCAGGGGGTCAGCCTGCAAGTTCAGCTGGAGGGCTGTGGAAGGGCCAGGATGTGCCACTTGCCATCCTCCTCCCTCGAGGATCCACGTATGAGATGTGCGGTGGTTCGGGCCATGAAAGTGAGGGGGAGAAAGTTGGAGCTGAAGGTTCGGGGTCTGTCCGTGCATTTGGGAGCCGAAGCACGGGGAGAGAAATGAAGTACGGAGGCCTGCCAAGTAAACTTCTGCATCTTGGTAGGGTAAGCCCCAATGGGACCCTTGTAATTTAAGTAGTCTCACCTGTGGGCGAGTGCAGCTTGTAGAGTCAGAGCCTGTCCTGTGGGTGGGTCTGCTATGGCAAATTGGGCCTGGGGCATGGTCCAGAGGTGGCAGCCTGGACTTCTGTGGGCATAGTGGTGGCAGCACTACCCCTTTCCAATGGTCAGTGGCTGCCGCAAAGTTGGGACTTCCCAGCTGGGCAGCCTGTTGAGGCAGAGAAAGCTTCATGTGGGGAATGGTTGGTTGGTTGCAGATTGTCCGGGTGATCCATGCAGCATGGCAATTAGTCCCCTGGGTGAAAGCAGTCCGGAAATTGGAATTTCTGCAGGAGTGAAGGTGCTGTTGGATCAGGATGCAGAATTCCCTAGGAAATTATTCTAGGCAAGTGGCCTCAGTGATTGGGTGTCCGGAAGGTCTTCGGTGGTTCTGTTCTTGTTAAACAACACCAGTTTTGACTGTGCTAAGACTTTGAAGTGAGGGAATTACTGCATGAAATAATTCAGTCTGTTGGCAAAAGAGACTGTTGCAGGAGAAATAAGGTGTTCGCCTGTGGATGCCCCCATCGCATGTGTTGTCCCCATGCTCCACAGAGTGGTTCATTAACTTTTTTGTTCGTTAAACCTGTTTTTTGTATTTTGATTCTGGAGTGGACAGTGGATTTAATCCATTTAAACTGTGCTTTTTGTGCCTGCTAACCACCCTTGCCCCTGCAGCTTACCAGCCACCATTTGCATTTAAGAAGAGTTCCTGCTCCTCCTCAAGCAAAGCCAACTCGCTGCCATCAGAAGAACCAGGTAATGAGCACATTTCTGTGGTCTTTGGACTATGTTGCTTGGGCTTTACAGTGCCTTCTCTCACCAATTTACCATCTGGATACCCCTGGACAGGGAGGAAGGGCTTACATATACAATACCACGGATAGAATTTAAGAAAAATATGTGGTATTTTTGGCGGATTAATAAAGTCAGAATTTTGGTATTCAGCCAGAAAATTTGGTATTCCACCCAATTTCCATGGATTTTCATATTTTTAAAGGTAGAACATACACTAAATTTCTTTATGAAAACCCAGAAATAGACATTTGACAAAAGGAAATTATTTGTCTCTAGTCTGTTTTACTCATTATTCTCAGTTGACATGTCACCAGAATTTTGCAGCACCACGGTTGGCTAATCACTGCAAGAGCACATTCCAGCCCACACACTGCATGCAGACACTTGACATCACTTCCGCCCTGCCCCACCCCAGCTACTGCAGCCTTTGCTGTGTCATTGACCATCTCCACAATGAGTAGACACTGGACTGTCACTCACCACTTTGCCCCTGTCCCTCAAGGGCAAAAAACAGAGATAGGAGATGACTGGGACTTCATAATAAATATTACTATATAATCATTGTCTCAGATGACTTTTTTAAGTAGTCAGCCTTACAATCTGTCTGTTTTTTGTCCCAACGCTGCCAGTATTACCCGGCTCTATTTAGTTCAATACAAAAGCTTAGGTGTTCCTCATGATAAATTCGGACTTCATAACTCCATCTCAGCGATAAAAAACAAAGTATTTTTTTTTATTACTACAGAGAAACATCCATCTAAGAATAGGCCACACTATAGTGTTAGGCCAGCCCCCGATTAGACTTCACCTAATAATTTTACCTCCTCTGGTGTTTGGAGAATTTTATTTTATCTGGTTAATCCTGCCGTCCCTCCAGCATTTTGTAAACAGTGTTTGCATCTCACCCCAAAACCTCTCACAACTGTCAGAGAGTGTACTGTCTACAAATGCTACTATAGCTCTGGTTTGTTCACTGCCAATTCTCCATTATACTGATGTAACCCCTAGATGGCGCTATCCCAGGGGCTACTACCCCTGCCTGATTTGCCACTAACAGGTTGAGGGGCCTGGATCCAATGGCGGGTGCCTCCACCCAGAGGTCAGGGTTTGCAATAGTTAAACTAACTTGGTCACAGCCCTCTGGGACACTGCAACCCCCCTTTCTTCCCACTAGTGGCCCACACAATATATCAGAATTACCTTCACAGTATACACTTACCCCCAGGTCTGGTTCCGGCACTGGGACCTCCCGAAATGAGATACAGTGCAACAATCACAGTACAGTACTTTAACATAGACAAATACCTCAGGCAGTATAACTTTGCTGAAACAAGCAGCTCTGATTTATTTAGGGGATATAACAAGGACAGGGAAATCAGGTTAATTAGCTTATCACTTTAATAATCTACCTATGGCTCTGTGCACAGGCCTATCCTATCAGTTACTGTCCCTGGGTACCCAAGCCCTAGTGGCTAGTCCAAACCGTGGCAGCTGGTAGGGCCCTTTCACACAGAGAAAAGGAGAATTAAACAGTCAGCAGTACAGTAATTCCATTTAGATTTAATGTGGCAATTCAACAGGGAGCGACTCTAATTAGTACTCACGACCCCAAATAAGATAGGGTCCTTCAATGTCAGCAGGGCTCACTTGAGGTGCACAAACCTCTTCACACATCCATATAAAAGAAAGCACTATACCAGGCAGGCTGCATCTGTATCCCGATGCAATTACTGCACAATACCGGAGAACACAAGCAGATTCAGTTCCTGACAGACCGAGTGTAATTTTCAGCAATTCCTCCAGTCTTCTACAGGGTGAGCCTGGTTTCTACTCTTCAGAGATCCTTTGATTCTTTTCACAGGACAGATTCAGTCCTAACAAGTTACAGAACCGGAACTCTGGGCCTTACACTTTTTTGACTAAAACTGCACACTGAAAAGCACAGGCTCCTTCCTTCTTCACTGCCAAAGCTCAACTGAAACTCCAACCGACAAAACGGGCACTTCCTTTGAGTTCCTCCCAGTTCTTGACTGGATTGGCTGTCACTCACAATAGACTGCTGCTGTTGGTCCAAAAGGCACTGAAGTCCAAACTACATCTCCCAGAGTCACTGCCCATACAATCCTCTTGTGGCTGGCTCAGATTATGAATCAAGTTCTGATTCGTCCAAGGCACCATTTTAGAGCTAGCTTACCCCACACTGATTGGTCCAGTTCAGCAGTTCAAACTAGAATGGGGAACTAGCAGACACAGTTCTGACTGCAAAGAACAGGTTAGACAAACTGTAATTTCATTATTACTCTAAATAATTTCTGGCAAACAGTTACATCTGTCAGATAGGTTCCCTTTGCACTCCTAGTGACTGCAAAAATGAAGTGAATTGGCAGCAGCTTGAGTGGTACTCAATCAAGAAACACACAGTCCCCATACAAACTAATTATGTCTGCAAGCAGACAGCTCTTAAAGAGACAGTACCAGAGGTTCTAAAACACTCACTGATAAATGGCTTAAATGCCAAACACCATTCAGGCTTGGAGCATTCAAGCAAGCTCCTGGAAGTCTTTTGGGAACCCCCATTTGCAGGGGGTTACACCCTTCCTGGCCTGGGAAAGCTTGACGTCCGGCATCAAGCAAGTACCCATAAGTTTCAACTGCAACCATATACATTTTGCATTAGGCTCGCACATGTAATCATCAGTCAATATATCATTTTACCAAGAACACATTTCTGAAACATTGCAGTACGTCCTCTTTACACAGTATTACATACACATTGTACCATAACTCAAGTTATTACCTCTTGTACATGAAACCTGAGAGGGGCCCTTCCTATCAGTTACCTTGGGCTGGATGGGGCAAGGGCACCATACTGAAAGAACAACACAAGTAACTTGGAGTTAGCACTGAGCGCTCAGTTTGGGCAATGAGCTCGGGGACACATACACTCCTTTATGGACAACATTGAGAGGCAAATCCACAGGCCTCCAAGTGAATCATAACTGAGGTGCACCACAGGCTTTACAGCTCGACCAGTCTTTCTAGGGGAACTGTTATAGTCTCTGCACTCTGAGTCTCATTTTCAGCATTGTCCTCACTTGTCAGGGAGTCTCCATGGGGGTAGAGAGGCTAGAACTTGGGGCACTTTCAGCTCCAGGAGTTACAGTTTCTGAGTCCATAACATTTGGCTCATGGAGAGCTTTCGGACACTGGCAGTGGACTGTCAGGGCACTCAAAATACTCTTCTTGTTGGGTGTATCACCAGTCTGCCCCAATCTATCATTTTCCTCCCTGAAAGCTCAAACAGTTCAACCATGCACAATGATTCCATTTCATCTGATCTGATGCTTTGCACTTCACTTTCTGGGAGCATTGGCTCCAGGGATGAAGCTGAGGGCTTAGACAGTCCAGAAGGCCCAGCTTCATCTCCAGTATTGACTAAGGGATTGCCCGAAACAATTGACTCAGTTCGTAAGAAGGATAGTATTCAAAGTCACTCTCACTTTCTTCCGATATGGACTGACAGTCATGCTCAACTGGGACTTGTGGAGGAACACTTTAACTTTGCTTCTGTAGGTGCAGACTTTCTTGATCTTTTCTTAGCAGCAGCTCTAGTCACTGGTCCAGAGGGGCATCTTCTAGGGGCTCAGACTCAATTAAGATTTGTCCAATGGGCAGTAAATGATTTCTATGCATTGTTTTACATCTTTTGAATTATTCTCAGGCCTTACTTTGTACACTGGCAGATCATCTAGTTGCCCACTACAATGTGAGGAGATGGTGCCATCTGTCAGCAATCTTGTGCTTGCCATGCAGTCCCAGATTTCTTAGCAATACCCGATCTCCTCCTGGAGTCCCTGTGCTTTCACCTTTTATCATACCTTTCTTTGTTGGCCAGATTTCTTTTGGCAGCCATGGTTTGAGCCAGTTAGTACGCATGAGTTAGCTGGGCCTTTAACTTTGCACATACTGTAAATAGTTGTCAGCTTGAACCCCATCAGGAGAGACCCCAAACACACATCTACTGGTAGTCGAGCTTCTCTTCCAAACATCAAGCGTAGGGGAGAATCCAGTGGCATCACTTTGGTGCAGTTATAAGCATGTACCAGGGTGCTAATTTGTTGGCTCCATCTAGGCTTGTCCTTTGGGTGCAGGGTGCCCAGCATATCTAGCAAAGTGCGCTGAAACGCTCAGGCTGTGGGTCCCCTGGGGGTGGTAAGGAGTGGTTCTGGACTTTCGCACTCCCCACAGAGAAAGCATCTCTTTGATCAGACGACTCTCAAAGTCTCTCCTTGATCAGAATGGATTCTTTGTGGAGCCCCATAGTGAACAAAAAGTTTTCCAAGTACTTTGGCCACAGTGGATGCTTTCTGGTCTTTGGTGGGGAAAGCTTGGGCATATCTCGTGAAATGATCAGTGACCACCAGCACATTACTGATATTTCTTTGATCTGACTCCAAACTCAGAAAATCAATACAGACCAGCTCCATGGGTGCACTGGTGGTGATGTTAACAAGGGGGGCAGCCCTCTGGGGCAAAGCTTTCCTCTGTAAGCAGCGACTACAAGTTCGAATGTGTTGCTCCACATCAGCCCCCATCTTAGGCCAACAGAATCTGGATCTCACCAAGTCAAGTGTTCTGTCTATACCAAGGTGCCCCATGTGGTTGTGCAAGGACCTCAGTACTGAGTCTCGAAAGGCAGTGGGCAGCACTAGTTGTTGTTTGTCTACTTGTCCCCCTCTGTCTACTGTTTCTCTGTATAACAGTTTATTGATCAGTTTCAACTTAGGACCTTCTTTGTATAACAGTGCAGTTCTCAAATCAGTGGAGCGTAATTTGGACACATCTTTTCCTGCATAGAGGGCTTCTAAAGCTGCTTTGATCATGGGATCGCGGGATTGAGCCCGCGAATACTGTCATTGTCCAGCTGAGGCAGTGCACAATGTCTATTGCAGAAAAGTGGCAATAAGCAGCAGGTATGCAATTCTCAGAGGCTCCCAAGCAATCCACCATGCAGTCCACTCGTCCGTGGACATGGTTCCTCCTCGTCAAACTTCCGGCAGAGTGCCGAATGTCAGGTTCTGCCAATCGGACCCAATCATTCTGGGGAACAGGCCTCCGGGAGAGAGCATCAGCATCTATGTGGTTCAGACCTGCTCGGTATTCGAGAGCATAGTCATATGTAGATAATGCAGAAAGCCACCTATGGCCAGTGGCATCCAACTTAGCTGAGGTCTGCACATAGGTCAAAGGATTATTGTCAGTTTTTACTAGTATTTTAGCCCCATACAAGTACTCATGGAATTGGTCAACAATAGCCCACTTCAAAGCTAGGAACTCTAACTTATGTACAGGATAGTTCTTTTCGGATGGGGTCAGGCTTCTACTGGCAAAGGCCACTGGTCTCAGGCCATTCTCGTGCTCTTGGTACAACAGCCCCAACCCTTGCAAGCTAGCATCAGTGTGCAGGACGAAGGTTTTCTTGGATCGGCATAGGCCAGCACTGGAGCATGGGTAAGTTGATATATGATCTCATGAAAAGCAGTCTCACAATCAGGGTCCAGCGGGCCCCAAATACTTCACTCGGATGAAAATACACTCTTTCAGTCTTGAGGAGCTGACTTTTGGTATTTTTGTGGGTTGGGATACCCTTGAGTAAGGTTAAGTAAAGGCGGATCACTCTTGAATAGTCCTTGATGACGCCGATAATAACCACAGAATCCCAGGAATCTTTGCAGTTCTTTTAGATTTTTGGGCTGTGGCCAGGTGGTCAAGGCCTCAACTTTACTTGGGTGGGTCTCTATTCCTCGGTGGATACTATGTGTCCCACATACTTTACTGATGTTTGAAAGAATTGACACTTATCAATGGACAGTTTAAGGCCAAAGTCCTCCAGTCGGTCCAATACCTTAAATAATCTGCTCTCATGTTCCTCCAGTGAGCTGCCAAACACAATAACATCATCTAGGTATACCAGGCACTCTAGTAAGTTCATGTCCCCACTGCACGCTCCATCAATCGTTGAAAAGTGGCTGGGCACCTGAAATCCCTTGAGGCATCCTCATGAATTCATAGAACTAGCGGACAGATAAAGGCCGCTCTTCTCACGGTCCCTTGGGGCCACTCGGATCTGGTAGTACCCATCATGGAGATCCAGCACAGAGAACCACTTGCTCCCGCTTAGGCAGTCCAAAGCATCCTGAATGCGGGCATTGTGTACTGATCAGAGATAGTCCACGTTTAAGGTGCGATAATCCACACATCCTTACTGTTCCATTCTTTTCCTCACTACCACAATGGGGAAGCATAAGGGCTTCTGGATTCTTGTATTACACCAGCAGCTAACATCTCTTGCAGATGCCGTCTCACATCATCTATGTCAGCAGGTGCCAGGCGTCGAGACCTCTCACGAAATGGTCTTTCGTCATGCAGCCGGATATTGTGCTCAGCTCCTTGCACGCATCCTACATCCCATTCCTTTAAAGAAAACACCTGGTCTCTCTGGGCAAGCTTCTCACTGATCCTCACTTTCCATTCAGCTGGCAGCGGGGAGTCACTGAAATCAAACAAGTCAGGCGCTACTCTGTCATTCTTCCTGAACTCTTGCTGCTGGGTAGCACTGCAGTGTCTGCACAATGCACATTAGCCAGGATGCAACCTCTGTTTACTCGAATGTCTCTTTCAGACACATTATGAACTTGGACCATTACCCTTCTGGCATAAGCATGGGCTCTAGCGGGCAAAATACTAGGCTTGACCAGCAGTCCCTCTGGCAATTTTCCATCGCCTTGGTGCATCCAACATTAATATTTTATTCTTAACATCCTTTCTGATACGGACCTCTCCTGTAAGGTACACTGGGCATTTGGCGCCAGGATCAGAGACTCAGGATCCTTCTTCCATACAATTCCGACCCGGTTCCTCTGGTTCTGTTTTTCAGCATCTCTCTGTGCCTCATAGGCCTTCTTAATTAAAGCCGAACTCTTAAAGCTCTACTAGTCTTTGACCCTGTTTTCATAACACAACTGCCAGCCTTCCAACATATGAGCATTGTTCCAATCAACAAAGGACACCATCATACAGTCCAGTGGGGACACACTAAGGCTAGGGTCTCTACTTGTTCGGCCACTCCAGCCACGGAGGTGGGGAAAGACAGCCAAATTCGGATATACCCGGAATAGGGGTAGGCCTTCTCACTTAACCCCCATACATGCAGTCCTTCTAATGGTTGTAAGGGTACGTCTGACAAATGCTTCTGATACCAATCCTGGAACATAATTGTCACTTGGGAGCCACTGTCTAATACAGCTCTTGTAGACACTCCATTCACCTTTACAGTGGTCTCCATGGAGGGACCCACTATTCTGGACCAGTCTGGAGAGGCGGTAGTGGGGGCCTGGGCAACTGACCTTGCCACAAAAGGACGTGAATTAGCATTTTTGGTGCCCTCACTGGGATCATGTCGTGCACCTCTTAACCACTGATTTCTTCTCCGAAGCTCTCCTTGTAGCCTATATGCAACTTTGTCAGTGTCTTTTGGGGACTGGCATTCCCTTTTCATGTGCCCATCTTTCCCACAATTATAGCAAAACATACTTTCTGGAGTTTGAGCTGGCCGAGGCGCCACACTGGGAGCCAGAGCGGGGGTATTACTAACTGGAAACCTGGGTGCCATCTCTGTCTGCGGCGTGATAAGCATTTGGAGACATCTCGTCAGTTTCTCCACTTCCATGGTCAAGGAATTGAGTTTGGAGCTGTTATCAGCAGGAGATACATGGGTGGGTACCCCCACCCCATAGCAGATGCAGTCGGATATAGGTCAGGCCCGTGCTTGCAGGCGTGGCCTTCATAAAGGGACTGTTTTTGAATTCCCGGATCTCTCTCACAGTTCGCCCCATTGTGGCATATCTTTTCCTTGTCAGAGCACTCATTGACTGTCAACCTCTGCCCTAGAACTTCACTTGATGGGTCACCCTCAGTCCTCGGTCGTAGCCACAGCTGTTGGTGCAGGTACCTCCAGGTCGCCTTTCTCAACTCCTCAATTTCTCTCATTAACTCATCATAGGAGGGTGGGATTCCAGTCGATTTGCCAGGCATAACTGAAGCAACAGCAGTTCTGAGAAGGGGCAGACTTAAGGATTCTGTCCAGTCTGGTTCGGTCCAGTTCAATCGCTGGCAAACTACCCTTTCTGAGGCATTCTTGCAACAATTTTTCCAGCCGGAGACATACACAGACAACAACTCCCTTGGTACTGTTGTGCATTTCTTACTCTCCACCATAGGTCCTCAGAATCTGGGCTCCCATACAATTCTCCAAGGCCTCAAGATAGGCCTGTGCAGTCGCTTCAGGGTTACTGGCCCGTTTGCTACGGATGGTAGCCAGGGCAGGACCTCGGAGGCTCTCACTAACCCTCTTTTCGCTTTCGAGCATTGCCATTCTAGCACTTGGGGGGCAACATAGTCTATCCAGGTCTCCCAGTCATCCTCCCCTTGGGGGGTGGGGAGGGTGCCAGAGAAGATCCTCAACCTTCGGTAAGAGTCGTGACTAATGGCAGGTGCAGAAATAGGAGTCTGCATTGGTTCAGCCACCATTACGGGCACTGGAGCAGGAGAGGGTGTTGGGGGAGGAACACCCCCAGGTGGCAAGAATAGTTTCTTCAAGTCCTCCACAGTTTTCCCCTCTCCCAGCAACCATTCAGCAAATTTCTCCTCAAAAGTTTCAGATAGTGGTGGGGGCTGATTCCCCACCGGGTCTTTACTGTCCTTAGTTATCACTCTCCAAGCAGTGAGGGCTCCCTCTGGGGTAATGGTCTGTGGCACTTTGGAGCTATCTATGGGATCCTTAAACTCTACTAGGGCCAGGAAAGTGTGGGTGAGCAGATTAGCATGCCGACCCACCACCACAGGGTTTTGTAAACCTTCCACCTTGAAAGTACCCTGCACAGTGTCCGTATTGATACCAGGGGATGTCCAGGATAAGCATAGCATTTGGGGTCGATCTCCTCCCCAGTACACCACTCCACCAGCCGGTGCACAGCCACTTCGTCGGGTACCCATTTTTCTTAACAGTGGTTCGAAATATGGCCACCAGAGGACACACAATCCCAGCGGTGCCTCCAAGATGTAACCCCTAGATGGCGCTATCCCAGGGGCTACTACCCCTGCCTGATTTGCCACTAACAGGTTGAGGGGCCTGGATCCAATGGTGGGTGCCTCCACCCAGAGGTCAGGTTTGCAATAGTTAAACTAACTTGGTCACAGCCCTCTGGGACACTGCAACCCCTTTCTTCCCACTAGTGGCCCACACAATATATCAGAATTACCTTCACAGTATACACTTACCCCCAGGTCTGGTTCCGCACTGGGACCTCCTGTGAAATGAGATACAGTGCAACAATCACAGTACAGTACTTTAACATAGACAAATACCTCAGGCAGTATAACTTTGCTGAAACAAGCAGCTCTGATTTATTTAGGGGATATAACAAGGACAGGGGAAATCAGGTTAATTAGCTTATCACTTTAATACATTTTATGGCTCTGTGAGCACAGGCCTATCCCTTATCAGTTACTGTCCCTGGGTACCCAAGCCCTAGTGCTAGTCCAAACCGTGGCAGCTGGTAGGGGCCCTTTCACACAGAGAAAAGGAGAATTAAACAGTCAGCAGTACAGTAATTCCATTTAGATTTAATGTGGCAATTCAACAGGAGCGACCCTGAATTAGTACTCACGACCTCCAAATAAGATAGGGTCCTTCAATGTCAGCAGGGCTCACTTGAGGTGCACAAACCTCTTCACACATCCATATAAAAGAAAGCACTATACCAGGCAGGCTGCATCTGTATCCGATCGCAATTACTGCACAATACCGGGAGAACACACAGCAGATTCAGTTCCTGACAGACCGAGGTAATTTTCAGCAATTCCTCCAGTCTTCTACAGGGTGAGCCTGGTTTCTACTCTTCAGAGATCCTTTGATTCTTTTCACAGGGCCAGATTCAGTCCTAACAAGTTGCAGACCGGAACTCTGGGCCTTACACACGTTTTTTGACTAAAACTGCACACTGAAAAGCACAGGGCTCCTTCCTTCTTACTGCCAAAGCTCAACTGAAACTCCAACCGACAAAACGGGCACTTCCTTTGAGTTCCTCCCAGTTCTTGACTGGATTGGCTGTCACTCACAATAGACTGCTGCTGTTGGTCCAAAAGGCACTGAAGTCCAAACTACATCTCCAGAGTCACTGCCCATACAATCCTCTTGTGGCTGGCTCAGATTATGAGTCCAAGTTCTGATTCGTCCAAGGCACCATTTTAGAGCTAGCTTACCCCACCTGATTGGTCCAGTTCAGCAGTTCAAAACTAGAATGGGAACTAGCAGACACAGTTCTGACTGCAAAGAAAGCAGGTTAGACAAACTGTAATTTCATTATTACTCTAAATAATTTCTGGCAAACAGTTACATCTGTCAGATAGGTTCCCTTTGCACTCCTAGTGACTGCAAAAATGAAGTGAATTGGCAGCAGCTTGAGTGGTACTCAATCAAAGAAACACACAGTCCCCCATACAACTAATTATGTCTGCAAGCAGACAGCTCTTAAAGAGACAGTACCAGAGGTTCTAAAACACTCACTGATAAATGGCTTAAATGCCAAACACCATTCAGGCTTGGAGCATTCAAGCAAGCTCCTGGAAGTCTTTTGGGAACCCCCATTTGCAGGGGGGTTACACCGAGACCAAGACCTACTGCCAGGCATGGTGCGGGGACCAGCAGTGAATAAATCAGAGCTATAAATAGCACTGTATATCTGTAGACAGTACTGAGGCTGATCCCCATCTGTGACATCAGGTGCAAGAGGCTCTGGGCAGTGACGCAAGATGCAGCACTGTCTACAAAATGCCAATGAGAGGGACGGCAGGATCAACCAGATAAAACAGAATTCTCCAAACACCAGAGGAGGTAAAATTATGAGAAAAGTTTAATAGGGGACTGTCCTACACTACATTTGTGGGGCATTCATTTCCCTTTAATGTAGCGGAGTGCAAAACCTAAAAACTTTCAACCAGACACGTAAACAATGAAAACAGAGGAAACCAAAGCTCTTCACTCCACATGCTGGTCACTGCACCAGTGTGGGCATAGAGATTATTCATACTGTCCACAAATGAAACCTGTACTGGGGGGACTATAGGCCTTTTCCTGCATGTGAGACTACAGCAAGCTTCTGTCATCTGGGCAAACATACCTTCTCCCACCACATGTAACTGGTAGCCACCATGGCTCACTGGTGACCAGGGATCCAGGCTAGGCATCACCTAGCTGCAACTCCCCCCCCGCCCTTCAGACAAGTTGCAAAATGCCCCCCATCGAATACTGTAGCAGCATGAGGAGCAACCTGGGTGCTGACAAGGACACTGAGCATCCCAATCTAAACCTTGATTCAGAAAGGCCATCACCATCCCTTGCCTACAGCTCAGCTTACAAACCGCTCCCCTGATGGACCTCTCCGAGATTCATTCTCTCTCTCTCTCTCTCTCTCCCCCTCCCCCTCTCTCTCTCTCTACCCCCCACCCAGGTCGTTTTTGTTACAGGCACAAAAGTCAACACAAGCTTTAACTCAACATGCAGATTCACTCTGAATTATGCTTTTTGTAATAAATATTCACTGGTACAAAAGTTTTCACAGAAATCTGTAAATGCTGAGGGGCAGCTGACCGTGTGGGAGTCGTGGCTAGGGCTAGCGGACTTGCAATTCGTGTTTAGCTCATGCATGTCAGTTACCTGTAAAAAAATAAATATTATACTGTACCTGTAGTTTAAGCAACACTGCTCGATCCTTCCTTCAGCTGAAGATCTTGCTCCACTCAGTCCTGCTGTCTTGTGCCGATCACTGATCTCTAACATTAGTTTTCCTCGACTATTTGAAATCAACTGCTGCCGAAAAGAACGTGCCAGCCAGCTTTCTACGGTGGGAGGGGAATACCATTGTTGACCAACTGGCAACTTGCTAACTGGTGAATACAGCCCACATGGCTGCATTCACAGAACCAGAACCACAGTTTTCTATGAAAATTGAGCACATTTTTCAGTAAGAACAGTACCATCACATGGTCAAGAGCTGCTACTGCATGCAACTAATGAGACAAAAACTGGTATCTTCCGTGGGATACCAGGGCTTGAATTTTAGTATTCCAGAATGAAATTTGGTATCCAAAATGTACCAGAATACCACTAAATTCAAGCCCTGAATACAGTATACTGCAGAAGAAGAACAATATGTAGTGTGCAACAATGCAATAAGAGGGGTGGGATTGATGGCAGAAAACAGTGGGACAGAGGAGCAGCGGACAAATGCCCAAGACCCAGTGGCAGGAGAAATTGCAGAAGTACTGAAATTATGAAGGGGAGATGTCAGAACATGAAGGGAAGAAGCAAAGTTCAAGTTCAAGTTTACTGGCAACAAAAAACTCCATTGAGCAGGTTCATTTACAAAGAGGTCCCGAATAACAACAAGGACAATATACATAGACATATTCAAAAAATACATTAAACGGTACACAGATGAGTATATAGGAAAAAAGGAGGACAACATTATGTACGCCAAAGTAAATGGCTGGGGGAGAGAGAGCCCCATAGTTTAGGGAAGCGAAAAGAAAAGGCTGCTTGACCAGCAGAAAATTTCACTTGGGGGAGGGTAAGAGAATGAGAAGGGAGAAAGAGGTAGTGGGGTAGAAGAAAGGAGAAAGGGGAAATTGTTTAACCAGGAAAGACACACTAAGCTGAAGCTTGTTTCCAGGTGCAACTTGGGAGCACAAGGAAGTTAAGTGACTTGCTCAGGGTCACACAGTATGCAAGTGGGGGCTGTGGGATTCAAACCCAGGTCTCCAGGTTTGCAGCTCAGAGCCCTAAACCTCTGTGCTACACTGCCTCATAGAAAGCAAGATAAGATGGAAAGGAGCCAACCCAAAATTTGGAGATAAATGAGGCATAGTGGGCAAGGCACGTGGGAGAGGATGGAATGTGAGGTATACAAAGAACAGGGGTATGTGTGCAGGGGTTTGTTGAAGGCAACACAACAGAAGTGAAAGAAAGAGTCCAGTCTGGCTAACATGAACTTGGGAGCAGTACTGTAAACTAGAGGTGGGCAAGCCAGAGCAGGCTTCAGCCTGGCTGGAGCTTAGCACCTTGCTCAGCTTCTAAGAAGTTGAGAGCCAAGGTAAAGCTGAGCCAATTAGGGTCAAACTACGTATATCTGTCAACTTCAGAAGTTAGTGTAGTGTCCGAAACATTCAGCTGCTGTGTAGAGAACAGCCTGCAGTAGCCAATGCTTAGCTCATGTTTTGGGTCATAGAGTCAAGCCAGACCCCTGGCTCGGCTTTGACTTGGCTCTAAGTGAAATATTCCTAGCCTGCCCACCTCTTCTGTAAATGATGCCACCATAGTCAAAGATAGTGAATATCATCTTCAAGAGGATCTTTCTGCAGGCAGGAAGCAGGATGCTCTTCTTATTGCTGTAAAGTGTACCAAGTTTGGGGTGAAGCTTCTTGTGGGGAGCATCCACATAAACAGAAAAATTCTTCTATAATACCGTGACTCTACATGAAAATCATCTGCTGGGAAGGTTTGGTCAACCTTTTTTCCCCTGAAAGTGCATCCTAGAAAATTGTTTGATACAAAACAGAAAGAAAATTGCTGGTCACCATATTTTTCCATCGATTTTCTTCCTTCTAACAGGCTGCCCATCCCCTTCAAGCTGGCATCCTCTCTGCCCTTATACTGCGGATCCACATGGGACCTCTCTGAACAGTGCAGAACCTGAGAGTACCTGGTATCATGGCAGCAGCCAGTTAGGCAAGGCAAGGCAAAATTTATTATTAAAGTGCCCTATCCCACAGGCTCACGGTGCTATAAAATTAATAAAAAATAAAATAAGATCATAACAACATTAAACAAATTCTAATAAAAACAACACTGCCTAAAAGTTCAATTAAAAACTTTCTGGGAATGCTAATGAAAACAGTATGTTTTAAAAGAGGCTTTAAAAGACCTCCACCATGCAGGCTAAATGAATGTTACCAGTTAATGTGTTCACAGCAATGGAGCGAACAGATGAAATAGACCGTTTTAAATGGAAAAAACAAGCATGCCTACACTGGAGGAGTGGAGGACACAAAGGTGGTAGGCAACTAGGAGACCTTTCAGGTTGTTAGGACTCGATTAATGTAGGACCCTGAATGTTATCAAGCATATCTTAAAGGTGATGCACCACAATACAAGTAGCCAAGGCAAAGCAGGTAGGACCACCGTAATGTGGTCACTCCAAGACGTAGCTATAATCAGCTGGGCTGCAACATTCTTGATCAGCTGCAGGAATTGCATCAGACCGTCAGTAACCTTAAGTACAGAGCATTGCAGTAGTCGAGCTTAATGGTGATGAAGCCATGGACTATCATCATCAGATTGGGAGTCCCTGTACTTCCACAGGCAGATGGACTCATTCCTTGGCAGACATCCCAGACAGCTCGGCACATCTGCATCTGTTCATGCAGGACCCAAAGGGACCTGCATGAATCAGGATACGATTCCACTATCTCAGAAAGAAAGGAAATTCTTTGCAAAAAAACTGCCTTAACGCAACAGTTGAGGTTCAACTTAATGTCACAAAAGTAGGAAAATGTGGTGTTAGGGTTTCCAACCCTAACTCCCCACCCGCCCAAGCAGCAAAATAAAAAAGCATTAGGGTTTTGGGTTTCCGGAATCTTGGTGAATCAGTGGGGATCTTTCTTGGGATTGCCAACCTGTAATGCTCCCCCACCCCCAACCCATAGCCTCTTCTCTGAAACACAAGGTACAGCTCCAAGCCAGTGCTTCAAAGTGATACATTCTTCAAAAGTAGAGAAGTATGTCTCACCACATGTTGCCAAAAGAATCTGTGGGCCCTGTGTGAAGAAAATAAATTACATCTGAATTTCTTTGTTCAGTGGAGATGGTGGGCTTTAAGGTTGACAACCCCAAGGAAGACCTCACCACTGATCTGCCAAGACTCCAGAGAACCCAGATCCTAATGTTTTTTCCTTTTGCTGCTTGGGGAGTGAGGATGAGGAGTTAGGGTTGGAAACCCTAGCGCCACATTGCCCTACTTTTGTGGCATTGAGGTGAACCCTAACTGGTGTATTAATGCAGTTTTTGGCAAAGAATATATATATTAATGTGCAGGGGCAGAGCCATAGTTGGAGCTTGTTACTAAACGTTTGGTCAATAAACCGTTGGGATTTGAATCTTATAAGTCTCTGTGTGTGCATGCTGCACTTATTGTTTGGACTTTTGAATTCACTTGACAGGCTGGCTGCCTTATTAGTGCATGCATTACCCCATCTGTTGAAAGTCGCAGTTGAAACTTTGGATTTATTCAACAATCTGCTTGATCAGTGCTGGTGTGTGTGCTCCATCTGCTGTGAGCCCACTGCACAGATAGCAGCAGAGTCTGGAGGGAGAGGAAGGAACCGGGCACTTGCTCTGTATGTTTTCGCCTAAATTGCGGCAAAAAGTTAACCTATTAAAAAAAAGTCCATGAAGAAGCAAGAGGCTGGGAATCGAATAGGGAATTGGGGGATCATCAAGTGTAGTACTGAGGAGAGACGGGCCAAGGGGGGGGCAAAAGGCATTAGCTGGTTGGCTGGCAGCTGCTTGTGTCTGTGTTGTATAGTGAAAGCCATTTTGGCTGCATTACACTGTCTGTTAGGTGCCCCGAGCCCTGCTTGTGACATTAGCTACACTGTGTGTCTCTCTGAAGTATAGTGAAAGCCATTTAGGCTGTATTAGACTGTTTAAGTGCCCCGAGCCCTGTCATGTATTACTGTGGTGATATAGCTGCTAGACGGTGTGTGACGTCTCTCTGCAGTATAACAAAAGCCATTTAGGCTGTATTACACTGTCTGTTAGGGGACCTGAGTCCTGTCATTTATTACTGTTATGACATAGCTACACTGTGTGTGACATCTCTGCAGCATAGAAAAAGTCATTTACACTGTGTTACACTGTCTGTTAAGTTCACTGAGCCCTGTCATAGCTACACTGTGTGTGATGTCTCTCTGCAGCATAATGAAAGCCAGTTAGGCTGTATTACACTGTCTGTTAGGTGCCCCAAGCCCTGTCATTAGGGCTGCAGTGGACACAGCCCTACAGACCTCTAGCTATCAGAAAAGGACTCAGTGCATTCCTTCCAATGAAACAACATGTTGGAGTTACACCACAGTCGCCTCCGCGTCTGTGAAGCACGCCACTCACTGTCTCTAATGGAAGGAGCACTGCTCCGTTTTTACAGTGTCAGCAGCCACGTCAGAACATGGTACTCTCCGCTGTATCCCAGATGGCCACCAGACCATGCTGCGCATGCGTGACTACTAGTGCATGTACAGTGGTGCTCAGCAGCCATCTTGGCCACAACGGAGTGTGCCATGTTCTGCCGTGGCCACTTAAAAAAATAGTTTCAAATTATAGATATCCCCACCTGACCTCCAAATCAGCACCCACCACCCCCCCCACCCAGAAACATATGAGTGACACTGGGGTTCCTAATCCTCAGTGTCGGATCAGCATCCTCATTTTTTTGTTGTCTTTTTAATTGAAGATATCCCCCACCGACCCTCCCTCTCAGCACCTACTAACCTCCACTCCCCTCAAAAATGTAATAGTTACACAGGGGTGCCCAATCCAACAATGCAGGAATTCTCGCTTGTTTGTTTTTTAAATCTGTAAAAAGAAAACCATCCATCAATGTCTTTTGTGGCCATTACCATCCCCCAACCCGAATGTCCCATATAGCACCCAGCAACCCACCCCCAAGCCCCTACTTACCCATCAGGGATCCAACACTATAATCCTCTCTGGACCACAGACATGTCTTCACTCCTCAAAGCCGGACCGTGAAATGATGAAACAGGCATGCAGTTCATTATATTTCAATGGGGTTTTGAACTTAGTAGCATAGCTTGGGCATTTTTGTCTATTTTTGGCCCAAATTTCAACATGCCTTCTTTGGGACCCTACCTCATGAACAATTGAACTGTCATTAGGCAGATCTGTCCCAAAAGGTGAATTGTGGTCCCTGCATGAAATCACCTTTCGGGCACGAGTTGAGAATTTTATATGCCCTTGTTCATGAGGTAGGGTCATAAGAAGGCTATGTTGAACATTTGGTGTAAAAATATTAAAAAACAACAACGTTATGAGCCTATATTGAATTTTGCAAATGCAGGCTCGTAACTTTGGTAATTTTCTATATTTTTCCCCCAAATTCACAACACAGCCATATCTTTATAGCACCTCATGAGTGTAAGCCTGTAATTTTCCAAATCCTGGTCAACATTCTTTTATATCCCAAAAGGTTATTTCGCAGTCCCTGCGTGAAATCAACTTTCAGGCAGGAGCTGAAAATATTCCTTGCCCTTGTTTATGAGGTGGCGTCATAAGAAGGCTATTTTAAGAATTTGGTGTAAAAATATTAAAAGCAATAAAGTTATGAGCTTATGCTGAATTTTGTGGATGCAGGCTCGAAACTTTGATAATTTCAATATTTTTACCCCAAATTTACAACACAGTCATTTCTTTAGAGGACCTCATGAATGTGACAGTTGTCATGTTTCAGCTCTGGCCCAAAATGTGTTTTTGCATCCAGAAAGTTGATTTCACAGTCCCTGCACAAAATCACCTTTAGGCCAGGAGTCGAACATTTTCTCTGCCCTTCTTCATAAGGCAGGGTCTTAACAAGGCTATGTTGAAAATTTGGTGTATAAATATTAAAAAACTAATTTTCATTATTATTACCCCACATTCCTTGGCTGCAGCCCTATCAGCTCTTGCCAGATATTGTTTATTACTATGGTGACATAGCTACTCTGTGTGTGACGTCTCTCTGCAGCATAGCGAAAGCCATTTAGGCTGTATTACACTGTCTGTTAGGTGCCCCAAGCTCTGTCATTTATTACTATGGTGACATAGCTACGCTGTGCATGACATCTCTCTGCCGCATTGCGAAAGCCATTTAGGCTATATTACAATATCTGTTAGATATCCTGAGCTCTGTCATTTATTACTGTGGTGACAGCTACACTGTGTATGATATCTCTCTGCAACATGGTGAAACCCATTTAGACTGTATTACACTTTCTGTTAGGTGCCCTGAGCCCTGTCATTTATTACTATGGTGACATAGCTACACTGTGCAGCTCATCTTTCTGCAGCACGGCAAAAGGCATTTAGGCTGTATTACACTGTCTGTTAGGTGCCCCGAGCCCTGTCATTTATTACTATGGTGACATAGCTACACGGTGCATGACATCTCTCTGCAGCATAGCGAAAGACATTTACGCTGTATTACACATAGAAACATAAACATTGTTGGCAGAGAAGGACATCTTGGACCACCTAGTCTGCCCTATTTTCCCTACCTATAGTGCCACCGCAGACTCTACTTGATCTCTGGTTCCCCCCCTTGCCTTATTTCTAAGGTCCCCTTCTGTCTATCCCATGCATGCTTGAATCCTGTTACCATTTTAGTACCCACCACCTCTGCTGGGGTGTGCTTCAGGGGTCAGCCACCCTTTCAGTGAATAAGTAGTTCCTCATATCTCCTCTGAGTCTCCCCCGTCTCACTTCATAGCATGACCCCTTGTCCTTGAGCATTTCTTTCTTTGTAAAATGCTACCCTCATGTACCTTATTAATACTTGTCAGGTATTTGAACATTTCTATCATGTCCCCCCTTTCCCCTAGAGAACACATACTTAATTCCTTAAGTATTTCTTCATAGGGCTTTTGATGCAGGCCCTGTACCATTTTGGTTGCCCTCTGCTGTACTGCTTCCACCCTATTTATGTCCTTCTGGAGATGGGGCCAATGAGGCCTCCAGAACTGGACACAGTACTTGAGATGAGGCCTCACCATCAGTTTATACAGGGATAACATGGTATGCCATCACTACGGTGACAATTTTACCACAACTGACAGACACTACAGTGACAACAGTGCTGGGTCACTGTAGTGTCATCGCGGGACCCTGGCACTGCTTTCTGGGGTCTTGCACCCCCTACCCAAGTCAACTGCAACTTGGAGTTGATTAATTTGGTTACGGGGGTATGGGAGGCAGAGCCCCCCCGCATGGGGAGTTCGGGGGGTGAAGCCCCCAGAATCAAACACAGTCTGGTGATTGCCTTTATGCCGACTGCAAATGCCGTCAACATAAAGGAGTCACTCTAATATCTCCTGCTAACTTTCCCCACTGCCTTATTATGCTGCTTTGCAACCTTCAGGCCATTAGAAATGATTACCTTCCCCAGATCCCTTCCTTGTTTTGTGGTTGCCAATACCTTCCCACCCAATTGGTATGTTGACCCCAGGTTTCTGTGCCCCACGTGCATAATTTTGCACTTTTTTGCATTGAAACCCAGTTGCCAAACTGTTGACCAATCTTGCTTTTTCAGATCATCCCTCACCCCCTCCCACCCCGTGTGTCTACTCTGTTGCAGATTTTTGCATCATCTATGAACAGGCATACTTTTCCATCCAGCCCTCCTGTAACATCACTAATAAAGACATTGAAGAGGACTAGGCTTAGCACTGACCCCTGTGGCACCCCACTGGTCACCTTGCCTTTCTCAGAGCGAGCACCATTTACCACCACCGTAAAAAGCCTGTTGCTTAGCGAACTTCTCACCCATTTTACTACTTTTGGACCTACTCCTAGGCTGCCCAGCTTGCTCACCACTCTTCCATGTGGAACTGTGTTGAAGGCCTTACTGAAATTCTGGTAGGCCACATCCACCACTCTGCCCTAATCCACTTCCCTGGTTACCCAGTCAAAGAACTCCATCAGATTTGTCTGGCAAGATCTCCCCCCTGTGAAACCATGCTGCCTTGGATCCTGTAATCCACAGGTCAGTAGGTATTCTCCGATCCTTTCCTTCAGTAGTGATTCCATTACTTTACACTGTCTGTTTGGCGCTCCAAGCCCTGTCATTTATTACTGTGGTGACATACCTACACTGTGTGTGACATTTCTCTGCAGCATAGCAAAAGCCATTTAGGCTATATTACACTGTCTGTTAGGTGCCCTGAACCCTGTCATTTATTACTGTGGTGACATAGCTAAACTGTGTGTGACATCTCTCTGCAGCATAGCAAAAGCCATTTAGGCTGTATTACACTGTCTGTCTGTTAGGTGCCCTGAGCCCTTTCATGTATTACTCTGGTGACATAGTTACACTGTGTGTGATGTCTCTCTGCAGCATAGCGAAAGCCACTTAGGCTGTATTACACTGTCTATTAGGTACCTAAGCCCTGTCATTTATTTCTGTCTGTGACGTAGTCAGCTACACTGTCTGTCTCTGCAACAGTTAGTGAAACAATATCCATTCCTATCATAGCTGTGTCTACTATGTCTCATATTTCATAGTCTAAGTCTACTAAAAGGAAGCACAGTACTGTTGCACGTGCAACTGAAAATGATGTTGCAATATGAATCATAGCACTGATGAAGAACATTGTGACAATAATAATAATGCCACCAGGACTGGTGTTAAATATCTTCCTGAACCAAAAAAAGCATGTTAGCAATGAAATGATAGTCGAGTTCTGGAAAGAACTGAGTGGAGTTACTCATACAGGTACTGAACATTTTACCACATGTGGCAGGATTCTTCCAGCTGCTGAAGCAACATGCAAGGGCAAGGAGTCATCCTCCTCAAATATAAGCTCAGATGCTGAGGCAGTGAATGCTGAAGAAATTTGGTGGTAATAGTGGGGACTGTGAATGAGATAGCTTGTGGATATCATTGGTCATCTTATTTGAGCCATTGAGGCTGCTGCACATGATGTCAGTGCAGGCAGTGCAACTCTGAGTCAAATTCTTCCTCAAATAAGATTTTTTCACTTTTTTTGATGACATAAACAAAAACTTTCATTCAAAAGAAGACATCATCGCTGTTATGCTGGTAGATGACCTGAGTCTCAGACTGCTGATTAATCAGAGACTAAATGCCATGTTTAAAGAATGACACCTATGTGAGGGCTACGTTGCTAGATCCCCCGCTTTAAGTGGAACACTGAAGCCATCCTTCTGCAGGGGAAGACTTTGAGTACTGGGAGAGATCTTCTGCTAAGTAAATGTGACATTGCCCCACCAACAACATTAACTGATGTACAGCAGTCAAACCCTGCTGAACCATTAGAGTATGCCTCTGATGCAGACAATAGCACATATGTCAATTCTTCACACTCACCAGTGCCATCAGCAAGGGAAAGGGCATCTACAGCTACTGTACTTCTCAGGCATCCTACATTCAGGATAAGAAAGGCAAATCAGTTCTGAGTCACCTGCAACAACATGGACTAGTAACCTGTAAAGAAAGTGCAGCAGGTTCATCTGCTAGAATGGTAACAGTCTCACACAGCACAATGATCTAGGAGTATGTTGCAGACCATACTGTGATTGGTCTCAAGGAAGATCCAGTACCTTATTGGAAACAAAAGAGAACAATATGGCCAGATCTAGCAAATCTTATGTTATACAATGGGTCTTCAAAACCCTGTATTCCTATTGGCTGACTGGCACCTTTTCTCCATTGTAAATCCTATGATACATCAACAGGAAAAAGTGCCAGCTACCAGTCAGTCGCATCAAGACCCCTCCTCCTCCAAAATTACTCTGACCATGGACTGGCAAAGATTGCAACAGATGGCAAGAAATTGAACTGCACAGCTCACAGTATTGGCTGTTCCTGCTCTGAACCCTCGAACGTTGGGTTCTATACACTGTTGCATGAAAGGAGAGGCATATGAGGAAAAAAGTAGACTCCTAATCTACAGCCACCATGCTTCGCTGTCCACTTTAATCCCACTATTGGGCAACCAATACAGTTTTTCACAACTCATTCCCTTAACTGACCACTGGACCCACCTCACTTCTTGCTCTCTGTGCAGTCCACTCCCGCTTACTCTCCACTCTGTTCCTGGCTGCAGTCCCACTCTCTCTCTCTCACTCTCTCTCTCACTCTCTCTGTTTACTATACCTTGGACACCAATGTAAAATGAAAAAACGTGAAAAAGAAATTCCCACTAGTGGCACCATCACTGCATCCCACTTAAACCCAGAAGCACACACTCTGTGACCTCTCCCAGTTAGTGCTCTGTATCATACCCTAGCATCTGCCACACAGTCTCTCTCTCTCTAACAACACGTCAATAAATAGCCCACAACTTGGAGATCCTCTGAAAAAAAAACACATTACAGCATGTAACTCTGTATGTAGCCAGCCCGGTGGTGCAGAGGGTTGAGGCGCTGGATGCCACACCTCACGCCACACCAGCGACTCAGGTTTGGGAGTGAGACCGGGTTGCTGGGGGTCGGCAGGGGAGGGAGAGGATAGAGTATCCAGAGGACAGCTCTCCTCTCCCGGGGAGGGATAAGGGTCCCGGATCGGTGCTCTACTGATCTCTTAGTCAAGTAGCACGCATGGTAACCTTCTTGGAGGTGCTACCCATCTATGGCATAGGAGAGGCTAGGGTGTTCTGCACCATGGGATTCAATCAGTGGTTGAAAAACTGGTGTGGAGCTCAGGGATTTGGCTTCATTGGAGACTGGGGGTCCACCTGGAGTGATGCAAGCCTATACTGGCATAGATGGGCTGCATATGTCCGGGAGGGAACCAGGATCCGAGGGTGATAGGTTTAAATGCTTCATTGGCAGCTTTAAACTGCCAAGGGAGGCACTGGAAAAGAGCAGGAAAATCCTAGCCCCCCAAATAATCACGGTAGGTCGAGGCAAACACCAACATAGAGGTGTCGATAGGAGAAGGGCAGGGGTAAATGGAGAAAGTGACAAAGGCAAGAAGGACAGGGATGGGGCAAAAGGGAGTAAGGCCATCAGGAAATGGAGGGTAATGAGTACCAATGCCTGTAGTCTGGGCAACAAGCTCTCTGAGCTGATGGCCTTAATGGAACAGGGATGCCTGTATATCAGTGATCACAGAAACATGGTACATGAGAACCATGACTGGGATGTTAACATACCAGGGTACATAACCTACAGGAGAGAGACAGGCAGGAAGAGGGAGGAGTAGCTCTCATGTAAAGGAAGGGATAAAAGCAACTGAACAAAAGAGTAAACAGGGAGGAGAGGAGGCACTGTGGGTCACCTTGGAGACTGGAAGGGCACCAAAATCCACACAGGGTTGTGTACAGACCCCCATGTCAGGGGAAGGAATGGACAAGGATATGATAGAAGGCATTCTTAGAATGGCAGAGAAAGGAGATACTGTTGATGGGAGACCTGAATATGCCAGATGTTAACTGGAGCACATTTGCTGCAGCCACATCCAAGAGCAGGGCCATTCTTGATGCCCTACAGGTGGCAGGCATTAGACAGCTAGTTTCGAACCCACTCATGAGGGAGCAATCTTAGACCTCATACTCCTCAAACAGGGGCAGTGAGAGGATCTCAGATCTAGAAGTGGGTTGCCATCTGGGGACAAGTGACCATCAAACAGTGTGGTTCACGTTAAATTCAGCTACAGAGTCAAGCCATACAAAAGTGAGGGTACTGGACTTTAGGAGGGCTGACTTTGGCAAGATGGGAGAGTGCCTCAGAAAAGCACTAGCAAACAGGCTAGAAGGAGGTGTGGAGCAACAATGGGGAATTATCAAAACTGCCATCATAGAGCCAACAAGCCTTTGTGTGAAGCAAATGAACAAATCAAAATGAAAGAAAAAGCCACTACGGTTCTCAAAAGAGGTGGCTGTGAAAGTCAGGAAGAAAAAGATAGCATTCCGAAGTATAAGGAAACACAGAAGGAGCAGGACAGAGAGCTGTACCAGTTAAGGCAGAAGGAAGCAGGAAGGGAAGTCAGAATAGCAAAAGCCCAAACTGAGGAAAAGATAGCCAACTCAGTTAAGAAGGATAAAACCTTCTATATAACCCCCTGCAAATGGGGGTTCCCAAAAGACTTCCAGGAGCTTGCTTGAATGCTCCAAGCCTGAATGGTGTTTGGCATTTAAGCCATTTATCAGTGAGTGTTTTAGAGCCTCTGGTACTGTCTCTTTAAGAGCTGTCTGCTTGCAGACATAATTAGTTTGTATGGGGACTGTGTGCTTCTCTGAGTACCACTCGAGCTGCTGCCAATTCACTTCATTTTGCAGTCACTAGGAGTGCAAAGGGAACCTATCTGAAAGATGTAACTGTTTGCCAGAAATTATTTAGAGTAATAATGAAATTACAGTTTGTCTAACCTGCTTTCTTTGCAGTCAGAACTGTGTCTGCTAGTTCCCCATTCTAGTTTTGAACTGCTGAACTGGACCAATCAGTGTGGGGTAAGCTAGCTCTAAAATGGTGCCTGGACGAATCAGAACTTGGACTCATAATCTGAGCCAGCCACAAGAGGATTGTATGGGCAGTGACTCTGGGAGATGTAGTTTAGACTTCAGTGCCTTTTGGACCAACAGCAGCAGTCTATTGTGAGTGACAGCCAATCCAGTCAAGAACTGGGAGGAACTCAAAGGAAGTGCCCGGTTTTGTCGGTTGGAGTTTCAGTTGAGCTTTGGCAGTGAAGAAGGAAGGAGCCCTGTGCTTTTCAGTGTGCAGTTTTAGTCAAAAACGTGTGTTAAGGCCCAGAGTTCCGTCTGCAGCTTGTGTAACAGCTTGTTAGGACTGAATCGTCCTGTGAAAAGAATCAAAGGATCTCTGAAGAGTAGAAACCAGGCTCACCCTGTAGAAGACTGGAGAAATTGCTGAAAATTGCACTCCGCCTGTCAGGAACTGAATCTGCTGTGTGTTCTCCCGGTATTGTGCAGTAATTGCGATCGGGATACAGATGCAGCCTGCCTGGTATAGTGCTTTCTTTATATAAATGTGTGAAGAGGTTTGTGTACCTCAGTGAGCCTCTGCTGACATTGAAGGACCCTATCTTATTTGGAGGTCGTGAGTACTAATTCAGGGTCGCTCCCTGTTGAATTGCCACATTAAATCCAAATGGAATTACTGTACTGCTGACTGTTTAATTCTCCTTTTCTCTGTGAAAGGCCCCTACCAGCTGCCACGGTTTGGACTAGCCACTAGGGCTTGGGTACCCAGGGACAGTAACTGATAGGGATAGGCCTGTGCACAGAGCCATAGGTAGATTATTAGAGTGATAAGCTAATTAACCTGATTTCCCCTGTCCTTGTTATATCCCCTAAATAAATCAGAGCTGCTTGTTTCAGCAAAGTTATACTGCCTGAGGTATTTGTCTATGTTAAAGTACTGTACTGTGATTGTTGCACTGTATCTCATTTCACAGGAGGTCCCAGTGCCGGAACCAGACTCTGGGGTAAGTGTATACTGTGAAGGTAATTCTGATATATTGTGTGGGCCACTAGTGGGAAGAAAGGGGTTGCAGTGTCCCAGAGGGCTGTGACCAAGTTAGTTTAACTATTGCAAACCCTGACCTCTGGGTGGAGGCACCCGCCATTGGATCCAGGCCCCTCAACCTGTTAGTGGCAAATCAGGCAGGGGTAGTAGCCCCTGGGATAGCGCCATCTAGGGGTTACATATAGGTACATCAGCGAGCGTAGAAAGACAAAGGGAGGGATAGTGAGGCTGAATAGAATGAACAGTGGGTGGCAGAGGGGGACAGTGAAAATGCAGGAATACTGAACGAATATTTCTGCTCAGTATTCACAAAAGAGGAGGGGGAAGTGCCTAATCCAATTAACAGAAGCACTCTTGATAGGAGGTCGATCCAGTCCTTTCACAGAAGAAAGGGTTCTGCAAGAACTCCTAAAACTGAAGGTGGACAAAGCAATGGGTCCTGATGGAATTCACCTCAGAATTCTAAAAGAATTAAGGGAGGAACTAGTGAAACCATTGGCTACTCTTTTAATAAATCATGGAGGATGGTGTGGTACCCAAGGACTGGAGGAAGGCGGATGTGATTCCCCTTCACAAAAGTGGGTCCAAGACAGAGGCAGGAAACTACAGACCTGTCAGTCTGACCTCTGTGGTAGGGAAAGTGATGGAGTCACTTCTGAAGGAAAGAATAGTCAGTACCTAGAGGCCAGTGGGCACAGGACCCAAGGCATGGGTTCACAGCGGAAGGTCATGTCAGACAGAATCTAATAGATTTCTTTGACTGGGTGACCAAAGTAGTAGACCAGAGAGGGCTGTGGACATGGCCTACCTAGACTTTAGCAAGGCATTTGACACAGTCCCACACAAAAGATTAATAGTCAAATTAACCAGCCTGGGAGTGGACCCAGGGTGGTAGCCTGGGTAAAACATTGGCTGGACAACAGGACACAGAAGGTAATGTAAATGGAGTCCATTCTGAAGAAAGGGGGTTATTAGTGGGTACATCGAGGGTTCAGTATTGGGTCCAGTCCTTTTTAATGTCTTCATCAGTGACATTGCAGAGGGACTGGAAGGAAAGTATGCCTTTTGCAGATGACACAAAATCTGCAACAGGGTTGATACACAAGGAGGCGTGGAAAGGATGAAAAGGGACTTGGCAAGGTTGGAGGAATGGTCAAAGTATGGCAGCTAGGATTCAATGCAAAGAAGTGCAAAATAATGCACCTGGGAAACAAGAACCCAGGGAAGAATACACAATGGGTGGGAGGTAGTAACAACAACAAAAAGGAAAGGGACCTGGGGTAATCATATCAGATGACCTTAAGGTTAGCAAGCAATGTGAGGAAGGCAGTAGGGAGGGCTGGGGTATACTGGGATGTATAGAGAGGCATCAGCAGCAGAAAACAGGAAGTTGTTATCCTCTGTACAGACAGTTGGTGAGACCCCATCTGGAGTACTGTGTCCAGTTCTGGAGACCCCATCTCCTAAGGACATAGACAGGATAGAGGCAGTCCAGAGGAGGGCAACTAAAATGGTGCAGGGTCTGCAAGAGAAGCCGATGAGGAGAGACTAAAGGAGCTTAATATGTATACCCTTGAGGAAAGGAGGGAGAGGGGACATGATAGAAACTTTTAAGTACCTCAGTGGAATCAACAAAGTCCAAGAGGTAGCATTTTCAGAAAAAGAGACTTGCAAGAACAAGGGGACACAATTTAAAGATAGAAGGAGGGCAGTTCAGGGTAATGTGAGGAAGTATTATTTCACAGAGAGGGTAGTGGATGCATGGAACAGCCTTCCTGAGGAGGTTGTGGGGTCTAAAACTGTGGGAGAATTCAAGAATGCATGGGACAGACATAAGGCAATTCTTGTGGGGGGTAGGAAGAAATAGGCTGTTGGTTAACTAGGATCTGCAGCCTATCCTGTAGGTAGGGAAATGGGCAGACTAGATGGGTCTAGCGGTCCTTATCTGCCGTCAAAGTCTATGTTCTATGTTTCTATGTTTCTATGTTTCTGGCGGAGGCTGGAGAAACAGCAGGCACCGCGGAGGAGATAGAGGAGTAGGGGAGTGGCAGACATAGGATACGCCTTGACATCAGGGCACCAGCCACTCCCCAGAGAAAAACAGGAAAATGCCTCTTGGCTCCGGCAGAAATGAAGCACCAGGAGCTTGCCCCTGATATACGGCCTCCCACCTGGCATCCTTCCGCTGATGTTACTGCTATATCGGGGCATTGGGGCCGGCCCCATCCCCGCCCGGGGGGGGGTATAACCAAGGCTACATGGGCGATGGAGGATGGCTGGGTAGGGTGAGCTGTAGGGGGATGACTCCATGTGCTCCCAAGGAAGACCAGAGCTGAGGGGGGGCGAAAGAGGCATAAATAGAAGAATAAAAAAAAAAAACTCTGTATGTAGGACTGTAGCATCATGCATGCACACCAACACTGCATGCGTAGCAACAGTCCTATCAACCCATAACAATTGTTTCTGGTGGACTAACAAATGTAATAAAAATGCCCAGAAAACTTTTTTCTTTATTTTGTTTTCCATCTAAAAAAAAGGGGGACACTGTATAAACGCAATATACCACTCCAGGGTATGGATTATGCAGAGATTTACCCACTTCTGATGTGGTTTATTCACTCAGCCTGCAACCTTATGACCAAACCACACCAGGCGTGGGTAAATCCCAGCATAACCCACATCCTGTGATGGTATAATGCTTAAATCATGTACCTCAGTTGTCCACCTTCAAGCGTATATTCAGAACGCATATTCAGTGCCGCTGGAAGAACAGTCAATGACCACAGAACGCTGCTAAGTCCTGAAAATCTGGAACAGTTTACATTTCTCAAAATCAATGCTGACAATTTCCCAATTGTCCCAAACACTGAATTGCATGTACACCAACACTGCATCCATAGCAACAGTCCTATCAACTCAGAACTGTTTTTTTCTGGTAGACTAACAAATGTAATAAAAATAAATAAAAATGCCCAGAAAACATTTTTCTTTATTATTTTTTCCATCTAAAAAAGGTGAGGGTGACATTGTATAATCACAATATACCAATCCAGGGTGTGGATTATGCAGGGATTTACCCACTTCTGGTGTGTTTTACTCACTCCGCCTGCAGCCTCGTGACCAAACCACACCAGGTGTGGGTAAATCCCAGCATAACCCACACACTGTCATGGTATATTGCTTAAATAATGCACCTCAGTTGTCCACCTTCAAGCGTATATTCAGAACACATATCCAATGCTGCTGGAGGAATAGTCAGTGACCACAGAACACTGCTAAGTCCTGCAAATCTGCAATGGTTTACATTTCTCAAGATGAATACTGACAATTTCCCAACTGTCCCAAACACTGAAGTATGCTAATCTGACCCTGAATATGAACAACAGCCTGCAAACAATGATACTGAATATGACGACTAGGTTGTGTGCATGAAAGGAATATAACCATCACCACTGCCACCATTCCAGCCACAAGAGCCACACTACTCTTAGTTTCCTTTTGTCAATCATCAGTTTTATATTATGTAACTTTGATGCCTACCATGAGTATAATTTCTGGAAACAGCAGCAGCCTCACTCAGAGCAGCTACACCTCCCACACCTACCTTATCAATGCCCACCATGGGTATAATTTCTGAAAAAAGCAGCAGACTCAGTCAGAATAGCTGCGACTCTTGTACCTACCTCAGCAATGCCTGCCACGGGTATAATTTTTGGAAAGAGCAGCAGGCTCACTCACATCAGCTGCACCTCTCATACCTGCATCAGCAATGCCTGCCATAGGTATAATTTTTGGAAACAGCAGCAGGCTCGCTAATAGCTGCTGTGCCTTTCATACCTGCCTGAGCAATGCCCACCATGGGTATAATTTTTGGCACAGCAGCAGACTTGCTAAGAGCAGTGCACCTCTCATACCGGCCTGAGTAAAGTCCATTATGGTTATAATTTTTGGAAACAGAGCAGGCTCACTAAGAGCAGTTGTAGCTCTCATATCTGTCTTAGCAATGCCCCCCCATGGGTATAATGGTTCAGGGTACCTAACAAACAGTGTAATAATCCAAAAAAGCAGTCTTTCACATGATTTTTGGTGTGGTCAAGGTTGGGTAATCAGGTAGTAGAACAGGTCAGGTAGTAGCTACACTTCAACAGGTAGGGTAAATGGGCAGACTGGATGGGCCTGGTGGTCCTTATCTGCCGTCAACTTCTATGTTTCTGTGTTTCTAACTACTCGGTTTTCATCTGGGTATTTTTAGGGTTCTTTAGAGGTACCCATGGGTAGTCTTGAGGGTTGGGTATTTTAGTACCCGCCTATCCCTAGCACCTATATCTACATATATGTATATATATATCTACATATATATATATATATATATATATATATATATATATATATATGCAATAGGCTGACTCAAAATATGCAATTTATTTTCACATGTGAGGGAGCAGAATGATAACTCATGAGCTGTGGCGCCATGAGTGAGTTATGAAAGTCCTGCCCCCACACAAGTGATGATATATAGTGTATTTTGAATAAGACCATTTGTATATTCAATTTATACAACATCAGTTTACTAGTTATAATTTTCAAATATGCTCTTTTTATGGAGATCTAACTGTTTCTGTTTGATTTCAACTGCTGGCTTCAGGGTGCGCAGTGAAGTGGACAAAATCTGAAAGGGCAACACCCGGAAGCACGACAGGAAAAGGGTGAAACCAAAATGGTGACAAAGGTTTCACCCCTTCCCTAGGACCTCAGAGTTTATTATATTAGTAAGGGAGGGGGGTGTAGGGGGGCAAGAAAAAAAAGAGTTGCTGTTTTGGGTTTTGCCCATCTAGTTTTGAAATTCTGGGTTCACACTTATAATTTCACCCTTGTCACATTAAACTGGCTTCAGAGCTGCACTTGGCTATTGTGATGTCATTAGCATTGTGAAAGCAACATTCTGATTGGTTTAATATGTGTTTTGACATACCCTACTTTGCAAGGTAATGTTATCTTGCTACTGTATGTTGGATCATTGTGATAAATTAGCAAAAAGGCAGTACCGCTGCACCAGGAAATAGGTGTGCCAGGTCGAATAAAACAATAGCGGCAAATTATGATCAACAGATCGTGGGAACCGGCATCACACAGAACACCACACTAGCATATGCTAACAGTATATATAATTTGCTTCAGGGTACAATTCACAGTTGGTAGTAAGCACTCACCATTCCTTAATAGGGTGTAGCAGCATCTATTTTATTCAAGTGTCCATAAAATCCACAAGAAAACCAGGCTAAATCCAACAAATCGATGCAAGCTTTCTCACAAGAGTGAAACATGTCAGGTGACTGAGGAGATGACGTCTTTACGTCTACATTTCTGGTTACACTGAGCAGGAGGAGCAGGTCTTTGCTTGTTTGGATTACTGGGCACTTTTTGTATTTACTGACTGCATCGATTTGCTGGATTTATCCTGGTTTTATTGTGGATTTTATGGACACTTGAATAAAATAGATGTTGCTATACCCTAATAAGGAATGGTGAGTGCTTACTACCAACTGTGAATTGTGCCCTGAAGCAAAGTATATATACTGTTAGCATATGCTAGTGTGGCCTTCTGTGTGGTGCCAGTCCTCATGACCTGTTGATCGTAGTTTGCTTCTATCATTGTGATATACCCTACTTTGCAAGATAATAATATGTTTTGCTATGTTGGGTCAAGATATAGTACTTTGTATCATCATCATCATCATCATCATCATATCATATTTATTGTTCATCCAATAAATACAAGTTTGGACGTTACAAAGTCATAAAATCATTGTTACAATCAATTAAATAGTCATTTACAGAAAAAAAAAATGTTAAAACATCACAGGATGTGATGGTTACTTAAGCCGCTCTATGTAATAACTTATGGCAGATTTATTTATTACAATTAGCATAGGCCTTTCTTTTGAGGTTAATAACATGTGCAGTAAATTTAGCAATCATATTAGCTTCTTCCACAGTCATAGGGTGTAGTAATATAAATATTGGTTCATAATTTACATCAATATTCCTAGTTAGAAATTGTTTTAATAAAAAATCTCTACAAGAGTTATATAACAGACATTGTACAATAATATGTTCCAAAGTCTCAGTAAATCCTCTATTGTATAGATGATTAATTTCTTGCAACCCATCAGGTTTCTTTATCGGATTGAAATATATATGCTTGGAAACAACAATACCGAATCTTGCTCAAGTAATCATTTTGTGAGTTCTGGGAGATACTGGAAGTAGTAAATAATTTTCGATAACAGAGTCAATTTTGTATTGACTAAACCAGAGGGCCTGTCTTTGAGTTCTAACATAATCCATCTGTTCCTTTTGTGCTAATTTGAAAATTGTCTCTTTTATTTTAGTTTTATATGTTTCGGATATTGTTATTCCCTGCAAATAATCATACCATAAATGAATAGTATCAATACTTTTAAGAGTAATAATAAGCTTTTTTAACTAGGGAGAGTGAAATCCATTCATAAGCCATGCATTGTTTTCTATCAAGCAAAGAAGTGGAATGTCATTTTTTGCATTATTAATCATTCTCAGCCAATATAAGATTAATCGTAGAATGATTATAGATGTCAGCGTGATTCTTCCCAACTCTAAATGCACAACTGATTTGAAGTAGAAAGAGGGACTTGCAGAATGGCCTTATAATAATGTGATAATGGGAGTTCTAAATTTTGCATTTCCTGGGTTCCCCAAACTTCTGCCCCAAAGAGGAGTAGAGGAGTACTCTTTGCTTCCCCAGCTCTAATAGCGGGTAATACTGAATGGCCTCTAAATTTGGCATTAAATTGTAATAATGCCGTTGCAGCATGCTTAGCTTTAATAACATGGGATTTGACATGGGGAGTCCATGAACCTGTTGAGGAGAACTTAACACCAAAATAAATGTAAGATGGGACTGCTTCAATAGAGTGGTTGTCTAAGTAAATGTTTTGATTATGAGATTGACTTCCAAATACTGTAACTTTAGTTTTATTTAGATTAATTTCTAATTGAAGATATTCACATTTACCTTTAAGCTGATCTAATTTTCATTGTAATGCTGTAGTAGACAGAGCTAACAAGATCAAATCTTCCACATAAGCTAGTATGAGGATATACGTATTATTAAGTTTAGGAGACTCTAAGGGCAATGCTGTGTCAAAACAGAATAGGGAGTTAATGTAAATTTTAAATAGTAGGGGAGCTAGTAAACCCCTACTGCTTCAGCCCCTTATTAGTAGGAAAATATTCAGAGATGTTACCGTTGTTATCATACCTAACAGCAGTAAGTGTGTTAGAATATAATAAAATAATGGGAATGAGTATGTCTAACATAAGACCTCTATTATAATGTATGTTCCATAAAGATTTTCTAACTACAGAATCGAATGCAGACGTAAAATCAATAAACAGTGTGTATATTTTCATTTTCCTAAATAACCTATATTTGTCTAATAAATGAGCCAAAATAAATATATTATCTAAAGTAGAGCAACCATAACGGAAACCTGCCTGAAATTTGGAAAGAGGACTGTAATCATAAATCCATAATTGAAGTTTTCCTAACAATATTCCTGAGAATAATTTACATCTTGTATCTAGTAAACTTATAGGACGATAGTTTGAAGGTGTTTGAAATGAACCTTTTTTGTGTATTGGAACTATTATGTTTTTAGTCCACGAGTGTGGGATAAATCTGTCTTTAAGGCACGCATTAAAGAAATTTATGAAGACTGGTACCCAGTAGTTTTTATGAGCTTTGTAAATTTCATCTGGAATGGTATCTGGGCCAGGTGCTTTATTAGTAGCTAATTTTGAAATTGCGAACTCCACATTATTAAATGCAATTATCAAAGGTTTATATTTGTCAAGTGGGATCCAAGCTGGAAAAAGGTGGGGACTGGGTAGTTGTGAGTCCATAGTAAGCAGTTTTTAAAAATAAGATACCCGAATTTCTTTAGGGATATACGCAGCCAGAGAAGAATAACTTGATCTCAGTCCCTTTGTCACCATTTGCTGGAAGGCATTCGTGTCACTGGTGGCAAGAATTGTTTTCATAGTATCCCATTGTTTTCAGGCATATTCAAGCTTTTTTAATTTAAGAACATTTTTATATGATTTCCTAACTTTATGGTCTGATCATTATACCATGGGGTTCAATTTTTGTGCCCCCCTTCATAGGCCCACCCCTGTGGAGATGATCATGTACCGCCTTTTGCGAGACGTAAGCTCTGAGGGCCTGACAGTGGTGCTTGACCTATAGGAGCTTTCAGGAGTGAGCAATGACCCAGATGCCTTGGTTTTGGCCTATAATAAAGCCATCTCCTCGGCTCTGGATATCATTGCTCCATCTGACTTCATCCTCTCCCCCTTTGCCCTCAGTCCCCATGGTTTGATGGGACTCTGAGGGAGATGTGGTAACAAGGACAAAGATTAGAGCATTGCTGGTGGAGATCTGCCCTTGATGCCAACCATCTTAGACTGATGGAACATTATCAAGGCTATCATTCCACAATCTCCCTTAAGAAGGCAGAGTTCCTGTCTGGGGAGATTGCAGCTGCTCAGAGTTGACCAGCTCAGCTCGTTCGAACTGTAGACAGACTGTGCAACCCAACCTGCCTGCAGGTTCAAAGAGCCTTTTCACAAGTAGAGTGTGAAGAGCTTGCTTGCTTCTTTGCAGCTAAGGTGGCCGACATTAGGGCGGCACTCCAACCTGCATCCTCTATGGGAGAAGCTGTAGATCAGCACTAGGTCATTGTCCCTAGGCTCTCCTGGAGTTCCTTTGACTGGCCAGAGTTCATTGATGTTATGCAGATTGTCCAGGGTATGTGTCCTACATTCTATGGTTTGGATCTGGGCCCGGTTTCCCAGATAAAGGGTTGTTGTGGCACTATCGGCCCAGTCCTAGCATAGATAGTTTAGTGCTCCTTAGAGATGGGTGAGTTTCCTAGCTCTCTGAAGGAGGCGGTGGTGACGCCCCTCCTGAAGAAGGCTTCTCTGGACCCAGACTGCCACGCCAACTACAGACCAATCTCTAACCTTCCTTTGTGGGGAAGGTACTTGAGAAAGTAGTGGCTATACAATTGGAGAACCACTTGACCATCCATGACATTTATGAACCATTCCAGTCTGGTTTCCGAAAGAGGCATAGTACCGAGTCTATGCTGGTTCGGGTGCTCAATGATCTCTTGATGGCAAGAGATTGAAAGTGCCATTCTATCTTGGTCCTTCTCAATCTCTCTTCAGCGTTCGACATTGTGGACCATGGGGTACTTCTCGAACACCTGAGGCTCATCTGTGGCCTGTCTAGTACAGTCCTCGGGTGGTTTAGATCCTTCCTCATGGGCAGAACCCAAAGGGTGGTGTCAGGGATTAATTCTTCCAGCCCAGTCTCTCTGTCATGTTGGGTTCCTCAGGGTTCAGTGTTGGCCCCCATGTTGTTTGCCGTGTATATGCTGCCCCTCAGAGACATTGTAAGAAGGTATGGGCTGAGGTTTCACTGCTATGCTGATGATACCCGGCTCTATCTGTCTTTTGCACCTGACCAGGATAGAGCTCTCTTGGTATTTAACAACTGCCTCACTGAAATCCAGAACTGGATAAATTTGAGCTGGCTGAAGTTGAATTCGGAGAAGACAGAGGTGATGGTTGTGGACCAGGGTCACTGGATAGAGGGGATGGGAGCTGGTTTGCCCTCAGGACTTTTTCTGGGTGGCTCCTAGCTCCCTACCTCCCTATCTCTGAATGGGTGTGGAACCTGGGGATGATTTTTGATGATGGACTGACACTGCAATCGCAGGTGTCGACAGTCATCAAATCAGCCTTTTACTATCTAAGGAACATCTCCAGGATTAAGCGCCTAGTTCTGTCCGGTGACTTGCTTACATTGGTCCACGCCTTTGTGACCTTGCATCTTGATTATTGCAACTCTCTATATCTAGTGCTACCAGGGTTGATATCCGCTGCTTGCAGCTTGTGCAGAATCACTCGACCCAGTTATTGATCGATCGTCTCACCTGTCATATTTCTCAGTTGCTGCTGACTGTCTGATGGTAGATCCTAAAGTCAGTCTTCTCTTATAAACCTCATGGATGGGAACTCTTGGCTCCTGCCCCCTCTGCCTGATCCTCTGCTCAGTGGACAAGGGTTCAGACATTCCGAATCTTTAAAATCTTTGGGGCCAGTCCTTTATACTTAGCTAACCCTCTGGAATTCTCTACACACTGCCTGGAGTGCATGTCCATGGAGGAATGTAAACAGGCATTAAAGACCCATTTATGGTTGACGGCATATCCCTGATGATGATTTTATTGTATTTTATTAATTCAGTATTTATTGTATTTGTGTTTATTTTATTGTTTTTATGTGAAGTTCTGCTGTTAAGGCACCTTGATTTTAGAAAGGCGTGTTAAAAATAAAGAAATTATTATTTTTATTATTTTTTAAATATACAGTGTTTTCTTTTAAAGGGTTCTTCTTAATAAATCTGATTAATTTCCCTAATTTACACTTTTCCCAACTCAGTGATTGTCAAACCAGGAAGGAGAGGTAAATGGTTAGACCTTAAAATTATGGATTTTAGAACTCAGGGTATATAAACAACTCTCAAGTTCTTTATAAATATTTTGAGTAGAATTTGTGTTTTGTACTAATATACACAAAGAAGCCACCTGTGGGGAATAAATTATATCTAATACCTTAGCCTTATTTAATGAGTTCAGTGCTAATATATATCTTCCTCATGATTCTATGAGAATTGGATGATAAGCTTTCTTTTCAGCCCATTCCTTACCTTCCACTGTATCAATTTTTACTACTAATGCTACATGATCATTTTTGTGTCTCATCATAACAGTAACATTATTAAAATTCAAATAACTTTCAGGGGAAATTAAAAAGTAGTCTATGACACTGCTACCTAGATTAGAAAAATAAGTGATATTACATCTTGGTCACCAGGAGTACTACCATTCAAAATCAGCAGATTATTATTAGTAACAAAATCAATAAATTGTTTTCCAGTACTGTTTGTAACCATATCAGTTGATTTTCTAGTCCTTAAGTCACCCAAGTAAATTGTTTATTGCAACACAGACAAGTTGTCAAAATCAGTAATACAGGAATTAAAATCCCCCCAAAAGCACTATATCTATAGGATATTTAATCAGGAATACTTCCATTACTGAGGCTAATTTAATCCATATATCATATTACATTATAGACTGAAAATTTGGAGGAATATATACATTTACCAGCAAAAATATATAATTGTCCCATTTAAGAACACGTAATAAAATGTCATTAGTTGGGGAAATTTAATCCAGGACCTGCAAACCTTTCCTAATCTTTATAAACATTGAAAGACTGCCTTTTGGTCTACCATAATGTTTCCTTTTCCTTGCAAGAACAAAGTGGGATTCATACCCATTTAGCAGAATCTGTTCAACAGCCCAGGTTTCCTGAAATAACATTATTTTAAATTTCTGGGAGAATTCCTTCCAGTTGGAATCTGCTAGTTTTGAAGCCAGTCCTGCAATATTCCAGGAATAAAGTATATTATTCTGTTAATAATGATGCTTCAGTTTCTGTTTCATTCAAGCTTAAGGCAGGTTGTATAGTTTCTGTTAAAGTACTGTCCTTATGATCACTGTTCGAAATAGGAGAGTTTTCAAGTTCCCAGAAATCCACAATCTAGCTTGAGCAAGTTCTGCTTTATGGTAGTATATAGATCATATTTTATAAAAATATCAATTTGGGTCCCTAAGTCTCCTGAGTGAACTCTGATCAATACTTCTAAATCAGAGGGGTCATTTCTGTATCTAAGCAAAAGGCTAGTAAATTACTAATGTATGAAGCCAAGACTAGTTTATTTTCACCCTCAAAATAACCTATACCAAAGATAGACAGACATTTCATGTTATTTTTCTGTTCAAAATCCCAATTTAAAAAAACTTAATATTACACCTATACTTTCAAAAGTAAGCATGGTAGGCATTATCTTTTCCCCATATGTACATTTCCAAATTGTAGACCAATTTACTGGGGATAATAGCAATGATCCCAACTTGTCAAAATATTGCTGTTTTGCCCACATTCTTTTTGCAATATCCATATTTGATAATAAAATGTACACGAGATTATTAACAACAGATCTATCTCTAAAGACAAACCTGATATCAGCAGCAGCCTAAGGGAGTTCAAGTTCGACTTTAAATAAGTATTTAATGCGATCAGTCAGAGATTCATCCGTCTCATGTAATTTAACAAAAATAATTTCAAATTTAAAAAACTATATCCTTCCCTATATTTATTTCTTGACTAGTTGGGACTTTAACTTGCTTATTAGAGCACGTTGAAAATGTTCTTTCCTGTTTAGCTGCCACGTTAATGAAATCCCTGGGTATAGATTCTTCTTGGATAGTAGGGATAGAAACAACAGAGGCAGTATCAAAGTCACTTATATTTGTATCAGGGATGTGATTTCCTTCTGCACAAGCCACAATGTTAGTGAAACTTTTATATTATTTCCCAGAGAAGATGGGCCTGGATGGTTTCTTGTTAAAGGATCACTAACTAGTATCTTTTGCTGCCCCAAGGTGGATAAATTCTCCTCATTTTCTTTTCCCCCTATTGTGGAAATTGTACCTTGCCTTTTTTAGAATGCTTCTTATTAACTTTCCTAAGTTTCCTTCCCTTCCTTTTCACCTCTCTTTTAGGAGAGGCTGGGATGTGAACAGAAGGGAATGAAAGATGTTGGGTTCTTCCTTTCAAAGTTGCTGTTTCTATTTCATCTATCCTTTGTAAGAGTTGAGAAAAAGTCTGTCCAGAAATGAACTGGTCAGATCCTTAATGTGATGCTTAAGTTCATTGTATGAATCTAGCAGTAGCATGTTCACCATTATTTGGTGTGCTAATGCTTTAATTGTGTATTGTGAAATAGTGTCTGGACATTGTGCTAAAAATTTAGGAGTGATACTTATTTTTTCTACTTCTTTATCCACTCTCTCAAAACCCTCATCAGGAGAGCCTGCCAAGATAGAGTGATCCTCAATGAATGGGGGTGTATCATTATTTAGATCACTAAGATTACCAATATTAATATCCAGTGGACTAAAAAGATTCAGATCTCTACCCCCTCTAATGTCATCTCTTTTTCTTCAGGTAGCTCGTTAATATTTTCTATTTCTTTGAGTCATTTGAAACAACTAGTTTATTTTTAATATCAGGCCTGGATATTCTGTCTCTAGATAGAGGAAACAAATCTGTAATTTTGCCTTATAAGTAATGGGTGAGTGTACAAGTAGTACTTGGAGGTGACTTAGAAGCAGTAGATAAAGGAGATTTACTATATGGTAATTGACTCTTACTAAAGAAAGTAGCAGAGATTAACAAATTAGAGGTGTCTGGACAATTGAGATCCTATAGCACCTCTTCTGTTGGAAAAAAAGCTCTCTCGAGCTCAGTGTTTCTTTGCTGGTGTTGTTCTAAAGAGATAGATACATGATGGGGCGGAGGAAAGTTTGAGAGGGAAGGGGTGGGAGACTGTCTATAATCAAGTATCACTTCCTCCCTAACACAAGCTGTATGATGATGGGGTCCCGTTGAGCCTTGGGAGTGAAAGATGATAGTGTTAGCTCTTGTGTAAAAATACAGCAATTTTTACTTTTTTTATCTTTTAGCTGTGAAATTCCATTAGATTTTTTAAATAACTCCTTTCCGCTTCAAGTATACATTTTAAAACAAAATCAGATTATGTAGATGCACCAGATATAACTAGGTATCACTATCAAAACAAATGTAATCTGTGAATATGTAGGCCTAGAGCACAGATTTCCCAAATCAATAAAAGTCACTAGGAAAGTCCACTAGGAAATCAGTATCACGCAGTAATATAATCAAATCCAAATCCAAAATACTCACTTTGGCAGAGTGTTCACTCTTAACTAAAAGGTGCTCACTCTTGGTCAAACATGCTGGAAAGTGCTCACTCTTGGCCAAATAGCTAAGATAAATTAGGCCAAACCTTTCCTAAAATATTCCTGAGGAATTTTGTATAATCAAAGGTCTAATAATTTGCACAGGCTCAAAGAAAAGAAATCACCATAAAAGTCATCATAAAAGTCTCAGCATCGGTACCAATATTCAGATGTTCAGATATTAACTTGCTGACTGAAGCGATGATTTTAAATCACAACATTAAGAGTCAATCCTGAGTAGTTATTCAGTATTCTGGGCCACCAGTTCATCAGATAATGTAGAAAATAAAAGAATAAAAACAGCAGCAAAAAAAAAAGGGATTCCAGCGAAGAACAGCAGGCTCAGATGCTCTTATGTGTCCACAGCAGATTGATAATTACTAGTTCCTAGTTGCTAGTTACTACAAGCACTGTGAGCTCTTTTGAATTCTTTTGTAACTCCTCCTAGCCTTTTTTGAATGCCAGGTTGAGCGCAAGATGGGCGTCAGCTCGTAAACCACATAGACCACGGCTATAGTTCTTAAATCTGAAAGACCAGCTGAAGAGGAAGAGTTGTTCTAGAACTGCAGTAAAATCACAACCCAAGAGTCCAAACTCCAAACATGTAGTCACTAACAATAAAGCTAAAAAAAAGGAAAGGGTCAGGATAATATTCTCATAGACTTTATAATTCCCCTCTGGTTACCTTCTGGTAGTTAAATTCTTAGATTTTACTTTAACTACTCTAAACCGGAACCACAGACTCACATAGCTCCAAAACTTAAGAGAGACCCAGCTTTATGATTCTCTAAAATGGAAAAAAATAAAAACTTACTCGTGGGAGAGTGCTGAGTGTGCTGAGAGTGCAGAAAAAACTCCTCCAAATATCTTTTCAGTGCACGACCAGGATACCAGAGTATCTTACATCAAAGTGCTTCTGTAGTGCTTTTTAGTACTTTTTTAATGCCTGTAAACTAGTGCGACTATAAAGAAGGAACGAAAAGGATGAGGTTGAAATTACAAAAGGAAAACCAGTATCACTCTTTCAGCAAGTATTGACACATCTGTAGAAGGGACACCACGCATGCATCTTTATACCCTAGTGGAGAGTGTATGCTTCCTAGTGGTCAATGAAGCACACGTGGTCCGAGAAACCCTGGGAAATTTTAAAATGATGAAAACCTTTTTTAGTTCCACAGCTAAAAAAACAACTAAAAACCAAAGGAAATGGTGTAAGTAAAAAAAAAAGAAAATGAGGCTAGAAAATTAGCCCTTCATAGCACAATCGCGCAAACAAACAAACGCATGAAGAGAGAACAAGAGAAAAAGTAAATAAACATGTTATGTATACTGAGAAATTTAAGGCTATGCCTTTTATACATCCCTGTGATAAAATATAGACAAGCATCCAAAAGTCCAACCGAAACTGTTCCAAAATAAGCCTCACAGGGTTTTTTCCTTAGGGCTGAGACTTCTTGATCGCCAGTCCGAACGGCATCTGCTCGGCTGTTTACCGCTCTGCTGCCATTAACAGGGGAACAAGGAGATCATGGATCACAAAACTCTGAAATGACAGCACAAGGAGAAACAAGAAGTAGCATGGACCTGGCCGGGGCTCACAATAAGATGGTCTGGTAAGACTGCATATAGTTTAACATAGATGACACACCTTTTAAAAAAATAAAACCAGTTTAGCAGTCCTGCAGTCTGCACCTTCTCAGGTGCAGATGCGCATAGTGAGCTCCAACTCTCCCTGTAGCTTCAGCTGTTTACTCTCCACTGACTAGTAGAGAACAAGCTGTAACTTTGTAATCATTGTGACACTTCTCCACGTGCTTGTTTTCAAGATAAAGTACAGTTACATAAGGAGCTCTTGCAGTAGGCAACACCGTTAGGACTAAGCCACCAGGTGCCAGGACCAGACAGAAAAATTTCTAGCTAGCAGTATACAATGGGGGACTGCCCCCTGACGTCGGCATGTCGACGTTCATTCTAGCTTAAAAGGAGCAGTCCCCCACACCCACCTCAGTTCCCCCACCAGAGATCCTAAATCAAGGTCCAACAAGATAAAAGAGGACTCCAGAGGCCAAAATGGAGCAAAAGCAGGGGGATGGAGGGAGGGAGGGAAAATAGGTGCCTACTGCAAGAGCTCCTCTTGAATATCTACTGCTATAGTAAGTTCTTATGTAACTGTACTATCTTTCTTTGAGGGGGCTCTTGCAGTAGGCAACACCATTAGGACTGAGTCCCAAGCAGTTCCAGAAGGCAAGATATCCAGGAGGAGGGCTGAGGATTGTACCCCCTCAGCCAAAGGGTGACCTTCAAGGGAAGGCAGGCATCAGGGATAAGATGCCCTAGCCAATACAGACTGTGGTCGCCCCACGGAGGTCATTAAAAGGATTAACTCCAACAAGGGAGGAAAAAGGAGGAGTCTATGGGGCATGCTGATGCCCCTTTGCCACCAACCTGTAAGAGTATAGTCCCAATAGGTGAGACCAACATCAGACCTCTTTCAGAACTGGAAGGGGAATGAAGACAGGTAACATGGTTCTTCTCCAACCCTCGTAGATATTTGGAGGAAGACATATTCACAGAAAAAGTAATAAACAAGCCTTAAAGGAAAGGAATGGGAACGGACAGCTGAATGACTACCCCCTACAAACTGGTGCCCAGACAAGAAAAGGGGTGCCAGGTGAAAAAAGAAGATCCCCTGCATTCCCCTGAGAGGAAGGGAGGATGCTGAAGACCAGAGGAAGGGGAGCAACCAGGTGACCACTCCTGAAAGCCCAGCCCTGCTACTCCCAGTAAGGGAGGCACTCAGTTAACAAGGGCTACGAAGTTTGTCCTTCACTCAAAAAGGAAGGAAGAGAGGAAGAAGGAAACACAGGGAACAGCCAGGACCTAGGAAGGTGTGACCAGAATCACCCAGAGAACAAAAAGGGGAATTACAGCCCTCCTCACCACCCTTCTCCATGCCTAGTGAAGCAAGGCAAAGTGGCCCTTGTAAGTAGTGAAATAAGGAGGAATTTCTGGCTCCAAAAAAGAAGGGTCCTGGTGAGAGGGAGTTGGAGGGGAAAAAGGCCTGATTGTTCACCCACAATAGGGAAAACATGCACACAAAGGATACAGGAGCCAAAGTCATGAGCTATCAGTTCACTAAGCCCCATCTCTATCCCAGGAAACTTGCCCCCACCAGGGGGCTCCAAATCCTGTGAAAGGGTCTGGGGAGTTCTCAAGGGAGGGGAGGTAAGGAAGATCCCCTGGTCAACCAGCCCGAGAAAGGGGAAGCTCCTGGAAGACTAACGGTGGTACCCCAAAGTCAGGTTTAGGACCATGCCTAAGATGTCCCTGACGTCCGGCATCAGGAGGGGTCTGACTATGTGACTGAGATGGCAGGTAAGAGGAGAGGCTGGTAAGGCAAAAACCTGATGCTGGGCCAGGCTCCACCAAGTACAAAACCCAACAACAGGGAAATGGAGCAGTCCCAGATTCATCAGGGCTCCCCAAAAGTTGTTGAATATGATGAGGCTGGACATGCCATGGAATGGGAGGCCCACACAGGGATAAATTGCACCAGAAGAGGACAAACAATCTGGAGGTCCAAGGGACCTGGAGAAAATCTGACTCCCGGATGGGAAAATACGGGCCAAGGTTCTGAAAGGAGGCATGTAGTGCTAAGGATTCAAAGAAATCTGAAGAGAAAGCCTGGCTACAGGTAAAACATATATGGGGGTCCTGGAGTCAGCAGTTAAGATGAGCCCATGATGTCCAAACTGATGCTGTCTGGAGGGGGGGTTGTGATGGCTCCGAGGGCAGCGCGCCCCCCCCCCCGGAGTCCTTAGAGTCTGCCGCTACGGCCTTTCCTAAGGAAGGTCACCAGGACCCTTGAAGAAACCCTCAAGCTGCATCACTCTAGGGCTGCAATGAACTTCAGGTGTGTCAGGGACCCTGCACCCAATTTTTTAAAAGGGGGGTTCCTGCATCAAAAACCCAGGAGGTGCTACAGCTGCAGGCTAGCACCAAACATCTGGTGCATCTGCATGAACTGCTGCAGGGATCCCCCCCGGTGCAACACTAGAGGGGCTGTGAGGGTTGGGAGGAATCTGCATGCCAGGAGGGGTCCAGGGACATCAGGAGACAGCAGGCATGACAGGGAGTGATGTGGCACCCAGCAAGGGGTGCCATTTGTAGAACCCTACAGCTGATTGGATGGGGCCACTTCATGGGGAGTTTCCAGGGCTGAACAGTGACATGGCCCCAGGTGGGTACAGTCCTGGCAGCTCCACCATAGGTGCACAAAGTCAGAACTCTGTAGGCGGGAAGCAGCCTGCCACAATGTGGTAGGGTGGGTACTAGGGGACTGTGGTAGTGCCCGGAGAACTGTCCCCCCACACCACTGGCAGGCCTCTACCTGCAGCTCCAGCTTCTCGGCTACAGGATTTTGACTTTGCACACCTATGGGGCAGCTGCTAAGGCTGTGCCCACCTGGGGCCATCTCACTGTCTGTCTCTGGTAAACCCTCACGAAGTGGTCCCATCTGATAAGCTGTAGGGCTCCACAGATGTCACCCCTGCTGGGTGCCACATCACTTCCTGTCATGCCCAATGTCTCCCTGACACTCCCTAGGGAACCCCATGTCCCTTCTGCCCCTTGCTCACACTTTCAGATCCCCCTCATTCGCCACAGTGTGTGGCAGTGGCGCAAATCCCTTAGACCACCTCCTGGCTGGTCTAAATTGAACCCCTTGCTGCATTCATGGTGGGGGTTCTAAAATAGCAAAAAAGTGGATTTTGCAATCCTACAGTGGCACAAGCCCCCCTTGTGACCTGGCACACAGACGTTTCTGTCACAAGGGCATCTTGGTTGCAAGGTATCCCAATTTCAATGCAACCTTCATTCAAAAATCAGGATTGCCGCAAAGTCTGAAGCAAAGTGCCACTAGTGTCATATACCTTTGGTGCAGGCCCTTTGCGTCAAACATAACCTATTGAAAATTGGGCCCTTGATCTCTGGGCAGCTGTTTTGCACTAGTATCTGGATCAATCAGCTTAAATCTCATCTAGTTCACTGATTACAGTTCTACTGAAATGGACAACTTAATACTTTTAAACTAAATGCCATTATTAAAACATCTGAAAGATACATTGTACATATAATTGATTTCAAGCAAAGAACTCCATACATTTGTGCCAAAACACTACTCTCTTGCCAAAGAGGGTAGAAAGTAGGACAAGTGTAAACTTATTACACATAAGTACAGCTTAATGCAGAAGCTATTGTTATTGTACACAACCTTCAGGAGAAGAAAAGTTAGATACACAAAATGGTCTCACAAAATTGCTAATGATATACAGATTTGGAAGACACATTGGCAATATAACTGAACAATATACAACACTATATACAGCAATAAAGATGAGTATGACTATATAGGCCATTGACAGAGTACAGGCCTATGGCACATTCATAAGGTAGAAAAACCGGGCAGACTGGATGGGCCTTGCGGTCCTTATCTGCCATCAACTTCTATCTTTCTATGTTTCTATGTTACTAAATTTATTATGCAACTCATGTTAGGTCACACAAAAGTCAAAGAGCTTTACTCATTGGGATTTTTCAAACTGGTTACAACTTAAGGTTCAAAGCAGCATGACTAAAAGGAAAATTCATCTTGCACACATGGTTTATTTTTGCTTGACTCTGACAAGCATTTTAACTTTGAAGCTGAGTTTTGAAATTGGCCTGGCAGTATAACCTAGAGGTTAGAGTAACGAGTTGTGAATGATCTTGGTACATCCAGCAGACCTGGGTTTGATTCCCACAACTTTCACTTGCATACTGTGTGACTGAGCAAGTTGTTTCTCCTTCACAGTGCTCAAGGGTAACCCCTGAAAACAGGCACTTGTTCCTAGAGGGCCTTACCCGGTTACCAAAGAATAACAAAAAAAAAAAAGTGACTGCAGGCACTCATGCAATACAGAACCTAAAAGATGTACAAGTGCACTGACTATGGAAATACCAACAAAGTCAATATATAATAAAACTAGAAAGGAATCAGTCAGCTCCTTGGGGCAAAACAGCAGATCCAAAATGCAGCACTCCCAGACATCCAAATACAGGTCAGACACAAAATTCAAATGCAAAAAGCTAAGTGCTACATTTAGTGGGCAGAGATTTGGGGGTGCTGCCCCCCAAATTTGTCCTGACATGTTTTAGTTTTGTCAGTAACTGCCTGGCCCGACTGGCCAGCAAAACCTTTTTTGCCATCCAGTCTTCCATTTTTAACTTAATTGCTATGTGCCTTTAAGAAGCTGAAGTGCCTAGTGTGTGAGCGCACATGCGGAAGCATCCAAACATGCACACATCACCAGCCGGAACAATGGGCATGCGACCACGCTATTATGTAAGTGGGAGCCCAGTACGTTGTGTCAATGTAAACCACATGATCACTTACATCACAGACAGTGCTAGCTACTATGTTTCTCTGATCAGCGGGGAAGCGAAAGGAGAAGATCCAATGCCAAGGCACACATTTGATGGCAGAACAGGATAGCCAATGATGATCACAGTGCACATCATCATAACTGTAAGTACTGCCCTAGTCCCATAACCGTTCTGTCCATTTTGTCCTCATCAGCAGTGTTGCGGCAATGTTTAACAGGAGAGGTTCAGTGTGTGGAGCGAGGAGGCTAAGATCTTCTACAATCTGAGATATTACATTCATTTTTTTCCAACTGTAGTCTGTGTGTTTTTTGTTTTCAGAATTGCCATAGAAAAGTACTAAGCAGAAACCTTGAATAAAACATTTTTTTATATTTTACAAATCCATCCAGCTTGGCATGCAGACGTGGTGTGTGGGGGGAAGGGAAGGGGCTAGAACTCAGCTTGCTCTTGCTACTTTTGTAAGAGGCAAAAATAAAAATTCCTTCTACTTTTTTTTATGTTTTATTAATCCACGTTTCCGACCTAATTGCAGCCTGAGTCTCTGAGAGGAAAATCAGTCTGTGCTTGGTGCATGTGGTGCATATGATTCACATGGGAAAACTCAGGGGTCTTAATTGGCTGACCTCTCATAGCTCAGTTGGTTAAGAGCTAAAGCATGGATTGCTGAGATCCTGGGTTCAAATCCCAGTGAGAGTCACAATTTTCCTTTCATTTCTACAATTGGATTTCTAAATGTGCCTCGCAGTGGCATATACTGCACTTGGAAGAGACTGAGGAGGAGTTATCTGAGTCTGTAAAAAGACTTTCTGGTATCTCATTGCAACACCAATAAGGAATGTATGTGGGATTCATATGAGAAAATTCAGGGGCCTTAATTGGCTGAACTCTCATAGCTCAGTTCGTTAAGAGCTAAAGCACGGATTGCTCAGGTCCTAGGTTCAAATCCCAGTGAGAGTCACACTTTTCCTTTCATTTCTACAATTGGATTTTTAATGTAATTGAGAAACTCTATTCATTTTTTGCTGAGCCAACCAATCCTCCAAGTATTTTAAGATATGCAGAAAGCTTTGGGTCTAAAGCAGTGAGAGATAGTGCAGTTGAGCAATTCATGTTCGGCATGCAAGTGTAAAAGTGTGTTTGCGGTAAAAATGCAATACACTGCCATCATGCAATGCCTTAAGCAATTCAGTGAACTAGCAGAAATGTGGTCTGTGGGAGCAAGTGGTCTCTATCAGCATATGAGAGGAGTGCAGTTTATTGCATGCTTATTATCTTCCAAGATATTCTGAAAGTAGTTAATATCTCTCCCAAAGGACTTCAAGTCATCAATATCATACTCACAAAAGCTTCTTGCACAACAGAAAACATCAACATATACTTTACAAAATGCAGAACTATATAAGGCTGGAATGAAATGTGGAAAAAAATTACAGAATTCTGCCATGAGCATAATATTGTAGTGCCAGATAAAGACACACATCAAGCTCCAAGAAGAAGAAGGGTTGTAAATCTTGCAGTGGCATGCAGACCCTCTATACATAAATCCTCATCTTGCAGCTGCAGAAATGGAAATTTTTGCCAGTAGTGAATCTCCTATTACTTTTCAGAGGCTTCAGGAAGAAGTATCTTAAATCTTTGTTGCCAAACTGTTGCAAACTCATTCAGTTAGCTTTTACTTTGCTGTCAGGACAGCCTCATCTGAACAAAGCTTTTCTGCAATGAGATGGATTAGAAACTGGTTGCATTCAGCCATGGGAGAGGAAAGATTTTCTTCACTGGCTGTCCTTTACATAGAAGCTGATCTGACTGCAAAGCTGATTCCAGAGAACATCACAGATGTTTATGCTAGCCGAAAGTAGAGAAGAATGCAATCACATTAAAGTATTCTATATTAAGACAATGTAAATGTATGTGCTAAACCAGGGATAGATTAATAGTTACATGCAACCTATTCAGTCTCGCCCTCCTGCCCCCCCACCCCCAAAATGTCAAAGTAAAACACGCCTATGCTACATTTATTGTTCCAAAGTTGGTGCTTCAAAACTGCCTTTGTCGCTCTGGCACCTACTTTGGAACAATAAATTTAGCACTTCGCTTTCTGCATTTGAATTTTGTGTCTGACCTTTATTTGGATGTCCGGGAGTGCTGCATTTTGGATCTGATTTGCATTTTGGGGCTGACCGCCCTTCTGCAGCACCCACCCCATTTAATAGTTTGCAGTAGTCACTTCAGGAACACTTTGGTGCAGCAGTTAGCAACCAAGGTATGCACCCCAAGCCTGGACCATCTGAGGGCCAAGGGAGAGGATGCTGTCCTTCTCTGGGCAGGGCTGAAGCTGGGCTCCATTGCAGCACTGCCACCTCGGCGACCACAGATGGAAGTACAAAAAAAGCAGGAGGGATGGGCAGATGTCTGATGGTTCTGCATGGCGACACACAGGCTGTGTGCAGGCACACATACTGGAGCCCCAGCATATAGGCATCTGCAGGGAGGGGCAAAAGAAATGTAATTCTCTGGCCTGCAGCAGGATGCCAGGTACACTGAGGCCCTGCACAGCCCACTGCATTCCTCACTACTCTTAGGTATTCTGGTGAGGGGGGCTTGCCTCACTCTGGTCCAATCTCGGTGGTAAGCCAGAGGGGTTGGAAAGTGAGGGTCACAAATGAGTGTAATGGGTCTGGCTAGATGCCTTGGGAAGATGGGGAGCAGGACTAGGATGGAAAATGTGCTAACAAAAAAATAAGAAAGTAAAAAAATGAAAGAATCTGAGCCGCCACAAACTAATTATAAAAAAATAAACATTTCTGACTTTAAAATGTAGAATGTTTGGAGACTGCCTTGCTATTGTTAGCCAGCAACAAATATATGGATCTGTAGAACAGATTACATGCTGTCTGATGTTCCTTCTCCAATATCCCCTCTCCCTGAATTGCAACTGGAAATGAGTCACAGCTTAGGGAATTCTAGTTACCAAATTAAAAAAAAAAACTTTTATTGGGCTAATGGCTAGTTTAAGTACACATGCTTTCCAGACTGAAAGTGTCTTCAGGTAATAGATTCTTCTGACATAAAAACACAGCCTTCCATATTCTGCCTTCCCCTTTTAGGGATAGGAAAATACCCAAGAACTTTAGGATGCAGGACTTCAGATCAAAGGGGGGGGGTTCCTCTTTCCAATGAGAATAAGCACCAGGACCAGAGGGCATGTGATGAAGCTGGGGGTGTGTGCAATTTAACAGGGATATGAGTTAAGTAGTACTTCACTGAAAGAGTGGTGGATGCCTGGAACAGACTGCCAGTGGAAGTGGTGAAGGAGAAAACAGTAGGGGGCTTCAAACATACATGGAGTAGACACAGGGGAATATTAGTAAATAAACAGGGAAGAGGGAGGGAGGGTCACCAGAGACCAGTTAGGGTCTGTGTAGACAGACTAGGCAGGAATCATATTGTCAGACTGGGTCTTCCAACACATTCTGTTTCTATGATTCTAAATTGAATGAGGCTCCTTGGACAAAAAATGCAAACAAAAATTTCTAACTTTAAAAAGGGCTTTCAATGAAGGTACTGTATGTAGTAGACAAAGGTTACCCGTAACATACTGGGGTACAAGCTGCAAGAAAAGGAAAGGGATCTGGTTTCATATACCTTGAGAAGTACAAGCTACAAGAAAAGGAAAGGAATTTGGTTAGTATAGCATCTTTCAAACACCTATCCCAAAGTACATTATGAACAGTAAGCAACCGACATTAGGCAGGACATTCAGGCCTTCTTAGATGAGATCTGTCAATGTCAAGCAGTTGCCAGCACAGTGTTTTCTAGGAGCATTTTACGGGGCATGAGTGTAGGCCATAATGTGCATTTTTACCATTGGTCCTTCATCATAGTATTTGTGTTCCATTCTTTCCGTTCGACCCTCCTGCAACTCTTTACTGGATAGTTACCATTTCTGGGTCATGAAAACTGTCTTTCATTGTAAGCCCTCTTCTATGTACAGTGCCTCTATTTCCACAGCTATGTATCCTGCTTCCACTGTATTTGCTTGTACTGCAGCTTACAATACGTGGCACTTTGTGCACCACACCTGTTTTCTTCAGCCTGAATCGGTTACATCCTGCCTCATCTTTGGCATGTGTAATTCCCTTCTCCCTTGAACACATAGCTTAGCTAGCATTTGCTTAGTTTATCCATGTAAATAGTATATGGGTTTATCAACAAAGGGATCTGTGCCCATGGAGGGATGCCTACATGCACCTACTGCAGGGTTCACAAAAGTCCTGCTCTGCACATGTGGACACCTCTGTGCAACCCCAGCCCTGGCTGCATGCCCTCTCTGCACCTGATATTAGGCCTTGCACAATGCCACATACCCAGTCAAGTCGGGGCAGATAAGGGGGCAGGGAGTGCCTGCACCTGAGTTCAGTACACTAATCAGTGCTGCAGAAAGTCTGCAGAGGGGTAGAGGCTATGCAGTATGAGGGACTATCATAACACCTATGCACCCGATCTTAGCCTGGAAGCAGGACACTCACTGGAACCTGGTCAGCCCCCACATCAGCAGTTTCCAGCCCTCTGTGGAGGGCTGTGTGTTCCATAGGTGCTGACTGGACAAACCAGCATAAACTGTTGCTGTCTTGATGGGGATATGACAGCCCACAGAAGACTGACACCGACTACCATAGCCTATGCTCCAACACTGTGGGGAGTGTAGGATATACTACAGTGCTGACCCTAGCATCTGATTGAATGCCCCGTGTCATGTATTGTACCACCCTATCCCACCACCTTCAACTGTACTGGGCTCTGCACACGCGGGGTATGGGGGAATGGGGCTGTGGATCCCTTCTTTCACTGCGCAGCATTGGGGTACACAGTGATGTAGCTAGGATATGCTCATTTTGACCATAACCCAATCGACTTTGTGGATCGAGCCCCAATGTTGTTTCTTTAGATGACTTAGCCTTAGTAATGTAGACAATATCCTAGTTTGCAGGTCCATGCCTGACTGTAATTTCCTGTTTAGCCTTGTTACCTTCATCGATCTGTACCCATATGCTACATATATTGTTTATCTAGATCAGATCTGTGACCATTTTGCATAGCCTGCATCTACTATTTTTGTCACCTATTCCACAGTCCTCAGGTGGTGATGGCATGGGTGGTGGAGGATAGAATTGTTTTGAGTTGGTAGCATGGGAGGGAGTTAACTTGTAATTTTGTGGAATGGTTTGGGGAGAAATGATTAGGACTGAGTACTGCAGGCAGGTGGGGGAAGGGTTCTTCTTGATTTTGTTTTGACTCCATAAAGCATCTTTCTTGCCAGTGATGGCTGCTGTGCTTAGGGAAGGAGGGTGGTGTCAGTGGGTGCTACAGTGAGGGGGGGAAGTTGGGTGCATTGAAACTGGGTAGGGCTGGGCGAGTGAAAGCAAACAGTACTGAGTGGTTTAAGAGGTTAGGAGGAAGGGTATGTTATTATTTAAAAGAAAGGAAACTAATTAATTTCATGTTATGAATATAACTTCATGTTGTGAATTGCTGGTGAAGTACCTACTTCCTAGAGTTACAGTACATATAGAGCAAGGTTTGGCATTTTGCAGAAATGTGCCAGCAAAGTGAATCTTCACAACACTGATACACATAATATATCCACTGTACTACTAGCAAGCAATCATGAAAACATTCTTAGTTTTGGATTACTGCATACAAAAGGCAAAATCATTCACACACAACACTAATTCAAAAAAATACATGTTCTACTAAAAAGTAACTGCATCTAAACATCGCTTTCTGGGTGTTCATGATCTAAATTATCAAATGAAACTGATCCACTATTACAGCCTGAACTAGAGTTATTGTAAAAACAAAAGAAAGGGGGAGAGAGAGAGAAATTAAAGGAAAAAGGAAAATACAAGTATTTTACCATCAGATCAGGTAAACCCTGACAAAAAGAAAAAGACTGCCCACTTGACTAGACAAGCTCCTGTGCATTGCAATGTTGGGTAGTCCCCATTATAGCGCAGGTTCTGCTGATACAGAAGCTGTTCGCTCTGTACCCAAAGTAAGACATGTTTGACAGGATGCTCTGGATATGATGGTGGTGGGTATATCTAAAATCCACTCTTTTGAAACAGTTATCAAATCATATCAGGGAATAATGCATGCTGTCCATAAATCTGAAACAAATTTGGACTTAATTGTACCCAGGTGTGATAGCACTGAATGCCCTACCTCTACTGTGGAATAATCAGTCAAGCAACTTCAAACAAAGAATGCTAAGCTGAAACAGAAAATTGACTGCTTGACTGTGATGGTCTCATTGATGCTGGCAGATAATATACGATAGCTCAAAGCAGAAAGATTGAACATTTGTAAAATTACCTAGTAACCTAGTAAAAAAAAAAATTACATTTTGTAGGAGTTCCTTTGGATGAAACTACCATGAACTCTACATGGGATAAAGTTAAGGACACTTGTAAACACTTTTTGACTTGCCATAAGAGACATAAAGTTGCAATCCTCCACACTAAATCTATATAAACCTCTTCCTACAGTTCTGGGTTTATGTGATAACAGGGAAAGCCTAAAGGCGATCGCTGTTATCGCGAAGTCAGAGTGCTGAATATTGATTTTGGCACTCTGACACCCCACCGCACAGCAAAACGGCACCGGGGACTGACTTTTTTAATGTTTTATGGGGGTTGGCCGCACTTCTCTACTTAAGGATTCTCAACTCCGGGGTACGCTGGGGACACATAAAAAAAGGTTTGGGCCGGGCACAACAAAAATGCACCAGCGCCCAGACCTGAACCCACTACCCTGCCCACCAATGACACCAACCCACCCACCATGCCACTGGGTTGGCTCGGCAACCCACCATGGCACCGCCCCTCACATCCCCTCCCACCGCTCACTGTGCGTGCTTGCCCCCCCCGCACGTGTACATATAGCGACATCCCATTGCTATATTTGCCGAACTCCCCATCCAGCCACCCTACCCTACCATAGCCCTGATGACATGTGCCAGGGATTGGGTCACTGTTATTGTAGTCATCCAATCACCAACGCCCATGTCACGGGCTATCTGCAGTTCTGGTTACTTTTGCTTTAGAATCAGATTATATCATAAAACAGCAAGTATGAAAGAGGCAATTATTTTTAAAGATGACAAAGTTTATACATGATTTTGTACTGGAAAACTAATTCTGCTTGGTGCTCTTAATAATTATTCTTTCAAATGTATTATTTTTAAGACAGACATCTATTTTAATTAGTATATACAGTAAATGGAGAAGCTCTATCATTCTCTGAAGCTTTCCCTGATATTTACTTATCTGTGCAATACAGTGTTTGGCACCCTATCTTGTGCTCCTAGACTGAATTGAAGTTTCATAATCTAATTAAGATTAGATAATAAAACTACAAGAGAAAATCCCCACTCATACCGATTAGACTTATCATATGCCGGTTGGTTTCCCTGATTATCTAACGTTGTATATTGCCTTTTGGTCTTTCTTTTTGTTTTATATTTCTTACAACTGAATTTTTTCCTGAAATTCACTCATCGTTTATTCTATGATGTATCAGCATGGACACTTTTCAAGTGTTTTACTTTTCAATGTATTATATTGAAAATCAATAATAAACAGTAAAATAAAATAAAAAGTACTGTGATAGCAAACAGATAATGGGCCCTATGCACAAAAGAGCAGATTGCCTACATGCCACATATCCAAAGCACATAGGCAACCCAATGGTTGAATGCTGCACAACAGGATCCAGAGGACCCCTGGCGGCATTTACAATAGGTATGCAAGCCCCTTGCACACTGGATCACCCTGGCAAGCCATGCAGCTATGCGAGGGGTGGATCAGGGGAGTGTTGGGGGAGTGCCTGCACTCTGTTCCATGTACAAAGGCATGGAGTGCTGGGTACAGAGGTGCGCAGGTTATGGTAGCAGGGACCCTTCCATAACTATTGCACACACCCCTCCAATGATATGCTCTGGCTCTGGCGGGACATACAGTACCCCACCATGATGGCCAAACCCCTATCCGGCATGGCAGGGCATTAACCAACATATCTATAGACACAGAAATATACACTGCATAATACAGTAGCAATGCAAACTGTATGCTTCTGCAGTACTATAGTAATCAAAGAGCACCCCCTAGTTACAGTACAACATAAATGGAACACCTCTCAGAAATAATATAGCAGGTGGAGAGTCACACATTGTTTACTTGAGCATGAAACAGTGTACATTAATAGTATCAAGCACTCCCATATCACTGTCTGGGAATTACACCATCCTAATGACAGTGTCATAGTCCAACAACCGGAAAACGCATAACAGCTACAGTATGGGATGTCAGATACGCATAGCAAACAGGAAAAATGGAAGCCACATATTACAGAAACATATATGTACTCATATCAGAACAGTCAAAACTGTCTAGTACAAATAAGATGGCTAGCTGGGAAACCTGGGAATCAGCATAAATAGTCTATGATGGCATAATATGAAGGGAAGCACATTTCGTCAGCATAAAGCTTAAACTACAATATGTTGCCTTAGATCCCAGAATGAGCAGTGTTGGCAGTCAGAGGGACAGGCAGTGATTATTATTAATAAAATGGAGCTACTGGCATAAACATAGATGCAAAGCAAGCAGGGGCCATGCCGCTCATACTACCTTTAACACAGTATACATATAGTGTCAAAGGCATGTGACAGATGTTGCCATGTGTACAGTACATATGCTCAGCAGGAGGTGGACTGTACTGCCAACATAATAGTATGGCTCATCATGCTGGGAGTGACCATTCGGGCAGTCACCTGTACTGTACCATTCCTGGGACTTGCACCTCTCCATAATCACCAGCTCGTGCAGAGCAGAGGATCCACTATGGGTCCCAGGATGTGCATCTGACTGAATGCCTACCTGTGCCCTGTGATCCACCCCTGTGAAACTGCATATCGGGGCCGGGGGAACAGGACCACAGACAGTTGCCCAGCATTAGTGAATGCTGGCCACCGGGCGTCTGTCTGCAGGCATGTAGTTATGTCGGCTGGGTATACATGTATCGTGCATACACAGCCTGCCTTAGTGCATACAGCCCAATATTTGTGCAAGGGTTTTTGAAATGTTTGTCATTAGATTAATTGAAAATTCCATTATGTGGACAAAACACCAGCCTGGTTTCAAGTATGGTAAATGCAATGCATCATGAGACAAATTTCAATCTAGACAGAGGCAAACATACACACTGCATGTAACAATGTATTTATTTTGCATATTTTTTGCTTCGTGCCTTTTTTGTTCTTAGACAAAAATCATGCTTTCTGTGCACAACTGGGTCAGTATTCCTCATAAAAACCTGGAGTCAAAAAAACTGACCTTAAGTTAATTAATGGTACACATGATTTGTTTCCACATATCTAAGGAGTCACACTGTAGTCATCCAAACTTCACAGATTAAATAAAACATTACAAAAACTGTATGTAATTTTTATGTTGGAAAGTTCAAAAATGAAAATGAAATTATACAACCCATCTCTGTGTCACATCCAACAGTCCAAATATGATCATATGTTTCTGATACAGCCAGTTAGCATAAAATACCGCAAAGAAAATGAGTAACTGTTTTAGAACAACTTTGATACAATTTGCACTTCATAATAGAAAGCTATGGAAGTGCTTAATTTACTCTTTATTTCAGATTTAATTCTGTGTAGTGTTCAGTTTTGGGAAAGTGGGAACCCTGACTGAAAGTGCCAGAAGTCTTCTGGCCTAGAATACTCTGTAACTCATCCCCATTGAGAGTTAGCTACTTTATGTATTAGTGCAGACATGCAGTATAGCTTAGTATTTCACGGATATGCTACATAAACTGAAGCACTGAAGTGAAACTGAAATGTTCACCCCACAATAACAACAACTGGAAGTGCAGCGGGGCCAACTATATGGGTATCTTCTGCTACATTTTCCTATTTCTTGTATGAACATATAGTGGCTAGAGCCTGAGTTTAGGAATGTAATAACCTGGTACAGTCCTACAAACAAGACCTACAAACAACGAGATAGCACTGCATCTCTGCTGGGCTAATTTATTTAATTTATTCATTTATTTTGAAATGTTGGCCAGGAGATGCACATTGAGTCCAGGCTCATTTAAAGGTCTGGCCTACTGATGGAAAATGAACTGTGAAGAAAAACTAGAGCTTGTGTTCAATTATTGTGCCTGATTGTGTATTTTTAATTGTAAGAGGGAAGGACTGTGTTTTGCAGAAAAGGGCCTCTATTTCAGATGAAAACTCTTTAAATAATAGTCTTCAGGGTCATATTATGAGTAATTATGAGGAAAATATCATTAATTTAGGGATTCCACACAGTTGATGGTGGTGAATTGGAGGAAGGTTTACATACAGTGGGTGAGGGACTTGGATGGGATTTCTTCATGCCTTCAGGGTAGCAGATCTATTACTGTGTAACTCAAAGCACAGAAATACATGGCCGAGTCTAACACTTGCACCTCAGAGATCCTTAACAGGATAGACGTCTTCTCTTTCTTCAATGTCACGTTGAATTGGAGGTCCTTGACATCTTTTCTCTAGTTGGTTTTCATTGAAAAATGCTTGTAGTCACCGAAGGAAATATAAAAATTTCTTGAACACAAAGTAAGTCTGGTTGAGAGGTTTTCTACTGAAGTGAGGACAACCTAGTTTGCAGCTACCACAGCAGTTCGCACACTCCTAATACTACATTTAATTTCCCCAAGGTCTGGCACCAGACAAGTTCACGCTGTGGGTTTAATAAATTTAAGTTGTGTAAATGGAATTATAACAGTTGCCCATTGAGCATGAACAAATATTGATGGTTAATTCTTCAGTTTGTATTTTATCCTGTATGGGGGCAGGAAATGTTCGGTAGCTCCATCACTGAACATACAGAAAAGAATAGTGGCATACAGCGAGCTTTCTGTGAAAAAGGTTGATAAAAGAAGCAATATAATGGAAGAAGAAGGGAACTCAGAGGTTTTAGCCTACACAGATGCAGAGAGAAACACCCTTTCCTACGATAATACCATCTATGATGATTTTTCAGCAGAATAGTAACTGAAATGAATACGTAAGCAAACATGAACTTATTAGAAGCTTTAAGAAAATGACAAATAAGAATGACTATGCATGTAATTTCATTGAGCAAATATAATGTATATGGAACTGGAACATTTAAGTACTGTATAGACATTATAAATCGTAGCAAATTATTTACCCTCACAAAATATTTGGTTTTCACCAAAAAATGGTTGTAGTCACTGAAGGAAACATAAAAACTTCTTGAACACAAAGTAACTCTGGTTGAGAGATTTTCTACTGAGGTGCGGACAACCTAGTTTGCAGCTGCCACAGCAGTTTGCGGACTCCTAGTACTACATTTAATTTCCTCAAGGTCTGGCATCAGACAAGTTCACGCTGTGGGTTTAATAAATTTAAGTTGTGTAAATGGAATTATAACAGTTGCCTGTTGAGCATGAACAAATATTGATGGTTAATTCTTCATGTCTTAAAAACTACTTTGATACAATTTTGATAGTATGCTATTGTATGTATTAGTGCAGACATGCAGTATAGCTTAGTATTTCACAGATATGCTACATAAACTGAAGCACTGAAGTGAAACTGAAATGTTCAGCCCACGATAACAACAACTGGAAGTGCAGCGGTGCCAACTATATGGGTATCTTCTGCTACATTTTTCTATTTCTTGTATGAACATCTAGTGGCTAGATCATGAGTTTAGGAACTTAACCACCTAGTACAGTCTGGTAGCTTTACAATGCATAAAGACCTGCAAACAATGAGATTGCACTGCATCTCTGCTGGGCTAATTTATTTATTTATTTTGAAATGTTGGTCAGCAGATGCACACTGATGGAAAATTAATTGTGAAGAAAAACTAGAGTTTGTGTTAAATTATTGTGCATGATTGTGTGTTTTTTTTTTACTTGCAAGAGGAAGAGAGTGTGTTTTGCAGAAAAGGGCCTCCATTTCGGATGAAAACTCTTCAAATAATAGTCTTCAGGGTCATATTATGAGTAATTATGAGGACAATATCATTAATTTAGGGATTCCACACAGTTGATGGTGGTGAATTGAAGGGGGGTTCACATACAGTGAGTGAGGGACTTGGATAGGATTTCTTCATGCCTTCAGGGTTGTAGATCTATTACTGTGTTAATCAAAGCACAGACATACATGGCTGAGTCCAACACTTTCACCTCAGAGATCCTTAACTGCATAGTGTCTTCTCTTTCTTCAATGTCACATTGAATTGGAGGTCCCTGACATCTTTTCTCTATATTTGGATTAAAGTATTTCCATGGAGCAGGCATTCCAGAGCCCAACCAGGATACTGACAATACAAGAAGAGGAATGGGGTCAAACTATTTCTCTTCTTGGTGGCTGCAAAGGTCACCGTGTCTATGTTGGACACTGTCAATAGTGAGGTCTGTGACTGTGTCACAGAATCATTTTGACTCTAGGATGCCTTACCTGCAGAGAAACAATTAATTCTCAAAAGTATTTTCCCCTAATATTATGTGCTAAAATTGTATGGAAATACTGAGTTGCAAAGGGGGAGGTAGTGGTGGTAGGTGATCTGAACCTGATGGAGATTGTCTGGCATGTGTCCCTCTGCCTCTGCCTGTATCCTGATCAAACATGGGGCCGGGGCAAGCAACAAGATGGCCGTGCTGCTCCTGCTCCACTCCACACAGCTCCACATTTCAACTTTTCTTTTTGGTGTATATTTTCTTCCCCATTGGCACTGGTCAGCACGTCATCCTGACCGACCCCTCTGGCACCGAGCCCAATATCAGGCCACCTCCTCGATTTCCCCATGGATTACCCCCCCATGGTGGGGCAGTGAAGAGCCACCCCAGCTCAACTCACTAAGTCAGATCCAGATGAGAAGGCACCGTTTGGGTCGGGCCATGGAGGTCGGAAGATCATGCTGTCTGACCTGTGCCACTTTTTCCTCCATTTTTTTTATGCCCTGTGGAGTGCGGGCATGCAGTGATGTCTGGGTACAATGCGTCGATGTCTGCCACACTCTGCCCCCTTGCTGGCACCACTCTAGTAGTCACCTCGGTCATCACCAGGGGCCACTACAGAGCAGTGGCTCCCCCGATCCCTCCCCAGGATAGGAAAGCAGTCCTCTGGATGCTCAATCCTATCCCTCCCTGCCAGCCCCTGGTGGCCCAGGCTCACGTCTGAACCTGGGTCGCCAGAGTGGCATGAGGTGTGGCTTCCAGTGCCTCAGCCCTCAGTTCCAGTGGGTCAACCCAACTCTTTTCTTTTTAATTTTTACATAAATGTAGCTGTACTTTGAACTCTGAATTCCTAAAGTGAACCTATTAACGAATTAAGGGATAATATAGGACAGGCATAGTCTCTGGGTAACCTCGAAAGTTTGAACTGAAGGTGGTGCCGAACATGTGGAATGGAGAAAGGAGAGAGGAAGAACAGACAAGATGCATCTTTCTCCAGTGGAGAGACTGGGCTGTACTATAAGTTCATAAAGGTACTTTCAATTTTAATCCAGGTATGCTAATGTTGCCTGGGGATGGGGGGTCTTTAAAATTATCAATAAAAAAAAAAAAATAATAGACTCAGAGGAGTGCCTTTTTTTCTGTTTCACTTCCCAGGTAAAGTTCTTTGACTTGAGCATCAGACCAATGGAATCCCGCCAGATGAATTGATGAGAAGGAGTAGTAGTAGTAGTAAAAAGTTTATTTGAACGTCCGAAGCCATTTCAAATGTATACAAACAATACACATGAAAATTTGTACTGATAAAAAAAACTATGAATAATTTAGATATAAAAAGAACAGTACACAGTAAAATGATACATTAATTACAGTACCAGACATCAAAGGATAGCTGCCATTTTAGCGCTCTAAGAGCTGCGCTAATAAAGTTAATTAACATTTTGGCATCATCAGTATTTATTGGGTTCAGCATGACAACCAGATGGGTCCTGAAGTGCAGCACTGTATGGTTTGATAAAATTCCCCAAATATTTCATCCTCCACGTATCGTATCAGGAACATTTGAAAATTATATGAAATAAGTTTTCCTCCAGACCAGTATTACAAAAACATTTAGTGGCCGAATTAATTTGTTGGTTATGTCTGATTTCTAAAGGTTTCAAGGGAATTTGATCAAACCTACATAAAGTAATAATTCTGCATTCTTTAGTGACCAATGGATATGTTAGATAATACTCAGGTCCCTGACCAAATTTAATCTGCCTATACCAATAAGTAGTTTTCAAATTATTGAGCGCATTTCGGTCATTAGCAAATGCAATATCCATTAGTTTAGATTTAAGAAGTTTTTTTATATGAATTGGAGAGTATAATGCCCAACTTAGAGTTTTGCCACAGATGTCACATAATTACCAATCTTAAGGACTCATGAAGATTAGACAATCATTTGGATCCTTTTTGCAAATGCACCCAGGATTTTTCTTTCTCTAGGCAAAGTTTGAACAAGAGGTTGTATGGAGTATTAACAATGTTTAGCCAGTAGCATAAAATTGTCCATTTTCATGTGAATTGTAATGGAACCCTCCCCAATTCAGCCCTGACCATTTGCTCAGGGCATATGTTACCAGTCTTAAGAATGTGTCTATAAGAAAGAGAAAACGGGATTTCAGCAACTGATGTCCATGCATAACCCCAAACGCTGGAGTCATAAAAGAGAATGGGATTACATTTGGCCTCTGTGGCCTTTAGGGCTGGGAAAACCATCCTTCCCCCATACATATAATTAAATCTCTTAATGGTTTGCAGGTTATATTTCATTGTTTTGGATTGTATCCTTATGTGAGTTGCCCACTGACCATTTGATGTAAATGTGACTCCCAGATGGCAGTATTCTCTGACGAGGTCCAACTTTTGCATATTGATATAAAAATGTACTTGTTTCCTACCACCAAAAATCCTGATTTTTGATTTAGAGAAATTTATCATTAGTTTATGATTCTTACACAACTGAGAACAATGATTCCATTTGCACTGTAAACCGATCTGGGACAGTGCACATAGTACCATATTGTCAGCATATGCAAGGGCTGGACAGAGGGTGCCACCAATATTAGAGGAATGAAATTGAGGATACTTCACATTTAGTAATATTTCATTAAGATATCAAAAAGAGAGGAGGCTAACAGACAGCCCTGTTTTACCCCTTTATTAGAATCAAAATGGGAAGAGTAGGATCTCTGTGTATTTACTCTTATACAGATCATATAAAGGAGTACTGCTGAACAATCAGGATCAGCACATTTAGGGGAATATCCATTTTCAGTCATTTTTCCCACAATAGGCCTCTAGCTATAGAATCTAAAGCAGAGGTGACATCAATATAGGCAACATAAAATTTTACTTTCTGTTTATGGACATATTTTTTGATCAAATGTGAGAGAGTAAATATATGATCAGTCATGGACATATCACTCCTAAATCCAGCATGTAAAGGAGACGGGAGATCTTTTTTGAGCATCCAATCTTGTAGTTTGCTAAGTAATATTTTAGCAAAAATTTTAGCTGTAGCTGAAATAAGGCTTATTGGCCTGTAATTACCCTGGAATGCCCTGTGCACATTGTGCTATATGCAGATGACACGGTCATTTCTGTTAAAGGTAAAAATCTGTCACTTAACTCCGCCGAACTGCAGAACAACTTCCACATACTTGAAAAATGGTTCTCAAATAACAAACTTTTGCTCAACTACAAAAAAACAAACAGCATGCTTTTTTCCGTTCAAAAGAATAAGAAGAAGTTTGGGCCTCTGCAGGTCCAGAATCTCAACGGTGACATGGTGAAACAACTATGCTCCTTCAAATATCTTGGGGTTCACCTAGATGACACCCTATCATTTGGAACCCATGTCAATCACGTTGTTAAGACAGCCAACGCTAAGCTTGGTGTCCTTTACCAGAACCAGAATTCCACGACCCTGGAAGCCCTGAAGCTGGTCACAAGCTGCTCGGTCTTATCCATCATAGACTATGGCCTTGTCATCTATGGAGCTGGTACTGATACTGCCTTCAAATGGGTAAAAACCCTACTCAACAAAGCATGCCACCTAGTTCTGGGGGCTGATCACTGGACGCATACTTGCACCCTCTATTGCAAGACTGGGTGGCTCCCTCTCCATCATAGGATTCTTTACCAAATGTGCCTGCTAACAAAGAAGTCATTGTTAAGACTTACCCCTAGCTCAACCTCCTGCCTTTTCAAAACTGTTCAGCCAACAGTTACGACTAGAAATGCAATCAAAGGGGGTTTGGTGGTGACACTTAAACAGCACAAGCCCAGAGATCCCTCTCATTCCATGGACCCAAGTGGCTCAATGAACCATCCAAGGACCTGTACGAGTATGATAAGATTAGCCAGTTCAAATCAGGTCTCCGAGCACACTTAGCCCTTGAGAATGACTGCAAATGTTTCTGTTAAGCCATACTTCCCAGACTTTTCATACCACCCCTCTGGGTACTAAAGAAACCACTTCACTGCCCCCCACCACAACTGCCCACCACCGTTCCCTCTTCTGCATCCCCAACCCCTCATCCCTACCACGCCCACTCCTCCCACTCCTACAGACTACTCCATCTAGCCCCCCTGCACCCCCTACAATAACACAATTCCTAGCCACCCCCTTACCCCATCCCAATCTGCCCACCAAATAACTCTGCTGCCCCCATTCCCTCCTTCCCAGATGGCACACCCTGACAAAGCCTTCCCTGGCTGCTTCTATGTCACACCCTGACAAAGCCTTCTCTGGCTGCCTCATTACTGGTCAATAATGTGGGTCATTACCCACATTTTTACCCTGCACTTACTCTGTTGTCTGTCTAATCATACAATCTGCCTTTGTTTCAGGATACAGTTCCTTGATCTCGCATTGAGTTCTAATCCTGACCTGGCTTTCCTGCTCACTATCTTCCTATACGTGTTTATGTATGTGTATGTATGTATGTAGGTGTTGTGAGTGTATATATATATATTCATTTATGCACCCAATGAATCTGATGCAAGCTTACTATGTACTCTCGAAACGTTTGTAACCTATTTTTGTAACCTATTTCTTGACTGTTTGTCCATTGTATCTCTATGACTTGGAACCTTTGTAAATGAATCTTACCTTTGTAAATAAATCTCTGACTCAAAATTATTAATCTTAATCTGAAATTAAAAAAAATATTCAGAGAATTGTGATCTCCTTTCTTGAACAGGGAAATAATTATATTCAATTTCCAACTATCTGGTATAAAAAAATTCTCAAGACATTTATTGAAAAAATGTGCAAGTGTAGGCACCCACATATTTACATGAATCTTAAAGATGTCAAAAGGAATCCTGTCAATGCCTGGAGCTTTGTTAGAGTTTGATTTTAAGATTGCTTCTTTCACCTCTTCAAAAGAAAAAAGTTAAAGGTGTAACAGAATGAGACATTATGGTCTCCGTAACAAATAACATAACATAATTTTAAGGGCCATAAAAAACACTTTTAAAATAGCTTAAACAAGTATTTTCAGATATATGAGTTTCCTGGGAAAAAATATTGGTGACAGTACCTTTGGCAACTAAGCGCCAAAAGGCTTTATTATCCTTAGTAGTTATAACCTTAACCATTTGGTCCCATAATTTGTTATGATAGAGTCGTTTTTCTGCTGCCAGGATCTCCTTGTATTTTTTTCTGGCCTTGTTTAGTAAAGCTACATTTTGTTTTGTTGGGTTGTTTTTAGTAAATCTAACTAGTTTCTGAAGTTTTCTTTTTTCTTCCCTGGCTTTGTACAAGAATCACGTGATGGTCTGTTTATAGTAAGTATTTTAGTTTTGTAGAATACCATTGCCAGATTACTACACAGCTTGTCTACTAATTAGGAAGCTACATGAACAGATGGAATATTTTTTTATATTTTTTAAGAGTGACCGATTTTCTGGGAGGTCCAAAACATCTTCCAAATTCCGACAAAAATGTTTAAAGGGAGTCTATGGATATTTACATACTTTATATGCAAATATGATTGACAGTCAGTTGCCAGTCTTATAGAGAGACATTCAATGTTAAGGCAATAGGAAAATGGTTACTCTCTGGTCTTTCTACAGTTTTGAGGTCTTTGATGTCAAGGTCCAGTGCTGGAATTATAGCATCATCAATAGTACTTTTCCCCATTCCAATGAAGCAAGTAAATTCCCCTTCAAGATCTGATTTTGTTCTGCCATTGATTATTGTTAGATTATGGTGTTCCAAAATTGAGATCAATCTCTGTCCATTTTTATTCACTATTAAATTCTTACATTGTCTGTGTGAGTTCACATGTGCAAAGGGAATGGAGATGTTTTCTATATTGTTAAAGTCCTCCATACAGGCATTAAAATTGCCCAAGATCACAAGCTGTGCCTCAGAATGGCTTTCTAGGGCTAAATTTAGATGATTTTCCAACTCTTCCCACAACTAAATGTTAAAATATTTAGAATTTGTGGGTGGTATGTAGGAATTCAATACCAAAATATTAACTTCCACAAATATAATTCTCACAAGTTGAAAATTAGCATTTTGATGTAATACACAAATTTTGTTTATAAAATGAGTGTTTTTTACAAATAATGCCAGACATCCCACTGTCCTACCCTTTTTGCACATTTTTGTAGCTGGAGAACAAAATCACCTGGAATTCTTTCAAACTGCAGGAATTTGTAGCGCACGTTTCTTGAAAACCTATTATATAAAAGGGATTTAAATATTCCACCCACTCCAGGTCGGAGAACTTAGAAGACAGACCTGCTATGTTCCATGAAAGAATCTTAATTAATGTGTAATTATAAGAAAGAGATGAAGCATCCATATTCTGGACTTTATCTGGCCTGCTGAGTAATTTCAGAAGGAAATTACTAGTAAAGTGTTGATTCAAATCAACATATGGAGTAGCTCCTTCTTGAGTAAAGATAGGCCAATTATCTATATTGCCCTCAGAATGATTGAACAAATTGGAAGGCGAACGTACAGCAAACATCTCCTCCAAGTCAGTCAAATAGAGACCAAATTAGTCTAAACTTTCACATTTAGTCATCATTTTCTTGGTAAGAGATTTATTAGAAAGTCAAATATTTATCTGTGAACCCCCGGCCCTGCCATTTAGGCTCTAAACTTTAACTATTTCATCAGGACTAAAATCAATTTCCAAACATTTTGTAAGGAGGATGTAAATTGCCTGTTGCAGAGAGGTGTCATTTTTCAGTGGTGAGGGTTCTAGGCCAAATAGGGTCTGAGATTTGCTCTGAGATGCCCCAGGATCACTCAGTGTTAGTAGCAGTAGTAGTAAACTTTATTTCTTAAGTGCCCAGTCCCTGGGGCTCTGGTTGTCTAACAGGTGCCCATGGTTCCCAGTTAAAAGGAGTTTAGAAGAGCCAAGATACAATTTGTGTCATAAAGTCTAGATCTTGGTAAGTTCACCAATGAGGTAGTATTTACTAATGACTGCCATGAAATTAAAGTACCAATGTTTAAATTTAAATCAGCTAGTCTACCCACTGAGGCCCGCATTGCTTTAGCAGTCTCAAATTTTTCTATGACATAAATCAGATACTCTAGATAGATAGTGTCTCTCTCAACATACAAAAAGTCTTTCTTAGAACAGGAAATGCCCAATTCAGCAACTGCTAAATGACGTATAAGATCTCGCAGCTAGGCAGAGACCTCATAGTCCTTTCTATAGATTGCCATAATTCTAAGGACCATTTCATTACCATTTAGTAAAATTAGATTAGCACCTAGAATGCCTATGTTCCTCCGAGAAGTACGTGACTTTAAAGGAGGATATGATGTTCTAACCCTGTCACAATATGTGGAATGAAAACAGGTAACAAATATGTTTTATAGTGTATGGTGGAACGCTGTTCCGCATGGAAATCCATGCCTGGAACAGCGTTGTTTGTCTACACTCGGTGCATCCACGATCTTGTTGTGCTGCACCCAGTATCACGGTGCAGCAACAAGATCGAATACATTCCTGGGCAAGATGCGCAATAGAGTGGCGCGACAGCAACACATAGAAGGAAGCCTTTGGGCGGCAGACAAGTAAGCCTTTTTTTTTTTGACGGTGTTCACCAGTGCTATTTATGGTTGCCCATACACTATAAAAGATTGTGTATGAGCAACCATACACAAACAAGGCAGTTGTGCGATCTTGAGGTTTCCGTGGTAATGGACCTCTCGAGCTACACTCTCGAGGTCTCAGGTTACCATGGAAACCTCTCGATCGCAACTGCCTTGTTGTGTATGCTTGTGCATACACAATCCTCTATATGTTCTACAGGCCATTCACTTTGCTCTATTATAAGTTGTGCTATATTAGATTCTGTCTCCTCTTGCCTCAGTCTGGGCTCAGGGTCCTGGGAATCTCCATCTCTAGAGTCCTTGGCAGCACAAGTTTGCAAGACTTTTGTAATTGCTTTCTTTTTCTTTCTTTTCTGGCTTGTTTTTTGACTTTTTTAATTTTCATTTTTTTTTTAGATTAATTGGTGAGTTTGAAATTATAATCTCCGTGAATGATCTGCTCAAGGGTGTTTTGATACTAGGACTGTTAAACACAGAATTCAAAAAAGCAGGTTGTTGTTCTATTTGCTTTTTGAGTTCTGAAATCTTGTTTCTCAGTAGCAGAAACATATGAAGAGTTGTTGGAATCTGAACCTCCCCTGCTGACTCCATGAAAACACCTGTGTCTATTATAGAATTGTTATCCAAAACTGGAGACTGAAAACAGGCTGGGATACTTTGGCTAAGGTTGTTATTATTTAGCATCCTATCAGGAGACAAGTTAACGGAATTTTGGTTAACTGAACCTGAGTTAGACAGTTCTTTGCTCTCTTGGGTTTATATCAGAACAGCCAAACTTTCATCCAAGTGACATAGCAAGGTCTCGATTGTCAAATTAAAACTGAGAGGGCTATAAAAGTCCAATCCACTTTTGTACTGAATGCAGCCCCAGAGACGTCTATGTGTCTGTCAGGCGTCGGTGAAGTGAGTTTGATTAAGTCACCTGCATGGTCTTGCTGAGTTACATTATTCTCTATTGAAGTTGCTTCTTGTACATTGTTACTGATTGCTTGTTTGTGTTTTTTTGCATGAATGCTGTAATAGGCTTCTGTAATGGGTCATTATTAAAATGGATCTTTTCCCTCTGCTATCTTTTTTTAAGAATGTAAGGTAAGAGGTTTAGAATGTCTTGAGTTACTTGTCTCCTCTATCACCCAACTTTCCTCCCTCTCATTATTAGACAGTGCATTAGGTGTTCCTGATAGGTCCCTAGGTACACTAGAAGACAAAGAAATATATCACTGCAATCATTAAGGGCATTAGTTGTGACATCCCTAGTTACCTTATCACCCTCAAAAAAATACAAGTTCTTCTGGGGTCAACTTGTCAGAGCCCAAAAGGTTTAAAGGGGAACGCATGTTCTTAGGGGAGGCTACTTCTGTCAATGGTTGGATTGACATAGGCTGAACTGTAATTGACTCCTGCAAAAACCTCAGAACTGGTGTAAACGTTTTCTGTAAAGCTGGATTTAGATTTGGTATCTGTATCCTTTTTTTTTTTATTTTTGTCTTTACTGGGACATTTAATTGCCTGCTGCTCCTGGTGTACATAACTAAGCCATGCAATGAAATATAGGCTTTAGATAGGCTACAGATTAACGAGGGATATCAAGTATATCTTATTCAAAGACAGGCATACAGAAAAACAAACAGCATATACTGCAGAATTGTCATAAACTACTTGCAAAAATATAAAATAAAGATTAGGAGCTGCAGATCAGGCAACAATCATTATAGACTATAATACCACGGCTAAAATGAGCTCTCAGATAAAGTTCCTAAAATTAGGAGTTAATTAAAATGATTAAAAAGATCTATACAAGCTCTATACAGTAAATGGCCAAATGATCACTAGCAGTATCTAAGAAATAAAAAAAAACTACAAAACACCATTAAACAGAGAAGACGGAATGCAAAGAGAAACAGTTTTTTTTTTGTTCCCTTAATTTGAGGATATGAGAGTGTGACTACTGAGGTGGATGATGGCAGTAAGTATAACCCAAATAGAAGTATTAAGCAGTTCAACTTTAGTATCAGATTTTAGTATCAGTTGGTATGCAGTTGGTATGCTGCTTATCATACTTCGCCTCAGTGAAACCTTATGCAAGCCAAACAGTAAAAACTTCATCAATATGAATTAAAACTAACAAAATATAGATAGTAGCAATTAATATAGTAAATAAAAACAGTTAACAGAACAAAAAGCAGAACACAAGAAGATACAATCAGATTCAAATATCGAGTATATATCTCATCTGATTTCCGACTTGACTCCTTGCTTGGATTGCTCGGACTGCTCGCTCCTTCTTGGACCTCTTTGTTCCTCCTTGCTCCCCAACTCAATTTCTTTGAATTAATCGAAGACAGAACTGTCGACTCTTTTCCTGCTGCAAGAAATCATTGCAAAGAATCACTGGGTCCATATGGCGCATACAGCCCACCTGAAAGGCCAGCCTGTTCATGCTCCACACTCCAGCTCCTTCACCACTTATGGGCCTTCCTCTTGTGGGGTCACAGAGAACACCATACAGAGCCAACAACCAAGAAAACTGCACATAAGACAGACTGGAAAGATTTGATAGAAAACTTTGAGTGGTGGTATACCTGGAAAAGGCAAAGATAATGCCTTTTATCAAATCCTGCTACTGCAGCTCCTCCTAAGCATGTAGCACCCATGGCAGCCATCTTTTTTCTCTGATCTCTACACTAACCTCTATTGTGGGGTGGATATCCTGTCGATGTCATCCTACCGGATGAGAAGGAGAGCGGTAGAGGCAATAGTCGAGAAGCCTTCAGGGGACAGTACTTAGTGTCTTTTGGGGATTAATACCGATAGAAACTGATGAATCCTATATGCAAAACTGTTTGAGAGAGCCCGATTTTGAGTGAATACTTTGCTGGGCCAGCATTTTTGGACCACAGTTGAATACTTTCAAAATGATTGTGCTAAGATTGTGTTTTTAAATATCCACAATTATTGTACTGAGGGCTTAATAGTATGGAGCTTGAACTCTAACCAAATTTTATAGAGACTATTAAGTACTCTGAGATGACTCTATTTGGAGGTTCTGCTTCAAACTATGTTTATTTGTTAGAAAAACTTCTGGCCATGGTCTGAGATTTGGCAAAAGGCAAGAACAAAAATTTAAATGACTTTGAAACTGAATAAAGAAGTAAGACATGGCATCAGCATCTACTTACAATAACTTATAAATCACTGCTACTGTACATAAATTGATAGACTCCTGGGTTTAAATGGAGCCTTCAGCTCCAGTTGGAAAAAACGCTACACGTGTGGTCTTTTAAACTGTGGATGGAGGCTACTAAAGACACCATTCCGTAGGAACACTTTTTTCCATCAAAAGTTATGGCATTACTGAAGAGATAAATCCTTAGAGGGTATATTGTGGCTCAAATATGCATCAAGTGTTTCCAGTCTTGAGTACATATACTGTACTTTGCTGGTTCTGTGAAGTTTATGGCTTTTTAGTTAATCAAAGCTTGGACTTTTCTTGCTATTGGCTTTGGTTATAAAGTAGAAGAACTGACTAAACTAACTTCTGAAGATGGGGCTGGAAATAAGAATCCTGATACTTGAGACTTTTAATTTAGAGCATTGTACTTTTGAATTTATCATTTAATTACGTAACCTGACAGACTCCTGTGTGGAGATGGAGCCTTTCTTGCTTGCTTGTTGGGTTTTATTTTTATTATTTTATGTACACTATTAGGAAAACTTAATGGGGGGGAATTGTTCAGCAACTTTTTAGTACTCATTTAAATATGTGGCTAAATGCAAAAACACACAAAGAAGGGCCCAACAATGCAGTAGAAAACTATAGACCAATTTCCATCCTCTGCCCATTAGCCAAAATTCAAGAGTGAAAAGTGTATAACCACCTTCAGGACTATCTGGAATATCACAATCTACTTTTCATATGTCAACATGGCTTCAGGATGAATCACAGCACCCTAACAGCCCTGATAAAAGTTACCACTGATATATTCCATGCGATGGATCAAGGCTTAGTTACCGGTACCATATTTGTCAACCTCACAAAAGCATTTGACCTGGTCAGTCATGGTCTTCTCCTCCAACAGCTACATGTCCTTGGCCTCGACGCTGGTGCTCTAAACTGGGTTAATAACTATCTGTCCTGTTGTTCTCAAAGGGTTAAATGAGCTGTATCAGTCTCTGACCTAAGGCCTAGCACCCATGGTGTCCCTCATGGATCCATTTTGGGCCCTCTATTATTCTCTCTTTTCATTAACGACCTGCCCAATTTTTGCAGAGGGGTTTCTGTGCACCTCTATGCAGATGATGCAATCATCTATTGTTCCTCCCCTGATATTGATCTAATTAGCAGAGAACTTGCATCTGATTTTGCTTCCCTTGAGGACTGGTTCAGCCACAATCACCTCATTCTTAATATGACAAAAACTAAAGCATGGTATTTACTCATCGACCCTCCATCAAGTCTCCTCTCTCCCTCTTAGCATTAGCTCAAACAATGGTGATATGCTTGAGAGTGTCCAGTCCTTCAAATATCTGGGTATCCTGTTGGACACTGCTCTCACCTTTAGCCTGCATGTCTCCTGTGTTGCCAAATCATTGTACCAGAAATGTGGTCTCCTTTATTGCATCCATCCCTTCCTTTCCTCTGCCTCCTGCCATAAGATAGCTACTGTGTCTCTCTTGCCACTCCTAATGTATGGTGCTCCATTACTACTCTCTGCAAATTCCTCCTCCCTGACCCTTCTCACCCAGGCTTATTATAGGGTGGGGAGGTTTGCCCTGGGGCAAATGCCCGCTCTCACCACTGTGATGTCCTCTCCTCTCCTCTCACAGCTGGCTACCCTATGAGGCAAAACTGAAGTATTCCTCCCTGAGCTTCATGTTCAAGCTTGCCCATAAATTCACACCCCCTTGTCTCCATGAGATTATACAACTAAGATAAGCTCCCTGTGCCCTACGATCTGCCTGACTCCCACTTATCATTACTCTGAAACTACATCTGGCCATTGCCCATAGGGCTTTCTCTTTTGCAGTGACATCAGAGTAGAATTCCCTCCCCACCTCTGTCTTCTCCTGCTCCTCTCTGTCCACGTTTCAATCCAATCTACATGCCTTGCTCTCAGTGATTGTATCCTGCTCCTGCTTCCATTGATGATTCACTCTTCCCCCTTTATCCCTGCCCCTCACTGAACTCTGTGCTTCTCCACCAGCTACATCCATGCATTCTGCCCCACATCCATGTGTTCTGCCCTGCATCCCCCTCTTCCTCATTGTCTTTCCCCTCCCCTTCTTCCTTTAGCTCTTAGTTGCTACTCTAAGTTTACTGTATATACCTTTGAAATGATTGTTTTTGAAGCACTTATTCCTTGTTTGACTAATTTTTGTAAATCCCTGTATGCTGTATCTCTATATTTTTTTGCCATTGTTTTTGCTGTACCTCAATGTCTGCCATTGTGCTTGCTGTATCTCTTTATCTGCCATTGCATTTTGTACCAATGTATTCTTGCAATTGTCTCTCTGCTGTTACCAAGACCCTGGGTCGACCCTGACAAAGGGACCGTATTGTCTCAGTGGACTTACCCAGTCACAAAAACTCAAATAAATAAATAAAATAAATTAAATAAAAAGTTATGGATAATATACATTGGTGCTTGAATTAATTTCATAGTTACTGTCCTTCAAAGATCGATTATTACATGGTTGTGGCTCTGCTGGAAAGTAGCCAGAAGTAGGAGAGGGGTCTTGGGACAATCTTTGCAGAACTAGATAAGTAGTTCTTGGTATGACAGTTTCTAGAGGAGGCACCTAGCCTGTTGTGCATGAATGCAGAAACTGGAACAGGACCAAATACTGCTCTGCACTTGGACAGCAGACAAGCATCAATTTTGACTCCCTTCTGTAAGTATTTGGTGGTCAGTACTACAAAAGACCCAGTTGGCCCAAGTGGCCTAAAAGGAAAGCTTACCTAGTATAAGGTAAGCTAGTATGAAGGTCAAACTCAGTGTAGTACCACCGGACAAAGGTTGGGTAACATATATTTGCAGCCTGAGCCGACCTACAGCTGGTGGCTACATTTGGTGGAGTCCTTTGTGATGTACTAGTAACCACTATGGCTAGGTTTATCCCAGGAGAGTTTCAGAAAAGTTTTACCGTCTGGTGATAGCGAGAGTTTTTGGGAATACCTTTCTGAAAATCTGGCTTTTCCATATTTGCCCTTATTCCACAGAAAACACTCTTTAAAAGTAATTATTTATAACTGATGCAATTAATTGTATTACCTGTATGGAGAAATGGGCATGTTTAAACTGGGACGTAACAATTTTACTTGGTCTAGTCTCTGTGTCTAAAATTGGTAAATTTGTTTTTACTTATTTATATTATAATGACTCAGAAGTCGAACAATATACTTGACTTGGATTAGCACGTTCCAGCTTCCAAGTGCACCAGAAGTCAGGCCATGTTGGATACACTCCAGGATTGTCTACTGGTGCAGCTGGTTAGGGAACCCACCAGGCAGGCTGCCATTCTTGATGTGGTGCTCACTAGTCTGAGTTGGTAAGAGGGGTGCAGATAGGGGTATAGTGACCATAACTTTATTTGATTCAAGCTGGCCCTTGAGGCCTGACAGCCCCAATCAAGGGCTGAGGTTTTTGATTCTATAAGATAGGACTTTAACAGGATGAGAGAGTTGGTCCAGGACAAGTTAGTTAGGGTAGACAACACTGGAGGTGTAGAGGACAGATGGGAACAATTAACGGAGCCATTTTTGGTGTATCTAAGTTATGCATGAGAATGGAAAACAAAGGAAACAGAAACAAGAGACCAACAGGGTTCTCAGAAATTATCAGGGAAGCAGTGAATGCCAAAAAAGGCCTTTACCAGATACAAGGAAAAGAATGGGGAGAATACTAGTTGAGAACTATGGAAGCAAAAAAAGGCAGAGAGGCAAAGGCAGATACTGAGCTGCCTATTGTGGAGGGGATCAAGGGTGGTGAACAGCAGTTCCTCAGGGATATTAGAGGAAAATGAAAGAAAGGAGGGGGGATTCTTAGGTTATCTCAGAGAGGTAGGGTAATGGAGCAGGATATGCAAAAGACAGCCTTCTTAATGATTATTTTTGCTCTGTTTTCTCAAGGAAAGACATCAGGTCCCTGCCAGAGAGTTGCATCAAGGAGGATCCAGAGATAAGGAACCCAGTATATACCAGTGAAAGGGTCCAGAAAGGGCTAGCAGCCCTAAAGATAGCTATGGCCCTGAGGCCTGATGGAATGAAACTGAGGGTACTCAGGGAACTGGCAGTGGAACTGGCTGAACATCTCGTGGGGCTATTCAATAGCTCATTACAGATTGGGGTCGTTCCAAAAGACTGGAGGGTAATGGATGTATTTCTGCTGCATAAAGAGGAGACAAGAAGCAAGTGGAAAACTACAAACCTGTCAGTCTAACCTCTGTTGTGGGTAAACTGATGAAGTCACTGGTCAAAGAGGACGTCGTGGACTACCTGGACAGCAATGGACTCCAAGACAGTAAACATATGGGTTCATGGCAGGGAGGTCTTGTTAGACCAATGTGACAGTCTTCTTTTACTGGGGGACAAGGTTATTGGATAGGGGCCACACCGTGGATTATTCAGTTTCAACAAGGCTTTCAACTCGGTGCATCAGAGAAGATTGCTGAAGATGAAGGATCTGGGTGTGGAAAGGGACATAATAAGATGGGCAGCAATTTGGTTGAAGGAGAGACAGCAGAGGGTTGTGATTAATGGTGTTGAATCAAAAGAGAGGGAGGTCATGAGTGGGGTGCTACAGGGATCCATCATGGGTCCTGTCCTCTTCAACATGTTCATCAGTGATACTGAAAAAGGAATCCAGTGAAGGCTGTCTCTCTTCACAGATGGCACTAAACTCTGTGGGAGGGTAGATGATGATAAGGGAATTAAGGAGATGCAGAGTGACCTGCAAAGACTGGAGAGGTACTCTAAGGTTTGGCAGCTGAAATTCAACACCAAAAATTGAAAGTTGCACAAAAAACGCAGGATGGAGAACCGAATGGGAAGGTAAAGCCAAGCTGAGCCCTACAACTGATGAAAGGGACCTTGAAGTCCTAATTTATGATCTGCTTAAACAAGCAAGCCAGTGCAACAAGGCCTATAGAAGGAAAGAAGAAAGTTCTTCATATTTACTGTAACTTCCTTTTCTGTTAACTCCAACATTGTTAATGGGATTCATTACTAATGGGTGATGTGCACCACTACTAGGGGAAATGGCATAGCTCAAGGCTGTAATCACCATAGAATCCTGGGCACCTGAACATTCCAGACAGCAACAACTCTCCAGTCTCATTTGTCCATGCAGTGATTCAGTGATTCTAAATAAGAAATAATAGATCCGTATAGACCCTACCATTTGTCTTGTAACGAAAGAACACATATGAGCTGCCTACATAAATAGAACTTTCAATAGAATTAGATACAGTAAACAGTTGCTTATCTTGTCAGACGGGTAGAGGTAAGAAACCAAGGCTTGTCTTCCAATTCTCTAATGGCAGACATTTCTTACTGAACCAAGTCAACTAGAAAAAGACTTGTCAAAGGAATTAATGCAGATAACACTGGGAAAAAGGATGCAAGCAGTATATACACTCACCTGTAACAAAGGAGGCACCTTTATTTATCATCAAACTCACTCCTGCATGCTAGTAATTAACATTTAAATGCGGAACAACTCTCCTTTGTTTTTTTTTGGTTTTTTGCATATCTACAGTATATATATATAACAGCACAGCAGATAAACTATAGGAGGATGCTCAGACAGACTTACAATGAGAGGTTCCATACAAAACAACAAACATCCTTTAGTGCTGGCATACTGGATAATATTCTCCTGCAGGAGCATGCCTCCCTTACGGGCCCCGCTGACAATGTTGGAACTAATAGAAAAGGAAATTACAGTACATATGAAGAAATTCTCTTCTCTCTGTAGTGCTCCACATTGTCAATGGGATTCATTACTAATGGGTTCAAGAAGCTGTACCCATGAAAAAATGGGTGGAGGAGAATATTGTCCCATACATCAACTGCGAACAGGAAAATAATTTACCTGCTAATTGCCACCTGTAGAATCTGCGACTAAAGGCCACATCAGTGGAACTTTGAGCGTCCTATATGTAGTGCTTGGTGAATGTGTGGATGGAGTACCATGTAGCTGCCTTGCACAATTCTAAGACAGATGCCTAACCTTTCACTGCCCAGGAGGTGACCATAGCTCTGGTGGAGTGGGCCTTGTTGAGAGCTGGAAGCCTCTTCTTTTCTGTGACATAACCTTTAGCAATGCACACCCTCACCCACCTTGGAGGCTTTTTTTTTTGCTTTTTTGGCTGCTCCAAAAAGAATGAACAACCTGTCTGATTTTCGGAACTCAGCAGTCTGTCTAATATATATCCTAACTACCCATAGCAAATTTAACTTTTGCAACTCCTTCTCCTTTAGGTGAGTTATTTGCAGATGAAGGATGAAAGACAGATTTCTTGGTTCACTTGGAAGGCCGTAATGCCCTTCGGGATGAAAGACTGAACTGTTCTGAGCATCACCTTGTCCTTATGCATGACAAGTTAAGGTTCTTTGTGGGACAAAGCCTGGAGTTCACCAATCCTCCTGGCTGAGCACATAGCAACTAAAAACACACCTTGTAAGACAGCATCCAATGGTACCAACAAAAGCAGCTCGAAGAACTCTTTACAAAGAGCATTCAGGACCAGATTCAGATCCCATGGAGGAACAGAGTTTGACTCCTGCTGACAGCTCACAGAAAACAAACAACTTCCCAATTATTCCCTAAGGACGATCCCAAGGAGGGTCCAAGGGTCAACACCTGACCTCTCAAGGTGCTTAAGGCCAAACCTTTTTCCACTCCTTCCTGCAGAAAATCCAAAATCTTCAGAACTGTGTCTTTGAGAGGCCAGATATGTTCCAAAAGGTGGTCCATATGCCAGCATAAGCTGCCGATGAGGAATTCTTTCTGGAAGCCATCAAGGTATACACTACCTTCTGAGAGAACCCCTTATTTAGGAGTCTCCTCCTTTCAGGAGCCAGGCTGCAAGCTGCATCACTCCCAGATTTGGATGCCGAATGGGACCTTGGGAGAGAAGATGCCCCCCACCCATATTGGGAGCTGAAACAGTGCATGTTGAGCTAGGTTCATGAAGTCTGAGAACCATGGCCTTCTGGGTCACTCCAAAGCTATCAGATGGAAGTTTCCTCTTGAGTGCCTTATTTTGTGTATGACCTTGGGAAGAAGCAGCAGAGGAGGGAAGGCATATGCTCTGCCAAAATTCCACAACTGTGACAGAGTGCCCACTGTTCCACCTGTGTACACCGATATCGGCTGAAGAATCACTGCACTTGACTATTCCGGCTAGAGGTGAACAGGTCAATCTGTGAATGACTGAATCTTTGGCACAGATGGTCGAACACCTCTGGGTTTAACATACACTAGCCTTGGTGGACATTCTCACAGCTTAGCAAGTCAGCCTGAACGTTCAACACACCTACCAGGTGAACTGCTGACAGAGAGAGAGAAGGTTCTCCTCTGCCCATAGCAGAAGATCAATTACTTCTCTTAGCACTCTCTGCTCTTTGTACCCCCTTGATGGTTTATGAATGCCACCATGACAGCATTGTCTGACCTTATATTCATGGCTTTTGAATGCACCCAGTTTTGAAAATGAAGGAGAATGAGGTGCATAGCTCTCATCTCCAGGACGTTGATGGGTAGGTATGTGGTCCAACACTTCCCCCAAACCTGACAGGCTGGCATCAGTTGTCAGAATCAACTCTGGAGGTACTTTCAAGGGATATCCCTTGATCAGATTCTCTAAACTCACCCACCAAATCAGAGACTGCTGTAGGAGTGGGGAAATTGGAATCCTGGCTTGAAATTCCTCCAAGGTCATATCCCAGATGTACAGCAACTCAATCTGAAGAGGGCACATTTCAAAGGCGAGCACACAGGACCAGCTCTATTGTTGCCAGCATGAGTCCCAGAATCCACAGCAAGCTGTCAGCTGAAGCGGATGACTGACTCCTCAGCCACTGAACCTCTTTAAACAGTGTCCCTTTCCTGACTGACAAAAGGAAGATCTTCCCCTCATCCATCTTGAACACCACTCCCAGGTGCTCCAGGGTCTGTGACGGCTTAAGAATGCTTTTCTCCCAATTCACTACCCAGCCATGGGACTCCAAAATCTCCAGAGTTCTGGCCACTGACTTCCTCACCAGTGCAGCAAATGGCACTCCAATGAACAGGTCATCCAGGTAGGGATAGACATGATGTCCATCCTGTTGGAGTTGAGCCACCAGGACTATAAGCACCTTTGAGAAATCACAGGGGCTGTTGCCAGCCCAAATGGGAGTCCCCTGTACTGGAAGTGTTGCCCCAGGGCCGAGAACCTGAGGAACCTCTGATGAGACTGCTGGATGGGAATGTGGAGATACACATCCCTCAGGTTTATGGATGCTGGATAACCCCTGGCTGGACAGCCCAGATAATTGAACATAAGGACTCCATCTTAAAGGTTGTGTGGTGAACAAACTTGTTTAGGTGTTTCAGATCCAGAATAAACCTAAAACCCCCAACTTCTAGGGAACCATAAAATAAACTGAGTATAATCCCAGGCCTTGTTTGTTAGGATGTACCGGGACAAGGTATACCGTTGTGAGGGTGCCACGATTAGGGCACTGTTATGGGTATGCCAACCAGAGGTTGACTCCATGACCGTGAAGACCAGCACAGCAACAAATTTCACCCAAAATCATTGGGTCACTGTGCTGGTCCCTGCAGACACTGGCGGTGCATTGCCCAGTGTTGTGCCTCCCCGAAGAAAATGCACTGGCATCCCTGATAGTACAATGCTGACAGTTGGCATTGTGTCTGTTGCTGTCAGGGATGTCGGCATAAGTGCTGCTGCAGTGCTACAGTAAAACTCTGTCATGTGGGCACCACAACAAGGTCATGAGTGACAGGGACTTTCTGGAATTTAGACCACCCTGCACTCATACTGTGTTCGGCAGCTCCACAATTCACCCGCGCTTCATGACATGCCTGACCCAGAGGTAGTTATATTTAGTTTAGAGGGGTGTGGGAAGGAACCCTTCCCCCCCATAAAATGTAAGTCTTCCAGGGGACAGTCCCTTGACATAATACCTTCCTGGTAGCACAATGTCACCCACGATCATGATGTGGTGACATTTTTCCTGCACCCTAAGTTACCACGATCACATCTCCAGTGCACCGGCATGGGTGAACCCTGAGACAATTATCCTGATCTGTGTGAGGTGGTCTAATGTCTGCAACACCACTTGCCTCTTCATGGGATACTTTGGTACAGGGGACGGCGGAAAATACCCCTTTGAGAGAATAGCTGAAAACTCTACAGCATAACCTAAAGCCAGAACCCAAGCATCCAATATTATCTGGGCTCATCTTGTGTAAAATCATTCAGTCTTCCACCAAGGGAGGGTGGCAAAGATGGGCCTGCGTACCCTCATTGTGAGGTGCCCCCTTGTCATCTTGGGCCTCTTGCATCTTCAGGCAAGGGCTCTGCTACTCTTCCTCTTGAAACCATGATAGGACCCTTTACTCTTCTGGTTCCTGAAGTTCCGAAAGGGACAAAAAACACCTTGAAACTGCCTCTGTCACCTGTCTCCTTGACCTTTCAGAGCTGAACTGGCCTTCTGCTGTTGTTTTGACACTGGAAGGTAACCCTTTTTACCCTGGATATCCTTCAAAATATGATCCAAGCCTGAAACAAACAATAAGCCTCCCTCAAAGGCTTAGTTAAACAGCATGGTATTCGATGCCCGATCAGTGACCCAGTACTGAAGCCACATACCTTGCACAGCCGACACAATGTGACAAGTGGAGCAAGCCGACATGCACAAGTTCTCCACTGTGGCATCCCCTAGAAAGGTGGGGGACATGGATATCAACTGAAAAATGCTCTCCCCCTCTGAATCCAGGGGAATAAAAATGACCAGGGTCGTAACCCACAAGTGTAAAGCTCTGGCAACAATAAAGGAAGCATAGGAGGTGTGGAGGTTTGTGCTGTTAAAGGCGAAGGCTCTTCTGCACAAAGCATTCACCCCCTTGTTGTGTGAATCTATTAAGGCCAAAGACCCTTCAACTGGGGCAGTAGTGTGTCTGACGGAATTATGTACAGCTTTACCCGCCAGCAGAGGGGTTTCCCACATGCGTGTATTTTCTTCCAAAAAAGGGAAACTCTGTACCTTGGGTTTTGGTAGATATTTTCTTTGGTCCACACCTGCTCATTCTTGTTTAAAAATCTGGTCACAGTGAATAAAGTTTGGAAAACACTTTGGAGCAGAGGAGGACACAGACAGGATAGGGTTCACATCTAAGGCTTCCATGGACTGCACCTCCTACAGCTGTAATATCCTATAAACCTCAGTTACGAGATAGGACAAAGATTTGGTATCAAACAGGGGAAGAATAGGAATCCTCCTATTCAGCTACGTCCATTTCCCTTCCTCCTTCTCCTTAGAGGGTTCATCCTCATCATCATCATCAAATAACTTCTTTGGGTCAGGATTTTCCCCAATATCACTGATATCCTCATCCTGACCCTCTGTATGGTCAGGGTTGGGGTCTGCCTGCAGATCTGTTTTAGCAGACTTGTCCTGCTCTGGCACACCTGGACGTGCCTGTGTTGGCACTTCTGACCTTAGGGGCCCAGTCTGGGGTGTCTAATGGGATATCCTGCAGAACACTGGGGCCCAAAAGCTCTCCTAAGAACAACAACAAAGATTTATGCAATTCCGCTTTGCCACTGCCAGCTGGTACATCAGGTGAACGTCCCCCAGCTCGGAGCTCTGACTGGGAGAACTGTAAAAGACATATTAGCTTGAGTAACACAATGGGGCAATAAGAACCCAGAGAAGAGGGTTGCATTACCCTTTTGCAGGTCTTACATTGTTTGAACACTAGAGATCTCTGATAAGCCATGGTGCCAAAACACTGACTGAAAAAAAATCAACATAATACTGGAATGGAGGAATACTGCCATGATCCCCCCTTTACCATGGGAAAAAAGGAAGTAGAAAAAACACTCCTATCAGCCTAGAATCATAATCGACTGAAGGAGGAACAACCGCGCTAGCTATCCAAACTGGAACTGCAAGAATAGAGAGCCACCACATCTAGCACTAAAAAAAAGTGCAGCCATGCACTCTTGTGAAAGTGCATGTGTGTGAGAGATCACAAGGCTGTCTGTGACATCAACAAATTGGATGGGGGACGCGTGCCCAAGCACAGGCACAGGAAAGGTGTACTGAGGCTGAAGGAAGCCTCTAAATAGAAAACAGCACAAGCCCAATGGACAGAGCTCCGAACAACGGCAGGAAAGCCACACACACTGGAGTTACTGAAAACTGCTACACAATCTGTGGCAACAGAGTCCCCCAAAACAGGCTTGCCTATAAGACTGATCCCTTTCAGAGTCCGTGTTTCTTCTTCTCTCTCTCCATTTTTTTTTTTGTTTAATGGCAGGAGCAATCGTGAGGAAAGATTTATAGGGGAAATGAACACTCACATTGTAAGCACTCAAAGCACTGGCAAAACAACAATAAAGGATCAGAAAAACAGGAAATAGAAAACAGCAGTTACACTATGAGCTGGGGGGGACTGACACCCAAAGATGCAAAAGAGACACAGGGAATGCCCTAAAGTAAAAACCCAAAACAGGTATTTACCTGGGGCACCATGATTTTTTTTTTCCTAAGGAGAAAAATCAGAGGCTGCGTAAAAAATAAACTGAATTATTGTGGCAGATGGGGCCCCCAATCCAAGCACAGAAAGTGGAAGTGGAAGAAAAAAAGGGCAGGTTAACCAATTGGAAAGCCACAGCTTAACAGGCATGATTTTTAATTTAGGGGTGCTTCTTGTCACCAGGTAGCCCCAACTTGCTATGAAGAATTGTAGCCCCAAAAAGTAGAGAGCAAAGAATGTCTTTTACTTCTTCAGAGAAATGTCAGGTTGTTTTCCCTTTGATGGCACAGTAAAGACTGGAGAGTTGCTGCTATCCGGAATGTTCAGTTGCCCAGGATTCTGTGCTGATTATAGCCTTGGGCTGTGCCATTTCCCCTAGTAGGGGTGCACATCACCCATTAGTAATGAATTCCATTGACAATGTGGGGTGCTACAGAAAACAAGATGCTGGGATGTATTGGAAGGGGTATTGATAATAGAAGAAAAGAGGTATTACTGCCTCTTTACAGATTGTTGTTGAGGCTGCACCTGGAGTATTGTGCCTAGTTCTGGAGTCCTCACCTCAGGAGAGATAAAGACAGGCTAGAGATGGTGCAATGAAGGGTGACCAGGATGATTCAGCGTCAGCAGGAAAGACTGTAGGACTGGGTCAAGACACTGAACATGTACTCACAGAAGACCTGATGAGAGAGTGGTGATATGATAGAGACCTTCAGGTTCCTGAAAGAAATACACAAGGTGAACTGCGAATAATTATTTAGCATACGTAACAGTTCAAGGAGACTGGGCATAAGTGGAAACTGATAAGAGGGAGGTTCAAGAGGGATATAAGAAAGCTTTATTCTACAGAAAGGGTGGTGGAACCATGGAACAGTCTGCTAGCTGAGGTGGTGGATGCCAAAACCATAAATGGTTTTAAGTATTTTCTGTGTCAGAGTGAAGGGTATAGTGATTACTTAGAGTTGTAGTAGTAGGAAGAGGAATGAGGGAGGAGGAGAATGATGAGGGCTAGTACCCTGTATGGACAATAGGTCATGGGGCTTGATATGGAACTACGGGCAGACTGGATGGACCTTTCATCTTTTTCTGCCATTGTCTATGTTTCTATGGGATGTTGGCAGTATTTGTTAACCTAGTACTCTCCTCCTTATTCCAGAGGCTTGGGAACCAAATGGGTCTTGCCTGGCTCACACCTTACCCTCCTGTAACCTAGAACAACACATTTGACACTCAGTGCTCTAGCCTACCCAGCTGAGTGAAGGTTGGAGAAAAAAACAACTTACTGCTCATGGTAACAGGATGGCCAGGGAAAAATCCACTGAAGGTCTATTTGAGACACAAACATGGGGACTCATGATGGAGTGGGGAGGAGGGCTACACACATTTACACACAGTTGAATGCAGGTTGATTGAAAAGGCAGATTTTCAGATTTCTGTCAACACACACTCACTAAATCCTGCTGTTGGAGACCATGTTACAACCCAAGCTGCTGGTTTGCCACCATGCTCCCAGAAGGTTCACCACTCACTCAGGTGGCTCCATGAACTGCCCTCCTTGCAGCCAATTACATCAGTGATCAGCAATGGAGAAGGAAACCACTTACTCGTTTTGGCACATTTGTTCCACCCACTGATGTTTTTTAAAGGAGTAGCTACAAAACACTTCCTGATTTTGATCCCTATAGGAAAGGTTTTGCTACACAGACCAGCCCTAAAAAACACAGAGGGAAACCACACTGCTTGGTACCAAGACATGGTACTGATTAAATCTGGGAATTGGCATCCATCATGCAAGTACAAAGAAATCAGTGAAAACACAGAAGGGCAAACGAATCCTCAGATGGTAAAAGCAAATTGGGTAATAACCGTTTATTCTGACAAAAAGGTTGCTCAAAGGCAGGCTCCCCTACATATCATGGTACCTTACCACTTTGCCAGGTGAGCCTGACATTTTACCTTTCCCATTTTGCCAGAATAAATGGTTATTTATAACCTGAATGTTTTTTACCATCTTAGGACTTTTTGCCAATTTCTGCATGTGCACAGATTTTTTTATTTGCAAGGACTGGATCGAAATGTGGCAACGTCTTGCCTGCTCCAGAAAATGTGGTGTTACAAAATTTAACAGTTGTAGGCATAGCGGGGGTGGGGTTCTGGGTGCACAGAAACCCCTCACATCTTGCTTCCACTAAGTTTTATAAAATATGTTTGTAAACCGGACTAAATAACGGAATTTCTTTGGTGGATTCCCCCAACCCCAATTCCCAAATCTTGCTACACCTCTATGCCCGTATAATCTTTGCACAATGACTGATGATTAGGAAACAGTGCAATCTTATTCATTTTTTTTCTAAGTGGAAAGCATCAGTTACACATAGCTTTCTACTGGGAAAGTATTTGCAATGGACCCAGCATATTACAAAATAGAGGGAAGAAACAGCAAGGATTCTGCATTTTCTATTTGCTAGAATTTAAAATATTTATTTTACACATTATGCATAATTGCTCTAACTCAAGACTAGTTAAATGACATTAAACACTAGATAATGTATCTTCTCAGTAAATGCTCAGCAGTACTTCTTTGAATCATGCATTTTACTGTTATGCATCACCAAAAAAACATTATTTTCTTCAGAAGTTTATGCACCCAGGCAGCATTCATCTACAAAGCGCACTCAATGCCACAGGAGGAATTCAGCAAAGAATAAAGACACTGTTGCAGTAGTTCATACTTTCTTCCACTATTACAAGTCATCTTTCAAAACATCCCAGATATCTGACGTACTTAACAAGTAGATCATTAAGATGAAATTTACTTAAGTGGTGGTTCTGTCTGCCTGAAGCCTACAGTGACTTATGTGAACTGCAAAGTAAAAGACCAAGTATCCTTTCCCAAAAACAGACTAAATAACACCGCATTTGTATATGCAGTTGCACAAGCCATGGATACGCATGAGCCATAACAGTGACTTAATTGTAGTCAAGAGACTTCACTGAAGTATGAATTGGGGGGGGGGTGCTAGTATTACATGGTTAGCAGATAGGACACAGAGGGTAGTGGTAAAGAGAGTTTACTCTGAGGAAGGGAGGGTGACCAGTGGGGTACAGCACGAATCAATGTTGGGACCATTCCTCTTTAGTGTCTTTATAAGTGACATAGCAGAGAAACTGGAAGGGAAGGTCTGCATCTTTATGGATGACACCAAAATCTGAAACACAGTGGACATTCGGGGGGGAGGGTGGATTGGCAGGAATCTGAAAAGACTGGAAAAGTGGTCAAGGGTATGGCAGCTGGGTTTTAATGCAAAAAAAAAGTGCAAAATAATGCACTTGGTCCACAGACACCTGGGAGCAGAGTACAAAATGGGCAAAATAATACTGACAAAGACCAAGCAGGAAAGAGACCTGGGGTAATAATATCAGCCAACCTTAAGATTGCCAGGCAGTGTGCCAAGGCAGTCAGAAGGGCAAGTGGGATGCTAGGGTGCACAGGAAGGGGTATCACCAGCAGAAAGAAGGAGGTAGTGCTGCCCATATATAGATCACTGATAAGACCCCACCTTGAATACTGTGCTCAGTTCTGGAGACAACATCTCAGAAAGGACATAAAGAGAGTGGAGACAGTCCAGAGAAGGGCTATCAAAATGGTTCAGGGTCTGCGTCAGAAGCCCTATCAGGAGAGGCTAAAGGAGATAAATATGTGCACCCTGGAGGACAGTTGGGAGGGGAGATATGATAGAGACCATTAAATACCTCACAGGGGTTAATAAGGTACAGGAGGGGGATATTGTTCAGAGAAAAAGATGCTCTAGAACAAGGACGCATGCTATGAAACTTGGGGGGGGGATAAATTAGGAAGGGTGTGAGGAAGTACTCCTTCACAGAAAGGGTTGTGGATACCTGGAACAGCCTCCCAGTAGAGGTAGTGGAGGCGAAAACAGTGGTAGCGTTCAAAAATGCCTAGGACAGGCACAAGGGAATCATTGGATAAAGAAGGGGGGAGAGATTGCACCATAGATTAAGTAGGGTCTGCAGCTATAAAAAAAAATGGACAGATCGGTGGACCAAACAGCCCTTATCTGCCATCACATTCTATGTATCTAAGTTTCTTACATGGAAGGAGGCCTAGTATAGTAGCTGGGATGGCAATGTTGGCAGCTGCTATTAACAGCCAATGGAGAAAGCACAGAATACCAAGGCACAATGTGCCCCTAAAGGTAACTTAGATTAGGATAAGGGGAGTGGTGGAGGCTAAGTGGGAGTTAGGGGATCCAATTTTATAATAATTAGTGTATGAAAATGTTTACTATTATCATTATTACATTAGAGTAAGAGGATCATGGAGACAAGTGGGAGTTGAGAAACTGATTTTACAGGTGGGCTGAGGCATGAAAACATTGCCTCAGACTTGGTTTCATTGCAAGCTTTTCATCTGAGGAATCTGCCATTTTGCAACACTTGGCAGATGGTGACTGGCTTGCCTCCCTTCAATGAAATCCCAATACCTCACTAAGGAGACTTCAGCAGAGGTGTAAAACAAGAACAGCAGGTAAACAAACAATAACACATGGGTGGGTGTATGTAATCAGAATTTTATACAGATCTGAGGTGTGGGATGCTACTTAAACTCCAAGAGTAAAGCTCGAGAGGTTTACAAATGCTTTTAACTCATTCACACCACAAGAGCTCTTTGAGACTTCCACCACTTGTGCCCTGTATACTCTTAGCACTGCATCCTGGGCCTTTCTAAGCAAAATCAAGCCACAATCAGCATGCCACAAACAAATGTGACTACCTCTTGAACCGTAAGTGCTACACCAAAAGTAGGGTAGCAAGTTAATTTAGCACAACATTACCTTTCAATGGTGCTATGCAATCAGTTGTAATCAATTTAGTTTTATTTTATACTAGCTGAAATACCAAACAACTGATTTTTTCAAGGTGCTTAGGTGACGTGAGAGACAAATGTCAGCCATGCACACCATACCTTAAACAAATGCAAATAACTCCTAAAGTATATGTGGTAGACACAAAGTATCAGTGGCAAAATTGTTCAGCACAAAATAACCTTTCTAATGGTGCTATGCAATCAATTGTAATCCATTTAGTTTTTATTTTATAGTAGCTGAAATACCAAACAACTGTTTTTATTTCAGATTTATTCAAAGTGCTTAGGTGAGGCTTGAGACAAAATGCTAGCCATGCACACCATACCTTAAACAAATATGAATAACTGCTAAAGTATCGTGATAGACTCAAAGTATCTGCAGCAAAATTATTCAAACAAAATTACCTTTCTAACGGTGCTATGCATTCAATTCTAAGCAATTTGGTTTGTTTAATAGTTAGGTAAAAACTGCTGACTTCCCCAGACGTTTCTAGGCCTGAGTGAAAGTCAGTTGAGTACGTGTACAGGCGTTATTGTCCTGAGTGGCTATGCTTTCAGACACCGCCTACAGACGTCTCTAGGCCTGAATGAGTTAAAACCAAGGACATGTATAAAATTCTGAGTTACATATACCAACTCATGTCTTGTTTTTCATAATTACAGACCAGCATTTTTAATAAATGATCAGTCTGGGTACTGAGCATGGGAGAAATAAAAACAAGAAAAATCATGCTGTAAACTGTTGTGTGAAAACGCAAACTGTTCTGAGTGAAGAAAGCATGGAGTAGTGTTTATTATCTACAGTGGAAAAGTCCTGTTTTGGGGGGGGGTTCATTTGTTTAAACAGGTAGCAGTTGTATGATTGCTGCACTCGCTGTTACTAGAGCAGCTTTTTAAAAGGTATAAGAAACAGAGAGGGAGGAGGATATGGAGGTGTATCAGGGGAAACAGGAAGCAGGGAAAGCAGTAAGGAGCGCAAAGGTGCAAACTGAAGAGAGAATAGCCCAGGTGGTAACAAAAGGGGACAAGAAACATAGAAACATAGAAATATAGACTTTGTCGGCAGATAAGGACCACTTGGCCTACCCAGTCTGCCCATTTCCCTATCTACTGGATAAGCTACAGATTTTAGTTAACCAACAGCCTACTTCTTGCCACCCCCTACTATAATTGCCTTATGTCTGTCCCATGCATGTTTGAATTCCTCCACTGTTTTAGACCCCACAGCCTCTCCAGAAAGGTGGTTCCATCACCACTCTCTCCATGAAAAAAAATTCCTCACATTACCCCTGAACCGTCCCCCTCTATCTTTAAATTGTGCCCCCTTGTTCTTACACATCTCTTTTTCTGAAAGATGCTACCCTCCTGGACTTTGTTGATTCCCTTGAGGTACCTGAATGTTTCTATCATGTCCCCCCATCCCTCCTTTCATCAAGGGTATACATATTAAGCTCTCTCAGTCTCTCTTCATATGGTTTCTGATGCAGACCCTGCACCATTTTAGTTGCCCTCCTCTGGACTGCTTCCATCCTGTCTATGTCCTTGCAGAGATGAGGTCTCCAAAACTGCACACAGTACTCCAAATGGGGTTTCACCAACTGTCTGTACAGAGGGATAACCACTTCCCTTTTTCTACTTGTGATGCTCCTTCCTATGCATCCCAGTATCCCCCTGGCTGTCCTTACTGACTTCTCACATTGCTTACCCACCTTTAGATCATCTGATATGACTACCCCCAGGTCCCTTTCCATTTTTGTTGTTGTTAGTACCTCCCCTGCTATTGTGTACTGTTCTCCTAGGTTTTTGTTTCCCAGGTGCATTACTTTGCACTTCTTTGCATTGAATCTAAGTTGCCATATGTCTGACCATTCCTCCAATCTTGCCAAGTCCCTTCTCATCCTTTGTACCCCTTGTGTATCAACTCTGTTACAGATCTTTGTGTCATCTGCAAAGAGGCACACCTTTCCTTCCAGACCCTCTTCAATGACCTATAAAGATGTTAAAGAGGACTGGACCTAGTACTGAGCCCTGAGGTACTCCACTAGTGACCCCCCCCTCTCTTCAGAATGTGTTCCATTCACTATTACCTTCTGTGTCTTGTTGTACAGCCAGTTTGCTACCCAGACTACCACCCTGGGACCCACTCCCAGGCTGGCTAACTTGATTATCAATCTTTTGTGCGGGACTGTATCAAATGCCTTGCTAAAGTCTAGGTAGGCCATATCCACAGCCCCTCCCTGGTCTATTACTTTGGTCACCCAGTCAAAGAAATCTATTAGAGTCATCTGACATAACCTTCCTGTTGTAAATCCATGCTGCTTTTGGTCCCGTGCCTCACATTTTTTAGGTAAGTAAGTGAAAAGAGGAAGACCAAAGGAGGGACTGTAAGGTTAAAAAGGGAAGGGGAGGCTGTGTAGGGGGGGCAGGAAAAGGCAGACATCTTAAACAAATACTTCTGTTCAATGTTCATAGAGGATCCTGAAGGGAAGGGACCACTGAAAAATAACAGGGGCTTTGGGGGGGTAGACACTAGTCCTTTTTCAGAGGAGAGAGTCCTGAAGTGGACAAAGCAATGGGGCAAGATGGGGCCAGACGGAGTGCATCTAAGGATATTCAGGGAGCTCAGGGAGGTACTGGCTGCACCTCTGACAGTCTTGTTTAACAGATCACTGGAAACTAGAATGGTTTCAGGGGACTGGACGAGGGTAGATGTACTCCCACTTCACAAAAGTGGTAGCAGGGAGGAGGGTGGCAATTATAGGCCAGTCAGCCTCATATCGGTGGTGAGAAAGTTAATGCAAACAATGCTGAAGGAAAGGATTGTAGAATATCTTGAATCCAATGGGCTGTAAGACTTGAGGCAGCATGGATTCATGGGGGGAGGGGGAGGTTGTGTCAAACAAATCTGATATTTTTTTTGACTGGGTGACCAAGGAATTAGGTCAGCTTGGAATGGTGGATGTGTATAACTGACACTGCAGAGGATCTGGAAGGGAAGGTCTGCCTCTTTGTGGATGACACCAAGATCTGCAACTGGGTAGATATTCGGGGGGGGGGCAGAAAGGATGAGCAGAGACCTGAGAAACCTTGAGAAGTGGTCATGGGTATGGCAGCCGAGTCTGAATTTGAAAAAGTGCAAATTAGTCACGTGTGGCCCCTGTATAGATCACTGGTGAGATCCCACCTTGAGTACTGTGTCCAGTTCTGAAGTCCACATCTCCAGAAGGACATAAGGCAGAGTGGAGGTAGTCCTGAGGAGGGCAACTAGTGCAGGGTCTGCATCAAAAGCCCTATGAGGAGAGAAACTAAAGTACCTAAATATGTACACCCTGGAAGAGAGGAGGGAGAGGGGAGATGTGGATGTGATAGAGAACTTTAAATATTTCATGGGGTAAATAAGGTATGGCAGGGAAGTATTTTTTAGAAAAAAAAAAGGAGCTCAAGAACGGGGGATGAGATACGAATCTGGAGTGGGGTAGATTCAGAAGAGATGTGAGGAAGTATTTCTTCACAGAAAGAGTGGTTGATTCCTGGAACAGCCTTCCAGCAGAGGCGGTGGTGGTGAAGACAGTTGGGGGGGGGTCAAGAATGCATATGATAGGCATTACACTAGATTAGTGGAAAGGAAGGTGGGAAGGAGAAAGGGTCAAAGATTAATTAGGGTCTGTGGTGATTCTGTAGGTAGGGAAAAGTAGGCAGACTGGGTGGGCCAAACAGTCCTTATCTGGCATCAAATTCTATGTAACGTAACATTACAACCTGGTTGTCTGAGAACTGAAAATGCTGATCAGTAATTATACAAAGAATAATACGTAGGTGGGTACAACCAGAATTTTACACACACCCAAGGCATTGGATGCTATATTAACCCCGAAAAGCGGTTTAAAGGGTTTATAAAGCATCCAACATTGAGGTGTGTAAAATTCTGCCTTACACACACCCACATACTGAACTTGTTTTTTGTTTTTTACACTACTAGTGTAACCCCTTGTTACCCGGGTTACTAGAATCCCAGTAAGACCTAGTGGTAGGCAGAGAGGCAGCTTGTGAAACTCCAGTTAAAATGGGTTTCACACTGTCTCACTCTGTTCTCAGTCTCAGCTGAGACTGAGGGATGACATCACCATAGAACTATCGCAGCTGCATGAGCCACAATGGAATCTGCAGCAGGGAGTTGGAATAGAATGTTAGGAGGTTAGAACAGTAGTCTGTGGGTCAGTTGGAGTTGGGAGCTTGCTGAGGGAGCAGCACAGCAGCTCTGTGTAGGCTCTGGGAGCCTCAGACCTGATATAGGGCTACAGTTAGAAAAAAGGTGTGCGTTTCCACCTTAAGGGAGACATAGAAGATAATTGTAAAGTGGTGGAGATGGCTGTTTCAGGTCTCAGTGCCCCCTCCCTCCAGGGATGGGGGCAGGAAAAAGTTGTCCTGCATATTCCTGGGGCAACCCCCTGGTTCTGCTACTAGTGGAGAAGCTGCCTATTTGTTCCAGAATTTTTGGGAAACAAGAAGATTTGTGAATCGCCTGTGGGGCACCTGCAACCGGAGGGTGAGTTTCTGCTCTTCCTAAAGGGCCTATATTTTTCACCCTGGGACTTGTGTGATAGTGGGGATTGGACTACTGAAACAGTGGGAGGCCTAGCGTAATAGGCTTTGCCAGAAGTAAAAGTATGTTCAAGTCCAGCACTTATGGGAAGTCAAGATATGTAGAGGAGATGTGACATACGTCTACCCAGTAATCTACATTGCCAAGCTTTCAGTAAAAGAGTTGTTTAGTTTCCAGAGAAATGGCCGGGTATGGACTGTGGGAGCTGGAGGTGGTAGATCCCAATCTTTAGTGACCAGGTCCACCTCTACGGATTTGCTCTGTGGATTTCTACTTTGCCTCATGCACTTGGCCAGTGATGAGGGAAGTACCAGACGTGGGATTGGAAGTAAAATTCTCCAGGAGTCGTAAGGCTCTAAGGTGGTTTAGAGCCACAACAGGAAAACTGGTTCATTTCAAAATGGACCCATGGATCAAGTGGCCAGCGGGGGAGCCGGGCCGGTGGGGAAAACCTAAGTAGTGTACAAGTCGGGCTGTGTACCCAAAGCTGCGTGCAAGTCCGGGCTGTGTGCCTGGTGGGTTCAGAGCCTGAGGGCTGGAAATAGTAAAGAAGTGTTCTATTGTCTCTAATCTGCATTACCAGAAATGTAGCCCCATGGTGGTCCGTCTATGCTTTGTTTGTTCAGCTTGGATGTGAATAAAAGCCACACTGTAGAATCCCATTCCTGGTTCTGGACATTACAGTTATTGCTTCCTGTGTTCGGATTTACTTGGGTGCCCCTGTGCAGAGTAGCCTAACCTAGGTCCCCTGTGCGAGTAACCTCATCCTCCCTGAACCCAGTCCCCACCAGGTACTGCTGTCAGCTTCAACAGCATGCCACCTGTCGTTTTTGCTAAAAGGCAGGGGTCGGGGGTTACACTAGGGAGCAGTTTTAATCAATATGGGGTTTTGTGATTAAAAATGCTGTGTTATGAAGGAAAATGTGTTTTTGTTGCAGCTGTATTAGTAGCACTTGTGCATTTCAGAGCGCACGCTCAATTGACAGGAGCCAATTACAACCGCTCGGCTGCAATGCATAACTACAACCTGGAGGTTTAATGGGATTTTACAAACTGGTTATATGAGCATTAAAAACGCTCCCTAGTAATTATAGTACAATCATTTTTAAAAACTATGTTAAGATAATGTTCAAGTGGTAAAGTATGCACACTGAAAGTTAGGGTTCCAATCAAACTTATTCACAGATGAGTAAACTGTAGTGCTTCTACGTGTTTGAAACCAAACCATTCAAAAGTGTCTACCAGCTACCCAATTTCTTTAAGTAGCAGTTCATGTTAAAAGATTTTTGTATACAGTGCTTATTTATTTACAATTTGATGACCAGGAAAGGCACACTGAGCCGAGGCTCGTTTCCAGGTGCGACCCGGGGAAGAAGGAAACACAGGATAACGCAATTGTACAATATTAGAGAGAGACAAAAACAAATCGATACCCAGTAAGCAAATCCAACAAATTAGGTAAAAAAAGATATACATTTGTTGAGGAGCAGTAGGGAAAAGAGCAATAATACACACAGTATACAGAGCCAAAAATTAGGAGTGGTGTACAATAATAATACATGGAATAAATTTAATAATAGAGCAAGACAGGGAACCTGCCAGCTAAAAATAATAGGTAAGTCTTAACCTAGACTTGAAGGGGGAGCAGCTCAGGGTAGCTGTGGATGTTTGTGTGCACTGTACACACTTGGGGGAGGGGAGAAGTCTGAGGAGTCTTTTGACTGAAGAAATAGAGGAGGATAGGCAAAGGTCAGCGGGGAGCTTGTTCCACAGTAAGGGATGTCTGTAAGAGAAAGCAGACTGATCCACTGCTGATAGGGGGCGTAGAATAGTGAAAGTGCATGGGTTTCTATGATGAAGGGAGTACACTGAGGTGTTTGCTTGGGAGGGGCAGGAGGAGAGGTGGGAGGGGGCAGAATCCCAAACCAGAACTTTGCAATAAGGGAGGCACAGTGAACCTTGCTTCTGTGGGATAGGGGAGCAAGGGAGAGGGCAGAATAGAGAAGAGAGTAGTGAGTGAAGGGAATGGCAGTGTTGGCAAACTTGCTGAAAGAATTGAAAGTATCCAGTTTAGTATATCATTATGCACGAATTTGCAACCCCAACTGTTGATCCTGTCTGCTTAATTTTGTTTACAAATCCATTTATATGGTACATATTACATTTTACATTCACTGTGCAGGAGCTTAGGTTTTGATGCCTGGAGTGAGCCCTGATATCCCCAGAATCAAAAGGTTAGGGTGCAATAACTGTTACTTGCTAGTTCATCTTAGTTAGAAAAGAAGTGATGTTAAACTATTGATGCTCAAATACTGCTGCGAATATTACGAATAAACTAACATACAAGTCAGCCAGCAGAAACAGGCCTCGCGGTCTATTAAGTCTGCTTGTATGCGCAGCTAGCTCTCCTACAGTACAGCTGTCCCTTCCCCCTCCCCTTTTCCATCATAGGAACTAATCAGATCCTCTCCCTCGCCCTGTCCCATGCCCTTTTGAAACTATCCATCTTGCAGCACCTATAATTCATGATGTTCACCATTAATTGTTTAATTTCACAGAGTCATAATGGGGTACAGATGATTTATTTATTTATTTAGCTTTTGTTGACCAGGTATTTTATGCTAGACAAAGAAATCGTCTATTTTCAGGTATGACCCGAGAAGATACAGTATGACAAAGACATCTGCAGGTGAGCAGAGATATGAATACAACACAGTGATTTCAGACGTTACAAATGGGCATAAATAATATTACGAAATAAAGTATTTTGTTAATGTTTAGGACTAGATATATAAGGCAGGAAAAGCATAATCTAACCAGACATTGGTCCCCATATTCTAACACTAAGTGCGGCACTAACCAAGTTAGCACCTCACTAACCGTGAATAGCAGCTGACGGGAAGCGGGCCATATTTAAAGGCCCCAGGGGAACCATGCTGACTTGATAGAGTGACTGTGCAAAATATACCACTGCCCACATAAATTAGGGATCCACCCATGCATACTGAGTGCAGCAGGATATTCATTGATTTCGGCAGCGATAAACGGCCTCTGTTGCACTGTTGTTTAATACTGGAGAAACCCTATTCTGAACCCTGTGCACCGGTGCACTCCCTCCCTGATTGCACATCCCATCCATGGTTCAACTGTAGATCCCTTAATCTTGATGGTCTAGCAGTCCTATTGTCCACCAGCCACCTAAGGTATATATAGAAACCCCAACCTGGTGGTGTAGCTCTCCCCAACTTCCCGATCAGCCAATGTACATATGAACATATGAAAAATGTCAACAGATACAGGCACTAAGGTCTCTCGAGTCTTCTCGAGTGTGCAGCTAGCAGTGTATTACTCTGCGGCTGCACCCCCTGCCTGTATGGTAGTGACCTTCCCCCTGACCCTGTCCCACCCCCTTTTAAAACTGGCCACCAACATTAACGTTACCACCTCCTCGGACAGTGCATTCCACCCCTCCACACCCTTTCTGTGAAGTAGTGTCTTTTCATTTCTCTCTTGAACCTTCCCCCCCTTCAATTTTAGACAGCGCCCCCTAGTGTTTCTCCCTCCCTTTAACTCATTGCCTCCTAGAATACGCCTGTAGGTGGCAGCAAATATACTGCAGTGTGTGTCCCAGAACAACTACAGAAGTCATCTACAAACTTCCTGTGTGCCCTAGTAACATCTGGAGACGTCAGTCACATGCTTTAATGTTATTTGCCAGCCAGAATTGATTAGAATTTACTGCACAGCACCATTAGAAAGGTAATGTTGTGCTGAACAACTTTGCCACCGGCACTTTGTGAGTATCATGTTCACTGTAGGAGTTATTCACATTTGTTTATGACATGGTGTGTATGGTAGACATTTTGTCCATCAAGAACCACCTAAGCACTTTGAAGAAAGCACACATTCTGGGTAGCTCAGCCAGTATAAAACAAAAACCGAATTGAGCACAGTTGATTGCATAGCACCATTGGAAAGGCAATTTTGTGTGGAACAGCTTTCCTGCTGATACATTGTGTGTATTATGTATACTTTAGGAGATATATGTATTTGTTTATGGTATGGTGTGTATGGTTCAGATTTGTCCCTCAAACCTCACCAACACACCTTGACTGAAATGGAGAAAAATTAGGTTTAACACTATAGAAGTAGCTTTTTTTTCACAAACAAATTATTAAAACTACATCTATTGTCTGAATGCTTAATTTGGTGTTGGTAAGTTACATATTTCCCAACAAAAATGGTGCATTTTGGTTGGGAAAAAATGTGTGGTTTTTTTTGCTGTTTCAACCAGCATAGAATAAAAACTAAATTACCTATTACTACTTGCATATCACCATTAGAAAGGTAATTTTATGCTGAACAAGTTTGCCACTCACACTTTGTGTCTAGCACTTATGGTTTTTGTGCTATTAGCATTTGTTTGCGGCATGCTGATTATGGCTTGATTTTGCTTAGAAAGGCCCAGGACTCACTGTTAGCAGTATACAGGAGACAAGTGCTGCCACTTCAGAGAGCTCCTGTGGAGGCAATGAGTTAATCTAAACATTCCCTCCGTACCAACCTTGTTGATGCCTCTCATATATTTGAAGGTTTCTATAATATCCCCTCTATCCCTCCTACCCTCCAGGGAGTACGTTGAGCTCCCTCAGTCTGCCCTCATAGGGTTTGTCCTCCATTCCCGTGATCATCCTGGTGGCTCTGCACTGGACCCCCTCCAACAAATTGACATCTTTTTTTAATGTTTATTTTTATTTAATTTATTTAATTAGTATTTTGGAAAGATCTGTCAGTGTGAGCTCTTTTACAAAGGTTTCACGTCAGGGTGGACAATAAGACAATGCACAGATTCAGTGGTTACAGAGGCCTGATCATTAGGCATTAAAGAGTGATTACATGAGAATTAGACAAATAAGAGAAAAACAGTGCAGTTGTAATGGAATACTAAGCTAGTTCTAATTGGTTGCCCTAGGTAGCGCACCCCTTGGAAACCTCCAAATCCTCTGATAGACTACGGCAGAGTAACTGCATAGGGTTTAACACTATCCCAGATGGTGAGAGGCTGGATGACAGTGAAACAAGGGGGATTGGATTTGAACCTGCTGCAGAGAGCGAGAGGTGGGGGGATAGTGAAACAGGGGGGCTGTGATGAGGAGGAGCAGCTCCAGAGGACTTTGTCGAGTAGGGTGTGTGTGTGGGGGGAGGTTAGGGAGGGGAAGTACCAAGATCTTTAGGTAGGGTCACCAGAACTGCACACATTACTCTAGGTTCGGTCTGACCAGTGACCTGTATAGTGGTAGGATAACCTCCCTCCTCCATGAGGTGATGCCCCTGGCAATACACCCCAGCATCTTATTAGCTTAAGCTGCTGCCTTCCTGCACTGTGCTAAATGGTTCATATACCCTTTGATTATCAGCCCTAGATCCTTCTCCTCTTCCATATTGGATAACTGTACCCTCCTCAGCCAGTTTCTGGCTTCTATGTGCAATACCTTGTACTTCTTTGTATTGAAACCCAGCTGTCATGTGTCTGACCATCGTTCTAGTTTATCCAGGTCCTCCTGCAGTCCTAGCCACCCCTCTGTGCTGTCTACTACTGTTCTGATCTTTGTGTCATCTGCAAATAGGCTGATCTTATTACTAACCCCTTCTGCTATGTCTGCAATGAAGATGCCAAACAACACTGGACCCAGCACTTATCCCTGTGGAACCCCGATGTTGCAGCCCTTGGGGATGAGAGTTCCCCCCCTTTCAATAATCCTCTGCTGCTTATCCCATAGTCAGTTTTTGACCCACTCCACCATCATCTTCCCTACCCCCAGATGACCCAATTTGCTAACCAGCCTCCCATGTGGCACCGAGTCAAAGCCTTGCTGAAATCTAAGTACAGGACATCCACTGCCTGGCCCCTGTCGATTGCCCTTGTTACCCAGCCATAGAAGTCAACATGTTTGTCTGGAAGGATCTACCGGTGACAAACCCTTGCTGCTTGCTGTCCAGGAGACCATTTTCCTCCAGAAAGGTTACGGTCCTCTCCTTGAAGATAGTCTCCATGAGCTTCCCCATGATGGAGGTGAGGCTGACTGACCTACAGTTCCCTGGTTCATCCTTGGGCCCACATTTATGGATGGGCACCACATATGCCATCCTCCAGTCTTGGGGCATGCAATGAGCCCTCAGGGAGGTGCTGAACAAGTCTGCCGGCCATGCTGCCAGGATCTCTGCCATCTCCCTCAGCACGCTGGGATGGATGCCATCTGGACCTGGTGCCTTATCCACCCTCCGTGCTCTAAGACCTTCTAGCACTCTGCTCTCTGGTATTTACCTCTCTGTAGGTTCTGCCCCACCTGTACCCACTGTTCCCTTCCCCCTTTGGCATTGGCTTTGCTTTTCCCTGGTATATACAGAGCAGAAGTAGTCATTGAGTGCTTCTGCCTGCTCCATCCTGTTCTCTGCCCATCCCTCGGTCACCTTCATCCTAACAATTTGATCCTTCCAGCTTTTTCTCTCTCTTATGTATCTGAAGAAATCTGTCTCCCCCTCTCCTAGCCCCTGTGCCAGCCTAAGCTCTCTTGCTGCCTTGGCTGCCCTGACCTATCTGCTCATCTGTCTTGGTTTCTTCATGTTCTCCTCCCTGTCCTCCACCTTTTTTGGATCTCATGTATTTCCTGAAGGTCACCCTCTTTTCCTTAACCCTCCCTAATACCTCTCTGCTTAACCAGCTTGGCCTCCTTGCCCTGGCCTTCTTGCTTTGGAGCTAGAACATGAATTTGTGGCCTCTTCTAATCCGGTTTTGATAATCTCCCATTTCTGATTGGCATCAATGTGTGGTTGGATTCTGGTGATGTGTCCCTTCAGAATGTCCCTCATTCTTCCAAAATCTGCCCGCCTAAAGTCTATCACCCTAGTCCTGGTACTGGCTATCTCCTTACTCATACCAAGTGAAAACCACACTGTGTGGTGTTCGCTCCCTGCTAGGTGATTCTCCACCTCCAACTGCTGCACTTTCTCACCATTTGTCAGCACGAGGTCCAGTATATTTCCTTTCCTGGTTGGCTCTCTTATCAACTGCACCAGGAAGTTGTCCTAGAAGGCTTCCATAAAGGACCTGTTCCCTGCTGTTTGAGGCAGCAGGGGTATTCCATTCCATCCCTGGCAGACTGAAGTCCCCCATTATCACAGTGTGACCCTTTGCCCAGTCCCTCCGTATCTGCTCACCCAGCTCCATATCAATAACTTTGCTTTGAGATGGTGACCTATACACCACCCCCAGCCTCACCCTTCTTCCTTTTGGGTCCTGTATCTGTACCCATAAGGCCTCTGTTCTCCCCTCCTCCCCCTCACCCCTGCTACGAGATATTGCCTCCTTCACATATTAAGGCACTCCTCCTCCTTTCCCCTTCCCCCTATCCTTTTGGTACAATCTGTACCCCAGAAACACCAGGTCCCAGTCATGTTACTAGATGGGCCACAATTCAGTGATGGCAGCTATGTCCACTGCTCCTTCTTCCATCATTGCCTGCAACTCAACAGCCTTATTTTCCAGGCTCCTCGCATTCAAGGAGACCACCCTCCAGTTTGTGCCCCCATTCTGTGCCCCTCTCTAGACCACTCCTACTTGTACTTCTGTGTATACAGAAGCCCCAACCTGGTGGTTTAACGTTCCCCCAGCACTACACCTATCTGGGTTTAGGGGTAATTTTAACAAGTTAATAGGTTAACAGCATCACTATGTGTGTTGGGTATGGTCTCCATAGGCTTAGCTACTCCCCATCTGGACCACTGGACCTGCACCCTTTCAGGACCACCCTCTGACCAATGCAGCATACAACTGGTGCAGGGAGGTGGGTATTGAGAGGAAGCATTGTGGATGGTGTATGGGATTGGGGAGAGCTAATGGGGGTTATTATTAGGATGGTAAAGATCAGGGGGCATCCTGGGGTGAACTGTGTCCTGTAGCAAGACCAGACATGGTTGGTTGCCATACCAAGGGCACTCACCACACTGAGTGGGCGGGTAGCTGTTAGGTCAGCTGCCCTGCTCCTTCCCCTCTGAGTGCTGATTTGCAATGCCAGATCAATGAGGAACATGACTGCCATTATGACAGATTTGATTTCTGGTTTCTCTGTTGATCTCGGTTGCATTATGGAGACTTGGCTGAGTGATGACACTGGTCCAGTATTGGAGGTAGTGGTCCTAGCCAGTTTCTCCACAGTGCATTGCTCTGGGAGGGATCATGGGAGGAGGGGGGTATCTGTTTTAGATCAGAGTTGAACTCATGGTGCACCCAGTGGGGTATACTCATCATCTGACTGCCTGGCTGCATGTGGTGGTTCAGGTGCAGGTTATAGGATTATTCTGGTGCACCAGCCTCCAGGACATGAGGGGGAATTTCTGCAGGAGATCGCAGACTTCATCACCAACCCGGTGTTGAGTCATCCAGATAGATTATTATGGGTGACTTCACTGCCTGCGTTGACAATGAATTGTCACACTTTGGGCAGGATTTCCTCCATTAGATGGATTTACTGAGCCTAGCACAAGTACTGTAGTTACTTCTGCGACACACCAACATGGGCATGCCTTGGATTTGTTTTCTTCCTTGGGGCTCGAGATTAGTAATCTCAAATTTAATCCAATCAATTGGTCAGATTACTGCACTGTGAAGTTCTCCTTCACCCCCCCCCTTGTAGTCCACCCCTCTTAAGATTGTTAATAAGTGCCCTTTAAGAGGGCTTGAGCCAGAAGGACTGCAGACAGTAATGGATATCTTGGAAATGTGGGCAGCTTGTCAGACAGGCTGGGAGGGGGCAGTGACGGCCTATAACAGGGTCATCACTAGGGCCTTCAACTCTGTATCACCTACTTGTGCACTGGACCTCTCATTTGGGCTCCCCATTGTTTGATGGGGAGTTCAGGGAATTGAAAACCAGGGGTGAGAGGTTAGAACACTGCTGGAGGAGGTCCAAGTCTCAGAAGGACAAACTGGCTTTGATGATTCATTATGAGGACTATCAAAGGGCAATCTCCCTAAGAAAGCAGTATTTCTGTTCAGGGAGGTTTCGGCTGGGAGGAATCAACTTGCTCAGTTCTGTTAGATTGTGGTCAGGCTGTCATTATACTGTATGCGCTCAGTGACAGCTCAGTTGGTGGCCAGCCATGGTGGAGAGAGGACAGCTGTGTTGGTCACCAGCTCAGTTTCAGGATGGGGAGGACAGGGTTGTGGGTCACTACCTGCCAGGGTGGGGGGTTACATGGTCCACTAGACCACCAGGGAATGAGTTACGTTACCTATACAGGGGATCTGGGATAGGGGGTTACACTGGAAACCTGGGAATACTTGTTATAGGTACTGGCTGGATGATTAGGTGGGGTACGGGACCATTAGCTTCCAGAGATAAATATATTTCTGAATGAGATGGCAATCGGTGAGGGAGGAGGGACTACTAGACTACCTGGGTGATATATTTTAATTATTAACAGAACGGTGATCGTGGGGGGGGGACAACTAGACTACTAGGGAGATCAGTTTTATCTGTGAACGGGATAGCGATCTGCGAGAGTGGAGGGACCACTAGACTACCAGGGAGATATACTGTATTTTATTAACGGAATAGCAATTGGCAAGGGGGGAGGGATCATTAGACTACCAGGGAGATATATTTTATTTCTGAATTGGACATGATCAGCAAGGGAGGATGGACCACAAGACTACCAGGGAGATATACTGTATTTTATCGCTGAAAGGTACAACAATCGGTGATGGGGGGGAGACCTCTAGACCACCAGAAGATACATTTTATTTGTGAATGGGATTGCAATTGGTGAGGGGGAAGGGACCACTAGACCACCATGGAGATATATTTTATTACTGAACGCGACAGTGATCGTTGAGGAGGTGAGATCATTAGACTAGCAGGGAGAGTTATTTATTAACAGAATGGTGATCGGCAAGGGGGGAGGGACCACTAGGCTACCAGGGAGATATATTTTAATTATTAATGGAATGGTGATTGGCAAGGGCAGAGGGACCACTAGACCACCAGAAACTGCTTTGTTGGGGGTCGGGGTGCCACATTTCTTCTGCCAACCACTAGGGTTGCATGGGAGTAAGTTGGGGTTTCAAACAGTGGTACGTGCGCCGTGCAAGGGGACTGTGCAAAACAGCCATGTGCGGTGCAAATACTCTGAATATTGGACTGTGCCAATATTCCAGTTCCTGCCCCTTCATTTACATTGCACCCACCTCTGTCCTTTTCCCAGGGGCAAGCTGAGTTTGCCCGTGTTAATCAGGCTTTTCAATATTGCACTTCTGCGCAAAGCCTGGTTTACACAGGCAAACTCAATGTTGTGCCAAGGGCAATATTTTGAATATCGGGCCCCTGAAATCACTGTCTGAAAAAATGTGGACTGTGTCTATGCAAAGACTAAGGTATGGGTTTTCAAAATAAGTGACACAGGTGCAATTCCTAAATTTCAGATATAGCCTGCATCAATAAAAATGTGTCAAAATGTCTGCATCCAGTTTTCATGAATTTGACCTATCTATCACACGCTTTACACTTTATGGCAAAAAGTGATGCATGGTCATGGCAATATAGAAAGATCTGGATAGTATTACCAAATGGACCAAAACATAGGTTATGCGACTCAGTATAGAGAAATGCAAGGTCATGCACCTAGGACATAATAACATAAAACATCATTATTACTTAGGAAAGAATAAACTAACTGTGACATCATTAGTAAAAGACCTTGGGATATACATAACGGATACATTAAATTTCTATAAGCAAACAAATGCAATTATAAGTAAGGCTAACAAAATGTTATGGACCATCAAAAATAACATCAGGTCAAGAGATGGAAAAGTCTTACTCCCTTTATAAAGAGTTTATGCCAGACTGCATATAGATTATTGTCCCCAGTTGTGGTCCCCATATAAAAAGGATGACATCACACAGAGAGAATCCAAAGAAAATTAACTAAACAAATAAAGGGCCTAGGAGACTTAGATTATGAGAGTAGATTACATTCTCTTAACCTTCTGTCTCTAGAAACACGAAGACATTACTATTGTGGGATGTTGTGAATGACCCCTATCTGTTTACTGAAATGGGTTTCAAGCAGGATGCGATGGAAACTAGAGGACGTCCACTGCAATTACACTGCTTCAAGTACAGAACAAACAATAGAAAGTTATTTTATTCACAAATAATGGTAAATGCATAGAATAAACTCCCCCTTGAGATAATTGTCAGTGAAAACAAATCAATATTTAAGCATAGACTGGATAACTGGATCTTGAACAAGAAGGTTCCCCGCTGCTAAGGGTCTTGTGATGGGAACTATTATGGGCACCATGCCTCTGGTTCCCGATCAGCCACAGTATGAACTGCAGTATGTGTAATTATTTTGACTCCGGTGTTATTTTGGGGCACTTGAAGCATGAAGTAAGACCACTGTTTTTGTGATCTAACAGACATGATGCAAGTAGCACAACTGTACTAATACACTGTGCCAATGTATAAAACTCCAGCCCTTATTTCTTTTTCCACCTCAGTTTTCTATTGCTCATAACGTCATGTTTTTAAATATTTTTTCACCAAAATTTCACTAATCTGAGATATACCACCTTTCCTAATGACCACATACTGTAAGTGACAACTTATCCCAACCAAAATGTGTTTTTGGGATTGCACATGAAAACATATTTCTGGTGACATTTAAAAACTGACACATACAGAGCTATGAGGATTGTTGTAATATGCCAATGAGTAAATTTTGGTGAAAAATATTAAAAACATTATAGTGATTTTATGATTTTCAGCACAACATAAATCACATTTGGCATCAGCAGAAGCCAGTTACATAAAACTCCCACACAACTTAAATTGCAGAACCATGCATTATTTGTTACTGAAGAGATCTTTATTAAAACAGGATCTTGTACCTTTGTATTTCATCATTTCATTTTGCTTCTGCCTGCTGTGAAGCTGCAATCTTCTATTTGTGACATCACAACCCAGACATGATTCCAATGTCACAAGCACATGTTGTATGGCTTCAAAACAGGAAAAAAGGTGGAAACAAGTAATGTTAAAGGGGCAACAAGTATGTTTTCTTGTACACTAGAGCTCACAGACTAAATGGCTCATGGAAGCACACACATGTATAGCACTGTTTCTGTACAATGCCATCTGCTGACTCTTAAACAACCCTGCAGATGACAATGTATATTTTTAGCATTTGAAAACACTGACACCAATTACTCTGTACGCTTTGTGATCTTCAACCCTAATATCTGCATTAACACAGTTCTTTTTACAATTAATTTACTTTCTTTTGTCACAGTGGAATTACAGCCTCATTCAGAAAACTAACAGAATATTTGACATATTTCAAGCTTTGTATCCCCAGTTACCTTCATGCCAGGACACACAGGACCTTTCAGGCTCTGTGCCAGCAACATGTTATGTATGCAAGCATGCAGGGCCATGCAGGCCCTGCTCACAGCCAGACACCAACCAACTTCATGCAAGGATGCACAGGGCTCTGCAAGTAGCATAGTCTGTCTGTCTGAGCACAGGCATTCACTAACCCCCATTATGCCAAAACATGCAGGGTCCTTCTGGCCTCTGCAGCACAATGATGTATCTGCCTGCAAACAGGTCCCTTTGGGCCCAGCACAAACACAACGGTCTGCCAGACTGTTTGCCTGGCCCTGTAAGCCCTGCGTGCAGATATACACTAACCACCATAATGTTACAAAACATAATTACATAAACAAACATAATGTGTCTGACTGTGCAGACATAAGGCAATTCTTATGGGAGGTAGGAAGAAATAGACTGTTGGTTAACTAGGATCTGCGGCTTATCTTGTAGGTAGGGAAATGGGCAGACTAGGTGGGCCAAGCAGTCCTTATCTGCCATCAAAGTCTATGTTTCTATGTCAATGGCTCCACAGAGGGCCCTGTGGCAACTACATAAAAACAAACTTACTTACATAAACAAACACTTGTTAGTGAGACAATCGAGGCGCCCTGAGCTCTGTTTGTGACACAGCTAGGGAGGGGGTGGGACAGCAAGATGGCCAAAGTGCTGTTCTGCTCCCTGTAGCACAGCCTCTGTTGCTCACAGGCCAAGTGACATAAAGCTTTAGACAAGCTTTCTTGAATGAAATGTATGTTGTTTTAAATTATAGCCTCTGAATAAGTGCTTTTGTAGTTGATAAAAAAAGCTGCAAATTGTTTTTTTGGCACATGAGTGGTCGTGCTGGCCATCCATCGGTTTTTGACGTTCTGTCAGATACTCGCTGAGTTGGAGTGAAAGAGGCAAGAAACACAAAACAAGTTATTTTCCAAAATTATATTATTGCTGTCTTCCTCAGCTTTAAATTAAACGAGTCTTTCGAGAAACTCTGGACAGAGGCATAGTAGCCATGGAAACTTTGGTTTTTTTGAGGAAGGAAAGAAGGAAGGAAGGAAGGAAGGACAGAGAAATGGACACTGACAGTACTCCTGATGCAATTGAATGCTGCTGGTAAGACAAGACTGTAATGCTTATGAGTACAAATTTATTTATTAAGCCCTCAAAAGGTATGCTATGGTTGCCTAGGGTTGGGGTCTTTCAAATCCACTCAGAAGTTATAAAATTTATTACGTTCAGTGGAGCATGTTTTTTTATCTTCTCTCAGATGATCATGATACCCACTGCACGCACAAAGAACTTAAACAGCAAAGATGGCTGGAGTTTATAATGTACCTGAAAAAAATAGGAGCTTGGGAAAGAACAATAACTTTGACCAGGGAGTGGCCCAATAAGGATATTTCAGGTAATGATGTATTGCAGTTATTTTACTGTCCATGAACTTCATAATGGAAATGGAGTTTCATAATGATAATTTTAAAAATAAAAGTGACCTCATTTGTCTCATTGAGCTACAGAGCCATGAAAAGTCAGTTATCATTGAATTTGTGTTCTCAAAAATCTTATAGCTGGACTCCTTTTTTATTTATTTAAGAAACAGTCTGCTGATTTTGTCTGCTTAGGTGTGTTCCTACGAACAAAAATTGGAGCAGTATAATATTAATTTTAATGTGCACTTAAAAGTGACTCCATTCGGCTGAGCCTGCAATGGAGCCATGGAAAGTCATACAGGAACTCTGAAGCATTTTTCTTGCTATCCCTTATGACAGGCAAAACTTCTTATAATTTTTAAATAATTGCTTTTTCAGATAATTTCTATGGATCCACAGTACTATGTTTTGATGTGGTTAGGGCACTTTATGTTTAAAAAAAAAACTTGGTTGCCTCTTGCCACTTAAACGTTTAATTGTTCTTCCACTAAACTGGATAAAGTCTGTCGTCTGCAGTTAAAATTGAATTGGACCTGCATAATGGTTATTTGAATATGTGCTTTGAAAGTCTGTCAGGCAGATTCCTCCATGTAGGAACAGTGTTGATGACTTGGTTTCTTGAGCAGCATCTTTGTGAATGAAAATTGGAGTGGCTTAGTGACGATCTTGATGTGCACACATGATAGCTTTTAGCCAGACTCCTTTATACAATACAGTATATAGCATTGCTGACTTTTAATGGCCATAACAGATTTGGCAGTATTTTCCTTTTTCCTTTTAGTGGAGAAGTACATGAATAGCTGGTATTTAATTTTAAGGTATGTCATAAATAACTGTAAGATATCGCTACCTTGTGTATAGTTTTCATAGTCCAATTTTAGGGACACAGAATAACTGACAATGCTTGTAATGTTTATGTTAGAGCGCTTTCCTTTATTTTTATCTGGTAAACTGAGCAAAGTAAGTAAACACTTAATAGGGATGGCGTTTTATGGCAGGACATTTAGATTCATAATCCTTGATACTCAATAGCCTTTAATCAGTGTATACAGCTGAACTAATCTGATCAGGATTCAGGGGTGGAAGTACCATTAGAGGGTTTACTTAATGTTTTCTCATTGGAAAAAGCTACACATTTGTGCCCCAAACTACTTATTCAGTGATCATTTTATTTAACTAGCGAGCTTTGCTGGTATGGACCCAAGAAAAAGCCTGCACTTGATTGGTCAATAGCCTTGATATGAGCAGCTCTGAGTAGGGTTTTTTCCCCACTGCAGGATTGCTAATGTCCTTAAAGGAAGCTTATATGGCCCATTGGGGCTAGTTTGTATTTGAGATGAAGTCAATGTACCTGTGATTAACTAAATGAGAGGCTGCGATTTTGAGGCTTTATTTAGCGACATGTGGGTTGGTAATCTGGGCTACCTCCAGTTTACAGTGAGCTTGTTATTTAATAGCTTACTGGAGGGCATATTTAAAAGGTCAAAGTTTTGGTGCAACACATATACTTTATGAGTATAGCCCTTCCTCGCTGACAGCAAATAATTAAATAAGCACCCAAATTGAAATTGGATTGCTATATTTTTATTCCACTCCACTATTATAGTCATGCTGTTATTTAACTATTTTAGTGGCATATACATTCAACTTCTGCTGTATGTTATGAATTTTAACTTCTCCTTAGCATCCTGGTACTTGGTAATAGTGAAGTGCTTTGTACTATCCATTATTTATGATATAATGTCCCTCTTTCTGTATACGTTATGTGTTTACTCTTTATAAATTCTAATGACTTATTGTTAAACAATAAACTTCTACTTAACTTGACCAGTGAGCCAATCAAAAATGCTCACACAATTCCTTTGAAAAATATTCACAAAACAAAACACAAAACCACTTTCATTCGTCATGAAACCTATCTCACTAATTCATAAATTTAGTTTTATCACTTGTGTATCATAAAACTTTGATTTGTAGTTAAAATAAGAGATATGTTTTAGAAAATACATCATACACTGAAGGAAAGAATTGTTGAGTACTTTGAGGCCAGTGAGGCACAGGACCCAATGCAGAATGGATTCACAGCGGGAAGGTCATGTCAGATGAATCTAATAGATTCCTTTGACTAGATGACCAAAGTAGTAGACCAGGGAGGGGCTGTGAACATGGCCTACCTAGACTTTAGCAAGGCATTTGACACAGTCCCACACAAAAGATTAATAATCAAATTAACCAGCCTGGGAGTGGGTCCCAGGATGGTAGCCTGGGTAAAACACTGGCTAGACAACAGGACACAGAAGATAATTGTAAATGGAGTCCACTCTGAAGAAAGAGGGGTTACTAATTGGGGTACCGCAGGAATTCGGTACTGGGTCCAGTCCTTTTAATGTCTTTATAAGTGACATTGCAGAGGGACTGAAGGAAGTATGCTCTTGCAGAAGACACAAAGATCTGCAAAGGGTTGATACACGAGGAGGCGGAAAGGATGAGAAGGGACTTGGCAAGGTTGGAGGAATGGTCAAACGATGGCAGCTAGGAATCAATGCAAAGAAGTGCAATAATGCACCTGGGAAGCAAGAACCAGGGAAGAATACACAATGGAGGGGAGGTAGTAACAACAACAAAAGGAAAGGGACCCTGGGGGTAATCATATCAGATGACCTTAAGGTTAGCAAGCAATGTGAGAAGACAGTAGGGAGAGCTGGGGGGATACTGGGATGCACAGGGAGAGGCATCACCAGCAGAAAACAGGAAGTTGTTATCCCTCTGTACAGACAGCTGGTGAGACCCCATCTGGAGTACTGCGTCCAGTTCTGGAGACCCCATCTCTGCAAGGACATAGACAGATAGAGGCAGTCCAGAGTAGGGCAACCAAAATGGTGCAGGGTCTGCAAGAGGAGCCATACGAGGAGCGACTAAAGGAGCTTAATATGTATACCCTTGAGGAAAGAAGGGAGGGGGGGACATGATAGAAACTTTTAAGTACCTCAGTGGAATCAACAAAGTCCAAGAGGGTAACATCTTTCAGAAAAAGAGACGTGCAAGAACAAGGGGACACAATTTAAAGATGGAGGGGCAATTCCGGAGCAATGTGAGGAAGTATTTTTTCACAGAGAGTGTAGTAGATGCATGGAACAGCCTTCCTGAGGAGGTTGGGGGGTCTAAAACTGTGGGAAAATTCAAGAATGCATGGGACAGACATAAGGCAGTTCTTGTGGGGAGTAGGAAGAAATAGGCTGTTGGTTAACAAGGATCTGTGGCCTATCCTGTAGGTAGGGAAATGGGCAGACTACGTGGGCCAAACGGTCCTTATCTGCCATCAAAGTCTATGTTTCTATGTTTCTATAAGAATCTGCCATACAACTTAAACTGTCAGTCATATACACAGGTTACAACCCTGAAATCCAAAAAATCCCATCATTTCTTGCAAAAACACTCAGGAATCTGAAAACACACACAAAATCGCTTCCCTACCTCACACAACCATAAGACTGTTTTTGGTGTTGTCACTTGTGCCTCAGGAAATGTTCCTTTTTTAGTTAAAATAAGGGCAATTTTTCTAAAAAAAAAAAAAAAACACATGAAAAAGAATACCCCTAACATCTTAAACTGTGAAATACACAAGTTACAGCAATGAAATCCACTTAATTTTCTAATTGGTTCTGCACAATCATTTACTAGCATTTCAGACTGTCACCAAATCGTAAATAAATCATAAAAGCATACGTGTGTGACAAAACCATATTTAAGAAACCAGAAAATATATTAATGGTTTCATCACTCCTGGTTTTAAAAACAATAGTTTTTCCAGAAAAACATATCTAGTGACAAAAAGTACCACGGAATCTTCCTTTAACAATAAATACAGTATGTCAGCCTCTCAAACCACAAACCACAAACCACATCTCTGCCTCAATTGTCTGTTTTGAACGTGCAAAGATTTTTATTTCTTTTATGCTTCTGTCACTGCTAATTCTCATGAAAGCAATTTTTCACCTCACAAAAACTATGTTATCTCATAAAAGCATAAAAAAATGCTTTTGAAAATATTTGCTTAAGGTCCATTTCTAGTACTGCTCATGAACAAAAATGAAATAGATTTTTGCAATCAACTCAAAACAGTAAAAGTTATGAAAAAGCAAATAAGCAAAGAGTCATCCTTGGCCCAAATTCTATCAAACCTGAAAGCTTCAGATTTCAAATCCCTGCCATTTTCAGGCAATAAATGAGCAAAAAAATCTTAATTTTGATGAATTTATATATTTTCAGTCCTTTAGAACTTTTCTGTCAGTAAAATAACCACTAAAAATTTACAAGAAAAAGAAATCCTGATACCGAGTCAGTGCCTCCCAAATTTCAAGTGAATCACTTGAAAGACAGATAAGGTATTAAGATGTAATTAAAGTGTCTACTCAATCCTAAATAAGCAGGTACAGTAATACCACTCCTGAATAATATATAGTATGTATATTAAAATATGGGTAATAAAAATCCTAGTTAGCCATTTGTGCAACCATATCACATGACCATGCATTATTCCTTAGCAACTGTGCATCTGCACCTGTTCCATGTGTTTTTTTTTTATAAAATATTAATTGTGTGCTCATTTTATTGGTGCAATAACACACTCGAGGGTGTGTAATCACACTCCGATATACACACTTCTTGGGTGGTTAAAGACACTTGGCTTCGCTTTGTGTCTCATATGCACCTAATGCAACTACAGTGTGACTACAACAGTCATGTTTTATTGTATACATATACTCAATACTTTTTGCACATGATACTTTTCAAGGTACTCTCATTGTTTTATTACATTGTAAAGTCTTGCTTCTATTATTGTGGTCTTAGTTAAATTCCTCGTACCCCCTTCCCCAGAACACACCTTGAAATGGGCTGGACTCCAGGGACATCTTCAGAATAACACTTGTAAACATTAGTTTTCCCTCAAAATTCTTGGCAGGCAGTTTTATTCCAACAAAAAGACTAGGTTTGCTGGCAAAGGCACCTAGCTTCATCTGAGCTCTTTTCTTCTAGGTTTGCTTATAAGGACAGAACAAGGAAAAACATTATCAGAGCAAGGAAAAAGATTAAGGCTTCTTTTTGCTAGGCAGATTTACTGTGTGTTGTTATTTTCTTTTGTGCTCACAAGATTTGATACTGTTTTTTACTTATATGTTACTACTATAATCTTCTCTGATTCAAATGGCTGTTGCAGGGTATACCTTCTGCTGCATTATTACAGGGTTTGCCTACAGGGTTGTTACTGTTTTGTGCTTACAGATTACTGCTGTAATCTTCTCCAATTCAAATTGTTTTTTTTGCAAGGTATATCTTCTGTTACTGCTTTATTTTTCTCTGTAGCAAAGTGTGTTTTTCAGGGTATATCTTCTGGGAAATTGTTACAGGTGGTGCTTACAGGGTTTACAGTTTTATCTATCATTAGGCTAAGCTTTTAGGACTACTGCATTTGTTGTTGATTGATTGTTTCTGCTATTACCTCCTTGTTTTTTCCATCCATGGTTCTTGTTTGGCAGGGGAAGGGCCCACCACCCACCCCCAAATCCAACCACCCCATGCTACACTCCTTTTATAGAGTAGCACAGTTGTAACATTTCCTGTAGCCAAGTAGGAAGGGGAGGATCAGCGGGGTATCCACACAGTGACCTCACTTACAGGTGCACAAGTAATTTAATTTGTCATAACAAGTTACACAACAAACAAACAAAAAAACAAAACAAAAAAAATCAAACCTTTGCTTTCGTTTTCCTCCTTCTAATTATTCAGACAAGGTTATAAACTCGACAACTCAAGTGGAATGGATATTACTAACTGCAGGCACTGTGGGACACTTTTCAAAAGGACAGTTATACAGGATTTAGGGCACTCTCCTACATGCTGGACCATTGGACATCTAAGGGCTCAGCTCCAGGCAGCATGGGCAGAGATTGCACACCTCAAATCACATATTCAGGAGGAAATAAATTATAAGAATCACCTGCCATTTCCCCAACATCCAACTGAAGCACCTCAACCACAGAGGGTAGTTGGTCCGGGAGGTTGGCAGGTGGTTAGGAGGGGCAAATCGGATGCCTCATCACTCAATGCTCTCCAAAGTATCACCTCCACAAACCATATAAAAACTACAAACAGGTATCTGCCTCTATCTTCAAAATCAAACAAAGGGGCAGAGAACACTGCAGAGCAGGACACTGTACACAGGAGCTAGCACAACAAAACTCACCCAAAACAGGACCAAAACAAAAAAAAACAAAAAAAAAACACTTCTGATCATAGTAAACTCCATGATTCAGAGAATTTATATCTACCTCCAGCAGAGGGTAATGGTTAGATGTCTTCCAGGTATATCAGCGTGGAGAGACACTGACTGTATTGCTAAAATCATGCAGGAAGCAGGAGAAAACATCGATGTCTTGGTACACACAGGGACTGACAATCTCTCCAGCCAGTCAGTTGTGGAGACCAAGGAACACCTGACCAGGCTGGGAGACAAACTGTCATCCATTTCAACTAGCATCTCCTTCTCTGAGATCCTGCCAGTCTGGAGAGGGGGGCAGATGGACAGAAGGTCAGAAAAGGGGAGATAGGGGAGCTGAACATGTGGTTCAAGGGCTGGTGCCAGGAAAAAGGACACAAATTTGTAGGTAACTGGCAAAGGAGGGAGTCACTACACTGGATCAGAAGTTTGACGTCTTTGTAGAATATTTAAACTACCCAATGGGGAGAGGGGTGCAGCACCTAATACATCAAAAAGGAAGAACACCCTTCCCCCCTCAGCTAGTGAACAAACAGGAGTTCAGCATGTTTGTAGTTCATTTGCATCACCAAGTAAGGAAAAAGGTCTGGCTTGGCATACAACGTGATCGAGAAATGCCGGACCTCACCCAACAACTAACGCACTGAAATCTGGCCAATGGAAAATCACTTACACAAATGCCCGCAGTCTGGGAAACAAGATCCCAGACCTGTAGGCAACAATGACAGAGGCTAAACTGGACATAGTAGCCATTAGCAAGACATAGTTCACCAGTAACCACATGTGGGAGACTTCAGTACCTGGCTATATACTATTCAGAAGAGACCGAGGTGCAAAACGGGGGAGTAGCCCTATATCTGAATGAAAATATCAAAGCTACAGAAATTCAGACTACACATAAGGAGCCAGAAGAACAGTGGGTCAGCCTGGAAACAGGACATGGGATAGCCATATGAACTGGGGTTGTCTACAGGCCTCCAGTCCAATGAGAGGAAACAGACACATAGAAGATAAAGAAACATGACAACTAAAGGGGACATTCTTATAATGGGAGACTGCAACATGCCAGATACAGACTGGTCAGTACCAGCTGGAACATCCACCAGAACTAGACACATAGTGGATTCCCTGCTGGGGAAGGGAATCAAACAACTGGTACAACAACCCACAAGAGACAGGGCTATCCTAGATCTACTAATGAATAAAAGGGAAAGGATCACAAAACTCCAGGTAGAGGGTCACTTGGGGGCCAGTGACCTTCACATGGTATGGTTCAATTGGCCACTAGAGCTAAATCATCCTATTCCAATGCAAAAATATGGGACGTTAGAGGAGCTGACTTTGATAAGATGGCCAACACAGTTAAGCTAGCCCTGGCAAGAAGAGATACAGGTGAAGAGGCAAAGTGGGCAAGCATTAAGGATGCAATACTTAAAGCAACATCCCATTGTGTTAGGGAGAAAAGCAAGAGCAAAAGATGGAGGAAACCACTTTGGTTCTCAAAAACAGTAACAGAAAAGGTCAGAAGCAAAAGACTGTCCTTTAGGAAATATAAGGGAATGCAGTGGGACGAAGATAGGGAGGCATACCAAACTTCCCTTGGGGAAGCAGGGAAGGCAGTAAGACAGGCAAAGGCCCAAACCAAGGAAACACTAGCACGAACAGTAAAAGAAGGGGACAAGACTTTCTATAGATACATTAGTGAAAGCAGAAAGTCCAGAGCGGGTATTGCTGAGATCAAAGGGGATAAGGGGGAGTGTGTGGAGGAAGAGCAAGGAAAAGCATCTATCCTAAATAGGTACTTCTGCTCAGTATTAACTGAGGAGAAGGTAGGGCAGGGCTCGCAGCTCAGCACCATGGACACTGGGGGGAGGGAGGTGTGCACAAGTCCCTTCACAAAAGAAAGGGCCCTACAAGAGCTCACTAAGCTGAGGGTGGACAAGGCAATGAGACTGGATGGCATACATCCCATGGTACTAAAGGAGCTAAGGGTGGAACTAGAAAAGCCATTATCAGAACTGTTTAGCGAGTCTCTGAGCACAGAAGAGGTCCCAGAAGACTGGAGAAGGGCTCATGTGATCCCTCTCCACAAGAGTGGTAGCAGGGAGGAGGCAGGGAACTACAAACCAGTCAGTCTTACCTCAGTAGTGGGCAAGATTATGGAGGTACTCCTTAAGGAAAGGATAGTGCAACACCTGGAATCCATAGGAGCACATGATCCAAGACAGCAAGGCTTTACAACAGGAAGGTCCTGTTAAACTAATCTCATAGATTTCTTTGACTGGGTAACCAGAGTGGTGGACCAAGGGGGTGCAGTTGATGTCACCTACCTTGACTTCAGCAAAGTTTCAAATACTGGTCCACATAAAAGTTTGATTAATAAGATGGGTAGGCTTGGGGTGGGTCAGAAGGTGGTCAACTGGGTGGCAAACTGGTTGGTGTGCAGAAAACAGAGAGTGGTGGTAAACAGTATACAGTCAGAAGAGATGCAAGTCACAAGTGGGGTACCTCAGGGATCAGTCCTGGGGCCAGTCATCTTCAACATCTTCATCAGTGACACTGTAGATGGACTGGAGGGTAAGGTTTGTCTGTTTGCAGATGACACCAAGATCTGCAACAGAGTAGATGATCCAGATGGTGTGGGCAGAATGAGAAGAGAGCTGGATAAATTAGCAAAATGGTAGAAAGAGTGGCAACTGGGGTTTAACGCAAAGAAGTGCAAGATCATGCACATAGGGAAGAGAAACCCTGAAGCCACCTATTGGCTGGGAGGGGAGTTGCTGGCAGTCACAAGGGAAGAAAGAGACTCGGGCATCATCATCACTGATGACCTGAAATCGTCCAAGCAGACCACTAAAGCAGTTGGTAAGGCTAGGGAGATGTTGGGGTGTATTAGTAGGGGTATCACAAGTTAGAAGAGGGAGGTAATAATCCCTCTTTACAAGACACTGGTTAGGCCCCATCTGGAGTACTGCATGCAGTACTGGAGGCCGCACCTTCACAAGGACATTAACAAAATAGAGGCAGTTCAGAGAAGGGCAACCAAAATGGTGCAGGGACTGTATCAGAAAACATATGAGGACAGATTAATGGAGCACAATATGTATACCCTAGAGCAAAGGAGGGAGAGAGGTCACATAATTGAAACATTCAAACAACTTAAGGGCATTAACAAGGTGAAAGAGTCTAATAAGTTTCAATATAAGAAAAATAGCAGGAGAAGAGGACATAGCATGAGATTAGAGAGAGGCCGATTAAAGGGTAATGCGAAGAAGTTCTTTTTCACAGAACGGGTGGTTGATGCATAGAATGGCCACCCTCAGGAAGTGGTGGATATGAACACAGTGCAGGACTTCAAACAGGCATGGGATAGGCATAAGGGAGCAATACAGATGAGTATGAATAGATAAGCCATTGACAGGGTAAAGGCCTATGGCACATTCACAAGGTAGAAAAAAAAATGGGCAGACTAGATAGGCCTTGCGGTCCTTATCTGCCATCAACTTCTATGTGTCTACGTTTCTATGTAAAATTTTTTTAAATTTGCTAGGGGCAACCAAATTGTATGTGTAAATAGTTTAAACTGCTGGCATTCAAAGAAATTGCCCTATCACTGCATTTTTTAGGAGTAAATTGGCAATGGATTGTTAAATAGTGAGTACAATTACTTTATACATAAAAAAATCAACTAAAGCATTAAAAGAAAAAATTCAAACAATGTACCATTTGTTGCATTCCTTGCCAGCTAGGACTGTGAATTTGTTAAATGTGGTTTGTTTGGTAAAAATAACATCTGCGTCAATAGATTAAATCAAAATCAACCACATAAAATGACTTAGGCCTGCAGGCTACTTCATAAAATGTGAACATAAATTGGGTTAACCCTTAAGGCTACTGCAGTTTCCGATACTTAACATTTCACACATTTTCTCTCCTTTTACAGCAATAATAGTGACTTTGTTTCAGATGAGTAACTGGCACTGACAACCATCATTAATTTAAAGGTTAGGTACATACTCTCTAAAGCTGTAAAATGTTTTCTTTTGTTAAATTGTTAATCAGTCATTGAGAAAAACAAGCTTTGACTACAGTCAAATAGTTTGCACAGCCCTGTTCAGCGGTGCTGCAGAATGTTTTGATAAGTTGAGGATAACTCAGACAAAATTTAAATAAGAAACACAAAACTGTTTTTATGAAACAGCAAGATAGTGCATGACTTTATCAACATTTGTTGAACTTGAACATCAAGAGCAACTGTACAAACAGTGTGTGTCAGGACTGGCTATTTTACACAAATTCTGGTCAGAGCCAACATGGCTGCTGTGCATTAACATGAAACAAAATGTTAGTTTTTTTTTTCTTTTGTTACAGAAGTCCTTCAAAACATTTAATGCTTTAACTGATATAGTCTACTTTGGCTGATTTCATTGTTGAAGTGTGATGTGTTTCATTTTAGGGGTGCAATTGCAGACCTATTTTGTCCATTATGCATAGGTTTAGGTGCACCACCTGGTTATCGATGTTTTGTAGGGCTTGACCTCTGACAGTAAATCATGTATGCATCTATGTGTGACTACTGTTATATTGTATATGGGGACATCCACAGCTTTACAGCAGCAGCAACACAAACCTACTCCCTCAGATACATTTGCAAATCTGCCTCCTTCAGTTCCCCATATATAACATTACAATAGTCACACATCGATGTATGCACAATTTACCATCAGAGGTCAAGTCCTGCAAAATATCGATAACCAGGTGGTGTTGCACCTAAACCTATACACAGTGGAACAATAGCTCTGGTGTTGGACCCCTAAAATGTATCACATCACACTGTCCCGAGATGGTCCCGATACCCCCACCAGCTCCTCTGTTCTCAGTCATTGCTTCTGGGACACCCGTTTTGCCTGCCTGTAACAATTCTATAAGCAGGGGGTGTCACAAAAGTCTGTGCCCAGGTTTCGAAGGGTTACCCTGCTTTGTGCATGCACTGTCAATTGACCTCCTTGCCTTTCCCAACATGGTCCTAATAGTAATAATAGTAATAATCCTAGGGGCTGTGGCTCTTTAAAGTTGTAAGTGCTCTGGCTGCAGTTGATAACCTAAGCACAACTCTCCAGTGTTTCAGGCATGAAGTGTACATTAAGTTTCTAGAGTGGCTGCCTCCTCCTGACCTCCCTTGTCCTGTGTCACTGATCAACTAGATCAGATCACCCACCTAAATTAAAATGAGCTGTCCATGTGTGACCCCATGAAGCTGCCCACAGGGGACACCACTGGCATTGAGAAAGATGAGCTATGTGTCATGATCACCTATTTCTTCTCAGGTGAGGAGAAAGAGGAGATGATCAACGACAGGGTGACAACCCAGCCAAATGTGAAATTCAACTAGAAGACAGATGCATGGGAAAATTACACACATGCATCACCAACATGGGCTGCTAGAATACCTCAAAAACAGCAAAAGATAAACTTTATAGAGACTTCCAGTTGATCCACATGATCAAAAATGTCCTAAGTTTGTATATTTTGTATTTTCCCTATGCCGGAAGTGAGGACCTGCCCCAAGAAATCTGCTGAGTCCATTAAGCAGACAGGTCAGTGGAATGTGGACTGCTGATAAAATTACTCCAGGAAAGGCTTAGCTGGGTGCCCTGCTGAGGATAACTGTGAGGGTTGATCAGAGGGCTGAGCTTAAACATGGACACCTCTCCTGAGGTCAGTTCTCCCACCTGTTACCAAATCCAGTCCCAGGTCTAGATAGTGTGCAGCTATGGTGCTTAGACATTTGTGGTTCTACATAGGGGTTAATGTATAGCCAAACAGAGAAGTAATCGAGACTAGAATAGGAATTTCTTCTATGTTTGGCTGCACATAAACACTAGCAAAAGCAATCAGCTGTTCTGCATAGGTGGCACTCTCACTGGAACGTGAAAAAGTGTTTTCTCTGTAGGACAGCTGGGTCACTCATAATAGGCTGAGTGATAACATCTGCAGTTTTTTAAAATAACAAAAATGGCTCACTGAATTCATGCTTTCACTGCCTAACAAAAAGTAGCATCCGCAGTGGCGGAGCCAAGTTTGGGAGCTAGGGGGGCACAAGTCAGTCATTTTGGGGGCGCCAAGATGGTAGCAAGCGAAAGTGATCATCAGTCCACTACTGTACACATCATGTATTTGCTAGCCTTCACATGCACTGCTTCTAGGACCCACTAGGCAACAAAGGAGTATCAAGTATCAAGAGCTCGTCTACAGGGTGGGAGTGAAGAAGTATTTGTGATGATGAGCTCGAGGAATGATAAAAAGTAAAAAACTGTAATCTAGAAGATTGTGGTTTGAGTCACTGTTAACCTGTGTGCTTCTTTGTCTCAATAATCCAACTATAATTGGAAAACTGCTGTCATGTAAACGTACTGAGTGAACGTCACAACCGTGTGCCTTACAGAAATTGGAGCTATAGCATAAAACTATGTAAGATGCTGTAAACAGAATATTTTTTTTAATTTCCTTATAAACAAATTGCCCATGCCAAAACAGATTGCCGATTATAGATGAATGCATTCATGATGCATATTCATGGATGGCTGTCAGAATCAAATCCAAACCAGGAAAAATAAAAGGGGTAGAATAAACCACTACTTGTGATGGGCAGTCGACTGGCAAAGGATCCACAACACCTGACTAGATACACAATTGACTGCCATCACTGCCTGAAATAGAGCTGACTTCCCAACCAAACCAGAGTTTAGAAAATGATGGCTTTTCTTTCATTCCATCGCAAAGAGCTTTGCCTAACTGACACAGCATTTGTGTAAAACTAAATTATAGCCTAGAGGTTGGAGTAACGAGGTGTGAACGAGCTTGGTACATCCAGCAGACTAGACCTGAGTTTGATTCTCACAGTCTCCACTTGCATACTGTGTGACTCTGAACAAGTCACTTAACTGCCCAGTGCTCCCAGGTCGCCCCTGAAAACAGGCACTTGTGCCTAGTGGGCCTTACCCGGTTAACAAAGACTAAAAAAATAAATAAAAAATATTATCATGGAGCATCTGGACATGTTTTGTGATTTCTATTTTTTCAGATATGCCTACACATTTCTTATGACATTACCTGTCTGCATAAGCTTTTGATCAGCAGTTTAATTATTGCTGAATGGCTTTTATGCTATTATGTAGACATTGCACAACCTTATTTTTTGCCAGTGTGTGGTGACTGCCTGCCCTTAGTTACTAGGGTGTCTCTGTTTATCTCTATTTTCAGTTCGACTCTGCAATTGCACCTGTTCCTATTCCCTACTTGCTTATAAATGCATTTGGCTCTAAGATACGTCAGTACGTCTTATCACTTTGCAGAAGCAGCAGCACCCCCAGTGCTTTTGCACTCCGATTCAAACACTAGGCTGAGTTTTTAGCAGCCTCACATATCAGTAAACAGTCTTCTACATTAAAGTGCATTTGCCATTAGACTGTCTAAATTTAAGGTAAGGGCTTTGGATCGATGTGGCATTTCCAAATTTAACATTTCTCCTTTGGGGTTATATGGCACTTAGTTTTTCAAGTCTTTTTATTTTAAAATGTGTCTAGTCTAATGCTAAACATTTGCGAATTTGCTTCTGTGTTATCACTGCGCTCTAAGTCTTTGAGAAAAAGTCAATTCAGGCTCCAAGTCCACGCTATGTACCACAGGTAACCAGTCAGTCCAAAATCAAACCACGGCACCACAGGACAGGGTACAACAAGGCTTTATTATAAAGTGCAGAGAGGACAAATGCCCAAACAGCGCAGGACATTCCTCTACTGGTTTCCAGTACTATTCATCTTCAGAAGGAAGACAAATAGTATTTGGTTTAATTTTGCTCTAATTCTTTGCTAGTGTATCCTGTTTTCCCCATCCCACCCACTTTCTTTAACCCCTTCGTCTCTACTTTCACGGAGGGAAGGTGGTTTCATCCTTTTTGGTGAGAGACCATCATTTCTTCTAGTTCTTAACTAGCTCTCATTTTGTGATAGGGGACATGATTTGATTTAGGTGACAAGTTCAAAGGAACGTTCTCATTTGAATGTGACATTGCTTATACAGTAGGTATATGTTTTCGGATTTCCAGTTTAGGGTGAAATGTGTAAGACTGAGTGGATCCATAACTTGAAACTCTTGGGAAGTCTTTAGACCTCCACTGTTCATGTACTTTTACCATTTCAGTAAGAAATCCAGGTTTTGAGTATGACACAAAACACTTGTGTTTCTTCTGCAAATAAAATTATAAAAAACTAGTCAAGGCTGTGTGCAGATTGAACACCACTTGCTTTGAAATGCAAAAAAAAAAGAGTTGCAAGCACACCCTGTGGGTGTGCTAATGGATAGTTGAGCTGGTGTGGGAGTGGGTCCCATTTCTGACTTTTCATCATCTGAGCTCATGATAAGCCAGACCCAGGCACAGCTGCTGTGCAAGACTGCTGTACTCCCCACACCCTTTAGATAATGTATAATGTTACTAATTCATTTTGCTGGGTCCAAGTGGGCCCCCCGGCCCCCATAGCTCCGCCTTTGGGTACTTACTTAAGGAAGTATAAAGTGGGTGATGATGAACTGAAGGGAGACTGGAGCACGTCTGCAGCTTTCTTTCAGTCTGTCTGCTACTCTGCTGTTCCTCGTCAACAGGCTGGTAAAATAAAGAAATCTGATTGATTGGCTTCTCTCTCTCTGCTACAGTGCAGATTAGTGCTGCCAGTGCTACTGCCTGCACTAAGCCCAGGCATCCAATTTCATAATCATCCAGGACCAGAACTTTCTGTTCCAGGCCAGGAGGACTAGACCAACTGGGAGACTGTGGGAGGGAGAAGGAATGGACTTTACTTCTGGATGGACACACTACTCCAATGGTCAGACTCTCCATTCCACTCCACTCCACTCCAAGTTCGACCCTCACCTCATCCAACCAAAGGATGAGGGAAGCAAGCCTAACTTGGCCCTTTGGTCGTTAGCCCTGGCTCTGTCCTGCCTGCCTTCTTAGACAACCTCACCTGAAGTCGGCAGCGGCTGCACTTTAGCACAGCAGTAAGCAGGCAAAAGTTCAGGCTGGCAAGTGCAAGCAACAACTTAAGTTGGACACTGGCTTGGGCCCCCCTGGGCAGCAGTACTAGTCGGTCAACAGGCAAAGGAGGAAAAAATGGAACCATACTGCCGCCAGGCGTGCCTGGTGTTAGTAGATAGTGCTAGCATGGCTAAGCACGCAGCACAGAGCCATGATGGAGCCCGTCCCTGCCACAAAGACACTCTCTACAGTCAATACTCAAAACTTTATATCAAGACATCCCTAGTTGTGGGTTCTAGCCCACACCGGGACTTGTACTCAAACCCCAACCAAACAGTGGCTCCCAGTGCAGTACTAAGGAGTAGTATTGGGGTGTGCCTTCAGATAAGCCATTACATTGAGGTCCCTTCTGCCCATCTCAGGTCCTGCCCTATTGGGTGTTGAAGTGTAAGTCAAGGAACTCATCCATGACACTTTTGCAAGATTGATGACTCTTTCTCAGTATCCTGACACCTGGCCAACATTCCCCTCCTCAGTAAAACCAGTTCAGACAATTATCTGCGGACTTTGGCAATATGGCTGGTGATGAGCCGAATGACTGTCTCACTGCTTGTAAAGCCCTTTGGTATACAGTGCATAAAAATGCGAGTTCTTGTAAAGAAAATTAATACAGGAATAGGAACAGCAACAGCAACATGAGTCATCTGCACAGCTGATCTTGTCAGTGTGTACAATTAGGAAGCCCACTTCTGGCATTCCACTTGTCTAGTACAACCAGTGTTATGGCTATCACATTTTCCAAGTGTTACGATCTTAGGCTACAGTACTGTCTTGTAGAATACCTAGTAGCCGTGTGTAGCAGCGCAATTAATTTTGCGGCTATGATTCAAATTCTCACTTTAGTACAGTAGTAAAGTTGGGACGCGTTGTAGCTAGTAAGTAGTAACTTCATATTTCTGCTGCACAGAGTACTTCAGTTACACTGCAAATACATTTGTTGCAAACTTTCCTGCTATTCCCCCCACTCCCACCAAAAAAAAAAACTAACAACAAAGTTCATTACAAGAAAAGGTTCCACCTACTGTCAATAAAACAGAAACATACCACAGTCCCAACCACGAAGACAACTAGAGCGCCTGACTGGCAATGCCACGAAGGCAGGTTTTCTTTTCCGTCTTATTTGCCTAAGGAGCCATTTACCATATATCGATATAAACTGTAGCTGGAAGAGTTCACTAATGTACTATACACCTGGCTGAGGCCTACTGTCCTGCTCTGGCTACTATTCCAAATGGACACGTAGCCAAGCAAACACCCAAGCTGCCCCCGAGTGATGCTACTACTGCAGCGGCAAGCCATAGGCTTTGACGGGCAGCCTGACAGCTTGCGCTGAGGTAAGAGGAAGAGTGTGTCACTGCGTTTTAAACATTCCTGGTACCAGGCAGTGTCTGAGTTGCTACCTGTTGTGTGTTGTGCAGCAGCAGCTTCTGGATCCACAGTCTCGGCTGACAGCCACCACCAGCATCCATCAGCAATACCACTCTGACAGTCCGAACGACAGAGGCACCAGCACACAGTCCCACAATGAACACTGACTCATCGCATCAGATTCAGAGGGGGCAACTCTGCTCCAAGTGACTTCCTCTGCTCTGACTGTGGCAGTGTTTAGTTTGCTACATTCGCAGCTCAGCTTGCCTCATCATCAGCCAGGCAAGCACCGGCTGTTTTAAACTTGAAAGTGACCGAAGCACGAGGTTTTCTCTTTGGGGGTGCCAGGCACTGCTGGGCATGCGGTGTGATGTGGCAGTTTAGTTTTTTTATTTTTATTTTTTACCACAAAAGACAGCAGAGCCCGAGCAGGGGCGCACAACTCAGGCAAAATGGTCCCGCCCCCGCCCGCCATTGAGCATCCGCATGTTAGATTGTTCAGCATGGTTGCACATATCACTGCCAGGCAACCATGAGTTAAATCAACCAAGAAGATCAGTTGAGATTTCAGGAGATGAATCCCGCCCCTATAGCCATGTGGGCTGTATATGTAAAAGTACTCTGACTCACGAACACAAACCTACACAATAAAAAAATAAAGTAAAATAGGGACTGCTCCTTTTTTTAAAAAAACATATTCACCCTGGCATGCCTCTGAAAGACTCAGTTGTTGGGGGGGTGGAACTGGGGAAGGGAGGGAAGAGGGAGGTAAGGTGCCTGCCCAGTGCCATGGTTTGGAGGGGCAGGAAGCGAATCCTCAGGACCACAGGAGCAGCTGCACAGGAGAGGGAGCTGGACATAACTGTACACCTAGGGACAAATGACTTAGCTGGGAATGAGACCAGAGAAGTGCTGGAGGAGTTTGTGGAGTTAGGGAGGGGCCTTAGACAAGCAGCACAGATGGTAACCTTCTCAGAGGTGTTGCCTGTCTATGGCATGGGTGAGGCTAGGGTACTCTACGCCATGGGATTCAATGAATGGTTGAAAAACTGGTGTGAAGCATGGCTTTTGGCTTCATTGGGGTGTTCTACATCTGTCCAGTAGGGGAAACAGGACCCTAGGTGATAGGTTTAAATGCTTCATTGGTAAGCTTTTAAACTAGCCAAGGGGGGAGGCACTAAAAAGGAGTAGGGAGTTCCCAGCCTCCCCCGACAAAGCAGTGTAGTTAGTGGGGTAAACTCCAAGGTAGAAAGGTCGATAACAGAAAAGTGGTTAATGGAGAAAAAGGCAAAGGCAGTAAGAACAGGGATGGGGCTAAAAGGAGTAAGGCCATCAAAAAATGAAGGGTGATGAGTACCAATGCCCATAGTCTGGGTAACAAGGTTCCTGAACTAGTGGCCTTGACGGAAGACACCTGGATGTTGTGGCATTCATAGAAGTATGGTTCTCAGGGAACCATGACTGGGATGTTAACATACCAGGGTATACAATCTACAGGAGGGACAGGGAGGGTATAAGAGGGGGAGGAGTAGCTCTCTACGTAAAGGAAGGGATCAAAGCAATGGAACTAAAGGGTAAACAGCGAGGAGAGGAGGCATTGTGGGTCACCTTGGAGAAAGGAAATGGCAACACAATCTACACTGGGGTTGTATATAGATCATCATTTCAGGGGGAGGAAATGGACAAGGAAATGACAGAAGGCATCCTCAGAATGGCAGAAAAAGGGGAGATACTGTTGATGGGGGTTCAGAATATGCCAGATGTTAACTGGAGCACATTTGCTGCAGCCACATCCAAGAGCAGGGTCATTCTCAATGTCCTACAGGGGGCATGCCTCAGACAGCTAGTGTTGGAATCTGCTTGGGAGGGAGCAATCTTAGACCTGATACTCTCAAACGGGGACAAAGAGAGGATCTTGGATTTAGAAGTGGTCAGCCATCTGGGAGCAAACGACCACCAAACAATGTGGTTCACAATAAACACAGCCACAGAGTCAAGCCATACAAAAGCGAGGGTACTGGACTTTAGGAGGGCTGATTTTGGCAAAATGAGAGAGTGCCAAAGGAATGCACTAGCAAATAGGCAGGAAGGAGGGGGGGAGGAACAATGGGGTAAAATCAAAACTGCCATCACAGAGGCAACAAGCCTTTGTGTGAATCAAATACAATAAAACGAAGGGAAAAAAAAACACTATGGTTCTCAAAAGAGGTGGCGGGAAAGGTTAGGAAGAAAAAGACAGTATTCAGGAAGTATAAGGAATCACAGAAGGAGCAGGACAGAGAACTGTATCAGTTAAAGCAGAAGGAAGTGGAGAAGGCAGTCAGAATAGCAAAGGCCCAAACCGAGGAAAAAATAGCCAACTCAGTTATAAAGGGGGATAAAACCTTTTGTAGGCACATTAGGGAGTGAAGAAAGACCAAGGGAGGGATAGTGAGACTTAACAAAGGGGAGGGGGTGGGCAGAGGGTGTCAGTGAAAAGGCAGAGATACTAAATGAATACTTTGCTCAGTATTCACAAAAGAAGAGGAGGGGGAGGTACCTAAACCAAACAATAGAAGCACTCTGGATAGGGGTGTCGATACCAGTCCATCCATAGAAGAAAGGGTCTTGAAAGAACTCCTAAAACTCAAGATGGACAAAGCAATGGTCATGTCAAATAAATCTAATTGATTTCTTTGACTGGGTGACCAAAGTAGTAGACCACGGAGGGGCTGTGGGCATGGCCTACCTAAACTTTAGCAAGGCATTTGACATAGTCCCGCACAAAAGATTAATAAATAAATTAGCCAGCCTGGGAATGGGTCCCAGGGTGGCAGCCTGGGTAAAACACTGGCTGGACAACAGGACACAGCGGGTAATAGTAAATGGAGTCCACAGTGAAGAAAGGGTTATTAGTGGCATTGCGGAGGGACTGGATGGGAAGGTATGTCTCTTTGCAGATGACACAAAGATCTGCAACAGAGTTGATACGCAAGGTGGGGTGGAAAGGATGAAAAGGGACTTGGCAAAGTTGGAGGAATGGTCAAATGTATGGCAGCTTAGATTCAATGCAAAGAAGTGCAAAGTAATGCACCTAGGAAACAAAAACCCGGGGCAAGAGTACACAATGGGATGTGAGATATTGACAACAACAAAAATGGAAAGGGACCTGGGGGTAGTCATATCAGATGACCTAAAGGTGGGCCAGCAATGTGAGAAGGGAGTAAGGTGGGCTGGGGGGATACTGGGATGCATATGGAGTGGCACCACCAGTAGAAAACAGAAAGTTGTTGGCCCTCTGTACAGACAGTTGGTAAGACCACATCTTGACTACTGTGTACAGTTCTAGAGACCCCATCCCTGCAAAGACAAAGACAGGATGGAGGCTGTCCAGAGGAGGGCAACCAAAATGGTGCAGGGTCTGCACCAGAAGACATATGAAGAAAGACTAAAGGAGCTTAAGATGTATAGCCTCGAGGAAAAGAGGAGAGGGGGACATGATAGAAACTTTCAAAACATCAAGGAATCAACAAAGTCCAAGATGGTAGCATCTTTCAAAAAAAAGATGTGCAAGAACAAGGAACAATTTGAAGATAGAGGAGACGGCTCAGAGGTAATGTGAGGAAGTATTTCTTCACAGAGAGGGTTGTAGATGCATGGAATAGCCTTCCTGAGGAGGTCATAGAGTCAAAAACAGTGGAGGAATTCAAGAATGCATGGGACAGACATAAGGCAATTCTAGTGGGGGGGGTAGGAGGAAGTAGGCTGTTGGTTAACTAGGATCTGCAGCTTATCCGTTAGGTAGGGAAATGGACAGACTAGGTGGGCCAAGCATTCCTTATCTGCCATCAAATTCTATGTTTCTATGTTTTTATGTTCTATGTTTCTTTGCTTCTAAGTTTCTATGAATGTGGCATGACAGGATTCACCCCAGAATTCTAAAAGAACTAAAGGGAGAACTAGTGATACCACTGACTATTCTATTTAACAAATCATGGGAGAAGGGTGTGGTACCTGAGGACTGGAGTAGGGCAGATGTGATTCCCCCTTCACAAAAGTAGGAGCAAGGCAGAGGCAGGAAACTACAGACCTGTTAGTTTGACCTCAGTGGTAGGGCAAATAATGGAATCACTTCTAAAAGGAAGAACTGTTGAGTACCTGGAGGCCGGCGGGGCACAGGACTCACGGCAGCATGGATTCACAGTGAGAAGGTTATATCAGAGAAATATAATAGATTTCTTTGACTAGGTGACCAAAGTAGTAGACCAGGGAGGGGCTGTGGATATGGCCTACATAGACTTTAGCAAGGCATTTGACACAGTCCCACACAAAAAAGATTAATAAATAAGTTAGCCAGCCTGGGAGTGGGTCCCAGGGTGGTAGCCTGGGTAAATAAATTGGCTGGACAACAGGATATAGAGAGTAATAGTAAACGGAGTCCACTCCGAAGAAAGTGGGGTTACTAGCGGGGTACTGCAGGGTTCAGTACTGGGACCGGTCCTCTTTAATATCTTTATAGGTGACATTGTGGAGGGCCTGGAGGGAAAAGTATGCCCTTTCCAGATGACACAAAGATCTGCAACAGGGCTGATACAGAAGGGGGGGCGTGTACAGGATGAGAAGGGACTTGGCAAGGTTGGAGGAATGGTCAAATGTATAGCAGCTTAGATTCAATGCAAAAAATTGCAAAGTAATGCACCTGGAAAACAAAAACCCAGGGGAAGAGTACACAGTGGAGGGGGAGAGTACTAACAACAACAAAAATGGAAAGGACCTGGGGGTAGTCATATCAGATGATCTAAAGGTAGCCAAGTAATGTGAGAAGGCAGTAAGGAGGGCTGGGGGGATACTGGGATGCATAGGGAGAGGCATCACCAGTAGAAAACAGGAAGTTGTTATCCCTCTGTACAGACAGTTGGTGAGACCCTATCTGGAGTAATTCATGCAGTTCTGGAGACCCTATCTCTGCAAGAACATAGACAGGATGGATGCAGTCCGGAGGAGGGCAACTAAAATGGTGCAGGGTCTGCACCAGAAGCCATTTGAAGAGAGACAAAAGGAGCTTAATATGTGTACCCTCATAGGAAAGGAGGGAGAGGGGGGACATGATGGAAACTTTCACGAACCTCAAGGGAATCAAAAGAGTCCAAGAGGGTAGCATCTTTCAGAAAAAGAGATGTGCAAGAACAAGGGTGCACAATTTGAAAATAGAGGGGGGACAGCTCAGGGGCAATGTGAGGAAGTATTTTTTCACGGAGAGGGTGGTGGACACATGGAACGGCCTTCCTGAGGAGGTCAAGTGGTCAAAAACAGTGGGGGAATTTAAGAATGCATGGGACTGACATAAGGCAATTCTAGTGGGGGTAGGAGGAAGTAGGCTGTTGGTTAAGTAGGATCTGCAGCTTATCCAATAGGTGGGGAAATGGGCAGACTGGGTTGTCCAAGTGGTCCTTATCTGCCATCAAAGTCTATGTTTCTATGAGTCAATTGTCACTGTGGAGATTTAAAAAAAAAACCACCCTGTCACACTGTTTCTACTGATGTTTTTCTTTTTGATTTTGTCAGTTTGTGTTCTAAAACAGTACTTTTTATATAAATGGTGTTATGTCCCACCAAAAAAAGCAAAGAAGGCTTTTGCACTGTGATGCTTGGGCAGGGCTCTTTGGAGGCTGGCTAAAACTCAAAATAGTCACAAAAATCCCAGTGTAAGGAACATTCAGGGTAGACTGTGACCATACAGTTTAACTGGATAATTTAATGCACAAATACAAATTCACAACAAAGGCTGCATTTAAAAGAAACAAGTTGTATGTGTGAGACTTTGACACATGGTTAATATGAGAGTGACTTCTAGGCAAGAGTGCTAGCAACTGGACCTCACTGACATATATTAGTTGACAATAATGAACAGATACTTAAAATACAACACTCTTGAAGGTAGTTTAATAAGACCATCCCTGTGCAGAGTCCAGCATGTCTGTAGAACTCAGTGGTATTTGAAAGGTTTACACATAAACTGCCAGGTGTGTTAGTGCAATACAAGAAACTACCTGTACTGCCAGATCAAAACAGCCCTAGCACAGAACATGGTGCAGGGAACCTACTTATAGAGCCACATCAAAACAGCTGTAGAACAGAACACGGTGGGGGGTGGGGGAGAACCTACCTATGAAGCCAGATCAAAACATCCCTGGCGCAGAACACGGGGAGGAGGGGCTGGAGAATCTACCTATACATCCCTAGCAGAGAATACGGGAAGGGGGGAAGGTGTGTCTGCTTCCATGACAACACCCAGTTACTCAATATCCGCTAACTGTAAAGCAAAACATAAACATTCCTTTATAAGCACTCAAAAGGTATGGATTCTGTTTCAGATCTTTTTTCCCCATTATTGTTTCTGCTATGATGAGATGTAAGTGGTCCATATAAAAATAATGTGGTACCGCATTCATCCCCGGCACGGTGCTTTGCTGTTGCACCTGAGGTTGTGGGTTTAGCAGCATTTCAGAATTCTTTCATACTTATCAAATTACTTTTGAGCTACTCTGTGTGTAGTCAAAGAAATGTTTTGGAGGAGGGTTGAAGAATTACACTTGCCTTGTTCATGATGTGGGTTTAAAAAGGCTAGGTTGAAAATATGGGGTCTAAATCCAGAAAAATACTGGTAGTAAATTTATAAGAAAACAATAAAGAATTTCAACATTGCTTCATAATTTTTTTGTTTTTTGACATTTTAACCCCACATTTTCAACATAGTCTTCTTATCACCACACTTCATGAACCTGGTAGGTAAAATGTTCAAAGCATCATTTAGCACCACAAGTGCAAAAATACATTTTGCCCAGGACTTGAGAAGTTTCACAAGCAACAAAGTCTGGCAAGGGACAGGATGCCTGAATTATTAAGGCTTCTTGTGAAGTTGCTCTGAGAAGCCAGCTGCTCCTTTGCAGAGGAAGAGGTGGCACTGCTGGGTGGCAGAGCTGGTAGTAGGACTGCAAGGGGTTAACTTGTAGACAGTTGGCTAACTTCAATGGATCAGGGTGATTAGGACAAACTGGGTGGGCTGTCAAAGGGGTCTGTGTTGTATTTCTTTATTATTATTTTTTTTCTGTAACAGAGCCAGGACCAGGACTGCAAGTGGTTAACTTGCAGACAGTTGGCTAACTCCAGTTGGTGTCAGTGCTGATTACCCATCTTTCTTTCTCCAGGTTTTGTAGTTGATGCTTCTTCCATACCTCCCACATCTGAGCTTGTAGCTCCATTTAATCATGTGTCCCATGTGTATGTCACATTTCTGATATCCAATGTGCCCCACATTTCAGAGAGCGACAGAAGATTGTGAGGCATGGCTTGTCCTGAAGCTAAGTTCACAAAATCCACAGGAAGCCTTGAGAGGTCCAGTGCCTTGCTGAAAGTCACACAGTTAACCAGGGGTAGTGCTGGGATTTGAACCTAAATCCCCCACAGTCTTTGACTCCAGGTTCACTGTTTTTGCACTAGAAATTGCATGTACCAGGTGATTATAGCGTGGACTAAACTGCGCATGAAGAACCACACAGTCTGTAGCGCGGAGTGCTTCAGAGCAACAGGGGTATATGAGTGATACACAAGTATCGCTACCCTTCTTGCTCTGCAAAGGAAGGGGAAGTGCAAGTAATGACTGCTGCTAAGGTGCTCGATCGAGCTCCTCCCAAGGTGGAGTGGGTAGAGCACTCGACTGTACAGTGGACAGCAGGGAGGACCAGGGTTTGAATTCCTGGTGTGGGAATTTGTTTGTCGATTCCTGTCAGTACGCTGATGGCTAAGTGTTGTGGCGTAATTTAGTTTTGCCCCTGTGTCTACAATCTCTTGGAGTTGATTATAAATAGTTTGGGGGGGTGCAGGGGTGATGCCCCTTCAAAAACAATAAGATTGTTCAGGTGTGCAGTGTTTCTGTTGCTGTCGGCATTATGTGCCGCCACTGTGTTGCTGCATGCTGTGTTTGGTGTGCGGTTTTGATGTGTGCTATATCGTCTATGACATTATGACCCCATGCTGAATTTGCACATTGTCCCAGCACCACCAATGACCTGATGTTTTAGGGTGGGATTTTTTGCTCCAAACAGCCCAGCTAAACATGCCTCTCAACTGTCACACATTACAAGGCACTTCATTCACTTTACCTCTCAGAAACCATCTGTCCCACACGGAGAAGGCAAAATTCCACATTGCTCAATAAGATTTTAAAGCATAAATTCATAATAATCTATGATGCACTGTAAACAGCAAACAGTATACTCAGTTCATAAGATGCAGAATAAGTTGGATGGGGGCAGATAGGAAATCTCACTTTTAAGAAGTCAGGCAACACTTTCTCTGGTTATTGCACTTGTATCTGTTTTTTTATTTGCAAAGATAGCTCACTGTGCATTAAAAAGAGGTCTACAAAAGCAGAAGCAGCTGACAAACAAAGGACTTCTTATAGTCTCCATTTCTAAGATGTCCTGACAAGCCAGCAGCAGAGCTGGGACCAGAAGTGCAAAGGGTTAACTGCAGACAAGGACAACAGGCAGCTCAAGTTATAGCTGCCAGGAATGCAGGCAGCCCTGTATTGGGCACATTCTGTTCCACGCTACACTTTTTCAAGAGCAGATTTCTTTATAAAACAGCCCTTGTTTTCAGAAAACACTTCTATTGTGAAAATCAGTAGAGTTAGCACTATTCATAAACCTATTTATCCTATATGCCCCCAAAATGATTCAGAGAAATTATTGTCTGAAGATGTGTTTCTGTGTTGATCTGAGAACTCTGAACCTCATTCCTCACTGGGAAACACTGACTAACAGAGAAAAAACAGTGCAGTAAACAGACTGCTGAGCAGAGGGATTGCTATAAAACTTTCAATTAAATGAAGTCTGTTAGGTATCAGGTGAGCTCCTTACTTCTACTATCTGAATAAAATGTCTGCAGAGCTTCACCCTGCAGTCATACAAACTGCAGACAATGCACACTAGGAAGAGGCAATACCTCGCCTGAAGTATTTGCAGGCCTGCTGGCCTACTTTGCAGGCCAGTTTCTATTTTAATCACTTATAGGAGCGGGTGGTGAGCATTCCTCATAGCAAAGGCACTGGGAGGTGGGGCATATGGAAGTTCTACAGTTAAAACAAGGGGATGCTGTGTGATATTATTTGTTGGTTGTCATATCTATGAGGAGCAGAAACATGTATTGGTTGTGATGTGAAAAGGAGAGAGAGTACATAAACCATGGCAAACCTATCCAGATCTTGCACTGTGCATGTGCACAAGACAGTCGTATTGCTTTTAGTTCAAGTTTCATGCTGCACCATTGCCCCCCACCCCCACCCCACTAATGAAGCATGAAGAGCAGTACTTTTTAAGACAGCAGTGATTCACTTAAGGAAAGGCAAGTGTGCCTCATGCAATTAGAGCTATCTTAAAGGGCAACTTAAGACCTCTGTTTCGCCACAGGGTCAGTGAACAGTATTGCATAAACCATTGCAAAGTAATTGAATTTACTTTTCACACTGGAGACAGAATTTTATTTTAACAAAGTTATCTGCAGTCAGGAGGGCATTGCAGGCTTCCCCATACTATGACAAATGTAGTGCTGGGTAAAGGTAAGGGACTGGAAGCACTGGAGACTGAAGCCTTCTGTTTATCCACAGGCTAGGTACAAGACAGTAGCTGGGGGATTCAAGGGTGGGGTGGACAGGCTAACATCTGGGACACCAGGAGAGAAGCACACTTTCTGCACTGCCAGAACTGTTCAGTAAACACCATCCTGAAAATGGATGGGGGGAGGGGTAGATATCTGTGGCCGCTGTGGGGTGGATGATACTCTTGTGAGATACAGTGCTAGGTTTGAATGGAAGGTAAAGGTGCTATGGGGGTAGAGATATGATTATTGAGTGGGCAGGTACATTACAGACTTCTCCACACTATAAAGAAATGGGTGCTGGTAAGAGGTGAGGGACTAACATTACTGCAATCTAAAAAACATGATGTACATAATGGGAAGGTACACTAAAGATTTTAAAACACTGCAAATGCAATTAGTGCTGGCAGAAGGGGAGGGACTGGCAGCATCGTAATCTAAAAACCTCTGTTCACAAACCATACCATGCAGGCTTCCCAGTGCTGTGATGTATGCACACTTGGGAAATATGAGGGATTGAAAGCACTTGAGACTGAAGCCCTCTGTTTATATACATGGCCAGATAGAAAATGAAGAACTGTACCTTCAGTGTAATTCTACACACTAGCTGTCATGCACAGGTCAGAGGGCGGGGAACTGCAAAAATCCAAGGCAATTTGCACTTTTCCCCATATTGGGAAATTAATGTTAGAATTGATTCCTGGAGAGGGAGTTTTTGTCACAAGAGGACTGAGCACAATAATATGCAATACTGCCAGCACATTGTTTATTTAAGTCATGATGTATAACAGGGCATGTGTTGTTGTGGGATTTACCCGTGCCTGATGTGGTGTGACACAAGGTGCAGCCAAGTCCCATATATCCCACAGGAGTGGGTAAATTTCAACAACACATGACCTGGAGAGCAGTACTGTGATTATAAAATGGACCCAAATAAAAAGAAAAGGAAGAAAAAAAACTCTCACCAGATTAACTTTAGTTGTGTATAAATTGTGAGATTTACTCACAGGAAAAGACCAAGACTAGCCAATCAGATGACAAGATTTTTATTGCCCATTTTAGAATATATTGAAATACATAGTGCACACACAATGGCAAAACTGATTTCAGATGAGTATCTGAAATATAAAACAGGCTGATATACTCTAGTCACAATGATTATTTCAGTAACTTGCCAAGTAATCATCTTAATTATGAGAACATAAGAACATAGATGTTGTTAGTAGAGAAAGACCAAGGGTCCATCTAGTCTGCCCATAAAAAGTATCCTACCTGTCCACATGACTTAAAGTCTCAATGGGGTTTTCTACCCCAAACCCTCCCTCTCTCCCCCAACCCCCCCCACCCCAGCTCCTCATCCTCCTGGAATTTTCCACCCTTTAAACCTGTCCCAGTATGTTTGATCCCATTTCTAGTTCCTTCTCCCACAACTTCTTACAGTAATCTGTTCCATGGTTTGACCACCCTCTCAGTGAAGTAAAACTTCCTTATGTCCCTCCTGAAGTTTTCACTGTCCAGTCTCCTTTCACGTCCTCTCATTCCTGCACTGATGGTCCTGTTGAATAGGTCTTCACGGATCATTCTATTAACTCCCCTCAAGAATGTATAGGACTCTGTCATGTAGGCCCTCTCTCTTTTTACCTCCAGCGAGTACATTGCCTCATCCTCCATAGAATACCGCATATATACATTACTATCACAATACCAGACTTGTTGGCACAAGCACTCTCTTGTCTTTGCTTATTTATGTTGACAGTGCAATCCTGAATATTAGAAGTTAACGTTTTCCAGAGTTTATGTGATTTTGCTTCAGTAAATATCTAAATTTGTTCTGTGAGGCAGTCATTTATTTCTTAAATACTTTGAACTTATGGTGTACCACTTTTACAGCCACTGGCTTAGTCTTAATGGTCAAAAGGTTTGCCATGAACCTAATTTCTATGACAATATTGGAACTTCACTCGTGCAAACCCAATCCAAAAGAGTTGGTTGACTGTGACAGTGATACCTCACTTAAATGCAAATTGTCCATAATTAGAATTAGTGAAAGGAAAAGGATAAGTCATTCCAGGATTATTTTGTCCCATAGATTCAACTTGAATTAAATGATCAAACTCAGCATTTGTTTAATAATGGAAGTAAAACAGAAAAATACATTAAGGACAACTGAATGTTTGTTTACTTTCCTTTTAATGTTTCTCACATAATAAGCATTCCCTTTTCAATGTGAATGTATTTAAATTTGTAACACTTCCGACTGCTTTATGAGTAAGTGTAATACTCCACTCCATTTCAGGTATGTGTCAGTGCTGTAATGACCTCACTTCCTGACTGTCTGAAGGCTCTCAGCTGTGCCTCAAGCCTCAAAACCCACCTAGGCCATTTGGTTATTACAATACTGCTGCACACTCAAGTGTGGATTATTCCTTACTTATCCAGTTAAATATATACATTGTGTGTGTGTGTATGTGTTAATGCTTTTTGTCTGCCAATCATCTCTCCAGCCCTCTTTTTCTTAGCCATCTGCCAGCCGCAACAATCACTTTCCCTGTGGAATTCAGTCCAAAGAGGTCCACAGGGCTTGGAGTCTGAGAGTGCTGTCAGCCATTATCCTAATGGCCTTGTGGGTTCTATGTTCTTCCTCTGGTTGCTCCCTGACTCCTTGTGACACATGCAGTCACTGTCAGCCCTATGTGAATGATGAAGGTCCCCTGATGGAAGATCTAGCTCTCTTGTTTACCATCAAAGATTGCTGGTGCACATAAACATGCTGGCCCTCCCCCTTAAGCTGTCTGACTGCCAGTGCCTCAGTCTAGTCCCAAACTGAGGTTGCCAGCATGGCAGCTCATTGGGTGGCCCAGTGCATTGTGTTTTTAAGGTCAATGTGCACCACATCACCACTGATGCTTGTATACTACCCCTATCTTATGGGCTAAAACAAGGTTGGGATGCCTGGGTCGTTAAAGGGGAACAGTCAGCCTCAAGGGCCCCACACTCAAGTATGGGCTGGTCCCAATATGTATTCTGTGTGCAAAAACATATTTTTCTACTTACTGTTTACTGTAGTATAGTAGATTATATCAGACTGATTTTGTTTACTTGTAGGCTGACATCTAATTCTGTTTACTTGGAAGCTGACATCCTTGGTTACTACAAATCCCAGAAACCACTGCAGCTGATATCAGAGCAGTAGGCAGCAGTGGGAGATTCAATAGCCTGCAGTGCATGTTAGAGTTTATATAAGCTCTGATCTTTTGTTTGCTGGTCTCACTGTCCTCTCTGGCCAAAGTACAGTCACAGACAACAGTACTTAGCCCTTAGAGAAAAGCAGAACTGGAAAACAGCTCACTGGAGATTATACAAGTTCTAACATGCACTGATGGCTATTGAATCTCCCACTGCTGCCTGCTGCTCTGGTAGGTGGACATTTAAACTGAGCAGGGAGGAATCTGACACTGGGACTTTATTATATCCTGAAGGCAGCACAGATTTCCCAGCCAAGGCTCAGCCACAGCAATAGTAAAAAGGTACTATCGGAAACATCATCATTACCCCATCCAGTGTCAGGTGGGGGTTCTATAGGACCAACAGTTAGGACCTCTGGGGTGGGCATGTCAGCCAGAAAAGGTCAGAGAAAAGGAAGGAACAGTGGTTGAAGGGTGGTTTGCCTAACAATCTGGGAAATGACATTAGTGAACTACTGGCCCTGGTTACTGATACCAAACATGATATGGTGGTCATCATGGAAACTAGGGCTTGGCAGACTGTTCTGCGGGAGATCCAGACCCCCGGATCGAACACATAATCCATGGACCTGGATAAATATGGACTTCACCATAGAAGTCCAGTTCCGGGTCCGTGGAGATGCCATTTCTGCGATTTTGTTGTCTGTTCCCATGGGGATGCCATCAGCAAGTACAGGCGGCCAGCAGTGTCCAATCAGGCAACAGAAAGTCACATGATGTACTCATGGTATATAACCCTGCTGAGTGCGCAATGTGGCCCCAGATGAGCGAGGAGGAGCAGGAGTTGTGCTTAGCAGAGCAAGGCAGCCAGCAGAGACAGTCGCCAAACAAAAGTGCCAAAACCCCCCAAAAATGCTAGAAATATATGAGCCGGAGGGGAGGGAAGAGAAGAAATTAGGGAGAGTGAGAGAAAGGAGGGGGAGAGAAACCGATCATCGGGAGTGGGTGAAGGCGGATCGGGTAGTTGGGATTGGGGAGATAGTGGTGGCCTGGGTGACTGCCAGGGGGTGGTGCAAACTAAGGCAATGTGGCAGTACTGTGTGACTGTATGTATAAGCAAGGGCAGGCTGGCAAAATCGTTGACTTGTGCCATTTCAGACCCAGAGGAGAGAGGAAGAGACTACTGGGGGCCCAAAAAAGATTCTACATATACAGAAAATCCCAAATGAAATTTTATTTTATTTTCTTGGCCTCAGTCGGTGTAGCTGTGTACATGAGAAAGGGCAGGCAGGCAAAATCTTTGACTTGTGCCATTCCAGATCCAGACGAGAGAGAGAGAGAGAGAGACTACTGGGTCCCAAGAATGATTTTACAGTTACAGCAAATCCCAAACAAAAGTTTTTTTTTATTTTCTTGGCCTCAAACAGTGTAGCTGACTATGTATATGAGAAAGGGAAGGCTGGCAAAATCTTTGACTTGTGCCATTCCTGATCCAGAGGAGAGAGGGAGAGACTACTGGGGGTCCAAGAGAAATGTTACAGTTACACAAAAGCCCCAATTTTTTTTCCTGGCTTCAGTGTGGCTGTGTGTACAATGCAAGGGCAGCAGGGTGGCAAAATAAATCTTTGACTTGTGCCATCCAATCACAAATGAATCACTTGTTAACATTCATTTACAATCTTGTCCAGAGGGGGAGAGAGACACAGAGAGACTGCAGAGGGCTGATGATAACTGTAACAGTCCCAGAAATCCCAAATAAAATTTATTTTCCTGACTTCAGTGTGGCTGTGCATACAGGGAAAGGGCAGATGGGTGGCAAAATAAATCTTTGACTTGTGATGTCTAGAGGGGAGAAAGAGAGAGAGAGAGAGAGAGAGAGAGACTGCAGGGTGGCCCATGATAAATGTAACAGTCCCAGAAAATCCCAATTTTTTTTCCTGGCTTCAGTGTGGCTGTGTGTACAGTGCAAGGGCAGCAGGGTGGTAAAATAAATCTTTGACTTGTGACATCCAAAGTGGAGACAGAGAGAGAGGCTGCAGGGTGGCCCAGGATAAATGTAACAGTCCCTGAAATCGCAAATAAAATTTCTTTTCCAGGCTTCAGTGTGGCTGTATGTACAGGGCAAGGGCAGCAGGGTGGCAAAATAAATCTTTCACTTGTGACGTCCAGAGGTGGAGAGAGAGAGAGAGAGAGAGAGACTGCAGGGTGGCCCACGATAATTGTAACAGTCTCAGAAATCCCAAATAAAATTTATTTTCCTGGTTTCAGTGTGGCTGTGTGTACAGGGCAAGACAGCAGGGTGGCAAAATAAATCTTTCACTTGTGACATCCAGAGAGGAGAGACAGAGACTGCAGGATGGCCCATGATAAATGTAACTGTCCCAGAAATTCCAAATAAAATGTTTTCTCCTGACTTAAGTGTGGCTTTGTGTACAGGGCAAGGGCAGCAGGTTGGCAAAATAAATCTTTGACTTGTGCCATCCAATCAGGGTCACTTGTTAACGTTTATTCATGATTTCATGTATTAAAAAAATATATATACTGTTCAGACAAACATACAAGTTTATGTGCCTGTGCTGCTGGCTGTGGGTGGCCCAGGGGATAAAATTTGACTTTGTGACTTGTAGCTGGCTGTTTACACTACAACACAAGTAAAATACAACTACACACAAGTGCCATCATCATCATCACTCATTCCCCATTATTTCTCCTTATTATCATTAGTTTTATAGTATATCATGTTACATTACGTATAAGCATTAACCAACCCCAGTGTGGGACTGTGCTGTGTGCGGCTATGCACCAGATGTGTCTGCATCTCCAATTCAAATCTGAGACACACTTAGCAGTTGCTGAATTTGGTCACTTAAAGGGGCGCTGTCAACCTGTTTTTCATCATATTGTTTCTAGTTAAAAACCTACATGTTATGATTTCTTACCTTCTCTAAAATTTACTGATGTTGCTGTGTGTTTTGTCTGTCTCCTTCTTTAGCAGAACTGAAATGCATGCTAATGTATACTTATAAAGCAACCTTGTTTTGTTTACAGTCCTAGGTCTGTTCTTACTGCATACTTCCTGAGCATTAGAAACATCCCCAAACAGTGCAGTCACTCATGATTTAATACGTTCCTTTACTCCTACTGTGTCATGAGTGGATAAATTGTGTTGTGGGTGTTCCCAAGTCCAGGAAAGATGTAGTTGGAGCTGATCAAGGAATGTAAACAAACCTGTTTTTCTGTGGTAACACCAGTATGGTGGGCAGTCTGTTTTTCACTTTTTTAAAGAAAAAAAAAGAATCAGAATCAAACTATCAGCTACATCAGCTTTCTTTACAGGATGTTGGCAATCATAAAATGTGTATTTTAAACTGGGGACACTTTGAGACCTAAGGGGGGTTGACAGTGTCCCTTTAGCAGTAACTGTACTGTAGATTCAGTCAGGTAATCATGGAAGGAAGTGGTGGTGGACTGCTGTACTGTTGGTGTGATGTGTACAGTCACGAGTCATGACAGTAAATTTGTCCCTGACCTGTGGGTGTGGGTGGGAGTCATCAAAAGGACATCACTTTAGTTAGAGGGATCTTAGTTTTTTTTACAAGTTAGAATACTAATGATATAGGTATTTGCATCTGTCTCTCTCTCTCTCTATCTGTCTCTCCCAGCACATGTATGTCACAGACCCGAGCAGGATATGCCACCATTACAGGTCAGCCATGAATGGGCTAGTAGTGAGTGACTGCTTTTTTATTTAGCAGTTTAACATTAATTTTAGATACAAATAATCCATTAAATTATTTCCTATGGGCCTCTGTGTCAAATGTGACCAACTTTGGCCACTTTTATGCATTTTTTTCATTTCAACAAATATTTGTCAATTAATCAGAACTAATTAGAACAAATCAGAACTTCACTGTGTTCTGGTTCTTATTTAATGAGGGTCAGAACTTCACCAAGTTCTCCCAGCCCTAATGGAAACCTGGGCATTTGGTAAGAATGAAAGAGACCTGTTGATTCTAGGGTATACTTTGTTCAGAAAGGACAGGGAGATTGGCAAAAGAGGAGGGATGGCCCTTTATGTGAAGGATAACATAAAGGTCATGAAATAAGAGTTGATTAGGAGGGCCAGTGCTGGGATGCAGTCCCTCTGGGCAAATGTGACTATCTGGTAAGTGCGTGAGAGCAGAAGTGGTTTACAGACCTCCAAATCAGGGTGAAGAGGCTGATAGGGAACTAGGGAAAGAATGGGCTTGTTGTGTAGCTAAAGGAGACATGGTGGTGATGAGGATAGCAACATGTCAGATGAAGACTGGGAGACCCCCATTGTTCAGAATGTCAGAAACCAGGCACTACTTAGAAACACAGAAGCAGAAGTTGTTGGCAGAATTTATTGGCAAAGGACAGCTTGGCCCACCAAGTCTGCCCAGATGGTCCCTGCCTAGTCTATCTCCACAGACCCTACCTGTTCTCCCAGTAACTTTCCCTCTCTTCTTATTTACTAATATTCTCGTACATCTATCCCATGTATGAAGCCTGTCTTTCTTTTCACCTCCACCCCCTTGACATCCACTAAAACACACAAGGCTCTGATCACCCAATAAAAAAAAATCAATCAGATTCATCTGTCATGACCTCCTCCTCATAAATCCATGCTGCCTTTGACCTTGCAGCCTGACAGATTCAAGATATTTTACTAACCTCTCCTTTAACAGGGTTTCTATTACTTTTGCCACCACTGATACGAGACTGACCAGCCTGTAGTTGTTTGCCTCCTCCCTGCTGCCACTCTTATGGAGCAGGACCACGTATGCTCTCCTCAAGTCCTCCAGAACCAAGCCTCTTTCCAGAGACCTGTTGAATAAGGTCATCAGTGGTGCAGCAAACACCTCCCTAAGTTCCTTTAGTACCCTTGGGAGTAACCCGTCTGGTCCCATTGTCTTGTTTACTTTCAGATCTGTAAGTTCCTTCAGGAATTTTTCCTTTGAAAATGGACTCATGTCCACGACCCACCCATTTTTCCTGCTGCTCTCTGGTGGTCCATCCCTTCCCTTCTACTGTGAAGGCTGAGCAGAAATACCTTTTTAGAATGTCTGCTATTTCCTGATCTTCTGTGCAGTCTTCCTGAGCCATCCTCCTAATCCTTACTATCCCTCTATTTGTTTCCCTCTTTTTACTTATGTACTTGAAGAATGTCTTAGCCCTTTTAGCTACCCCTTTGGCTATCTTTTCCTCTGTCTACACCTTTGCTCTCCTCAGTACCTTACCTGCTTCTCTCTGTTTCACTTGTTATACCTTTCTGTCTTCCTCCATCTGTATTTCTTTGTAGCTCCTGAATGCCACCCTTTTTTCCTTCACCACTGTGGCCTCTTCCTTACAGTATCATAATGGTCTTTTCTTCCTTTTGCTTTTACTCACCTCCTTCATGCAAAGGCTGGTTGCCTCAGTTATGCTCTACCTTATTTTTTCTCACTGTTTCTTTACTCCTTCCTGGAAATCCTCCCCTACTAGGCAGCTTCTGAGGCAGTCTCCCATTTCTTTAAAATCTGCCCTCCTAAAGTTCAAGATCCTCTTCTTCATGTGGCTTACCTCTGCACTCATCTTAATGCTGAACCACACTATATGGTGATTGCTGGTCCCTAGGGGGACTGCCCACCATGACGTCTGCAGTGCTGTCACTGTTAGTAAGTGTGAGGTCAAGCACGATCTCGTCCCTAGTGGGTTTACTGACTAGCTGCCTGAGAAGCACCCCCTGTAGGAATCAAGAATGGCCCTGCTCCTTGCCAAAGCTGCAGCTGGTATGCTCTAATTCACATTTGGCAGACTGAAGTTACCAACTAGTAGTACCTCCCAGCATACAAAAACAGTAACAAGAAGTTTACTGTTAGCTAAATAAGTCTGCAGATGTGAATGAATCAGTATTAGAGCAGACATGCAGACAGAGCTTCCTGTTGTAAATATTGATTGTAAAAACAAAAAAAAAAGAACAGTTATGTAAGCACGTACCATAACAGTAGATCTTCAATGGGATCTCAGTCATCAGGTTACACCTTAGGAGCCTTCATCATCGAAGACGGGGTATCCACATGGAAGATTTTCAGCAGTACAACTGGGAATGCCCACGCAGTCAATGTCCACTGACATCAGCAACTCTATACAGGCATCCGGAGACTAAGGAAGCAAGGCTCATGCCCTGGGGAACCAAGTAGAGACAGAGGGACCGAGCTCTAAACATAAAGATGGAATACAGCAGATAGTCAGGTCCTGAACAGGAGCTCCCAAGAAGAGGGATGGCAGGAGGGAAATCAGACCTGATGACTGAAATCCCTTCAAAGATTTACTGTTATGGTAAGTTCTTACATAACTGTCTATCTTCTTCAGGGGTATCTCAGTCATCAGGTTATACTGTAGGAATGAATACCAAGCAGTGACAAAAGTAAACAGACAATCTGGGAGGCTGAATCCCCATAAACTTAAGACAGGAGTCCTTGTAGTACAGCCCTGCCAAATCCTGTGCATGCTCTTGTAGCAATGTCCAGACTGTAATGCTTGATGAAAGTGTGGACTGTACTCTAGGTGGCAGCAGTGCAAATATCAGCTGAGACCCCTTTGAAACAAGCCACCAAGGTAGCCATGCCTCTGGTAGAATGAGCTTTGACAGCACCAGGCAATTCTTTGCCATAATTGTAATTGGAGAACACAATGCAATTAGCCAACCATTTGGATGAACATTGTTTAGAAACTGAAGTGCCCTCTGTACCTGAGGTGAAGGAAACAAACAACTGCTTCAACTTTCTAGACTGTCTAGACTAAAATAGACAGTATTTCAAAGTTCTGCGCACATCTAACATATGCAGCAGTGCTTCCCCTGCATTGGCATGCTCAGGAAAATAAACAGAAAGGTGGATAGACTGATTAAGCATTAACTCAGAGACCACTTTGGGGAGAAACTTAGGATATGTGCACAAAGATATCCTGTCCTTGTGAAAAATCAAATGAGGTTCTTCGCACCAGAGGGCCTGAAGCTCTGAAATTCTTCGAGCAGAAGCAATGGCAATTAAGAAGAGCACTTTCCAAGCGAGAAAGTGTAAATCACAAGTTGCAATTGGCTCAAAAAGAGACAGGGTCAACTTTTCCAAAATAAAGTTCAAGTCCTAAGCTGGGATGGGGAACAGATTGGGGGTTACAGATGCAGGATGTCCATGAGGAAGGTATGGGAAACATCCAGCTGAGCAATCGCGCGGTCACCCACAGGCTCATGGAAAGCAGAAATAGGCAAAAGGTGGCCCTTGAGGGAGGAATACTGGAGGCCTGAGTCAGACAAAGAAATTAGGTAGTCCAGGACATGCTTCACAGGACAGGTGAAGGGGTCCAGGGGATGCTTGGCAGCCCAGATGGCAAACTGCTTCTACTTCATGGAATAAGTGGCACTTGTGGAAGGCTTGCAGGCGGCCACCAGGACATCCACCATCCTGTTAGAGACCTCAAATCTGGTGATGGCTATATCCTCAGGAGAACACATGCAGATGAGGTTGGGATGGACCAGGGTCCCTCGATCCTGGGTCAGCACATTCTTGTAAAGGGGCAGAGGAACCGGAGGTTCCTCTGCCAGCTGCTGAAGCAGAGGGAATCATATCTGGTGAGGTCAGAACGGAACTACCAGAATCATGCTGGCCCTCCTCATTTGCATCTTGAAAAGCAACCCTATGTATTAGAGGAAAAGGAGGGAATGCAAACAGAAATCACCTGCTCCAAGAGAGGGACAATGCGTCTCACCAGAAAACCCTAGGTCCTGGATCTAGTAAGCAGAAATTGGACAGTTTTGCATTGAGTGTGGACACAAAAAAGGTCCAGCTCTGAATGACCCCATCTGTCAAAGAGATCTGCTATGGATGAGAGAAGCTCCCATTCATGCATACTGGACTGAGTCCTGCTGAGATTGTCCAACAGAGTGTTTAGAATGCCTGGCATGTAGACTGCAGAAAGTGACAGACTGTGTTCCAGTACCCAATGCCACACTCTCATGGCCTCCCTGCAAAGGGGACATGAGTGAGTCCTGCCCTGCTTTTTGATGTAGTAGACTGCACTTAAATTGTCTGACTGCATCAGCAGTTGGCCTGGAGCAAGGTGCTCCTGAAAAGCCTGCATGGCATACAGCATCACTCTCATCTCCAGGACATTGATATGCAGAGTGGCTTCCCACTGGGGTCAGGAGCCCTGGGTTTGGAAAGGACCCAGGTGTGCTCCCCAGCCTAGACCTGACACATCCACAGTTATGATCTGATGAGGGGAAGAAATCTGGAAGGGAACCCCTTGAAGAAGATTCGAGGGATCCATCCACCACTATAGCACCTCGCGAACTGGGGAGGAGACCAGGGCTTGTTGTACTAACTCATCCATATGCTGGTCCCATTGCACTCTAAGGATCCAGTGAAGGGTGCGCATGTGAAGCCTGGTCAACGGAATGGTGGGAATGGCCACAGCCATGAGAACCAACTGCCTGAGGTACAGTCTGGCAGGAATGTTCCAACTCTGGGCAACCTCCTGAGCCTGAGCAATAAGGCAGTCCACCCTGTTCTGCGGTAAGAAGGCCTTCCTCTGTTCAGAGTCCAGAACTGCCCAGGTGTACTGCAGTCTTTGGGATGGTACCAGAATGGACTTGGGCAGGTTGACCGTTATGCCCAGTGAGTGGAAGAGCTGGAAAGTGTGCTCTAGAGTCTGCAAGAGCTGTTCCCTGGACAGGGCATTGAGAAGCCAATCATCAAGGTAAAGGAAGTATAGCACCTCTCTTCTGAGAGCTGCTGTGACTGCTGCCAAGCATTTGGTAAAGACATGCGGCACAGAGGATAAGCCAAAGGGCAGCACTTTGAACTGGTAGTGTTCACCTTAAAAAGCAAAATGAAGAAACCTCCTGTGAGGAGGAAAGACCAAGATGTGCAGGTAAGTGTTCTGCATGTCCAGTGAACAGAGCCAGTCTCCGGCCTTGAGGAGGGGGCATGAGGCCTGGCAAAGTTACCATCCAGAACTTTTTGTGCTGGACAGAGATTGAGGTCCTTGAGGTCTAAGATGGGTCTCAGATATCTGGTCTTTTTGGGGACCAGGAAGAACCTGGGGAAAAAAAACCTTATTTTTCTGCTGCTTTGGCACCAGTCTGATTGCCTGCTTGTGCAGAAGAGACTGTACTTCCTCCCGAATGGACAGATGGGTCGGGGGCAGTTTGAGGGTGGTGATGGGGTATCTGGAGGCTGCTGAGTGAGCTCCAAGGTATGACTGCTCTCTTTATATCTGTAGGATCCAGGCATCTGAAGTTATGGTTCTCCATTGATTCAGATGGAGGGAGAACTGACCTCCAACCATCACCTCCTGGGTCTGGACCAAAGGAGGGGGATCTGGCAAGGAGTCAAGCTTAGGAAGGAGCAGCTGAGGAGGCTGGACTGTCATTTCTGGGATGCTTGGCCATTGCTCCAGAATTTGAGGGGGTGGGCATGGAAGACTGGACTCTGCACTTGCTCTGGTTGCTGGGGCCCGAGACTGGTCTGTTGGCCTGTTTATGAAAAATAGAGTGCTTTCGATCATGGGGTTGAGTGTGGCAGAGAGAATGGACAGACTTAATGGCTGTGCCAGAGGCCTGCAGATCATTAATGAGGTCCTGGATCTCTAGGCCGAAGAGCTAGGTGCCAATGAAAAGGGCATTAAGCACCTTGTTTTACACTTCAGCTGCAAAGCCAGAGACTCTTAGCCCTGAATGCCTCCAAAGGCATATGCTGGTGGTGGCTGCCCTAGCCACTGTATCAGCTGTATTATACAGGGCCCTGAGGAGATGTTTACTGACATCCTCAGCAGTTTGCAGGCATTGAAGCAATTCCTGCTTCTGGGTGCCATCTGGAAGGGCTTAAGCAGCATCCTTGCCCTTTCTCCAGTTGGCATTCTGGAACTTGACTATATGTGACAGGTAGTTTACGATCCTCAGGCCCAAAGTACAGGAGGCATAAACTCTCTTATTTCAGAAGTCAATCCTGTGGCATTCATTGTCTGGGGGGAGGGAACAATGGTGTTTTTGCACCTTAGACCTGTCATGTGCTGCCTTAATGACTATGAAGTCAGTTCAGCTTGGGTAGCAAAATAAGGAAGACACTGAGGGGCATTATAAAGCTTGTCTGCTCTGCATGGCATAGCTGGCATCATATCTGGCCTGTGCCAGGCTGCTGTGGTGGCATTCTTTAGGGCTGAAAACATATTAGGAATATTCTTAGGGGGAGATTTAGAAACCTCCAGGAAGTCCACCAGGTCTTTCCAGGTGGCATCCTCCTCCTCCTCAGTTTGGAAGCTCGTAGTGGCAGACAATTGCTTCATGACATTGAAGAAAGTGGCATCTTCAGGAGACCCTGGAGTATGTTTGACTGAGTCCTCACTGACTGGAGAAGCAGTGGACTTGGCAGAGAGGAGGACTTCTTCCTCTTCCTATTCATCCTCTATGTCATCAGGGAGGAGGAGATCAGGATGGTACTCCTCCTCGACATCGACCTCCTCATCTGGATCTGGCATCGGAGTGATTATCAGTGGCCTACAGGGAGCCTCTCATAGTCAACGAATAGGTGTTGACATTGAAGCCGCCGTCGACGGAGCCAGCAACAAAGGCCTATTGACAGCCCCAGACTGATGAACTAGTACGTTAGTGAATTTTACAAGTACTTCATTCAGATCCATGGTCGTCATCGACAGAGGGGGGTTTGACAGCACAGTAGCCGATGACCCTGCATCCTGAGAGCCCAACGAGCCTGTAGCCCTGGAACAGGAAGGAGCAGGTCTCGATGGAGCAACCACCGATGATGAGCCCGTCGTCAACTGAGATGGGGCCAATGACCTGGAGATCAACGGCCGGGTGCCCTGAGAGTCAGATGGAGAAGCAGTTGGTATGGGCCTGGTAGAAACAGAGACCTGGACAGCTGGTCTCTTTGTCATGGCAGCCACCATTGATGAAGAACCCCCCAAAGAAGGAGAGGCCGACAGGGAATGGGACAGCTGCCAGGGGAAGCGGTTGCAATCCCGGTCTCTTTTGTGACTTTTCCATGAGGACTTTTCTTGGGCCTAGGAGGCCTGGGAACTCGAAGATCCAGTGGGTGAGCAGCCCAGAATCCAGAGGACCCCTGCCCAGAGGAGGCTACCTGCTGCAACATCAAGAATTTTTTGACAGCCTTCTTGCATTGCCTAGGGGTTGTCTGGTTAAACTTCTGGCAGAGCTCACAGTCAGAGATGTCATTGTCAGGCCCAAGACAGTAGACACAAATGGAGTGTTCATCTGTAGAGCAATCTTCTTCCCACAGCAGCAGCACCAGAAAAGAGAAAAAGAAGATGGATTAATTCTCGACATAAACAAAAAAGGAAAAAATGTCTAAAAGAGATTTTGGCAAGAAGTAGAGGAAAAAATGGTCATAGGCCAAAAAAAGGTGTGAACACTGCAACAGAGCTTCTGCGGAGACAGTGCTTGCAAGTCAATGGTGGGAAAGAACTGAAGAGGGAGCAGAGCCATCTTTTATGTTTAGAGCTGGCTCCCTCTGTCTCTCCTTGGTTCCCCAGGGCATCAGCCTTGCTCCCTTAGTCTCTGGAGGGAAAGAATTGAGGAGAGAGTGGGGCCACCCATGCCTATATAGGGTTGCTGATGTCAGTGGACGTCGATGGCATGGGCGGCCCCAGTTATACTGCTGAAAATCTTCCGTGTGGATTCCCTGTCTCTGATGGTGAAGGTTCCTACAGTGTAACCTGATGACTGAGATACCCCAAAAGAAGATCTTTAAATCTTTTGCTAGCTTGTTGATTTATCTCATGTTTTTACAGTTTATTACCGATTACAAAACAGGTAGTGCTCTGTTTAAGAAAGTTATGAAGTTATGAAGAGCACACAAAGTATAAGACATATCTTTCATCTTATAGATACTTATTATAATCTAAACAAATTGCAGACATTAAAAGGAAGCCATATGGTACAGGTATGCTAGTTGCATATATGCCTGTATATTCATATACAAAAGTAGTTTTTGGATATATTTCTTTGGAAGGGTAATTTAAAGATAAAACCTTATACCCACAGTTGGAACTTTTTACTAAAACAAAAACATAATAATATAAGTAAAAGACCAAGGTGGATGACGCATAAAATTAGGAAACTAATAAATTGGGAGAAACAGGCTTACAAAAAAATGAAACAATGTTCTGATAACAGAATGGTTACACAATACAGAGACCTGCATAAAATGTAAAACTGCTGTTAGGAAACAGAAAAGCAATATGGAAAAATAATTAGCCAAAAATGTTGGACAACTGCAAGCAGTTTTACTCATACACTAACTCAAAAACAAAAGGAAGAAACCACAGTTGGACCATTGAAAATAAACAGTGCTCAAATAGAAAGTGACTAGCAAATGGCACAAGAGTTAAATCACTTTTTTGTTGATGTTCGACAATAAAAGTGTAAGAGAGGATAAAGAGCTAAGAAAAAGAGATGAAGAACCAGTTAAGATATCTATATCCAGTAAAGGTATGCATTAAAAATTAAAAGACCTTAAGGTCAACAAATCACATAGGCCAAATGGCAAAAAATCCTAGATTTCTGAAGGAAACTGCTGAACAAATAATAGAGCCATTATCAGTAATAATTAATAGAATAATTAATGATGATATGTGCCCTTGGACTGGAAGTAAGCATACGTTACTCCCATACATAAAAAAATACCCCAAAGCAAAAGTTGAAAACTATAGGCCAATGAGCCTGACCCATATTATTAGTAAAATGACCAAAAGTATAATCAACTTAGAACTGTGTAAGGAATAACCTGGATAATGACAACAGTCAGCACAGATTCATCAGTAACAAATCTTGTCAGACAAACATGATAAATTTTTTTGAACCTACAAACGATGCTATGAATTTAGGCCAGTCTGCCGATGTAGAATACGAGGACCTGAGTAAAGATTTCGATACAGTCCTTCATGATTTACTGATTTAAAAAAATGGAAAAACTTAAGATCCCAAATATACTGTATTTATCAAATGGAAGGAAAACTGGCTTTATAATAGAAAACAATGGGTTATCATAAGAGTTATAACATCTGAATGGGCAGAATTAACCAATGGGTTCCCCCCAGGGATCAGTCCTTGGACCAACCCTCTTTAATTTATATGTAAGAAATATAACTAAAGAACTAACTGGCTGGACAGTGAAATCTGCAGATGATGCAAAAACTGGACACATAATAGGAACAAATGAAGACTGTAAGCTAGTGCAGGACAATCTTGATAAACTAAGTCAATGGTCAGCAGAATCAGTAGTCATTTAATCCAGAAAAATGTACAATAATGCACTTCAGCAAAAAGAAGGAAAAACAGTACATAAGTACACATTCCAAGATACAGAATTAAGGAAAAGTAACTCTGAAAAAGACCTACTGTAGGCGTAATTGTAAGTAATGACCACAAGTGTAAAAAACACACAAATAACTTTATTAAAAACGCAAATCAAGTTTCAGGTTCCATAAAACACAATATAACCAGTAGGGACAGAGAGGTACTGTTACCACTTTTTGGATTTCTTGTGAGACCCCACTTGAAATACGCAGCTCAGGTCTGGAATCCACTCACAGAGAAAGAGACAGACGGCATAAAAAACACAGAGAATATACACCAAAATGTTTAAGGGGTTGGTGGGGAAAAATGTGAGGAGAGAGTAGGAGAGCTGAATGTATACACTGGGGAGCAGGAGACAAAGACGGGATATGATGTTGGCGTTCAAAGCAAGCAGAGACCAGGAACATATTATGGCTTAAGCAGAAAGAAAACAAATCATGGGCTAGAGTTCACTGGTATAAGTTACAGGTGACATTCAGAATGAAATTTTGGTATATACAAAGGATCATAAGTAATTGGAATACGCTGACTGAATCAGTGATTGAAGCAACAACATTAACATGTTTTAAAACACAGCTGGATAAATATATGGATGCTGGAGAACATTAACATGCCCCATCAGGAAGACCTAGTGTTGAGGCACTGGGGTTTTAGTGTGGCTGCGTTTCACACAAGCTGTTAAATTACCTGCAATAAAAGTGGAGAATACTTTGCAAAGCCTGTGTGGACTCCATTAATATTTTAATGCAGTAACTGGACTGGTGAGTGCTTTGCTTGTTTGACTCTGTCTGTGGAAGACAATTAATAAGGGGCCACTGCCTACTTTTGCCTGTTAAATATACTATGTTTCTATGTCACATGACTGCCAAAGCTACCATAGCATTCAACAGCTTATGTAGAGTCATCCTAAGCTGCAAATAAAGTCCGACACCAAAGCAATCTCTGTAGCAACCTTGGCCTCTTCCCTCCCAATATATAAAAAGCATAATCTTAAATGGTCCATCCTTTTTAAATTTGTGAAAGAGAACAATCTAGTCTACCTGCACAACATATTGATTATTGTAAGCCTTAACAACTCTACTTGTGTGATTCCAATTGAAGATTTGGTCAAAAGGCTTTTGCTTTAGTGGCTCCAGAAACCTAAAATTCTATCAGAGAGTGTATGAAGGAATCCTCCATTGCCCAGGACTTCAACCATGCAACATATGACATTCTCAGCACCCCTACACCTATCCCCAGCTTAATTTGGCTCCATTTCCCTGCCCTAGCTAACCCATTTGACTTTTTCACGTTTCTTCTCCAACAACTCAAGTATTCTTGCACTCTTTGAGCAGTCTAAAGTGGCCCAAAGGATGAACCAGGAAACTATAGACCAGTGAGCCTCACATTGATTGTGGGACAGCACATGGAGACCATACTAAAAGAGAGGCTAGTGAGCTTCTTAGAGGAAAACAGTCTCCAGGATGGTCAACAGCATGGGTTTATAGTGAGCAGATCCTGCCAGACAAACCTTGTAGAGTACTACGACTGGGTGATGCTTGAACTGGACAAGAGCCATGCAGTGGATGCCCTGTATTTGGACTTCAGCAGGGCCTTTGATTCAGTGCCACATGGGAGGTTGGGGGGAAACTGGAATATGTGGCTGCGGGACCAAAAATGGTGAAATGGATCACAAACTGGCTAAGGGGAAGGCAGCAAAGGAGGGTGGTGGTGGTGGTGGGAGACCTCTTGTTACCGAGAGAGGTGAAGAGTGGGGTACCACAGGGATCGGTACTGGGACCTGGGTACTAGTACAGTACTGGGACTGCTGTTTGGAATTTTTATTGCAGATATCTCACATGGGATCTTGAGCAAGATCAGTCTGTTTGCAGACAATACCAAGATGGGAGCTGTGGTTGATGATGCGGAGGGTGGAAGGGGTTACAGGAGGACCTGACTAAGCTGCAGGAAAGGGTTGGAAACATGGCAGTTGGGGTTCAATGCCAAGAAGTGCAAGGCTATGCACTTTGGAGCCAGGAACCAGGGGAGGGATTACCACTTGAGTGGGGTACAGTTGGGGAGCTCCACAAAGGAGATGGACCTAGGAGCGATCATTACGGGGAGCACGAGTAACTCTGCTCAGTGCAGAAAGGTGGCAGCAAAAGTCAACAAAAGTCTGGGGTGTATTGCAAGAAGGATCTCCTCCAGAAGGAGGGAGGTTATCCTGCCCCTGTAAAGGTCATTGGTCAGGACCCACCTGGAGTACTGCATGCAGTACTGATGCCCATTCCTGAAGATGAACATCAGTTTGTTGGAGGAGGTACAGCGAAGAGCCACAAAGATGATCCAGGGATTGGACAGCAAGCCCCACGAGGACAGGCTGGGAGAGTTGAATATGTATTCACTGGAGGAGAGGGGGAATAGGGGGGATATGATCGAGATCTTTAAGTATCTGAAGGGGATAAACAAGAAACAAGACCAACACAGAAGGGATTTTTCAGATGAGAAGGGGGAGGGACATGAGAGGGCATGGAATGAGAGGCATTTTTTTGCGGAAAAAGTGGTGGACAAATGAAACACTTTACCAGATGAAACTGTGTCCTGTAACATGGTGGGCAGTTTCAAGAGGGGTTGGGACAGGGCAAGGGATACTGGGGAGGTTCAGCGGTGTGATGAGGGGCTAGCTGCACAATCGAGCAGACTCAACAGACCATGAGGTCTGTTTCTGCTGGCAATTTTGTATGTTCGTATTATACTGACCCCCAGTGTTAACTTTACTCTGCTGCTGTAACTGTGCCGCAGGACACATTTGAAAATTGGGTGAAATGCTTAAATTTGGATTTCCTGGCATGCAAAATTCTACATAAATAAATAAACAATTATACACTGTATTTCTATTTAATTTATATCTCCTACACACACACCTTTTAGAAAAACAAAAGAAATCTGCCCTGGCAGATCATTAGGTTTTACCTTTTTATTTCTAGAGGTTTTTCTCCCCAGTCCACCTCCATCCCCCAGGGATATACCCTCATCTAAGGAAGTATCCCATCAGGCCCAGACTCTCTGACTCCCCCAGACCCTGCTAACCCACTGGTTACCCCCATGGCTTGACCTCAGTAGCAGGGTCTCCAGGGTAGAGCTGTCCTGCTTTATGAGGCAGTCTGGGTCCAGTGCCAGCAGGCACTAGGGCCCAGGGAGTCCCTAAGGCCCAATTCATCATTTATTTATTTATTTAAGAGTTTTACCAGGAAGGCATACTGAGTGGAGTACCGCCGATTCCAGATGGGTCCTGGGGGAGGGAGAGGATATATACAGTAATATACACAGGATTATAAAGCACATATACAGCAACATACACAAGGATCATACAGTACAAAAACACTACAGGCATCATAACTGCAGAGATAGCAGTGGGTACACTGGGTACAATAGATATGGGAAGAGCAGGAGAGAAATAGCTTATCAAAATGTCTAGAGGCACTATAATTTGAGCAATGCAAAGATGTGAATATTAAAACACATGACGGTCCACATGCCGAGATCACTAGAAGGGCACATATGGTATTAAGAATCAGCTACAGGCCAATTTCTCCACGCACTTGGCTGTGTGCCTAGGTCTATGAGCTCTTAACAATGGGCCATAGTGTGGTAGAGATTAAGGGTTGGTGATGGGATATATGGCATCACGGCAGGGCAGCCTGCATGTGCAGGTGGGGGAGAAGAGTGACTTGAGGAGACTGTTGAGCTGCTGAATGTTGTCTGTGTGCCTAATGTCAGCTGGCAGGTAGTTCCATAGTTTAGGCATCCAGTAATTGAAGGCAGCTTGCCCTTTGGCTGTGGACATAAGTGGGACATGCAGAAGCTGGGAGTCAGTGTTCCTGAGAGAAAACGCAGAGGGGGGGTTGAACTGAGAGGGCGGATTCCAGGAAGGAGGGAGGGACTGTGTCCAGACTTTTGCTGTTATCCTGGCACAGTGGGTCAGTCTCCGATCCTGGAGCATGGGAAGGTCTAGAGACTTGTAGAGATCACAGTGGTGCATGGGGGGGCAGTCCAGGGCAAAATAGCAGAAGAAGTAGAAGAGGGGGTTGAGTCTTGCTGAGGTGGACTTAGGGGCAGTGCTGTAAACTACGTCACCATAGTCAATTAAAGGGAGGATCATTTTCAGTAGGACTGCCTTGCGGGTTTCCAGCAGGATGCAGCCCCTGTTACGATATACAGCACCCAGCTTGGGGTGACATTTCTTGTGGACTGAAACAATGTGAGCTGAGAAATCAAGGTGCTGGTTGAACCAGACAAGTAGGTACCAGAAGGAGGTGCAGGCCCTCAAAGGAGTCCCATCAATGGTATGGAAAGTGGGGGTGGCGGGAAGTTGGGAGAGTCTCAGTCTAGTGCCGAAGGTTAGGGAGATAGTTTTCTTGGGATTTAGAAAGAGCTGGTTTGAGTGAAATCAGAGCTAAACAGCATTGAAGTCCTCCTGAAGTTTAGATGCAACTACTGTGGGGGAGAGACCTGATGCATACAGTGCAGTGTCATCAGCATACATATGGATGGATGTGTGCAGGCATACCGAGGGCAGGTCGTTCAGGAAAATAGAGAACAGTATTGGACTGAGGACCGAGCCTTGGGGGACCCCAGTGCTTATGGGGAGGGGGGCAGAGTATGATGACCAATTCTTACAGATTGCAACCTGCTGGCTTGGTAGGATTGGAACCAGTTGGTGGTAGTACCAGAGAGTCCTGCATGGGAGAGTTTGGACAATAGGAGGGGGTGGGAAACAGTGCTGAATGCCTTGGCAAGGTCAACAAAAATAGCTGAGGTGATATGCCTGTGATTCATACCTGTGAGAACAGTGTTGGTGAACCGTAGAAGGGAGGTGATGGTGGAATGCATCTTCCTATACCCAGATTGGTAAGGTGTGAAGAAGGAGGAAGATTCAAGAAAGGAAGAGAGCTGGGAGAGTACAAGGTGCTCCTGAAGCTTGGCTAGGATGGGGAGTAGGGAAATAGGGCAGTAGTTACCCTGTGAGGAAGAGTCACCCCCTTTCAGGAGGGGGATGATGGTGGCTCATTTCCAATCGGATGGGACTGCAGCAAATGAGAGAGATTGAAGAGAGTGGCTAGTGGGTTGGTGATGGCAGGGTCAGATAGGTGAATCATTTTGAAGTCCAGAACCGAGAGGCATTTACCTTTGGAGAGGTTGAGTGCCCGCAGGGCTATTAACACTTCAGTTGGGGTGACCATGCAAAAGGAGAAGGACGGGGAGGTGGGTGGAGTGGGAGTGTTCGGGTGCGAGAGGTGTTCGGGGAGAGAGGACAGTAGAGAGGATGTGAAGCTAGTGAAAAAGGTGTTAAAGACTGAGGCCACAGCACCAGGTTCGGTGATGATGGAGCCATCTACATTTAGGGCAGGGGTGGGGGCTGGGCAGGGATGGGGGCTGGACGGGGGGAGAAGTGATTTGATTGATTTCCAGGATTTCGCAGGGTGATTTAGGTTGGACTGGAAAGAGGCCTTGAAATACTTTGCCTTGGCCTGGCATAGTAGCCTGGTGCATGAATATTGCAGAGCACCCAGAAGAGTTGGAGTGCCGCCTGGGTGTTGGTTGCCTTATAGGCTTTCCATGCCTGGTCCCTAGCATGGAGATGATCAATAATAGTGGCAGTGACCCAGGGCAGGTGGGCACCACTTGCATGGGTTCTTCTCAGTGGCGCATGCTGGTTCCATACGGCAAGGAATCTGGAGTTGAAAAGCTCAACGGCAGTGTCAATGGAGGATGCCCGAGGGATGAAGGACCAATCAGTGTTTGACAGGTCAAGTAGGAGTGCAGTGAGGTTGAGGTATTTGTATGACCTGGTGGGCAGTGTTTGTGGGGGAACTGAATATTCTCCTTATCACGTAGATCATGTGGTGGTCGCTTAACGAGTCCGGAAGGAGTCCTGACTCAAGAATTCGATATGGGTGTGAGATAAGGGCCCAATCTAAAAGGGAGTGGTTCTGGGATTTATGGTTCAGGCATGTGGGTACAGAAATTTGTTGGGACTGATTTAGGGCAATTCCATGGCTACGTAACTTAGAGCTAGTGCTGGAGAGCCAGTTAGGATTGAATTCTCCCAGGATAAGCAGCTCGCCCCCTGATCCAAGTGATTTTAAGGTGCTCAGGTGGTCCATTATGACTGGCAAAGGGGTGTCGGAGGTGTAACAGGACCCAGCTACAAATAATGGAACTGAGTGTGGGAGTGGGAATTTAATTAGCAAGGAGTCTATGGACAGCGTGGGCAAGGAGAGCTGGATAGGGGGTGAACTGGAGCTGAGAGGAGATGAACATGGTGATGCTTCCAACTCTTTTATTACCCTGGTAGTCATGCTGAATGAGGGAGTAGCCAGGGATTGACAATTCTACATCCAGGTTGTGAGGCTTTAGCCATGTCTCGGATTTGATCAGAATATTAGGCCGCAGCGTTAAGACACTAGGTTGTAGGATGGTGAGCTTGTTCAGGATGCTGCATATGTTTAGGTGTATAATTTTGAGGCCCCTTGGTAATTTAAGAGGAGGGAGGGTTTGGGGTGGGTTAGTCCAGGGTTAAGCTCAACATCGCCTGCTAGGAGTAGCAGCAGTATGAGCAGGTGTTTAGTTTTGAGCAAGAACCCTTGTGACTTGCGGAGGGCACCAGGTCGCTGGAAGGGTTCTCGAGAGCTCTTTATGTAAGAGAACCTTAGCGCAGTCAGCCCCACACAGAAAGAGGGTGTCATGATAGAATCACTGGGATCCCAGTTAACCAGGAGACATTGAAGCGGCAGCTCAGTGGTGGAGGTAGCGTGGTAAGGAGGAGAAGCTGCCCTACTGTCTGTTGTACTATGGTTTGGCTATGACACAGGGTAGGAGGAGGAATGTGGGAGGGATGTTAAGGGTGTAATCATGCACAGCACAGTGAGATAAAGCAGTAACATGATTATTTTTCTGAGTTTAGGCAGCTGGGATGGCTAGTACAGCCACTAGTGGTGAAAGCAGATAATCTGCTAACGGGAAAGTGGGCTGATACAGTTTATCATGTGATTGCAGCAGCCTGTATAAGACTGTGTTCACCAAGGGTGGTGGCGGGGGTGGTGGGGCAGCTGGCGCATAGTGCCGGCAAGGCCTCAGTAAGGCAGATGTAAATGGCTGGCGTTCTGAACCACAGCAGCATAGTCTGGCATATCTGAGTGCCCAATGAGACAGTGGGGGTCCAGCTTGGGGGAGGGCAGGACCAGCGAGGCCCTCACGACCACCTAGGATGCTGGGGAAAGAGGAAAGTAAGGATTATTTAACAGGTAGGCAGGAGGAGGGGCTCACAAGTTCTATGCAAAGTTATCCAGATTGTAATCAGTAAGCACAGTTTGTCTCAGTTGGAATTTACAGTTTGAGCTATGCAAAGTTTTCCAATATATAATCAGGATGCTCAGCTGAACTCAGTTGGAGTTTCCAGTTTGAGCGCAGTGGGTTAGCTTCGAATGGGGTTAGAATCAATTACTGATGAGACTCTGCAGCTTGTGTCAGTCGGCACTAGGTTCTGAAATACAGCAGGTCAAGCACTTTAGTTCAGGATGAAAGAGATAATTTAAGATGTGGCACCTAGAGTTGGGTTTCCTATGTTGAACTAGAACCTTTTACAATAAGATTTTTAATTTTGTTTTTCTTTTTATTTTTAAAATCTTAGTTAATTTTGCTCCGGGCGAACTGTGCAGCAAATCGCTGAATTAAATCAGCAACTACATGTAACAGCCTGTTGCTATGCAGGGTTAATACCCACATTACTGAGTCGGAATTTACTGAGCTGGCTTACAATTTTGTGTAGATTGGTAAAGCAGAATGCCTCAATACAGTCTGGCAAATCCTGAGCTACTAAATTCAAGTACTCTGCAGTAGTGTAAACAGTGAGACTGGGTTCAGATTCTAACAGCAAAGCAGACAATTTCAAGCATAACCAGAATTTTAAAGCTCCTTGCAGAAAGGTTAAAACACAGGGAAAATAGCAATTTTTAAATTAAAGCTCCCTGAAGAGAGTGAGTAAACACACAGAAATTAGGTAGAATTCAGAGCAAAATAAACTATCAGCATAGCTCTGTCGACAGAATTGTCCTGGGCCCATAAATAGCGGCAAGATTCAAAAGTCCATTGTTCTCAGTAAGGCAGATGTAAATGGCTGGCGTTCTGAGCCGCAGCAGTGTGATCTGGTATACCTGAGTGCCCGATGAGACAGCCGGGGTCTGGCTTGGGGGACGGCAGGACCAGTGAGGCCCTCACGGCCACCTAAGATGCTGAGTGCCTGATGAGCCAACGGGAGTCTGACTTGGGGGAGGGCAGGAGCAGCGAGGCCCTCACAACCACCTAGGATGCTCAGTGCCCGATGAGACAGCAGGAGTCCGGCTTGGGGGAGGGCAGGACCAGCGAAGCCCTCATGACCACCTAGGATGCTGAGTGCCCGAAGAGACAGCGGGAGTGCGGCTTGGGGGAAGGCAGGACCAGCGAGGCCCTCATGTCCACCTAGGATGCTGGAAGCAAGGATTTTCTCCCTTTGCACCTCCCCGATGTGTTATTCCTTGCCCTCGGATGCACATGCAGATCTTGTGGAGGGAACAGGATTGCTGGCCCTATTGCAGGGTCACTATGGTGCCAGTGCTTGTCGTCAACCCTCCCCGACTGAGGCACACTGCCATGCAGCAGCTGCCGTGGCCCAACCTGCCTCCCAGCATGGTGACCTGAGCTCCCTCCTGAACTCTGGCCCCTTGCACAGCAGTGTCATGTACTACTGCTGGGCCATTAGGGCTGACTATATTAGGGCTTATCTTAATTATCTTTCTATACCAGTGTATCCTGCAGCTACTGTATGCATACAGTATGTGTCTTTTTTGTTGCGGATTCAATCTTAGCAGGGGACTTGTGTGTGTGTGTGTGTGTGTGTGTGTGTGTGTGTGTGTGTGTATATATATATATATACATACACACATATGTATAATCTTAAACTGAGATTTACTCCATAATTGGGGACTAGTATAATTCGTATTGTATAAGGAAGAGTGCCATTGAATCACACTCTCACGGTTGTATCACCTTCATTAAATGTAGTCTCAGAGACTGCTCTTCAAATGTCTTCATGTGTGCTGTCACTTCTGGAGACAATCGCAAGCTTTATTTTGGCAACTGTAAGTTTCTTATAAAAGCTGGCTAGGGCAATGAGTTTCTCTATTCTTCTGTCTGTACAACTAAGTTAGCTTTTTGAAATCCTTTGGTCCTCCTTTAGATTTCACCAAATCTTCCATAAATATATTACTTTAAATACTGTTTACAGAGCAAAAGAGATTATAATGGGTAATGTAAAATGATTTTACAGATTCTAGATAGAAAATGAAAAGAGACTACATGGCATAGGGTCATAATGCTGCGGGGGAAATCGAGCAGGCAAATAATGCCACAGACAAAAACGCACAAACTGAAATAATGTCAGCGAAAACACTGACAATACAAGGACCATGCACACCCCACTGAGTAAAATGGGACTTTTCCTTTTTTGTAGGGGGCTCGACCCACCCCACCACCCCTCCACACCCCCTGGAATAATATAACTAATTCTGAGGGGGTGTGGACTTTGGGAATGGGGCAAAACACTGCAGGCAAATAAATTCCTTTTTTACATAAAGCCACAACAGTATAGGACCTGGGGTGAATCGAACCATGGCCCCAGGTCCCCTAAGCTGCCGGGTGCTTGTGCTCTAACCACTCCACCATGGGAGCGGACTGACCAGGCACCGCAGTGGCAGCCTGCTTGACATTTCCCCATTTCTCCATACAGCGACAGGGTAGCGGTTATTCCTGATCACTGTAAAACCCATCGCCGTACAGCCTTTAGCACTTTCTGCAGCACGGTAATCCATTTGCTGTTTTGACAGCGCTGTATTGACCCAGTACCAGACTACATTTGCCCCCATCAACCATTGTCTGGGGGTTTCTCAAGGACTGACAATGGGTCATTAAATTGTGATGCATGTCCCTGAATGGCATTTTATATGCAGGAAGAAAAAATAAACATCTTAATGGCTGAGACCCTTGTAATCATCATTTTTTCCTGCATGGTTTTTGCTGACACTTTGCTCACCTATATGAGTTTAAACTCTGTTCCATTATCACTCATGTATGATGCAGGACACAAAGCATATTAGGCTAAATATTCAAAAAAATATACAATCATACATTTATTTATTTGTTTACTGGGTAAGTGCGCTGATTCCAGGAAACATTTTCAGGCATGACCCTGGCCATAAAGATAGCACAGTAAGTGATACATACAGTACAAAATACAGATCAGAAAAAAAGGAAGTAGACATGTGGATACATTGAGTACACTTAATATTGGCAAGTGCAAGAAATACAGTTGGTCTCAACCAGGATAACAAATAGGTACAGGAATATACTAGTTACAATAGTTACAATCGAATACAAGAGACACAGAAGTGTAAGTGTACTAAAATAGGGGTACAGGCAGGCCATTTAAGAAGCTCAGCATGGAATGGAGGGGTAGATGTTGGCATTAAGAGTGGGGGGAAGGATCATGCTGGTGGTCACCCCATTGTGCAGTTGCATTTGGCCGCATCCAATATCCATGCTTTGAAGTGAGTCTTAAAGGAAGAGTGAGAGGCATGGGAGAGGAGGGAGACCGGCAGTTTGTTCCACAGCTTGGGAGCAGTGATGGACAAGGCATTGCTACCTATGGAAGTGGAGGTCTGAGGGACTTCCAGCAGTGGTACTGTGGACTGCCGGAGGCAGCTGGATGGAGTCTTAAGTTTGATAAGGGAGAAGTAGGGGGACAGGATACTGTTTCTGAGAGCATTGTCAGTGATGCACCCGAGTGTGTAGTTATGTCTGGCCTGTAGGGGAGCCAGTCTAGGGACTGGTACATGGTGCAGTGGTGTGTGGAGTAAGGTGCCATTAGTGCAAACCTACAAATATTGTTATAGTCAGTGTTGAGCCTAGTGAGCAGGAGTGAGGAGGTATGGGAGTATATGGGAGCACAGTAGTCCAGCATAGGGAACAGGGTGCTTTGAGCAATGGCAAGTCATGCCTCAGGGGTCAGGCACTGCTTGAGACAGAATCCAGCCCACAGTTTCTAGTTAATGTGCTGTACAGTTAAGTTAACGTGTGCACCGAATGTTAGGGAGGGATCAAGAGTGACACCCAGGTATTTGAAACATGGTACATCCTGCAAAGGGGAGCCATCAGGCAACAGCACAGGGTGGAGTTCACTCTGGATAGTTTTAATAGGTTGGGTTTGGATCCCAGGAGCATAGATTTGGTTTTGCTTGTGTTTTCTAGGAGCCTATTTGTTAGGAACCAATTATGCGCAGCCACGTAGTTCTGAGTGAAGAAGGAGGAAAGTCCAAACAAGGTTTTGTCACTGTGAAATAGAACTAAATTGTCAGCATATAGTATGGCCTCACAGGAGAGGCTGTCCTTAGGAATGAAGTTAATGAAGAGGGAACATAACAATGGACCCAATATGGAGCCCTGGGGAACCCCTGTGGCTACAGTCATGGCTGCAGAGGTGGCAGATCCAATACTGATGGTTTGGGATCACCCTGAAAGGTAGCTTTGGAACCATGTTGATATACCTATTGAGCAGCTGAGGTCCAACAGTTTGGTTTGGAGTAAACTGTGATCACCAAAACCGAAGGCCTTTGTAAGGTCTACGAATAAGGCACTGGTAACGTTACCTATATATTAATATTTCTATAGACCTGACTAGAGAAGATGGTCAGAGCAGATGTGGTGCTATGATGCTTTCTGAATCCATGTTGCTGTGAGCAGAGCAGGTTGAATTTGCTTACATGGTCAGAGAGTTGGTGGATGGCTTTTTCGAGGAGTTTGCTTAAGTGAGGCAGCATTGAGATGGGCCAGTAGTTAACAGAGGACAAGGGGCCACCTGTCTTAAAAAATTGGGATAACTTTGGCGATTTTACAAATGGCAGGCATGGTGGATGAGGCTCAGGCAAGATTAAACATGGTGGTCAAAGGTCTAGCAATGCAGGAGGCAAGAAGTCTGAGAAAGGTGGGGTAGAGTCCATCACTACCTGGACTGTCCTTGTCAGGGAGGCTGATTAGGAGTTTAAAGGTCTCATTCTGGGAGATAATTCTGAAATGGAAAAGGGGGTTGGAAGCACCCTCCAAGGGATGGTGGTTGGTCTGGTTGCTAGGGAATGGCAGGTTGGAAGATGAAGGCTCAATTGTGGAGCTGAAGCACTAGGGAGCACGAGTTCATGAAGTTTATGGAGTTGAAATAAACTCACTTGCTTTGCCTTACTGTGGCTACATGGCTCTTTTTAGACAGGGAGTGCTACTATCTTTTTGTTTCCATGTGTTATTTGGAAGCTACCTTCCTGTAAGTTAGCACCCCAGGCATTACCTGTGATGCACCTGCATTTCTTTGTGGAACATTTGGTGGGAGGTTTGCAGTTTGCTTAGATGAGCTGAGAGGTCCGTGAATTTAGTGTTGAGGGCATGGGTGACTTTAGTGGAGTCAGTGATAATACCCAAGGGGGAGCTGAGGTGCATTACAGAATGGTGAGCCTAGGGACTTATCATAGAGCCAATGGTGGACCAGAAACAACAACGCTTTTTCTGTTTTTTCTCTCTGTAGATTGAGATGGTAACTTGTTTTCAGGGATTTGGTCCTTTGTTTACATTTATTGCGCAGTTTTCTATAGATATCCCAGAGGGTATGGGATGGGGAGACTTTGAAAGCAGCCCATTTTTTGTCCCTCTCCTTCATTAAGGAGAGCAGATCTTGTGAGAGCCAATGGAAGTTTCCGACTCTCACTCAATGGGTGTTTTGAGAGAAGTGCCTATCTTGAATGTGAGGGAGGGCATCCATGAGAAATCCCACTGCAAAGTCAACATCTGTGAGGGAGTGAAGGGCCTGCCAATTGACTACCTTGATTTCTAAAAATAGGCTGATGGTGTCATGGCAGGCAAATTTCCTGAAAGTAAGGTATTTTTGTGGGGGGGGGGGCGCTTTGTTTTAGTTGACCAAATTATATAGGTGGGGTGTGGTCACTAACTGACTCTGATAGGATCCTGTCTTGGAGTACCTTGTCCTCTCTGTTTGTTGCCACCCAGTCCAGTAAGGAGTGATTCTGTGTATTGGGATTAGTTCTAGTGGGTAGGGTGATGGCCTGAGAGAGGCCGTGCTGTTTGAACAGATTGCTGTAATCAGGTTTCTTGAAGCTTAACCCGCTAAGATTAAAAACCCCAAGTAGGACTGTTTCCCTGGAGGGACAGAGTTGCCCCAGTCCTGTTAGTAGGTTTGTAAACCCAGGGATGCCCCCTTTAGGAAGGTTGTAATACAAATATAATTACTGGTGACCCCCTTTAATAACTAATTTCTCTAGAGCAAAAAAAAGCCGTAATAACCCAAAATTGAGTTATTACGGCATTTTTACAGAATCACATTTACAGTGTTAAAAGAATCCAGCAGTAGTTCGCGCTGAACACGTCTCGAGTGCTACTGACAGTTTCTCCCTCACGAATGCCTGTTTTTAGAATAATTTAACATTAGCTTGCGCCCTCCTCATATCAGAGAATTCCCTATGAGCAGTTGTTTCACGAGTCCTATCATAGATGCACTGGCACTTCAGTAGACAAACGAGTCCACACCTGTATCAAATAAGAATTTTTTACACAATTCCTAACCTTGGCTTTTCATTTTAACCCTACGGATCTCCATAGCAACCCTTGACCAATGTTGCCGTTAGAACCCCACTTAGATCCTCAATCAGTTGTCCAACAGAAATATTCCTTATCTGAAAAATATAACTTCAAAAAGACTTTGTAGTTTCAAAAATTTTCACATAGTTAGCATTGTGTTTTCCAGTTAGCCATTTGAGTTTAGATTTTCCAGTTTGCCGTTGCCTCTCTCGCTGACATAGTGAAGTCCTCATCAGCATATGAGTAACTTTTTCTGCAATTTAATGTTTAAAAAAACAGTTGCAAGCAAAAAAAAATAAGAGTTCTGCCTAATGTTACTGTACTTTATCTTTCACTGCTAAACTTGGCGTTTCAAAATAGATTATCAAAACGTTAGCAATTCTCTTGTTCTATTTCTTTGACTATTTTAACAGCAATTAGCAGCAATTATACAAAATAATAGGCAAGTGTGCGCCTATGACTATTTTTTCACACCCTTGGTGTTTGTTGACTGCATAAACCTCTCGAGGTTTATGGGTCATCAAACACCTCGGGTGTGAAATAAATAGTCATATCACACACTTGCCTATCCATTATTCTCTATGTATTGTGGTGAGCAGTGCGGCACTGCACTTTCACATTAAATGGAGCTGTGCACCATCCGCCATGTTTGGGGATCACTGAGTTTTCAAAACTAAAATGCAGTAAGTTAACATGCCCCCCCAATTTTCTTTTCCATCAGAAAAGTCTAATCAGCGGGTAAAGCCTTTGGGGGGGGGTGTAGTGTTCCTGATAAAGACAGTTTCCCTTTCAATATGAAAAAGTTGCCCCTGTGAATACTCCTGCAAGTTTTTAGTCTGCCTTTTACACACTATCCATTTTCTGCTACCAGCCAAGGGATGAGCACACTGAATGAAGGAGCTTCATTCCAAAACTAATGCAGTGATCATTGTCATATCATCTGTGATTACACAAATCATAATGGTTTGAGTGTCTACATTGCCAGGAAATGTGAGACATTTCATTACCATATTTACAATGAGCCTAATGGTGTACAGTGGAGACGTGGCATTTCAAAGGAGTTCAACCATACTGCAAGGCAGAGATCAATGTTTTGCCGCTTTGCCATGTCTGTCTCCCTCCCCCACCCCCGCATCCATCATTACTTCCTGTACTCCTCCCTTTCCTTCCCCTCCTTTGAGTCCAGATGTCTCACCCACTCTGCTTCCTTTATCTCTTAATATGACTTGGCTCCCTCCCCTCCTATTTTGATTCCCATCTCAACTCCCCATTCCATTTACTTCCTACCTCCTTCATAGTTTTGGCTCTTGCTTTCTTACACTCCCCTCAAGGAAATCCATTGCTATTCGAGCTGCCTTCTACTTCTGGTTCCCCAAACTTTGGGGTTCTCTCCCTCAACCATCTGCTCTGCCCCTTTCCACCATATACTCATTTCTCTCTCTCTCTCTCTCGCTCTTCCTTGTCTTCACTACTCACTCCTGCAGTTGACTCTGATACTGGACCCTGCCGCCCGCCACCCTCCACCATTGCTCTCCCTTCATAATGCATCTACACTGTGCAGCCTCCTCATCTATCCTCCCCTTCCCCCAACCTTTGCCTCTTCCCACAACACAGTACTGTCTTCTGCACATTGCAACGGTTGTTATCCTACAGCATTTTGTTTATATTGTAGGGTATCTTATTACACAGAATCTGTGTCCTTGCATAATTGTTATTTACTATGCGTATTTATCACTTTGTATTTTTTGCTCTTAGTGTAACTCTGTTCCATCCTTTACCCCTCCCCCAGGATACATCTGGAAATGAGCTGTTACCAGCTCAGTATGTCTTTCCTGGTAAAATCTTTGAAATAAATAAATAAATAATTTACTGATTGGGCACCCTGAAGAGGGCAATTCATAACTGGCCCACTGGCCTTGATGTAGTGTTGCAAAGGCAGAGGTGTCAGTACAATGGCTCTCACGGATACTGGGATATGGTGTAGGCACGATGGTTCAGAACTAGTGGGAAGAAGATACTGTAGGCCATGAAAAGGAACATAAATAGCATGAAGTGAAGGAGCTAAAGGAAGCCCAACTATCCATGGCCATGGCTAAGCAAAGGCCGCAGTCACTACTTCAGAATACTGAGAATGAGACATGTTAATCTGGCACATTTAACAAGCAATAACATACAGTAAACTCAAAGCAAATTGCATTTTTTTTAAAAAAGGGAAAAAAGTAAAATAAAAAATAAGGTCAAAAAGAGTCGTCAAATTAAAGAGTTATTTATCCTGATGTTAATACTGTAATTGGGATAATATGGCACACTAAGCCTCTCCTCATTCTTCTTCTTTTATGTTAGTATTACAGTATTGCAAAAATAAATTTATTTTTAACTCATTTTTGTTCTCCCTAAGTTGGAGCTGCATACCCTCTGTACTACTCCGGATAGAACTCCTACTCTGACATCATTATGGTCCCTTGATTGTTTTGCTATCACTACCCATGGTGTGCGCCTCCCATGAGGTCCTCCACACAGTAAGAATTCAGCAGGAGAGTGAGGGCTCCTAAACATAGAAACAGAATTTGATGGCAGATCAGGACCACTTGGCCCACACAGTCTGCTATGTTTTCCCTACCTACATAGTTACAACAAACCATACTTGATCTACCCCCCACACTATGAAAATCCTGAGCACCCAAACAGGGACTTGAACCCTGGACCTTCAGATTAAAAGTCGGATGCTCTACCAACTAAGCTATCCAGGCAAAGTCAGCACCAGGCTGCTAGACTGTGGGTAGATGGCATTCTGCTCTGCCTCCCATTGTGAGTCTCAGTCACTTTTTCCATCCTTCTGCTTAGCACCTCTGGCTATGCTGAGTCTCTTTAGGAGGTAGGCTGACACCGAGTGGTCACCCACGATGTCACTGCTGTCCCAAGTCCCCAGAGAAAGCACTCATAACAGGTTACCCTCCATAAGTAGTCTGAGCATTCTTCCACCATAGAATGTTCTAGATGCCTCCTGCCTAATGGTGAGAGTTGGCTCAGGATATAACTTTAGGTCTCCCACATGGTGGTGGTGTGAAAGATATAGGGGTGTCATTTAAGGGTGGCCAGGTGTTGCAGTTGAGCCCCTGTGATTTCTTTGCAACCCTATGATGTCCATTGCAACCCCTAGACCCCCCTGAAACATGGTTTACCCAGCTTTTATTTGTATAAAATCTGGTAGGTGGAGGAACTCTACAACCCATATTAGTCTGGTGAAATGATGCATCTAGTGAAGAAAGAACAGTTACGTAAGAACTTACCATAATAGTAGATCTTTGAGGGGATCTCAGTCATCAGGTCACACCGTAGGAACTTTACCATCAGTGAAGCAGGATCCACACTGAAAATTTTCAGCAGTACAACTGGGGCCACCCATGTCATCAACTTCACCAACCCTATAAAGGCGTGAGCAGCCCCACTCCCTCCTCAGTTCTTTCCCCTGGAGACAAAGGGAGCATAGCTCCAGTCATGGGGAACTGAGGAGAGACAGAGGTGCCCAAACCTGTATGAAAGGTTGGATACACCAGACAGCCAATTCTTAGACAAGAGCCCCAAGAAGGGGGATGGTGGGAGGGAAAGCAGATCTGATAACTCAAATCCCCTCGAAGATCTACTGTCACGGTAAGTGCTTATGTAACTGTTCTATCTTATTTGGGGTATCTCAGTCATCAAGGCACACCGTAGGAATGAGTCCCAAGCAGCTACAGGTGCAAACAGACAGTCTGGGAGGAGGGCTCACCATAAACTGAAGACAGGAGGCCCTGCAGCACAGCCCTGCCAAATTCTGCACGGGCTCTAGAGGCAATGTCCAGACTGTAGTGCTTGGTGAAAGTATGGCTGGTACTCCAGATGGCAGCCACACAGATGCCAGTGGCTGAGACCCCCTTGGAAATAAACCACAGTGATAGCCATGCCTCTTGTGGAATGAGCTTTGACAACTCCAGGCAATTCTTTGTTGTACATATAGTAGAGAACACAATGCAGTTTGCTAACCATTTGGATAAACATTGCTTCAAAACTGAAATGCCCTCTTTACCTGGGGCGAAGGAAACAAACAACTGCTTCGACTTTCTACATTCCAATGTCCAAAGTACGTAGTACTTCAAAGTTCTTCGCACATCTAACTTATGGAACAGTGCTTCTCCTGGATTGGCACGCTCATGAAAGTAAATAGGAAGGTGTACAGACTGGTTGAGTGTAAGCTCTGAGACCACCTTAGGGAGAAACTGTCTTTGTGAAAAATCAAATAAGGCTCCTCCCACCAGAGGGCCTGAAGCTCTGAAATTGTTCCAGCAGAAGTAATGGCAACTAAAAATAATGCTTTCCAAGAGAGAAAGTGTAGCTCGCAAGTTGCAATTGGCTCAAAAGGAGACAGGTTCAACTCCTCTAAAACAAAATTCATATTCCAAGCTAGGAAAGAAGAATGGATTGCAGGGTTCAGGTGCAGGATGTTCCTTAGAAAGGTATAGGAGACATCCAGCTGAACAATCGTGAGGTCACCCATGGGCTCATGAAAGGCAGAAATAGCTGAAAGGTGCAACTTGAGGGAGGAGTACTGGAGACCAGAGTCAGACAGAGAGATCAGGTAATGCAGGATGTGATTCACTAGGCAGGTGAAAGGGTCCAGACAATGTCTGGCAGCCCAGATGGCAAACTTCTTCCACTTCATGGCATATGTGGCTTAAGTGGAAGGCCTCTGGGTGGCCACTAGGACATCCACCACTCTGTTAGAGACCCTGAACCTGACAATGGCTATGTCTTCAGGAGCCAAGTATGCAGATGGAGGGACCCGAGGTTGGGATGGACCAGGATCCCCTGTTCCATAGTCAACAGGTTCCTGAAAAGGGGGAGAGGGACTGGATGTTCCTCCACCAGCTGATGAAGCAGGGTAAACCATATCTGATGAGCACAGAGTGGAGCTACCAGAATCATGCTGGCCCCCTCCATCTGCAGCTTGATTAGCACCCTCTGAATCAGAGGAGATGGAGGGAAGGCATGAAAGAACATCCAACTCCAGGAGAGGGATAACGCGTCTCACCAGAAAACTCCAGGCCCTGGATCTAGTGAGCAGAAATTAGGCAGTTTTGCATTGAGTAGGGATGCAAAAAAGGTCAAAATCTGGACGACGCCATCTGTCAAACAAGTCTTCTGCAATGGATGAGAGGAGCTCCCATTCGTTTATGCTGGAATGAGTCTGACTGAGACTGTCCACCAGAGTGTTTAACACACCTGGCACATGGACTGCCGAAACTGTCAGACAGTGAGTGATCCAGTGCCCAGTACCACACTCTCATGGCCTCCCCGCATAAGGGGTATGAATGAGTCCCCCCTGCTTGTTGATGTAGTATACTACACTTACACTGTCTGACTGCACCAGTAGCTGACCTGAAGCAAGGTGTTCCTGAAAGGCCTGCATAGTGCACAGCATCGTCATCATCTCTAGAGCATTAATATGCAGGAAGGTTTCCAACTGGGACCAAGAGCCCTGGGTCTGGAAGGGATCCAAGGTGTGCTCCCCAGCCCAGACCTGAGGCATACATGGTGATGATCTTCTGTGTGTAGGAGATCTGGAATGGGACGCCTTGAAGCAGATTCACGGAGTCCAGCCACCACTACAGTATTTTGCAGACTGGGGAAGAGATCAGGACTGGGCGATCTAACTCATCTGTACGCTGGTCACACTGAACCCGGAGAGCCCACTGGAGAATGTACATATGAAGTCTGGCCAGTGGAACAGTGGGTATGGCAGGTGCCATCAGGTCCAGCAATCTCAGATACACCCTAGCAGGAATGTAGCAGCTTTGAGTGACTTCCTGAGCTTGGGCTACAAGGCACTCTGCCCTGTTTTGAGACAGAAAGACCTTCCCTTCGCCAAGTCCAGAACAGCCTCTATATACTGCAGCCTTTGGGATGGTACCAGAACCAACTTGGGCAGACTGACAGTGAAGCCCAGGGAGTGGAAAAGCTGGAGAGTTTGCTCTGGAGTCAGCAAAAGCTGTTCCCTGAATTGGGCCTGTGGCAGAACTGCGTTCTGCCAGTCCGATAACCTTGGTGGAGGGATGCCCTTTCTATCTTCTTCTTTTCCCTACTGAAGTCTGTTGCACGACAGTCTCTTCTTATACTATACTTTACCATCTTCCACCCCTGGCGTAGGTTGGCCACCTACGTCAGTCTTTTCTATCTCTCACTAAAACTTTTTACCTACTACTTTTATTTCTAGTTTCCAGATATCCATCCCTCACCAAGAACTCCCCAAAATCATGTACCAGGCTAAGGCCAGCTGGCAGGAATGAAAAAAGGTGCATTTATGGCATTTAATGCCAAAGATATAAAGTGCCTTTAAAGAGATATAAGGTGCTGGTAAAGTGCATTTTTTTTTAAATAAAGTGCTTCATAAAGTTAATGCTTATGCCATTTTTATGTATATGGTGCAGGAATGTTTAAAATGGCAGTTAAATACAAAATAATGTCCACTTAGATTAGTGGATTATGGATACAAATGAAGTGGCATTACACTTATGTTGTTTGAATTATGCTGCCACTCCGTTGTTGTGTAAAATGTTATGCCAAAGAAATCCTGCATCGAAGCAGGAACTGTTAGAACTGAGCAGCAAACTTTTCTTTTACTTTTGCTGCCACTCAGTATTTATGTGAATAATTACTGATGCCTCTGTATTATTAGGACTCCTGGCTGCTGGCTTTGTATAAAATATGCTGTAGAATGGTGCCAGCTAGCCATGAAGGAGTCTGTAGCATGTGTGCAGCCAGTCTAGGCTGCTAGAGAGTCAGGCTTATCAAATCCATACAGAGCCCCAAAGCACAGCAGCTAGACAATGATTATCTAGTAGACTGCCGCTCTGCTACAACACAGAAAACAAATGATTTAAAGGGACAGGAATGTCCCTGTGTATGTGGAAATGCAATACAGTGGAATTAGCCCTCAGAATAAGGAGGGACTGCAAGATAAACCAAACACAATAAAGAAATTAAACAAATTAAAGAATAAAGAGACATTGCAGGTCTCTAAAGGAGCCCCATTATGTATAGAGCCCTGAGATATAAATCAAAGGGCTAGTGTGCATGCTAAAGCAATACAGCACATGCATAAATGAAATATATGTTTGCACTGTTTGCATATATAGAAAATAAGGGACTTCCCATAAGTAAAACCTCAAGAAGGGGATTTCCTATAGAGGGACTTCCCATAAGAGAAATTATGTAATAGAGGAGGAGTTTTCCCTATTTAGGGACCATTCTTGAACTTACCGGATGTTATAGGAGGGACGTTCCTGTAAGTGGGAGGGCTATATAAGCCCTCTTCAAACGCCAAGAGTCAGGTTAGTTGACCAGCTAGTCTCACTTACCTGAGGTTAAGGTAAGAGGAAGGACCTGTGCCTGAGACAGGAAATTTGTCTCAAGCAGCAGAGAAGCTGAGGTTTGAATTTTAAGATACCTGTAGTAAGATGGAATAGCATTATGCTACTGTTTATTTTCTAGTTCTGATTCAACTGTTTATTGATATTTATGTATTATTTTTTGTATTTTTGTATTTTCTCATAAAATAAAACACACTGTGGGTGTGTTGTACCCTATTACTGTGTTCTGTGTTATCTTTGCATACCCACGTACCTGCGACAGGGCCTTTAGGAGACAATCATCCAGATAAGGGAAAACACACAGTCCTTTCCTTCCTTCTGAGAGCCACTGCTACTGCTGATAAACATCTGGTAAAGACTTGCAGCACAGAGGACAAGCCAAAGGGCAGGACCTTGAACTGATAATGCTCGCCCTTGAAGGCAAAAATGGAGAAACTTCCTGTGAGGAGGAAAGACTGATATATGCAGGTAAGCATCCTGTATGTCCAGTGAGCAGAGCCAATCCCCTGTTTTGAGGAGCGACCTCAAGCCTGGCAAAGTCACCATCCAAAACTTTTTGTACTGGACGCACAGATTGAGGTCCATTAGATCAAGAATGGGCCTCAAGTTGCCAGTCTTTTTGGGAACCAGGAAAAACCTGGAATAAAACCCTTTGTTTCTCTGGTGCCTGGGTACTGGCTCGATGGCCTGCTTGTCCAGAAAGGACTGTACCTTCTCCCACAGAACAGACATGTGAGCTGGGGGATAATGGGGGAGGTGTTTGCAGGGAGCTTCCCGTGGTGAATGAGTAGGCGTCGACAATGAAGCTGCCATCAATGGCATCAGCAAGGAGGGCCTAAGCACATCCAGCTGCTGCACAATCATTGTAGTGAATTTTGTCAGGATTTCATGCAAGCTGATAGTGTTCATCGATGGAGGGAGGGCCAATGGCACTGGTGTCGATGACCCACCTGCTAGATCCTGAGAACCCGAAGAGCCTGTAGCCCTGGAGGGAGAAGTGTCAGGCCTCAACAATGAACCCATAGTCATTGAAAGAGGGGCCGATGACCCAGAGGTCGATGGCTTGCCACCTTGAGAATCGGGCGGAGTTGCTGTCGGTATGGGTCTGGTGGGCACAGAGACCAGGACAGCAGCTTTGCATGTTGGTGCAGATGCAGCCTATGAGATTCCCCCAGAGGAAGAAGAAGAGGCTGTTGGGGAACTAGATTGATGCCAGGAGGGGAAGGGGCATGATCCCAGTCTTTTTTATGACTTTTTCCTGAGGATTTGTCTCTGGCCTTGGAGGCTTGGGAGCACGACGATCCTGTCGGCAACTGAGAGGCTGGGACCCCGGAGGATCCCTGCCTGGAACTAGCCACGTGTTGATCCATCAGGAAATTTTTTATAGCCTTTCTGCATCACCTGAGGGTTGTTTGGTTAAACTTCTGGCACAGCTCACAGTCAGAAACTTCGTGGTCAGGCCCAAGACAGCAGACACAGAGAGAATGTTCATCTATGGAGGCAATCTTCTTTCTGCAGCAATGGAAGACAGAAGACGAAGGATTAACTCTCGACACAAACAAGTTGGAGGAATCTCTTTAATAAAAGATATTCTGAAAAAAGCTGAAGAAAAAGTCGTAGGAGAAAAAGGCACGAATACTATGTTGGAGCTTCTGCGGACACTCATGTGAGCGAGTCGGTGGTGGGAAAGAACTGAGGAAGAAGCGGGGCCGCTCACACCTGCATAGGGTTGGTGTCATTGACAGACATTGACAGCGGCCCCAGTTGTACTGCTGAAAATCTTCCATGCGGATCCTGCTTCACCGACGGTGAAGTTCCTACAGTGTGACCTGATGACTGAGATACCTCCCAAAGAATATCTACCAGCATTACACTTAGTACTCCTACTGTTGTGGTCCAGGGGTGGTCCAGTGGTTAAACCAGCTGATAGACATCATAGTTTTGCATGCCTGCACAGCCCTCTGAGGGCCCTAACCAGTCTCTTAAAACTTTGACTATAAGCCAGTATTTACAAGCAAATCAGAATTTCCACCTTTTTCCAGGGTTACTGATCTGGACATACAAAAATGTTTGCATGCACACATTGACTCCATCCTGACTGTACATGCACAGCTGATTTTGTTGTGATCACAATTTAGTTTATCTGGTGTTAGAAAATGGTCAGGGAGCATTCTCCTTCTTGACTGGCTAATGCCACCAACAACCCGGTCCGGTATCAGGCAACAGAGACCAGGAAATAATGAGCCCCAGTCTCTGGCTGCCTGTATCACCTGGTAAAATCACTATGCCCTTTGAATTTTCAATCTACTGGAGCACACATTTTTTTCTCTTGCTTAACAAGAGATACTACTGCCCCCCAACACTCCCTAGTTTAATGCCATCTACCCAAAACCACACATCAACCTCCCCTGCACTCATTTCACAATTTTTTTTTTATTGTACCTTCATGTCCCATGCTTCTACCATGGTTGCCAGCAGCATGACTCTCAGACAGCTGAGGGCACTGGGTTGTGTCCCTCATCCAGTCAGCTGTTCGCTGGCTCTCGTGGTCCCAACAGTTGCTGCTCCAGTCCCACTTGTAATCGTGATCAAGGGGCTTCGCTGTAGTAACTAGCACCGATCGAGAGAAGAATACTGAGCAGTGCCTGTTTTTGTTTTAATATAGCGAGGCAGCGGTCAGGAAATGGGGTTAAACGACTGGGAGGGAGAGAACACAGGCAAATGTCCCCGAAGCCAATCGACCTGTAAGGACGGAATGAACGAGCTGCTGCAAAATTAGCTGTCTCCTCACATATGTAGTTACCATGCAGATAAAAAAAAAAAAACTAAGAGTGCTGCCGAGTTTTGGAAAAAAAAAAGGAAGTTGGAGTGCTGCCATCTGTGATCCTATTTGTGGGTCTCCACTTCCTGGTTTTGCATGACAAGGTCGTACCTCACAGCCACATCTCCCAAAAACAAAAAAAGGTCTTGAAGGGAACAGACCAGCAGAACTAATTTTTAAAGCCCCCAAAAAAAACATGGCAAGAGACTGTGTGCCTGTTTGTGTGTGGGGGGAGGGAGTTTACAAAAAATTCCTCTTTTTCTGAACCTGCTGGGGGGTGTTAGCAGATGAGAATGACTCTGTGACCACTGGGGGGCATGACAGGCGAGGAACAGCATACAAACAGGAGGGATTATTCAATGAAAACAAAGCTTTTTGAGTCTTTGTATTCCTTTTGAAAGTAATTTCCTCTGTTATTTTGTTACTTATTTATAATTTATACATATCCATTTTTAAGCACAATATATAGCCTCCAGGGTGGGTATTGTGTATACCGAACCTTCCAGGGCTATAAGGCCCTCCGCCTGTGGCGTTGGGCTGCATTACAACCCTGGGTGGTCCAGTATAGCACAATCAGGTATTATTGCTTGCTAAAGACATTGCTGAACATTAGAAGTGTACAGTAATTTAAAAAATATATATGTACTCAGTAGCTCAGTGAACAACTTGAAGTTGGACCTCTCTTTCTGCTTGCAACATTTTGGAATAAGAGGACACTGCCCTAAGGCATGCGAGACTGAGAGCTCAAGTGATACATCAGCCATTTTAATTCTTGTTTATAAATTCTAAAGTATGCAACTCCGAGTACATACTTCAATGACTGTACAATATAGTATTTGTTTAAGAGCCAAGTTGTGGACTGGAAGCTTGTTGATAATGAACCTGCAGGCATTATTTTAAACTACCCAGTTTTACAAAATGGGCCAAGGAATGAAAGAAGCAGGGCTAATTACTGGAATTCCTTGATGAATTAGTTAACGGTGTGTGGCAAATCTGTTTGCGTCTTTGTCTTGATCCCTAAAATTATCCTTTACTTATTCCTTAAAAGGTTAAAGGTCATTTGACTAATTAAGGCACCAACCAGGGTAAAGACGGAATCATTTAAGGCACGTTTTTACTTTCAAGGTTTAGTAGCACAGCCTGGTACCCCCTTAATCTAGATTCTACTACTTTTATAATACTGTAAGTAAAAAAAAATAATCTTGTCACTGACAGGCAGGTTGCAATTGCCTTGCCGTGCTGGGCAAAATGCTACATTTTTGTAATCTAGACAATCAGATATTTCTTAATCCTCCCTTGAATGGCAAGAATTCTTCCCACTTGTCACATCCAGTTCACTTAACATAAAAGTGAAAATCTTCTGAGAGCAGATGGGGCAAGAATTTTTATACAAAAGGAAATTAATAAGTAACAGCCAACAGAGCAAACACATAGTCAATAACGTGTGTAAGAAAACTGTGTGCATTGCTGTTATCACTTTTAACTACTGGTGGAGAAATAAAACAAATATACTAATGAGTTTACTCTTGTGGTTCACTGAGATATCTTGTCTGGCATCTAAACTTCACTTCTAAAATCTGGAACAGTCTTATGTTCAAGCTCCATACAGCGATACCAAAATGGTGCCCCCGATGCATTTCTTGGAAGAATTTTTAAGTCAGTCAATTAACTCCTCACAACCACAGTTCCATAAAAGTAGCTGATTCTTAGGGCCCAAGCCACAAAAGTGACCATGATACTTCATAATGGTTCATAAATGTGACATTGAGTGCTATGCTGTGCAAGTACTATTCACAACATTAGATGTTCTACAGTGATGGGTTGGTCTGACAGGTGCACAAGGTGGTGAGAACTGGCACAGAGTGTAAAGGGTCCAAATCCTCAGAGTGACTTATACGCCCATGGAACCCCAATGACCTCACCACATAAGCAGGTGAAATGCATGACATGCAGAAATGCAGAACTGTCAAATATGGATCACTTTACATGATCTGCATATGTGGAGCTAGCCAGCCTGCCTGGACAAGTCGTTGACAAATAGCACACCCTGTCTTGATGGCTACAACTCCTTCATGACTGCAGGGGAATGGGTTGTGTGGTTTGCTTGAGACAGCAGGTGAAGGGTTGGCCAGTGCTGGACAGAGCTGTTGTACAGGAGTTACAACTGCACAGCTGATAATGTGGACGGTCGAAGGTGCCAGTGCAGGCCATAGCTAATAATCCAGATGAGCTACTCTGACACTGATGACAGCCATGAACACCCATGTGCACTGCATACAGGACAGCAATAGATCACACAGAGGTCAGCCATCAGCAACAGACCCTGTATGGGTCTGGGGTCTGAGGCGTACACCAGCCTTCTAACAGATGGTATGGGAGGGCAGAAAGGCTGACCTAAATCATGAAGGGAATGAGTACTTGGATTAGCAAGACAGGTACAGGCCAGTTGTCAAATCAGTCAGGGAGAGTACATAACACTGTCTTACATGTGTCAGCTTCAGTGCGTGTTAGTATGCTACTTTTTTAATGATATCTATCATTGTATGTTACTGCAGACCAGCCTGCACCATGTAAGGTCCTCGTCCTGCAACATATTCTGCCAAGAGCTAAGAAGCAGTGGGAGAATGGGAGGAGAATGACAGAGGAGGAGGAGCACAGCACAGAGAGGAAGGGGTTGTGGATGTTCGTTTTGGAGACCTGAGGAGGTCATTTCAGAAGAAAAGCAGGACCATAGTCCATCAGCTGATGGTACTGTTGGTGTGGTGGCAACAGAAAAGGGGGTGTCAAGTGGCTATCTGGCCATTAAAGTTGGCCACAGATTGAGGATCAGCCATACAGGCACATAGTTCAGAGCAGACTGGTGGCTGGGACTACCTACAGCACTATGCAACAGACTCAAGGGCAGGTTTCCCAGGTGTACTGTGGGCCTAGACTGGCTGTGGTTTGTTCCAAGCATGTGGGCAAGAACACATGACCCATGTTGTGTGTTATATGGCAACAAACCTATTTTTATTTTTTTTTTGTGCCTACTCCCAATCCTCCATTCGGAGGACAGCCCTGCTCCATCCACCATCCCCCCATGCCTAGGCTTACTCCCTTGGGCAAGGCTGCTGGGTGGGCTCCCCCTCCCAATGGACACTGTAGGCAAGCTCTGGTAATCCCACCCAGGTCAGGGCCATGAGAAGCAGGCCCCCCCCTCTGATGGACACTGGTGTCAGTGGAGATGGTGGCGGTGCAGAGTATCACACCCAGGGGCTGGCATTGTTTTTGTGAATGCCGGATCCCTGGGGATGTGCAATACCATCCAGCATCTGCCCCGCCCCCCCAACTTATGGTGCTGGCTTGCAGCGGTACCCCCAGTCTCCACCAGAGGTCTGTAAAGCACTGGGCACTCTTTCCCCCTTCCCCTCAGAGAAGGAAAGCAGCCCCTAAGATGCTTGATCCTTCTCCCCCTGGCTGGTTCTCTGACTCCCAAGTCCGTCACCACACCTGGGATGTTGGCACTGCAAGCGGATGCCTTGCTGCTGTGCCGGCAGGCCAGCAGAAACCTATTTTTCCATTGTACCTTAATGCATCTGTGGTTTTTCATCATGGTAGTGTGTGCATGTACTGTATGAGTTATGGAAGCGAGGGTATGCTGGTGTGTCACATTGTGCACTGCTGTTCACATGTGTTCAAACTGCATTGTGTATTCCATGTGACACTTAGAGACAGAACCACACATTCATGGAGTTAAGCAGGTGCGAAGACCAAAACCAAGCAAACAATAAAGGACAACAAGTGCGGCACTCTTTTGTAAAAAAACAAACAAAAATACTCGTGAAAATTATGAAACTGACCACACATTTATTCCACTAAGACCAACAGCACTAAGCCCCAGTGTTTTGCGACCTAACCAAGAAACTTCATCCTGGGGCATGGCTACTTCATGTTGCTGCATTTCTTTCAAGTCAACAGTTAAAGATACAGGCATAAATACCTGGACCAGTGTGATACTAGCAGGTCAGCAAAAATGCAGAACTGTATACAGAAGCATAAATCCTCAGCTCCCAAAAATTAATTAGTATGCTCACTAGCCACAACAAAATTAGTGAACTGTAGAAGGGAGCAAATGCATTGTATTACTAAAAAACATTCACAATGCAGAAAAGGTAGCACAGCATATATGAATGGTAGTTAAATAGTTGCAGTTGGAAAACAGATGCTAAAAGACAAGACTGGCTGCAAGGTACTGACATTTCCATGTTGAACTTATACTGTCAAATCAGTAGAAAATAAATTATTTCTAGATGTTGATATGAATTAATGGTACTCAAACAAGAAATGACCAGATGGTAATAAAAACGTTAGCCAAATGCTACTACTCAAATAGACTGAAGCATCTGAAAATATAACAATAACAGTATTTATCAATCAAAAGTCGTATCCTAGGTCCGCTGTATTTCAGGCATCTGTGAAAAGAAAAACATGATTACAGAAACAGCATTAAATATCATGCTGCTCCAGGTATTTATGCTTGTACCTTTAACTACTGAATTTAAAAGAAGTGCAACAACGTGAAGTAGTCATGCCGCCTGGCGAAGCATTTCGATTAGGACGTGAAATGCAGGGCTTAGTGCTGTCAGTCTTAATGGAATAAATTTGTGAATGTTTTTGCCACCTTTATGAGTATTTTTATGTTTTTTTTGCAAAAGAGAGCTCTGTTTGTTCTGATTTATTGTATTCCATGTAATGATTGGCTTGTTACAGCCTGACTATTCAGTACATATTGGATAATGTATGTGTGGGGGGGGCATGAATAATGAGGAAATTGTAATTGGATATGTTTTGACTTTGTCATGTATGGAAAGCCATACTTCTGGAAAGTTGTTGTATTACTGTATAGTTCAAAGGGTAAAAAAGTCACTGTATCCAACTGTGTGCGGCACAACACATTTTTCTTGCTAGATGCTCAAGCCAGACTTTTCTGAGCCATGCAGCACCAATGCACTAAGCAAGAGCAGTCTTCCTTATTTTTATTAGAAAATCCACCCTGTGCCCAGCTATGTAGTACATCACTCAATCATCATCTGTATGTCCCTAAAATTATATATATATATATATATATATATATATATATATATATATATATATATTTTGTTAACTTTCAAACAGCTCCAGCAGAGAACAACTACTCCTTCTTGTTTCCATTTAGTTGTGATGCACTTTGCCAGTTACTGTTACAGCATCTACAATGCATCGAAACTAAATACAAACAGCGAGAAGTCAGTACCCAGCACTGGGCATGCTGGAAAGTAGGGAAAAGAAATTGAACAACATAACCTTTTGGACATACTGGTGAGACCAGATAGATACTAAGCAGCTGAGCACAGGGTGGGTTTTCTTAATTTTCAAAAAAAATGTCAGACATCTGTGTGTGCATGGTGGATAGGGAGATACTGAAATAAATAATAAAAAACATGCTATGAACATAATATATGGACAACCTTGCATACATGGGGCCAGATTCACAAGACGTTGCCCTGGTGCAACTCAATTTACCTGGGCAAACTGAGTTTACCGGTTGGTATCCTCAAAGCCCAGTTTGCCCTGCAAACTGAGTTTACGCCTGGGCAAAGTGGGAGGGGGACCACAATGCAAATGAGGGGAAGGGGACCTGCCTATCCCCTCAGTGCAATTCATAAAAGTTTTGAGTGGAGCAAGGGCCTTTTGTGAACTTCCTTGCATGGTGAAATTACCGCCTGCCAAAACCTGTCAATAATCCATGCAGCCCTAGTGGTTGGTGGAGGTACTGTGCACCCCCTTCCCCACAAGTCCCCGCTCGCCGACCCTAGAAGTAAAATTAAAGTTTCCATAGTGTCGTGGTCCCTCCCCCATCTACAGTCCTCATTTGCCCACCTGAGATGTTATAATGTATTTTTACATAGTGTAGTGGACCCTCCCCCCCCAGTCCCTGATCGCCCACCCAACATGTTATAATGTATTTTTACAGAGTGTAGTGTTCCTTCCCCAGTACCCGATCACCCACCCAAGATGTTAGAATAATTTTCCCTAATGTAGTGGTCCCTCCCCCTCCTCGGTCACCGACTGCCCCCCCATCCCAATCGCTGATCAGTGACCAGCAGAACCTTCCTCATACCACCGCAGCTAGTCGCCGATGGAGTCCTCCTGGAGCACGTTCTATACAGTACCAATATAGCCATCAGCCACTTTGCCTTTTTTTGCCCATGATATTTATATAAAAAATGGTTTTCAGTGTTAACAAAATGACACAAACAATAAGTTTTTCATGATTCAATTTACAGAACGCAGTGGGTCTGGGATCTACATGTGGGCTAGGGTATTTGGCAGAGACATATTAATGTTGAATATGTAGGGGAAGGGTGTAGGAGAGAGAGGGGGATAATCAAGATAAATTGCCAGTAAACACTTTCTTCAACTTTAAAAATGTGTCATTACTGATGTGCATGACATCTCAACTCTGTATAATGGCATTTATGATGTCATACCTGGGCATAATGACAATCTACAGCTTCTGACATCTGATTGGTGACACATCTAGTAAGTTATTACAGTTCAGTTGCCTGATCTATATGATGTTCATGTTTCAGTCTGTGTGTTATACACTACTGTGAAGAGTATATGCCATTGCTATAGCTGTAATAGGAGGCCTCCCTGGTGGCATAGTTTAGATGCCTGAAATTTACACATGCTGATGCTTATTGTTTGCTGTAGTTTAGCATACACACATGCAAATCATGCGCTCATCCAGTCACATCTTTGGACAACACAGTGCTCCTACAATGTGCAGATGTGTGCATAGTGCACTTCTGCAAAGTGAATATTGTGGGCTGAGGATGTGCATCTAGATGAATTCTGCATTAGTGGAGAGGACTCGGTACTGCGGCACTTCAACTGTGCAGCCACATAGCCCACCTGGAACCTTTCTAGATCAGGCCCTTAGTCTGTTTAGCTTCTGACCTAATGTACTTCCCACAGTCATAACTAAAACATTTAAATGCATTCAAATGCCAATCAATACTACCAGATGTTTTCTGAAACATGGTTAACAAAGTTTGCATGAACACACTAGTTTCAGCTTTTGCAAGTGCACTATATACTACCTGCCCCAAAACATAAACTACTAAATGCATTGACTGGTATGTGGGGCTAACGTTGTTTCTGCCACATCTGTAAAAAAATGGTATATAATGAAAACAGTGATTTACCATTGACTTTATTTCCTTGGTGACAGATTTGTTACTCAAACTAGCTAGATTTTAAGTATTCCCAGCCCATCCAAGGAACATACATAGCACCTAAGGAGTAAATAAATATATTTATACATGAAGAATATGCTCTATGGAAAGTAGCAACTAGAGTAAATACAAATGAGTTGTAAAGTCAGAATATCAAGCAGGTAAGCAAATGCAGCTTCAGTGCCTCAGTATCTTCATGTGAAAGTATACAAGAATACTGCGAACTGCTAATGACCTTTGCAAAGCTACATGTTCAGGTGGTAGCAGCGAGAGAAGAGATGTCTCTCCTGCGGCACTGGCTCAGCTGCAGTCCACAGCGCATACCCCCACTCACCCAGAAAACCAGTGGCTGGGGGGCTGAAGAGTGGTGGGGAGGGGAAAGAGAAAGGGTATCAGGGGCAGCCACAAAGAGGATAATCAACTGTACATCATCCCGATAGCAAATCACTTTGCACCCCTGGAGAAGACTCAGGTATCTGACTCCATCGAGAGGGACTCTGGGTCAGTCGGAAGAAATGTGAATGATGACTTGGTGGCACTCGAGGTAAGAGGAATAAGGCAACTAGGAGCATCTTAATGGTTGGGGATTACATGATTAGGGGAATAGACAGGATGGTGGGTAGGAGGAGTGGGGGATGGTCAAGTGCTTACTGGGGCATCAGCCATCCAGGACACAGAATGGGGGGATAGCAGAGAGGAAGGGGGAGCTGGGGGTTACTGGTACATATGGGTAACAACAATCTGGCAATCCAGCCTGTGTAGCAAGTGAATAGAAGTCAGAGGCTGGGGGACAGACTGCAGGCACATTCAGCCTCCCTTACCTTTTCTGAGGTTGCCTCCTGTGTAGAGTGGGGAAGGGAAAGATACAATAAGGAGGGAATAGATGAAACAATAAAATAAGTGGTTAAAAGGATGGTGTCAGGAGAAATGATACCACTTTGTGGGTGAGTAGGAACTTCTGGGACAGGAGGCTCTTCAAAGATGATGGCCTTCCCCTAACAACAGTGGGGACCAGAGCACTGGGGAAGACATTTGATGTTTACATTAGAAAGTTAAACTGACTGTGGTGGGACACTGAGGTTAGGGAAGACACAGTAAAGAGAGCGAGGGAGGGGAATCTAGCTAGTGCTCCCCCTATAATGTGGATTAGTAGCAGTAAGGTGAGTAAAAAATACGGTCGAGGTTCAAAAGGAGTGATGGAAGAGCAAATGGGAAGCTTTCCAGGGCCTGCATGCAATAGGAAAAATAATTTGGTAAGGAAAATGGGACGGAATGCAGGTGTAGGATCACAAGACAGCAAAGGAGGCTCCAGAGCTAGTTGAAAGGAGGTCTGCTTTAATGCAGGATTCTGGATAATAAAATCAGTGAGCTCCAGGCATTGTGGCAGACACTGTGGTGGGCTCTGTAACCATCACAGAAACTTGGGCTACAGAGAATAATGACTGGAACTTGTCAGTCCCAGGGGTTCCACCAAGCCATTTTTGAAAACAAAGTTGTTGACATCCCCTACAGCGACAACATTTTGCAGACAGTGACCACGTTGACGGGCAACCCTGTCAACAGACTGCCATGGCTCCTCAAACACCCGGGGCTTTTATACATTGTTTGCCGGGGGCTTCAGCCCCCACAAATCCCCATGCAGAGTCACTGTATCGGTACAGCACTCCAGCAACCAGTTGCACATTGTGGATGTCGAACTGGCTGATGTCGCTGTGTTGGTTTGCTGTTTCAGTGTCGCTGAAACAATGGTATACCAGTCCCAGGTTATACAATGTTTAGACAGGATAGAGGGAAAGGCAAGGGGGGCATAACCCTGTATGTCAGGGAGGGCATAGAGGCTGTGGAGGACGTCCACATCAGGGGAAGCAACAGGAAGCAGAGTCACTCTGAGTTTACCTCACAGTGCCCTCAGGCAAGAAACTATGGATACTGGTGATCTATAGACCACCAGGACAAGGGGAAGAGAGAGAGAGAGAGCGAGAGAGAGAGAGAGGGAGCTTGGGGAAGATCTGGCAAGGGGACTGAAGAAGGGAGAACTGGTGGGGATACTAGAAGAAAATTAACAAAAACAGCCATCTTTAATGACTACTTCTGCTCTGACTTTACAAGGGAAGATAGCGGGCCCCTGTTTGAAAGTGGCATCAAGGCTGCTGTCAGGGACATTCCAGAAGTGAGGTAGCCAGTATTTACCAGAGAAAGGATCCACAAGGGGCTTGAATCCCTAAAGGTAGATAAAGCCCCATGGATGGATGGGATGCACCCAAGGGTGCTCAATGAATTGGCTGTGGAACTGGCTGAACCAACATAGTGCTATTCAATAGCTTAATTCAGACGGGCAGTTCCAAAAGACCAGAGGGCAGTGGACATAGTCCTACTACAAAAGGGGAGAGACAGGGAGCACCCGGGGAATTACAGGCCTGTCAGCTTTATTTCTAGTGAGTAAACTGATCAAAAGAGACTTTGTGGACTACCTAGACAGCAACCGTCTACAGGATAGTAAACAGCAGAGCTTTGTGGCAGACAGATTTTGTCAGATCAACCTGATAGTTTTCTTTGACTAGGTAACAAAGGCAGTACGTAATAGTCAGGATGTAGATTTACTCTACTTCAATTTCAGCAGGGCATTTGACTCGGTGCCACATAGAAGACTGCTGAAGAAGCTGGAGGACCTGAGCACAGCTGGGGACAGAGATGGGTAGGAAACTGATTGAAGGAGAGACAACAGAGGGTGTTAGTAAACTGGATCAAATCAATGGGGGGGGGGGGGTTCATGAGGGGATGGTGCAACAAAGATCTGTGCTGGTTCCTGTCCTCTTCAATATATTCATCAGCAACACTGGAGAGGGCATCCAGGGCAAGCTATGTTTCTTTGCAGATGACATGAAGCTCAGTGATCAGAGAGATGCAGACTGATCTACAAAGGCTAGAGTGGTGGTCTGAGGTTTGTCAGTTGAAATTCAATGCCACCAAATGCAAAGTTATGCACCTAGTGGAAAAACCAGGACAAAATAGTGGACGGCAGGAGTTAAACTGACAACTATGGCAGAGAAAAGGGACAAGGCTTATAGTAAGGCTAATAGTATGCTGGGGTGTATCAGAAGGGGTATTTTCCACAGGAAAAAGGAGGTACTACTACTACTACTACCTCTATATAGGTCACTGGTAGGGCTGCACCTGGAATTCTGTCTTCAGTTCTGAAGTCCTCACCTAAGGAAGGACAGGCTGGAGATGATGCAATGCAAGATGATCAAGATGATTCAGGTCCAGTAGGGCAGATTTTATAAAGATCTTTATTCTTTATTCTTGGATTAACACCTATGAGCTACAAGCTCATTTACATAGGTTCGACACCAGAAAGCAGACATTATAACAAACAACTTAACACTGTGCAGATGTAACAATTATATACAAATCCTTAACAAACAACTTAACAGAGAGTGCAAACATCAGTATAATAATTATTTATAAAACTGTATTCACAGTCACTAAGAGCATAGCAAAGATGGCAGTTGGGGCCACAAGCCTACAATATTACATTAAAAAGGTATTAGAAAGGACCAGTTGAGTGGAAAATTAGCAGTGGTCGGGGAGGTGCCCGGATGAGGTTTTCAGAGGGTAGTCCACAGCTAGAGAGGCTAGAAGAGGGCAGCAGAGTAGCACTATCATGCCAGGTCAAGGTAAAGTTCGATGAGTAAGATTTGGGGTAGGGCAGCAGCTAAGGAAGCCTTGTCAAGGGAGGAAATTAGAGGGTGGGTAATGGGGGGTGATAGGAGTTGGTTATGTACACTGTTGAGAGGAGGGAGACTAGGTGTCAGTGGCCCTGTTAGTAGTGCACAGTGTGGGCCATTGGTCAGATCATCTCAAAGCAGTGAACATGTACTCACTAGAGACCAGGCGAGGGGGGGGGGATATGACAGAGACCTTAAAGTGCTTGAAGGGAATAAACAACTGCAGGGAACTATTTTGAAGTACAGAGTCAAGAACCCGAGATCATGAGTGGAAACTGGTGGTGGTGGGGGGGATTAAGAGGGAAATGAGGAAGTTCTATTTTACAGAAAGGGTAGTGGAGCTGTGAAACAATCTGCCTGCAATGGTGGTGGGCACTATGATCATAAATGGTTTCAAAAATGGCTAGGACAGAATGAAGGGTTGGTGGTTGCTCAGGTCGGAGGGGAGCAGAGGGGTGGTCCCGGAGGGATTAAACCCCATATGGGCAAAAGGTCCCAGGGCAGACAGGGAACTCTGAGCAGACCAGATGGACCGATGGTCTTTTTCTGGTGCCATTGTTTGCTTCTGTTTTTCTAACTCCAGTTCATTAAGGTTGCAATGATCAAATATGAGTTACACTGTTTTTAAAGAACCCACACATAGTTCTACAACAGACAGCTTATTCTTTTGAAAGAGCTTTCTGCTTAATAGAGCTCATTAAGATCTTAAATGACTTGTACTTAAAAAGGTAATCTGGTATTTATTGCTCTCTGCTGTTTTGACCATCCTGATTATTACAAATACTAATTATTTACAGCAAGGTTATTAAGGAACAAGTAAAACATTGATGTTATAAGGCACGACAGAGCTAGAAACTAGCTTTTTAAGGGACTGACCCAGGATAACTCCCCTGTCTCTACTCCCTACTCCCCTGCTACTGGTCTCCATACTTCCCCCCTTTTTTGTTTTCTCTCCCCCATACTCCTACCCCTCTCTCCAAGCACACCTATCTTTATCTTCAAATTTAATTTTAATGTATGAATATGTTTTGTGAATGTTTGCATTACTTACTGCTACTTGCGTTACTCTTTCCTTATTATTTATTGATTCTATCCTCTCGCTACCTGAGCTGCTTACAAATAACTACAGATGGATGTTGGTACAGTTAGGCCTACCTCCTCCCTCCCGCCTACCTTTACCACAGAATGTCCATGGCCAGGGACTGCCACCGGCTTTTATGCCCACCTCGAACCACGAGCTCGCTGCACCTACCCTCCTCCTACCGCTAAAGCTGTATTTCAAGCCGCTTCTCCCGTCCACCCCTCCCAGTTTCTTATCCCTGACAGTGGAGCCATGAACCTGGGTCCCCTAGCCTGCCGCTGAGATGTCTTTGGCATCTTCCTCACTTTCCTTGGGCAGTCTGCTGCTGCTCGGGCTGGCTGCTGCCGGCCGCCAGGTTACGGCTCCTTCCTCCCCTTCCTGCATCTATTTTCGCTGCTGGGTGCTTTAACTGTCTCCCAATATGGCCCACCCCCTCCTCCTCCTGACACACACTGTTGACTACCTCCGCCACGATTCTTGTTGCCTTCACCCTTCCCTGCCACTCCACATCATCCTGCCCGATCGGGGAACCACAAACCCAGCTAACTCCATATGCTTTCCCCAGTAAAGCCGTAAGTTTCTCTTGTGGCTCTAAACTCCCTTTCTTTACCCATTACCTGTACCAACACTCCCCTGTAACACCTCCTTGCTCTTGGCCTGCTGCTCATTGCCCAATATAGCCTATATCATGTTAGACTAGCTGGAACTGCCTCTGTATATGTTTGGAATGTACTCTGTATGGTTTTTGCCTCAATTTGTAATGTTGCTTCCTTGTGTTATCCTGTTTTGTACTCTCCCGGGTCGTGCCTGAAAATAGTCACCTGCTGGCTAGCGCACCTACCCGGTAAACAAAAACTAAATAAATAAAATAAATAAATAACCACCTGGGAAACACAAATGAACTGATCCATTATCTTAATCAAAGATCAAAAGTGGACGAAGGTTAGGCAGTTTAAATTCAATACTAAGATGCGCAAGGTAATGCACACAGGCAAAAAAAAGTTAAAATAGAATACAGAAATGGGTGAGAGGTAACACTGGAAAGCATAATCAAGGAGAGGGACATGACAGTGATATTAGAAGACAATTTAAAAACATTAGCGCAGTGCAACAGGACACTGGGGAAAAATATAGTATTCTGGAACGTATAAAATAGGGGACCAGTAGCCATAGCAGAAAGGCATTTCGGCCACTGTACATGTCCCTGGATCATCCTCACCTTAAGTACTTTGTGCAGTTTAGGGAACCACACTTCAAGAGACAAGGACAGGGTGGCGTCAGTGCAGAGGAAGGTAACCAAAAATTAAGAGCTGGACAAAATTAAATTTCCACGGCAGAATTCATGTGAAATTACAAGTCCGTTTCCATGAATGTTCATGAATTTTCACATTTCACCTAAAGAGACATTTCAGTTATTTCCATCTAATTTTAAAACCATTTGTTCAAGTTGCACTACATGTGGTATGTCTGAAGTTGTCTACCTCATGGCTACGTAAACTAAGTTTCGAATGTCTAGCATCAATGGGAGACTGGGCTATAAGCAGCTAAACATTTGATAATTTATAAATGACATGTTGCAAGTACATAAACTACACAATCATAAGCCATTTAACATTAAAACTAGAGAACACAATGTCACTGATTTTGGTAGGTTGATAGATCCTAGAAAGGACGCTGCAACTGTCAGCTTTCTAATCTCTTGCATAAAGGCTGGTCAAGTTATAAGCAGCCACAAACTGCAAAATAACGCCAGCAATAAAAGATGAATTTCATAAGCTTTTGTGATTTGTGAAATGTTTTTATAATTTTATGGAAGCCATATCCATAAATTTTGCCCAGCTATACACTTGGCCTGCCATGGAAGAGGAAGAAAAGGCCGGGTAGAGTGATAATAAGGTAGCATTCATAGCTGTCTCCACAGTAAAAGTACAGTGATGCCCAATGCCAAGTACCCTCATGTCAATCAGTATCTTCAGTGAAGAACCATCAAGAATAGTCAAGGCCATCACTTTGCACTTGTTGGTCTTGTAATATGCCAGAAAACCACTAGAGCTCACAGACATAATGGCCCACTGAGGCACATGCATACACAGCACTGTTTCTGTACAGTGCCATCTGCTGACTCTTTAACAACCCTGCAGTTGACAAGCTACATTTTTAGCATTTGAAAACAGTGGCACCAAGTGACACTATGCATTACAACTAGTTGTGATTGAGACCATTGTGACAAAAATATCTGGATACCATTAGTTATAATGGAACAGGATGATGGGCACTACTGTAGCAAGACTATTGGAGGGACACTGCAGGACCATGATGCTACAGGTATTGCAGATACGGTGATAAGACTGACTGCAGTACAAGTCAAATAACTGTGATCCACAGACAACCCAAGATGGACTCCATTTCTAGTACAGTCATATCAATGGAAAGGGAAGTTATGGGTTTAAACTAAAGGATAGGGGAGGCTGCTAGTGCAGGGGTCAATAGTGGAAGGAGTTAGATGCATGAGTTCGCCAAGGGGAAAGGCTGCAGAACTGTGTGGCACGAAAACAAAAGATATCCAGTTGGAGCAAAGAAACATAAAGGGACAATTCTCACTTGAAACTAGGTAATACATGAATCACATACAACATAGTTGACTGGTTTGGATGTATCACGCCGCAGCAACAACATTGTTGTTGATGTCGAGGACAGCGACGTGCACAATGCCTACGGTCAGAATTGTGCTGTCCAAAAGAAAATGTTATTTTGTGGGGGTCTTTGCCCCCCACACTCCCCCCTCCCGTTCTTAAAATAACCAACTCTGGGTGGAGGCATAACACCAGGAGATACAGGGCCAGTGTACAGCGGAACCATTACAGCGACCTGCCGATATTTGTCATTGTAATGGTCTTCGCTGTGAAAGTTTTGTTGATGTGACAGTATACGGACTGGTTTGAGGGCCCACTACACTTGGAAGCCCAGGACTTGGAGGCCCTCACAGAGACTAGAGGGGAAATAAATAACTACTGTAGGACATCAAGAAGGAGAAATTCTGACTATCCCAAAGGGATAGGGTTGACAAGAAAATGAGTAGGTGGTGCTCCTATAAATGGAGAGTATCTGAAAAACAAGGAGGAAATCAGTGTGACAAGTGATTCCACTGAGTCCATCTGGTCAAGCTCAGAGAAGAAAGCAGGGTGGGGAAGGGGTAAAATAATCATACAGAAAGGAATTACAAGACTTCAAACAACTCAGCACAGCTATATGAATTCAGTGGTGATTAGGAGTGTTGTGAACTCTAACTTTGCACGGCATGTAGTGGGGTGAAGCTCCTTACCTCACTGCTCATTCACATAGAGAAGTTCTTTTTTTTTTACATTGCTGCTTTTTTAATGATAGTCCCCAACCTGCATACTTTATATGTAATACCACCTCCCACACCACCACATGAATTATGATGTTTCACACACACCCACCCTCATAGCAACCACCCCCTCTTCCACCCAGTGTCCCAGTGAAGTTATTTTAATTACATTATTGTTATAACCCATGACATTCCTCCACCCAAGTCATGAGCTGGACAAGTTCAATTTACAATCCCACCCACCACAGTCCTCTTCAATTACATAAAACTTCCCTTCATCTCTCACACCCACTGGCACTCAGCCATCCTCCTCCCCCAATCACCCAAAGGATACATCTGAATAATCCAGCCTTTGTTTAAAACTACCAGTAAAAGGACCCCCTCCCCAGTGATGACCAGTCTCTTTTCATTATCAGACCACGAATGAACTGGCAACAATGTGCTGGCACAGTAGTAACAGCTGAGCTGATTGGTTGCTGTGGTCAGCTAATCGGCTGTTACTATTAGCACGTCATTACTATTTTATTCATTACGAATGAGCTGGTGATGAAATGAGGCTGGTCACCACTGCAGGGGATGCTTTTTTTTTACAGGTACTTGTAAACAAAGACTGGATTCTTCAGTTATATCCTCTGGGTGACGAGGCAGGGTGGTTGCATTCCAGTGGTGTGTGAGGTAAGGTGGGTGCTATATTTATTTGAAGGAACTGGGGTGGGGCAGGGTGGAAATTGGATATGTCAGACTCATAACTGGTGTGAGGGAAGGGTTATAATAAAAATGTAATTAAGAAACTTCATTGGCACACTGGGAAAGAATGAATGAGGTGGGTGCTACGAGAATGGGGTTGGGAACATAATAATTCAGCTGGTGGTATAGGAGGGGATGTTACATATCAAGTAGGTGAGGTGGGGGGCTTTCTTAAAAGCTGCATATAAGAAAAGGAAAAAGAGCTACAGTATGCACAGTGGCACTTTACCGGCAAAGGTGCCACTATGTGTAGTCTTTACCTGGATAAATAGGCATTTCATTAGACAGTGGCAAATATCCATGCAAAGTGGCACTTTGCTCTATGCAAAGATGGGCCACTTTGTGTAGTTCTATGTGTGGCAAAGTTTAAACACTTTACACAGACCTAGCTGTGAAATAAGTTTTGCAAAAGTTCAATTTCACAAATGGAATTTTAGTGGCATTAGCGATTAAGCTTCCATGGATTTTTGAGCACATTTGGCAATTTACTATGTACTGTAATTTGTAGGTACTGAAATTTGTTTTCTGTTGTTTGCTCTGTACCCTCCCAGGTCGTGCCTGAAAATAATCATTGCTATGGCTAGTGCACCTACCCGGTAAACAAAAACTAAATAAAAATAAAATAAAAATTAGTAATTTTCAGTACAGAATTTTCAATGTAAATGTTAAACTAGCAAACTAAATTTCTGCAGCTTTGTTAGATTTCAAGACCCACCGGCATGTGGTGTGCATGCCAAATTTCAGGTATATACCTACAATAGCTGAGCTGCAAATATCCACATTTCTGAAAATGTTTCACGACATTTTACAAAAAAATTAAACTGTGAAATTATGAACCCCTGTAACTTAAAATTTACTCAACAAAATCTCTCAATTTCTGACAGTTTCTAAGACACTTCCAAAAAGGTTGCATATGCACTTTTAAGGTACTAGCTCCAAAGGTGATCAAGTTATAAGTAGAGAAATATATTTTAGAAAATTTAGCAAAAAAAAAAAAAATTGCTAGATTTTCATCCAAATGTTATGACATGAATATTTCTCATTCTGCAAAATGTCACAAAATTCAAGGCATTTCACAAGCATTCTGTAAAAGCAGAATTAACTAATTTTTCCCAGCTTTAACCAAAATGATCTAGAGTTAGCAGGAAAAAAATATATAGTGAGAGGTGGAAAGATCTCAACATGTACACTTTGAGACGCAATAAGATGGGGGACATGATCAAAAAATACCTCCACGGGATAAATAAATTAGTGAGTAGAGAATTGTTCATGCTGAGTGGGAGCACCAGTACCAAAGAAACCTCAATGAAGCTGGTAGGTGTGACATTTAAGGGGGACATCAGAAAGCATTTCTTCACAGAAAGGGAGGTAGAAGGATGGACTAAACTACCAAGGGAGGTAGTCTATATAAAATCAGTAGGGGGATGTTCAAACATGAGTGGGAAAGACACAGGGCTGGTAATGATGGTGGCAAAAGGGGAGTGGGTAAGGAGGAGTGAAGGGCAACTAGGGCCCTCACCTCACAATCAACATTAGATAAGGAGTGCTGGGCAGATTCAATGGACCATGAGGCTCTTTTCTGTTGACTACTTCTCTGTTTCTATGCTTCTAATCAAATGCCAACTGTAAAGTGGTAGAATATGCTGGAAGTCCATAAAACTCTGATCCCCACAGAAAAGGCAGTTGAAGCAGAACTAATGAATGGTAAAAATGTTAGCACTGGTCAGTCTGTTGTCTGGGCAGCAGCGCAACAAACCTGGGTTTGGGAACTGTGACTGGACTCTTGCTCCCCAAGCCAGCTGGGAAATGAGCTACCCACTTTTTGGTGGAAGGCTTAGCTTGCATCTTTGAATATAAACACAGAAAATCTTTGAATAGAAACAAAGAAAAGTTTTACAGCTAGAAAAAGGCCGTTTAGTCTGCCCTGGCCTGCTTAGATCTGAACATGCATGAATGGGCCTCCTACCAGTAGCAGAGCCCCTTCTCCTCTAGCTTTAATCCCTCCACCCATCCCCCTTCCTTATTAGCCCCTTATGAGGTGTCAGCATGGCTCAGCTGGCAGTACATTTTTTTCTGGTCCAGAAGGCCATGGGTTCTAGTCCCACACTGGGATCAGGCTCAAACCATAAAAAACTGGCACCGGAGTGCAGTTCGAAGGGGATGCTGTACTGTTCAGGTGTGCTATCTTTTAAATGAAATGTTAAACTGAGGTCCTGTCTACCTTTTCTGGTGGTTGTTCAGGTGGATGTTAAAGATCCCTGGCACTTCTCAAAAAGAGTAGGGTAATCTCCCAGAGTCCCAGCCAAATTTCTCTCATTCACTAGAAATATCACCAACAGCTCAAAGCGCAACTCTCTATTGCAATAAAAAGCTTAAAACACTATATTTATACTAATTATGTTTTAACTTTATTGTTTTCTAGTTATTTGTTATTTTCTTTACTTTTACCTGAGTCAGGGCTACTAAATATTGTAGATAATGCAGCAATTATTTCACTAAGTCTTTCAAAATGTATCTGACTCTCCCCTGCTAACCACGCAATTGCTGTTTGTGACATCACACTCTGATGTCATGGTGAGCACAATGATTTCGTAAACAAAGACCCTGTGCGGTTAACAGAGGGAAGGCACATGTTTTCAAATGTTTTCTATACAGATATTTTAGATGGACTACCAAGATGTTCAGTAAATCTTGAAAAGGATTATTGAAAATGAAAAAATGGATTCTCTAGTAAATTGTAGCAACTTGGAACATATTATAGTATATGGTTAGGGCTTATTGTGGATAAAAAGCAATGGCTTTCCAAAAGCTGGTGTAGGACAGTTCAAAGGTCAAGAAAAGTTGTTGTAGTATCGTTCTGATGTCACAACAATACTACAACAACTTCTCCTCCTCCTTGAGCTGTTACCTGATTGGCTAAAGCAGCTCAGTGTTCAAAAAAATAAACGGGGTAAAATGGCGGCACTGCTTAGCGAGTGGAGGAGCAAGCATTTCACTAAGATAGTTTGGACACAAACTGCCATTGTCGGCTCTGTGTGTCCAAACTATCAGTTTGGTATTTTTCTTTTTTTTTTTTTAAATAACCGGCGTTTTGAAATATCGGGTGGTGAACGGAACCGTAGCGAGGACCGGAGGCAGAGCGGGACTGCAGTGATGACAGGGAGCAAGTGAGTGTGTGAACACAAGGTATGAAACCTTGTATTTAAATTACACTGTAGACATTTCTGGGAACCATATACTATATAAAATAGTATATGGGTGACCAGACACAACAAGGCTTTGTTTCCATCTCGGGGCTGTGATGATGTCAAACGGACCTCTCGGGCTTCGCTCTCGAGGTCTGTATGACATCATCACATCCCCTCGATGGAATCATAGCCTTGTTGTGTCTGGTCACCCATACACTATTGTATGTATTTATGGATGTACATGCTGATGTGCAGAGTTGCTCTTTAATCTGGTTCAATTTTAGTTAATTGCCTGGGTACCTCCCCCTCCGGAATGAGGCTGAAAACAGGCACTGTTGTCTAGCCCTCTTTTTCTGATCAACAAAAAACTAAATAAAAATGTGGTCCCTCCCCCTCTTTAAAGTGCAATAGTCAGTATTAAGAGTTTCACACATACTGTAAGTGAGGAGCTGATCCCAATTTGCACATCATGTGTAAAAACATTTTTTGTTTTACTTACTGTTTACTGTAGTATAGTAGCTTGTATTAGACTAATTTTGTATATTTCAAGGCTGGTATTTTTAAAAGTACAAATCCCCAAATCCTCTGCAGCTGACATCTGAGCAGGACTGCAGCAGTGGAAGACTCAATAGCCTGCAGTGCATGCTAGACTTTATAGAGTATAAGCGCTGATCTTTTGTTTGCTGGCCCAATGTCCTCCCAGGGCTAAGTACAGTCACTTAGGACTGTATATAGCCCCATGAGAATGGCAGAACCAGAGAACTTCTAATTGGAGCTTACAGAAGCTCTAACATGCACTACAGGCTATTGAATTTCCCACTGCTGCGATCCTGCTCTGAGATCAGCTGCAGGGGATTCTGGGATTTTTGGTTACAGAACATGTCAGCCTAGAAATTAGCAAAATTAATCTTATACAATCTACTTAAAAGTTAAAAATAAATTTTTGCACACAGAGTGCAAATTGGGACCTGCCCCACACGTGGGCATGGGGCCCTTGCTGCTGACTGTTCCTCTTTAAGCTCAACACAATTTCCATTTGCACCACCTCCTTGGGCAACCCGTTCCACTTGTCTGTTACTCCTTTCCATAAAGAAATGTTTCCTCCCATCATTTCTGGACCACCCCATTATGAGCTTGTACCATGTCCTCTGGTGGTAGACCTCTTGTATTGCTTGAAGAGCTGCTGGCTGCCAACCCTGTTTATTCCTTTCAGAGACTTGACAGTACATCATGTTACCTTGCTTCCTACATGTCTCCACCCAGTACCTACTAAGGCTGTTAAAGAGCTCCTCATAAGATTTCCCCTGCTGACTCCAAATCAAGTTGGTCACCATTCTCTTCACATACTCTAGCCTGTCCCGGTCTTTCTTCAAAATTGGGCTCAAGAACTGTGCACTGTACTCCAGGTGGGGTTGCACCAGAAATCTATATAGAGGTCAAATCATGTTCTAATTCCTACTCCCCATGCCCCCGCTATTCTGTTTGTCCATCTATGTGCCTTACTGGACAGAGCTGTGAACTTTAAGTTGCCTGCTATAATTACTCCCAGGTCCCTTTCCTTCTATGTCTGGGCTGCTCTGACATCTCCAAGCCAACACTTGGGTTAGAGACTGTTTCTACCAATATACACGAGTTTGTATTATTTAGCATTTAACCTGAGTTGCCAGACACCTGACCACTTAACCTCCCTAGAGCCCTCTCCTTGTCACTGACACCCTTCTCGCTATTGACTCTCCCACATAGCTTAGTATCATCCACAGACAGGATGATCTTGCCTTGTATTCCTTCACCAGTGAAGCAGATGAACAAGTTAAATGGTGCTGCAGTCTAGAAAGACAAAGAACCTCAGTACAAAAGCATTGAGGCCAGGGTTACCCAGAAAAGGCACTGGCAATAAAATCTGGTGTCACAGAAACACAAAATCACACATACCCCAATAATGCCAAGCATCATGGAATGCTTAAGCAAATCACCATAACACTTTAAACTTGCATTGCTTTAAGGAGGAGTGCATGATGACAAATGGCTTCTTATGCAACCTGCAAAGGCCAAGAACAGAAGATATACTCATGTTTTATCCTTCTCAGGACTCAACAGTTTGCCTCATCTGTATCTCAACCCAGGGGAAATGAACCAGCCAGCAGATGATGGTCTTACAGATCTGGGTCATGATGAGCCCAAAATAAGACAGCGATCTAAAAGGACAATGAACCTTAGCACAAAAAACACTGAGGCAAGCATTACCCAGAAAGGGCACTGGTAAAGCCAGGTTTCAAAGAAATAGAAAATTCTACATAACCCAATAATGCAAAGCATCATGGGATGTATATGCAAATCACCATGAACATTTAGACTGGTTCTTGCTTTAAGCAGGAGTACATGGTGCCCCATGGCCTCTCATCCAATATGCAAAGGTTTTAACCAGAAAATATTTCTCAGGACTCATCAGTGTGCCTCATCTGCAGTACTAGAAGTAGTAGTGTATATTTTATTCATAGAATATAGGAATTAAGTTTGCACAACTGAGTAGTTGCTCATTTCCAATGGGGCTCTAATACAGTATTTGCTGGGGAGAAATACAGTAGACAAAATGTTTATACAATAAAATACAGCAATAAAAATACATAGTTTAGAGTCATCAGGATTTATTGTACATTTAGCATCTTTGGGGGGTAGACATTAGTTTACTTGCAACATGTAGCTGTGCTTATCTGACTTTTTCCAGAAAAGCTTGAGGCACAATGGGGGTAGGAAAAGCATCTTACCCTGGGGAGAAATACTGTAAGCCACCCCTTGTGATGTTCTTACAGGTTTGAATCATGGTGTGCAAAAAATAAGAAAACAGTCCAAAAAGATAAAGAACCTAGCACAAAAGCACTGATGCAAGGGTTACAAGATTACTGAGCCCTTTGGTACTCCAATCAAAAACACAGAAGGGGAGACTCAGCAGGACAATGGGAAGTGCACATACCTCCATTAGAGACTCCCATTTTCCTTGAGTACTGTCATTTTACTACTACCTCTGACTCCTTTTGAGGGAAAAGTGAAGGCTAGAGGGGGTAAAAAAAAACACTATAGGAAAATGTAAATTATATTAGTGCCTGAAAGCCTTCTGTCTAAGTTTTGCTAATTTCTGCCTACCCTCAACCCACCATTGCCTATGAGTTTTCATTGTTGCATCTATTCTCCTTACATTTGTATAGCTCCACCTTCACTTTACATTGCTCACTCCACCCCCTGTCCTTAAGCCCTTAAACAAAATCCTGGCAAATGTGAGTGCTAGACCTATAAAACTCACTGTTCTCAAGTAACCACAAACACCTTGTATGTTACTAGAAGGCTTGGTGTTTTGTGCACTACAATGCCTGCACAGCAAGCTTTTACAATGCAGGTTGTAGCATCCACAATCATCAGTAAACTTGAAGATGCCTAATTAGACACAAATTAAGATGACTTTAAGTATGTTCTTTCATGTTTGAGTGATTTTAGCACAGTACTTGCTCATCTGGGTTCAATTAATCTTAAAAATTTTAACTCGCTGCATTTCATATACAACAACGCTTCTCCTACACCCCCATTGTGCCTGGAGCTTTTCTGGCCAAAAAGTAGGATACAAAGAGCTACTGTAGGTGTTGAAAGTAAAGTAATGTCTAACCAAAAACATGCTAAATGTACCACAAATGCTGATCATGCTAAATTAAACAAGAAATAACAGAGTAAGCAAGCATTTGTCTTCAATTAAATCTGGGAGCCTGATTCTCAAAACGTTATTACAGTCAAGTTGTATCCTTGGTTAACTGGATTAGGTACTTGTCCTTGTGTTTGTTACGCTTGAATAAATTTCATCTCTAAAAAAAATGTATGCACAGTTTAGACATATGTTCCTCTTGAGCAATATTTCCTTGAAATTATTTTTACATGCAGTTTTATAGCAGTTAAAACTTGTGCAGGCAATATTCATGTAGGGAAAGGAAACAAAAAGTCAAACCCATGCAAATAATGTGTTATTGTAAAGCCCCAACCCCTGAAAACTGATGATTCAAATCATACAAAATGTTAAACATTTATGGAAGCATTGTTTTGAAAACTACAGCAAATTAAAAAAAAAATCATATTATCAATAATCAGTCCTTTAAACCCCCCCCCCAAATTGTTGTGTTTTCTACAAACTCATTTCAGTTATAAATTAATAAAACAACAATGAGCAAATAATAGCCCAACTAACTGAACACAAACATTATGTGATTAATATAGATGAAAATATAGTAGCATGTCCATATCAGTTCAGTCAAAGTTCCAGAAAAAATACAAAACAACATTATATGATTAGTAGGAATTGAGATCCATAGTTTGGTAAAGAAATGGCATGAAAGGCTGACTGTGTCCCATTTAATGGATACTACAGTATAATGCTCTAACCCCTACACCTTTGCAACATGTACAAAGACTACCATTTTAATTTCTGTTACTTCCAGACAAAGAATGCAGTTTCCTTACTTCCTGATCACATGAAGACATCATTTCATACCACTATTTGGGAGCCAAATTCAGTTTCAATTGCATCATTGTAAGTTCCCACCTTTAATCATGAAGTTTGAGCATTCTTGTGGAAGCAACCCTCTCAAGTTTTGAAGTTACAGTAAGAGAGGGCATCATCCTTTGAATAAGCACCCCTCAGTTGAAAAAGTGGAGTAGCATTGGCTTCAAGGTGTGGGAGGAAATACTAACTATGGTTTTTATTAGCTTATGAAAAATTGCACAACATAGAGTGACTATTTTTGTGGACAGCTGTCAGTAGCGTGATCTTGTTTCCTTTGTAAGGACTACAGGTTTTACTATAATTGGATTTTTTTTTCATATTTCTGTTCACTTCCTACCTCTAAATATTCTTACTAAGTGCATGTAATGGTTCAGTAACTTATAGTATATCCTTGCTACACTATACACAGTATATACAGTACTTAAAACAGATTGTTTTAGTCAAGCTCATGTTAAGTTAATGTATTTTGTCTCAACCTCATTTTGTAGAGGTGTACATATCAATTTGTCTTTTCGTACTTATTTTCCTGTTTTAAATGACTGCATTTAAAATGTTTTTGTTAATATCAAATGGCATAACATTTATATAAAAAATATTAAGAAAAGTAAAGAAAACTAAAATCCGTACATTTTTAAGATGAGGGTTGGAACCCACAAGCAGCTATGTGCCAGTACAGGCATGATAGGCTCCATATATTCTTTTTTAATTCAATAAGCTTCATTACATTTTCTTTTCAACATGGTGGTCACAAAAATATGGATGATAATTGGGCAACCAGGAGGTTCACCCCACAGTACCATATAATCTGATCAATTGGAAGAAAAATGTAACAATACTGTTACATTAAGATGGAAAGACAGAAGAGAACGAATAATGGAGGTGAGCCCCCCATCCCCCCACCCCACTCATCCTCCCACCCCCACTCATCCCCCACTACTCACCCCATTTGCCCTCCCTATCCCATCCCTAGCCAAGTGTGAGTCCAGGTCCATCAAGTTAGGACACCTGTGAAGAAAGATATTCTACCTAGATATTTAGGGTTTCCATATAGTGAGCAGGGCATCCAGTGGTCCCCATCTGGTCTGGTAAGTGTTTAGCCTATTGCGCATTGAAGAAATATATTTCTCCAATTGGACAGAAAGTAATATCTCCTTATGCCATTCCAGGACCGAGGGGGAAGTGCTCTCCTTCCAGTGCCTCAGAATTATCAGTTTAGCCATGGCAGAGATCAATGCCATGTGTGCTTTCCTGATTCTGAGAGTACCATGGGGAAGTAAGCAATAATACCCGAGAGGGTGGGCGGTATTGGGCAATACCGGACCGCCCAGAGGCGTAATGAGGCCCGACACCGCAGGCGGAGGGCCTTATGGCCCTGGAAGGTCTCGGTATTGCCGATACCGCCAATCCGGAGGGTATTATTGCGCTTTAGAAAATGGGCTACATGTTAAGCTTTTTGTAATAATTAAGAAAAAAAATGTGTTTTATACAATGAACTTAAAGTTATTTTGTTAGTAAGTAGTCCTCTACTGGTATACTGCTTACAAATAGTTACCAGTAGAGGGCAGTGCACTGTTTCATATTAGTTTTGACAGCATCATATGTGCTACATCCCATCTTGACTCTTGAAATACCCCCAGCTCAATTTCTTTTTTTATTGTTTTTTATTTTTGATTTCTTAGAACACTGGCTAACTGTCACTTTTGGTTAGTCAGTAGAACTATGACAGAAGTGCTGGCTGGAAGTACTGTAGCAGCCGCAGTAGCAATCGGGGAAACAAAGCCTACATTTTTCTTTGTTCTGTGGATTGTCCAGTAGTCTGGAGATGTTGTCAGTCGTTTTTTTTTTTTACTTCCCAGTCGCATTCGCGGAGGACGCGATCGCGAAGCAGGAGCAGACATTTCTTTTAACTCACCTGTGAGCCACACAATTACTGATTCATAATTCCTCTCCTCTTCCCATTCAGTAACCTGTGTTGGTTGCCGATGAAAACTACAGGGAAAAGAAAGTATAGTTCACTGAGTGCCAATGGTACAGGAAAGGTCAGTAAGTTAACTAACGTGATTATTTAAAAAAACAGAAGGGAACAGATGTTTAATGTGAGTCAAGGGGAGGCAGTGTGATTCAGGGAGAAGTGTTGACTATGAGTAGCGCTGAGCACGCGACATGCTAACACTACTAATTTAAAATGTTTTATTACTGTGTGTTAATTGTGAGAAGTGGATTCACAATTTTAAAAAAATGAGCAGTTTGTAGTATTGCTTGCTTGTAGAATGGAGAGACTGTGGTGGGGTAGAGTGTCAGATTGAGTAAGCGATGGCAGGAACACTCAGTGGCGACAGAAAGAAATGGCGTCAGTTTCAAATTGAATAAAGATGTTTTGACCAATGAGCAAGCAGAATGGGCAAAAGAATACTTTATTTAGGTGGTGATGGGGTCAGGTGACTGGCACTTTTTATTTGCTGGGCATCTATTGAAAGTTAATGTACCCCCCTGGCAGGGGTATTAGCCAATCAGAGTCCAGCAAATAAAAAGCCCATTTTCTAAAGTAATTTAATAAGCAGGCTTCTAGAGTAAATAGGAGGTCAATGCCCAAAATGGGGTCTAGGGTTTGCTTAATTGCTGACCAAAAGGCCTGCACCTTCGGGCAGGTCCATAGCATGTGGTATAAGGTTCCAGGGAAACTCACACATCGTGAGCAATCAGGAGAGGGCAGTCTACCCAGTTTGCGGAGCTTCACTGGGGTGAACTATAGATTGTGCATGATATTGAATTGAATTAAACAAATTTATATGGATTTTGCAATAGCTTCTTCCAGAAGCCTACTACGCTGTCAAGAAATAGTTCCTGGGACCAGTAGCAACAAATCCCTTGGGGCAAGTTGGGGTCTAGTGACTGCAACTCTTTATAAACTTTGGAGACCACATGGGGCTGCCTGGCCAGAAGCAGAGTTGTAGATAATCTGTCAGTGGGCAGTGGTGGCACCAATCCTTTCCCCATGTAAGCAACAACAGCATCTTTGAGTTGTTTGTATTTGAAGATGGTTCTGGCTGGCACGCCAAGCCAAAGCTGAAATATGGGGAAGGAAATTATTTTGCCCCCAGAGTACAAGTCTGATACTTTCTTCCCTATTGGGGGGGGGGGGGCAATAGGAAGCTGAGATGGGCTTATGCCCAATTTTGAAGTGGGGATTGCCCAAAACTGGTTGGTCTAATGATGTGAGCCATTTATGTGAGGTGTGTACTTGCAGCTGGTTCAGGGCTCTGATAGACCACCCTATCGGCATGTTCCACAACTGTTTAGGAATTGCCCTAGAAGTGGCAAATACCAAGGACGGAAGGGCACATTGGTGCTGAGCAGCCAGGAACTTCTCAGTTTCCAACCATAGGGGAGCATATGTCTGTAGCCCTTCGGCCTGTGCCTCCTGTGTCCAGTGTGTAAGCTGACTAAAATGGTGGGCACAGTAGTATGTAAAGAAGGAGGGAGCAGCAAGTCCACCCTGCAGTTTCAGCTCAGTAAGTTTAAAGTAGGAATGTCTGACTCCCCTACCCTTCCAAATAAATGCATTAAGCATGCTTTGAAGCTTGGAGAACCACTTTTTAGGGAGGAAGAAAGCAAGCATTCCCATAGGGTACAGGAGGCGAGGTAACACGTTCATTTTAACAGTGTTTATCCTCCACCACAGTGAGAGGGAAAGAGCTCCCCATCTATCAAGGTCAGCCTTGAGTGTGCTTAACAGATCTGAGAGATTAGTTTTGATCATTGTGGGTATTTCTCTGGAAACTTTGATTCTTAAGTAGTAGGTAAGGGAATCAGGTTCCCACAAGAGAGCAAACTGAATCAACTCAGCCTGGGAGATTCTATTACTGAAGGGGAAAACTTTAGTTTTGGAGAGATTGAGTTTATAGTGGGAAACCACAGAGAAGTTTTCAACCTCCTCCAGGAGAGATGGGATACCTGTCTGAGGCTCTTCTAGGTGCAAGAGTAAATCATCAGCATACGTTTAGAGGGTATAATATTGATATCCAATTTTAATTCCTTGGAGTCTCGGGGAAGTTACCAATTTCCTGATCAGGGGCTCCAAGTAGACATTAAAGAGGAGGGGGGGGGGGATAGGGGGCAACCTTGTCTGGTACCCCGACAGAGTGGAAAGGGATCAGAAAAGATACCATTGCACCAAATTTGGGCCGAGGGGGAGGAAAATAGCAGCCTGACCCACTTAAAGAATCCTTCAGTGAGACCAAAGTGGGCCATAGCTGCAAAAAGAAAGTCCAAAGAGACCCTGTCAAATGCTTTCTCAGCATCTAGGGGAGACAAGAACGGCAGGCAGCTCCGAATCCCTAGACGCCAAGAGAAGATGTAATAGTTTGCGCATGTGGTCCCCTGATGACCTTCCTGCAATGAAACCAATTTGTTCTCTACTAATGAGATTAGTCAAGAGAGGTCCTAGCCTATTGGGCAAGATTTTGGCAAATATTTTAACATCGGTGTTGATCAACGATATAGGTTGGTAGCTTTCGGGATATTGAGGGTCCTTACCTTGCTTAGGGATAAGTGTGATTAGGGCATTGAGGAAATTTGACTCCAAAAGTCCCTTTTCAAACCAGAAATTGTATACCTCTGTTAATAGTGGGGCTAGTTCTAATAGACATACCTTATATAGGTTATTAGGTAGACCATCGGGCCCATGAGATTTATCAAGTGGGAGCTGCTCTACAGCATTCCTAACTTCCTTGATATTGATAAGACTACCAAGGGGTGCAGCATGGGAGGGAGACAGTTTGGGGAGGTCAACTGAGTTAAGATACCGAATAATATCTGTATTGGTAGGATAGTCGACCTGAGCTTCAGAATAAAGCTTCTGGTAATAACTTCCTAGGACAGCTGCAATTTCTCTAGGGGCAGTGACCACCAGACTATCTTTATCCAGCTTAATACCCGGAATAAATCGGGAGGCTTTGGCTTGCCTAAGCCAAATTGCCAGTAGCTTACCTGCATTTTCCCCCTTGTCAAGGTAGTTTAGCTTTGCATGTTTCAGTGAAAGCTCAGCTTTCTGAGACATCAGGTCAGCATATTGGGCTTGTAGGCTGTGCAACTTGGCTCAATCCTCCTCTGGGGATTGACGGTTAAGTGTATACTCCAGCTGACCAATTGAACGAAGCAGAGAGTCCATCTGCTGTTTAGACTGTCGGTACTTCGAAGCAGCCAGTCGGAGACAATCCCCCCTAAGGATACATTTCATGGCCACCCAGACCACATCTATTCTGCTCACTGACCCCCGGATAATTTCTAGGAAATTGGAGACAAAATCCTTGACCTGTTGCAAGGAGTCCGGCTTTTGAAGCAGTTGAGTGTTCATCTGCCAGAGGGTATCCTTTTTAATTTCAGGTCCCAGAAGATATGAGAGAGATATAGGGGAGTGGTCAGAAATTGCCCTTGCATGTGTAACCCCCCTACAAATGGGGGTTCCCAAAAAGCCTTCCTTGAGCTTGCCTAAATGCTCATTGTCAGGCTGGCGTCCTGCATTTTAGCAGTTTAAATGTGATTGCCAGAGATTGCTTGTATAGCCTCTGTGTACTGTCTCTTTAAGAGCTGCCTGGATTGCAGTCATAAGTAATCTGAGAGGGAACTCTGTTGAAAGGTGTAACTATTTGCTGAAAATCATTTAGAGTGATAGTGATAATGTAGTTTGTCTAACCTGCCTTCTTTGCAGCAAGGACTGTTTTGTTTATCTCCACTATCTTGGTCCTGGACTGCCGAATTGGACCAATCAGTACTGGTGGGACCTAAAATGGAGCCGGACTACAGGAGCTGTCTGGAGTCAAAATCTGTAGGAATTGTAATTTTGGGCTTTTGGTGCCTTTTTGCACCTGAAGGGGGAGCCTTTGTTGTGACTGACAGACAGATCAGCCAACCAAACCTTTTGGATTCTGGGAAAGTCCCAGGCTTGCTGGCAGTTGAATCAGATCTAAGCTGGGAGCTGAAGAAGCAACAACTTGAGACAGTCAAGCAGCCGTCTAAGTAGTTTCGCATGGGAGAACTGTGGAAAGGCCTGAGTTGTGGCCTGCATGTCTGCCTGCTGCCCCTGAGAGGGAGAGAAGAGAATTATTTCAGACTAAATCCGAGTTTGTGAGAATGAAGTAAGCCACTGATTTTTAACCTGGCTCATACCTGAAGAACACCGAAGATTTTTCTGAATGCGATCGGCCTGTCAGGATTTGCAGCTGCTTTTGAATCCCCGGTTTGTGCAGAGACTCTGCGATCATGACCGGAGAGCGGTTTGCCTGGTATAGTAGAATTTCCTTACATGTAAATGTGCAGTAAGTTGTTAGTGGGTCGTGATTTGGTTCCCCACTGTGTGAACTGTGTTCTGCTTGCTGGACGCTGTATCCAGCTCAGAATGGACTGTAGCTGAATTTGTCTCCATTTGACTGGGGCCTTGCCACACTGGCCCAGCCAGGTTACCTGCTGCACAGAGAAAGCCATCGATGACAGACCAGCCTGGGGATCAGCCTCCTGCTCCATGCTTGAACAGGAATGACACCTCAGTGATTAGTGTGGGCCCTGCTTCTCCTGGCACTCCAGATTAACCACCCGCTGTCTCGATTTTTGTCCAGCCTGTGTCCAGTCTTGGGTATTGTGAGTAATTATCAGGGTAGCTCCCTGCAACAAAAGCCTAATTTAAAAGTGTGTCATCTGATTGTCTTGTTGTTTTCTTTTCGTGAACCGAGCCCTCCGGCTCCGGATTACAAATAGTGTGTGTTGTGCATGTTGTTATCTTCCTTCACAGGGCCCCAACCAGCTGCAATATTCCTGGCTAGCCCACCGTTCTCCATCTGGGTACCTAGAGTGTGTGACTGTTTATGGACCCTGAAGTGCAAGCATAACTGTTTGACTGATACAGCCTTTAAGCAAATTAACCTTATTACGCCCCTCCCTTGTTCAAGTCCCTTAAATAAATCAGATCTAACTCTTTTTTGCATTTACCCTGAATGTGGTTCCAGTTTGTGCAAGAGTACTGTACTGCTGTTATTTGCTGTATATAACCTTGTTTTAAAGGGGGTCCCCAGGGCCGAGCCAGAGGAAAGCCCTGGTGGTAAGTGCAAACAGTGTGGGTACTTGTGTGGTGTATCAGGGGTATTGTGAAAGTGATTATTGTGTATTGTTCTGGCCACTAGTAAGTAAAGAAGGGGGTTACAGTGTCCCGGAGGGCTGTGCCCAGGTTAGCTTGACCACTACCAACCCTGACCTCTGGGTGGAGGCACCCATTTCAGAACACAGGCCCCTTAACCTGCTACTAGCCAAGCAGGCAGAGGTAGTAGCCCTTAGGATAGTGCCACCTAGGGGTTACATATTGGAGGCTCACTGCAGGGATTTTGTGCCTTCTAGTGGCCAAAAATTATGAATTATTGTTAAAGATTAATGGCTAGCCCAGTAGAAATGGCTGTACACCAGTTGGTGGGGTGGTGTACATTAGACAGGAGATCAACCCCCAAAATCCTCTACTTATACTGGATATTCCCCTGGGTACCAGTAAAGACACTGTAGAGGGAGCACTCTCCAAAGTTGAATGTTTAAAAAACTCCTGTGGTGGTGGGTCAACAGGCTGATTTGATCGCTCAAGCTTTCATAGCCTTGGTAACGTGCAGTGACCTTGTGGACAGCTCTAAAGTGCCACAAACTATTGCTGCAGAAGGGGTTCCGGCTGCCTGGAGAGTGATAACAAAATACAGTAAAAACCCTGAGGAGGATGAGCTCCCACCATTATCTGAGACTTTTGAGGAGAAATTTGCTAAGTTGTTGCTGGAGGAAGGGAAAACTGTAGAGGGCTTTAAGAAACTATTCCTGCTACCTGGGGATGTTCCTTCCCCGACACCCACTCCCACTCCAGCACCTGTTACTGCCTTGCCTTCTGTACCCATGCCAATGCTGGCCCCTATATCTGTGCCTGCCATTAGTCACGACTCCTACCGAAGGCTGAGAATTTTCTCAGGCACCCTCCCAACCCCCCAGGGGAAGGATGACTGGGAGACCTGGCTAGACTATGTTGCCCCCTAGTACTTGAATGGCAATGCTCAGAAGCAGAGAAATAAAAGAGGCTGAGAGAGAGCCTCCGAGGTTCTGCCCTGGCTACCATCCACACCAAGCGGGCCAATAACCCTGAAGCAACTGCACAGGGCTATCTTGATGCATTGGAGAATGTGTATGGGAGCCCGGATTCAGATGAGGATCTGTGGTGGAGAGTAAGAAATGCTCAGCAGTACCCTGTGGAGTCATTGTCTGTGTATGTACCTCAGCTTGAAAAGCTGCTACAAGAGTGCCTCACAAAGGGTAGTTTGCCATCAAATTCATTAGATCGAACTAGGTTGGACCGGATCCTTAAGTCTGCTCAATTTTCAGAATTGTTACTGCTTCAGTTGCGCCTTGCCACCCAACTGGAATCACCCCCCTTCCTATGATGAGCTAATGAAAGAAATTCGGGGAGGGTTGAGCAAAGGCAACCCTGTGGGAGAATTGCACCCATATCTGCTGCTGCTGGACAAGTGACCAAGAGTGATCAGCCAAGTGAGGCTAAGAAGCAAACGTCGGCACTTAATGAGCACTCTGAGAATGCAAAGGACTTCCTGCCCTGGGCCCAGCATTGGAAAGGCGAGCTACTAAAGGAAGTCCAAGAGTTGAAGATGGGTGCCTCTGCAAGGGTTTCCCCCATGGAACAAGATTCTTGTCCCTTTCAGGATGTGACTGCCATGGATTGGGGGTGCGACCTCAGGCATCCACTACTGAGGGTGGCTCCAAGGCTGAGATCACCAGATTGACTGCCACTCTAAAAGAACTGTTAAAACACGTTGCACCACTCTCACTGCTGCATGCAGATATTAGACCCCAATCTCTTACTACTGCTTCAGTTCCTCATACGATGTTCTCTCTCAGGATGACCCAGTCGTCCATCATTTGTCACAACTGTGGAAAGGATGACCATATGAAAAGAGAATGCCAGTCCCAGAAGGACTTAGAAAGAGTAGTAAACAGACTCCAAGGGGAGCTCAGAAAAGCAAATCGGTGGCCAAGGGGTGCCCGAAATTACCGCAGTGAGGGTTCGAGAAACCCTAACTCAAATTTCTTTGTGGCTAAATCATCTGTCCAGGCCTCTGCTACTGCCTCTCCAGACTGGTCCAAAATAGTGGACCCTTCAATGAAGACTACAGTGACTGTGAATGGTATTCATACTTGGGCTGTGCTTGACAGCAGGTCGCAAGTGACCACTGTATTCCAGGACTGGTATGACAAACATTTATCTGATGTGCCTTTACAATCCCTGGAAGGCCTGCATGTGTGGGGCCTGAGCGACAAGTCTTATCCCTACCTAGGGTATGTCCGCCTCTGGTTGTCTTTTCCTGCAACTGTAACTGGTGTAGAGGAGTGAGTAGAGACATTGGTCCTAGTGTGTCCCCCTACTGGACTGTATGATGGGGTCCCCCTGTTAATTGGGACAAACGCTCATGTGTTTGGGAGACTAGCACAACTCTGTCACGAGAAACAAGAGGGACGGACTGGGAGGGCCCTGAGAATTCCAGCTCTGGTCAAGAGGGCCTATGATTTGCAACAGAAACCTGAGGAAGTAGACCAGGATGAACTGGTGGGGATCGTGTGGAAAAAGGATTCCGATTCAGTGGTACTGGCCCCTAATGCCCAGTGTACCATTCAAGGGGAGATCCACCTCCGGAAAGATGTCAAGAACAAAATACTGATGTTGGATGCGCCAGGCGATGGAAAATTGCCAGAAGGATTATTGGTCAAGCCCAGCATCTTGCCTGCTCATGCCCATGCCTATGCATGATGAGTGATGGTCCAGATTCACAATGTGTCAGATCGGGAGATCCGGGTGAACAGAGGGTGCACCCTAGCTACAGTACACTGCTGAGATACTGCAGTATTGCCCAGCAACAAGCACCCTGGTGAGAAGGAGAGAGTGACCCCAGACTTGTTTGACTTTGGTGACTCCCCGTTGCCAGTTGAGTGAAAGGCTAGAATTAGCAAGAAACTTGCCCAGAGAGATCAAGTGTTTTCGTTGAAGGAATGGGACGTGGGAAGTGTCCAGCGTGCGGAGCATCACATACACCTGCACGATGAACAGCCATTTCAAGAGAGGTCCTGACACCTAGCCCCAGCAGACACAGATGATGTGAGAAGACACCTGCAGGAAATGCTCACTACTGGCGTGATACAAGAATCCAGGAACCCATACGCCTCTCCCATTGTGGTTGTGTGTAAGAAGAATGGGTTTGTGAGGATGTGTGTTGATTATCAAACCCTGACCATCCCAGACCAATACACTATGCCTCGTAAACAAGATGGCCTGGACTGCTTGAATGGGAGCAAATGGTTCTCCGTGATGGATCTTGGCAGTGGATACTACCAGATCCTGATGGCCCTGGAAGACCATCAGAAAAAAGCCTTCATCTATCCATTGGGGTTCTATGAGTTTCTGAGGATGCCACAGGGGATATCTGGCACCCCGGCCACCTTTCAGCGACTGATGGGATGTGCGGTTGGAGATATGAATTTGCTGGAATGCCTGGTGTACTTGGACGATGTCATTGTGTTTGGGAGCACCTTAGAGGACCATGAGAACCAATTGTTTAAAGTTGTAGACCGACTGGAAGACTTCGGCCTCAAGCTGTCCATTGACAAGTGCCAGTTTTTCCAAACCTCTGTGAAGTATGTGCGGCACATAGTATCTACAAAAGGGATAGAGACTGATCCCAGTAAGGTTGAAGCACTGACTACTTGGCCCCAGCCCCATAATCTGAAAGAACTACAACATTTCCTGGGGTTCTGTGGTTACTACCACAGGTTGATAAAGGACTATTCCAAGGTGATTCACCCACTCTTGAACCTTACCCAGGGTTACCCTCCTACCAATCGTAAATACAAAAAAGGGGCCATTAAAGAACCAGAAAAAGTATACTTCTGCCCAGGTGAACTCTTCGGGCCCCGCTGGACACCCAACTGTGAAGCAGCCTTCCATGAGATCAAATACCAGCTCACCCATGCCCCCATCCTCGCCAATGCTGACCCCACCAAACTCTATGTGCTGCATACAGACGCTAGTGTTCAGGGTCTAGGAGCGGTGCTGTATCAAGACCATGAGGATGGCCTGAGACCAGTAGCTTTTGCCAGTAGGAACTTGACCCCGTCCGAACGAAACTACCCTGTGCATAAGTTGGAGTTTCTTGCGCTAAAATGGGCCATCATTGACCAGTTTTATGAATACCTCTATGGGGCAAAGATATTGGTGAAGACTGCCAATAACCTGTTGACCTATGTACAGACTTCAGCTAAGTTAGATGCCACTGGGCACCAGTGGCTTTCTGCATTATCAACCTATAATTATGCTGTTGAATACAGACCGGGCCTAAACCATATTGATGCTGATGCCCTATCACGAAGGCCCACTTCCAAGAGTGATTGGGTCAGCCTGTCTGAACCTGACATTCGAGCATTGTGCCAAAAGTTTGATACAGATGAACAGATGTCTGCGGACACAGTGGACTGTTTAGTAGATTGCTTAGGCCCTTCTGACACCTGCATACCAGCTGCTTATTGCCACTTCTCTGCTCTAGATATTAGTGCACTACCTCAATTAGACAATCACAGCATTCAGTGGGCTCAATCCCAAGATCCTATAATTCAGCCAGCACTTGATGCCCTGCGTGCAGGGAAAGATGTGTCTAAGTTACGTTCCACTGACTTGCGAACTGCTTTATTGTTTAAAGAAGGCCCCAGATTTAAGTTGCTCAATTAGTTGTTGTATAGAGACACAGTAGATTGTAGTGGCAAAGTAGACAAACAACAATTGGTCCTGCCCACGGCCTTTAAAGATTTGGTACTGAGGTCCCTCCAGAATCACATGGGGCACCTCGGTATTGACAGAACCCTTGACCTGATACAATCTCACTTCTACTGGCCCAAAATGGGGGCCGATGTTGAGCACTATGTAAAGACTTGAAGTCACTGCCTGCAAAGAAAAGCCCTGCCTCAGAGGGCTGCCCTCCTTGTTAATATTACTACCAGCACCTTCATGGAACTAGTCTGCATAGACTTCTTGTATTTAGCACCTGATCAGTGGAACATTGGCAATGTGTTAGTGGTTACAGATTATTTCACATGGTATGCACAAGCTTTTTCCACCAAAGATCAAAAAGCATCTACCATGGCCAAGGTGCTAGTGGAAAATTTCTTCGTCCACTATGGTGCCCCCCCAGTGGATCCATTCTGACCAGGGCAGAGACTTTGAGAGTTGACTAATCAAAGAAATGCTCTCTCTATGGGGGGTGTGAAAGCCAAGAACCACCTCCTATCACCCACAGGGAGACCCTCAACCAGAATGTTTTAACCACACCCTTCTAGACATGCTGGGCACCCTCCACCCAAAAGACAAGCATAAATGGAGCCAACAGATTAGCACCTTGGTACACGCATACAATTGCATGAAAAATTATGCTACTGGGTTCTCCCCCTACTGCCTCATGTTCAGAAGAGAGGCCCGGCTACCAGTTGATGTCTGTTTTGGGATCTCTCCAGATGGGGTCCAAGCAGAAAACTACTTGCAATATGTACAAAAACTGAAAGCTCAATTGAACCATGCCTATCAACTGGCCCAGACAATGGCCGCCAAGAGAAAATTAGCCAACAAAGTGAGGCATGATAAAAAAGTAAAGGCTCAAGAGCTTTGACCTGGAGACCATGTGTTGTTACACAATTCGAGACTGCATGGTAAACACAAAATTGGTGATCGTTGGCACCATCTTCCCCATGTAGTAGTTGGAAAGTTGGATGATTTACCTGTGTACAAGGTGCGCCCAGAGAACAACTCCAAAGCTGTCAAGACCATGCACCGTAACCACTTGCTACCTATTGGCCAAGTCATAATTGAGGCTGAACAATCAGAGATTGATTCCCTGGGCCAGTGACTTGTGCTGCTGCAAGGAAGAGACAGAGTCAACCTACCCCAGTGGATACAGATTTAAGGATCCCCCTCCCCAGCAGGTCCAGACTGATAGTGATTGTCAGTCAGATTCTGATGACAGTGAGTGTGACAATGCCTATTACCCCTCCTATGAATTGAGTCAGTTGTTTCAAGGAAATCCTATGACTAATTGAGGGGATGAAGCTGGGCCTTCTGGACTGTCTAACCCCCCAGCTTCATCCTTGGAGCCAATGCTCCCTGAAAGTGAAGTGCAAAGTATCACATCTGAAGATGCTGATTCCCTGTGTATTGTGGAACTGTATGATTTGCCTGAAGGAGGAGCTGATGGTTTGAGTCTTTCTGGAGACATACCAGAATTTGAAGAACACCATGAGAGTGCTGACAAATCCCCTTCAGAGCCTCAAAGTTTGATTGTGCACGAGCCTTCGCAAAATGAGTCAAGTGTTGTAGAAACAGAGCCTGCAGAGCAAGGAGCTGACAGTGCCCCAAGTTTGGACGTTCCCATCCAGGCAAAGGCACTCCTCACAAGTGACAAGAGTCCCCAGACCAGTGCTGAGAGTACAGAGACTGTAGTTGTCCCCCTCAGAAAGACTGGCAGAGCTGTCAAGCCAGTAGTATGCTTCAGTTATGATTCTCCCCGGAGGCCAGTGGATTTGCCTCTCAATTTGGTCCATAAAGGGGTTTATGTTTCTCAGTGCTCACTGCCTAAACTGAGCCTAAGTGCCAATTCCAGGTTGATTGTTCTGCCTTCTAGGTATGGTGCCCCTGCCCCATCTAGCCCCAAGTTAGCTGATAGGGAAGGGCCCCCTCTTACACTGTTCAACGTACAAGAAGTTATTACATGAGTCCGCATAGTAATGTGTAAGTTACCTGTGTGAAATATGCATGATGTACTGTCAGAATGGATATAGTATTGTGAAGTGTAGAGAATATGTTTAGTAAAAGGTATAAGTTTACATTGACTGATGCATCAGATGTCACTTGTATAACATGCTAATGGTATACATGTCTCGTATAGTTTGCATTTGCAATATTGTGATGGTACAGACTTCACACGGATGCCAAGTTTTCTCCAGGAAGGAAAGGGTGCAACCCACCTACAAATGGGGGTTCCCAAAAAGTCTTCCTTGAGCTTGCATAAATGCTCACTGCCAGGCTGGTGTCCTGCGTTTTAGCAGTTTAAATGTGATTGCCAGAGAGTGCCTGTATAGCCTCTGTGTACTGTCACTTTAAGAGCTGCCTGGATTGCAGTCATAAGTAATCTGAGGGGGAGCTCTGTTAAAAGATGTAACTATTTGCTGAAAATCATTTAGAGTGATAATGATAATGTAATTTGTCTAACCTGCCTTCTTTGCAGCAAGGATTGTTTTGTTTATCTCCACTATCTTGGTCCTGGACTGCGGAATTGGACCAATCAGTATTGGTGGGACCTAAAATGGAGCCGGACTACAGGAGTTGTCTGGAGTCAAAATCTGTAGGAATTGTAGTTTTGGGCCTTTGGCGTCTTTCTGCACCTGAAGGGGGAGCCTTTGTTGTGACTGACAGACAGATCAGCCAACCAATCCTTTTGGATTCTGGGGAAAGTCCCAGGCTTGCGGGCAGTTGAATCAGATCTAAGTTGGGAGCTGAAGAAGCAACAACTTGAGACAGTCAAGCAGCCATCTGAGTAGTTTTGCACGGGAGAACTGTGGAAAGGCCTGAGTTGTGGCCTGCATGTCTGCCTGCTGCCCCTGAGAGGGCGAGAAGAGAATTATTTTGGACTAAATCTGAGTTTGTGAGAACGAAGTAAGCCACTGATTTTTTACCAGGCTCATACCTGAAGAAGACCAAAGATTTTGCTGAATGTGATATGCCTGTCAGGACTTCCAGCTGCCTTTGAATCCCCAGTTTGTGCAGAGACTCTGCTATCGTGATCGGAGAGCGGTTTGCCTGGTATAGTAGAATTTCCTTACATGTAAATGTGCTGTGAGTTGTTAGTCGGTCGTGATTTGGCTCCCCACTTTGTGAACTGTGTTCTGCTTGCTGGACACTGTATCCAGACCAAAACGGACTGTATCTGAATTTGTGCCCATTAGGCCGGGGCCTTGCCACAATGGCCCAGCCAGGCTACCCACTGCACAGAGAAAGTCACTTGACGAGAAACTTGCCTGGGGATCAGCCCCCTGCTCCACGTTTGAACAGGAATGACGCCTCGGTGATTAGTGTGGGCCCTGCTTCTCCTGGCACTCCAGATTAACCACCAGCTGTCTCGATTTTCGTCCAGCCCTTGTCCAGTCTTGGGTATCGTGAGTAATAATCATGGTAGTTCCCTGTAACAACATCCTAATATAAAAGTGTGTCATCTGATTGTCTTTTTGTTTTCTTTTCATGAACTGAGCCCTCCAGCTCCGGATTACAAATAGTGTGTGTTGTGCATGTTGTTTTATTCCATCACAGGGCCCCGACCAGCTGCAACGTTCCTGGCTAGCCCACTATTCTCCATCTGGGTACCCAGAGTGTGTGATTGTTTATGGACCCTGAAGTACATGCTTAACTGTTTGATTGATATAGCCTTTAAGCAAATTAACCTGATTATACCCCTCCCTTGTTTAAGTCCCTTAAATAAATCAGATCTAACTATTTTTTGCATTTACCCTGACTGTGGTTCCAGTTTGTGCAAGAGTAATGTACTGCTGTTATTTGCTGTGTATAACCTTATTTTACAGGGGGTCTCCAGGGCCGAGCCAGAGGAAAGCCCTGGTGGTAAGTCTGAATGAGTGTGGGTACTTGTTTGTGTATCAGGGTATTGTGAAAGTGATTGTGTGTATTGTTCCAGCCACTAGTAAGGAAAGAGGGCTTGGCTCTGGGCCGTTGCGCCCGATTGGAGGCGTAGCAATTTTTCGCACACCCTCCCCACCTCACCTTATTAAATAGACTGCTACGCCACACCCTTCGTAGTTGCCCCGCCTCGCTCCTTCTCCCATTGGGCTCTGTCTCTCTCCTCCTCTCTCCCACCATACCCCCACCATGGTTCGTCTTTCTGCTGCTCCTCTAACTACCTTCTCATCTCCTTTCCTTCCTTTATAAATATGCGTACCTTCCCCACTATGCCCTGCCTACCACTCCTCCTCTTTGCCCTCACCCCACTGCTTCAGTTCCCTACAACCTGCTTCCCATCCCCTCTCCAAAGCTACAGGTTGAACCACTCATACAGCCGCATTGGCACCCTTCATAATGAAACTATTCTTGCCCCTAGGGGTTACCCCCTCACTACGTACCTACACCTTCTTGCTAGAGTGCGTTGGGCCCCGCTGTCACCCCAGCTCCTCCTGTACCCACACAAAATTACCTCTACCTCTACCTGCTCCTCCTCACAAAAGAACTGCAAGCTCTCCCACAGGGAATTACACCTGGCCACTTTGAAACTCCTACTCCTCCTCCTGCTGCTATCAGGGAATATTCACCCCAACCCAGGCCCAAAGTCTTCTAGGAGCTCCACCCAAACCAAACACGTTGGCACCTTCTCCATTATCTGCCTGAACATCTACAGCTTACTACCTAAACTAGACCAACTGCAAGCCTTCGCAAGCTCCCACCACCCCGATATTCTGGCGGTGGTAGAAACCTGGCTCACCCCCCTCAGTTCCTGATCAAGCAATCTCCCTCCCAGGCTATAATACCTTTAGGCTTGATCACAAATCTAAAAGAGGAGGAGGATGCGTACTGTATCTTAAAGACAATCTGATGGGGTATTCTGTCCACTTTGACCTACCGACACCCACGGCCCGACTACTGCACATCAAAATCCTACTTGGTGCACAGAATAAAGCTCTCTCAGCCATCATCGTGTATATCCCTTCTAAAGAACAGAAACTGGGTCTACACGCAGTACTGGAGTACATCAAAACACTCCCACCCGACTCCGAAATCGTCATACTCGGTGATTTCAACATAAACAGGCTGGGAGCAGAGGCTGGGGCTGCCAGCAACTTGGTCACATCGGCAAACCTCACCCAGATACTGGACTCCCCAACCAGAAAAAACTATAAAACTGGCACCAGCACCCTACTGGACTGGGTCCTGACTACTCACCCCTTCCTGGATCACTAGATCCACCATACTGCCTGACTCTCTCAGTGATCACCCCCCCCCCCGTCAGCTGCACCCAGTCAAACAAATTTTGCAAACCCCCACCTAAAGTTATCTTCAGCAGAGTCCTACCCCATGGACTACTAACCCACCTAAAAACACAACTACTTAATCAAGACTGGTCCCCCATCGACTGGGCCACAGACACAAACACACCCTGGACCAATTCATCCTCATCTTCAATGAAGCCTGTAACACCTTCGCCCCCCTAAAAAAGTGCAAAGTTAAATCTCTCAACAACCCATGGCTCATGGGCTCCCTCTTAAAGAAATTAAAACACAGGGACCATCTCTGGGATCTGGCCAGATCAACTGGAAATCAAGCAGACATCCAAAAATACAAAAGAGCAAGGAATGATTGCACCAAATCCATATGCCAACAGAAATCTGACTATTACAAGAAAGCACTCACTGACTCATGAGGAAATGGGAGAGCTTTCTGGAATAACATAAAAGATGTCACTGGGAAAGAGTCCACATCACCCCCGACTGTTCTCAAGATTAACGGGAGTACTACACTGGACTCAAAAGTCACTGCCAACACTTTCAACGATGCTTCACTGACCTCAGCAGCATCCTCTCCCCCCCAATTTTTTCAACGTCAGTGACACTCCTCTTCCCACCCATCAGACTCCACCCAAAAACTGCCCTCCCCCTTCTACTTCAGAGCAGTTAACAAGAATACTGTCAGAAAATACATCTTCAAAGCCATCAGCAACACCAGAGCAAACGCTGATACACTGGACCTCAAACTTTTGTCCCTCACACTAAAGGAAGTACTGGAGCCTCTCACCAGGATCTTTAATCTCTCCCTCTCTCTCAGCCAGTTCCCAAATAAATGGAAGTCAGCAACAGTCACTCCACTCCATAAAAGCGGTGACTGGACCAATCATGGGAATTACCGCCCTATCTCTATCCTCCCACCCCTCTCTAAGGCCCTGGAATGGATAGTAGCGGACCAGCTCACCGACTGTCTATGCAAATATAACATCCTTTGCCAGCAGCAACATGATTTTAGAAAAGGACACAACACTACCTCTGCCCTTCTTGAGTTCACCAGTGCCATCCACAACTCCCTGGACTACGGTTGACTAACTGGAGCTATATTCATAGACCTATCAAAGGCTTTTGACACCATCCACCATCACCTCCTGCTTTGTCAGCTACTGAACACTGGCCTCTCTACGGAATCTGTGGCATGGTTCGATAACTATCTTGGTAACCGGACCCAATGTGTAAAAATAGTGGATGTGCTCTCCGACGCTTAAGAGGTATGCTCTGGTGTCCCCCAGGGCTCTATCCTGGGCCCACTACTTTTCAGCCTGTTCCTAAACTCTCTCCCCAACTCCAGTCCTCAACAAATTATACTCTATGCGGATGACGCTGTGATACTTGCCTCCCATCAGGACCCAAGCCACCTACAACAAACCCTTCAACATAGCTTCACCTCAGTTAAAAACTGGTTCAAAGAACATAAGTTAATTCTCAACCAGAAAAAAAACAAGACCATGATTTTCACCAGCCACCAAAACAAGCACAAACATCTCCAACTCTCCCTAAACACCTGCTTAGGCAGCCCACTGGAGCAGGCTGAATCCTTCAAATATCTACATATCTACGCATGTATATCGGAGTTTATTATGCCCAGGAGGGCAAACGAGCTCAACAAAAGGAAATCAGTTCTGGAGAATGACTTGTGTGGGAGGGGGAAGTATATTGACGTTCCTCAGGGTTCAAAACTCTCCAAACATCTGTAAGATCTACGCCCTCATAAGGTCATGTAAGGCCCTTTGTGCAGGAGATAAGCCTTGTCTCTGGGAGTCAGATCTGTCTAGATGTGGGCATGGAGTAGTGTTCCAATCTCCTCCTAAAAAGGTCAACATGGGAGGGTTGGTGACAACTAACCCTATCAGATGTGTGAAGAACTAGGGGGAGTTGCTGTTTGGGCTGTATATAGGTCCCAGAATAACTTGCTGTGATTCCAGTAAGCAGTGAAGAATAATATACCGGCAATTGGGATCCCATATTTCTTTTTCCAACTTAAAGGGAATTTTTTTTATCGATCAATACGGCTACTCCCCCACTACTTGTGGATGTCCCTGACCCGAATGCCTTTCCCACCCAGGTCTGGCACAACAGAGGCACATCCTCTCATTGGAGATGCATCTCTTGAAGACATACAATCCCTGCCTTTAAGTGCTGAAGGTGCCGAAGGATAACTTGCCTCTTGCATCTATCTTGGGCACCCTGTGCTTTCCAGCTTATGATGTTATAGGGGCCACTCATGGCGAGTTATCAGAGGGGAGATAGTGAACCTACCCAGTCCACCAAGTTTGGAGTAGTGAGCGATATTCGCTGTCCTGCTCAGCATGGTGCGTTCTTCAAAGGTGATCTCAGCTAACACACTTGGCCCTCCCTTCCCACGAAACATATTAAAATATAAAGGAAACTTACTCAAGTAAAGCGTAGCACTTAATACCCTCCCCTCATTTAGTAAACCCTCTAACAAGATACCCTTCTACTCACTAACCGTGGTTAAAATCAACCGCACCACTTAGCATATTCCGGCGGGTGATGCCTTTACGCAAACTTGACGCACCCAGAATGAATCCCCCCCACCACTCCTGCCATTCCCCTGCTGCACAGATAGCATTGCATATATATATATATATATATATATATATATATATATATATATATAATCAACCATAATAAAACAGAACAATGTATTATATCAAGCAAGTTAAACTCACTGGGCAAAAACAAAAGTAACCAGCATAAAGTCTCCTTTGTATTATTAATGCCAAAAGGGAGTGTCCCTGTATGTATAAAAAAAAAAGAAAAGAGATAAGATTATCCCCAGTCTTTCTCAGAGGTGCTTGTGGAATAACAAAAGAAAAAGACCCAAAGGTTCATATAAATGTAGCAGCCTTCTTAATGCGCTTGAAGTGGCTGTTGGTTACGTGGTATGCCACATCGTCCGAAAATTTAAAGTGTTGAGAAAGGTCATAGTACGAAAGTCAGCACTTAACAAAAACTAGATGAACTCTGCCTTCCATTGTAGTCTGGGATCCTCTGAAGATCTGTAACCCTTTATCAATGTCATTCAGTGGTCAGTTATAACTGACACGAGCACTAGTGCTGCGGAGTGGTGTGGTGACTCTATCCTGCATGTCCATTTAGGAGATGCTTTCTCAGGGTAGGTGAGGATAGATGGAAACACAGTCTAACTAGTGGGGCAGAAACCATGCCTGGCTCCCCAGCAAGCCCCCGCAGAGTAAGGCCTAATGTGCTAGAGTAGGCACCATCGCAAAGCCTGTGTTACCATAACAGTCACAGCCCAGAGGGTCCAAAAACTGTGATGTTGCAGATGATAGTCAGCTCAGGCCTATCAATTAGCGGCCATCACCTCACTGGGCTCGATGTGATCATTTTGTCAGTGTCAGTGGCTCAGTAGGTAGCACAGTCACCTCTGATGCCGGGATATCAGAGGGCTGTGGGTTCAGTTTCCACATCTGGCACTTGGGTTAATATCCCAGTACTGACACTGTAATGCAGCATGAGAGGGGTGCTGCACTTCTAAGGTGCTGTCTTTCGGATGAGACGTTAAACTGAGGTCCCATCTGCCTGGATTGGTGGTAGTTCAGGTGGATGTTAAAGATCCCATGGCACTTCTCAAAAAGAGTAGGGGAATTTCCCCGGTGTCCTGGCCAAATTTCCCTCATTCACTAAAAATACCACCAACAGCTTCATCTGATTCAAGGTCAGTTGGCATTCATCTGTATCCCCTTCCCCCGGGTCGTGCCTGAAAATAGGCAGAATTTGTCTAGTGCACTTACCCGGTCAACAACAACTAAATAAAATAAAATTCAAAACAACAAAATAGCCAGTTCTTGAGAGAAAGGAGATTACCACCTACCATTTGGGGTCTCCTTACTTGAACAAGTCTGGGAGTAGGACTTTGACCTCTTGCACAGCTTGCTCCTGTGACTTGAAAGAGAGCCACTGATCTCCAGATTGATTTGATTTGAAACACCGCTGGATATCACATGCAAAATGGTTTACCCATGGCGATTAGCTTCCAGACAATCGGGTGCATTTCCTGCCTTTTCACCCAGACTGGCTGAGGGAGATCTTGTGTGATTCATATTTTACATCCCTCCTATAGGACTTCTTGGAGCTCCTTAACTTTGGCAAGTACGTGCTGTTTATCCAAAAAGTTTAAAGATGAGGGGCCGAGGTGAGGAGCCAGGAGGTGGTGGGGGACGATGTGCCCATTCGATAACAAAAATGGTGCAGTTCAGGGATGGTCCTGCAATCCTCTCACACAGTTTTTGTAAGAATAGTATGGGGGCATTGCCTTCTTCTTTTTCAGGCACTCCAATGACTAGGAGGTTATTCCTCCTGCTCCTTCCCTCCAAGTCTTCCAATTTTTCCTCAAGTTTTTTAATTCTCCGGCCAATATGTATGGTTTCTTGTTCAGTTTTGCCCTGTTTTTTCTCAAGGGAGGCCAATTTGGCTTCCGAGTCGCCCACTCGGATGGTTAGTGATTGCCTGTTATGTCTGCAATCTTCTCTTGTAGCAGCTGCATGATCTCAAGAAATTGTTCTTCTGAGAGGGCAGTTGCCGAGGTAGGAGTTTTAGACAAGCCAGCAGGATGATGCTTGGGGTGCTTCGTGGCCTAGTCTTTCTCCCGAGTTGGCAGAGGGGAGTGCCGTGGAAGTGCTTTTTCATGTAGACTTCCATAATCTCCTCAGTTGTAGCAATTTGGAGACCTTCTGAAGCTTGTAAGTGTTGTTTGTAGTTCGTTATCTGATGTAGAAACTGAACTAAATAGTTGAATTAAGCAGCAGGGGTGCAGAGCTATAGGAGATTGCTGCTGCTCTTCAAGCTGCCATCATGTGACCCAGGTTCCATATATTCTGAAAATCCCTGGGCACTGTATCACGAGTGGGTTTTGATGCACATGTTATGGTTATGGAGCGTACACATGCAAGTCTTGAAACACCCCTTTATAATCCATATGTGGCCTGACTGTTACCCAATATATGGCATCACAGCAAACCACAGACACGTACAATAAGCAATTAGACATGACAGAGCATTGGTTGTCAAAGGTTAATGCATACCCAGGTGAGAATTAGGCATAAGGCACTTGTGCTGCGTACCTTTAACATATGGAAGTGCATTAACCTCAGGCAGTCAAAGACTTGAAGAGTCTTACTGCACTTAAAAAAAAATTTAAAAAACAAAATTACCGTTTGTTGGAATTAAAACCAGCTGTCTTCTTTTGCTGAAAGATACTAGTAGAAAGTAGTCCTTCCCCAGATGTCATTTCCTTTCCACACATTCAATATACTGTATGGAATTTTTGTTTATTATGGAACACATGAATGCATACTGCTGCAGAATTCTTCTGGCAGAATGTTCGCTCTCTCATACACAATAGAAGGTGTTTGTATAGAGCCAAGGTCTCATTGTATCTGAAGCAATGTAAGCAGCAGAGATTGTACAGCAAGCTGGTAAGGATAAATGAAGGAATTCTCATGGTCAGCAAACAAATGCCAGGAATTAAAACTGTATATATTACTTCATTTTTTTATATTTATGTGTGTAAGGATATCATGAAAGGAAAGAATGGTTATTTGCTGTTTTAAATTTAAGGGAGTTTTACTCTTTAGGGCCTTGTTGAAGATTTTTAGTGAGTAAAGTTGGTAGCCATGTTTGTAATTGCAGTCAGGGAACAGTAAAGTGGCTCATGAATTCTACATGTGACTAGCCCAAATTCCAAATCCCACTGCCTGAACTTGCTCCAGCTATTGCATTTTTACAGAACTAACATATGGGTCTTGGAGCTTATTTAGCCAGTCAGGAAACAGAAACATTTTAACCCATTTTATAAAGTAATATAAGGTCAGAAGGGACTCCAGCCCCACCATGTCTGCCCTCTGCTTTGTAAGAAAGTATGAATAAGTTTTCTGTTTAAAAAAATATACCAACTTAGAGCAGTTCCCTACCCACTTCACTACCCAGGGTATCCAGTAATTTCCTTGTTAGGCAGAAATTTGCCCAGGCTTAACTTGGAGGACTGTACTCTGTCTTCACTGATAAGCTGTTCCATAGGTTTCCCTCCTCATCAGAGAACTGCTTAATAATGTTACCCTAAATCTGTGACCTCTGAGCTTCAGGGTGTGTCCCTATGTCCTGGTGGAAGAAATCACATCAAGCAGCTCTTGTCTATTCACTATTGTTGAGCCGCTAGCCTTCATTCATACCTTCTCTCTTCCATACACCTAATCTTTTTGTGGACATGTGCTGCAACCTCCCAACTGTCTTAATGTCCTCTTTGTATTGAAGAGCTCCAAACTGCACACAGTACCCCAGATGGGGTGGCCTGATCAGGGACCTGTAAAGTGGCAGGGTCTCTTCCCCAGCTCTGCTGTCACTCCCCTTTTGATGCACCACAACATTCTGCTGACTCACTTGACAGCAGCTGCATACTGCTGTCAAGCTTCATCCCCTTGTCTCTTATTACCCCGAAAGTCCTCTTCCTCCTCCTTTTTGGAAAGAGGTGCCCGACTCTGTGTGCAAGGTATACCTCTGTTTTTCCTCTCCAAGTGTAGCACTTGCATTTTGCTACACTGAATGTACAACTCCAGGAGCCTGACCAACCACTGATGTCTATTTATTTGTTTTTGATCTGAGCTAAGATACACTAGGCCTATTTTCAGGCACAACCTAGGTTAGAGGGACTAAAGAAGGACAGCACAAGTGTTGAAGAAGATGATGAACATAAGAGAAACATTTTAAATTAGTAAAGTATATAACCACGTTCTGCATTATACCGCTGCGACATCTTTGCACCGCACTCTGCCTACTCCATGCACCAAAGTGAAAGTGGAAGTCCAAGCAGAAGTACATTACTGTTGCATCGGTTGGATCCCCATGCTTTACACTGCTCTCTCTGATTGGCTATGGCATGTTACTGGAAATGTTAAACCCTGCTGATCAACAGCCATTCACTGTTTGTTTCCTCACGTCTTGATTACTGCAATGCTCTATATCTAGGGTTGCCAGGGGTGGATCTCCGTCGCCTGCAGCTGGTGCAGAATGCGGCAGCCAGGTTGTTGATCGGACTCCCAAGAACTTGTCATATCACACCTGTGCTGCGCGAACTGCACTGGCTGCCAGTGCAATGGAGAATCACCTTCAAGGTCGCATTGCTGACCTATAAGACCCTACACAGTCAGGGACTGGACTACTTGCAAGATCTCCTATGGCCTTACCGCCCTCCTCGCTCGCTCCGCTCTGCCAACGAGGGATTGCTAGAGGTTCCCAGGGTTCGTCTGCAATCATCTAGGGCTACAGCCTTTTCTTTTGTGGCCCCAACCCTGTGGAATTCTCAACCTGGTTGGATTCGAGAGTGCCAGTCCACTGAACAATTCAAGGCTTCTTTAAAAAGTTATTTATTTGAGAAAGCCTTTGATTAGGCCAACCTATTGTTTTTTAATTGTTTTTAAATGTATATTTATTGTTGGCTGTTTTATCTGTATTGTATTTGTGCTCTGATAATTTTGAAAAGCGCTTTATAAATAAAATTTGATTTGATTTGATTTGATTCACTTTCCATCAATCTGTCACTTTCTAGCATCAGGTGGTGTCAGTTCTCTTTGTTGGGTCATGGCAAGCAAAACGGATTGCCTTGCCTTTGGTGTGAAAAATGTTAATTTTACAAGAGGCAGAGACTCTTCCAAAATGAGTGTTAAGGAACTTGTGATTCATTTCCCAATGCCAATGTCCAGACAGGGGAATTCGATTTGTGCTAGAGAGGAGCTCTTTCAACACTAGCATGGGAATCAAAACCCAGAAAGAAAATGTAAGCAGGACAGAAAGGATGTATATGTCAAGGAGGCTCTTTTGCATTGGTTCGCCAAAGCGAGGGGTAGAGATGCAATGCTCAGCAGTCCGCTGCTGAAACAGAAGGCACGAAGGCACAGCAGCTTGCAGCAGTGATCGGAAACACAGATTCATTCTCTCTGAGGGGTGGCTTCCATGCTTGAAGCAGTGACAAAACATTGGTTTCAAACTCACACATGGGAAAAAGCTTAGTGCTGATGCTGCTAGAATTAAGCAGTGGTTAACTGATGACCTTCCTGATTTTTTAAGAGGCTATCCCCCAGAAAACATTTTATTGCTCATGAGATCAAGATTCTTTTCCACTGTGTAGGGTAGGGATTAAAAGTAAACCCCTCTTGAAATGAAACAAGCAAAGGAGTGGGTCTCCGTCATGTGCTGTTACAATATGACAGGGAGTGAGAAAAAAGATTTGGTTGTGATCGGCAAGTCAGCACAGTTGTGCTGCTTCAAAGGAGATAGTTACCTCCCTGTAATTTACCAAAACAATTGAATGGCATGGATGATGGGGAAGATCTTCACTGGTTGGCTAAAGGAGTGGGACAAGAATCTAAGCGGAGGAAAGTAGCATTTGACGTGGACAATTTCAGCGGTCACCCAGATGTCCCAAGCATCTGCCTTATTTGACTCATTTTCCTGCCACTTAACACTACCTGCATCATACAACCATTGGATTAGTGTGTGATTTACTAATTTAGAGACTCATTTCATTTCATTTTTATTGGTTATTCTGGAAAGGCATGTGAGCATTGCTGCCCATTTACACAAGCATCCAGGTACACACAACAATCATGAGAAATGTCATAGGCTAAAACATTTAACTTACAGCGAGGGTTAATACAATGGTACATAAAATCAGGATACTATAGACAAAAGGGCAAACCATCAACTATCCTTGGTGAATTAACAAATACAAGGTGACATTAAGCATTATTGAGGGTTTAACAATAATATAATATAACAGTGGGAAACAAAAAAATTTAAGTGCAATCTGAAAACTAGCCTAGGTGGATTAACAATACTACAAGTGCTAGAAAGAGAGGTTAAGTGCCAGAGGTGGATAACCAGAGGATGAGGGGAAAAGAGTGCAGATGGGGAGCCAGATTAGGGCTGCAAGCAGGTGCAGATGAGGGAGAAATGTCTCCTGATATTGTGTTTGAAGGCATTTGTGGAGGGACAGAGTTTTAGTTCTGGAGGGAGAGAGCTGAAGAGCTTGGGTCCCATAAAGGAGAGTGTTTTGTGGCCTTGAGTGGTCCAGAAGAAAGGAACAGTGAAAGAGAGACTGGAGGACAGTCTAGTGGTCCTGGTGATAGCAGCTGTCTGGAAGAGAGAGAGGTGAGGCAATTAGGAAGCAGTCCACGGGAGAGTTTGAAGAAGAAGGTGGTCATCTTGCAGTTGAGGTGGGCCTCAAGGGAGTGCTAACTGGTGAGCTTATAAAGGTCACAGTGAGGTATAAGTTTAGGGAGACCAGAGGCAAAGCAGATAATGTTGTGGTAGGAGCTTCAAAGTCTGGAAAAATTTTTGTTGGAGAAGGGGGGTAGGGAGACAAGTGAACCACAGTCGAAGACAGGAAGGAGGAAGCTGGAGACTAAGAGGGATTTGGATTCCCTGTTAAGGTAATGCTTGGTTCTGTGGAGGAAACTGAGGCATTGGTGGGATTTTTTGATTGTGAGGCTAGTGTAAGCATCAAAATTGAGGTGGCTATCCAGGAGTAAGCCAAGGTACTTGAATTCACTGACTCTTTCAATGGAGTTACCAAGGTTGTCATAGAAGGAGAGGTCAAAGCTAAGGGTTTTTCGGGGGCTGGAGAAAACCATGAACTTAGTTTTTTTGGAGTTGAGTACAAGACCTTTGGATGTGAACCAGGTGTGAAGTCTGCTGAAATCGAATTGGAGTTTGTTAATGAGAGCACTGGTGCTTTTGTCCTGACAGAAAAGGACTGCATCATCAGCACAGAGAATGAGTTTGAAGGAGGTGCAGATGTCAAGCAGGGAATTAATGACCAGAAAGAAGAGAAGAGGGCCCAGGATGGATCCTTGGGGGACAATGTATTTGATGGGGCAGGATTCAGAGAGGACACCATCAATAATGGTGTGATGGGATCTGCCCATTAGGTAATCCTTGAACCAGAGGCAGACCTCAGGTGAGAAATGGAGGCCAGCCAGGGTACGGAGGAGGACTTCATGATCAATGAGGTTGAAGGCTTTGATGAGGTCGATGTACGCAGCACCGGGTGTAGAGGCCTTCGTCGTTAGCTTTGTCTATGGAGTGGGTGAACTTGATGAGGGCAGTTTCAGTATTGTGTCGAGCACGGAACCCATGCTGGACCTCTGTTAGCAGGTTGTATTTGGAGAGGAATTCCGTGGTTTGCCTGTGGACCACTTTCTCTAAACTTTTGGAGAGAGGGGCAAGGAGGGAGATGGGACAGTAGTTGGATACTAGACCCTTGGAACTGGATTTGTGAAGAGGTTTAATAATGATGCACTTCCATGCTTTTGCGAAGGACCCCATGCAGAGGGAGTGATTGAGGATGTTAGTGAGAGGGATGGCTAGGGAGTCACAGACAAGATGGAGAACTCTGAAGTCAATGTTGTTGGCACCCCTTGGATGGTCTTGGGTCATTTGTTCTGATTAACTTGACCACTTCACCAAGGATTAGGTACCTGAAATGGAACTTAGGGTGGGAGACTGGGAGGGGTGTGGGGGTATACGGGGTAGAAGTGGAGCTGGGCTTGTACTGGTCGAGGTCACCGAAGTATTTATTGAAAAGGGAGGCTATTTCACTTGGCTCAGTGGTGGTTGTCCCTTCAGAGGTGAGACAAATATGCTCTTCAGAAATTCCCCTACCAATAAGGTTGTTAAGAATGTTCCAGGATCCTCCTAGGGTTTGTCTGGGCAGCACATAGTTTTTCCAGGATGAAGGAGGTTTAGCACATCTTGAGGAAGATCTGCACCAGTTCCTGAGGGTTTTGAAGTCTTGGAGGAGTTGGGGGGTTTTGTGTTTTTTGTACAACTTCCAGGCTCTGCCCCTATCCCTCATTAGTTTGTGAAGCTCGGGGTTGACCCATTCTTGGCTAGAACCCTTAACCCAGATTTTTTTAAGTGGGATGAAATGGTCGCATAGGGCAAGGAACTTACTGCTAAAGGCTTCAAACACTTTGCAAATGTCAGAAATGTTTTCAGTGAAGGACCAGTCTTGGGCTAGGGCGGCTTTGGAAAACTCTGAGGTGTCCAGCTTCTTCAAATGCCTGGTTTGGATGAATTTGTGTGGGTGGGGGGGGTTGTGGACCATCAGCAGAAAATAGTACAGTGGTCACTGATTGAGTTGCAAAGAACTCTGGAGGCGGTGACATGGGAAGGGTGTGAGACCAGGATCCAATCAATGAGGGACTGAGATACAGTTTTGTACCTGGTTCTGGTAGGTTCAATGATGAGCTGGTGTAGGCCAAGTCCATGTATGGATTCCTTGGTGGAGTCACAGTGAGGGGACAGCCAATTTAGGCTGACATCCAATAGGATGATCCATTCTTTCCCTTGGGGAGGGAGGTCTAATATCAAGGAAGAGGTTGAGATCATGGGATGAGGAGGAGGGTGGCAGGTACACCACACTGACTGTGACCATTTTATCTGCTCCAAGGAGGAGGTTAATTGAGAATGTCCCGAGGGAGGAGGTGGGAAGTGGAGGGTCAAATTCAGTGGCAAGGAGGTGATCAGCAACCCAGATGAGGCAGCCTTCCCCACGCTTCCCCACCCTGTCTTTTCTAAAGACTGAGTAAACTTCAAGGAGGATTTCATTGGGGGAGATGTTGTCCTTTAGCCAGGCTTCAATGAGGGCACTGACATTAAAAGTGTTAACCATCACCCATGACTCGATTCAGGTTTTTTTTGCCAAAAGGCTTTGCACATTAAGGGGAGCAAAAGTAAGCTGTTTAGTGGGTTTGGGGGAGAAGTGAGGGGTGAAATTGGTAGAGGGTGTGGGACCGGGTTTGGGGTGAATGGAGCCTGAGATAAGGAGTAGTAAGAGGAGGAACTTAAAGTGCCTGCGGTTCAGTCCAGGTGCTATCTATGCAGTTCAAAGTGATGGAAGCCCTTGACAGCTCCCATGATCTGGCTGCAGCTGTTTGCATCAAGCAAATCAATCTCCTTGATGTCATCTGATTAATGAAAGCGGCCTGGTATAGTGTAACCCCTGAAATCATTGTCAACTGCTTCCAAAAAGAGGGTTTTACTATTGGGCTTAAGACAGCTGAAACCACTGATGAGATGAGCAATGCCAAACCCACCACCCAGGATATCGAGCGAGGAATTCAATAAAATCTACAGTCTTGGTGACAACGAGAAAGAAGCCTTCCCCACAGATAACATCACTGTGGTCCTGGAAACAATTTCAGTGGCTAAGATTAGTGACAGTTTGGGTGAGGAGGAGGAAGAGGATGTGTAGATGGGAGCCAAACAGGAGCTGTAAGTCACTTCATCAGATGTCCGTAAAGCCTTGCTGGGTCTCAGACCTATGATGATGCAGCACTCAGACCTGACACTGAACTGGGAAAACATGAGCAAAACAAAAAATGTGGAAAGAATACACAGAGACAAAAGTCAAACAAAGCAAAGTGGGAGACTACTTTATTACAAAAAAATGTTTTACTGTCCCCCCATAAGCACTAACCTTCCCCCCACTCCACATGCAATGTATTGTATCTGTGAAACACTTGCGCACAGACATTTAAAAATATGAAACAAAAAGGCTGAAAGTACCTAAAACAACCACTGTTCAACAGAATAGGCAACACTTACAGTGGATATATATTGGTCTCATGCTTGTGTCCATTATAAGCAGTGTATACTTTATTACAAACAGTTGTACCAGGGAGAGCAGGCCTGCAAATCAGAATGAAAGTTCCATCAGGATAAGAGATTAGGAGGCGCACAGCACTGCCAGTTGTCTCTAACAAGGGATATGGCCAGGGAGAAGGGCACCACTGCACACTACCAGGGAATAGTTAATATTGCTGGAGTGCTGGGGGGGGGACTGGGATACCAGGAATGACTATTTATGACTTGAACAGGTAGGTAACAAGATGATCCCACAGGTAGGTAACAAGATGATGGTTGAATTGGTGGGGAACATCGATGGCAGTAGTACCGTGTCACCACAGAGTTGTTCATGGCAGTGCGGCATGCAAGTGGCATTGTGCAATGCACAGACTAACAGGTTAGTTGCGCCCACTCACATGTGGATCAATTTACATTTCATACTAAGTGACACTACTGCAGCGGGACTCCCCTCTCCCACCACACACACAATAGCATGCTCACTTTCTGCATTGAAAAATAAGTGTGGTGGATCTACAATGCCCCTGTGTGTCCAGGTTACTGTCACTACACTTTTTGAAGTTGTGCATGGGGCCCTGTTTTGTGTGTTTCTTATCCAGGTTCCAAACTACTGATTATCATTTTTATGCAGTGTAACCCCCCCAATAAGGCTTACATGAGTTTGATGGGCTCCCTGACTGTTTTCACCTGAAACAGGCTTTTGGGGGATCCATCCTGCGGGACCTGTGACCTACGTGTCTGTTGAGGAGAGGTTCGCCGGCCTGCGCATGCACAATAGCGCACGGCCTAGCTGTTTAGACGGCCATTCTTGCGGCAGTTACCTTGGCCACTATTCCATGTCCCCGGTGCTACCAATCCCCTGGCCTACTTAAATGGGGGCTGAACACCAAGGGGAAATGGGCAATAAGGGGTTTTCATATTTTAAAACAGTGCAGGATAGCGTTGAGGAGTGGGAGGTTTTGTATGAACATTAATTTCAGCTCAGGGGTCGAAATGAAATTTTTGCAGCCACTAGCCAATAAGGCTAATGATTGGGAAAATCCACTAGTCCCACAGACTTTTTCTGCTGGCCCAGAAGGTGTACATACTGAAATGTTACCTTATCTGGTACAAGCCCATAGGGCTAGTTTAAGGAAACATTTATTAGCCCAATACAAAATCCACCAGCATTTGGCTAGTGGACTTTCGACCCCTGTAGCTCATGAATATTAATAAGCTGGCTGCTGACACTGAAGTGGTAGAGAACGGAGCTAGTGACAGGCTCCAGAATTGTTCCCCAGAAGTAATTCTGCAGTTGTCTGATGGGGGAGGGGAACAGGAGTTCCCACTATATATTAGGAAACTGTAAGCTAGATGTAAATACTTTGGTTGCAGTTAACAATTACAATTAAGGCTGTTATGGCACTGCATGGGGCTGAATGGGGGCTGACATATTGTTGATGCTTTGACCTCAGTGAAGCAGCCAATACACTTCTTAGGTGCCTGAAATTGGACCCGAGGAATTCTGGGAGAGGGAGTTTCATTATTTCAGGCACCCAACACATGCCCCAATAAGAGATCAGGAAATATTGATCTCTATGGTTATTGATGATTGATAGGTTTGAACAGTCAATCAGGAGACTGGATTCTCGAGTGAAATCCCAAGGACTTTCTGGGTTTAAGTCAGTCTTTGCTGGACTCTTCTCGAGTCAGGAGGATTCCGTGTGAGAGGGGTTGGACTGTCTGAGGCCTTGCCCAGGTCTCAATTGGAGATTGCTACTATGGAAAGGAACTTTGATGAAACAAGAGAGTGAGAGGTTGGACTGATTTGGGAACTCTCCAGGTATTACGAACTGTGATGTATCAGTTGGAGAAAACAGCTGCTGCAGAGACCCTGCACTGGTATATTCAGCAGTGCCGAAAGAACTGTGCTGTTTTGCTTGGGAGTTAAACCGATGCTGCAGAGGACCTGCTCAGAGGATTGGAGCTCTGACAATTATTTGGACGGGCAAAGTGTCTGTGGAGGGGGGGAGCTAGCCAGGTTTGATGAATTTACTGTGTGGACTGGACCAAGCTGGCTGAAAGCTGTGTCCCAGCTGAAGCTGATCTGAAGTTGTTCTGGACATTTAGAGCCTGAAAGCACAGAAGGAGAGCAGGGATTTGTCTGGCTCAGATCCCACTGTTGTTTGCTGTGGTCTAAGTGCAAACTGAAACTGTTGCTTGAAAGCTTGAATCTGTGGCAAACTGGCACTGCTGTTGATCCAAGTGAAACTGCTTGGCTACCCACTGACTCGCGGATTAAGTGCAGGGACTGCAGGGGACTCCACAGCTTAGGAGCCCCCCCCCCCGAGCCAGGGAGGGGACCAGTTAACCCCTTCTAAGTGGGACCCACTGTTTCAGGAGGTCGCTGTAGCTTGCTGGGGTGCTAGGACACCTACGACCCTTGTGGGGAGCCGGGCTGTGGAGCCACTCCTGGGTCTGGGCCTTCTGGGGCTGGTGTGGACCTGCCATTGAGTTCTGCAATGGGCCAGAAGCAGCTGAAGGTAACAAGTGGCCAGGAGACAAGTTTCAAGACCTTCAAGCAAGATAAGACCTGCTAAGGGAACTGAGGCATCCACCCTTCTGCTCCTTGCCGCAGCTATTGATCGGAGCTCCACACTCCCTGGCAATTACATATTCAGACACTGCTAAGTCTTGCAAACCATGAGTACCCAGGATCTGGTTCCTGGAAATCAAATAAGGGAGTGTGAATCTAATTTAAACATTTCTCCCAAGCTTTTCAGGGCCCCAACAGCTGGCAACATCCAGGCCTGCAACTAGTGGGCACCCCAGGGAACTCTCAGGGTGTAACACTGGTACCAGTGGGGGTGGGCAGCTGAGGGTGGATTGGCCTTATGGTTATTGTTTGTTATTTTGCCACTAACCTTTTCTCTTATTCCACAGCTATCCCTCATCCAGGTACCCCTCTCCTAGTCCTTACCCCCAATAAAGTTGTGAGCTGATTGTTGAGATTGCTGTGTCAAGAGAGGTTCATTGCATTTTTCCATCTAGTAGGTTTATGGTATTTGGTGGAAAAGGGTAATTGGGAATCCAGTGTGCAGGGTGGCTGGTCAGGGAGGTGGGTAGGTGCAGTATCCCAGGGGGCTGTGCCAACCAGTCACCTAACCCACTTATAACTTACTCTGAGTGGAGGCACCGTGCTATTATTCATAACTTTGAGGGGAAAAAAACAATTCCTACTGTAGCAGGACTCAGATCCCTTAACCTATATGAGGGCTAGCAGGTAAAGGTAGTAGCCCATTGGCGCTTGATGCCTGGGCTACGGCAGCACACTCAGATAAGCTGCAGCATCCATCTCAAGAATTCTGTGTACAAGAGAAGGTTCACAGCTCATATGGAACACAGACAATATGCCAGTTAAACCACAAAATATATTCTGGCAGATTTTTACCCACATATCAGACAAGGAATGTTCTACTAGACAGAGCATGTGGATCATTACAATAAGACCTCTGTTTCTACCACCATCTCATCCACTTTTATAATTCTGCACTCTGTCACCATGCAGGTCAAGCAGAACAGTGCTCTGTGCCACACATTTCACTATGCTGGATGCCATCTGAATCTATTAAGCTGCTGAATGAAGTAAATCTGCTACAACTGTTTACATTTTGCTTTCAATAATGCAGTGCAACTGACCAGATGTCAATCAATCCAGATATACATACTGGCTATCGAACCGAGGACCAAGTGAGATCTTGTCCATAATTTGGAATCCCTGCTACAAAAAATGTATAGTGAGCATTTCATTATTCACTTCTATAGAGAAGGGTGCCCTGAAGGTGTGACAGCAGTCAATCTGGCTGTGTTCTGTAGTTTAAATCTTGCGCTTGAGTGAAGTCTAGTAGTTGATAGGTATTCAGGATCATCAACAGGAAATTATTAAAGCTGTGAGACAAAAAACACTGGCCCACTGGCACAGCAGTAGCACTACTGCTTGCAATGCTGGTGACCCACATTCAGGAATGAGTGCATGTTGTCAGGAGCTAGCCGGGGGGATCAAGGATCCCATAGGATGCTCTCCTCTTTCAGATGGGAATGTTGCCAGCCTCTGCTACTCTACTGCCACCGGGGTGATCACAGGTGGCAGTTCAGTCGGAATGGCATAGCAGAAGGGGGACAGAGGCTGGTGCTGTGTAAAGTGAGGTTGAATGTGTGCACATGCACACCCATGCTGCCTGCACCACGAGGGATGGGACCAGAAAAAGCCCCAGCATGGCAGGATGAATACTGGCTCCCATAGGCCCCACACTAACTATGTTTCTCTTCTCTGATCTGGGACATGGTCCATGCAGTGCAAGGCCTAGCCCGCCGCACCCTGCCAAATGGGTGAGACAAGTGGAGGATGGAGTTGGAAGGTAAGCCCACGAGAAGCCAAGTGATGGGGCTGGGGTAGTTGGTATGAAGGAGGGCCTGGCTGGTGCAGAAGTAAAAATAATTGTGAGACAAAGAACACATTATTGTAAGAAACTGAGATATTCTGTTCTAAGCATGTGGCTTGTGCAATTCAAAATCATCCACACAGCAACCAAAACTACAGAGACATAACAACTGGTAATGAGGACTCTGTTTTGTTTTCGTATATGTAAAGAATTATTTTCATGCTTGTCAAAGATGCTAGCTAGTTAGCCCTAGAGACTTAAGTATTCTATTCATTCACAGCAGGTTTAACAATCAGCCACAGTGCAAGCTTTGTTATATTGCTCCACCAATGTGCCTCAACCCTTGCCATTGGCGCATGCCCTATAGTGAGAAAGAGGGCAGTTCAAACTCCATGCCCAATCATTCTCAAGTATCTGCCTAGCACTGTGATGCTGATTTTGTTACAGCATATGGAGATCTGTCCACTAGGGACATGACTGAGACTGCAACAGGTCTATTTTTTTTTTACACAGGTGACATAATAAACATTCAATCACAGTATTCTAGCCTCTTTTGACGTGAGCTACATTTCAATCAATTAACTAAAGGTGTAGTGTTCCATATTCTACTACTAGTCCACAGAGCTATCCAGTCCCTTGTGGCGATCAGGATTTGGGAGCACACTTGCACTGCTGGCTCCAGCCAATCACTTTCACTTTCAAACCAGTTTCCCTGCAGTACTATAGTCCCAACAGCACTCCTGTGCAAACATTAACAATATTTAAAAAAATAAAAGTACACATATCCAAATGACACTCACAGAAACTCCCCTAACATATTCTGTTTTATATGACAGCAGCTGTTGCTGCCTCTCTTATCAACAACTGTTCTGCTTCCCGACCCTGGCACCCGCTTCACTCTCCACCCAAGAGGCACTCACATCCTTCCTGCAGCCTGCACAGAATCCCCCACACTGTCCAACCCTCCACTGCCCAGCACTGAAGACTCTCCAGAAGGCCACATTCAAAAGTAAATGTCATAAGGTCATGATGCATGCAACAGCATCATGTTATCTGGGCACACCCTCAACTGCTTGGTCATCCTGAAACGCCACTCAATATCCAAAAATCTTAAATTAAGCAAGAAACTGTTTTAAAGGTAACAAGAAAGCTACAAATAACAATACAAAACAAACCAAATTCTATAAACCAAATATGCTAGGGCCACACCAGAAATATCACTGTTATTTCTCTATCGTGCAGTTTCACCTTTGACATCATGTGTGATGTCATAAGGTGAAACTGCACTCGGGGAAAAAATAACAGTGATATTTCCAGTGAGGCTATGGCATATCCTATATCTATATATTCTTTGCAAAAAGCTTCGTTAATGCACCAGGTAGGGTATCTTAATGAAACAAAAGTAGGAAAATGTGGTGTTTTCCAACCCTAACTTCCTAAACAGCAAAAGGAAAAAAACATTAGGACTTTCGGTTTCGGGAGTCTTCACAAATCAGTTGTGGGGTCTTCCTAGGGGCTGCCATCCCTAATGCTCACCCCTTTCTATAACCCATAGAAACACAAGGTAGAGCTGCAAGCCAGTGCCTCATAGTGATATGCTCTTCAAAGGTAGAGAAGTGTGTCTTGCCACATGTTGCCAACACAATTTGTTGTAGCTTTCTTCAAGTAAGGTCCACAGGAGATCATGTGTGACATTGTTTGCTCAGGGAACGGGGTGGGCATTAGGGCTGACAACCTCAAGGAAGACCCCACCACTGATTCACGAAGACTCCAGAGACCCAAAACCCTAATATTTTTCCTTTGGCTGCTTGGGGGTTGGGGTGAGGAGTGACGCTGTTGCTTGCATCATGACATCATGCCATTTATTTCTGAATGTGCCCTAGTGGGGAGTCTTCAGTGCTGGGTGATAGAGGGTTGGATAGTACAGGGGATGTTGCACAGGCTGCATGAAGGGATTTAAGTGAGTGCCGCTTGGGTGCTTGAGATAGTGGAATCATATCCTCATTCACTCAGGTCCATTCAGGACCTGCATGAACAGGTGCAGGTGTGTAGGACCCTTTGGGCTCTGCACCATGGGAAGACTCCATCTGCCTACAGAAGTGCACAGGCTGGCATATCCAACCCCCACCCCCACCAGGGAATACATGTAACATTACTGAAGTTACCAGTGAGAGTATAAAAATTTCAGCACATGCTCATAACCTTGCCATTTTTACATATTTTGACCCCGGATTTTCAACATAACATTCTTATGACCCCACGTCATGAACAAGGGCTGTGAAAATGTTCAAATCCCACTCGAAAGATTTCACCAAGCAACCATGAAATCACCTTTTGGGCCTGATTTGCATAATTCAACCGGCATTGGTCATAAGGTGGGGTCCCAAAAAGGCCATGTTGAAACTTTGGGGTCAAAATGGTAAAAATGGCAAAGTTATACATCAAAGTTCAAAACCCCATTGAATTACATTGAGCTGCACTTACTTTAGTTTACATAAAAATACATGTCGCAAATTAACGTCACAAATAACATGTCGCAAATTAAATGTCTCAGTTGTTTTTTTTTACTGTTTGCATTTTTCAGTTAACTCAAAAATCCTTATAACTCTAACATCATATAAGTAACATGTTTTTTCAGGAAACCTTCCAAAGGCACACCCTTAGCACAGGCTTCTTCAACCTTGAACATTTCATGAAAAAAGTCCACACCATCTAGGCTGTAGGTGACAGCAAAAAATATGCAGTGTTATGTATAGGATATTTTTTTCCATTTTTTTGGCACTCTGTATCTTGGAAAGCTAACAAGATTCCATCACAAAACTTTTCATGTCTTGTGATTCTGACAGCCTGACCACACATGCCAAATTTTGGGCTATTTTGTCAAATGACGCCAAAAGGTGTAAAAACTGGGGTTTAACATTAAATAGCCTACTCAAACCTAACTATAGGGGTGTGACTACACCCCTACAATATATATATTTATATTTAGTTTTTGGTGACCAGGTAAGTACATTAGGAAATAAATGTCTATATTTAGGAATGGCCTGCAATGAACAATGTTAACAACCAGAGTACACTGGTAACAAAAACACGAGCCAAAAAAACAAGAAACTGTTGCCTCATCACAGTTACAGAGGTGAGCAGACACAATTCATAACAATACACACACATATATATATATATATATATATATATATATATATATATATATCTCTATATATATCTTACAGGGGCAAGGTCATACCCGTATAGTTAGGGCTGAGTAGCATGTTTAATGTTAAACCTCAACTTTTGCACTTTAATAACTTTGTAACCAATCAGTGGATTTGCATATAATTTGGTATGCTCTGTCCCATGGGGAAGATCTCTTGACATGGGAAGTTTTGCTCTGGTTGGATGTACAGATTCTGAGATGTGGATAGTGCAAAACCTTAAAAGCCACCATGTTTTGCATTTCTTTCCGCATCACCTTGTGTCTAGACAGTGTGGAATTTTGGTGTGATGTTTTTATGGCAGAAACAGCTTGGGTAACAGAACTGCCATGCATTTGTTTGGTGAAAAAATATTAGTCTGTAACAAAATTATTCAATTTTTAAATTCCCATTGTTTTCAATGGGAAGATCACTTCCCAGGATAGAGGGAGAAAGTTCGACAAAGGATTTGATTTAATGAAAAAGTGTTCTTTTTCACAAGATCCATTCCTTTTTCATGAGGAAAAAATCTTTTTTCGTGAGCTGACATCTTGTTTTCTGTTTTTCAAAAGAAATAAATTGGAAAACCCATGAAAATGAGGTGCTGTAGGGACCTCAGGAAATGGATCATGCTCATTAGAACTCCGTTAGTTGCATTCTGCAGTTGTCTGGTACCAAAATGATCCTGGAATGATTTTTTTCTATGTTTTAAATCCTTTTTCATCACTCACTAAGATCCTTTTTTGTGAATATTTTCTTGTCAAAGGAAAAAGGATCATGAGTCATGAAAAAGGATCTGGGACACACAGAAAAAAAAGCCTCCAGCTTTTCCCCATAATTTATTTCTGTAGTGCAGTGGTTCCTCCCCCATCCCCAGTCACAGATCCAATTTTCCACAGTGTAGTGGTCCCTTCCCCCTCCCTGGTTACCAATCCCATGTAAAAGACCAACATGGACAAAGGCCTTCTGACTGGTGCAATGTTTATTGACCTCACCAAGTCATTGGATTAAGCACCCCCACTACTTGATAAACTTCTCAAGATAGGTGTCTCTGATTCCACTCTATCCTGGATCAGAAACTGTCTTGACGGATGCTCTCAAACTGTCTCCTTCTCCAAAGTCCTCATCCCATGCACCCATTTTCTGCAGAGTCCCTCAAGGCTCTGTACTTGGGCCTCTTCTCTTTTCCTTGTTTTTAAATGATCTACCCATCCTCTCCCCCCCGCCACACCACTATATATGCAGATGACCTGGTTTTGTATGCTACCTCTAGGTCTGTGGACACTCTTAATCTCCTATCTTCTGCTTTTCAACAGATCCAATCTTGGTTCACCACTAACCACCAAATCCTAAACATTATCAAGACCCAAGCTATGTTATTGAGTGCCTCTAGAAAAGTCTGTGCAGAATTCCTCAACTGTCAGGTCTTATGCATTAATGGGACTGCCATCTCGACAAGAAACTCATTCAAATACCTTGGGGTTAGGCTGGACCCCTCTCTAGACTTCTCATCCCACATTAATGAGGTATGCAAATCAATTAGCACTAAGATTGGTGCTGCTTATAGAATGCATCACTCCCTCACCCCTACAGCCAGGATCTCCATCACTAGGGGTGTTCTGCTCCCTGGTCTCACTTATGCTGCCCCTGTTCTTTCCCAGGCCAATGCTTTTGCTCTCCGAAAGTGGGACACTACTTATAACAATATCTGCAGATTTGCTCTATCGGCCCCTCGCCTTACCCACCAATATCTGCTCTACTCCACCCTGCACTGGCTGCCCCCTAAGTACCTGTGCTCTAATTACTTAGTTTGTTTCATTGACTCCTTAACCAGAAATCTCTGCCCTGGCTCTTTTGGGACTATGCTCAACCCTATAACTCACTCCCGCTCTCTCAGGTCCTCCGCCTCCCCCCAACTATCAGTACCGCTCTGCACTACTAGAATGTGTGAGCAGGCCTTTTCACACTTTGCTCTCAAATTCTGAAACTCCCTACCTCCCTGTCATCAAGGCACATGTCAGGAAGCATAGGAAAACCAGGAGCAGTTGCAGAATTCACCAAAAATTATTTATTTACACTAGCAGTATCATAAAATAAACTTGTTCAGGATAACTATTTACAAAGGCAAAATAAAATAATGTTTTCTTTCAGTTTATGTGTCCCTTGTTCTCCTAATCTTGCAGCTTAGCTCTTTTATAAGTCTTTTCAACCCCAATTTTTATCAAGCATCCTGTTTGTCTAAGTGCTCTGTTCTTGTAAGTTTCAGGAACTGCTAGAACACAGGTGCTTTGAGCTGAGGCCCCTTCTGCAGCTTTTCCAAAAAGCTTAAACATTTGCACTCAAGTAACCTCTGGAGTTTTCCGTTAGCTTTTTACAATCATCTCAAATTATAATTATATACATTTCAACAGTAATGCTTTGTATTTTTTTTAAACAAAAGGATCCCAATACCAGTTACATTTTCATACAATGAATTGCACATATTTTTATATTAGCAGATCTAGATATGCAAGGGAGAAAAAAACAGACAGTAAGAGAGGACTGAGATACAGTAAGAGGCAAAGAATTGCAAGATTGTCAGGGTGATGAAATCTGAAGTCTCACAGGAAAATATGGTTGCGCAACCAGACAGACAAATAGACAGGAAAGGACAGATCCTTGCATTTAAACACTTTCTCCATAACAAATGGGATAGGGTCCTATTCTACTCTGTCACATACACACTCACTCCTTAAGAGGGAACCTGTTTTATTAAACAGGTTTCCAAAACTTTTTATTCTTTAATAACTATTGCTGCTAACTTTCATAAATTAAGCACATGTGCATTAACAGTTTGTTTTATAACAGTACAGCAAACAGTAAAGTTCAAACCCATACATTTGTTTCTCAACCTTCAGAACCGTCAATTCCTGATCCATATCTTGACAGAAAATCAGCATTGCTATTCTCTTTACCAGATTTGTGTATTACATTGAATTTAAATGGCTGTAGTGCCAAGTACCACCTTGTGATTCTGGAATTTTTGTCTTTCATTTGGTTAAGCCAACAGAGAGGACTGTGATCAGTTACAAGAACAAAGTCAGTTCCTAGCAAATAAAACTTAAGGGATTCCATGGCCCACTATGCTGTTAAACATTCCTTTTTGATAGTGGAGTATATTTTCTCTTTGTCATGCAGCTTCCTACTTATGTACAGAATAAGATGTTCTGTCCCATCTATATATTTGACTTAGGACTGCACCTAGGCCTACCTCAGATGCATCTGTTTGTAGCAGAAATGGTTTTTCAAAGTCTGGGCTTCTTAAATCAGGAGCAGAACATAATGCAGCCTTTATGGCTTGAAAAGCTTCATCACACTCTGAGGTCCATTTCACATTATTTGGGTACTGTTTTTTCATGAGTTCAGTAAGGGGAGTAGCTAACTCTGCAAAGCTAGAAACAAATCTGCGATAATAACCATCCAGCCCTAAAAATGACCTGACATGTTTCTTAGTTTTAGGTACAGGGCTGTTAGCTACAGCTTCTATTTTAGAAACCTCTGGCTTAAATTCTCCCATTTCCCAACACACAGCCCAAATATCTGGTTTCCTGCATGCCCAATGCACATTTGGTAGGAGTAATAGTCAGACCTGAATTTTTGATAGCTTGGATAACTGCTCATAGATGTTCCTGGTGGCTTTTCCAGTCTGGACTGTACACCATGACATCATCCAGGTATGCAGCACAATAACCAGTGTGAGGGGATAAAATGACATCCATGTATCATTGAAATGTAAATGGCACACCATATAAACCAAAGGGCATGGTGGTGAACTGATAGAATCCAATAGGGGTGGCAAATGCAGTTTTATCTCTGGATTCTTTAGCTAAAGGTATCTGCCAGCAACCCTTGGTGAGATTGAGGGTACTGATATACTTTGCACTCCCCAGTCTGTCCACCAAATCATCTATTCTGGGCATAGGATAACTGTCAAATTCTGTCACCTGATTAAGTTTCCTAAAATCAAGGCAGATTCTAACACCCCCTTCTTTGTTGTTTACAATTACCATGGGAGATGACCAAGCACTCCCCGGCTCCTCTATGATACCCAGTTCTTTAATTTTTTGTATTTCCATAACCACATCAACTCTTAACCTCTCTGGTAACCTGTATGCCTAACAGGACGATCATTCCTTGTCACTGTTACGTGCTCAACCCCCTTTTGCTTGGTCTGGTACTGTGGTAAATGTACTGTTAAATGTCTTTAGCACATTACAAATGTCTGCAGTTTGTTCTGAGGTTAAGGAAACATTTGCCTTTATAGCATCAGCATTTACAGTTTGTTCCAGTCTATCACAAGTTACATCAATATCTTCCTTATCGGTTTCTGGTAAAACTAGCAAGGCAGCTTTCCTTCTAAAAATTGATTTTTAAAGAAATCCTACTTGGTAAGGAATGACCAAGACCTGTATTTAGATCTCCATCATGTGCTTAGGTCCACTATTATATTATTATTTAAAAATTTTGAGGGCAAGTATGTTTTTTTTTGGGTGAGAATCATATTGCCCGTCACTCGCTTAGTTAAGGATCGGTCAATCAGAAAATAGCCATTCGCAGTACTTTACAGTTCAAACTTTACTGTTCGAACTATAAAGACTGCGAACAGTAAAGGTCCATTACAGTTCGAAATGTCATTGCTCCCTGGTGTTTAGTTGCACCCCGTACCCATTGATTTCCGTCCCCTGAATAAAATAATATATATATTCCCTGGTAGTCTAGTGGTCCCTCCCCCCTCCCTTGTTCTCTGATCACTGTACCATATGTTTCATTTTTATTTTATCTTTTATATCCCCTGGTAGTCCAGTGGTCCCTCCCCTGTTGTCTGATCACTATCCCATATGCTGTTTTTCTATTTACTGGTAGTCCAGTGGTTCCTCCCCTGATGTCCAACCACCTTCCCTGTATCATATAAAAATCTCCCTAGTAGTTCAGTGGTCCCTCCCCCCTCCCCTGATGTCCAATCGCCTTGTCTATAGGCAAATATTATTGCCCTTGTAGTCCAGTGGTCCTTCCCCTTCCCGCATTCTCTGATCGCTGTCCCCATGTTAGGGATATTTTATTGGTGATCCAGTGGTCCTTCCACATGTCCCCATTCTCTGACTGCACTCCCCATGCTGCTTTATGTGACTAGTGCCCCCTCCCCATAAGGGTCTGTCTTGACTATTGCACTGCCACTTGTACTTCAACAGGCGGCAGGAACAGAGGGAGGTAATGCAGCCCTCCCTCCCCAAAGGAGGAGGAGGAGAGTGTCCACTAGGATGCTTAATCCTCCTTCCCCAGCTGGACCCCAGTGCCCCTGCTTGATCCCAAACCTGAGTCACAATCGCCACAAGTGGTCGCACTACCAATGTGGTGATGAGCTGAACATTATCTGATTTTTAGTACAACCCAACTTCCAACCAATTTCACAACTAGGAGGATGTAAGCATTGGGGAGGTCAGTAAATTTCCCAAGGCAATCCAAGTTGGCCTATAGCGATGATAAGATTTTAACCTGAAGCTCCTGGCTGGTTTCCAGTTTTGTGTTCTAACCACAGTACTACACTTATTTCCAGAGAGCCAACTAGAAATAGGTGTAATCTGGACCAGCAGAGGTATTTCTGTGATAAAACAGCAGCAGATAAAATTAAAACTTTATTCTGAACAGGAAAGACATGCTGAAGACTGCAGCATTCCAGCTGACTGACAACATTATCATTTGCAGAAAGGGTATAACACAATGACCTAAGGATTTAAACCTAATAGAAATTGACAACTATGAAAGTATTGTGTAGTCTACTGAGAAACTCACTCATCAAAATACTGATAGTTCAAGCCATGGGTAAGTAGAATCTGATTTAGCTATAACACTCAGTGACAAGGTAGCAGTTGATTTAGACATTACACCTGTGAAAGACCCAACAGTATCCAAATGACCAAGCAGTGGAGCTTGACTACTGACTCAAAATATTCCAAAATATGGGGGCCTGAATCAGAATCCAAACTTACAACACATGTGCACTCCTAGAAGGGATACAAATTTGCCATGTGAGCAGTCCATATTCCATATTATACAATGGCTTAGAAAATGAAGCATTCTGATTGGCTGACTGGCACCTTCTAGATGTTGTAAATCTTAGTATCACCCCATGGAAAAAGGTGCCAATCACCAGTCAGCCACATCAGGACCCCTGCCTGAAATCACTCCGACCATAAGGAACCCAAGATTGGCAATGGCGGGAATTTCAAAATGGACTACCGCTCTACAGACACCATACCAGAGTACACCAGCCCCAAACCAACTATAAATATCAACAGCCTTCTGCTTGTTTTTTAAACAAAACTTCAACACTTCTGAATCTGCAAATAAGAGGGACCATTTATAGAACTTCTAAACTGCAATGCAGGCCCAAGTCACAATGCAGCTTTCACGGTACTCCATGCTGTATTCTCCACAATATCCTGGGCTTCCTGCTCATACTGTCTCCCATAGCAATGACTCCCTCCAGCATCCACTGCAGTGATTTAGCTCCCCAGTCCGTATATACACCTCTCATGATATGCAAAAGGCAACAACAAACCTTACAAAAAAAATAAAAAACTCAGCTGCCAATACAGTAAATAAACACCGCTCCTGTTACTGTCCGTTGCCATACACTAACCATGTAGACATCTACAAGCTGCTCGTTGGGCTGCCCCAGATACTGTCACTTGCTGAGTAAAAAAAAAAAAAAAAAAAAGCACACTGACAAAGGAGAATGGCTGTGTGTCTGTGTGTATAGAGGACTCCTCTGTCATTTCACTTTTCCCTGTCTTTCTGAGATGTTGGGGGGGGGGTGATGGATCATCTATACATTCTAAGTAGCAACAGGGAACTATTTTTCCAGGCGCAACAATAAAATTAATAAAAAATCATTAAAACTAAAAAGAACTGTATTTTTCTGAAACTTTTTCATACAAAAATGAAGGGGCCATTGTATAATCGCAATATGCCACTCCAGAGTCTGGGTGATGCCAGGATTTACCCATGCCTTGTGTGGTTTACTACCAAACAACACACCAGGCGTGGGTAAATCCTGGCATCACCCACATCCTGTTGTGGTATATTGCTTAATTATAGTTACTGGTTAGAGTACATTACAACTCAAAATCAGTGCCTAAAATTTTCCAATACACACAGTCCATTATACATGAGTGTGTATAAAGGAGAACCAGTGCACTCTCAGTCACAGCTGATTTCTAATACCCACCAAGCTGTTAGTCCATTTCAATCATTTAAACAGCTGCTATGCTCTCATAAATTCATCAAGTAAACTTTTAGCATAGTTTTACAAAATGCATCAAAGACTGTTATAAATAATAGTGAGTTTGCGAAAACTAAATAAAACCTACATTGCTAAGGAAGGTTAAAGTGCTCATTACAGCCACAACTCAGAACTGTCCCCCATCTGATTCCTTTTACACAGTACTAAATCTATATACTTTTTTAATCATTTTTAAAAGACTAATAATTTTAACAAAAATTTAATGACAAAGGTCAAGAGCTTAGATAAAAAGTTGAAGTTCATCTTACAAACTATTTCCCACTGCTTCCAGTTTTGTTTCCTTACACCATGGTTCAATAAATATCTTTTAATGAAAATCAAAGTAGCTATTCCTGCTGTTTGAACCAGTAATAACAATACCAGTAATCATTAAAATAAACTAAAGGCAGCAGCACAGCTTGCTTATTTGACTCAGCCTTGGTGTGTGATATCAGTATCCATACCATTGGGGGGGAATATAAATGAACTCAGTAAAACGTGTTATCAGGTACTTGCAGGGATGATAATTTTTTTTTATCTCCCTACAGGGTTGGTTGTTATCGTCCCGGCAGGTAAGTCACAACTTAGGACTGGACCCACAGATATAAACAGGACATTGCATGGGACTCTAGTGTGTAAGCTTTTTATTTTCCTCTGCTATATAGGCAACAGTGCCAATCTGCACTTGTGGCTGTGCCACTCATGCCACAAAGGCATTGTCGCCAACATTCCAGTTTGCACACTCAAGTCCCATGTGATAGCCCCTACAAACCACTCAAGTGTTGTTCTCATAGTTTATGTGGTATCACTTTGGGTTATTAAATAAAACGTGTTACTCTTTTGTCAGGAGACTAATGTATAGATGGCAATGTAGTCATCAAACTCAATAACTTATAATACGGAAATATTTATCTGAAAATAAAATCCTTATCTCCCAGACTCAGTCTGTTTCCCCTTCTCTTCCATCTATAGAAGTCATAATTAGGTTTGTGACAACAAAAACAGTTACTGTGGGAATGGCAATGATCTCACAAAGTATTGTGAGTTACACTCAGGTAACTGTAAGGAGGATGAGACAGAGACACTATTTCTATGAAGCTGTTCTCTGTGATATAAATGCAGGGACTCAGGGATGATAAATACTAAGAATTTAATTAAATATACAGTAAGCTTATGTTGGCCTGCCAGCACAGTCATAGGGCTACTGCTTGTGGCACCAGTAACCTGAGTCTGGGAATGATCTTGGGATGCTGGAGGGTCAGCCAGCAGAGGGAGACCGCTGCATCTGAGGGTCTGCTTTCCTCCACTGAATGGGGGTTGGTACAGTGCCCTGCATTAGCCTGGGCCCTTGTGTTGAAGCACTAGGACCGCAACTCTGGGGGAGCTCTCCACAGTACTGCATATGGAAGTGCGTACAGTGATGCCATTGATGGCACTGAATGCCACTACAATGCATGGGGGAAAAATCAGGGTGAAAATCCCCCTGACTGGCAGCATGTCACCCTGGCCCTTCACAGGCCCCATACCGGCTTCCTTGGTGCGATTCCACTGAATCATTATAGATGAGTTGGGCATGGCTCTAAACCACCCCCACCATAGGACAGGGGGGATGCTGCTGTGGAATTTGGAGACTGTAGGTCAAGGAGACACTGGGTAATGGTGCTCAGGGCCCAAGGAGCAGTGAAGTCAGCAAGCTGGGGATAAAAATAAAGATGCAAATAATAAATATACAGTGACCTTAAAGAGTGGCTGATACGATATGCAATCTTGGGCAGGCAACTCTTACCAAGGAGTTGCTTGCCCAAGGAGTTCATTAAGGCCAGTTTATAATTTTTTGTGGCAGGATCAAAAGAGTTACTTACATTATAATGCCTGACTTATAATTTCCATGTATGAGCTGAGCGTCCTAACAGTGCTGAAGCCAAGTCTCTAAACATTGCATTTTTATGATGTGAGGTAGGTTATGGGTGTGCAGACACTCTATATATACAACAGTAGAACTGGGGAAGGGAGCCACCTAAACATACATGTAGTATCTCTGTTTGAAGTTATATATGTAATGGGCTGTAATACATATGGCTTATATTCAGGTAAAACACAAGGGAGGAGCCACACAAATCACAGTAAATTGTCAAACCAATATTCAAATGGAACAAAATTAGAAAAGCTCAAAATTAATTAGTCAGTGTGGTACCTATAAATGATATAGAAAATATACAAAGCTACAGTAGGAAAAAAATAGATAAATATATATAACTACATTTCATTTTGCCACAGGGATGTAGCATGGTGCCAGGTAAATGGGACCACATATATCAAAGCCTAAACAAGAGGAAGGGGAAAACAGCAGGAGGGGGAAACAGAAGTGAGCAGACAGGTCTCAAACTAGAAGTTTGAATAAAATGGATGACGGCAGCCTGTCTGGTAGCATGGAGGTCTGAGGTGCTGGGTGCCTCACCTCCTGCCACGCCAGGGACCCAGGTTCGGAAACAGATGCAAGTTGATCGGGGGGGCCAGCCACAGAGGAAGGACTGAGCATCCTGAAGGCAGTTCTCCTCCTTCAGAGTGGGGGGACAGGATGTCTCGCCTGGTGGCAGAAACCTAGGGCTCAAGTCTCAAAAGAGTTAGAATGCTGCATGCCCCAGATGTGCCGAACACATGGCACATGGGGCTTGCAGCACTGCCTGGCTGGCAATTGGGATTCTCGATCCTATGCGCCACATACCATGAGTTAGATTAGCTTTTGCTGGTCTAATTTTGTGGACCTTTTTATGGGGTTTGCACCACATATTTGGCACAAGCCGCCATAAAGGGGGTAATCAGTTGCAAATGTCACCTTTGTGAATTGGGCGCACAGTGCAGCAGTATGTTTGGGGCAATGCATGGTTTGATGCAGGGCTTGTGAAAGCCCTGCATCAACCTTTGAGAACTGAACCCTCCCTTAGTATTTCTGGGTGGCAGTGTAGCACAGTATCATGCAGGTGACCCAACCATCAACTCTGAGGGCTGCATCCATGAAGGCAGAGTGCAGACAACAAGTCACTGCACTTGACGTGGGCCCGGGGAGAAAACCAAGATGGAAACCCCCCAACCTAGAAGGATGGTGGACCGGTCCCTCGCAGGCTCCACACCAGTGACTAGGCTTTCCCAACATTCTCTGACTGAGGACACAGAGGTGACAGCAGAAAGTAAGCCCCAGGGAATCTGGGTGATGGAGCTGGGGGGCTGGTCCTGAATGGGGCCAGGTTGGTAGTGAAAGGAGATAACTACTAATAAAAAAAACGGATGAGGGAGAAGATCTTTTCTATGCTTCTGTTTTTCCTAAACAGGTTTTGGTAATCCTGTATTTCATTTAAGTAGCTGTGACCACCAATAAAAACATTTTAAACAAATGAGACATTTGCTACTGAAGACACTGTGCACTGGTAATCATTTCCACTTCAAGAAAATGTACTTATCTCCTGCACTGTAAGATGTTATTTGATCTGTGTCTTTACTGTCTTTATACCGTATACAATAAATGAAGCCCATGACAGCTGCACAATATTCCCATTTTATTCTAAGACATTACATTTTCTAGTATTACAGTTTTATAAAACCAGATAACTTTAGGATAGCTGCTATCTGCACATCAGAACCCATGCCATTTACAGCAACAGAAGCATGGAAACCATAGCGTTTTTTTTTTTTGCGGAACTGGTAACAATAGAGGCAAATGCAGTAAGCTTCAAATTCAACGCTTAAAGGACTTTAAATTCTGGGAATGTAGTTTAGATGTTTTTGTGAATCAATATTACTGTCATAGCAAAACCTCAGAGCAAATAAAGTTTTTCAAATTTTGGAGCAACACATTTGGAAAAATGTTGCTATTACAAATCAGTTTTAACCTCTTCAGTGCTAGCGTCTTGTACAAGCCATTCAGTTACACGGTAACAGGTGGAATATACTCTGTTCCCACACTGAAAGGGTTAGTATATGACTATCTCTGCTTTTTATTACAACACAGAGCACCTAGGAATCCTACTTTTCTAGTCCATGTACAGTAATTGCAATCATTATAAATAATGCACTGTAATAATAATCTAATTCTTCTAGGATTCAATTGATAGAGAAAATCAGCATTTAACGGAAGTACAACAGTAGGTGGAATAACTAAAGGAATTCATAGGGCCCACGGTTTCAAAGTCAGCCAGGTGTGCATCTTTTAATTTGTGTGTACTCACTGGCCCAACTAGACAATGTTGCTATGCAGTGTGGACATCAACTGAATATCACATCAGCACAGAGAATTTCTGTAAAGCAATCAAGTAAGCAATGTTACCTTTGCCAGGTACATACTCACACAGACATAGGCCCACGGCAGCATGGAAAACAATGCAGGGTTATACACACTTCTAGCAAATAGGACCTTTATCCTAATCCATCAACTGAAAGGTTTTGGCATCACTTATTTAACTCTCCTGATGGAGTAGCCAACAAGCAATCTGGAACAACGAAGACGTGTGCCAAATTCACACACGTATCAACTGATGTTTCAATGTGATGTCACACATTCATCAGAGCTGGATTGTGTGGTATGGCTAATATCTTTATACTTCTCACCTGACTGTATTATGGTCATTTGCATGCATCTACTGCACAGAGACATTAGCAAGCACCCTAGTTCATTGACAGCCAGTAGCAAACCAAATTCAAAACCACTCCCAGGCAGAAACACTAAGCCCAGTGAACTAAAGTGAAACTGCAGTGGGAGAACAATAAGCATCCACAAGACACGACGCTGAACAAAAAAACCCAGGGGAAGGGAGCAGCAGGACAGACAATCAGGGGAAAAAGAAGATTCACGGGGGAGCTGCACAAAGAGGTAAAGGCTGCAGAAAAAGTGGTAACACCAGGTATTGCAGCAGCACTCTAGTGGAAACCAGGAGGAGTCCGAGATTCCAAAAAATGGAGGTCATAAACTTTAACTAGTTTTTCATTGAAAACATCACCAACCTGTGCTTTGAGGTTTGAGTTAGTGCACGCCATTTTTCATTCACTATTGATGTCCTACACATGTGAATATATTTGTTTCTTGTTTTATCTTAACTTTTCTTTTCAGAAGCATGTCTGCAATACATACGCACTTTTTCACTGGTGATAGCATTTCTGCCTCAGGGTGTTTTTGACTACCAGCCTTTTTAGAGCCAAAATGGTTTCTACCAGCAGTCAATTGACCAAGGAGGTTACTAATGACTATGCATCTGCAGATGCACATGACTGGCCATAATACAAGCCACTGGGGGGTATTAAAGGTATTAGTCATGCACATGCAATCCAGCTCTGATAACGGTGTGACATTACATTGAATTTGGTGTGTGTGTGTGTGTGTGCATTTAGCGCATGTCTGTTGTTCCAAATTCCTTGTTGGCTGCTTCATCTGCAGAGTCAAATTAGTAAAGCTAACAAACCTTTCGGATGATGGATTAGGACGAAGCTTCTGTTTGCCAGAAGTACAGCATGTATAACCTTGCATTTTTTTCAATGCTGCCATGGGCCTAAGTCTGTGAGAATTACAGTTTATTTATTTATTTTTAGTTTTTGACTAGGAAAGACACACTAAGACAATGCTCATTTCCAGGTGCATCGTGGGAGCACAAGAAAGTTAAAAGACTTGCTCAAGGTCACACAGTATGCATGTGGTGGCTGTGAAATTCAAACCCAGTTCTCCATGTTTACAGTTCAGTGCTCTTAACCACTACGCTATACTGCCTCTACCCTGGAAAAGGTAGTAACATCTTCTTGATTGCTTTACAGGAATCCTCTGTGCTGACGCGATGGTCAGTTAATGACCACACTGCATAATTTTAAGCCGTGACTTGAAGCATTTTATTATGAGTAGTAGTTCAACAATAGTGTTGTGTTAAGTGTATCCCATCAAAACTGTGCAAAGACAGCATGGTCAAAACCGCGTCATCATAATCACGACACACAGAACAGCAACAGATAAAAATTACTGACTGCATTTAATCAGCAGCTTATAGAATACACCCTTTGGTATGAGTGTGTGTTCTGGCACACCCGGTTTTTGCCTCAGGCATTTTTTCCTTGACAGGATTGTAATCCTGTTTACATCTTCCTTATTTCACGTTATTTACATCATGGTGGATTGTCAGCACTGTCTTTGCATTGCTTTGACATGGAACCCTGTTGAGCCAAGGAACACTTGCACTTTTTAGTCAGTTTTGCCTTTTTTTATTAAATGGCTATCTACTAGTCAGAGAGCAGTCTCCTCCAGCCTCCAGATGAGCAGGACAACAAACAGAAGATGCATTCATCTATATATATATATATATATATATATATATATAGTATACAGACTAGGGGTTCCACTCAAGTGCATCTATTTTTAAAAACAAAGGCTCTTGTCAAGGACTTATATTGTACTCGCACTACGGTTTTTTGTAAGGTGCTTAGAAAACATTATTTACACTATTTAATACAAAATATTTACTATCAATAATTTATTTAATCATCAATAACATCGCAAAAACTCAAAAGAACGTGCCATAACTCATAGGCCCCTAAACTTTCTCCTTCCTCTAGAGGGGTCAAAATTAAGTTTTGTAACCACTATCAAGCTGAGCTTATGTCTGGAAAAAATCAGCTGACCACACCGAAATTCCACAGGCCCAACTGGTGTACCTTCTGATATGTTACCTCCTCCAGTACAAGCCAGCAGGACTAGTTAAAGAACATTTTCTCACCAGCTATAAAATCTCCAAGCATCTGGCTAGTGGGCCAGAGGCAGTATTGGACCTACCACTTGCACCATAGTCCCCACCCCCCATAAATGCTATTCGATTATTTCTAAACATCAAAATTATTTCCACACACTCTTTCTATGGTGGACAGTAGTAAGAGGAAAGTGCTTTCATATGTTTATCATTTTCACACAAAATGCCTCCCCCCCACCCCCATGAGTTCTGTATTACTTTTTCAAAACTGACCTGTGGGCAGATGTAGATGGAATATCCCTTTTCTTCCTCCTGGTCCCGTGTCAACACTACAGTATGTCAGCTCTGCATAAGTATGGACTAATATGAATATTTTGGATGTGCAGTCAGTTTTTTATCCAGCTGTATCTGAAATGTTACTATTTGCAAGTGCAAACAACTGAGAACTGTTTAGTAAATCTGAGTCTATGGAACATGCACATGGTCTAGCATCTCCTTGAGTTTTTAAACTACATTCTTACTATGCTGTACCTCAGTCTTAATTTCAGGACCTTCACTTCCTTCTAATTTACATTTCATTAACATTTCTGTCTTCCACCCTGGGTTACACAAATTTAAATGACCCAGGAATTAAAACCCACTATTTTCAAGGAAATGGGAAAACCCAAGGTATCTCACTATCACAATGAGCCCCGTAATGTACCAGGACACTTCTGGTTCATGTTGTGTGTGTTAGCTTATAGGCAAATCATAAAACTGCTACACATTCATCAGGTACACAAGATACATTTTCAACTTTTTTCTTTGCATTTTTTGTACTTCTCTGAAAGGTATGTAGTGCCTGTGTTTCTAACTGGACTGTGTCTAATGTGTGAAATGTCTGTCTATTCTTAGCACCGTAACAATTTTGCAGTAATTAGGAAGATACATCTCCCATGGTAGAAGGACACTAACAAGCTCCTGCAGTTTCAAGTCTAATAAGGAATCAAAGCTACTACAAGACATCAACTCATCTGTGCAAAAAGGATTAAAAATGGCTAGTGGCAGAAGCTTGGAATCTCAGCATGTATTCAAGATTAAGACTATTTTTTTTCAGGACAGCCACACTTCACAATTTTCAGTATAGGCAACAACAGCAGTTGCAAAACAACAACAACCCCATCATTCTATTTAAATTACCAAGGCAGGGCTTCTCAAGTTACGCAGTAACCTATTGTGCCTGGATTTACATTTTGCAAAGGCCACTCAGTATAATTTCTGTTGGTCCCCTGCAAGGTGCACAATTGTAAATACATTTACTCTGGGGTTAATTGTTTGTGCAGAATTGAAATCTTTTTTACAAGGTCAACTAAGGAGTTATCCTGCATGATTGGTTATTTTTTTCTAATGCCAGTCTTTTCAGACTACAAGATAAAGTACATGTGAGACTGTGTCCATCAAAATAAGACATGTATAAGGAAACAAGACATGGGACTGGAGCTACTGTGATCACATACCTTGAGGACTTCCATTGGTACCTGGGCAGCAGCCGGTAAGTTGGTTGGGACACTGACGTTGATAGCTGGTGTCTGACTGACTGGGACTCTCTGCTGCATGAACTGGTTTGCTTGCTGCTTCTGCTGCTGCTCTCGACGCTCTTGCTCCTGCATCTGTTCACGCATGAGCTGCTGCCGTAGCAAGATTCGTGATGTCATACTGGAGGAGCTTAATGGGGGCTTGGAAGATCCCGGCTGCTCTGAAGAATTGCTGTGGGAAAACCGATAACAGAGACAGATAAGTCCCCTAATTAGAAAGTAAGCACTGAAGGCATTTAGGCTGCGCACTGCAAATATACTAAAAAGAATGAACTGCCAAGCAAACTCAAGATATCAAAGAGGGAAGTTTTCTTTTTTCAAATAAAATGCTTGAGCTCTGTAACATTTACTTGTATTTGTGGGTATCCACATTAGCTGGATGGAGCTACCTAAAATGGAATGTGTTGAATTTACAGCATGTCTGGCAATTTGAAAAGCAGGCTTACTTTCAGCTATGTATTTTAATTAGATGAGACACTGAGGAAATATAGAACTAATACAATACTAAACTCTGACAATGGCCTTTTAAAATGCCATTTATAAAACACACAGCATAGACCGTCGTATAATGTTGTAAATATGCTTGGATTAATATTCAACATAAGTAGACTGATAACTTATGGAATATACAAGGTAGAAAGCAGAAATCTCCCAGCTCTCCAATTATGTGCGTGCATAGCTCCAAGGGAGTAAGGCAAATGTCAGTTTAAGCTTGCACAACTTGTTAGCAAACAGAGCAGCCACCCCAAAATAATTAAATATGACAAGTTTTTTTACTATGAAACTTTAATTTACTGTGGAGCCAAGTGAGAACCCAACACAGCAAGCATACTTGCAAGAAAAAATAACCACTAGCCCGATTCTCAGACACTAGGGACATTGCAAAACTGGTGCAAAAAGATTCTGTAACAGTCCCTTGCATGCGACCCCTTAAGCTATACTCAGATGGGGTCAGGGATCCTTCCATGCCAGTACACATCAAAATGGGTTGGTGCATGGGGTGTGAAATTGGCATGTAAGTGGAACACAATGCCACTCACATTAAGTACTACTGTCACACCTGGCACAACAGTTTTGTGAAAACCCCCTAACTACCACAAAAAAGCTGGCAGTCAGGTACCATTAGAGTCATGCACCAGGAGCACTCAGTCATGGGTAAAAACTTTTGACATGGGACCTAATCAAGAAACATAACAGATGTGCCTGACTAGTGTGGGGGGGCACTAAATTACCAGAGATATTTGAAAACGGGGGTTTGGGTATGCAGCTCACTGGATTACCAGGGAGAATGGCATGGAATATCCTAAGGAATTTCAACTCCCAGCCACAAGTGATCTGCAGGTTTGTGGTTAGAGGGGGCAGGGAATGCTTGCATATAGTGTACCACATACACATGTATGAGTCTGTTCCTGTATCACGTGTATAAATGTAGGTGGCAGTATAAAGTAGCATCTTTATGGTACGCAAACCATATTTGTGCACAGTACCATCTGAGCACACAGTTTAAAACTTAGGATTGGTGCTAGGGGATCTCCAGCCTAAGTGAAGATTTATAGGTTTTAGTATAGCAGTTTTTACAGTGGCATAACAGCATGCACTTTTTGCCATTTTCAAATGTAAAAATTGTAACTGAGAATTGGGCCTCACAAATTTAAAGCATTGACCATAGTAACAAAGTAGTTGTCAGCAGAAAAGGACCCCCTGGCCCATCTAGTCTGCCCTAAAAGTTTTTTTATACCTAATGCACCACTGTAGATCCTCCTTGATCTGTGGTTTAACCCCTCCCCCTGGCCCTATTTCTAAGATCACCCTGTGTCTAGCCCATGTACTCTTAAATCCTGCTGCCATGTTGGTACCTACTACCTCTACCAGTAGCCTGTTCCAGGCATCTACCACCCTTTCTGTGAAGAAGTAGTTCCTCACATTACCTCTGAGCCTCCCCTTTCCAACTTCAAATTATGCCCCCTTGTCTTTGAGCATCTCTTTCTATGTAGTATGCTATCCTCTTGTACCTTACTGATGCCCCTGAGGTATCTGAATGTCTCTATCATGTCCCCCCTTTCCCTTCTATCCTCAAGAGAGTACATATTTAATTCCTCAAGTCTTTCCTTGAAGCTTTTCTGATGTATCCCATGCACCATTTTGGTTGCCCTCCTCTGTACCACCTCTACCTGATCAATGTCCTTCTTGAGACGGGGCTTCCAGAACTGGACACAGTACTTCAGGTGAGGCCTCACCATTGACCTATACAGGGGCAATACCACCTCCCTCTTCCTGCTTACTATACCCCTCCCTATGCACCCCAGCATTCTACTAGCTTGTCCTACTGCCTTATCATACTGTCTTGCCACCTTGAGGTCGTCAGATATGATGACCTCCAGGACTCTTTCCTGTTTTGTGGTTGTCACCTCCTCTCCCCACAGATGGAATATTGCCCTTGGGTTCTTGTGCCCCGTGTGCATAATATTGCACTTTTTAGCACTGAAGTCTAGTTGCCATACCCTTGACTATTCTTCCAGTTTTTTCAATTGCAGCTTTTCCACATTTCACAATCATACATATGTAACCCCCCTGCAAATGGGGGTTGCCAAAAGTCCTCCAGGAGCTGGCTGAGTGCTCCCTGCCTGAATGGTGTTCGGCACTTAAGCCGTGTATCTGTGAGTGCTTTTAGAGCCTCTGGTACTGTCTCTTTGAGAGCTGTCTGTTGCAGGCATGATTAGTTCACTTGGGGGACTGGGTGTTTCCCTGCTTGAGTCCCACTTGAGCTGCTGACAAATTGCTTCATTTCTGCCGTTGTTAAGTAGGCAGAGTGAGCACTTTTCAAAGATGTAACTGTTTGTCACCCATTGTTTAGAGTATTAGTGGAAATGTAATTTGTCTAACCTGCCTTTTGTGCAGCTGGGAACTCTGTGTGTTTGGCCCCTCCAGCTCCAATCAGTAAAAGGGGGGCCTCTAAAATGGAGTTTATGTGGACCAACCAGGATCAGGACTCATTTGGGAGTTGGCTTGCCATAAGAAACATAGCTAGTAATTTTGGGAAGTGAAATTCTGGACCTTGGCGCCTATTTGCACCAACAGGGGGAGTTTTGAGTGATTGACAACTGAGTCCACCAATTGGACCGGGTGGCACCCGAATGGAATGCCCTGCCTTGTGCCTGGAGAAGCAGATCCGTTGTGACTGTGGCCAGGGAAGGAGCTCCGAGCTTCTGCGCTACACAGTTTCGAACGGGGAGCGCGTGTGGAGGCCTAAACTCGGGTGGCGCGTTGCCGTTGTGACTTGGACTGAATCCACAGCTACCAAGAAGAAGAGAGGCTGAACACTTGGGAACCAGGTTCACCCTGTAGCAGACTGGAGAAACTGCTTAATCGTGCTCAGTCTGTCAGGAAAGTGAAGCTGCAGTGTGAACTCCTGGGTTAGCAGTAAGTGCAATCGGGATCTGAGAGCAGCTGCCTGGTATAGTAATTTCCTTTACATATAAATGTATGGAGTGTTTGTGGAGGACAGCTAAACGGGTTCACTTGCCCTGTGTGGTGTAGACGGAAAGCCAAACACATGCATGCAGACTGAATCTGTTGCTGATCAAAGCTGTGTGCCTGGCTAGTAGAATTTCATCTTCCTGCTGTGTGAGGGAGTCTGGCAATCCATGATCCCCTCTGCGCCAGTTTTCGGCATTGAGTTTGTGAGTGAAAATCAGGGTAGCGCCCTGCCTTCTGTCTATCTAATTGCAAGTCTGATTTCTTTTCTTTCTTTCTTCATGAACTGAGCCAACTGGCTCCAGATTACAGTTGGGTGTTGTGCAAGTGTTTTTCCATCACAGGGCCCCAACCAGCTGCACTGATCCTGGCTAGCCCCCCACCGTCCTGGGTACCCAGTAAAGTGACATTTTGGGACTCTGAGTATGTGCACAGTACTGTGATTATTAATGTGTCTAATCTAATTAACCTTATTTCCCCTTGTCCTTGTTACAGCCCCTTAAATCAGATCGTTTTTTTCAGCAAGGTTACACTGACTGAGGTATTCATTTATGCTAATGTATTGTACTGTGGCTATTGTATTGCATCATCTTGTTTTACAGGGGGTCCCCAGAGTCAAGCGGACCGAACCAGTCCTGGGGGTAAGTGTAAATAGTGAAGGTGGTCATGGTGTACTATGTGGGCCACTAGTAGGAATTAAAGGGGGTCTCAGTGTCCCAGAGGGCTATGACCAAGTTAGTCTAATTACTACAAACCCTGACCTCTGGGTGGAGGCACCTGCCATAGAACTTAGGCCCCTCAATGTGTTAGTAGTCAGGCAGGCAGGGGTAGTAGCCCTTGGGATAGTGGCACCTGGGGGTTACACGAATTTGCCAGCAGATAAAGGCTTTCTGATTTATCAAGTCTGCTCAAGTGTGAAGCTAGCAACCCTTATACTGCAGCTGTCCCTCCCTCCCCTGACCCTCCTTCTTACCCTATCCCATCCCCTTTTGAAGAAGTCCACTGTTCTACAGGATACCACTTCTGCAGGCAACGCGTTCCACCCAGACACCCCTCTCCACAAAAAAGTGTCTTCTCATTTCCCTCCTGAACCTTCTCCCATCCAATCTGAGATCATGACATCGAGTGTCCCTACCTCCTCTTAACTTGAATAGTCCCTCCATGCCTGTCTTGTTCATTCCCTTCATGTACTTGAAGGTTTCAATCATATCCCCCCCCGTCTCTCCTCCAGTGAGTACATGTTCAACTCCCTCAGCCTGCTCACATAGGGTATGTCCCCTAGTCCCAGGATCATCACTGTTGCCCTGCACTGCACCCCCTCCAGTGACTTAATGTCCTTATTCAGGTATGGGTGCCAGTACTGCACGCAGTACTCCAGGTGTGACCTAACCAGTGACCTATACAATAACAGGATCACCTCCCCTCTCCTTGAAGATATACCCCGGCAATACAATTCAGCATTTTGTAGGCCTTTGCAGCTGCCTTCCTGCATTTTGCTGAGTTGTTCATTGAGCCCGTTATAATCACCCCCAGATCCTTCTCCTCCTCTATCATGGCTAGCCAAACCCCCTCCACCCAGCTGGTAGCTCCTTCTTGATTTTTTTTGCCACGAAATGTAGCACCTTGCACTTTTGGCATTGAACCCCAACTGCCAAGTGTCCGACCAGGTCTCCAGTTTTGACAGGTCATCCTGCAACCCATGCCACCCTCCTAGGTCATCCACTACTGCTCCCATCTTGGTGTCTTCTGCAAACAAACTGATCTTGCTCTTGATGCCCATTGAGATGTCTAATATGAACATTCCAAACATCACCAGTCCCAGCACTGAGCCCTGCGGTACTCTGCTTGTCACTGCCCTCGGAGATGAGAGCTCCCCTTCCACCACCACCCTCTGCTGCCTTCCCTGTAACCAGCTTATTACCCATCCTACCATTTCTGCCCCTGCACCTGTACCTGCCAGCTTACTACCCAGCCTCCCATGTGGCATCGCGTCGAGTGCCTTACTGAAGTCCAGAAACAGGACATCCACTGTATGGTCCTTGTCCAACTGTCTAGTTACCCAGTCTAGTAATCCATCAGGTTGGTCTGACATGCTCTGCCCATGACAAACCCATGCTGCCTAATGTCCTGCAGCCCATTGGTCTCCAGAAGGGACATCAACCTCTCCTTCAGGATTGTCTCCATCAGTTTTCCCACAGTGGATGTGAGGCTTATCGGCCTGTAGCTTCCTGGTTCGTCTTTGGGACCGCTCCTATGAAGGGGTACCACATGAGCCATCCTTCAGTCCTGAGGTACACTTCCTGAGACCAGGGAAGCATTGAATAGGTCTGTCAAGGGCCCCACCATGATTTCTGCCAGCTCGCTCAGTACCCTGGGATGAATGCCATCTGGCCCTGGCACCTTGTCCACTCTCAGTGCCCTCCAGTACCCTGGCCTCTGTGATTCCCCCATCTGTCACCTCCCCCCTGAGCCTCACCTCCCACTCCCACCTTTGTAGCATCCCTCCTTTCTCCTTAGTAAACACTGAGCAGAAGTATTCATTAAGTGCTTCTGCCTGCTCTGCCCCTGTTTCCACCCACTCTTCATCACTCTTAATCCTTACTATTTTGCCCCTACTACTCCTTTTCTCCCTGATGTACCTGAAGAATTTCTTCTCCCCCTTCTTGATGCCTTGCCCCAGCCTGAGCTCCTTAGATGCCTTGGCTGCCCTTACTGCCTTCATCACCTTTCTTCAGTTAATCCTCTCTGTCCTCCCTTCTCCCTGTTTTTTTTTTTTTTAACCTCCTAAAGGCGGCTCTTATTTCTTACTTTCTCCATGACCCCCTTGCTCAACCACCTGGGTTTCTTGACCCTAGCCCTCTTACTCTGGACCCTGATGCAGGTGTTGGTTGCCTCCTCAATCCCCAGTTTTATGACCTCCCACTTCTGGTTAGTGTCCATTTTAGTTTGGATTCTGGCTAGATACCCTTTAACTACCTCCCCCATCCTCCTGAAGTTGGCCTTCCTGAAGTCCAACACTTTTGTACCTGTTTCTATTACCTCCTTATCCATTTTCAACATGAACCACACTGAGTGGTGATCGCTCCCTGCCAGCGGTTCTTCCAACCCCAGCTTCCTCACAGACTCCCCATTTGCCAACAGGAGGTCTAAGGTGTTCACTAACCTGGTTGGCTCACTGACCATTTGCATTAGGAAGCTATCCTGGAACGTATCCGGAAGTATCTGCTCCCTTCTATTCGTGGTGGCTGGGGTACTCCAATCCACTCCTGGTAGGTTGAAGTGCCCCACAATCACCGTGCTACTCTTTCTGCAGGCCCTTCTGATCTATCCCACTAGTTCCCTGTCTAACTCCTCTGTCTGAGATGGTGGCCCATATACTACTCCCATCCTGAGAGTCCTATTCTTGGAATACTGGATTTGCATCCATAACGACTCTGTACTACCCTCCTTCTCCTCCTCATGAACACAATTCAGTCCTTCTCTCACATACAGTACCAACCCCCCCCCCACCCTTCACATTTTCCCTATCTCTGCACAATATCTTATACCCTGGTACCACCAGGACCCAGACCTGGTAATGGGTGGCCCATGTTTTGGTGATGGCTGCCATGTCCACCTCCCCTTCTGCCATGAGAGCCTGTAGCTCTGCTGTTTTGTTCCCTAGGCTCCTAGCATTCAAGGTGACCACCCTCCACCCTTTTTCCTTCCCCGTCCCCCCTCCTGCTCTCCCTTCCTAGCATCCCCTCTAGTACTCCCTTTTTTCCATTGCTTCTAGCACAGGGGTAAGCTCATTTGGCTTCCCTTCCTGTGGATTCTGCATGCTTCCTGCCCATTTGCCACCCCCCCACTCCTAGTTTAAATGTCCTTCTTTTGCTATGTAATCCCCCATCCTCTGCTTCAATACCTTCTTGCCCTCCTCACTTAGGTGAAGTATATCCTTACCGTAAAGGTCACTGTCCTCCCAGATCCCTCCCCACTCACCCACCAGGCCATAACCTTTGAATTGGCACCAGGTTCTTACAGTAACTATTTGTTAAATTCCTCTGTCCTCAGTTTCCTTGCAGTGCCCGCCCTAGGCACTGGAAGTACTTCCGAGAAAGCTACTGATCTTCCTGCCTCCTCACATATTCGTCCTATCTTCTCAAACTTTCCCTGAACTACTTCTATCATCTCTCTCACTAGGTCATTTGTCCCTACATGAAGAACTATATATGGTTTCACCATACCCCTCCTAGCAAACTTTAGAACAGACTGACCCACCCTTTCCACTGCCATTCCTGGCATGGCCTCCACCCGAATGCGACTATGCCTCTCTCCCTCTTGCTTCCCTATCTGACTTCTCTTATTATTGAGTCTCCCGGCACTAGGGTTCCACCCTCTTTTCCATGAGCCGCATTCCTTGGTCTCCCTCCATCCCAACCCCTTCCTCCGGACTCCCCCTCATCCTCCAGCACAGATGTTTCGCCTTCTGCCCCTGTTGAGTAATCCCCAGTTGTTCTACTGTTCTTCCAGACTATTTTTAGTTCCTCCTCTGATCGCTCCCTCTATCACATCACCCAGTCCTACCAGTACTGTGAATTGATTTTTCGATGTCCCCTTACTACCACATACTTCCTCCTTGCTAGTACCACCTCCCCTTGCTACTGCTCCTATGTCTGTTATTTCCCCCTTCCTCGCTTCTTCCCCATCCTCCATTCTTCCCCTTTTCTGCTCTCTTTCGACCCTTAACCTGCGTCCCACTGTCTCGGTTCCCTATTCACCACCCTTTTCCCACTTCTCCCCATACTGGTTCTATTTGTCCTTCATCCTCAGTTCCCCACCTATTTACTCCACCTTTTGGGTTGTTATGCATTGCAGCATGCCATTCTGTCCTTGGCTCCTCCTATACACCTCTGATCTCATTTTTAAGCTGCATTATTTGCCTGCACACCAAACAACCCCCCACTCTCCACAAAACTCTAAGAAAGATTGGTGCTCCACAGTTGTTACAGCCTATGACCTTACCCATCCCTCTATTCGCCCACCAGCACCCCCCCACACTCACAGAAGGAAGCCCATCACACCTCCATGCATCCTCCCTTCGTCCACTTCTAGTTTTGTTCATGTTCCACCAGTACAATGAATACTGTAGCTAAAAAGATGTATATACTATCTTTTTAAGCTATACTGTAATTAAAAAGTTACTAATATTTTCTTAAATCCAAGATTATCATGCACTTTTCTCATCCCTCTGTCCTTTTCCTTTTCTCACAAAAGTTTATGCCCAGACAAAAACAGTCACTCAATGTAATATTTATAGAATACTGTATAATTTAAATCCCAAAAAACTCTATTGATAGTCACCAAACTTGAGAAACAGCAGAAGGACAGTGGTGGAAGCTTTGAGAAAGATGTCAGTCAAATCATAAACCAAAACACATACATATTGAAGACACACACTGTCCTCCCACTATCCCCTGAGTTTAGGAGCTACAGGAGTGAAATCTGGGAATGTTCTAATTGAATGCTTTAAACCAGTGGTGTTTTTTTCCTGCACGTATGCTTACTGTTTAGTGTTTATGTGTGTTCTTACCTGGCTCCACAATTTACTGGTTTATTTACAAACTGTTTATTGGAACAGACCCACTGAAGCAATGCTCCTTTTCAAGTGTGGGTTCAGTGCAATAACAAGTAAGGTGTAAAATCAGAAATAATACTATGTACAGGTGAACAGTGCAAACAGAAATACATTAAATAATACAATTAACAGGGCACATCAATACATAAACAGGGTACAGCAACTGCACTGCTTTATGAAGCGCAATAATAAAGAGATTGCACATGGTAGACAGCACTTTGTTGAGTGCCTCAACTTTGTTTTTGTTTTTTTGTTGTTTGCCAGCTGTTCAGTGCCATGAGCCCTGGGATAGGGTAACACAGAAACAAAAGTTGCTTTGCCTTGCAATAAAAGGGCAGGGAGGAAGAAGTATGGGTATAATAGAGGGGGACATAGACAGGAAAGGGACAGACTCATCCAAAAGAGCACTGGGAAGTGGGGGCTGCCCAAAAATTGCAAATGGGACATGGATCGCAATGGGAAAGTTGGTGGGGGGGGGAACAGAAGCAAATGGGAATACTGAAAAGCAGAGGTAACAGGGTGGCTGGTTGCATGGGTAGGTATGAGTAAAGGGGCCATGGAGAAAGACTTTGAAAGACATAGGGGGATTGCAAAACTTGAGGGAGGTATTCTCCATACATTTTAAAGTCTCTGCTTGACAATTTAAGTTCTCCTCACATCTTCCATTTCTCTGTATTCCAGATGGTAGGAGAAGCCAAACTGCCAAGCAGAGACTTTAGAATGGGGTATCAAGAAGGAAAAGAAATCACAGGAGCTGATAGAGTAAGAAGAGTGGAGGAAAGGGGACAGGTAGAAGGGAATGCAAGCTAAACCAGAATTGGGAGGGGGTGTTCAGTAAGATAGGTGTTAGGACTCAATGCAGAGAAAAGAGAGATTACAGTAGAGGAAGCAGTGGGGTATATGGGGAGGGCAAATAAGGGTAAAATGACAGAGTAAAAGAAAGGATCCAGCCTGGCCAGGGCAGATTTGGGGGCAGCCCTTTATACCACATTCACATAGTCAAACACAAGGAGAGCATTCTACTCTCTATTCAGACTAACATCTGAATCTGCACCGTCAACATTCAGTTTTCGTTTCTGTCATAACTGAAATTATTCAGTTTGCCTGGTCTTGTCATTTCCTCCATATTAGTAGCTACTGTGGCAAGGCTTACTCCAAATTCATCTATCACATGTTCCCTATACAATCAACATTTTCCACCATGCATTACTATTTCTGTATCCCTTCACTCCTATGGGAGGGGGATCACGAACATTCAGAAGTATGGATTAAGTACCCAGAGATGGTGGGTGATGTGGCTGGGAAGGAGCCAATAGAACAGCACAGGCCTGAGACAGGAGGCATAAACATAGAATAAAAAAGTCAACTGAAGTAGGCAGGCCAGAGACAGGGGATGTACATACAGAATAGAAAATAAATTAATAATCCCTTACTATGAGTTTTAAATACTTTTTTTTTAAATGGCCAATGTTTCTGAACTGACCAATTCATTAAGGAGATTGTTCCAGAACCTCACCACCCTTTGACTGAAATAGTATTTCATGTTGTCCTTTTTAAATTGCTTAGTTGATAGTTGCAATCTATGACCCCCTTAGAGTGTGTGTTTGAGTTTTAAAAGATAGTTACCTCATTGAAGATTCGTCTGATAGTATTGTATAACATAGGAGCAAGTCACCCTATTTTCCTTTTCTCCAGGCTAACCCTTATTTCTGTAGTCAACATGCATATGTCATGTCCTTGGGCCTGCGAATAATTTTGGATATTCTGTGTTGACTGCTCTTTAGAATATCAATATCCCATTTTGGATCCAGATATGAGTTTCTGAATGAGGAACAATGATCCATTGGGGTTTAATCTGTGTTTTGTATAGTATATAATAATCTGCCTTGTTTTGTTAAACTATTTTTTTAATAACTAAATTGTATTTGTTTGATACCCTATCCCACAACTACAAAATACAACAAGCAGCATACCTACTTGGTAATATTTACTTGGTATTACTTGGTATGAAAGAACAGAAGAAGGCCAGAGCCCATTGAGACTGTTCCCCACACTATGTGGGACATTACTTATCTATTATCCCTCAACCAAACATCTAATTTGTTTTTAAAGACAGTGACACTAGTTGCCTCTACTAATTCTTGTGGCAAGGTGTTCCATACAATGGATGCTCTTATTGGATAAAAGTTTCCCCTTTTGCTGGTTTTATAAGTTTTTACTTCAAGCTGTTTATTATGCAGTCTCAGAACATGTCTCCTTTTGGAGAGTGTTAGACCACATTTTTCCATTAGATCTGGTGAATTTATTAAATTAAAAACCATAAGCATATCACCTCTTAATCTTCTAGTTTGAAGAGAGAAGAGACCAGTAGCTTTTAATCTGTTCCGATAATCCAAGTTTGTTAATCTTGGAATCATTCTAGTTACTCTCCTTTGAACCTGTTCAAGAATTGCTATTTCTTTTTTTTGGTTTGGATTCCAGAAAGGGAAGCCATAGTCTAGATAGTCTAATGTATGCCCTATACAATGGAATAAGGCATTGTTCAGTCCGATTAACAAAAGTGCGTTTTATTTGCCTCAAAAATCTGTTGGTCATGCAAGCAGTTCTAACACAGTGATTATTTGATGTAAGTTTATTATTAACATATATCTCTACATCTTTTCCACAATTTGATGAGTGAAGTGGTAGTCCATTTATATCATATATCATTTTTGGATTATTTACACCGAAATGCACTACTAAACATTTGTCTTGATTAAACTGCATATGATTTTCATTTGCCCAAAGTGTTAATTTTTCCAAATCCTTCTTTAATGCAGAAATATTTTCTTGATTATTAACCTTGCCCCCCAATTTAGTATTGTCTGCAAATTTAATTATGAAGTTATTTGGCCCTGTTTGTAAATCACTGATGAAGAGGTTAAACAATGTTGGTCCCAAGACCGACCCCTGTGGTACACCACTTGTCACACTACCCAAATCAGACAAGATATCATTAATTCTGACTCTCTGAGAACAATTTGTCAACTAGTTTAAAGTCCAGTTGACAATATCAGGTGACAAACCTAGATTGTGCATTTTAGTAATGAGTTTTTCATGTGAGACTTTATCGAAAGCTCTACTAAAGTCCAAAAGAATTACATCAGTAGGGATACCCACATCTAGTAGAGTACTTATATTATTGTAAAAAGATATCAGATTGGTGCTGCAGGAATACTTGGGAGTAAACCCATGCTGATTTGAATCATAAATTCCTAATTTTTTACAATCTTGATCTATTAGAGACTTCATTACTCGTTCCATTAATTTACCAGCCACTGAGGTCAGGCTAGTTGGATGATAATTTGCACAGAACCTCCTTTGCCTTTTTTAAATATGGGAGTAACTATTTCTGAACGCCGATCATTTGGTACAATGCTTTCTTGTAAGGATTTATTGAAAATAATTGACAAAGGTATAGAAATATTTATAGAGGTTTTGATCAGAAACTATGGATGAATACCATCTGGGCCTGGACTAGTATTTTATTTTAGTTTTTTGATAGCCTGTATAATGTCAGTTGGATAGAACCTATGATAATCTACATGGTGAACTTTAAATGTACTAACTGGTGATTTTTGAGAGAAGACAGAACAAAAGTACTTATTAAAGAGATTTGAGGTTTCTATATCAGATAGAGAAGAGCCATTGGTTATAATGGGACCAATGGTCCCTGATATACCTTTTTAACTATTTATATAGGAGAAAAGAGATTTGTGACAGTCTTTTGTGTGAGCTAGTTTAAATTCTAGCTTATTTTTTGCCAATTTAATAGAACTTTTTAAGTTTTTCACAGATTGTATTTATGTAATAGAGTACTTTTAAATGGAACAGAACTATTCTTAAATTTCCTAAAAAGTTTAATTTTTATTTTAATCTGATTTTTAATTGCCTTGTTGAACCAAGGGGGGATTTTTCCTTTATTATTAAATTTCCTCTTAGATGGAATAAAGGTATTTTCCAAACAATGTACAATGTTTTTAAAAAAGTCCCAAGCTTGTTGTGTTGTACAATTAAGAAGATTAGATTCCCAATTTATGTTTTGTAAATATTCATTGATTTTAGAAAAAATTGCTTTGTTATAATTTTTTGTATAGTATAACTTCCTTTGTGTAGTTTTAAACTGTTGAATTTCAAAAGGAATAGATGAATGATCACTGGTCCCAAGTGGATCCCAAATTTGTAAATTGCTAATTTGCTGTTCTATGTTAGTAAATAATAGATCCAAAATATTAAGACCTCGAGTGGGTTCAGTAACAAGTTGTTGTAATCCAGTACTAACTACCACATCTATTAGTCCTTTCTCGGCATAGGACTGTCCTGAGAATGAGTCCCAGTTAACATGAAGGAGGTTAAAGTCACCAAATATTACAATATCCTGAGATTCTGAAAAATGTGTAATTTCTTTAAACATATCAGTTGTGTAATCTGAATTTGCAGATGGAGGTCAATAGATGTTACCAATAGTTATATAGGACTGCTCCTTCAATAAGATTTTAACCCATATACTTTCCAAAGAAAAGGGAGATCACACTTCAAAAGAAGGAATATCATTTCGTATGTACATACAAACTCCACGGCCTTGCTTATCTAATCTGTTTTTATGATATAACTTATAACCTGGAATTTCTCTGGATCAAATTGAGGATGCATCCCACCACGTTTCAGTTACTCCCACCACACCTATATTTAAAGTTTTACATTTGGCTTCCAGTTCTGCTAATTTGAGTTGGTTTAAAGATCTTGCATTCAAAGCTAGGAATTTACATTTAGTTGTAATAATATTTTGGTAAGTATTCAGAGACTTGGAAATAGACCCATTCTCCCCCATTGTTTTTAGTTTAAACAATGATTTATGATTTTAGTGATACTTTTCCCCATAAGTGTACTACCCCTATGACTGAGATGTAAACCGTCCCAGCAAAACAAGGAAGAACGATCTGAAAATTATTCCCAGTGGGTAATACAGGGTATATCGTGCTTAAAACACCACTTTCTCAGCCATTCATTTAGGGCTTTGATTTTCTGCGTCATGGTAGATGTTGCTGTCGGGACAGGTAGAATTTCAGATATACATACATACACAGAATCCCCTATCAAGTAACAGGTTACATAACGCCACATAGTCCTGTTGTAACTGATTAAATGGGGTGTTGTTTATATCATTAACACCGGCATGTATGATAACCAGTGGATTTTCCCCCACATTTTGTATAATTTTAGGCATCATGGAGGTAATGTCAGATACCCTGGCCCCACAGAAGCTAGAACAAGTGCGGTTGCTCTTGTCACTATTGCATACCGCCCTGTCAACGTGCTTAATGATTGAATCTCCCAGGACTAACACTTGTTTTCAGACAGTAGGGGTACAAGAATCAGAAACAGGTGATTGTTTAACACACTCTGAAGCGATTAACTTAATAGGTATTGATTTGGTAGCTTGAGACTTACTAGGACAAGTATTCCTACAGTCTATAAAATAACATATTACTGCAAATACCACATCTTGACTGACAGTTGAAAAGACATAATAAGTATATGTAGAAGAATGGACAGTTAACAGTACATATCAAGGCTGTGTTTCCATTGAGGAGTTGAGATGACATCATAGACCTCAAGAGCGAAGATTGAGAGGTCCCTATGATGTCATCATCCCCCCCTAAGAGGGACATACAGCCTTGTCTGTGAAAAATTCCCTGGCTGTTATTTTACATAGTACTGTAGAATTACTTATATTCGCTGCCAATAAACCTTCGCTATGTTCGCGGTCAGCTTGTCACCCGCGAAAAAAATATGCAGGCAAAATAGATTTTCAGTAGTAAAAAAGTTGCAAACTTTATTCTTTGCAAACAAAAGTAAAAAGTCAGCTAAAGTGCCACTAAAGTGCTAAGAACATTCAATAATGCATTAGTATTGGAAAAACACATACTGCAGGGTAAACAATAATCATCTGAACTCAGCGATTAATTCATTCATACTCTGTACCTCGTGCCTCATAGGAAACTCAAGCAACCATGAAAAGTAAAAAAAAATACAGTACTGTAAAGACAGTCACATTTCTTTTATGGGTCAGTGGTGTCCAAACTAGAGAAATCTGATAGCAGCATTGGATTGTCTATCTGCAACAATCCTGCTTGACTGATTTCTGCTTCAACCAGCTTACTAGTGGCATTCTGTAATAGTAGCAGGGATGAGAGCAGGTAAGCCACTCCCTGACTTCAAAGACTGAATTAGAGTTCTAATTGGGGAGTGCCAGGACAACAGTCAATTGGGGGACTGCCAGTGCGATAAGCTTACCAAAGAAGGAGAAGATCACATTAGTGGTCTAAATAGGGAGTGCCAGTACAATAGACATACTACCCATTCAGTGCTTGCTTAAAGATACAAGTAGAGCTTATGTGAACTGTGCGACCACGAAGATAAATTATCGCCAACAGCATGCCCGAGTCCAGACCGCTAAATTAAACAAATGCGATAGAAAGTAAACTAACAGGTGTTTTTTTGGCTGTCTTTTTAGTAACTATCCCCACCAGCCACTGCTCTCTCTTCCACTCCCTCTTGCTGTGCCTCACACACACACCACACACACACACACACACACACACGCGCTTAGGAGCTCACCTTTTTGGGGACTTTTCTTTGATTGTTTTTGTACTTGCCTTGGCTCCTACCATGCATTAAATGCATTTGTTACTGCATTCCAAGATAAATGTGGCATTGGAGTTATTTACACCAACTTGTGGACAACATGCACACCATTCCTTTCGGTGTTCAGGTGTGATTCTTTGTTGTTTGCGTGGTGCTGTTTGTCCAGTCTGGTAAGCACCTAAATTTTATTTCCTACAAAATAGGTAGAGTGATATTGATGACTACCAAGCAGGTGGAGACCTGGGGGTAATCATATCAGATAACCTAAAGGTGGCCAGGCACTGTGACAAGGCAGTCAGGAGGGCTAGTGGAATGCTAGGCTGCACCAGCAGAATAAGGGAGGTAGTGTTGCTTTGTATATATTATTGGTAACACCCCTCCTAGAGTACTGTGTCCAGTTCTGGAGACCACATCTCAAGAAAGACACAGAGTGGTGGTGGTCCAGAGGATGGCAATTAAAGTGGTACAAGGTCTGCATCAAAAGCCCAAGGAGGAGAGACTAAATGGCCTCAATATATACACCCTGGAAGAGAGGAGGGAGAGGGGGGAGATATGATAGAGACCTTTAAATACCCCACAGGGCAAGTAAGGTAAATGAAGGAAGAATTTTTTAGAAGAAAAGATGCTCAAGAACCAGGGGATATGCTATTAAGCTGGAGGGGGGGCAGATTCAGGAGAGATGTGAGGAAGTACTTCATAAATAGAGTGGTGGATTCCTGGAACAGGATTCAGCACATAAGGCTAGCAACCAGGGATATATAGCTGGAACCAGGACATCTTCTCACACTATCTCAATCTCAAGTCAGGCTAACAGCTCAACAGCAATGAGGAGACTAGAGCTCTGTGGTAGGATAATGATAGCTTTTTCATTAAATCAAAAATCCACAGCAGCTCACAGAACACCACCCCAGCACCAAACGTTTTCATGCCTAAGTGCTTTATCAGGGCATCCTGAAATTAGAAAATTAATGGAATAAATCTTGGGAATAAGTCTGCTTTTAACTTTTGAGTTGTTTATTTTCTACAATATTGGAATTACTTCTATTACAGCAATACAGAAAAAGATCTTTGCCCTAGGTTCTATAGCCACTTAAAGATTAGCACTGGCGAGATGGAACGCCCCCATTCTTCCAAAATTTTGTAATGGACAGCAGGTTGAATATGTTCAGAGAAACCTTATGCTTTGAAAATTGTGTCATACCTTAGAAAATAATAATGATTACCAGCTGGAAAGAACAAAAAAAAAATTCCCATATGGAAAAGGACTACCCTCATATTAATATTTAATATTTCAATTTAAAAAATGAGGCAGAAATGCACAATGATAGTTATAGTCACTATAACGTAATATAATTATGTATGTAAAACTGGTTAATGAGCGAGGCAGTGAAAAATTGATAATAGATATGGAATATATGTAAGTGTATACAGGTATGTCACAGGATGTTGAGGAGACAATTAAATAGACTAATGATTATCCACAACACAATAATCTGGAAGAACAAGATAGTGCAACACAGGGTGACCAAAATGATTCAGGCCAGCAGGCTGATCTTATGAGGATTGGCTCAAAGCACTGAACATGTATTCACTGCAGGCCACACAAGAGAGGGGAGATATGACAGAGACCTTCAAGTTCCTGAAAGGAATGAACAAGGTAAACTGCAAGGAACTATTTGGGATATGGAGCAGATCAAGAACATGGGGGCATGAGTGGAAACTGAGAGGAAGAGACTCAAGAGGAAAGTGAGGAAGTTTTATTTTACAAAAAAGGGTGGTGGAGCCATGGAACAATCTGCCAACTGATGTGGTAGGTGCCAATGTAAAAGTCTTTTCAATCATCTTGTGATAAATGTAATTCACAAAATATTCCACGATATATCCTCATATATAAGCTACAGCGTATGCAATTATGTTGTTATAGCTGTATAGCCTCAATGAGTAGTGAGGCATGAACGAAAACCAAGTGTCCTTAAAAACCTGGAAAGTGTTATTACTGTACTGCTGTAACTAATGGGATATGCTATTGTACTTATAAAATGGTTTAAAGGCCCCAATAATGCAAAAGAAAAATATATTTTTAATTTGTGACCCAATTTCAGCCATCTTCTTTCCAAACTATATGGATTTATATCTCCTAGTTTCTCATCATATATAATGTTTCCAAAGCCATATTCTAGTTTAGTGACTGTTTTTGAACTCTTTAAAGTTTTAGGATAGTGCCTTGATAGTACAGATTCCAGTAATTGGGATCAATAATTCAGATGCCCAGCTGATCATTCTATAGACACCCACCCGATTAATCCAAAAATTCTACTGTATTAGTGTTTTTTTGTGATTTTGTCACACTAGACATGTTAGTTCAGTTTATAACTGATAACCATCACATCTCTTTCTGAACATGAAGACACTTAATTACTTTCCATACCATATAGGTAATATCTAGTATTGGTGTGTTGTTTTTTTTTTATCCAGGGTGTACTGCTCACATTGCTCATAGTTAAACTGCATTCCATTCTGCCATGCCCACACAGCTATAGTTTCCAAGCATTTCTGCAGAGAGTCAATATCTACTTCACAGTTTGGTGGTCTTCCCACTTTTGTGTCATCAGCAAATCTGTTAAACTAAGTTGTTACATCTGAATACACACCTCTTATAAATGACAAAAACAAGATGGATCCCAACACAGTACCATGTGGCACTCCTCTTGTCACTGAACCCCTATCTGATAATGTTCCATTTATACTGTATGTTCTAATTGTGTTCTGACTGTTAACGGGACACTGTCAACTCCCTTAGGGCTCAAAGTGTCCCTAGTTTAAAAAACACATTTTATGATTGCCAACATTCTGAAAAGATTGTTGATGTAGCTGGTAGTTTGATTCTGATTCTTATTTTATTTAAAAAAGTGAAAAACAGACTGCCCAACATACTGGTGTTACCACACCAACACAGGTTTGTTTACATTCCTTGATCAGCTCCAAATGCATCTTTCCTGGACTTGGGAACACCTGCAACACAGTCTAGTCATGATGTAGTGGGAGTTTAGGAGGCTACTGCCTTATGAGTGACTGCACCTTTTGGGTGTGTTTCTAATGCTCGGGAAGCATGTAGTAAGAAGAGATCCAGGATTGTAAACAAAACAATGTTAATTATAAATATACATTGCCATGCATTTCAGTTCTACTAAACAAGGAGACAGACAAAACAAATAGCAACATGAGTGAAATTTAGAGAGGGTAAGCAATCATAAAATGTGGAGTTTCACCTAGAAATTAAGTGATGAAAAACAGGTTGACAGTGTCCCTTTAACCACTTTTGAATCCAATTTTACTGCACTAGTTCCAAAATCCAACAATTGTAATTTACTAATCAAACTGATTTGTGGCACAATGTCAAATGCTTTAATATAATCCAGAAAGATCTCATTTACTGGTGAGCTAACATCAAGTATCTCACTGACCTTCTCATAAAAGGTCAAAAGATTATTCAGATATAAATATACTACTGTACTAAAAACACTTTCACTTATTTTCTCAAACCCTTGCTGGATATTTGAACTTCTAAGTAATCTTTAACTGCCACCTCCAGAATTTTCTTTACAACTGAGGTCCGATTAATAGGCCTTTAATTTATACCTTGGCCCACTACCGTATGCCTCCAATCCTTTGTAAAGTCTGCAGCAATCAACTAAGTTATAAAAATTCTCTTTATGGGTTTGACTAGCTCATGGGCTAATTATTTCACCAGTTTAGAATGTAGCATATCTGGACCAGAATATTTTACTAGTATTTAGTCACATTTTATTTTCAGCATCAGTTTCAATATAACTACAGGGTATGTAATCATTGATTACATGCTACATGGGTAATTACACTGCAGTTACATGTTTGTTGCATGTAACTACATTGCAATTGCAATACAGTTACAGTGTAGTTACACAGTAACTAGAGTGTAGTTAAGGAAACTTAAAGTGTTAACATCTAGTTTTATAAGTGTATCCTAAATCCATTGCTGATTTAAGGGCAGAATATCAGCTGTGACCATAGTAGACACCTGAGTATTTTTACTAGTGATTTGTCAGCCTTGTTTAATTAAACAGCTGACCAGAAATACTACAGAGGGAATATGATATTTCTTACAGATCCTGAGTTATGGTAGATACAGCAACAGTTCCCAATTTATTACCTGATAGTTTTAAATTATTTCTGATTTTAAATTATTTCTACAACTATAAAAAGACTTGAGATTGTCTGAAGTGTGTTCTACTTTAAACTCTAATTTAGCTCCACATTTTTTTAGTTCTTGTTTAGTTATGTAAGGCATATTTGTATTTTGCAGTATTAACTGATGTTGCCAATCTTACTATGTTTTGATAAGCTCTCTTTTTCCTTGCTATACTCTTGCTCATCCAGACAGTTATCCATATTGTTTGTTTTTTTTGTTAGTTGTTTTGTTGTACCTTTTAATTAGTGGTGTATATTTGGACTGTACAAGATTTGTGAGGGGGTACAGACAGACACATGCAGGAGATGTCATGCAGCTATCTTATTTATTTTAGAACTTACTAAATGCCCACTGGCATTGTTTACAGCTTGGGTGATAGGGATTATAGGCAAAACGGTGTCCCATGTACTTCCTTTTAGGTAAGTGCCACATGTACTACACTCTTCACTTCACCTTTAGACAAAACTAGCATAAAGCATAATATTGGACCTACAGGCTTGAAGTAGACTATTCAGTACCCAGTACAACATCTGTAGCTTATTCTGTCCCACATGTAGAGCTTGTGCTAACTGTAAAACACAATTAACAAGTCCTATACACCAAAAACATTGAATGTTTAAAGGTTCCGTTTTTGCAGTGCTCTTCAGTGACATGCTGCATTCCTTCATACAGACACAACTACTGCAGGAAAGAGCATCCCTATCCTACAGAGCTGCAGCTGGAGTATCTAGATTTCCCAGCACATTGCCAGGTGGGTGATCAGGAGCAAAGTTATCATCATTGCTCTCACTTTCCAAGACATTTTCAGATGTACTGGAAAAGAATACTTTGCAGACCACAGGTGATCCATGTGAAAATGAACCAAGTGATGAACCACCAGAACCCCAGAGGTTAGAGGTCCACATGTCTTTTGTACAATCCCAGGGATCCAAAGATGGTTCGAATTTTAGCAGTCCTAAACCATCACCTTCTCCCCTTGATGTAAAACCTGGACTAACTTAGGAACTCTGCCATGTCTCCTCTGCTGTTGCAGTTGGCGCTTCTCCACTGTGTGGGACACATCTGACTTCAGCAAGGGTAACTGGGTGCAGGGTTGCTTTCAAGAATGGTTCTGCAGAGGTTCACTCAGTGATGGTGTGAGGAATGTTGCGGTAAGCCAACAAGGAGCGAGCAGACCTCTCGATTACAGGTACAGTCCGGTTCCCCTTGGAACTTATTTTTTTCCAAGCTTTCTTTAAAGTCTGCACAACCCATTTTTTCTGCACCATGGGACACTGGATAGTAAGGTGATGTTAGGATGTGTTACATGCTGCAATGTTTCAGGAGCCGTTTGAACTCATGGTGAGAAGAAAACCATTGTCCATAATCAGACATCAACTCTTGTGGCAGTCCACAGGAAGCAAACCAGTGTTGCAAAGGAATCACAGTTCTTTCAGTGGCCATGAGTTAAGTTGGAATCATTACAATCTACTTTGAATGAACATCAACCATCACCAGGAAGTGTCACCTGTCCTCCTCAGTGTAGTCCCTATAAAGGCTTGCCCCTGAAACAGTGTCCCAAGACCAAAAGAGGTGCTAATGCAGGTTGATTTTGTATGGCTGCACAAGGTGTACATTTGCTGACTGACTTGCTCTAGTCCAGGCCATAAAAGCTACCCCTGGGCCAAACCTTCATTCTGCAGATTCCATGGATTTTATAATAAAAACTTGTCATTATGAAATCCAGGTAAAAGATATACGTATAAATAAAAAACTTTTGTCTTTTGACCTCCCTGACCTCCCACTAAGATAGCATATAAGAATTGTATTACTCATGACATCTTATATTCATGATGAGCCATACATGCATTATATACGTATGCTGATTGATATTTAAGATTTTATCTAAAGTCCTGATAAATTTGGCATCCCTGACCTCCCTGACCTCCTGCACGTATTAAACTTGAAAGTAGTAGTGATGTGGAATTGGTGAAAACAATAGGTTTACCACATCATTCGATTTAGCAATGTCCTGCTTAGTACTAATTGAAACACACATTTCTACCTCATTAAGTTTGTGCCTGGGTAATATGTGTAAGTGTATTTATTTCCACGAGTGCAAATTTAATTAACTTACACAACCATCTCCCATGTGTTTTTAATTAAGTAATATAACTTGAGTATTTATTTTGCATGTTGTGAGATGCACTATGGGATACTTTATACTGGTATATTTTAAGCACCAAAGTGAATGCGATGTTTATCTGATGAAGCTCAGAGTATCCTGAGCGGAACGTAATGCTTGTGGCATCAGTCACACTGAAACTGTCACTGTACTTGCACTAGCATGTTTAAGGTGATGATGTGAACATGGATTTGGATGGATAAATAAAGAAATGGGGTTCATTAGTTTCCGTCTGCAACTGTGATTTATTTGGTGCGTGCTCCTTATTTCTTACAAAGACTGTCCTGTTTTTGGAGCACCACCTATACCCAGTGCTCATTATTTTGGTTTTTGGATTGTTGTATATATTTGAGCATGGATTGTTCTATGTTAAGAATGTAAAAATGTATCATAGTGCCGTTGTAAGTGCGTGACTATGCGTGCACTTATGCCATGCCAGTGGTCACTAGTAATATTGTTCCAACGAGCACTGCTACCAGCACAGTTGGTGTCAGTTGTTCTCTCCAATTTGCTTTTTTTTGAATTTGGCACTGCAAGACAGAAGTCATTGCCACAATGAAGAGTCTGAGTTCAAACCCCACTGGTCCAACCAGAGTCAGTTTCGTTGAAATGCTACTTAATCCAAAGCAGGACATTAATCCTACTTTGGAAGCTGTAGCTAAAGATATTAATACAGCAACCCCTAATGTTTCGGAGCCAACACCAAGAAGCATTTACAGGCAATTGGAAAAGGAGGTGATGAAGGGAAGGCACACGCATTGGCATTGGGTAACCCTTGAAGCCTATTTGGAAGTAAAAAGAGTACTGTGTGGTTTAAGAATATTAAACAAACCTGCTTTTGAGACTGAGGACTAAGAATTTATGAAAAAACTGGGGATGCAATACGAAAATGCTTCCCTAAACAACATCAAGTTAATCTTGGACAATGATGCCCCAAAACGGGAATCACTGTTCGCTGACATAGCAAAAACTGAGGCACTTTTGAAAGAAAATACCACCCCTGATGAATCAAGCCATTTTATATTAAGGGGACTGCTCTATAAAGGCCAGAAAATGGCATGTGATTGTTTCAGGTAGTGCCTTACCCCATTCATCTGAGTCCTTTAACCTCTGTAATCCTGGACCCCCTATTTCCCGTGTCGGCCAGCATCCCTTTAGGGCAACCACCCCCCCACCTCCCCCCTCTCAACAGTTAGCTTCACAGGGGGCCTCATTCTATTAGGCTGCCCTATTTTCCTCTCTATTGTGTGTCTGATACCCTTCTTCCCACTGCCCTTCTCTATGTCCCTCCTCCCTCTCCTCACTTGTACTCTATAAGCTACAACCTGTATACGCTGCACTTTAAATGCCTATATTTGCACTTGCTTTACATGTCTGATTAGGCCAAGTACTGAGTTTGTATATTGTAACTGCCTGTACCGATGTCTACTTTTGTAGGAAGAGTTGTCTACTGTAAGCAAAAGTGTCCTCTGTGTCCAGAACCATCTTGAAAATGAGCTTGCTCAATGATGTAACTGCATGGTTAAATAAAGATTGATTGATTATTCAATTTAACCAAATGCTACAGAATAAAGTCCAAAGGTATGATTTGCAATTACAGAAAGCCAAGAAAAAAGAAATTTATTCATGACGAAGGTGATTATAGGCTTGATAGAGTATATGATTGGCAAACAAACAAAAAAGTGGATGATGCACACCTGAAATCCATATTGAAACATACGGCAGAGACTGGGAATGCAAATACTGAAGCAAATCTTGACGGTACCATTTTGGATTATACTTCCGGTCCATCCAAAACTGATGTTTTTTTTAGAAGAAATGGAAGAAGAGGAGGAGGAGGAAATTTCATGACACAGTTTCTGCAGAACATGCTTCAGAGAGTCATATCTGAATCAACGCCGAGGAGAAGGAAGATACGGGGGGGGGGGCAAGCATGGCAGAGGAAAAAGAGCCAGGTATTAATCGAAGATCTGCTAACTGGGTATCTCCCTCCTCCTGTTTTAGAACTGTCTTCAGTCATAAACATTTCAAAACATGTTTTGACCACTGCAGAGACCAGCATTCTTAGTAAAGGCTTGTCATTTGCTCCAACAGTGGACACAGACTTTCTCAAAAACAACAGTCGATCTCCACTGCTTTGCTAGGAACTTAACATTCAAAACCATTTACTGTGAACTGGATTCAATGGACAGTGCAGCTGAACTCCCAGAAACATTTAGATGCCTTTTTACTTATTGTCCCCCTTATAACAGCAATGTTTCCTTATTTGTAAAAAATGTGAACTTGATTTGAATGAGTACAGTCAGAAAAATAAGAAAAGTTTTGTCAACAATTGTACTTTAGAAGAGAGAACAGCATTAAAGAATTAATTTGAAAATGAAAACATAGTTGTAAAACAAGCAGATAAAGGGGGTGTTATAATTGTAATGGATAGAAGCTATTACATCTTAGAGATTAAAGGGCAATTGGGAGATACTATGTTTTATGAATGCCGAACTGGAAATCAAACTGCTGCATACAAAGAGGAAGTGGATAGTCTACTGAGTATGGGTTTCATTAAGGGCTATATTTCAGAAGCTTCCTACAAATCATTAACTGTAGCATGTTCTGTAGTCCCAGTTATGCATATGCTTCCTAAGGTACATCATAACCCTCTAACCCCAACCCCCCGGGTAGGCCCATCATTTCAGGGGAGGGCTGGTATGGAAACATTGTCTATGTATCTGGATGATTGCCCTTGAACAGGGCTGCTACAGCTCCCCACAGTCAGACGGCATTTGCAGCCGCTGACTAAGACCAGGACCCCAGACTCAAGCTCTCAGCAAGCTACCTGCCCTTGAACAGGGCTGCTACAGTTCCCCACGGTCGGATGATACCTACAGCCACCGACCGAGACCAGGACCCTGGACTCAAGCTCTCAGCAAGCTGCCTGCCCTTGAACAGGGCTGCTACAGCTCCCCATGGTCAGATGGCACCTGCAGCCGCCAACTGACACCAGGACCCCGGACTCAAGCTCTCAGCAAGCTGTCTGCCCTTGAATAGGGCTGCTACTGCTCCCCATGGTTGGACGGCACCTGCAGCCGCCGACCGAGACCAGGACCCCATACTCAAGGTCTCAGCAAGTTTTCGATCCTCCCGCTCACCCCTGCCCACACCACTCTCATCCGCACCACTCTTTAAATACACTTTTTACTTGCCCACTTTCTCACTCCCTCTCCTATTGGCTACCTAAGACCCTCCTTCAATTGGTCTCCCAATCCCACATAGGAACCAATCATATTTTCTGCTCACTATCCCATAGCTCTCCCCTCCTCCTCCTCCAGAGTTGCCACTGCAGCTAGGATGCTACTTCACTTTAGAGCCAGAGCCATGTCCCTACTGCCTGGCTACCTGCCCCTTCATATTTCTATACTCATCTGCCTCTCTCCCATCCTCTTAAACATGCCACCAACCTCTCCCAAACTCCCTTCCCCTATCCTGCCAGACCTAGTAAGGCTCCCTTACTCCACCATCTCGGTGACCATTTCTCCTCACACCCAAGTCTGGGCTCACTCAGCCTCACATCCCAGCCCCTTTCTCTTCAACTCCTCACTCTCATGAATAATTTTTCAGTTAGTTACCCACTGCCCAGCCCCTAATAATCGTACACGCCCGCTACCTAGGCGGCACTCACTCACTGCTTGGTGCATACAACTGTTTGCACACTACCTAACATTCGCTCTCCTGCTCCTTGCAGCAGGTGACATACACCCGAACCCTGGCCCCCAATCTATCCCATCTCTTTCAAACTCAACATGCCCCCTTCCTAACTCATCCTCCACCTCAATTCTCTCTGGAAGCCCTCTCCCCCATGGCCTGCATCTCCTGCACCTAAACATAAGAAGTCTTGCCCAGAAACTTGATTCTCTCCAGGTACACACTGCCACTGTGCCCCAGATATCATCACTCTTTCTGAAACATGGCTCAATAAAAACATCACTGACCCCTCGGTCGCTATCCCAGGCTATGCTATGGCCTATCAGGACAGAGCCACTAGAGGTGGTGGAGTGGCCATCTATGTAAACTCGGACTTGCACTATTTGGTTGTCCTAGTTAAGGCCAAACCAAAAGTCTACGAACTTATACTGATACGACTGGCTCTCTCTCCCCTTCTTGCTCCCAATCTACATTGCAGGAATATACTGCTAAATCTCTCACAAATCATTACCAAGCCCACCCACCTAAACCCCAAATCTGGCAACCACTCACTTCTAGACTGGGCCCTGACCACCCACCCTCGTCAAGTCATCGATGCAGGAGTACTTCCTGACTCCCTGAGTGACCACCATATTACATACATACATACATAGTCTGCAAAATTCACAGCCCCAAATCACCCAAGTTTCTAGTCCAACAGTCCTATAAATCCCTCAATCACGTCCCCTTGTTAGATGACCTTGCCCTAGCTAGCTGAACCCCCTCCTCTTCTATCAGCTCCATTGATGATGCCCTTCTACACTTCAAAAACATGTTCCTCAACATCTTGGACACACATGCCCCACTGCGTCACACAAGGGTACATGGCAACCACCTCCCTTGGATCACCCAAGAACTCATAGCATGTCAGATCACCCGGGACAAAGCATGGAGAGATCATAAATCTTCACGCCTCCCACAAGACCTCTCCACGTACCATATTCTTCTCAAAAAGTGTACCAGAGCAACTCATCTAGCCAAACCTGATTATTTCAACAACTCCCTCCAGTCAAACTTAAATAAACCCTCAAATTTCTGGAAGGTCATTCACTCCCTCTTCACTCCACCAGTGGCAAATCCCACTCTGCTCCTAAATGTTAACAACACCCTTCTCTCGGAACCAAGAGCAGTCACTGCTGAGTTCAACACATATTTCTCCACATGTGCTGCTACTCTCTCCTTCCTGCCCCACCCTGCACCACACGCACCCACCGCAGGCATAAAGAAACCTCCTGGGCCTCGCACCTTCTCCTTCAATGATATCTCGCCAGCAGATGCCCAAAATGCCCTACTATCATTCAACCCATCAAAAGACAAATCCCCTGATGGTATGGACCCCAAACTCCTCTACCTTTCCGCCTCCACCATAGCAACCCCACTTGCCAACCTCCTAAACCAATCCTTTGCTGCTGCAGCAGTCCCCCAGACATGGAAGCACACCACAGTCATCCCCCTCCCTAAAGGGATTACTCCTACCTCCACTTCAAACTACCACAATATATCTCTCCTCCCAGCTCTTGCAAAACTGCAAGAGCACCTTGTGCTCACCCAACTTACCTCCTTTCTCTTCGACTCAAATTTCTTCATGTCACTCCAGTCTGGGTTCAGGGAAGGGACACTCCACCACCTCCTCCCTGATAAGGCTCACTGACACCATCCTGTCTGGTAGGGATAGAGGGCAGATCACATCAGCCATCTTAATTTACCTTGCTAAAGCATTCAACACTGTCTCATATCCCTTACTGCTTTCGTGCCTCTCTGAATCTGGGCTCTCTGTTGCTTTCACCAACTGGTTCAGTGCCTACCTCACTGGCAGAACATAGCCTGTAAGAATCTCAGACGCTATATCCACCCCCCTTCCCATAACTACCAGAGTCCCTCAGGGGTTGGTTCTTGGACCCATTCTGTTCTCCATTTTTCTAAATGACCTGCCACTCACCTGTTCTACTTCATCGATCCACATGTATGCAAATAACACCATACTTTTCTCCTCAGGCACCTCCCTGGAAGCAGAAGCCTCTAACCTCCAAGCTGATTTCAACAAAGTTCAGCACTGGTTCAGCTCTCACCAACTCTCCCTCAATGATAAAAAAACTTTCACCATGACCTTTGGCATAAGACAACGTCTGTCCAGGCTCCCTTCCCTTCCCTTTTTCCGCACCCTGGATGGGCAAATACTTGAGGATGTCACCTCATTCCGATACTTAGGGGTATGGCTTGATCGGCATCTCTCTTTCTCTGACCACACTAATGCTATCACAAAAAACTGCACCCCAAGCTCGGAGCCCTCTACAGGAACTGTAGTAGCCTCCTTCTAACCGTGTGCCGTGAACTAGTCCAGAAGATAATACTTCCCTCCTTCGACTACTGCGACATTGTCTATAGTGCCGCTCTAAAGCCCACCTTATCAAAACTAGACACACTTTTCAATGCTTTCTACCACTTTGCTCTTGATGCCCCTCTCCTCACCCATCACTGCAACCTCTACTAGTCCCTGGCATTTCCATCCCTCTTAAACCAACGCATTATGCACTGTGCTAAATTTGTCTCTAAGTTCTGGCTAGGTGCCCTCCCGTCATACCTTTCCACCATACTCTCATCTGCCTCCACCCCCATTCATGCTCTTAGATGCCTTGACTCCTGCCAAATATTAATCCCTCGGTGGAGGACCGCTGTTGGCCAAGCAGGCTTCTCTCACTGCTTCCCTAAGCTCTAGAATGAGCTCCCTCCACAAATTCGCCATTCCTCCTCTGCCCACTCTCTTTCTACTGCCCTGGCAAATTACCTCACAGTAAATTGCTCCAGCACCTGACACCGTGAAGTGCTGCCCCTGCTCTCTGCCCTCCCCTCCCCTTGCCTGACTAGTGGCACATAGCTAATGCTACAGAAGCTGGCCTACTAGTCCAACCTACGCGCCTATTGTCAAGTGCTTTCTTGTGAGTCTACGTCTGCAGTTCTTATCCCTTGTATTCCTTACTACTGTATTTCGTATATGTGCATTATGCACCTGTCTGTAACCAAAGCTGTTACCATGATCTCGTCTGTAACTCATACAAAATGCAACCTCATGCTGCTGCTGTATATACAGTTAAATGTTCCTCACTTGATAACCTGCATATTATCCTATCCTCTATACCCCCTCCTCCCAGGTCGCACCGGAAGATGAACATCTTGTTGCTCAATGTGCCTTTCCTGGTGAAACAATTCAATAAATAAATAAATAAAGATTATTTACAACTGTGGGTTTCAAAACTCTGATCCTACATCAGGGACTCAATGTAGTTAATTAATCTAATGGACGATTTAGCCATGGAAAATTAGTGTTTTTTTTTGCAAGCTTGAACACTGATTCGTTATACACTGTTACCTCACGTATATGATTTAGAGCCCCTAGAGTATTACTTGGAGCAAAGAACTGAAGTGTAATGGGTACAATGGTTTTTATTAGAACTTACTAAACAGGTGATTAATAAAAATGACAGATGACCCTTGTACCCAAAGAACATGGTAGTAGGGATTTCCCTTCCTGCCCTTTTGTTACCACATTTTCTGCAGAGCTAATGCTGTAGTAGAGGCAATTAAAAATAACTGGGACATTTTGAAGTTAGAACCCAAATTGGCACACATCAGCAGGCCTACATGTTGTATTTCGACATTCAAAAATCATTAACGAAATTGCATCACCCAGCATGTTGCTGACCATTAATAAAAAGGACAGTATGTGGCTCCCCTACCCCCATTTGGGTCACACAATTGTAGCAAATGCATGTATTGTGGCTATATTCAACAATGTGAGGAGTTTACTAGTCCAGTTGATGGTAAAATATACAAAATCAAACAGGTTATAACTTGCAGTAACAAAGGAGTGGCATATTTATTAAATTGCCAGTGTAGGAGTTACTATGTTGGTAGAACCACACGTATGCTGAAAATACATATCGGAGAACACATTAGAGCAACACAGAAAGGAGATACTACATATGCCATTGTAAAACATATACAAGAGAATCCCAATATTTGCCATAATATTAAATTATAGGCATAGAAAAGGTTGATTATGGCATAAGAGGAGGGGACTTGAACAAACTTGTGGGATAAAGTGAAAGTTACTAGATACATACATTGAAAGCAAGATCTGATAGAGGCTCGAATGACAATATAAATTTAGTAGCATTTTTAAGAAGTTCAAATGAGGAAATATGTATAAAAAAATATGTCCTTGACCTCCAATTAAGGCACTGAACAAAAATTTGCATGATATTATTTATGGTTAGGCCTGACAGAGGCTTGAATGATAATTAAGTCTAGCAGTATTTCTTAGGAAATTCAAGTCAGGAAATATATAAATAAAAACATGTTTTTGTGACCTCATTGACCTCCCACTAAGATATCAATATGCTAAGGGAAAATTGCATGATGGTGCTAACAGCACTTTATATCCATGTTTTTGGAGTTTTTATTATGAAATCCGGGTAAAAGATATATGTATACATAAAAACAACTTTTGTCTTTTGACCTCCCTGACCTCCCACTAAGATAGCATATAAGAATCGTATTACTCATGACATCTTATATTCACAAGAAGCCATGCAGGCATTATATACTTAGGCTGATTAATAGTTAAGATTTTATCTAAAGTCCTGATAAATTTGGAATCCCTGACTTTCTGCATGTATTGAACTGAAAAGCAGTAGTGATGTGGATTGGTGAAAACAATAGTTTACCACGTCAGTCAATTTAGGAATGTCCTGCTTAGTATTGATTAAAACACACATTTCTACCTCATTAAGTTTGTGCCTGGGTAATATGTGTAAGTGTATTTATTTCCATGAGTACAAATTTAATTAACTTACACAGTCATTTCCCATGTGTTTTTAATCAAGTAATATAACCTGAGCTAATTATTTTGCACGTTGTGTGATGCACTATGGGATACTTTATACTGGTATATTTTAAGCACCAAAGTGAATGCGATGTTTGTCTGATGAAGCTCGGAGTATCCTGAGCAAAATGTAATGCTTGTGACATCAGCCACACTGAAACTGTTGCTGTGCCTGCACTAGCATGTTCCATGAATTTGGATGGATAAATAAAGAAACAGCGATCACCAGTTTCCGTCCGCAACTGTGATTCATTTGGTGGGTGCTCCTTATTTCTTACTAAGACTGTCCAGTTTTTTGGAGCACCACCCACACCCCGGTGCTCATTATTTTTGTTTTTGGATGGTTGCAACAATGTGGACAAGTTAGCCAGGAAACATCCATAATAATTCAACAGGCCTAGAAATTATTGTAACTCAGTCACATTTGTTGGCACCAGTGTATTGACCATCACTGATACCTTGGTCTAAGTTGGATGCAGCTTCTGGGCATCAATCTGACAGCCCATCTACTCAATAGAATCCTACAGAAACTGACACTTTGCTACTTTCACTCTAACTCAATATTTCTGCAATCTGGTCAGGACCTGGTCCAGGTTCACTGGATGTTCTTCCACTATGGGCACTGTTACCAGAATATTATCCATGAAACAGACTACTCGGTCCAAACTATGGAGCACCTCGTCAATTGCTTGCTGGAAAATTATTGGTGCCTTTGAACCTCCATAGGTTAGCTGATGATTCTGTAAAGTCCCTTATAGGTGTTGATGGTCAAATATGGCTGAGAGTCAGGCTCCAGTTCAAACTGCTGGTAGGCATAAGATGAGTCCAGTTTGCTGAAAAATGTGCCTTATGCCAGGGTGGCAAACAAGTCCTCTGCATTTGACAGCAGCTGCCATTCTGGTTCCATGCAGCAGTTGGCTATAACTTTGCAGTCACCACAGATCCCTATGGCATTGTCTTACTTTGGAACCACAGTGACATGGGCAGCCCACACACTTCTCCCTCCTCATGACATGATACCATTCCTTCTCAGTCAATACAGTTCTTGCTCTACTGCTTCTTTCAGCATGTAGGGCACAGGTCACATCATAAAAATAATTCAGTGTGGCACCCACTTGCACTAGAATATTTGCCTTGAAATCCTGCGAGGTGCCATAGCCATACTGGAAAATAAGACCAAGTTTATCCAAAATATTCTTGACTGTGTCTTAAGGTGCAGCTCCAGGGTGTAGCTGCTGCAGCTCTCTGGGAGAAAATGTTTTTCCAATTCAACTTGATATTCTACAGGCAATTTTTCCAAGCAATGCAGATCTGTCACCATTTGCCACCACTAGAGGCATGGTCCACTTTCCTCCTCTTCATGCAACTGTTGCCTGGATCTCCCCAGCACAGGAACTAAATCTACCGTGCAGGATCTTAGCTGGATGTGGGATACTTGAAGTGGGCTCTCGGTGAGACAACTGCTGTAAATGTACAAATGCACAAGTGAAAATGATGCCTCAGTGTCAAGCTGCATGCTTATCAGGTTGCCTATCAAACCAACCTGGAGGCAAATTGCCACTCCATGTCCCTGAGTAACATTGACCGAGAACAATTCAAATTGGTCTTCCCCCTGTTTAGTCTCTGGTCTGCTGTCCATGACATACTGTGCTGTGGCAGTGCAGGGTGCACTTATGTAGACTCATACTAGATACCTTGTTTTGTCAGATATGTGGCTTTTGTTTCTTGCTGGAATATCTGAAATGATAATATGGCAGCCCTGCCTTTGCATGTGGTGATGGTTTGCAAGGGCCTTGCTGATACTGAGATGATGATGAAGGACCATCCATTGGCTGGGAATATCCCACTATACTTGGTGTGAAAGTCACTTTGTGAACCCCCATTCCTCAGGGGTTCAGCATGTCCTGTCAGCCCCCTGATGTCCTTCTGGCCAACATCTTGCACCACTGCTATGCCACAAGTAGACTTGAATGTTATGTCTGGTTCTGGCACTAGTCAGTTTGTGTACATCCCTCCCAAAAAAATGAGCCCTAAGGACATCATTTTTTAAGAACTGTCCATATTCACATATGCTCAGCAATTTGTTTTTAATGCAGCGATAAATTCCAAGACAGTTTCCTCCTCTTTCTGAGTATGCTGCTGCAGATGGTAATGCTCAGTTAAACAAATTGATGATTTGAACAGCAAACATTTACTCTACTCATCTCAGAGAACAGTTTGGTAATAAAGTGCTATAAAGGACAGTAGGTGGGAGATGCTAAATCAATGCCTGCGCAGCACAGTAAGGCTGTGGGTAGCACTGGAGCTGAGCCAGCAGCCAGCTCCTGACCGAGGAAACACCATGGCAGACCCTGCTTCAGTCCATGCAAGCCATGGACTCCAAAATGGATCAGGCACGACCGTGTTTGGAAGCCCATGATGCCCAGGTCAAGGAGCATACTGTACATGACATGTGACACATGCTGACCAACAGTCCACCATGACACTAGCCTCAACAGCCACCCACACACAAGAAAATGGTGAGTAGAGGGGCCATTTAGAAGTGCTATAAAATGAAGTGAGGGCTGGCAATCTGAGGGTGGTTGGGATGCCTGAGGCTGTTGAAGGTCTTAACTTGCTCAATTTTCTTACAAACTGGATTTCTGAACATGTACTCCTACCTGATACTTTTGAGCTGGTCTCCTTCAAGTGCACCTATTGAATGAACCTGAGGGTCACCCCAGGCTCCTCCAACCAAGCCCAGACTATAATGCTGAGAAGAGCTGGAATGGAGATCTGTGATGTGACCTTGGCTGTGGCTAGAGAAGCATACCCCTTTCAGTGGAGGGGGCTGACCTTAAACTATAGCTGGACCTGTCCTTCCAGACTAGGTATCACTACAAAACATTTTATACCATTTGACAGTGCCTGCGAGGCCTCAGGACTGTCTACCCCTTCCTAGAGCCAACCCAACTGAGAATCATATTTGGAGGTGAAGCATGGCAATTCACTGACCCTGGCAATGCTGGTCAGTGGGTCTCCAAAACTGAGGTAGAGTTTGCTGCTCATCAAGAGACTGGTCCTGAAACCATTGCTGAGCACTCAGATGAGAGATTGAGAGATGACTACCTGACTGCATGCTCATCATGAATGTCTGTTCTGAATGAGGGACACCTTGAATATATTTCCTGCTGAGCCATGTAATGACTCTGGTTTTATAGCACAAATGGGTCTTGGGTTATTTCTGACATTTACATTTGTGTAGTGCTTACTTTTTTTTAGAGATTTTTTTCTGTGTATGAATTTAGTGCCCATAAAAGGTGCTAGATTGACAGCATGGAAAACTAAAGCTCTTTGATACTGACAGGTCAGATATAGCACAAGCAATCACAGTGCAAGCTTCCCCACACTGCCCATCCAATGTGCCTCAACCCTGTCATGAAGGGACCACCACACAGGTGAGAGGGTAGTTCAGATTCCATGCCCATTCAATCCTTGGCCTCTCATGTGAGGCTGCCAACAAGGATGCCAAATTAGTGCCACTTGTGTTGGTGCTTTTTGTGATGTGGACACTTGCCCACTGGAAACTGGACTGAGACCATCACAACTCACTTCACATAGGCCACTGAACAGCCCTCTTGTAATTGTGGCTTTCAGCCATTACCAGCCTGGGCTGGATCTGAAGCAGTGACCTACAGGTGAAAGGCTCCTTGACCTGCTATCAATCCACTGCGCCATCCAGTTCCATGCTGTGGTGCTTACTAAATGTAACTATTTTTATCCTGAGCAGTACTTGGAGCATTGATTCCTTTTGCATTACTGAGAAATGGAGTCATCACATGGCTGGGTGTGGTGTAGTAAATGTGTAGTTCTTTCTGGCTCTTGTCTGTTTGGGCTAATGACACAGCAGGTATGGAGGACACATTACTTGGTGTCTGTAGTTCATATTTACTCTAACTTTGATGTGTATTTCCTGCTGTTATTGTTACAGTTTTCATCTTTAAGGTAGTGCGTTTGCATTATATTTTGAAATGGCATAGTCTATGGTGCAAATAATGCCAGTATATTCAAACTATGGGGTATCTGTGTTGGGTGGGCATGTTGGATCCACCAATCCCTAAGTTATTGTTTCTGCAAATGGTTAAATAGCAGTTCTATGTAATCTAATAGGAACCACCACTGCCACTGAAGAGGTTGTCACGGACTTTTATATTGTAGTGATTAGACATTTTCTTTACCCCCAACTCCTACTGTTCAAGAGTATAGGATAATGCCTCTGTATATCAAATTTGTGGAATATGTGTATAGGGTTTCTCCATTGTGCCATTGTTCTGTATCCTGTCTGAGACTGTATTGTTTTCTCGATACTTGAAAATAAAAATGAGTAAAAAAAATTGACTTGAGCTTATAGTGATGCAAAAGTGTTTCTGTGAGCTGTGCGTACTCCAGATCCCAAAACAGCTGATGCACAGCCCCAGGCGGCCATTCTAAATAAGGTTAAGCATAGCACATTTCGACTAACAGTTCTGCTCCGGGGTTGAGTGAGTTTTTAAACTGTTCAAGAGATTGAAACCTGTGGGTGGTAAGATTGCCAGAAAAGGGTCCCTCCTGGTTTTTCTCTGGTGCCTGGTTCTCAGCAAGCCAAAATTCAAAATGCTGCAGGTATATGTCAAATTGCTCATGCAAGTCCTGTAATTCTGGTACTCATCCCACTGTCATTGTGCCAAATGTGAAACGTCACTATGGTCTACACTTTATGGTCCCCAAATTGTAAAATCTTTAGTATTTTTTTTTCTTTTCTTTGTATCCGTGCTGTTATTGCTGTTTCTGCCTGCAGTATCAATCCTTCTGCCTACAGATCCACATGTCCACTGCTTTGTGCTGTTATAGATTGCAAGAGTGGAGCTGTGTTGGCTCAGTGGCATGGAAGGCTGAGGCGTTAAGCACCTAACCTGCTGTCACGCTGACGACCTAGGTTCGGGAATGAACTCAAACCATTGGGGGGGAGGGACTGAGCATGCCAGGCTCTGTTCTCCTCTCCCAGGAAGGGCTGGTCAGCCATCTCGGCCTTTGACTACCACCAGGTTGAGGCCTAGTGCTAGTGTAGTATAAGAGCAACTCAAAGGGAGGGGCTGCAGTTCCATTGTGCATGCGTGCCTCCACACACATGTGCCTATGCGCTGTTGCAGTACGGGAAAGGGGAGAAAATGGCAATGGAGCCAGGCAGGCTTCATGAAGCCCTGGCCATTTCCACTAAGCTCACATTGTTGCCTGGTCCCTGAGCACTTCTGGACATGTGCATCAGGTGGGGGGGGGACCTTCCCTCCTCTGGACCCACCATGGAGGGATATCTATGGGGTACTTGGCCCAGAGGATCAGGGAGGCAGACGTGATCAGGAGGAATGGGAATGGAGCTGAGAGCCTGCACACCTGACTCAGTGAGGAAAAAAAGCTCTATGAGAGAAAAGAAGAGTGGAGCAGTGCCTTTTTCTCAGTTCCCATTATCCTTTATCCCTCTATAGTGCCTATTGCTAAATAGAGTCCCTTCCTTTGGTTGTCCTCTGCATTGGAGGTGTATTGCTTTGATATATGCACACCTTGGTGTGTGCTGTGAGGCATGAGGCCACAGGCTGAGTGCGTTCAACCCTCCAAGGTGTACATATATCACAGCATATCTGCATGCCCCATAGTGGATTATCTGTTCTATACAATGGCCAGAATTGCTTTGGAGGTGGGTGAGAAAGACAAAGAAGTGCAGGTATGCAGTCGTTGTGGGATAATTCATGGTAATGTGGTGTGTTTTGTCCAATCAGAAGACACCATTTCTACTGATTTTTCTTACCCCATATTATAAATATGTATGTACCTATATAAATATATATACTATATGGCCTAGATATTCAAAAGGTTTGCGCCATGCGCAACAGGGTTGCGCATGCGCAAGTCCTACATTGCGCCATTCTACGATATTCAGCAGGAGGCAGTTGCGCCACTGAAAACAGGTTGAGCAACAGCGCAATGCAAATGAATGCATGCTCAACAGGAGGGGGAGGAACCATGCATAAACTGCACAACCCGATATTCAGTTGGGTTGTGCAGAGTTGTGCAGGCGCAACCCCCAACCTGCGCCTGCACAACTTTGAACCAAACAAAAAGGATCAAGTTGAGGGCCACCCACAGGTGAGCTGCTGTATTGCAGGGTGCAACACAGCAGCTACCTGCCAGCTGGCCCCCAACTCAATCCCTGTCCCCCACCAGCCCGATTGCGGGCAGGAACGTGAGCCCCCAAACATCTCCTAATGCCCGATCGCGGGCAGAATGTATCATGACAACCCCCAAACATCTCCCAATGCCCGATCGGGCAGAGCGTGAAACAACCCCCGTGCCCGATCGCGGGCAGAATGTAAAAGACCCCCAACCCGAATATCTCCTGGTGGTCAGTGGACCATAATGCCCGATCGCGGGCAGAATGTCCATGACAACCCCCAAACATCTCCCTGGTGTCTTTGTCCCCCCACCCACCCACGAGCCCCACCACCCGCTCCCCGGCAGCTGGTGGGCGGCAGCATCCACCCACCTGCCGCCCGCCGCCCGCCGACTGACTGTCGGTAGGGCTGCCGCCCAGTGGTGCAGAGCTAGAGCCAATGGGCGTGCAGCCCGCCGCTATGACAGTCAGATTTGTGAATGAACATCATTCACAAATCTGGACTATCATGTAGTATGGGCTGCGCCCAGTGGCTCTAGCTCTGCATCAAGCGGGCTGTCAGACAATCAGTCGCGGGCTGCAGGCGGCAGGAGGGTGGGATGCTCGCCCGGCTGCCGGGGAGGCGGGTTGTGGGGCCGTGGAGTGGGTGGGGTGGGGACACTGACACCAGGGAGATGTTTGGGGGTTGTCAATGGACATTCTGTCCGCGATGACGGGCATTATCGCCACTGGACCACCAGGGAGATATTCGGGTTGGGGGTCTTTTTATTCTGCCCGCGATCGGGCACTGGGGGTTGTTCACGCTCTGCCCGCGATCGGGCATTGGGAGATGTTGGGGTTGTCATTATACATACTGCCCGCGATCGGGCATTGGGAGATGTTTGGGGGTTGTCATTATACATACTGCCCGCGATCGGGCACTGGGAGATGTTTGGGCGGGGTGGGGTTGTCATTATACATACTGCCCGTGATCGGGCATTGGGAGATGTTTGGGCGGGGGTTGTTTTCCACGTTCTGCCGTGATCGGGCTGCAGTGCGTCGGTCCGACGGCTGCTGCCTGGCAGGGCAGCCAGGCGCCAAGTCCTCGGGATCGCGCACCTACATGCTAATGGCATGCAAATGGGGCCATAATCAGATGCAAATTGCCCCTCGCCTTGCATGAATTATGGCCCCATTGCATGTCACCTTGCAGATAACGGAAATTTAAGCAAACGTGGTATGCATACCGCAAGTTTAATGCTCAACTCTGACAACTTGCGGTGGCGAAGTTCCACTCGCCATGCACAGTGGCTGTGGCTGGGGGGTGATATTCAAAGGAGTTGCTCAATAGCGCAACTCCTTTGAATATCGCCCCGGCCACACCCTTGCGCAACTATTTTGAGCAGCGCAAGGGCTTGTGCCTCAGAATGGCGCAGTTTGAATATCCGGGCCTATATATTTATTTATTTTACTTATTTATTTATATTGATGGGTCTGCCAGCCTTCCTGTTGAACCTGCAGCCTTGGGAGGGGGGTTCAGAATGCACTTTTCATTTATTTTTTATTTATTTATTTCATGGTTCAGAATTACAACTTTGGGCATTGCTCATTTACAAAGGTTTCACGTTAGGGAAGTACAAACAGATTATCATTACATAAACACTAAGCATTAAACACATCAGCACAGTCGAAATGAACATAGCAGCAGCATAATGGCTTTGTCAGATAAGTTACAGCTATTTACAGGTTGCCCGAGCATTGAATACATAAGGTGTCCAGAGAGAGGTGGTGGAGACAGGATACAGGAGTGCAGCCAGGTGGCATTGCAGTGGAGGGGCATAGCAGGTAAGTGGGAAATTAGTAGAGAGGGTTGGGGGGGAGAAAGGGGACTAGGACAAGCATTAGATTGGGGGAGAAGGGGTAATAGGTCAAGCAGGCTTACCTGGCTGGCAGTACATGGCACTCACTTTAGCACAAATTTGGGGAGCTGCCATCCCACATAAAAACATTTACAGAGTTTTCTTTTTTTTAAATCTGCTGTGGAGTGGCTCAGCACAAAACTGCAAAAGGGCTTTCTTTTCTGTTTTGTTTTGTTTTGGAGTCGATGACTGGTCTTATGACCATGGCTATTGCAAAAGAGGACAGGCACTCTTTAAGGAAGGAACTGTCAGCAGAAATGTGGAAGCAAATGCAAAGGAAGGGAGCGGGATTACTTTTCCACACCCATTATATGAAATGCTTAAAAAATGCAGGTTTACCTGGCTGGCAGATTCTGGCACCCACAAATTCTTTTCACCTTTGCCACTGTAATATTTGTGAGGGGGCACAGATGGACACAGATGCAAGGGATAGCAAGCATCCATTTTCTTTATTATAGAACTGACAAAATGCCCACTGAGCATGGTAGGAACTTGCATGGATTACACTAGAGTGATAGGGACAACAGCCAACATGGAACCCCATCTACTTCCTTTTAAGGAAAGGATCACAAATAATACAGAGTGTACTGTTAGAAGCTTGTTTTAAAATATTTGCCATTCATCCTCACGTTTTTATTGTTCATTTCAACCTTTAGATTATGTGAACAATAACCTTCAACAAGGCATGTGTTTCTACATAATTACTATACTTCCCAAGTGAACTAGAAGGCACAAGCCCAATGGTCAAGTGACTTTATAACATGGCCAGGGAAAATGAAGCACTCCATAGAAACAGAAACACAGAAGTTGACGGCAAATAAGGACCACAAGGCCCATCCAGTCTGCCCATTTATTTTACTACTTTATGAATGTGCCATTGGCCTTTGCTCTGTCAATGGCCTATCTATTCATACTCATCTGTATTGCTCCCTTATGCCTATCCCATGCCTGTTTGAAGCCCAGCACTGTATTCATATCCACCACTTCCTGAGGTAGGCCATTCCATGCACCACCACCCATTCTGTGAAAAAGAACTTCCTCACATTACCCCTTAATCGGCCTCCCTCTAATCTCATGCTGTGTCCTCTTGTCCTGCTATTTTTCTTATATTGAAACGTTAGACTCTTTCACCTTGTTAATGCCCTTAAGGTATTTGAATGTTTCATTCATATCACCTCTCTCCCTCCTTTGCTCTTGGGTATCCCATTCGTCAAGAGCCGTCAGGTGACCATGGATTAATTCTCAATTAATCCATGACTGATCTGCAGTACCCTCAGCAGCCACAGCTGAATACTGCAGAGCGAGATGGATTCCTGAATGTTGACAATGTGTGTATCTTTCTCTCTGTTGATTGTGTTCCCTCCCACCCACCTGCCCCGTGGCTCTCGGGGCACCTAGCCCACAGTGACTGGGGAGAGGGTCGGGGGGCAGATCATGGTAGAAAGCAGTTAGAGAGCCGGGGAAGTGGACAACTTTTTCTGCTGTGTGCTGGGGTCCAGGGCAGCACAGTCGCTCCCTTGCAGCCAAAACACAGTGCTGCAACCCATGGCTCTGTAGTGACAGTCCAGAGTGGAGAGCAAATAGTAAGCAGCACAGTTCTGTCCCTAGAGAATGGAGTGAGTCCAAGTCTGCCATTAATGCTGCATGTCCCAGCATCCAGCGGTGTGTCCTGGGCCCCCACTAGTTGTCCCTCCTTGCTGTGGGCTTAACTGCAGGTGTACCAAAGTGAAAGTTACTGCAGTGGTTGTACCCTCCCTCCTCAGTCCTAGCTCACCATGTCCAGTTGTCTGTGCCCAAGTCCTTGTAATTTGTCTTCTGTGCCACCGATTCCAGGTAAACTGCGCTCCTGAGCCCTCCCTCATTACTATTACCTCCCTGACTCCACATTGTCCTTCAAGCCGTCATTGCCACTTCTCTCTCTCCCTGATTCCTGCAAGCCCTCAGTATGTGCACTGTTAGGTCCCAATACATGTTGCGGCTGCCAGAGAGACCTGGCAGTGGGTCCTGGCCATGCCCAGCAATGTTTGGCTCACTGTGAGCCCCGGGAAGGGCAGCGCATCTCCCATAGTAGGGGAACAGGAGCGGAAGCTGGCAACAGCTGCCCCTGGCATGCTGAATGGGGAGGTGAGTTCTCCAGTCCTGGACTAATTAGGTAACATCAAGCAGAAGGTGAGGATCGAGTTACAAGTGTGGAAAAAACCTGCTGGATTTTGGATTTTCTTTTGTTTTTCTGTTTGTTTTTTATCATAGTCAAATGAAATCAGCTAATGTTTGGGAGACAGTTGCAGTCCTTGGGTTTGTGTTTATTGCAGTTGCAGTGACACTCACCAGTATGCGATTCTGTACAGTACGGAGGTCAAACCAGCAGGTTACAGTTGGCAGTCTTATAACATGGCCAGGGAAAATGGTTCCAAAGCAAATGAAACAGATGTAATATGTAACTGCACAGTCCCCATTTTCCCTGACCATGTTATAAATGGATTAACCCACTCGGGAGCCATGGATTACTGGGTTAATTAATCCATGGCTGGTTGGTTGTTGGCACTCGGCCTGCAGCCTTGTGCGACAACCCACCACCACCACCTCCGAGCTATGTATTAATTTCCCAGTAACCCACGGCTCCCTCATGGGTTAGTCCTTACTTCAATGAAGCTGGGAAGTGCATTAATTCTCAAGAAATCCATCCCCTCGGCATTTGACACTGTAGACCGTGGGCTTTTACTGGACCAGCTCTGGGAGTAGGACTCACTGGCAAAGTCATCTACTGGTTTGAGTTCTATCTCACAGGCAGGATACAGAGGGTAGTTATGGGATGTTTATCCTCTCTTGTGATGACCTGTATTGTAGTGTACCCCAGTGGTTGGTCCTCTCACTCATGTTGTTTGCAGTGTACATGCTGCCCCTCGGTAGGATCATTAGATAGTATGGATGGGAGTTGGGTTTCACTGCTATGCAGATGATAATCAGCTCTATTTGTCTTTTGCACTAGAGACACGTGGCACAGTGGATTTGGTAAATAAGTGGTTGGCTGAGATCAAGCACTGGATGTCACTGTACAGGCTAAGACTCAATCCAGATAAAATGGAAGTACTGATTATTGAACCAGGTTGGATGGAGGGAGTGGCAGCTGCCGAGAGGAGATGGAGTTTCGACTCTGCACCGCTAGGCTTTTGGTTGCTGCAAATGTGAAGAATCTGGTAATCATTCTGGATGAGGTGCTGACATTTGAAACTCAGGTGTCCGCAGTAGTACAGAATGGCTTTTATCATCTTAGGAACATCAGCCAGATTCATTCCCTTATAGCCTTGGAGGACTTGCCCCCTTTGGTGCACACGTTTGTGACCTCATGGCTGGACTGCTGTAATGCTTTTTATCTTGGGGTCAGTGGAGGTATGCTGTGGCATCTGCAGCTAGTGCAGAACACTGCTGCTAGGTTGTTAAAGTACAGTTACGGAAGAACTTACCATAACAATAGATCTTCGAGAGAGGCTCTTGCGGTAGGTAATTACATACTGTATAGGACTGATGCCGGCCGGTGTCAGGACCCAACGGAAAAATTTCTAGCTAGTAGTCTCTGGTGGGGGACCGCCCCCACATCAGGTGACCGATGTCATGCAGCGTCAGTATAAAGAGGCAGTCCCCCACGCCCACCTTCCAGTTCTTTCCCGCCAAAGGCCAAAAGGCAAAACGAGAGAGAAGCAGATATTTCCCCTTCTGCAGGGGGATGGAGGGCTGGAAGGTATTACCTACTGCAAGAACCTCTCTCGAAGATATACTGTTATGGTAAGTTCTTACGTAACTGTACTATCTTACTTCGAGAGAGCTCTTGCAGAAAGGTAATTACATATAGGACTGAGTCCCAAGCAGTCTGGAACAAGGAGAAGCAAACGGGAGGAGGAAAGCTACTCAGAGTAGACCCTCTGGTTGTGAAGGCCTTAGGAAAGGAGGCCTTGCAAAACAGCCAGCCCGAAGCCTGCTCTACGGTGAGAGGCAATGTCCAAACTGTAATGTTTCGTAAAGGTATGGACAGAAGTCCAAGTGGCGGCTGCACAAATATCAGCCGCTGACACATTCTTGAAACAAGCCGCAGAGGCAGTGACCCCTCTAGTGGAGTGGCCTTTAACTTGACCTGGCAGGGTCTTGTTGTACTTGTCATAACAGAAAGTGATACAATGAGCCAACCATTTTGATAGGCATTGCTTAGAAACAGCATTGCCTTCTCTTTTATGAGCAAAAGAGATGAACAGTTGATCAGCCTTTCTGAGATCCTTCGTCTAGTTGTGTAGTATCTCAGAATTCGACGAACATCCAAAGTATGCAGGACGTACTCTCCATGATTGAAGTGCTGCGTAAAAAAGGCAGGCAACTCTATGGATTGATTCAGTGTTGATTCCGCTACCACCTTAAGGAGAAACTTAGGGTTGGTACGAAGAGCCACACGTTCCTTGTGAAAAATCAAATACGGGATTTTATACATCAGGGCCTGGAGTTCAGAAATCCATTGAGCAGAAGTAATGGCCACTAGGAAGACAGTCTTCCAAGAAAGGAACTTTAGGTCTGCTGAGCCTGCCGGCTCGAAAGGAGGCAGAGTAAGCTTCTCTAAAATGAAATTCAGATCCCAAGGAGGGGCTGGAACCTGGATAGGGGGTCATAAGTGAAGGACCCCTCTTACAAAGGTCTTAGAGACCTCCAGCTGAGCAAATGTTCTGTCTACAAAGGGGACATGATATGCCGAAATGGCTGCCATGTGAACCTTTAAGGATGAATGGCTGAGACCCAGATTGAAGAGGTGTCGCAGGTAATCCAGAAGTCAGCCGACAGAGCACGAGAAGGGCTCGACATCATTGGAGGCAGCCCAAATAGAGAACCGCATCCATTTCATGGCATAAGTAGATCTGGTTGAGGGTTTCCTGGCCTTCACCAGAATCTCAGCTACTCGGGGGGAAACCCCAAATCAGGCTTGAGCTATGTCTGCAGGAGCCACGTGTGCAACTGAAGACACTTGAAGCCTGGATGGACCAGGGTCCCCTGATCCTGGGTCAGCAAAAATAGCAACAGAGGAGGAGGAAGAGGAGGTTCCTCTGAGTACTGTTGCAGAAGACAGAACCAAACTTGCCTGGGCCACAAAGGAGCGATCAGAATCATTTGAGCTCCTTCTGAACCGAGTTTCTGCAAGACCCTCGTAATCAGTGGAATCGGAGGGAAGTCATAGATGAATCTGCCCTTCCAGTCTAGAGACAGAGCATCTCTCCAAAAAATGCTGCACCCTGGAGCGAGCAAGCAGAAGACAGGAAGTTTTGTGTTTTGAGAGGAAGCAAACAGGTCTACCTGTGGAGTTCCCCAGCGCAGGAAGATGTCATCTACGACCCCCTGATCCAGTTCCCATTCATGAGCTAGAGCAGATGACTGGCTGAGCCTGTCTGCCAGCGTGTTCTCGACTCCCGGACGTAAGATGCCGTGAAGTGAAGGTTGTGCTGCACTGCCCAATCCTAGACTTGCATCGCCTCTCTGCAAAGGGGGTAGGAATGAGTTCCTCCCTGTTTGTTGATGTACCAGACCACACACATATTGTCCATCTGTACAGCTAGGTGACAGGGAGACAGATACAGATGCAGAGCCTGAAGAGCATACAGTACTGCCCTTAGTTCGAGCACATTGATGTGAAGAGACTTCTTGAGCTTGGACCAGGAGCCCTGGGTCCTATGAGGACTGAGATGGGCTCCCCAACCCTCACCGGAGGCATCCGTAGTCAACGTCTGTGAGGGGGGAGGGAGACCGAAGGGAACTCCCCGGCAGAGGTTCTCCTGAACCATCCACCACTGCAAGTCCTGAGCCATGGGAGTGGAGACCAGGACAAGTTGATCTAGGTCGTCCACTAGCTGATCCCATTGAGACCGAAGCGTCCACTGAGAGATTCTCATGTGGAGCAGAGCACAAGGGACTGTCAGAATCGCAGCTGCCATTAGCTCGAAGAGGTGAAGGACTGACCTGGCACTGACCTGCCTGTGGCTGGACAACAGGCTGACCTGGGCCTGGAAAGTGGCCACCCTGTCCGGTGGCAGGAATGCCATGCCAGAGGTCGTGTCCAGGATCGCCCCGATAAACTGGAGCCTCTGGGATGGGATCAGATGGGATCTGGCCTGGTTGATGGTAATACCCAGGCAGGCAAAGACCTGCTGGGTAAGGGAAAGAAAGCGCAGGAGTTCCTCCCTGGATGGGGCCACCAGGAGCCAATCGTCCAGGTACGGGAAAACCTGCACCCCCTGGGTACGCAGGTAGGCCGCTACCACTGAAAGGCATTTGGTGAACACCGAGAGCGCCGAGGAAAGACCAAATGGGAGGGCCTTGAACTGGTAGAGGTCCCCCTGGAACACAAAACGCAGGTATTTGCAGTGGGAAGGGTGGATGATATGCAGGTAGGCATCCTGCATATCCAAAGCGCACAGCCACTGTCCCGGCCGGAAAAGGGGCAGGAGGCTCTGCAGCAAGAGCATCCTGAACCTCTTGTACTCCACAAACAAGTTCAGGGAGCTGAGGTGAAGAATCAGCCTCACGTCCCCTGTTTTCTTCAGGACCAGGAAGAAATGGGAATAGTACCCCATTCCCTGAAGAGGAATGGAGACGGGTTCTATCACCTCCTTCAGCAAAAGTGCGGAAATCTCTTCCTGGACTAGAAGACGAAGTTCCCGAGAGTACGACAACCTTGGGGGAGGGTGTCAAGGGGGTTTCTGAAGAAACTCTATTGAGTGTCCTTCTGCAATCAGCTGGACCACCCAGGAATCTGAAGTTATCCTCTCCCAACCCGGGAGGTGGAGGGAAAACCTCCCTCCTACCAGTTCCCCTGAAAGGCCCAGAGGCTGTGGGAGAGGAAAGGAGTGAGGTGGTGTGGGGCAGCATCGCGGCTGAAGCACCCGCTGCTTTTTTGGGTGGAGGGGGCTTGGCAGCCGGAGGGGCCAGGCGTTTATTGGCCCGCTTTCCCTGGGGTTTCGCCTTTTGCCGATTCCACCTGCGAAAGGGATGGTGCTGCGTTTGATGGGGGTGGTACATGGAGTCCACAGACTTAAGTGCAGCCCCCTTCTTCTGCAGTCTGGTGATGATGTCCTTGACATCACCACAGAATAGCACCGAATCCCGGAAGGGTGCATCCTGGATAGTGGACTGCACTTCTGGGACCAATGCTGACACCCGGAGCCAGGCATGATGCCGTAAGCCTACGGCAAGAGCGGAGCTCCTACCAGCAGTGTCCACTGCATCGTATGTGGCACGAAGCATATGCTGACTGGCCGAACGTGCAGAGCGGATGAGGTCAGCCACTTCCTGTTTGGCTTGAGAGTCAGGAAGGGAGTCCAATTTGGATTCCACCTCACTAAGAATCGCCTTCTGGTAATCCCCCATGTGACCGACATAATTTAGGGCCCTAATTCCCAGAGTGGAAGAAGCAAAGATCTTCTTCCCATACTGGTCCAGAAGACGGGATTCTTTGTCAGCTGGAGACGAGCTCAGATGTTTCGGGTTAGCTGGCTGGCCATGAGCGGCGCTAATCAGACCGAATCAGCTCGAGGGTGAGAATCTAGAAAATCAACACCCTCGGGAGCCTGATATGGCCTGTTCGACTTCTGAGGAAGCGGGGCTAAAGCCAACAGTTGCTTCCAAATAGTGGAAACAAGATCAGTATGAGGCTCAATCCAGGGTGGCACCAAAGTAGGAGCTGTCTCGGGCAGGTCCAGATACTCAGCGAGTTTCTTACACTATGGATCCGGCTCCAAGGAATGCCACTTGTGAACCTCCTGGATTTTGCTCAGCAACTCCATAAAGGAAGGATCCTCTGGAGGAGACTTTGGAGGAGTCCTAGGCCTGGGCTCAGACGGAGAGCGTGGCTCATCGTCCGTCTCGGAGCAACCGTCGGAGTCATCTGAGGTGTCCGAGGAGGAAGAAGATGAAGAGGAAGACTCCCTCTCCTGGCATGGGGGAGGAACAGGCCCCTTGGAAGGTCCTCAGGGAAGCATATCCTGCCCCACCCTGGAACCAGAGGGATCGACCCTGGTGTCCGGAGGCGAGGAGGGAGTCTGTCGTCGTGGACGTACGGGAGCCGGAACCAGCACCATCATCGTGAGACGACTCTCCACCTTTCTGGTGAGCTGACCCTTGGCAGTGGAAGAGGAGGAGAAGGCGGGGGATATGGGTATTGATTGTACCCGTAAGTTGCGTGTCCATAACCCGACAGCGGGAAACCCGGCGTCGGGTATTGAGGCACCGGGTACTGCGGCGTCGGATAGGCCAGCACCGGGTACTGGGGCGTCGGATACTGCGGAGCCGGGTCAGACGGCATCGGATACGATGGGGTCGGATACCTGGGAACCGGGGGGTCTGCTGGAGATGGTCCGGCCAGAGGGCCCATGGTTGGGCCTGGAGCAGAAGGCCCGGTGGGCGGAAGGCCCGGCATTGGAGCAGCATCCAGGGCTGGGACGTTGCCCGGCATCGGCAAGACCAGCGTCGGAGCCGGTGTCCGGGGAGCGGACGTCTGGTCAGTTGGCCCAGTGGGTGGACAGTCTGACGGGGGTGCAGCAGGAACCTCGGCATCGCCTGGGGATGGAGGGGAAAAATCCCCATGGTCAGGCTGAGGAGACCCAAGGTCCCTGAAGGCCGGCGAAGGCTGCGGGGAGCTGGGAATGGCGGACGTGAGAGGGTCCGGTGTTGGCTCAGCTGCCATGCGGGCATCGGGCAGGCCAACGTCTGACTTATCAGTGGAGTCCGGGCAGACGTGGAGGAGTCGATGTCCAACTTATCGGACCCATCGCCCGAGGCAGGTCGCGAAGGAGGAGCGGCCTGGTCGGGTGGAAGAGGGCCATGCGCGCCTGAAGGGTCGGGCGACTTATCGAATCGGGCCTCCGCAGCGGGCATCAGAGGAGCTGACGCCCAGTTTACCAGAGTCGCCAACCAGTAGGCCACACGGTGGCGGCTCTACTGGGGCGGAGGTCTCAATAGCCAAGGCGCCGAAGGGCCAACTTCAGCCAGACAGGCGAGACAATACACGCTTTGGAAGCCTCCAAGGTGGCCATCGCAGAGCGATCCTCCGAGGGACGCAGCACGGCGACTCAAGAAGACGCGGTGGATGAGGGAGCCCTCATCCCAGTGCTTCTCCTGTCTTTTTCTCGATGTGGCCTTCTGGGAAGTGGACGCCTGCCAGAGCTTTTTTAACTCCTTCTCCATGGAGAACATTTTCTTCTATAGTATGTGGGCCTCCAGGGACTGCTGCCTCCGTCTGCAGGTGGCGGCATTGAATTCAAGGCAGTGCTGGCACTTCTCCACCTGATGATCCAGGCCTAGACAGAAGAGGCACTGGGAATGGCCGTCCTTGTGTGGGAGTTGGGCGCTGCACGAGTCGGACTTATTTTTGTGCTAGGAATGTGTAGGGGACGACATACACCGACGAATGCCTGACGATTTAGTCGAAGAATCAAAAAAAAAAGACAGTAAAAACTACCGACGATAGAGCTGATGAGCATTAAACTTTACCGCCAGGCACTGACACAAGCTAATGGCAGGAAAGAACCAGAAGGTGGGCGTGGGGGACCGCCCCTTTATACTAACGCCACATGACATCGGTCACCTGACATGGGGTTGGTCCCTTGCCACAGACTGCTAGCTAGAAATTTTTCCGTTGGGTCCTGATGCCGGCCGGCATCAGTCCTATATGTAATTACCTACTGCAAGAGCCCTCTCAAAGTAAGATCTGGACTTCCGAGTTCGAGTCACAACTCCCCGGCATTGTGTGAACTGCTCTGGCTGCCAGTTAAGTGGCATATCTCCTGTAAAGTTGGGTTACTAACTTATAAGGCCCTACACAAGTTAGGTCTCAGTTATCTGTGTGATCTCCTGTACCCCTGCATAGAAACATAGAAACATAGACTTTGACAGCAGATAAGGACTGCTTGGCCCACCCAGTCTGCCCATTTCCCTATCTATTGGATAAGCTGCAGATCCCAGTTAACCAACAGCCTAATTCTTTCTACCCCCCACCAGAATTGCCTTATGTCTGTCCCATGCATTCTTGAATTCCCCCACTATTTTTGACCCCATGACCTCCTCAGGAAGGCCATTCCATGCGTCCACCACCCTCTCCGTGAAAAAATACTTCCTCACGTTGCCTCTGAGCCGTCCCCTCTCTATCGTCTTTTTTTTTTTACTTATTTTATTTCTGTGTCCTTCGGCTTGAGGGGGGGTTGTACCTTTGGCTCCCCCTTGTACTCCAGCTCACCTTCATGGCTGCTGCCTTGACTGCGGCCACAGCTCATACCTCTCCACCACAACCTCCCCAGGTCGCATCACGGCAGGTACGTACCCCACCGTGGAGATATGGAGGTTGGGCTAATGAGGGAGCTAACTTGGGCACAATTGTGGCAGCACCGTCGGGGCAGCCTTCATGCTGCTGAGGGATTTTTCTACTTTCTCCCCTGCAGGGAGGGGCGTGCAATGACACAAACAGAGGGAGCGCGCACGCATCCGCATGCACTCCTCCAGGCATCTGTCCCAACTCCGCTCCTCTACTTGCAGGATCAGTGCACTGCCCCCTAGTCTCTACTGGGGGCCAGTCAAGCACCAACTACTGTTGTCCGCCCTCCCTGGAGAAGGAGAGCAGTCCTTTGGATGCTCAATCCTTCTCCAACCCTGACAACCCCAGCAGCCCGTGCTTGTTTCCGGACACGGGTTGCTAGAGTGGTGCGAGGTAAGGCATCCAGCGCCTCAGCCCTCAGCGCCACCAGGCCGGCCTCCCTATCTATCTTCAAATTCTGCCCCCCCTGTTCTTGCACATCTCTTTTTCTGAAAGATGCTACCCTCTTGGACTTTGTTGATCTCCTTGAGGTACTTGAAAGTTTCTATCATGTCCCCTCTCTCCCTCCTTTTCTCGAGGGTATATATATATATAAGCTCTTTTGGTCTCTCTTCGTATGGCTTCTGGTGCAGACCCTGCACCATTTTAGTTGCCCTCCTCTGGACTGCCTCCATCCTGTCTATGTCCTTTCGGAGATGGGGTCTCCAGAACTGCATGCAGTACTCCAGATGGAGTTTTACCAACTGTCTGTACAGAGGGATAATAACTTCCTGTTTTCTACTGGTGATGCCTCTCCATATGCATCCCAGTATCCCCCCAGCCCTCCTTACTGCCCTCTCACACTGCTTGCTTACCTTTAGGTCATCTGATATGACTACACCCAGGTCCCTTTCCATTCTTGTTGTTGTTAGTAACCCCCACCCCCCACTGTGTACTCTTCCTCTGGGTTTTTGTTTCCCAGGTACATTACTTTGCCCTTCTTTGCATTGAATCTAATCGGCCATACTTTTGACCATTCCTCCAGCCTTACCAAGTCCCTTCTCATTCTTTCCACCCTCCCTCCCATGTATCAACCCTGTTGCAGAACTTTGTGCCGTCTGCAAAGAGGCATACTTTTTCTTACAGTCCCTCCGCAATGTCACTTACAAAGACATTAAAAAGGACCAGTCCCAGTACTGAACCCTGTGGTATCCCACTAGTAACCCCTCTTTCTTTGCAGTGAACTCTGTTTACTATTACCCTCTGTGTCCTGTTGTCCAGTCAATTTTTTACCCAGGCTACCACCTTGGGACCCACTCCAAGGCTGGCTAACTTGTTTATTAATCTTTTGTGTGAGACTGTGTCAAATGCCTTGCTAAAGTCGAGATATGCCATGTCCACAGCACCTCCCTGGTCTACTACTTTGGTCACCCAGTCAAAGAAATTTATTAGATTCATCTGACATGACCTCCCCGCTGTCAATCCATGCTGTCGCTGGTCCTGTGCCCCACTGGCCTCTAGGTACTCAACAATTTTTCTTTCAGAAGTGATTCCATCATTTTCCCTACCACTGAGATCAAACTAACAGGTCTGTAGTTTCCTGCTTCTGCTCTGCTCCCACTTCTGTGAAGGGGAATCACATCCACCTTCCTCCAGTCCTCAGGTACCACGCCATCCTCACATGATTTGTTAAAAAGGGTAGTCAATGGTGTCACTAGTTCTCCCCTTAGTTCTTTTAGAATTCTGGGGTGAATCCCATCAGGCCCCATTGCTTTGTCCACCTTCAGTATTAGGAGTTCTTTCAGGACCATTTCTTTTGTGAATGGACTGGTATTGACCCCCCTATCCACAGTGCTTCTATTGACTGGATTAGGTACCGCCCCCTCCTTTTCTTTTGTGAATACTGAGCAGAAGTATTCATTCAGTATCTCTCCTTTTTCACTGTCCTTCTCTGCCCACCTACCGTCCATTCTATTCAGCCTCACTATCCCTCCCTTTGTCTTTCTACCCACTCTAATGTACCTATAAAAGTTTTTATTATCCTTCTTAACCGAGTTGGCTAGCTTTTCCTCAGTTTGGGCCTTTGCTATTCTGACTGCCTTCCCCACTTCCTTTTGCTTTAATTGGTACAGTTCTCTGTCCTGCTCCTTCTGTGTTTCCTTATACTTCCTGATGGCACTGGGTCCAAACAGTGCCGGTCACAACAGCACATGCAAAATACATGCAACAAAAATAGCGCCTTTTTTTTGCGGGGGGCTTCGCTCTGTGCACCCCCACACCACCCAGAATTAAAGATTCTATCACCGGTGGGGAGTGGATCACGGGGCAAGTTAAATTTCTGGGGCCGTGGAATACTGTTTCCATGGCACCTTGAAAAAAATCAAGTCCCGAAACAGGCAAAATGACTGGAGACCAGGATTAGAACCCTGGTCTCCAATAGCGCTGGCCGAGCTGCCATATGACCCAACCTTCCACACCACAGGAGCAGCTCGGCCAGCTACTGGATCCCTGTTGCCCTTGTCCTTTCTTCCGGACTACGAACAGTGACCAGGGTAGCACTTATAGCAAGCGCTGTAAATCCCTGGTCGCTGTCCGTATGAGCACTTACCAGACTAGGGCCGCATAGTACAGCTCTATTCTGGTAGCGCTCATCTAACCAGGTACCTTCCAGAATGCTATATTTTTCTCCCTAACCTTCCCCGCCACCTCATTTGAGAACCATAGTGGTTTTTTCCTTTGTTTTGATTTATTTGCTTCACATAAAGGCTTGCTGCCTCTGTGATGGCAGTTTTGATTTTTCCCCATTGTTTCTCCACCCTTCCTTCTTGCCTATTTGCTAGTGCTTTTCTGAGGCACTCTCCCATTTTGCTAAAGTCAGCCCTTCTAAAGCCCAGTACCCTCGCTTTTGTATGACTTGACTCTACGGCTGTGTTTATCATGAACCACACTGTTTGGTGGTCACTTGTTCCCAGATGGCTACCCACTTCTAAATCTGAGATCCTCTCTCCATCCCTGTTTGAGAGTACCAGGTCTAAGATTGCTCCCTCCTGAGTGGGTTCAAACACTAGCTGTCTGAAGCATGCCTCCTGTAGAGCATCAAGAATGACCCTGCTCTTAGATGTAGCTGCAGCAAAGGTGCTCCAGTTAACATTTGGCATATTTGGGTCCCCCATCAACAACATCTCCCCTTTTTCTGCCATCCTAAGGATGCCTCCTATCATTTCCTTGTCCATTTCCTCCCCAAAGACAGGGATCTGTATACAACCCCAGTGCGGATTGTGGTGCTATTTCCTGTCCCCAGGGTGACCAACAGTGCCTCCTCTCCTCCCTGTTTACCCTTTAGTTCTGTTACTTTGATCCCTTCCCTTACATAGAGAGCTACTCCTCTTCCTCTTTTACCCTCCTTGTCCCTCCTGCAGATTATGTACCCTGGAATGCTGACATCCCAGTCATGGTTCTCTGTGTATCATGTTTCTGTGACTGCCACGCTATCCAGGTGTCCCTCTTCCATCAAGGCCATTAGTTCAGGGAGCTTGTTACCCAGACTATGGGCATTGGTACTCCTTGCCCTCCATTTTTAAATGTCCCTACCCCTTTTATCCCCATCCTTGTCCCTACTGCCTTTGCCTTTTTGTCCATTTACCCCTGTCCTTCTCCCTATCGACTTCTCTGTCTTGGTGTTTACCTCACTAACTACCCTGTTTTGTGGGGGGGGGGCTGAGATTTCCCTGCTCCTTTTCTGTGCCTTCCCCCTTGACTAGTTTAAATGCTTGCCAATGAAGCATTTAAACCTATCACCTAGGATCCTGGTTCCCCGCCTGGACAGATGCAGACCATTGCGCCAGTATAGGCCTGTATCCCTCCAGGTGGTCCCCCAGTCCCCAATGAAGCCAAAACCCTGTGCTCTGCACCAGTTTTTCAACCATTCATTGAATCCCATGGTGCAAAGCACCCTAGCCTCACCCATGCCATAGAAGGCAGCACCTCTGAGAAGTTTACCATGCATGCTACTTGTCTAAGGCCTCTCCCCATCTCCACAAACTCCTCCTACACTGCTCTGATCTGATTCCCAGCCAGGTCATTTGTCCCTAGGTGGGCAATGACGTCCAACTCCTTCCCCCATGCAGCTGCTCCTGCAATCCTGTGGATTCACTCCCTGTCCTTCCAAGCCATGGCACCAGGCAGGCACCTTACCTCCCTCTCCCCTCCCTGCCCAGTTCTACCCTCCTAATAAGTGAGTCCCCCACCAGGAGTTGTCGCCTACGTGTCTTATCCGCTCCACCATGGAAGGCCTCCTGGTTGTTCCCAGTGCTAGGCTCAAAACCTCAAGGGACCGGTACTTCAAGGTTGTGGGTCCAGTTCTTTGAAATTTGCTCCTGAGGGCTCTGAGGGAGGTCTTCTCAGTGGAGGCTTCTAAAAGGGGGCTTAAAACATACCTATTTGCACAGGCATGTGGGGAGTAAGAGTCCATAATCTATCACTACAGTACAAATAAGTGAGATATTATGCAGTACATTTTAGATAGTTACCAAACTATTTTATTATGGTATATTGTGATTCTTATTTATTTCCATAATTTTATTTGGGATTATACTTATTTACTGTTATATTTGTTTTATTGTACTGGTGTCCTGAGAATCTGGAGAGGGGGGCCATAAAGAAATAAAACCTACTACTACTAACCTAATTTGAACTTCAATCTTACTGTTGCCCACTTTTTTGCTACTAGTTCCTTGTTCAGGGGGAGCCCTACCTAGGTTTCCCACCTACTCTCCCTTCTCAGTGGTTCCCCTAGCCTCTGCCTCCCCATGGTCAGTTTAACTTTACAATGTAAATGTCAAAGTCCTGCCTCAGAGCACTGGTCCCCTCTCTTATCAGGTGAAGCCCATCACACAAAGTTGTATCCCTCCTCCTGACACCATCCCTTTAACCACACATTAAACTCCTCAGTCTCCCCCTCCTTATTCTGTCATATCCATTCTCCCTATTCCAAATAGGGAGAACCTCGGAAAAGGCCAGGGAAGTGGAGTGTGCTTTCAATCTGTAAGCTTCACTGCCTCCACAGGTTGGTTCACCAGATTGTTGGCATGCAAGTGTACCACCACCGCCAGCTACCCCTCCTCCTTCTCCACATTCCTCCCTATCCTATCTATATCCCTGATGGCTGATGCACCAGGAATGCATCTCACCATTTAACTTCCCTTCCCTCCCCCACCCACTACTATCTTTACTCTCTTAGTCATTGAGTCCCCGGTTGCTAAGACTCTCATTGCTGGCTTCCTCCTGCTCACCCTCTTGGGTGCCAACAACTCTTTCTTTCCATTCCCTCCACCCCACAGACTTAGAATCTCCTCTGACAGAGTCAAATGCCTAAGCTTCCTCCAGGGATGCAAAGCGATTTGCTGTCTGAATGGTGTGAGACTGGTCAAAACCCTTGTGGCTAACCCTGTCATCCTTCCCCCTACACTTCCCACCACCCTTCAGCCCTCTGGGCCATTGGGCCTCAGAGAAAGAGTGGGGGTGTGGGGGTGGATCCCAGCTGAGCCACTGCCACAGCCGAGATATCTCATCTCTGGCTGCTACTAGCTGAGCATGAAGCTCTGCAAAGATCCTGCAGATGGGGCAGTACCCCCACCCGAGCATAATCCTGAAGAAGAGTGCCCAACAGGCCCCACAACTACCTCCCCACTGCACCTCATCTCCATACTGATCCTATGATACAAAAAGGCCTACCTTATATATGGAGTGCTGTTATATTTTGAATACTTTCTACACCTCCCTTACTTAATCCTTTAACCCTTAATTAATTACAATTATACAATGGCAAGAACATTTCCAGGGCTCCGATTGGTCAGTGTGTGCCTAAGACAGTGATGTTATTACACAATAACATCACTGTATTAATTTTTTGGATGATTGTTTGGAGCTACTTTTAAGAAACAGAGATATACTGCTACACCAAAAATCTACTAAAACTTTTTTTAAATACTTTTATTTTGCATAAGATCGAGCCATTGTATTATTGCAATAAGGCACTCCAAGGTGTGTGTTATCATGTAATAACATCACTCTTGGGGTGGTGGAAGCACTCGGCTTTGCCTCATGCTTCAGCTCACCCCAGGAGTGACGCTATTACACGATAACACACACCTTGTCGTGCCTTATTGCTTAAATGTTCATTTGCATGATATATATATACATACAAAAATATATAAATATCTATTACACTTGTATCATGCAAATGTAACAGCAAATCTCTAATCTAGAATTCAGTGGGCTGCTGTTCTATCAGAATTAGAACACTAAGTCAGGAAAGCTGTTTCTTAGCAACAGCCTGATTCTGGCTAAACAATGCTTTCAATAAATAAGGGATATGCAATGGAAATGAGTGGAATAAATGATTTATCTGCACAAGAGCAGTTGGACCTTGGGTAACCTCACGAGTGGCGTAAGCCACAAGTGAGGTGTCCGAGGTCAAACTGCTCAAGTGCAAATAAATAATTTATTCCATGAGTTTTCCATTGCAAATTCCATTTATGCAACAGGATAGGAATTTTTTTGAATTTTTTTTATTTTTTTTTAGTTATGTTTAGTCTAGTTTGTGTTTTATTTATTATAAACATTCCCCAGCATAGCTCTGCTTAGCATAGTGGTTGCTAAGCCGTTGCTATGGACATTCCAACATTACATTATGGTCAATACATAATGAAAAAGTTTGATGCACAATTCTTTTGTTTTTGCTTTTGGGGGGGCATTTATTAGTCAAAGAAGTGAATAAAAACTGAATCTTCTGCCATTTTTTACTAATTATAAAACATCTAAAAGGTATCTATAAATTGAAACACCTCTCATTTTGTAGGTATTTTTGTGCTGAACTAATTTTGTCCTCAAAGTACCATGCCATCATTTTTTGTTTTAAAGTTATTTGCATTTGTTTGACAAAAAAAGTGCAAAGAAAATTGAATTTTCTGCTGTTTTTTTTTAATATTATAAAGAAACTAAATGGTATCTATAAATGAAACACCACTCATTTTGTAGGTATTTTTGTGCTGAACAAACTTCATGCTCACAGTACCTACCATGCTTTCATTTTTCATTTAAAGGTTTTTTACATGTTTGTCAAAAAAATGAAAAAAAAAGTTTGCTTTTTTTGCTAATTATAAAAAAAATCTAAAAGGTATCTTTAAATGAAACACCACTCATTTTGTAGATATTTTTGTTCTGAACAACCTTCATGCTCACAGTACAATGCTATAATGTTTCATTTTAAAGTTATTTGCATTTAAATATGGTTAGCACTGATACGGAGGCCAAACATTCCAGGTCTGGATGACCTGCTTACTGTGTGTATAAATCATGATGACATACAGTAGTTACTATGTGTATAAATTTCATTTATACATACAGTTACTTAGATAAGATTTATCAGCACTCCTATTGCATGAGTGCTTTTTGTTTTAAACAACAAGAAATCAGCAGCCCAGAAAGTCTACCAGATGGTGACAAACAAAATCACAGAACCACATAATTAACAGGCTACCACACAGCAACAAGCCAGCAAATTCTGGTGAGAAGGACAACCTCACAAAAGGCACAAACTGCCAAACTACTGTATATAAAAAAATGAAATGTACACTACATGTGATTCACCACAGAACATACGTGGTGATTATCCTGTTCCCAACCAACCTCAAATACACAAATACCACACCTTCCTGTAGGCAACATAGAGAATACTGGATGGGCAACTATGCAGAACCAGTGTGTTCTGCCACAGATGGATTCTGATTCCCTCTGACCTCGAGAGCGAAGCTCGAGAGGTCCATGGGAATCAGAATCCCAAGGTGGCAAAACAAACTGGTTGTGCATAGAGTTGCTCATCCTGTATTTTTATATAGTGTGTAGTACTGTGTAAAAAATGAGTTTTATGAGTTCTTTTGTTTTCAAAATGAAACTGACGCATGCAGTCTCTAGAGGTTCTAGAATGCTATTCTACCACAGTAGGGTAGAACAGCATTCCATGACATTGGAACTGTGGTAGAACAGCATTTTGAAAGGGAAGGAATTCTGTACAGAACAACACTCCACTATACACTAAAATACCCTCCTACATAATCCACAAACTGTACACAAAAGAATTTTAAAAATGAGAAAAACACGGAAAATGTTCACTTAACTGTGGAAGCACCACACAGACACAGACACACTGCTGCTGCTGCTAGCACCCACATTCACTCATGAATTATACATCATAACCTATATTTTTGCAATTTTTTTATTAGGATCTAGGCATTTAATATGGCCATGGCTAACTATATAATATACATGCATGAACATACCAAAGTTACATCAATCTAACAGCCACTAGACACTACTAACCAGTCATAGAGGATTGTTCAAGGTTAGTGTTCTCTGCATTTTCACAAAACACTTGCTGCCTGCCTCCTATCTACTGACTTAAAATAACACATACAGTGTGTGTTACATACGGACATATGGTATTGTGTGAAACTTGGTTTCCTTTAAAATGGCACTCTTTTTTATATTTCAGTTTTCACACATCATTTACCTCCATTTACATAGACTGAGAAACAATTTTACAACCTTCAGTACCTAAAAATATACTTGTCTTGTTATGATAAAGATATATATATGTTTACAGTACTGGATCACTTTTTTTTATTAACATGTATGCTTTTTTTTCTTGAATGTACCACTTAGTGAAGAGAGTGAAGAAATAATACAGATGCAGACATTGATGGAAAACTCACAGTCAGGATGATGCAGTATTTTTTAAATAACACATCAGAAGAACACAATAATTAATCAGATATGTGCACACAGTATTCACAATATTGCAGTGGTAGGGCGGTGCTCACATGTGTTCCCAATAAGCAGCAGCACACTGACTATTCCATCTTAAATCTGTTATTGTAGAGCGGCAAGGGGAAAAAGGTCTTCTAAAAACTTCATAACCATGGCTCTCACTTCAGGAATGAAATAACATGTAAAGAAAATCATTATGTGTTTGTCAGTTTCATGTACTGATTAGACTGTTTAATATTATTATTGTAATCCCCCAGGTTGTAGCATGAGTTAGTGTACAGGGCGTACACTGTTTGTTTGGGTTATTTCAACCCAGGCCCAGAAAGGGCATGGGAGTACCTTGGGGATGGGCCTTGCTCATGGATGTGGGAACACGCAGGTGAGGAGGTGTGAGGTTGGCATTAGAGGAGCTGGGGTGATTGCCCATTTAAGGTGCCAATTTTGATTCTGGGAAGAGGGAAAATCTGGCTTTTCACGTTGCGGCGGCTGTCTTATGTGATCCCCTGTTGGGGGATAGAGGGTTTAGTGCTTGCCTTGGATGTATGAGTGGCCACAAAGGGCGGAGTGATCCTGATGCAAGGCTAGAGGCAGAGCCAAGGGAGAGTAACTGATGTGGACTTAACATCCTAGAAAGAGCACCAGAGCTGGGAAATGGGGAAGATAGTGACCAAGCAGACATAGCCTTGGCCTGAAGAGAATATGTAGGGCTATGGGTCCAAGGACTGAGATGGCAAGCTGAGCCATGGGGATATGTCACCAATAGCTCCAGGGGACAGTCACCCAGAAGGGATCCATTGGGACATGGAGCTTTAGTGAGGAGAGTAGAAGCTGCTTATGGTAAAGTGCGCTGCCTAATTTTAGAGGTCATCCGGATCATGCCCCTTGCTATGGAACTTGAGGGAAAAGTCCAGAGACATCAACAGAAGTGCATTCATTTATATGGACATTCCTGGACTCATTAACTAATGTGACCATTCCGGTCTGTGTGTGATATGTTCCCCATCTGAACTATTGATTAACTCACTGGCTCCATGGCGTTGTACCGTTGCATGTCATTAAATGGGATTCCACCATTTTATCTGAAATTGAAGTGTTGTCTCAATTTTTGATTGACTGTTCCTGCCACTGAGCATCAGTTCTCTCCTAGCCCCGCACCCTGGTGAGAGCTGGGCATCCCAGCTACAGAAGAACTGGTAAGCATAAGCCATCTTGTACAGTTTCTGCTGTGGTCCCCCCATGGACATTTACCATCATCATACCTATAGACACAAGGGAGGGGGTGGGCTACATTATCATACACTGCTGCTTGAAGCAACCATGATCTGAAACACAGTCATTTCATAACATGTCTCCTGAACAAGGTCATCAGCTTAGATACTGAGATCTATAACCACTGCATACTTTCCGCAGTATTAACTTTTTATATCCATACCAACCCTTTACAGGTGTTGAGCTGAAAATATCAGAAAAGCCATGAAAGTCCTAACAGCTTCACTTACAAACCACAAGCACAGGCTGTTAGAACAAAATTAGGATGCCTCTCAAATGATCTCACCTCAGTTCTCACTTGCTCTTCTGATGCTAAAGTGAAAAAATGTCAACACCAGGAAAGGAAATTTTTAACTACTGTAACTCTGATCTTGCAGCATGTTTTCTATTCCACTTACCACTTGTTTTCATTTCAGTTACAGTATATGGTTGTACAGCAGCAATCACAGGCTATTACAGCCAAAATATAACTTTTGCCAACAGAAAAGGTTTTCTTTAAAAGTTCCCCCAATGAGTTTATTTCAGTGAAAATAATCTTATTTTCAAAAAATAAAGATGATCTTGCTAGTCAAGACCTGCCAGACTGAAACATTCCTAGAGTGAATGATCATTTTGATAAAACTAGAGAAAAACGTTGTGCTGTGACCAATGCAGCAGTGAAATAATCCCACTAATTAACTACTCAAGTCACAGACTACAGTGCTGCATAGAAAGGATTCATTTTGCCATGAGTTATTTTAAATACCAAATGAAAATTACAAAAGCATCAGAAAAAAAAGTATACATATTTGCCAACCTTTATTGCTTAACTGTATCTTTATTCTTAAATGTAAGGTGATAAACTTAATCAAGTAAGAGCATTTGTTAATATAAATAGAATTATTTTTTGTTAAATTCACCAAAGCAGCAAGCAACAAGAATGCACTGTTTATACTATTTTCCCACCTGCACTTCTATTGTTATACATTACAAAAGGGGTTGGGAAATCTGTGTGTGTTCTGATTGGTCAGGTGCAACCCTTAGCCATGTGTTTATAGAGCAACAACCCTTCAGGTGGCATTTTTCTAGCAACCAGGATGCAGTGCATCCCACATACGCATGCCTGCCAGAAACATTTGAAAAAAAATTCTGTCAGCCATGTTATTGCTGTAAAACCAGTGAGTACCATTAGTTGCCTAACATTTAAAAATAATTTCTTTTTTCTTTTCTTTTTTTATACTATTTTACCATAACACAAACTAATAAATCAAAACTTCAAGTAAAAATATGCAGGTACCTCATTTGACTGTCATTCTTTATTTTTTTTGACAAAGTCTGTTTTGGGCCTCTAATCATCTGGTTTTAAGGTCCATGCCACACCCTCTTTGCCTTGGAGTTATTCCCAGCCACTCACTGCTCACTCTTTGCTTATCCCCACCAGCCCGCCATCCAGCAAAAAGCATTGCACAATGTGTGGCATCGATGGTCCAGCAGTAATTAAACCAGTTTATGTTTTCTTTTTTTTTAAAGGAAAAAAACAGCTTGATGGCCGTTTCCTAGCATCTTACAGCATGACACTAACTTGGTCACTTCAACCTGCTTTCTCAGTCACTTGTGCTCACTCGCCAACTGCTGGCAGCTTTCAGTATCGTGCTCTCTCACTGAAAGCCACCATTACTTACTAGTATATAAGCTGCATTTTCCTAAAACTAAACCAGCCACCCATCAGAAAACACTAGAGTAGTTATGATGGGAATAAAACTACTACAAGGAGGAAGTGAATAAAGACACTGGAAAGAGAACAGCACAGTGTACACAGTGCAAGCACTCTCTAGTGGCAAGCTAGCATGTATAAATTAGAAATACATTGTTTTAATGTAACAAGGAACTAGTTTACAATAAAAAAATTTACTTTTTAGTTTTTTATCTTAAAATATTAACTTGTGCAACCCATTTTAAAAGGGCAATAAAACCCTCTGGGGTGTGGACTGTGTCTAATAAATGTATTTCCCAGGTGCTGAAGGTACTCATGCAAATGTCTGGTGCCTCACTATGCACCTGCAGTGTGCATTTATCAGATAACAACCCACGCCCTGTCTTACTGCTTTCATACATTGGATACAGTAGCACCCATTAAGTCTATTTCTGCCTTGACCTGCTGCCCTCTTCTGTAGCCTTGTAATCCTTAATGTAAAACATAATTTGTCCTACTAGAATGGTGGAAACCTATAAAACATCAGATTAGCGACCGCTGCCATGCTGGCAACCTGGGTGCAGTATGGGACTTGATTTGCTGGTGTTAGACTTGAGGAAAGTTGAGGCATTCAGTGGACTGCTCTCCTCTCCGAGAGGTCTCTTTCAGCCACTGACTGCCACCAGGTGGAAGCCTGGTGGTAGTGCAGAATGAGGCAGCATGTGCATAAGAATGGGTGTGATCCCATGCTCTCCCTTGGCACACATCATTACACGCCTGACTGTGGGGGTAGAGCTGATCAATCAGGAAGTGAAGGGAATCAGCAGGCTAACTTGTGGAGCCAAATTATGATCCCTTTCAATTTCATATCAGAGTGGAATAAAAATATGAAATGTAGCTCAAAAGACTTCAGCTGACATAGGCTTCCAAGTTATTTAATTGTTACCCCAACTTAATAAACTTATAAAACCACTTTAATTTACTAATCTTTGTTCCATAACAGTTTAACTTCCAACATTTTTGCCACTCAAAATGAAAAGAGACTAAAACCTCTCACTTTGCATTAGTAATAATGTGATTGCAAATATGAAGATGTAGAGTGCATAAAATATGGCTCAGGTAAAAATGAAATAAAGAAGCTTAGCAACACTAAAAGTTATCACCTGCAACATATTTGTTGTTTTGTTCTTCTAAAATACTACACAAACAGAAACGGCATATTTAAAAAATTTTGCAAGGCCTATGTATGTTTTTAACTAACATACACAGGATTTACATGTTGCTGGCCCATACAGCTCCTTACAATGGTACTGCAGTGGCATTCATGGCTACTTCCTCCCCCATACTCCTTTCAAAGCACCTTCAATTTGACAAGATCAAGAGTTACTGTAGTTAAAATTGTTTTCCTAGCATTGACACTTTTTTACTACAGTATAACAAAAATAAGTGATAACTGGGGTGAGATTGTTTGGGGGATTGGGTAGGACCTTTTAAAATCAAGGTACAGAGAACCAGGATGTAAGCCTGCACTCCTTGGGGAGGAGGTGACAGTGTGAGATTAAATAAGATTTTGATTTGTGCCAAAGACATGGGGTAGATGCTCACTTACATTTGCCTGCTGATGATGTTCAAGTGCCACATGTGACTGCAGTGCAGTGTAATGTGCCCCACTTGGCAGTTGTGCCTATATGCTACAATGGGTCAGTGCTGACAGTAGCGACAGCCTAAGTCTAAACAGCCCAGCAACTGCTGTTGAGATATATTTGTTCCTAAGTGCCCAGCTTTGGCTGTTGTTCCATTTACCTAAATGCCCAGTAATATGCTGTAGTGCCAGTGTTTTATAATTACTTAGTTCCTGAATGGAGCTATCCTGCTATAATGATATGTGTGGGTGGAAGAGGAAAATGTGAATGAATTTAGTCATCTGTGTCTGTCTCTTCAGAGCTGACTACCCTCGCTGAGGAACCACCAGGGAGTGAAGATGAAATAAACCTGCCTTGCTGCTTGACTCTATTCCTGTGCGGACATTTGTATTAATGGGTCAGTGTATTTATGGGTTATCTCTCAGACCTCATGCCCGCTGTCCCACCTTTTATCTACCTCAGTAGCATCTGTCTGTATCCCTCCAGTGGTGGAGGACCCCATAAAATGCTGGTGGTCAGTTACAGTACATAAACAGAACATAGGCACCGGGTTGTATGGGCCTGTGGGGCATTGGCCCCAGCAATATTTTTTGACCTGGGCTGAGCCCCAGCAATATTTTGCTACATGCTGCCTTTTGTTTTAATTTTTTTGTCTCTGATTGGTTTCTCTGTGCGTGCACCCCCTGCTGACTGCGACCACACCAGCGCTCTCCCTGGCCCCCCCACTGCTGTTTAATTGGGCTGGTGGTGTGGCTGGCATTATTTAAAATTGGAGCCACCACCTTTGCCTTGGTTTGTCCCTCCCCCCCGAAAATCACTGTGACTGGCTGCTGGCAATTGGCATTTTTCATCTTGCCGCACTGTGATTCGCCGGGGGGGGAGGGCTTATATTTGGCGCAATACATGTGCATGCATCGAGGCAATTCTGTGAGGGAGGAAGTGCTCAGGTGGCAGTTTCCATCATGTGGCAGGAGAGAGTGAGCAGCAGTCCAGCCTAGAAGAAGAGCTGGAGGTGGTGGTTCAGGCATCCAGTCAGCCCAGAAGAGAGAGGAGCCAAGCTGGAGAGGGAGAGAACAGCCAAAGACTGGCTGTGTGGCAAGAGTTGGCAGTTGGCCGGGAGGGAGTCTGGGAGTCAGCCAATCAGGAGTCTGGGACACCATGCCACCAGATGGCAGTAGCGAGGCAGTGCAGCAGGCCTGCCTGAGGCCAGTAGTCATAGTCCGAGGAGTTGGGCCAGCAAGGAGGGAGAGGGGAGGGAGGGCCGGCGAGGAGAAAGAGGGAGGGCCCGGGGTCAGGCAGCTGGGCAGTGGAACCAGGCCAGCTGGTACAGACATGGACAGCGAAGTCACCAGCAGGGCAGGGGCAGGACAGCAGCAAGTTGCAAGGAGGGCCAGGCTGAGCAGCAGACTAGTGGTACTGCAGCAGAAGGGGAGTACAGCGAGTGGGCAAGTTAGGCGACTCGAGCATGCTGGGTGGGGTTAGGGTGGTTTAGGTTATGCATGCGGTAGGCCTACAAGTGGCTGCGTGGTGAGGGTCCTTTGCTCTGGGAGACTGGCAGCACCAGCACAGAGCCGCACGTCAACTGGAGGAGCGAGGTGAGCAGCAGAGGAGGACAGCATCAGCACAGCCAGCATCATCCCCAGCAAAGGTAGGCAGCTGCCAGCAGCAGCAGCAGAACTGCTAATGTAATGTTCCGGGCAGCGTGGTGGGGCATGCAAATGCAGTGCATGCAGAAGTCATGCAATAGGATTTTTTTGTCATTAAAAATTGACTCACAAGGCTCTGGTTTAAAAATGGCATTTGGCAAATCCTCTTTCTACTGGTGGTGTTTTCTATTGAAAATAGGGAAAAAATCAAATGGCCCTGAGATTTTCTTTTGATGGAGTGTGCACCTTATTATATTTGCTTTGCTAGCTGCTACATCACACTGGTGGTGATCATTACCATCAAGTCCTTTCCCTGATGAGTTTCAGCAGCCTCTGTGTTGTTTAAGTATTTTGTTGGTTTGAGTCTTATCTATCTTTGCATTTATCAATACTGAAGTTACTCCAATCTCCACCATTTTACTGCCCACTTCCTTAGTGTGTCCAACTTAGTCCCTCTCCATTTAATTAACCTCCAGTTGAGATGCAACATTCCTTTTTATGATGTAATCAGTAAACATGGCAGCCCTGCTACTGGTTCCCACTTCCAGATCCCATGTAAGATATTTAACAATGTTGGTCTCAGCACAGAACCATCTGGGACTCCTTTGGTGATAACAGGGAGGCACAGAAGATCTGTTGCATGTTCTATGGCGTAATGGTACTGCTCTTGGTACACAAAAATCCAGATCTACTGGCTTCACCCTTTTTTGAACATGATTGTTATAATTTAGATAGACTTTCCTTGACTAATATTCTATTTTCAACTGAGAAAGAGGATACAATTAGAAGACTGGTGAATTATTTCTTAGCCATATCCAAAATCAAAAGCAAGAAGAATTTCTGTCAATGAATAGAATTTTTTCATACTTATTCTGAATTATTAATTATATCATTTAAAATCTTCCGAGCATGTATGCTGGTCTGGAGCTATTTATGTCAAACTATGTGAATTAAAATGTATTTTTAATGTGCAACTGTAAGACTATGTATTCCATGTGGAATTTTTTTTACTTCTGTACATGTTTACTTCTTTTTCTATTGTAAAGGCTTTTCAGTCGAACAAAATAAATTACTAATTTCTTAAATTAAACATTTATTTGTTTGGGGGACTCTGCCCCCCAGACCCTAGTTTGTTTGTTTTTTTAACACGGGGAAAGTGGGGACAAAGTTCTCTAATGCAAATAAACTAATAAAAAATAACAGACAGTCCAACCTGGCATAGAGTGTGCCATAAGTGAGGTTTGTCAGTCTATTTGAGTTGTGGGCTCTTCTACGGTCCCATTATTTTTTAATATGGGGTGTGGGGGCAAAACCCCCCAACTCAAATAAACTAATAAAAAATAACCAACAGTCCCATGTGGGCAAGTAACGTACCTTGAGCACTATACTAATAGCAGAGGTCTGATATTCTACACAGTCTCCAAAAACTCTATATGCCAGCACTGGCTAAAGTCTTTTTACTTGTATCCTCCCCCCTAGATTGCCTTCCCTAGTACTCACAATATCATTGTGTATGTGGTGGCCTCCCAACCTTCCTGACCCCCGATCCACAATTTTTGCATAGAAGGGGGTGGAAGTAGTAGCTCATATCTGCTTGCTCATTTCCCCCTCTTTCAGCAAGCCTGCTCTGTTGCACCATTAGACAGATACTGGAGTAAGCATGAGCACAACTGGACGGTGAAGGGCATAGCTGTTGTGTCACTGATGATACTAGCAAATTGACAAGTCTTCTGGCTAATGTCAAGACTCCGGGTGGTGGTGGGTTGACCTCTGACCCCCAGCCCATGGAGCGGGGCTCTGACCCCTAGAACCCCGATGGTTCACCTCTGACCCCGGGCCAAAGGGCAGAGTCTTGACCCCTGATCATTGGGCCCCACCAGAAATTTTACAAACCCAGCTCCTATGAAACAGAAAAAAACCAACATTCAAAAGTCAGCATACACTGCATGACTAACTAGGAAAAGGGCTTAGCCTGCTTGATGCTAGTCAGTGACAGAACATTCGCAGGTATTTAAATTTCATTTTCTCTCTCCTGTCATGTTGGTCAGACTATTATGCCACCACGCTATACAATAGCAGTATTACCCAATGCCAGTGGGCAGGCTAATTTGTAAATCAATATGATATTTTTAACATACCTGCCTGCAGAACACTGTATAGCAATGGCCAGCTTGTAGAAAATTAGTGAAGGAGTGCAGATTTCCCCAGGTGGCAGCCCTGCAGATGTCCACTGAGGTCTCCCTAGCACTGCCCTGAAGACTGCTGCAGCCCATGGTGACTGAGTCTTGTCAACTTCTCAAGGTTCTGTAACAGCCTGTTGGGTAACTGTCCTGATAAAACAACAAATCCATCTAATGATTGTTTCCTTAGATGCATTCTTGCATTGGTGTTAGTCAGATGTAAGAACAGTCTAGATCATTTTCTGAGTTGCTCTGCAAGTTTATTTATTGTCATTAAGAATGCTAGGAAATATTTTCTTCTTTTCAACCTAGTCCGGGGGTGTGGTATAGGATGGATACTGAAATCAGTTTAAGCTGTCATTTTGGAAGCACCACTGTTCGTCGACAGCAAATCTGCAGACATCCCCTATAGTGAAGGCATAATGCTGACACGCAGTATTGTGCTGTCCAGAAACAAAATGTTTTTTGTGGGGGACTGTGACACCCCCCCACAATTATATATTATCAACTCCATGTTAGAGTTTTTCCGGGGAAGGGGCAGAACACCAGAAGACACCACATCAGTGAAACCAAGACCATTACAGCGACTTTCGCTGTAAAGGTATTTTTTCTGGTTTCGCTGTTGTGTTGTCGCTATGCAGTGAGACACCAGTTATTTTAGTGAATTGGGGGCATTTGGCCAGGATGCTGGAAATTCTTCTACTCTTTTTGAAAATTGTCATGGGTTCTTTAATACCTACCTTAAGCACCACCGTAACAGGAAGATGGGACCTCTGTTTAATGTCTGATATGAAAGACAGCATCTCATGACAGCAGAGTCTCCCTAACATCATGCTAGGTCATCAGTATTGTTACTTATACCCAAGGGGAGAGGGGCCCCCTCACAGCTACCAACATCACTTCTTGCAGCACCTGGTGTTTGTTGGACATCTCCCATACAACTAAAGAGCAGGTCCAACCCTGCTTAGCTTCTGAGATCTGATGGGATCAGGCCCCAAGACTATATGGCTGTAACTAATTTGGATCTGATATTTGCACAAGATATCTAAAATGTAGAGCAAATGTTATTAGACTTTTGTAGTTTGTGGCAGAAGGATGATGGCAATGTGGACTGACTGCAGTGAAACATCAATGTTCCTTTTGGTATGAAGTCAAAATAAGTATGGAGGACCATGAAGCATTTGTGAAAAACGACGTACAGTTTACTAATGAATAAAAACTTCCCCCCCTATTGTTGCGCTAAAGAGAGGGCTACCAAGAAAACCACTTTCAGAGTGAGAAGAAAAAAGACATAACTAAGAGGGGTTCCAAAAAACACTGTAGGGAGGTTGAGAACCCCAGATTCAGGCTCCATAGAAGAACCACTGGATTCACTGCAGGCCACTGCAATCAAATCACTGTGCTCAAACATCTACAGTAACATGACATCAGGATACGTTTGTAGATTTTACTCAACCCAGTTCCGCCCAGTGTAACACTGTAACAGCCAATACCTAGAAGCGTAATGGGCCCAAGCCAGAAAAGGAAATTGTGCCAGATTCTGTAGTACACAGCTTAGGCTGAGATGCTGGTTGCCGAAATCATAAGATGTATCACTGCTGGGGAGCACACTAAGCCTCTTTAACTCATCCCTCTCAAGATCCATGCCATGGGGATAGAGCTGATCAATTAGGGTTAATAACTGGGCCCCAAGCTTAGATTGTTCCTGAATAGCAGACAAGGGTATGAACCTGACTATATTTGAATAAATAAGGAAACCAAGGTTGCTATGGTTAATGAGGCAAATTAATATGACTCTTGGTTGGTTGGCTAGTTGGTTGGTTGGTTGGTATATGATTCTGTGAAGGACCTTGGGAAGAAGAAGGGGGATGGTAACAAACATAGGCTAGCCACTCCCATTTCCATGAGAATGCATCCCAGGTGAAATGCTTGTGAGTCCCCAGTGATGCAGTAGAACTAGTTTACCCCTGTATTGTTGCAACCAGCGAAAAAGTCTTCAGTACATCTCTAAGTATACATTATGAGGGTGAACGCTTTTTCATGAAGTTTACATTTGCCTAGCAAAATGTCTTTTTTTGATGGAGTCAAACAGCCCTGACATACATAGGCCCAGGAATGTATGCAATCAACAGGCTATATAGCTACATCCCTGCCCAGCCTTGCAGTGTTTCCTGGAACATTCAGTAGCTTCAAGTTCCTCCTAGGTAAAGTCTGTATGCCACTGTTATGTTTGTCATGCCTAGGATGCTGCTGTCCTGTATCAGTGCGCACAACTTCTGAAGTGTCAGTTAGGCTACTTACTTTCTAAGCACAATGAGGCAGAAAATGACTGCTTGCCCTGTGTTGCATGTTGTACAAGATGAGTTCTCCGGCCCCTGACACTGGCATCGGTGATGGGGTTGCTTTCTCATGCTGTCCTTCCAACAGTTCCACCAGGGAAGACTGTGTTTCATGTTCAGTGATATGTTCACTGTGTGACTGAGGTTTCCCTGAATGTGATGACTATTTCTACAGATGATCCACCAGCATGACTTGTTGAATCTGTACTTTCACTGTCCCTGATCAGTTACAGGAGTTTCGGGGCTGCAAGGCCATTTGAATCCCTCAAACAGGAGCCTAACCTTCCCTGTTTGGTATTTGGCATGGCTGCTGCTGTTTTGCTGTTTTTACTGAGTTTAATGTCTTCCCAAGTGTGGCCCTGAACGACTAGGATACTCCCAATGGATAGAAAGCTGTTGAGCAAAACTTCAAAATGGCAATATGTTTTCCTTGCCTGGGGCCATAGGTTATGTCTCACTGAGGTTTAGTAGAACACAGTTCTGGCAGTGAATTTTATGTCATTCATGGAAACATCCACTGTGCACACTGAGAACAGGTTACAAGTTGCACTTTGCCCAGTGGTGCCTTGTTTTTGTCCCCTTTAGGTCAAGGACCACCCCTAACTATAAAAGGGCCACCCTAGATGACAATTAGCAAACTATACTGGCTTGAAAGGAGACCAAGAAGGCTTTCAAGGTTCTGATGGAGGAGTCATATACTTCTTTGTCCACCTCGTCATGCAGTGATGGTTCAATATACTACTACTAAGAGCAGATACATGGCTTGAGATTTGGAAGGGCCAACCAAGTTTCTGTTGTTGCCTTATTGAAATACAGTAGTCTCATGATGTTGGTAAGTAAAACATCTTACAGGGACTCTGCCTTTCTTATCTTTAAGGAGGTTTTTAACAGTGGATGTCACAGGGAACATAGGACCTGCATAATCTCAAGACACTATACAACCCAAAAATCGGGCACGTGCCACCTCAAAATGTATAAAAGGATACCACCAGTAATCCAAGTAGCAGCACCTATTTATTGCATCACATGAAAACAACAAAGCACATCCAGGGTTCCCACCTGACGTGTTTCGGAAGGGGTCCTTTATCTGAAACACGTCAGGTGGGTACCTTGATGTGCTTTGTTGTTTTAATGTGATGCAATAAATAGCTGCTATTACACAGAATTTTGGTGGTGTCATTTGAAACATTTTGAGGTGGTGAGTGCCCGTTTATTTGTCTGTATAATGTCTCAGCAGAACCAAGTGCACCTCTTTCCCAGTGCATACTTTTCCGTTTTTGCTGCTATAGTCTCAAAACACATTGCAACTGTGTGAGAAAGGTGGAAAGGGTCACGTGCAAATGGAACAAAGGGCCTTCCACAAATCGTGGCAACCCTAACACACTCCACTGGAGAGCTTTGTGACACCCCTTTGCTGTATAACTAATACAGGAAAGCAACAGGTGTGTTGCAACACTGCAATAAGGTACGCAGGAGCACTGTGACAAGATCAGTGTCAGAGTCTACTGAGGAGGACACCATGGGAACAATGGTGCTAAGGAGCACAGGGGTTCCTCTGGAGGACACCAGGGACCGATGAGGAACCAGGAAATGGGAGGACCACTGGACCACCGAGGTTGCCAGCCAGACGATGAAAAAAATAAATAAATAGAAGATCAGAAGCAGGCCTGGAGGTATAAAGTGTGTTTGTGCATATGGGGGAAGTGAGTAGTGGTGCACTTTCTAGGGCAGCAGCAATTCACACTAACCTGCAGCATGGCATAGTCAGAGTAACTAACCAGTATGTTAGTGACTGCAAATCCCATTTGCTCCCACTAATGTCTGTCTGCATCATTTGTACTATGGCATGGTCGCTGGGGAGGCTCCTTCACCCAACAACCATGCACAGCTTTTGAGCATAGCCCCAATGGTTGGCAGTGCATGGGGCAGCTATTCACATGCCGGTTTGCACCACTACCTTTTGCGACTGTATTTTGAGCACCATTTGTGAAGTGAAGCTTCTCTGTGGTCACAAGATATGGCTCCAGCTAGCTAAGATGGAAAATATGTGGACATTTTGGTATTGCCTGAAATCCAAAAAAAATATAATGTTTCAAAAAAAGTGTCTAATTTCTTCATTGTGTCCTATTGTTTTCTGTTGTTTAATCAATAGTTTTTATCTACTGACAAGTTAACCCATACTCCATTTTATAAAGAATGATTTTTTTTGCAGGGGTCCGGCAATCTTTGCCTCTTTTTGTCCCCAGCTCCCCCACCCACTTCCGAGTGTCATAATGTGTGTTGCAACATTGTGCCTTGGCAGCTAAGAGTGCAGGCAGAGGCCTCCTCTGAGAAACCACCAAGCTGCACTCAACTCAGTCACAGGGTGTGCTTAGAAGCAATGCTCTCTCTCTCTCCATCACATTAGTGCAAACAAATTACCTCCTTTACACATATGTCTTCCAGTAGCCTATAAGCAAGAAATCCAATGTCACTTCCGAACCTGGCCTCCCATGAGGAAATACAGCATGCAGTTGCAAAACCTCTGGGCCACAGTGAAGAATGTTTTATAAAAGTTAATTAATTACCTACCAAATTATTGTCACATGCCCCAAAATATAGCATTGCCAACTCCTGCTCAATGTCCCACAACTTCTTCATTACTGCTATATCACATGTTCATGAAAAAAAACTGCTAATGGATTTGTCAGTTGGTTCTTTAAATACTATTTCTCATTATACAGTATACACTAGGGCTGACAGCTAGGAGTAGTGATGCTAAACAGATAATTAATGAAATTAAGTACTACAAATTGCTTTAAAGAATCTGCTTCCATGGACATAGCAGAGGTAAATTATTTCATTTTTTTTAATTAGGTACTGATTACCAATGTGCTGCTGCTTAAAATTAGTGGTGTCATTCTGTGTAAAAAATAATTTACAAGTCTTATATCTGCAGGAGCTTTCTGTTTGCCAAAGCATCATTATACACAATGCCTTTTAAACACAGTAGCTAATTAAGTGTCTGTTTTACATAGCCTTTAGTTGCACGGAGGGAGTGCTGTTCAAAAAACTCTATACCAGCAAAATCAAGGCATTACAGGAGCGCAAACACTTACAATAGTTAAATGGTTGCCAGGACATCACTGCTTGAGTAACCATGTAGTAAAAGAGGCACAGGGTACTGGTAACACTGCATTTCAAGCTTAGAAATACCTGGCACAGTACAGTGATCTACTGTATACAATGTATTTAATAATCTGGCATCATGGAACAAGCATGACTGATTCCAGGGTGACAAACACATTTATCCTACTACCATGGAACAAAACAAGGTATATTGTCACAGCTTCACCATGCCTCATACATTTTTAGTGCCTCTATAGTTTTGTACAGCCAGAACTGCTTCAGCTAACTGAAGAAAGGAATCAATGAAAAGTGTAATTGCTCCTTTTGACATATTGAGCCCCATACTCAAAGCTCTGTGCACTGTGCAAAGTGTATGCCTTGTGGTGTGTCTGCTTAGTGCTGGAATCCCATATTCAGAGGGCAGCAATTCACCTGCCATATGCACTAGTGCACTAGTGTAGAGGTCATGTACTGTATGCGAACCCAAACCAGAAGGAGCTGTAACCTGCATAACATTTGTTGCTTGATAGTCAATGATATAGTACAGCGCAAATGGGATTCTGCAGTCCAACAGTGCAGTGCAATTACTGCCTATGAAAAAAACGGTGTTAACCTTGGGCAAACCTCAGAGGGGAGACACTGCAGGCTACACATCCAGATGGCTCACATGGCAGCACACATCATTCACCTGATGCAGCAGGTCATGGAGGATGAGGACAGAGTCAATGCTCACCCAGGACCCAGGCACAGGCCACAGAGGCACTGTGCTGCAAACAGACAGTCCCATCCACGAGCCACAGTTTAAGTCCTCAGTGACAACCAGATCATGGGATAGTACAGGCACAACAGGCCCATGCTCATGCAGCTGAGTGAGCTGCTGCATGATATGCTCCCTGACAGACACCCGGTGCAGCCATGCAATGTCTGTAGAGCTCAAGGTGACTGCTGCACTGTGCTTCTTCACCAGCTGAACCTTCCATGTGCCAGTGGGGGACACCACCGGCGTCTCATAGTCAGCCAACTTATGGCTGTTGGGCCAGTTCCTAGATGCTCTTGCGGCCCATGTTGGGGAGTTCATCATATTTCCCACACACCAGATGAGCAAAAAGCAACCATGCACCAGTTCTATCAAGTTGCGCACCTACCTGCTGTACTTCGTGCCACTGACTGCACCCAAATTGCCATGCAGGCACCCACCAGTGTAGGGGTGGATGTCTACGTCAACAGGAAGGGGGTACCACTTCATTAATTTCTAGGTGGTGTGTGTGATGCAACAGGGTGTATCATCAAAGTCCTGGCATGGTACCCTGGCAGTGCCCATGACACCTTCATCTGACACAACTCCATCCTGTGCCAGAGATTCGAAGGCGGGGACATCCCTAGTTAGCACCTCCTTAGTGAGTATATCCCAATGGCCTCTCCCCCTCCCCATGTTGCAGACAGACACTAACCAATGCCCTTTATCTTTACAGGGGACAGTGCATATCTCCTGTGTCTCTTTCTCCTCACACCTGTCTTACAACCTGCATCCACTTCAGAGGACAATACAATGCAGCACATAGTGCCACATGCAACAACATCCAGTGTGTTTTTGAAATGCTCAAGATGCAGTTCCAGTGCCTTGATCATTCTGGAGGTGCAATATTCTTTGTCTGTTACATACTACACAACATGGCACTCAACCATGGGGTATACATACTGGTCCCAGAGGAACATCCTGCAGCAGATGCTGAAACAGGGGACCAGGGGATACAGAAACAGCTCGACAGGCATGATCCAGGATAGCCTGGAGGACACAGTAGTACAGAGCCCACCTCATAAGAGAGTGGGCACAGATGGTGCTCATCCCATTGCCTGTGATACACAGGCTTAAGTTGCAACTCTGTAAGCAGAGACAGTATAGACGTCATTAGTGACATCAGTCCCCCCCCCCACTGCATCATGGTACAAATACCAGGCTTGAACGAGCTGCAGCGACTCTTACAAGCAGTTTGAGTCAGCTGGCAGCCAAGTAAGTATTCTATTCCCCAACAATAAAAACTGGAAATTTGCTAAATGTTTAAGAGTGAATGGGAAATGTATTTAGGAGTCTTTTTTTTTTTTTGTTTAATATGATTAAAAGGCAAAAGAAGGAAGTATTTAAAGCATTATGAATGGACAGTGGAGCCAGTGTCTGAAAAATAAATCATGCTGAAAGGTGAAACAAAAACTGCTAAGTTCAGAGAAAAGATGAACATATGTGACAATACAAGTCTAGATTTCCATTTTCCCGCTTTGTTTTGATATGAGAATATTAAGATAGAAGTTAACCATTATCCCCCCCCCATTTCCCTCCCCCAGCCCTAACGCTACTCTACATTAATTAAAATTAACAAAATGGAAGAATGGAATGATTTTGATGTGTAAAGATATGGGAAACTAAGGGCATTTTATTTTCAGTTACGTTATCACACAGGGAAAAGCTGGAAGTTGTGTGAATTAGAGACACTGAATGATAACAGCATTTTAAATGTGATCTAATGAAAAAAGGTGATTATACAGCGATTAGGGACACAGATGGAATAACTGATTAGAAATATTAGCATTGTATGAATATAATGGAATAAATAAGAAAATGAGGTTAAAAAGACCATATAACAAGTAACAATATTTATTTACACAGAAGGATGTAGGTATTAGAAATTTAAAGGGACAGTGATATTTAGACGGGATTTAGAGTATGAGTTCTGTGTTAGGAGTCTGCTCTGTTTTAACCAGGGCCCCGACTTTTCTGCGGCACATCAGAGCAAAGTTCTGCAGCAGGGTTCTCATTTGCCACAGAACTTCTGCAGCGCTCGATACCAATTTCTGCGGCAATTCTGTGGCACATTTTTACCCTTTTTTTTTGTTTGTTTTTTGCCACATCTGACACAATGCACACTCTTAACACAGTCATTTTATGGACTTTTGTCACCAAATTTTCCACATAGCCAGTTGAAGACCTCTGCTCATGAACAGTGTCACTGTGATTTTCTTAATCTGTCCCAAACATTGATTTCACAAACCAACCACACCACTGTGCGCTACATGTATGAAAACACATTTCGGGTGAGATGTGAAAAATGACAGTTGTACTGTTCATAAGGAGGTGTGGCAAAATGGCAATGCTGAAAATCTGGAGTGAAAATATTAAAAATACTCAACGTTACTAGGGTGCATAGGAACTGCGCAACGAACGCTCATAAAACAGTCATTTTGGGGAACTTTTTTTCACCAAATGTTCAACATAGGATTTTGGGGGGCCTACCTCATGAACTGTGACATTGTCATTTCATTAATTGGTCCCGAAAGGTGGTTCCATACAGTGACCGCAAAATCACCTTTCAGGACCAAATAACAAAATGACAGTGACTGAGTTCATGAGGTGGGTTCCCAAGAACCCCATGTTGAAAATTTAGTGAAAAAATTCCCAAAACATTTATGCCATTATACAGCTTACCAGCATCTCTTCAGTTCACGGTCGGCTTTTAAGAGTGCTAGCGTGTTCCAGTCCACAGAAAATCGTCAGCTGGGCTCCAAAGGTAGGTATAGAGGTGAGAGGGTGTGGGGAGGTAGGGTATGCAGAGGTGGGTGCGGGTTGGGGCAGGGGCGCAGAGAATCAACGAGGGACTTTTTTTCTTTCAGGTCTTTTTTTTTTTACTTTTAAAGACAGTGGGGGGACTTTTGCCATGCTGAGGTGGGCTCCCAGCGTGGCACCAGGCAGTTAGGGGAGGCAGTGGAGCTGACGGGGGATTGGGCACCCCCATCAGCAAAGGAGACTTTTGCCATGCTGGGATGGGCTCCCAGTGTGGCATATGCAAGTTTGTTTGGGTGGGGGGCAGTGGAGCTGATGGGGGATTGGGCAACCCCATCAGCAAAGGAGACTTTTGCCATGCTGGGGTGGGCTCCCAGCATGGCATATGCAGGTTTGTGGGTGCAGTGGAGCCAACAGAGGATTGGGCACCCCCATTGGCAAAGGACTAAGATTGTTCCATGGGCGGCCATGAATTCCGTGGGTGGCCACAAATTCCAAAGGTAATTCCACGGTTTGCAGCAGCCGCAGAATCACAGAAAACTTGGGACTTTGGTTTTAACAAATGAAATGATATAAAGGTGTTGGGATACCACAAGATTAAATACTTTGGAAGTTATGATATTTAAATGAATCTCTGGTACTGGGTGGTACTATGGTGATTAGTAAAGAAGTGTAAATAATTTATATTACTTATGTGATTAAATATGTTTTAACAGTGCAACATGGAGGACCTGAGGAAGTGGTTAAGTCAATAAACATTCCCCATTGGTGTGTAAAATAAAATAAAAAGGAATACTAAAATGAATGTTTAGTGGTGTTTATCCAATCATTTCTTACAAAATGACCCCAAGATAGCCAGAACGACCCAGGGATACAGAGCCTACCTCATACGAGACCTCTTTGGGAACAGAGGGTGCGTACAGGCCACGCAGGATATTGTAATGTGATGTGTTTAGACAATGTATTAACACAGAATTACAAAAGAACATAATTAGAGGCCATCCAGACAGGGAGGGTTCCAAAGTGGGGGGGGGTTAAAGAAATATACATGCCATCTAGGTGGGAGAGGGGATAGATGGAATAGGCCACAGTGGCAGGGGGTGGTGACACGAGTAATGTGAGGGGGTCTGAGGGGCATATGTGTGAGACAGTGGGCAGCTTGCACCTTAGGTGCATCCCCTACCACCTCCCCAGGTACAGATAGTATGTACGCACTGTACCCGGGATGGATGGAGGGGTCATCAACTACAGTATGGGGGAATGAGCATGGGGTGGTGTTAGCCACCACCAGCTACAGCTCCATGGGGTACTGACTTGGCCAAGGAGTAGGCCATGTCCTGGTGTGCACGGTGTCCTGTATGTCCCGGGTGTGCCAGGCATTCATGTTCCAGCAATGCACGGTGTGGGTGTAAGCCGTGGTATCTGCCATGGGGTGACATTCCTCCTACTGGATTGGCCAGGGCCATAGCTGGCCCCTGTGGTACCTGCCACCATGACTGTAGCCTCCAACACAGTAGCACACAGGCGATCCATGCTGGCGTTCATGTCTCGGCACAGTGGCTCCATGCTGGAGGTCATATCCTGGTGCAGTTCTCAGATGGCCGTCATGTGCTCTGCATGGTGTACCTCCACCCACTCCTTGGCATGCTGTATGTCATCAAGTAGCATGTGGCATATGACAAACAACTCTGCGGGCAGCACCAGGATATAGATGTGGTGCTACAATCAAGTTACATGTAAGGCAAAAGCAAACAAGATGCAGCACCCACAACAAGGATACAACAGCACATGGTAAAAGGAAAAACTTACCATTTATTTGCAAATATGTGCCATCAAAACTCACGATGTATACACGAGTACAAGAGTGAATATCACCAGGTTGCAGGTGGAGAACCTGTGCCAGCAATGACTGATGATGCAGTAATTTAATGTAAAAACAAAATAAAAACACAGCACCACATGGTAAATGGAAAAAAACTTACCATTTATTCACACAGCCTATGACCGTGTCACACATCACTGCAGTGTGCATGCACCCATACATATAAACACACACATATACACACATGCCCAATGGGACTGTTCACAGTCGGTCACTCACACAGCTAGACTGGTTCACTTGGCTCTCATAGCCACCTCCTGGCACTCCCATCACCTCCATGGGCCGTAGGGTGGAGGCTATTGCCTCCACTGCAGGGGCTTGGGTTAATTCAGCCACCGATGCTCGTGGACCCTCACCTGTTGCATGCATCTCCCTGTGTGCTGTTGACAGGGCCTTCATTGTCTGCCTCTTCATGCCCATGATGCACTTATGCACCCCCTCCAAGTTCCTGTTACAGCTGCCAACAGCACTAACCACACCCATTATTTCAGCCCAGGCCTGTCATACCTGGGCCTGTGTGACCTGCCACTGGGTCACGACCTCTTTCTTGGCCACACAGGCTTGTGCCAGCACCTGCAACTCATCCTCAGAGAAGCAGTGGGTCCGTATTCTCTCCACATCATCCATATTACCTGCCAGACATGGGGGAGGAACACAGGTGAGCAGTGCATACACACAGTACAACACAGATAAAAGGTACATTAGGGTGACAGCCTCACCACCCCTGGCAGGGACAAGTAAGTGTTCCAACACTGCATTTCACCACACTGCTGGCAGCCTGCCTGACACAGGCTTGTCCATATGCAGATACAGTCATAATCAAGGTCACATACAGAATATGCACAGAGCCATGATTCTACATATAGCTGTGGTGGTAGGTGTGCCCAACAACACTTGGATGTAGCCACTGTCTGTTTCATGTACAGTGTTCGGGTTATGCAGCATGAATGCCAGTATGCATATGCCATGTAATGTATGGTGTACTATTATACTGCACAGAGTGTGTCACTGCTGGACCGGCCACTGTGTTAGGCTACACCACAAGGTAACATGTCCTCCCCTACTGCTGCCCAGGTATTCTTCTTGTACCCCTGTTGTATGGGACCTGGTTCTCCATGTATTCTACATCATACTATCAGGTGTACATTGCTTGTAGCTGATATGTATGGGTGTGTTGTACAGGGACAGGGAGGATTGCAAGATATGGGCACTACATGGGCCAGTGTACACTGTGCTGAGCCATACCTACAACAGTGTGATGTAACATTCCAGCTGTGACTGGACCATGGCATGCCTGTGTGTGGTGCCACATCTGTTCACAATGATACAGCGTGGCCCTGCCTAGATCTGTCTATCCACACCATGTGCATATGGCAGATAGTGCACAGTACCGGCATATGGGCGTATATGCTGTTTAAGGTATATAGTACTGTGCAATGTGTTCTGCTGCATGCTATTAATCACATCTCCTTTGTCTTCCTCTACAGATAATGGCACCCAGTGGGGCCAGGTCAGTGCCCAGGATCATCAGTAGCACCGGCAGGACCAGCCACTGACCACACCGGGCTGTAAGGGGTGGATGCAAAATTGGTGAGATGGGTAGGGAACTGGCTTCAGGGAAGGCAACAGAGGGTGGTGGTGGTGAGGAGCTCTCATCCCCAAGGTACTGATGAGCAGTGTTCTGCAGGGCTTGGTGTTGGGACCAGTGTTGTTTGGGATATTCATTGCAGACATATCATTGGACATCAAGAGTAAGACAAGTCTGTTTGCTGACGGCGCCAAGGTGGGAGCTGTGGTGGATGACCTAGGGGTATGGCAGGGGTTGCAGGATGATCTGGCAAAGCTGGAAATCTGGTCAGACACCTGGCAACTGGGGTTTGATGCCAAAAAGTGCAAGGTGCTGCATTTTGGGGTGAAGGAGGAGTTACCAGCTTGGGGGGGAATGCAGCTAGCCAAGACAGAGAAGGAGAAGGATCTGGGGGTGCTCATTACAGGGTCAGTGAACAAATTGGCACAATGTAGAAGGCAGCTGCAAAGGCCAACAAAATGCAGGGTTGCATTGCAAGGGGTATATCCTTGAGGAGGGGGAAGGTGATTCCGCTGCTGTATAGATCATTGGTTAGACCGCACCTGGAGTACCGCGTGCAGTACTGGCACCTGTATCTGAAGAGGAACATTAAGGTACTGGAGGGGATGCAGCACAGGGTGACAAAGATGATCAATGGGCTGAGGGACTTACTATACGAGAGGAGGCTGAGGGAGTTGAACATATACTCACTGGAGGAGAGGAGGGACGGGGGACATGATTGAAACCTTTAAGTACATGAAAGGAATAAACAAGACAGGTACAGAGAGGCTCTTCAAAGAAAGGGAGGGGAGGGACACCCGGAGCCATGATATGAGACTTGAGGGAGGAAGGTTCAGGAAGGAGATGATGAGATACTTTTTTACAGAGAGGGTGATCGCTGTGTGGAATGCGTTACCGGCAGAAGTGATATCCAATAGAACAGTGGACTGCTTCAAAAGGGGCAGGGACAGGGCAGGAATGGTCAATGGAGGAAGAGGCGGAGGGAGGGAGCTGCTGCGAATAAGGTGCTAGCTGCACATTCGAGCAGACTTGATAGACCTCTAGGCCTTTATCTGCTGGCAAATTTTGTATGTTCATAATGAAGCCCAGATTAGCCAGGCTGCAGACACATGTCCATGTAAGTACCCTGCACTGTGTTATTCACACTGTGGGATGTATGTCTCCACTATGCTGTATGCTTCTGTGGTAGGAGATAGATGTCTATGTGTGCCTCACCATGCTGCATTCATGCCTGTGGGGGCGGCACCTACACTACTGTTGTTCTTGGGGACAAGTACTGTGTACCTGGAGCATTGTCCCATTAAGCACACTGGTGTGTGCCTATACTGTGACTTTGCATGCATTATTGCAGTGGTGTGTCCCCTGTGCCACTGACCTGGTGCACCAAGATGTTTATGGTAATGTTTACAGCCCTGGTTTGTATGCTCACCATAATTGGTCAAGTCTGTTATGCCACAAGGTTAGGTCTATGTATACATATCTGTCTGGCAGCAGTAGGCTTGGGCCAATGTTGTACCAGTACACCACTGTGTCATACCGTGTGCCTCATACAGCACCAGTGGCAATCTGCAGACAGCAGTGCCATGTCCAGTTCCATATGCACATGGCAAAAGTGCATCTCAACAGAGCTGGGCTTGAGTGGCAGGGGGTGGCATTGCTGGGTGTTGCATGTACCGTCCTATATGTGTTCAACAGTGTGATGCTGAATCGGTGGAGTCTAACCAACACAGTGATGAAAAGGGTATGATTATTTCACAGTACACAGGCAGAGCCAAGCATACGTTTGGACACATCTGTGTCATTGCAAGCCCACTTGCCTGCACTGGCTCTGTATGGGTGGCAACCCTGTACCTAGGGTGGGACCAGCATCTGTTTGAACAGGGGGTGCTCTGCATCTCACACCAGTGTTGTGCTGATGTGGTAGCATGTGTGGGATGCCCATACATACAGCGCTGTTGCACTTTTGTGATACACCAGCTGCTGCACGCATTGCAGCATAACAGTGCCATCCATATGGTAACACGTACATGTCTGGGCCTGCCACTGTGGCCGAACAGGGTGTCTCATGGATGTCTGTTGTATTGCACACCTGTGTTGGCCTGTGTGCTGGATGGCTGGTATGCAGGGCGCTGGGTATGTGGGTGCAGTTCCATGCCACTTGGGCCATTACATAGCCCATCATGCTTGGGCCTGGCACTGCTGTTGCCTTTTGGGTAGCCAGGAATGCCTGCACTAAACTGGTCAGGGCTGAAAAATCACAGTTCTTTCAGTCCACCCTTAGGAAAACAAAAATTGCTCTGCCAAGTTCTGGCAAATCTTGAGAGAGGTCGAAGGACACTCCCCTGCCACCCCAATCCAGGCCAAGATTATTGCGAACAATAAAACTTACACAGGCAGGTCTGAGATCCTCGATCAACTTAATAATCATTTTGCTACTGCAGGCCTTGCATTCAATGCCACTCCTGTCAGCAAACTATGTGCCTCAAGCACCACTAGCATAAGTATCAGCTCTGCCTCTGCCCTCAGCACCAGCTGCCCTCCCTTCAACTTCCTGCCAGTATCCTTTAAGCAGGTGGAGGACCTTCTCCTCTCCTTGGATACCAAAAGGAGTGCAGGTGCAGATTCGTTAAAACCCTTCTTTCTAAAAGCTGGGTTCTGTTATCTAACAGCTCCAATCACTCGCTTATTTAATTGTTCACTTATGTAAGAGGAGCTACCACTCAGCTGGAAAATTGCACACATTGTCCCCTTGCTCAAGTAGGGAGACCCTACAGACTTGAATAATTACAGACCAATCTCGATTCTTCCTGTAATGTCCAAACTATTAGAAAAATCATCAACTCACAATTGAGGAAGCACTTGGATCATGAAAACATCCTCAACCCAGCCCAATAAGGGTTTAGACCGAAGCATAGCACCGTGTCGGCTCTAGCCAAAGTGTCTACCGATTAGTTAAAAGCCCTGGACAGCAAACAGCACACCTATGCTCTCTTCCTTGATCTCAGCAAAGCATCTGACACAGTTGATTACTCCATTCTGCTTGATTCTCTGAGTAACATTGGCCTAACCCCTGTCACATTAAAGTGGTTCCATTGTTACCTCACAAATAGAAGACAACAAATTAATACGCAAGGGGAACTGTCCCCACTTAAAGTTCTGCCCCGAGGCGTGCCGCAAGGTTTCATCCTGGGGCCCATCCTCTTCACACTCTACATAACCCACATTGACTCTGGCATCCTAACAGGAAATGTTCACCTTTTTGCAGATGACACAGTCCTTTACACAACCAACCCCTCATTAGATATTGTTCATAAGGCGCTACAGCAAGACTTTATCACCCTCCAATATAATCTGTTGAATCTCAAGCTTTTGCTCAATGCAAAACAAACAAAAGCCATGATTTTCTCCCTACACCCCCCTCATAATTTGGGGACATCTGACCTCCAATGGATTACCACTCTCCTTGGTGAACCCTTGGAAATAGTGGATAAATTCAAATATCTGGGAGTCTGGTCAGATAATAAACTCAAGTTTCAGCGCACATCTGTGTGAGTTAACCAAAACAAATTAAGACAGCGCCTTGGCATATTCTTCCGCATAAGGCATCTTCTCACCCTTGAAGCCACGAAGCGGCTGGTTCAAGCAACCTTTTAACCCCTGCTTGATTGTGCAGATTTTCTATACAGCCATTGCCCCCAGTATGCACTTCAGAAGCTTGATAAACTCTAACATCGAGCCCTGAGATTTATACTCGATATGCCACTCTGGACTCATCATTGCCTGTTGTACCAGGCAATAGGTTGGCCATGCCTCCTTCTGAGGAGGCAAATAAACGCCCTTATGTGGATCTTCAGGGTGCTCTCCAACAAACTCCCACCCTACATCTGTAATCTATTTGAACGGTCAACTGGCATATATGGCTTACGTAATTCCTCCCTTGTCCTCCTCAAGCAACCATGAGCAAGAACACACCATGGCGCAGCTGCCATCAGCTCCTTCCTATAATCACTTTGGAATAATTCACAAAAAGATCATAAACTTTCCCACCTGCCAAGCCCTTACGTACTCAAACAATTGGTTTCCAGCTGCCTGAAAACTGCACGTGACTGTTTCCGATAATTGTTGGCACACAATTTGAATTTATCCTTAGCTTAGGGATCCTCCTGGCCTCCCTATTCCCCCTGTTGGCTGGCAGCCCCTTAGGACAACTACCCCTTCCCTAGCTCCTTCCCCTCTTCCCTCCCTGTGGCAACCCCTCCTGGGGGACTCCAACATAGCAGGGTTATCCCTCCTTCCCCTCATGTGTTTCTAGCCCCCTTCCCACTGTACCCTATGTACCGCTACCATCCTCTCATGCCTCGCTCCTTTGTTGACCCCAAACATCCTATGATGTAGTATCTGTGTATGTATACTGCCTTGCTGTCAAGACTTATTCCCGATATCATATTATCCTGTAACGTTTGTTATGTTTATACAGTTTTTTCCCGTATGATATGCCTTGACATATTGTCGTAAACTGTAAATGGATATTGTTCTGTGTGTCCAGAACCATCTGGCAAATTATCTTGTTCAATAATGTAACTGCCTGGTTAAATAAAGTTTGATTGATTGATTGATTGATTGATTGTGCTGTGTTTCCACATCTGGCAAGCCAGCTGGTGCCATGTGTTCCTTGCATGGCTTCATTATGCTCCACTGCAGCAAGGCACACTCACTGTATTGTGCTGTCCTCTAAGACTACAGTTCTGTCTGTGTTCTACCATGCACAGTCCTTTGTGGCTGTTTGTCCCCCACCACCTATGTGTGGCATAGTGGCCCGTGTGTTGGCTGGCTGTACATCTGTTATGCACAGTATACCACTCCTGTGTCCCTTGAACTGTGTGTGCAGCTGGCTGACTTCTATGTCTTTCTTCCCATAGGGGCCCAGAAGGATGTAGGAGCCAACATGTGTCAACGGGACATAGCAGTGATGAAGGGCCAGGATGACCTACTCCAACACCAGATACATCTCCTCCAGCTGGTACTGCAGCGAGTGGAGGACTGCACTGCCACAGTTGCTGCAACTACTTGGGCCACAGAGGGACTGCTGGCAGCACTGGCACAGCAGCTGCACCAGCTGCTACCACCACCTGCAGCCCCTTGAGGGCACTTAAGGACCTGCTGGACTGGGCGTGTGCTCTTGTATGACTTATCATGGGCAACTGCCCTATTGTTTTTTTCCCCCTTTATATGGGCAGTTGCCCTCTTGTTTTTGTTCCCCTCATTTTATGCGGGTGGGTGCTCATTCCATTTTGTTCCCCCTTCCTTTATAAGGGTGGTTGCCCTCTTGTTTTTGTTCCCCCATTTTCATATGAGTGGTTACCCTCCTCTTTGTTTCCCCTCCCCTTTTATATGGGTGGTTGTCCCTGTTTTTGTCTTCTCCCCCCCAAACCTTTTTACATGGGTGGTTGCCTCTGCCTTGTTCTCTCCCTTTTAATATGGGTGGTGTGCCCTTGTTTTTGTTTTCTCTCCCCCTTTGATAAGGGTGATTTGCTGTTTGTTTGTTTCACATCTCCCAACCCCCCCTTTGTTGCTGATGGTGTTGTTTTTCATATATAGCCTGTTGCCCATGTTTTTCAGAAATTTTTATTTTCAATACCAGTGTTGATGTGCTGTGTCTCTTTCATTGGTGCCCTTCCCACACCCACATCTGCCCCCATTGTTCAGCACTGTACCATCAGTACTATATTCAGTGCTGTGCAACTGCAACACTTCAGGATGGGGAGTCAGTGGCCATTTCCCCCACAAAGGCAGGGGCAATCAGGTAGGAGTGAGAGTTGGAGAGGGGGGCAACCAAGGAGAGGGGGTGAAGAGGAGAGTATGGGGAATAGGAAGGACAAGGCTAGTACACAAAAGAAGCATGGTGGTACTGGGTCAAAGTGGAGGGTGATGTCGCTTAATGCCCGCAGTCTCGGCAACAAGGTGGCAGATTTGCAGGCCATCTTAGCAGAGGGGAAGGTAGACATAGCAGCAGTTACCGAGACCTGAGATACTTCACACCACAATTGGGATCTCTCGATCCCAGGATACAAACTCTACAGAAGGGAAATGAGAGGGAAAGGCAAAGGGGTTGGGGGTGGCAGCATACATCAAGGAGGAAGTAATGTATGAGGGAAGAGAATGAACAGGGAAAGGTAGAGACAGTATGGCTCCAACTACAGACTACCAGGTGGAGGAAGATGAGGTTGGGGGTGGTCTACAGACCACCTAACCAGGATGAAGAAAATTACAGAGAGCTATGAGCACAGGTGCTGAAGGCAGCAGGAAAAGGGGAGGTGGTAGTGGTGGGGGACTTATGCTGCCCAAGGTGGACTGGCCTGTACCGGCCATGTCCTACACCAAATGTCAAGAGATCCTAAATGTGATACAGGGAGGCTTCATGACCCAGGTTGGTAATGATCCCACCAAGGAGGGGGAAATCCTTGACCCAGTACTCACCAATAGTGAGCATGTGCAGGAGGAAGAGGTCAGGGAACCTCTGGGTGGTAGTGACCACAGTACAGTGTGGCTCAGTTTGGACATGGGCAGGAATAAGATTCCCACCAAGACCAAAATGCTGTATTTCAAGAGGGCAAATTTTAAGAAGATGGGAGAGGTGTTAAGAGAGCAGCTAGGGGGCATTGGAGAGGACATGGGGGTGGACCAAACATGGGTTATCATCAGGGAGGCAATTCTGACAGCCGCATCAGATTGCATCTGGCTTAGAGGGAAGAAATCTGGGGCCAGATCACCCATCTGGTTTAATGATGAGGTAGTCAGAATGGTGAGGGAAAAGGAAGCAGCCTACAGAAGATTCAGGAGAACCGCAAGGGAAGAAGATGGGCAGGAATATCTCAAGTTGGCTAAAGTGGCAAGAAAGGAGGTGCAGCATGGTAAGGTGCAGAAAGAGCTCCAAGTAACTGAAGAGATAGAGAGGGGGGAGAAGGCCTTCTTTCACTACATAAGCAAAAAAGGGATGAAAAGAATGGAATAATTAGGCTAAGGAAGAGGGATGGATGCGTAGACGAAGAAATGAGTAAAGTGGAAGTATTAAATGAATACTTCTGCTCTGTCTTACAAAGGGAAAAAGACGAGCTGGTGCCACCGGGGGAGAGGAGGGAGATGGGGGTTGAAGTAGCAATAGAGGTGGAAAGAGTGAGGGAGGGGCTGCTGGCACTGAAAGCAGACAAATCCCCAGGGCCAGACGGCATACACTCCAGGATGCTGAAAGAGTTAGCAGAGGGGCTAATGGGGTTGCTGGCTGTACTCTTCAATAGATCCCTGGAGTCAGATTTCATGCTTCTGGACTGGAGAACAGCACATGTGGTGCTCCTCCACAAGAGCGGACCGAAGGACGACCTGGGGAACTATAGGCTGGTCAGTCTGACCTTGATGGTATGTAAACTTATGGAGACCATTCTTAAGGAGAGGATGGTGAGGATACATAGAAACATAGACTTTGATGGCAGATAAGGACCGCTTGGCCCACCTAGTCTGCCCATTTCCCTACCTAGAGGATAAGCTGCAGATCCTATTTAACTAACAGCCTATTTCTTCCTACCCCCCACAAAAATTGCCTTATGTCTGTCCCATGCATTCTTGAATTCTCCCACAGTTTTAGACCCCACAACCTCCTCAGGAAGACTGTTCCATGCATCCACCACCCTCTCTGTGAAAAAATACTTCCATACATTGCCCCTGAGCCATCCCCTCTATCTTCAAATTGTGTCCTCTTGTTCTTGCACATCTCTTTTCTGAAAGATGCTACCCTCTTGGACTTTGTTGATTCCACTGAGGTACTTCAATTTCTATCATTACCCCTTTTGCCCCATCCCTGTCCTTACTGGTTTGTCATTTCTCCATTTACCCTGCACTTCTCCTATCGACATCTCTATGTTGGTGTCTACCTCACTTAGTACCCTGATTTTTGGGGGCTAGGATTTCCCTGCCCTCTCCAGTGCCTCCCTTTGGCTAGTTTAAATGCCTGCCAATGAAGCATTTAAACCTATCACCTAGGACCCTGGTTCCCCTCCTGGACAGATGTAGACCATCATGCCAGTATAGGCCTGCATCCCTCCAAGTGGACCCCCAGTCCCCAATGAAGCCAAATCCCTGAGCTCTGCACCAGTTTTTCAACCACTGATTGAATCCCATGGTGTGGAGCACCCTAGCCTCACCTGTGCCACAGACAGGCAGCACCTCCGAGAAGGTTATCGTGCATGCTATTTGTCTAAGGCCCCTCCCCATCTCCACAAACTCTTCTTGCACTGCTCTGATCCCTTTCTTAGCCAGGTAATTTGTCCCTAGGTGGACAATGACATCCAGCTCCCTCCCCTGTGCAGCTGCTCCTGCGATCCTGAGGATTCGCTCCCTGTCCCTCAAAGCCATGGCGCCAGGCAGGCATCTTACCTCCCTCTCCCCTTCCTCCCCCAGTTCTATCTTCCTAACAATGGAGTCCCCCACCAGGAGTTGTTTCCTTCCCCTGTGGGGTCCCATGCCACCCTCCTGTGGGTCTCCTCTGTGGAGGTTCCCAGGATCCTCCTTGGTCTCCACTGTGGGTGCCTCCATAGAGGAATCACATTTTTCCAGAACGGCACAGAAATTGTGGAGAGGTACAACTGGAGGGATGCACCTCTGTTCCACCACCCTCGCCCTCTCTGAGCCCACTGTGGTCCAACTGCTCCTCTTTCTTGGCAACCTCTGAGGCAACGGCAGTGACCCTGGTGGTCCCTGGGTGGGAGAGGAGGTCCCACAAATCCTGGCCAACTCAGGCTGGAGATGCGCAACCTCCTCCCTCAGCCCAGAGAGGTGCCTGCAGATGGGACAACACCGCATCCTCCAGAATGTCTCCCAGAAGACTGCTGCGCCACAGCCACTGCACTGCATCACTCCCATCATGGCTTATTTCTGGCCCCATAATTGTTGTTTGGAATACTTACTCTTTCCTCTGTTTATTTCTTTTTTTTTCTTTTCTGCCCTACTTATACGTCTGTGCCCTTTTAGCTCCTGATCTTCCTGTTCTGAGACAAGAAGTTCCTATATTTCTCAGTAGTCTCCTTACTTGCTCAGAGTCAGACCGCCAGCGCTAGGGGTGGGATGGAGAGCTACACTTGCCCTTTTAGGATGGTTATTTGGATCCTGTCACACGAATGGCCACCACTGTATTACCAGTCACTCCTTACCCCTCCCATCAATCATGCTCACACATGCCACAAAGGCAGAATTTAAATTTACAATGGCGTTTTCTGCGCCCTTTAAAATTAGTAGGTTATTTCCACTGATTATTTGTTAAAGAGGCATCATGAATTCTTATAATATGTAGATTACTATTTGGACTGAAAGACAAAGCTAGCATCCAATAATCCAAGAATTTTATTTGTTCACTAGATTAACTTTATCCAGCAACCAAATATGAAAATAAAATTACTAGCTGGTGATTTAAATATCCTTTACACTCAGAATCAGCAGAGTATTGCACTGATTATTTGATTAGAGGGTGTATCATGTGGCCACAAAATATATTCCAGATTTTTATTTAGAATATCTGTCTGCACTATTTGGATCTCAGACTTGGAACATCAGTGTTATAGAAAATGTTGGCAGCAGCTGCAGAGGAGTGATGTGTGACCCTAAAGCAACAAAAGGGAGTATACAGTCACAGCACATTGCAAGAGTACCACAATCGGTTATCATTACCACCATCTCTGTTCCGTGGCCAACAGAATGGCAGTCTGACTATCTCTTGCCAGCCCAAGCAAGAGTGACTTCCACAGACCATGGTGGGTTTCAAGCTATCAGCAGAGGGATTGTACAGTGTTTTACAGTATATGCATGGCTAGCTGCTGACACATTACTGGAGACCTGCAGTGCAACTTACATACATAGTTTAACATCTGCATGGGGGGCATAAATTAGAATGGAATGGGTACCTAGTTTCTAAACTAATCCGGTGAAGCTTACTCAGTGCTACAGGAGAAGTCCACCACTGTGTGATCAGTTTGCCATGAGCAGTATAATTTAGTTTTCAGCTTTTGTTTTTAAATGAGTCAGTTTTGTAGAAAGGTACACATGAGCTGTAGCTACTGAAAACACAGGTTACTCACCTGTAACAGTAGTTCTAGGAGTAGTATATGATGTTCATCCACATTGTCTGGTAGATGCCTTTCCCCATTAATTCCTGCCGGTATGTCTTCAAGCTGGCTCCTCCCAGCCACCCAGGTGGTAAAACCCTCGGCTCCTCTGCTAGACACCAGGTCTTAGCCTGCTGGAAGCAAGGATGTGTGTCTGAACCTGGGATGGTCGGGTGAGTTTATGTGGATGAACATTATATACCACTCCTAGAACTACTGTTACAGGTGAGTAACCTGTGTTTCTAGGAATGAGGATATGACGTTATATCCACACTGTTTGGCAGACTCCTAGCAGTTCTCTGGGAGGATGGAGGCAAGGCGCACACCCTCTACTTGGGGAAAAAGAGACTGGAGAACTGAGGCTCCAAAACCAGCATCCCCGCGTGACTCGAGGTCAATGTGGTAATGGGGAAATGAAGGTGTTTGCTGACTTCCAGGTAGCAGCCCTGCAGATTTCCGGGATAGGGACATCCCTAGAAGCAGCCACTGACGCAGCAGTATGGCAGGTGGAATGAATCCTTAGCCCAAAGGGAGGCTCCCTACTCACCAACCTATAGCAGAGATCAATACAGGAAGTGATCCACCTGCCAATCTTTTGCTTGGCTGCAGGTCTGCCAGGTGCGGCTTCAGTGTAGGTGACAAATAGCTGGTGAACCTCTCCCTGAACGTCAGCCGTATGCTCTTTATAGTAGGCAAGCATACGTCTAAGGTCCAAAGTATGGAGCCTGTACTCAGCCTCTGAGGTGTAACTGGGGTAGTACACTGGCAGAGTCGACACCTGGTTAAGGTGAAACTCCAACACCACCTTCGGAAGGAATTTCGGGTGGGGGCAGGGGACAACCTTGTCCCTGTGGAGGACCAGGTAAGGAGACTCCACCGAAATTGCCTGGAGCTCCCCAATCCTTCTGGCTGACGTGACAGCCACCACAAAGGTGGTCTTCCATGACAGGTGGGAGATGTCACACCTGTGCATCAGTTCAAATGGCTTGCCCATGAGCTTTGCCAAAACAAGCAGTAGATCCCATGGAGGTGGTGGTTCATGCACCAGAAGGGATATGTAATCTAGGCCCTTGAAAAAGCGCCAGACCACCTTCTCCTGCACCACTGACTGCTTAACGGCCTGCTCATGGTAAGCAGAGATAGCTGCCAGGTGCACCCTAAGGGTCGTTAACCGAAGTCCCCTTTGGGACAGTGACCAAAGGTAGTCCAAAATGCTAGCCACTGTACAGGTCAAAGGGTCCAACCCTTTGCCCTGACACCAAATGGAGAATCTCTTCCATTTGAAGGCATAGCATTTTCTGGTCAATTCCTTACGGGATGCCTCAACAACCATAAGGACCTCATCAGAGAGACCCAAAGCCTGGAACTCTAGCTGCTCAGGCTGCCAGGTGCAGTGATTGAAGGTCCATTGAAGAAGAAGATCTACAGGATGAGAGACAGCATGGGTTCATGACAGGCAGATTGTGTCAAACAAACCTGATCGAATTCTTTGATTGGGTCACTAGGGTTGTGGACAATGGCAGGGTAATGTACGTCATATACCTGGACTTCAGCAAGGCCTTCAATTCTGTACCACACAAAAGGCTGATCAGAAAACTGAAAGATCTAGGGGCGGGAGAGAAACTGGTATGGTGGGTAGACAACTGGCTGAGGGGCAGAACCCACAGAGTAGTGGTGGGGGGAGAGTTATCCAGCACCAAGGAGGTCACAAGCAGGCTCCCGCAGGGATCAGTGCTGGGGCCAGTGTTGTTCAATGTCATCATAAGTGACACTAGAGAAGCCATTAAAGGCAATATATGCCTATTTGCAGATGATACCAAACTCTGTGGGAGGGTGGACACAAAGGAAGAGATACAGGACCTGCAGGAGGACCTCAGTAAACTTGAGAGATGGTCAAGAATCTGGTAACTTGGCTTCAATGCCAAAAAGTGCAAAGTGATGCACATCAGGGCCAGGAATCCTAGGATGGAGTATTACCTGGGAGGGTTCAGGTGGCAGCTTCAGAGGAAGAAAAGGATCTTGGGTTGGTGATTACTAGAGACCTAAAACACACCACACAATGCAAAAAGGATAACAGGATTCTAGGGTGTATAGCCAGGGGATTCAGTAAGAGGAGGTGAGGTCATTTTGCCATTGTACAGGTCATTGGTAAAACCACATTTGGAATATGAGGTGAGGTATTGGCATCCATACCTTAAGAAAGACATCAACATCTTGGAGAGAGTCCAAAGGAGAGAAACCAAGATCATCTGGGGGTCAACAGAATAGGTCCTATGAGGAGAGGCTGGGAGCCCTAGGGATGTGCTCCCTGTAGGAGAGGACAGAGAGGGGTGACATGACTGAAAAACTTCAAATACTTAGAGGGGATTAACAGAGTGGAAAGAGAAAGTCTCTTTAAAATGAGTGAAAAAAGAACTACAAGGGGGCATAGCTTAAAGTTGATGGGGGGGTGGTTTAGGAGGGATGATAGCAAGCATTTTTTTATAGAGAGGGTGGTAACTGCATGGAATGCACTGCCAGAGGAGGTAGTCTCAGTAAAGATGTGAGGGCCTTTAAGAGGGCCTGGAACAAACACATAGGGAACAACTGGGACTGAGGAGGGGTAGAATGCAGGGAGGAGGTGATGGGTGGGGGCAGGGTCATTGGTGTAAACCGGGAACCCTGCATCAATTACCGAGTAGAAGTGATAGACCTACAGGCCTTCTGCTGGATTTTTTCATATGTTCGTATGCATTGCTCTGCACTGCGTTATTAGCACTGCAACAGCGCAATGCATTTGTGCAGCACATGGGCAGCCCTGTATTCAAAGGCATTACACTGGCTCTATGCTTTTGAATATACTTGTTGGTTTTACCTGCTCAAACACAGTGTTTGCACTAGGGTCACTGGGCCATTGTGCTTTAGGGCAAACAACAAGAGCTGATCTTTTTTTTTCCTTTATAATTTATGTTGCAAAACAATAAAAAAAAAACAGAATGAACATCTACTGAAATTCTTGTAATGTGTTTCTTAGTTTTGTGACAGACACACATGCGAGGATTTCCAACAGGCATTTGGTGCAGTGTCCAATTTCTTCTGCAGCCTGCATCATGCCATATGTATCTTAGGTTATGCACCTAGGAAGGAGCAACCCAAGAACTGATGATTATCTTGTGGGGGGTAGGCTAGCAAAAATACTACTGAGAAACGTGATCTGGGGATTATAATAACACAACCTGAAGGTGGGAAGACACCGTGAAAAGGCAGCTGTAAAAGCTGGTGGTACGCTGGGTTGCATTGGGAGGGGGATCACAAGTAGAAGAAGGGAGGTAGTTTTGCTGCTGTACAGGGCTCTGGTCAGGCCCCACCTTGAGTATGGTGTACAGTTTTAGAGACCAAACCCAGAAAGGGCATAGACAGGGTGGAGACACTAGAAAGCAGGGCGACAAAAATGATTCAGGGATTACACCAGAAGCAATATGAGGAAAGGCTAAGGGAGTTAAACATGTACTCCCTGGAACAGAGGAAGGAGAGGGCCAATATGACAGAGACATTAAAATACATTAAGGGCCAGATATTCAAAACTTAGCCCCAGGGCAAAATTAGCACTGCACGGTATGCTAAATTAGCCTGGAACCATTTGCATGCTATATTCAAAGGAATAGCCCCGGGGCTAAAGCAGTTGAATATAGCATGCAACTGAAGCCTTGCAAACATGGCCAGGAGCACAGTGCAATAAAAACCCAGCAAACAGCAAATAAGACAGCTCTGAATACAGCATCTGGGAAGTGCAAACCAAAACAGCAGCCCAGTGCACAGAGACGTGGAGGAAGGTAAAGGTGAACTACTGTATGTGGCCAATGTGTGTGTTAGCAAAGAAGTGGATGCACTAAAGCTGCGAACAACAGTGCAGGCCAAATACTGCAGAACTGTCTTATGGTTCAGACAGGTTTGTGCGGTACAAATACATTTATGCAGCTTTTGCGCAGGGCTAACACATTTGCTTGGTGCTAGGACGTTTGCCTGGGGCAAAAATTTGCTATATTCAAAAGTGACATGCAAATGAGCCTACTTAGGCAGTCCATGGGCAAACATCCATATTAGCATCTCATTTTGGCCTGATTTGCATGTAGATTGCCCAGCGCTATTGCAGGGTCCCACAGCTCCACCTGTAGGTCAGTTTGAAAGTACAGGGGCAGGCTGGGTCTGCTCACAGCTCCACCAGTAGGTCAGTCTGGAAGAGCATGGTGGTAGCTGCAGGTTACGTTTGTACACAGCTGCACAGACTATTGTGCCCCAGGGGACTACACAGCACAGGCACAGGTGGTGGTGCTGCATGCAGTTTCAAACTAGTTCCTGCTACAGTGCATAGCAAATGCCACAGTAACAAGGTGGCCAGTAGTGTGAGGGACACAGCAATGCCTATGGTGTGTAGGGCAGCAATGACTGCTGCACTCCACACAGTGACAAGCCCATCTGGCAGGTGTGTTGTGACAGTGGACATTACTGTCATGCTACCCACAGATGATGCACCACTGGCATGGAATACTCACAGTGACATACACATGGCTGGCTGTGTGTGCTGTGGTGTCTGTACACATGTGCGGCAAGTGGTCTTGGGGGGGCACATACCATCAGATAGGCGCACTGGTGTCAGGGTATTCCCTACACTGGACTATTTGCACTGCGTGGATGGTCCCAGCCTTGTGGCAGCACCCAATATGTGGTGCAGCCTGGCCACCTGTACCCTCTCCCCTCAACACCCTCCACACCCCCAGTGCTGCATGTGTGTGCTGGATTGTGTTGGTGTACCCCAATAGGGGGACTGGAGGTGTGTGCATTATGGACACACCGCCATGGTGTCAACTGGGTGCTGGGGCACCCAATAATGCCTGGCATGGTTGGGACCAGTGCTAAATGATGGCAACATAGGAGGTGCCATCCATATGCAGCATGTTTCTTCCATGTCTGATTTCTTTCTATGTTTAATATTTACTGGTTATGGTCAATAAACCACCGCTGGCAGACCCTCGCAAACTCCATAATTCACACTTGTGAATTACTGAGTTCTATAAACCATGGTTCTATGTCGTGCAAAGTCACACGAAGCTGTGCAAGGCCACGCAAAACCCACTTTTGCACAGCACTAACCACCAGTAAATATAAAAGTAAAATATGGGGGAAGTCTGGGAACTCAGATTTTATGCACATCCTTGGTGTGTGATGCCCAGAGATACACCACTTGGGCTTTGCCCTCGGGGTCAGTGGGGCATCACACACCTCAGGTGTGCATAAAATCCTCGTTACCCACACTTCCCCATGCATTATTCTATATTTTATCACCATGTTGTCTACGTAAGCTCACTGGAACAAGGCACATTGTCAGTAACCACCCAGAGCCACTACATGTGTGGCTGACATGATGCAGAGTACACTAAATACATACTATTAACAACAACACACAATTCACAATGTGCAACATAGTGTCACATTACAAACCATTTCTGCTAAAGGTGCTGTTTCATCTCAGTTCTATCAATAACAGGATGGTTGGCTTCTAAGCAATATTACTGCATTGTATTCCACAGTTTGGCTGCCTGTGCATATGGAGTGGCCCAGGGTGGCCAACCGTCCACACTGCCTCCTCATTGGCTGCATACAGCCTTATTCTCTGTTTCTGCTGTGTCCACGCCACCCCCCCCCATCCTTGGTTTGTCCAGAGTTAAGACTACCTTTTCCTGGGTAGCAATTTGCACCATGCAAAGTGTCATGCAAAGTCACGCAAACACACTTTGCACAGCGCTAATGCACTGAATATAGCATAGTGCCTGTATTCATGTACATGCCCACTCTCTTTGCACACTGCATACATTATACCTTTGCCCTGCGCTAATGCAGTTTGCTCGTGCTGTTTGGCCTTTTAAATATAGGGGACCCATGCAAATCCGATGCAAACCTGGTGCAAACGGTTTGTGCCCAGGGCAAGGTTTTGAATATCTGGTCCCTAGGGTACAAACAAGATTCCAGTACAGGATCTTTTCCACTTCAAAGAAGGTACTAGAATGCGAGGGCATGATCTGAGGTTACAAGAGGGCAAGTTCAAGACAAACATCAGGAAGTTTTTCTTCACAGAGAGGGTAGTTGACACCTGGAACAGCCTGCCTCTGGAGGCCATCAGGGCCAAACTATTGGGAGCTTTAAGCGAGCATGGGACAGGCACAGGGGCATCATTATCCAGAATGAGTAATCAGGGAGGGGGTAACAACTTACAAATCCTGGGCAGACTAGATGGACCTTGTGGTCCCATTCTGCCATCACCTTCTGTGTATCTATGTATCTGAACCTCTGAATGCTATTTTCAAAGACTTTGATGGATTTGTGATAATTTCTTCACTTTGCAGCACGAAGTGATGCACGTGTCTTTATTTTGATGCATGCCTCATTTATTGTAAAGCATGCATCATTTCAGAGGGGGCACTTGGCACTGATTTGGGACACATATTAGATCACCTTTTAGGTGGTCTAGCATGCATTAAACTCAAGACACAAGGCTCCTAAAGTATTCTGAAAATTCTGCCCACAGTATTTAAACCTAAATAGAGACACATTTTCTCTTACATTTTTCAGGCCTTTCTGTGTGAGGTAGCTACTAAACCATTACGTAATATACCAATACTTCATCTGTCTATGCTTTTGACTAACAGAGAATACCAGTTACAAGTAAAAGGAAAATCTTGGCATGGGATCAAGTCCCATCCCTAAGAACACAGCAATAAATCTGGTACAACAGTCAAGTCATAGCTAACATTACAGGACTATCAAGTATTCATATATACTGAGCTGCCAAGATGTTTAATAAAAACAGTGACTTGCACAGTTAAAATTACCAAGATTCTTAAAAAAATACACCTAGCTGTATTGAGCTAGGCATCTTGACTGTCAAACGTCACCAACCATTAAGGTTTAATAACAAAGTTATGAATACCAAGCTTTAGATGCATATTTTCGAGCAACTCTCTGAAGGTATGCATGCATGAATTTTTTATTTAAATCAATAAGCAGTTGTCGGCTGAAATAAGCATAATGAGCTACTTTCAGGTGGGGTGGTGATTTTGCTGAAAGGGTAGCAACTGCATCAACAGGGAAGCATTTTCCCAGAAAAACATTAAATTAGAATTTCTAAAACTCAGAAAAGGCTGAGCAAAACCAATTTATCCCAAGTCTAAATGTAATATCATCTGGGTATGGGAAACACTTTTTAAATCCCTAATGTGCTGCTGAAATTACGTTACCAGTTATTCTGTGAAATTATGTTAATACTTACGCAGACTTTTTCACAAGTACAGAGCATATATAAAATTATTTCAATTGTTTCTTTCTTATCTCTCAACTAAAAGATTGGTGACTTTTTTAACTTACAAAAAATGGAAAAACAGGATATAACCAAAAAGTACCATTTTAAAAGGGAATAACACTTGGTTATGATTTCTTTGTAACTAGATGTACTGTGTACATTTCCAAATAAAATCTGTTACTTTTCATACAGCACTTATTGTAAGTCACACGTTTGACTACATTAACTAATTCTAAGGGTTGCATTAACCCATAAAGGATGCGTTAAGAAAAATCACATTTTGACAAAAATTCGGAAGTCTACATTCTAAAAAGGATTTAGGGTTATACTTCCTGTGAGAAGGACCATTGTGCAGTTTGCCTCTTCATTAATGAAATAAAGCCCCTTCTATAGTTTGACAACTATCTACACTCCTTAATTGAATATATTAACATGAATGCCTAACAATAGATTTCTGCTTCTTCTTCTTCTTCTTTATGGCACCTGCTTTAGTATTTTTCCACCTTTCCTCCATATATCAAATACCCCTTCACAAGCTACTGAACATTATGCTTTTGCAGTTTAACCAAAACCTCTCATGACCCACAGTCATTCAGTAAATAATTAACACAGTTCAGAGGTGGTTCCTGCATTAGTCTTGACTTAATAAGACACTGCTAGTTGATTTGCTTGGATGGCTGTTCACTTGGGTATCAGTCCACAGTTATGCTAAAACATCAGAATAGGTATTACTAAGTGGCAAAGTAACTGTGGGTGCAAATTTAACTACTGATTGTATGGATCATAATAATGTTTGCAACTGCTTCATACATCGTAAGTAAGAAAATATTACATTATTTTACTTATATAACAAAAGTTACTTATAGAGTGGCTTGTTAGCTATGTTACAGCTAATAATTTAGTACAAAAATACTATCTCGTCACTTATCGTTTCATGGCTTAGTTTTATGGGCAGGCACTATAGTTTTATTACTGTACTAATTGTCAAGTTAGCAGAGATGTACTTGATGCTTCTTATAGCATTGTTTTAAAAATCATTTTACAAAATACTTGGTATAAAAATCCTAGATCTTTACCAGACTGCTTACAGAAATATATCTGCACTTTACTTGTATAACTGACAACCTAAACAGTTTTAAGCCTTTATTACAATAAGGTCTGAGTTATTTTCTCAAACAAATTGCTGACAAGGATGCTGCTAATGGTTTCTGTGTTTTCTCTGAATAAAAAAAGTTTGTAAGAAAGACATACTTACAAGTAATAGCTTTGAAAGGGGCATGGTCTGAACATCTGAACTCCTACAGCCTCCATCTTTTTTTCTTTAAGGTGTTCTGCAAGCCCTTGGAGAAGAGTGAAAGTCAAACTAAGCTCTAGCAATGCATGTGTCATTTGGGGGTGGCTCCTGATAAGGCCCTGGCAACTCCAATCCAAGCACAGCTCTGTGCTTTAGTTGTGCCCTACTGTCTCTCTGCAACAACAGACCTGTTTAATCCAGCACCTGCCTGGAAAAGAATGTTAGTTGTACGGTAACAGCAGACAACTCCTAGCTACTGTACTGCAGGTACATAGGAAATGACGATGTTTAGCTCTGCTTACTGTACACAACCTCTAAAATTGCAATTTAGCTTCCTGAGTTCCAAAGAAAGAACTAGCTAATACAGAGATATGATTCAGGGCAACTAGCTAGTATATATTTCTTTTGTTTATTTTATGCTCAATGCACATGCATCGAATATGCTTTCCTACAGCATCAAATGATGCATTCTGCATCAGAAAGCACTGCATCACCCAGCCACCTGGCTAAGAACTGAGGATATGCCAGTTATGTCATGTGAATTGCTAGCATTTGTAAGAATTCAACCTGAAGACATTCTTGATTTGAGACAGCTTTGCTAATTTAACACTGCTCTTCAGTGTAGGGGTGGGCTTTTGTAAAGTAATTGGGAGTCAGCACGGCTACATGATATGGAAATGCAGGATTCTTTATTATACTATGACTCCAGATTTAATACCAGGTACGTCTTCAAACTTCAGTGTATTCTTGGTTTGACTGCTCATATTATAACATCAGAATAACCTTAGAAACCAAAATTCTGGCTTTACATGTTAAACAGTCAAGTGAATTCCATTAGAGTCTAAAGTAGGAAAAAAGTGCATTGGGGACTGAGTGGCACTATAATGGTAATGGAAACATGACATTAAACATCTGAATTGGGTACAGGAGAGCATACCTACTTTGTGCTATCTTATGTCTAAAAATCAGGGCCCCTAATTATAAGCAGCAATTTTACTTCATTAGAGCCAAAGCGATGCAGACCTTCTCTCAGCTCCAAATGTTTTTTGAGGGCTTAAAGGGGTTGCAGAAACCATTAACAGGTTGCAATGAAACTTGCAGGCGTAGCACCTGGTTTTGACCTTGCAGACTCCCATTCACTAATAACCCTGAAGTACACCAGTATATTGAGAAAAGGGCTGTGCCACAGTCTGACTGTGCTATGGAAAACTGAAACTGTACAAACAATGAAACAAGCACCAGTCATGGGTAGTCCAAACCAAATTTATTATGTGAAATATTGTGCTTTAAAGGTACAAATACAAGGCAGTGCAAAAGATCAACAATATCAGTAGCAGCTAACGGGAGAGCTGACATGCTGAATCCTCTGTCCAGTTTTGTTCTTGGCTTCTTCTCTCTCTGGCACACTTGTATATTACAGTTTTGGCATTGTTGGATTTCCTTTTCCCTTCATGGGTAGTTTAAATGTTTCCACAGGTGAGGCCTAGGACAGTATACATCTCCTCACAAATTGCAAGAAATCAGAACCTCAAACATACAATGATCCAGGCAAGTCAAGCTTATTGTCTGTCAGCATACTGAAGAAGAAGTTTTCAGGAAGATTAGTACATGGATCCATAAAAAGGATGCTAAGGGAGAAGAAATGCCAACTTTTGTTTTCCGTTATTTCTTCAAACCATTCACACATTATAAAGCCTTAATCCCAGTACAAGGCATTACAGGTATGCAATTTTTGTGCCAGCCAGGCTGTCAAGGCTTTACCAGAATGGATATCACCTTTTAAACTGGCTTTTACGGTGTACAAGGCATGTACAAGCCTTGACTGGAAACAATAGGACTTAGCTCATCTCTACCTGGGCAGCCATTCTGTATCAGGTTAAGCAATGACTGATTTGGACTTCATATAGCCAGGACACATCTGGAAATTAGTTTTTTCACTGCTCCCTAGGCATTTCTAGATAAAACTTAAAAAATAAATAAGTAGCCAGCCCGGTGGTGCTGAGGGTTAAGGCACTGAATGCTACACTTTACACCACCTCAGTGACCTGAGTTCGGAAGCGAGCTTGGGTTAACCTGGGTTGATTGGGGGGGTGTGGAGCTGGATTGAGCTGCTCATAGGCAGCTCTCTTCTCCCAGGGAGGGATATGGAGTCTTCCAGGCTCTTGGCTGCCACCAAGTGGAGGCTTGGTGGTAGCACCAAGCCCAATGGGAGATACGGTGTTAGGTGGGGCAAGGGAAAGGGAACATCACCAGAGCCAAGGGGTGCATGTTCACCTCCACGGGCACATAGAGCCATGTTCTGGGGTCCTGGGCTAGGCAGGGAACAAAACCAAGAAAATTCCTACGTCTCCCCCGTGCCAAAGCAAGGTGGGAGGCAGTAACAGGGAGCAAAAAGCTATATAAAAGATAAATAAATAACTGTCATAGACTGGTTCTCTCCCGGAATTCAAGCTGAACTGCTACCAATTTTCATAACCCTTGGAGTTACCCTGGTATGCCAGTACTCAGCAGCAACCTCACTCTGCAAATCCCACTAGAGCCATTGGTCACTTAGCACATTGCTCCTTACCAAAAGTCATATGACCCACCCCTTCTGCCATGGCTGAGAACACTTTACCTTAGATATAGTAACTTTGTAGTCTGTCTCTTCGGAACCGATCACAGACTTGCCAATTTAGCCCTGGTAATCTATACCTAAAATAACTCAGTCACAAAAAGTACAAAGTATATATAAAAATAGGCTTTCATACTCAATATTTACATATGTTACTGGACGTTACACACTACAGACTACAGGGAATATGGTATTCTACAGAGATGAAAAATACACATTTGAAAACATAGAGGTTACACAGAAGAAACCTGACTTTAAACTATCTAGATTTTAAGTGCAGTAGAAGAAACATACCCCTAACTGGGAACTTGGTGAGTTATGGCAGACTCAGTCCCATGATGTTGCTAGTTCAGAATCCCAAAGCATAAATAAACTCTAAGAGCAAACATACACAGAGATATCTGTGGCTGGCCAGCCCACTACACCCGCGTCATCATACATGCCCCTCTGACATCACGTATTGGACAATTTCTTTAATCTCTATAGACAACCCTTTTCCAAAATGGGTCCAAACTGTTTTTGTGGATTGTAGCCTTGTCCTTTTGTTATCCCAGCTGACCAAATCAGTGAGGTGATGGCTCATTCTGCCTTGGCCCTGTTTAAACTTAGAACAAGTCTTTTTGTTATGAAAGAGATTCCGCATTTTGAAGTTTAACCAAAACAAAAGATTTCCACAGGGCATGAACTGTTGCATTCCCCACCCAACCTCTGTGGGAACCAAGGAATTCTCATACAAACAGGTCCAGGACTGCAATATAAGGCAGTTTTCAATTCTCCACATTCATCCAACTACTAAAATATTTTACAGGCAAAATAACCAGTAAGATAATAATACAGCACCAAGAGTTCGCTCCCGAACTCGAGTCGATGGTCTGGTGTGAGGTGTGGTGTCAAGCGCCTCAAGCCTTAACGCCACTGGGCCAGCCCAACATTTTCATCTTTTAGATCATATCTGTATGGCTGGCCTTTTTATGTAATTTTGCTGTGTTTATACATTGACATTTTGATCATATATCACTTCTGTTTTAGTTCTGAAAATATTGAAATGGTTTATTATTTTATATAACAAAGCTTCAAATATAAATTAAAAAAAGAGGATCCCTATTAATGTCCTATGGTTTCTCCTGTAGTATGTATAGTTTTGGTCAAAGCAAGTCAACCCCATGTTCCTCTTATCACACTGACTACAGGCAATCAGCAACATGTTGTTTTTTTAACTTATGTTCCTACTTTTATATTTACACAATTTTTACTTATGTACCTACTTTTATATTTACACTATTTTTACTTATGTACCTACTTTTATATTTACACTAAAGCTGAGTGAATTGCTGCTGGAATCTGCCTGCAGCTCTGTGTGTGTGAAAGCTGATAGAAAATCTGTACCAAACCATAACAAAACAAAAACGAAAAAGAAAAACATAAAATTATATAGGTGCCCCTGTCCATGGTAGTGTGTGACTACCAGGGAGGGAAGTGTATACTGGGGCACAGGTTGCTAGGAGACAGGAGGACCTTGACTCCTGCTTCCTAATCCCAACTCTCACACAGTGAAGGATAGGGTCCGTAGGGACTTTTAGCATGCTTTAGTTCCTCATTTATTGTGTTGGGGCTGTTTAAGTCTGTTTTACTACTTTGAAAAACACTCTGTATATTTTCACTGAACTGGAAGTTGTGTCCATCTACTTCTGGTCCGGCATCATAAAAGGTTCCCCTCTAGCAAGCATCAGTGAGCATAGAGCGGAGGTGACATGCAGGGAAGAGGCAATCGTGTCTTTCTGGGTCAGCCAGAAGGAAGCCAGAAAGCCTGGAATCTCTGTTTGTGGTGAAGTTGCCAAATAACATAATACACCTGAAATTGTTAAAAGAACAGATACAGGGATAATTTAATAGAGAATGTGGAAACTGGTGTAAAATGTGTTGACTGTAATAAATATAACATGGAATCAAGGCAAGATTTTGTGGCATACACATGTACACAATGCAATGAAATTAAGCAGCTCAAAATTGAAATAATGGAGCTGGAAATTGAAGTTGGGTCAGTGAAAAATAAACACTTACTACATTCACTGGAAAATAATAACAGTGTAGAGAGTAGTGAAACAACATCCACAGACCATAATGAAAACAACAAGAAAAGACATAGGGAATCAGATAGTGATGAAAATCATGAATGGTACACAGTGGTCAGGAAAAGAAGAAACAAAAAAAGGGAAGAGAGTAATGGACCATGGACCAGTACTAAGAAACACCCTTCAATTTTTAATTGACCTTGCTGGATCTGAAGATTCAGCTACAGTACTGCATCAGCCAGGTCTCCCCAGATGCAGACTGAGCAGACCCCTAGCACAGAGCTAAGACACAGTCACCAACCACTAAAAGACCTGGAGTGACATGATGAAAACTCTCCCATATCAGTGGAGACCATAGACACACAACTGAAACAAGACAAAATCCAAAGAAATGTACCCAATGAAAGAGGAAGGCAGATAGAGGTGTTAGAAGTAAAGTACACTGACAGGTATACCACAAAATAATAAATGTAATACCACAACATGCTGTTTTTCAGGGGCAAAAATAGAGGATATTGATAACATGTTACCAGATACAATATCAAATCTAAATGAAAAGACGACTGCAGTAATACACACTGAAACAAATAATATAGGAAAGCAAAAGGATGAGGAAATAATCAAAGAATTTATGGATATCACAAACAACTTGAAATTAAGACAGTGTGAAATGTTGTTTTCTGAAATTCTCCCTGTACCACAAGCTAGTACAGGAAGAAATAAAAAATATTAATAACTGGCTTCAAAAATGGTCACTGGAAAATGGAATTAAATGTATAACTCACTGGAAGATATTTGATGGATTCCTAGATTTGCACAGTTATGATGGACTATACATTAGTAGAAAAGGCAGCCATGTTTTGGGCAAAACAGTCAAAAGTCAAATAAATAAATGTTTAAAAACTAGTAAAGAGGGGTGGGGGCTTGGGTTCCTATCATACCTCATAAACCTGTTACAATCAAAACTTTAAAAATTAATACTATAAGAACACAGAATCAAGAGATGAACATACTGTTGACAAATGCCAGAAGTCTAAACATATTAAAGAAATCAGAATTTAAGATTATAATGAATAAGGACAGGTTGGATGTTGTTGCAATAACTGAAACATGGTGGAAAAATGACTCTTGTTGGGGATGAAATATACCTAGTTACAACTTATAAGGATAGCATGCACAAGAAAGAGGGGGAGCTGCATTCCATATCTGACAGGATTATATATTCAGTGTAATTAATTACATCATTCAGGAGGGTAGTAACACAGAAACCTTATGGGTCAGTATAAATCCACCAGAAAGAATCACATTAATTCTGGTAATTCTGGGGAGGGTGTTGCAGGCTGCCCAATGGCAGTGATATAAACAACAAATAATTAATCAGGGAAATAAAAATGGTATATGATACTGGAAACACTGTAATCATGGGAGATTTTAATCTGCCCCATAAAAACTGGAAAGATATGTCAACAAATAATCAAAAGAAATGAGCATTCACAGATGTACTACTTCACCAAGGCTTATATCAATTGGTTTTAACTCCCACAAGTGGTGACAATATATTAGGTTTGGTAATTGCCAATACACCTGAATTACTAATAGAAATTAATGTCAGAAAACATCTTGGAAATAGTGACCATTTCATATTACAATTTAAATTAAAAACAGCTATACCTAAATTAGAAGGAGCTACTGTCACTAAAAATTACAATAGAGTAGAGTACAAAAAAAAAAATAAAATAAAAGAGCACCTCACGAACTGGAACTGGGGAAATATACTCAAAACTAGTAATGTTGAGACCTTCTGGTCCATCCTTAAAAATAAGATCCTGCTGCAGGGAAGAAATGTATATTCCAGATGAAAGGTTTTTAAACAAAATGGGAAAAAGTACCGCTATGGCTCTCAAGTCAAGTCAAAAAATTAATAGCCAAGAAAAAATCTGCAATAAAAATCTATGAAAAGAAATCACATTGCGTACAATATTAACAACTACAGACAAATATTATGGAACTGCAAAAAAGTGACCATATCTAAGAAGAGAAAACTAGAATTTGCAATAGCCCATATAAAAAGACAATTTACAAATTTTCTGTGCATACTTTAATAATAACAGGAAGGTTGATAGAAACATTGGTCCAATCAAGGAATCTGGGGAGGAGATACGTGATCCAGTTTTGCTGGCTAACATTTTCAACAAATACTTCTGCTCAGTCTTTGACTCAACAAATTGCCAAAAATCAGTGTTATCTGCATAGCATGTCCACCCACTTGAATCCCTGCCATTTAACAGCAAGCAGGTTACAGAATTATTAAATTAATAAAAATCAAACAAATCAGTGAGTCCTGACCGACTCCATCCCACGCTGTTAAAGGAACTTAAAGAGTGCATAGTGGCACCATTACCAGGGTTATATAATAAATCATACTTTCCCAATGAAGTACAAGATGACTGGAAAAAAGCTACTGTGGCTGCCATTTTCAAAATGGTGACAAAACTAAGAAAATTACAGACCAATTAGCCCAACAGCTATACTAGGAGAAATCATGGAAAACTTAATTAAGGCCAGATTTGAGACTGAACTAACAAAGGTTTATGTGGGAACACTCAACATGGATTATGAAATAATAGAGCCCGTGTCATCAACATGTTAGCTTTCTATGAAAAGGTTAATTATCATATAAGTAGGAATGCCCCAGTTGATATTGTCTATCTAGACTTCACAAAAGCTTTATGGTCCCACACACCACCATTATAAACAAATTTAAAGTTTTTTTTTTATAAATACACACATTGTTAACTGGGTACAAAACTGGTTGCATAACAGGAGGCACCAAGTAAGAATTCAAGGCTATGTGTGTGTCAGGAAGCAGAGGTCTTGAGCGGGGTGCCTCAGGGCTCAGTTCTGGGATCAGTCTTTCTGTATACATGACCTGACAAGGGTACAAAAAAAACATGAGAACTAAATTTGCTGATGACACTAAACTTGGTGATAAATTTACTTCTCTGGAAATTACAATGCACTATTAGATGATGTGGAACCTTTGTAAACGAGCAATTTGTGCTCAAAGGTTGTCTCCGATTATTTTCAATAAACAATAAACAAGATTATCTGAAACAAAGTGTACAAAGGGAACATGTAATTGGTACACAATTTAACACTGCAAAATGCTCAGCCCTTTACTTAGGGCATACTAAACAAAACATACAAATACATTAAATGGGGTTACTACAAAAAAGTAAATGCTGAAAGAGACCTTGGTGTCATAATCAAGAATGACCTCAAATTTAGCAAACACTATAAAAGGTTACACAAACAGCAAATCTAGTACTAAATAACACCAAAAGAACATTTCTAAGTAGGTCTGAGCATTGCATTATTCCAACATATAAAACTTATGTAAGATCACATTTTGATTATTGTTCGCAGGTTTGGAGCACATATCTCAGACAGAACATTGAGCATTTATAAAAAAATCCAGCATATGGCAATCAAAATGGTCAAAAATATGTATACATAAATCAAAAGAATTAACAAATTAAGACTGTTCACATAGGAGGATAGAAGAATGACAGGTGACGTGTTATTAACGTACAAAATTATGCAAGATGATGCTCTGATGATAGAGACTGGTTTAATAACCCAGGATAAAGAAATTACACTTAGAGCACATGATAAACAAATATGGCAAGATAATAATATCAAAAACAACAGAAGGGGTTCTTCCCTCAAGGAGCAGGTAGAAATTGGAATTTATTGCCTAGGGACATTATACAAGCTATGAATATCAACACTTTTAAAGCAAAATTAGGCCAATATATACGCTAGAAAATAGGACAAATCAGTCCCATGAATGATGGGAGACAGACATGATGGGTCCAAGGCCGTCTTCTGTCTTACAACTCAGTCTAACTCTCTACTGCAATTAAAGGTAATATTTTTGTTATAATTTTACTGTAATAAATGGGGAACATTTTATCCCATAGGGAAACAAGGTTATAATTCACCACTATAACCAGCTGGTTATAACGGTGAACACACACCGAGTTTCCCTTACTGCCTCCTTTGTGTACATACTTTGCCGTGGGTTACCCACATTACGGCAGATTTTCTAGGGCATCGGAAATCAGGGCGGAGGAACTACGTCGGGAGGCATGAGAATGACCAGTAATTTTGCTGTCCCCAGAGACGAGCAGAATACTTGCAGGAGCCGAAACAGCTGCTGTGCCCCCACATTTATGCAGGGGTGCTTTCCCTCCCATGCCACCTGTTGCAGGGGACTCTGCCCTCCCCACACCCCCTATATTATTATAAACAACTCCCAGTCACCACATGTTGGGGGAATGATAAATATTCGATAACAGCAACAAGCTCCCCCAGCACACTCTGAGTAGGGGATGCTCCAAAATTCAGGTAGCCCTGATTCCTCCCAACATTGTTCCTCTGCGCTATTTCCTGCGCCCTAGCTTCTGTGCCTTATTGTGGGGATACCCTTTGCTGTATACCTCTCTTCCATTTTGGAAAACGCTTCTCAAGAATTGTGTTAAACACATTTAAATCTTTTGGACTTTAGCAATTTAGTTAGTTTCTAATAAATGTTAGTATAATAAATAAAAAAATCTAAGCATTTCTCAGAATCATTCAAAATTCTGCTTCCTGCTACTGCAGTGTGTTTCACAGGAGCAGTTTGTAAGAATGGAGAACAGTTTGTAAGTGTTAACAAAGACTAGTGCTTTTAACTACTGTATAATTCATGTACAATGTTTATTTAATGTTTAAAAATCATAAAGCTCTTTCAACAAACTCAGTATACAGAACTCTGCATCATTTATTGATTTCTCTAGAACTTCCTGTTTTCTTTATTAAAACTCAGCTTTATTAATAATCCATGCAGCATAACATGACAATCAATACATTTTTCAATTGTATAGAAATGTCCAGAAATCAAGTAATGACCCATACCACAGTAAATGTTCGGGTGCAGGCCTACTAAGTAACCTGCAATAAAGTATTTTCTGTTAATTAAACTACAAAGAGCAGCCTGCTCTCTCTGGCCTTCTGAGAAGCCTCTGGACTCAAAAGAATGTTACAATTGTGTGTATGTATGTGTGTGTGTGTGTGTATATATATATATATATATATATATATCTATAATAAAACTGACTTCACACAAGTCATGAAATATGTTATAATAAATGTATGCATGTATTCTATAAATAAAATGTATTTAAAAAGATGAACAACTATTAAACCACATAAACAGCTAAAACAGGGTTGTGCAATTAATTCCCATGGAAAATAAAAAGGAAAACAATCTTGCCTGATCATTATAGTCTCCAGAATCTATACATCACCTCTAGGACCATGAAGATTCAGTACCTTTCCCCAGTATATTGTGTTCCTCTGGAACTGCTGGTTTTCAATATACAACTGCATGCCTTGCACATATATAATTGCTGTGACTGAAAAAATGTTCACCACCAATTATATAAAACAAGGGATGGGGTGGTGTGTAAAACTCGAATTTTACATGCATCCTCAGTGTGAGATACATGGATAAATCCCTTGAGCTTCACCCTTGGGGTTTATGTAGCACCCTACACCTCAAGAGCATGTCAAATGCTCATTATACATACCTACCCATGCATTATTCTATCTATAATCAAACGCTGTCCACTTCCTTAGCCTGTGAAACCCCATATTCAGTTTTTAAGTTCTGTTCTCCTATGCTCATCAACATCTGGTTCATACACCAATCTAGCTGTCTCACTATGGAGTAAACAGATTCCTACAAAGGAGACTTTCCTGAGGTCTTGGACTTGCCAGCTGCTGAAAACTGCAATAGCACTCATCTGCCTTTTGGTACTGTTTTTGCCAGCTACCCACATTCCCTTTCAGATGATCCATCTTGGTATTACTGGTATCAAAATGTTCAGTATAGCAGTTGTTATATGCTAGCTGCAATGATATCACAAGTTTCAATCTTTAAAATAATATTTTCCAGTCATTTAGCTTGTTCTACAGCTTACTGTATCTCATTCATGAGCCGAAATGACAGAAGTCCAGCCACAAAATTTGAAACCTAGCACCCTCATCAGCTACATATCCAATCACCACCATATCAAATCTACTTCACAAAGGCACTATGACATGTTCTGTCAGGTATACTTGCTGCCAGGATCACTGCTTCCCCAAACAAATTGTTGTTTGTAACAAAGTTTCTTTTAGTAAATTTACTATTCCACCTGCATAACACAGAGGATCATCACAATAGTAAAAATGGATTTGACAATAAACATATTACTGTTTTCAATTTTTGAAGATAAAAACAAATTGAAAGTTAAAAGCCATCATCGTCATTGATGACATCACATGCTAGGCACACAGTAGGGGTTTCAGGATTAACAAGGAGGGGACAGGACCCATGCATTATGGAAGAACTGTATATTTGGATGCAAAATCATCAAAGGCACAGAATTCTGCAGCACAGCATATATTATGTGATGCAATTCAAATTCTGCAGAAAATGTTGCATCTGTGGAACAACAGAATTCCAGGGACTTTGATCACAACTGCCTGTAGTTGTGACTGAGGTGACTGTGACAGAAGTACAGTAGTTCCTTGCTATAACGAATGCTCTAGAGGCCATCATGGATGTTTGTAGTAGTACACTTTAACAAATCATGGGAGGATGGGGTGGTACCTGAGGACTGGAAGAGAGTGAATGTGATTTCACTTCACAAAAGTGGGAGCAGGGCAGAGGCAGGAAACTATAGATCAGTTAGTTTGACCTCAGTGGTAGGGAAAATGATGGAATCACTTCTGAAGGAAAGAACTGTTGAGTACCTAGATGCCAGTGGGGCACAGGACTCAAGGCAGCATGGACTCACAGCGGGAAGGTCGTGTCCGAAGAATCTAACAGATTTCTTTGACTGGGTGCCCAAAGTAGTAGACCAGGAAGGGGCTGAGGACATGGCCTACCTAGATTTTATCAAGGCATTTGACACAGTCCTACACAAAAGATTAATATACAAGTTAGCCAGCCTTAGAGTGGGTCCCAGGGTGGTAGCCTGGATAAAAAATTGGCTGGACAACAGGAAACAAAGGGTAATAGTGAACGGAGTCCACAGTGAAGAAAGGAGGGTTACTAGTAGGGTACCCCATGGTTCAGTACTGGGACCAGTCCTCTTTAATGTCTTTATAAGTGACATTGCAGAGGAACTGGAAGAAAAAGTATGTCTCTTTGCAGATGACACAAAGATCTGCAACAGGGTTGAAACACAAGGTGGGGTGGAAAGGATAAGAAGGGGTTCGGCAAGGTTGGAAGAATGGTCAAATGTATGGCAGCTCAAATTCAGTGCAAAGAAGTGCAAGGTAATGCACCTGAGAAACAAAAACTCATGGGAAGAGTACACAATGGGGGGGTGAGATACTAACAACAACAACAATGGAAAGAGGCCTGGGGGTAATTAAATGACCTAAAGGTGGGCAAGCAATGTAAGAAGGCAGTAAGGAGGGCTGGGAAGATACTGGGATGCATAGGAAGAGGCATCAACAGCAGAAAACAGGAAGTTGTTATCCCTCTGTGCAAACAGTTGGTTAGACCCCATCTGGAGTACTGTGTGCAGTTCTGGAAACTCCATCTCCGTAAAGACATAGAGTGGAGGCTGTCCAGAGAAGGGCAACCAAAATGGTGCAGGGTCTGCACCAGAAGATATATGAAGAGAGACTAAAGGAGCTTAATATGTATACCCTCAAGGAAAGGAGGGAGAGGGGGATATGATAGAAACTTTCAAGTACCTCAAGGGAATCAACAAATTCCAAGAGGGTAGCATCTTTCAGAAAAAGAGATGTGCAAGAACAAGGGTACATTTGAAGATAGAGGGGGGATGGCTCAGAGGTAATGTGAGGAAGTATTTTTTCATGGATAGGGTTATGGATGCATGGAACAGCCTTCCTGAGGAGGTTGTGGAGTCAAGAACAGTGGGGGAATTCAAGAATGCAAGGGACAGACATAGGGCAATTCTAGTGGGGGGTAGTAGGAAGTAACCTGTTGGTTAGCCAGGATCTGCAGCTTATCCATCAGGTAGAGAAATGGGTAGACTAGGTGGGCCAAGCGGTCCTTCTCTGCCGTCAAATTCTATGTTTCTATGTTACACTATTCATTACAATAAGGAACACTGAAAATACTCACCAAACTGGGCTACACTTTATCTCCCCTACACAGTTGCCACAGTACTGCACTGGAATGTGATGTGTTTGTGATATAGTATGAAAAAACAGCAGGTTAACTCTAAAAGTTAACAAAATAAAAACAATAGCAGTATACTTGCAATGCTGTTCCCCTCACCCCGTTTGGCCGCCTGCCTACCTCAAAACCAAAAGTGTAGCACAAAATCAGTCCAGTCACAAAGCCTGCAGTCCTTGCTCCTCAGCACAGTAAATAAGTTTATAATTGTTAGACTGCTTTATTTATAAAGATGCCCTTTTGTAGCAGCTCCGGTGAAGGCAAAGATGTAAAGTACCTATAGAAAGCCTACACACTCAGGAACCAAAGTGTAGCGCTGCAAGCCCAGTCTGCTCAGATTGCCTGCAGTCCTCGCTTCTTAGTTAATAGAAAATGAACAATTTTCAAAACGCTGTCCCTTTAGTTGCAGCTCAGGGAAAACACTACCTGGAGCACTGGATAGGCCATGCTGACAACAGAAAAGGTGAAGGGAAAGTTGTGGTTGTAGAAAGCAGCAAATCAGAAGTTGGATCTGATTTGATTAGTCACAATCACGGACAGAACTGTATGTGAGTGCAGAATACTGATGGGGCATCAGTACTGCTTATGAAAGGCTCAATAAGAACAGTGTCAAGGAAAGCTGTCTGACTATGGAATGAAAAATAATATTGGGAGCACACTGAAACTGAAACCACAACTGATAGAGATAGTAATTTCTTAGGAGCCATGACAAGTGTTCGTAACAGCTGATAGTTCACTATAAGGCTGTTCATTATAGTGAGGGACTACTGTATTTAGATGTCTTTGATCATGATTGAACACAGTCATGCCACTGTAGCAAGGGTGATGAGGGGGCACTGCAGACCATAATGCTACTGCAGGTGAGGTGTTTTGCCTTTCTACAGTACAAGTCAAATGAATATGACCCACAGCCAAGATGAACTGCAGTTCTCCCAAGAGAGAGGGCAGCATAGTCATGTCAAAGGAAAGGAACGTCAGAGGGATTTAAACTAAAGGACATGTGAAGGAAACTAGTGCAGCAAGCAATAGTGGCAGGATTTAGATGCATGAGTTCACCAAGGGAAGGGCAGCTGACCCAAGTAGTAAAAAAATAGTAGACCTCCCACCCATTACAGCAAGAAAGCATACAGGGGCAATTCTCACTTAAAAATAGGTCATATGAGAATCACACCCTGCAAAATTGATTGATCTGAGAGCTTAATGCACTTGGAAGTCCAGAACACAGAGAACTTCACAGCTAGTGGGTGGAAAAAATAACTGGAGTATTAGAAGAAGAAATTACACCAATTTTAAAGGACTAAGTCCTACAGGAAATGAAGAAGGTGTCTCTCTTCTTTTTACAGGAGGGTGTCTGTCAAACACAAGAAGGAGGAATCCAGTGTGACAAGTTGGTCCTCTAAGTCTATCCGGTCAAGTTCAGAGAAAAAAACAGAGAAGAGGGACAACATAGTCACCCAGAAAGGAACTGCAGGACTGCAAACAACTTAGCACAGCTAAGTGGATTCAGTGGTGACAAATTCTTTGTGAAATGTCAATTCTACAAGTGGAATCCCAGTAGCATTACTAAATACTGGACTTCCTCATCACCACTGGTCTTCTATCTGCACTGGGTTAGGCTGAAGCACATTTTTGGTCTCTTGCCTGTGCCAGTTAGTAACAGCATGCTGTGGATTGTTGTTTTCCCTTGCACTTGAATCTGGCATCTCATTTTGTACTGTGAATGCACTTTAATTAAATTTTTTGTACTTACTCATTTTTGAACCAATGTAATTACCGAATGTTGTGCTATTTACTCGCTTCATGTTTTGTATTGTACTTCTCTCATTCCCCTCCCCAGGGTTGCACCTGTAAATGAGCCTCTGCTCAAAGTGTCACTCCCAGTTACCGATTTTCAAATAAATTACGCTTGTATGAATCTTTAACAAATTTTGTCAATTAATAATTTGGAAAGTTTTCACTGTAAAGTTTAACTCACTTCATCAAATGTATCCAGCTTTGTTAGATTCCAGGACCCATTCAGCATGCATGTCAAATTTTGAGCATGTATACTGTATCTGCAACAGCAGAAGAGCTACAGGCATCTGTTTGAAAACTTTTCAGAAACATTCATGAATAATTAAACAGTAAAATTATGTACCCCTGTAACTTAAAATTTACTCAACCAACTCCCTCCCCATTAAGCATTTTCTAAGATCATCCAAAAAAGTTCTGCGTGCAAATTTTTTGGTCTCTTGCTCCAAAGGTAACTGAGTTGTAAGCAGAGAAATACTTTCAGAACAAATTGCAAAAAAATTAAAAAAGACAAACTTTGAGCCCTTATATGTCCAAACCACTCATACAAAGGTTCATACTAAGGGGGCCAGACGGTAAAGAATAGCCCATAGCTGTTCCCTTCCAATATCCTCATTAGGTCATATTACCCTCCTTCATAATATATGTATCCAACAGAGTTTTAAAATGTTTCTTTGATTTAGAATAAATAACCGACAAGGGGAGCTCATTCCAAGGAGCCACCACCCTCTGTGTAAAGAAAGCCCTCCTTCTATTGGTATTATACTTAATGCGCCTAAGCTGAAGAGGGTGACCTCATGTACCCTTAGTGTCATCCTTGAATTGAAGGTTTAATTCATTTAATAAGTACTCATCCTGCATTATATCATAACAAAGTAGTAGATCTCCTCTAACTCTTCTTGTTTGTAAGGGCATAAGCTTCAAATACTCCAAACGCCCTTCATATGGAATATTTTTTATATTAAATATTAATTTGGTGGTTTGCCTCTGAACCCTTTCGATATCATTCACTACTCCTTTGGTTATGGGTCCCCACACTGGGGCTCCATAGTCCAAGATTGGTCTAACATATGCTATATATCGGGGCATAATCACTTCCTTATTTCGACTCCTAAAGTTCCTCTTTATGTTATGTAACACCTGTTTAGCCTTTACAATCTGTTTATTTGCATGTGAGCGGAAAGTCAGTTTATGGTCTACAAGAATTCCCAGGTCTTTCTCTTCTGTGGCGCTTCATAGCACCTTACCATAATAATTTTGCATACCATTTTGGTTCACAAAATGTATTACACAACACTTATCCACATTAAATGTCATATCCCTAGATGTTACCCAATTATGAATACTATTCAGATCAGCCTGTGGGTCTCTAGTTCCTTCAGGGTCTGTAACTATTGTAGCAATTTTAGTGTCATCTGCATACTTACTAATCCATCCAAAGCTATCCTTACCCATAGAGGCCATAAACATTTGAAACAGCACAGGGGACAGGACCAACCCCTGGGGGACCCCACTGGTGACCCTCACCTAATCTGAATAAAATCCATGAAAGCACACCCTCTGGGTCCTCCCCCTCAGCCAGGCCATGATCCAACGCACAACTCTGTGGTCTATATCTGTATCAATGAGACAGCAAAGGACCTGGTAGTGAGGAACCCCATCAAAAGCCTTTGCCAGATCCAAATACTACCTCCTAGTCTTAAATGTTTTCTATCTCATGCCTCCTTCAAACCAGCACTTTTTTCCTACCTATATGCACTTGATTCCTGCGTTTGTACCTAACCCCCACTTTTCTTTTCAAGCTTTCCTAAACTCGCTTATTGTTGTCTCTATTTATTAATTTAATGCTTTTTTTCTGTTTTCTGCCTGCTTCCTTCCATCCATGCGTGGAAGCCCATTGTCACATGTATGATTTGTTTCCATGACTATCCCTGCAAGGATATCTACTGATTCTATACTATTTTACTGCTTGTCTTTTTGTAAACTGTATATTGTACTCTCCCGGGTTGTGCTTGAAAATAGGCAGGGTTTTTGCCTAATGCACCTACCTGGTCAACAAAAGCTAATAAATAAATAAATAAACACAATCCACATCCTGTCTCCAGTCCGGTGCCTCAGAAATTTCTCATAAAAACAGAGCAGACTCGTTACACATGACCTCCCTGCAACAAAACTGTGCTGTTCTTTGTCTTCCTGGCCAGTTTTCCTTAAATGAGTATCTATGATATCCTTTAATGTGGATTCCATAAGCTTTCCAGGGACCGAGGTAAGACTAATGGGTCTATAATTCGCACAGTCCACCCTGTTTCCCTTTTTATGCACGGGCACCACACTTGCCTCCAACCAATCCCCCGGTACAGTCCCACTTACATGGAACTCATCAAACAGTGCTCATCCAAATGCTATGTAACTTAACAACCCTGTAGAACCCATTATAGAAAGTAACCATGCTAGTTTTCAGGTAACTAGCTGCAAGAATGGCTGAGGTATGATCAAATAAATAATTTAGAAAAAATTCCACAAAAGCAGAATTTGCTAATTTTGCCCAGCCCTACCAACGAATATCAGGGTATTAAATAAGCAGTTTTACATGTGAAAGTGCTAATCAAGTGCATCATCAGCGGGCAGTATAGCCAAGATGTTAAGAGTAACAAGCTGTGAATGAGCCTGGTACATCCAGCAGACCTGGGTTTAATTCCCATAACCTCCACTTGCATACTGTGCGACTCTGAGCAATCACTTAACTACTCCAGTGCTCCCATGTCACCCCTGAAAACAGGCATCTGAACCTAGTGAGCCATACCTGGTTACCAGAAGAATAAGATAAATAAAACTATGAAAATGGAAGGAAATGGAAGGAGCAGGACAGAGAGCTGTACCAGTTAAGGCAGAATGAAGCAGGGAGGAAAGTCAGAATATCAAAGGCCCAAAATGAGGAAAGGATAGCCAACTCAGTTAAGAAGGGGATAAAACCTTTTATAGGTACTATACATCAGGGGGCGTAGAAAGACAAAGGGAGAGATAGTGAGGCTGAACAGAATGAACGGTGGGTGGGCAGAGGGGGATAGTGAAAAAGCAGGAATGCTGAACGAATAAAGAGGAGGGGGAGGTGCCTAATCCAATTAACAGAAGCACTCTAGCTGGGGGATCGATCCCAGTCCTTTCACAGAAGAAAGGGTTCTGAAAAACTCCTAAAACTGAAGGTGGACAAAGCAATGGGGCCTGATGGAATTCACCCCAGAATTCTAAAAGAATCAAGGGGAGAACTAGTGAAACCACTGACTACCCTTTTTAACAAATCATGGGAGGATGGTGTGGTACCTGAGGACTGGAGGAAGGCGGATGTGATTCCCCTTCACAAAAGTGGGACCAAGACAGAGGCAGGAAGCTACAGACCTGTCAGTTTGACCTCTGTGGTAGGGAAAGTCATGGAATCACTTCTGAAGGAAAGAATTGTTGAGTACCTAGAGGCCAGTGGGGCACAGGACCCAAAGTAGCATGGGTTCACAGCCGGTAGGTCATGTCAGATGAATCTAATTGATTTATTTGACTGGGTGACCAAAGTAGTAGACCAGGGAGGGCTGTGGACATGGCCTACCTAGACTTTAGCAAGGCATTTGACACAGTCCCACACAAAAGATTAATAGTCAAATTAACCAGCATGGGAGTGGGTCTCAGGGTGGTAGCCTGGGTAAAACATTGACTGGGCAACAGGAAACAGAAGGTAATTGTAAATGGAGTCCACTCTGAAGAAAGAGGGGTTACTAGTGGATTACCGCAGGGTTCAGTACTGGGTCCAGTCCTTTTTAATGTCTTTATAAGTGACATTGCAGAAGGACTGGAAGGAAAAGTATGCCTCTTTGCAGATGACACAAAGATCTGCAACAGGGCTGATGTACAAGGAGGCATGGAAAGGATGAGAAGGGACTTGGCAAGGTTGGAGGAATGGTCGGAAGTATGGCAGCTAGGATTCAGTGCAAAGAAGTGCAAAATAATGCAGCTGGGAAACAAAAACCCTGGGGAAGATTGCACAATGTGGGGGTTAGTAACAAAAACAAAAAAGGAAAGGGACCTGGGGGTAATCATATCAGATGACCTTAAGGTTAGCAAGCAATGTGAGAAGGCAGTAGGGAGAGCTGGGGGTATACTGGGATGCATAGGGAGAGGCATCACCAGCAGAAAACAGGAGGTTGTTATCCCTCTGTACAGACAGTTGGTGAGACCCCATCTGGAGTACTGCATCCAGTTCTGGAGACCCCATCTCCACAAGGACATAGACAGGATAGAGGCAGTCCAGAGGAGGGCAACTAGAATGATGCAGGGTCTGCAGGAGAAGCCATACGAGGAGAGACTAAATGAGCTTAATATGTATACCCTTGAGGAAAGGAGGGAGAGGGGGGACATGATAGAAATGTTTAAGTACCTCAGTGCAATCAACAAAGTCCAAGAGGGCAGCATCTTTCAGAAAAAGAGACATACAAGAACAAGGGGACAAAATTTGAAGATAGAGAGGGAGTGGTTCAGGAGCAATGTGAGGAAGTATTTTTTCACATAGAGGGTAGTGGATGCATGGAACAGCCTTCCTGAGGAGGTTGTGAGGTCTAAAACTGTGGGAGAATTCAAGAATACATGGGACAGACATAAGGCAATTCTTGTGGGAGGGTAGGAAGAAATAGGCTGTTGGTTAACTAGGATCTGCGGCTTATCCTGTAGGTAGGGAAATGGGCAGACTAGGTGAGCCAAGCGGTCCTTATCTGCCGTCAAAGTCTATATTTCTATGTTTCTATGTTTCTAAAATGCATTGCACTTTGCATAAATTGATTAGTAAAACTAAAAAATATATATATAGTTCTATTTATGTTGTCTACTGTGCCATGGACTCAGTAAAAAAAATGGTTAGCAGGTTGGCCCGGTGGCGCTGAGGGTTGAGGCGCTGGACGCCACACCTCGCACCATGCCGGTGACCTAGGTTCTGGAACGAACCCGGGCTACCGGGGGTCGGGAGGGGAGGGAAGGGATTCAGCATCCAGAGGACTGCTCTCCCTTCCTGGCGAGTGATCTGGGGCTAGCGCCACTCCTATGTGACTCCTGTTGGTGTCCAGGGGCACTGCCGGAACAAGCAGCACTTTGCGCATGCAGTGGGCAGAGCATCGGCGGGCGTCAGCACATTACCACCATTGATGCCATTGCATATCCACACTCCAAGGGGTGAAACATCTATGAAAATCCCTGGAGGACTGAGGAAGTGATGAGGGGTCCAGGGATCTGGCTGCACATACCCAACACCGGCCCGCTGCTCCCCAGGCACCACACAAAGGCCTCAGGAAGACGCCACCAAGGTAGGTGGGGTGGACCCTCCACAGAGGGTGATCCAGGAGAGTGGAGTGTCCTGGTGGGAGGGGAGTCCATCAGTGGCGGGGTCTCGCCAGGCAGTAGCAGACCTCAGATCGAGTGAGCATCTCTGAAAGATGCCTCAGTACGATGGTGCAAAATAAAGTCTACAAAAAAAATGTGATTAAAAGCCTACGGCTACACATTTCTGGAAATGGTTAGCATTATCCCGTTTTGCATAGCATTTTTCTATGCAATACCAGCTATTTAATACTCTGAATACTGTGTCACATAGCAGTAAAGCCAGATTATATCATTGGTATTAGGTTTATTATCGTCTACCTAAAAGAACAGAATGTTACTGACAAGAACATTTCATAGTAGCTTTCCTACGAGATCATGGTTACAGCATGCACTTGAAATGTAATCTAATATCATTGCTTCTTAGTTTAGAAAATACAGCATGTTGCAACTTCCATACACGTGGCTTTGGATTAGCAGAAAGGGCAGGCCTTAATTGTATAGGCTTCTTCCATCCCAAATGCTTTCTGTGTTACTTTGAAGATAACACACATTTAAACGAATGTTAAATGTAAGTTGCCATTTTCATCTTTTAGATATCATGGGCTGGATTTTAAAAGAACTGCTGTATAGTGCAGAGGTTTAGGGCTCTGAGCTGCAAACCTAGAGACCTGGGTTTGAATTCCACCGCCCCTACTTGCATACTGTGTGACCCTGAGCAAGTCACTTAACTTCCTTGTGCTCCCAGGTCGCACCAGGAAACAAGCTTCGACTTAATGTGCCTTTCCTAGTTAAACAATTTCCCCTTTCCCTTACATATTTAGCATGAATTCATGTAATAGCGACTAAAGAAATATTACAGCTAGACCACATAACAGTTGGTCTACCTTTTGGTGCAATTATGCAACATAAGAGAAAAAAAATATTGCCGCTTGAGTAAAAAAAAAACTGACGCTTGCATCACTTTTTTTATGCAAGTAGTTATAAAGTAGCTAAATTGTCAAAAATTTGCTAAAATGTCTAAAAATAGGAACATGATACTTTTGCCCTTTTGGAGGATGCAGCTGCAACTCAAAACCAGGAGATGCAGCTCTGTCATTGTGTTTGAAAATCCAGCCCTGTTTTTGTACTATGTAAATATTTTTCGATCAGATCATACTTCCTGAGTGGAATTTAGTAAGGCTTTTCCAACTACACCAGAGCACAATGTCTACTTTTATGAAAATTTGCTTTTAAAACAATAAAGGCAGGGGTTGTAAGATAAACATTTTTATTTCAAATATTTAACCCTCTTAATTGGTTACATCATCCCTTTGAGATTCCCTACAGTAATCAGAGAAGGCATACTGGCTCTGTGTGCCATAGGGAAATATTATTAAAAAATAAATGACAGCAGAAGACATAAGAGAAAAACTTTACTTCAAGGTGCCTATAAAATGACTGGTGCTTTCATGAGCTATGAGAAAATATCTAAAGTCTATACTGCCAACGCAAAGATGCACACTCGTTCACACATATGTATAACCAGATTATAATATTTAAAGGGGCACTGTCAGCCTTTTGGAGCAATTTTAAATTGCCTGTAATGAAACAATGTGAAATACATGCTTGGCAAGAGATCTGCACAGTAGTGCAAGATATTCATTATTTTTGGAAAAATTATATTTTGGTTGTCCCAACCGAAATGTCAGTGGGACGATGCCACGTCCCTGAGCTAGAACTGCATGGGGCCGAGGGGAAACTCATTTATGAACAAGTTAGTTATTTTTGGTCATATATGGGAAAAAGGCTGTATCTCTTACCATTCATGATACAGATTTGTACAAAGATATTCCTATTCAAAAACGAGTGCTGTAACCTGTTTTATTTTGTATATAAAAACTGAAGCCATGACTCCAAGCATGCACATTAAAGTTGACTCTAATGCACATGCCTGGAGTTATGGTTTTAGTTTTTATATACAAAATAAAACAGGTTACAGCACTCATTTTTGAATGGGAGTATCTTTATATAAATCTGTACCATGAACAGTAGGAGCTACAACCTTTTTCACACATATGACCAAAAATAACTAACTCATTCATAAATGACTTTTCCCTCAGTTCTGCACCATTCTAGCTCAGGGACGTATGCCACTGACATTTTAGTTGGGATAACCAAAATACCTTTTTTACTAAAATAATAAATCTTTTTCATTACTGTGCAAATCTCTTGTCATGTATGTATTTTACATTGAATAAAGCTTGCTCCAGACATCTTCATTACAGGCATTTTAAAATTGCTCATAAAGGCTGACAGCATCCCTTTAAGGGATACCCTCCATCCCACACAGGCTGATTAGGCCCTCTTTCTTTAAAAGGGGTCAGTTACTATAAAGGAATGATGTAACGGGGGGGGGTTAATGAACAGCCATGCTAAATAATATAGAACTCTACAATTAGTTTAGCCAAGGGAACTGTTCCATTTCCTTGGTTGTAGAGTACTACAATAGGAACCAGAGAGTGATAAATTCAAATCCCGGGTCCCCTTGCTTGTAAATATGATACTGCAGTACTAGAGGGTGCTCAGAGGTGGCACCCTTGAAGGCATTTTTCCAGTAGCCAGAATTTTGTTTTAAGATATAATATTCAGGCACACTTTAAGGTATATTCTATTACTTCTTTGTATTTATGCTCCCTCCCTCCCTCATTCTTTATTATTGAGGACATTTGCATAAAAACATTATAATGTATGGTAGAATGTTGTTATAGGTAGAAATCTACCTTTTTATAACAACGTTTTACCATTGATGTGATGTCATGATGTTGTTAACCTATCAATGGTACGTCACATCGATGGGTTAACAACCGGGAACAGTCTGGGCATGCGCGCAAATGGATTGGACGGCCTACAAACGGTCACAAGCGTGTGAGGGCAGAGCAGCGGCAACATAAAAAAAACTGCAGTAAGGAACTGCTTTCTTTTGTATAAAACCTAAATTGTACCATACACTATAAAATATAATGTATGGTACATCAATGGGTAACCGTTTTATTTACTCATCTCGAGGTTGCCATGGCGACCTAAACCTCTCGAGCTTCGCTCTTGAGGTTTACGTGGTCACCCTGGCAACCTCTTGATGGTTAACAAACCGGTTAACCATCGATGACCATACATTATCCTCTAAATCTTTGTCCCCTACACTTCATCTCAACCTCCTATCATTCACCGGTGGTTGAAGTCATAATTATGTCTGTGGCATCACAATCTGCTACAATGGGAAGGGTTCTGAAAACAGAGCATCATGAGTTTAACAGGGGGAATAGCAGGAAGATGAGATGAAGTCTGAGACATGAAGATCCTGTTTTCATGTAAATGTCCTCCATGATAAAAAATAAGGGGAGAAGAATACGGAAGATTAATGAAATATACATAGAACTGTGCATGAATATTCAGTTTTAAAACATTTTCTTGGATACTGGAAACGTGTTTTAAAAACAAAACATGTGACCCATTAATGTACCTTATTAGCTGAACCACATCAAAGTTCTGACACACTGCCAATTACAATATTTCATATAAGGAGCATCCCAGAGTCCTAGGAAGTTTCCAAAGATGGAGCAAGGGCTACAAACTCGACTGTGTTAATTTATGTCCCACCAAATTTTAAATTAACTCACTGTCACTGAAGTGTATAAAAAGCACAGCGTCTGTTTCTCAGTAAACTGTTCCAATGATAATCTCGGTATGTGTTTCTTGCCATCTGGGCTATTTCACTAATGTAATTCGAACCAACTCAGTAGTGTCTAAGGCTTAGCTTTACAGTAAGTCAATACTGTATATTGTTTAATGATGCCACAGCCGCTGCAAGAAAAATGTTTTACAGATGTGCATGTGATATTTCCTTTCCATAGCTTTTGTGTCAAGACCCAATGGAAATACAGACAGCTTTCGCTGTAGGTTTAACAAAGACTATTACTTTGTTGGCAGTTCAAATTCTCTCATGTTAATAATTTTGCACCTCTGGGCACTCAAGCAAGTACAAGTGCGTTCACCCAATACAAGCCTTCAGTTTTTCCAGCAGTGTGAGGAAGCTGCATATCTATTCTTGGCTTGCGAACTTGGTGTTGTAAAAAACATCTGATAATTATTTTCCATGCATATTTGTGCCAGATAGTCAAGTCTGTCAGCCTGTATTAATTTGTGCATTCTGTAGCATAGTCTGCGTTTTACTCTGTTGCTGTTTTTCCCTTCATACTCAGTGTGCCAGATTCACCTTCAAGCCCATCCACAAGCACTGTATACCACACAAACTGGAGGGGTCCCCACAGTCCCCCAGACACCCCTTGCCTGTCACCTTGTATACTGCCCTTAATTTCACCCTTCAGATGGGGTAAGTATGGGACTAGAGCCAAACAGAAATTTCCAGAACAGATGAGGTGCCTGGGTAAATAAAGTATGGTGGTATTAAGTGCCTCAGCACCACCATAAATTTCATTTGTTTTTCCTCTTCATATTCCACCTCAACCCCAGTGTGGGTATTAAGGAGATGAACATATGAACATAATGAACATACTAAAATTGCCAGCAGCAAAAGGCCATCATGGTCTATCTAGCTGCTCATGAATGCAGCTAGCCCCTTTTCAGCAGCTGCCCCACCCCCTCCCCTTACCTCCCTTTACCTTCCCCTTTGCCCTGTCCCACCCCTTCCTGAAGCATTCCACTGTGGTACAAGCCACCACTTCAGCTGGTAGTGCATTCCACTTTGCCATCACCCTCTCCATAAAGAAATGCCTCCTCACCTCCCTCCTGAATCTACCACCCCTCCAATCTCATGTCATGGCCCCAGTGCCTCTCCCCACCCTCCTCCTGAATAGACCCACTGTGTCCATTTTGATTATCCCTTTCATGTATTTGAATGTCTCAGTCATATTCCCCCGTCCCACCTCTCCTCCAGTGTGTACATGTTTAACTCTTTTAGTCTGACCTCATATGGCAATCCCCCAGGCCCTGAATCATCTTCCTTGCTTTATGCTGCATCCCCTCCTGCAGCCTAATGCCCCCTTGTAGGTAAGGGCACCAGTACTGAACGCAGTATTCCAGGTGGGGTCTAACCAACAATCTGTAGAACTGAGAGATCTTTCTAGCCAACCAGAAGCAGGCTGAGACCAGATCTACCCACCAAACTCTGCCTGACACTCAGTGGCACAGGAGTTAAAGTATGATATCACCACAGTCAATGTCAAAATACTGTATAATGGCAGCAACTTGAAATCCCCCCCTCCCCAAATCTGGAGTTATGTATTCCTACCAGCAAGTGACAGACATGGATATGCAGCACTGCCTCTGCTGCTCGATGTGTGACTTCTCTGCTATTTAAAACTCTAGCTCCATTTCTTCTAATCTCCTCCCCTGCATACAAATTGTGTACATGTGCTTTGTCTTCTAAATTAGTGTCATGCTGGTACAGCAAAACAAAGAGAAATTATTTTTATAGATTTACTACTGAAATCTATACTATGCTTAGACTTTACCTAATATATGATAAATGCTTTTTACAGTAATTACCTTGGAAGTAAAATGAACTTATCCAATTTATGCTAAACTCCCTGTCCTGTTGTTTGATGTGTCTAATCATCTGTGGATTGCTAGTAGTTATTCAAGTGTGATATTTATATATATTCTAGGCTATATAAATTGTTAAGGAATACTGCCAACATCTGAATCATGTAAACAAGAATTAGGGCCAGAAATGTTTCAATGGGCCATGCAGTTCACAGCTGCCATAATTAGTGAAACAAAAGAGATTGGTGTACAGATTATACCTAATAAATCTTGCAAGGACTGCAGCTAATCCAAATTCTTCAACTTCAACACTGCCCTTTAGTTAGGAATGTTTATCTCACTGAAATCTGTTTCACAGTGTGTAGGCAGCCTTGAAATGATACTTAAGCTTTACTGATGTCGAATAATGCTTATACTAATATTTGCTTTTAGTTAGTACTGGGACTTATTTATTCTTTTTAGCATTTCCAACAGGGTTGTGTACTGTAAAAAGTTTTGCTAGAAGTGGAGCTATGTTGCGGGGGGGGGGGGCAGGTTGCCCACCCTGGAACCTCTGGCTGTGGAGCAGAGGCCCTCTGAATGGGTGGGTGAAAAGTGGGAAGCAGCAGCGGTGATGGAACTGCATGATACAGTTTCTCTCACTCTCGCAAGTAAGTGCCTCTGAAGCTGCCACAGGCAGCTGCCAATTATACAAGAATAGAGCTCACTCTTGCACACAAAAATAAGTGTGAAGTGCATGCCCTTAACTGAATGGGGTCTAGAGTGTTTGATGTCTGGGGAGGCATCGGTTCCTCTTTATAACAGCTACTGTATATCACAGGGTGTCTCAGGTCAGGTTGGTTTAATAAACAGTGAAGTCCCTGACAAAGAAGAGCAGCTCCTCTATGTATTTGAACTGGGCAGCTGCTGTAGCTGTACTCAGTATTTTACTCAAGACAGTCTTGTCACTGCACTCATTCTGAATGTAAGAAAGATGGGACCTACGACTGCAGGTGTTTGCAAGACAAGATCATGGCGACCCTACCTTGGTGAGTGATTGTGGCTGCTGAGTGCCAGTGAGGAGGGGGTGGGGGTGTGCTGTTCCAAATCTCTGAGGTTCTTGCTGAAAACAATTCTAACTGAGGCACCTGACCAAGCACTGCCATTTCGTTCAAGCTATCAGTTTTAGCGGGCCTGGTCTACTGTAGCAAAATGTTAGAATAAATGGTCTGCCATAGGGGTTTGAGAGGGCAGCAGCAGCAGCAGAAAATTTGCTGGCTTGGCTGGGAGACTCCATTGGAAAAAACAGACAGCGAATGGTCTTTCACAAAACCTTTAAAGAATTACTCCCCAGAAACTGAAAAAACACGGCACTTCATATACTGTTACTAAGGATATGCTCAGTTTTGCAGTGCAGTGAAATTCTGGAAGTAGTATAAAGCGTCCGGGACTTGGATTTGGATGGGAACAAGGTGCAATCTTACCCAGACCTGAGTTTTGTAATAAGGATGAAGCAGAAGAGTTTGATGATGGGAAAAAGAAAACAGAGAGCTCACCATCCCTTTCAACTCCTTATTCCAGGTGAAGCTCAGGGTCCAAACAATCAGAAGTTCATCTTCAGTGACACAAATGACTGACAGCAGATAAGTTCACTAAAAAGCTCCAGTCAGACATGCAGTGCTGGGTCAAAGAAGATCGTGATTTTGACAAAGATACTTAAACTGCTGGTCTGTTTTTTTTTTGTTTTTTGTTTTTTCTATGGTGGATGGTATCTGATGCAGTGAGCATGTTTCGTCCTTCATCTGGCTTTTGTTAATTGAGTGGACTTGTTCAGGACACTAGTTATTGTAGGAGGACATGGATGCAGACTACATAAAATGCCCAAGGTGCAGCAGGACTCTCTTTGTTTTGACTGTTGGCAGCAACTTTATTCCTTACCTAAGTATGCTGCAGTATGCTGCACATTTATTTGTATTATAACAGTGAGAATTCCTGCGCTATGTAAAGGGGCCCGAAGTATGGTGTCAATCAAACCATGGATCAAACTTCTGCCCACAAAAAGCTGTAACTCTTTATTGTGCCATTCCTACATGAACTGTTCATGTATATCAAAACTTAAGGGATGCAGTTAAGGTTTTAAAATTCAGTGTTTGCTAGTTGCAAGAAATGATTTTCCTAGTATTGAGGCTACCTGGCTTTGCAGGAGGATTTTGTTTTAAACTACTTCATGTGTACAACATTTCGCAGGTTTATCACCTCCAAAAGAAATGGCTGTAATAAACAATTAGGGAGGTAAATACAGAAAGTAATAAAAATATAAGCTATATACTGTTTAAATTACAAGAGTACAGTGTGTGTATTTATGGAACTCATACAGACGAGAGACAGAAAGAAATGACTGCTGAAGCACAACAGTCAAGTCCCAGCTAAGGCACTTATTTCTTTCTTTCTCTCTCTCCTGTTTACATACTGTTTAAACGGTAAAATATTTTCCTGAATTTTGTAATATCACTTTAAACTGGAACTTGCTTGTATCTTGGAGCACCTGTTTGACAGATTACCCCTTCCCCCCCAGCACCCAGACCTGGCTCCACCACAGTTTGCTAGGTAGCCAATTTGGCCACCATTCAAAAATATCACTAGGCAAACAAAATTTCACCTAAATAGTGGGGTCTGTTCAGTGCAACAACCTCAGTCCTCAAATTGCAGAAAATGTTTCAGCAATCTGGGGACCTTAGGGCTAGATTATTAGATGGGACATACACACAAACAATTAAGTGCTGCACTTGCATCCAAATCTGCATCCATATTTCAAAGCCAGTGTCTTTATGTGACAAAAAGCCACAATCCACAGCGATCTGTGTGAAATATTACATACAAATTCAGTTTTATATAAATGCAGCCAAACACATTTGAATGTTAGATGGGCAAGTATTTTAAGGTAGCTGCAGATGCAAGTTGAAAAGATGGGCAGACGACAGACACTAGATAGATCCCTTTCAAAATACTGCCCGTAGAGTCTTAAATCTTGTTTACCCTATTTTTGCTGAACCACTGTGGCAGGTGCTGATCTGCTGTGAGTGGACCAGTGCAGATGGGTCCAAGAGTGCTGCACAGATGATCTGATGATGATCTGTCTTCCATCCTTGTGTGGAGACTCCACACCACCTGCAGTAACAAAGTAACCTGTGAGGACATGGGTTAGGAATAAAAGGAAAGACAGCCCTAGAAGGAGAAAGTGGGAAGGGCTGGATTATAAATATACCAGCACCAGGTTTGCAGGAGGGAAGCCACAGGGGTGAGTGGAATGGTTTATTTATTTTATTATTCTTTTCATAACATATCAATGGAGTTGTTCTCATTGGCTACCCATCTCCCAGCCCTGTCCTTCCTTCTCCATCTCTTACCTGCCTTCATGAAATTTGCAAAGTCCTTTCTCCCTTTCTCTTGTGACCTTCATGGTGGATTCCACTAGGGACTGAAGCAGCTCCCCCTCCAGTCCTTAGGCATGGAAGGTAGGTGGGCAGTCAGTTTGGCAGGGCCAAGAGTGCCAACAGCATGTTGCCACACTATCAGGGTTTTTCTCCTTATGTTAAACCAGTCCTAAGGATGCCAGTAGTAATGGCACATGGTGCGCGTGCACATGCAGGTGCAGGTGCATCACAGCCGGCATCCTCCTTCCCCCAAAGCTCCTCCACCTGCACTGTCACCTGTTGTTGCCCAGGTGACAGTATGCAGAGGAACCTGGGTCCCTTTCTCCCCGGAGGAGAATGTCCTCTCGGATGCTTGAGTCTCCTCCCCCATATGTAGCCCCTGACATTCTGGGTTCATTTCTGTACCCAAGTGGCTGGGATTGCCGGTAGCTACTGCTGTGCCAATGGGCAAGCCCAGGAGGGTTTACTGAAGAAGAATGGGCTTTGTTAATGGAAGGGAATCAGGCAATCTGTTCATAATGTTCTACAGCCCCCCTAAGTGTATATGAAGGTAATCTTAAAAATCTAAAGGCAATGAAGGACTGGGCAACAGAAAACAACATGGTCTTCACCATAGAAAAATGTGTGGTAATTCACTTTGGGAAGAAAAATGCTAAAAATGATTATAAACGTAATGGGCAATCAATAAGAAAAACTGACCAAGAAAAGGACTTGAGTGTAGTTATTGATAAAGGGTTTAATTTGTGTAGTTATTGATAAAGGGTTTAATTTGTGTAGTTATTGATAAAGTTTTTAATTTGTGTAGTTATTGATAAAGGGTTTAATTTGTGTAGTTACTGATAAAGTGTTTAATTTGTGTAGTTATTGATAAAGTTTTTAATTTGTGTAGTTATTGATAAAGGGTTTAATTTGTGTAGTTACTGATAAAGTGTTTAATTTGTGTAGTTACTGATAAAGTGTTTAATTTCCACTGCAATGTGTAATCCACAACCAAGAAATGTAACATGATTATAGGTAATATTAAGAGGTATATTGTTACAAGATGCCCTGAAGTATTGTTGCCTCTTTCTAGATCACTGATGCAGCTGAATTTAGAGTACTGTGTCCAACTCTAGTGTCTTTATAAAAGGGGAGACATGGTAAGGACAGGAAAAATCCAGAATAGATTCACAGAAATAATATCAGGAAGTATGGCAAACGGATTATGAAGAAAAACTACAGCACATTTTTCTGTATGGGTGCACTGTTCCTCAACTGGAACAACTTTACCCTAGAGGCAGGGTGCCTAATTGTATCAAGTTCCATTTGTGTGCATATTGACTATGGCCCTGTCATCTACTCTGTTGCATGCGATTCAGTATTGGACAGGGTCAAGGTAATTTGTATCAAAACCAGCAGATTTGTACTAGGCATAGACAAATTTACCCGCAGCTGTGAGCCATATACATGAGCCGGCTGGTTACCTTTCATCAGCAGAATCAAGTTTCAGACCTACATGGCAGGAGAAGAGCCCGACTGGGTTTTAACCCCACCAACTTAAAAAGGTGCCTCAGTTTTGTTGAGAATTAATATCACACTAGGAGGATGACCAAAAATATAATAGTGGGGACAGTGCTCCTTTTCTGTACGTGCAGCCAACACACTGAATGAGCTACCTGAACCATTTTTTGCTATATCTAACCTGAACCAACTTAAAAATCAATCAATCAATCAATCAATCAAAATCTTTATTTATCCAGGCGAACATCGTTGAGCAATGCTCATTTGCAAAATGGACCTGGGTGGAACATAGTAAACATAAGAATACAAAGTAGTGCATTTGAACACAGTCAGAACAAGAAGGTCAAATATTGAAAACAGGTCAACAAGAAACAATGGAACATACAAGCCTGTAACAGTTTGAGGCAATAGTACAAAATAAAGTAGCATGTACATATACGCACAGAGGTTCTTTGTCTTTTAAATAGTTTTTTATTTTAATGGGTTCACCACAATATATCCCAGGCACACTGCCTTAGGGGTAGCTGGTCCATTCCACTGGGGTGTCAAACAAATGAGGCATACTGATGAGTCCTGGTAGGATGAAACACGTGTCTATGTCTTCTGTTAGCACCCTTTGCAAACTGTGTGAGAGGCCTTCGGCACCATGCAATTCTGCTTAAAGTTGACCAGCATAACATTCTGTGGTGATTTGCATATGCAGCCCATGATGCTTGCATTGTGGGGCATGTGTGATTTTGTATTTTCTTGAAACTTGGCTTCCCAGCCAAATGCCCTTTGGGTAACCCTTGCCTCAGTGTTTACGCACAGAGTGTTCTTTGTCTTTAATAGTTTTTATTTTAATGGGTTCACCACAATATATCCCAGGCACACTGCCTTAGGGGTAGCTGGTCCATTCCACTGGGGTGTCAAACAAACGAGGCATACTGATGAGTCCTGGTAGAATGAAACACGTGTCTATGTCTTCTGTTAGCACCCTTTGCAAACTGTGTGAGAGGCCTTTCGGCACCATGCAATTCTGCTTAAAGTTGGACCAGCGTAACATTCTGTGGTGATTTGCATATGCAGCCCATGATGCTTTGCATTGTGGGGGCATGTGTGATTTTGTATGTACATATATTCAACCTGTGCACAATAATAGAGAAGACAAAAAAAAAAAAAAGAGGCATGATTGGAGTAATATAATAGGCTGCATAATAGCTTGGGCAGCACGAAGTCAGAATAGAGGGGGGTGGGGGAAGAGATAAGTAGAGGTAAAGGGGAAATAACAGGTGGGGTAGGAGAGGGGTGTGTGCAAGGGGTAGTGGTGGAGAACCATTTGGAAAGTAAAAGAGTTATGGGGAAGGGGAGAAGAGATGGTCTCAACCAGAAACTCATTACATGCACTACTTCTCAAACAAGCCTGCTATAATGATAGATAATTGATCGCCACTTCGTCTGTTCTGTATTATGTACTATGAGTGGTCCTATTGTAATTGCCAGGTACTTACTCAATCCTCACACGTAACACTTGAAAAAGGGTGCTTGTGCTCTAAGGTATTTCCTAACAACAATAAAGTAAAACTTATCTTTATTTTCTCAAACACAGATGAGTCAAGGGTGATATGATACTAATTTATAGATCTCTCTGTAATGGTACACTTGGAACCAATCTTGGGCTGGAAAAAAAAACACCTAAAATATCCTATACTGGAAGCCATTGTGATTAGTTAGTCAGGCATACATGTAAAACATCAAAAAGGACTGGTTTCTTCACATAGACGGTAATATCACTATGAAATATGCTACAGCAAGATGCAGTAATGGAAAAACGGATTAATGAATTTAAGAAATAATTGGATATATTCATGAATGATAGCAGGAAAATGATTATTTCCACTGAAAAATGACTGGTGGACTAGATAGATAACCGGTTCCCTTCTACCAGTTACGTTAATGTGCACATGTGTTAATTCACAAAATGGCTGCAGAGCTGCACTGTGCACACAGGAGCTAAAATGCCACTGCACACACAGGAGCTAAAATGCTGTGAAAACAGTTGTAAAGTAAATATACCTTCGGTCCTGAAGCTGTGAAACAAAGTGCCTAACATTTAGGGACTCAAGTCTCAAAAATGTTGGAAAAGATTTTCACAATTCTAAGTCCTAAATGGTGGATAAATATTTCTATAATTTGGATACCTATTCTGAGTCCTGAAATTGTAGATAAATGTCTTTGCAATCTGAGTTTACCCTATGGTAGTCGAGCAGTAGCCCCACTGGCCAAAATAAAGTTAAGGTCACTATTGCAACCAAAAAGGCACTGCTTTTCAGGGCAAAGCACTCCATTTTTATAGTAAGTAGACTGTGCGGGTAGCCTTATAAATTCACCAACCAAGTTTAAGAGAGAAAATCCATGTGGCATGTACTGCATGGCACAGAATATTCATTACTGGCTCTGCCCACTGCTTCTGCTGAACTTGTGTTCTCTGTAATTGCCTCAATATATTTATGGAAATTTGCAGTGTAATTAGCTATTCAATCACTGCTGACTTTGAACTGCCTTAATATTTTTTGCAAAACTGACATGCAGCTAGAGATGCCCTCTCTCTTTTAAATCTGTATTCAGCTTATTTCTCTATCCTTTGTTTATCCCATCCAGAACCTCCTTGTAAATTAGCGGTGGTCAATTGAGTTTCTCCTGGTGCAACAAATAAAATAGAAATACAAAACTGAACAGAATTGCTAGAGAAGATAGCTGTATGATATAATTTCTTTATAATCTAACATAAATCACATTCTCTCAATGTTGGCCCTCTGTCTTAAACCTCTGAAGCTTGTTTTGTAGAATAAGGAATGAATCCTGATTAAAAATTGTCTGTTGAGGAGGACTGCCACGCTATGCACTAGTTTCTTCAGGACGGCCGAAGTGCAAGGAATTCTCTTCGGTGGTGTTGATTTGTACCCACTAGAGGGAGCTGCATCACTAGTTTCACCTTCAATGTCACCTTACATTGTTACTCTTGCTATTTTATTTTCAGTACTCCTACCCTCAGTATAAATGGAATCAAAAGGTAACATGAACTGAGACTTCTGCAAAGGAGGTAAACAATAACTCTGACCCTTTGAAGATGCTCATAGTATGACAAGAAGAACAGAAGAAGACATTAGACTGCAGCAGTGTAAGGTTGATTAGCAAGTCTTTATTTTATGGAACATATTGTTTAGCTAGTAATGTATCTCTGCTTATGAAGTAATTATCTGTGTTGAGAACAGTGTAGCCAACTGTTTGTGTAAGCTAGCTTGCCTTTAAACTCTGGGTTAAAACAGTTTATCTACACAAAAATGTTTCTTTCACAATGGTGATTCCATGTGTGAATTTAGAAGAACACAGCTAGACTTAGAATTCAGGATTCCCGATGCAGACATCTGCATAAGCCAGTTGTGATTATCAGTCCTGACTAGGGCTGCTCAAATAATCAGCTATAACAAGCATTTGTCAATGCCGGATGTTTGCCTGCTGGCATTGGCTTTGGTAGTGTAGGAGTTAGAGAGATGCATAATAGGAATGACAGTGAAGTATTGAACTGAATCCAGCCCCACGACCACCCTGCAGAGACTGACAGGCATTGGGGTGTGCCTTTGGGTCGTCCGGCATAACGCCCATGCCATTTCACCACACCCTACCCTGCAGACACCAACAAGTGTCACGGTGTGCCTTGGGGTCTTTGGGCCTTATGCTCACCCCATTCCATAAGGAAATATGGTGAGATGGGTGCAGTATAGGAGAATGGGGTGAACTTTGGGGCCGAAGAGTTCAAGACACTCCTTGATGCCTGTCACTGGCTGCAGGGTGTGGGTGGGGGTGGAATGGCATGAGCATTACAGGCAACAATCCCAAGTCACACCCCTGATGCCTGTCAGTCTCTACAGGGTGGGGGGTTATGGTTGGAAACCCTAACGCCCCAGGCGTTCGTTGGGTATTTTCACTCCAAATTCTCAACATTTTTTTTTTGTGACCCCCACCTCATAAACAGTGGCAATATCAGTTTGTCAGTCGAAAGCTGATTTTGCACAGCAACTATGTCATTTGGCACCACAGGTGCGAAAACACATTTTGAACAGGATGTGAAAAATGACAGCTGTATTGTTCATGGGGAGGGGTAAAAAATGGCAATGTTGAAAATCTGGAGTGAAAAAATAAAAAAAACTGGTGAAGACACGAGTGTGCGTAGAAATTGCACAATGCACACCTGTAATATAATTAGTTTGGGGATTTTTTACAGCAGATTGTTAACACAGGCACTTTGGGACCTCCGCTTATGAACAGTGTCACTGTGATTTTCTTAATCTGTCCCAAACACTGATTTCCCACAGCGACCACGCATTTCTGCGCCAGAAGTGCAAAAACACATTTCAGCCAGGGTGTGAAAAATGACAGCTGTACTGTTCATAAGGAGGTGTGGAAAAATGCCAGTAATCTGGACTGCAAATATTACAAATGTGTGAACTTATGAGGGTGCGTGGAATCTGCTCAATGGACGCTCATAACACAGTCATTTTATGGACTTTTATCACCCAATTTTCATCATAGCCATTTTAAGACCTCTGCTCATGAATAGTGTCACTGTGATTTTCTTAATCTGTCCCAAACATTGATTTCTCACACAGACTGCGCCATTGTGCACTACATGCGTGAAAACGCATTTTATGCAAGAAGTGAAAAATGACAGTTGTACTGCTCATAAGGAGGTGTGGTAAAATGGCAATGTTGTAAATCTGGAGTGAAAATAGTAAAAATTCTCAAAAGTACAGTGCGTGAGGAACTGCGCAATGAATATAAATCGAAACAGTCATTTTGGGGAATTTTTCACCAACTTTTCAACATAGGGTTTTGGGGGGGCCCTACCTCATGAACTGTGACACTGTCATTTCGTTACTCGGTCCTGAAAGGTGGTTCCGCACAATGACCTCAAAATCACCTTTCGGTACTGAATAACAAAATGACAGTAGCTGAATTCATGAGCTTGGGTCCCAAGAACCAGATGTTGAAAATTTGGTGAAGAAAATTCCCCAAAATGGCCAAAAGATATGCACCAAAATTGAAAAAAAAAACCTTTATGTCATTATTCAGCTTACCGGCATTTCTTCAGTTCAAGGTTGGCTTTGAAGAGTGCAGATGTGTTCCCGGTCCACCAAAGATTGTCATGCCGGCCTCTGGAGGTAAGTATGGGGTGAGGGGGGGGTGTGGAGGTGGGATACGCAGAGGGTGGCGCGGGTTAGGTTGAGGGCAAGATAGTCAACGAGGACCGTTTTTCTTTTGTTCTAGGTTGTTTTTGTTTTTAAGATGACATGGGACTTTGCCACGCTGGGTGGGCTTCCAGTGGCACCTCTAGTGTGTTAGGGCAGGCGGTGAGCCGATGAGGTTAGGCACCCGTGAACCACAGACTTGAGCCACGCTGGGGTGGGCTCCCAGCGTGGCACCAGGAAGTTTGCTTTTGGGGGGACAGTGCAGCCGACAGAGGATTGGGCACCCTCATTGGTCACACAGTGTGTGGAGGTGGAGGGGATCACATGAGCATGCTGGGGTGGGTTCCCAGCATGTACATAACATTGGACTTTTGCCACGCTGGGGTAGGCTCCCAGCATGGCAACAGGAAGTTTGCTTTTGGGGGGGACAGTGGAGCTGATGGGGGATTAAGCACCCCCATCAGTCATACAGTGTGCAGGGTGGAGGGGAGCACATAAGCATGCTGGGGTGGCCTCCCAATGTGCTACATAGGTGTATGTGGGGGGGGAGGAACTGTCTTTGTCAGTTCGGATGCAGTGCTGACATGTAGGCAGTATGCATACTGCCGACTGCAGTATGCAAATAGCCTACTTGTTACCACCATTGATTGTAGCAGTGTTTTTCTCAGAACTGTATGCCACTGCATCCGAATGGCTGTCATAGACAGCTTGGATATTCACTGGTGTGGTGCAGCCACACCTACAAAAAGGAGCAGGGCATTGGAAGTGGGGGAGGCACCCCTACAAAAACTTATATGGTGGCACTATGTTTCTTGCTCATGCAAGCAAGCAAACATAAAAATGGACAGTTGGAGTAATGGGCGATTTTTAAGATATTAGGATTTTAGGATATCGGTCCTCAAAATCTGATATCCTAAAAGTCACCCTGGATATCAAATCAGATTTTAGGATATTGGATTGTATTATCTGATATCTTAAAATCCAACATACTTGCCCTCTGTCTCTTCCTTCTTAAGGCTGCCACACCCTTCCTCCTAAATCATAAGCCCCACCCCAGCAAAAGCCACAATGACCACCTCTACTCTTAAAAAAGACACCCTACAATACAAGCAAAACACAACTGGCTAACAGTGGCCAATCAGGAGTTACTACTACTGCAGGATGTCTTGTCATATTCATACAGCAGGAATGAAGATGAGCGCAAAGCAGCCGCTCCTCTGTGGGACCGTCAACTGAGTTGACTCTCAATACCTAAGATATTTTAGGTGCTGGGGATGCGAGGTGGGGGCTAGTGAGTGTACTGGCTGGGGGGTCACCAATGGTTAAGAATGCTGGGCATGTGGCTTGTGAGGGGGACAGGAGTGATCTACGATTCATTGTCAGGCGATATCACAAGTAGAGTGCTGCAGCTGTTGGGATCCATGGGACCCAACTACGGTAAATATGTATTTTGGGTGCTTTGAGGGAGAGGGAGGTGTGAGGGGGGTCTCCAATAGTTGAAGATGCTGGGCATGTGGCTGGTGCTGAGGGGAAGGCATGATTTACGATTCAGTGAGGGGGAGTATTAGTATCACAGTGAGTGATACAGCTGTTGGGATCCATAAGACTCAACTCAAATAGGTATTTTGGCAGGTCTTAGAGGGGAAATGGGGGCTAGTGGGTGTGTTGGGTTGGGGGTGTTCCGTAAAAGTGATACAGAGTAAGGGGAGTCATATACGATTATAGTCAGATATTAGAATAATCTGTATCTAAATCTAATATCTGCCCAGGGACTGGATGTAGGATTCGGATACGGATTATCCAAATATCTGACTATCCTAACATAGATCGGATTTTAGGGTAGCTGAGCAACCCTAGTCCTGATTCTAGCTGGGGTCTATACCCTTGTTTCTTGTGATGTGCTTTGTCACTGCTGCACATCTGGAGTCAATATTTATGGAAAGAACAAATGAAGTACTGTAACTGGATAAGCAGTGAATTATATTTTATTGTCTGGATTACCTCTTTAATGCATGGGGAGTGCTTTGTAAAGGAGCAAAGTATTTTTTGTTTGCTTGATCACTGAATAAAGTTGCTTCTAAATTTACACCCAGGAGGCCCAATTCTCAAAGTTGTTAGACTGACGCAAGGTGCCTACGACAAACATGAATGACGTAATTGGTACCATGCGTGAAAAGATGTGGCAGTCCCTATTCTGAAACACAGTCTGCATCAGAATGGGGGGTTGCTGCACCAAAGGGGGACTACGCCACCCCTGTGACCTAAATCAGGGTGCACCAGGTCACAAGGAGGCTTCCACCATGGTGAGGCTGCAACATCCCATTTTTGAAGATTCTAAAAGCCCCACCATGGATACAGAAAAGGGCACTGCTTGGACCAGCTAGGAGGTGGTCTAAGTGGCTTGCGCCATCAAGACTGGATCTAAGAATGGGCTGAAGGCTACAGAAGGGGCATGGGAGGTGTCATGGGGGGGGGTCACTGATACAACTTGGCAGCCACGAGAGTGTTGGCACCCTGTGAGGTGCATTTGCATTGTAATAGAGGTCTATACTGTCCGTAATTCATGGACAATGAAGTCAACTGCCATGGTGGTCTAGCAGCTCCCCCATCCCCAATGTCCCCCGAAATAGTTGCTGTCACATGCCTTGGTGGTCTAGTGGATCCTCATCCACCTGGCCCCACTCTGCCTGTAACTCACAGAAACCCATTCCCCGGTGATCTAGTGCCCCTTCCTCTTCCCAAAATGCCTGTAAATTACCACATTGATGCAATCATTCCCTGGTGGTCTAGTGGACCCCTCACCCTGGCAGGAAGTGCCCATCGCCTGCTCCCCACCCCCATCCTAAGCTGGTGACCGGCACAGCCCTCCTCTCACCACCATGGCCAGCTGCCGACTGAACTGTCATTCAGCACATACAGTATTCAGTACGCGCTCAGTGACAGCTTAGTCAGCGGTCAGCTGTGGTGGTAAGAGGAGGGCTGTGCTTGTTGCTGGTTTGGGGTTTGGGATGGGGGAGTGGGGTGGTGGGCACTACCAGCCAGGGTGCAGGGGTGGGGGCCCACTAGACCACCATGGAATGATGGCATTAACATGGTAATTTACAAGCATTTTGGGATGGGGGTGCACTAGATCACCAGAGAATAGATTTCTGTGAGTTACAGGCAGATCGGGGCTGGGAGGGTTGGGATCCACAAGACCACAAGGACATGAGCATTTGATAGCAACTATTTTTGGGGACCTCGGGGATGGGGGTGGCCAATAGACCACCATGATAGCTAACTTCACTGTCCATACATTACGGACAGTATAGACCTCTATTACAATGCAAATGCACCCCGCAGGGTGCTAACACTTGTGTGGCTGCAAAGCTGTCTCCATGACCCCCCCATGACACCTCCTGTGCCCCTTGTCTAGCCGGTCCCCTTCTGTCCAGCAGCTTCATCCCCCCCACCACCACCACCATCATCCTGGCCCTGTTAGTGTTTCGATGGGGATGGGGGGGCAAGTTACTTGCGGCGGAGCACTGACCATTTGGCACAGTGGGCGATGTATGCCAAACTTGAGGAGTTTGGTGCCAGTACCCAATTTTTTATAGAATCAGGAGCAGGGTCCCTGGCACATCCAGGGTTTGCCACAGCCCTAGATTACCACAAACTGTGGTGGTCTAAGGGATTTTTGAGAATCAGGCCCAAAGTCTATATAGTTAGACTAGACTTTCTTTCTGATTATTTTGTTCTCCATCACTGGTGTGTTTGAACTTTATCACCTGAGTGCTGTTTCTGGTATCTGGCACTCCTGACTCAACTGAGATAACTTTGAAATGCTGTAATGTTTAGACACAATTCAGCTTACATTTAATTTTTTTTACGGGAGTGGGGGTAATTTTCACCCTTATTTCTTCATTACTGAGGAAATCTGCATGAAAACGTGAAGTCCACCTTGTTTGCTGTGACTGTCAACACCTGCCAACACAATTCTGTTTATGGAATGTCTGCTCTTCCTCTGGTGCAGTGAACAAAGAATTCGGATGTCAGGTGCAGACATACTGCCAAAGCAGATGATGTGCAGGGGATTGTGACCCTGTTGTCATGCAACTTTCCTCAGTAATAAAGAAAAAAGTGGACCTAACTGAACAAAATATTTGAAATAAGAACTGAATTAATCTAAATCCTTAATTTTCCAAGTTTTCCTGTTGGTGTCAGGGGCTCTTTAAGAGCCATCTGTATCAGCACTCTCAGTTTCTACATTTTTGTATTTTGTCTTGAGCTACAGTTTAAAGGGGCTTCAGGCATCACAAACATACTTTCTGACTCTAATTTTTCTCTACTTACATTATGTTTCTATTTTATGTTCTGCCTCCCTGGTCTTTAAAGAAAAACTGCACCCTCATATATTGTAAATTTTATTTGTTTCTATGTCAATAGGCAACACTTTTTGTGTAGCTGCTAAGGATATATATGATTGGTTCAGTTTATTTCCACAGTTCATACTGACCCCTGTAACTATCCTGGCAGTCTCAGTTTTCTGCTTGCTGAAATCTCATTGTCCCTGAGAGCAGAATTAGCATATGAGAACATGGCGTGTCAACACCCTTCCGACTTCACAGTATGCCTATCTGGAATTCAGTTGAACTACTTGATCAACTGCTATTGTGAGTGTATGATACAAAAACACCCACTAGTTATCATTCCAGTCCAATTATTAATACAAACAGTGGGTGCAGTTGAGGATAGAGGGGGTTGCTGGGAGAGGACATTGATTGGAGTGAGCCGTTGCACACTGACTAGCTATGGAGTGGGTAGTAGAGCAGGAGCTGCATAAAGCATTTTTTACTTCTAGAAATGGTATGCCACCATTGTAAAGTCCATACCTGTCTAAGTGTGCAGCCCTCCAGGCTGTCTTGTGCGGTCGAGATAGTGTTTCCCCTCCATTGCTTTCCTTTTTTTCTCTTTGCAGGTCCAGAATGCTGTCTGTGGAGTAGTCTGCCTTTGGGGAGTCTCTAAGGAAGCACTGCAGAGCATGTTCTCCAACGAAAGTGAAACTTGCAAATGATTTGTGATGTTCTGACTCCAGCCCCCTAGCCCTCCAGTTTTTCATTCATGTCCGAAGTGCCCAAAGGGGATGAAACTACCAACTCTCAGTTTGTATGAGCGCAGAAGTGAAACATAGTTCAGTCTGCAATTTCAAGTTGTTTAAGTTATGTATTTTATTTTTTTCATATATAAAAATTATAACACATTTTTTGGACTACTGTATAAGTTTTACCTAGGGCTTGATTTATTACTCAGAAGGATAGCTTTCCTGACACTTTTTTAAGATAGACAGCTGACAGGATATAAATGTATATATATATGGGAAACATAATGGGCACGAGTGGAATATGGAAAATATTTTCACTCCTGCAGTGAGCCCTCAAGAGCCTCTACGAAAAGTCAAGGCACAAGTGAAATATACAGTGCTCACGAGGCAGGAGTGAAAATATTTTTCATATTCTATGATGTGCACATCATGTGTCCTATTTATACAATGCGGCCTCACTGTTGCAAAATGCAAAATTTGTGTGGCTTGCGCGGGGTTAGCGCAGGTTTAGCGTGGCTTTGCACGATTGCACAGCTTTGCGTGGATTTAGTGTGGGTTTCAGGGGTGTAATAAATAGTATTTATTTTAACTCTGCTGATGTCATCAGGATTTATTTCACTGCAGTGAAAATAACATGTTTTATTTCACTGGAATATGTCTCACCCCTATTGTATAATGTATATATATATATATATATATATATATATATATATAAGCGCAATTTAAACATAGTTTTAAATTTTAGATTCAAAAGTTCATGTGCTGAGGTCATGTGACTCTGCTCTATAAAGAGCATGCGTGGCGTTCTGTAGCCAGAGTCGTCATATTCTTGGGCCTCAGTGCACACCACATCATACCAGCCACCATGTAGATACTTTCAGATATTTTTGGATATTATCATTTTAAGACCGGAGCTCTATACAGCTTGTAAATACTTCTATGAGATTCAAACTAGTTATTTAGTTTTGAGTAAAATTTAGGATTAAATTGCTGTAGAAGTAAAATCTGGTATCTACAGGTATTGGGAACTGATATAAACAGTCCCCTCTGGCTGATGGTGAAACTTTGCTTTGGAATGAACAAAAAGTAAGTTATATTGTAAAGTTTAGCTTATTTTATTTTTTCTCAATTGAACTGTATACTTGGTAGTAAACAATTTCTGGATTTTAGTGAATTTTAACAGCTACTAGATAGTACTGTTATCTTGAAAGTGAACACTGCTGGCCCAGTGGCACAGAGGGTTGAGGCGCTGGCGACTTACCTCACATCACACCAGCGACCAGGGTTTGGGAACTGGCTCGGGTCATTGGGGGTCAGCAGGGGAAGGAGAGGATTGAGAGTCTGCAGGACTGCTCACCTCTCCTGGGGTGCATCCCAGGGTCGCTTCACTCTGCAGCAGCCCCCAGTGGCGATCGGGAGCACTGCACAAAGCATCGCAATGTGGGAAGTACCAGAACATGGAAAAATCATTCCGGATTGGCTGGATGATTGCATCCAGTCTACCAGCACAACCGGAAGACTTCCTGTGGGATGGCCGTCTCAGCAGCACCAGAGGCCAAGGAAAAATGTAGTGTATTGGGCTGCCCCCACTGATGTCTTCCCTCTCGGAGGAGAGGGACCCACTCAGCGAAGGGTAACACCGAGCTACCTCGAGGTAGGCTGCAATGTGAGGTGAAGGGGCTTGGGGGGTTAGAAGGGGTGCTGGTGACCTTGGATGCCTGAAGGAGAGGCAGATTCATGGAACGGAGGGGAGAAAAATAGATCATTCAAAAAACAAAGAAAGTGAACAGATATTTATGAACTAGGGAAGCACAGCGAATCTATAGCAGGTGAATGAGAACAGGTAATACCTTTGATAATACTACATTCCCTTTGTTTTAGTCAAGCACTGAAGAATTTCTGTCGACAAAATGGCAAGTGCTGATGTATTCAGTGAGATACCCAACTTAGAGCTGTTATAAGAAATTAGAAGACTGCAGGAAAATTAAAAGTTCCTTTCACTTAAGACTCCCTTAAAAAGAACTCGATGGTATGGAAAGACAGGAAAACGGAAAGGCCTGAACACTAAACAATACTGAACAACAAAAATTCTGAACAATTTCTTCAGTGCTGGACTTAGTGAACCAGAGACAGTTAAAAGAGTTGAGTAATCCATAACCAGATGTGGCTTCATTTATAGAATGGACTGGAGAGCTCAACATACTGAACTCATTTCTTCAAATGTATCAGCTAAAAAACTTTATAAGGACTCAGAGACATTATCCTTTAGATTTTCCCTATTTATTGTGGTCTTGTTTCCTTGCTATATTTTGTATTTATGTGAAACTAAAGAGAAGATAGCAGATAGTAGATACTGCACTAATACTGCACTTTGAACTAGGGGTCTAATCACTTGTGAATATATCATATTGTCGATGCTTGTGTAGCACTGTATATTTACTGAGGGAACTGGTTAATATCAGACTACAGAGAATGCAGGACCTGCAGTTATCCCCATTAGAATTTGAAATCTCAAAAAACAACAGCAAAAAAAACAGTCTAAAATTACAGACCATTTGAATATTGTAACTGATGGCTCTAGTAACAGTAGAACTTCTACACCCATAAGTAAATCCTATAACCCTCCAGGGTTGCTTCCAGATATAACACCTTATACGAGCGAGGATTTGATAATAATTGTGAATACTCTGGAAGACTCCCTCAGTGAAAATTTGGAGCAAATAACAGGATTAATAAATTCTAAACAAAATAATGATGTATTAAGAACCGGTTGTAATGACACAAACAACCCACTGGACCTAAATACAATGTAAGAGACCACTCCAGAATTGTGGAACAATAGTAGATACATTGTTAAAGAAAAAACTGTCCTGGAAGAGGTCTCACATGACCTTCAAGGTATTATAACTGGATTGAAACAATATATTGATTAGACAGAACAATCAATGTACTGTAGAAATTGTCATCAGCTGCTGGATGAAAGAACAGCTGGTGATGAGAATCCAGATTATCAATCTAGTTTCCTGAGTGATAAATTTGTTAATCTCTTAGCAAAGCAGCACTCAGCTAACATCATAATTATGGAGCAATTACTAATTAATAAGGACATTATGGAAGCCTTAAGAAATGGCATTGCTCTAAATAGAGTAGCATTGAGTGAAGTTTTGAGCAGGACACCAAATAAGGATAATGGGGAAACTAATAAAAATAGTGCAACAGGAGAAAACAAGAATGGAGGAGTGAGACCTGAGTTTAGCACAATACAAATCCCTGAAAGCCCTAAGAGAGAAATTATACAGCGTAGGGTAAGAAGAACAAAAGAAAAAAGAAAAAGAGTGGGAAAGAGATCAGGAGAAATAATGGAAGAGTCAGCAAAATAACCCATGAAACTACTGATTTGGCTAGGAAAAGGCAATCAAGTTCCACAAATAGTAAACCAAGAATTGAGAAACTTGCTATAGAAGAGTCCATAAAGATAAACCAGATACAAGTTGGTCAAAATTTTAAGTTAAACACTGAGTTACATACAAACTTATATAAAAACATGCAGTTGAGCAACTTATAAAATTAAATTTTCCAATTAAATAAACAATTGGGAATTAGTAAACAGTCTTTGGAACTTACAAAAGGCTTTGAGCTGCAAAAAGAAAAAACTGACCTGAATGTTAGAGTGGTTGGAAGTGGTGGTTAAGAAAAACTGACCCACAGGAATAAATTCTGTTAGAACATGGACAGAGTTTATCTCCTAGAGAGGAGGTAGATAAAAAGGACATAGCACCAATAATTAGAATTATGGGACTGCCAGATTGGATCCAGCAGGAGACAGGAAAACAGACACAGCAATTCATTGAGAAACTAAAGATGGAAATGGATATTGACATTACTATTGAAGACATTCTGGAAGTCAAAGATATCCAAATAGAGTCTGCTATATTGTTAGCTGTACATTTCATTTTTACATAGAATTGTCAACTTTGTGTGGCTAAATGCAATGAATATCAATAATAAAGAAATAATGGTTTCATTCCCAAATAGACATTTATTTAATATCCCTGAACATAGAACAGATAACCAAGCTGATATAAATGTTGGTCTAACTCTTTTGGGGATTAATTATTTATATAAGGAAACAGATGCAAAGCTGACAAGAGAAATTTGTAATCTTTTGAAACATTTCTTGAAAATTCAGTTGGGAAGAGATGGAATCATCTATGTGGAATGAGTAGGTAGTGAGTTAAATAAACATATTAGTAAGAAACAGAGAAACAGCAGATTAGATTCTTCAAAAAGCAGCCATACTAGATACCATGGGATTAAATCTGACAGAGTCAAAACTCTTGGAAGTAAACATTAATTTTGTACAAGATAGGGCTGATATTGGATTTCAAATAACTACTTGCAACAAATTTCAGGCTCTTGCAGGTTATAATAATTGACAACAAGGAGTTCCATATAGTGAAACAAAACCTGAGGTAACCCAAATTGATGACACAACTAAACTGGCTGATACAAAAAATGGGATTCAGATTATCTCATGGAATATAGCAGGTCTAAGAGGGAGACAAGCAGATAGTGGCTGGTGTTACTTACATCTTGGGCTTTGACGTAATATGCCTACAAGAGACATGGCACGGCCCAGATGATCAAATTGAGATTAATGGCTTCAAAGTCTTTCTATGGATGGGATTTAAGGTCTCCAAGCTAGGCAGAGATTCTGGTGGGATAGCCACATATATCAGAATAGGCAGTTTTGTACATACGGAATGTATCAGTATTTGCACTAATTTTGTCTTGGTACTTTTAAAAAATGGAAGTCAAAGTTTTTTATTATTAAATGGGTACATTTCCCCAGAGAACTCACATTTCTGTAGAAGTGCAATATGGGATCAGCTGAATACTTTATTCATTGACATTACGTGTAAATATCCTGATTTGGTAGTACTACAGATTGGGGACCTGAATGCTTGAATAGGTCACTTTGTTGGCCTAGGTGGTAATTCCTTCTTTAACTGTACAGAAGGCCTTTTACATGGAGCCAAAGAGTTACTAGGAATATGAAGACTAATAACACAGGCCTTCAGCTGATTAATATTCTAAACGAATGTAATTTATACTCGTTGAATGGCTGCTTAAAAGGAGATCTCACAGGAGAATGTACATATATTTCAACTAGGGGTTCTTCCCTAGTACATATGCACTATGGTCTGGACCAATTGAGTTCTGGGAGAATATGATGGTAACCTCACGTTCTGAAAGTGATTATTTCCCTGTTATTTTCCATAGTAACGAGAAGAGCAATAAAGAGAAACCCATCATGGGACAGTCTTTATTGCTAGAAATTAGATTAGCAAAAAAAATTATCTGGAAGTCTGACTCATCGTTCTGTAGAAACGATATCATATGTACTGTAACTCATTTGTAAAAGAAGAAATAGAAATCCAGAGTAAATATAATATTAGTCAATTGCTTGAAGAATTGTATACACTCTGTGATCTTATAAAAAGTAATGTAGAGTGTATTACAGTCATCGATAAAACAAATGTAAGAACAACTGTGGTTGGTTTGACAATGACTGTAAGACACAAAAATAACTAACTTAGAAAAGCATATAAACAGTACATGAGACAAATAAAGATCTGTTGAAAAATATTAATAAGAAAAGGAAAGAATACAAGACTATTGAAAGAGAAGCGAAATGTATATTATAAAAGACAATGGGAGGACATGAGCAGGATCATTAACAACAGAGATCAGAAAGGTTTCTGGCAACTGGTAGCCAAGGGACCAAACAATTATAAGGGAGCCATTGATTCATATATACCAGAGAACACTTGGATTAGTTATTTTACCCAGATTTTCTTTGACACAAATATAGAAATTTCTCCCCAAACTATAACAAACGGGGATTGTGAGCAGATGGCAATAACATACTCTGAGGTATATCTAGCTATAAATACATTAAAATTGCACAACACTCCCGATACAGACAATACCCCTGCTGAAGTTTATCACTGTCAAACTGGATCTTGGTGTAGAATGGTAACAATTCTTTACAATAAATGTATTACCCATACATGGCAAGAAGCTCATATTATACCAATTCGCAAAAAAGGAGATATGACCAACCCCACTATGTATTGGCCTATTAGTCTACTCAACATTAACTTGAAGATTTTTTCTAAAGTAATACTTAATAGACTAAATAGACATATTGAAGATACGGGGGACTGTCTCCCCATTAAGCTGGTTTCGCAAAGAACACTGTACCCTTGATAACATATATATTTTATATCATCTTATCAAAAAATACGCTATCCTTAGAAAACAGAAGCTATATACAGTCTTTGTTGATTATTCAATGACATTTGACTCCATATCTAGAAAAATATTATGGGAACAACTGTTAAAGAGAGGGACAGACAAGGCACTTGTAACCATCTTGTATAATTTATATAGGGAAACATGGGCTAAAGTGAGATTGGGAATGGACAGGCAGCTTTCTACACCATTTAAAATAAACAAGGAAGTCAGTCAAGCATGTGTTCTGGCCCCTGTATTATTTGCACTTTATATTACAGATATGCTAATTGAGTTTAGCATACAACCAATGTGCAGTGTTAGCATATGCTGACGACCTAGTACTATTCTCTCTTACTCAAAAGGGGTTGCAGAAAAAAATGCAATTATTAGAGGAAAGATCTAGAGACTTACAATTAAAGATTAATTTAACCAAGACCAAAATACTTGTCTTTGGCCATAAGGGGAAAAAGAAAATAGGAATTTGGACTTTGAAGGGAAACAGAATAGAAGTAACTAAAACCTATGTATATTTAGGTGTATAATTTAATATAAATAGAACATGGAACACTCACTCTTGTAAGTCTCTCGAAACCCTGAAAAAAACAATGTTGGCATTAGCAAGATTCAATTATAAATATGGCGGCACAAGTTTAAGACCCTTAATTGAAGTAATTAAAACTAAATTCCAGGCCCAACTGTTGTATGGGACAGAAATCTGGGATGTGAAACATAGGGATAAACTAACTGCACCCTTATTTTAAATGCTGAGGAAAACACTGGGAGTAGGCCCCTCCTGCCCTGTTACATATATAAGGTCAGAGCTGGGAATTTCTAATACAAATGCTCCCTTTGACATACGTCAATTACATTTTTGATTTAGACCAACCAGACTCCTGACCATGAAGATCTCTGTACAGTGTTTGGAGGAAAAACAAAAATAGTTCTCCATAGGGTATACACAAGATTTTTGGTATCCAAAGATATTATTATTGAAAAAACATAAATTTGGCATGCGGAAAAAGGATACTGTGCAGCTGAGGGAGCCCAGTAAGGAAGAAGTTCATGTTTCAGTTGCAGGAGGATTGGTTTGAAGAGAATGCCACTAAGCTTGAAACCTATGGAGTAGATCAGGAGGTAATGGCTTCCATATGGTGTGAATCCAGTGAAATGTCTGAGGAATGATCCTGTGGAGATGATCGATAGGTAAGAGCTTCTGTATGGTCCGAATCCAATAAGATGCTGAGGAATGGTCAAGAAGAGATTATCAGGATGTAACGTTGCATCCACACAATCTGAGACTGAAATGCTGTGCAGGTTGAAGGATGTCTCTAGACCAAGAGTTTCTCTTCAGTATTTTTCATTGGTGAAACAAACTGATAATCCTTGGGGCACTGGACAGTAGTAATGAGTGCAGTCGAGGGAGAAGCATAAGGCAGGTCCAACAAGAAATGTAATCAAACAGCTGAAGGAGTGCAGGATGACTTCAAACATAGGAGAATGCCCAAAAGAAAGATAGGGAAGTCAACTTGCCAAGGCCCTGGGCTGCAGAAGCGATGGAAGAAAACACAGTAGCACAAAAATGGTAGCATGGTAACAGTGGATGTGGTCCTGTCCCAGTCCGGAAGGGAGCTGGCGAACCAGAAGCTCATTCTGTAGGATCCACAGAACAAGAGTATGGTATAGGATGAATTGTAAGGTAACTGGAGACGATGGCAGAGAATGAATTGATTGAAATGAGTTTAGAGAAAACAGGCTCCCATTCCAGGTAGACAGGACAGGCCCATTTATACTTGATACTGCACAGGTACAGTTAGGGACAGAGACTGACAAATGGATGGTACGGAAGTATGTGCCTGACAGCATAGTTGGAGAAAATGGGCTCCCATCCCTGGTAGATAGGGCAAGTCTACCTGCACTCGATACCTCAGCAGGTAGAGTTAGGGACAGAGACTGCCAGATGGCTGGTCTGGAATATAATTGGTAGATAATGTTTTTAGATGAAACAGGCTCCCATCCCTGGCAGACGGGGCAAGCCCACCTTCACTCAATACCACAGAGGAAGAGTTAGGGGCAAAGACTGTCAGTACAATGGTGCTGGTGCATGACAGAATGATGGTAGAAACAGAAATTAGGAAAGGCTCCCATCCCCAGCAGATGAGCAAGCCTTCCTTCGCTCGACACTCCTCCAGGCAGAGCTAGGAATGGAGATCATTGAAATGATGGAGCATGATAGATGAATGGTAGAAACCATAATTGGTGAGCAGGGTCACCATAATACCAGTGAGGGTAAGCGGAAGGAGACCAGGTAAAACCAATGGCCATTGGGTAACTGGGAACGCCGGCAATGGAATCAATGAGGCTCAGGTAATGGACTGGACACAGGTCAGGATGAGTGCTAGAAACCCATGAAGACTGCACAGGAGAGTTAGTAGGAGATCCTGCTAACAAATCAAGGAGGAGCATGCAGGACAGACAAGAGTGACAAGTCCGAGCCCTGATGGAGTAGATCAAAAATTCGGGGCCTGAATAAGCTACTACTATGGTAAAGAGGTTGAACATGGAATGAGGGAAAATTCAAATGAATACCCATGAATGATGTGAAGTAGGAGTGTGGGTGGTCAAACGAAGTGGGAGTGGAACAGGCTGGGAGTGCCATAGGGCAGAAAGTAAAAGGCAGAAGACAAGCAGGACATACATGGACTGGAAACTTTGGCAGGGTTGTATTGACAAGCAGCAGGATTGTGAGCAACAGTCACATTAGGATATACAGGGAGAATGGAATCTGGAGGCCAGAGGATGCAGTACTTAAAGCAGGGCATAGGAGTAGCTGTGGCGGGAAAAACCTGTCCAAAAACTTATGAAACATCAGAAATGCCAGTAACGTACTGGAGTTCCCCAAGGGAGTAGATTCAATACTTAAAACAATGCACAGCAGGAATTGCAGCAGGAAGAAAGCACCTAGAAGAAATTAAAAACTTCCAAATGTCTGTAACACACAGGAATGTCATCAGTTTGGCAGTGCAGCAGAGGAAAAATGTGGTAGTTCCATGGCAGGGTGTTGTGGACAGTGCAGAAGGAGTCCCAATCTCTGCGATGCTGCTCCGATAAGAAGGTAGCTAAAAGCCGAGCATGACAGGTGACATTGCACCCTGGAAGGGTCAGCATGGAAATGGAGTAGTGGCTGCAAGGCAAGGAAGAAATGCCTAAAAAGAGAAAACAGGGCAGAGGAGATGGAACAAAAAGCAGACAAATAGGTACAGGGGAGAGAAGCGAGAACAAAATGAGGAGCTTGGAGGGGAAGGAACAGAGAAGGAAGCACAGCCACAGAGGGAAGGCAGGAGAACGGCGGAGAAGGGGGTGGTAAGAAATGAACGAGGAGGGGAATGAAAATAAATGGGGGAAAGTAACATAAGCAAGAAACAGACCGGGAAAGGCAGACGGGAAAAAAAACAACAGCAGGAAAAAAAAAAAAGCCAAACCAGCCACACAGTCACAGGAGCACAAGAGACCATGTACTAGTTACAATGCAGTTTCACAACGCACTAAGCGAGAGCTGCTGGGAGTGAATGACCTTTTATTTGGAATGTGGGACAAGCTATTCCCACCATTATTTTGGCATGGGTGTCATTTTTTTTTTTATGCAAGCTACCATAAATTATGGAAGCTGTTGCAAACACTTAGTACCCTTTGAAAGCAGGGCAACATACAGAATAATGTATGGGCAGCTATACACAACAAACCTGTGTCTGCATTGAGAGGTTTCTTTGACAACCAGGAACCTCGAGTGTGAAGCTCAAGAGGTTCTCTGGTTGACACAGAAACCTAAAGATGCAGACACAGGCTTGTCTGTGTATGGATACTCATGCATTTTTTTAATTGTGTTTATGTATCTATGCCCACCTCAGACACTCCACATCTTTTCAGAGAACTGGCAGTTGGAGAGGAGTCACTTGAGGCTAGGTAGTCTACTCAGATTACTGATTTAACAACTAACAACTGCAGCTGTTTCTATAATTCAAGTTTAAAAAAACACAGCTTCCAGCTCAATTGGCTAGAGGAAAGCAACTGTGCGGCAGCTCTCTACGTTGTTGTGCTGCAGCCATGACATCACTACTATCACTACTGCAGCACAACAACATACTGATGACACCACTGCAGCACAACAGATGCAGAAGCAGACACAGGCAGAAAGTACTGTACATTTGTGTCAGCATCTGCCTCTTTTGAAAATCCACCCCCCCGCCCCATGTGTTTAAGAGTATGCTTTCAGTTTTTGCTTACGGTACAACAGTTATCTGAAAGTCTCAACTCTCCATGCTATACTTCATGCTCACCAAACATCAACAGTACCACCCACTATATAAGCCGTATGTTTGATCCTCGTTATTACAACTGGGTGGTTTTGTTAGTCTTTAGGGTGTTGAAGAGTTTATGTAAAAATGCAAAGTTAGTTGACTGCCCTGTTTTAAACAACAGAAGTGTGGAGGTTTGAAAAACATAAATACATTTTAAAACCTGCAGGTTGTTTCTTATAACAGAAATGTTTTACAAGCTTGTGCAACTTTTTCCATAACTTGTTTTTGGTCTTGAGTCCTTTTTTGTTACTTAATCATGTTGTATATAAAAATGCTGAAAGTGGCAGAACAAGTCAGAAACTTCTCAATGTTTCACAGAGATGTTACTGAATGACAGCTGTCCCATTATTGCCAACAGCCAGGGCTCAGGAATGAGCCTAGATCACCAGAGGGAGGGTCCAGCATCCCAAAAGGTACTCTCCTGCTCCACCTCTAGGTGGGACCCAGCCTTTACTGCTATACTGTCACCTAGGTGACCATATGTGGCACTGCAGTTGTAGCAGCAAGCATGAGGAAGGAAGGAAGGATGCTAGCTAGTGCCATGCATACAGTAGGCACACACACTGGCATTCAGATGCACACTAGGTGCTCTTACCACCTGCATCTTGAAGGCTGGGGAGTAATGGAAGTAAAATCCCCAACATGTGATACTGTAGCTTAGAGATGGTACTCAAGGGCCCCACCTCTCCTGACTGTCCACTGGTTCCCCTTATACTAGATGGGCAGAGCAAAGTCATGGTTGGCGACACTCCCAAAAGTGCCCACCATCAAGGAAATGTTCTTGGGTGATACAATGCCTTCTGTGGGCACTATGGGGCTGGTACACAACAGGGAAGGGAGTGGATGGAGCTGGGAGGTAGCTTAGCAGATATGGACGGCATCTGCAAAGCGAGGAACAATATATTAAAAATGACTATTGTCGGCTAAAGCAAGACCTGATTAAAGCAGCAGCAAAACCAAATTTAACTACAAATATGTCCCAGCTTCGTTCACAATAAAAGAGTCCAGGCATCTTCCAGTTTCATTTGGTGGTAAAATGTTCTAGTTCCATCAACATTTGAGCATTTGAGCATTTGATAAATGTTTTAATTATTTTTTTTTTCTCAAAAGAAATGGCTGCCAGATTTGGCTTACAAATAGCATTGTATATCTGACAAGGGTTGTGATCAAGAAAATAAAAAATAATTAAAAAAACACCTCGTGGTGTTCAGCACAAGCGGTGTCCAGAAAAGCAGATTTAACAGGTATGCTTACATTTTTATGTTGCTTACACACATGTGCAAGAAACATGGTGCCATCATCCGAGATTTCGGAGGTGTGTAACCTCCTCCTCCAATTCAGTCAGTGAGCTGGCAGGCGGGGCCCCTGTAAGCCAATGCATTTTGGGCTGTCTATGACATGCTCCAAAATGCAGTAATACTCTAGATTGAAAGAGGAGCTACACTTCAGTGAGCACCGATAAGAAGCGTAGCTCCCCCAGACGTACTTGTGTAGCCGACGGGTGCCCAATCCCGCCCGGCTGAGCTCGTCCCCGTGGTTGGTGCCATGCTGGGAGCCCACCCCAGCGTGGCAATCGATCCTGGCCGACAGGGTGCCCAATCCCGTCGGCTGAACAGCCCGTCCTTGTGCCACGCTGAGAGCCCACCCCAGCGTGGCAAACTCCCACGTCTTTTTTTTAAACCTATAAAACAAAAACAGTCCAGCGGCGCCTCCCCGACCCTCCCACAACCCGCACCCACCCACTGCGCACCCAGCCTCCCAACACCCCCCCTCACCCCATACTTACCTCCGGACTCCGGCACGATGATCTTCGGTGGACCAGGAACACGTCTGCACTCTTCAAAGCCGACCGCGAACTGAGGAAATGCCAGTAAGTTGTATAATGGGCTAGATGGGGTTCAACTTTATTGCATATCTCAGGCATTGTTGGGAATTTTTGCACCAAATTTTCAACATGGGGTTTTTAGGACCCCTTCTCATGAATGATGTCACTGTCATGGTGTTATTCAGGCTCGAAGGGTGATTTTGCGCAGTGACTGCGAAATCACCCTTCGGGCCTGAAAACACCGGCCATGACAGTGACATCACTCATGAGAAGGGTCCTAAAACCCCATGTTGAAAATTTGGTGCCAAAATCCCAAAAATGACTGTTTTACGAGCGAGCATTGCGCAGTTCCTACGCAGGCTCGTAAGTTCACAAATTTCAATATTTTCACTCCAGATTTTCAACATTGCCATTTTACCACACCTTCTTATGAGTAGTACAGCTGTCATTTTTCACATCTCACCCAAAATGTGTTTCCACCCATGTAGCAGAATGGCGCAGTCGGTGTGTGAAATCAATGTACGGGACAAATTAAGAAAATCACAGTGACACTGTTCATGAGCAGAGGTCTTAAAATGGCTATGTTGAAAATTGATAATATTCTAAAATGACTGTTTCTGACGTGCGTTACTGCAGTTCCTACGGCAGGCCCGTAAGTTCTCCAAATTTTCAATATTTTCACTCCAGATTTTCAACATTGCCATTCTACCACACCTCCTCATGAGCAGTACAGCTGTCATTTTTCATATCCTACCCAAAACATGTTTCACCCCATGTAGCGCACAATGGCATGATGAGTTATGCAAACTCAGTGTATGGGACACATTAAGAAAATCACAGTGTCACTGTTAATGACAGAGATCTTAAAATGGCAATGTTGAAAGTTGGTGAAAGAATTCCTAAAAATGACTGTTTTACGAGTGTGCGTTGCACAGTTCCCACGCACGCGCGTAGGTTTGCGAATTTTCAATATTTCCACTCCATATTTTCAACATTGCCATTTTACCACACTTCCTTATGAGCAGTACAGCTGTCATTTTTACATCCTGCCAAAATGTGTTTCCGCCCATATAGCGCACAATGGCGCAGTCGGTGTACAAACTCAATGTATGGGACATTAACAAAATCACACTGACACTGTTCATGAGCAGAGGTCTTAAATGGCTATGTTGAACATTTAGTGAAAAATTTCCTAACAATGACTGTTTTGGCGTCGTTGCGTGTATCTTACGCAGAGACAGAAGTTTGCAAATTTTCAATATTTGCACTCCAATGACTTCCAAATACCTAAACAGCACATAGAAGCAAGCAACATTCGGCATTGACAAATGCTTGTTTATTAACTGTAGCTAAAACTAACTTTTTGGTAAAACGTTTCATTGCACTAATGCTTTAAGGCTCACAGAATAATACTGAACCTTTGCAAGGTGACAGAAAACCATTTGTTATATGCTAACCATACAATGCCCCCTTGCTTCTTCCTTTCAGTGGTCTCCACTTTTCTGAAATGCTTTATACAGTTTACTAAATAAATTCGTTTTTATCACTTTTGTGCTATCACAGAATCTGTCTTGTGTCTTTCCTCGTCATTGTCTTCTGCTGTCCTTTCCTATGTATCCTGGACATTCTAGTATGTCAGTTTCCCTGTTCAAGGAAGGAAGGAAGAATTGAGGAGATGTATATCCAGTGAAGTGCCTACATAGAGATGTAATTTTGTACATTACAAAAATAAACTGAAGCACAGTCACTTTTTAGAATGATGACGCTAACACCTAGGTGCCAAATGCTGTCAATTTCAATTGTATACAGACCCACTTTTATTCTCTAGGCACTGCTGAAAAAACAAATAGAGAACAAACTCAAACAAAAAACAGAACTTTCAATGGCTTCTCACAAACACTCCTAGCCAATGAATTCTTACAACACATTGTCATTTATCATCAAAAAAGGATAACTGTGTCTTTGGAACAGTTTTCATTTATTTCTCTCATTTTCCTGTAATTCACAAAGAACAATGGGGTTCCGTGTTCTACACATGGGTGCATGCTGTGTATACTGTACTCTTAAGTACTGGGTTTTGAAATCAGCATGTTCTGTAAATGGACTATTGAGCTTCGCATGGCCAGCTAGCTAGCAAAAGCAACCATCTTTACCTGAATCATCCAACAAAAAAAATCAGAGCTAGCTGTCAGATAAAAAGCAAGAAAGTATACCCAGAGACTAGTCCTACATGCATAGCAGTCAGAGGTAATGGAGTTCACAAGCACAGCACCCCAAAGATTAATTTTAGGATCAGACATCTTTAACATAGACTGTATATTATACTGGCGCGGTAGCACCGTATAGTTAGGGTTGAGGGTTGACTTTTATGTTAAAGACCCGTTTTGTACTTTAATAACGTTACAATGGTTCTACATATTTGCATGAAGTTTTGCAATCATAATCTCACTGAGTAGGTCTGGTGATGTGGCAAATTTCATTTGAATCACCTGTGTGGTTTCTCAGTTACAGAGTCTGGAACATTGTTAAATGTATGTGTTTTTTGCTGTTTCTTTGTCCACCTCTCATCTCAGAAACTGTTTTAAACTGTGGTCTGAAACTTTCAGGGCAGAAAGCCATTGCCTCACAGGTGTGCCTTTTGCTGGTTTGCTAAAAAAATATTAATCCGTTCCAAAGTTATTACATTTTGAAGCTCCCATTATTTTCAATGGGAATTTATAGATGTTCAGCATGCAAAAGGATCCTGTGTCACAGGAGCATGTTCCTATTTTGCAGACGGGTCATCCTGTGTCGCAGGTAGGAAATCCATTTTCGTGGGTCCACCATTTTGTTTTTCAATTAGCGAGATAAAGAAAACACAAAAATGAATGGATTTCAAAAATACAAACATCAGAACCCAGCTAAATGGGATCCATTTAGCTGCGTTCTGATGTTTGTTTGTTGTTTAAATTATGCCAAGAAATACCTTTTCTGGACACCCAAAATCCCGCGTGCCCAAATTAGCAAGAGGAGCACTTCCCCTGCATTCTCTATATATTTCTTCACTTCTGCTGCCGGTACTTATGTTTCTGACTGCAATTTGAGCTGTTAGCCACTGTTTCCCTGGTGTATGGTGGTGCCCCCCCCCACACATACACATACACACACACTTCATTGACTCCTAGGCAATGATGATGTCCTGGTGTCTAGTGTCACCCCCCCACCGCTGATCATTGTCCCCTTAAATAAATGAAATCCCTGGTGTCTAGTGGCACCCCCACTGCTGATCGCACTCCCCCATGATATTATATAATCCCTGGTGTCTAGCGGCACCCACCACCCAGCAATCGCCATCTCCTTTGTAATATCATATAATCCCTGGTAGCTAATGATACCCCACCCCCACCCACACCACTTGCTGTTGTAGATTTCCCTGGTGTCTAATATGCTCTCCCCCACCTGCCGATCATTGTCCTCACTAAAAAAATACATATTCCCTGGTGTCTAGTGGCACCCCACCCTCCCATTTTAGGTAAAGCCCTGAAATAAAGAAAATGGTCTCTCCGTTATTTATTATTTTTTTAAACACTTGTATATCATATAATCCTTGATGGCTAGTAGCAACCCCCACCAACACTGATCGCCTTTGCAGATTTTCCTGGTGTCTAGTGGCACCCCCCCACCTGTCAATCACCGTCCCTGTTAAAAAATATATATTCCCTGGTGTCTAGTGGCAACCCTTCACCCTCCCTTTTCAGGTAAAGCCTAGTAAAGAAGAAAATGGTCCCTCAATTATTTTTTTTAAACACCTATAAAAGAAAACAATGGTCCTGCGCTAAACAGCTCCCCCCACTCATACCTCCCACTCAACACCCACCACCCCACACCCCCCAGTACACCCCTATACACCCTCACTCACCTGAACAGGTCCCAAGTTCAAGATCCACTCTCCGATCGAAGACATGTCTTGCTGCTGGAACCAATGACTGCAATATGAGAAACTAAGATAAATGCGGTTCAATGCATTTCAATGGGGGTTTCAACTTTTATGCTTAACTCAGCCATTTTTTGAGATTTGGACCCCACATTTTCAACATGGCCTTTTGGGAACCCCTTCTCATGAACAATATGACTGTCATTATGCAACTCCCACCTGAAAGGTGATTCCGTATTCACTTGACGAACTTACCTTTCTGGTGGGAGTTGCATAATGGCAGTGATATTGTTCATGAGGTGGGGTCATAAGAAGGCTATGTGGAAAATGTGGGGTCAAAATATGTAAAAATGGCAAAATTATGACCATTCATTGCAATTTCACTTCGCACACTTGTAACTTTGGAATTTTTAAATATTTTGACCCCAGTTTTTCAACATAGCCTTTGTATTACCCCACCTCATATATGTCATAGCTGTTGTGTTTCAAATCCTAGCTAAAATGCATTTTCAGACATGTGGCATGGAATGGCATTGCAATTGCAGAGAATTACATGTTGGCAGGGGTACCAAAATGTTCTATATGAGGTATATTGGGGGTAATATGGCTATGCTGACAATTTGGTCACAATTGTCCTATAAACGTAAGTTCAGGATCTGGAGGGTCCTGTGCATCCACAGCTACATACATACATGCATAAAGACAATTATGGAGCATGGGAGCGCAGGGCCCAAAGGGCTCTGGGCTCCCTCAGTCAAATAAGGATACAACTAAACTATCTGAAAAAGTTAGGAAATTCATTACAAAAAAAACTTTGTTAATGCAACAGTTAGAGTTGCTGCGGCAAAAGTAGGGAAATGTGGCATTAGGGTTTCCAACCCTAACACACCACCCCCACCCTGCAGGCAGCAAGAGGCATTGGGGGTATGCCTTGGGGTTGTCAGCCCTAATGCTCACCCCATTCTCCTATACTGTACCATCTCAGCTTCCTTATACATGGAATGGAGTGGGCATTAGGGCCGACAACTCCAAGGCACACCACCGATGCCTCTTGCTACCTAACGTCACATTTCCCTACTTTTGTCACTGCAACCCTAACCGATGCATTAATTAAATTTTTGCAATACATATATATATATATATATATATATATATATATGGCGGTCACTCCCTTATAGTTAGGGTTGAGTAGGCACTTCAATGTTAAACTCAAAATATTGCACTTTAATAACTTTGCAACCGTTGAATGGATTTGCACAAAATTTGGTATGTGCCTTCCTGTGGGGTAGATCTCTTGATCTAGCAAGTTTCGTTCTGATTGGATATGTGGTCTCCATGTCATGGAGAGGTGAAAAAAACATGTTTTTACCCATTGACTTCGCTGGGATTTTTCTTTGAACTTGCCTACAGCCCAGACCGTTTGGTTGTTTGGCATGAAATGTGCAGGGTAGAAAGGGACTAACTCACAGATGTGCTTTTTACTAGTCTGGTGAAAAAAGAATAAATAGTTTTAAAATTATTGCAATTAAAAAATTTGAAAAAATCATTTCTGATCATGCTCAGTAGGCACTTCAATATAGCTGTATGAAACAAAGTAGAAATCCTGCTCCATGTGGAGAAATTCATGCTTCGTATTGCCGCCATCTTGTTTTCAGACTTGCCAAACAAAAAATTTTTGAAACCTCCCAAAATTATACTCTTGGGAGGAAGCAACACATGTAGCTTGCTTCTTGGGACCCCCTTTGGTGAATTCTGCACTTTAAGGATGAAATATTCCCGTAAAATGTGTTTATTGAATCATTTAAATTCTACTTATTATCTGCGTGATACGACCTAGGATCCTAGTTCGTATGCATGACATACAACCTAGAATCCTAGGTCGTAAGCTGAAAATAGGATAAAATGATTAAAAAAAAATTTTGCCCACATGAGGTGCCCAATCCCCATGTCAGCACTAGAGCCCCCCCCCCAAGTATGAGACACTGGGGAGTAATGCTCCGACATTGGGATGCCCACTCCTGGTTTCAGATGATGCCCCCCCCCACCAAGGCCCATAGTTTTCAATTGCTGGCATGGGGTGCCCAATCCCCATGTCAGTGTGGCAGCGCACTTCATTATTAATATGGCACACTGGGAGCCTACACCAGTGTGCCCAAATATGTATTATTAAAAAGAAACCCTGTAAATAAAGAAAACCATCCACCAATGTCTTTAAATTTTTTTAATCCTGCCCAAAAAAAAAATGGTCCCTTGTCTTCCCGAGTTCCCCCATCCCCACCCTCCCACTGAGCACCCACCTCACGCACCCCCCACTTACCCATACTTACCTCCAGAGGTCAGGGCAGCGATCTCTCTGACGGGCATGTCTGCACTTTTCAAAGCCGAACTGCAAACTGAAGAATTAAAGGTAAGCCATATAATGCCACTCAATGTGGAGGGTTTCAACTTATGTTGATATCCCGGCCATTTGTTGAGATTTTAGCACCAAATTTTCAACGTGGAGTTTTTGGGACCCCCACCTCTTGAACAATGTCACTGTCATCTTGTTACTCAGTCCTGAAAGGTGATTTTGCATCACTGCACAGAATCACCTTTCAGGACCAATTAATGAAATGACAGCCCCTGTGTTCATGAAAGGAGGTCTCAAAAAGCTCATGTTGAAAATGTGGTGCACAAGATCCAAAAAATGGCTATGTTACAAGCGTGCATTGTTCAGTTTCTACGCATGTTCATAACTCTGCCAAGTTTTGATATTTTCACTCCAGATTTTTAACACCTTCTCATGAACAGTATAGCTGTCATTTCTCACATCCTGTTCAAAATGTGTTTTCGCACCCATGGTGCAGAATGGCGCAGTCACTGTGCAAAATCAACTTTTGGGGTGGATTAACCAAATCACAGTGCCAATGTTCATGAGGGGATTTCCCAAAAAGCCCATGTTGAAAATTTGGTAAAAAAATTCCCATAAACGGCCACGTTACGAGTGTGCATTGTGCAGTTTCTATGCACGCTCTTAACTTCACCAATTTTTCTTACTTTCACAACTGATTTTCAACATTACCCTTTTCCACACCTTCTCATGAACAGTACACAGCTGTCATTTTTCATATCCTGCCCAAAACATGATTTCACACCTGTGACGCAGAATGGCGTGTTTGCTGTGCGAACTCAACTTTCGGGACAGATTAACAAAATGACAGTGACATTGTTCATGAGGTGGGATCCCCAAAATGCCATGTTCAAAATTGAGTGAAACAAATCCTGAAAATGCCTGAGTTATGTGCGTCCGTTAAATTGTGGCACCCATGACGCCTTTCAGCATCCGTATCTCGAAAACTATTTGAGATACAGATGTTTCGCTCTCCGCAGCTTAGTCCACCTTTAAGCACCAGTGGAGGTTTTGAAGTCATGATTGCAACTGCAGCGGAATTTTTTCATAGTTGCTACAGTTACTGAGATATTGCCAAATTAGTGTTACAAGGGTTACTTTTCATGACTATAGGGCTGCTGTATGTCCATACTTATGTGTAAGTGTGAACGAAGGGCCCAGAGGGCCCATGCTCCTAATTATGCATATCATTATGCACCAACGGGTAGCATGAAGGGAGCGCAGGGCCCGGATTGCCCATGCTCCCACAACCACATATCAGTTACATTACACTTTCTCAAAAAGAAGGGAAATTCATTGCAAAAAACTATGTTAATGCATCAGTTAGGGTTTTTATTAAAGTGTAAAAAGCTGGGAAATTTGATGTTAGGGTTACCAACCCTAGCAACCCACTGCCACCCTCCACACATTAACAGGCACTGGGGTGTGCCTTGGAGTTGTTGGGCCTAACTCTCACCCCATTCTCCTATACTGTACCATCTCATCCTGTTTACACATGGAACGGGTGAGAGTTAGGGCCGACAACCCCAAGGCACACCCCAACGCCTGTTGGTGTGTGGAGGGTGGGGGTAGGGTGGTAGGGTTGGTAACCCTAACATCAAATTTCCCAGCATTTTACACTTCAATAAAAACCCTAACTGATGCATTAATGTAGCTTTTTGCAATTATATATATATATATATATTATAGTGCCACGGTAGTGGCACTATAGTTAGGGTTGAGTAAGCACTTTAATGTGAAACTTCAAATTTTGCACCTTAATAACTTTGCCACCATAAGACAGATTTGCCGAGCAGTCTGGTACCGTAGATCTCTGGATCTGGCAAGTTGTGTTATGGTCAGATGTTCGGTTGCGGAGCTGCAGAATGCCAACAAAAAGCAAAAAAACTGACTTTTTGCTCATTTTTTTGCTCTCACCCATAGCCCGCACGATTTGTCCGCTTGGTCTGAAAACTTCCGGGAAGATACAGTCTGGGTCACTGATGTGCGTTTTTAAGATCTGGTGTAAAATCTTCTTCAAAAAGTTATTCAGAAAACAAATTTTCCATCATAGTCAATGGGGAAAAATGTGTCTCATGAAAGTGTCCCAAGTACAATTTTCCTTTTGTAAATGGCCCTTTTACTTTTATGCTGCCGCCATCTTGTTCTCAGTTAGTGAGAGAGAAAATTGCCTGGCATTTAAATTTGGGACCTTCTAGGTAAACACTGACTGTTGGGTTTAAATAGCTGGGTCCTGAGGATGCCAGCCCTATCTTTTTTGGGCGGTAAGCTCCACCACCCCACCCGGAAATGATGTTTTAAAATTTGGAGCCCCAGTACTTTCGCAAATCATGGGAAAAACGTCTGCAAAACTTTCAGTGCTGTTTTTTGTGAAACTTTCACGATTTGCAAAAAAACTTTGCTATAAAAAAAAAAAATTTTTTGCCACCCCCTGCAACAAAACAGTTGGTGTTTTTCTGCAGAAATTTGTAGGGAACACAGCTAACATCCCACAGATCCGCCTTTTTGTGGTTTGGTGAAAAAATATCACAGGGAGCCAAAGTTATGGCACTCCGAACTTCTCTTTTTTTCCCATAGGATAACATTACGGCGTTCGCCAAGCCTTTCAGGGCCCGTATCTCGGAAACGGTGCAAGATACAGACTTTTCGTCAGAAAAATGCTTAGCTCTCTATTGGAGGCTAAGTGAAAAACTTGCCAGGAAAGTCATAAATCATATGACTTTTAAATTTTTTTTCTATGTCGTACGGTTCCTAAGATATAAGCAATTTAGTATTTCAACTCCTCATTTTCTGCTCTGAGACCCATTATTATGCATACATTCTTACTACTCACTGTCTTTATCTATGCAGCTTTTGGGGAAAACCAGCCTATGTGCTTGTATTACTGTTACCCTTACCACTTCTGCTTGCGGTTCCGTACCCATTTCACTTACTGTTCCCATCTACGGCACCATGTGCGTTACCCTTTGCGTTTTCATTTGCGCTTGCATTTGCGTTATTGTAACCATTTCTGTCTACAGTACTGTTTATCTTTGTGTTTCACTTTGCGTCACAATGCGCATTACCATTGGTGTTTGTCGGCATCGTGTTATTATGTGACAAGACATCACATGGCGGGACCGCCCACACCCCCAACCGGCATCCGGGTGTGCATTGGGGTTGTCGGTCCTAACTCTCACCCCATTCTCCTATACCTCTGCTTCTTCACACATCTGGTGGGGTGAGAGTTAGGGCAGCAACCCCAATGCGCACCCGATGCCAGTTGAAAAGTGTGGAGATGAGGGGTCAGGGAGGCTTTCAACCTAACACCGAATTTTCTCACTTTTGTCGCTTGTGGAACAACCTAACTAATGCATTAAACAGAGTTTTTGCCTCTAAAATATATATAGATATATATATATATATATATATATATATATATATATAATATATATATATATATATACAGTATATGTGACAGAGGAGGGGGTCCAAGTGCACAATAGACCTTGTCACATAAGATACTAAGATCTGTATAAGGGTAGAAAACAAAGAAGAGGTAAAGAAAATGGGAAAGGATCAGAAAACACTACTGAAGTTGCAAAGGTGTGGCAGTTGAGGTGTAATACCAGTTGTGCAAGGTAATGTTCATAGTGGCCAAGAACCTGAGAACAGAATTCAGGATGGGTGAGGTAGTGGTGGAGAGAGAAAATGGAAGAAGGGACCTCAGTATATTAATGCAGTAATGAAGACCCTGAAAGGACAGCACAGTGTACAAAGACTATAGGCAGAGGAAATAATATAGAATCCACTGGTAAGGGATTAGAGTAGGAAAAGGGAGGCGATACTGCCCTTATACAGATCTATCGCTTGATGGCACTCAAGAGTACTGTGTGCAGTTTTCTTTTTTTTTAAATTAAGTCAACTTTATTCAGTTTCCAATATATGCCACAAACACATACAATACAAAACAAAACTTAACAACTTTATCCCATTACACATGGCCCCCTTTCCATCCCCTTCCCCTCTCCTTCATTCCCTCCCTCCCCGGTTGGCATCAGATGAACTAATGTAGCAAACAGAGCTTATAGTGTCGACACCTGCTCAATGAGAAGGTCACATACCAAACAGGATGTACCGCTTGTCCCACATCTTTTGAATCGAGGCAGACAATTGTGCAGGCTGGCTATCATATGCTCAGTTCTTAAATTTAGTTAAAAGTTCCTGTAGCCATTCTATATAAGAAATAGTGTCAGGAACCTGCCAGTGTCTTAACACCAGCTTCTTCAATGACAAGGCAATCATGGCCATATAATATCTGCGTTGGGTTACAGCCACTCCCGTAAAATCGCCCAACAGACATATATCTAGGGTAAATAAGTAATTTATACCCAATAGAGGATCTGCTCTCTGCTTGATTGTTTCCCATAAGGATGCTATACTGGGGCATTCCCAGAAAATGTGGAATAGGTTACCGTCTGCCTGGTTGCTCCTAATACTTCATGGGGATGGCAGCCTACCCATTTTGTGAAGCTTGACTGGGGTCATAGACATATTGTTTAGTATTTGAAATTGCATAGCCCTCAATCTATCTTGAGTGATGTATGTGTGGCAACTCTTCTATAACTTACCACAATCTAATGTCCTATGAGGAAACTGAGAAGTCCAGACTGTGTGCAGTTTCCGAGCCCACACTTGAGGAACAGAGGCTGGAATCAGTGCAGAGCAGGGCAGCCACAATGATCCAGGGACAGCAGGGGAAGTCAGAGAACAGTTGAGGGACCTCGGTGTGTATACAGTGGCTAAGACTGAGATGATGGAAATGATACAGACTTTCCAGAACCTCAATGAGATAAACAGGGTAGACGGCAGGAAGTTGTTTACACTGACTGGAAACACAAGCAACAGAGAAAAGTAATGAAGCTGGTGGGGGGGGGGTTCAGAAAGAACATCAGGAAGTACTTCTTTACAGAAAGGGTGGTAGAAAAATGGAACAAGCTCCCTGAGGAGGTTGTATGTTCTTAAACAGCAGGGAGATTTTAAAGGGGGTAGAACAGGCCTATGAGATGGGCATAAGTGCAGCAGCAGGGAAGAAAGAGGTAGGGGAATGTCCATTTGAGACAATTCCCAATACTAAGCAGGTTTTTGGGCAGACTAGATGGTCTGAAAAGCCATTATCCACTGTATATATATTTCTATTAGAAAAAGCAAACAGCACAACTTAGAGGTGAGGTACTGAATTTTCAGAAACTGTTCCAACCAATTCTGATACATTGCTGCAAATGAGGTAGAAAGCGAGACCACAAAAATTGGTCTAGTTTTCGACTATACTGTAGCTTCAATAAACTGCAACCAGCATGATGCCTGAAAGTAAAAATGAGGAAACTTTCATAAAAATTATGGTGGCTTTGAAAAACAAGTGAGGGAGTTTCAGCACATCTGAGGAGTCGTAGGATAGGCAGAAATTTGTCTGGAAATGCATCAACCCCTTTTTTAAACAAGCATTTGTCAATGCCGAATGTTTGCTTGCTGGTATTGGCATTGGTAGTGTAGGAATTAGAGAGCTGCATAATAGGAATGGCAGTGAAGTACTGAACTGAAGCCAACCCCACCACCACCCTGCAAAGACTGACAACCACTGGGGTGTGCCTTTGGGTTCAGGCATAACGGCCACGCCATTTCACCACACCCTAACCTGCAGACACTGAAGCAGTCACGGTGTGCTTTGGGGTCTTTGGCCCCGTAGCTCACCCCATTCCATCAGAAAATATGGTGAGATGGGTCCTGTATAGGAGAATGGGGTGAACTTTGGGGCCAAAGAGTCCAAAACACCTGTCTCTCTCACTGGCTGAGGTGTGAAATGGTATGAGCATTACAGGCAAGAATCCCAAGTCACACCCCTGATGCCTGTCAATCTTTACAGGCTGGGGCGTTATGGTCAGAAACTCTAACGCCTCAGGCGTTCGTTGGCATTTTCACTCAAAATTTTCAACATGAGTTTTTTGTGACCTCAACCTTATGAACAGTGGCAATATCAGTTTGTTAGCCGAAAGCTGATTTCATACAATGACTACGCCATTTGGCACCACACGTGCGAAAACATATTTCGAACAGGATGTGAAAAATGACAGCTGTACTGTTCGTGGGGAGGTACAAAAAATGGCAATGTTGAAATTCTGCAGTGAAAACATTAAAAAAACTGGTGAAATCAGGCAGCCCTGGGTCGCGAGGGACTCGTCAGGTAGCCCCCCGGAGTACCGCGCCGTCTTGAAAGGCACAAGAAAGGCAGCCCTGGGTCGCAAGAGACTTGTCAGGTAGCCCTCCCCCTCACCAGAGCACCGCGCCATCTTGAAGGGCACAAGAAAAGTACGCTGATCGCGATTGACGAAAGAGCGCCAGTGCTCTGAACTGTGTGTGTTTGAACAAAGGATTGGCACCTTTTTTAAAGGGGGACTTCACAGAAACATTCTTGTCGGCACAGCTGTACTGATAGTTTTTTAAGCTAATGCCTGCAGTAATCTGCCTTCATACCTTGCCTATGCTAACATTACTTTAAGAGGCTGCTGGTAGCCCCTGTTTGCTGGAATTTTATCTGTTATGTCTATGCCTTAGACTTGGCTACCCAGGTGACTCACCTTTAAGCCCTGGCATCTACATTAGCGTGAGCTCTTTAGTTTACAGCCTGCCCTGCAAATGTGTAGCAATGCTCATAATTTGAAGCTGTGAGAAGCATGCTTTTGTTTAAGCAGAGGACTTTTTCATTTATTTTAATAGAGCTCATTAACTTTTAAAGCTGTCCCTCCAAATGTGTATCAATGCTCTTATTTGAAACTGTAAGGAGCATGCTTTTTTGTTTAAACTGAGGGCTTTTCATTTAATTAATTTTATTTTAGCAGAGCTCAGTGATGTCCTGCAACTGTACATGTGCTGGGGGATTAAAACCAAGTTAGAAGCATGTGCATCGGAGTTGCTCGCATGCAGTATTATCTTCAGCTAATCACAATACGGATCTGAATTGTTACCTTATTGGTGCAGCTTGTAGTGCCTGTCCCTTGTTAACGTTTACTCCTTCTTCCGCAGCCTTTAAAAACCACCCCTGTCCTTTCTCCACAGGCAGCCCTGGGTCACGAGGGACTTGTCAGGTAGCTCTCCCCCTCACCGAAGCACCGCGCCGTCTTGAAGGGCACAAGAAAGATACGCTGATTGTGATTGATGGAAGAGCGCCAGTGCTCTGAACTGTGTGTGTGTGTGTGTGTGTGTGTGTGTGTGTGTGTGTGTGTGCGCGCACCCCGCCAGTGCTCTGCGCCGGCTGCCCCACCACCCTTGGTGAGCACTGTGCTATACTGAGGAGATCACGTGATTGCCAGAACCTATCAACCCACTCTCCCATTAGTAGCTTATCTTAACACACCACTAGTGGCCGCCCTACTGATAGCATACTAACTTTAGTCACTATGTTGACTCTAAATACTCCAGTACTATGCCTGCTTATTTCCCTAGCCTCCCTCCTTCCTACCACCTACCCGGAATGGCAATCAAAACCCCCAACTGTTTTGTACAATGCAGCTCCCAGCCCCATATCAATAACTTCCACCCCTGTGCAGAAGCACCATAGTCTTCCAGTCAACTGGGCTGTTGGTGCTGCCGTTCTGCCACCCTCTTTTCACACTGGGCCAACAGCTCTACATATCCCCACCTTCAGCAGTACCCGCATCCCTCCCAGCCCCCGCAAACCAAGGGCTTTGGTCATATCTAAACAGCTTGTAGTGCTGCTGCTCTTACTGGCAGAGGATGCTGAACCTAACCCAGGACCCAGCCCTCCTAATCCAACTGCCCCATTCATTCTACCCAGAGGGCTGAAGTTAGTGCACCTCAATATCTGTAGCATCCTAAACAAAATAACTGCTCTACAATCACTAGCGTTATCAATTCGCCCTGATGTATTAGTCATCTCTGAATCCTGGCTGAAGCCCCACCACACGGATGCTGAATTCTCTGTCCCGGGCTATTCACTTATCAGACACGATCGCAAGGGTAAAAAAGAGACGGAGGAATTGTCATGTACCTTTCCTTCAAGCTCCAGTTCACCCCGGTTCTGCTTTCTAATCCTTCGCAGGATATAGACTCCTTACTAATTAAGCTATCTCTCCCACACTCTGCTTCCATTTATGTAGCTGGCTCTTATTGTGCTCCTGGCACCACCCTATCCACCGTCCTGGACCACTTGGCCTCCCTAAAGGCGCCCGCTTCCGCAGGCGAGCTACATATCCTTGGGGATTTCAATTTTAATTGGCTCACTAATGAGAGCTTCGCAGTAAGATAAAAGCCCTAAACCTCACCCAGCAAATTTCCCATCCAACCCGCCTAAACCACAAATCGCAGAACCATTCTCTTTTAGATTGGGCCCTCACCTCTCATCCCCACTGGATAATTGAAGCGGGCCTTCTTCCCAATTCCTTAAGTGACCACCACATGATCTACATGATTAGGAAGGTCCATAGGCTAAAGACTCCACCCCCAAGATCGCTGCTCACTAGATCATACAAAACTCTAGATCAAGCGGCACTCTTAAACAACCCAGGTTGTATCAACTGGTCCTTTATCCCTAAAGCACCCTCCATTGACACTGCACTGGATCTCTTTAAATCCTGTTTTCTAGCAGTATGGGACTCCCATGCACCCCTCAGTAGGACTTGGGTCAGGGGTGCCCACCTCCCCTGGGTGTCCGCCTTTCTCATTGACAAATTCCGTGCCAGGGACCAGGTCTGGAAAACATACAAAACTGCAGATGCCCAGGGATCACTTGAATTGTACCATGCACTCTGAAACTCCTGCACTAGATTTCTCCGGCAGGCCAAAGCTAAGTACTTCACCACTTTTAGCTCAAATCTCAACAACCCAATGAAATTCTGGCAAACAATCAAATTTTTTCTCTCCCCCCCCCGCTCAGCCTCCAACCCCGACCCTTACCGTCCAAGGCTCCACTGTCTCGGACCGTACTGATGTGGCATCTGTTTTCAACACTTTCTTCACCAGTTGCGCAGCTACTCTTTTATCTAACCTACCTTGCCCCCCCCTCGTGTACAGCTCAGCTAACACTGCCCACCTCCCTGACCCCCAGCTTCTCATTCCAACTGGTCACCCCGACCGAAGTATTAAAAGCACTGTGGGCACTCAATCCCAACAAAACAAAATGCCCCACAGGCCTGGACGCAAAAATGTTTTACCTGTCGGCACCAGCCATCGCCACCCCACTAACTGCTCTCTTCAACCTCTCTTTTACGCTTGCTGACATCCCAACTGAATGGAAGCATGCCACAGTCATACTCCTTCCTAAAGGGGGGTGATCATTCCTCGACAGATAACTACCGGCCCATCTCCCTTCTCCCCATCCTGGCTAAACTACAGGAGCATCTCGTACTAGCCCAACTCACCTCATTTCTTGACTTCTCTGCCTTCTTCTCCCCTTACCAGTCTGGTTTTCAGAAGCCACACTCAACCATTACCTCTCTTCTAAGGCTCACCGATGCCATTCTCTCTGGCATGGACAAGGGGCACACCACCTCAGCCATTTTCATCGACCTTGCAAAGGCCTTCGACACCGTCTCCCACCCTCTACTTGTATCCAAACTTAGATCAACCAGACTCTCCAATGCTGCTACCAGTTGGTTTCACTCATACCTGTCTAGCAGATCTCAGTCGGTAAAAATTGGACCACACACTTCTAATTCCCTTCCGGTCAATACCGACGTCCCCCAAGGTTCGGTCCTACTACTGGTACTCTCCTCCATTTTTCTGAATGTCCTACCCTCTGTATTCCCATGTACCTCCATTCATATGTATGTGGATGACACTGTCCTGTATGCCTCAGGCCCCTCACCTGCTGTAGTGGCCTCTACACTCCAGGAGGACTTCAACGCCATTCAGCTCTGGTTCCATGCAAACCAGCTGTTTCTCAATACTAAGAAAACGGTCTCCCTAACCTTCGGCACGCGTCAAAGACTCTCCCGTCTCCCCTCACCCCTCACCTTCCTCACCCTCGACAGGACCCCCCTGGAGGCTCGCACCTTTTTCAGATACTTAGGTGTCTGGCTCGACCAGCACCTTGATTTCTCTATACACAAGAAACTTCATCCAAAATTAGGAGCCTTATATCGCAACAAAGACTGTATCCCCACATCAACCAGAAAGGAAATTGTTCAGAAGATGATCCTCCCTTTACTTGACTATGGTGATGTAGTATATGGCGTGGCCCCCACATCCTCCCTCTCCAGCCTGGACACACTCTTCCACGCCTTCTGTCGCTTCATCTTGGAATGCCCCCCCACAAGTCACCACTGCAACCTCTACAGGTCCCTTGATCTGCCCTCATTCCATGATCGCAGGCAGCTGCACAGCACCAGAACCATAGCGAAATACTGGGCACAGTCCTATCCACCCTATCTTGAATCCACCCTCTCCACCCAATCACTGCCTGCCTACTCCCTCAGAGCACTGACACCAGGCTCTTTCATGTCCCACATACAGGGTCAGCTAAAGGACAAGCAGCCTTCAGTTGCCGCATGCCCAAACTCTGGAATGCGTTGCCAAAAGACATCAGACTCACTGCAAACTCCCAGCAGCTCAACCACCTCCTAAAAACACACCTCTCCTCCACATGTTCTTGTACCTAGGACCATCTATAGGTGGCCCCCAATGCTATACAGCTAATTAGCCTCACTTAGCAGGTCCTTCACACCCATATGCTATGCACACAACCTTGAACATGGGCTAGGTAGCCACCAAACCCTCCCACTGCTGGACTCACCACAGTTATATAGTCATCCTTAGCAGCATTTAGGGTTCAGTTATTATAGGTGCCTCAGCAATACCATATTGTCTACTGTACAACTGTTGGTACTTCTAATTACTTGTTAAGCTTACCCGGGGCTCTCATTCCTGGGAGCCCTGTTAATCTACTGTTACATGATCTACATCCCTGAGAAAATCCTATAATCTTGTATGCCCCATGCACAATTCTGTACACTGTAATATTATTATTTATTGTCTGTATTCTGCTCCTCTTCACCCTTCCCCCAGGAAGCATCTGGAATTGAGCAGTATCTCTGCTCCATATGCCTTCCTGGTGAAATGCTTAAATAAATAAATGTCACGAGCGTGCATAGAAAATGCACAACGCACACCCGTAATACAATTAGTTTGGGGATTTTTTACAGCAGATTGTCAACACAGGGATTTTGGAACCTCCGCTCATGAACAGCATCACTGTGATTTTCTTAATCTGTCCCGAACAGTGATTTCCCCAGCAACCACGCATTTCTGTGCTGGAAGTGTGAAAACACATTTCGCCCATGGTGTGAAAAATGACAGCTGTACCTGTTCATAAGGAAGTGTGGAAAAATGCCAGTGGTGAAAATCTGGACTGAAAATATTAAAATCCATGAAGTTCACGGTGCATGGAAACTCTGCGCAATGGTCACTTTCGTAACACAGTCATTTATGGACTTTTTCACCACATTTTTAACATAGCCATTTTAACACCTCTGCTTATGAACAGTGTCCTGTGATTTTCTATCTGTCCCGAACATTGTTCACATACCCGACTCGCCATTTCGCTACATGAGCAGAAACAAGTTTTGGGCGAGATATGAAAATCACAGCTGTACTGCTCTATAGAGGTGTGGTAAAATAATGCAATGTTGAAAATCTGGACTGAAAATATTGAAAATTCGCGAATTTACGAGCGTGCGTAGGAACAGCGCAACACAGGCTCGTAAAACAGTAATTTTTGGGAATTTTTTCACCAAGTTTTTAACATAGCCATTTTAACATCTCTGCTCATGAAGAGTGTCAGTGTGATTTTCTTAATCTGTCCTGAACATTGATTTCACACACCGAATGTGCCATTGTGCGCTACATGCATGGAAACATATTTTGGGCGAGATGTGAGAAATGACAGCTGTACTGCTCATAAGGATGTATGGTAAAATGGTAATTTTGAAAATCTGGAGTGAATATATTGAAAATTCACGAACTTATGAGCGTGCATAGGAACAGCGCAATGTATGTTCGTAAAACAGTCATTTTGAGGAATTTTTTTCACCAAATTTTCAACATAGGCTTTTTGCGGGCCTACCTCATGAACTGTCACTCTGTGGTTTTGTAAATTAGTCCTGAAAGGTGGTTCCACGCAGTGACAGCGAAATCACCTTTCAGGGCAGATTAACGCCATGACAGTGACAGAATTCATGAGGTGGGGTCCCAAAAACCCCATGTTGAAAATTTGGTGAAAAATTTCCCCAAAATGCCCAAGATATGCACTAAAGTTGAAAAAACCCTATTTATTACATTATACAGCTTACCGATATTTCCTCAGTTCGCAGTTGGCTTTGAAGAGTGCAGAGGTGTTCCCGGTCCACCGAAGATCATCACGCCGGACTCGGGAGGTAAGTATGGGGTGAGGTGGGGGTGTGGGAAGGTGGATGCACAGAGGGTGGAGTGCGGGTGGGGAGGGCAGGACAATCACGAGGGAAGGTTTTCTTTCAGGTTTTTTTTTTTTTACTTAGGCGGCGAGACTTGTGCCCACGCTGGGGTGGGCTCCCAGTGTGGCAGCTGGAAAAACTGTTTGGTGGGCGTGCAGCTGATGATGAGGATTGGGCACCCTGTCAGCCATAAGGTGTTGACACACTGGGGTGGGCTCCCAGCGTGGCACCTGGGTTTCGGGCGCGGCACAGCCTCACAGGGATTAGGCACCCCATTGGCCATAAGACTGCTGCCATGCTTGGTGGGCTCCCAGTGTGGCACCTGGAACTCGGGGCGCATCACAGCTGGCGGGGATTGGGCACCCCGTTGGCTGCCACCATGTGCGTGGGGAGGCGCATGAGCATGCAATATGCATGCGTGTGTGTGAGGGAGATGCATGAGTACTCGATATCTTACCGCTGCTCACTGAAGTGTAGTTCTCCTTTCAACTGCACGGGCATCAGTATTTTCAACTGCTGTCATAGACAGCTACAGCATTCATTAGCGAATGGTGGCCGTGCCTGCAAACACACTGACTGAATTGGAAGACGGGTGCCACTCCTCTGAAAACTCAGATGATGGCACTATGTTTCCTGCACGTGCATGCAAGCAAACATAAAAATCCACCTCTAGTACGGTACTATATTTATTTTACTGAAGTCAAATGTGACAGTGTCATATGCCTTTATTAAGCTATTTTTGAAACTGTTTTTATTTAAATGTTCTTTGGAGAAAAGTATCCCAGAATTTTAAGGGGATATGGCTCCACCACCTCTTCCTCAAAAACACCTTGGAATGACAGATGCTCATCCCCATCATTGCACTGAGGGGTCCAACGCAGGTTAGAATACTGACTTCCAACTGGAACCCAATGTCTAGCCTCATTTTATCCCCCTTTTACTCTATTCTTTGGAAATTCCACAGAAAAAGATGTGGTGAAAGAAAACAGTAACATGTTTACGAGCCCACTACATGAAGAGGGCATTTTTCCAAAATTCAACTATAAAATAAAAAGTAATACTGATGGCAAGGACAGACTTCCAGACTTACATATCCGAAGACTGAGACCACCACAGACCCCCCAGCACTTTGCTCTCTCTTGAACTTTGTCAGGGAGCTCAAGAGTGAGCAAAGGCTGTGGCATCCTTGGTGGTCCCAGTCTTTGGATATGCACTGTAAGTCTGTCACTATCAGCAGTATTCTTGCCATTTTTTAATGATGCAGTTTGTGTCAATAAAGTATCAGAAAATACTCCACCTCTCTGGTTTTGAATCTAATACTGCACCTCTCTGCTTTTGGATCTAATACTGTACCTCTCTGCTTCTGGAGCTTTCCTTCATATTAGTGCCATGAAGACTCGGAATGGAGACGCAGCCATTTTCAGCCTGTATATCCTACATTTGGTTTTCTCCTTGTGAGTTAGTGGCATTTAGACTTGGTCCACCATGCAGAAGGCCAGATGGCAGGTATCCAATTCATGTTTGGCCCAGTAACATAGAGGATTCCCTACTCTGATAGTGGAAGGAATTGAGGGTTATGGCAGTCTTCTAAGGACTGAAAAACAGATTCAGTTAAAACTATTAAATTCTAGAATGCAGAGGGCTACAGCAACCAAAGACAGGACTGATCATGGTCCATAATCCCCCAGAGAGGACTAGGGAGACATATGCACAGCGCCAGCGAAGGATACTGTAATCTCTGGGTTGTGTAATGCTGCCAGTTCCTACATGCTCTGCTTGGCTTGGAAAAATAGTCCTGCATCACTAGATGCATATTCCCTCCATGTGCCTGCCCCCACCAGTGTGCATGTGTAGATGGTTCGAGACTGGGTGACAAGGGGATGTGCATCCAGTGTTGTGGATGTCCCAGAGAGCATTGCATGTGTGCAGCATACACAGATGGGGCCCTCTGCAGCTTTTTCCAGTCTTGCACTCATGCAGAAGGGCTGGGACACTTTTGTGAATCAGGCCCTTATGAGTTCAAAATCTAAATTGGGAGAGTACTGTACTTTTATTGCATGATTTCATATCAGACATTGTATGGATCCATTTAAAAAAAATCTCTTAATGTTCAACTTCCAGCCGTGACATCTGCAAGGAACAGGAACGTTCTTGACTCCCTACAAGGTGTTTTTCTCATGCAGATAGTCAAAGAAGTGCTTACAAACAGGGACAGCATTGCAGATGTCACAGTGGGCAGTCTCTTGGATATCAGTGATCACCACATAGTGCAGTTTAACATAGAGAGTAACAGTAGTAAACCACCCAAGGACAAGGGTCCTGGACTTTAGGAGGGAAGATTTTAAATGGATACTGGGCAGATTTATGGGCAGACTAGGTGGGCCAAGCAGTCCTTATCTGCCGTCAAATTCTATGATTCTATACTGCTTCAGAAACTGCCTCAAAGGGGGAATTGCCAGGGAGGTGTAGAGACACAGTGGGGAAAAATAGAGCTCAATTAAAGCAACCGACCTCTGTGTGAAGGATGTGAGTAAAGGAAAAAGAGACCATTATGGTTCTCTAAGGAAGTAGCAAAGGTGGTGAAGGAAAAAAAGGGTGGTATTCAAGAGGTATAAAGAAGAGGGAGGAGGAGGATGAGGACAGACATGCATACCAAGTAAAGCAGAATGAAGCAGACAAGGCAGGGAGAGGAGCAAAGGCACAGACAGAGGAAAGGCTCACCAAAGGGGTCGCTCAAGGGGTTAAGTTTTTTTCAGATATATAAATGAGAAGAGGAAAGCAAGGTGAGGGATAGTGAGGATTAGAAGAGGTGGAAGGGGAAGACTGTGCACAGGACCAAGAAAAAGTTGACGTCCTAAACAGGTACTTCTGCTTAGTCTTCACAGTTGGGGGGGGGGGCAACAGGGAGTGGCAGGAACAAGGGGGAGATGGACACAAGTCCATTTTCAGAGGAAAAAGCCCAGCTCTGAAGGTGGACAAGGTGGATACACCCAAGGGTAGCAAAAGAACTCGGGGATGTGCTATCTGCCCCAATGACAGCCTTGCTCAACAGCTCACTGGAAACATGCATGGTTCTAGAGGACTGCAGAAGGGCTAATGTGGTCATTCTACATAAGAGCAGCAGGAGGGAGGAAGCTAGAAACTATAGGCTGGTTAGTCTTACTTCAGTGACGGAAATTAATTGAAATCCTACTGAAGGAAAAACTGGTAGGGTATCTTGAAACTAATAGACTGCAAAACCAGAGGCAGCATGGATTCATGGTAGGAAGACCATGCCAAATGACCCTGACAGAGTTCTCTGACTGAGTGGCCAGGGAAATATTGTAGATCACAGTAAGGTAGTGTACATGGCCTAGCTGGATATTAGCAAGGCCTTTGACACTGTGTTACACAGGAGGCTGATAAAGAAACTGAACAGCTTAAATGTGAGATCCTCAGTGGTGAACTGGGTTAGAAACTGGTTAATGGACAGAGTATCTTGAGTCCAGTGGGCTGCAAAACCACAGGCAACATGAATTCATAGCAAGAAGGTCATGCCAAATGAATGTAACAGATCTGATCAGGGGAGGGCAGTGGACACAGGCATTCTGTACATTAGCAAGGCCTCTGACGCTGTGCCTCACAGCAGGCTGATAAAGAAATTGAACAGCCTAAGGGTGAGATCCAAAGTGGTGAATTTGGTTAGAAAGCGGTTAAAGGGACACTGTCAACCCCACTTAAGCCTCAAACTGTCCATAGTTTAATAACACATTCTATGTTCTTCACAGTCTGTAGTCTTAAAGATACAGAGTGCAGCTATTAGGCCTAACACTTGTCCTGTCTTCCCTTTAAAGACATCTTCCTATTTTCACCCTCTGCTTGCCTCTCAGCTTCGCTTAGCACCTGCTCTGCTATCTACTGTGCAGTTCCATACCTGGGCTTCCTCCCTTGCTACCTCGAGTAATTTTCAAGTTGCCTTGGTACCCCCTGCCCTAGCTAATAACACCCTATCTTAACCTACATTTTATATCTTAAAATAGATCCACTGCGCCTGACCGTGCTCCCAGTGACCGGTGCAGGTTAATCCTGCCAGCTGCCCATACCTCCATCCTCCTGACAAACATGACACCTTCAAACCTGGTTAAGTGTCCGGGCTGCTCTGGGGTAGCACTGTGTGGGTTTGATAGGAGGCCACCTGCTGCCACCCTCCTCTAACTGGACTGCTGCTCTCTGCTCGGCCACTGTTTGGCCCTGCCTTTTCTCTGTCAGATTATCAGTCTCTGGGCTTCGGCGCCCTCTGCTTTGCAATGACTTTTGCTGAACATTACTGCTATCTGTCTAACGTGCGAATGTATTAATTAGAGTGAGCTAGTAGTGCTCGCTAAGACAAAATCTAGGAAATAAGTCAAAAGCCAGGAACTGAGCGTTTGCTGCCTGTCTGGGAAAGGTTTTACTGTGTTTTGGGTAGCACAGGTTAGGCAGGGCTTTTAGTAAGGAGAAGTTGATTGTTCCAACTAGTACATTCAGGCAAACTACTGATTGCATATCAGTGCTACTGATAGCAGTCCAACGGAGGAATAGTTTGCTAGAATACCACGAGGCACCATTCCAGAAGACAGGTAAGCCCAAGGATAGCAGGGGTGGTGGGGTTGGGGATGCATGGGGCTCTGAGAAGGACTCTCATTGGCTAATGGGAGAGGAAAAAAGAAAGTGAAAAAAAAGACTGGCTTGTTACCATACAAGGCCTTGCAAGATTTGAGTCACGAAACCTGAAATAGCTTCTGTCCTCGTATGCCCCTGCCTGCCCTCATTGCTCCACCAAGGCTGGTTTATTGGCTGTCCCATTTGAGGCTCAAACTATCTGAGGATAGGGCCTTTGGTGTGGCTGTGCCTCTACTCTGGAATTCTCTATCACCCCAAGTCTGTGCTACTCACTCAGTGGAGGTCTTCAACAGAGCATTAAAAGCTACATTCTTGAGGGGGCCAGAAGTACCATTTAAATATGTACTTTATGTATTACATTTATTTGCCATAAGTATTTATTATCCACCCTCTGTGTATGTACTATTCTCTTTGTAAGGCACCCTGAGCCTGTGGGATAAGTGCCATAAAAATAAAATTGCCTTGCTTTGGCTTGCCTAGGTGTATATACTGATCCGAGATCTGGGCTTGGATCCGGGCTTGGACGTCGTCAAACTGGCTGGGACTAAATCCGGGGAAGACTGAGGTGCTGGTGGTTGAGCTGGGTTGAAGGGGAGGAGTGGAAGCCTCTGGTGATAGGCTGTGGCTTTTTATTGGCCCTACTGAACTGGAGGCCTCCACCAAGGTGAAGAATTTGGACGCTGTTCTAGATAACGGGCTGACACTTGATGCTCAGGTGTCAGCTGTTGTCCAGATTGGGTTCTACCATCTCTGGAAAATTGCCCAAATTAAGTCCTTACCCTCCCCGATGACCTGGCCATGATGGTACATGCCTTCGTCACCTTGAGGCTTAGTACTGTAATGCACTCTACCTCAGGGTCAGAGAAGGTGTGATGCGGAGCCTGCAGCTTTTGCAGAATGCAACGACCCGGCTGTTGACTGGGCACTTGAGGTTCAGTCATATCACACCAGTGCTGTGTGAACTGCACTGGCTGCCAGTGCACTGGCGCATCACCTTTAAAGTAGGTCTTTTGACCTACAAGAACCTACATGAATTGGGTCCAGGCTATTTAAAGGAGCTTCTGCATCCCTGCACCCCACCCCGCTCTCTCGGGTCAGCTAGAGAGGCCCTCCTGGAGGTCCACAGAGCTAGGCTAAAATCTTCCGGGCACTGGGCATTTGAAGTGGTGACCCCAGTTCTCTGACATTCACTGCTGGGGTACCTCCAGGAGCCACCTTCTGTAGAGATCTTTAAAAAATATTTGAAGACCTTCCTATTTGAGCAGGCTTTGGGGACTTGAGCTAGTTATTTTGGGACCATCTGACAGTCTGGAAATTAGTCTGCTTTTAGATTTTAGTGGGTTTGGGAGTAGTTTTCTGTGTTGTATGCTGACTATCCTGTACTGTTGTTTTCTGTATATCTGTATATCCTTGTTGCAAGGGCACCCTGAGCCTGTGGGGAAGGGCACCCAATATAAATAAACTCTACTACTACTACTACTACTACATCACTGTAACTAAACTGTGTTGACTGAATTTATCCTTATGAAGTCGAATCTATATCTTTGCCACCTCTGTGTGTCATGATGCTTTGTCATAAAATGGGCAAAGAGAGTATTCTGTAAATTGCTGGGATAAAGTATGTGGACGATTCTAACAAAAACACCTACAACTGCACTCCTGTCTGAGAATAAAGGAAATTGCAAAAAAATAAAATGTGCAAAAAACTCATGGTTTTAGTCTGGCAGTACATGGAGTTGACAGTGTGGCACAGAGAAACCCTGCGCTTCAGGTTGGACACATGACCCTTCCTCAGGGGGTGGAAGATTCTAGTGCTATTCCATCAAGGAAAACCATACCATTTTCCTGCTGTAGTGTTCCTGGGATATTCATATTCAATACTCTTTGCATCTTCTACTCTACCTAGAACTGGGTTCTAGGTGTTCTAAGAAAATGGACCCTGTGACATGCTCAACTGCAATAACATCTTGTACAAGTACAATAGATTTTTTTAAATTGTATATTTAAATGAAAAGGGTCATCTTTAGTAAATAAATAAAATGATATCCCGCTAGAGAAAAATACCACTCAAACAATGATCCATGCCAGAACTAAAACTCCATAATAAACCCAAGCTCCCAAGCAGTAATAACCTGGGGCCACTCCTGGCAAAACCAGAGTAGGGGACCAGGAAAGGATGGGTGACTGACTCTGTGCATACTTATGGCCAAGGATTAGTTTAAAATATTTTATAAAATGGAAAGAAAAAATCTAGTAATTTCATTGGTCAAGAGGTGTCAGCTGACCGTACATTAAATTGCTATAAATAAATGGTCAGCTGCTGAATTTCATTTTCTTCCACAAAAAACAAATTTATCAAACAATATCCCTTAGCTGCTTCAAAAGAGAAAGTAGAAAAAAATACTGTGGCCACCAAATGGAAAATACTAGCCTTTATTACTACCATATTAAAAACTCATTTTTTAAAATCCACATTTTCAAACACTTCCCCACCACTTACATAACATGCTACATCTGTTAACAGCTAAAAATAAATGCTGTGGTCTTCATAACAAAAAAAAAAACTGTTTTCACACACCCCCAAGACGCCATCAAGAACTGCAGCATCAGGTGGCTCAGAATCACTTTACTTTATAAATTTACTTTTGCCAGTTAACCCTACCATATTCATCTTTAAAATCCAATGACTATGCATCTCGACATCTTCTGTTGCCTAACTGCCATCCGTCACACAACTCTGGCAAAGTCAAGCTGGGAGGAGTGGGAGAGGGAGCTTCTTCAAGCAGCAGGCCGCCATCGATGCCTCAGAATGCCCCTTGGCAACAAACCAACACCGCAGCACAATAATAGTCACAGTCTGGATTCCCTATGCCACTCCTAAATATAAATAAATGTGTGTGATACCTTTCTTTTTTTAATCCCAATATCCTCAAGTGAAGCCTCTTTGCTGACTTGTGGTTTACAAAGGGTGCCACGGGAGATGGTGTGATGGATTGTGTGGCTCAGGCCACAATGAAAAGCTGCTACTACTGCTCATCTGCTCCGAGTCCCTTGCATCATCTAAATAATTTGTTGGGGCCGAGAGCTGGGAAACTCTAGAAGAACAGGTGATCATGCAGCTTGTGCCACAACAAAAAGCTACTGCTGCTACTTCTGATAATCTGCTCTGAGTCATTTAAGCAAGCTGTGGGGGCTGAGACCTGGGAAACTGACACTTTACAAGGTGAAGCACGGCAGGAGAGTGACTCAGCACATGACCGCAATAAACAGCAGCTCCTACTAGTATGCTCTGTCCTGGAGCTGGGACACCAATTGCAGCTCATTGGAGTAGTCTGTGCAAGTGTGCCTATATTTATGGAGGATAGCAAGAGCACTGTTTTCCCATCTGTGTGTACCTCACAGCACACTGAGGGGATAGGGAGTGAGAAAAGGCATCTAGCCTGTTCCATCACATATGCCTCATTCTGTCACTGTTATGTCTTAGGGCAGACTAAGGGCAGGGGATGGAGAGTGAATAGAAACCTATCAGGGGGGCAGTAGAGAAAGAAAGGGGAACAGAGGTACCTCTAAAGAACAGTGCCACCTACTGCACAAACCCACTCAGTGGACTACTTTTTTACACACATTTTCAATTTACAATTTATAGTTTACATTTAATTTGACTTAAAAGACCCATTTATTTACTCATTTTTATTTTTCAACTGTAGCAAACAATGAGCTATTTTATAAGTGTGATCAGCCACTCTAGAGTGTGCACTAACAGCCTCATGCCTTAGAACGCCCCTGGGGCATGCATTAAAAATAGAACAATAGATAGGGGCCTGGGTATTACAAGGGTGTAATACCATCGAGAGATTCTGAGGACATGAGAACCTCGAGAGCAAAGCTCAAGAGGTGCCCATGTCTCCAGAACCTCGAGATGGTTTTACACCCTTGTAATACCCAGTCCCCTGTCTGTTGTTTTTTTAATAAATGGACACAAAAATAAATAAATAAATAAATGAATGAATAAATAAATAATGGGCTCTGAATTGTTCTGCCACTATCAGTGGGACAACGGCCACCTGACCACTGCACCAAACACACACTCGCTTCAATCATTCTGTCAAGGTCACAGTGCCTCCGTTTATTTGCTTCACTAGGATGGCCTACCTGGTTGGTTTCGGGAGGTGCTCAGTGGAGGCATGATCAATCAGATAATCCTTTAATGTCATGAAAATAATAAAAAAACAAACAAACAAGAGTCCAAGTCTGTGATTTTTCTCTCGCTAAGCGAGACACAGCTGCCATGTTTTTGAAACTGTGCTGCCCGCTCACAGACAAAAAGTGGCCAATGGCACAGCACATTTTGTGATTGATAGGTCACTAGCTGTACAACCTGAGACAGTCTTACACTTGCGCTCTTGTGTTCAGAGCTCCAAACGATACTATAACGGGCTCTGAACGATAATATTATCAGTCTACATTGATACTAATATCACTTTTGTAGCAATGCTGTTATCAACATTTTTTGTATACTTTCCAGTAGCATTAAAATGACCTATACATATATTAAAATCCTTTAACACACACCCTGTTGTGATTTATTACTTACATATACACGAACTTATAAAATGGACAGCTGAAATAGAGTACTGTAATTGGATGAAACCCATCACCTGACTGTGCATTGATATTGCTTTATGAATGGTTGCAAGTTTTAAACTTCAGTACCAGACTGATATCCCTATACTAGTGCTCATTCAGAAAATAAAGAAAAAAAACAAAAAAAACTTTCAACTAGTCAGGCTCCATTTACACACACAGGACCTGACCAGTCTGTTTACACCAATCTTCTCTTGCTACTAAGTAGAACAAAATAGCGGTGCTATTCTAGTTTCCTCCAAGAGGGCTGGGCTGCAAAGGGAGACAGAAAAATGAGGCAGATAGTAACCAACCAGAACAGACAACTCGCTACCAAAGGAGGGAAGTACTTACAGAGACATATACTGAGATACAGCAGGTACTGAAAAGGCATAAATAATCGAAGTATCAATGGTAATGAATGGCATCAAGGCATCCTAAGCAGAAGAAGGATTCCACTGCAAATGAGATGCGGCATCTCAGCTATGCTATCCTGTATAAAGAGCTAGTGAAGCCAAAACAGACAGACAGGAAAATAATACAAATTTTAAGTAGTAGACAGTTGTAACTTTTTATTTCTGAAGTATCTTTCTTTTTCCTTTTGCTCATCAGAAAGTCTTCTATGTGACAATGTTGTGCTAGATGTGTGGAACAGCTCTTAGCCTTGCAGCTGACATATCTAACTCTACTGCCCCACACTACACCAACAGCCTTATGATCTCACTGACTGTGACATCGCAGGTGAATGACCTGGCAGTCACTCACTGTTGTTCCTAAGTAGTAGTGATGTCACAGTCAGTGAGGTCACAATGCTGCTGATGATGTAGTGTGGGATAACAGAGCAAGATATGTCTGCCAGGCTTTGAGCTATTCCACTCATCACACCTTCTAATATCAGGTAAATAATGTTTTAATTAAACAAAGGGGAAAGAAAAAGTACTTCAGATATAAAGGTAATGGTTGGCTACTTTTAAAATCTAAAATAAGTTTTAGGCAGTACACCAGCTCTTTAAATATATTGCTTGTAAAGCACTTTGGAATGCAGTACAGAAATTAAAATTTTATATTTTCAGTCTAGGTGCTACCAGGCACTACCAGTAGTTAAACAAAGCACTAATGGTCTTTGGTAACCAGGTGAGTGAGCTGATCCAAAGGACCGATTTCAGTTACAACCCGGGCAACACAGGTGGCAGCAAGCATTCTACAGAAGCAGTAAAATACTGAGAATACAAAGATATGATCACATCACAGATACAATGGAATCTAGCTAATAAAGTTACAAAGCAACTATCAAGCAGTACAAGGTGAACATGCGCTAACAGGAGCATACATTATATACATTATAACCAGGTCTTGCCATACTGCAAGAATTTCACATCTTCAGCTTCAAAACAGGTGGAATCTGGCAATTGTACAAACAGCCCCTAACTGCAGTTAACATCTGGAAATCCAGGGCCAGACACTTATGAAAAGTACTCCCAAATTGCTGACAATTCCTTTTTACCATAAGATGACTCCCATAAGGATGTGCAAATACTGTTATAGCTAGATGATAGCAGATACATTTGAATTCCTTTCTTTCCATTGTAGTGAGCAGAACAAGATGAAATAATTCCAATTCTACTAAGAAAGAAGAACAATACATACTGTAGAGTGTCCAGCTGATACAATAAGTTATATGTTTTCCAGTCGCATGGTTTCTGTAAACACACACAATCATAAGCTTCAAACCCAACACAAATGATCACAGGAATGGAAATCCATGTATGCTTGGGAGGAGGCTATTTAGGAAATGACTCAACTGGTGCTATAGTTGCAGAAACAGACGATCAGATATTTCCAGATATTTCACAGAATTTCTAAAGATACTCTCTCTGGCGGTTCTGTGGCGGTACTGCAGGCAGGCAGGGAATTTTTCCTGAGATGTTACAGAAATTTCAGGAAATATCTGACCATGTCAGTTGCGGCTGCAGCAGCTGTACATTCTGTTGACATGTCACTACTTAGATGTCCCTACTGACAATTCAAACACACTAAGGCCCTGTTCAGACTACAGCATAGTAACTTACTCCCTATCCCCTCAGTGTACTGTGAGGTACACACAAATTGGAAAAATGTTTTTAAACACAGATTAATTACCATGCTGTAGTGTTCATGCTGTATCATCCACACTACCGCCAGTGTGTTGTAAACTGTTATTAAAAATGGTTTACAGCATCTGCACTACTGCCTCTGGATCGAGTTAACTAGCTGCTGGTTCCCATGTGCAGACATCCTGCTACATGAAGGGGAACTGTGCCTGACCGTCCGCACTACAGGTAAATCTGATTTAACTCCTGAAACGTTTTAAAAACCTTGTTTAAATCTAGGCCTTATCAGCGTTTAACCATGGTTTTTAAACATGAACTACACGACATATTAGGTGCAGACGCAAACTGTGCTATGGTGCTTTAAAATAGTTTAAGCACCTTAAACCATTTTAAACATCTTACTCTGAACACAGCCTAAATGTAACAATAATCCTTCAAATCTGCACAGAAGAGTATGCATGATGACAATAGGCAAAATATATCATTTGCCACCTAAAAACAACTAATTACAACAGGTATGTCACTCATTATTGTTTCCCAGTTGTTTTAGAGCAAAATAATTCCAAGATTGGAGGTAGGTTGTTTTTGGAATTTGGTGTGTGATTGTAGTGGTACGCCGCCTGATTACTAGCTAAAACACAGCTTTGCTCTTTGGGCATTTAAGGTATATAAGGAAAGTCATGCAGGTTAGTTGTAAAAGCTGCTGTGTAAGGTGCTTCAGTAAGTAGACAACAATGCACAACAGGTTGTGTGGCTTGTGCTGTAATAAACAATAGTTACAGGTGCTGCAGCCAGAAGGAGACACCAAGTGACTTTAAGCACTTGTAACCATGGTGTATTCCAGTGCATGCCACAATCCCGTAAGCATATTAGCACACTTATAAAATGGGACAAGATGTGCAACACTATACAGTAGAACTGCTGACTCTTTCAGACTTTTTCAGTGGGTGGCTAAGCAAGATTAGAAAGATGTGCACACAGCCATTATTACGGTAACATTTGCACACACGTCGCATCTCTTGCATGTAGTGTAGGGATTTTATATGGTAGTTTGGTCTGGCTCTGACCAGAGCACGTTAACTGTTGGAACATGGGGCCATGCCAGTGCAGCACATAGTGACTCTGTGTTGTGCTGACACAGCCCATGGCTGAATATGGCCCACAGAGGAGCCATATGGAAATATTGCATCCCAAATGGGTTAGTGCCAGGGCCCCTGTAGATCATATTCAGCTCTAATATGCTCAAGAGACCACCAGGCATGCAAGGCATACAGGGGCCATTAACATTCCCATTATGGGCTTACTAACATGCATGCATGCATGGCCCCTGAGTGCCCATCCCAGCCAGGTAACAACAGTTCCCCCCAAAAGAGTGGTCCAGCAGTCACTCCCCCCCAATGCTCTCTGGTACTTCGCAGATCCCCTCCCTGGTGGCTATTAGTCCCCCAACCCCCCAATCACCCTCTGATACCTTTCAGATCCTCTCCCTGGAGGTCAGTGATCACCACCTCCAATCACTCTCTGATACCTTGCAGATCCACTCCCTGGAGGCTAGTGGTCCTCACACCCTGATCGTCCAAAAGTGCTGTTTAGGCTGCATTATAAAGTTGTTGTGGTAGAAATAATGTAACCAATGGTAATACAGAACCTGGAACACAACATCAGCCAACAATAGCTCCCCCACAAGTCACCATCCCCCACCTGACCCGCCTGTTCAGGATCCACCTTCCCTACCTAAAACCCCACCACTGGTCTGGAATGACGGGAGGGTGACAGACACAACCCTCCACTAAGAACCTCATCAGGGCACAGACTGACAAGCATTCATGATCTCACATACCATACTGACAACTGGGTGAGGGTGCAGGGAGGTGGGTCCTGAGCTGGCAGGTCAGGTGGGGGGAGTCTGGTGGCCTGGGAAGGCTACTGTTGGCTGATGTTGTGTTTTGGGTTCTATATTAGTGTCAGCCACAATACCTCTACTACAGCAGTTCTGTACTGCTGCCTAAACAGCACTGGCAGGTGACTGGGGGTTGGGGGGACCACTAGCCTCCAGGGAGAGGATCTGCAAAGTACTAGAGGGTGGCTGGGGTTGGGGGAGGAACCACTAGCCACCAGAAAAGGGATCTGCAAGGTTCCAGAAGGCAAGCTGGTGATGGGTGGACCACTAGCCCCCAGAGAGGGGATCTGAATATTAACTAAGAGCAATTGGGGGGATTGACACTGGTACACAGGAGTTTAGGGCAGGATATTGGCATCATTAAACAGCCGGCAACAGAAGCTGTTTAGTGCTGCTGCAACCAATGAATATACTGCTGCACAATGGTATGCATGGGCATCCCTCGTTTGCATAGAAGCTGTGGTATATCCTGAACATTGTGTTATCATGATAGCGCAGTGCAGTCATAGGCTTTTGAATATGGTCTCTGCCCTGATGACCAGTGCTGTTTAAGATTAGCACAGCACTAACACAATTAATGCTGCACTAACCATTTATATATGGGGCCACAGTGCTTTACAAGCATTATGAAGCCAAGACATGTTTGTTCCAAGCAAACTCCTCAAGCATTACACATCAAAGGGAGTACTATATATACCTCATCTAAATTTAGGAATTGCCTTGAAGACATGCTAATATTACACATTATGTTACATATATTATTAAACAAACTATTAAAAGATCAACCTACAGTACCTTTATAGACATAACCCTTTACAAGTAAAACCTGGCACCCACAATTTTTGATATTTTCATTTCTTTAATTACAAATTTATTTTATTTATTTATTTTATTTATTAAGATCTGGGATTACAATTGCCTTTGAACCAGAGGTTCAATTACAAAGGTTCCACATCAGATTCAGAAATATAGTAAGTAAGATACAGAGCGAATGAAACAAAACACGGGGAAATGTGGGTTACATATTGGATTGAATAACAGACAAGGACAGATTAAGATACAAACATTGAAGTGTTGCATCAAATGCAAAGGGGGAGGTGGTACGGGATAAGAGGCAGTCAATATAAGACTCTGTCGGTAAGTGCAAGTTGCCACAAGAAGTGCAAGTGTAATAGCAGGTAAGAAGACAAGATGTGTGGAAGATGTAACAAATGTGTTACATATTCTGGCCATTTAACATAGAAACATAGAAGTTGCCGGCAGATAAGGACCTCTTGGCCCACTAGTCTGCCCAGTTTTCCCTTCCTAATGTGCCACCGCAGACCCTACTTGATCATCAGTCATCTCCTCCCCTTGCCTTACTACCATGGTCCCCTTGTATCTGTTCCATGCATGCTTGAATCCTGTCAAAGTTTTGGCACCCACCACCTCTGCTGGAAGGCTGTTCCAGGCATCCGCCATCCTCTCCATAAAGAAGTATTTTCTCACATTTCCTCTGAGCCTCCCCCACTCCAGCTTCATAGTGTGATCCATTGTCCTCAAGCTTCTTTTTCTATGGAACATGCTACCTTCCTGTACCTTATTAATACCTGTTAGTTATTTGAATGTTTCTATCATATCCCTCCTTTCCCTCCTTTTCTCTAGAGAGTACATATGTAGTTCCTTGAGTCTCTCCTCATAGGGCTTTTGATGCAGGCACTGCACTATTTTGGTGGCCCTCTTCTGTACCGCCTCTACCGTATCAATGTCCTTCCAGAGGCAGGGCCTCCAGAACTGGACACAGTACTAGAGGTGGGGTCTTACCAGTGATCTGTACATGGGTCATATTACCTCCTTCTTCCTACTGGTGATACCCCTCCCTATGCACCTGGGCATCCTGCTAGCCTTCCCCACTGCCTTATCACACTGCTTGGCTACCTTTAGGTCATCAGAAATTATTACCCCCTGGTCCCTTTCCTGGTGGTTGCCAGTACTTCCCCTCCCAAGGGTACATAGCCCTGGGTTTCTGTGCCACAACTGCATGAGGCTGCATTTTTTGCATTGAAACCCAGCTGCCATACCCTTGACCATTCTTCTAACTTTTTCAAATCATCCCTCATTTTTTCTATCACCTGTCCCCCCTCCAGTGTGTCTACTCTGTTGCAGATTTTTGTGTCATCTGTAAACAGGCATACTTTCTCATCTAGCTCTTCTGCAATGTCGCTAATAAAGACACTGAAGAGGACCAGGCCTAGTACTGAGCCCTGAAGCACCCTGCTGGTCACCTTGCCTTCCCCAGAGTGGACACAATTTACCACCACCCTCTCACTCCTGTTACTTAACCAACTTCTTACTCAGTTTATAACTTTTTGACCCACTTCCAGACAGGCCAGCTTGTACACCAGTTTTCCATGTGGAACAGTGTCGAAGGCCTTACTGAAATCCAGATAGGCCACATCTACCACTCCTCCCTGATCCACTACCCTGGTCACCCAGTTGAAGGCCTCGATCAGGTTTGTCTGGCAAGACCATCCCCCATGACACCACGTTGCCTTGGATCCTATAATCCACTGGTTACAAGGTATTCCACTATCCTTTCCTTCAGTAGTGTTTCCATTACTTTGCCCACTACCAAAGTCAGGCTGACAGGTCTGTGATTTCCTGCCTCTTCCCTGTCCCACTTTTGTGAAGTGGGACCACATCTGCCCTCCTCCAGTCCCTCAGAACTGCCCCTGTTTCTAATGATAAGTTGAACAGAGTTATCAGAAGTGCACCCAGCACATCTTTACGCTCCCTCAGTATCTTGGGGTGCACGCCATCAGGTCCCATTGCTTAGTCTACTTTTAATTGTGCTAGTACCTTGAGAATATCCTCTTCTGTAAAAGGATTTCTTCCTTATGATAATGTGGAATTTCTTCCACATGTTAATGCTGTACACATCTCAGTGTTGGTATTTAAAAAAAAAAGTGTGAGACCAGGCATACAACATAATATTCAACTACAATAAAATAAAGTATGACCTTTGCACAACTTGGAAATCCACTGTAATGACACATAATGTTTTATTTTCTTGCTTGCTTTTTTTCCACATGCCAGTTCTCAGTATAAAAACCAAAAAAACAGAAACAGCTTCACAAGAAATTGGTTCATCATGACCTTTCCCGTACTTCTTATGATTCTGCTCTCAACTAAACAAACTGAGTGCATTATAATTCATGTGAATTGCAATTATTAAGCAAATAAAAAGACTATTTTTAGAATGCAATCTCTTTGTCCACAAATATTGTGATGATCAGAATACAATTCATTAGGATTATATCTTAGGCAGCAGACTACAGATAGTACATCTCTAGGTAGTGAAATTCATGGTCCATTTAACTTACTAACACCTACTTTGGATGTGACATCAGGCTAAAAAAAGCTACAGGAAAGCCCCTCTGTACATAAGAACCCCCTATTAGAAAGTATTGGTTGGATGGGTTGCCTTATATCTTACATCATAGCTTTCCACCATGCCAGATGAAGAAACTTTTACTTTCTATATTTCTAAATGACCCCAAGAAGCCAAACACTTGTTAGAGGTACAATGTTCCTTGGACTATCTAGAGTAGGGGGATGAGAGTGAGACAGAAAATTAAATAATTTTTTTGTCAACTGTCTGTACTCCCAATTTGATCAGCACCCCTCCACCATGGGTACAGAAATTCATATGCCATAGATCACAGGCTGATTTGGGGGAATTCCTGCCTCTGACTTCTTCTTTGTGGGAACTTCCACAGCCTGATTCCATCCCCTACTGATTCTACCATATGATTGTTTTGCTCCATTTGAATTAAACAGAATGCTAAATGTGTAAAACTGAGTACTGCTGTGTTGCCCATGCTGTGCTCCTAAAGCACACAGTTGAGTATATAAGTGAACAGAGCAACATGCTGGGCTACCAAATGTATACAATGAGGGGCATGAAAGACCAAAAAGGGTTCTAGTATACAAATTAGCTTTTGCCAGCTACAACACAGACTCCATCAACCAACCATATAGAAATGGTAACGTTAGAAGATGGACAGTACATCTCTGTTATAAACCAACTTCAGTTCCAGGCTTGGCTAACAAGAAAATAGAAACATTTTCAACTGTAAGTGTCTTACTCTTTTGAACAAAATAGGCAATGAAGATCACTGCTGTGCACAAGGTACAGCCCCTCAGATGAGGAAGCACATCACTGCTGGGTCTCAAAAATACTATGGGCCGTCAAGCCTGTTTTGTGGTTTTAAAAGAGAACTGCATTTAATCTGCAAATCTATATTCCCTGTAGAACCTGTTTTTCATATACTGATTTGCATTCCACTCTTGTTCCATATTTAGTTGCTTTTCAGAAAATTCAAAGGGCATTTCTGATTCGCACACTGGTGGCAAGGACCAGTTTAGAACTGTATGATGTAGTTTATCTCCTTGCTCAGCACTTCCATTGTTTCCACAATGCACCGATGTTCTACTGTACTACTGAATTCTGCTGCTGATGGAAACATAACCTACATTATACAGATCTACAATAAGGATCCTTCAAAGGACCACAAGAGGAGGCACTTTAAAATGCTGAGCGAGGATCAACCATTTACCTTGGTGGAAAAATCAGAACTGCCTTCAAAGTTCTAAACAAGACATGGAGGAACAGAGATTAACGTATTTCATAAACACTATGAATATACCATATTTTGAAGCCCCTGTATAGATGATATATTCATTTAGCTTGTTCCGTCTAAGAAAATGACTCCCTCCAGGTGGGTCCTAAATAAGTTCTTGTGTGAAACTGATCAGTACTGGTCTACCACTCAAAGGGACTACAGGATGCTACAGGTCCACTGGTCCACTTAATCAAAAATATGGAAATAAAGGAAACTTTGGCCCATACCAACCAACAGACCAAAGACAACCTGGAGAGCAAACATAGGCTTTTCAATCAGGCAGCAAAAACAGCTTTGGCAATAATAGGGAAGATCAATATCTCAACAGCAAATGTCTTGACAGGGAGTGTATTGGAGATGTGTCAATTGATTAAAGTGTCCCCAGAATCAACTCTCTTCCACAATCTGCAAGCAAATCAGCTATTCAGCCCAAGCTTCAAGGCCCAACTGAAAACACAAGGAGAGATCTTAAGAGCTACAGATGGAGTTGCCTTGCATAATCCTTCCAAAGCTCACAGAAAGCTGAGAGCCTTTGATGGGTGTAGACAACCATTCAAGTAAGCAATAATGCAAGACAGTGTGCATTAAAGCAATTGTGATGCATGGCTCAGAGGTTTTGTGAGGCATGAGGCTGAAGGTTGAGTGTCTTCTCAAACCCTGGGAAGTGCATCACAAAATGCTTTAATGCCCAACTTGAAGTGTATCATCACACTTACACTGCAAAACTATTTAAACTAAGGAAGGAGGGGGGTGATAAGGTGTGTGCAAATCGGAGACACCAGGCAAGGGAGACCGGAAGGCCCCCCCCCAGTAAGTCAGAAGGGGAAGGAGGGGAATTCAATAGGGGGTGGTAGCAGAGTATTAGGAGGGGCAATAAGGGGGCAGAGGTCATGTTGGAAGGTGATATCTTTGAACACCAGGAGCTTGACAAACAAGGCAGTAGAGCTTCAGGCTCTGACTGCAGAGGGAAAGGTAGATATTGCAGCTGTCACAGACTTGGGTCACCCAGTACAATGACTGGGACCTTGTGATCCCTGGGTACAGGTTGTACCACAGGGGCAGAGGGGTAGAGAAAGGGGGAGGGGTGGTTATTTACATAAGGGACAGGATATTATGCACCAAGGAGGAGAGGGGGGCGATCAAGCCTGAAGCCTTATGGGTACAGCTCCAAAACTCTGAAGGATGGAAAGTTACATTGGGAGTGGTGTACAGACCATCCTTACAGAATGAGGAAACTGACAGGGAGTTAGGGGAGCAAATTAGAAGACTTAGTGGTAAAGGCACCATTGTCATAGTGGGTGACTTCAATCTGCCTGGGGTTGACCAGTGCACCCTGGTTACCTCTAGTGCCAGGGAACAGGTACTCCTGGAGGCCTTTCAGGATGGCTACCTGGTGCAGAGGGTAACAGAGCCAACCAGGAGTAACATACTGGACCTTGTGTTGTCAAATGGGGAGCACGGACAAGACATAGTCCTGCAGGTCCCCATAGCAGGCAGCAAACAGCTGCATGGTGTGGTTCTGCCTCAGCTTGGGAAAGGAAACAGCCAGGACCAAGACAAGGGTGGTAGACTTCAGAAGAGTGTACTTTGGCAGGATGGGTAACATCCTGTAGGGGCATCTTGCCATGATTGGCTCAGACATGAATGCTGATCAGAAATGGTCCATTATCAAGTGGGGTCTGATAGAGGCCACTAACTTATGTGCAAAGACCCAGAGTAAGATGTCCAGGACCAAAAGACTTAGCTGGCTCAGCAAGGAGGTAACAGAGAAAATGAAAGAAAAGAGAGTGGCCTTTAGCATGCACAAGAGAATCAGGCATGGGGCGACAAGGAGGAATATTTGAGGAAATCCAAAGAGGTAAGCAGAGCAGTCAGGGTGGCTAAAGCTTCAAGGGAGCTAAGACTGGCACAGGGGAACAGAGAAGGGGACACAGATTTCTTCAAGTATATCAGAGCGAAGAGGAGCTGTAAGGATGAGATTGTTCGGATCAAGAGGGAAGGGGGTTGGGAAGAAAGGGGGGGTGGACCAAGCAGAGGCACTTAAGTACTTCAGTTTGGTGTTCACCAGGGAAAAGGATGTGCCTATGTCACAAGGGGGTAGAGGGATGGGAATGGGAGGAGCAGGGGTAACGATGAGGTAATCTCAGTGGATAGAGTTTTAAAGGGCCTAAAGGCCCTGCTGGTGGACGAGGCCCCGGGGTCTGATGGAGTGCATCCAAGAGTCCTGAGAGAGCTAGCAGAGGTCTTGGCAGACCCTCTAGTGGACCTTTTCAATACCTCACTGGAAATGGGATGTGTGCCCCAGGACTTGAGGATGGCTCATATGGTGCCTCTCCCACAACAGTGGCCCCAGGGACGAGCCGGGTAACTACAGACCAGTCAGCCATGCCTCCATTGTAGGGAAGTTAATAGAGATCATTCTAAAAGAGAGATTAATGATCTTTCTGGAAGAGAATGGTCTCCAGGATGAAGGCAACATGGGTTTGTCTTGGAAGATCTTGCCAGACCAACCTAATTGACTTTTTTGATTGGGTCACAAGGGCACTCGACAGGGGCCATGCCATGGATTTCCTGTATCTCGACTTCAGCAAAGCCTTTGACAGTGCCACATGGAAGATTGCTCAGCAAACTGAAGAAACTGTGAGCTGGGGAGACACTAGTGGGGTAGGTCAGGAGTTGGCTGCAGAACAGACAGCAGAGGGTAACTGTAAGGGGGATCCCTCAAAGGCAAGACCTGTGACCACTGGGGTCCCCTCAGGGCTCAGTGCTCGGACTGGTGTTATTCGACATCTTTATCAGGGGCATAGCAGAAGGAATCAAGAGTAAGATCAGCCTGTTCGCAGATTACACAAAGATCTGTGCAACAGTGGAAAGTGAAGAAGGGAGGCAAGAACTCAGGGAGGACCTGGCAAAACTTGAGCACTGGTCAAGTACATGGCAGTTGTGGCTTAATGCTAAGAAGGGCAACGTCATGCACCTCGGAGCCAGAAACCACAGGACTAGCTAGTGGCAGGAGGGTGTGCAGGCATCTATTTCGGAGAAGTTAAAGGACCTAGGGGTTCTAGTCACAGGGGACATGAAACATTCTGCACGGTGCTGCACGGCAGCAGCAAGAGCCAATAAAATGCTATGGTGCATAGCCAGAGGTATCACGTCTAGGAGGGAGGAAGTCATCCTGCCATTATACAGGTCACTGGTGAGACCACACTTAGAGTACTGTGTGGAGTTCTGGTATCCATATTTCAAGAAGGATGTCAAACTACTGGACGGGGTGCCTCAAAGGACAACAAAGATGATCCTAGGACTGGGGGATAAACCTATAAGGAAGGACTGAGGGAGCTCAACATGTGTTCCCTGGAACATAGAAGGGAAGGGGGGATATGACAGAGACCTTCAAATACTTAAAGGGTATCAATAGGATTAGTACGGAGGGCATGTTCAGCTTAAGGGGAGGGAGGGTCATGAAGGGACACAGTTTAAAGTTGGAGGGAGGGAAGAATCAGGAGGGAAATGAGGAGACACTATTTCATGGAAAGAGTGGTGGCAAGGTGGAACGAATTACCAGAGGAAGTGAGCTTGCTGAAGACTGTGGGCAGTTTTAAAAGGGAGTGGGACAGGGTCAAGGGTAAGGTCAACACTGAAGGAAGGCTAGGGAGGACAGTGGTGGCAGGCTAGGATGATCAAGGGGGGGGACTGAGATGGAGGGGCTACAGTGAAAGTGGCTGCAGGCTGCACTAGAGCAGATTTGATGAGACCTTTGAGGCCTTTTAAGCTGGCGTTTTGTATGTTGTATGTTCATAAAATGGTTTGGTATGAAAAACAGGGTTTTGGGACATAGGCAAAGCACAGATTAAACCATGCAGTACTAGTGTTTTAATGTGCAGTCAGTCGATAGGTCTCAAAAAATAAGTTTCCTGTATTGTCCTTGACATTTTATAATTACAGTCCTCAAGAAGCTGTACTGGTTATCACAAATATATATTCTTGTTTTAAACATTAGGCAGTCAGGACCAGCCTTGGCTCCATATGAGGGGTGCTTCTCAGGCATTGGGTTTTGGAACCCACTAGAGACAGGATAGTGCTGGACCTGGTACTTACAAAAATAGAAAGCATTGCTGACATCACAGTGGGTAGTCCACTGGATACAAGTGATCACCATACTGTGTGGTTTAGCATACGGATAGAACAGGAAAAAAACACACTAAGATGAGGGTACTGAACTTCAGGAGAGCAGATTTTAAAGAAATGTGAAACTGCCTCAAGGAATGCCCGGGGGGGGGAGGCAGAGGGGGAGTGGAGGATTAATGGAGAAAAATTAAAGAGGGTATAGTCCAGGCAATGGCATGATGTTTGAAGGAAGTGAACAACAGGAGATGGGGGGAGTGGACACACAAGTCCATTCTCGGTGTAGAAAGTCCAGAAGGGACTGGAACCCTTAAAGCAGAATAAGGTGATGGGACTAGTTGGGATTCTTCAAGGGTCCTGAAGGAACTGAGCATGGTGCTGGACACCCCTCTGGCAGTGCTTTTTAGCACTTCAGTGAAGATGGGGGAAGTTCCAGAGGACTAGAGGAGGGCAGATGTGGTCCCTCTGTTCAAAAGTCGCAGTAGTGAGGATGCTAGCAACTACAGGCCAGTCATTCTCACCTCTGTATTAGGTAAGTTAATGGAGAAACTACTGAAGGAAATACTCGAGGAGTACCTGTAGTCAAAAGGGCTGCAGGACCACTAGCAGCATGGTTCTGGGGGGAGGGCATGTCAAACTCATCCCATAGGTTACTTTGACTGGGTTATGAGGGAGGTAGATCAAGGGAGAGCAGTGGACATGACCTAATTGGACTTGAGTAAGGCTTTCGACATTGTGCCACACAGAAGGCTAGTTAAGAAAATAAGCAGCCTGGGGTTGGGGGAGAAAGTGACAAGCTGGGTCTCAAACTGGTTAAGGGGTAGGAGGCAAAGGGCTGTGGTAAATGGTAGCCACTCAGAAATAGAAGAATGACTAGTGGGGTGTCACAGGGTTTGGCGCTCGGACCAGTCCTCTTCAATGTCTTCATAAGTTGCACTGTAGAGCAGCTTGAGGCTAAGGTATGTGTCTGTGGATGACACAAAACTCTGCAACAGGGCTGACACTCAGGATGGGGTTTGTGAGAATGTAAAGGGATGTGAGGAAATAAAAGGAGTGGTCTAGAGGGTGGCAGCTGGGTTTAAATGCCAGAAAGTACAAGGTTATGCACTTACAGTGAAGCCCGCCAGGATGAAGCACAGTGTTACAGGTTTACTGCATGACAAAAGAGATTAACTCCCACTGAAATTGCATTTTATTTATGTATTTTTTTTATTTATTTAAATCTTGGATTACAAATACCTTTGAGCTTGAAGCAGCTCATTTACAAAGGTTCCACGTCAAAGGAAAGGGTTACAGTAAGGTAGGGAGGTATAGACAACATTCATGGTATCAACGGAGGTACAGACAACATTCTTGGTATCAATGGAGCACAGCAAGTCAACTGGTAAGTAAGTGGGAACAGTGCTACACACTCAAGATTACAAGCAAGCACAGAAAACCATAATCAGAGGTTGGGGGGAAGGGGAAGAGTACGGAAGGGGTAGGGGAGATTAGAGGGCAGAGTCCAGATAGAGAAGGAAAAGAAAATATGGCAGCCAGAGGCCTTGTCGTCAAGTGAGAGGAAGGGGAGGCTAAGGTGGGAGAAGGGGTAAAAGAGGGGAAAAGGAGGGCGGATGAAGGGAAAGAAGCTAAGGGAGAGTGGGGACCAGAGGGCCTGGACAGGTCCAGGAAGAGGGGGGTCAGTGGGATAAGAGCAAGGAGGGGGTGAGGTAAGGGAAGAGGTGGCAGGGGGAAAGGGGAAACTGTTCTATCAGGTGAGGTGAAATGAAAGAGGAAGCTAAGTAAGAGTCTCAGAGAGTGAAGTGGTATAAGGGTGTCTGCAGAAGTGGGAAACTAGGTGTAACAATCACAAATGCTTTCGGATAGGAGATGCTGACGAAGCATAAGTTTAAATTGGGACAGAGTAGAAAGACTGTTCAGTTGGTTGCTTAGATTATTAAACCACAGGGGGGCTCTGTATTGAAAGGATAGCTGGTATTGAGCAGTCCGACAGTGGGGTACTAGAAGGAGGTCAGAAACTGAGGTACGTGTGTGTTGGGTCTTAGGGGATTTGTTTAGCAGGCAACCAATGCTCGGGGGTAGTAATCCAAGTAGAGCTGTTTTGGACAGGAGGCAGGTTTCATATTTGATCCTGTTACTTAGTTGGAGCCAGCCAGACTGAGCATATAACTCACAGGTATGAGTGAGGCACGCAGCACCCATAATTAACCTACAGGCTTTGTTCAGGGTCACCGTGAGTAGTTTAAGAGATGTGGAGGTTGCAGCACAGTATATGATTAGACCATAATCAATGATCGAGAGGACCAAGCATTGTTTGCTGAAATAACTCTATAGCAGAATTCTGCAGTTCTCTGCTCCATCCTGGTGGGCTTCACTGTAGTAGTGTAGAACCCAACAGCTGTGGATAAGATGGGGACAGTGGAGCTTACAGTCACCAAGCAAGAAAGATAACTAGGGGTCATCATATCTGATGATCTCAAGGTAGCTGGGCAGTGTGACAATGCAGTGGGAAAGGCTAACAGAATGCTGGGGTGCATTGGGAGAGGGAGTTCTAGCAGGAGGAGGAAGGTGGTGATGTTGTTGTACTGCTTACTAGTGAGGCTCCAACATTTTTTTTTTTTTTTATTTAGTTGTTTTAACCAGGTATAGCACACTAAGCTGAAAGCTTTTTTACAGGAGCGACCTGGGAGCACAAGGAAGTTAAGTGACTTGCTCAGGGTCACACAGTATGCAAGTGGAAGCTGTGGGATTCAAACCCAGGTCTGGTCTACTGGATGTCACCAAATTTGCAGCTCAGAGCCTTAGACCACTGCGCTATACTGCCTCCCAAATCATGGAGTACTGTGTCTTGTTCTGGAGGCCACACCTCTGCAAGGACATTGAAAGGGTGGAGGCAGTACAGTGGAGGGCAACCAAAATGTTGAGGTTTGCACAAGAAGCCATATGTGGAAAAGGCTGCAGGAACTCTACATGTACTCCCCGGAAGACAGTAGAGCAAGAGGGAACATGATTGAAACCTACAGATACTGTACCTCACAGGAGTGAACAAGGTGCAAGTGGAGGATGTATTTCAGATAAAGGAAGGCAGTATAACGAGAGGGCATGCAATGAAGCTCAGAGGGGAAGTTTAGGAGAGATGTACAGAAATACTTTTTCATTGAGAGGGTGGACAATGGCTGGAACAGCTTGCCAGAGAAGGTAGTTGGGGCAAAGACTGGGGAGCTTCAAGCATGCATGGGACGGAAGCACCAAGTATTCCCGTCAGTGAGTATGCCGACCTCCCTCACAGCAACGGCACAATACCAATGCAGGTATTGTGCCGCCTCTTGACTGGGTGTTTTCTGTGGGGGGCTATGCCCCCACACCCCCCATGTGGGGGGCTTTGCCCCCGCACCCCCCGGACTCTAGAATTCCAACTCCAGGTCAGAGTTGGTCCGGGGAGGAGGAGGCAGATCACTGGGGGAAGGTGAAACACGGAAAAAGGACCATTACCGTGAATGTTGCTGTAATGGTCTTTTTCCGTGTTTTGCCATCGGTGTGTCAATGAAAGGGGGTGATACGCATGGGACAGTCACAGGGTCACATTAGGTAGACCTTTTACTATACTATTCTGGGCACTTGAGAGTAATAATATAAAAAACTAATTACATCCAAATTACAAAAAACGAGTTCATAAGGCAATTCTAGTGGGTGGGGGTAGGAAGAAGTAGGCTGCTGGTTAACTAGGATCTGCAGCTTATCCAGTAGGTAGGAAATGGGCAGACTGGGTGGGCCAAGCAGTCCTTATCTGCTGTCAAATTCTATGTTTCTATGTTTCTTCATTGAAGGTCTGTAAACATATATTTAAAAATTCAATATCATGGACAAAGACACGTATATCTTACATTAAGAGGAGGGACTTACCAAAGATCTATATATGACACAGAGGTACTGTAGATACACTGGTAACCCAGTGCTTCATCTCACAAAAGAGGCTTCTTCATATTAAATAGAGAAACGAGGGGGGGGGACGGGAGTGACACCTATGACCAACTAGGGTCAGTGGTGAAGGAATAGGCAGGAACAAGGGGCAGCCTGGATGGGCCCGAAGGTCCTTTTCTGCCAACAAAATCTCTTTTTCTATGTTTCTATGTAACTAGATTTAAAGCCACCAAATTGTCTAATTTTGCCTCATGCTGGCTTCTGGAAATTCAAATCAATGCTGTAGCACAGTACAATTAACAGAACATAAAGATGTTTTGTTTTTCTTTTGTTCTGTTAATTGTTTGCTGAAGCAACTATGGCAGTGCTGCCATGGAGAAAAGGCAGCAGAACCCAAAATACAGCTGTCATTGACTGTACTTCACATATATATATACATATATATATTTATATGAGGAGTTTGGGTACTGCATTTTTCCATTTTGCAAAGGCTCTGAAATGACTGTAAGTGGTGTATGCTGTGCAGTCAACATGGTAATCCAACAGAAAACTTTAAGTAATGTAGTTTATAGCTAATGGGTCTACAGATTGATTTTTGGGGAGCAACCACATAGCAGCTCTACATTATAACTGACTGACAAGGTTCATGTTTAGTATGATACAACATAACACTGTGTATGTCAGAATAATGGTCCTCACAAAAACAGAAGTTCTTTGTTTACAACTGTTCTATATTATTATTGAGCTGAAAAAAAAAAACAAATTCAACAGTAAGATTACACAACTCTGTTCAGGAGATAGTTTGGTCAATTACGAGAAAACTGTTGTTTATAACAGTACATAGCAAAGGGAGCTTAATCACTGACACCACATATCATACATGTATTTAACTTCTTCAAAATTACATGGTTGTAATTAAGATTGGCTGAGAAAGTCTATAGTAAAGATCAGTAAGAAATCCAGTAAGGTTAATACTATTCTTGTAACAAGAACCATACATAACAGAAAAGCAAAACATTCCTTTTTGTTAGGTTTAACATTTGTTTTATTAAATGTGGTACACTATAATTGGTATTAAAACGGTGCTTAACTCCCATGATCCTTTACTGTTACTGTTCTTTTGACTGACATTGTTCACTTCTGATGTGGAGTTTAGCCAGCTTAATTTGTGACAATTGCTACAAATTCAACTGTTATAACTAATATGTCGAATTACATTTAACAAAATCCCCCCCCAAAAATTTTTTTACTTCTTCCTTGTCTGTGAATGTCTAACTAACTTCTGACATATTGTCATAAGGCATTTTTATTTATTAGCAAGACACTGACATTAACACATACGACAGTATAACAAACACAGATTAAAAGGCTACACCTGATTAACACATATTATTAAGGAATGACCAAAATTCACAAGAATCAAACTAGTGGCATTTAATTTTCTGCTACAGTGCATACCGTATATTGTATCCACCCAACAGCTATCACCTAAAGCTATTGGGCTTGATTCTCAAAGCAAAGAGTGTGTTCTAGCACCGCCAGCCTTGGTACAAGGAAAAGCTTTTGTTTCAAGGGAGTAGTCCTGTGACCAGTCAAGGCAAAAATCATGTGTAAACAGATTGGTACAAGATGGACCAACTCACCCAGTATAAAATATACAACTAGTTGTTCGAATAATAAATCAAGAGAATTTATTATTAATGGTACAGTGTTTATCAAACGTTTCGGAAAAATCCTTCTTCAGTGACACACTGTATCGAAAAAACTCTTGAAATGGTATTGTTAATAATATAGTCACAGCCTTGGTACCAAGTGAGAGCTGGAGGTCCTGCAACACTGTAGACAACTAAAAATACTTAAAAGACAACACATCAAAAGGCCATGAACCTGGGATGGGAAATTATAAGGCTATGACTATATTATGAACAATACCAATTTGAGAGTTTGTTTGATACAGTGTGTCACTGAAGAAGGATTTTTCCGAAACATCTGATAAAAAGTGTACCACTAATAATAAATTCTCTTGGTTTATTACTCAAACAACTAGTTATATATTTGATTTTGAAAGCCTCCGATTGCTGCAGGCACCAGGTCACCGAAAGGTATGGTGTACAGGGCTTACAGCAATCCCCAGCCCACGATGGGGAGTTTCAACCCATGCCAAAAGTTAGACCAGCTTTTTCTGGTCTAGCTTGCAGCATCCCGGGTGCTGTTTTTACGGAGCTTGCACCAGATATTTGGCACCAGCTGCTGTAAAACATGGAAACATACGCAAACGCACCCAAGATTTGAGAATCAGGTGCAGTTGTGGCAAAGAGGTTTGGCACACTGCCAGAACCTAAGTATCGTTGTGCAAGGCTTGGCACAACCCCACACCATGCTTTGAAAATCAAGCTTATTCTAGCTACTGATCTGCTACACATCGTTCTTTTTGTGCCTAAACTGGATCAATACATTGACATTCCAGATGTAACTGATTCTGGAGACTGGACATCTCAGTGAAACTGGTAGTGAGTCATGGAACCTTACATCTCTAGCTCAGTAGTGACTATCAACAGTATTCATCTGATGGTTCAGTAATAACATGAAATGAGCTGTGTTGATTCTCAGTCCAGTTCCTATTGAACAGATGTGTGCATCACAAATAACCATTCCAATTTACCCTGCCACCTTTTTTAGTGGTATGGCATGAGATGCCAAGGATAGAATTGTCATGAAGTCAGAGCTACCCTCTAGCCAGTACAAAATGCCCCCTTCTTGACAGGGTTGAGGCAAATGTGTGTGTGGGGGGATGCAATATGGGAAGCATACAGTGCAGCCACCTGTACTGTATCTGCAGTTTGGATAAGTGGAGGATTTAGATGGATCCCTTCCATCTAGCACCATTAAGGTGTACTGTACTAAAATGCATTGCATAAACTAAACAAAATATATTAACAATTAAAGAGATACAGGCAGTAGCACCCCCACACACACACAAACACACCAGCACCACAATCACCAAAGCCAATCTAGTCAGGATTCCTTTACCTCATAAAAGACAGAACGTATTTCCATCTGGTTGCAATATAAATCAATTACAAGTTTACAATCTGCCTGCCACACTCTTTAACGATGCAAACAAAAACGATACAAACATTTTCAATATTTTGGCAAAAGTTTCCTCTAAAAAAAACAGTTTACCTTGTAAAGTTCAGGATATAGCCTGCAACCCAGTGAACTTACAAGATTTGCACAACAGCAACTTTTTGTTTGTCACAGACTGGAATACTAGTACTACAGTATTTGTAAAATACTTACTAAGTACTAGCTTCCTTAAACTGACTCATATTACTCCTATTATCCGCCCCCTTCTCTCTACTGAGCACACTGAATCTGGCTTTTATGACCCTGTCTGTGGATATACATGAGTAACAAGATTTTTAATTTCTCCACCTATTCAAACTTTTAAGCAGCTGTTATTGGTATGTTAGTTATCAATGTCAGCACATAACTTTCCTTACAATCAATTTAAACATTCAAAAAGTGCCAGCCCTCCTGGAGAAAATTTTATAAACATAATACATTATGACACATTTTAACTTTTTCCAAGTCTGCAAAGAACTGCAAAGAGAGAGTCTGGAGGTCAGCCTCTCCTCTCTTCTTCCTCATGTAAGATGAGGACCCTTCACTAGCCTGGCCCTTTAAAAAAGGTAGCCTCTGGCAACCTCCTCCCCAGGTGGCTGAGGGTGGGTGAGGGGTAGTCGAAGGGTAAGGCTTAGGGCCTAGAAGGAAGAGGGCAGGGAAGGCTGCCCAGAGACTGTGGAAGAGGTAACTAATGGGAAGAGGAAGAGGGGATTTCTGAGGGTGCACTCAGCCCCACTTTCGCTCTTCTTTCTCATCTAGTGGTCAAGGTTCCCAGTCACCTTCATAAAAGCAGTGTATTGGGTAGGGTCAGTAGCAGTGTAGAGATCACTTCACCCCATCAAGAGGGACTGCACTAGAGTCCAAGGCGAAGTTTTTCCAGCTTTTCCCCAAAGAGGATTTTTTTTTTTTGCCTCCTCTGAAAGGACAGAAAAGGAAAACCATAAACATTGTCACAGTCATTATAAACATGACATGGTACCGTCTTGGAGTCTCACAGAAAAGAACAATATAAAGCAGTAGGGGAATCTGTGCCTGGTCTAGACAGGTCCCCTGCAGTCAGCACAAGGGGAAACTTGAAGACCCTCACCCAGTCAAAATGGGTCTGGGTACTCTAACTGGGCTTGTACTAAGGGTGAAGCAATGAGACACAGCATATTCCTCCTAATCAGAGTGCCCCTTTCTCAGAGGTTGGTGTCCCTCCAAGTGTGTGTATCTTCAATTGAAAAACTAGATTATTGTCCTGTAGACGTCATCTTCCCTAACTGCTTTTAGAAAATGGACTTCAATGGCTTAACACTCTGTACTCTTCCCCTTCTGCTAGGATATATTGTAAAGGTGTCTTCTCTTCTCGTATCCTCTTTTTCACTGATCCCAAACAGGGATGCCCCCTGTTCCCCTTTCTCTTTAATTTATATTTGGAGCCCCTCCTGAGGCATATCAAGACGACTCCCCAGATACAGGGCATACCTGTTTATGGTTCCATCTTGACTCTGTCGGCATATACAGACAATATTCTCCTCCATTTAGAGTACCCGGCTATCTCTCTTGAACATATGCTGCAGGTGACATCTGGATTCAGACGCCTTTCCAATTATAAGTTAAACCTTACCAAAACTGAAATCTTCCCCCTCAATCATTTTACCCACAAGGTGGCTTTCCAACAATTTGGCATGACATGCTCCCCAAAATCCATCAGGTATCTGGGAATACTCCTCACCACTGACCCCTCTCTCACTAAGAAACTCAATCTATTGGACTTGGTGTCTCACATTCAACAAGATCTCCAAAGATGGGTATCCCTCCTGATCTCCTTATGGGGTAGAATCAACATCATAAAGATGAATCTTCTTCCCAGGCTCTTCTACCCTCTCAAAATGTTGAATTTCAGGCTTCCTCTCTCTTTCTTCCAACAGGTACTCACTCTCATCTCTAACTTTATTTGGTTGAATAAACACCCACAGCATTCTTATACTAAATTAAGTCTCCCCAAGGAGCAGGGGGGTTATGCCTCCCTAATTTCCTTCAATATTACTGGGCCAGTCACCTCTCTAAATGTGGTAGATGGCTCTTGAATCCCACAGGGGACAGGACCCCTGTTTGGTTACAAATTGAGAAATGGATTGTGTAGCTCCACAAACTACCTGTCCCAACTATTTTCTGTATCTCATGGAAATCCCTACCAGTCCCACTGCGTCATTCAGTCATTGGCACCTCACTTAGAGTATTCTCCCAGTTCTACTCCTTTCATAAATTCCTCCCCCAAAACGACCGTATCCAATACATTATTTTCAACCCTAACATTAAGATAGGGGATTCATGTATTGCTGCTATGTGGGTGCCACAGTTAAGACAGGTTACGGTAGCGGACTTTTATTCTCAGGACTCTCTCCTCTCCTCTCCTCTCCCCTCCAGACATTCTTTTGAAATATGGCATTAACCAAGTGCATATCTTCAAGATTTACCAACTTAGGCACCTGCTAGGACAAGTATCTGGCACAGCTCCTAAAGCCTCAGTTGTGAGTACCACTGTAAAACAGCTGAGGGATCTAGCCCCCAAGCCGCATGCCATATCTCTCTCTTATATTCCAGTCTTCTGGCAATAGGTCACCCCAAACCCCTCTCAGGTTCCAAGGTTCGGAATTCACTGTTATCTGAAGCTACTCTGATATGGCTGCAGATATGGAAAGACCTATACCATTATAATTCGCAGGATAGGTTCAGACAATTTCATATCCTCAATGATATGTACTATACCCCGGTCAAATTGGCTAGAATCGTCCATCTTCCCTTCCCTATTTGTACGAGGTGTGGCCAATCAGAAGGGAATATATTACACATATTCTGGCATTGTGATAAGGTCTCTCCCCTCTGGCAGCTTATTCAGGAAAAGATGGACCACTTGCTTGGGTTAGAGGGGCTTTCACAGCAGAAATTTGTATTCTAGGTTGTTATTCCAGCATTCTGATCGAGGAGAGAAGACACTCAATGGTGTTAATATCCATGGTAGTCAAGAAGCTGGTGCTCAAACACTGGATGGATCAGTTTGTAATTTCGTACGGGGAATGGCTGAATGAACTTTCATTGTGTTTCAGGACTGAACGGCTGATTGCTAGCTCTCACAACAGACGCCATGTCTTTGATAAAAACTGGGGAAAATTATATGCTCTCTACCAACACTAATTGTACCAGGACCTCCTAACTCCTCACAGGTCCTTTCTGAGAAACTTGTTGTTTTTGTAATTGTTATTAGGGGCACACTCAGGGGTAGGGTGGGTGGGAGGTGGGGGGTGGGTAGTTAGTTAACATTATATGTGAACCATTTTTATTTACATATTGCTGCTCTTTGGTTGTTGGGTTTTTCATAAAATTCAATAAAGAAGCTAAATTTCAAAAAAAAAAAGAAAATGGGCAAGTGAAAAGCTGCACTCCGACTGGTTACACACCCTGGAACCAGTGCTATTTCTTAACAATGCCTGGCAAAAAAACAAGTGCCAATTTGGGGTGCCCCATTACTTAGGGTATTATTGGGCACCCTGAATTGTGACACTGAGCAGCGGCCATTTTTTTGTTCCTCCCGCTAAGCGTCCCCTCGTCCTGTCATCGATTCTCTGACTCCTCTTTCCAAAAATCCCACATAACTCAGAAATATACCTGCTTTATGCAGGCTTACTTTTAGTTTTCCTTCATACCTCGCTTGATGGGCCTCTGCTTGTGCAGCTCTTAGCCTGTGCTTTCTGCACAGTGCATTTCAGCCATACCACCATCACATCACACTGACCGATTCAGAGTATTGCAGCTGATTTAAAGTACCACAAGCTCTTCCTTCACACAGATAAGTAAATAAAAAAAAAAAAGGTCACACAGCTGCAGCTGTTTTTGGTTTTTCTGGTGGCATTCCAACACTCAAATGGGAGCCTGAACCACGCTGCCGCCCGCTCCACCTCTCACAGCGTTATGCAGGCAGCTGTCACAAACAACACAGCACTGGAGTTCCCCAACCCCCTCCCCAACTACAGAGTCCCCAATAGGACAAACATTCATAGAAGCAGAGGAACTATTTTATTACAAAACCTATTGTAAACTAATTCTTCAGTTCTATTTTTTTGAATTAAACTTTTTTTTTTCTTTACAGTGCCCAGTTTCTAAGCACAATAATATCCTCCAGGGTGGGCATTATGGGATATAACACACCTTCCAGGGGCTATAAGGATGGGGCGGTCCTTTATATCCCAATAATGCCCACCCTGTAAGGTATTATCGCCTACTTCTTCATCTGACATAACAACCCTCTACTTGTGACATTAGAATAATTTCCCCAGAAACAGAATGTGATGTCAAAAGCAGAGAATTATATGATGTCAGGTGCAGAAAACTAACCAGAATAGATGAATTCCAGGTGAAAATGATACTTTTTTATATTTATGTGCATAGCTATACAGAAAACTTGAGCTTTAAATACAGAAATTCTATACAAATAAAAGCTGAAATGTGTCTAAAGAGTACATTTTTTAATGTCTTTCCCCAAGATGTTAAGAGCTCTTTAAAGCAATTCTGGTGCAGAAGTGGGTGTAACATGTACTTATTTTTTTGTTTACCGTGTGAGTGCACTGATCCAGTGGACCATTTTCAGGCATGACCCGGGCCATGAACATGGTACATTGAATGTACAATACAGATTGCATCAACTTTAGAGAATATACAGCAATATACAGCTACATTTACATTAAATTAGAGAAATGTTGACAGATACATAAAGCACACAGGAAGTACATGGGATGATTCTGATAACCGAGACATATACAGAAACAGTGCAGCAGATGCCAAACTATATACAGATAACATACTAGAAAAACACAATTTGTACATGCAGGGTGTAAGTGCAATGATGGGGGAAGGGGACAGGTCATCCAGACCTGGAAATAATAAGCCCAGGGCATGGCGGATGGTTAGGCCTGGTAGGGGGGAAAGGGCTGGTTGCCAGGGGTTTGCGGGTTTAACACATGCACTTGGCTTCTGCCAGCAGCCAGGCTTTAAAGTGCATCTTGAATGCAAGGTGCGAGTCAAGGGAGCGAAAGGTGGCCAGGATTGAATTCCATAACGAGGGAGCTGCGATGGACATGGCCTTGCTGCCTAGGCAGGTAGAGGTCCTAGGAACTTCTAGAGGTGGGAGAGAGGACTGTCAGAGGCACCTGGTTATGGTTTTGTGCATGATCAGGGATGAATAGAGAGACAAACTGCTACTTCTAATGGTGTTGTGCATGATGCATCCAAAGGCATAGTTGGACCTTTCCTACAATCATTATCTCTGTAATATTAATATTGAGCAACATTTTTGGAATTAACTTACAACACAAAAATGGAATTAACTTACAACACAAAAACATAATTTAGTGATTAAAACTGAAGCTGTAATTTTTAAGCTATAACTGTTTGCATAAAATTATTGTAGAACACAAGAACATAAAGAAAAATACATGACTTGACTCTGTAGAAGTGTGGCAGTCAGTAAGATCCCCCCACTTTAGGTTGCTTGATTTTTATTCTCACTATTTAAAAAATATAATGTATTTTTTTTTCAAAACTGTACACATACATGAAAACTAGGCCATTACTGTATATGAATAGGTTACTATTCTGCAGCATATGACTTCTGGAACAATGTATAGTAGAAAGGTATGAGCCTATCACCCAATGGGCACTACAAGTGCAGGCAAGAGAAGGGATTCTCAATGGAGGAGAATTTCTTAATCCCTGCAGAATAGTACTATAGGCAGTGGGGCCTGAAGCAGTAATCCTTAAGTACAGCTCCTGGTCAGGCTAATAAGAAAAGAGTTCACCTGACTATAAAGTAGTACTAGGGGTAGAGAGGTTCTGAAGCAAATTTCTTAGCTACTACTCTGGAGCAGACTAAGTACTAGAGAGATCACCTGACCTAAATCAACTGCCTTAGCAAGACAGGATATGCTAGTGAGCAATAAGCAAACCTAAAGTACCAAAATGGTATGCCTCAGCAAGACAGAATGAGATAAAGCTGCTAGAAGGCTTAGTTGCAAAAAGGGGATGGGAGGAATTGCAGTTGTTGATAGTAAGTAACCAATAAATTGAAACATCAGATAGGAGTGGGCAGAGACTGTGTGCATTTAAAGGAGGCCTGGGAGTGGGAGAGGGGGTGAGATGAAAAATCAAGGCGAAGTTTGCAGAACTAGCACTGAATCAGTGCACATACAGTTGGAGAGAAACTGCAGCAGGGGAGGAATGGTAAGTTACTTTACACAGGCCGAGCAGAACAGGCTAAATTAAAATATATAAATTAGGAGCCGAGTATAGGGATGCAGGCTTACATTAAGCCACACGTCTTGGGTGCTCCTGTCTCAGGTGAGTGAGACCAGCTAATCAGGGAGCTCTACACAGGTGTGGAGCCAATAGCGTACCCTGAGAAGGTGCTAAATTTGAAAACAGCAAATTGCAAGTGATGATCTGGTTCAGCATTCACACAGCCCAGAGAAATAGTGGCAATTTTTCAATGTCGTGCCTTATCTATCTCTTTGGGGGGGGTGGATCAGGCTCCTTGCACCGTAGAGGTGCTATGGCTGGATCGTGCCTGCTGCCCGTGGGGGAAAGTGGCACCTGTAAGGAAGGAGACAGCAGATTAAATAGGAGCAGATGGGGGGGTGTCTAAATAAAGACACACAAAGAAAGCTGAGCACCAACTTGAAAGACAAAGTCAAGGGGCAGTCTCAGACAGAAGCAAGGTGCCAGCTAACTCGGGAATCCAAAACAAGCACAAAAGAACAGACTGATGGGGGAGGGCAGGAGGGACAGAACAGAGACAGAGGAGGACAGGGGGACAAAGGAAGATGATTAAGAATGAAAGTCAAGGGCAGGAGCCTTAGGCTCAAGACAGAGGCTACACAGATTCACAATTCACTAAATTTTCTAAGTCCATAGCAGTAAGCACGTAAACCCAGTACAGTCTTAAATAGGATTAAAAAAAATTTATATTAACAAAGCCAGTAAAACTTTTTTACAAACTCAGTTCAAGGCAGTGTACAGAGTGAAAGCTTAATTGGGGAAAAATCAAGGGGAATATTGCAGAGCTAGCACTGAATCAGTGCACATACAGTTGGAGAGAAACTGCAGTGGGGGGAAATGGTAAGTTACTTTACACAGGCTGAGCAGAACATACTAAATTAAAATATATAAATTAGGAGTCGAGTACAGGGATGCAGGCTTACATTAACTCATTGTCTCCTAGCTGACACCTGTAGTCCTCAGTAAAATACACTGATGTGTCCTGAGGATGCCTGCAGAAGTCGGCTACTGACTCCCAGTGTGCCCTTGCAATGTCTGGAGAAGTCACTTATATATTTTAATATATAGTATAACAGAGTATAATATATATTTGACTGCATAGCACCGTTGGAAAGGTAATCTTATGCTGAACAACTTTGTCACTGATATTTTGTGTATATCATGTATACTTTAGGAGGTATACGCATTTGTTTATGGTATGGTGTGTATGGCTTATGTTGCCTGTTTTAGTGAAAAAAAAATATTTTTTTTTGCTGTTTCAACCAGCATAGAAAAAAACACAAAATTACATATTATTATTTGCATACCATTATTGGAAAGGTAATTTTGTGCTGAACAACTTTGCCACTGATATTTTGTGTATATCATGTATACTTTAGGAGTTATTCACATTTGTTTATGGTATGATGTGTATGGCTTATGTTGCCTATTTTAGTGAAAAAAATTTTTTTTTGCTGTTTCAACCAGCATAGAAAAAAAACAAAACTACATATTATTATTTGCATACCACCATTAGAAAGGTAATTTTGTGCTGAGAAACTTTGCCACTCATACTTTGTGTCTAGCACTTATGGTTCTTGAGCTATTAGGATTTGTTTGTGGTATGCTGACTATAGCTTGATTTTGCTTAGAAAGGCCCAGGATTTACTGTTAACAGTATGCAGGAGACAAGTGGTGCAACTTCAGAGAGCTTCTGTGGAGGCAATGAGTTAAGCCACATGCCTTGGGTGCTCCTGTCTCAGGTGAGTGAGACCAGCCAATCAGGGAGCTCTACACAAGTGTGGAGTCAATAGCATTACCCTGAGAAGGTGCTGAAACTGAAAACAGCAAATTGCAAGTGATGATCCAGTTCAGCGTTCACACAGCCCAGAGAAATTGTGGCAATTTTTCATGCATTGTACCTTATCTATCTCTTTGGGGGGTGGGTGGATCAGGCTCCCTACACCGTAGAGGTGCTATGGCTGGATCATGACCGCTGCCCGTGGAGGCAAGTAGCACCTGTAAGGAAGGAGACAGCAGATTTAATAGGAGCAGATGGGGGTGTGTGTCTAAATAAAGACACACAAAGAGAGCTGAGCACCAGCTTGAAAGACAAAGTCAAGGGGCAGTCTCAGACAGAGGCAAGGAGCTGGCTAACTCGGGAATCCAAAACAAGCACAAAAGAACAGACTGATGGGGGAGGGCAGGAGGGACAGAACAGAGACAGAGGAGGACAGGGGGACAAAGGAAGATGATTAAGAATGAAAGTCAAGGGCAGGAGCCTTAGGCTCAAGACAGAGGCTACACAAATTTACAATTCACTGAATTTTCTAAGTCCATAGCAGTAAGCACGTAAACCCAGTACAGTCTTAAATAGGATTAAAAAAAATATATATTAACAAAGCCAGTAAAACTTTTTTACAAACTCAGTTCAAGGCAGTGTACAGAGTGAAAGCTTAATTGGGGAAAAATCAAGGGGAATATTGCAGAGCTAGCACTGAATCAGTGCACATACAGTTGGAGAGAAACTGCAGTGGGAGGGTCAGTTACTTTACAAGGAGGGCTGGTGGGATATTGGGATGCATAGGGAGAGGCATCACCAGTAGAAAACAGGAAGTTATTATCCCTCTGCACAGACAGCTGGTCAGACCCCATCTGGAGTACTGCGTGCAGTTCTGGAGACCCAGTCTTCGCAAAGACATAGACAGGACGGAAGCTGTCCAGAGGAGGGCACTAAAATGGTGCAGAGTCTGCACCGGAAGACATATGAAGAGAGACTAAAGGAGCTTAATATGTAGCCTTGAGGAAAGGAGGGAGAGGGGGACATGATAGAAACTTCAAGTACCTCAAGGGAATCAACAAAGTCCAAGAGGGTAGTATCTTTCAAAAAAAGGTGCAAGAACAAGGGCGCAATTTGAAGATAGAGGCGGCTCAGAGGTAATTTAAGAAGTATTTTTCACAGAGAGGGTTGTGGATGCATGGAGCGGCCTTCCAGAGGAGGTCGTGGAGTCAAAAACAGTGGTGGAATTCAAGCATGCATGGGACAGTCATAAGGCAATTCTAGGGGATTGGGGTAGGAAGAAGTAGGCTGCTGGTTAACGAGGATCTGCAGCTTATCCAGTAGGCAGGAAAATGGGCAGACTGGGTGGGCCAAGCGGTCCTTATCTGCCGTCAAATTCTATGTTTCTATGTTACACAGGCCGAGCAGAACAGGCTAAATTAAAATATATAAATTAGGAGCCAAGTAGAGGGGTGCAGGCTTACATTAAGCCACACGTCTTGGGTGCTCCTGTCTCAGGTGAGTGAGACCAGGGAGCTCTACACAGGCGTGGAGCCAATAGCGCTACCCTGAGAAGGCGCCAAAATTGAAAACAGCAAATTGCAAGTGATGATCCAGTTCAGCGTTCACACAGCCCAGAGAAATCGTGGCAATTTTTCAAGCGTTGTACCTTATCTATCTCTTTGGGGGGTGGGTGGATCAGGCTCCTTGCACCATAGAGGTGCTATGGCTGGATCATGACCGCTGCCCGTGGGGGCAAGTGGCACCTTATCTATCTCGTTGGGTAAGTGGGTGGATCAGGCTCCTTGCACCGTAGAGGTGCTATGGCTGGATCGTGACCGCTGTCCCTGGGGACAATCATTTTAATGTTAGGTGCCACAAGTTGCATTACTATTTTCCTGATACCCTGTCCCTGGGAGTCTGTGACAGACTGAAACAACTTTAGTTATCTTCCCCATAGTTGGCAGTTGACATAAAAATGTTTCAGGCACACTTCATTTGAAATATAGTTTATGTTATTTGTGGTTCATGATTAAGGTTGCCCTTTGCACAACATTTTGATGATACAGTATGATTATTTCACCATGAAACTTTCATAAAGGTCATCAGTGCATGTTGCAGTCTGCTGTGCTTACATGGAATGGCAAACCAAAGAGAAAGGATAGCTTTTTCCCATATCCCTGAACAGGGTACCAGCAAGAATGAAGCTGTCTTAGATGACCTTTATGGCAAGCCTATGAAGAATCAAATATGACAAAACTAAGATACAGACAGAGATATTCATTATGTATCTGGCTTAGTCCAATTATCTTTACTGCTAGACTGACTCTTCTTTGACAATTTTTTTTTTCTCTTGAAAGCCAACCACACTTTTTTAATATGGGCTTTTAAGCTAGTCTAGAAATGTGGGAGTTTGGTGTTCAGAAGGCAATTTAGAGCTTTCCTTGAGCCAGCAGTAAGTATCATGTATTTAAAAATGAAATATTTTATTTATTTATTTATTGTTTATTTAGTGATTCTGCAAAGACCTTTGCGCGCAAGCTCTTTTACAAAGGTTCCATGTCATCAATTGCAAAACAAAGTACAATAGGAGAAAGCAAAGGTACATTACAATGAATGATACAACTTGGATTCAGAACTTACAGAATGCTTACAGAAATGTCCAACCTTGGCAGTGATGGCAGGGAGAGAGTGATGGGGAAGAGAAGCTGATTACATCACTATCATTTACCTCCAACTGGTGTTGGGTTAGGGTGAGAAAATGGCTACAGGGAAAAAGGTAGCTACTGTTTTTTCTAGTCTAGAGCTGGAGGCAAGGTGCAAACACTCCAATCAGGAGAGTTTGGTAAACCACTAGCATACCCTCCCTGGAATGACAGGTAATCCTCTTTATTGGGGGCCTTCCTCCTTCCTATCGTATGACGACAGACGGATGGATGGATGGATGGATGGATGCATGCATACATTCATAAGGCCTTATGCCACAGCCTCCCATGTTGCTGGTCACCTATTCCAACACCAGTGCAGTAGTGCTGTGCTGATGGGTTACAGAGTTTCCTGAAAACAAGGAAACCTAGCAGGAGGAATTGGGGTAAACTAGTCAAAATATAGAAAATAATGTGGGTTTTTGCAATGAATCATCTCTTTTCGTGCCTGTTGACATGGTGATAGAGTTATCACTTGTAAAACCAACTACCTGAATTTGGGAACAAGCCCAGAACATTGGGGACCAGCAGGGGGAAAGAAAATTGAGCATTCCAGGGCATGCTCATCTCCTCTGGAGAGGGAGGGCAGTAGTTTCAGCTGTTAGACCATCACCTGGAGTACCACAGATGGTGTTACAGCTGTAGATGCTCACTAAAGGGAGATGGCAAGCTGAATCATGCAGACAGCCTACACTGCATGTGCATGTGCTTCATGGAGTCCTGGCTACCTGCATCCTTACAGAGGGGAAGAAATGCATGGAGGAAAAACTCCAGAATGGGGCACACTGATGTCGCCACTAATGGGCATCTTTGCATCTGACTGCCCACCAGACTTCTACACTTAGCAGATCTGCAGGGACGGGACCTGTCTCCACCATCCAAAAAGAATCTATCATGGGGAATGTGTCTCCCTGTAGACCCCTGAAGGCTGGCTCATCAATGGAGAAAGAAATAGATGGGGCTGGGAGGTATCCAAACAGAGCAAAAAGCACCATGATAGCACACAATAGGGTGTGCAGTCACGTGCTCATATAGATATGCCTTGGGGACTCTGTGAGGCACAAGGCAAAACTGAGTGCCTTAAACCACCTGACAAGTGCATTTGTATGTATGATAATGCAACCACAATTCCTGAAGTGTGTTACATCAGTTATAAAATGGGGACAAAATTGTATCTAGGAAAGAGAACAAGAAAAAAGGTGCAAGCATGCGATCTTTGAGGAATAATGCATGGTTGTGTGATATGTTTGTGCCAATGGTAGAGAAGGGCTTTTTTGTACAAATTTTATAAGTGGAATTAATGCACAGACAGAAACAAGGGGATTCTGGTACTCAGAGGAGGAGTTTCTAGCACAGGAGTTAGTCAGGGGGACTCTGGGAAGATGGAGTTGGATTTTTTGGGCAGACTAGGTGGGCCTGGTGGGCCTTCTCTGCCGACATCTTGTATGTATGTATGTAAACACAATGCCTGTCACAACAATAGCATGTTAAGCATGTGAAATAAAAAAAACTTAACTCATCATCCATTCTAACGCTTTTGTACCACTAAATTGCATTTGTGTATGGAGGCCCTGGTTCCTAACTCAAATGTTTGCCTATTTTAAAGATAATTTATTTGAAAAGAGCTAATTTTAGAACCATCAGGGACAGGAATGGGATTAAAAAAAAAATGAAATATTGATGTTAGGTCATAATAGGTAATTCCTGCCTATACAAGGTCAGTGTATCAATACATGTCATGCACTTTGTTTACATGACCGTAATATCAAAGAAAGGAATTTAAAAATATAGCAATATAATAAAACACCTAGGCATGGATATTTAAAGGGGTTGCACCTGGTGCAACAAAGCTGCACTGGTGCAACCCCACATTGTGCCCCGGGTGGGATATTGAAAAGGCTGCCAGGAGCAGCGCAAATCCCGATGCACTGGGGTGTAATGTAATGGCTGTGACGCAGATGTAGGGGTCATGCCCATGCATATGCGGTACATCCCGATATTCAGCCCAGGATGTGCGGCGCATATGGAGGTGCAACCCTGCAGTGTGCTGCATAGGAGGGCTCAAATTTGAACTGCGGAAGAGTGGGAACAAGTTCTGGCCACCCACAGGCAGGCTGCTGTGTTGCAGGGCACAACACAGCAGCCGCCAGCCGTGGGTGGCCACCCGTCCACCCAGAACACCATCCATAAGCACACATACCCTCCTGGTAGTCTAGTGGCACCCCCAGTCCCTGAGTCCTCAATAACTATAATACACATCCATCCCTGGTGGTCCAATGGTCCCCCCCTCCCACCCAAATCCCTGAGTCCCTGATATATGTATTTATCACCATCCCTGGTGGTCTAGTGGAACCCCCCACCCACCCATTGCCACAATCATGGTAAATCCCCATAGATCAATTCTCTGGTGATCCAGTGTCACCCCCACCCTGTCACCCACTTAGAACCCTTGCCCACCCGCTCCCCCATCATTGGCCACCGCCGAAGGAGAGGTAGAGTATGGGCTGTAAGCCCATTGGTCCCAGTGTGGACCAATGGGCTTGCAGAGCATATTGTACTAGACAGTCCCAAATATGTGAGTGACTTAATTCACTTATTTGGGACTGTCTAGTACAGTATGCCCTGCAAGCCCACACTATACCTGTCATTCGGCAGTCGGGCGGGTGGTATGCAGGCGGGATGCAGCCGCCCGCTGATGACGGGGGAAGCTGGGTGAGCAAGGGGTTCTGAGTGGGTAGGGAATGCCACTGGATCACCAGGGAATTGATCTGTAGGGATTTACTGCAATCATGGCAATGGGTGGGGGGGTTCCACTAGACCACCAGGGACGGTGATAAATACATATATATCGGGGAATTGGGTACTCGGGTGGGAGGGGGGACCATTAGACCACCAGGGATGGACATGTCTTTTATATATCATGGAATCGGGGACTGGGGCAGTGGCCACTAGACTACCAGGGCTTTGTGTCATACATATGTTGCGAGTGTGGCTATGGGGAGGGGGGATGCCCCGGGATCCCCACTGCACATGTCATGCTGTGCAGGGTGCCAGATGCAAGCCGCCGGGCTGCCCTGCGCAAGGCATGCAAATGGGGCCATAATGACATGCAAATGGCCCCATATGCGCCTTACATATATTATGGCCTCATTCGCATACCCCTTACTGAATATTACAGGTGATGCACCTAGCGCAACTGCACTTGCGCTGGTGCATCCCCGTGCTCCCTATCTGTGGCTTGTGCCGGCACAGTGCCACTGTGCCATGCACAGTATGTGCGCTGACCGTTCCATATTCAACGGTGCTGCGCCATGGCGCATCCCCATTGAATATCACCTGGTCCTGGTCCTGGTCCTGGTCCCAGCGTATCACAGTTGTGCTGCACCCTGGCTTGTGCCACTGCCCAGTGCAGTCTGAATATCTGGGCCTTAATTCATTATGTAATAAATAACACATGATAGACAATGCATTCTGCTATATTAATAACTGATGATCTTTTTTTAGACATGGATAACCATGGTATAATTTTCCATTTCGCAGTTGTATTTAATGTTGGCCTGTGAAGTCAAACTCAAATACCTCTAAAGTGCCCAGTTTGCTCCCCTTTTCCAAATCATCATCCCTTTAGTTATCCAAAACACTGAAACCTCTTAATGGTTCATTAGAAAATGATCTGGTTGATCCTGCCAAGTTTTATTTCTTTACAGATTTCAATAGAAAAGTGAAGCCACACCACACAGCTTTTCTGGTTTCTCTCTACAACTGAAAAACTGCCATACTGTGACTCTGCCTTTTATTTTAAGTTAGGAAATAAGAAAACATGTTCATAAATGAACAGATATCAGCAGGACTAACCAGACAGGTTTTCTAATTAAACAGAAAGTGATTTGACAAACTTGGATAACTGGGGGTTGTTGATGTGAGAAGGGGGAGCAAAAATGGGCATTCTTTAAAGTTGAGAATGGGAAGCACGTAAGTCTTTATTGCATTGATGCACCAAGAACTATAAAATATGCAACATGGGGGTTGGTGCAAAATGTGATTTTTTTACACTTCTTCCTTGATGTGTGATGTTTTGTTAAACCCCTTAAGCTTCACTGTTGGGGTATATGCAGAATCACACACATCAGGTGTTTACAAAATCTCATATGTGCTACCCCATGTATTATTCTCTGTTTAGCATCCCAAATGGGGATTATATCCTGAGGCCATCAGCTGCAAGATCTAAACACCTGGTGGGATTTTACTGCCTGGATAGTCATTCCACTTACAAAATGGTTTTAAATAATAAATGTATCAGAATGTTTTATAGTCAGTGAGTCGGTGTTAATAAGTGCATAGGTTTTGTATGATATTGTAGCTTTAAAAGCCAGAGGTCTCAGACAGTTTACTGGAGGTGAGATAAGAATACTACTTTCAGTTTGAATCAGCATATAGGTAGCAAGATTTATTTATTTCGATTTTGTTGACCGGGTAAGGTGCACTAGGCATAGAACTGACTATTTTCAGGCACGACCAGGGAGAACACAGGAAATAAAACATTTTTACAAAAGACATACAAGAGCATATAGACAGTAAGTGCATACAAATATATCAGTACAGTGTAAGTGTAACCCCTAGATGGCGCTATCCAAGGGGCTACTACCCCTGCCTGATTTGCCACTAACAGGTTGAGGGGCCTGGATCCGATGGCGGGTGCCTCCACCCAGAGGTCAGGGTTTGCAATAGTTAAACTAATTTGGTCACAGCCCTCTGGGACACTTCAACCCCCCTTTCTTCCCACTAGTGGCCCACACAGTATATCAGAATTACCTTCACAGTATACACTTACCCCAGGACTGGTTCAGCCACTGGGACCCCTGTAAAATAAGAAGATACAGTGCAACAATCACAGTACAATACTTTAACATAGACAAATACCTCAGGCAGTATAACTTTGCTGAAACAAGCAGCTCTGATTTATTTAGGGGGATATAACAAGGACAGGGGGAAGTCAGGTTAACTAGCTTATCACTTTACTCATCTACCTATGGCTCTGTGCACAGGCCTATCCCTACCAGTTACTGTCCCTGGGTACCCAAGCCCTAGTGGCTAGTTCAAACCGTGGCAGCTGGTAGGGGCCCTTTCACGCACAGAAAAGAAAAATTAGTTAAACAGTCAGCGGTACAGTAATTCCATTTCGATTCAATGTGGCAATTCAACAGGGAGCGACCCTGAATTAGTACTCACGACCTCCAAACAAGATAGGGTCCTTCAACGTCAGCAGAGCTACTCTTGAGCTCCACGAGACTCCTCACACATTTATATGACAAACTGCAACAGGCAAAAGTCCTTTAATGGCAGCAGGATTCACTTGAGCTACACAAGCCTCCTCACACATTTATATGGTAAACAGTAACAGGCAAAAGTCCTTTAATGGCAGCAGGATTCACTTGAGCTACACAAGCCTCCTCACACATTTATATGGTAAACAGCCACAGGCAAAAGTCCTTTAATGGCAGCAGGATTCACTTGAGCTACACAAGCCTCTTCACACATTTATATGGTAAAAAGAAAGTACTATACCAGGCAGGCTGCTTCTCTATCGATGCAATTACTGCACAATACCGGAGAACACACAGCAGATTCAGTTCCTGACAGACCGGCGCAATTCAGCAATTTCTCCAGTCTTCTACAGGGTGAGCCTGGTTTCTACTCTTCAGATATCCTTTGATTCTCTTCACAGGGCCAGTTCAGTCCTAACAAGCAGTTACATAAGCTGCAGACCGGAACTCAGGGCTTTACACACGTTTCCCGACTAAAACTGCACACCGAAAAAGCACAGGGCTCCTTCCCTCTTCACTGCCAGAGCTCAACTGAAACTCCAGCAGACAAAACCGGGCACTTCCTTTGAGTTCCTCCCAGTTCTTGGCTGGATTGGCTGTCACTCACAATAGACTGCCCCTGTTGGTCCAAAAAGGCGCCAAAGTCCAAACTACATCTCCCAGAGTCACTGCCCATACAATCCTCTTGTGGCTGGCTCAGATTACGAGTCCAAGTTCTGATTCGTCCAAGGCACCATTTTAGAGCTACCTTAACCCACACTGATTGGTCCAGTTCAGCAGTTCAAAACTAGAATGGGGAACTAGGCAAACACAGTTCTGACTGCAAAGAAAGCAGGTTAGACAAACTGTATTTTCATTATTACTCTAAATGATTTCTGGCAAACAGTTACATCTTTCAGATAGGTTCCCTTTGCACTCCTAGTGACTGCAAAAATGGAGTGAATTGGCAGCAGCTCGAGTGGTACTCAAGCAGAGAAGCACACAGTCCCCCCATACAAACTAATTATGTCTGCAAGCAGACAGCTCTTAAAGAGACAGTACCAGAGGCTCTAAAAACACTCACTGGTAAATGGCTTAAACGCCAAACACCATTCAGGCTTGGAGCATTCAAGCAAGCTCCTGGAAGTCTTTTGGGAACCCCCATTTGCAGGGGGGTTACATAAGTAATGGGAAACAATTTGATACACAGTAGAAACAACTGATTTGGCAAGAACAAAAATGTAGTAATAGTAAAAATAAAGGAGGGTGGCATAGTAAAAAGTCTTAAAGTAACATTGTGGCAGAAAACATAAGTTAGGTTAAGTTATGTGAGTGTGACAACTGGTAGTCAAGGGGAAAGGAAGCAAAAAAAGGAGGGGTAATCGAGGTAGGGGAGGTGTAAGGGGACAAAGAAAGAAAAAGGAGGTGAGGTAAGGGCTTCAAGTTAAAATTATATTGAAACAGGCTGGGAGACAGGATAGTACTGAGACTAGTTGGTTGAGGGAAGCAGCAGTGAAAGAGGCTGTGGGTAGGGGAAAATATAATGAAGTGAAAGTGATGCACTAGGGGGATTTGAAATGGGGGCAAAAGCTGAAGCATGCAGTTGGTGAGCACGGATTCTCCAAAATGAAATTCAAATCCCAAGCTGGGACAGGGGAACAGATTGGAAGTTTCAGATGCAGGATGCCCCTAAGAAAGGTATGGGAGACATTCAACTGAGCAAATCGTGTAGTCACCCACTGGCTCATGAAAAGCAGAAATAGCCTAAAGGTGGACCTTGAGAGAGGAGTACTGGAGGCCTGAGTCAGACAAGGAGATTGGGTAGTCCAGAATATGATTCCCCCAACAGGTGAAAGGGTCCAGGTGATGCTTGGCAGCCCAGATGGCAAACCGCTTCCACTTCACGGCATAAGTGGCTTGAGTGGAAGGCTTCTAGGCAGCCACCAGGACATCCACTACCCTGTTAGAGACCCCGAACCTAGAGATGGCTATGTTCTCAGGAGCCAGGCATGCAGATGAAGGGACCTGAGATTGGGATGGACCAGGGTTCTACGATCCTGAGTCAGTAGATTCCTGCAGAGAGGAAGAGGGACTGGGGGTTCCTCTGCCAGCTGCTGAAGTAGAGGGAACCATATCTGGCGAGGCCAGAATGGAGCCCCCTCCATCTATAATTTGATTAGCACCCTCTGTAGCAGGAGAAATGGAGGGAATGCATAAAGAAACATCCTGTTCTGAGAGAGAGACAACACAACTCACTAGAAAAGTCTAGGCCCTGGATCTAGTGAGCAGAAACTGAGCAGTTTTGCACTGAGTGGGGACACAAAAAGGTCCAACTCTGGGTGACCACATCTGTTGAACAAGTCATCTGTGACAGAAGAGAGAAACTCCCATTCGTGCTTATTGGACTGAGTCCTGCGGAGACTGTCCACCAGGGTGTTTAGGATGCCTGGCATGTGAACCACAGAGAGTGTCAGACTGTGATTCAGCACCCAGTACCACACTCTCATGGCGTCTCTGCAAAGGGGATATGAATGAGTTCCCCCCCCACTTGTTGATGTAGTATACTTTGTTTAGATTGTCTGACTGCACCAGCAGCTGACCTGGAGCAAGGTGTTCCTGAAAGGCCTGCATGGTGTAAAGCACTGCTGTCATCTCCAGAACATTGATATGCAGAAAGGCTTCCCACTGGGACCAGGAACTCTGGGTTTGGAAGGGACCCAAGTGTGCTCCCCAGCCCAGACCTGATGCATCTGCGGTTAGAATCTAATGCGGAAAAGAAATCTGGAATGGAACACCTTGAAGCAGATTCAAGGCATCCATCCACCACTGCAGTACCTTGCATACTGGAGAAGAGACCAGGACTGGATGGTCCAACTCATCTATGCGCTGGTCCCTCTGCACCCTGAAGGTCCACTGAAGGGTACGCATATGAAGCCTGGCCAGCGGAATGCTGGCTATGTCTGCTGCCATTAGACCCAACAATTTGAGGTATACCCTGACAGGAATGTACCAACTCTGAGAGACTTGCTGCGCCTGGGCTATGAGGCACTCTGCCCTGTTCTGGGGCAGGAAGGCCTTCCCTTGCACAGAGTCCAGAACCACCCCTATACATTGCAGCCTTTGGGATGGTACTAGAACTGACTTGGGCAGGTTAATGGTAATGCCCAGGGAGTAGAAGAGCTGAAAAGTGCACTCCAGAATCAGCAAAAGCTGTTCCCCGTTTGAGGCCTTTAGGACCCAATCATCCAAGTAAAGGAAGGCATACAATCCCTCTCTTCTGAGAGCTATTGTGACCGCTGCCAAGCACTTGGTAAAGACTTGCAGCACAGAGGATAAGCCAAAGGGCAGCACTTTGAACTGATAATACTTGTCCTGAAAGGTAAAACATAAGAACGAGATGTGCAGGTAGGCATCCTGTGTGTCCAGTGAACAGAGCAAGTCACCATTCTTGAGGAGGGGCATTAGGCCTGGCAAAGTTACCAGCCAGAACTTTTTGTACTGGACAAACAGATTGAGACCCTATAAGATCTAAGATGGGTCTCAGATCTCTGGTCTTTTTGGGGATAAGGAAAAACCTGAAATAAAACCCTTGGTTTCTCGGTGCCCAGGCACTGGTTCGATGGCCCGCTTGCACAGAAGAGACTGCACGTCCTCCCAGAGAACAGACAAGTGAGCCAGGAGCAACTGGAGTGTGGAGTTGGGGTATCTGGAAGCTGCTGTATGAGCTCTAAGGTGTGATCCTTTTCTATGATCTGCAGAATCCATGCAGCTGAAGTTATGGTTCTCCATTGATTCAGATGGAGGAAGAACCTACCTCTGACCACCACCTCCTGGGTCTGGACCAGAGAAGGAGGTCTGGTAAGGAATCAAGCTGAGGTGGAGCCAGCCACAGAGACTGGTCCCTCACTTCTGGGGCACTTGGCCGCTCCTCCAGCCCCAGAGGGGGCGTGCAAGGGAGCCTGGACTCTACACTTTTCCTGGGTACGGGGAGCTGTTCCAGGCCTACTTGTCTGTTTATGAAAAGTAGGCCAACCTCTTCCCCTTGGCTGAGTGTGGTAGAAGGAACCAATTTGATGTCTGTGCCCGAGGCCTGCAGATAATTTGTGAGGTCCTGGTCATCAGGGCCAAACAGCTTAGTGCCACTGAAAGGGGCATTAAGCACTCTGTGCTGCACATCAGCTGTAAATCCAGCAACTCTGAGCTGGGAGTGCCTACGGAGACATATGCCAAAGGCAGCTGCTCTGGCAATGGTATCAGCCATGTCATACAGTGCTCTGAGGAGATGTTGAATAACATCCTCAGCCACCTGGAAACACTGAAGCAATGCCATCAGGAAGGGCCTGAGACACAGCTCTGCCCTTCTTCGAGTTGGCATTTTGGTATTTGACCATGCATGACAGATAGTTTGCAATCTTCCAAGTCTAAGGTGGAGGAGGCATAAAACCTTTTTCCCCAGAGTTCGATCCTACAAGATTCCTTGTCTGGGGAAGGGCACTAAGGTGCTTAGGCACCTTAGATCTGTCATGAGCTGCCTTAATGACCACTGAATCAGTTTCCATCTGGGCAGCAAACTAGGAGAGAAACTGAGTGGCATAATAAAGTTTGTCGGCCCTGCGTGGCATAGCTGGCACCATGCTTAGTCTGTGCCAGGCTGCTGTGGCTGCATTCATCAATGCTGGAAGCACTGGAGGAATTATTTTTGGGGGAGATTCTAGAATCTCCAGGAAATGCACCAGGTCTTTTCTGGTAGTATCCTCTTCCTCAGTGTGGAAGCCCATGGCTGAGGACAGGTGCTTCATCACATTATAAAATGTGGGATCTGCAGGAGGGGACCTGGGAGTATGCTTTACAGAGTTCTCACTGACAGTAGAGGCTATGAACTTGTCAGAAAGCAGGAGTTCTTCCTCTTCTTCCTCCATATCATCAGGAAGAATGAGGTCAGGGTGATACTCCTCCTCAACGTTGACCTCTTCAATCTCTGCATCTGGCATCAGGTTCACTGGCAGTGGACCATGGGGAGACTACTGGGTTTGACGAACAGGTGTTGACAATGAAGCTGCCATTGATGGTGTCTGCGAAGGGGGCATATTCAAGGTACCTAGTTGCTGAACAAGCACATTAGTGTACTTGATCAGTACTTCATTCAGGTCGATGGTGGACGTCAACGGGGGGGTCAATGGCACAGGTGCCGTTGACCCACCTGCAGTGTCTTGACAGCCTGTAGCCCTGGTAGAAGAAGGGGCAGGTCTTGAAGGGAGAGTCATTAATGGGGGGGCCAATGACCCTGAGGTCGATGGCCGGGCGCCCTGTGACTCAGGCAGAGGTGCTGTCAGTATGGGGCTGGTAGACACAGAGACCTGGACAGCAGTTCTCTTCATCGGACCACCCACGGCCAACAAAGATCCCCCAAAAGAAGGCGAAGCCAACTGGGAGTGAGATTGATACCGGGGGGGAAGGTCGTGATCCCAGTCTTTTTATGACTTTCCCCAAGGACTTGTCTCAGGTCTTGGAGGCCTGGGAACTTGATGATCTGGTCGGCGACTGGGAGGGCAGGATCCCAGATGACCCCTGCCTGGAGCTCGCTACCTGTTGCTCCATCAGGAATTTTTAAATGCCTTTTTGCATCACCAAAGAGTTGTTTGGTTAAACTTCTGGCAGAGCTCACAGTCAGAAACTTCGTGGTCAGGCCCAAGACAGCAGACACAAACAGAATGTTCGTCTGTAGAGGCAATCTTCTTTCCACAGCAGCACTGATGGAAAAGAGAGGAAGAAGGATTAACTTTTGACATGAACAAAGGAAAAATCTCTTAAAAAAGATATTTTTACAAGGTAAGTGAAAAAGGCCGTAGCCTGAAAAAAAGGTGCAACTATTGTGACGGAACTTCCGTGGAGACCTTTGCAAGTGAGTCGACGGTGGGAAAGAACTGAGGAGGGAGCGTGTGGATTCCCCTTCACTGACAGCGAAGGTTCCTACGGTGTTACCTGATGACTGAGATACCCCAGAAGAAGATCAATATTTGCTGCTCATTTTTGAATTTCTTTCTTTATAGTGGAAGTTAAAGGATTTGATAACCACCAGCTACAGCATGAATGGTGGGCAAGAATAAACGTAAAGAATTCTAAGTGCCAGAGAAATATGAAAAGAAGCAATGCTGTCAGCCCACCTGCTAAACAATACAAGGACACCTATTTCCAACAGCTATTGTCTGTGGATGGGGGAGAAATACGTTATTATAACTTCAGCTTTTCAGAAGAACTGGTACTCACTTGCAACTACTCTAATGGTTAACTTTATTTAAACTGCCAATCATCAACTTAAAAAACAATAAGGCTTCTGCAAGTGGACTATAATTGAAGACTGGGAAGCTCCTGATTTAAGAATTATAGTTATTTATTTGACTTTGTAAAATAGAAGTTTTTTTCTGACTTGCGTACCCACCTGTATGATAATGCCTTCAAAAAAAAAAAAAGTCACCCTGGGAAAAATTGATACTCAGAAAAAAAACAGTAAATTATTTTGTAACACCTACTAATCAAATTGAGTTTGCTGACAGAGAAAAATGTGTAAAAATCAAGGAGGCATTACTGCCACATGGCTCATCGTTGCCTATTAAATCATGCAGATCTCATCTGACAAAGTTTGACCACCCATTATTAATGGCAATTAGAGAGCTAGCGAGTGAAGGAGTGAAAGTAATAAAGAAGAGATATTACAGCCAGCCCAGTGGCGTGGAGGGCTAAGGCACCTAGTGCCTGACCTCTTACCATGCAGGCAACCCAGAATCAGGACTGAGCTTGGGTCACCGGGGGTTGGTCGGGGGAGAGGACTGAGTATCTGGAAGACAGCTCTTCTCTTCCAGTGTGGGAAGGTTTGTTGGCTCAACCCTTGGCCGCCCCTGGGTGGAGGCCTGGAGGTAGTGCCAGCAGCTACAGTGGTAAGATGGGAGGAGCCGCAGTTACATAGAGAGGGTGCACTTCCATGTGGAAAGCACTTACGTGGTGCTGTGGCTGGGGAGCAAGGGGAGAAAATGGAAAATTGGTTGGTGCAGGATACATGAAGCCCTGCCTGCCTACCTTTGTCCCTGCTCCATCACATGGTTTCTAGCCCAACAATCTGGATGTGGGTCTCTGGGTTGGGGGAGGACAGCCCTCCCCTTTCCAGCATTGCCACGATGGCCATCCATGGGGGATCTAGGGTTCGGAGACTGGGAAGAGACAGCTGTCGAGTGTGAGGAGGTGGGGAAAGGACTGAGAGCCTGCCTGCTGCAACCAGCAGGGAGAAAAAGATGATGGAAAAAAAAGAATATGCCTGGCAGGGGCTGGACTGCACTGAGAAGTGGTATGTTTGTATTTCTGATATGTTCCTATGTTGCAGGATTATGCAACACACTAGAGAAAGGAATTTGTGGGGATTTATGGAAAGATCTGAGGCCTGCTAACTATGTGAGCCCATAGCTTAATGGTTAGAGCACTGGAACGGCATACCAGGGGTCTGAGATTCAACTCCCAGTGGGTAACACTTTTCCTTTCTCATTTCCATCCTTGATTTAAAATATGCCTGGCAGGGGCTGAGCTGCACTGAGAAGTGGTCTGTTGGTATGTCTGATATGTTCCTATGTTGCAGGATTACACAACACACTTGAGAAAGGAATTTGTGTGGATTTAAGGAAAGACCTGAGGCCTGCTAACTATGTGAGCCCATAGCTTAATGGTTAGAGCACTGGAATGGCATACCAGGGTTCTGAGGTTCAATTCCCAGTGGGCCACACTTTTCCTTTCTCATTTCCATCCTTGATTTAAAATATGTCTGGCAGGGGCCGAACTGCACTAAGAAGTGGTCTGTTTGTATTTCTGATATGTTCCTATATTGCAGGATTGTGCAACACACTTGAGAAAATAATTTGTGTGGATTTATGGAAAGACCTGAGGCCTGCCAACTATGTGAGCCCATAGCATAATGGTTAGAGCACTGGAACAGCATACCAGGGGTCTGAGGTTCAATTCCCAGTGGGTCACACTTTTTCTTTCTCATTTCCATCCTCAATATACTTGCACAAATTCAGGATGTGTAATATTTTATTTATCTCACTTAAACATCTGAGTTTGCAATACAAGCCTCCCTCAAATATAAGCCAGCCTCGAATACAAGCTGTAGGGCAAAATAAAACATTTCAATAGGAGCCACAGCTTCTATTCTATGAAATATGGTATTTTAGCTGAAGCTAACCATGGTGAACAGATAGCAGGACAACATCCAGATACAAACAGCAATCAACAGGTGCAAGATAAGAAAACGGAACATATTGCAGTATTAGCAATAAGAGCAGAATACACAAAATTACAGAGTCAATAGGAGACAGAGAAGAAGGTGAAATAGCAAAATTGGTAAAAAAAAATGTAATCATCAGGAGAAAATCTAAAACAAAAGCCCAGAACAAAAATAAGAATATCAAAAACAGAAATTGCAACTGTCGGGGGTGGTTAAAAATAACTGACAGGGGGATAAATCAGATAAAAACAACATAAAAGGTAAAGAACACTATGCCAGAGTGAATAAAAATATGATACAGAAAATTACTGAGAAAAAAAAACATCAAGCCACAGCCTTGGAAACATCTACAGAAGCAAGTGAAAAGAAAGGGATATAAATAAACAGGGGTACTGACTAGCAACTGTCTACATTAACAGTGTACCAAAATGGAAAAATGAGTCCCCTGAGGAGCTGAAAGGTGTGATCTATAATCTATGTAAAAGCGTATTAGGTAACAAAGTTGGCTGGCAAGATATCAGGACGGTATACAGGTATAAAACCAAAGAGTTTATAGGAATTGTCTGTAACACACTGTGTAGTTTGAAGATAAGGAGAGAAATTTTAAATGCAAGACAAGATTTTACTCCAGTGGGAGTTAAATTACATAACATTGTGCAACCTTTGCTGAAAAGACATAACTCACCTAAAAGAGCCAAGCCCCAGTGGAACTAACTCATAACGGTAAAAATAAAGTGGGCATAAAACATATAGCAAAAAGAACAGCTACTGTGTAAAAAGCTCTCCACAAAAATCAGACAAGAATAACTGAGTTTTTAAAACCAGTGGAGACGATTCATTGTCTATCAGAAAAAGAAGAATATATCCTGTGGAAACAGCACAGGGAGATTAGAGGGAATAAGCAAAAGAGTACAAAGATTAACAGCAGTGTTATATTCTTGGACTCAATGGAAGATACTGACTCTACGCATGATGTAAACAAAGTCCTCAGAATATGAAGAGACATTAGAAACAATAGATCTTGACTGTCAACCAACGATTAATTTATTTATTTAGTTTTTGTTCACGGGTAGGTACACTAGACAGCATAGCTGCCTATTTTCAGGTACAACCCAGGAGATTACAACAAAGGGTACGTAGATAATAGTAGATACAAGAAAATATCATGGGAACAAGTAGAAATCAGACATAGTACGCTTATACAAAATTTTCAGCAATGACAGTACATTTGCAGGAATCTATATGTAGTAACAAAACATAAATATAAGTGCAAATAACTAACAGTCATAAGTCATACAACTAGTTAGTAAGTGCTAGAAGAGAGAAAATAGCAAGATTTCCAGGCAGGTTTGAGAGTAGTAGAGGTTGGAGCTGGTAGGCAACTAGGAGGAACCAGTACAGGAGTGGGTGGATAGAGGACAGAAGCAGGGTTCAGAGCTTAGAAGAGCCATATGAAGCTGCTGTTTGAAGCTGTGTGGAGAAGGGGAAATTCTTAGACTCAGTGAAAGGGAGTTCCATAGTTTAGGGGCCCAGCTAAAGAAGGCATTTTCCCCCATTTTGGTTTTACATCTCGGTAGGACAAGAAAGGATTTGTCAGCTGATCTCAGTGGGTAGGCAGAGGTCACAGGTTTGAGCAGTAGACCCAGTTTGTCAGGTATCTGGGAGGAGATTATATTCTTTACAAAACAGTAGAAAGTAAACTGTCAGAAGGTTGAGGGGGTAAACCATCCCAGACTGGAGTATAGTGTGCATCGGTGAGTAAGTCTGGGCAAAGACAAAGCAAAACAGCAAATGTTGTTGTAGCAGACATCCCACTTTTGGAGTAGCCCTCCAGTAGTTGCCAGAAAGGCTATTAACCCATATGCCAATTTGGGTCTCAGGATCCCCTGTGCAATGGCCATCCTCGCCGTGGATGTTAGGCTATGTCTCACCTTATATGCCAGTCCAAGTTGAATATTGACAGATTTAATGACTGAGGCTAGGTGCAGGTCAAAATCCAAGGCAGGATCAAGGGTTACTCCTAGGTATTTAAAAGAAGTAACTGTGTTAAGGGGAGAGCTATCAAGCACTCTGATACTTAATGGTTGGGTGCAGGACCAAATTTCTGAACCTGAACCGAAAAGCATAATCACCATTTTATTTTTATTTAAGACAAACTTGTTTTGCAATAGCCAGCTCTGAAAGGTATTGAAGTTACTATTGAGATTCAGGTTGATATCTGAGAGGTTTGAGGAGGATAAGTAAAGAACAAGATCGTCGGCATATAGCAGACTTGAGCAAGCACCACTGAGCGGTGGGATGTCATTTATGAAGGCTGTAAACAGGAGAGGACCAAGAATTGAACCCTGGGGCACTCCAATCCAAGTAGGAGCAAGAGGGGACTTAACATCTCCGATCTGGACAAATTGTTGCCACTTTGAAAGATAATTTTGGAACCAGGCGGTGACAGAGGGTGAGAAGCCTAGGGATGACAACTTTGATAGGAGCAGCGGGTGGTCAACTAAATCAAACGCTTTTGTAAGATCAACAACTGTAGCCCCAGTGAGAGAGCCTTTGTCCTTAGCAAGTCTGACATCATTTGTAAACTGTATGAGAACAGTGAATGCACTGTGCCCACGTCGGAAACCATGTTGGTCAGGGGTGAGGAGTTTGAAGGAGTACAGGTAATCTGAGACCTGGGTAGCAACAATTTTCTCCAGTATTTTAGAGAGGGTGGAGAGGATGGCAACAGGGCAGTAGTTATCCAGGTTAGTGGTGTCCCCTTTTCTGTAGACCGGTACAACTCAAGCAATCTTCCAGAGGGAAGGGACATGTCCTGTAAGAAGAGACAGGTTAAAAAGTCTAGTCACTGGAGAGACTATAGATGGTGCAACGGTTCTTAGGAATTTGGGTAAGAGTCCATCTGCCCCTGCCGATCCAGCAGGAGAGATGACTTAAGTATAAGATTTCACTCTCAGAGACTGGGCGAAGGGTGAAAGATGCGTTGGAAGGTTTAAGGTTATCCTGCAGAGTGACAGGTAAAGGCCCAGGAGGTGCAGTATAGGAGGAGAGGTCAGTGAATCTGGAGTTAAGACCCTCGGCGATAGTGAGCAGGTTATTGCAATTACAACCATCCATGACCATATCAGAGATGGTATTGCACTTGTTTTTCCCTATGATGGTGTTAACATGACTCCAAAAACCACGAGAGTCACTGACAGAGGTACTAAGGAGCTGACGGTAGTAATTGCCCTTAGCAGATCTGATGGAAACCTTAGACAGGTTTTGGAGTCTTCTGTACTCCACCCAGTCCGATGGGGACTGGGTAAGCTTAGCTTTTTTCCAGGCTTTATCCCTCTTTTTGAGAGAGGACAGGAATGAAGAATTTAACCAGTGGGTAGCAGATCCCCGGATACGGTGCCTTTTTACTGGAATATATTTGTCCCGAAGGTTCGAAAGCGTGGTAAGGAGGTATTGAGAAGCACGTTCCATATTACAAGTATTATATAGAGGTGCCCAGTCCATGTTCTGTAGCTCCAAGATTAAGGCTCTCTTATCCATTTTTGAAAAATCCCTGAAAATAATTTCTCTGGGGGGTGGTTTAGTGGCCCTAGCTTTCCAAACACAGTAAACTGGGGAGTGGTCACTGACTGAGTCTGGTAAACTCCAACCAAAATGAGATGTTAAGATATTCAGCTGGAACATTACTTGGGTGGGGAGAGTGTAATGATAAGACATGGATATCGGAAAGGATGTAATTTTTCTACAAGAAACATGGCCAAATAGTAAAAACTTTATTCTCTAAGGCTTTACATGCTATGAGAGAGCAGCAATTAAGGTTAATAAAATGAGTAGTGTGAAGGGGGGGGCTTATTTCCCAGATTTCTATGACCTTTTAGAAAATCTTCATACATTGATATTGGTATCTCACATTTTTATGTACTCGTGGTGAATATAGATGATACTGATTTTATTGTTATCAACTTAAGCACCTCCTGCAAGTTCCAAGCAGTCAGACTCAGCTCAGTTACAATCCTAAAATAATATCTTGTAACATATGGTTACATATCCTGGCAGTAAGTTGATACTAGCTGGTGACTTTAATGTAAAAATAGGAAATAAACAAGAATTATATGATCATTAGTACCTGGATGATATTTATAATATTCCTTTGAGAAATCTGGCAGATAGTAAAGTTACCAGTTCAGGAAGAACAAAGTGCTCTAGCTTTAGCTTCTGAAGAAGGACTGGTTGGTCTGAAAGCTAGAGCACTTTGTTCTTGTTGTTACATCTATGTTGGTCCATTAAAAGGTATCAAATCATTTACTTCTGGATCTATTCTTGCAAGGACCAATATGGCAACTACTAAATCTACAGTTCAAGAAGAAAATTTATGACTATAGTAGCTGAAAATATGCTGAGAGTTCTAAATGGAAGCGTCAAAGCAGATATGGAAGGTCATTTTACTTTTCCCACAGTTGCCGGAGGTGCTCTTCTTGATTTATATATATATATATACAGTATATATATATTTTTTTATTGCAAGGTCTCTACAATGGTTGTCAAGACATTAAAGGATAGTGCCCACTTCCTTTTTATGCACAACAATGAATACAGAGGGTGTAATACAGAAGGCTTCTATTAGACAGAACCCAGTGCTTGCATAAAACTGTTTCCCAAGGGGCAGCTTTCCTTCTCTGGTGGGGGGAGAGGAGGGTGTGTCCGGCCTGTTGGTGACCTCTGGCAGAGGCTGGGAGAATCACTGGAAAAAGCTGGTGCCTGCTTGCGTGGGAGGCGCGACAGACACTGGCATCATTGCATGCCCCACCTCCCAGGGGAACATAGCCACAAAATCTCCAGTCCCCTGGCCATGCCATCCTGCTCCACCGCTGCTCCCGCTGTCACCAGTGTCTGCTGGGGGGGGGCCTGCTCCCGTGGCACCACCCTGGGGGGGTAAGCCTGGGCATGGTGGGTCGGCACGCAGGGCAGGGGCCGAATTCCATTAGTGGCACTGAGGGGGGGACTGGACCCAAAAAAATAATATTTGTTTATATACAACAGGAAAAAATCAAATGGACACTGATTTCTGGAGACCTTGTTAAAATTACAAGAATAGTTTGTTGCACAATGATGAATTCTTGTCATTACTTTATGAAGATTGTGATAAACCAGTAACACGTACAGTTATAATGGAAACATATGAAAATTTAACAACCTAAATACTGGAAGTTTTAGCTTTTATGGATAGACAGTTGACTAAGGGTGCTCCCACTAACAGAAACAAATGGTTTGATAATTAATGCATCAATACGATAAAACATAAGATAGGAAAGGGATTTCAAAGGATGGTGATATAAATTATTGTAAGGCACTAGTTTCCTTCAAGAAAGAGTATAAAGTCATGCTTCAAAACAAACAAAAGAAATATAACCTTGACCTATGGACAAAGATAACAAGACATTGGGGGAACTTGTAGCAATTGGTTAAAAAAATCTAGATAGAAATACCATGGCTGTGATAGTATATCCAAGTGAAATATTTTTTCAGAGAAAAAATCTAGATAGAAATATTATGGCTGTGATAGATAGTATAACCTTGGAAAAATGTCTCAGAGAAAAATACAGAAGTACTGCACCAATGAAACAGTCCAAAAAATATGGAATACAAATGGGTGCTAATGCTGGTGAGAATGATACAGCAGGCTCAAGTCACTGCAACATTATTGAGGTTATACAGGAACAGGAAATTTGGGCTACAACAAGGACACAAAAAACAATAAAAAGCCAGCAGAGATATCTTTATTGGCTCCTGAGGCTTGGGCTAAGATATTTACCCCACTTTGTAATACTACCTCAGTCACATTAATATTACCTAATAGCTGGATGAAAGAGATAATAGTTTCATTTTTAAGAGGGGTAATTCAGCAGACCCTTTTAACTATAGACCCATAACATTGCTATGTGTAGGCCATACAATGTTCACTAGAATAATCCTTATGTGATCCGAGCATTGGGAAAAGAGTAATAAGATACTCTCTGGAGCCCAACATGGTTTTAGGAAGGGAAAAGGAACTACCGGCATTATTTATTTGGAATTATATAATAAATAAATATGTTACCAAAAAAAAAAAAGGGGTTATACCTTGCGTTTTTAGATGTACTCAGTGTAGCCAACAATGTAAACAGGAAGATATTGTGAGATATGTTAAAGAGAATTAATTCGGAGGGGCACTGTAGAAACATACTGCAATTAATCCACTATAACAACTCAGCTTACATTAGAGTGAGAATAGATGGCACGCTATCCTCAGAAGTGGAAATTCAGAAGGGAGTTAAACAAGGCTGCCTGCAACACCCACTTTTTATTAAATTTTTTATAGATTCATTAATAAAGGGCAATGAGGAAACAGAGAGAGATCTTTATATCAATTATTGGAAATAATACAACTACTCTGCTATGCAGAAGATATTGTTTTAATTTCCCAGACCCTGACTGACCCAAAAAGTGCTCTGAACTTCACAATAGAGCATTTAAAGAACTTTGACCTGGCAATTAATGCAGATAAATCTAAACGGATGGTGTTGGGTAAATATAAAATAAGAGAGACAGGCTGGAAGAGTGGCAACAAGTTATTTGAATTAGTTAAGGTGTATAGATACTTGGGTGTTCTTTTGGATAATCATAGTAAGTAGGGCTCACAAATGGAAGAATTAGAAAACAAAAACCACTCAATCAACTAAAGTGATCATTAGATTCAGTAGACAATTTTCTGGTAACTTTTTTATAGCCATGAAGAAAACATATGAGGCTAAGGTTAACAGCTAGATTTCATACACCAGTGAAGTTTGGGGCCTTTTGTGCAAAAAGTCACAATTAAAGAGTTTAAAAGTAGTACAGAACAATTTTTTTAGAAATATTTTATTGTTACCCTATGACACACCAACTGCACTACTATTGTTGAAGTAATACCTTGTCACTGGAGTGCAAAATGGCTCACTAGAGCAGTTAAATGTTGGAAAAAAATGACAGCCCAAGGAGCTTCCAGTACCCTAAAGACTGTTTAGGTTGAATCTGTGAGCATAACAAATTAAGATAATTGGTTCCAAAACTCAAATTACATGCTAACTAGATTGGGTCTTCCAAGTATTTGGGACCCATTTAGTATTCAGAATGTGCAGCAACAGAGTTGTACTGGCTCACCAGGATACCTGGAAATGTCCAGACCCCCCCCCCCCTTGGGTATCTAGCCACCTTCTAAACTCTGAAAATCTTTGCATCTATCATCTATTTTCTACTTATATGGGATATTTTGGGTACTGCAAGTAAATATAAGATGCAAACATAGAGGCAGTGCATCAAATTTAAGTAGAATTTAAGTGGAATACTGATATGAGTGTGTCACCTTAAGTCCTGCTCTATTGATTTTCTAGGTGACCCCTGTATCAACTTTCCAGGTGGGACCCCTGTACTCCAGTCCAGCCCTGGCAACACAAGAGGCAGAACCTTGAATAGGTGACAATTTTTGCCAATGCATGTATGCCAAATTGATAGATATTTCAGGTCTCACTTTATACAAAGAATACATGATATATTCGAAGAATGAGGTTTAACTATCCTTTTGTCAAAGGGAAAAATATTGGGTGACCGTGTGCAGGCTGAGACTGACAATTCTGGAGAAGAAAGTGGTTGTGCTTTGTATAGAAAAGGTAAAATTAATAATGGGAACATAAACTGTCAGTGTAAAGCAGAAGAAAGATTAACACCACAGGGTACCCTGTTAGACTGCACTTTATTTTATTTATTTAGAAATTGGTAAGTGGGAAAGGCACACTGAGCCAAGGCTCATTTCCAAATGTAATCCAGGGGAGAGGAAGGAGGAGTACACAATGAGTAAAATTACATCAAGCCACAGAATGGGGTTAGAATTTACAAGAGCAAAATTAGGGTAAGCAGATAAACAATGCCACGACAAGTGTATGGACCAGAACGTTAACATGTAGTCAGTTATTAAATGCAGAAAGGAAAAAATGCTTAATACCACTGGGGCTTTGTAGATGTGTGCAATCTAAAAGAAACATGTAAATTAAATACTTAATGTTCTCTGATTCTAAAACAATCATTTTTGCCATAACAAACTTTGCCTATTATGCCTTCTTCAAACTATCATGGTTTACAACATATTCTTATTACTACAGTAGCAATACTTGGATAATCCGATTGTTTTAAAGGGGGACCATATGATATGTGTGTGTTTTTGAATGTATGTGTAATGTATTTAAATGAATATTTGTAATAATGCTATGTTTTTATATGTCATTGTGTAAGTCATAACTTGAGAGTTGATGCATATGTTTTTAACTTAATAAACTTGAACTTGAAACTGTAAACAGAAGAACATGAATGTATGTTGCTAGAGCTCTGAACTTTGCTAATGGCATAAATAACTGAGAGTGGGCCTTGTTCCATTTTTAGATCTATATCGACAACATCATTTTGACAACAAATACCTATTCTACTTTGAGTCCAGCCTCGCTAAACAGAATCATAGACAATGGCTGATATGCCAGAGTTTGTGTTTACAACTAAAACTAAAACTTAGAACTAAAAAGTTATTCTGGAAATAGCTTTAAAACTTTTTTCAGAGCTTTTGATGATGAGACCCAGATGCTGCAGTTTCAAAGTGCAGCCCCTCACCCAGCTGGTGAACTACTGAGAAGTCTTGTTAGTCATAGAATCCAGCAGAGAAAGGGTTACACATTAGCAGCAGTCCATCAGTGTAATTAGAATCCAGTAACCAGGATATGATGAAGGGGCTCTAGTGAATTAGATAGTCTAGAGGTGGGTTGATTCAGAGTGGAAGCGAGAAGGTTTATGGAGAGACAGAGCATAACTGCTCCCCAGCTACAGCTTGGGCACCAGGCCTCTGGAAAGCCATGGCAAGGGTATGCCTGCTGGACCTTGAAGTGGTGGCCGGGCCCTAGTTCTGGGATGTGACACAGGTGCACTTCTGGGTTCTGGCAGCTAGAGGGCCTCCAGAAACTATCCAACTTGCATGCAGCCCAGCAAAGGGCATAGTTAGTATGAAGACTTCCAGAGGAGGATGTGGGGTTCACAGCCTTATACTGTAGGTCATGTGACAATGCATCCAGTACAGCTAGTGTGCTTGCCATGCTGCAGCTGATGATATATGGGGTGGAAGCCCATATCAGAGCAGGATGAGCACTAAGGCTGGTAAGGAATCCATCTAAGAGCAACTGTAAAGCAGAAAGAGATGCCCGCAATAAGTGATAGATCCAAAAGGAAATAGAAGTACACTATGCTGTAAACAATACTGAAACAAAGAGAACTCCCAGAGATGTAGAGCTGTGGCAGAGCTAAGGGCGTTGTGAGAGAACCTAAGACATATGGGAAGGTGCAGCAGTGAAGTAAAGATCGTCATACAGGGATAAAACTGAGGGAGAGCTCCTTACATGCAACACGTTCTTCAAAAGGGGAGTTCCTTAAAGCAATGGAACTGGCGAGATAAGACCAGAATATGGGATAGCCATATTATAACAATCTTGGACACAGAACATAACATAACTATCTCAGAAAAGTAAAACTGAATAGAATGTGACTTTTAACCTTCTGAAAAAAGGAAGCTGTGATCCAGTAGCTCAAAGCAAATGCCTCCAAATAAGTGAGCTTGTTTAAATAATTTTCTTGCTGTTTGACTGAAGAATCCTATTTGCATAATTAGCTTGCAATGTTGTTTGAAAGTCTGAAGCCTTAACTTAAGGTAGTGTTCTGTGTTACCATACAACACAAAATTACCGTGAACCCTGGCTGCCTACCCCCCCTAAATATGGAGGGCATGTTACATTCCAAGCCAGTCCGAAGGCTGGGGGTACCAGTAGTATATTCTAGCCCTTGAAATCAGACACAAACTAAGTCTAGCTACTAAATAAAGAAAGGAACAATTGTAAGTAATACATAAAGCCTTGGGTCCCGGAAACAGCTGATAAAGAGTGCAAGCTTTGTTTTCTGATTCATGGCCTCCTGATCAATTTGAGATGAGTACCTTCTGTTACACAGGTACTGAAATGCTTACTGATTCAGTTTCCCATTCTCCTGGATATAGAATTGTCCGCTGAAGGACTTGGCTTCCCTTTACTGTCAAGTGAAACACTGACAGCCCTAGCGGTTCTTTTCCACCTGGAACAGAACCTTGGAGTTTTTTTCAGCTTGAGCTTGCTATTTGTTTTTTCTAGCTTTACAAATGATTAAACAAACAGGAATTGCAGTGGGATGGAGTGCTCATGATGAAAAACATAATTCAGAACAAAACAAAAATTGAGTACTCATCACTTCAATTTAAGAGAGACACCACTCTGAGTTGTATATTTAAAAATTGCATTTCTTTGATTAAGTGCCATTAAAATAAAACTATACCACCTGGCATATTTCGGACACTTGGTCCTTTTAAAGGACCAAGTGTCCAAAATGCATCAGGCAGTAGAGTCTTATTTTAACGGCACTTAATAAAAGAAATGTAATTTTTTAATATACAGCTCAAAGTGGTTTCTCTCTTAAATTGAGTTGGTGAGTGCCCAATTTTTCTTTTATTCTAGCTGTACAAATGTTTAGTTGTCTGTTTAGTTCAATATCGATCTTCCCTTGTTCTCACGTTGGAAGAATATTAGTGCTCTAAAAATAGATATCATTTCTAAAACAGTTCTCTCCCCAACTCATTGTACATGCATCATTTCTCAGTTGTAAACTGAGCAAAGTGTGTAAATTCATCACAATACTGGAAAATTGCCCCAAAACATTGTGACAAATTTACATGGACACAGTTGTGGCAGTGCAACTGCTGCAAGTACTCCATCAAGATGTCGGAAAATCCAGGCCTAAGACTCTTGGGACAATTTGGGACCCTTTGTGCTTAACCATTCCAGTAGGTTGGACTCTGTTGTTATGGTTATCAATGTTCTGATTCCAGTGTTACTCCCGTGCTAAGATTCTCTGCAAGTGTTCACCAACTAAGACTGGAATTCATGGACTTGTGGAAGACGAATTAAGAAGTTCTATTCCGGGTTTGGCTGGTTCCAGTCCTAGGATAGGAATAATTGCAGTTCCCTCATTCACAGGCAATCTCAGATAATTCGGTTTACACATGCCACCATCAGATATAGCATTTACATGCACTGTTACATAGTCACATTATTGCTTTTGCTTATTGCTTTTGATGCACTGATCACTGTCTCTTTGTGCTTGGAGCTAAGATAAAGACCACACATTAGACCTATTGCTCATATCAGTTACCCAATCATATAGTTCTGTAGCATATGAATCTCTTAGGAACTTGCCTCTCAAACTTTGGTAGCCAAATCTGACCAAATTGACCAGTCATCCAGACAACAGAGAACAAGTCAGCCTTCCTTCCTTGGGACAGCAGCCAGTACAAAATCCAACACTGGCAGGAACTCCACAAACAGTATAGAATATCACAACAAAGTAGGTTGGGGCTAACATGCGGTTCAGAATCCAAGAAACAAAGAAGCTGACTAGCCACCTAGTCAGAAACCTCTTCTGTATAATGTTCATTAATTTCTTGCAGAGGCCCTTTAACCAAAGTTTTGCCTTTAAGGCTTCCTCAGGGAGTCTGTGCATATAAAACAAATACATTAGAATATATAATGAAAATCTATACAAAGAACTTTTTAACAAATGATTGATACCAACTTAAAACTGCATACCAGAACTCATTCAAAATTACATACCTCTCACCTAATCTGACAGCAGAATGGTATAAGCCTATAGTGTTCAATATTTAGATGCTGCTAAACAGATATATTTATACGAGTGATATTTTTAACTTCTTAAAAATACAATGTAAAAAAGTATTTTGTTATTCCATATTGACATTTCATACACCTACTGTATAATGGCAAATTTAAAACAAACTTTCCAAATGTACAGCAGTTTATGTATCCTACTAATATGCATCATTCTGAAGCACTATATAACATTTATTCTTAAATAACATTCACTTTAAAAAAATGTATATTTTAACCATTAATTATCTCTAACACTGACTAACTGACCTATATAAACAATATCTCAATATCTCACTTTTGAATATATAGCATATAAAGCTTGTATACAGCAAAGGCAGTTCAAACACCCAATATAAATAAATTGCTGGAAAAAGTCTAGTTATGTAAAAGCATACCTGTAATTTAGCTAACTATCAACTTCTACTCTTACTTTCTTAATCATTCATAAGCTTACATAGATATAGTGGAAGAAGGATAACATTGTTAATCTGTCTCTTTAAATTTTGACTGGCTCATTTTAAGCCAATATGGCAATGGTTTTACCTTTAATGTTTTTTAGTTATATTCACTACTACTCATTACAGCCTGCATAACCTTCTTTTCTAAGGCTTCTGCTACTTGTAAAAAAAGTCAGATATATAACAAATATTTTAAACACACTATAAAATGTGATACTTTAATAATAATAATAACTTTATTTATAAAGCACCTTTCTTTAATCATGGCGCTGTACAACTTAAAAAACAAATAAAATTCAGTGAATAAAAAGCAAAAAAAAAAATTCAAATGCAGCAGGTAATAAATATCATTCTGGATATAATTTAATCTTTGTAAGTAAGATGCCATAGATGGGTCTTCAAGGTCCTCTTAAAGCTCTCCACAGTCATGCACTCACGAGTCTGACAGGGTACAGAATTCCACAGAGTCGGGTCTGCATACATAAAAACACAGGCCCCTGATGTTTTAAGCCGTACTCTGGGAATCTCAAACAACCCCTCATCAGCTGAGCAGAGAGATCAGCTGGGGCAGTAAGGCTTCGGGAGCTCTTGCAGATAGCTTGGACCCAGTCCTTGCAGGGCCTTAAAGGTCAGAAGCCTGATCTTGAAGGTGATCCGGCACTGAATAGGCAGCCAGTGCAGTTTGCGCAGCACCGGTGTGATGTGACTCGAACAAGGAGTCCCCATCAACAACTGAGCTGCAGCATTCTGCACTAGCTGCAAGTGGTGGATATCAACCCCCCAGCAGCCCTAAGTACAGGGAGTTGCAGTAGTCTAGGTGCAAGGTCATGGAGACATGGATCAATGTCGGAAGGTCGCCGGATGGAACAAGGTGCTTAATCCTGGTGATGTTCCTAAGATGGTAAAACAAGGACTTGACTACTGCTGACACCCACGAATGCAGTGTCAACCCATCACCAAAAACCACCCCCAGGTTTCGCACCCATTCAGAGGAAGGTAGCTCGACACCTCCAAGACGAAGTCCAGAAGACTGTCTAGCCACCGAACCCTCTGTCCAGTGACCTGGATCCACCACCAACACCTCAGTCTTTCCAAAATTCAATTTCAACCAGCTGGATTTCATCCAGTCCTGGATTTCTATGAGGTAGCTATTAAAGACCAAGCTCACACTATCCTGGTCGGGTGCAAAAGACAGGTAGAGCTGGGTATCATCAGCGTAGCAGTGAAACCTCAGCCCATACCATCTTACAATGTCTCCGAGGGGCAGAATATACACCGCGAACAACATGGGGGACAACACCAACCCCTGAGGGACCCGACATGGCAGAGAGAATGGGCCAGAGGAAAACAATCCCCGACACCGACCTCTGAAACCCGCCAGTGAGGAAAGATTGAAACCATCTGAGAACTGTTCCAGACAGGCCACAGATGACCCTCAGGCACTCGAGGAGCACCTCATTATCCACGGTGTCAAAGGCTGAAGAGAGATCAAGAAGATCTCTCGCAATCAGGAGATCACTGAGCACCAGAACCAGAGCGGTCTCGGTACTATGCTTCTTCCGAAAACTGGACTGGAGAGGTTCATAGATATCATGGATGGTAAGGTGGTTCTCCAGCTGTAGTGTGACAACTTTCTCAATCAGCTTCCCTGCAAAGGGAAGGTTAGAGACAGGTCTGTAGTTAGCGAAGCAGTTTGGGTCCAGAGCAGCTTTCTTCAGGAGCGGTGTCACCACCGCCTCCTTAAGGGAGCTAGGGAACTCATCTGACTCTAAGGAGCACCAAACTATCTTTGCAAGGACAGGGCTAATTATGTCAAAACACCCCATAATCAGTGGTGTTGGGCCTGGGTCCAAACTACAGTATGTTGATGGGCAATTCACATGATATCCATGATTTCTGGCTGGTCAAAAGAAATACAGGAAAACTGAGGACAGGTGACCGGCCACTGACCACCTTCAGCTCCCCTAGAGTAAGCCAGCTGGATCTCAGCCCTGATGTTGGCCACCTTATCTGCAAAGAATCAAGCAAACTCATCACACTCAACTTGTGAAAAGGCTCTTCGAACCTGCAGACAGGTTTGGTTGCACAGCCTGTCCATGGTTTGAAAGAGCTGAGCAGGACGGTTCTGAGCGGCAGCAATCTCCCCGGACAGGAACTCTGCCTTCTTACAGGTGATTGCTGATTGACAGATTTGATAATGTTCCATCATTCTAAGGTGGACAGCATCCAGGGTAGATTTCCTCCAGCATCACTCTAACCTTTGTCCAACTCGTTGCAACTCCCTCAAGGTCCCGTCAAACCATGGAGACCGAGGGCAGAGAGAGAGAGGATGAGCACGGACCGGAGCAATAGAATCCAGAGCGTCAGTAACTGCCTTATTATATGCCTGAACTAAGCTCTCTGGACCCTCGCTTGCCCCCGGAAATCCTGATAGGTCTAATACCGCCAACAGACCATCAGGGCTCACATCCCGCAAAGGGTGGAATATAACAATCTCCACAGGGGCAGGCCTATAAGGGACAGCCTGGAAACTGAACCTTATAGTGTGGTGATCTGATCATCTGACCAGTTCCATCTCCAAATTGGAGGTTTTGATCCCCAGGAGGAAAGCCAGATAGAGTGAGTGACTGAACTTAAGAGTTGCAGAGGCAACAAGCTGTGTAAAGCCCAGAAATGTCATCAGCTGGAGGAAGTCCTGATCGAATTGTGAGAGTTCATTGTTGACCCAGGTGTTAAAGTCACCCAGGACCATCAACCTGGGTGACTCAAACACCATATCGACCATGAAATCTGCTACTTCCTGTAGGAACCGTTTCTCACCCTTAGGTGGACGGTGGATGAAAATGATCCTACAACCCACACCTGCAACTATTAAGGGATTTTGTCTGCAGACTCTGTACCAGGATTTTTGCAATATATGCTGTTTGATTCAATAAGGAAAAAATGCTAAGAACTGCAACAGGAAAGGGAGTATTATGTTGCCGGTAATTGCTTATGTCTTATGAAGTATTGTGTAATTAGTGCCAAAAAGCTCAGAGGTTTTAGAAGCTTTATTTCATAAATTAATAAAACTGGCCTGTAGATTAAAGGTCCCTATCTATTCAACAGATATAGTTTGTGTGTAAACTGCCATGTGCATGCTAAAATGTTTTATTAAAGAAACATTAGCAACCAGTAACGTATGGAATCAATAGCTGATTAACAATGTAATGATAAAGAATGTAATAACAAACATTGTTTGAAAAAATAGCTGGTTAACATGCAATTGAATAAGCAGTCTCCCACCTGTCTGGGATTATGTGTTCATAACAGCATGCATGCACATATGTCTCAGTCATACAACAGGGCTGTATTAAACTCTTTAAAAAACATCAATTTTTCAGTAAGAAGTAATTATAAATGCCTGTTATTCGAGCATGGCTGTGTTTGATACTGCACTGCCTCAGTCCTTCCCTCTACCTCTCTAAGGGAAGTGAAAAGACTCTCAGTGAGGTTGCTGAGGCTCCTGATCATCAAATAATTGCATCAGCTCACTCGAGGCAGTTACAAATCCTTAAGCCCTTTTGTCAGTTTACTCGAGTCAGTAGTTAGCTAACCCAAACAACACTGAATAAGTAGGCCAAGGGCACACATGTGTGCTGGTACTGTTCCGTTCAGCCTTTTAAATTGACCTTAGGGGCATAGCTGCGTCAAGATCAGTGATTGGACTTTTAGAATTCTGCTTGTGGCAGAGGCATCTACCCACACCACTACTGCTTCACGAAACTGACTGGGTGCATGGAGATGACTGGCTGATGTGATGTCACTAGTCTGAGAGGAAGAAGGTGCCAGAAGAAAACAGAGCTTGTGGCCTGCCACTGTGTCTGTAGCCTGGTTCATCATGATAATGACTAATCCCGCCAATCATCATCAATCCAACAAAAAAAGAGGAACTTGGTGATGTGTGTCGCACATGCTGAACTTCAAAGTGTGGTAGACTCATTTGCATGCATGTTGTTCCATGTTTGATATGTCCAGGTCAGTGGCAGCAGTGAGTACTGATTAGAGATGGAGACTTTAGAACTTCTACTGCCCCCACCCATGATACCGGCATGGCTCCATGATGGTCGCCGACCACTAGTGGTAAGGAAATGAAGTTTCTCTAATCTCATTTTTATCAAATAAGTTCAAAGCAGATTGTCTTTAACCATATCATTAATAGACCAGACATTATGAATGTATTCTCTCAATATATTGTTACATGTATATTAAAAAGTTTATAAATAAAAAGTAAAACAATAAATTAAAAAATAAGTTCAAGGAGGAGTCAGTCAGGGACTATTCATGCTAGTCTGACTGGTAGAGTTCAGGAGGGTGAGCGGCCCACAGGAGACTTGGGTCAAACTACAGAAAGACATGTTGCTACAATTTCAGATGCACAAGGACCAGTAAATTTCCAAACAGCAGAAAAATTAAGGAGTCACAGAAATTAAGCACAGCCTGGAAGACAAGTGACCAGCTGGGGGTTACCATGAGTTGAGTAAGCAATGATGGTGGGATTCAGGCCTGGGATCTCAAGGTTTATCAAAGCTCTGCACTCTAACCACTATGTTGAACTGTATCCTTTGAGTTAAAGCCAGAGAGCCAAAACTGTTTTAAGTTTTGAAAACTGCACAGACTTGTTAGGGGAGAGGGGAAGGAGTGAAGCTGAAACTGTATGGATGAAGAGATGGTAATTTAGCAATATGCCCTAAATTAACTGAGTTAAACTCTTGTCATAACCCCTAAATTGGTCCTTAAAGTGTACCACAGAGCATTTAAAAACCTTATTGCTTACCCATAACATGGAGTTGTGCAATCTTATTGTTAAATTAGTTATTTCAGCTCATTAATAATATAGACAGATATACACAGATAGTTGTAAACAATGAAATGGAAGCTAAATACTTGCCTTAACTGTTGAGCTTCTAGAACATCTTCACCTTTTATTACCACTTATGGTTCTGGGCAGGAAGCATTAGGACCGTGCAGAAGCAAAGCTCTGGCTAGTGATCTGGAAATAGCTACTGGGCACAGCACCTTCACCCCCCGCCACGTGCTAGCCAATAGCTGTTGCTGGCTTTCTCACCAACTTCTGTTACTTTCACCAGGAGAGAAACAAAGTGTTGAAAAATAACAGCTGGTTAAGAAATTCTCTAGCCCAAAGTGATAAGGGAAGGATATAGGGAAACAAACAACAAACTAAACCCAACTACGAACCTCTGCAAAGAGAGAATGGCACACTAGGTGGCACAAAGGTAGTTAGGTATGGAACCAGAACCTCAACACCACTGGTAAGACAGCAGATGGGTAGTGATGCTCAGGCAGAAGCCCTGAAGCATGTGGCTCTGGCAGTTAAACTAAGAGAGGAATGGCCAAAGTTGGGGCCCCTTACAATTCGGATGGCACCAATGTGCCTAAATCAGAAATGAACCACACAAACTCCTAAAGCAACCTCATGCCACCAGATGGAGAACTGAATGAAAATCAGTTATTTCATGCTCCCTTTTTTCTTTCCCATCAGAGGAAAAAGGAGCAGATTTCTGGTGCATGTAGAGCTGCAGGGCTGAACAGCCCAAGGGAGTCAAAGTGTGGCCATCTACCCAGTTACCTGTTACCCGTAAAGGTAGTGGACAAATAGCCCAGCTGGCATAGAAGATAAAAGGGCATATCGACCATTAGAAAGAGTCTGGCATAGCCAGAAGAAGAACCATCAGAAGAAAGTGGCCTGCTTCTCTTGCAACAGCAGGGATGTACCCTGAGCAAGGGTTAAAAACTTGGTAATCTTGAGGAGGGGGTGCAACAAACCACATCTATTCAGAAGTGTTGTTAACACAGGATGCACTCCACTACCTCTTTGAGAAGATGCAGAAAAAGTCACTGTGAAGCAGATTAAATGACATCTGTGTTTTTACGATGCCTACTTCCTTATACAACAAAGGAGCATGCAGACAAAAATAGCAACATGAGAAACATGGCTATACTGTGTGTAAAATGAGGAAACAATAATTTTTGCAAGCAGACTCCTGAAAAAAACCTTCAAATCAATGGAGAAACGTTGGGGTAACCTCCTGTAAAGCCTGTATTAACTACACTTCTGAACAGACATGGTTTATTGCTCCTCTTCTGCCTTCTCAAGATTACATAACTACAGCATCCAAGGCTGGCAGCACTTAAAAGTTTGTTTTTATGAGGAATTTGTTCCATTTCCTGCAACTTCGACCAGAAGGGGTCCCTGGATCCAGTCTAATGCACAGACAGTGCTTTTGCCAAGTGGAGCTAGATCTGAATAGTGCCCAGAGGCAAAGCTTGCATTTAGCAACTAAAAGGGATATACCCAAGAGAAAAGGGGATATACCCCAGGCAGGGAGAAGGAGGATGAAAAGGAAAAGACAAGAAAAGAACAACAGCACAATCTCCCTCTTTTTCTGGTTTATATAGAGGCCCTGAATAAAACCCTCACCCCAGTTTTGCATGTTTTTTTGTGGAGTTGGGAACCCATTAATGGATCCTAGACCCCACTGTTTTCTAATTGGGGGACAACTGGGGAGAGACACATGGCACTGGATTGTGCCAACCAGCACATACAGAGTGACATGAAAAGAGGTCCTGGTTCTGCTAGAGCGAGGAATGGCGGGTAGGTGTGGTAATCAATGGTGAAGATATTCTGGAAGATCAACAGTTATAATATCTTTCATATCTTCCAAGAATCAATGTTCACCATTGATTCCCTTTTATGGGTTAGAGTACCAAACTCTTCCTTCTTCATGAGAGAGGAGCTGACTCACACTGAGGGTAAAAAGGTACCATCAGCCCTCTGCTTGGAGGAGAATACCTGAGTGCTCCTCACAGGTTTGGTGAGTCCTGAGACTGGTTAGGGACAGGTGGAGTCTCCTGTGGCCCAGCATGTTGAGAATGTTGCCAGGTCTGCAAGTATCAAGATAGGGTTACTCCACAGACATAAACACAATCTAACGCCTGAAGCCCTTAGACTAGCTATCTATAGCTCTATAGTATCCATTGTTGACTATGGTCTGGTTATCTATGGCTCAGCTTCCACCACTACCCTATGCAGAATATCAGGGACACTCAATAAAGCATGCCAACTTCTTACTGGAGCAGCATGCCTTTCCCATACATGTGAACTGTATGCGAAAACAGGTTGGCTTCAGCTAAATGGGAGGATTCACTATCAAACCTGCTTGCTAACTAAAAAGGCACTTCTTGGGCTCCTGCCTTCTGGTGTTACAAACTTACTCAACCCCTCTTGCAGCTCCCAGCACACGGGTAGCTCAGTCAACCAACTCTTCTCTGTCCCAAGATGCCAGACTACACAAGGGCAGTGATCATTTGCATATAGAGCACCACTATGGTTTAATACGCTGCCCAGTGATATCTCTTCCTTACCAAAATCGGGACCATTTAAAGGCACTCTTCATCTGCATCTTACAGCTAACAGTTCCTGTGACTGTTTCAACTGACATGGCACTACCTCAGCAGTATTGACACATCCTTGTGTACTTACTTCTTCCCCTTTCTCTGCGAATGACCACTTTCACCCTAACTGCTCTGCCCTATTTCCTGCCTCCTTCCCCGATCCTTCTTTCACCTCACCCCTCTCACCCTCCACCTTCTTTCCACTGTTTATCTTCACTTACCTGAACTTTGTTCACTCAAATCTACCTATACCTATTTGACAAAGCACCTTTTATTAGTTTTTTTATTTCCTACCGATTCATAGTTTTAATTTTAGTTGCAATGTTAATGTCATATTGTCATTTTAAATACTTTCTTGTCAACATTTTATGTAATACCATCTGTTGTATGTCTTTCACCCTTCCCACCGATGTGGAACTTTTGTAAAAGAGCTGTTATGTGCTCAAAGGTATTGTAATCCGAGAATGAATGAATAAATAAATAAATAAAGATCAGGAGAGTTCTCTAACAGAGACTTCCCATCTGATCCCAGGAGAGAAGAAGTGAGCACCCTGGAAGTGCGAGTTAAGCACCTTACTCCAGGCCACAGGTGCCAGTTGGGAGAGGCAAAGCCATGCCATCTGCCTAATGCAGACTGCTGTTCCTATCAGTCTGAAGGCCACCTCATTGGTGTCATAAAATGCACTCGACTGGTGTCGTGCTATTTCCAGACCCAAGGAAGAAAGGTCAATGGCCTGCCTGACTGTCTCACTCTACGTTAGTACAGATGTCACCATGTGTGCCTGGTTTGTGAAATGTGTACAAAGGTGCATGCTGAGACAAAAGCCTTCCTTCCAATAGCATCTGCCTGAGTGGAATCTGCATCTGGAGGTCAGTCAAGTGTAAAGTACAATGGCCCTGACAGAGTTTGCAGTGCTTCAAGCCTCAAGGAGGGGTGTGGTACATCACCTGCAGACCCTGTAGACATGTGAAACCACACTAGGAGGTCCCTAGGAATGGCTGAGTTGGAGAGGGGATGCCTCTGCAATGCACTGGATGCCTCCTCAAGGGCTCTAGGCAATGAAGAAATGACATAAGTGTCGATATTATGAACCCTGAGGGGTCCTAATGGCAGGGTTGCTGGCCTGCAGTTTGTAAAACATGTAGGTTGAGCACCTGGAGCATCATCACCACAGCAGTAATGTGAACAGGTGATTCACTGTCCTCTGAGAAGGATGCTGATGAACACGAGGTGCCACCTCCAGGTATTGTTGGTGCCAGGGAGAAGGGCCTGTACTGGAACCTGTCAGCCTTCCGGTGCCAGTTCTCTAAGGCATTGACAAAGACCCTGTGTTACTCCCACATTAATGGCCCCTAGGGCCTATAAACCAGACCATCCTTTTGAGGAAATGGTGGGGTCCATCTAATGAAGGTTGAGACTCATGGTCTCAAGGGCCTTGGCCTGGGCTATGAAATAGCACAGGGGGCCACACGTGAGGGAAGGGACTGACAGGGTCTTCCAAAGGGTGTATTCCTACATCTGTGGAGTGACACAGTCAGTGCCAGTTGGGGGCCCAGGTGTGAAGACTGGAGTCATACAGATTACACAGGTCAAGCCCCATCCTCACCAGTGACATTTAACAGCCCTGGCGACAACTCCATATCAAGGCCATTTTCCAACCCCAAGTCAGCACTGGGCTCAGGATTGGTGACATCATTAGAGACAGGGTTCTCCCTGTAGCTGTAGTCAGCACTGTTCTTGACCCTTCTCTTGGTGCTTGGTGCCATCACCCTATTCAGTGTAGTGGGCAACACTGGAGTTGGGGACAATCTCTGAGATTATATCTTTGTCCACATCTCACTTGGAACCAGTCCTAGGACTGGCACTATTGCCATCACTGCCTCTGTCACCATGACCAGAGCCATAACCCTCCTTGGTGTCACTAGTGACACTTTAGATAGTAACAACATATAAACCAGAGACAGAATGCACAACAGTCTTGGTGCTCTTCCCTCTTCACACAGCCTAAACAGTATCAGAAGGAGGCCTGATAACATCCTCGGTGCTAACCACTGCATTCTCACCGCAAGCAGTGACAACAGCACAGGTGGTTCCAGAAGACAACCCTGAGGTGTCCACCACTGTAGACCGAGCATATAGATGCAGTCTCAACACTGGGGATGTCTGCTGCTCAAGGCAGGCTTACTGTGTAGGATTCTCAGTCAGTTGCCCAGAAGGAGTAAACTGTCCACCAGATCCATCCATTGATGTCTCTAATGCCTCAGTGTGGTGAGTTTGAGGTGATCTCTAAGCTTCTATGGAACTTGAGGTTGTGGTAAGAGGCCCAGGGAAAGGACCTAAAGACCTGGTCTTGAATTCAAGCATGTGAGGCCTGCTTCCAAGGGTGGGTCTCAACAGACCCCATCTTAAGTAGAGGTCCTCTAGGGTATGACAGTCACTGGAGAAGCAGACATCGCATGCATCCATGTTGTGCTCCAGACTCAGGCAGCCCACACTGGACTGATGCCAGTCTGTCGAAGCCATCGGTTTCCCACAGTGACAACAACGCAAGATGGGCAGTTGTTGGACTTTCTTTTGTGATGATGCAGACTGTTTCTTGTTGGATTTTGGCACTGTGAAAAAATAACAAACAAAGACAACACTGTGAATGAAGGAAAACACAGTGATGCAGCAAGAATTAAGTGGCGACAAGGCAAACGGAGGCACTATGATCCCACGGTATGCACTCAACGGTGGGAAGAACAGAACTGAGCTTGGCTAAGGGAGCCAGCAGTGGTTATTGGCTAGCATGCAGCACCACATGTGGGTGAGCAAAAGTCATGCCCAGTAGCCACTGTTAGCTCGGCCTCGGGCCATAAGTTTGCTCCTGTGGGGACCTATTGCCTCTGGCACAGGCCCATAAATGGGAATCAATGGTGAAGATTCATTCCTGGAAGAGCTTGTGTTTTTATGAGAACTATTTTTCTGACATACTGTGTGTTATAATGTGTCATACTAAAAGAGAACCTTCTCATTCAGTTAGAATGTACTGTAGAGCTGCTATGTGGTTACTCCCCCATAATCAAGCAGTAGATAAATTAACCATAAAGTAAGTTACTTAAAGTTTCCTGTTGGCTGACCACGCTAATTGCACAGCACACAGAACTTACAGGCAGTCATTTCAGAGCCTTTGCAAAATGGAAAAAATATCCAAACTCCTCAGATGTAAGAAAATAATGTACAGTCAATGAGAGCCACATGTTGGATTCTGCTGTTTCTCCCCATGGCAGCACTTCCACAGGTGCAGCAGCAAACAATTACAGTAACAGAACAAAAGAAAACAACTGGCTAGTTTTTCTCAAAGACTTGGTGCAGTTTGTATAATACTGCAACATTCTGTAAACATCCAAAGTATGGAGCAAGGCCTCCTCCTGATTGGAATACTCAGGAAAATAAACTGGAAGGTAGATGGATTGATTTAAAGTAAACTCAAACACCACCTTATGTAAAAACTTAGGATTAGTAGAGCCACCCCTCCAAGTGAAGAGAGAACCAACCCCAGATCACATCCCTTGGATCCTCAGTCAGAAAGGCGGGGGGGGTCGGTTGAGGAGTCAGGAAGTGGGGGCAGGAGTGGGCAGGGAAGTCACAGGACACGGGGGATCGAGCAGCATCAGCCCTGGCATTGAGATCTGAACAGCACATTGCTGGCCCTTAGTCGCCGTCTCCCGGCATGCTTGTGGAGGACTGATGAAAGGACTGGTGTTGGTCTGCCTAGGCTGAGTATGGTACAGTGAATGGACCGACCTGAGGGCTTTGCCTGATTCCTGTAAGTTAGAGACGAGGTCCTGGACATCACCTCCAAAAAGGACCAAGCCCCTGAAGGGAGCATCTAAAATGCTGGCCTGAACATCCGGGCCAAAACCAGAAACCCAGAGCCAGGAATGGCACTGAAGACAAATGCTGGCTGCAGCTCCTCACCCCGAGTTGTCTATGGCATTGTAAGATGCCTGAAGCACAGGGGTACCCACATTCAAGCCCGACTTTATGAGTTGAGTTGAGCAAGCTGAGTTTTTGTGGGATCCTCGGACAGAATCTGGACCAGGTCCCTAGTTTGGTCCCATATGACATTTTAGTATTGTACCATCTGGGTCAGATAATTAATAGCCCTAATAGGCCAAAGTAGCCGAAGCAAAGACTCGCTTGCCAATTTGGTCCCACTGCCGAGACTCACGTCTGGAGGAGGAAGTACTAAGGCTACACTTGGGTTCTTCTTGGAGCAGTCGTGGGCTGCATTAATGACCACAGAATCAGCCTTCGGTTGGCTCCCCAAAAAAAGGTTTGCCTGCCAGCACATGATAAAAACAATCAGCCTTTTTGGGGAGGGGTAGTGGAGGGGTGAACCCAAGCCACCTTGGTGATATCCACATATGACTCAATTAAGGGTGGCACAACTAGCAAGGCATCCTTCTGCCAAAGGAAAACAGCAAGGCAGCATCTCTCTGGGTCATGTTCCTCTGTCTCACCCCACAGTGGAGTGAATGTGGTGCATTACATCCATGAAGGAAGGGTCATCAGGTGGAGACTTAGGCACCTTCATGGGCATATCCTTCCCACCCAAAGATTCCCCTGGAGATGAAGAGGACACTGAGGAGTCAGAATCATCCTCAGAGGACTCACTGTCTGGTAGCGGCAACAGAGGTCAGTGCTCATCACGCCTGATCCCTGTACCAATGTCAGGCCTAGATCCAGAGGTCCCTGACATGTGGGGGTTAGAAGGTCCACCCCTGCCTGTGTCCCTGGGCTGTGGATCCCGGGGGGGGGGAGGGGAGACGTCGGGGGCAAACCCTGAGGGGGTGAAGGCTCTGTTTCTGCAAGAATGCCCACCACACTGAGGAAAGGTTGTTGTAATCTACCTGTGGAGCAATGTTGTACACAGGTAGCAAAAGCAACCCTGGTGCTGGGTCAGGGAATGAAGGCTGTGGCACTGGCAATGGGTAACCCAGTATTGACACATGCAGCACCGGAAACGATCTGGCAATGGCCAAGCTGGCATCGCTTGAGGCAAAGGCTGGGGAGAAGGCTATGCCAGCATTGGGCCCACTGGCTGGGGTATCAGCAGCACCGGCAATGGCCTAGCAGGCAAAGGCCAAGTGGGCGATGGTCTAGATTTCCCAGGCGAAGGGTTCAGCAGTGCCAGTTCCACAGGGGAAGACAGCGCCTGAGGGGAAGGAGATCCCCTGGGCAGAGGCGATGCTGGAGAGGAGGAAATGGCATCGGCCTGCAGTGGGTGCTGCCAAGCAGAACTGGCATCAGTCCAAGGGGTGGGAACTGATGATGGCAGAGCTGGTGTCTGGAGGGTTATGAGTGCACAGCCACCAGCCAAAAGTCCAGAGCCAAACAAGCCACCTGGCTGAGAGCCATAGAGGCGATGGGCCTGAGTGTCAGGGGCTGGGATTCAGGAGAAGAGATCCCCTGCCCTGAAGAGCCTCCACCTGCAATGGAGATAAGGGTGGGCTGAGGAGTCATCGTGAGCCTGGATGGGGCTGGAGGCGTCGACCCCCTGCTCGAGGAGGATGCCATCACAGCAGATTTATGAGGAGATTGTGACCGAGAAGCTGAATGGGCCCATTCTCGGTGTTTCCCCCAGTGTTTTGTGCTTTCCCTATTTCTCCCTGTGGGAGGAAGAAAAGGCCCTGAAGGACTGTGCCAACGAGGTCAAATAGCTCCTGGCCTGCAGCTCCTTTTCCATGTCAAGCAGCTTCTGTTTTAGAAGATGGCTCTCCAGCACTTTCAATCAATGTCTCTGAGTGGCCTGGTTAAGTTTCTGGCAGTGCTGGCAGGCTTCGATGTCATGGCTGGGGCCTAGGCAGATCAAGCACGAAGAATGACCATCCTTTTCTGGTTTTTGTTTGCCGAAGGCACACTTAGTGGAGTGGTCGGAAGGCAAGGCTGGTTTAGAAGACATACACTCATCTGGAAAACACTGAAAAATTCAATGTTCAACTGAGAAATAAAGGAAAATAAAAAAATGCAGTAAACGTGGAAAATGGCTGTCGACTGTAGCTGTAACATTCACTAGGACTGACGTGCATGGGTTGACAGTGGCAAAAGAACTGCAATAGGTGTGGGGGACTGCCCTCTTATATACCATGTACTGACGTCAGATGACTGATGTCGGTGGAGGGCGGTCCCCCGTGGTAGACTGTTAGCTAGAAGTTTTCAGTGTGGTCCTAGTTCCTGGCGTCATAGTCCTACCAGTGTGGCCTGCTTCAAGAGCCTTCCTCGAAGTAAGATCATAAGATCCTTATGTTCTGTTAACTGCACTGTGCTGCAGCATTTTCTTAAATTACCAGAATGCAGCATGAGACAGAATTCAACATTCTGCTGGTCTGAACTGTAGTTAACATGTAGAACAATAATATGTAATATATTAGTGATAACCTGCACACTTTCTAAAGGACTGACTGTCGTTATAAAATGTCAAGGACAAATCATATTATTCGAGCCTCAATTCCCTTTGTAGAAATGTATGATCTAGGTCAACACCCTTTCGACCAAGATTTACTCTCTTGATGCCCCTAAATGTAAAGGAATCATTCCCTGCCTTAGCAATAGGCACTGCTAGAGTAGTCTTCTTATCTTTTTTGTCTATGGCATCAAAAATTCACTCAAAAGATGTTTACATTTTCTGATCATCCCTCTTACATAAGATAAATCACAGTGACACATAGCCACGTGATCAACTGATGTAGTATAATAGAAAATGAAATCATATATCTCGTACATGTCTCCATGTATAAGATTCGTTAGCTTACCTATCTTATGTATTTGCAAAATTTACATGCTCAACATTTTGAAATAACCATGAAATGATGGCATACATTGGGCCATCCCCTTCATCGTTCATTGTGCCATGGAAGCTGTGCATCATCTTAGCCACCAAGTTTTCACCTCACCTATATTTCATCTGATGCATGTGGCTGGTATATACTTTCAACTTGGCATCTGACTGTAGGATAAGAAAGATTTTTTTTAATAACCTCCCTGACTTTATAAACTTGTGCACTAAAGGTGGACACAAAGTTCAGGTGAATACCCTCCTTTTCCTCACGTCCACCTATGTGCCTCGCACCAGCAGTTAGTGTCCCTCTACCACACAATGAGGCTAAATTCTCTGCCTGACTTACACATACATCACTTTAACCTCTTGCCTTAAATCTGCTTCTCAACACATTTATGCTCCATTCTCAAAGCCCTCATCTGTACTGCAGTTCCTGCATAAACATATGAACTGGCCCTTCAAGATATTCTCCACAGTGTGGAGGGTGTCATCTGGGAGAATGGAGGAAGGAATTCCTGTCGGTCTCCTTTCGATACAGATTCATGCTAATACCCCTTCCCAATGTCAGAACAGGACTGATAAGACTCCAGATATTTGATGTATTCTGTTAGCAGTTTGTCCTCCCCCAACCCTCTAGGAACATATTTTCAACATACCTTGTAAAGGTTCAAGGAGTAATAAGAAGGATTATGCTCTCTGGACATTACTGCATACTTCTTCCAGACATTAAGCTATACATCTGCAAAGTTGGGGGCAAAACATACCTCCATTGCCATTCCTTTAGTTTGAAGATAATAGAAACCTGCAAAAACATCTCTCTTAATTTTAGAAGAAATGTAACACCTAAATTTTGTAATCATCCTTAGCCCACATGTATACAGAGGCAGGCAAGTAATTTAAAAAAACTCACTGCCTACAGTCAGACAGCAGGTTGGAACCCTATACCAGCCAAGTGCATCAGATGGTATATAGTCAGGATGAGAACTTGGCAGACAATGTGGTGCACAGTTTTGTACATCGCCATATGTTATTGTGGTGTCTTTTATGTAAGAAAGACAATCAAAAAATGTAAACAGCATTTGAATGAACATTTTTTACTGCCATACACAAAAAAGATAAAGAGAATACAGTAGCAGTGTATATTGCCAAGAAATGGAATAGCCAGCCATTCATTACATTTATTTGCATCCGGAGAGTAAGTCTTGGTCCTATGGGTGGTGATCTAGATAATAAATTCCTAGAAAGCAAGACATTTTGGCAATACAAATTGGGAGCCACTCACTCACCGAGTTTACATGAATCTTTCCACCTGACTCCCTTTCTGAAATATTGATGGTGCTGTATGGATATAATTACTGTACTAAATTATAAATGCTGGTGCTTAGTCAATGTTGGTTGTCCATGTTTAATCATATCCCTCAGAATACATAGAGGTTATTATAATCTATTTTGTTTCTCTAAATGATTAGCATTACATTTTTGATATATTAACTAGATTAGATCCATGGGGCTCGATTTTCTAAAAAGTTAGAATGCCGCAAGCCATGGGTGCGACGAACAAACAGCGCATAGGGCTTGCGGGCATTCCCTGGCCAGCAATCGGGATTTTCAATCCCGTGCGTTACATGCCACAAGTGAGACCGGCTTTTGCTGGTCTAACTTAGTGGACCTTTATACGCAGTTTGCACCACATATTTGGCATAAGCCATCATAAAGGGTGTAAAGTGACACAAATGCCCGCGAGCTTTGTGAATCGGGGGCACGGTGCGGCAATGTGATCGGAGCAGTGTAAGGTTTGACAAAGGGCTGGTGAAACCCTGCATTAGCCTTTGAGAATCGAACTCATGATCTGTATTTGGTATCTAAGGAATTTGGTATTTAAGAAAGTTAGCTTTGTATAGCATATTGACTAACTTGTTTTTAACTACCTGCCCTTTATCCACTTCCTTCTTACCTCCTATGTTCCCTCCCCTACCCCATTTCTCCACTTAGTATTTTTTGTTTTCTTCCATTATTGCTCCTTTTGTGTTTCTAGCACTACATACTGTACATTTTCTATGAATTAGTGTTTATGACTGCTGTTTGTAATGATGCTACTGCATTACTTTAACAGATTTGAGCATGATTCATTGGCACGGTATATTCGGCAATATACACTTAATGATGTCACCCCTAACAAAATATCTGTTAGATGTGCAAAACTTTGGATTTTGCTGGGAGTGCTGCATGCTGTAAGTCTTTTTTTCTTAATAAATTATTTGTTATCCTGCAATCCTGCTCCTTTGTGGTTGATGCTGCTTTTTCCATTGATGTCCAGCAACTGTCATGTGAAACAATGAGTTTTTTGCCGTGATACCACATAAATTCCTTAACAGCCCTTTTAGACCGAGATAACATTATTCCCCCATAGGAGCTATGTTTGGCCACTTCTGGACAATGGCTTTCAGTTTTGGTCACCTTATGTAAGCAAGGACATAGCTATGCTTGAAATAATACAATGCAGGGAAACCAAAATGATAAATAGACCACATGATCTTTATAGATGAGGAAGGACTAAATAGGCAGAATCTAATGAGCCACGAGACAAGGAGGTTAAAAGGGGATTTGTTATTCCTGTTTGCTGGAATACATGACAGTGAGCTATTTACAAAAGCAGGCCTTGAGTTTAAGAGTGACATTTACTATATCTGGGGACACAGGCCAAAACTGAAAAGAAGACTTTTTTATATCACAGAAAATTAGTTTTTTTCTTATAGAGGGTGGCTGGAATTTGGAATGAACTCCTGAAAGTAAAGTTACCGTACCTGTGTTCCCAGATTTAGCTTTATATCCAATTTGAACAACTTTTTAAATGGGAAACAGGAGTAATATTAGCAGTGAGAAGTGTGGCGCAGTTAACATATGCATCAAAGTCTCCTTCTCCTCCAAAATACTTACGATCCTCAATAACTGTTGACTGATACCGATACTGGAATGAGCCCTCTGTTTCACAATTTCTAGAAGTTGAAAGACATAAGTGAACATGAGGGACAGACTCCCAGTGTTGGTCATTGATGTGCTCTGACCTCTAGAAATTGTGAACCTAGTCAAAGTACATTAGTGATACTGGGGTGTTACAAATCTTATTAAGAGGGGCAGACAGAATACCAGCACAGGGGATGAACTCCTGGTGCTGCTTTTCATAATAGGGGAGATAACTGGCACTGGTTACGGCCCCAGGAAAGAGCAGGGGGGTTAAAACTACCATCTGCATGGGCACAAATGCCTGTAATAGCTGTTATGAGATTACATGCACGTAAAAACACCTTTTGACACAGTACTAAAAAATATATCACACTTCAAAGGCTGGCAGTTATTTTTAAATGTAAACCCTTTTTTTTTTTTTTTTTTACTGTTTTCAATCTCACAACACCAAAAGGTATTCCTTAATCAGAGTCTCTAATGAACCTGAGAGTTTCAGTTTTCAGATTGCTACCATTTGTTTTTTTTGAGAGCCAAAAGCATCTTCAAAACTGAACATTTTCAACTTTGTGACTGCCTCTAATTTTAGTACATCATAATATTTGTAGGTTTTGTAGGTAATCTCATACAGGGTGTGCATGTCAAATTTCATCCTGCTACATTAAGACAGACAAGTTGTGAGTAGCCACACATCATGGTGTCTATCCAGCCCAAGCTATGGTGATGCAGTACAGTCAGCAAGTGTGGGCCCTCCATCCTCTAGCACAGAGCTCCAGCTCTGCATACTCTCCCTCACTTCTGGAAAGGTTATGGGGTCTATCATTGGATTACCAAGTTACATTACACAGAAATCTGTTTCTTCATATTTCAAAATCCAATATTTTCTAAGGGCAGCCTCAAAATCACATCATCTAGCCAGGCGCCCTCTAGGGGAGGCATTTCAGAGGCCCAACACAGTCTATACAGTTCCATGCTATATCAAGAGAGTCTCCTGTCTTGCTTTCATTAGAACAACTTTAGGCAGATACAGGACAATAAAATTAGAGTAGGGCCTCATCAAGCCAAAGGAGAATGCATCTGCTCAATCTGAAAACAGCCTGGAGCAATTTGGTGTTAATTAAAGTGCTGTCTGTCTTTCTTTTACATCTAGTATAGTTCCCTGACATATTAGGAAACATACTGCAAGCTAGCCAAAGTACAATACACCTGTTGCTAAAAGAGAAATTTGGTAATTGTGATTGGTTGACCATCCATGGCACTCCAGACATTACCTCATGGGTTTTAGCCCACCTGATAGACTAGTTGATGCACATGACTCTAGGATCAAATTTCTAGTATATCCAGGTCCCAGAAACCCCTGCTCATCAGTTCAAATCGTGCATCTGATCAGGCTACAAGCACATAAGGATTCCCTGCTGTTTCTGTGTTAAAAAGGTAGGCCTTTTCATATTCGGCTAATTGCTCTAATTGTTTAGGCGAATGCATCCTACCACTACGTGCAGTCGTTTCTATAACTGATATTGCTAAAATTGGGACTGCAGACTTTTTTAACCTGCAAGACTCTTGATTATGCTGCTGCACTTATTTAATTTACTGTTCTTTTTAAGCTAACCCTGAGTCCAGGGACAAAGGACTTGGCTCTGGAGCAAGGGACATTTACTCTTGTTCCCCTCCTACCTAAAGATCAGCCCTTTTTACGTTCAGTTGCGCACATGCGCAAGGAACGTTTTGGGAGAGTAGCACACTTTGGAGGTGTGCCTCTCCCTTGCAATCCAGTGCTCTGTTGAGCAGGCATGGTGGTCCTGCACCAATGGGTGCGGGAGCTCTGTATGACAGCGGTGGTCTTCTGCTTCAAAGAAAACCACCGCTGTCATACCAAGCACTGCATCACGCTGTCCCCCCTCACATCACGTGCTCCCCCCCCCGCGTCACGCCGCCCCCCCCAAAGCTTTGGTGCCACACTGGGAGCCCACCCCAGCATGGCAAACGTTGTTTGGCCGACAGGGTGCTCAATCCCGTCGGCTCCAGGGCCCCCAGCCATCCTTCTGCCACACTGGGAGCCCACCCCAGCGTGGCAAACGTCCCGTTCTTTTTGCCGATGGGGGTGCCCAATCCCCCGTCGGCTCCTCGGTCCCCCCCCGTGTAGTTTGCCAACGGGGATGCCCAATCCCCCATCGGCTCCTCGGCCCTCCCCAGCCATCTTCTGCCATGCTGGAAGCCCACTCCAGTGTGGAAAACGTCCCACATAGTCCTTTTTTTTTTTAACCTGTAAAGAAAAAACGTCCCACATAGTCTCCCAGTCCCCTCCCACAACCCGCACCCACCCACCCACTGTGCACCCAGCCTTCCCACACCCCTCACCCTATACTTACCTTCAGAGCTCAAGAACAATCTTCGTGGACCGGGAACATGTCTGCACTCTTCAAAGCTGACCGCGAACTGAGGAAATGCCGTAGCTGTATAACGGCTAGATAGGGGTTTCAACTTTATTGCATATCTCAGGTATTTTTCGGAATTTTTTTGAGACCAGCATTTTTACATGATGTCACTGACGCAGATCATTTGGCCCCGAGGGTGATTTTGCAGTCACTGCGCAGTCACTGCGCGAAATCACCCTTTGGGCCTGAATAACACCAGAACAGTGACATCATTCATGAGAAGGTGTCCCAAAAACCCATGTTGAAAATTTGGTGCAAAAATTCCAAAAAATGACTGTTTTATGAGCGTGCGTTGCGCAGTTCCTACGCAGGCTTGTAAGTTCATGAATTTTCAATATTTTCACTCCATATTTTCAACATTGCCATTTTACCACACCTCCTTATGAGCAGTACAGCTGTAATTTTTCATATCCTGCCCAAAACGTGTTTCTGCCCATGTAGCGTACAATGGCGCATTCGGTGTGTGAAATCAATGTATGGGATAAATTAAGAAAATCAGGGTGACACTGTTCATTAGAAGAGGTCTTAAAATGGCTATGTTGAAAATTTGGTGAAAAATTCCTAAAATGACTTTTACGGCGTCGCATGCGCAGTTCTCTACGCTACGTCGAGGTTTCTAAATTTTTTATATTTCCACTCCAGATTTTCAACATTGCCATTTTACCACACCTTCTTATGAGTAGTATAGCTGTCATTTTCACAACTCACCCAAAACGTGTTTCCACCATGTAAGCGCATAATGGCGCAGTCGTGTAAAGCAAATCAATGTATGGACACATTAAGAAAATCACAGTGACACTGTTCATGAGCAGAGGTCTTAAAATGGCTATGTTGAAAATTTAGTGAAAAATTCCTAAAATGACTGACTATTGCATGCTAAGTAGTTCCTATGCATGCTCAGACGCTTATGTAATTTTCAATATTTGCACTCCAGATTTTCAACATTGTCATTTTATCGCACCTCCTCATGAGCAGTACAGCTGTCATTTTTCACATCCTGCCCAAAATGTGTTTCCGCCCATGTAGCGCACAATGGCGCAGTCGGTGTGCGAACTCAATGTATGGGACACATTAAGAAAATCACAGTGACACTGATCATGAGCAGAGGTCTTAAAATGGCTGTGTTAAAAACTTGTTGAAAAAATTCCTACAAATGACCGTTTACGAGTCTGCGTTATGCAGTTCCTCGCACGCTCATAAGTTTGGGAATTTTCAATATTTTCACTCCAGATTTTCAACATTGCCATTTTACCACACCTCCTTATGAGCAGTACAGCTGTCATTTTTCACATCCTGCCCAAAACATGTTTCCGCCCATGTAGCGCACAATGGCGCAGTCCGTAAGCGAACTCAATGTATGGGACACATTAAGAAAATCACAGTGACACTGTTCATGAGCAGAGGTCTTAAAATGGCTGTGTTGAAAATTTGGTGACAAAATTCCTAAAAATGACTGTTTTACGAGTGTTCATTGCGCAGCTCCTATGCACGCTCGTAAGTTTGCGAATTTTCAATATTTTCACTCCACATTTTCAACATTGCCATTTTACCGCACCTCCTTATCAGCAGTGCAGCTGTCATTTTTCACATCTTGCCCAAAACTTGTTTCTGCCCATGTAGCGCACAAGGCACAGTCGCTGTGTGAACTCAGTGTATGGGACACATTAAGAAAATCACAGTGTCACTGTTCATGAGCAGAGATCTTAAAATGGCTATGTTGAAAATTTGGTGAACAAATTCCTAAAAATAACTGTTTTACGAGCGTGCGTTGTGCAGTTCCTACTTGCGCTCGTAAGTTTGCAATTTTCAATATTTCACCGATTTTCAACATTGCCATTTTACCACCTCCTTATGAGCAGTACAGCTGTCATTTTTCACATTCTGCCCAAAACATGTTTCCACCCATGTAGTGCACAATGGCGCAGTCGGTGTGCAAAATCAATGTGTGGCACACAGTAAGACAATCACAGTGACACTGTTCATTAGCCGAGGTTTTAAAATGCCAATGTTGACAATTTGGTGAAAAAATTCCTGACAATGACTGTTTTACGAGCGTGCATTGCACAGTTCCCACGCACGTTCGTAGGTTTGCGAATTTTCAATATTTCCACTCCAGATTTTCAACATTGCCATTTTACCATACTTCCTTATGAGCAGTACAGCTGTCATTTTCACATCCTGCCCAAAATGTGTTTCCGCCTATGTAGCGCACAATGGGGGTAACAAAAAGTCATGCTGAAAATTTATTGTGCAAATACCAGCAATCGCACAGGGCATTAGGGTAAAGCACCATACGTGCCAAACACCACTGCAAATACCTGCAAGCGAACGTACGGCATTGACAAATGCTTGTTTATCTTTGTATGCTAACCCTGTGCTCCACTACCAGAGAATAGCGCTAACCATAACTTATAAAAAAAAAAAAAGTTTGTTTTTTTCCAATATTGCTGTTATGACTATCCAGCCTTGTTATTTGCTTGCTGTTAACTCGCATGTTCGATTAATTGGCTATGGTACTGAAAAAAGTCGCATGTCACAAAGATTGCCTCGTTTGTTTGCATCTGCCTAAGCTTTTTGCTGTCCAAGCGGCCTTTAGAAGGCCTACCTGGCTTCGGCCCTCACGGCGAAACAGATGGTTAGCTCAGCTTTCAGTCCTCCTGCATCATCACAGGAGACCCGCCTCCGTTATCTTGCTCACCTCCGCAAGCCCCAGGCTTCTACAGCCTTATGCCGCATCCACACCACGTGGAGAAGCACCGGAGTCGAGGCTCATGGTCGCCCAGCTGCAGTGCTGCCCCACCTCGCATCGGCTACATTTGTGAGCATCTGAACAGCTTCTTGAGGGGTACGGGGCACCAGGAGCATCATGGGACCAGGCACAAGGACATAGCCCTTCCTCTTGATTCTTCAGCAAAGCGCCATTTAGCGAATTGGCCACGCCACACTGACTCAGCTGGACGCTTCTCCCCTCCCCCAGCAGCATGGCCGGCCACACTAACGCCTGCAAGCTGCACCCCCCCCCAGTCAACTATACCATGTGGGGGACAAACAATTTAGGCCGCGAAGCCCCTCAGACGATCGCGGGCACATCGCCCACACCTCTGGCCTCCTCTCTCTCTCTCTCTCCCCCCCCCTCACCTTGCAGGCCTCTGGCCATCTAGGCCCAAGGCCTAGCTTGCAAAGAACAGAAGGGGGATTACCAGACGACCACGCGCATCGTGCACGCCAGGATTGCAATGCAGGGGGTTTGTCTTCCACATTTCCCAATAAAGATCATGCCCTGCGTTGCACAACAAATAAGCCCTTTATTACTATCATGTTTCTCGATCTCGATCAGCACTACAGGATACTGGCGAATGTCTACGAGGTCTCGGAAGGGGCACCTTGCTGGAAATACAGCCCTATGTCGTATCGTTGCATACAGGCCCCACAACTAGGATGCTGTCTAAGAGGCCACATTAACAAGCTGCAGCCCAGCTCCTTACCTCCTTATAGGGTTCCTCACACCAGCGACCTTATACACTGAGGTTACCCTACTCAGGGCCATATGGGTTCCTCCCTATAGCAACCCATATGTCATGTTCTGCAGTACTGGTGGTCCCTCTCCATAGTGACCTCCACTCTGATTGTCCCCATGCAGGTCCCTCTCCACAGCGACTCCCATGTGGAGCTAGCCCACATCACTGCACAAAACAACCAGGTAGCAGATATGGGGCACCCATATAACGGAAGCCCATTGTTACACAAGCCTAACAAAATGCATCCCTCTCTCTTTTTGTCTTCCTCTCACTAGATGGTCAAGGCCAGGAAATGCACTACCTGCAGCGCTAACCTCCTGCTCCATGCACCGGGCCCCCTATGCGCCGCCTGCCTACATGACGACGCTGACATATCACTGGAACAGTCTGCTGGCATGGGTTCCAATATTCCAGGCTCCAGTGGTTCCACATGGTTGGATCCGGGTGCATTCCTACTCCAGAACCAACAGGCCACAATGGTGATGATGGAGAACCAACAGAATTTCATGTTGAAGGTGATGGAAAAGTTAGAATCCTTCACTCAGCACAGAACACCGATTACGCCACCTCCATAGCCCGACATCATGGGGGGGCCCAATGAGGACCATCTGGATGATGCAGAGCCAGTGCCAGACAACCACAAACCAGACTCAGCAGAGGACGAGGACATGCCAGATGAGGAGGATGGGCCCGACAGTGATGACGAGGACATGGAGCTGCAATCCACTCCATCCCTCACATCCAAACTATGCTCTTTCGATATGGTTCCAGGCCTCATGAAAATAGTAAAGGCCACTGTGGGTTTCCATGAAGACGAAAGCAAACTGGAGTCAAAACTGGACCCCATGATTCAGCAGAAGGCAACCATTAGGGACACATTCCCGGTATGCCCCGCTATCAAGGACATTGTCAATAAGGAGTGGCAATCCATGGAGCCTAGCAGGATGTCCAACAAAAGTACTTGGACCGCATGTACCCAGTTCAAAAGGACAAGGCCAGTAACTGGTGCACTGCCCCGACCACTGACCCTCAGGTGGCGGCACTCAGTAGGAGGACCATCCTACCATGTGGGACCATATCACTAAAGGATCCCACAGTGAAGAAGGTGGAAGACATGCTGAAGAAGGCATTCGAGACCGGAGGAATGGCACCACGAGCATCTACTACCGCCATTTACACGGCACGGGCCCAGAAATGCTGGCTAGAAGAACTCCTTGAGCAGTCCAACCCTAAGTCTAGAGAGGCAGAACTGCCGGAATGCACTCTCGACGCTGCAAAATATCTAGCCAACATGGCAGTGGACTCACTCAAACTTAACGCAAGGGCAACAGCCATCACCAACCGGGCTCAAAGGGCATTGCGGCTTAAACTATGGGAGGCCGACAATGAATCCAAGACACTATTACAAAACTTGCCCATGAAGGGGGAAACATGTGTTTGGGGAGGGCCTGCAGGAGTACCTGAAACAGACAGAGGAAGGGAAGGAACTCCTCAAAAACAAGAGTAGACACTCCTACCTACCCTCCGCTAGGCAGAGGTTTCTGGGGGGAAACAAATCTTACCACTCACAAAAAGATACCTCATACCCACCCACTACTTTTCGAGGCAGAGGTACCCACACCCCACACCGCACCCCCTTCACCCACTCCTACTAACCCTCCTCCTTCAGACCCCATGGATCACGGTTTGGAGGGAGAGGTAGAGGACAGTGAGGAAGACAATGACTACTCGGTCAGATCTCCTCGTGGGCAGGATCGGTGTCCACCCGTGGGACAACGGCTGTCGCTCTTCAGCCACCAGTGGTTCCATATGACCATAGACAAATGGGTTCAAGAGGTGGTCTCCAGAGGATACTCGATAGAGTTATCAGAGTCCCCCGTTACACACAGGTTCATCACCTCCCCGATTGCCACAAGGAAGGCTACAGCCCACCAGGTACAACAAATTCTGTGGGACCTGGTCCAGAACTGAGCCATACAGCCCATCCCACAACACGAACAGAAGCTAGGAGTATACTCCATCTTCTTCCTCGTTCCCAAGAAATCAGATGAACTCTGCCGAATCTTGGACCTCAAGCACCTCAACAAACAAGTAAGCTACAGTACAGTGTTATCCCCCCCTTTATCTGCCACCCTCACGTACAGCCAGTGTGAGCTCCTGTCCCATTTTCCAGAAATGTGATTTCCCCCTTAAATTACCACCCTCTATTGGGGCTTCACACCACAGATTCCCCCTGCAGGGACCCTATAAAATTAAGGCTTTAGTTACCGGAATGCTCGCAAAAATGAGTTAAGCCCTGGTACAGCCAGCATTTTTAAACATAGCGCTCCCCACCAGCTCTGTCAACTTCCTTTATCTGTCAACATCTAGGATGTACTGAGGCAGGTGAATAAAAGAAGAAGCAATGTACATTATGGGGTCAAGAAGGGCTGCTCCAGAATACTGAGGTGCCTTTGCTTATGATGAAAAAGTCCATCATACAGAAAAAGGCAGCACTCACCTTCTGTTTGGTACAATAGCACTTGACAATGACATAAGCAAGCAATAAGACCCAACAAGGTGTGGGTTGTCTCCTGATAAGAGCACGCCCAGGTGTGTTGTGAGGCACGAGGCGCTTGCGCCATGCCTTATGTACTCATGTGCTCTTATCAGAGATAAATACATACCTCTGAGTGTCTTATTGCACTTATAAAATGGGTATTAGTAGTAAATTAGAAAAAAGAACAAGAAAGAAAGAAAATTCCTTAATTTTTTTTAAAAAGGAGCATTTAGCAGTGGTAATAATGAAAATAGTTCCTTGTACAAGTATTATAACTATATGATAGCCACTAGAGGGCACTCCTCCCCCACACCAACACAGTGCTGCTGACTTGTGTAGTGTCTGTGTACAAAACAGGTAGAATACAGTTTTTTTTTACTCAGAGGGAGTGGGTGGTTTTACTGTGAGGGACGTTGAGAGAAAGATGTTCCTCTGCACACCCCACAAGAGACAGGAAATTGAGTTAATTTTTTGATGTATTTATTTCTTGCTCTAGTTTTGCTGTCTGCAAGTAAGATTTTTCTGTGTGACTCAAGAGTACCACTGGTTTTATTTGGAGCGGGTCTGACGGTTTCGGCTTCACGCTTCTACAGGAGCTGTTTCTTTTTATTTCTTGCTCTAGTTTGCTGTCTGCAAGTAAGATTTTTCTGTGTGACTCAAGAGCACCACTGGTTTTATGTGGAGCGAGTGTGATAGTTTAGGCTTCACGCTTCTAAAGGAGCCATTTTCCTATCTCCGTGGATCCATGATATCACTGTGATGCCACTTGCACTGAGTCTGACCTGCAGTTTCCTCATTTTTGGGGGGATCTTTTAAAATATGCTTAATGACAGACAAAATACAATACAAAAAAAACAATTGTTTTATGGGCTACTCAACGGAAGCCGTTTGTAGGCAGCACACGCGACAACGCCCGGCTTGTCTTTTTAACCAATAGTATTTCATCGGCAGCTTTTGTGAATTGCAGAGTCAATAGAGGTCAGAAATTTGCTTAGACAGTGTTTTTACTCTACTTCAGTGGGCAGTGAAGTTGGTACTGTTCTCCGTTTCAAAACATTGGGAAGGGGTGAAGCGGGGACTCAGCTCGGCCACTATTGGAGAGAGGTTGCGACATGCATTGGCACCATGATTTCTGATGTTCTCTGTCCAGACTGGCTGAAGAGGTGCCAGCTGGCACAATATACTCTGATAAGGACACGGCCGCCAGCACCACTCGGCCAATCCGGACACAGAAAACTCCTGACCCATTTTATAATTAGTGATGATGAGTTCCTTTATTCAGTGCAAATCACAGTGCAAACAGTATCATTCAACTACTGTATGCACATCAGCAGCGCAAAGGATGCCTAACCTGCACACAAAACCTAATGTTTGACTCCTACAGCTTCATTAGAGGAATGCGCTTTCTGGTGGCAAACCATTCAGTGTCTCTCATTAATGACATTACTGCAAGTCACCCAGGCACATTATATTCAAAAAATGTTTAACCATCTATAAGCAACATTAGCTTAGTTTAGTTTATTGGTCTAGGAATTAATACCTTTGAGCCAAGGCTCTTTTACAAAGGTTCCACATCACATAGTACATAAAAATAAGACATGTACTAACAAAATGTTCAATAACAAAATTGTTCAGCAATTTACAAAGGCAGTAATAAATCAATAATTATTTTTCCAAGAAAGAAAGATACTAAGGGGCACTTAAGGAAAGACAGAGAGGAAAAAGTAGGGGGAGACAGAGGGAGAAAGAGAAGAAAGAGAGAAAATAGAAGGAGACTCAGTAGCAGACAGGACCAGTTAGTGGTATTCCGAGTGTCATTAGTTAAGGATATCTCTTCTTTGTGATACCAGTAAATACATCTACAGTACAAAATAATGCATTAGCACAAGGTTGCAGACTCTTCTTAACTCTGGGCCACATATATTAGGCCATAACCAACAGTAGAAGTAAGCATAAACACTGAGGTCAGAACACGTCATTGCATTTTAATGTATTGTTTAGTATGCCTCAAAACTTGTTATTGTGTCCCTTTATACAAGGGAGTAAATCACCCAATACAAAGAACAGAAAGGTGTGTGGGAGTGGACAGATAAATAAAAAGAGAGCCTGGGATATGACGGGGGAGGGAGAAGAAAGAAGAAGTGGTAAGAGTAAAAAAAAAAAAAAAAGAAAGAAAAGTGTTTCCAAGGATTGTAAATCCCCATGTGTTTTGATGTCGGTGGATGCAGAGAAGGCATTTGACAGAGTGGATTGGAAGTTTTTATCCATTACTATGGAGAAATTTGGTTTTCCGGTCCAGTTTATTAACCATGTGTTCGCATTATATAGGGATCCCAAAGCTAAAATATATTGTAATGGAGTATTTTCTGCAAGTTTTTCTCTTAATTCTGGCACTAGGCAGGGCTGTCCCCTATCGCCTCTTTTATTCAATTTATACTTGGAACCTCTCCTCACCAAAATGAGATTAGATCCTAGGGTCATGGGTATTAGAGTTGGGTCGCAAGAGCTCAAAATTTCAGCATATGCGGATGACATCTTGTTGCATGTTACTCAGCCAGGTGGCTCAATTCGGGCAGTGATGGGAATCATTGGAGAATATAGTAGACTGTCTAATTACAGGATTAATGTGGAGAAAACCCAAATTTTTTCGTTGAACATGAGAATGCATAGGTCTGAGGTGTTGGAAATGGGCATGCAATGGACTCCGCATATTTTGAAGTATTTGGGTATTTACTTGGCTAGAACCGATCAGAAATTAGTTAAACTTAATCTGGATGCCATTAGAAATATTATTAAGCAGGATCTACAAAGGTGGAGTGGATTGCCGCTCTCTCTCTGGGATCGGATTAACATAGTTAAAATGAATATTCTGCCTAGGATTTTTTATCCACTCAGTATGCTTAATGTATTGTTACCCCTAAAATGGTTTAGAGAGTTACATTTATTAATCTCGGATTTTATCTGGAAAGGGAAAAGGCCCCGCAGGGCCTATAGTAAGTTGGCAGCCCCCAGGGAGAGAGCAGGATTGAGACTTCCACATTTCGGTTTATATTATTGGGCAAGTAATCTGTGCAAATATCTGAGATGGCTGGTACCCGCCAGTATACTTGAATCTTTGCCCTATGTTCCCTCTTGGGTTAGATTGGAAATAGAGGCGATTAGGGAGGTAGGGATAGATCCGATCGCATTGCTTTATTCCACTCCCAAGAAAGTGCTCCCTAAGTTGGTTGCTAATCCAATAGTAATTTTTTTGCATATTCATAGACAGATTTGTGGTGTTAGGTTATGTTCGGATAGGACAAACATCAACCGTTTGCCAAAATCCCAATTTGAGGATTGGGGAAAATGATATTGGGTAGATGGTTTCCAGCTTGAAGGATTACTAATTGAGGATTTAATGGGGAGGGTCAGATACCCCAATAAAGGAAATCCTGGCAAAGTACAATATAGATTCTAAGCAGGTCTTCAAATTATACCAAATTACTCATTTATTAACGCAGGTGATGATCAATCTTCGGAAGGGCGATAGATGGGAATTGGTTTGAGTCATTAGCACAAATTGTTTGGGAACCACACGTGTTTCCAGAGTATATAAGACACTTCTATCAAGTTCTTGTGGACATTGATCACATGCCTAGATATTGGATTAGTTGTTTGGGGAACAAGAGCGGATTGGGAGGGTGTTTGGAGTCATATGTATAAGTATGTTAGGCAGGATAGGTTGAGGGTGATGCAGTTTCATTTTTGAATAACCTATTTTGGACCCCTTCCAGCTACATAAAGTGGGTCGTAGACCTGACCAAAATTGTTTCCGGTGCCGTCAGGCAGTTGGAGATTTGTATCACATTTTTTGGGAGTGTCCACCGATAAAGCAGTTGTGGATGCAGATTAAGCAGAGGGTAGATCCATTGTTGGGTATTGATCAGTATTTTACCCCAGACATATGTTTGATAGGGGATTATTCTGGCATCATGTTTAAGGAGCGTAGATTTTACATGGCTCTGATCTCAGGCTCGCTTAAAAAGGTAGTTTGCGATATTGGATGACTGATTCCCCAATCACGTATGTGGAGTGGTTGCAGGAGATGTTGTTTAACTGAAACATGGAAAAATTAGGTGCGGGAAGGGATAATCGGCTCCACATATCTTGAAAAGATTTGGTCGTTTTCAGGCGCTTATACCTTCCCAGGTGTAACCGGATTTAGTAAGGTAGCAGTAGGGATGATGTTGGGTGAGCAGATCTTCCTTGAGGGCATGTAGTACTATGGGGGGGTTGGTTAGGTGGGGAGGGAGGTTTTCTTTGAGGGAGGGGAGAAAATAGGTTATTTGATTCAATTTATGTCAATTGTTATGAAAGAACAAAATGTTTTTTCTTATGTACCATGTTTTTGATATGTGGTTTGTTACAATAAAAATTCTGAATTAAAAAAAAAAAAGAAAGAAAAGTGAAGGTGAGATTGAAGGAGAGGTGGGGAAGGGTGACAGTGGTAAAGGGAATGAAGTTGCCCAAAATAAACAGCATCGCACAATCGCAAGTGGGTGGGGAGCACCATGTTTAAAAATACTGGCTGTACCAGGGCTTAACTCATTTTTACGAGCATTCCGGTAACTAAAGCCTCAATTTTATAGGGTGCCTGCAGGGGGGATCTGTGGTGTGAAGCCCCAATCTGTGCAGCAGTCGGTGCTTCAAAGGTGCAAGTATTTCTCCTTTAAATTACCCATTATGTTATTTGTGAATTAGTTTCATTATGGATTTGTTACTCATAGTTATCCAGCAGCTATAGTACCTTCATAAATCCATTGCAGATGAAATCTCACATCTGTCTATGTGAATGGAAACAGAAATCAATGCATTATTTTATAGTTAGAAGAACTTGCTATGGTTTTACATGGGCAGAGACAAGGCAAAGTAGGGGAAAACATGGCTTTGACATTCTGAAGCAGACGTTTACAAGAAATTTATGTTTCCTTGTATGTGGACCCCAGCATGTTTTAATACATTATTTCTCATAGTATTAACTTTGGCCCCACTGTGCTCATGTTAGGGGGAATGCATGAGCACTACTAAATTAGCCTCATTTGACTGCTTGAACAAGTCATGGGGACCTCTCCCTGTCAGTTGGTTAAGTTTTGTGAAATACTGTATATCGATTTAAGCACACTGCATATCTGAATGGTGCAAGCAGCTTCTTTGCATGCTCTTTGAGCTGACTTTTAAATACTGTGCCCAATAATAATATAACATTTATTTAATAAAGCGCCTTTCATAATTTCAAAGTGCTGTACAGCAAGAATACAAACATATATTCACATACATAAAATATAAAATCAAGATAAAACAGGAAATGCCTTTGCCCATAAGAAAGTCTTTAGCACCTGCTTAAAACACCCCACCGTCCTGCACTCCCTGAGCTGGCAGGGCAGAGAATTCCAGAGGGTAGGTGCCGCAAATCCAAAAGCACGAGCGACCCCTCGTCAGCCGAACAGAGTTGTCACAGAGGGGTGTAAGGCACCAGGAGCTCTTTCAAGTAGTCAGGACCCAGACCACGTAGGGCTTTGTAGGTCAAAAGGCCTACCTTAAAGGTGATCCGCCACTTTTTTGGCAGCTAGTGCAGAGCATGAAGCACCGGGGTAATGTGGGATCTTCTTGATTCCCCAGTCAACAAATGTGCTGCTGCGTTCTGCACTAGCTGCAAGCAGTGGATATCAACCCCAGGAAGCCTTAGGTAAAGGGGGTTACAATAATCAAGGCGTGATGTCACAAAGGTGTGAACTAAAACAGGCAGATCACTGGGTGGAACAAGGTGCCTAATCTTTGCAATGCTTCTAAGATGGAAGAAGGCCAGCTTGATGACTGCTGACACCTGATGTCAAAGAGTCAGGGCAACATCAAGCTTCACTCCCAGGTTACGCACCTGTTTGGAGTAGAGAATCTGGTCCTCCCCCAGGACTAAACCGGAAGGAAGCCCAGTCCTCAATACCTCTACCCTATGACCTGAGTTCACAACCAAAACCTCAGTCTTACCTGGGTTCAACTTTAGACTGCTGGAAATCATCCAGTCTTGGATTTCTGCGAGGCAGTTGTTCAGAACCGAGATAGCATCAACCTGGTCAGGTGCAAAAGACAGTTAGAGCTGGGTATCATCAGCATAGCAGTGAAACCTCAGCCCATACCATCTAACAATGTCTCCAAGGGGTAGCATATATACTGCGAATAACATGGGGGACAGCACCGAGCTCTGAGGTACCCCGCATGGCAGAGAGAAGGCCCCAAAAGAAAACAAACCCGAGACCACTCTCTGCATTCTCCCTGTGAGGAAAGATGAAAACCATCTGAGGACTGTACCAGACAGTCCGCAGATGGACCGCAGACATTCAAGCAGAACCCCATGATTCACAGTATCAAAAGCTGATGACAGATCTAGGAGAACCAAGATGAAATGGTGTCTCCAACCTCTCGCCATCAGGAGATCATTGAGCACCTGAACCAGAGCAGTCTCAGTACTATGCCTCTTACAAAAACCAGATTGGAGAGGTTTGTATAAACTATGGATGGTTAAATGGTTATCCAATTGAGCAGCCACGACTTTCTCAATAACCTTCCCCACAAAAGGGAGGTTAGAGATAGGTCTGTAGTTTGCAAGGTTCTCTGGGTCTAAGGAAACTTTTTTCAGAAGGTGGGTCACCACCCCCTCCTTCAAGGAGCTAGGAAATACTCCTGTATCTAAAGAGCACCAGACAATCCAAGCTAAGATGGGGCCAATAATCTCACTACAACCCAAAATCAGGGAAGTAGGGCCTGGGTATAAACTACAGCAAGTGGGATGCATCTCTTGGACAATCCTCATAGTGTCTAAGACATCCAGCAGTCCAAAGGTACTCCAGGAAGCTCCGGATTCTGCGACAGGGCACCGAGCAATGGCAACTCCCTTAGAGTGAAGTTGGTGGCACTCCCTCCTGATGTCTTCAACTTGATTCGCAAAGAAGCGAGCGATCTCATCACAATCAGTTTGTGTAAAAACTCGATGGACCTGCTGACAGACTGGGTTGCACAGTCTGTCAACAGTTCTGAAGAGTTGAGCCGGTCGATTCCATGTGACAGAAATTTCCCTGGACAGGAATACTGCCCTCTTATGGGAAATTACTGTTTGGTAGAATGCATAGTGCTCTAGCAAAAATACGGGGTCGGCATCAGTGGCAGACTCTCCAATGACGCTTAATCCACGCTCTCAACCTCCGCAATCTCCCTTAGGGCCCCATCAAACCATGGGGCTCCAGGGCGACGCGGAAGGGGGCGAACGTGGACTGGTGCAATCTGATCGAGGGCTGTCGTTATGGCCCCATTATAGGCCACTACCAACTGCTCGGGATCAGTGCAAAACTCATCCAACAATGAGAGGTCAATAACCACCATCAGGTCATCAGGGACCAGGTCCCGCAAAGGGCGGTACCTGACCAACTCCACAGGGGCTGACCTACCCAGGGGGGCCTCAAACATTGAACCCAACAGAGTAGTGATCTGACCAACCGACTGGTCCCACCACCAGATCGCAGGCCTCAATCCCCAGGAGGAAGACCAGGTCAAGAAAGTGACCTCCCTTATGTGTAGCTGAGGAAACAACCTGTGTAAAGCCCAGCGATGTCATCACCTGGAGGAAATGTTGCCCAAAAAGTGAAGATTCGTCATCGACCCAGGCACTGAAGTCGCCCAGAACCATCAGTCTGGGCGACTCCAAGGCCATGTCGGCAGCGAAATGTGCTATTTCCTGCAGGAAAAGCTTCTCATCACCTGGTGGACAATAGATGAGGGCAATCCTGCACCCTACAGCAGCTACTACAGTGCACTCAAATGACCCGGCCTCCTCAACTTGTACACCAGTTAGGCCCAATTCGGTCTTGAAACAGACCACAACCCCAACCCCGTGATTTAATCTTGGGCGATGTATAATTGAGTACCCGTTGGGAACAGCTGCCTCTAAAAAAGGGCGCATTCCCATCCAACTTGGTCTGGGTAATGCAAGCCAGATCTGCCTTTGCAACAAAGTCTGAGATTAGACCAGTCTTGTTGCAGACAGATCTGGCATTGCATAACAACACCCGAGTTGGTCAAGGTTGGTGAGTAGTCCCAACCACTTGCCCCCCCAATCTGGAGGTGCCCTTCGGTATGGGAACCAGAACTGAATCACCTCGTTCTAGATACCATTTCGCCCCAGGGCATCTTCTGGGCCTAACCACCCCTATGGGAGAGCTCCGCCGCTCTGCTGACCACCCCGACCCACTCCAACAAACAACTATGTCAAGTACAGGTATATTTTTATGTGCAGAAGCAAATGGCAGTTAAATTAAATTCATTAGGGATTTTTGATACAGTGAAGAGTGGAACGTAACTGTGTATGGTCTTTCATACACTGTAAAAAGTCATTTTGCTGCAGTAGTGACGTAGCTACTAACGCAGAATGACTTTTCATTCTGCGTTAGTAGCTATGTCATAATGCAACTGCCCACACCAGTGCTGTTCCTAGGATTGGGGTGGTTGTCGAGTCAGGTGAGGGGCTGGCCGGCAGGCTAGGGAGAGGAGGAGTGTGGTCTCTGGTGGCAGACACTAGAAAACTAAGTGATTCTGCTTTTTAGGCGCTATACACTATAAAGAACAATGTATGGCATCCCAACCAACTCGGCAACTCTTCCCCCTCCTGTTTTCTATGACGGCAGAGGGCGTCTCAAGCTTCACTCACGAGGTCATCAGCCATCATAGAAAACACTCGAATGAAGAACTGCCTTGTTATGTATGGGATGCCATATACTATCCTATATGTAACATAGAATTCTACAGTAAGAATTGTGCAGCTCTATACTCTGTGCTTCAGTATGTACTTTTGTGAAGATCAAAGTGATGTTTTAGCTGTTACAATTCACTAGAGAATATATATTCATTTATAGTTTTCTTTATCATAGTTTAGAACACATCTTCTTAGCCAGTCTAAGGAGTATATATAACATGTACTTGATTGTTTCCAACTGCCCTCATAGTGTCTTTGTTTATGACATTTTAGTGCTCACCATGACAACAGCCTGTGATGTCACAAACAGCAATTATGTCATCAGTTGGGGACAGTCTTTTTAAAAAGCATTGTGGAAAAGCATAGCATGTCTTAGTTTCTTGATTTTTATTTCCATAGCAATAGCGGATAGCACTTCATGTTCTGTTGACACTTCATATATAACCCACACATTTAAACATTTGAAAAACTGTTACTTAAAGTTATTGTTGTCACTGTTAGGAAAATGTTAAAAATGTAGTATTTAGACACAATTCAGCTTATATTTTGAAGTTTTTTTTTCATGTATATTCTTTTTATTCTTTAGGGATTCAAGATCCATATCTGCTACAGTTGATCTGCTTCTGCTGTTTAATCCACTGCTGCAGTCAAAAATAATCCATTGTTTCTGGCATCATAATCACTTCTACAGCCACAAATGGTGATGTCTCAAACAAAGGATCATAACTTCAAATGACTGGGCAATAGGTGCAGATAAAGTGCTGGAAACAAGGATCCTGTTTCCATGCAAATTAACCTGGCAATTAATAACAAAGGGAAGAGTAATGCAGACAACACAAAAAGTATGCTAAATTACAATGAAATATTGTGTTTTATTGTCACATTAAATGCTCACAAGTTGTCAGCCACATAACGATATTTCATTTTTTAATAATGACTGTTCTTTAAAAGACAAGTCACAGAAACCACGTCTTTAGTTTCCTACACCCATATCTCTGAAAAGAATACTCCAACTCCTCTGCTAGATGACCAAGTCCTTCCAGGAACTTCTGCATTGTGTAAGCATGTAAGATTCATTGCGGCTTACAATTTAGGTACAGTTCCTTCCAATTCCTTCTTTGAACTATAAGCATTATAAAGGAAGCCAACTACAGATAGTACTATATATACAACCTCAGTAAAGTTGTAGTTCTTCAATCACTTCTCTAATTAGCAAAGCTCTGATTTATGCACTGATGCACATTTTTACAGTATATGGAAATCATACAACTAATATGTTCCTATCTACCACATTATGGACTTGATTTGCAGCCAGTTGCAACACAATTTGGCCATAGTTGCAGTACTTGGAAAATAAGATTGTTAGACCACTAAAGACAAGGATCAGGACTGGCGGAAGGAGCTTGTATCAATGAGAAATGGCGCAAGGGGCTCCTTGCACCAAACATTCTGCCAGTCCTGATTTTCTAATGCAGCCTTTGCCACTGGGGGGCCTGCCTGCACCAATGTTTACATAGATACATAGACAGTGTCGGCAGATAAGGACCTATGGCCCACCCAGTCTGCCCATTTGAGCTTGTAAAGTTCAGTTTATGTTTTCCTAGAAGTCTGTTGCCCCTTACCCCTGACAGCCAGAATTCCTTTATGTCTATCCCATGCATTCTTAAATCCCGTGATTGTTTCAGCCCCCACCACTTCCTCTGGCAGGGTGTTCCACTTGTCCACCACCCGCTCTGTGAAGAAATTCTTCCTCACGCTTCCTCTGAATCGCCCTCCTCCAACTTCATCCCATGCCCTCTAGTCCTGGAACATCTTTTCACTTAAAAATAGTGTATTCCTGCACCCTGTTCCTCCCTGTAAGATACTTGTATGTCTCTATCATATCCCCTCCTCCTTCTCCTCCAGGGAGTACATGTTCAGTTCCTTCAACCTGTCCTCATAGGACTTGTGATGCAATCCATGCACCATCTTTGTTGCCCTCCTCTGAACCTTCTGTACCCTGTCTATGTCCTTACGTAGGTAAGGTCTCCAGAACTGCACACTGTACTCCAGGTGGGGCGTCACTAGTGTCTTGTATAGTAGAATTATGACCTCCCTTTTCCTGCTGGTGATGCCCCTGCCTATGCATCCCAGCATCCTATTTGCTTTACCTGCTGCATTGTCACACTGTTTCCCTACCTTGAGGTTATCAGAGATGGTAACCCCAAGATCCTTTCCTGCTTGGTGCATGCTATATCCTCACCCCCCAACTGATATATTGTGCCAGGGTTTTTGTGCCCCATATGCATTATCTTGCACTTCTTTGCATTGAATTTCAACTGCCAAACCCCTGACCATTCTTCAAGTTTCTGCAGGTTCCTTCTCATTCTGTCTACACCCTCTGGTGTGTCTACTCTGTTACAGAGCTTTGTGTCATCAGCGAACAGTGAAATTCTGCCTTCTAAGTCCTGCGCAATGTCACTGATGAAGATGTTGAATAGGACCGGTCCCAGCACTGATCCTTGTGGTACCCCACTGGTCACTCTTCCCTCTGTGGAGTGACAGCCATTTACCACCATCCTCTGTGTCCTGCCGCCCAGCCAGTTACCTACCTACCACACTACTGTCCTGCCCACACCCATACTGCCAAGTTTGTGTAATAGTCTTCAATGTGGCACAGTGTCAAAGGCCTTGCTGAAGTCCAGATAGGCCATGTCCACTGCCCTCCCCTGATCCACCTCGCTAGTCACCCAGTCAAAAAATTCAATGAGGCTGGTCTGACTTGACTGCCCCCTGGTGAAACCATGCTGCCTTGGCTCCTGTAGTCCATTGACAACCAGTTGTTCCACCAATCTCTCCTTCAGTAGTGCTTCCATGATCTTCCCCACTACTGAGGTGAGGCTGACTGGTCTGTAGTTCCCCGCTTCCTCTTTGTTCCCACTTTTGTATAAGGGGACTACATCTGCTATCCTCCAGTCTTTGGGTACCTCCCTGTTTCCAGTGATCGGCTAAACAGGATAGCCAGAGGTTCAGCCACCACCTCTCTTAGTTCTTTAAGGACCCTGGGTGCACCCCATCTGGCCCCATTGCTTTATCAACTCTTATTACTTCCAGTTCCTTCAGGACCCTTTCTCGTGAAGGGACTTGTGTCCCTTTCTGCACCATTCTCACCCCTTGTACTCCCTTCAGACCCATTACTCCTCCTCTTCCTCAGTAAAGACTGAGCAGAAATACCTGTTCAATATGTCAGCTTTACTGTTGTCATCCTCCACATGGCCCCATCCTCCCCTTCAGTCTCACTATCCCTCCTTTGCCTTTCTTTTTCACTTATGTACCTGTAAAAGGTTTTGTCCCTCTACCCACTGATTTTGCAATGTGTTCTTCTGTCTGAGCTTTGGCCCTTACTGACCTCCCTGCCTCCCTTTGCTTCTCCTGGTACTTCTCCCTATCCCCTTCTGCCTGTGTCTTTTGTATTGCCTGAATGCAATCTTTTTGGCTTTCACTTTCTTTGCTACCTCTTTGGAAAACCATAATGGTCTCCTCTTCCTTTTCCTCTTGCTAACCTGATTAATGCATAATTCTGTTGCTCTTGTAATCCCCATTTTAAATACTGCCCACTGCTCCTCAACCCCTGATTCCTGCCCCATTCCCCTTAATGCCTCTTTCAAGTATCTCCCCATTTTCCCAAAGTCTGCCCCCTAAAATCCAGGATACGTGTTTTTGTGTGGTTTGGTTCTGCTCTTTCTGTGATTTCAAACCACAATGACTGGTGGTCACTGTTCCCCAGGTGCTCCCCCACTGTTACCCCCATCACACTGTCCCTGTTTGTGAGCACAAGGTCCAGTATTGCCTTCTGCCAAGTTGGTTCCATGACCAGTTGCTTGAGGAAGGCACCCTGAAGGGAGTCCAGGATAAATCTGCTCCTAGTTGATGCTGCTGCTGGGATGCTCCAGTCCACGTCTGGAATATTGAAGTCTCCAACCAGTACTACCTCACCCTTGTCTGCTCTCCTTTGGATGGCTAGCATCAGCTCCCTATCTGTTTCTTCCTCCCGGGCTGGTGGTCTATAGACCACACCTGTGTGGATGGCTGGCCCCATTTTCCTTTCCAGCTTAACCCACAGTATCTCTCCCCCATTTTGTTCCTCCTGTTTGAAAATTAACTGCAAACATTCTAGCACATTTGCAGGATGCAGCTGTGGTAGTACAGCTTCTATAAATGATGTGTTCATACCCTTGAAAATTCAGGTCTATGCCTCATGTTTGTGTTATAAAGCAGTCATTTACAATAGCTGCAAAATGTTGGGAAATCTGGGCTGGCCTGCTGGTGCAGTGTTAGAGCTACTGCTTTCAATGCCAGTGGCCTGGGTTTGGGAACAAACCTAGGTCCCCAAAGGGCTGGCTGGGAGGAGGAGGAGGAGGAGGATTGAGCAACCTAAGGGATGCTCTTCTCTGGGGAGGGATGGTTGCTGTACCCACTGCACTACTTATACCTGGGTGACCACAAGTGACAGTACAGTTAGGGACACCATGAGGGAGGGGAGGACACTGACTACAAGCCAGAGCAGTAGCACTTCTCTGCGTCCACATGCCTTGGGCTCACTTGCATGTCATCATCCTTGAGCAAGGAATGGCACCTATTGGGGAAACTGAACTCCCCGTGCATTTGGACCTCTTGGATCGGTGGTCACCCCAACTCCTGTCATGGCCACCATGAGAACACTGTTCTACAGAACTGCCCCTTGGGATGGCCGCAACATGAGTGGGTGAAATCATGGGGTTGATATCCCATGGTTGGGGTGTGCTCTGGTGGACAATACAGGGGCAGAGCTGTAGCCAGGGTAATAAAATATAAATAAACAAAAAATTGGAAAATCCCATTTAAACAAACAACCTGTCAAATCATCATACTTTAGATAAAGGATGCAACCAATACCACTTAAAGCTAGCCAATTTATTTGAATGAACAATTTACTCCAAATCTATTCTCTTCTGTTTCAGGAAATGAAATGAAAATAAAATCTCAAACTGCCATGATAAATCCCAAACTACCATAATAAATACATTTGAGCATCTAATATTACTTTTGTTGCCCATAAATGAACAGAAATTAAGTTAGAAAAATGTGTAATTCAGAAGAATGGGTCCACATTGGTGAGATTGTGCCCCACTCCCCTTTTCTCACATGTTGCCAATTATCATTTTCATTTCATAAATCACCCTGGCTCTTATATGATGTATTTTTAACTTGGTAGCCTAGAATAGAAGGGAGAAGGGACAGAGAAGGTAAAAGAGGAGGTAGAGTAGCTCTATACATAAGGGAAGGGATCAAAGCTACAGAACTAAAAAGTAAAGAGGGAGGACAAGAGGCACTCTGGGTCACCTTGGAGACAGGGAATGGCATCACAATCCGCACAGGGGTTGTATACAGACCCCAGTCTCAAGGGGAGGAAATGGACAACAAAATGATAGAGGACATTCTCAAAATGGCTGAAAAAGGGGAGATACTGTTGATGGGGGACCTGAATATGCCAGATGTTAACTGGATAACAGGTACTGCAACCACATCCAAGAGCAGGGTCATTCTCGATGCCCTGCAGGGGGCAGGCCTTAGACTGCTTGTGTTGGAACCCACTCAGGAGGGAGCAATATTAGACCTGGTACTCTCAAATGGAGAGAGGATCACAAATTTAGAAGTCAGTAGACATCTGGGAACAAGCGACCACTGCACAGTGTGCTTCACAATGAGCACAACCATGGAGATAAGCCATACAAAAACAAGGATACTGGACTTTAGAAGAGCTGACTTTGGCAAAATGGGTGAATACCTGAAAAATGCACTAGCAAATGACCAAAAAGGAGGGGTGGAAAAACAATGGAGAAAAATCAAAACTTCCATCATAGAGGCAACAAGCCTTTGTGTGAAGCAAATAAAGAAAACAAAGCGGAGTAAAAAACCACTATGGTTTTCAAACGAGGTGGCAGGGGAGGTTAAGGATAAAAAGGCTGCATTCAAAAAGTATAAGGAATCACAGAAGGACAGGGAACTGTATCAATTAAAGCAGAAAGATGTGGTGAAGGCAGTCAGACTAGCAAAGGCCCAAACCGAAGAAAAAATAGCCAACTCAGTTAAGAAGGGGGATAAAACCTTTTATAGGTACATTAGGGAGCATAGAAAGGTTAAGAGAGGGATAGTGAAGATTAATAAAGGAGAGGGGAGGTGGGCAGAGGGAGACAGTGAAAAGGCAGAGATACTGAATGAATACTTTTGCTCAGTATTCACAAAAGAAGATGAGGAGGAGTTACCTAAACCAGACAATAGAAGCACTCTGGGTAGGGGGGTTGACACCAGTCCATTCACAGAAGAAAGAGTCCTGAAAGAACTCCTAAAACTCAAGGTGGACAAAGCAATGGGGCCTGACGGGATTCACCCCAGAATCCTAAAAGAACTAAGGGAGGACCTAGTGACACCACTGACCACACTTTTTAATGGATCATGGCAGGATGGGGTGGTACCTGATGACTGGAGGAGGGCAGATGTGATTCCCCTTCACAAAAGTGGGAGCAAGGCAGAAGCAGGAAACTATAGACCTGTGAGTTTGACCTCAGTGGTAGGGAAAATGATGGAATCACTTCTGAAAGAAAGAATTGTTGAGTACCTAGAGGCCAGCGGGGCACAGGACCCAAAGCAGCATGGATTTACAGCAAGAAGGTCATGTCAGACTAATCTAATTGATTTCTTCGACTGGGTGACCAAAGTAATAGACCAGGGAGGGGCTGTGGATATGGCCTACCTAGACTTTAGCAAGGCATTTGACACAGTCCCACACAAAAGATTAATAATCAAGTTAGCCAGCCTGGGAGTGGGTCCCAGGGTGGTAGCCTGGGTAGCAAACTGGCTGCACAACAGGACACAGAAGGTAATAGTGAATAGAGCACATTCCGAAGAAAGGGGGGTTACTAGTGGAGTACTTCAGGGCTCAGTACTGGGTCCAGTCTTCTTTAACATCTTTATAGGTGACATTGCAGAGGGTCTGGAGGGAAAGGTATGCCTCTTTGCAGATGACACGAAGATCTGTAACAGAGTTGATACACAAGGGGGGGTAGAAAAGATGAGAAAGGACTTGGCAAGGTTGGAGGAATGGTCAGACATGTGGCAACTTAGATTCAATACAAAGAAGTGCAAAGTAATGCACCTAGGAAACAAAAACCCAGGAGAAGAGTACACAATAGCTGGGGAGGTACTAACAACAACAAAAATGGAAAGGGACCTGGGGGTAGTCATATCAGATGACCTAAAGGTGGGTAAGCAATGTGAAAAGTCAGTAAGGAGAGTCAGGGGGATACTGGGATGCATAGGAAGGGGCATCACAAGTAGAAAAAGGGAAGTGGTTATCCCTCTGTACAGACAGTTGGTGAGACCCCATCTGGAGTACTGCGTGCAGTTTTGGAGACCTCATCTACGCAAGGACATAGACAGGATGGAAGCAGTCCAGAGGAGGGCAACTAAAATGGTGCAGGGTCTACAGCAGAAGCCATATGAAGAGAGACTGAGAGAGCTTAATATGTATACTCTTGATGAAAGGAGGGACAGGGGGGACATGATAGAAAACATTTAAGTACCTCAAGGAATCAACAAAGTCCAGGAGGGTAGCATCTTTCAGAAAAAGAGATGTGTAAGAACAAGGGGCACAATGTAAAGATGGGGGGGGGACGGCTCAGGGGTAATGTGAGGAAATTTTTTTTCACAGAGAGAGTGGTGGATACATGGAACAGCCTTCCTGAGGAGGTTGTTGGGTCTAAAACAGTGGGGGAATTCAAACATGCATGGGAAAGACACAAGGCAATTATAGTTGGGGGTTGCAGTAAGTAGGCTGTTGGTTAACTAGAATCTGCAGCTTATCTAGTAGGTAGGGAAATGGGCAGACTGGGTGGGCCAAGTGGTCCTTATCTGCCGTCAAAGTCTATGTTTCTATGTTTCTATGTAATAGTGTAAGGGAGAATTAAACATGATCATTGTGTGTTTGCACTGCCTTCCATGTCATTCCATTTTTACTGGCCTTTTACAGTAGTTAACTCAGTGAGCGTTTCTGATTTAAATACCGAAGGTAAGACTCATTCAGTCCTGTTTGGTACAGAAGCACTTGTAAATCACAAAATCAGTGATGAGTACTTTAATTCAGTGCAAATAATGCAGTGCGAACAGCATTCGCTAAAAGTACAGCAGCTCAAAAGATGCCTAAATAGTGCACTAAAAAACTAATATTTCACTTCTAGACCTTGGTCAAAGTTATGCAGCCAGGACTAGATGAGCAAATTGGCACCACTTCTTAAATGATTGTATGCCTTTGTTATGAAACAGTACTGTGATCCTATTAATTTCGGGCTACTTCATTCCCCTTTACCACTGTCACCCTTCCCCACTTCTCCTTCAATCTCACCTTCACTTTTCTTTCTTTTTTTTTTCCCACTCTTACCACTTCTTCTTTCTTCTCCCACTCTCCCTTCATATCCCAGGCTCTCTTTTTATTTATTTGTCCCCTCCCACATCCTTTTCTATTCTTTGTATTAGGTGATTTACTCCCTTGTATAAAGTGGACACAATAGTAAGTTTTGAGGCATATTGGCATACTAAACAACACATTAAAATGCAATGACATGTTCTGACCTCAGTTTTTTTGCTTACTTCTACTGTTGTTTATGGCCTAACATATGTAGCCCAGAGTTAAGCAGAATCTGCAACCTTGTGCTAAATGTATTATTTTGTACTGCAGATGTATTTACTGGTATCACAAAGAAGAGATACAGTATCCTTTATGTTTAACTAATGTTGCTTATAGATGGTTGTTAAACATTTTTTTAATATAATATGCCTGGGTGATTGGAAGTGATGTCATTAATGAGAGACACTAAATAGTTTCAGTCACCAGAAAGCACATTCCTCTAATGAAGCTGTAGGAGTTAAACATTAGGTTTGTGTGCAGGTTAGACATCCTTTGTGCTGCTGATGCACAAACAGTAGTTGACTGATACTGTTTGCACTGTGATTTGCACCGAATAAAGGAACTCATCATCACTAATTCTGTCATTGTCAAGTGCTATTGTACCAAACAGAAGGTGAGTGCTACCTTTTTCTGTATGATGGACTTTTTCATCATAAGCAAAGGCACCTCAGCATTCTGGAGCAGCCCTTCTTGACCCCATAATGTACAGTGCTCCCTCTTTTATTCGCTAGCCTCGGTACATCCTAGATGTTGACAGATTAAGGAAGTTGACAGATAATACAGGGTGGCAGTTTAAGGGGGAAATAACATTTCTGGAAAATGGGACAGGAGCTCACACCGGCTGTAAGTGAGGATGGCAAATATGGGAGGGGGGGTGGATAAAGGAAAGAGCACTGTACTGTAGATTATGTGCCATAATAAGTTCTTTTATAGTTGCTGCAAGGCATCTGTCTTCTACTATAGAACTCTAGTTAAAATGGACATAAACTACATCATACAGTTTAAAACAGTATTTACCATCAATGTGTAAGTCAGAAACAACCACTGAGTTTATTTAAAGGACAGTAAATATGGCACAATAACATAGAAACATAGAAACTGACAGTAGATTAGGACCGCTAGGCCCTCCTAGTCAGTCCATTTTCTCTACCTACTGCAATACCTCAGATCCTACTTGATCCCTGGCTTTTACCCTCTCTTTCCTATTGCTAGGGTTTCCTTGTGCCTATCCCATGCATTCTTAAATTCCCCTACCAGTTTTCCCCAACCACCTCCACTGAGAGGCTGTTCCATGCATCCACCATCCTTTCTGTGAAAAAATACTTCCTCACATTATCCTTGAGTCTACACCCTCCAGCCTCATATCATGACCACTTATTCTTGAGCATCTTCTTTCTGAACAATGCTACCCTCTTGTACCTTATTTATGTCCTTGAGGTATTTGAATGTCTCTATCATATCCCCCTCTCTATCCTTTCTTCCCAGCTATACATATTGAGGTTCTCTAGTCTCTCCATATATGACTTCTGGTGCAGACCCTGCACCATTTTTGTTGCCCTTCTCTGAACTGCCTCTACTCTGTCTACATCCTTCCAGAGATGTGGCCTCCATAACTGGACACAGTACTCCAGATGTGGCCTCACCAATGATTTGTACAGTGTATCATCACCTCCTTTTTTCTGCTGGTAATATCTCACCCTATGTACCCTAGCATCCCACTGGCTCTCCCCATAACCTTTTCATAATGCTTAGTCACCTTTAGGTCATCAGATATGATTACCCCCAGTCCCCTTCCTGTTTGGTGGTCATCAGTACCTTTCCCTACATCATGTACACCTCCCTTAGTCTTTTGTGCCCCAAATGCATGATTTACACTTCTTTGCATTGTATCTTAGCTGCCATACTCTTGACCACTCGTCAAGCCTGCTTAGGTACTTCTACATTTTTCCACCCCTTGGAGTGTCAACCCTGTTGCAGATCTTAGTGTCATCTGCAAAGATGCATACCTTCCCTTCCAGCCTCTCTGCAATGTTGCTCATGAAGACATTAAAGAGGACTAGCCCCAGAACTGATCCTTGTGGCACTCCGCTGGTCACTCTCCTTTTCTCAGAATGAACTCTGCTTACCACCACCATCTGTGTTCTATTCTTAACCAATTTATGACTCAGCTTAACACCTTGGGACCCACTCCCAGGCTGCCTAGCTTGTTTACAAGCCTATGTGGAATGGTGCTGAAGGCCTTGCTGCACTCCAGGTAGGCCACATCCACCACCCCTCCATGATCTAATTCCCTGGTCACCCAGTCAAAGAAGTCTATCAGATTTGTTTGACATGACCTTCCCACTGTGAATCCATGCTGCTTAGGATCCTGTGATCCACTGGATTCAATATATACCACAATCCTTTCCTTTAGCAGTGGTTCCATTAATTTCTTCACCACCAAGGTCAGGCTAACTAGCTTGTAATTGACAGCCTCTTCCCTGCTCCCACTTTTGTGGAGAGGCACTACATCTGACCTCCTCCAGTCCTCCGGAACCACTTCCGTTACCAGTGATTTGTTAAACAGGGCTGTCAGTGGCACTGCAAGCACCTTTCTAAGCTCCTTTAATATTCTTGGATGTATCCTGCCCGGCACCATTGCCTTGTCCACTCTCAGTTTTGCAAGTTCCTTTATGACTTTCTTCTCCGTAAATGGACTGGGGTCCACCTCCCTTCCATCAGTGCTCCTGTTGTTTAACTGAGGTCCCACACCTTCCCCTTCTTCTGTGAATAATGAACATGAATATTTGTTCAGGACTGCTACTTTCTCAAGGTCCCCCTCCTCAAACTCCCCTCCTTCCCCTTTTAGCCTATAAATCCTAGCCCGGGTCTTTTTTCTTTCACTACCATACCTGAAGAATGTCTTGTGCCTTTTTGTGACTGCCTGGGTTATTTCTTCGTCCGTTTGCAGCTTTGTGCTCCTGACTGCTTTCCCTGCCTCCCTCTGTTTTTCTAGCTACACTACCCTGTTCTCCTTTTTTGTGTTTCTGTGTACCTCCCATACTGTATTATAGGCTATTTAAGTGTGGATCTGTCTTGACTCAGGATAAGAGGGGTTTTAGGGTTGGAAATCCTAAAGCCACATTTCCCTACTTTTGTCGCTTTAGCCTGAACCCTAAATGTTGCATTAATGGAGTTTTTTGAAAATATTTCTTAATTTTTTGAGATAATATAATTATTTGCCTGTGAGAGCACATTGTAACATATTTTGACCCCACAGTTTTAACATAGCCTTCTTATGACCCCGCCTTGTGAACAAGGGTGGTGAAAATGTTCAAATCTCACCCAAAAGATGGTTTTACCAAATGACCATGATAAGGCCTTTCAGGACAGATTTGTGTAATTCCACAGATATTGTTCATGAGGTGGGGTATCCAAAAGCCCACATTGAGAATTTGGTGTCAAAATATGCCAAAATGGCAAAGTTATGCACCAAAGTTAAACCCCCCATTGAAATACATTGATCCACACTTACCTTAGTTTCTCATATTACAGTCGATGGTTCCAGCAGCAAGATGTGTCTTCAACAGGATAGTGGCTGTTCACCCAAGGACCTGTTCAGGTGAGTGAGCATGTGGGGGGTGAAGCTGTGGGGGTGCACAATGGGAGGTTGGGATGGGGGGGTCATATCGGCAAGGGACCTTTTTTTACTGGAAAAAGAAGCCATCAAGGGAAGATTTTCTTTATTATAGGGACTAAAATATGGGGACATCTTTGGAGGGTGGGGTGTCCTGCTAGACACCAGGAAAAAACTCAAAAAAAATACAGGGAAAGCAATCAGAGGAAGGGGGTGCCACTGGACACCAGCGATAAAAAAGTATTATGGGAGCAGAGATCGGAGGGTGGGGGCACCACTAGACATCAGGGAAATGGGTAATAATTATGGGGGACTATTGGACAATGAGAGGCTGCCACTAGACACCCAAGTAAAATGACAAAAATGACGGTTATGGTGAACAGAGAGGGTGGCCACTAGACACCAGGGAAAAATATAAATCATATGGAGTGGCAAAGAGAGGTTGGGGGTGCCACTAGACACACGGGAAAAACTAAAGAACAATTACAGGGATGATGATCCGAGAATGGGGGACACCATTAGACACCAGGAAGAAATTAAAATAGTAGGGGTATGGCAATCGGAGGTTGGGGTTGCCAATAGAAACCAGGAAAAATTCACAGAATTATAGGGAAGTGTACAAAGTTCTTTTTTGGTTTAAAGGAATCATTTTTGTGCATCAAATGAAAAAAAGGGAACAAAAAATGATTCTTTCAAACAAAAAAAGAATCAGCAAAAAAATAAGTTCAAAATCCCTTTCCATTTGAAGGATCCTTTTTCATTTGAATGAAAAAGAACTCATGAAAAAAGTTGGAAAAAAAACTACATCCGAAATCCTTTTTCATGACAAGGGATCCTTTTGAATTTGAATGAAAAAGGACTCATGAAAAACACAGAAGCGAGTACCAAAAAAGGATTTTAAATGATAAAACACACACATTCAGGGGTCCTTTTTCCAACAGATAAGTGCAGAATCCACCTCATGGAGTCCCAATGAGCAAGATATATGTTTTGATCTCTCTGTGGGATGTAATTTTTGGGTGGTTTGAATTATTTTTTTTTTTTAATGGAAAACAAGATGGCAGTACATGAAACTTTCCCTCATGAAAAAAGACTGTCTCAAAAAAAAACAGAGACCCTTTTTCATTTGAGCAAATTCTATTTTCATTCCAGGAAGCTATCCAAAAGACTGTACTGCCCATTGACATAAACTGAAATTTTAAAATGTAATAACTTTGAAAGTGATTAATATTTTTTCACCAAGCAAGTGAAATAAACATCTGTAGCCAAGCCCTTTTTACCCTGAACATTTCAGACCAAAATTTCGAACCATCTGGGCACAAGGCAATGACAAAAAAAACAGCAAACAGCAGCAATTTTTTTTTGTTTTGTTGCTATCTGCAACTTGGAATCCACACATTCGACCAGAAGGCAAGTTGTCATGTCGAGATCTACCCTGGGAGACTGCACATGCAAAACTCCATGCAAATCAGTTGAATATCTGAGAAGAAATTAAAGTTCAAAATCTGAGGTTTAACATAGACAGCCCTGCTCAACCCTAAATATCGGTGCACTATCATGCCTATATAAGATATATATATATATATATATATATATATATATATACATACATATATATATATATATATATTCTTTGCAAAAAATTCATTAATGCAACATTTAGAATTCAAGCTAAAGCGACAAAAGTAGGGTAATGTGGCTTTAGGGGTTTTCAATCCAAACAAAGTAAAAAAGCGGCTAAGGGAGCCCACACCTCGGGCTCACTCAATATGCAGCCAAAATGAACAACATCAAACAGTGGCTAACAAGCACTAGTGTGCATTGTAGCAAAAAGAGATACCCATAGTTTGTTCTTCGTTTAGAATAATTTTATCAATACATGTAAAAAGGATCCAAAAATCACCTCACCAGTGTCTGCTAACAGTTTCACCCATATGACTGTGGGCTTTCTCAAGGCATGGCTACTGTGTGAACTAGCCCTCTTTTTAAACACCATTCTTAAAGTGACAAACCATATATACACTCATTTACTGATATTAAAAACATCCACTAATAACACTGTCCTATAAAATAAATGTAACCCCTAGATGGCGCTATCCCAGGGGCTACTACCCCTGCCTGATTTGCCACTAACAGGTTGAGGGGCCTGGATCCGATGGCGGGTGCCTCCACCCAGAGGTCAGGGTTTGCAATAGTTAAACTAACTTGGTCACAGCCCTCTGGGACACTGCAACCCCCCTTTCTTCCCACTAGTGGCCCACACAGTATATCAGAATTACCTTCACAGTATACGCTTACCCCCAGGACTGGTTCAGGCACTGGGACCCCTGTAAAAAGAAGATACAGTGCAACAATCACAGTACAATACTTTAACATAGACAAATACCTCAGGCAGTATAACTTTGCTGAAACAAGCAGCTCTGATTTATTTAGGGATATAACAAGGACAGGGGAAATCAGGTTAATTAGCTTATCACTTTACTCATCTACCTATGGCTCTGTGCAAGGCTCATCCCTACCAGTTACTGTCCCTGGGTACCCAAGTCCTAGTGGCTAGTCCAAACCATGGCAGCTGGTAGGGGCCCTTTCACACAGAGAAAAGAATAATTAGTTAAACAGTCAGCAGTACAGTAATTCCATTTGGATTCAATGTGGCAATTCAACAGGGGCGACCTGAATTAGTACTCACGACCTCCAAACAAGATAGGGTCCTTCAACGTCAGCAGGGCTACTCTTGAGCTCCACGAGACTCCTCACACATTTATATGACAAACTGCAACAGGCAAAAGTCCTTTAATGGCAGCAGGATTCACTTGAGCTACACAAGCCTCCTCACACAGTTATATGGTAAACAGTAACAGGCAAAAGTCCTTTAATGGCAGCAGGATTCACCTGAGCTACACAAGCCTCCTCACACATTTATATGGTAAACAGTCACAGGCAAAAGTCCTTTAATGGCAGCAGGATTCACTTGAGCTACACAAGCCTCCTCACACATTTATATGGTAGAAAGAAAGTACTATACCAGGCAGGCTGCTTCTCTATCCCGATCACAATTACTGCACAATACCCGGGAGAACACACAGCAGATTCAGTTCCTGACAGACTGAGCGCAATTCAGCAATTTCTCCAGTCTTCTACAGGGTGAGCCTGGTTTCTACTCTTCGGATATCCTTTGATTCTCTTCACAGGGACAGTTCAGTCCTAACAAGCAGTTACACAAGCTGCAGACCGAACTCGGGCTTACTCAAGGCTTTCCTCACTAAAACTGCACACCGAAAAGCACAGGGCTCCTTTCCTCTTCACTGCTAGAGCTCAACTGAAACTCCAGCAGACAAAACCGGGCACTTCCTTTGAGTTCCTCCCAGTTCTTGGCTGGATTGGCTGTCACCACAATAGACTGCCCTGTTGGTCCAAAAGCCGTGAAGTCAAACTACATCTCCCAGAGTCACTGCCCATACAATCCTCTTGTGGCTGGCTCAGATTACTGAGTCAAGTTCTGATTCGTCCAAGGCACCATTTTAGAGCTACCTTAACCCACACTGATTGGTCCAGTTCAGCAGTTCAAAACTAGAATGGGGAACTAGGCAAACACAGTTCTGACTACAAAGAAAGCAGGATAGACAAACTGTACTTTCATTATTACTCTAAATGATTTCTGGCAAACAGTTACATCTTTCAGATAGGTTCCCTTTGCACTCCTAGTGACTGCAAAAATGGAGTGAATTGGCAGCAGTTCGAGTGGTACTCAAGCAGAGAAACACACAGTCTCCCCATACAAACTAATTATGTCTGCAAGCAGACAGCTCTTAAAGAGACAGTACCAGAGGCTCTAAAAACACTCACAGATAAATGGCTTAAACGCCAAACACCATTCAGGCTTGGAGCATTCAAGCAAGCTCCTGGAAGTCTTTTGGGAACCCCCATTTGCAGGGGGGTTACATAAACAACTTCATTAAGAAAACAGTCAAAAAGAACATAATCAGAGGGATGGCAGAAAGCACACCTACAAGCTACATTATATCTATTATGCACACAATATACTTTTATTATTGAAAATAATTACACATCATGACAGCAGGTAAAACTGACAACAGTGAATATATTGCACAAAAATACCCACAAAGCGCCTAATGAAATTATTATAAAGAGCCTGCTACAATAAAGTAACATGAATGGATGCCCACTGCATGATAATATGAATGAGATGTCAAACTATCTGCTAAAGGTCAAAAAGAATTGTTTCAACTCTTTCTCCAGATTTTTGTATTTTTAATATATATATTTGTTTCTTTCTTGCTTGCTTTTTATTCTGCTATTGTGGTTATGCCATTCTTTTTACATGTATCAATAAAATTATTCTAAACAGACACCAAACTATGGGTATCTCTTTTTGCCACGATGCACACTAGTGCCTGTTAGCCACTTTTTGATGTTCATTTAGGGGTTGTTCATTTAGAGTTTTCAACCCTAAACCTCCAGCCCCACCACTAAAGCAAATCAGGGACAGACTCTTCCAAGGAACTGTCACCCCTAAAGCTTACCCCATTAGGTGTGTATGTTTCTGGAGTGTATAGAATGGGATGAGCTTTAGGGTTGACAAGCCCTAAGAGGAGCTTTCCAGTGAGTTGCTTTAGTAGTGGGGTTGAGGTTATAATGTTGAAAACCCTGAAGCCACATTTCCCCACTTTTTTCATTTTAGCCTGAACCCTAAATGTTGCATTAATGGAGTTTTTAGCAAAGAATTTCCTTACTTTTTGAGATAGTATAATCGAATCCTTTTTTCCATCATTTTTTACGTATTATTTTCTTACCCTTTCTGTGATGAAGATTGCTGAGGTGGGGGGTAAGTACTACTAAGTTTTGGGGCTGGGGGCAAATGGAACAACACAATAACAGGAAAAATGCAATTTTTACTACCATCACAGAGTAGATATGAAACAATTTGAACCCAACCTATTACCTGGCATCTGAAATGCATTGGTCTCTTTCACATGTAACAGACATCAAAGCAAGTTTACTGTGACTGCCTTAGATGGCCCATATTATTTATTTATTTATTTAGCTTTTGTTTACCAGGTAAGTACACTAGACAAGTAGCATGCCTATTTTCAGGAACGACCGGGAGAGCACAAAACATACAGTATACATACATGGCAACATTGGAGAAACAGCATGATACAGTAAAAAACAGCTATAACAACGCTTGTCTAGACAAGATGATGTGTAGTCTGTCTAAAATGCTTATCTGATTTGCATATCTCCACAATATAAAGGTCTTACAAATGGAAAGGCAGGCTATTTCATACTACTTTTCTTGTGACAGTGTTTATTAGTCACTTTCATAATGCTTTTTATGAGGTAACAAAACTAATGAGGCATGTTACTTTATAAGAATTCATGTTCTATGAGCAAACTATTCTGTTTTTAGGAAAATCAAATAGATTGTACTCAAAACATTAAAAATAAAATAAAAGCTGGTGCTAAGATCTAATGCATTAGCAAACATATTCAGAGATGTTGGGCTCCTTTGTCAAAGGCCACGTATGCAGTGACTTGTATTCCAAACAATGACCATTTTGGGGCTTCCCTCCCTGTTTCACTCATTCACTCTCTCCCTAAACCCTTTTGCATTTAACATGCAACCTGAGAAAAATCTCCTTACAATTATACTGTTTTCAATATGGTTTTATGTTTGCTTGCATGCATGTGCAAGAAACATAGTGCCATCATTTGAGTTTTCAGAGGTGTGGCACCCGTCTTTCAATTCAGTCAGTGTGTTTGCAGGCACAGCCGCAGCTCTCCAATGAACGCTGCAGCTGTCTATGACAGCAGTTGAAAATGCAGTGGCCGTGCAGTTGAAAGGGAGAGCTACACTTCAGTGAGCAGCGATAAGATATCGCATGCTCATGTCACAACCACACACACATGCGCACATACCTGCATGCTCATGCCTCCCTCAAGCACACTCTATGGCATGGCGGTGCCCAATCCTCTGTCAGCTGTACTACGCCCCCCAACAGAGTTCCAGATGCCAGAGATCATATGGCGATGGGGTGCCCAATCCCCATTGGCTCCACTTCCAAGAGACTACAAGGTGCCATGCTGGGAGCCCACCCCAGCATGGTACAAGTCCCGCATCATCTAAATTAAAAAAAAAACTGAAAGAAAAATCTTCCCTCACTGACTGTCCTGACACAATCTCCCCCCATCCGCACCCACCCTCTGTGCACCCTACCTCCCCACACCCCCTCCTCACCCCATACTTACTCCGGAGCTTGGCGGTGATCTTCGGTGGACTGGGAATACGTCTGCACTTTTCAAAGCTGACCATGAACTGAGGAAATGCCGGTAAGCTGTATAATGTAATAAACAGGGTTTTTTCAACTTTAGTGCATATCTCTGGCATTTTGGGGAATTTTTTCACAAAATTTTCAACATGGTGTTTTTAGGACCCCACCTCATGAATTCTGTCACTGTCATGGCGTTAATCGGCCCTGAAAGGTGATTTCATGGTCACTGCGTGGAACCACCTTTTGGGACTGATTTACAAAATGACAATGTCACAGTTCATGAGGTAGGCCTCCAAAAATCCTATGTTGAAAATCTGGTGAAATAATTCCCAAAAATGACTGTTTTAGAAGCATGCGTTGCACTGCTCCTAAGCTCACTCATAAGTTCGCAAATTTTCAATATGTTCACTCCAGATTTTCAACATTGCCATTTTACCATACCTCCTTATGAGCAGTACAGTGGTCATTTCTCACATCTGACCCAAAATGTGTTTCCGCGCATGTAGCGCACAATGGCGCAGTCGGTGTGTGAAATCAATGTTCGGGACAGATTAAGAAAATCACAGTGACACCAATCATGAGCAGAGGTGTTAAAATGGCTATATTAAAAATTTGATGAGAAAATTCCCCAAAATTACTGTTTTACGAGCATGCATCACGCAGTTCCTACATACGCTCGTAAGTTCACAAATTGCCAATATTTTCGTTCCAGATTTGCAACATCGCCATTTTACCACACCTCCTTATGAGCAGTACAGCTGTCATTTTTCACATCTTGGCCAAAACATGTTTTTGCCCATGTAGCGTACAATGGCGCAGTCGGTGTGCAAAATCAATGTTCGGGACAGATTAAGAAAATCACAGTGACACTTTTCATGAGTGGAGGTTACAAAATCCCTGTGTTGACAATCTGCTGTAAAAAATCCCCAAACTAATTGCATTATGGGTGTGTGTTACGCATTTTCTATGCAAGCTCGTGACTTCACCAGTTTTTTTGATATTTTCACTGCAGAATTTCAACATTGCCATTTTTGGCACCTCCCCATGAACAGTACAGCTGTAATTTTTCACATCCTGTTCGAAATGTGTTTTCGCACCTGTGGTGCCAAATGGGGTAGTCGCTGTGCGAAATCAGCTTTCGGCTAACAAACTGATATTGTCACTGTTCATAAGACGGGGGTCACAAAAAAACCATGTTGAAAATTTGGAGTGAAAATGCCAACAAACATCTGAGGTGTTAGGGTTTCTGACCATAACCCCCCCTGCCTGTAGAGATTGAGAGGCATCAGGAGTGTGACTTGGGATTCTTGCCTGTAATGCTCATACCATTCCACACCCTACAGCCAGTGAGAAGCATCGAGGTGTGCCTTGGACTCTTCGGCCCCAAAGTTCATCCCACTCTGCTATGCAGGACCCATCTCATCATATTTCCTGATGGAATGGGGTGAGCATAAGGGCTAAAGACCCCAAGGCACACCATGACACTTGTCAGTGTCTGCAGGATAGGGTGTGGCAAAATGGCATGGCCGTTATGCCTGACAACCAAAAGGCACACCCCAATGCCTGTCAGTCTCTGCAGGGTGGTGGTAGGGTTGGCTTCAGTTCAATACTTCACTGCCATTCCTATTATGCAGCTCTCTAACTCCTACACTACCAATGTCAATGTCAGCAAGCAAAAATTCGGCATTGACAAATGCTTGTTTTTAAATGAGGTGCTACTTGTATTCAAGATCCACCCTGTGTCAACCTGATTGTATAGTGAACAACCCTGTCAGTGTTGCAATGTCCTGAGACAAAATGAACTGTCAAACACAGATCACATGGATCAAGTCCTATTGTCATAGTGTAGTAGGAAACTCGCTGACACACTTGTCAACATTTTTTTTTCCTTTGGCAATATAACACATTACTATAAAACCCTCAGATTATTCATGCCCAACTAAACTGGCTCGTGACCACTGAAGTTCTATTCAAAAAGACTATGTTACAACCACCGAGTAATGTATTTGCTTCCCGACATCTGCAATATAATAAAAATTCCTCATATAAAATGTTGGTCATTTCTTGATGAAATTACACATTGCCTCACATAAAAAACCTCAGGCAGGGGTGCAACAAGGGCTAAAAGATTAGGGGGGGCATGGATCTACCAAGCTATTTGTGCCAACATCAATGCCACTGGCTATGGAGCACAGCGATTGGCAGAAGACTTCATTATTTTTATAATTAATTTGATGCAAGACAAAGGATAGAATGAGAAAAGTCTTGTGGGTCACATAGTTTATATTGTCGATTTTATAAAAATGATCTTTTAAAATAACAGCACATTGCAGACACACAATGTGGAGCAACAGGCAGCACAGCAGCAACTAAAATAAAAAAAGTGCAGTACATTACAAAAACAGTACAACTGTTATAGGAATATAAAGAAATTGTGGACACAGTGGGGCTGGCAATATAGCCTAGAGGTTAGAGTAACAAGCTGTAAATAAGCTTGGTACATCCTGCAGGCCTGGGTTTGATTCCCACACCCTCCACTTGCATACTGTGTGACTCAAATTAAGTAATTTAACCACCCCAGTGCTCCTGGGTTGCCACTGAAAACAGACATGTCTGCCTAGTGGGCCTTACCCAGGTACCAAAAGAACAGAATACAATAAAATACATATGACGAGGAGTCACAGCACATCAAAGAAGGAAACTACAGATGTCATAGACATGCACAATGAAGAATAACAGTGCAACACAAAGTAAAACCACTTCAAAAACTAGGAGAAGAGAAATCATGGACACTTACGACGAGGGATCAGCACATGGATAAAGAAAAATACAGAGGTCACGGACTTGTACAAGCATGCATCATTTATAATTCTATAATTATTGTAATTCCCCGAAATCTACTCCATCACTAAAGGTTAGCAACCAGTTTTAATGTTTCCATGTCAATAAGACAAAGAAACTGGATAACTGCTAGCCTAGCATCTGCCCAGTTTTGTTTTTTTGGGGGTGGGGTATTACACTGTACTAACAGTTCTGGGATTTTTAAACTCCAAAGAACGTTCTAGTCACTGGGGCATTTATTTGCTAGAATACTTTTTCTCACTCAGCACTACAGAAATCAGAACTGTGTGTTGAATTAGGAAATAAAAACATGAATTTATGCCAGAAATACTTATGATACCTATAGTTTAAAGAATGTGTCTGTTATTGAACAATCAGATTTCTTGATTTTGGTTGTACTGTGCTGTTTGCATTGACTGTTCCTGCACTGAGCTTAGCAAATCATAAGACAACTTATTACAAAACTATGCAAAGGTTAGCAAAAGTGGATTATACTGAACCCCAGACAATCTAATCTGTAATCTAATCAAATTAAATGTATGTAGTGTTCATTTTGTATACAACTAAACTTATTTTATGAGATTCATTAGTCCAACAAACTCAGAGTATTTACATTTACAGTCCATTATCTGTGATCAAGTTTCCATGCAAACTGTAACTGGTAAAGAAAGTGGAGCGATTATATGTTCTCACAACATGAACTAGCAATGTATACAACATTCTGTCGTTTTGTGTATTACACATTCCTATAACTGAATGGCATGGAGCCCACAATAGCCTTGATTCATAGATGTAAAAAAACAAAAAAACACAGACCTAATTTATCTAACCTGATTGTCAGGAGTGAATTTACATGACCAAAGCAACAAAACACTGTAAATACTGTAGAGTGAATAGACTCACAGTCATAACTCACACTAGTTGATTTAGTCCTGGCTGGGGCTTTGGTTCATGTTGTAGTCGGGCAGGTCAGTGGAAGCAGAGGACTCTTCCAAAGGTATTCATTATTCCTGGGGCAGCCAGTGATATGATGGGAGAGCCAGTGGCAAGATGCCTCCACTCACTTAGTGACAGATGGGTTAATCTGGCTGATGCCTGGCTTGACTTACATATACTTTATACAAAAATATCCCCTCTCTCCCCTATTTGATGCAAACCAGCTGCTGTTGAGGGTGTCAGATATGCCACCACTGGCACTCACACAATTCATACATTCCCAGCAAAGACCAAAGCTTTGATAGCCTGGGGAGCATTGATAGATAAACTAGCTGGTGCTGGGAAGGAGCTGTAGGAGTGAAAGTTATCATCTCCAGTGTTTTACAGCGAATTACTGTGTAATGCTTTTTTCTGCTGTTTTTGGGAATGGGAAATTGTACCTCTATCTGTTCTGACTGATTTAATTACAGCTGCCAAAATATCACAGGGGACATGAATGACTGCTTAAAAAATTGAGGGGGATGTATCCCCCTCATCCCCCCAAGTGGATGTGTCCTTGACCTCAGGCAAATACATACTGCTAATTCAGACAAGTATCACTCCTGAAAGCGATGACTTTCGTCAGTCAGTTTGAGAGCATGCAGGACAAGACAATGTGCAGTCCTTAATCTTGCCTACATGCTCACAACACCACTTCAGCACTCAGTGTCCAGAGAACTGCTCAGAAGGTAATAAACAAGACACAGCTCAGTGTCAGCAGTGTGCATTACAATAAGCAATGAGTAAACAGCATTTCTATCTATTCAGTTTATTTTACATTGGCAGCGTCAGAGAGAAAAAGGCACATAGCACTTAAAACTTATGTGGATAAGATGCAATTCATCCCATAACATGCCTGTCAAATAAAAAAAAAATAACAAATAACAGTGCCCCTTTAAGTAAAGACTGTTTTTCATGATTTGTCATACAAAAAACACTTTTTTTTTCATATCACGAGTCACGAAAAAAGATTTATAAAGTTGGGGGGGGAGCAATAACTTTTGAAGGCATTAATATTTTTTCACCAAGTGAGCAAAAGGCACATCTGTGCCCCAGCCCCTTTTTACCCTGGAACTTTGAGACTTAAATTCCAAACAGTCTGTGAGCTAGCCCAGCTGACATAAAAGGAAGACAACTTGGGGATCAGGAAGCATGGAAACTAAAAACATGATGGCAACAAGCAAAAAAGGATTTTCCCCTCACGAAAAAGGATGACCTCAATAAGAAAAATAATTATTTTTTCATTTCATACATCTATTTTTTTAGTGCTTACTGAGCATGCTCAGAAGCAATTATTAAAAATTTCAAAATTAAATAACTTTGGAACAGATTAATATTTTTTCATCAAACAATTCTGTGGACCAGTCCTTTTTACCCTGAACATTTCAGGCAAAAATTACAAACCCTCTAGCTGCTAGCCAAGTTGACAGAAATCTCAGCAAGACCAGTGGGAAAACACCCCCCAAAAGATTCACTTATTGCACTATCTGTATATTGGAATCTGCTCACCTGACTGGAATGAAATTTGATATGTCAAGAGATTCTGCCCCACAAGACTACAAATGCAAGATTTCATGCAAATTCATTTAGTAGTTGCAAAGTTATTAACTTGCACACTTTGAGGTTTAACATTGAAGTGCCCGTACAACCCTAAATATAGGTATGCACTGCACCCCTACAATGTGTGTGTGTGTGTGTGTGTGTGTGTGTGTGTGTATGTGTATATATATATATATATATATATATATGTATATTGCAAAAAATAAATATTTCAGTGCATTAGTTAGGGTTCATATTACAGTGGCAAAAGTATGGAAATGTGGTGTTAGGGTTCCCAACCCTAAGACACCATCCCATCCCCCCTAACCAAGTCTACCACTCAACCCCACCCTCCACACACCAACAAGCATCAGGGTGTGTCTTAGGGTCACTGACCCTAACACTCACCCTATTCCATGTGTAAGGAAGCTGAGATGCTACAGCATAGGAGAATGGGTTAAGCGTTAGGGTTGACAACCCCCAACACACACCCCGACACCTGTTGGTGTGTGGGGTGGTGTGGGGGTGGTTGGTAGGGTTGGGTGTGGATGGGGTGTTAGGGTTGGGAACCCTAACACCACATTTCCATGCTTTTGTCACTGTAATATAAACCCTAACTGATGCATTAATGAGTTTTTTGCAATTAATTTCCTTACTTTTTGTGAAAGTAGCAACACAGGTATAGTTGGTATCCACAAGTGTAGAGACAATTGTAATTAACCTTCATCTACCTGTGCTCTGTGATTTCCCTTATTTCAGACCCTGCACACCCATCCCTCCATAGATGCATGAGAAAATTATTGTCATAGCCATCTGATTACCCCAGGACATGTACCTGGTACAGAACATTTTCAAATCCCCACCAAAACATAATTCTGCACAACTGCAATGCCATTCAGTGCCACAGGTGTGAAAACACATTTTGGCCAGGATTTGAAAAAAATACAGCTGTGACATACATGAGATGGGGAAATAAGAAGTCTACGTTGAAAATCTGGGGTCAAAATATTGAAAATGTTCTTAGTAATAAGCGGGTACCAAAACTGCAATGAATGATCATCACGTTACCATTTTTTCATATTTTTACCTGAAATTTTCTACAGTCTTCTTATCACTCCACCTCATAAACCTCATAAGTAAACATTTTTAAATCCTTAGCAAAAGACCATTCTGCGCCATAGGTGTGAAAACATGTTTCAGCCAGGATGTGAAAAATAACAGCTTTACTGTCCATGAGGTGATGTGAAAAAATGGTAAAGTTTAAAATTTGGAGTGAAGCAATTAAAAAAAATGCCAAAGTTGTGTGTGCATAGAAAAATGTCAATGAACCATAGCAATTGGGCATTTTGTATTTACGCAAATTTTCAGCATTAGAGATTTTGGGACTCCACCTCATGAGCACTGGCACTGTCATTTTGTTACTCAGTCCCAAAAGGTGATTTCGCATAGTGACCGCAAAATCACCTTTACGGGCCCAATTATTGAAACAACAAGGACAATGTTCATGAGGTGGGATCCCAAAAAGCCCATTTGAAAATCTGGTGCAAATATATCAAAAATTGCCTGAGATATCACCATAAGTTCAAAATGCCATTGAAAGCCATTATTTGGCATTTACCTTGAATCTTCAGTTCGCAGTTAGGCTTTGAAGAGTGCAGACGTGTCCCGGTCCACAGAAGGTGACAGCCACTGCTCTCCAGTGGTAACTACAGGGCAAGTGTGGGGTGTGGGATGGTGGGTACTCAGTGGGAGTGTATGGATGGGGGAGAGGACAGAGGAGATGATGAGGGACCAATTTCTTTTTTTTCAGGAGAAAACAAAAACACGTAAGGGAACTGTTTTCTTTGTTCACAGGTGCAAATAAAGCAATATTTTGGGACAGTGGGGTGGGCTCTCAGTGCCCCACAGTACTGGGGGGTACGACATAACCGGGAACACTGGGAGTGTACTCCCAAGTATCCCACACTGGCAGAGGGGGTTCTAGTGCTGACACAAGGATTGGGCACCTCAATTGCAGCAAAAACATTTATTTATAAGTACTGGGGTGCAAAACATAACTGGGGACATTGGTAGTGGGCTCCTCAGTGTCACACACTGACGGGGGGGGGTTCTAGTGCTGATACACAGATTGGGGACCCAGCTGTTGGCAAACAATACTAATACATTTTTCAGGACACTGGGAGTAGGAGTGGGAGTGGGCTCCCCACTGTCCCACATTGGCGGTGGTGGGGGCTTCTACTGCTGACACAGGGATTGGGCATCCCGATGCCGCCAGAACATTTTTTCATATAAAACATGCCTCGGCCCCTTGGGCAGCAGTAGAAGGATCAAAAATCTTTTAATTAGGTAAACACCAAATGTGCGCATCGGTCGTACAGTTGCAAAGTTATTAAAGTGCAAAATTTGGGGTTTAACATAGAAGTGACCATTCAAGCCTAACTTTACTGGTGCTACCGTGCCAGTAATATACATTTATTTATATATATATATATATATATATATTTATAAAATGGGTAGAGAAATTGCAGCAATATCATTAGCTGAACAGCTTCACATGACCGTGCATATATCAGAGCGCGACCGCACACCTGCACTTTTACCCCCTCCAAAACAATTTTGACATTTTATAAGATAGATAAACCACTCTGAGATGTGCGGTCGTGCTCTGATATACACGCACCTTGGGTAGTTGACGCACTCATCCTGCAGCCTCGTGCATAACAATGCATACCAAGGCATGCGTATATCAGAGCACGACTGCACACCTGGAGTGGTTTATCATATATGTAATCTTTGCAAAAGCTTTGTTAATGCATCAGTTAGGGTTCATATTAAAGAACAAAAGTATGGAAATGTGGTGTTGGGTTCCTAACACCCCACACCCACCCAACCTACCACTCCACCCTACTCCACCTCCACACACCCAACAGGCATCGGGTGTGCCTGGGTTGTTGCCCTAACACTCACCCCATTCCATGTATAAGGAAGCTAAGACAGTACAGTATAGGAGAATGGGGAGAGTGTTAGGAGCAATGACCCAAAGGCATGCCCTGACACCTGTTGGTGTATGGAAGCTGGGTGTGGGGTAGTGGGATTGGGTGGGGGGATGAGGTGGGATGTTAGGGTTGGGAACCCTAACAACACATTTCCATACTTTTGTCACTTTAATATGAACCCTAACTGATGCATTAACAAAGTTTTTTGCAATTAATTTCCTTACTTTTTGAGATAGTATAATGGTATCCTTATTTAACTGTGGGTGAGCAGGGTCCTTTGGACCCTGCACACCAATCCCTCCATAGATGCTCATGTGTGGGCCCTGCACTTCCATGTGTAGAACAACAGTGACCAAAAAATTGTCAGCATAGCCATCTTATTATCCCACCTCATGTACCCTGGTACATAGAATTTGTGAAATTCAAGGCAAAATGTAATTATGTGCAATTACATCGCCATGCTGCACCACAGGTATAAAAACACATTGTGGGCAGGATTTAAGAAATAACAGCTGTGACATACATGAGGAGGGGCAACAAGAAGGCTATGTAGAAAATCTGGGCTAAAAATATTTAAAATGTGCAAGGTAATGAGCGTGCATAGTGGAATTGCAACAAATGGTCAAAAGTTAGGCACATTTTCATATTTTGACCCCATATTTTCAACATAGTCTTCTTATGACTTCTTATGAACCCTGTAGGTGAAAAATGTAAAATATGTGCCAAAACGCCATTCCGCACTACAGATGCGAAAACAAATTTGGGGCAGGATGTGAAAAACGACAGCTGTACTGTTCATGAGGTGATGTGAAAAAATGGCTATGTTGAAAATTTGGCAGCAAAATATTGAAAAGTACCAAAAATATGTGCATGCATAGAAAAAAATTCAATGGATGCACAAAACTTCGGCATTTTTAGGAATTATTTTACTAAAGTTTCAACATGGGCTTTTTGGGACCCCACCTCATGAACACTGGCACTGCCATTTCATTAATCAGTCCTGAAAGGTGATTTTGCACAGCAACCACAAAATTACCTTCCTGGCCTGAGTAACGAAATGACAGTGCCAGTGCTCATGAGGTGGGGTCCAAAACAAGCCCGTGTTGAAAATGTGGTGAAAAAATACTGAAAATGGCCGAGATATCATCATCAGTTCAAAACGCCATTGACAGCCATTATATGGCACTTACCTTGATTCATCAGTTTGTGGTTCGGCTTTGAAGAGTGCAGATATATTGTGGTCCAGAGAAGATGACACCCAATGACCTCTGTTGGTAAGTATAGGGCAGGAGGGGGGTGGGGTGATGGGTGCTCAGTGGGGGGGGGATCGGGATGGGAGAGGTTGGTGAGGGAGATGATGAGGAACCATTTTCTTTTTTTCAGGGTTTAAAAAATTAAAAAAGACATCGTGGGACTGTTTTCTTTTTTATAGGTGTAACTATTAAAATCTTTGGGGACACTGGATGTGGGCTCCCCAGTGTCCCACACTACTGGTGGGGGCTGTATAACGTATTTGGGGACACTGGGAGTTGGCTTCCCAGTGTCCCACACTGGTGGGGGGAGCTTACAGTGCTGACAGGAGGATTGGGCAACTCTATATTGGCAAATAAGTTAAAGCATTTTTTCAGGACACTGGGAGTGGGCTCCTATGTGTCCCACAATAGCAGGGGGTGGCTTACATTACTGACGGGGGATTTGGGTACCACGTTGTCAGCAAATAAGTGAAGACCTTTTCTGGGACACTGAAAGTGGGCTCCCCAATGTCTCACACTGGTGGTGGGGGGCTTACTGTGCTGACAGGGGGGTGGGCACCCCACTGTGAGAAAATAAGTTAAAGCACTTTTTTGGGGACACTGGGAATGGGCTCCCAAGTGTCCTACACTGGGGGGGGCTTACAGTACCAACAGGGGGATTGGGCACCCTGCTGTCGGCAAATAAGTGAAAATCTTTTTTGGGACACTGGAAGTGGTCTCCCCAGTGTCCCACACTGGCAGAGGGGGGTTTACAGTGCCAAAAGAGAGACTGAGTACCCCGCTGTCAGCAAATAACTTATAGTATTTTTTCAGGACACTAGGAGTGGGCTCCCCAGTGTCCTACAATGATGGGGAAGGGTGTATACTATACTGCTGATACAGGGATGGGGCACCCCAATGTCGGCACACAAAGAAATAGAAATAGTCAGCAGATAAGGACTGCTAGGAACATCCAGTCTGCCCATACTCATTAATATAAATATACTTTATATTAACATTCATCGGCCCCCCCCCCTTCCCTTTAGAGTCAGTGAAACAGGGAAAAAAGGCTTTCTTTAGGTAAACACCAACAGGGGGGCCGAGGAATCAGATTATGGGGTGTGTTTGGCCCTAAAATGTACAGGAGATTTTTAGAAAATAGTGCTTGCAAATCCCCCACACACACACCTGAATTAGGTACAATAGCAAAATGTATTCCACAATTTGTAGCATTTTACTTTTTGCATAAGACCAATTGATTTGCTGCAATCTGAGGCATTTTTGCACAGGTAGTGTCACAATTTGCGGCAGTAGTGCCACAAATCTGTGACACTACCAATGACTGAATGCAAAAAAAAACATATTTCCAGAGACTATTTTAAAAAAGTAATGTCAGAATCATGTTTCTCGGGCCTCGATTAGGTAAACACAACTGTTGGTGTTTACCAAGGGGCTGTAGTTTTTGAACTGTTTTTTCTGTGTAGCCAACTGAAAACCAGATTGAAGCAGCATGAAAAAGTTTGGGTTTAACATAGAAGTGACCGTTGAATCCTAACTATAGTGGAACTACGGTGCCGCTGTTCTATATATATGTGTGTGTGTGTGTATGTGTGTGTGTCTGTGTGTGTGTGTGTGTGTGTGTGCACTGCAAAAATGTGTTAATGCATAAGCTTCAACTTAATGCCACAGAACTAGGGAAATGGGGTGTTAAGGTTTCAAAATCTTGCTCTCCACCCCCAGCAGCAAAAGGACAAGACCACATAAGCAACAACAGAGAGCCACTATCAGGTTGACACAAATGAAGTAACTCTAATGTGCTACCTTCGTGGAGTTGTATCTGCAGCATGCACACTGCAAGACATACACACTTCTGGCTGGAGATAGAAATCCATGATACTCAATCACAAGACTACAGACCCCTGCAGCCACATATACAAATCCACGATACCCACATTACAAGACTTCTTTTGTCTACAGAACTGAAGGCCCCTATTGGGCCAGCACTTCTGTAGCCATAAGTACTCATGCAAGCTGTAAGACTTCACACACTTCCAGCTCCTGAAGTGCAGGGCAGCCACAGATGTACGACATACACACTGACCTCTGGCTGAAGAAGAGCAGGTCCCAGAAAATTAATCACACCCAAACTACAACATTGTCTCTATCTGTAGAAGCACAGGCCCAACGGGTCAGTTCATGGTTGTGCTTCGAGGAGGACGTCTTTTTGGGTGAGAGTGGATCTACTCCGAAGTACCCTCTGTAGGGGAGTGAGGGTCTATGGAGTGTGTGGTTGTGAGTGCTAAATGGGGGTTGGGATCAGAGATTGACTAGGGACCGTTTTCTTCTTTTTAAGTGGAAATATACAACAATAAAAAAGATCTGCAAGGGACAGTTTTCTTTTTTTTTTTTTCAGGGACACCAGACTGGTGCTGGGGATTAGGCACCCCAGTGTTGTCAGACTATTCAGCTGCACCGGGGTTAGGTATCACAGTGTCACCTGCTGGCTGAGTTGGGTAATCTGGAGGGGAATGGATCTGTACTCAGACAACTAGCACGCTTAGTTTTACCCCACTGCAGATCTTACTCATGTGGGAGGATGGATGGAGATATACATATTTATGTTTCTTAGAGCAATTCTTTACCACTGAATGCAGACACCAATGGTGGAGGAATATACTGTAAGTTATCATACTGAAGTAATACTTATGATCTCATACAGAAACAAAGCAAAGTTACTGACGGTGTGCCTAGTACTGCTTCTATAGTGATCAACCTGACAACTGTGATTTATATCTGTTGACAGGGATGTGTTTATTATAGGAAAATGATGTCAGAGACAATGGCTGTATTAAGAGCAGTGGTCAGGGATACAGTACTCAGCGAACACAAATATTTTCTCTCACGCTCACCTGCCTTGCTTTGAAACAGACAAAAAGCTCTTTGCAGTTCATTTATGTGCCTGGGTTTTTCACTCTCTTACCTTTAGTATTTAAACCTGACAGCAGGATGCACGGGTGACCTTGTAAACCATTTAATGTCTGTTGTACATGTTCTGTAATGAGATACGTTGCTGTGTCCAGTTACTTATCCATTGCATGTTGTTATAGTTGAAAAGGTAACAAAAACTTTTATGGCAAAAAAAGATTTCATTTCTGTCACACTACCTATTTAAGAAGGAGACATTTCCTTAGTCTTTCACTCGAGGTATTGAGTTTAGAATGAGCAGATAACAGAGTTTGTTATTGAATGGAAGCTCCCAACACCAAATCTGAATAGACAGAAAGGTCACTGGAAATTCTGAAGGACATGTAGAGCAGAACATGGTTTGATTACTGCTTCAGAATATATAACTTGGTTATCACACATGGTTGATTAGAATGTAACCCCTCACCCCTGCCTTTTTGCCAAACGACAGGTGGCATGCTGTTGAAGCTGACAGCAGTACCTGGTGGGGACCTGGGTTCGGGGAGGATAAGGGTACTCGGCACAGGGGGACCTAGGTTTGACTACTCTGGACAGGGGCACCCATCTCACAAAGAGAATTCTTCTTTACACTTGTTGTGGCTCCCCACACCACTTAGAGTCTGTGACTCCTAGAGAGATTTTCCCTTTTGCAACCCACGTCTGGGTACTTACTTCCCTCATCACTGGCCAAGTGCATGAGGCAAAGTAGCAACCACAGCAGAAATCCGTAGAGGTAGACCTGGTTACTAAAGATGGGGGTATGCCCACCTCCAGCTCCCACAGCCCATACCCAGCCATTTCTCTGGAAAACTGAAGCTTCTGAATGTAGATTAAATGGTAGATGAACTGTCGCATCCCCTCTATAATTTACTTGAAATCACACAGCACTCTAGCATTTGACACTACTCCATTTGTTTGACCTAGTCCTATATGCTTCCCAAATTGTAGCTCAATTCCTAGATTTCCTCACATGTCCCAGGCTGAAGAAACACATTTTTTGCCCTCTCATGTTAGAGCTACTGATAACTTTTACTCAAACTGCACATCTTGCTCTGATCTGGCTTTACACACATTTATAGGATTTTCCTTGGACTTTTCACAAGCTGGTAACATTTATTTTATTCACAGTCCCTTAAAAGCTTCAGGTTTTTAGTACAGGATTGCCTGCTTTTACTAGTGCTGCATTTTGCTACAACCCACAGTCTCTCTCTGGCTGCAAACTTTAAACTGAGGCTAAATGCACTTACTATGCACACATTCAATGGCTTAACAGACTTGCACTTGCTGGCAGGACTTCACACATTCATTACTTGCAAAGCGACTACACTGCTGCACACACATTTTATATGCATAGCTGAAAATCACTGTTTGAGCAGTTTCTTGAATGTTTACTTACTGTTATCAGTAGCAGTTTGCTGCGATGGGGAAAAACGGCCTGTAGCCAGTTCTTGAAGGCCTCAGTACACAAATGGGTGGGCAGTCCTAGTGATCATCATTTTAAACACCAAACTTTCAATTTCCACAATCGATTAGTGGGTTGAGCCCGATTTTAAGCAAAAAAGTCATTTTTGAACTGTTTACGTTTTGAACTCTCCGCGACACTCCTCCACTGCCAGTAGACGCACTGCACTCTCACTCCCTCTCAAATGCTGGGGCAGTCTCTGTAGAGCTGGCTGAGGGGCAGGACTGATTGCAGCCTGACCAACCACATGATGCCATGCAAATGAGCCTCTTCTTCCTCACGAGGGCTCTTCTCCTCATGGCGATCGTCGAGCAGGCAAATTTAAACAACAGAATGCAACTTTTTTTTTTCAACTGACTCCATGACGGGAGCCCATTTCAGCCATATAACATAGCCATTAACTCTGCAGTCTCTTAATTCACACAGAAAGCATTTCCAACATCCAGGGCACAATTTTCCTGTTGCTACCCCTAGTCTTCCACACTTTTCTTCACAACAGTTTATTTTTAAAGCAGGCAAAAACGCTGTAAACAATTTTGATGATGCAGGACAAGGGCACACTCTTTGGCTTTACAGCTCCTTGGTAAACAGTTGGCATTTTTTAAACAGCAGCACAAGATTCACAGCACACAGCAAACACACTAGGGAAACTGCTTCAGCTTTTTGGGCTACCCACTGCCAGATAGCCAAAATGCTAGCCCCCCTTACCCAAGCACCTTCCTTCCCAAACAAATCCAAAGCGGTGCCTCCATTTTTGTAACCCCTCACCCTTGTCATTTTTGCCAAATGACAGGTGGCATTCTGTTGAAGCTGACAGCAGTACCTGGTGGGGACCTGGGTTCGGGGAAGATGAGGTTACTCGGCACAGGGAGACCTAGGTTTGACTACTCTGGACAGGGGCACCCAAGTAAATCCGAACACAGGAAGCAATAACTGTAATGTCCAGAACCAAGAATGAGATTCTACAGTGTGGCTTTTATTCACAAACTAGCTGAACACAACAAAGCATAGATGGACTCCCCATGGGGCTACATTTACTGGTAATGCAGATTAGAGACTACAACGCGGTCCATTGGAAGGATGAACCAATTATACTGTTTTCAGGCTCTAGACCCACCAGGCACACAGCCCGGGCTTGCACGCGCTTTGGGTACACAGCCCGACCGGCCTGGCTCCCCCACTGGCCACTTGATCCACGGTCCATTTAAAGAATGAACCAATTATCTTGTCATGGCTCCCCACACCACTTAGAGTCTGCGACTCTTAGAGAGATTTCTTCCTTACTTATGACTCCCCATCTCACAAAGAGAATTCTTCTTTACACTTGCTGTGGCTCCCCACACCACTTAGAGTCTGAAACTATTAGAGAGATGTTCCCTTTTGCAACCCACGTCTGGGTACTTCCCTCATCACTGGCCAAGTGCATGAGGCAAAGTAGCAACCACAGCAGAAATCTGTAGAGGTGGACCTGGTTACTAAAGATGGGGGGTTTGCCCACCTCCAGCTCCCACAGCCCATACCCGGCCATTTCTCTGGAAAACTGAAACTTCTGAATGTAGATTAAATGGTAGATGAACTGTCATCCCTCTACAATTTACTTGAAATCACACAGCACTCTAGCATTTGACACTACTCCATTTGTTTGACCTAGTCCTATAGGCTTCCCAAATTGTAGCTCAATTCCTAGATTTTCTCATGTCCCAGGCTGAAGAAACACATTTTGCCCTCTCATGTTAGAGCAAACACTCACCCTTTAGTTGCAGGTGCCCCACAGGCGAATCACAAATCTTCCAGCTTTTCAAAACAAAGACTGAACTGAAATGGCAGCTTTCCTTTCTCCTGGCAGAATTAAGGGGATTGCCCCAGGAATCTGCACGGGGATCTTTACACCCCCCCCCGGAGGGAGGGGCACTGAGACCCGAACAGCAGTCTCCACCACTTGACACTGACTCCTTCTTTACTGAAGCCAAAACTGGAACTGAAACTTCTTACTCAAGGCAAACTGGAACTGACACTTCCCTTTGAAAACTCCCAACGTTCTATCTAACTCACTCTGCTGCAGATTCCCAATGTGGCTTATGCAGCTGCGAATTTTCTATTGGTGATGTCATCCCTCAGTCTCAGCTGAGACTGAGAACAGAGTGAGACAGCGTGAAACCTATTTAACTGGAGTTTCACAAGCTGCCTTCCCTGCCTACCACTAGGTCTTACTGGGATTCTAGTAACCCCGGGTAACAAGAGGTTACAAGAATATAGAGTGAAACTTGTCTATTAAGAAGCCTTTGGGACAAAAGAATCGGGGGCCAATTTCAGACTGAATGGCGTAACTTGCATGCGGCTGCGAGTTACACCATTCGCCGCTACGCCAGGCACCCTATGCTGCATTCCAAGAGTGGTAGGGTCCTGGAACTTGTGACATGCGGGTTACGCCATGTGGAGGCTAACGCCACTCGCATGGTGTAAATACCCCGCATGTCGCAAGTCGTGGCCCGCAACTGGCAGCCCTGCCAAAGCCCCCACCCTGGAACAGCATGGCAGACACCAGAGGGGATGGGGCAGAACAGATGTCACAGGTGCCTGGGGGGAGCATTCAGGTGTATGGAACCCCGGGGGTCCCCGACGAGTGGGGGTGTGGGGGGCATGGGTATGCTTGCAGTATCATGGGGTGCAGACTGGCGCCGTTGCTGCACTACTGGGGAGTGGGCATCTGATTGTGCCAGCCGTTGGATGCCCCTTATTACAGCTCCAAACTGCCCTAACTTAGCTCTGCCAGTGTGGCTTTTGGAATCACACGGGCAGGTTAAGACAGCTGCCCTCCTGGAATAGGGCACAGTTGCTGTCGTAACCCTCACTTATGCCATGTCATTGCGGCTATGTCGTAGTGGGTGGCATAACCCATGATTGTCATAGTCCGCACCTCCTGGAATAAGGGCTGGTGTAAGTCGCGAGATACGCCATGGGGTTTGGCGTATCTCGGCTTACGCCGGCATAGCCCCTCTTGGAATTGGGCCCCCTGTCCTTAATATCAATTTGTCCTTCATATGCAGGTTGCACAAGACTTAAGATATTGCAATTGGGGCTACATGAAATTTATTTAATATCCTGATGTAGTTAGTAAAGACAGCATGCTTAACAGGCATGTCTCACTGCAACTATAAACTTCATCATGGCTCAGATATGAATATGTGGATTAAAGTACCTTTTATATACCCATACTGCTTAGATATAAATATCTGTACATATGTTCTTAGAAAGATTACTGTTTTCATCTCTTCTTTGAGTACAGATTAATGATAGAGTAGACCCCAACTAGTCTAATGTTTATTTTTATTCATAGTGCTGTTATATAACACCTTATGATGCACAGCTCACACCTGTTTACAACTTGAGTTGTATATCTTACCCAAGAGATAAGGTCATGATAATTCTTGTGATGTTTTTCTATTTTGATTCTTCTCGAATCATGTTTCCATTTGGGGTCCTCCTTTGTCATTTTAACTTGATCTTCCAAGAATCTGTCTTCTCCATAGAGCCTCCCTCTTTGTCTTAGAGCCGATGGTGACAGCACTCTGAGGGAAACGCACCTTTTGCACATCATTTGCATGCCTGCAGGGAATATAGTGATGATGGTCCCAACAGCCTGAATTTCTTGTTCATCCCCACTGTCAAAGCACACTGTTTTCCTCTCTGGGGACCAGAACACCAGTTGGCATTTTAGTGCAGTTTGTTACATTTCAATAACTGCATTTAATTACTTATTTTGTATCAGTTTAAGTAGTTCATATAGCAAAGTTCTGTCACAACCCTCCCTCACTTGATGACATTTGAATGCTATTATTGCAAGGGACCCATGCGCTAAGGATGTCAGAGTCTGCCCACTGGAGTCAGCCCAATGAGGCAGCCAGCAGCCGGACACTCTGCAGCTCAATAAGCCAGCAGAGAAGCAAAGAAGGAGTAAGACAGGAGTAAGCAGGACATCATAATGTTTTATTCTACACCAGAGGTAAGCTTCCTGTTTAAACCCCTGTAGCTCTGCACACATTGCAGGGGAGTGAGGAGGGTCAGGGAAACACAATAAGAAGGGTACAGGTAGGAGAAAGAAACAAAAAAGGGGTAGTGGCGAGTTAGGGTCTAGCAACAGTTTAGTTATAGGTGAAATACCCAAACTAGGGTAGGAGTAAATAAGGATTTAAAGAGTGTAAAACAAAAATGGACTTGGTAGAGGTGAATTAGGGTCAAGCAATAGTGTGGACAAGGGATAAAAAGGATCTAAAGGAGGCAAAACAGAAAAACAGGCAATGTAGGACATAGTTATGCTGGGAGTGGTGCAGTGCAGTGGCTATTGAGCACCAGTCTTCAGGGAGACTTTCTGGAGAATGCGGTGCTGTCCTATGTGCATGCACCTCTCTGAGCTGAGGAGGGAGGTTGCTAGACTCTAGGTTAAGTCAGCTAGGATTTGGGGTTCCTCTGTCCCCACCCAGGGACCACCTAGTCTGCCGCAGCAACCTCAAAGGATGCCAAGGATGAGGAGCAGCTGGATTATGATGGACTCTGGAAGGGTGAGGGTGGTGGGTCAGAGACATATCCCCAACACGGTACCACTACAAAATTCCTATGCCACTCTGGCAGGCAGGACTGTCCACAGAGGCCCCCACAGTAGTGACCAAGGGGGATGCGGGGGTCCTCCATAGTGAAGACACCAAGGCAAGTCGTAGAGGACCCCGGGGAGGAGGAAACAACTCCTCGTGGGGGACTCAACTGCTAGGTGGATAGATCTGGGGAAAATAAGGGAGGGGGGAGGGAGGTTAGGTGCCTGCCCAGCACCACTGATCAGAGGGATGGGGAGAGGATCCTGAGAATCACTAGGGAAGCAGGATGGGAGGGACAGCTAGACGTCATGGTCCTCCTCTGGACCAATGACCTGGCTAGGGACAAGGCTAGGATAGTACAGTACAGGAAGAGTTCAGGGAGTTGGGGAGTGGTCTTAGGCAGACTGCATGGTCAGTGGCCTTTTCTGAGGTGTTACCTGTCTACGACAGGGAAGGATAGAGTACTTCATATCAGAAGCTTCAACACATAGATGTAGGAATGGTAAAGAGAGGAGGATTTCAGCTACATTGGAGATTGGGGTCCCACCTGGAGGGATAGAGGCCTATATGGGGGAGATGGCCAGCATCCATCTGGGAGGGGAACCACAGTCTCCAATGAATAGTTTAAATGCTACTCCGATGGGCATTTAAACTAGCCAAGTTAGGTGACGGAAGGAAACCATGAGGCACAAACTGTCCCCCCTCAAACTGAAGAAGACAGTAGGGAGAGACATAAGGGAAAGAAATCTCTAAAGGTACCCAACAAAAATGAAACAAAGTGGTACAAGTGAAGAAAGATGGGACTGAGAGCAGAGAGGATAAGGAGAGATGGCAAAAGGGGACAGGGGATGATGACAAACAGGGTTATAGCACATTCTGGAGGGTCATGTGTGCAAATGCTCAAAGCCTGGGAAACAAAATCCCAAACCTAGAGGCCATCATGGCAGAGATTGACCTGGGTACTGTCGCCATTACCGAGTCATGGTGCAATGAGAACCATGACTGGGATATGGCTATAACAGGCTGCACTCTGTTCAGAAAGGACAGAGTACAAAAGAAAAGGGGGGTGGGGAATGGCCCCTATGTGAGAGATCACATAAAGGCTACCAAGATACAGGGAAGTTAGGAAGGAGTGGAAGTACTGTGGGTCACCCTACAAACTGGAGTATTACACTATCCCGAACACATTAGGCCGACACCCTGCAGCCCAATGCCACATTCCCCAAACCCAAAATCCCAATAGTGGGATTTTGCCCCCCCCAGTATGTAATCACACTTATAGGGGGAAGAATCACCCCTGGAGGAAGGTTCTTTGTCCATCCTGCTAAGTTTCTCTTCTAAAAAGTACGCCTGAAGATGAAGCTCCCTGCATTTGGGTGTTGGGGGGACGAAGCCCCCGAAATATGGAGTACTGGCAAAATCCCACTGTCAGGATTTTGGGTTTCAGTAATGTGACATCAGGCTGCAGTGTGCTGGGCAAACGTGTGCCAGGATCTCGTAGGAGATCCCTACAAACAGGGAAGGGAGCCACTTTTCACAGTGGCATGACCTACAGACCTCCAATATAGGGTGGGGGGGGCTTGGATAAGGTTCTAGTGGAAGTTATCCAAAAGATTGCAAACAAGGGAGAGGTGCTGCTGGTGGGGGGCTTCAATTTGCTGGATGTAGACTGCAGCATCCCAGCCGCAGTTTCAGCTACTGTAGGAGCAGGGACATCCTGGATTCCTTGCAGGTGGCATTCCTCAGGCAACTAGTAAAAGAGCCACTCATGAGAGGGCAGTACTGGACCTTGTCTTCAACAACAGCGACAGTGTTGAAGACATCACAGTGGGTGGCCACCTGGGGACCAGTGATCAGCATACAGTATGGTTCTGTGTAAGTAATGCAGCAGGATCAAACCACACAAAGGTGAGGGCCATGGACTTTAGGAGAGTCGATTTTAAAAAGATGGGGCAATGCCTCAGGGATGCCCTGGCAGGGGGAAGACTTCGAGGGAGTGGAGGAACAGTGGGAAAATGTAAAAGGATGGATAGAGAAGGCAACAAACCTCAACGTCGGACAAGTAAGCAAAAACAGGAGGAAAAAGAGACTGCTATGGTTCTCAAAAGAGGTGGTCGGGAAGGTAATGGCAAATAAGTTGGCATTCAAGAGGTTTAAGAAGACACAGAGAGAGGAAGCTAGAGAGGTGTATCAGGTGAAACAGAGCGGGGCAGGGAAAGCAATTAGGAGTGCAAAGGCGCAGATGGAGGAGAAAACTGCCCAGGCAGTGCAGAAAGAGGACAAGGTATTTTTCAGGTACATAAACAAAAAAAGAAAGACCAGGGAAGGGATAGGAAGGCTTAGGAAGGAAGGAAGTAGGGAAGTGTGTCAACAGGGACCAGGAAAAAGTGGACCTCTTGAACAAGTACAAGCTGGAAGAAAGGGAGAGCTAAATGTCATTATCCATCTAGGGACAAATGACCTGGCTAGGGATGACCAGCTATAGTGCAGGAAGAGTTCTGGGAGCTGGGGAAGGGTCTTAGGCAAACAGCACAATCTGTGACCTTCTCAGAAATGCTACCTGTCTATCACAGTGGGGCTGATAGGATTCTCTGCACCAGAAACTTCAACCATGATTGAAGAAATGGTGGAGAGAGAAAAGTTTTATTTTTATTGGGGACTGGGGCCCCACCTGGAAGGTTAAGGGCATGTACAGGGGTGACAGCCTGCATCCACCCAGAAGGGGAACTATAGTCCTCAGTGAGTGGTTTAAATGCTGCTCTGGCAAGCATTTAAACTAGCCAGGTGGGGGAGGGAGGCGGAATGAGGCAGGGGGACGCCAGCAACTCCCCTGACTCAAAGGTCAATGCATGTGAATCCAGAGGAAAAGAAACCAAAGAATAATGAAATCCAGGGGGCAGAAGATAAGAATGAAGCCACGATAACTACTGAATGAAATAAGGGAAGGCAAATAGAAAAAAGAGGGGGGTGGCAGCACATCCAGGACAGCCATGTGTGCAAATGCTCACAGTCTGGGCAACAAGATTGCGGACTTAGAGGCCACCATGGCAGAAGCAGTCCTGGATTTATCTGCCATTACAGAGACCTGGTGCAGTGAAAACCAAGACTGGAATATGGCCATACCAGGTTATGTTCTGTTCAGAAGGGACAGGGTAGGTAGGAAAGGAGGAGGAGGAGTAGCTCTTTATGTAAGGGATAACCAGGGGAACAGATAAGGGGAGTAAAGGAGTATTTTACTACCATTTTTGAATGATGTACTCCCACTTTCTGATTTTAGAATTTTTTTCCCACCCTGCAAATTAACAATATGTGATACACATGTATAAAGTTAGCAGAACCATGAGATGCTAGCAGCCATGGCACAACACTATAACCTGTAGAGATGGGGACAGGAGTTGCTCACTGGGTGGTCAGAAGGACTTCACTGTTGCAACATGACAATGTTAAAAATAAGGTCAAGTATAACTCTATAGCAATATTAGACAATCAGTGGCTGCAGGGACCCAGTGAGACTGAGACTTGGTTTAGAGGTAGGGGGTACGAGATGGGTCAATGGAAGATATTACTACCATTTGGATGAAAATACTATCAGGAGGAAGAAATTAGTAGTAAATACTTCTGAGTCCTAAAACTTATCTGGACCACTGAGGATAACATAAAGGCTATGAAAACAGAAGGGGACCAGGAGGGGAGTGGAGGTACTGTGGGTCACCCTGGAGAAAAGGAAAGGTGCCGTTATTTGCACAGGAATCATCTACAGACCTTTAGCACAGGGGGAAGAAGTGGATGGGAAAATGATGGAAGCAATCCATAGGATGGCTCGCAAGGCTGAGGTGATATTAGTCATGGATTGGAGCCTCCCAACTGCAGCAACAGCCAGGAGTAGGGACATCCTGGTCTCACTGCAGGGGGGCATTCCTCAGGCAACTTGTAATGGAACCCACTCCAGAGGGGGCACTGCTGGACCTGGTACTGACAAACAGGGACAGTATTGCTGATGTAACAGTGGGGGGATCACCTGGGGACCAGTGACCACTGTACAGTGTGGTTCATTATTAGAACTGGGTTAGAATCAAACCACATGAGGACAAGGGTCATGGACTTCAGGAGAGCCAATTTTAAGAAAATGGGAGAATGCCTCATAGACACCCTGGCAGGGATAGGAAAACTAGGGGGAGTCGAGGATAAGTGGGCAACAATACATGAGGGCACTGAAAAAGCTACAAATCTCTGTGTCAGGTAAGTAAGCAAGGGTAAAAGAAAAAATAAACCACTATGGTTCTCTAGTGAGGTGGCGGAAAAAGTAAGAACAAAGAAACTGACTTTTAGAAAGTCTAAAAAACACAGAAAGATGAGGATAGGGAGACTTATCATGAAAAACAAAGGGAGGCAGGAGTGCAAAAGCACAGACAGAGGAGAATATTGCCAAATCAGTAAAAAAGGGGACAAGACATTATTCAGATACATAAGTGAAAAGAGAAAGAGCAAGGGAGGGACAGTAAGGCTGAAAGGTGGGAGGAGAGGTTTTGTGGAGAAGGACCACCAAAAAGCAGACATATTGTTGCAATGTATATATTCTCTATTTTTTTTAGCAACTGACTGTAGCTCTCATTATTGTACCTTGTACCCACCAATGTTGACCTGCCATGTCGCCATTTAAAATGTTACCATGTTATTTGTGTTATATACTGCAGTTTCTTTCTCTAGTGCCTTGTGGCCCAGGTCATGCCTGTAAAAGGTCCTCTGGATAAGTGCACCTACCCAGCTATCAAATAAATAAATAAAATTGAACAAATACTTCTGTTCAGTATTTATGGAGGAGGGGGTAGGTAGCCGGCCAATGGTAAAGGACAAGGGCATTACCGGAAGGGAGGTGGACACCATCCCTATTACAGTGGAAAGAGTCATAAGGGAATTGGCATGGTTAAAAGTAGACAAGACAATGAGACCAGATGGGGTACACTCCAGGTTACTGAGGGAACTCAAGAAGGAGTTGGCTGCACCTCTGACAGCCCTATTCAACCTGTCACTAAAAACGGGAGAGTTCCCGGGAGACTGGAGGAGGGCTGATGTAGTCCCACTCCACAAAAATGGAAACAGAGAGGAGGCTGGAAATTACAGGACTGTCAGTCTGACTTCGGGAGTGGGAAATGTAATGGAATCACTAATGAAGCAAAGAATTGGGGAATACCTTGTTTCCAATGGTCTTCAAGATCCGAGGCAACATGGGTTCACAGAGGAGAGGTCTTGCCAGACAAACCTAATCAAGTTCTTTGGCTGGATAACCAAGGACATGGACCGGGGGAGCAGCTGACATAGCCTACCTGGACTTCAGTAAGGCCTTCAACACTGTTCCACGTAGAAGACTGGTGAGCAAGCTGAGAAGCCTGGGAGTAGGTCATATAGTAGTAAGATGGGTAGACTGCTGGCTGGACAACAGGAGTCAGAGGGTGGCAGCAAATGGCATTCACTCTGGAGATATCGAAGTGACCAGTAGAGTGCCATAAGGGTCACTATTCGGCCCTGTCCTCTTCAGTGTATTTATAAGTGACATTGCAGAACGACTGGAAGGGAAGGTTCATCTGTTCGCGGATGACAGAAAAGTTTGCGACAGAGCAGACACATGGGGTGGGGTGGAAACAATGACGGAAGATATAAAAAAGCTGAAAGAATGGTCATGGGTTTGGCAGCTGGGCTTCAATGCAAAAAAGTGTAAAATCATGCACTTGGGGCACAGACACCCAGGGGCAATGTATCAACTGGGATAAGTACTAGTAGTCACAAAACAAGAAAGGGATCTGGGGGTAATCATATCTGATGACCTGAAGGTTGCTAGACAGTGTGACAAGGTAGTGGGAAATGCAAGCTGGATGCTTGGATGCATAGGCAGGGGTATCACTAGCAGAAAGAGGAAGGTAATAATACCCCTGTATAGATCACTAGCGAGACCACACCTTGAGTACTGTCTCCAGTTCTGGAGGCCCCACCACCAAAAGGACATGGACAGGGTGGAGACAGCCCATAGGAGAGCAATCAAAATGGTGCAGGGACTGCATCAGAAGCCCTATGAAGAAAGGCTTAAGGAATTAAATATGTATTCCCTAGAAGAAAGGGGGGAAATGATAGAAACATTCAAATACCTCACAGGTATAAACAAAGTTCAGAAAGGGAGCATTTGTCAGAGAAAGAGATGTTCAGGGACAAGGAGTCCCACTATGAAGCTGGAGGGGAGAGAGGAAGAGGAAATGTGAGGAAGTACTTCTTCTTAGAAAGTGTGGCGTATGCTTGTAACAGCCTCCCAACAGAGGTAGTGGGGGCTAAAATGGTTACAGAATTCAAGAAAGCAGGGGATGGACACAAGGGAATCTTGGAAGTGAGGCAAAGGCGGGTGCAAAGCAGAGATCGAGTACAGTCTGCGATGGCACTGTAGGTAGGGAAAATAAGGCAAACTGGTTGGGGCAAGAGGTCCTTATCTGCCAAAAACTTCTACATTTCTATGTTTACTTTTGTTCAATGTTTATAGAGGAAGGAGAAGGAGAGAGAAAGGGACCACAGATAAGGGCCAGGCGTATTGAAGAAAGGGAGGTAGACACTAGTCCATTTAGAGAGGAGAGGGTTCTGAGGGAACTTGCAAATCTGAAAGTGGACAAGGCAATGGGGATCAGAAGGAGAGCATCCTAAGACAGTGAGGGAGCTCAGGGAGGTGCTGGCTGCACCTCTGACAGTCATGTTAAACCACTCACTGGAGAAGCGAGTGGTTCCAGAGGACTGGAGAAGGGCAGATGTAGTCCCACTTCACAAAAGTGGCAGCAAAGAGGAGGCTGGCAACTACAGGCCAGTCAGCCTGACTTCGGTGGTGGGAAAGTAAGGGAATCACTGCTGAAGGAAAGGATTGTGGAATAGCTGGAATCCAGTGGCCTTCAGGATCTGAGGCAGCATGGATTCACTGATGAGAGGTCATGTCAAACAAATCTGATAGATTTCTTTGACTGGGTGACCAGGGAATTAGATCAGGGTGGCACGGTGGATGTGGCCTTCCTAGATTTCAGTAAGGCATTCAACACCATTCCACATAGGAGACTCATAAACAAGCTGGGAAGCATAGGAGTGGGTCCTAAGGTGGTAAACTGGATGAGAAATTGATTGGAAACAGGAGACAGAGGGTGAGGTAAACAGAGTTCACTCCAAGGAAGGGAGAGTGACAAGCAGGGTGCCACAGGGATCAGTACTGAAACTGCTCCTCTTTAATGCCTTTATTAGCGACACTGCAGAGGGGCTAGAAGGGAAAGCATGCCTCTTTGCAGATAACACTAAATCTGTAATAGGGTAGATATTCCAGGGGAAGGGGTAAAAAAATGAACAGTAGTCTAGGAAAGTTAGAGGAGTGGTCAAGGGTATGGCAGCTAGGTTTCAATGTGAAGAAGTGCAGTTTCGTGCACTTGGCGCACAGAAACCCAGAGGAGGAGTACAAATAGTGGATAGTATTAACCACCACAAAACAGGATAGAGACCTGCGAATAATCATTTCTGATGACCGAGAGGTGGCCAGACAGTGTGAAAAGGCAGTGGGGAGAGCTAGTGGGATGCTTGGGTACATAAGGAGGGGTATTACAAGCAGAAGGAGAGAGGTGGTGTTGCCACTGTCCAGATCACTGATGAGACCTCAGGTAGAGTACTGTGTCCAGTTCTGGAGACTACATGTCCGGAAAGACATAGACAGGGTAGAAAGGGACCAGAGGACGGCAACCAAAATGGTGTAGGGTCTGCATGACAAGCCCTATGAGGAGAGACCGAAGGACATTAATACGTACCCCCTAGAGGAAAGGAGGGAGGGGGGATATTATAGAAATAATTAAATGGTGTTTATATGGTTGGGGAACCATTAAAAATATTTATACGACCAGTACACATTTTTAGTGACCATGGTTGGACCAGTTATGTAAAATAAATCTATCCCCGTGCTGAATTGTTTGAGTACATTTAAGGCTTAAATTGTAGGAATTATACATTATCACTTCAAAGTTTAATTCTGTACTTGTTTTCTTTAAAAAATGCAGTGTCTAACAGAACTGAAAGTGTTAGACAACTTATTAAAATACATTCATACTTAATTAAACAGCTGTGCTTACCCATATGTGAACTGAATGAAAAGTTCAGTGTACACTCAGTTTAAATTTCTTGAATAAAGGCAACATGGATACCAGTCTTTCAAATATTTCAATGTTCTTTTTTTTCTTTTAGGTTTGATAAACTACACCCTCCATACCAAAGAAGTAAGTGGACAGACACACTGGGCCAATGTTTAGGTCCACACATACATGTTTTTCATGGCCTCAGTCATCTCCTTAGATAATGTTATTGGTTGATCTAATAAGGTCTATTTGCACAGAAAAAAGCTTGCCTACGAAATAATCTCTAAGACATTTATAATACATATCTTTTGATGCTAAAACATAGTCGTAGTACTCAATATCTTGATTAACTTTCTGTTTATTATTATGCACCAGAACCCGTAGGCACTCAAGTAAGGGTGTATAGTGGGGCCACAGGAGTACTAAGACCCCTATCTGCACATGCAGCCTCTAAGCATCTGCAGCCTGACATATGCCCTACGCAGAAACTGTAAAGTAGGCCTGACCCCTCCATACCTCTACACAGTCTGGTCAAGGTAGGTAAGGGGAGTAGGTTCATGGTCTGAGCAGCCCAAGTCATCCTATACAGCGTGGACGGCTAGCTGAAGGCATGGATGCAATACCAGGGAGAAGCCAGAAGAAGCATCTGCACAACTCACTTGACAATTGCTCCAGAGACTTCAGATCCTCAACACCCCCCCCCCAGCCAAATACTGCTCTGGCCCTCCAAAGCAGCATGGATAGCTGGGAGTTACAGTATGGCACTTTTTGATGACAAATGAAGGAACTGGATCCTATTGTGGACTGCCATATGCCGCAACCTCTCCTTTGTATGAAACGGGGCCCTTTTACCATTGAGCCTACTACATACACACCCAGAACACTTCCTGCACATTACTCCACACATACGATTGAAGCAGCTAAGGGTTGTGTCGTCCACAATGTGTACAGTCCATCTGGGGAGGAGTGATGCATGACAGTGATGAATATATTATGCATATGCCTACACTGCTGTGGATTGGGCCCTGCTAATGCAGAAAACATAGAGAATAAGTAACCCCTAAATGTTAAGAACAAACTAGTTCTCAACACTGAGTTAGTGTGGTAACATCATCATCAAGCGTGTGAAACTTGAGTGCCTCTTGATGTCACCACACTAACAAGGTGTTGAGAACCTACAAGTTCCTAACATTGAGGGCTTTTTCATAATGTACAATAGAACAATAAAATGTTTGCCAATCAAAGGTTTTTTATTAATACTTTACAGACAGATTCGGTAATGCTCTGTTTGTGTTTCTTTAGTGAGGCACTTTGAATGAAGGCTATCATTTTCAGGCAGCAAGTACAATTTCATTTAGAGAAGCAGAGTGTCAGGAGTAGCTTAGATCACATTCTAATGTTTTAGTATTGGTGGAGTGCAAGACTGATGATGGCACCTGAGAAAATTTTTCTTAACATTCTAACATGTTAAGAACAACTAATTCTAACTGCTTCAGCTGAAAAAAGTTCTTAATCTGAACCATGAAGAACAACATTTCAAAGCCACCAGGGAAACACACTTACTGTGTTTTATATACAGTAGAATTCACAGGATTTATATGAGTCAGTTGGTAGCCTGTGGTGTGGGTGCCTGAATCAGGGTGACGCGATGTGGGTGACTGCCCAAAAGGCGAGGGGGCAGGGAGGGTGACCGGATGTGGCGGAGTGGGTGACCCTAGCGACAGGATGTCACTGTATGTACACACATGGGGGGGGAGCGAGCATGGCCTGGAAGAGGGTGGAGGGGATGAAGGGAGTGGCACTGCGGTCAGCTGCCAAGCTGTGTTCCGTGGCATCGGGGGTTGACCTCCACTTGCGGTGCGTGGGGTTCCGGGTTCGGGTCTGGGTCCGGGTGCTACATCAATTTTTGTTGAGCCTGGCCCAAAACTTGTGTTTTGCTTTCACCCCCAACACCCCCTGTAGCTGTGAATCCTTAAGTAGAAATTGCAGGGCGAATCCCCTGCAAATCCATTGAGTCTCTGGCGCTGTTCCTCCATGCACCGAGGTTGTCAGGGTGGCAAATTGTTTTCACTGCCCTGACTTCGAGCATGTTGGAGCCGCTGCCAGGCCACCATTATCACATAGAACCAGTTAGTTAGCATTAGCCTTTTGTGACTTGCCATTACTCAATGGTGATCCCTAATATTTTTTTTTTAACAGTAGGAAATCATCCAATGCCCTTTTAAAGTATTCATAGTTTTGTTATTTGTCACATGTTCTGGGAGATTATTCTGGATGGCCACCACCCTTTCATTAATCCATGCTCCTCTTTTAGTAGATTTGTATGTCTCACCCGTTAACTGAAGTTTGTGCTATCTAGTTTCCCTACTCTGTTCTCTCCTATCCCGCCAATATGTTCCCATAAATCTGCCTCCTTGTGTGCCTTGTAAATTAAGTGCAGGTTATCTCTCAATCTTCCATACTTAACAGAGTACATGTTAAGTTCAGTCAAGCTTTGTTCATATGTTGGATCACCTATACTGTAGCTGAAACCCATTTAGTGGCTCTCCTTTGCACACCTTCCAGGAGACTAATACATTTAGACTATGGTGACCAAAATTGACAACAGTATTCAAGATGAGGTCTAACCAGCACACTGAACAACGGCATAATACCTTCATTAACACTACTCCTTATACTATCACTAATACAGCCTAGTATTTTATTCCCCTTCTTGGCAACTTCTCTACAGTGTTGGCTGAATATTAATGTGTTTGTTATTTGTATACTGATGTCTGTTTCTTCTTCACTGTCTTGCAGTTCCCTCCCATTTAGGAAGTACTTAGCCCTTTTATTCCTAGGTTCAAAATGCATCATACTACATTACTCCACATTAAAAGAGAATGTATTCAGTTTTGCCCATTTTTCCAGTTGGGTAATTTCTTTCTGGAATTGTTCTATTGTCGTATTGTTTTCCACAACTGCTCCTAGCTTAGTGTCATCAGCAAATTTACAGAACCGGGCATGAGGTGAACACAGCATAGAGGATATAAATATATTAAACAATGTGTGTCCCAGCAATGATCCCTGTGGCACCCTACTTGCCACAAGACCCCTGTCAGAAGATTGACCCCTAATACAGACTGGTTCCTATCCTGTAACCATGATGTAAAGCAACTATGTTTTCCTTTAATTTAACATTAAGTAGTTGATTTATTAACTTCTTATGTGGACATGTGTCAAAGGGCTTTGAGTAATCCAAATATACCACATCCAGGTGCGGGAAGTCCAAAGACTAGCTGAAAGAATTGAAATAGGTTTGTCTGGCATGATCTTTTTGCCATAAAGCCATGCTGTGCTGGGTCACTTTAACTACTAATTTCCATACGTCATAGAGAATAAATCACCCCAGATGTGAAGGACAAGCTGGTTCTCACAGCAAGGTGTGGCAGTGATGTCATAAAGCACGCGAGCAAAGTTCAAGTGCTCTATGATGGCACTGTCCCTCTGAGGTGTAAGAACCAGCTTATTCTTCAAGCCTAGAGGGGAAAGCCGGCCCGGTGGCACTGAGAGTTGAGGCACTGGATGCCACACCTCGTGCTACGCCAGTGACCTGGGTTCAAGAACGGGCCCAGGCTGCCAGGGGGTCGGCAGGGAAGGGAGAAGATGGAGCATCCCACGACTGCTCTCCTCTCCTCTCTCTGGGGTGGGTGCAGGGGTTTGCATTGCTCTGCAGCAGCACCTGATGGAAGTCGGTTGCACTACAGTAGCAGCACATAGCAGTGGGCTGGACCTTGGCGGACATCTGCACATTAGTGCACTGACATCATTGCACATCTAGCTCCAGGGGGAAAAAAATCAGGCAGTAAATGGTGGGGTGGCTGTGGTGGCTGATGGCCTTGCGCTGTGCCCCCAGATCTAGGGCAGTGCGCCCCCCCAGGTGTTGGCCAGCCTGTGTGGAGGAGAGCGAATTGCAGTCCAGACCCAGATCTGGGGGGTGCAGGTGTCAGTGGCTGGATGACTGATATAGAAACATAGACTTTGACAGCAAATAAGGACCACTTGGCCCACCTAGTCTGCCCCATTTCCCTACCTACTGGATAAGCTGCAGATCCTAGTTAACCAACAGCCTATTTCTTCCTACCCCCCACAAGAATTGCCTTCTGTCTGTCCCAGGCATTCTTGAATTCTCCTACAGTTTTAGACCCCACAACCTCCGCAGGAAGGCAGTTCCATGCATCCACCACCCTCTCTGTGAAAAAATACTTCTTCACATTGCCCCTGAGCCTTCCCCCCTCTATCTTCAAATTGTGTCCCCTTATTCTTACACATCTCTTTTTCTGAAAGATGCTACCCTCTTGGACTTTGTTGATTCCACTGAGGTACTTAAAAGTTTCTATCATGTCCCCCCTCTCCCTCCTTTCCTTAAGGGTACACATATTAAGCTCCTTTAGTCTCTCCTCATATGGCTTCTCTTGCAGACCCTGCACAATTTCAGTTGCCCTCCTCTGAACTGCCTCCATCCTATGTCCTTGTGGGGATGGGGTCTCCAGAACTACAAGCAGTACTCCAGATGGGGTCTCACCAACTGTCTGTACAGAGAAAAAACAACTTCCTGTTTTCTGCTGGTGATGCCTCTCCCTGTACATCCCAGTATCCCCCCAGCCCTCCCTACTGCCTTCTCACATTGCTTGCCAACCTTAAGGTCTTCTGATATGATTACCCCAGGTCCCTTTCCATTTTTCTTGTTGTTACTACCCCCCCCCATTGTATACTCTTCTCCTGGGTTTTTGTTTCCCAGGTGCATTATTTAGCACTTCTTTGCATTGAATCCAAGCTGATATACTTCATACTATTCCTCCAGCCTTGTCAAGTCCCTTCTAATCATTTTCATGCCCCCTTGTGTATCATCCCTGTTGCAGATCTTTGTGTCATCTGCAAAGAGGCATCCTTTTCCTTCCAGTCCCTCTGCAATGTCACTTATAAAGACATTAAAAAGGACTGGACCCAGTACTGAACCCTGCGGTACCCCACTAGTAACCCCCCTTTCTTCAGAGTGGACTCTGTTTACTATTCCCTTCTGTGTCCTGTTGTCCAGCCAATGTTTTACCCAGGCTACTACCCTGGACATGCCCACTCCACAGGAGGAGAAGAATCTCGTAATAAAAAAATGCCTAGAGGGGAATTTTTGTAATACTACAGCATGAGTCTCTTTTTTTAAATTAAAAAAAATTGAGACTTGCTGGTTTTTTGAAACACAGCTGGTCAGTCAATATTTCACCTAGGCATAATATCAGTATTTCATCTAGAAAGGCTATTACTGGTCTGTTTTCAGTTTTAGTTGCTGCTGATTTGCATTCTAAGTTTTGCAATACTGATTTGCAGCACCCGTGAAAAGTTGTTCTTAATGTTCTAATGTTGAGAACAACTTTTCAGAATCACCGAAAAAGAGGCTCAAAGTGAATTATAAAGTAATTATTCTCAAACATGAGCCATAAGGAGTGACTGGCAGAACTGGGACTGTTCTCCATGGAACAGAGAAGACACATTGGTGACACGATTTCAGTGTTCACGTATCTAAAATGGATAACACGATCAGACCAAATGCAGCTATTCCAGACGTACAAGGATGAAGGGACACAAGGGCATGCTATGTCTTTAAAAGTTGGAAGATTCTTGAGAAATATCAGGAAGAACTACTTTACAGAACTAGTGGTAGACACCTGGCACTCCAGACATGTGATGTCTTTCTACCTTGATGCTTAAACATTGTAAGTACCTTAAAGAAAAAAAGGAGACGGTATTCCCACTGAGCTAATATTGTGAAGAACACAGTGAGACAGTAGTCATTCTTTTCTAAATTCATGTTTGTAAAACAACCGCCACACTCTGCAAAACAGAATCATAAATCATAAAAAACATAAAAAACCAGAAACGTAGAAACTGACAGCAGATAAAGGCCCCTTGGCCCAGTCACTCTTTCCTTTGTTGTGCAGCTTTCACTGCAGACCCCTTCAGGCCTACGGTACTTTCTTCCCCCTTTCCTATCCCTTATGATTCCCGTGTGCCTATCCCAAGCATCTTTGAATGCCACCACTGTTTTGGCCCCCACTACCTCCACGGGAAGACTGTTTCAGGCATCCACCACCCTTTCTGTGAAGAAATATTTCCTCACATCTCTCTTAAACCTACCCCCCTCCAGCTTTATACTGTGACCTCTGGTTCTAGAGCACCCTTCCCTCTGAAAAATACCTCCCACCTGTACTTTATTCACCCCCATGAGGTTATTTAAAGGTCTTAATCATATTTCCCCCTTCTTCCTCTCCTCCAGAGTGTACATGTTTAGTTCCTTTAACTTCTCCTCATGGGGCTTTTGATGCAGACCCTGTAACATCTTGGTAGCTATCCTTTGGACAGCCTCTACCCTGTCTATGTATTTTCTGAGATGTGGTCTCCAAAACTGGACACAGTACTCCAGGTGAGGTCTTGCCAATGACCTATATGGGGCAATACCACTTCCCTCTTCCTGCTGGTAATACCCCCTACTTATACAACCCAGCATCCCATCAGCTCTCCCGATTGCTTTGTCACATTGTCTGGCCATCATCAGGTCATTTGATATGAGTACCCTCAGGTCCCTTTCCCGTTTGGTCATTGCAAGTATCTCCCCTCGATTTTGTACTGCAACCCCGGGTTTATGTGAACCAAGTGCATTATTTTGCACCTGTTTGCATTAACCCTTAGCTGCCAAAGTTTGGACTACTCCTCCTCTAGTCATTTTAAATCTCTTTCCATCCTTTGCACATGCCCCCCTTCCCCCGAGTGTCTACTCTGTTGCAGATCTTGGAGTCATTCGCAAAGAAGCAGACCTTCCCCTCCCGTCCCTCTGCTATATCTCTAATGAAGACATTAAAGAGGATGGCCCCAGTACTTACCCTGTTGCGGTACATTGCTGATCACCCTCCCCTCCTCAAAGCAAACTCCATTTACCACCACCCTCTGCCTCATATCCCCTAACCAGTTTCTCACCCAAGTTACCACCTTATTGCCAGCCCCCATGCTACCCAACTTGTATACCAGCATCCTATGTCGAATGGTGCCAAAGGCCTTGCTGAAGTCCAGGTAAGCCACGTCTACCACCTCTCCCTGATTTAACACCTTGGTCATTAAAGCATCTGATAAGGGTGGGAATATTGTTATACTTACACTGGAATTCTACAGAGAAAAAGTGCTAGAGTTAATCACTAACACGGATAATTATTTACCTTTGAAACACAATTCATTACCTTATTTCAAACAAGAATTGCTTGAACTATTAGAAAAAGCAAAATTTGATCAGGTGATAGATGAAAAGGAATTCCAGTTTCTAGCCCCCCATCCCCTTACTCCTGAGCTATATATTTTGCCAAAAATGTACAAAAACGTTGAGGCACCTCAAGGGCGTCCAATAGTTTAGTGGGTAGGGTCTTTGATTGACAATCTCTGCATGTTTGTTGATTTCTTCATGCAGAGGAGCTTGGTGTCACTGCCTTCTTAAACCAGAGACACAATGCATTTACTACAGCAACTGGATGGCCATGTTTGGAAACCAGGATATTTATGGCTCAGCACAGATGTTGAGTCCTTATATACATCTATACACCATGTAGATGGACTCGGCTAGTAGACACTATCTAGAGAATGATGCATTTGGAGAAATAATTCCTGTCAATTTCATTATGGATAGTTTGCATTTTGTGCTGACAAATAATTGTTTTTCTTTTGACGATGAGTATTATTTGCAAAAATGCGGTACCGCTATGGGGGCAGCTATGGCTCTCTCGTACGTGAATCTTTTCCTACGGCTCTGGGAAAAGGATTGCATATTTAATCCTGGGTAGAATCCATATTTGGATAAGACTGCTTTGTAGCATAGGTACACTGATGATGTACTATATATATGGCAAGGTATTGTTAGTGATGTACAAGATTTTATGCATTGGCTGAATAACAGTCTTAATTTACATTTTACAAGTGATGTACATCCAGAAGCCCTTAATTTCTTGGATATCACCCTCAGTGCTACCGCTTATGAGCAGATCAGCAGCACAGCCTATAGGAAACCAACCTCTACTAATAGTCTGCTACATGCAGGATGTTCGCATCCCAAAAATTTGAAGGAGTCCATACCCCACGGACAATACTTGCATTTAAAATGCAACTGCAGACTTGAGGCTGATTTTCAGTCAAAATCAGAGGAATTAACTCAGAGATTTTTAGCAAGGGGTTATACTAAAGGGGTACTTGACAAATGTCTTAATAGAGCTAATACTATATCAAGGAAGCAGCTTTTGACACCTAAAGTAAAAAACAAAGATGATTTTTCGGCTGTAATGTTTGTCACTGAGCACAATAATGCTGCAGGTAAGATAGTATGTATTACACAAACACTGGCCTATATTACAATGCAACACAATTACTGGCAGATAATATTGGACCAAGGCCCTGTATGAGTTTCAAAAGAGGTCAGAATTTGAGTGACAAATTGGTCTCTAGTGATTTTAAAACCACTGGCCCATATAACACCACTCGGCTACGTGTTAGACCCCCAGGCAATTTCCGATGTGGAAATTGCAATGTGTGCAAATTCTGCATCCAGGGTAAAATCTTTTCTCTGTAGCATATAGACAAAATTGTGCACATTCAACAATTTATTTCTTGTGTGAGCACCCACATAATGTATGTTTTGTGGTGTTAATGCCTAAATGTACATGTGGGCATGACCACTAGACAGCTCAAATTAAGAGAGCAGGAACATGTTCATGATATCAGACGAGGTGATATTATGAATCCAGTTGCAGAACATTTCCTGGTTGCACATGATAAAAACCCAGCTGAAATGTATGGGTCTACAACAGGTTACAGTTGGTACAAGGGGTGGGGATCGACAACTGAAACTCCAACAAAGGGAGACATATTGGATCTTTATGCTTGACTGTTTGAATCCTGTGGGGCTAAACAAAGAAACTGACTTCAAACCATACATACAAAATGTTTGAGTTCTGCTAATAATATATATATTTTAATATCTTAATATTTTATTTCCCTTTTTTTTAAGTCCCACATTTGTAAGATTGGGGAGCACAGGAATTCCTGCTTTCCATGTGGTCACCACACACACAGATTTTGCTCCCTTGCCTCTTCAAATGGTTAATTTCTGTACCCCCTTGTTTCTTTCATGTGGTGTTGCTCATGATTATACCATTGTCTTTTTTATTTTCTGCCTTGTTCTTTCTTTCTCTCTTCCCTTCAACTCCCCCTGCTTCACAATGTTTTGTACCCTTCTCCCCTCTTGCAAGCTTGTCTCTCTTTTTCTTTTTGTAAGCTTTTCCAATACCGATTTGGACTTAATATTATAGCTGCTGCTCTCTACTATTAATCTCCTGCTGCCCCCCCCTTCCCTTTAAGTTCCTTTTCTGAAATTAACTTTTCTCTTAACTTAAACTTTTTCTCCCCTTCTTTCCCTTTTTCTATACATAACTTTAAATGAAATAAGTCACAGTTAAGTAAATGAGTGTTTATTTGGGTGATGTGCCTGTTTTGGCACCATCTTTCTCTGGCCAGTCATTTTGGCTTTTCAATATTTTGTCATTTCTACATAGTACTTAGCCTAATTTTGGCACATGTATTATGGAATTGTTTCAAATCTGGCATGATATACTTTCTTTGCGGTGTGTAATAGCCTACTTATCTTTACTTGATAAAGTCTTTTTAGTCACTCTATTACAAGTTTGTGCTATAAGAGGTTGCTTTATTAAATGCTGAATCAATGTTATAATGAATATAAATACTGAGGTGTGATGTCAAGTTTTGTTTTTGAGTTTGATTTAATTAAAACTTGTATTTAATTAACTGTATGTGACATCACACCTTTACATGCATTTAAATTGTACCTCTTTGTACTCCAGAGCCCGCCCCCTGAGGAGGACTTAACAGTTGAAGTGCAGGGGCATCTGGCTGAGGTTAGCCTGTGGTTGTACTTGTGTTATACCACAATACATTTCTACTTTTTGCATCTACTTTGGTGTGGAGAGCCTGTTTTTGGTTGTGCAAATATTTTTGTCTTCTACCTCTGGAACTTTGGTTAGCAACCTGGTCTGCACCCCACCTACATGCTGCTGGAGTGCAAGTATCGTTTGGCTCACATGTCCACCACCCCTCCCTGATTCAACACCTTCCTAACCCAGTCAAACAAATCCATTAGATTTCTTTGCCATGTCCTCCCCTCTATAATGTCATGCTGCCTCAAGTCCTGTAGTCCCTTGGATTCCAGGTTTTCCATTACTCTTTCCTTTAGTAGTGTTTACATCAGTTTCCCTACAACAGAAGTTAGGCGACAGGCCTGTAGTTTCATGCCTCCTCCTTGTTACCATTTCTGTGAAGTGGGGCCATTTCTGCTCTTTTCCTGTCCTCTGGGAACATGCCACTCTCCAGTGAACTGTTAAGCAAGTTGGGCAGAGGTACAGCTAGTATCTCTCTGAGCTCCTTGAGCACTCTTGGATGCACCCCGTCTGGCCCCATGGCTTTGTCCACCCTCAGATTAGTGAGTGCTTCCCTGACCCTCTCTTCAGAGAAGGGACTAGTGTCCATTTCCCTCCCCTCCCAGCTCTTGCTGCACAAGTGTGGTCCCTCCCCTTCCCCTATTACTGTGAAGACTGAGCATAAGTATTTGTTTAAGATGTTTGCCTTTTCTTGGTCCTCCTTTGTACAGCCCCTTCCCTCCTTTTTTAACCATACAGTCCCTTCCTTTGTCTTCCTTTTCTCACTATTGTGCCTGAACAATGTCTTGTGCCCCTTCAAAACTGTATGGGCTATTCTTTCCTCAGCTTGCACCTTTGCACTCCTTACTGCTCTGCCTGACTCCCTCCATTTCCCCAGATACACTTTCCTGTCCTCCTCTCTCTGAGCCTCCTTATACTTTCTGAATGCCACTGTTTTTACCCTTACCTTTTCTGCCACATCCCTTGAGAACCAAAGTGGTCTCTTCCTCCTTCTACTTTTATTTGCCTGATGTGCAGGTTTGTTGCATTTACTATGCCCTCTTTTAATATGGCCCATTTGCCCTCCACCCCACCCATGACATCACCCCCCCAAGGACCTCTCAGAGGCATTGCTCCATCTTTGTAAAGTCAGCCCTTCTGAAATCCAGGACTCTCGCCCTTGTGCGGTTGGATTCTGTTGCTGTTCTTATATTAAGCCACACTACGTGATGGTCACTGGACCCTAGATGACTTCCCACCCCAGTTTCTGCAACACTGTCCCCGTTAGTACAGTGGCATTCCCCAGGATGAGACCCAATTTTGCAGCATGTTGCAGCACTCTGCAGAATGCTGCAGCAGATCTACTGAATAAAGCAATGTGATTTCAATGGCAATTAGTCCCCTTTGTCATTCAGGAAAATGCGACACTGCCAGGATGAAGTGAATGCCACAGTTTCCTGCATGACAAAGGGGACTAATTGTCATTAAAATTACATTGTTTTATTCAGTAGGTCTGCTGCAGCATACTGCAGAGTGCTTTAAAAGTGGGTTTTATCCTGGGGGATGCCACTGTAAGCACCATGTCCAGTATTGCCCCAACCTGAGTGGGCTCACTGACTAGCTGCCTGAGCAATGCCCTGCAGAAAGTCCAGGATGACTGTACTTCTGGCTGATCCTGCAGCAGGTAGATGCCACTCTACACCTAGCAGATTAAAGTCCCCCACCAGCACCACCTCCCCCTTCTTAGCCAGTTTGCCCATGTAGTCTAATATTTCTTTGTCTAGGTCCTCCCCTTGTGTCGGAGGCCTGTATACCACTCTTATGTGAATGATGGCTCTGTTTCCTAATTCAGGGTTGACTCACAACACCTTGACCCCTAGCTAAGTTCCCTGTATCTCTGTTGCGTTTATGTTTTCCTTAACATAAAGCACCACTCACCCACCTTTCCTTCCTACCCTATCTCTTCTACACATCGTCCTATGTCCTAAAACAAAAATGTCCTAAAACCAACGGGGAACCCCTGAATGAATAGCCTCAAGCCTGGGGGCAAGCCAGAGTATAAATGTAACACCCCTCCCCAGATCAGCAGTAATTCTTGGTAAAGGGAGATTTTCAAATGTGAAGCCCTGTATATATGTGATGGGTTGCCCCTGATTAATAGATGTTGGCTGTAAAATACTGTTTTGCTCACTTTGGTGTTGTGAAACAATCTTTTATCTGGTTGATCTTGCCATCTCCTAGCACTGACATCTCACAATCCATGCCACTTTGGGAACATAACAAAAACCTGAGACTTGCCGGTTTTGTAAAACAGAGCTGGCCAGTCAATATTTCATCTAGATGTCTGTTTTTGGTTTCAGCTGCTGCTGATTCTGGAAATAGGAATTCAAAAGCAAACCCACAGCATTTGTGAAAAGTTATTCGTAACATTATAACATTGTGAGTGATTTTTCAGAACCACTGAAAATAGAAGCTCAATGTATACTAAAGAATTTTAATACATGCCCCATGGGTGTAGTAAGTCCACAGGACACACATCCATAAGCCCCTGGAAAGTGAATTAAAATCATGTAACGCACACCCTGAAGTAGCTTACTGTATTATGTTTATAAAATGGCTTGTTTGCAATGAAACAAAATATCAATTGTTACAAAAAAGACTTTGTAAAGTTAATTAAACTGTTTAAATGTGTTTAAGGTGGGGAACTGTAGCATCTGGATTGCACAGTGTTTGTTTTAATGGAGCAAGTGGCACCATATTCTGTTTCAATGCAGCAGGTGGTGCTGTTCTATTACTACATTTCCTTTATACAAGTATGGTGATGGAGACTTTTTTTATTTTCAATATGGGCCTGCAGAACAGTATGCTTCTTAGTTTGAATAGTTTGCTTAGTTTGGTATTAGCACAATTTGAGTAGGAAACAGAGTCGGGAGATGTTCAGAGGAACCCAGGGAATTAGAAGCATCTGTGCTGCTGGAGCACTGCCTGAAAGATGTGTAGTATTATAGGAAGCAGCATGTGCATAAGTGCAGTTGGACACAGAATGTGTTGACATTTCAACAATGAAGACTGTGGCTGGGCAAAATAATTGGGGGCGGGCTGTAGGGTCATTGTGGTCTGGTATTTACTGGCTTTAAGAATCAGCCATTGTGGTGCGTGCAAGGCAGCTCGCCAGCATTACTTCCTGGTGCACAGTCACGTATGATAATACTCACTGGCAGATAGTTTGGCTTGAAAGTTTCCTGATGGCAGTTGCTGTTATAGTTGTGGAGCTCCCTGTGTATGTGTCTAAGATTTTTGTGTCCTATTCCTCTTTGTGGGTGCACTGCTGTGGTGGCACCAGCAGCAATGGTAAAAGAGGCAGGAAAGGGAGGAGGTTGGCCACACAGTGAAAGGAGTGACTTGGAAGTATTGTTAAGTTTTAAAACTTGTAGAAATGGTAGACGATGGTAAACAATGTGATGAGGCACTGGGGTTTTACAACAACTAGGTGGCTAAATGAGAAATGTGTTCTTAGAAATATGAGTACAGTACAAAAGGATAGTATTTGCAAGATAGCATCAATACAGCTCTTTAAATTTTCTCTGGCAGTGTAGTAATATGCCAGCTACAGTTGCCAGGTAATGAGTTTTTTTGGGCAGGGAAATGAGATCCGGTACCTGATCATGCATCACGTGGAATTTAATACATAGTCAGGTGATGTCTCTTGGCCAATGACATTTCTAGATTTTTTCTTGCCATTTCATAATAATAAATAATGTTAACTTTTATCTATATTATAAGTAGACTTGGCAGTTTTTGATTTTTATTTTTTGGCAAAATCGATGTAAAAAATCAATTTTAATTTTTTTAGCTCACCTACAATTAATTTAGATGTATATTAAATGAGGCAAAAAAATTTAATACAAAAATGTGTTTAATTTAGCAAATTCCGATTAAAATGCTACATTCAGAGTAATGGTCAAAACGACATGGACAAAGACACTCATACAAAAAAAACAGTAACATGCAACATTTGAGGAGAAGACATTGCCACACATATTCATGCAACACTTAAATATTATGTAAAGTAGTACAGAAGCTGTGCAAATAATTTCATAGCATCGTATTCATATCTGTGCAAGTGGTAGTCCCCCCATTTAAGAAGACATTGCCACACATATTCATGCAACACTTAAACATAATGTAAAGTAGTGTAGAAATCCTGTCCTTACTGACCCTCTGCCCAACCTAACCAAACCTCTAGTGCCTCTGCACCTTACCTGCACTTGTAATCAACTAAAGTCGATGTCCATATGCTGCATAGTGTTTTACATGTCTAAGAAACTCTAACCTTTTCCTGAGTGTTGTGCTGTTCAGTGTCTCAAATGTCCTAAAACTCTGTAACCTTCTTGATTGAATGTCTGTACTCTGTTCACAGCACGTGGAACCTTTGTAAAAGAGCCTTGGCTCAAAGGCTATTTTCCAAATACCAAATAAATAAATAAAAAATAAATAAAAGAAGCTGTGCAAATTATTTCATAGCATCATATTCATATCTGTGCAAGTAGTAGTCCCCCTCCCTTATTTAGAGTCACAAGATTCTGCAGGACATCCATTAGGTAACTGGAGCCCCTGGCAGCATTCATGGGAATAGCCTCATAGCATAAAGCCCGCACCAGATCATGGGGAAAGTCAGCTGCCTCTTCTTTTTTCTGCCGCATATGTCCCATGAATGATTCCATAGAGGGCTGTGAGATAATTTCTTGACCAGCTTTTAGTTTCTGGTGGGTTTTACTATTGATATGCTCAGCGATGCGGTTCACTTGACCAGAAATTTCAGTTTTACAAATCCTGCGTCTCAAATGTCAGTCGTTTCCCCAATGCTGTTTTTTTTTTTCATTGTCTTTAATTCGAGATCTAGTAACTCACTACATACTCGTCAGCACATTTTCTTTTGCGACCCACAATAATGAAACACTGAGTAACACTGAGATAGTCAGGATTAGCAAGTTACTGGAGTGAAGGTAAACTAACATAATATACGTGGGGACAGCTCACAGGCATGTAGTACCTTCTAAGTAGGTTCTAATTGAGGCTAATTGCTGTATTCAGTTAAAGTATATTGATCACAACATGAGAGACAGAAACTGCTAACGGATACTGCTAGCATAGCAATAGTAATTCTGCAACGTTAATTGACGTATACTTTTTTATGTCGAAAGTTGGATTTTTGCAAATTTCGACAGTAATCGATGGTATTCAATTTTTATAAAAAATTGCCAAGCCTAATTATAAGCTTTCAAAGACCAGTGAGAATTCCATTAAAATAATTAGCAAGCATGCTCACTGAAGAGTACTTCACGTCAGCTTACATAGTTTTGGTGATCCATGGAGTGTGGCATTTAGAACAGTAAACCTTAAACTTGAGAGTGCAAGTGGTGTACAAGACATAACAGATCTTGGGGGGTAGTTCTGCAAGCAGACACTGCCTGCCTAACGTGGCCCATACAAAGTAAAGGGTCTCTGCATTCACACCATGGATTCAAATATCATTCTGCCCCCAGCTTGTTTTTATCTAAAACATTCTAGTACGTTCCAGAGCTGTTCTCTAAAACTGATGCTATGAGGATGAGTTGAATTTAGAACAGCACTGTTATTTTAGCACAGCACTGCATCCTGCCCCGTCCATGTACTGACTAGGCCAGGCACTGAGCCAATCATCTGCTTACTTGAATATATGATATTACCAGTGCTTCAGAGAAACATGTTGTGATACTTATTTCTCAAAACGACAAAACAAGAGACACCATGGGATCTGTGTACAACAAGTAAAATAAGGAATGTCATGGACAAACCTGTACAGCATAACCAAAACACTAACTCTTTATACATACAGTACAAAGGCACTTTGTGTGGCCGGGTGTAGTCCACAAAATAACATCTACTAACTTTACATGCCTCTATTTGCATCCTTGCTTTGCAAATACATTCCAAAATCTCATTAAAATGGCTCTGGCATGTAAAAAAGGAAACTCAGCAGTGCTAAAATCCATTATACATTTGTTCATAAGATTTGTTGTAAACATTCTGCTTTTGCAACAATCTCAAAAGAAGATTAAAATGGATTACTTTTTAAAATGAACCTTTCAAGATCAACACAAAAGAGTAAAGCAATCATAGGTAAGTACCTTGAAGAACAAAGTGTAACAGGGTTATACAAAGAAATATAAAGTAGTATTAAATACTGGAACTGTGATGACTAAATGCATGTAGAACAGCCTGTACGTGTTTGACAATTTCCCACAGTCGCAGACAACTGCATTAAAACCAGTTTATTGAGAGAGGGACTACAAACCAGGAAGTTTTATTTCAGCAGAAAAAAGGATACGTCTGACAAAAAATGACAATAATTTAATGTGTAACAGTGTTTGTGTCTTAGCACTTGCATGAAATAGTGGACAATTAAATATCTTAAATTAACCCACCAGGGATGACTCAGTGTATAGAAATGTGCTTACAAAATGATCCGTCAAAGGCATCAATGGTCCATCTGTCCATATCACTCAAACTCTAATCTATGTGCCCTAACTGTAGATGTCCCACATCTTTAATATGTAACTCAGCATGCTAGAAAGATCTGCTTGTAACACTGTTTATTATGAAATTAGACTAACGCCTGCCCTGGGGAAAAACAGGAAGGGGTCAAGTTACAATAGGGGTGGGCAAAATATTAAAGTAAATGTGTAATATAACACTTTGGGCTTTATAGCTCTCTACTCTGGGGCAGCGATAGCCCCTCTGTGGTAGAAGTTTAAACTTTAATGCACTCTGTAAAGTTTAGGAAGGGATCGTAATTGTAGCCAAACTGACAGTCAGATGATCCCTTTCCACTTCCTGGTCTGCTTGCTCCACCCTTACACTCCCCTGTTTTGTGACATGGAACTAGGGAGAGTGCAGGGACGTGTCCCATAAAAGTCTATGAGGCTAATTTTCAGAATGAATTTAAACTACCGTTTAGTAAAAATGAAAGCCACCGCTCAGCTTATAGGGACCCTATTAGTTGAGTAGTGGCTTTCATTTTTTTCAAAAGGTAGTTTAAAGTTTAGTAAAATCATTCTAAAAATGAGCCCCATAGACTTGCATGGGGCACGTCCCCGTGCTCTCCTTTGTTCCACGTCACAAAACGGAGGAGCACGGGAGTGGAGCAGGCAGACCAGGAAGTGGGAAGGGACTTGCTGGCTGTTAGTTTGGTCACAATTGCGATCCCTTCTCAAACTTTACAGAGTGCATTAAAGTTTAAACTTTACCACAGAGAGGCTATCGCCACCACAGGGAAGTGGGCTATGAAGCCAAAAATGTTTTTAAAAAATATCACACCTTTACTTTAAGGATGTTAAATGGCACAACAGGATATTGTGACATAAAAAGGCACACAACTGACATCATATGGAACTTAGTATACTGCAACAGCCCTGTATTGCAGTAAGTGTTATTTCCAGGTAGCTACTTCAGATTACACAAACTACGGGCCCAATTTTCAAAATGTTCAGGGGACTAAGTCCCCCGCCGCAGCTACCACTATGTCACGAAATCTCCACACCCGCAGAAATTTCTATTTTCAGCCCATGTTCTGCATGGGGAGCAGGCATACATGCATAACATTTTGGTGCAGCTGCACCAAAAAACAAACTGCTGCAAGCTGCTGTAAATAAGGGAGCTGGTTGTAAAGTGGCTCCCACTTACAAAAATGTGGCACAAGTGGGGAAGGCCCACTTACTGCAGCTTTTCCCACACCTGTGCCAATTTCAGACAGGCTGAAAATCTAGCCTTAGGAATTCAACAAGCTCCACCCACATGGATCTAAAACTGATTGTCTGTAATTTGCACCTCCTGTCTGAGACTGATACAGCCATTTGACATCCTAACTGAGAATGCCACAGTACCAAGATACTAAAAAAAATGATATTTTCTCTATAACATGATTACACCTTGACACCCCCACAACAGAAATGCCATAATAATATTGCATCATACAAACACTGTAACCTCTCTTGCAGTTTGCTAAACAAAAAGCAAAAGTTGCTTATGATTGTAATTTCTGCCCATTTTTTTTGTTTTGCTGTTTGATTGTCCTGGCTATTGCACCTGCATTCCAACAGCTAGGGTATATGGTATCCACAATACAGGGCTATGAAAGGAGACTAGGCTCCCATATGGGAGACAGAGAACCCGAAAATGCTTTTATTGCTTAAAGTTACAAAAATAGGCTGGCCCGGTGTCATGGAGGGCTGAGGTATAGAGCCGTACTTCCTGCCACACCAGCAACCCGCATTTGATGGCAAATGCGGGCTGCTGGGGAGTAGGCCAGGGAGGATAAGGACTGAGAGTTCAGAGGACTGCTCTCCTGTCCCAGGGAGGGTGGCTTGGCAGTCCAGCCGAATGACTACCCCCAGCTGGAGGGTGGAGGGGGCACCAAGGATGGGTGGGTGTTGCAGGACCCGGCAGTGTGAACACACCTCCATGTGCACATACTGATGTGCATGCCCCAGCAATGGAGAGGGACAGGAAGAAAAGTGGAAAATGGGTGAGTGCTGGCAGGCTGTATGACACCCGAACCGCACTCCGAACCCATGACTCAGCCCAAACAAAGCTGGATTTGTGTACTGGGGGGGAAGACAGCCTTCCTCTCCCTGGCCCTGCCACGGGGGGAATCCATGGGGGATTCACCGGAATCTGGACCAGGATTCGGAGAGAGCAATGCAACTTGCAGAGTAGATGCGCGATCCCTCAAGGAGAGAGCCAAAAGCCTGCATGCCAGCAGCTCTGGGAGGAAAAATGGAGAGAAAAAAAAAGAAAGTAACACAAATAAACACCAGAGGCTATATTTACAGGATCAACACATCTATTCATTTAATTTACATTTACTGTATATAGCACCTTTCATGCCACCATTTCAAAGCACTTTACAATCAAAACACAACTTTCACCCCTGGGAAGGAATTCACCAGCCAATCTGTCTTATCACACTACACAAAAGCTCTCCTACATACTGTGCTCAGATGAAAATTGATTTATATTAAACAATGTTAATTGGTTGGTGGATGGTATGTGGAAAAATTTGGCCAAGGCACCAGGAAATATCTCATACTTTTGAGAAGTGCCACAGGCTCTATAACATCCACCTGAACAACCACCAGAACAGGTAGACAGGACCACAGTTTTACATTTCATCCAAACAACACAAAAGTCTATACTTTATTGATTTAAAGTCATGACAATCTCTAATTATTTTCAAACAGAATTTTAAGGTAATTAAACATGCTATTTTCATACAATTGAGGAGTCTGAAAGTGCATTGTTGATGCAAATCATAAGTAAGGCTACAAATATGGCCACCAAAATTCTATTATATTGATTTTTCCACACCAGACCCCCCTAATTTCCTTCAGCACACAAGAAAGCTCACTCCAATCACCTCTGGAAAGTTCTGAACTTGCATCTCCCCCACCTATAATTCTCAGAGCTTACCCTTCTATGAAGCTCCTTGACAGGCTCACTGATGGTTAAGTGTATTAAAAGGGGAAGAGGAGGAGATGTAGAGGTTAGATTTCTTAGCTAGCTCTAGCAGGGTCAGGTTTAATCATTGGGATTTCATTCACAGGTGCATTCCTACATTATTTTCCATGCTAAATACTTCCAACTGTCCCCTTCCAAAACTGAGTTCTAGGTGTGTCTCAACCAGACCCAATGAATGCTCCACTTCTGCATGTACCTGCTGGTTTGGAGCAGCAGGTGGCACTGACACAGCTGGAGAACTTGCCAAGATGAGAGTGTCCTGGTGAACACTGCTGTGAACAACTTAGAAGATAAAATGCCTTTAAGGTTGACAGAGATTTACTGTTCAGCCTTGTTAAAATGAGAAAAGAACTCCAATATCAAGGTAACAGGTTTTCTATTTATCTTGACTTCAACTGTGGCAAGCAAAAATGGAGGAAAAGTTGCCTATTGATGCAGGAGGATGTGACTGAACTGTGTTCTTTGTTGAGCCACTCTGAAGTAAAGATAAACTATCATGGTCACACATTTTCTTTGACCTCAATCAGGTCAGTCAATTTCTGTGACTAGAAACAAAGGGCTCGATTCATGAAGGAACATGCAGGACTTGCAGCAAGCCCAGCATCATCCACAGTGTTTTGAGCAGCTGCACCAAAGCACTTTGGCACAACGCAGCCCAAGTCAAGAAGGGCTGGTGCATTTGCGACCTTTTCCACATTTTATGGCTGCTTGCACTAAAGGTATGGCGCAAGCCCCATAAAACAGATCTCCCTTGGATGCAATGTTTGACCAGGGGGGAGCTGGTCTAACTTACTGCATCTGGTGCACCCAATCCAGCATTGCGATTGGTGCCAAATGTCTGCCACAAACCCCACTGCGCCGTATGTTCAGCACACCAGGGGCTTGCAGCAGACGCAACCCGTTTGTGAATTGGACCCAAACTGTCAGCAACCTAGACAAGAGGAGATGTCATCTTATCCCAAACAAGATTCAGACAGACATTTACTGGAAGTTACAAAAACATTGAGAGTTCTGCTGCAGCTCACCCTGTTTTGGAATGAGACTACAGACTCATCTACTATTGGGAGGCTAGTGGGCCAACCCGGTCATCAAACTTCAATAAATAAATAAACTATTATACCTCTATTCCTCTGTAAACATAAAGTAAAATAATGAGAACATTTTAGTGTAAATCCGTAATTAAGGACTTACTTTTTTTATTTGTTTTATAAATACAACTGATATTGAAATATAATTGATATTGAGAAAACTGGAAGAAAGTAGGGCCATGATTATCTAACATATATTTTTGGACTTTCTGTAGTATTTGTTCATTTTTTTGCACACTATGAAAACTATTAACATGCACGTGTGCTACAATAACAGGAATAGAACATTTTTATTTTACACAGATCAGTAATTGCAGCTCCTATAATGGACTGTGTAAGTAACAAACTGGATGTTGCAATTTTATCTTATGAGTACTGAGATGTTATCTCTTGAATCTTTACCATGGAAAAAAACATTGAACTGTAATAAAATAGTATAACTCCCTATAGTGAGCCTTACCTAATCTGGCTCCTCAAAACCTTGCCTCAAGAGCCCTCACCCTGTTTCCCCCCACCAGCCCCTAAAGGTATACACAGGACAGAAAGAGATAATTATAAGGTGAAGAGAAGGGTGGGTAGTTGGGTACAAAGCATCACACCTGCTGAGTATTATCAACTTTTTATTTGGCACTGCATTCATCTGTAATCTTTTTTTTCCCTTATACTGTTTTTATAATAAAATTGTTGGTGTTTTCATATTTTAATACTGTGTCACTGTATCCTATTGACAGTCAATTGCATTTGGATTCAACTGTTATTGCACTGTGTGGGTGTTGGGTGAGTTGAACCCATGGGCCACAGAGGGTTGGCACTGCTTCCAGAGAAGGCGATACTACACTAGTCACTTAGCCCACTTAAACTTTCCCTAGGTAAAGACACAATGCAAGTTATTTACAACCCTGGACTACCAATCCCAACAGGAGTTTTTTTTCTCACTAAAATGTTATTGATTTAAAAAAATAAACAAACATTACATATACATTTACAGCACTAACTTTTTATAGTTCAAAAAGAAACCTCAAAAACATATCTGTTAACTACATATTGTGGATAGAAATAAACATTTCTCCTAATACCAAATAACAATTAACATCGAACTTGAAGAGCTAGTATACTGCCTAAAAGTAATATTAGTTTTTAAAAGCAGTCAACCATTACTTTTTCTATCTGAGGTACTTTTTCTTTTCCCTTTGGTTAATTAGGAGATTGTTCACCTAATGTTAGTAGGTGTGAAGTGTGGAACAGTACTCTGCCTGGCAGCTGATATATCTAGCTCTGTTTCCTGCATTACATATTCAACATTGTGACCTCAATGACTGTGACATCACTGCTGCTTGGGAACAGCCACTCAGTAGTTGCCAGCCAGGTCAGTTGCCTGTGATGTCACTTTCAGTGAGCTCACAATGCTGATGATGTAGTGGGGAGAACAAAGATAGATAGGTTGGCTGCCAGGCTGAGAGCTATTCCACACATCCAGCACAATATTATCACTTAGAAAACTTTCTAATGAGCAAAAGGAAAAGGAAAAAAATGCATCAGAAATTAACAGTTATGATTGACTACTTCTTAAAATTTGTATAATTTTCCTGTCTGTTTTGGTTCCATTAGCTCTTTAAATGTTTTCTAACAGTTAAACTTACTGTCATTTGTTACAATAAAATGGAATCCGCAACTCAACATGAATGAAATCCCAACAGGAATTTAACAACCCATGCCCCTCAACCTTTATGGGGCTCATAAGGTAAGGAGGGGTAGTACAATGAAGCCAGGTACAAAAATAAAATATGTGAAAAAAAGAATATAGCATGCTCAAATCTAGGCTTGCTAATTTTCTTTCAATTTGATATCATTTATATTTTTACATTTTTAAAAGGGTGCTGCTAGTAAAGTGGCCATTGAATAACTTGCTATCAAAGTACAGCATATCTCTCAGGTCACTGCCATAAAGGGCCTGTAATGCATTTAAAACTTTTTTTCTGTATTGTTACCCCAGTTTAAATAGAAGTTTTTAGTTTCCTGATATTTCAGACTGAAGAACTGATAAACTTGGCTATCACATCAAGGTGAGTCTCAATGCATCATTTCGCTTAATGAACACAGTGAACTTGGGACACAAACCCAGATCACAGGCAAGGCAAGCAGTTCCCCATCGACTGGGCTGCTGGGCTAACTCCAAATATAAATTTTTTTTGTAATTTTCTTTTCACCCCAGGCCTTGCTGCTGAGACTTCCTTCTATGATACCAGATCATGCATCTATCCTGTCTACAAATTACCATCTGTCCCAACACTTTTCAGACGTAGAGCACCTTTCCAAGCATGGGAAGCCCACCTCGGATAACCCTCCAGGACAGGTCAACTCTTCACCACTGAATATGGGCACCCCCTTGGATAACCACTCAAGGCAGACCACCTCCTGCAACCTCACCTCTAAATCTGGACTGCCTAAGGAGGCACTTGAGGCCATCCTAGAAGGCAGCTGACCAGAACCCACACTGGATATTGTAACAGGTGATGCTTCATCCTCCCAGCAGTGGTCGTCCCCTGCATTGTTCTCCCTCATGCAAGAGAATGCAGTGTGGCATTGTCTTCTGTGGAGACTACCCCCGTGCATTGACATCTGCATCCTCACTCCTCCCATCATGTGCATGTTCATCCAACTGCAACAGCACCCACTGTCACACTGGTAGTGAAACCACAGCATAAGTTACAGAACTCCCCCCACCCCAAGAGCATCCCATGGGATGTTCGAGTCCCTCACTTGCCAGCCCTCTGAAGTCCAGGTTTGTTCTTGGACCTGGATCACCTGCATCACAAAGAGTGACCTGCACCAGTGGGCAGGCTCCTGTATATGTTTTAACATAAATAAAATCAGATAACCTCTTATACACTGATGCGGGGGGGAGGGCAAACTCTGTTAAGTACAGTGCACTGCATAGGTAGGTCTGTAAAACTCACAACTTGAAACAACCCAGTCATGACCCAAGGTCAGTTTGTATGCAGGCAAAAACCAAAGTGACCAATCAAGACTAGTTCTTTATCACAGAATAACAAGAATGAGCAGGGGATTTTACTACTGGTTACACAACAGAATTTTCACTAAAATGGAGAGGCAGGAGACACAACTTATGAAAACGGATCAGTTTATCCTATTTTTTTTAATTGAGAATAAGACTGAAGATAACAAACAGTCAAGTGGCATAAATACACTACTGACAAAGAAAAATGTATGTGAAACAAAATGTTTACTAGAGAAAATGGAAGCATTAGATAACTCCCTGTTCATTTGCACGATGAAGTGGACTCCAAAGTTCCCAACATTTCTTAAGAGTACTTGGTTGTATAATAGTAGTTCTTCTCCAGTCTCATTTAGCCTAATAAATTCTGCCAGCCAGCCCAAATTGGGGGTCAGAATTTTTCCATACCATGGTAATACAGTGCCTGGTGGTTAGTAAAGCAATATTAAAAACATGTTAATGTAGGTTTATCTGGAAGGTTTTGAGAAAAAAAGAGATCCCCAATAGACATATGGTGGTCTCTACTTTTATTTGAAGATTTAAAATCAAATTAATAGAGACCTCATTCTAAATATGTTACATTTTGGACAAAGAGCAATAGCGTTCAATATAATGGCAACCTCTATTTTACAGCTACTGCATACATTTGGGATAGTGGCATTAGATTTATTTAAAAGACAAGAGGCTAGATATTCAGACACTTGTGCCTGCGCTCACCCTGGCTGCTGTTATATTCAATCGTATAGTGAACACATTACCCAACTGAATATCAGAACATGATGGCACAGCACTAAGTGCAACTGCGCTGCCCCAGCATGTACAGTACCTGGGCTGTATATAGCCCACAAGGAATAGCGCTGTCTGAAATGGATAATGCCAAGACACTTGGGGCCTATATTCTGCCCGAACATGCAAATAAGAGAGAAGGCCTTTGCATGCCAAATGTGGGCTCATTTACATGAGGGTGCAGCAGCCCTTTAGTGCCATTTCCACAAAGGAAATGTAAGTCCTGGTGGTCTAGTATGTCCCTCCACTACCGTGATCACTTGTTTGAGCACTTTCAAAGAATCCTTGGTGGACTAGTATGACCTCCATCCCTGATCACTCCACTTAGAAATTCTAAACATCCCTGGTATACTAATGTGACCACCACCGGTCCAATCGCTCCACCAAGCACTATTAAGCATCCCTGATGGTCCAGTGGTTCCACCACCCCCAACCACCCTTTTACACTATAATATTAATTCACTGGTGATCCAGTGTTTTATCCCACCCCCGATCACGTATTTATAATAAGATATTCATTCCCTGGTGGTCCAATGATACTCCATCCCACAATCACCCATTTACACTATTACAACTAAGCTCTGGTGGTCCTATGCCCCCCCACCTGACCCACCCACTAATATCCCACTTTCCTGCACCCCCCCCCCTTTACCCAGGTGGCCATCACTCCTCTACACTCAATACACCGACAGGCACAGCCCTTCTCTCACCTCCATGGCCAGCCACCATATGAGCTCTCAATGAGAGCCCGTACAGTAGAAACCTGTTTCTTCTGTATGCATACTCACTGACAGCTCATACAGTGTTCAGCCATGGAGGTAAAAGGAGAGATGTGACAGTCACTGTATCAAGCTTGGAGGGATACCAGTCACCCAGCTAGGGGGTGTGGGAAGGTGGGATGTGAGCAGATGGGTCAGGTGGGGGGCACCGGACCATCAGTGCTTAGTTGTAATAGTGTAAATGGGTGATCAGAGGGGACCGCTGGATCATCAGGGAATGATTATCTTAGTTTAAACAAATGACTTGGGGAAGGACATCAGGGGAACCACTGGGCCACCAAGGAATGGAAATCTTAGTGTAAAAGGGCATTCAGAGGTGGGGGGGACACTGGATACCACGGCAGCCTTGGGGTCATCAAAATGGGAGTTCAAGAGTGGGCTGCTGCAGAACAGCAGCCCTGCCTTCTGGGGGTGGAAGCACAGGCTTAGTGTCCAGTTAAAAGATGGTTTGCAGCGGTGGCGAACAGGACCACTTGGGGGACTGTTTACCATAACTATAAACCTTTGACTGTACCACTGCCAGTATAAATATGGGAACCCCCTCATCTGTAAGGATGCAGCAGTATTTTAACTCTTTGGCACTGCTGGGCTCTAAGTGCACTTCTGGGCTTCAGAATATGGACCAACCAGTAGCGTGTGTGCTAACCTTTGAATATATGGCCCATGGAGTGTAATATGTCTTATGAATAATAAAAAACTGTATTTGATTAAGTCTATTACAAAGTAATCTTCCATGAATTATACATGTACCCCACTGAGCATCTGAGATTGTGCAATTTAGTTCTTTTTGCCAACTTTCTTTAGTTTTTGTTAAATCAGAGATGTTTAAAAATATTAAATAGCTACACAAATGTTGATAACAGATATTGTCTATTTGATAAGTAGTAAAGGGTATCAAAGGACTGCCTTTAATTAAAGTGAAGATGGTAACTTTTTCCTTGATGTCTCTCTAATTTATAAGCACATGTAGAAATGATTCCTATGAAGTTCTTAATGTTCTTGTAAATGCTGAAAAGGTTTAAGTACATTATTATTGTATAGGCCTCCAATAAATTAAATGCCTCTATTGAGCTGTCTTTCAAAAATTTATAATTAAACAATGGACTCAAATTATTATGTCTCAATGGAGTAAGAGCATTTATAAAAATACTATTGTCACTTTATTTACTAAATGCCATGTTAATAAAGTATCATATAAAAATTGTTTCCCTGTATCCACCGACATTTCCTTTTTCCAAAAGACCCAAGGAGAAGGATCTCTTAGAAACCATTCTCTCATAAAGTCTCAGATTACTACATACTGGTATGTTTGGAAGTCTTGAAGTTTCAGACCAACATATGGTGGGCTATTAATTTTCATTTCTTAAGTCTAGGTCTACCTTTTTTCCAAAAAAAATTCTACGACCATTCTATCCAGCTTCTTAAAATAAATATTAGTGTAACCCCTAGATGGCGCTATCCCAGGGGCTACTACCCCTGCCTGATTTGCCACTAACAGGTTGAGGGGCCTGGATCCAATGGCAGGTGCCTCCACCCAGAGGTCAGGGTTTGCAATAGTTAAACTTACTTGGTCACAGCCCTCTGGGACACTGCAACCCCCCTTTCTTCCCACTAGTGGCCCACACAATATATCAGAATTACCTTCACAGTATACACTTACCCCCAGGGCTGGTTCAGGCACTGGGACCTCCTGTAAATAAGATACAGTGCAACAATCACAGTACAATACTTTAACATAGACAAATACCTCAGGCAGTATAACTTTGCTGAAACAAGCAGCTCTGATTTATTTAGGGGAATATAACAAGGGCAGGGAAATCAGGTTAATTAGCTTATCACTTTACTCATCTACCTATGGCTCTGTGCATTAGGCCTATCCCTACCAGTTACTGTCCCTGGGTACCCAAGCCCTAGTGGCTAGTCCAAACCGTGGCAGCTGGTAGGGGCCCTTTCCCACAGAGAAAAGAAAAATTAGTTTAAACAGTCAGCAGTACAGTGATTCCATTTGGATTCAATGTGGCAATTCAACAGGGAGTGACCCTGAATTAGTACTCACGACCTCCAAACAAGATAGCGTCCTTCAATGTCAGCAGGGCTACTCTTGAGCTCCACGAGACTCCTCACACATTTATATGGCAAACTGCAACAGGCAAAAGTCCTTTAATGGCAGCAGGATTCACTTGAGCTAACCAAGCCTCCTCACACATTTATATGGTGAACAGTAACAGGCAAAAGTCCTTTAATGGCAGCAGGATTCACTTGAGGTACACAAGCCTCTTCACACATTTATATGGTAAACAGAAAGTACTATACCAGGCAGGCTGCTTCTCTATCCCGATCGCAATTACTGCACAATACCCGGGAGAACACACAGCAGATTCAGTTCCTGACAGACCGAGTGCAATTCAGCAATTTCTCCAGTCTTCTACAGGGTGAGCCTGGTTTCTACTCTTCAGATATCCTTTGATTCTCTTCACAGGACGGATTCAGTCCTAACAAGCAGTTACACAAGCTGCAGACCGGAACTCTGGGTCTTACACACGTTTCCCGACTAAAACTGCACACTGAAAAGCACAGGGCTCCTTCCTTCTTCACTGCCAGAGCTCAACTGAAACTCCAACAGACAAAACCGGCACTTCCTTTGAGTTCCTCCCAGTTCTTGACTGGATTGGCTGTTACTCACAATAGACTGCTCCTGTTGGTCCAAAAGGCGCAAGTCTAAACTACATCTCCCAGAGTCACTGCCCATACAATCCTCTTGTGGCTGGCTCAGATTATGAGTCCAAGTTCTGATTCGTCCAAGGCACCATTTTGGAGCTAGCTTACCCCACACTGATTGGTCCAGTTCAGCAGTTCAAAACCAGAATGGGGAACTAGGCAGACACAGTTCTGACTGCAAAGAAAGCAGGTTAGACAAACTGTAATTTCATTATTACTCTAAATGGTTTCTGGCAAACAGTTACATCTTTCAGATAGGTTCCTTTGCACTTCTAGTGACTGCAAAATGGAGTGAATTGGCAGCAGCTCGAGTGGTACTCAATCAAAGAAACACACAGTCCCCATATAAACTAATTATGTCTGCAAGCAGACAGCTCTTAAAGAGACAGTACCAGAGGTTCTAAAACACTCACTGATAAATGGCGTAACGCCAAACACCATTCAGGCTTGGAGCATTCAAGCAAGCTCCTGGAAGTCTTTGGAACCCCCATTTGCAGGGGGTTACACCCTTCCTGGCCTGGGAAAGCTTGATGTCCAGCAAGCAGTACCCCCATAAGTTTCAACTGCAACCATATACATTTGCATTAGGTTCGCGACATGTAATCATCAGTCAATATATCATTTTACCAAGAACACATTTCTGAAACATTGCAGTCGTCACTCTTTACACAGTATTACATACACATTGTACCATAACTCAAGTTATTACCTCTTGTACATGAAACCTGAAGAGAGGGCCCTTCCCTATCAGTTACCTTAGGGCTGGATGAGGCAAGGGCACCATACTTAGAGGGCAACACAAGTAACTTGAGTTAGCACTGACGCTCAGTTTGGGCAATGAGCTCGGGACACATACATCCTTTATGGACAACATTGAGAGGCAGATCCACTGGTCGGCCCAGGGAATCATAACTGAGGTGCGCACAGGCTTTACAGCTCGACCAGTCTTTCTAGGGGAACTGTTACAGTCTCTGCACTCTGAGCCTCATTTTCAGCATTGTCCTCACTTGTCAGAGGAGTCTCCATGGGGTAGAGGAGGCTAGAACTTGGGGCACTTTCAGCTCCAGGAGTTACAGTTTCTGAGTCCACAACATTTGGCTCGCATGGGAGCTTTGGACACTGGCAGTGGACTGTCAGGGCACTCAAAATACTCTTCTTGTTCTGGTGTATCACCAGTCTGACCCAATCCATCATTTTCCTCCCTGAAAGCTCAAATAGTTCAACCATGCACAATGATTCCATTTCATCTGATCTGATGCTTTGCACTTCACTGGGAGCATTGGCTCCAGGGACAAAGCTGGGGGCTTGGACAGTCCAGAAGGCCCAGCTTCATCTCCAGTATTGACTAGGGATTGCCCCAAACAATTGACTCAGTTCATAAGAAGGATAGTATTCAAAGTCACTCTCACTTTCTTCCGATATGGACTGACAGTCATGCTCAACTGGGACTTGTGGAGGAACACTTTAACTTGCTTCTGTAGGTGCAGACTTTCTTGATCTTTTCTTAGCAGCAGCTCTAGTCACTGGTCCAGAGGGGCATCTTCTAGGGGCTCAGACTCAATTAAGATTTGTCCAATGGGCAGTAAATGATTTCTATGCATTGTTTTTACATCTTTGAATTATTCTCAGGCCTTACTTTGTACACTGGCAGATCATCTAGTTTGCCCACTACAATGTGAGGGAGATGGTGCCATCTGTCAGCAATCTTGTGCTTGCCATGCAGTCCCAGATTTCTTAGCAATACCCGATCTCCTCCTGGAGTTCCTGTGCTTTCACCTTTTATCATACCTTTCTTTGTTGGCCAGATTTCTTTTGGCAGCCATGGTTTGAGCCAGTTAGTACGCATGAGTTAGCTGGGCCTTTAACTTCTGCACATACTGTAAATAGTTGTCAGCTTGAACCCCATCAGGAGAGACCCCAAAACACACATCTACTGGTAGTCGAGCTTCTCTTCCAAACATCAGGCGGTAGGGGGAGAACCCAGTGGCATCACTTTTGGTGCAGTTATAAGCATGTACCAGGGTGCTAATTTGTTGGCTCCATCTAGGCTTGTCCTTTGGGTGCAGGGTGCCTAGCATATCTAGCAAAGTGTGGTTGAAATGTTCAGGCTGAGGGTCCCCCTGGGGGTGGTAAGGAGTGGTTCTGGACTTTCGCACTCCCCACAGAGAAAGCATCTCTTTGATCAGACGACTCTCAAAGTCTCTCCCTTGATCAGAATGGATTCTTTGTGGAGCCCCATAGTGAACAAAAAAGTTTTCTACAAGTACTTTGGCCACAGTGGATGCTTTCTGGTCTTTGGTGGGGAAAGCTTGGGCATATCTCGTGAAATGGTCAGTGACCACCAGCACATTACTGATATTTCTTTGATCTGACTCCAAACTCAGAAAATCAATACAGACCAGCTCCATGGGTGCACTGGTGGTGATGTTAACAAGGGGCAGCCGCTGGGCAAAGCTTTCCTCTGTAAGCAGCGACTACAAGTTCGAATGTGTTGCTCCACATCAGCCCCCATCTTAGGCCAATAGAATCTGGATCTCACCAAGTCAAGTGTTCTGTCTATACCAAGGTGCCCCAGTGGTTGTGCAAGGACATCAGTACTGAGTCTCGAAAGGCAGTGGGCAGCACTAGTTGTTGTTTGTCTACTTGTCCCCTCTGTCTACTGTTTCTCTGTATAACAGTTTATGATCAGTTTCAACTTAGGACCTTCTTTGTATAATAGTGCAGTTCTCAAATCCGTGGGCGTAATTTGGACACATCTTTTCCTGCATAGATGGCTTCTAAAGCTGCTTTGATCATGGGATCGCGGGATTGAGCCCGCCGAATACTGTCATTGTCCAGCTGAGGCAGTGCACCAATGTCTATTGCAGAAAAGTGGCAATAAGCAGCAGGTATGCAATTCTCAAAGGGTCCCAAGCAATCCACCATGCAGTCCACTGCGTCCGTGGACATTTGTTCCTCCCTGTCAAACTTCCGGCAGAGTGCCCGAATGTCAGGTTCTGCCAATGGACCCAATCATTCTGGGGAACAGGCCTCCGGGAGAAGCATCAGCATCTATGGGTTCAGACCTGCTCGGTATTGGAGACATAGTCATATGTAGATAATGCAGAAAGCCACCTATGGCCAGTGGCATCCAACTTAGCTGAGGTCTGCACATAGTTCAAAGGATTATTGTCAGTTTTACTAGTATTTTAGCCCCATACAAGTACTCATGGAATTGGTCAACAATAGCCCACTTCAAAGCTAGGAACTCTAACTTATGTACAGGATAGTTCTTTTCGGATGGGGTCAGGCTTCTACTGGCAAAGCCACTGGTCTCAGGCCATTCTCGTGCTCTTGGTACAACACAGCCCCCAACCCTTGCAAGCTAGCATCAGTGTGCAGGGCGTGAGTTTTCTTGGATCGGCATAGGCCAGCACTGGAGCATGGGTAAGTTGATATATGATCTCATGAAAAGCAGTCTCACAATCAGGAGTCCAGCGGGCCCCAAATACTTCACCGGATGAAAATACATTCTTTCAGTCTTGAGGACGCTGACTTTTGGTATTTTTGTGAGTTGGGGATACCCTTGAGTAAGGTTAAGTAAAGGGCAGATCACTCTTGAATAGTCCTTGATGAAGCCGATAATAACCACAGAATCCCAGGAATCTTTGCAGTTCTTTTAGATTTTGGGCTGTGGCCAGGTGTCAAGGCCTCAACTTTACTTGGGTCAGTCTCTATTCCCTCGGTGGATACTATGTGTCCCACATACTTTACTGATGTTTGAAAGAATTGACACTTATCAATGGACAGTTTAAGGCCAAAGTCCTCCAGTCGGTCCAATACCTTAAATAATCTGCTCTCATGTTCCTCAGTGAGCTGCCAAACACAATAACATCATCTAGGTATACCAGGCACTCTAGTAAGTTCATGTCCCCACTGCACGCTCCATCAATCGTTGAAAAGTGGCTGGGGCACCTGAAATCCTTGAGGCATCCTCATGAATTCATAAGCCAAGCCGGACAGATAAAGGCTGTCTTCTCACGGTCCTCTGGGGCCATCGGGATCTGGTAGTACCCACTCGCGGAGATCCAGCACAGAGAACCACTTGCTCCCGTTTAGGCAGTCCAAAGCATCCTGAATGCGGGCATTGTGTACTGATCAGGAATAGTCCGCGGTTTAAGGTGCGATAATCCACACACATCCTTACTGTTCCATTCTTTTCCTCACTACCACAATGGGGAAGCATAAGGGCTTCTGGATTCTTGTATTACACCAGTAGCTAACATCTCTTGCAGATGCCGTCTCACATCATCTATGTCAGCAGGTGCCAGGCGTCGAGACCTCTCACGAAATGGTCTTCGTCATGCAGCGGATATTGTGCTCAGCTCCTTGCACGCATCCTACATCCCATTCCTTTAAAGAAAACACCTGGTCTCTCTGGGCAAGCTTCTCACTGATCCTCACTTTCCATTCAGCTGGCAGCGGGGAGTGCCCGAAATCAAACAAGTCAGAGCGTTACTCTGTCATTCTTCCTTGAACTCTTGCTGCTGGGTAGCACTGCAGTGTCTGCACAATGCACATTAGCCAGGATGCAACCTCTATTTACTCGAATGTCTCTTTCAGACGACTATGAACTTGGACCATTACCCTTCAGGCATAAGCATGGGCTCTAGCGGGCAAAATACTAAGCTTGACCAGCAGTCCCTCTGGCAATTTTCCATCGCCTGGTGCATCCAACATTAATATTTTATTCTTAACATCCTTTCTGATACGGACCTCTCCTGTAAGGTACACTGGGCATTTGGCCAGGATCAGAGACTCAGGATCCTTCTTCCATACAATTCTGACGGTTCCTCTGGTTCTATTTTTTCAGCATCTCTCTGTGCCTCATAGGCCTTCTTAATTAAAGCGGAACTCTTAAAGCTCTACTAGTCTTTGACCCTGTTTTCATAACACAACTGTGCCAGCCTTCCGAACATATGAGCATTTGTTCCAATCAACAAAGGGACACCATCATACAGTCCAGTGGGGGACACACTAAGGCTAGGGTCTCTACTTGTTCGGCCACTCCAGCCATGGAGGTGGGGAAGACAGCCAAATTCGGATATACCCGGAATAGGGGTAGGCCTTCTCACTTAACCCCATACATGCAGTCCTTCTAATGGCTGTAAGGTACGCCTGACAAATGCTTCTGATACCAATCCTGGAACATAATTGTCACTTGGGAGCCACTGTCTAATACAGCTCTTGTAGACACTCCATTCACCTTTACAGTGGTCTCCATGGAGGACCCACTATTCTGGACCAGTCTGGAGAGGCGGTAGTGGGGGTCTGGGCAACTGACCTTGCCACAAAGGGCGTGAGTTAGCATTTTGGTGCCCTCACTGGGATCATTTGTTACCTCTTAACCACTGATTTGTTCTCGAAGCTCTCCTTGTAGCCTATGCAACTTTGTCAGTGTCTTTTGGGGACGGCATTCCCTTTTCATGTGCCCATCTTTCCACAATTATAGCAAAACATACTTTCTGGAGTTTGAGCTGGCCGGCGCGCACACTGGGAGCCAGGCGGGGTATTACTAACTGGAAACCTTGGTGCCATCTCTGTCTGCGACGTGATAAGCATTTGGAGACATCTGTCAGTTTCTCCACTTCCATGGTCAAGGATCGAGTTCAGAGCTGTTATCAGCAGGAGATACATGGGTGGGTACCCCCAACCCCATAGCAGATGCAGTCGGATATAGGTCAGACGCATGACTTGCAGGCGTGGCCTTCATAAAGGGACTGTTTTGAATTCGGATCTCTCAACAGTTAGCCCCATTGTGGCATATCTTTTCCTTGTCAGAGCACTCATTTACTGCCAACCTCTGCCTAGAACTTCCTTGATGGGTCACCCTCAGTCCTTCGGGTGTAGCCGCAGCTGTTGGTGCAGGTCCCTCACAGGTAGCGCCTTCTCAACTCCTCCGAATTTCTCTCATTAACTCATCATAGGAGGTGGGGATTCCAGTCATTTGCCAGGCGTAACTGAAGCAACAGCAGTTCTGAGAGGGGCAGACTTAAGGATCCTGTCCAGCCTGGTTCGGTCCAGTTCAATCGCTGGCAAACTACCCTTTCTGAGGCATTCTTGCAACAATTTTTCCAGCCGAGATACATACACAGACAACAACTCCCCTTGGTACTGTTGTGCATCTCTTACTCTCCACCATAGGTCTTCATCAGAATCTGGGCTCCCATACACATTCTCCAGGGCCTCAAGATAGGCCTGTGCAGTCACTTCAGGGTTACTGGCCCATTTAGCACGGATGGTAGCCAGGGCAGGACCTCGGAGGCTCTCACTAACCCTCTTTCGCTTTTCGGCTTCCGAGCATTGCCATTCTAGCACTTGGGGGGCAACATAGTCTATCCAGGTCTCCCAGTCATCCTCCCTTTGGGGGGTGGGGAGGGTGCCAGAAAAGATCCTCAACCTTCGGTAGAGTCGTGACTAATGGCAGGTGCAGAAATAGGAGTCTGCATTGGTTCAGCCACCATACGGGTACTGGGCGGGAGAGGGTGTTGGGAGGAACACCCCAGGTGGCAAGAATAGTTTCTTCAAGTCCTCCACAGTTTTCCCTTCCCCAGCAACCATTTGTAATTTCTCCTCAAAGTTTCAGATAGTGGTGGGGCTCATTCCCCAGGTCTTTACTGTCCTTAGTTATCACTCTCCAAGCAGTGAGGGCTCCCTCTGGGGTAATGGTCTGTGGCACTTTGGAGCTATCTATGGGATCCTTAAACTCTACTAGGGCCAGGAAAGTGTGGGTGAGCTGATTAGCATGCCGACCCACCACCACAGGGTTTTGTAAACCTTCCACCTTGGAAAGTACTCCTGCACAGTGTCCGTGATTGATGCAGGGGATGTCCAGGATAAGCATAGCATTTGGGGGTCGATCTCCTCCCCAGTACACCCTCCACCAGCGGTGCACAGCCACTTCTGTCGGGTACCCATTTATTTTTTTCCCTTAACAGTGGTTTGTAAATATGGCCACTAGAGGACACACAATCCCAGCTGAGCCTCAAGATGTAACCCCTAGATGGCGATATCCCAGGGCTACTACCCCTGCCTGATTTGCCACTAACAGGTTGAGGCCTGGATCCAATGGTGGTGCCTCCACCCAGAGGTCAGGGTTTGCAATAGTTAAACTTACTTGGTCATAGCCCTCTGGGACACTGCAACCCCCTTTCTTCCCACTAGTGGCCCACACAATATATCAGAATTACCTTCACAGTATACACTTACCCCAGGGCTGGTTCAGGCACTGGGACCTCCTGTAAAATAAGATACAGTGCAACAATCACAGTACAATACTTTAACATAGACAAATACCTCAGGCAGTATAACTTTGCTGAAACAAGCAGCTCTGATTTATTTAGGGGAATATAACAAGGACAGGGAAATCAGGTTAATTAGCTTATCACTTTACTCATCTACCTATGGCTCTGTGCACAGGCCTATCCCTACCAGTTACTGTCCCTGGGTACCCAAGCCCTAGTGGCTAGTCCAAACCGTGGCAGCTGGTAGGGCCCTTCCCCACAGAGAAAGAAAAATTAGTTTAAACAGTCAGCAGTACAGTGATTCCATTTGGATTCAATGTGGCAATTCAACAGGAAGCGACCTGAATTAGTACTCACGACCTCCAAACAAGATAGGGTCCTTCAATGTCAGCAGGGCTACTCTTGAGCTCCACGAGACTCCTCACACATTTATATGGCAAACTGCAACAGGCAGAAGTCCTTTAATGGCAGCAGGATTCACTTGAGCTAACCAAGCCTCCTCACACATTTATATGGTGAACAGTAACAGGCAAAAGTCCTTTAATGGCAGCAGGATTCACTTGAGGTACACAAGCCTCTTCACACATTTATATGGTAAAACAGAAAGTACTATACCAGGCAGGCTGCTTCTCTATCCCGATCGCAATTACTGCACAACACCCGGGAGAACACACAGCAGATTCAGTTCCTGACAGACCGAGTGCAATTCAGCAATTTCTCCAGTCTTCTACAGGGTGAGCCTGGTTTCTACTCTTCAGATATCCTTTGATTCTCTTCACAGGACGGATTCAGTCCTAACAAGCAGTTACACAAGCTGCAGACCGGAACTCTGGGCCTCACACGTTTCCTGACTAAAACTGCACACTGAAAAGCACAGGGCTCCTTCCTTCTTCACTGCCAGAGCTCAACTGAAACTCCAACAGACAAAACCGGGCACTTCCTTTGAGTTCCTCCCAGTTCTTGACTGGATTGGCTGTCACTCACAATAGACTGCTCCTGTTGGTCCAAAAAGGCGCCAAAGTCTAAACTACATCTCCCAGAGTCACTGCCCATACAGTCCTCTTGTGGCTGGCTCAGATTATGAGTCCAAGTTCTGATTCGTCCAAGGCACCATTTTAGAGCTAGCTTACCCCACACTGATTGGTCCAGTTCAGCAGTTCAAAACCAGAATGGGGAACTAGGCAGACACAGTTCTGACTGCAAAGAAAGCAGGTTAGACAAACTGTAATTTCATTATTACTCTAAATGGTTTCTGGCAAACAGTTACATCTTTCAGATAGGTTCCCTTTGCACTCCCAGTGACTGCAAAATGGAGTGAATTGGCAGCAGCTCGAGTGGTACTCAATCAAAGAAACACACAGTCCCCCATACAAACTAATTATGTCTGCAAGCAGACAGCTCTTAAAGAGACAGTACCAGAGGTTCTAAAAACACTCACTGATAAATGGCTTAAACGCCAAACACCATTCAGGCTTGGAGCATTCAAGCAAGCTCCTGGAAGTCTTTTGGGAACCCCCATTTGCAGGGGGGTTACACCAGGAATACATAACGGAATAACTTACAAAATATAAAGGAGTTTTGGTAAAACATTCTCTTTAATTTTGATTCTAACTTTACTCAAACTCTGTTTTCTATTTTCAGCATGCATTTAATACTACAACTTTGTTTTGCTTTTTAATTGTGTGCACATGTCCAATTAGTGAAAATGGGAAATTTGCTTATATAACCAAGTATTTTTCAATCTGAGTTAACAGGTGTAAATTAACAGGGATTTAATCCTCATAGCTGTTCATCAACTGGATACCTAAACAAGTTAACACCTTGCATTTGATCTGAAATGTTAACGGGGACAGTTCTATATTTCAGTGAGAAAAGAGAATAGGCAGAGCTTCAGACTTGGTTCAATTAATTCTGTCTCCTGATTATTTACTTAAATGTTCTATTAATTCAGGAATATATAGAGATTCTTTAACTGGATCCTTAAAATAAAACAAACTGTAATCAGCAAATAATGACATTTTTAAACATGAATTGCCATATTTAAAACCTTCAATTTACCTATTTGCTCTGATAGCACTGGCCAGCAGCTTGACTGAAATGGCAGAGTAATGCAGACGTGGGCATCCCTACTTTATACCTCTAAATAAAGAGAAAATAGCAGATAATTACCTATTAGTTTGGGCATTAGCTGTTGGGGAATCTCTATATTGAATTTATTCAAGTTCTGTATGTATCCCCAAAGCCTGTCTCTTATAAAATATTGAAGAGGTAAGGCCACTCTATACAGTCAAAGGCCTTTTCCATATCCTGAGACACAACCACAGAGTTTGGACCTGATGATAAATGAATAATGTTTAGGGCATTTCTGATGTTGTGTCCTCTCTTTCCTTTAATGAAGCCTGTTTGGTCTTTATGAATGATAGATCTTAAAATATGTTTCAATCGCAGTGCAAGAATTTTAGTAAAAAATGTTATAATTAGAGCTGATCAAGGAAACTGGTCAGTAAGTTGAACAGAGCACTGCATTGCAACCTTTTTTGGAATAATTATAATAAGGGCTTCATCAAAGGAAGGAACGTGTGAGCCCTGTGGGATAAATGAGCTAAGAAGTGCTGTAAGATGCAGTTTTGATATTTTTTGCAAAAGTTTCATAAAATTCCATACTTAAACCAATCTAGTCCTGGTACTTTGCCCAGTTTAAGTAGTGGCATGACTCTTTAAATTTCCATAAGAGTTATATGTTGGTCAACATAATCTCTTTGATTCTCTTTAACAGTTGGGACGTCAGTGTTCAAGATAGACATGACTGAAGGAATCAAATCATTCTTATCAACTACTGTATTTTTTTTTATTTTTTTGCATTTTTTGTCTCAGGTTCTTCAAAATTTTGAAATGAATCATAGAAAGACTCAATATCCTCTTTTGAACTGTTCTCCTACTCCAAACTGTTTCCAAATTTTGCTAGTGTACAAGTTCGAGTACAGGAGCTTTGTGACAAACATTTGAACAGAGTTGAAACAATGGAGTTCTCCAAACCTGTTAATGCTATTGCTGCCTAGGACAATTAATGGTTACTGATTCCAACCTTTTGTGAATACAGGGATAAAGTTAATAGTAGAGTCAGGATTAGTCAAAAGTTTTTTTCAGTCGGAGTCTGCTGTCCCGCTACTAATAGTAGTATTAGCACCACTTTGCTGATCTTCACCTTAAAAGGTAAATGCGGCTGAAGCGTTTGATTAATTATATGATGAAGAGCAGTAAAGTTCATAGCTAAATTTTTAATATTGGCTGAGGTGCTGGACACCTTAGTTCAAGAACAGACTCAGGTCATCGGTAAGCTGGCAAGGGGAGAAGGGTGAGAGCAGGACTGAGCAGCCATAGGGCAGCTCTCCTCTTGTGGGGTGGTCATCACCCCGCCCGTAGTTCCGCTGCCACCAGGAGGAGCACCGGTGGCTAGCATAGGTGGGGGGGAGGCAAGCTGCTGGAGGGTGTCTGAAGCCATGGCATGCGCATGCCTCCACATGCGTGCGCTCAGCTAAAAATGGAGATGGGCAAAAAACAGAGAGAAAATGTAAAAATGTATATAGAAAAAAAATATTGTCAGCTCTATCGGTACTTGCACATTTTTTCTGAGTACAACATTCAGCTTTTTTTCTGTGGCTCTGTTTTCAACTGAAGACTACATGTTACATTTCCAGTTTTCTGACTGGCATTTTTTAGTCTCCACATCTAACTCACTGTCTTCTGTAGGATGGGACTTGTCTTGGCCAGCGGCTCATGGAAAATACTCCTGAATCTCCTGGGCATTCCTGAGCTTGGGATCCATGCTGTTTCCTGGACAGAGTTCTGTTCATTACAATATTAGTTGGGATACTGCACTCAGCAGTCAGTTGGAATCAACAACATGGTGAGTAAACAACAATCTTGAACAGCACTGGTAAAGCAATAAAAACTAGTGAAGAACTTCAATATGAATCCTGGAGCAAAGGTAAATCACAAAATAAAGTGAAGTTTAGTTCATAGATTTCAGCTTTATACTTGTGAAAGCCAGAAATCTTTTAACAAGCTCTCAAGGGTGAGAGTTGGAGATTCAGAGCTGTGAGTAAATGCTTCTACCAGCCTGATAACATCTTACCCACAGGAATCAGAACAGCCCAAACAGGGCCAGCTTATCAAAGCAACAGCACCAGGGAAGTCAGAACAAATGAAGTAGGTACAAATTATACTTCTGGAGCACCAGTGTCATGCTCTACAGGTTTCTTAAAACTATACTAAAATCACTTAAAAATGATGTACTGTAAACATACTTAAAAAATATTGCTGTAACTCAATCAAATGCTAGGTCTAAAATACTGCTAATTAAGGATGCAGACAATGGACACCAGTGTTCTTGGACACCATAGATGATCCAGTCAGGGACTCCAGAATAAGAAGGAATGTGTAATCATGTGCTTTGATTGGCCAGCTTTGGGAACTGAGAATTGCCAAGAGCAAGGGAATTGGAACCTCTGGGCATTGATGAAACCCCCAAAAAAGAACCAAACAAAAATATGTAATTCCACAGATACTGCAGAACCCGAAGACCTTCTGGACCATCACCATGGACCCTGGAAAAGAAACAGAAGAACCTGTATAGCTTCCAAAGAGGTTGCATAAAATGAAGAGCCTGTGGGACATCATCATGGACCCTGGGAAAGAACTTGTAGAACCTGATGAATCTAAACAACTTGGCAAAACTGAAGAGCCTATACTACGGACACTGTAAAAGAACCTGTAGAACTTGTAGCATCTGAAGAATTCAAAGAACTTGTAAAGCCTCTGGGCCATCCATGGACCCCAGGAAAGAACATGAATAACTGGAAGAATCTAAAGATTCTGAAACACGTCTGAGCTATTGCTGTATACCTTGGGAAAACATTTGGATGAAGCACCCACTGTGCTGTTGCTGAAAACCTCTGAAAAGCACCTGAAGAACCAGTAAGAGAATTACAACCCAAGACCACTGGGAATCAGATTCCTATCACTGAACCACAGTGGTTCCCCACATGTCCTAGCTCAAGTTTTGGGAGGGGATGGCTTGGTGGCTATAAAACACACAACACCAGAAATTCTTTAGCCAGCTTACACTATTCCTATCTAACGACCGGCAACTGACTTTGCAGTATGAAATGGGATGTTTTACTTCAGATACATAAGAGCTGGCGATGTGTGGATGTTTCACTGCCTGTGAATCATACAGAAAAATTATACCTGGCATTCAAATGCTGGCAGCTGGAATAAATTTGTTTCCTTAGGCTGTGACTTCTCAGTTTTGCGCTCCCTAACTAGGCTTAACTTTTCAGATGGTCTTGTCTCTTAGTTCAGGGGTTATGAGGTTGACAGAATATTCTCCACTGTTATTGTTGGTTTAAGTTCAGGTAATAATTTTACCAAATGTGCTGCCCCAGGGGTTAATAAGTGTTCTCTATTATTTATTTATTTTTATTTTTTAAACACAATTCCCTTAACTTGCACTACAATACATCAAAGCTATTCTATGCACCGGCGATGCTGATATTTTTAGCTCTGGGAAAGACAATGCAGTTCTTCAAAATGTAATTCAGTCTGATTTAGATAACCTGCATAATTGGTTTCTGACTCACAAATTAGTACTCAGTTCCCTTATGTTTACCCCCCTAACTTCCGCATTTTTGACCTAACATGGAGTCTGAGAGAGTCAATAGATTTTGGTACCTGGGTGTTCATCCAGACAGTCACTTTTCCTTAGAAACACGTTTCACAGCTTATGAAGGTTTTACATAAAAAGGTTAGGAGTATGCTACCGTATTAAACATTTTCTCATTCCTGAATCTCACAAACTACTAGCCTCTAGCCTTTTGTTTTCAAAACTAGATTATAATACTCTATTTTACTTTCCAGTTAATGACAAAATATTTAGTAAATTAAATTCAGTATACAATGGTACTTGCAGATTTGTAACCAGCTTAATTAAATCTACACACCACTGCATTTTGTATAGGGAAATTGGCTGTTTGTTCCTTAAGAACAGATTCAATTTTATTCTTCAATCTTTTTCTAAAAAATGTGTTTGAGAATGATGCCCCAGTGTGTGGTTGATATCTTTCCAAGATCTTTTAACAGTTTTTCCACTTGGACTCAAGACAAATTTCTGTTTGAAATGCCTCTTTTTATCACTACCTCTTGACAAAGTGCTTTTTTTATTTTTTTTTATTTATTTATTTGTTTTACCAGGATTCAGGGTTTTTTAAATTCAAAGCCCTTAGTTTCTATAACAAACTTCCCCAGTTCACTGATCTCCTGAAACAAACTGTATGCATTCAAAGTCAATCTTCTGAACCTGTTATTTGATTGATCTGAATGTTCCTGCCCTACCTAACGATACTGTTTGTTTATTGATACTGTATGTGTGCACATTTTATGTTTTACTAATCGCTGTGGAAAAGGGCATTTCTGCCCATTTGCTAACCAGTTTAAAAATAAAAACATGAAAAAATGAAATGTGTGTGGTTTCTGTGTCATGCAACCATATGGAGCAATTCTGGAACATGCAGGGACAAATAACTAGTTTTGAAGCAAGTAAAATAGAAACATAGAAACATAGAAGTTGACGGCAGATAAGGACCGCAAGGCCCATCCATCCAAATAAATTTGGGTAATTTCAGAGCATGCAAAGGTGGTTACGCTTAAGAGCAATCAAGGGTAATTTAAATAGTTTTGGAGAAAACCAGGGCAATTGGTTACATTCAAGGGCAGTACACTGTCCTGGTGCATGCACAAGTAGTACAGATAAGTTTAAGCTTCCGAGGGCAGTTATACAGTCTCAGAGCAATTACAGTTGGCACTGTCCTTTGAAATGAGCTCTTTAACATGTTTGCCCAGATATTCAGCACTGTCACTAATAACACTTGTACTTTAAAATGTTTATTCAGATAGTCTACATTGTCACTTAAATATACTCTACTTAGACTACTAGTTCAGTTCATAAGTAGGGGTAATATACCAGGGCAGATATAAATAAGGGAGGGCATGAATTAAAATGGGGCCGGATATCACTTTGCCTCAATTGTGAGGCCAAATTCAGGGCCTTCACATTTTGGATGTACCAAGCTACAGTGGGACCAATGGATATGCCCTCCCTTCTACAGACATACAGGCTAGCTTTAAATATAAAGAACTGTTCTGCCCTCTTGCTTGGGGCCAAATACTTTACTGCTGTATTTGATGGGGGTCCTATGCCCATTGTCCCTCCCTTGGCTGGGGCACAAGGTACACTGAAATACTATTATTGTTATATAACTAGCCCTTGGCTTGGGCTGTGGCAGCTATGTTGCTGTTCTTGGGCCTCACTCGGTTTCCCCTCCCCCAGTTCCTGGCTGGAGCTCAGTGCACAGTTCAATTAATTCATTTAATTACTAGATGCCTGGCTATTGAAGCCTACATTGCTTCCCTAATTCTGCCCCTAACCGCTGAGCCTTTTCTTATTCAGGCCTGCCTCACCCCCCCCACCCGTACTCCTGATTGACACACTGACCAAACCTCCTACCCACCAGGCAGGTCTGTGTGCTCCCAGGGCCTACCACACCCCTTGTCTCGCCCACCAGATGACTCCTCTTTTCTTCTTTGATCAGGGATTATTCTATCCCTTTATTCCACCCATAAGCAGCCCTCTGCCCACTTGTAGCCTTAGCCACTGCCTGCATTTTTTTAATGTCTGTAGTCAGAGAATGACAGACTGCACCTGTCCTTTTTGTGGTGTGGCTGACTCACCATTTTCATCAGGTTTCTCACTCACTGGGCTAGTTTGGGTGATCCACTCTGCTCAACTGGCCTGAAAATGCTGCTGGCTCTGCTTCCTGACGATGAATGCACCTCTCATTACCATGGCTGTGTTGCTGCTTTTCCTGCTCTCTCTACCTTTCTCACTGCCACCACCTGATTGGTTGCCACTGACAACAGAGGGAGATTAACAAAAAAATGCAACAGCACCTTGCTTTCAGCTAGAACCACCGGCCCTGCTCCTCCAACTAGATGCTGTTCTCAGCCAGATTTCTTTGGATGCTGCCTCTACTGGAAAGGAGAACAGATGTATGCCTCAGGGAATAGCCATACCACACCACATTGCACCATAACTGGCCAAACAGACTGCTAACACTGACCACAGCAGAAATGAGAGGAAGAATGCAGGAACTGATGCTTCAAGTAATTCCCTTCTCCTTTCAACTTGTCCCCTGCTTCCCCTCCCTCCCATACACCATCATTTCACAAGGCTGCTACCAAATTCTTGACAGACTTTTGCACCCTGTTTCCACCATGCTAAAGTATTTTATGCCTCCCTCAATGTTCAGGCCACTGAGTCTCTGACAACATGCGGGGCAACCAGCTTGGCATTATTTAAAAAATATTAGATGCTCTCAAGGTTGCCATGGCCTGAGGGTGGGAAGACAGAGCTGACGGGGAAAAGGCTGCAGGGAAAATATATATAAAAATTGTTTAAAAAGCAAGCAGACTTTTTTCTGTGTGAGGGCCCCATTCTTCACTATTTTGCAAACTCCTACCATCCTATCAAGTCCTGAACAAAAGGTTGGAAGGGCATGTTACTGGCTATACTAGACATACTGGTGGTGCATTGAGGCACTTTAAATGGGACAAACTAGGGTATTTACTGGGGGCATTGGTGTACACTTTGAGGAATTATTTGGAGACTTGATGTTGTTAGTGGTATAAGAAGTCTTTCACCCTTAGGTCAGCTGTGGAAAGACGAAAGAATCACCAGTGAAGGCATCCTTACAATTAGTTTGGAATCACAAAATCTTATTAATTCTTGCTTTGGCCACTTATTTTATGCCCGATTTCTCTGGTACATCTGCCAGCTTTATCAAGGAGTGTGGTTGTGGAATATAAGCACATATATATTGCATCAGATCATATGTTTTGCTGCATCTTTACATAAGTAATTGTTAACCAAATTTATCATATGTATGTTTGATATACATTCTATCAAAATTCATAGTACTGCCGTTGTTTAAAATCTCAAAATGCTATGCATATTATTATTATTTATGACTCCTAGAATGTTTTCAAATTTATTCAGATTTTATTTAAACAAATTCAGACTTCTAAACATCTGAAATAAAACACTGAAAGACTTTGGGAACTGGAATGAGGTGTACATACTTGAAGCTAGGAGTTAGGGTGTACATTTTAAGAGTAGGGAATGGAATGCAAATATTGGGCCCTATGCACAATGGATATGAATGGTGCGAACATATGCGCAGTGCAGATCCAAAAGCAGTATGTCACTCTGACACGCAAGCCACTGCACAGCGGCATGCACGATGGGTGCATAGCAGGCACACAACAGGTGTGTATAGCGGTATGCCAACACACCACCCCAGCGATATGTGGGGGGGCGTGGCCACGCACACAAGTGCATAGACACATGCTACATGCATGCACGATGGCCCGCATGGTGGAACACCATGCAGACGTCGATGTGCAGGATACATGATAGAAAAGGTGGAGTAGCATGCTGCACAACACCCCATGGGAGGCCACACAGGCAAACTTGGCATGCAGCCACCCAGGCATAGATGTGCCAGCACACCCGCTGCGGCAGCACACTGCCGTGCCATGACACCGGGAGCACTATGCCCCTCGGCACAGTGCTGCAGAGTCGTGCTGCACCATGGGCACAACTGCCACCCATATGCACCACAGTGTGGCCACACTGGCAAACTGCACACATGATGTGTGGTGCTGGCCTCATGGCACACCAGTGCCCTGTGCAGATGGCACACTGGCATGGCCACATGCCTGTACTTGTGTGACATCAGCGGCGGCAGAGCAGCGCAGAATACACCCACCCTAAGCAACAGGGACATCCCTGACTGCACTCCACATGCCCCCCAGAGCCTGTCAGAACACCCATGGGGAACAGAACAGCATGGATGCCAAGAAACATGAAATGTCACAAGCCACAACAAAAGCATCCAACATGGAAGCACAACCCGGCAGCAGTCTGAGGCAATACACAACAGTGTGTACGATGTGCCCCTGACAATGGGTCCATGTCTCCGTGAGGTGTACCCCACAGACCGGGCACAAAGGCTACGAGGCTGAGTGGTATGCAGGCCAGCACACAGACACACATGACTGAGAGAGCCCCCCTGGACTGTCACCTCCAACCAGCAAGGCATGCAGCCTCCCCCACTGACCCACCCCCGAAGACAATTAACACACAACGAATGTAACACAGTCGCGTTTAATGCATGTAGAGGTAACACAGTATGGAACACAACTGAGCAACACCCATCCCCAGACACCCTGCAGGCAACACCATCCATCCAACACCAGGAACCCTGCCACAGATGGCCTGCACAAAGCCCACAGGCACACCCTGATGCACAACCAGCCAGTCCCCCAAGGCTGCACACAGTCCACCAGACCACCGGGGTCCGCCAATCCCTCCTCCATGGCCACTGCACAGCCACGACTGGCCATGATCAGGAACTCCAAAGGCTACACACTCAGGCATCCTCCAGCAGGCATCCCCTCAGGCTGCAGCAGCCATGGTCAGGGCCTTGTCACAGTCGATCAACTGCTGTCCTGCTCATCCCCCGCCTCCTCCGCCAGAGACCGCTGTGACCTCCTCCCTCCAAGGCAAAGCACCGTCCTCCTCACAGGTCCACGGCAACACTGAAAGGAAAAGGGAGACGCATCAGTACAGCAACAGTCCCACACATGGATCAACACACACAGGGCACATGCAGGCTTACCCACCAATGAGGGGACATAGATGTCCCAGGCCCTAGGTCTCCCCAGGTGCCCTTCAGGATCATGTAGTATGGCAGCCACTCCCAGAACTGCTAATGCTGTGCCACCCTGGACTGCACAATCACATGTGCCACATCTGGCTGGTCCTGTAGGGTCAGCTCCAGTCTGGCAGGTATCCTACCATGGTCCTGTGAAGGGGAGAGGAGACACATGAGCATGCAGGACAGTGCCAGATGAACAGCTCCCCCCCACCCACAGCACAGTCCATTCACTCGGTTAAATGCCCTGATGGTCCACAGGGCATTGTAGCCACCACTGATCGCATAGTCATGCTCTGCAACACAAAAGATGTGTCATGGGAACATAGCTCTGCATTTGACCATCCTCCCCGCTACGTCGCCAACAGCATGCATCACCACAGATCACATGTGGCGGTGGTCCATGATGGTGGGTGTGCCCCTGCTGCATAGCCAAGCCCTTGCATGGGCGTTTCTGTGGCTGGATGTTGGTACATGAGGCGGTGGCTACACAGGTGCAATGCTGCACAGATCATCCTATCACAGTCGCAAGATGTGTCCAGGCATGCTACTGCATGTCCACCTACTCGAGGAGCTAGGCGAATGAAGGAGGGAACGATGACACAAATCAAGTGTGTTACATGCCCGCATAACTGCCTCAGCAATGTAGAACTCACATTGTATCAAGCGATTCCACCTACCATGGGACACCATCAGCATGCCGTATGAGAGCATCCATGGGACGGTGGAGCCACAGACATGCTGGTCATGTGCAATGATGGTGGAAATGCAGGTGCTGTGCGTCCTTGGCTACTATGCCACAGGGTCATTCCAGCATGTCACAGGTGACACAGTTGGTGTGAGCCAGTCCTCCATCTCCAGGGCCATGGCATAGGTGACAGACGCCCTCATAGAGCGTGTGGGGGTGCACATTGCCTTCCTGTGGATGCCAGTGAAAGTCATGGCAATGAAGGAGGCATTCTATGCAATGCACTGCATGTTAAATGTATGTGGTGCCATCGATGGGACAAATTTGCCATCCTCACACCCACCACCCATGAGGAGGCATACAGGAACAGAAAGGGATACCACAGCATTAACTGCCAGGTAGTATGTGACACATAGGGTATCATCACAGACGTGTGCACCAAGTACCCGGGCTCAACGCACAACTCCTACATCTTCGATAGCTCAGGCATGGGTGCATACCTATGCACAGGACGTCTTGATGGATGGCTGCTCGGTCAGTCACTTCATCCAGTCAGGGTATGTATGTCAAATGTCACTGGATGCCTGCCACTGACACGTCGTTTTTCACCCATGCAGGTGACAGTGGATATCCACTGTGGACCACACTGATGATACCATACCATGCCCCATCCATGCCTGCAGAGGTTGTATACAACACAGCACACAGACGGACATGAGCTATCATGGAGAAAACCATCTGACAGCTGAAGATGCATTTCAATTGCCTGGACCACACCGGCGGCAGATTCATGCTGGGTCCAGTGAAGGCATGCAGGGTGTTCACAATGTGTGACATGCTACACAACACTGTGAAGCATGCAAATGTACCAATACCAGCTGATGAACCAGATTCCCCATGGGACGATGGGGACGATGATGCCGGGGCAGCACCCGTCCGGGTCCAGGGAATGGCAGGTGGCCATGTGGCCCGGCAGGCACTTGTGGAGGGCACGTTCATGTGCTGACAGCACACCATGCATGTGGCAGGTGAGTACTGCACTGGCCATGGCACAGGGGACACGCAGGCAATGGTGCCAGGCCCATGCGGTGGGGTGTTACAGCGTGACGCACTGACCTGCCAGTGCACAAAGATGAAGACATGCCTGAGTGTACCACATCGTGGTGGGTGTCCATGCAAGGGGGTCATGTCAGTACCAGTGGTGCACTTGTGCATGGTTTAGCTCACAGGGGTGTGTGCACACCACACCCAGTCCAGTGCCATCTGCGGGGCTGTGCATGGTGGTACCATACTGTGCTGCACAGTGTGGTGGTGCTACCCTGGTCCCTCCATCCCCATGCGTTCCACAAGCCATGCCGACACCCAGCTTCTGAGCCAGCATGCTGGTAGGTGTGTTCGTGGCCCAGTGCATCCTCAATGTCCTCCATGAGCGTAGGCAGTACCGCGGTCAGTCCCCTGCCGTGCATCATGTGCCTGTGTGTCCTTGCTGTCTGCACCCATATGTGTGGTGTGTGCCATGGGTGTTTGCTACCCCTCAGACGTGGCCGTGCCTGGGCCTGATGTGCCATCCACCAGCGGCCACATGGTGTCTCTGTCCCCCCTGGGCTCATCGAGCATCCGGGGGATGGCGCATCGCACTGTGTGGCACTGTTCATGGCCTCCAGCTGTGTGAGTGGACCCTCACAGGCCCTGTCATGTGTGTGTCACAGCATCTCTTGCATGCCCTCCAGTGCAACCACACACCTGATGGCCATGTACATGCTCTGCTGCACTGCTGTCTGTGCTTCCATGGTGGCGGTGTTCCTCCATTGTTCCTCAAGGCAGTCCCACTCCAGCTGCTGCAGTTGCCAGTACTGCTCCTCCAGGTACAGCTGTGACTGTGGTGGCTGATGCTGTGTACAGGTGCGGTCTGAGGTATCCCCTTATCCCTGCTGTCACTGTGTCGCATCACCACTGCACTGTGGCGTATGGTGCTGGGGGATCCGTCGGCATCCCTGCGTGTCTCAGGGGCTCTGCATGTTGGATGGTGTGTACGTGCTGTTCCACTCATCCCGGCCACTGTGTGCTGCATGTCCATCCCCACTGTGGTTTCACTGCCGGTCCCGCTGTCCTCCTCCCATGGGATGATTGCGCTGTCCTCCTCACTGGCCATTCCTCCTGGGTCTCCTGCTGTACACCTGTTAGGGTACAAGGGGCATGTTAGGTCACCGCACACAACTGCCTCCCCTCTTCCCACACCAGGCTGTGCATACATACCCCCCATATCCGCTGGCTGGTGACTGGTCACCGGTGCTGCCACTGTCAGTGCTGCGGGGGTCTGTTCACTGGTTTGCGCCGATCCACAGTGCACGGGTCCTGTGTCACCTGTGGGTTACTGGGACTGTGGTCCAGCTGTATTTTTATGGCCAGATGCATGCGTCATCCCATTACCTGCCATCATGGCCATCCCTTCTGCCACTCCATGGACGGCGACCTCTGTCAGCTTCTCAGCCACCAGTCACCCCAGCGGGGTCAGATGGCTGTTCATGCTTGGCGAGCTGCCTCCCATGACATGGTGTGCCCTCCTGCCGGCGGCTAGCTTCCGCTTCACCGCTGCCTTTATGTCCCACCACTTATGCTTCATTGCTGCCAGGGTCTGTGCTTCGGATGCGCCGGTGTTTATGGTGGCCTGTATGTCCAGCCATGTCCTGACATTGACTTCCGCTGGTGTGTTCTGGGCCTCTGCACCATACAGCCTGCTGTAGTGCTGGCATATATCGGTGACCATGGTGGCAATTTGGCCGCCACTGAAGTTGGTGGTGTGGGAACGTCTCCCACCCCATGCCTGGCCATGTCCCCATTTGTGGGCACCACTGCCCCTTCATCCACTGCCATCCTCCACATCCTCTGCTCCCACCTCCACGTCCACTGGCTGTTCTGCCATAGCGTACTGCCAGTTGCTTTGTGTGGTATTCACAGCCATGCAGCTACATGGGGGGGGGGTTCCGTCACCTTATATGGCGGGATCACAGGGCACTCCTGTGTAGTGCGAGCCTGCCCGCACTGCCTGTGCGGTGCGCTACATGGCTCATCAGGCCCTGCCCACTGCGTGCAGCAGCTGTCATGAATGCCACATAGCTGTCATCCACTGTGCGGCATGCAGCTGTGTACATCCTCTACGTCTGTTTTTGTTGTTCTTCCTGTGCTTTCGTGCATACGGCCCATTGAGAGCAAATGCTTGTACACATCGATGGGGAGTATGCATTTCTTCCAGTTGGGGCTGTACAGTTCATTTGCAAGAGGGGTAGTAGTACAAATCCTGAAAGTAGTGTCAAGTACATTTTGACAGGAATGGGCATTTCAAGAGCGGAGGGGGGAAAATAAATTATATATATATTGTATAATGACTTTTTTATAACACACAAGGTTGGGGGATGTCACATAAACTACAAGATTACATCCATTCCCCATATTTTTATTTGTTTATACTTGCTGCTTTCTCAGAGACTGAAGTGAAAAAAACCATCAGTTGTTAAGGGTTGAATGACAACTGTAAAATACCCTTGTTCTATTTCCCCCTTTCCCAAAATGATCACTACTAGACGAGTTCAAAACACATATAAAAAGGGAGAGTGGCCACTGGGGCAGTGGTGGGGTTTGAATATAGGGCTGGGATTTTACAGAGGCATAATATTTAAAAAAAATACCGGGCTTGGTTATCTGAGATGTTTTGATTGACAAGGAACGTCATTATGCATAAAAAAACAGTTATGGAGTTATGGTAACAAATTACACAGTTAGGTTTCCTTGTGTAACTAGAGATCTCCATTATTTATCTACAGAATAATTTAGTTTCTCTCCTTCCTTCCTTCCTTCCTTCCTTCCTTCCTTCCTTTCTCAGGATACAAACAGGATACATTTCAAAGGGTTACATGAAATATAAAGTATGCATCACACAAAACATAATACAGTGAAGTGCATCAAAAGAATGGGAAACAACAAAATCACAAGGGATACAGAAACACAAGCACATATATAGGTACATAAACAACAAAGGTACCAATTACATAAAATAGAGTATGAGTTAATTAAATATTTAAACTATTTAAGTATAGGTGAAAACAGAATTATCCAAAATGCACTGGCAGTAAACAGGCCAGTGATGCATGGATTATAAACAGGTGCAACTACAAACATCAAATAAATGCTTATGATAATCATTAAGAAGGCCCAGAGGCTTTCTTGGAAAGACATGTACCAGATGGAAAGGAATTCCACAGCCTGGGGGCAAAACACATGAAGGCAATATTACCCAGGTTAGTTTCCATTTTTGGTGTGGGCAAAAGATGATAATCACTAGATCTTAAGGGGTAGCTGTTATGTGTAGGCAGAATCAGGGATGCTAATGACACTGGAATCTGGTTCTGGATGATGCCATGGGTGGCACCACTAACAGCTAGATCACACAAAGAATTGAGTGGGGAGCCAGCCAAGCCTTGGATACAGAGTTCAATGATGCCCCTGGCAAATGGAGGCCCATGCAAACCGACACAGGTTGTTATATGCGGCATCCCATCTCCTAAGTGGGGCCTTGGTCATAACAGAGTATATAGGTACCCTGTTCATCAGTTTAGGCAGGAGAATCCCTGAGCAATGGCAAGTTTAAGAAAGACCAAGCCCAGAGTTAACAGATTTACCAAGCCCAGAGTTAACAGATTTACATATGTTTCATAAATGAATACTCAAGGCAATGGCTTTCGCCAAGATAGTCTTTCCATTTAAGACCTAGCTGTCCTAAATGGAAATTTAATTGCTGCATAGTTATGAGTCCAACTTATTTTTAAATATAGTAATTGATTCACTATCAACTATGTCCATTGGAAAGTTATTCCATGGCGTAAAAACCCTTTGATTATTCCATGATTTCCTCCTATTGATCTTGTAGTATCCACCTCTTAATTGATAGTCATGCGCTCTGGTGCATATAGTTGTCTCCTTCCTCTCTAGGCCTATACACGCCCAAAGATCCTGATTCTTAAATGCTACATAAATCAAACACAGGTCACCCCTCAATCTACGATATTCTAATGTAAACACTGATAAATTCTGAATTCTGTCATCATACCCTAAATGCTGACAATTATTGACCTTTTAGTTACTCTTTTCTGAACTCTCTCAAGCAGCACCACATCTCTTTTGTGCCTTGGACTCCATAAATGTACCCCATACTCTATATGGGGCCTCACCAGTGCTTTATACAGCAGCATTACCATTGCACTGTCTCTGCTTTTAATATGCCGTAATATACAGTTAATCATTCTGTTAGCTTTTTTAACAACTTCCACTGTGTGATGTTCAAAAGTTAAATCATTAGTAATCAGGATCCCCAATGTGTTAACTACATGAGTGAAGAAGTCAAGTGAGGGGTCCACGTTCACCCCCTTGAAAGTCAAAAATGATGCAAGGGCAGTGCATATTTATAGATGATCATGAGTGAGGAAGGGCAATGTTTAAATCTGGGTGCAGATCCACACAATTGGGTTTTTCAAGGTACTGAGCAGGACCTTACTATAGGCAACCCATACTGAGGAGCCTGAGGTACACAGACAAATAATTGTTAATGTTCAGAGTTTTGTTTGAACTCAGGAAGAAGATCAGATCATCAGTGTAGAGACGAGCATGCTAGATGACAGACAGTGATGGATGTTGTTGATGTGGAGTCAGAATAGGAAAGAGCCCAAGACTAAGCCTTGTGGAAACCCACAGTATTTAAGGCAGGCTCAGAAAAGGAGGTCCCAAATGTAATCCTCTGATACCTGTTGCTGAAATAGTTCTGGTACCAAGGGAGGATGGGGGCGAGATATGAAGGGCACTAAGTTTACTGCCTAGCAAAGAGTGGTGTACAAGATCAAATGCTTTTGTGAGATCAATAAAAACAGCCTATGTTAGTTCACCCCTCTCCACAGCAGCACCAATGGAATTAGAAAGCGTGAGTAGCGTTGTGGTGGTACTATAACCCCTCCTGAAGCAATATTGACTCATATAGAGCAGGTTGTACTGTGTCAGCCAGTCTGTAATTTGGAAGGACACCATTTTTTCAAGGGCTTTATTTAGTACAGGCAAAATAGCAATAGGTCTATGGGATCTCCCTTCTTGAAAACAGCAATGATGTGTAAAATTTTCCAAGAGTCTGGCACTACCCCAATCATCAGAAAGATATTGATTATACTAGCAATTAAGGGGACAGTGTCCTTGGCAAACACTTTAAGAAGCTTAGGTTCAATCCCATCTGAGCCCGCTGATTTACAGTAAGGGATCACTGCCAATAACTTGTGAACTTCAGACACCTTGGCTATTCTGAAGTAAAAGGGGGTGCCCAGAAGGGCTTATGATGCAGTTCCTGCACCATTTTAGTCACCCTCCTCTGGACAGCCTCTACCCTATGTCCTTCCTGAGATGTCTCCACAGCTGGGCACTGTACTCTGAGCTGGGTCTCATTAATGATCAATACAGTGGTAACACTACCTCTCTCCTTCTCCTGGTAATTTCTCTCCCTATGCACTTCAGCATCCCGCTGGCCCTGCCTACTCCCCTTTCACACTGCCTCACCAACTTGAGGTCATCAAATATGATAACCCCAGGGTCCCTTTCCTGTTATGTGACAATCAATACCTCTTTCCCCACTTTATACACTGCCTCTGGGGTTCTGTGCCCTAGGTGCATGATTTTGCACTTTTTCACACTGAAACCCAGTTGCCATACCCTCGATAACTCATGGAGTTCACAGGTCTCTACTCATTCTCTCTACCCACTGCAGGTTACATCCCCCTTTGCAGATTTTGGTGTCATCTGCAAAGAGGCATACCTTCCCTTCCAGTTTTTCTGCAATGTCTCTTATAAAGACACTAAAGAGGACTGGTCCCTGTGCTGAACCCTGAGGAACCCTGTTGGTCACTCTCCCCTTGTTAGAGTGAGTGCAGTTTACCATCACCCTCTGTCACCTTTCCATCATCCAGTTCCATACCCAGTTTACCACCATGGGTCCCACCCCCAAGATACCGTTTACTTACAAACCTCTAATTTGGTAAGATGCCGAAGGCCTTTCTAAAGTCTAGTGCAGTTAGACTGAGATTTGGGCAGTGTCAAGGAGGGGAAGGAGAAGGTAGAGAGGTCTCCAAAGAGATGGTTAAAGGCACTGGCAATAGTGGCTGAGTCATTATAATTCATTGCATTAACATTCAAACCAGAAGGGGAGAATTACCCATCAGACCCTAAGGTCTTCTTGATGCACTTCCAGAACTGTCTTAGGTTACTGAAGTCCATTAGATTCATGTAACTTTTTAAAAAAAGGAACTTTTGCTGACTCAGGTAGCCTTTTTTCACGCTGCCCACAGCTTGCTTTAGACACCCTGAAATGCACTCAGCACTTGTCTCTCTCCTTGAGCATTTTATTTTAAGAGTGAGCTAGTTAGCAATTTGTGGTATGGCCACAAACACACTGGGTTGTGTACAGGAAAAATGTATTATGAAGTTCACTGAACTTAATAATAAAATAGAAAATGGCAGATTTAACATCACTGATTGAAAAGCTAGCAATTGTTCCCTGAACAGGGCTGGAAAAAAACTGCAGGGTCACCCAATGGCCCGGCAGAAGCACTACATGCTTCTGTGTTGACCAACCAGGTTCAGAAGTGGAGCCAGGAAGTCAATTAGGCAGCCTGGGGGTTGGTGTAGCTTTGCCATGTGGCAGCACTTCCAGTCAGGGAAGAAAGGCACCCTGACTCTGGCACAGTAGCAACCCCCGAGAGAGAGAGGTTGTGTCTCCCACAGGATGTTGCTACATGCTTCCGAGGTGACATGCATAATGATGCACATCCTGTGCCATGAAGCAGGAAAGGGGAGAGGCCAGGGAGAAAATAAAAAAAAATGCACTGGCGACTGTTAATGATGGCGCCAGCTCCCTTGTCTCCCTCCCCATGTAGATTCCCTCTGCAGGGATGGTGGAAGGAGTGGTGGCTAGGACTGCAGATGCTGGAACAAAAAGCCTGAAGTAGGGGGTCACGTGATGAGCTAGTGGTGTAACGACGTGCTGAGCGCTGCTCCCAGGCCCTGCTTAACCTGACTAAGTGTTTAAATATCCCCGATTTTAGTGAGGGGGTTGAAAAGCTTAATTCTGACCTGCAATCGATTGCCGTACCCTTCGAGGAGCCAGGCTGTGCGGATCTGGGAAGTTGCTGCGAGTGGGCGTTTAAGTGGCGGACGCTTGCTATGGGTCAGTGCGCACAAGTCCCTCAAGACGAACACCGCAACAAAGCGACCAAACCCTCACCGATACTCAGAGGAGCAGGAGGCTTACTTGGGTGGGGAAGAGAAAGGCCAGGCATCCCGGATCTACACTGTCGAAATAAAACGCTTCCGGGGCTGGTAGCCGACTTTTCTACCATTAAACCAACGCTGAATGCCCTGGCACAAAGAATAGGAGATGTAGAGGTCAGAGTTACCTCCCAGGAGCAGAAAACCTCGGTTCACGAACAGGAATTGGTGACATTGAGGAGACAGGTGAAAAAGCTCGAAGAGAGGGTTGATGACCAGGAATCTCGCAGCCGAAGAAACAACTTGATTCTAGCAGGTCTGCCAGAGCGGTCGGAGGGCTCAGACTGTGTAACCTTTATGCAGGGCCTATTATTGAAGATCCTGGGTCCAACACCATTTGGGGAGGCATATAATATAGAGAGGGCACATCGGTCCTTAAGAGAGATCCCCCCACCGGGCCCACCCCAGGGTTATTATTATGCGGTTTTTGAATTACAGAGAAAAAGCCCATGTTCTTATGAGAGCGAAAGCACTTAAGAACCTGCAATGGAATGGGGCTGTAATATGGTTATTTCAAGATCAGACACCTGCCATTCGTGAGAAGCAGAAAGAATATTTGGACATTAAGAAAAAGCTCTATCTTGCGGGTGTGAAGTTTAGAACGCAACACCCGGCTACCCTGGTGGTCAAGCTTCAATCTGGAGATCGGAGGTTTCTGACAGCGAAAGACACCGCAGAGGGGCTGAGAGCTGAATTCCCGGATCTGTTTAGGTCTACACCTTGAATGTGTGTGGAGAAAGAAGTTGTCGGGCAAGGCTGAGAACTGTTTCCTCCTTGTATAAATATTCATGGGTTAGGATGGTCTGGTAGAGTTTCTACGCAGCCCCCTCCTGAGGACTTAGTGATTTAAGACTCAAGGGGTCTAGTGGGGCGGGGTTTGCTGGGGTTCTCCCCTTTTTTCTTTTTTCTTCTTCTTTTTTGCCTTCTTCAAGGACCCTGGAAGGTAAGGTCAAGCGGGGATTTATGGCTAAGGAGATGGAAGTAATCATTGTTAATTATGTATGATACGAGATCCTTATATGTTTACGTGGTTCACTATATTAGATCTCTAAATAATGGGGATTTGAAGTTGGTAGAGTGCAAACATAGTCATTCTTAGGTTATATGGGGACTCTGTTATTAATCCTAATGTTTTGTGTTTTTGAGCTTATGGGATTAGGGCAGAGTGGGTATGCGAATGGGATGTTTAAATTTTTTTATTTTATTTTTCAAGAGAAAAAGGGAAAAAGGAGGAAAAAAGAGGAGAAAAGAAAGGAGGAAAGTAAAGAGAAAAGAGAAGGGAAATAAGAAGAAAAGGGGAAAAGAGGAAGAAAAAAGGGAAAGGAGAAAAAAGGGAAACGGAAAGAGGAAAGGGGGAAGGAAAAAGGGAGGAAAAAGGAAAGGAAAAAAGGGGGGGAATTTAATCCCAGCCTTACAGGACATGTAAAGGGGGTAAGAGGCCTGAGTTAAGTTTAGTAAAGGTTTGGGCGGGCATGGGAGCGCTCTCAGGGGCTGGCTCATCTCGGTTTCGACGCTGGATAGGAGGGCGATCGGAGGATCGGGGAATATGGTAAAGCGGGGGAAGGTTTGGGGGATGGGGAAGAGAGAGAATCCAAAAGGTAGATAAGACTACTTTGGCAGACTGGGTTGTGGGGATAGGAAGGGGTACAGTAAGCTTCTATGTTAAATGTTAATATTGTATCTTGGAGCGTTAAAGGCCTCAGAGGGAGGAAAAAAGGCTAGTGATTTTAAAGCATATTTGTCAGCTGGGGCTCAAATAGCAGTTTGCAGGAAACCCACCTGTTAAAGGAAGAGTTAACAGCTTTGAAAAGACTCTGGGTGGGCCAAGTTTTAGGAGAGGAATGCAAAAGCTTGGGGAGCGTGGCGATTTTGATCGCGAAAAGTTGTCCGTTTGTGCCCTTGCAATATAAAGCAAGAGAGGATGCTCGGGGGGGTATTTGTTACGGGCACTATTAAGGGTAGGTTATTAACAATTGCTTCTGTATATGGACCAACTCCTTCTAACCCCGACTTCTTCGCCTCCCTGGAATTAGATTTAGCTACCTTTTCAGCTCACCCTTTAATTATAGCAGGTGACTGGAACCTGTGTCCTAATAACCTTTTGGATAGGAAACCCCCATCTAAAAAACCACCCTCCAGAGCGCAGGTGGCTTTGGCTAGGTTTCTAGAGGTCACAGCTCTGATGGACCCTTTTTGGAGGTTCAAGCAAGGGGACTGCAATATGACTTTTTATTCAGGGGCACATAAAACTCAAACACGTATTGATTTTTTCTTGGTTAATAAGGAGGCCCTGCAGGGGGTTAGGAAACTGTTAACCTATAGTAGAAATTTGTCTGACCACTCTCCAGTGCAGCTGTCATGGATATTGGAGTCTGCTCAGACAAAACCCTTTAGATGGAGGTTAGATGAATCTCTACTTTCGGAAGACAATATGATATCTCGACTGAAGGAAGTTCTAAGGGATATTGTCCAGACTCAAATTCCTACACTTAATAATAAGAATCTAGTTTGGCCTACCTGTAAAGTACTATATGCCAGTGTAGCTCAGAGATTTACTATCAGGAGAAACAGTATGAGAAAAGCAAGGGAGGAATTCATATGGGGTGCTATTAACTCACTTACCCCCTTGGAGGGTTCTAATGAGGAGGTGGATAGTGAACTTCAGGAATTGAGAGACGAAATGACAGACATACTTTATAATAAGCTTGAGGCCTGGACTGAAAAGCTTCAAGCTAATTATTTATTACAGGGGACATACCTAGTAAGCTTCTGCAAGCAGAGTAAAAGAGTGGGAGGCACTCGAGCGATTCGATTAATAGAATACCGGGAAGTGATAACAGAGCAGAGAATGGCAGATGCTTTGCGGATTACTTTGCAGAGATATATCAAGGGACTTCTGTAGTAGTGAGGAGAAGTGGGGTTTCTGGAGGCATAAGTCTACCTAGACTGGACCAAGCACAAGCTCAGATATTAGCGGCCCCTATATCAGAGTCTGAAATAAGGGATGCGATTAACGATTACCTAAGGGCAAAACTCCAGGACCAGATGGTCTATCAGCTCAGTTTTATAAAGCATTCTAAACTCTCCTACCTCTATTATTGGACCTATTTTCTAGCATTATGTCGGATGGGGTTCCCCATTTACCATTATATCAAGCTTATATTACACTTATCCCCAAACCAGATAAACCTAAAGAATTACCAGGGAGCTATAGGCCTATCGCTCTGCTGAACTAGGACATTAAGTTATTAACTAAAATATTAGCTAATAGAATCTTAAGGATTGCTCCTCTAATTATTAGTCAAGACCAAGTTGGATTTATGCCAGGTAGGGGGGCACATGATGCTCTGTGAGAGCTTCATCATGTGCTTGGTGAAGCTCTAGCTCTCGGTCAGGTATGGCTAATTTCTTTAGATGCCGAGAAGACCTTGATAGGGTCTCCCACCCTTTTTATTTGCTACTATGGAGAAGATGGGTTTCCGGAGGTCTTCTTAGAGGTATTAAGAATCTCTATGCCGCACCTACGGCTAGGTCCTCTGCAATGGTTTTTTATCAAAAGAATTTCACCTTGATAATGGGACTAGACAGGGTTGTCCCTCTCACCAATTTTATTTAATATATATCTGGAGCCCTTATTGAGAGCTTATTCAAGCAGACCGGAAATACGGGGATTGTTGTTAAGGGAGAGAACTGAAGTTTTCAGTTTTGCAGCGACATCTTGTTACATCTCCAAGACCCAGTGAAGAGCTTCAAAAGACTCTTGAAATTATAAAGAGATTTTCCATGTCTCGAATTATAACTTAAACCTGAATAAGACTCAGGTTCTCCCCTACCCCATATGTGTATAAGGCAGATTTTGAACCGCTAATTGAATTGGGCTCCAGATAGGATTAAATATCTTGGTATTTGGGTTACTGCTAATCCGGAGGAGGGAGTAGAAGCAAATATAAATAAGATGCTTTCAGTAGCTAGAGCAGACATAGGTAGGTGGAATAAACTTCCCCTGAACTTGACAGCTAGAATGGGTTTAATTAAAATGAACTTACTGCCTAGGTTTCTGTATCCAATATATCTGTCCCCGTATAGTATTCCCAAGGTTTGGTTTACTAAGATACAAAAATTAATTTCAGATTTCTTGTGGAATTTTAAACCTCCTAGGAGGAAACATACTGTCTTTCGTCTTCCCTATAGCTTGGGGGGTCTCAAAATTCCAGACCTCCATCTATATTATGTAGCCGGACAACTAGCTATAATGAGTCGGTGGAACAGGACACAGGAAGAAGAGGGTTATACTCCAACCTGGTTACATATTGAGAGGCAAATTTTGAGGGACAAGGGTATTTCCCCTGATGCATTGCTCTATATCAATCCGGAAAGTTTGCCGGAGGAAGGTAAAGATACCCCAATATTTACGACAGTCTTGGCCTGGTGGGCTCTTTTATCTCCGCTCCATAAAAAACTACAGAAGGGCTGTAGGGATCAACCTATTTTGGGTAATCCCAATATGACTATAGGCGGTCGAGTAATTAGGAACTACTGGGCACCGCAATTATGCAATCTTGACTGGGCAGATTTTATTCTAGATAATAAAGTAGTTTTTCCAGTTCAATGTAGAGGTATTAATTTTTTTAAGAAGATTCAGGTTACCAAAATGCTGCAGAAGCTGTGGAAGGAGAATAGATGTCCCCAAGGGACTGCGTTTACTTGGGACAACCTTAAGGAACTCAACTGCTCACATAAACCTCTGTCACTTGCATATAAAGTGCTGTTGGACTTCTTAAGTAGGGATGTCTCTGCAAAGGTAGCATATTGGGAAAAAAAAGACACTCATCTGAGGCCGGATTGGGAAGCAATTTGGAAAAGCCCTGGTTACATACCTATACCTAAATATAGGACTATGCAATTCTTTATATTTTCTAATTTGTACTATACCCCCTCCAAATTATGTTCTAGGAGGCTTAGACAGACAGATCTATGTTTCAGATGTGGACTGAGTCCGGGGGATACATTACATATCTTTTGGGACTGTCCTAGGATATACCCTCTTTGGGTTCAAGTTAAGCAGAATATGGACCCCATTCTAAACTATCGAATTTATCCTGCCCAAGATTTGTGTATTGGGGGATATGGCTCAAATCTCAGGGTCGCATATTAAATATCATATAGCATTGATGTCTGCTCTAATTAAAGCCTTTGTTTTGAGGCACTGGAAAAGTGATCTTATCTACTCATATGACCAGTGGTTAGTGGACTTAATGAGGGCATTAGGCAGGATCAAGGGCAAATGTCCCGGAATGGGAAAAAAGGAGCATATGACAAGAGGTGGAGATCCTTAGAGGTAATTTATTCACTCCAGGCTAAGGTCCCCGAGCACCGATCTGTCTGTCTAAGTGTAGTTAATTGAGGTTTATGGGTGAAGAATAAATATCTAGTATGGGCTTATCTGCGATTTTTTTATGTTAAAGGATTGAGTGTACTATGATTGATTTTATTAGCATGTTAATGAAGGTAGTTCTTTATCTGCCAAATAAAGTTACTGATGGGATTCCCTCTCTTTCCCGGGGACACAGCTGTGGGACTACATGTATATTGATAGATGGGTTTTGAGAATTTTAAGATCACGGGGTTAAGATTATCCCCCAAGGATGGCGGGTCATGATTAGGTCTTGGATATTGAAGGTGTAAATATGAGTATTGAAGGGTTAAAGCAATTGTTAAGATATCGGGAGGGGTGTTTTCTGCAGCTGTGTATGTATATAGTTAAATTGTATATAGTTGCCCTAACCAGTTTGGGGGTGGGTACCAGGGAAATCCTGGGTAATCATGTGTGTCTGTCTGTATGTTTAAATAAATTTCAATAAAGATGGTTATAAAAAAAAAAGCCTGAAGTAAGTAGAAGAGGCTCCAGTAGCCAAAATGTTATATGTGTGTGTATATATATATATATATATATATATAAATGGAAACCTCTTTAAAGTATTTCAAGTTTGGGGATGCAAGATATTGTTGAATGGTCACTAATGGTGTCAAGAAGTACACCACAGACTGGAATTTTATCTTCTCTGGGTGTAAGGATCCAATCTATAAGGGAAGCTGTTTTACCATATTAAACAGCCAGGCAGGGTCAGAGATAAATTAAGGTTTAGTTAACTCAGGCATTGGTTTATATTTTTACATTGTTGACTGATCCAATTAATACTGAAGTTGTCTAGTAAAATGAAATCATTATTTTTAACCGGTGGGCCCATATACTTAACAAGGCCGACAGCGCATTCAGGCTACCAAGGTGGGATGTATGCACAGAATATATGCAGTTGCTTAATATTATTTAGTAGTACTAGTACAGCATAACAGACTTCCAAATGAGGCCCTGGGGAGGAGGAGCCAGTGACATTTACAATATGGTGAAGTTTAAAATATGTTGCAGTTCCACCACCCATCTTTGGCACTGGTCTGTCCCACCTGATACAACTATACCCAGGTATTAAACAGAGGTTGATAGTTTAACAAGACCGAAGCCAAGTTCAGAAATGCATAGTATTTTAGTTTGGTAGTGGTGGACTCACATATTTAACTCATCCAGATCAGACAACAGGTTCCGGGTAGTTAAACAGGCAATCTTAAGCCCCTTAATTCTCTGCCAGGGAGATAGGTTGGGGGGGTAAGGAGAATGTATGGGGTGGTCTGCGTAATGAGATTTTATACACAACTGACATGTGCAATGCTACATAAATCCCAAGAGTGATGTTCAAGGGGTTTATGCAAGCATCACATGCCACGGTTGAGTATAAAATTTGAGTTTCAGATCACCACATCTTTTATTTTATATAACTGTTGACTAATGTTTTCTGACCCAAGGATCTTATGAATTTAGAACTGTAATACCTGACAGAAAACACAATCTAACAAATATGACAAAGCTTATTTTTGAAAGAGTATCAGTTTTAAGAACAAAGTCAGTTCAGTTGACTTTTATATTTTTGAGTTTCCTGTGCTTAGAGTTCAGGTAGCCATGGTAATGATGTCGTCAAGAGAGAGATGGGAAAACAAAGAGAAGGCAGCCATCAGAGACAAAGTTCATTGTACAATGTACATCAGAAATTTACTTCACAGAGGATTTCAACAATTAGTTATTATATCTGGCAAACAAGTGTTGGTTTTTTTACTGATGAAGAAAACATTTACAATCTAGAGACAATGTAATGCGTAAGGTAATGTGTGGTCTTTATATCTGGCAAATATGCGCTGCTTTTCATTGATGAAGAAAATGTTTACAGTCTAGAGAGACTTTGCATACATAAGATGATGTGTGGTCTTGAGGGGTGTAGAAACTATATGTGGTGCATGAACAGTGTTATAACCTAGTGGTTATAATGACAAATTGTACACTGTTTACTCTATGGACAAAAAAAAACACTGTCCAGTAATCATAAATTAATGTATTTTTTTTTGTTTGTTTATATTTTTGGGACTGATTCACGGTATTCATTTTAGGAGGGATCTGGAGTAAGCATTTTAGGTATGCAGTATATAAATGTTATGATAGCTGCACAATCCAGATTTTAATAAATTTGTGAAGTGTACATTTTGGGATGAATGTAGAAGTCTAAATTTCAGCAGAGTTACATGAATGAGAAAAGGAACATCAGTTGAAGATTTTGGCAGGAGTGTGGAGTATATTTTTTTTGATGGAAACACTAACTGTAACGACAAGTGTGAGGTATACATTTTGGAAGATGTACTGGGGTATACATTTCAGGATGGGTGGAGGAGTGTTAAGTTCAGCAGGGATGCAACACAAAATATATATTTCATGAGGGTAGGTGTAACAATAATTTTATGTTTTTCTTTTTTTTTTTATTCTGTCTATTCTGAGGACAGAAATGAGTTGGGGAAAGGGCACTTAAACTGTTGACAGAGGCCAAAGCAGCTACCCCGAGAAGTAATTACAGTACAATCCCTTTCCTTGTAAGGATGAGACATCCTAGTCAGGTAATGAGGACACTTCAAAGAGGTCAGTGTCCTTCATGTTCTGGCCATGCAGCCACCCCTACAGGGGTAGACAGTGCTCAGAACAATAAGAAGGTTTCAAGTCTTCAAAAATCCAAGATTCCAGTTTGGACCAGTTTTCCTGGTGAAAGGTTTTCCCAGAGACAAAATAACCTGTCAAATCTATGATGTCAGAGTGACATACTTGATAACATGTCATGGGTGGCTGGCAGCCGAAGGGTTTTAAGGATTTGCCAGTCCCTGAAAAAGTTAATCAGATTTTGGGATCATGAACACATCAGCTCTGATTCACCCAGCTGCCCTGCCTGGCAAGCTCTTTCTACTCTGGGAAAGTTAGGAAGTGTTGTAAGACTTTTCTGCCTGTTTTTTTTTCTTGTTGTTGCTCAAAACATTTTCTTTTCCTGTCTATAGCAGTACTGTTCCCCACAGTCTTGGTGTAGTATCCTGCATTATATGTGTAAATATATAAGTGCTGGCAGTATAGCCTAGAGCTTAGAGTAACGAACTGTGAATGAGATTGGTACATCCAGCAGACACGGGTTTGATTCCCAAATCCTCCACCTGCATACTGTGTGACTCTGAGCAAGTCACTTAACCCCCCAGTGCTGCAAGGTCAACCCTGAAAATAGGCACTTGTGCCTAGTGGGTCTTACCGGGTTACCAAAGTCTAAAAATATATATATATATATATAGATATAAATATATATATATATATACAGTATATATATATATCTTGTAGTATTAAAATATTATTTTTATATACTTCATGTTTCTGTGACTGAGTCTACAGAGGTATAGATAACTGGGTTATAGCTGACAAAAACTGTTTCCATCTCTTAACAGAAGGCTACAGTTACCCTATTTTGTTTCTAAAGTGAGATGTTCTCATCTGTGACAGAGAGGTGTGAGCTGTTTGCCTTTGGTAAGGAGCACTGTACTGTGTGGGCAGTGACTCTGGTGGGATTCAGACCTACCAATACCCCAAGGGAGTGTCTATGCTGAGTGGTGGCAGCTTACTGAAGCACCCTTGCAGGTATCTGAAAGGATTGAGAAAGCTGGTAACAGTGTACAGGCTGAGTCAGGGAGAGACCAGTCTGCCACAGTGGGATATAAGGGTACAAACAAACAAATGGCACTCACTCTCGGTAACACTGTAAATTAAACAAAATGCTGCCTGGTTCAGCTCACAAAACAGGAACAAAAAATAAACAAGCAGCACTGACAGTTTAGGGGTACCGGCCAATATGTCAACTGAATGACAGCACTGGAATAACAGCGAGGCAAAAAGGTTACATGGCTATTTGCATGAGTGCCATGCATCCTGTGCTGCATGGCCTGGAGTGTGTTATATTAATTGTAGGGGGTGTGTGGGGCAGAGCCCCCTGCATGTCAGTATAAGGCTGGGTCCCCATGTCCTGTGCTGTTTTGTCTTGAGGGTTCTCTGTTTGTTTCTCATGCATGTGCAGGATGTGTGTACTGGTCGTACCTTGTCTGGTGCTTCCACATTTCACCACTGTGTGTCAGTGACTAGTGTGTCTCAGGGTGTGGAGTAGCTGGCTGCAATATGTGGAGGACAGCATCGCCCTTTTTAGTGATGCTGTGGGCATGTCGCAGTCTACTGTGCCATGTTTCTTGGTATTGCGGTACCGTTTGGGTGAATATGCTGCTGCAGTTGGAGCAGAGGCAGAACGGTGCTGTCTTGCTGACTGACAACAGTATCTCACTTGTTTGTTCTCCGTGGATTTCTTCTTCTTCTGTTTTCCTCGATGCTCTGCGATATGCTGACTATGCAGAGTTTTCCCCATGTGCTATTTTTTACATCGGCATCTTTCCCTTGCAGTTCTGTACAACAAGGTTTTTCCTGTCAGAATTATCACATGGTGCCACAGTTTAGTATGCTGAAGTAGTTTACTGAAACATGTCAGCTGTCATGGGTTTGCAAACATCCAATGTTTCAGAGACGGCATGCTCTTCTACCAGGTAACAAAAAACAGCTGTGAACTAAATTCGCTCCATGGCTTGAAGGTTTTGCAAACTTGTGGTAGCTCGCATGTTTCAGTAAACTACTTCAGCATACTAAACTGTGAATGTGTTTCCTTGTTTTTAAAGGTGATAGGAAACAATGTTACACCTCTAGATGCCCCCTAGTTGTTCTTTTATTGGCTACCCAGTATTCTGATATGTTTTGACCTTTTTTGTTAAATTAATAATCTAATTTTGTTTTTTTACCTACCTTGAACCCCTGTCTCCTCAGCAGTTGCTGCTGTCTCTTTTCATACTGCCTGAGCATTCAAAGACATCACAAACTCCCATTCTAGGCCATTCAGATGAACAGCATGGAATGGGAGTTACTTATGTCATAGAATGTCCTACACATATGAAAATCAAGTGCAGTAGCTGATGAGGAGAGTGGAACTCTGTGTAGATCTGAGGGCACCCCCAAAGCTAGGTTATTTATTTATCAAAAAATCATCAAAGCATATCAGAATACATAACTGGCATGGAAAGGAAGATGGAAGGGCAGTTAACTATATAAAAATAATTTCCTATCTCCTTTAAGGTGAAAGGATCTTACTCTCAATCTCAATCAGTGGCAATAAGTGGTTGCTGCAAGTATTCAGTGCAGCTGACAACTTAGTAATGCCAATTAGCTATGATAATAGGGTTTGCAAACCTTTCCTGTGAGGTTACAAATGATACTGTGACCATGCCTTAAAGGAGGTGAAGATCATGAAAATGGACCACAGGGTCATTCACAGTGGCATGCTGACTGTCTAAAGGCTAACTGCAGACCCCTGTGACCCCTCAGGTTACCCAGGGGGGTGCATAGCTGCAGTCAGGCCTAAAGGGTTACCTGGAGGAAGATGACATGGGGGGAATCTACCCAGAAATGGCTTTGGTGGTATATGGTGGATAGAGGGGTGGAACCACTTGACTACCTGGAAACTGGATGCCTGAGAAAGCAGGGACTTTTGGATGACCAGGACATCTGGCTATAGTGTATGGTGGAATGCTGTTCCTCATGGAAATCCATGCCTGGAACAGTGTTGTTGTGCTGCACTCAGTATGTCATGATCTTGTTGTGCTGCACTCAGTACATTACCGGTGCAGCACAACAAGATCGAATGCATTCATGCATGCGCGATGTCACAGCCATGGTGGAGAGGAAGCAAGTAGCGCCAGAATGAGCCACTAAACTGAAGCCAAGTAAGGCTTGTTTTAAAAAATGTGACAGTTAATTTCTGCGTCCATTCACTGTTTTTTATTGAATAGACTCCCCATACACTATAAAAGATTATCTATGGGGAGTCATTCACAAACAAGAATCCTCTCTGATCTCGAGGTCTCATTGGCAACAGACAACCTCTCGAGTCCAACGTTGCCAAGGAGACCTCTTGATCAAGAATATCCTTGTGAATGACTCCCCATAGACAATCTTCTGTATTGGGTCATCAATCAATGGCAAGGGGTTTCAAAGGGTATGGGGGGTAAGGGAGGGAAGATAATTTGGAGTCAGACACCCATTCACAACCCAGGGTGCCTGGCTTCTAGCATGCCCTTAAAATATGTGACTGGTGCAATACAATGCTGCAACCTATTCTCAATCCAGCATCTTAATGAGAACAAACTTAGTTTGCAACCTCTAACATCTGCATCATTAAGTTGCATTGTATCTACTTCACAGGGGGAACTCCTCAGTTTTCCGATTTTGCACCATCCCTAGTGACTAAGAATGGGGCTGAAATTTTCAGTGAGTAAAATGTAAGCTTCACCAGAGATAGTGTTCCAGCAATCTGTTTCAATACCATCTCAGTGCAAAAATTGCTATTTATACATCAGCAATAAGACACAACAGGATGTGGGTAACTATTCCTGAACCATACGTGGTATGTTGTAAGGGATGAGGTGCTCGCACCAGGTGTCAATTACCTGGAAGTGCAGTTCAGGAATAGTAACCCACACCATGGGGCGTCTTATTGTATTTATAAAATGGATCTACAGTAATAATCAGTTTAGCAGTGTGGTTCTATCCCTGAACCGCACCGCTCTGGAACCATCGCCACCAATCAGGAGGCAGGGTTCTCCCTATCTATTTTATAATAAAATTTTAAACAGTAAACAGAGTGCTAATCAAAATGGAATGTATTTCTAATGCTACTGACTTGGAAACCAGCACTGCTGCAATGGTACAGCAACCTTTTGAACTTCCAAAGGTGCTGTCTCATGGTGCCATGACCCTGTTGTATGGGGATTTGCAGTAGAAATCAACTCCTTCACAAGTGTGTGATGTTGTCTGACTAATTTTGTTTTTTTACACCACACAGCATTTTAAAATGTCATCAGATTGTATTCAAAGAAACATTACAGATATTTCCTAGTAGAAAAGGGTAAATAATTAAATTTTAAATGACATTTCAAAGAGCTCTGAAAACATGCCTAGCCAATGAAAATGAAACAAATCCCTTTAAATTGGCTACACTACTTATTTCTGGAATCAGATGCACATTCACAGCTGAAAAGGTTACTATTCATAGTAAGTACCACATCAAATTGCCTCAGATGCACTTGTTATTGATTTGTGTTCAAACATTAGAGACCGACAGTTATGGCTAAACCTGATTAAACCATCATAATTCAGTAAGTGCAAGTACATTATGTACTGTCATTACACTGTGAAAAAGAGGAAATGATCTAAATATACAATATTCTAAGAAACAGTCAACAAAAATCACATACTCCCATTCAGTTTGTGTAATTACAGGACTATAATAACTGGTGAATGTTTTTTCCCATTGGGAAACCTGGTTATAATTTGCTGTTATAATCAGCTGCTTATAAAGGTAAACACATGCTGGGTTTCCCTCACTCCACACATGTGCCAGGTGCCATCTTCCCGTCATCACGCTGGACACTTCACCACCACTCGCACTCAGAGGTAAGTAAATTAAAAAAAACTAACCTCTTATAACTACACTGTTAGGATGAACCTTTTTTTTTTAAAAAAAAGGAAAAGGAAACATTTCAACAACTGCTTCAATCCAACTATGGACCGCGCTTAAACCCGACTGGACTGTGGCTGCACAACTACATTTTTCTATTTTATATAATTGCTGTGGCGAAAAACACTCCTCAGCAATTATATAAAACATGGGGTGGTGTGTAAAACTCAAATTTTACACACACCCTTGGTGTTGGATGCTTAAATAAACACTGAGAGCAATGCAGCATCCAACACCTTGGGTGTGTGTAAAATTCTCGTTAAATACACCACCCCATGTATTTATTCTATATTTAGTTATCAATATATCACCACTCACCAGTGAATAATAAAAAAAGGTACATGCATCACTACTCCCAGTTGTCCCCTTTATACATCCTCATTACCACGGAAGCTTATCTAAATGTATATTTTCACAGGACACAGATGTTTGGTGAGAAAAGCTAGAAGAAGAAATGCTGCCACCAGTTTTTTAGTTAGATTGGTTATTTAAGGAATTCATGAAATAAGTCACAATAACTTTTTTTCTTATGAATGACCCTTTTTCGTTGGCTGAATGGAGGTAAGGGGTTTAATAAGTTTAACTGTGAAAGGTCACAGCAGTGGCATCTAGAATGCAACTCTACCTATAAAAAATCATTTTCAAAATTGCCTGATTAAAAACGAATGCATGCAAGTTACAAAATAGTTTTTCTTCTTTTAAGCCACATATTGAAAACAAAATGTTTGCTCATTTACAGTACATTTACTTTGGCTGCCACAGGAGTTCTTGCTAATAGCTTCAGCAATAACTCTCTCACCTACTGCACCAGGAAAATGAAAGATACCAACCCTCCGCTGAGACTCATCATCACTAGCCAGTCTCTTAGACACTTCTGTCATAACAGATTCCTGCTGCACCTATAATTGCTCTACTCAATCTTAGGGCTGCAAGTTCAGTTCTACTGAGATTCAAACACCTCAGAATTCAGGTATTTGATTCTTAAGGGCCCTTGCAAACATTTGAGGCCACAATAAAATGTATGGCTCAACTGGTGTGAAGCAGTCAAACTGGGTAACATCCTACCACTGATCTGAGGTTATGCAGTTTGACACAATGCCATCACCCTCTCCCTTGTTCTCCTGTATACATAAAAATAATTGCTGGTTTCTGGCAAAGTATCAGGAGCCAATACTGATTTTTGACAAATTACCACTCTGCACCTCACCCCCCTAATCCCGGGTTCTAAAATACAAGTATTTAGGGGGCAGCCAGTGGTACGGTACATATTAAACCAGGCTAGCTAGTCTGGTCCTGCTCCCTGTTCTCTAATACATACTAAGGTTCATGCTAAGGGTTAAGGAGTCAAGAAGGCGATATATGTGGACTCCTACCATTTACCCATAATATCATAACCTATTTCCTGCAAGTATATTGTTGTCTAGATTTTTCTTAAACTGCTGTTTATCATCACTAATTATAACCTCCAATGGCAAACTGTTCCAAGGACTGACCACTCTCCAAGTGAAAAAGGCTTTTCACTTATTTGTGAAGAATCTCTTTGGTCTCAATTGCAAAGGATGTCCTCTGGTTCCCAAGGTACTATTTTTTGAATTCAAAGTCAAGTTAGTTAAGTAGATAACTATCCTACATGATGTCATAACATAACAGCATATCTCCCCGAAACTTTCTTGTTTCCAAGGACATAAGGTTTATCTTCTGAAGATGTTCTACATATGACACATTTTTTATGTTATGTATCATTTTGGTTGCTTATCTTTGGACTTTTTCTATCTGATCTTCAGTCCCCTTAGTAACTGCACCCCATGCCTGGCTACAATAACCCAGAAACGGTCTCACATATGCCCTGTACATTGGCATCACCACTCCCTCATCTCTGCTTCTAAAATTTCTTTTGATCATAGATAGTAGCCTTTTAGTATTAGTAATTTGTAATAGTGACTATTATAAGCAAATTTCTCATTTATTTTTATGCCTAGGTCTAATACCATTAAAAGCGTTGCTAGTTTCTTCCATGTACTGACACTATAAATATAAGCAGTCCTCATCAGCCACTCCACTCCAAACCTGTGTTTATAAATTCACCAGCCAAACCCAAATCCATGATTGTGGGGGCAGTTGTTAGTCAGATTTAAGTCTTGTTAGTCATGCCTCCCCCCATGACAAGCTATTACTGTTAGTATTATACTCTGTGTAAGGATACTTTGTGTGCTGAAGAGGGACACAGTGGTCTACATCACTGGTAGCATCATTACTAGCTGTTTCCATGAGCTGGAAAACTGACACTGTGGGCCCGATTCTCAAAGGGGGCTGCATTCAGTGCAAACTACAGCAAACAGCAGCTTGCACCAAAGCCCCATGCACCACGGACCCTGCACCAGATTCTGGTACAGGAGGGGTCCTGGTGCCTAAGTCCCAATACTTGCAGCAACCTCAGCCATGCAGCAAATGCATGGTGCATGGGAGGGTTTGCCGTAAGCCCCTTGGACAGTCGGCTGCACAGTCCGTCTGAATAGGGACCAGCCGTGGAGGTGTGCGAAGGGCTGTACCGGTCCTCTGCTCTGTCTGGGGATTGGGGGACACTACCTGTATGGGTGGGGGCATTGGGCACCAGTGGGAGGGCTGGTGGCATTTGTCCTGGTACCAACTGGGACACCGGGATCTGGAGGGGGGCACTACCAACATGCTGAGGGGCACTTTGAGGATTGGGTGGGCGCTCCTGCCCTGGGTGCCCTATGGGGGCACAACATGAATGGAGGGTCCACAATGTGGCACTTGTGAGGCACGGTGGAGTTGAGGAGGTGGGAAATGCTGCACTACCCATAGGACAGTTCATCCAGGGGAGCAATGTCTAAGTCCCCTTACGCCAGCCCTGGCTGGTCTAAGGGGACTTAGAATTTCTCCCACTGGGTGCTGTCTGTGAATAGCAGGCTGCAGCTTGTGTCAGCGCAGTCCACCTAACACTATGCCGCAGGGCAGTGCAGGGTGCGGGGCTGGTGCAAGTCCTGTTTGGGCAGGCAGCCTATGGTCGACACAAGCGACCTTTGTGAATTGTGTGGAGGCAGTCCTGGATGCAAGGTGCACCTTGCACCATATCTGTTTGGTGCAAGCACCTTGCGTCAGACACAGGGCTTTGAGAATCGGACCCTGTGAATATAAGTGATCACCTTTCCTATCCCCTTCCCCCATGCCAACATACCTGTGTTTATAAGTTCACCAGCCAAACCCTAATCCACAATTGGGGTGGAAGCTGTTACTCAGATTCAAGGCTCGTTAGTCATGCCTCCCCCCCACCATGGCAAGATTTTTGTGTTGGTATGATACACCATATAAGGATGCCTTATGCAGTGTGGAGAGGGCAGAATGGTCTGCATTACTTGTAGCAATGGCAATTATACTTGCCACTTTACCCCATCCTTGCCTCCCAGGCACACTAACACAGTGAGTAACTCTTAACAGTAACTGCACATGCGAGGGGGGGGGGACCTGACTAGCTAGCCTGGAATTTGACTAAAAGTGGCCCATCAATTATGGATTGGGGGTCAAGGGTGAACTTTTAAACACAGACATACTGGGCCAGGCTTGTGAGAGGTGAGGTAGTTGGGAGGGGATGCTTAAAATCATGGTGTCAGCTTATAGCAAGGTGCAAGGTGCCAGCAATGCTTTTAACAGTATAACAGTAGAGGGAAGGGGGACCAACTTGCTAACCTGTTTTATGACTTATCCTTATTCCCACCAAGTCAAGGATTGGGGGCCTGTGGGGAGAAATATCTCTTAAATACTTATTTTGGGACCTGGGGTGGAGGGAGCTAGAATGAGGGAATATGTTTAAAAGACCATATTGGCTTCTGGCACAATGCAGTGGCCATCTTTTTTTCTGGTTTTTTTTTTTTTTTTTATGTCTTGCTAGCTCGCTGTGTGAAATGGGAATGTATTTGAAGTGTGACAGTCTTTCCCTTGGTTCCACATTCCAAGGCTGCATGGCTGAACTTTGGGAGGTTCGCACAGTTCTGCCTAATTTATCACTCAATGAAGGTGAACTCCCTAGCACCTGGAAATAAGCCAGGTTCTCCCCTTGTACACATAGTTAGCAAACTGCTAAAGTCGGTGCACACTATGATCACCAACTAACTTACTGAGCAAATGTTCTAATTTGCAGTGTAAATCTAGGTTAAGAGCAGGACTCTCAACTACCACAGCACTGTTAAAGGTCAGCCAGCAATTATGCATGCCCACAGGCCATGAACAGTGCAACAGGGATAGCTGTGTTGACTTCTTCAAAGCATTCAGTCTTGTGGAGCACCAGTTGCTACTCAGGACACTGGTGGAAACTGGGCTTTGCAGCCTCTGGGAAGACTAGGTTGCAGGCTTTTGAGGGGCTGCACTCAGCTGATGACAGTAAACAATGTACTCTCATATCTGAGTCCTAGTCTAAATATACTCCAGTGATCCATTCTTTGACCCTTATTATTCTCTGTATTTATCATTAACAACCTCACAAATTAATGTAGCCCCATCAGATAGGTACACTACTGAAACTTAATTTTTCTGAAGTGGAGTTTTCCTCAACCTGGTCTCTGAAAGATAACTTCAGGAAGGCTAAGACCTTACGACAAAAGAACAACCTGGTTCTTTGCAGAGCACACATGCTAAAGAAATTAACATCCCTCATCACAACTGAATAAGAAAAGACCATACCCTTAGTACAATTTAAATAATTCTGATGAAGTAGCATCTGGCTAGACACTCCCTTTAGCTACAGCATATACTCTGATCACATTCTCAACACGTGACCCCAGGTTAGATTCCCTTTATAGATTAAAACAATACCTCAGTGGATACACAGGTGCTTCCCACCTATCCTTGAGTAAAGACATTGTGGACCACACTGCCACAAAAACCTCCTAGAACAACTTGGACACTACAAGCTGAAAAGATCTGTCAATTACATGGTTACAGTACACTCCAGTAACTCTAATGTTGCCTTCAACACTTAGGTTTGACTGAAAAAAGAAATCAACACTGGATACATTTATTGTACTAGTGTGCATATGGAGAACTCCATATTTCAACACCTTAACATACACCGTGACACCAGCTTGGATGCAACACAGTAATACTGCAGTATATCACAAGATGCTGCAGTATGCTTCAGAAAACAGTGTACTTAAGTCAATAGCAATTAAGCACTTTTTTACTGCACTATTTGTGACATGTAATTTACTGCAAATTGCTACATTGCAACATGGCTGGCTCCACTGTACCTTGCTCTACATCCAAACAGATGTACTCTCTGCACTGTAGAGACAGACTCTACATACCTAGGGTGTAAAGTGATTATGACAAGCACATATCTGCATTTCTCACACCTGACACAGGGATAAAACTACTCATCCAGCTCAATCAGGCACCCTTCAACTGTACTACCAAAAGAGTATTTATTTAACCTTTATTTTACAAAGTTGTGCCCCATTGAGATCAAGGTCTCTATTGCAAATGTGACCTGGAGGCATAGTTGCAAGAGAATTGTTCTGTTGGTATTTATTTTATCTACTCTCCTACCCTGTATCATTAAAAAAAAAAAAAAAGTAGCACCACTATAGTTAGGGTTGAATAGGCTGTTTAATGCTAAACCCCTGACTTTGCACTTTAATAGCTTTGCCCCTTTTTAATCGACTTGCACAAAATTTGCACACACAGTGCTGGGGGGGGGGGGCAAATGTTGTTCTGGTCAGATGCGCAGATTCTGAGATCCAGATAGTGAAAAAAGAGAAAACAAATTGGAGTTCTTTGCTGTTTTTTACCATTGCCTAGTGTCCAGATGGTTTGGAATGTTGGTCTGAAAATTTCAGAGTAGAAAGTGCTTGCCCCAGAATGGTGCCTTTCTTTGGTTTGGTGAAAAAATATTAATCCATTCTAGAATTATAAGTATTTGAAATGTTGGTTCCAAGCATGCGCAATATGATCTTTTGCGTACCTGATTCATATGAAAGAAGAATTTGGCCATACAAAAGGAGATTTCTCTTTGGTGAAGGCATAATTCTCTTTTGTAAGACAAATATTTTTCTTTCATATGGCAGCCATCTTGTTTCCTTTTTTTTCATTATTTCAAAACCCATAAAAATTATATCCTGCAGAGACACCAAAACATATATCTTGTTAAACTGAACCCCATTAGCTAGATTCTGGAGTTAGTTTTTGGAAAAAAGGAGCCAGAAATGTGTTTTTATAACACTTTAGAAATCTTTCATGAGACAGTTTTCTTCTTCTGTATGGCTCAGGAAAGAGGACTAGGGTCATACAAAAGAAGACTAGCTTCATATAAAAGAAGATTTTTTTCACATTCTTCTTTCGTATGAACCAATCCTTTCATGAGATTATAACAATCTCACGAAAGAAGACTGATTCATATGAAATAAAAAGTTGGCCTTAGTTTTTTTTTTTAACTTTCTTCTTTCATATGAACTAATCCTCCTTCGTGAGACTGAGACAATCTCATGAAAAAAGATTGATACATACGAAAGAAAAAGTTATACATCCTTTTTTTCACATTTGAACTTTAGCAAACTAAAAGTCTGTCAATGTTTGGAGTTAAGGCACACTCTGTATATCAAAAGAAAGGTCACAATGAGTGTGACAAGACTAACATATAATACCCTGCAAAAAATGTAGGTGTCACATAAAAAACGTAATTAAAAAAATAGAATTTCCACCTTAGTTTTTTTCACATTCTTCTTTAATATGAACTAATCCCCTTTTGTAAGGTCATGAAAATCTCACCTCACAAAAGAATATTGATTCATAGAAACATAGGGCAAATTCACAAAGCTTTCTGAAGGTGCAAAACCTTCCCTAAGTCCCCAAAACTGCCGTAGCTATGGAAACAAAGGGGAACTTCACTGAGTGCTATTCACAAAACCCTCTGCAGCTGCAGAAAACAACACTAAGGACTGCGGAAAAAAGTGCAGCTGCGGAAGTCCCTGAGGAAAAAAAGGTGTGAGATATGTAAGGCACAGCCCTTGAAAGGCTATTCACAACCAGATTTTTTCCTCAGCTGTGGAAAAAATGTTACATACAGTGGAATGAGGTGTAACTCTCCCTCGGCAAACTGCAGTAGTGCCCCAGCAATTGGAATCAATTAAGGTGGAGGTGAGGCACAGGTAATAGCATCACAGATAGTATAACAGTAGCTGCTGTAACAGCAACAAAAGCACACATTGCCATGATATGGCAACAGGCAACAACCACCAGACACAGTGCAGCCCATGATGGAGCCCCACAAGCAGTAGTGCCTGGCCAGCCTGCAGTGAGTGCTACCCCTGCAGGCAACAGAAACACCCCAGGGAGGGGGGACAAGCAGTAACAGTTGGCCACTGTGGTGCCATGGTATTACTGGAACTTGTGATGCTGCAGTTGTCCCAGTTGAGGGACTGGTTGCTGGTCTCTTTGTGGGTGCTTACAGCTTTATTCTATGGCAGCCCTGTTACAGTCTGCTGTTTCAGCTAATTAAGTTCACTTGTTGCTATGCCTCCTAAGCTATTTCTGGAGCTGCGGATCCACAGTTGTGGATTTTCAGCACGTGCGCAATTTCCGCAGCTGCTGAAATTCCGCAGCTGTGGGGATTTTACGAAATTCCACACCTGCTCAATTTTTCTTTGTGAATATCATGTAACTGCATTTCCATAGTGCTGCAGACCTTTTTCACGCAGCTGCGGGAATTTTGGCTTTCTTTGTGAATCCTGCCTATAGACTTTGACAGAAAATAAGGACCGCTTGGCCCACCTAGTCTGCTCATTTCCCTACCTACAAGATAAGCTGCAGAGCCTAGTTAACCAACAGCCTATTTCTTCCTACCCCCCACAAGAAATGCCTTATGTCTGTCCCATGCATTCTTGAATTCTCCCACAGTTTTAGACCCCACAACATCCTCAAGAAGGCTTTTCCATGTATCCACCACCCTCTCTGTGAAAAAATACTTCCTCGCATTGCCCCTGAGCTGTCCCCCCTCTATCTTCAAATTTTGTCCCCTTGTTTTTGCACATCACTTTTTCTGAAAGATACTACCCTCTTGGACTTTGTTGATTCCACTGAGATACTTAAAAGTTTCTATCATGTCCCCCTCTCCCTCCTTTCCTCAAGGATATACAAATTAAGCTCCTTTAGTTTCGCCTCATATGGCTTCTCTTGCAGACCCTGCAATATTTTAGTTGCCCTCCTCTGGACTGCCTCCATCCTGTCTATGTCCTTGCGGAGATGGGGTCTCCAGAACTGGACACAGTACTCAAGATGGGGTCTCACCAACTGTCTGTACAGAGGGATAACAACTTCCTGTTTTCTGCTGGTGATGCCTCTCCCTATACATCCCAGTATCCCCCCAGCCCTCCCTACTGCCTTCTCACATTGCTTGCTAACCTTAAGGTCATCTGATATGATTACCCCCAGGTCTCTTTCCATTTTTGTTGTTGTTACTACCACCCCTCCCCCCCACTGTGTTATCTTCCCCTGGGTTTTTGTTTCCCAGGTGCATTATTTTGTACTTCTTTGCACTGAATCCAAGCTGACATACTTCTGACCATTCCTCCAACTTTGCCAAGTCCCTTCTTATCCTTTCCATGCCTCCTTGTGTATCAACCCTGTTGCAGATCTCTGTATCATCTGCAAAGATACTTTTCCTTCCAGTCCCTCTGCAATGTCACTTATAAAGACATTAAAAAGGACTGGACCCAGTACTGAACTCTGTGGTACCCCACTAGTAACCCCTCTTTCTTCAGAGTGGACTCCATTTACAATTATCTTCTGTGTCCTGTTGTCCAGCCAATGTTTTGCCCAGGCTACAACCCTGGGACCCACTCCCAGGCTGGTTAATTTGATTATTAATCTTTTGTGTGGGACTGTGTCAAATGTCTTGCTAAAGTCTAGGTAGGCCATGTCCACTGCCCCTCCCTGGTCTACTACTTTGGTCACCCAGTCAAAGAAATCAATTAGATTCATCTGACATGACCTTCCAGCTGTGAACCCATGCTGCCTTGGGTCATGTGCCCCACTTCCCTCTAGGTACTCAACAATTCTTTCCTTCAGAAGTGATTCCATCACTTTCCCTACCACAGAGGTCAAACTGACAGGTCTGTAGTTTCCTGCCTCTGTCTTGCTCCCACTTCTGTGAAGGGGAATCACATCCGCCTTCTTCCAGTCCTCAGGTACCACACCATCCTCCCATGATTTGTTAAAAAGGGCAGTCAGTGGTGTCATTAGTTCTCCACTTAATTCTTTTAGAATTCTGGGGTGAATTCCATCAGGCCCCATTGCTTTGTCTACCTTCAGTTTTAGGTGTTTTTTCAAAACCCTTTCTTCTGTGAAAGGACTGGGATCGACCCCCTTATCCAGAGTGCTTCTGTTAATTGGATTAGGCACCTCCCCCTCCTCCTCTTTTGTGAATACTGAGCAGAAGTATTCGTTCAGTATCCCTGCTTTTTCACTGTCCCTCTCTGCCCACCCACCGTCCATTCTATTCAGCCTCACTATTCCTCCCTTTGTCTTTCTACGTTCCCTGGTGTACCTATAAAAGATTTTATCCCCCTTCTTAACTGAGTTGGCTATCTTTTCCTCAGTTTGGGCCTTTGCTATTCTGACTTCACTGCCTGCTTCCTTCTGTCTTAACTGGTACAGTTCTCTGTCCTGCTCCTTCTGTGTTTTCTTATACTTCCTAAATGCTGTCTTTGTCTCCTTAACCTTCCCCACCACCTCTTTTGAGAACCATAGTGGCTTTTTCTTTCATTTTGATTGATTTATTTGCTTCACACAAGAGCTTGTTGCCTCTGTGATGGCAGTTTTGATGTTTCCCCATTGTTGCTCCACCCCTCCTACTAGCCTGTTTGCTAGTGCTTTTGTAAGGCACTCTCCCATCTTGCCAAAGTCAGCCCTCCTGAAGTTCAGTACCCTCACTTTTGTATGGCTTGACTCTGTAGCTGAGTTTATCATGAACCACACTGTTTGGTGGTCACTTGTTCCCACTTGGTCACCCACTTCTAGATCTGAGATCCTCTTGCTGTCCCCATTTGAGAGTACAAGGTCTAAGATTGCTCCCTCATTTGTGGGTTCCAAAACTAGCTGTCTGAGGCATGCCACCTGTAGGGCATTGAGAAAGGACCTGCTCTTGGATGTGGCTGCAGCAAAGGTGTTCCAGTTAACATCTGGCATATTCTGGTCCCCCATCAACAGTATCTCCCCTTTCTCTGCCATCCTAAGAATGCCTTCTATCATATCCCATATCCTTGTCCATTCCCTCTCCCTGACATGGGGGTCTGTATACAACCCCTACGTGGATTGTGGTGCCATTTCCAGTCTCTAACGTGACCCACACTTTTATCCCTTCCCTTACATAGAGAGCTACTCATCCCCCTCTTCTACCCTCCCTGTCTCTCCTGTAGGTTGTGTACCCTGGTATGTTAACATCCCAGTCATGGTTCTCTGTGTTCCATGTTTCTGTGACTGCTACGATATTCAGGCATCCCTCTTCCATCATGGCCACAAGTTCAGGGAGCGTGCTGCCCAGACTATAGGCATTGGTACTCATTAACCTCCATTTCTTGATGGCCTTACCCCTTTTTGCCCCATCCCTGTCCTTATTGCCTTTGTCATTTTCTACATTTACCCCTGCCCTTCTCCCTGTCGACATCTCTTTATTGGTGTTTACCTCACTTACTACCCTGATTTTGGGGGGGGTTAGGATGTCTCTGCTCTTTTCCAGTGTTTCCCCCTTGGCTAGCTGAAATGCTTGCCAATGAAGCATTTAAACGTATCGGCTAGGATCCTGGGCCCCCTCCTAGACAGATGCAGACCATCACACCAGTATAGGCCTGCATCCCTCCAGGTGGACCCCCAGTCCCCAGTGAAGCCAAATCCCTGAGCTCTGCACCAGTTTTTCAACCACTGATTGAATCCCATGTTGTGGAGCACCCTAGCCTCATCCATGCCATAGACAGGCAGCACCTCTGAGAAGGTTACCTTGCATGCAACTTGTCTAAGGCCCCCTTCCCAACTCCACAAACTCTTCCTGCACTTCTCTGATCCCTTTCTTAGCCAGGTCATTTGTCCCTAGGTGGACAATGACATCCAGCTCCCTTCCCCATGCAGCTGCTCCAGCGATCCTAAGGATTTGCTCCCTGTCTCTCCAAGCCATGGCACCAGGCAGGCACCTTACCTCCCTCTCCCCTGCCTCCCCCAGTTCTACCCTCCTAGCAATGGAGTCCCCCACCAGGAGTTGTTTCCTGCTCCTGTGGGTCCCATGCCACCCTCCTGTGGGTCTCCTTTTTGGAGGTTCCCAGCATCCTCCTTGGTCTCCACTGCAGGTGTCTCCATAGAGGAACCACACTTTGCCAGAATGGCACATGAATTGCGGAGAGGCAAAACTGAAGGGATGCACCTCTGTTCCACCACCCTCACCCTCCCTGAGTCCAGTGTGGTCCAACTGCTCCTCTTTCTTGGCAACCTCTGAGGCAACGGCAGTGGCCCAGATGGTCTCTGGGTGGGAGAGGGGGTCCCCTAAATCCTGGCCAACTCAGCCTGGAGATTAGTAACCTCCTCTCTCAGTTCAGAGAGGTGCCTGCAGATGGGACAACACTGCATCCTCCCGAATGTCTCCCAGAAGACTGCTGCTCCATAGCCACTGCACTGCACCATTCCCATCATGTCTTATTCTGGCCCCTTAACTGTTGTTTGGAATATTTACTCTTTCCTCTGTTTTTTTTTCCTACTTACTTACAGCCACAAGAAAAATTTGGACTTCCTTTTTTTCCCATTTGGGGAAGGATTCACTAAAAAAAGGCAAAGTGCCGTGCAAATGTTTGTGCAGCACCTCACCATAGCGCTCAAGAGCAACTGTGCTATTCACAGTCAGATAGTGCGGTGCACTATTCAACTGTGAATAGTGTCTGGCAGGGGCAGAGCTAACCCAGAAAAAGCAGCAGGATACCCAGTAGTGCTGCCCCCATAGTCAGCTAGGAGAATGGCCCCACTGCAATAACGCCCAAGTGCTAAAGAGCTTTTCACTAAAGTGGCCATGCAAATGAGCCAATTGGGCATTCTAGGCACTACAGTCCATTAACATGCCCATTATGGGTTCATTTTCATGGCATTAGTGTGTGACTGTGCCTCCTCAGCAGCCCAAGTCCCATGCAGCCGCCGCACCCCCTGGGAGTCTAGTGCTGCCCTCCTCATTCACTGAACCTATAAGAAAACCACACTCATTCTGTAGTGTTGTGTTCCCTCCCTCCCCCTTCCTGGTCACCGATCACCGCACTGTATAATAAAAAACTCCCTTTCTATAGCACAGTGTCCCTCCCCCCACCAGGTCACCGATCACCACACTGTATAATACAAAACCTCTTTTCCATAGCACAGTGTCTCTCCCCCCACCCCAGTCCCCAATCACCATATTGCATCCCCTTTTCAACAGTGTAGTGTCCCACCCTCTCCCTCCTCAGGCACCAATCCCTGTATAATAAAATAATTTCTATAGTGTAGTGATCTCACCCTGTTCCCTTATCCCTGATCCCATGTTGCCGTTGAAACTTCCTGGCAGTCTAGTGGACCCCCCACCCAGTAACAGAGATTACAACTACCCCACTCCCCCCAGGCTGACTCCCAGCTGGCAACCAGCACAGCCTACCACTTACCATCATGGCTGGCCACTGACTGAGCTCTCAATGACCACACAGTACTGTACAGAGTATGGTCCATTGACAGTGATTGGGTCACTGTCAATGGGCCATACTTTATACAGTGCTGTGCAACCAATGAGAGCTCAGTCGGCAGCCAGCCATGGTGGTGAGTGGTGGGCTGTGCTGGTCGCCAGCTGTGGGTCAGGCTAGGGAGGGGGATCAGGGTGGTCAGACTCTCCATTACTGGGTGGGGAGGTGGGGGCTCCACTAGACTGCCAGGGAGTTTCCATAGTAACATCGGGTCGGGGATCAGGGAACGGAGTGAGGGTGGGACCACTACACTATGGAAAATAATTTTATTATATGGGGATCAGTGCCCAGGGAGGGGATGGGACACTACACTATGGAAAAGGGGATGCAATACGGTGTTCAGGGACTGGGGTGGGGGGAGGACGAATATGCTATGGAAAAGGGGTTTTGTATTATACAGTGCAGTGATTGGAGAAAGGGGTGGGACACTCTGGTATGGAAAAGGGGGTTTGTATTATACAGTGCAGCAGTCTATGAATGGGGTGGGGCCATTACACTATGGAAACATTGTTTTTATATGGTGGATCTATGATCAGGGAGGGGGGAGGGCCACTACACTATGGAAAACGGGGTTTACCTTACCGGGTGGGCGATCGGGGACTGGGGTGGACCTTACGCTATGGAAATTTATTTTGTTACTTCTGGGTGGGCGATCAGGGACAGGGATGGGACCCTACACTATGGAAACATATTTCCCCTCTTATCGGGTGGGCGACCGGGGACTGGAGTGGGACACTATACTATGGAAAATAGTTCTCTATTAGAGTACTAGGCCCCCCAAAAAAAAATTCAGGGACCATATTAAAACATAAAAAATGCCCATAGAATGATGATGCAACTTTAACAAGCTGTTAACTCTGTCTTTGGAGCTAAGGGACAATCTATGTATCGAAAGAAAGGTCTCAATGACTACCACAAGACAAAGTCACTATGAAATACCAACTGAAAATAGTTACATAAAAAACACAAACATTAAAAAATGTTAATTCCTATAGGTTAACATTGCAACTTTAACCAGCCATAGCTCCATGAATATCTGGAGTTAAGAGACAATCTATATATATTTATTATTTATTTATTTGAAAATGTTTCACCAAGAAAGACATCCAGAGCTGCACTAGCTGGGTGTTTTGCCCTAGTAGTCCGTTCTCGTTCTTCTCGGCTCAATTGCCTATATCCAGAGCTCAGCAAGAAGCACAGCAAGTATGGCAACTGGCCAAGTGTGGTGTAATGTTTGTTTGTCTTACAAATCTTCCTCACAATGATAGCTGGGTATGAAGATTAATGTAACCCCTAGATGGCGCTATCCCAGGGGCTACTACCCCTGCCTGATTTTCCACTAACAGGTTGAGGGGCCTGGATCCAATGGCGGGTGCCTCCACCCAGAGGTCAGGGTTTGCAATAGTTAAACTAACTTGGTCACAGCCTCTGGGACACTGCAACCCCTTTCTTCCCACTAGTGGCCCACATACATCAGAATTACCTTCACAGTATACACTCCCAGGTCTGGTTCCGCACTGGGACCTCCTGTGAAATGAGATACAGTGCAACAATCACAGTACAGTACTTTAACATAGACAAATACCTCAGGCAGTATAACTTTGCTGAAACAAGCAGCTCTGATTTATTTAGGGGGATATAACAAGGACAGGGGGAAATCAGGTTAATTAGCTTATCACTCTAATAATCTACCTATGGCTCTGTGCACAGGCCTATCCCTATCAGTTACTGTCCCTGGGTACCCAAGCCCTAGTGGCTAGTCCAAACCGTGGCAGCTGGTAGGGGCCCTTTCACACAGAGAAAAGGAGAATTAAACAGTCAGCAGTACAGTAATTCCATTTGGATTTAATGTGGCAATTCAACAGGGAGCAACCCTGAATTAGTACTCACGACCTCCAAATAAGATAGGGTCCTTCAATGTCAGCAGGGCTCACTTGAGGTACACAAACCTCTTCACACATCCATATAAAAGAAAGTACTATACCAGGCAGGCTGCATCTGTATCCCGATCGCAATTACTGCACAATACCGGAGAACACACAGCAGATTCAGTTCCTGACAGACCGAGTAATTTTCAGCAATTCTTCCAGTCTTCTACAGGGTGAGCCTGTTTTCTACTCTTCAGAGATTCTTTGATTCTTTTCACAGGACGATTCAGTCCCAACAAGCTGCAGACCGGAACTCTGGGCCTTACACACGCTTTTTGACTAAAACTGCACACTGAAAAAGCACAGGGCTCCTTCCTTCTTCACTGCCAAAGCTCAACTGAACTCCAACTGACGAAACCGGCACTTCCTTTGAGTTCCTCCCAGTTCTTGACTGGATTGGCTGTCACTCACAATAGACTGCTGCTGTTGGTCCAAAAGGCACTGAAGTCTAAACTACATCTCCCAGAGTCACTGCCCATACAATCCTCTTGTGGCTGGCTCAGATTATGAGTCCAAGTTCTGATTCGTCCAAGGCATCATTTTAGAGCTAGCTTACCCCACACTGATTGGTCCAGTTCAGCAGTTCAAAACTAGAATGGGGAACTAGCAGACACAGTTCTGACTGCAAAGAAAGCAGGTTAGACAAACTGTAATTTCATTATTACTCTAAATAATTTCTGGCAAACAGTTACATCTTTCAGATAGGTTCCCTTTGCACTCCTAGTGACTGCAAAAATGAAGTGAATTGGCAGCAGCTCGAGTGGTACTCAGAGAAGCACACAGTCCCCCATACAAACTAATTATGTCTGCAAGCAGACAGCTCTTAAAGAGACAGTACCAGAGGCTCTAAAACACTCACTGATAAATGGCTTAAATGCCAAACACCATTCAGGCTTGGAGCATTCAAGCAAGCTCCTGAAGTCTTTTGGAACCCCATTTGCAGGGGGGTTACACCTTCCTGGGAAAGCTTGGACGTCCGCCAAGCAAGCACCCCCATAAGTTTCAACTGCAACCATATACATTTGCATTAGGCTCGCACATGTAATCATCAGTCAATATATCATTTTACCAAGAACACATTTCTGAAACATTGCAGTGCGTCACTCTTTACAGTATTACATACACATTGTACCATAACTCAAGTTATTACCTCTTGTACATGAAACCTGAAGAGAGGGGCCCTTCCTATCAGTTACCTTGGGGCTGGATGGGGCAAGGGCACCATATTAGAGGGCAACACAAGTAACTTGAGTTAGCACTGACGCTCAGTTTGGGCAATGAGCTCGGGACACATACACTCCTTTATGGACAACATTGAGAGGCAAATCCACAGGCCTCCCAAGGAATCATAACTGAGGTGCACCACAGGCTTTACAGCTCGACCAGTCTTTCTAGGGGAACTGTTACAGTCTCTGCACTCTGAGCCTCATTTTCAGCATTGTCCTCACTTGTCAGAGGAGTCTCCATGGGGTAGAGAGGCTAGAACTTGGGCACTTTCAGCTCCAGGAGTTACAGTTTCTGAGTCCACAACATTTGGCTCGCATGGAGAGCTTTCGGACACTGGCAGTGGACTGTCAGGGCACTCAAAATACTCTTCTTGTTCGGGTGTATCACCAGTCTGCCCTAATCTATCATTTTCCTCCCTGAAAGCTCAAACAGTTCAACATGCAATGATTCTATTTCATCTGATCTGATGCTTTGCACTTCACTTTCTGGGAGCATTGGCTCCAGGGATGAAGCTGGGGCTTAGACAGTCCAGAAGGCCCAGCTTTGTCTCCACTATTGACTAGGGATTGCCCCAAACAATTGACTCAGTTCGTAAGAAGGATAGTATTCAAAGTCACTCTCACTTTCTTCCGATATGGACTGACAGTCATGCTCAACTGGGACTTGTGGAGGAAACACTTTAACTTTGCTTCTGTAGGTGCAGACTTTCTTGATCTTTTCTTAGCAGCAGCTCTAGTCACTGGTCCAGAGGGGGCATCTTCTAGGGGCTCAGACTCAATTAAGATTTGTCCAATGGGCAGTAAATGATTTCTATGCATTGTTTTTACATCTTTTGAATTATTCTCAGGCCTTACTTTGTACACTGGCAGATCATCTAGTTTGCCCACTACAATGTGAGGGAGATGGTGCCATCTGTCAGCAATCTTGTGCTTGCCATGCAGTCCCAGATTTCTTAGCAATACCCGATCTCCTCCTGGAGTTCCTGTGCTTTCACCTTTTATCATACCTTTCTTTGTTGGCCAGATTTCTTTTGGCAGCCATGGTTTGAGCCAGTTGGTACGCATGAGTTAGCTGGGCCTTTAACTTTTGCACATACTGTAAATAGTTGTCAGCTTGAACCCCATCAGGAGAGACCCCAAAACACACATCTACTGGTAGTCGAGCTTTCTTCCAAACATCAGGCGGTAGGGGAGAATCCAGTGGCATCACTTTTGGTGCAGTTATAAGCATGTACCAGGGTGCTAATTTGTTGGCTCCATCTAGGCTTGTCCTTTGGGTGCAGGGTGCTAGCATATCTAGCAAAGTGCGGTTGAAACGTTCAGGCTGTGGGTCCCCTGGGGTGGTAAGGAGTGGTTCTGGACTTTCGTGACTCCCCACAGAGAAAGCATCTCTTTGATCAGACGACTCTCAAAGTCTCTCCCTTGATCAGAATGGATCTTTGTGAGCTCCATAGTGAACAAAAAGTTTTCTACAAGTACTTTGGCCACAGTGGATGCTTTCTGGTCTTTGGTGGGGAAAGCTTGGGCATATCTCGTGAAATGGTCAGTGACCACCAGCACATTACTGATATTTCTTTGATCCGACTCCAAACTCAGAAAATCAATACAGACCAGCTCCATGGGTGCACTGGTGGTGATGTTAATAAGGGGGCAGCCTCTGTCAAAGCTTTCCTCTGTAAGCAGCGACTACAAGTTCGAATGTGTTGCTCCACATCAGCCCCCATCTTAGGCCAATAGAATCTGGATCTCACCAAGTCAAGTGTTCTGTCTATACCAAGGTGCCCCATGGGTTGTGCAAGGACCTCAGTACTGAGTCTCGAAAGGCAGTGGCAGCACTAGTTGTTGTTTGTCTACTTGTCCCCTCTGTCTACTGTTTCTCTGTATAACAGTTTATTGATCAGTTTCAACTTAGGACCTTCTTTGTATAACAGTGCAGTTCTCAAATCAGTGGAGCGTAATTTGACACATCTTTTCCTGCATAGAGGGCTTCTAAAGCTGCTTTGATCATGGGATCAGGGGATTGAGCCGCGAATACTGTCATTGTCCAGCTGAGGCAGTGCACCAATGTCTATTGCAGAAAAGTGGCAACAAGCAGCAGGTATGCAATTCTCAGAGGCTCCCAAGCAGTCCACCATGCAGTCCACTGCGTCGCCGACATTTGTTCCTCCTGTCAAACTTCCGCAGAGTGCCCGAATGTCAGGTTCTGCCAATCGGACCCAATCATTCTGGGGAACAGGCCTCCGGGAGAGAGCATCAGCATCTATGTGGTTCAGACCTGCTCGGTATTCGAGAGCATAGTCATATGTAGATAATGTAGAAAGCACCTATGGCCAGTGGCATCCAACTTAGCTGAGGTCTGCACATAGGTCAAAGGATTATTGTCAGTTTTTACTAGTATTTTAGCCCCATACAAGTACTCATGGAATTGGTCAACAATAGCCCACTTCAAAGCTAGAACTCTAACTTGTGCAGGATAGTTCTTTCGGATGGGGTCAGGCTTCTACTGGCAAAGGCCACTGGTCTCAGGCCATTTCGTGCTCTTGGTACAACACAGCCCCAACCCTTGCAAGCTAGCATCAGTGTGCAGGACGAAGGTTTTCTTGGATCGGCATAGGCCAGCACTGGAGCATGGGTAGTTGTATATGATCTCATGAAAAGCAGTCTCATTAATCAGGAGTCCAGCGGCCCCAAATACTTCACTGGATGAAAATACACTTTTCAGTCTTGAGGAACGCTGACTTTTGGTATTTTTGTGGGTTGGGGATACCCTTGAGTAAGGTTAAGTAAAGGGCGGATCACTCTTGAATAGTCCTTGATAGGCGCCGATAATAACCACAGAATCCCAGGAATCTTTGCAGTTCTTTAGATTTTTGGTTCAGGCCAGGTGGTCAAGGCCTCAACTTTACTTGGGTCGGTCTCTATTCCTCGTGGATACTATGTGTCCCTACATACTTTACTGATGTTTGAAAGAATTGACACTTATCAATGGACAGTTTAAGGCCAAAGTCCTCCAGTCGGTCCAATACCTTAAATAATCTGCTCTCATGTTCCTCCAGTGAGCTGCCAAACACAATGACATCATCTAGGTATACCAGGCACTCTAGTAAGTTCATGTCCCCCACTGCACGCTCCATCAATCGCTGAAAAGTGGCTGGGGCACCTGAAATCCCTTGAGGCATCCTCATGAATTCATAGAAGCCAAGCGGACAGATAAAGGCCGTCTTCTCACGGTCCCCTGGGGCCATCGGGATCTGGTAGTACCCACTGCGGAGATCCAGCACAGAGAACCACTTGCTCCCGCTTAGGCAGTCCAAAGCATCCTGAATGCGGGCATTGTGTACTGATCTAGGGATAGTCCGCCGGTTTAAGGTGCGATAATCACACACATCCTTACTGTTCCATTCTTTTTCCTCACTACCACAATGGGGAAGCATAAGGGCTTCTGGATTCTTGTATTACACCAGCAGCTAACATCTTGCAGATGCCGCCTCACATCATCTATGTCAGCAGGTGCCAGGGCCGAGACCTCTCACTAATGGTTTTTCGCCATGCAGCCGGATATTGTGCTCAGCTCCTTGCACGCATCCTACATCCCATTCCTTTAAAGAAAACACCTGGTCTCTCTGGGCAAGCTTCTCACTGATCCTCACTTTCCATTCAGCTGGCAGCGGGAGTCGCCAAATCAAACAAGTCAGGCGTTACTCTGTCATTCTTCCTTGAACTCTTGCTGCTGGTAGCACTGCAGTGTCTGCACAATGCACATTAGCTAGGATGCAACCTCTGTTTACTCGAATGTCTCTTTCAGACACATTATGAACTTGGACCATTACCTTCTGGCATAAGCATGGGCTCTAGCGGGCAAAATACTAGGCTTGACTAGCAGTCCCTCTGGCACTTTCCATCGCCTGGTGCATCCAACATTAATATTTTATTCTTAACATCCTTTCTGATACGGACCTCTCCCTGTAAGGTACACTGGTATTTGGCACCAGGATCAGAGACTCAGGATCCTTCTTCCATACAATTCGACCGGTTCCTCTGGTTCTGTTTTTTCAGCATCTCTCTGTGCCTCATAGGCCTTCTTAATTAAAGCTGGAACTCTTAAAGCTCTACTAGTCTTTGACCCTGTTTTCATAACACAACTGTGCCAGCCTTCCGAACATATGAGCATTTGTTCCAATCAACAAAGGACACCATCATACAGTCCAGTGGGGGACACATAAGGCTAGGGTCTCTACTTGTTCGCCACTCCAGCCACGGAGGTGGGGAAAGACAGCCAAATTCGGATATACCCGAATAAGGGTAGGCCTTCTCACTTAACCCCATACATGCAGTCCTTCTAATGGTTGCAAGGGTACGTCTGACAAATGCTTCTGATACCAATCCTGGAACATAATTGTCACTTGGGAGCCACTGTCTAATACAGCTCTTGTAGACACTCCATTCACCTTTACAGTGGTCTCCATGGAGGGACCCACTATTCTGGACCAGTCTGGAGAGGCGGTAGTGGGGGCCTGGGCAACTGACCTTGCCACAAAAGGACGTGAATTAGCATTTTGGTGCCCTCACTGGGATCATGTCGCACCTCTTAACCACTGATTTCTTCTCCAAGCTCTCCTTGTAGCCTATATGCAACTTTGTCAGTGTCTTTGGGGACTGGCATTCCTTTTCATGTGCCCATCTTTCCCACAATTATAGCAAAACATACTTTCTGGAGTTTGTTGGTCGAGGCGCCACACTGGGAGCCAGGGCGGGGTATTACTAACTGGAAACCTTGGTGCCATCTCTGTCTGCGGGCGTGATAAGCATTTGAGACATCTCGTCAGTTTCTCCACTTCCATGGTCAAGGAATCGAGTTCGGAGCTGTTATCAGAGGAGATACATGGTGGGTACCCCCACCCCATAGCAGATGCAGTCGGATATAGGTCAGGCCCGTACTTGCAGGCGTGGCCTTCATAAAGGGACTGTTTTGAATTCCTGGATCTCTCTCAACAGTTCACTCTATTGTGACATATCTTTTCTTGTCAGAGCACTCATTGACTGCCAACCTCTGCCCCTGAACTTCACTTGATGGGTCACCCTCAGTCACTCGGGTCGTAGCCGCAGCTATTGGTGCAGGTCCTCCCAGGTCGCCTTTTCTCAACTCCTCGAATTCTCTCATTAACTCATCATAGGAGGGTGGGATTCCAGTCGATCTGCCAGGCGTAACTGAAGCAACAGCAGTTCTGAGAAGGGGGCAGACTTAAGGATCCTGTCCAGCCTGGTTCGTCCAGTTCAATAGCTGGCAAACTACCTTTCTGAGGCATTCTTGCAACAATTTTTCCAGCCGAGATACATACACAGACAACAACTCCCTTGGTACTGTTGTGCATCTCTTACTCTCCACCATAGGTCCTCATCAGAATCTGGGCTCCCATACACATTCTCCAAGGCCTCAAGATAGGCCTGTGCAGTCGCCCAGGGTTACTGGCCTGCTTAGCACGGATGGTAGCCAGGGCAGGACCTCGGAGGCTCTCTACTAACCCTTTCTGTCGCTGCCCGAGCATTGCCATTCTAGCACTTGGGGCAACATAGTTCATCCAGGTCTCCAGTCATCCTCCCTTGGGGGGTGGGAGGGTGCCAGAGAAGATCCTCAACCTTCGGTAGAGTCGTGACTAATGGCAGGTGCAGAAATAGGAGTCTGCATTGGTTCAGCCACCATTACGGGCACTGGAGCAGGAGAGGGTGTTGGGGAGGAACACCCCCAGGTGGCAAGAATAGTTTTTCAAGTCCTCCACAGTTTTCCCTCTCCCAGCAACCATTCAGCAAATTTCTCCTCAAAAGTTTCAGATAGTGGTGGGGCTGATTCTCCCGGTCTTTACTGTCCTTAGTTATCACTCTCCAAGCAGTGAGGGCCCTCTGGGGTAATGGTCTGTGGCACTTTGAGCTATCTATGGGATCCTTAAACTCTACTAGGCCAGGAAAGTGTGGGTGAGCAGATTAGCATGCCGACCCACCACCACAGGGTTTTGTAAACCTTCCACCTTGGAAAGTACTCCTGCACAGTGTCCGTATTGATACCAGGGGATGTCCAGGATAAGCATAGCATTTTGGGGGTCGATCTCCTCCCAGTACACCACTCCACCAGCCGGTGCACAGCCACTTCTGTCGGGTACCCATTTTTTCTTAACAGTGGTTCGTAGAATATGGCCACTAGAGGACACACAATCCCAGCGGTGAGCCTCCAAGATGTAACCCCTAGATGGCGCTATCCCAGGGGCTACTACCCTGCCTGATTTTCCACTAACAGGTTGAGGGGCCTGGATCCAATGGCGGTGCCTCCACCCAGAGGTCAGGGTTTGCAATAGTTAAACTAACTTGGTCACAGCCCTCTGGGACACTGCAACCCCCTTTCTTCCCACTAGTGGCCCACACAATATATCAGAATTACCTTCACAGTATACACTTACCCCAGGTCTGGTTCCGCACTGGGACCTCCTGTGAAATGAGATACAGTGCAACAATCACAGTACAGTACTTTAACATAGACAAATACCTCAGGCAGTATAACTTTGCTGAAACAAGCAGCTCTGATTTATTTAGGGGATATAACAAGGACAGGGGAAATCAGGTTAATTAGCTTATCTCTAATAATCTATTTATGGCTCTGTGCACAGGCCTATCCCTATCAGTTACTGTCCCTGGGTACCCAAGCCCTAGTGGCTAGTCCAAACCGTGGCAGCTGGTAGGGGCCCTTTCACACAGAGAAAAGGAGAATTAAACAGTCAGCAGTACAGTAATTCCATTTGGATTTAATGTGGCAATTCAACAGGGAGCAACCTGAATTAGTACTCACGACCTCCAAATAAGATAGGGTCCTTCAATGTCAGTAGGGCTCACTTGAGGTACACAAACCTCTTCACACATCCATATAAAAGAAAGTACTATACCAGGCAGGCGCATCTGTATCCCGATCAATTACTGCACAATACCCGGGAGAACACACAGCAGATTCAGTTCCTGACAGACCGAGTGCAATTTTCAGCAATTCTTCCAGTCTTCTACAGGGTGAGCCTGTTTTCTACTCTTCAGAGATTCTTTGATTCTTTTCACAGGACGGATTCAGTCCTAACAAGCTGCAGACCGGAACTCTGGGCCTTACACACGTTTTTTGACTAAAACTGCACACTGAAAAAGCACAGGGCTCCTTCCTTCTTCACTGCCAAAGCTCAACTGAACTCCAACTGACGAAACCGGCACTTCCTTTGAGTTCCTCCCAGTTCTTGACTGGATTGGCTGTCACTCACAATAGACTGCTGCTGTTGGTCCAAAAGGCATGAAGTCTAAACTACATCTCCCAGAGTCACTGCCCATACAATCCTCTTGTGGCTGGCTCAGATTATGAGTCCAAGTTCTGATTCGTCCAAGGCATCATTTTAGAGCTAGCTTACCCCACACTGATTGGTCCAGTTCAGCAGTTCAAAACTAGAATGGGAACTAGCAGACACAGTTCTGACTGCAAAGAAAGCAGGTTAGACAAACTGTAATTTCATTATTACTCTAAATAATTTCTGGCAAACAGTTACATCTTTCAGATAGGTCCTTTGCACTCTAGTGACTGCAAAAATGAAGTGAATTGGCAGCAGCTCGAAGTGGTACTCATAGAGAAGCACACAGTCCCCCCATACAAACTAATTATGTCTGCAAGCAGACAGCTCTTAAAGAGACAGTACCAGAGGCTCTAAAAACACTCACTGATAAATGGCTTAAATGCCAAACACCATTCAGGCTTGGAGCATTCAAGCAAGCTCCTGGAAGTCTTTTGGGAACCCCCATTTGCAGGGGGGTTACATTAATATGGTGAAAAGCCAATATTTAAGCACCACGGCGATGTATCGTTGGATATAGGCAACTGAGCTGGGAAGAACAAGATCGGACTACTAGGGCAAAACGCCCAGATAAGTAAAACAGGTTTAAATTTCATTTCATTTTCCTGGAATTAGATTCAAGTGAATGCAAACTGAATGTGGCTGAAACCAATAAATAAATATGGTAAACGAGAAAGGAACCAGAATGGCAATGTTGCCCAGATAAAGAAATTAGGTTCAACTCTCGTTTTTTCCAGGACTATGGTTCAAGTTAAAGTGGACTAAAAAGAAACAGCCGATTAAGCCAGGTAATGAGAGTGTTGAAATATATGTGGTTAATAACACTCGATGATCTGTATAATAAATTAGCTCTATAAGGCATATGCAGAAAATGAAAGCAGGCGTAAGGGTCTTTATTTTTTGAGTGCACAGAGACTTGTTTTTGCACTTTGGTGTGGAAATAACTTTTTTGAATGTCTGATATTCCTTTTTGACCTGAGAAAAGGCCTGCTTAACAGGAAACTAAAATTACATTTCAAAGGAGGTAATTGGTATTTCCTGATAAATTAATCAAGGGAGACAAGTCCAGTAGGATGGGAGGAACTCGCTCGCTGTCATAAACCTATCCACTTCAAAGCAAGACACTTTGAGAACAGGATCTAGGAAACATCTCCACTGGAAGTCTATTGTGAATACACTTCAAATGTCATACTTCACCTCCATTTAGAAAACATCAGGAAGGATGGGGGGAGATCAAAGGACATTGGGACTGTAGGGAATCTAGTTAATTAATAATAGTCATTCCCTTAAAATCTTGGAAAGAGCAAGAGAGACCCCTGCTTGCCCCCAAAAGATAAGGCCACCAAACAGTTTATTGACTGAATGATCATGGTTATATAAGGCCATTCAAAACAGAAACTAAGAGCATTTTACACAGCATTTTTGCAGAAGACACTGCTCCTGACACAAAGCCAGACCACCAAGAAGAACTGGGACTTTGCAGACTTCATTTATTTTCAGAAATTTTGATTCTCCACAAACACGATAGAAACTAGACAGTTAAATTTCATAGGGTGTTTTATTTTTATATTTTTCCAACTTTGTTTTGTTATTCTGTAACCAAATTTCTGAATCTTTTGTGTGTAAGTCTTGTATGATAATTATTCTAGTAATTAGTAAAAGCACTTGCTTTTAAAACACTGCCTGGAAGAGATTTTAATTGTGTGTGTGAAGGTGGGAACGCTTATTAATCTGTGACATGCCTGTTTATTGCTAAAGGTGCCACCACAGCAACCAACGACTAGGATCCTGGAAGGGAATTTGGGGGCCAAGGAGGGGAAATACATAGGTCTCTGGAGGGCTTTGTAGGGGGGAACAAGGACACTGCACCACCCAGGGGAGAAAACACAAAAAAGGGTTACGAGGACAGCCCCAAAGAGCTCGTAACGCCTGAGTCTTTCCCCCGGTATTGCAACCAAGGAGGGTTCTCACCTGGCTACAGACTCGAGACTGTATTTTACCCTAACCAAGATTAGAGAGGAAGCCCTGTGCCCTTGTGGTGACTGTTCAGTTGTGAACTCGGCAAGCAATCTAGAAGGGCATGTGGAGGGTATTCCTGTTCCCCCTGTCACAGACTGCACATAGGGGTGGGCACTGCAAGCTCAGTGGACCTGGCCCCCAACAGTGGGTTTGTGACAAAGGGGACCTATCAAAGGTGTGAAAGGCAGGGAGGGTGGTAAGGCTGGCAAGCCTCTGCCTGGTGCCAAAAGTCATGCAGACCATCTTTTTGGCATTTAGGGATAGCTGATTTGTGCAAAACCAGCTCTGGACATTACTGAAAGCTAACTGAAGGCTGGTTGTCACATCAGAGGGGACTGTACCAGAGGTATGCAAGACAGTATCATCTGCATACATGTGGATATTTGCTGTTGAGCAGACAACGGGTAGGTCATTCAGAAAAATGGAGAAAATAATTGGTCCAAGCACCTAACCTTGAGGTACACCTGTATTGATGGGAAGAGAGAGATGGAGTCACCAATCCTGACTTATTTTGACCTACCCATGAGGTAGGAGCAAAACCAGTTAGTGGCAGACTCTGAGAGACGAGCTGCTGCAAGCTTATTGAGGAGAAAAGGATGGGCAAGTATTCAAAGCTTTGGCCAAGTCGACAAAGATAGCAGAGGTGATCCAGCTTTGACCCATGCCAGAGAGAATGGAGTCAGTGAGCTGGAGAAGAGAGGTCGTAGTGGAGTGGGCCTTGTGGGAACCAGACTGGAAGAAGGTGAAAAAGGAGGAGGACTCAAGGAAAGAAGAAAGCTGAGCCAGAACCAGGTGCTCTTACAGTTTTGCAAGTAAAAGGAGTAGGGAAATTGGGTGGAAGTTACCTGGGTTCGATGAGTCACTCCCCCCCCCTTAGGGAAGGGAACAACTGTGACATTCTTCCAGGCATCAGGGACAGCGGCCAGTGTAAAGGAGAGATTCAGAAGAAAGGTGAGTGGAAGAGCAATGGCATGGGCCGAGAGGTGCAAGAGCTTAGGGACAAGCCCATCCAGGCTTTTGCACTTATGAGGGTTAAGGGCCAGAAGAGCTTTCAGGGTATCAGCAGGGAAGACTAAAGAGAATGAGAAACCATGAGGAGAGGAAGAGGGTGCGGAAGGGACTAGTGGAGAAGTTACTGGGGGAAGGGACGCAAGAAGGGCAAAAGCACAGGTGGTGAAGAAAATGTTGAATTCATTTCTAACAAAAGAGGGGGGTCAGAAATAGTAATGTCACCTACCTTTAGGACTGGCACTGGGGGTTGAGTGGGTGGGGAAAGAATAAGGCATGAGCTACTTTCCAGAATTTGTAGGGGCTGTTAAGGTTTTCATGGAAGGTGGTTGACAAATACTATTTTTTGGCAAGTCTGATGGCCCTGGTTCATGTATTACGGAGAGACAGGAATTTAACCAGATCACCTAAAATGCCCGAGGTCCATTATAATATATAATATATAAAAAATATATATTAATATATAACACATATATAATATAAAACAAGTCTTAATAAGTGCTACAGGAGTGACACATACCCCCAAAATATTTATGGGCCATATAAAAAAACTTAAAAAAAAAAGAAATTAAAATTCCCATAGGACAACACTGCAACTTTAACAAGCCATAACTTTTGGAGCTAAGAGACACTCTAGATATAAAAAAGGGGTATCAATTAGTACAACAGTAACACATAATACCCCCCAACAATTCACAGGGTATGTACAGCACCTCAAAATTACTTTCTAACTTCACCATGGTGTGAAATCCACAATTAATGACCGATTATCCTAAAAAAATGTACCAAGGGCGTATCTCCTCTTGGACTACAGTCACAGCAATCTTGAGATTAATGCGACAAATATTTACCGAGTTATAGATAAAAACAAAACACATTTTTCCCCATATACAACAAACCGCCAGGAGTTAGGAGGCACATTTAACATATTTTTTCTTTGAAGTGAGCCCTACAAACAACAATTACAATGAAGCAGATAAATCATCTTCCTGGAGAAAGGAAAGGAAAGCACATGACCCAGAGGGCCCTGCACTTCTGCACCCAAATGGATGTGTGCATCTATGGAGGCATGGAAACACAGGGCCCAGAGGGCCCTGCACATCCCCAGTCAGATGGAAATGTTCATGCAGGCCCCAAAGGGACCTGCATGAATGAGGATATGAATCTACTATCTCAAAAAGGAGGGAAATTCTTTGCAAGAAAAAAACTGTGTTACTGCACCAGTTAGGGTTCAGATTAAACTGACACCAGTAGGGAATTGTGGTGGTAGGGTTTCCATCCCTACTTCCCCACCTCAATCCCCCAAGTAGCAAAAGGAAACAAAACATGTTTTTTCCTGTCCTGACTCTTGGCAAATCAGGGGTGGGGTCTTCCTTGGGCTTCTGAACCCTAACACTCACCCCATTCTGGTACAGTCTTCAAACATACAGAACTGTGTCTCCCCACATGTTGCAAGCAACCTGTAGACCCTTTCTGAAGAAAACAGATCACATCTCATCTCACTGGTGTCAGCTATGGAAGGTGAAACAAGTTGAGCATGTCCTTGGTAGAGAAAATCAACATAATCAAAATGGTAGTAACACCCAAAATCTTTTATAGCCTGTCAAACTTAGCTGTAACTATTGTCAAGAAGCAGTTTAATAGATTGGAAATGACAGTTAAAAACTGTTTATAAAATAAGAATCAACCGTGCCTTTCAACTGCCAAGCTTAGAGCATCTCCAGGGGTTGGAGGTTTCTCCTTACCTGGTAGGAACAGTACTAGTAGCCCTTCTTCTCCAAATACTCCTTGCAACATGCTCAATCAACTCAATATCAACTGCAACCTCTTTCGCTCTCTATAGAGGCTCAGCTAGCAGCCTCATATAATATCATGGACTTTATCTTTATCCCCCTACCAGTAGTTCTCCAAGACAATCCAGTGTTGGTAGGTACTCCTAAAATTCTTAAAAAAGTGTTTTTACACATGAATCCTAGCTGTGTCCCTATTAAATAAACACCTTTATGGAACAATAAACAGGTCACATACAATGGTTTCTCTCTAAAAGACCTGGGTTAGAGACAACTGGGAATATCCAAATTTGCAGATATACTAGACAAAGACTTGATATTGTATTATTAACTTTGCAGGAACTTCGAGAAAAGTTTAAATTACACACATTTCATTTTTGTTTTTATTTACAATTAAAGGAAGCATTACATCAGGTTCTTGATGTTAATTACTCCTTTTCTGAACTTCCTGGATGGTCCCAACCTGTTAAACCAGCTGTGTTATGAAAAGGAGCTAGCTTACTCTATGAAACACTTTCTCAGCCTGATGAACATCTAATAGAATCATTGAGGGACCACGGGAACAGGACCTAAACATTACCATATTCCCTGAGAACTAGAATTCAACCTGGAGTAGTGTTAAACTTTCTAGTACAGAAGGGCAGCACAGACTAATTCAATATGAAATTCTGCACTATTACTTTTATTCCCCCATTAGGCTTGAAAATATGGGGCCCAATTCTCAAAAGGTTACATCTGGCGTAGCTTGATGTGCGCCAAAAAAAAATGGTGCAAGTAGCAAGTTACACCAGCAGTTGTGACATACGGTATTCTGCAAAGCAGTCTGCGACATGCCACAGGCTACTTGCACCAATGTGGACATATGCCACCAGTTACAACCTAAACCCCCTGCAACATGGTGCTAGGGGCTTTACTGCAGCAGTTGCGCCCTGTTCTGGAAGGGCAGCAACCAAGTCCCCCAGGGCACTATTCTCAAACAACCCCCAGAGGACAGTAGCCAAAGTACAGTTATACCAGCTTGTAGCTGGTGTAAGTGTACTTACACCCTCTGGTGCTGCACCAATATTCCCGCCTATCTAACCCCAGTACATGTAGCCCCCACCCATGCCCCGATCCCCAAAATACATTAATAAATCACACAGGGCCATGGTAGTCCCCATACCCTGACCCCCAACATTCATTACAAATGCCCGAAGATTATGTAGTCCTCTAGCCATGATTTCCCCAAGATTCATATAAAATCCCTCCTCAGCTCCGATTCCCCCATAATATCCAATCATAATCCCCCTCTGCCCGATCCTCCATCATATTAATGCAAACCCCCCTCCCAGCCCCGAGCCTGATCCATGCACTCCGCAACCCAAGTATTATGGCACTCGTAAACATATGACATGAAATAAGATATATATCCAGTCGCCCATCATCCCTAGTAGTCTAGTGGCCCCCTACCTGACAGTGCCAGACCACCCCACTTCCCCCGACCCGTACCCAGCTGGTGACTGGCACAGCCCACCTTCACCACTGTGGCCAGCTGCTGAAGCACTCCATTTGAGCGCGTACTACTGTAAATAGTATGCGCTCAATCATTGAGTGCAAACTATTTACAGTAGTACACGCTCAAACTGAGCTCAGTCGGTGGCTGCCCACTGTGGTGAGAGGGGGGTTGTGCCAGTCACCGGCTGGGTATAGGTCGGGGGGAGTGGGTTGGTCTGACACTGCTGGGTGGGGAGCCACTAGACTACCAGGGACAACGGGTGACTGGATATGTGCCTTATCTCATGATATACATTTACGGGTACCATAATACTTGGGTTGCAGGATGCATGGATCAGGATCGGGGCTCTGTGCTGGGAGGAGAGTTTGCATTAATATGATGGGGGATTGGGCTGAGGGGGATTATTATAGGACATTACAGGGGAATCAGAGCTGAGGGGGGATTTTATATGACTCTTGTGGGAGGAATCATGGCTAGAGGGGTAGTTTATGGGGCTCGGGGCTCAGGGGTGCCTTCACTGTTTTACAGGGCAATGCTGCAGGCTTGAGGTAATGTCTACAATTGCACCCTCCATTTGTTGCAAGTCTCCTATTGGCATAAGCCACAGGACTTAGCTGCAGAAACCCTGCCCGATAGAGAATCGGGCACAGAGTCCCTGGTGCAACTGCACCCCTATGATGTCGCAACTTGCAACATGCGTGGGGTGCTACTAGAATCAGGCCCATGGTATTTTTGCCAGGAGGCGCTTGCTGGAGGTGCAATATGCAACCTGCTATTCTCTCACACATGTTTGAAACTGTTCCCACTTTAAACGTTTCTGGGAATCTATCTTAGAGGTATGTGCTATAGTTCTAAAGTAATACATTTCACCACTTCTGTAATTATTTTTACTGCATATTTTTCCTAAGAATATCAACCTGGGCAAACCCCAGAAAATGTGGCTTCTAGCTGCTTCACTTGGTGCCAAAAGGTTAATTCTTTCAAACAGGAAATCTGGTTTGCCCCCTCCATAGAGGCCTGGTTCCAATGCACTACTACTGTTCAGCCTCTTCTTTAACTCCCGCCCCATGTCCTGCTCTGGCAACCTACTACTCTACGCAGATGATGCTGTCCTATATACCTCCAACTCTGACCCCATTCAACTCCACCTTTCCCTTCAATCCTCCTTTAGTGGCACTGAAAATTGGTTCTCCACACAGTGCCTTATCCTCAACTATAACAAGTCCAAAGTTATGTTCTTTTCACACCCCCTGAACTCTCGGAAGGAGCTTTGCCCCCAAGTACGAACTGTCAACCAGACCCCTCTTGAGTAAGTGGACTCCTTTAAATACCTGGGCAGCACTCTAGACCCAGCACTTACTTTCCACCAAGATTTTTTATTTATTTATTTTTTATTTTAGTCTTTGGTAACCGGGTAAGGCCCACTAGGCTCAAGTGCCTGTTTTAAGGGCCTACCTAGGAACACTGGGCAGCTAAGTGACTTGCTCAGAGTCACACAGTATGCAAGTGGAGGTTGTGAGAATCAAACTCAGGTCTGGTCCACTGAATGTATCATGCTCATTCACACCTCGTTCCTCTAACCTCTAGGCTATACTGCCAGCCAACATGTCCACCTTCTGTCTACTGCCCTCAATGTTCGGCTCGAGTTACTGTATCACTTCAAACATTGTCTTACTCCAGATGCCTTAAGGCTTGCTGTCTCCTCCTCGGTCCTCTCCCTGCTCGACTATGGTGTACTTATCTATAGTGCAGCAAATACCTCAGCCCTTCATAGACTCAGTTTCTCCCTAAATAAAGCCTGTTGCCTCACCCTGAGCTGTGACCGTCTCATCCGCACATGCTCTCTTTATAATGCTACCAAGTGGCTTAACCTCAACAACAAAATTAGGTTCCACACCTGCCTCATGGCCAAAAAGATTGCCCTAGGCCTCTGCCCCCTGGGCTCGCACCTCTAATCCGCCCAGCTTTGACACTTAAGCATACCTGTAGTTCTGGCAAGCAGCTCCTCTCTGTTCCCCACTGCCAAACCTCCCAACTCCAAAGGTCCTTTAGTTACAGAGCCCCTTCTTGGGTGAACAGTCTACCCACCCCACTTGTAAATGAGAACAGACTTAGACCCTTTAAAACTTATCTTAGGGACCATCTCTAGTCCACAAATCACTGTGACTGCCACTGAACCTGCTCCCCTATTTCCCTGACTAAGGCCTCTGGCTGGCTTATCCTCCCCCCCCCGTGTCCCCTAACCTGAGTCCACCAGGCTTAGCTCTATATCTGAGTATATATACGTATTGCTTATGATATACTAACATACTAAAATGCCAGCAGAATAGGCCTAATGGTCTTTCGTGTCTGCTCGTTTGGTCAGCCCCCACCCTGGGTGCTCACCTTGCTGCCCCCCTCGCCTTCTCTGGCTTCTCCCTTCCCAGTTCCAGATATTCTTGCTGCATTGGATTTTGCTTCCAGAACCCTTGCCCTGTACCTGTCCCACCCCCTCTTGAACCCCTCCACTGCACTAATTAATCCTAGTATCTGACTGTTAGCCTTTCATTGGTCTTTGTAACAACCCGATTGTGTCCTGCTGAGCAACTATGTAATGTTTGTTTTGTATATAATTTCTGTGACGTGGAACCTTTGTAAAGGAGTCTCTTACTCAAAGGTACTTTCCGAACCCTCTATAAATAAATAAAATAAATAAATACATGAGAACCACAGCCAATAATGAAAGGAACAACAATGAAACACTTCATGTATAATGCTGAGTCTGCCTAGAACCTTCAAGTCACATACTATGCATGCAGATTAATAGGAAATGTTACATAATTAAATATGACAGTATCAGATGGTGTATAGAGGTGTTCTTCCCTTATGTTTAATTCTCTCTGGATTTTGTTACAACAATTGAGCTAGAATATCACTAGCTGTTGAAATTATCTTGTTTTAACTAGTTACTTCTGTTAATAGTTTACTTGTTGAGCTCTATTATGTTTATTTTTTCTACTCTGAAATTGAATAAACTCTTTACTGAAAAAAAGAAATACAATAGCACTGATGTGCTACCAGAAATACAGTAGCACTGATGTGCTACCTTTGTGGATTTGTATCCCTGGCATGCATACTGTAAAACATACTCACTTGTTACTACAGATATAAACCCATGATACTCAAATCAAAACACTGCTTTTGTGTACAAAAGCACAAGCTCCTACAGTCACAGATACAAATCCATGATACTCAAATTACAAGACTTATTTTATCTGCAGGAGCACTTGTCCCATGGTGTCAGTGCTTCTGTAGCCTCAGGCACTCATGCACACTGTAAGACATACACACGCTTGAAGGGCCTGCACTTCTGCAGCCAGAGGTGTAAGACAAACACACTGGCTTCTGGCTTCAGAAGCACATATGCCACAAAATCCATGATACCAAAATTGCAACATTTCTTCTGCATGCAGAAACGTCAGGCCCCTGAGTGGTCTATGCCTCTTCAGCAACAGGTGTAAGACATACACACCGACTTCTGGCTTTAGAAGGGCAGACAGAAGTACTGTCGTAATGTGGGTATAATGGTTTCAGTAGCAGATCTAGAAACTGTTCAAGACAGTAGCATTGTTTCAGTTACAAAGATGCATAAAGAAAAGCATGCACTAATGGATCATGCTATCTAGCGAGGTACCTCTTACAGCATGCATGAGTATAGCTAAGCCAGCCATGATGCAGTGCAGTAACTTGCAGTAAATGACATGTCACAAAATAGTGCAGTAAAAAAGGGCTTAACTGCCACTGAATTATACTGTCCCTTGCAGTATGCTGCAGTTATGCTATACTGCAGCATTACTGTGTTGTATACTGACTGGTGACACTGTATCTCTGGCTGCAGAGACCAGACCCCATGGGCCTTCTGTCTACAGAAAAGTAGACCCCATAAAGCATGCACTTCTGCAGCCACACATACTCATGCATGCAGTATGACACACACACAGATACAAATCCATGAAGGCAGCACATAAGTTCTGCTGCATTTGTGTCACCTGGAAACAGATGTATGTTGTTTGCCTTACCTGATGATGGCTATCTCTGGTTGCTTGTGTTGTGTTGCCCGTTTGCAGTTTTGGGGGGATGGGGAGTTAGGTTTGGAAATCCTAACACCACATTTCCCTACTTTTGTCGCTTTAAGTTAAACCCTAACTGGTGCATCAATGTAGTTTTTGCCATGAATTCCCTTTCTTTTTGAGACAGTGAAATTGTATCCTTGTTCACGCAGAGATGCATCTGGCTATGGAAGCATATGACCCTCCAGGCCCTGCACTTCTGTGGGGCTATACATGCAGACACACAGGGCTCTCTGGACCCTGGGTCAAGTGAGGATTCTGTCTGGCTGTGGGCCCTGTCATTCCATGCAACTACAGATGCAGATGTGCAGGGTCTGAAGGGTCATGTGCCACATGTGGAATCTATCATGATGCAGAAGCACAGGGCCCTCTGGGCTTTGCACTTCCATGCAGGTAAAGATGTAGAAATGCAGGGTCCTCTGGGACATGCCATGTGAGGAGTCCAGCTGGGCACAGAAGCACACCAACTGAGGAATCCATCTAGCTGTGAAATCACAGGGCCCTCTGGGCCCTGTGCTTACATGTGGATACAGATGCAGGTGCACAGGGCACTCTTGGCCCTATACTAAGTGAGAAGCCCATCTGGCTGTTGAAGCACAGATGCACAGGGCCTGATAAAGTTTCAGAAGTGCAGGGCCCTCTGGGCCCAGCACATCCATGCAGCTACAGGTGCAGATGAACAGGCCCTCCGAGCCCTGTGTCAAGAGACAAGTCGATCTGGGCATGGAAGCACAGGACCCTACAAGCCCTATACTTCCATGCCAAGTCAGAACTCCATCTAGCTGCAGAAGTGTGGCTACAGATACAGATGTGCAAGGCCCTTCCTTCATAACTTTGCTATTTTTGATATTCTGACCCAATATATTTAGCACAGTCTTTTTATGACCCCACCTCATTGACTGGTTATATAAAATTTTTCAAAGCCTGCCTAAAACTTCCTTGTTGCCTTGCCTCTTCTCCCCTGACTTCTGATTTTGTATTTTATAATTGTTGCTCTCTGGTGCTGTGGCGCCAGAGGTAACTGCCTTCCATTAACATAGTCTAGCTGCCTGCCCCTTCCATCCTCGCTTAACCTGTAATTCTTTTGTGACTTCTGTTTCTCTCAGCAAGCTCTCCTGCCTAGGTAAGACTTCAGGATTGTAACGAGACAGCACCTTGGGGCTCCGACTGGCTGCGCTCAGCCAAGCTTCCCTTGATTGGCTAAAGTCTTAATGGCTTTTGCCCTGATTGGACAGTGCTTATTTTTGACTGTTTCGGCTTTCCTTGCCAAAGTTCTATAGTCTTTGTTGTTTATTCTTGGGGAAATTTTGGCCCATCCCTCCACCCTGACCTTAATTAAATACACCTTGACCCCTGCTCTAATCTCCTCCAATACTTCTCTACTGGATGTCATCAGAATCGCACCCTGTGCCTTAAAGCAGCTAGTAGCTAATTTCCCTCATAACAATCTCTGACCCCTGTCAATGCAGATACTGCCTGGCACTGAATCTCTGGAATCCCAGCAATCCCCTTCCCACTGTCCCTCCACAGGGTTATTTAACTTGACTCTCGGCTAACCTCCCTCTGTCGCTCCTTTCCCTTGCTCATGTGACCTGTTCTATTCCACTGCCTCATGACTAGTCCTGCAGTTCCTGATACTCAACCACTCTATTCTCTTGACTTCCACTTCTGTTTCCTTGGGTCAAATTACTCTTCTGTGCATCTCACAGGCCAATTACACTCAGCTGTCTAAAAATGGGTAGCATATGCCGGCTACTTACCCTATCCTGCCATATCCTTTTCTGCTGCATTGACCAGTTTATTGCATTATCCTTAAGAGACCCTCCCTGGGATAGTAACCCTCCCCCGACCTGTCATATCTGGCTATACTCCCCTGTGTGCTCCTACACATCCAATGTCTACCAAAGCCTGGCATGGCACTCCTAAGGCTCTGGCTCCACAAGCATTTGCATGTACCTTCTGCTTCAACTGCACTTTGAATGGTACCACCTAGTGCATCATTCTGGATCCGCTTGTCCGTCCTCCTTCTGCTAGCCCATGCAGGGGACACTGAGCTCAATCTCGGGCCTTCCTGTTCTACCGCTACTCAAATTCCAGCAATCATGACTCACTCCTAACCCAAAGGCCTGAAGATTGAACATATGAAAATTCACATCCTTCTCCCAAAAATGGCTGAACTGGAAGCATGGATTGCCCAAATGGCCCCAGACATTCTATATATCTCTGAATCATGGCTTAAGCCCACTATCAAACAGCATGAGGTGGCATTACTGGGCTACAACTGTTTTAGGAGGGATAGGCTGGGCAAAAGGGTGGTGGTGTTCTTATCTACACTCGGACTGATCTGGATGTCACTGAACTTCCTGAACCTGACTCTGGATCCCCTGTTGTGGAGTCTCTATTCCTCTCCCTGATCACTAAGTAATGTCAAGAAGCTAATCACTGGTTGCTCCTATCTACCACCCAACAAGGCTCCTTTAGGCCTTCCACCCTTCATTACTTCCTTTTCAAATCTCCCTCAACATGACCTTGTCCTCTGCGGTGACTTCAGTATTGATTGGCTTAACCCCGCTGCTGATAAACTGCAGTCAACTCTAGCTGACTCTAATCAAGCTCAACTCATCCAAGATCCAGCTTGCAAACAATACCAAAATGGGCAAACATTCTTTGCTTGACTGGGTGATCACTAACTACCCACTGAAGGTTAAAGCAATGGACATACTTTTGGATTGTATAAGTGATCATTCTCCCATTCTCTGTGTCTGGAGGAATAACTAACCCAACCCCGGCCCCCCCACCAAGATCACCCTATTCCATGACATGTCCAGACTTGATACTGGGAGCTTCATTAATTCTATTAACAACACTTACTGGGGACCTATTCAGACTCTCCCTGACATCAACCAAACTCTGGATTTCTTTATTTCCACCTTCACTCAGATTGTAGATAATCATGCTCTCCTGAAGAAATGCAGGTCTAAGGGTGTCAAGGTCCCAAGACTCAATAAGGACTTTAGGATGTTTATGTCCTCTCGTGACCATGCTTGATGGACCTACAAAAAAAGTGGTCTGCCTTCTGACTGATAATCTTATAGACAACTCAGAAACAAATGTAAAAACTCTCTACATAAAGCAAAATGCCACCGCTACAAATCACTACAAACTGAACACCTTTGTAATCCCAAAGCATTCTGGGGACAGGTAAATTCCTTGGTCAAAGAGAAGGCTGCTGAACTCCCAAGTTCCTTCATAGCCCAGGGCACCATCTTTTCTGACCCCCCATTGATTGCAACTGGCCTTAATGAATTATTCACTGACCTGCACAGATACACCTCACTCTTCAATAATTCTCCTATGCCTCCCCTCGGCCTCAGCCACCCCTGGCTACCTCGGGGCTTGACCTACTTTCCATTTGAAGCTGGCCTCCATTAAGGAGGTCCACAGGCTTCTAGCTAATTTGAAGACTGAGAGTTCACCTGGTCACGACATCCTTGAGCATAAGTTCCTCAAATTAGGTGCACCTGCCCTCGCTTGTCCTGTTCGTGACCTTTTTAACCTGTCCTTCCTCTCAAGTACTGTCCCTAACAAGTGGAAGGCCATGGTGGTCATGCCCATGCATAAAGGGGGATCCAACTCTGTAGCCAAAAATTTTAGACCCATTGCCATCCTATGCCCTGGCTAAAATACAGGAACATATAATCTATAATCACCTTCAAAGTTATCTGGAACACCACAGTCTTCTCTCCCCCCTACCAACATGGATTCAGAAAGAATCATAGCACCCTCACAACCTCGATTAAGGTAACCACTGACATTTACCAGGCCATGGATCAAGGTTCTGCCACGGGTGCTATCTTTATTGACCTGACCTGGTGAATCATGGCCTCCTGTTCCACAGGCTTCATGAGCCTGGTCTTGATAATAGTGCCCTGGATTTTGTCCACAGCTATCTGTCCTGCCAATCTCAAAGGGTTAAGTGGGCTGGTGCTCTCTCTAGCCTTAGACCCATAACACATGGGGTGCCTCAGGGCTCTATTCTAGGGCCAATGTTGTTCCCCCTGTTTATTAATGACTTACCCAGCAACTGTGGTGGGGCATCTGTGCACCTTTATGCAGATGATGCTATCATCTATTGCTCCTTTCCTGACATTAACTAGATAAATAGCGAACTTGCTTCAGACTTTGCAGACCTAGAAGGCTGGTTCATGCACAATTATCTCATCCTTAACATGAAAAAAAATAAAAGCATGCTATTCTCACACTCATCCTCTTCTAGTATGCTCCCCCAGCTTAGCATAACTTCTCTGAATGGGGATGCCCTGGAATCTGTCCACACTTTTAAATACCTGGGCATCACCTTTGATACCTCACTTTCCTTTAATACCCATGCCTACACTCTAATTAACACATTTGTTCCCACAGACGCCATATGGTGTCAGAACCATCCCTTACTAGATCCGACCCAAAATGGCCACCGGGACCAAATGAGTTAAATCTCAGAACCAAAAGTTAGGTCTCCTCTATCATATATGTTCCTTCTTCATCTCTGCCTCTTGCCTTAAGATCACTTCCTCATCCCTTCTTCCACTCCTAACTTATGGTGCTCCTTTATTACTTTCAACCAATATCACTACCCTGTCTCTACTAACTCAGGCATATCACAGAGTGGGTAGCTTCGCATTGGGGGTCAGCGCCCGTAACCATCACTGTGACATTCTTTCTTCTTTAGGTTGGCTGTCATATGAATCTAAACTGAGGTATACCACATTGAGCCTCATGCATAAGCTGGTCCACAAATTTACCCCTTCCTGCCTCAGTGAGATTGTCTGCCTAAGACAAGCCCCTCGAGCCCTAAGGTCTGCATCCCTCCCCCTTCTCATATGGCCTAAGTTGCGACTAGCTGTTGCCTGTAAGTTCTTCTCTTTTGCAGCAGTGTCAGATTGGAATTCCACTCCCCCTTCCATCCTGTCTTGTCCCTTTCTTGCTACAGTATGTTCCAAACTAATTTGCCTTCCTCCCTCTTTGCATCTGCTGATTGCTCCTGCTTCCAATGTGCCTAACCTACACCTACCCTGCTGTTACCTTCTGTTTCTTCCTGCCGACCCCTGAACCAGGCTCCACTCCTCGCCCTCTGCTCCTCCCATATGTTATACTTGCCTTTGCCTGTTACAAAATACCATTTTTATCTTTCTGCTCGTTTTCATTTTTGACATTGAAATTTATATGTATAACTGTTATGTAAGATGCCAAACTTGCCATCTGTTATTTTATGATGCTACCATGCCAGTATCTTGCTGTGCTTTTTGATCTATAATTTTGCTATCTGTCCATTTTAACTATGATACAGTATGCCTTTTTGCTACTGTAATTACCTTTCTATGAAACTGCTCTGTACTGTAATTATCTTTCCATGAATTTGCTCTGTACTGTACTTACTCTTGTTCCACTTCCGGGTTGATCCTGAAAAAGGAACTGCTATTGTCTCAGTGGACTTACACGGTTACCAAAATGCAAATAAAATAAATGAATAAATAAATAGGTGATTTTGCATAATGATCTCAAAATCACCTTCAGAAATGGATATGAAAAATTTTGCCTTCCTGGTTCATTAGGTGTGACCAAAAAAGGCCATGTTGAAAATTTTGGTTAAAAATATCTTAAATTGGCCTTATTATAAACAGAAGTTTTTTATATGAAGTTCTTCTTTTGTGAGCAGATTTTCTCCTTTTGTATGATCTCACAAAAGAAGAAATGTCACAAAAGAAGCTCAGGAAAGAAGACTCCACCTCATGAAGGAAGACACAAAAGAAATCTAACAAATGAAGATTATGAAAGAACAATCACACCACACCAAAGAAGTTCTTCTTTATTGAGTTTCTTTTCATACAAAAGAATATAATGAAACAAGCAACGTCATGAAAGAAGCTCACAAAAGATCACAAAACAATTCTGTGAGATTCAATTTTTCTTTCATGAGTGGTGATTCTTCTTTTGTTAGACCTGTGAAAGAAGAATTTCAGCTCACAAAAGAATAATCGGAAGCCCTCACTAAGCCTTACACCTAGTATTTTGGGGATGTCCCAAAACCATATTTTGGGGGCATTTTTGGAGAAACAGCCACTTCAGAATCAAGCTAAACAAGTCCCATTTAGCTGGGGGCATGCCTATTTTTCTCCAGGACATCATTTTTAAGGTTTTCAATTTTCTTTTTAAATAAAAAACAAGATGGCTACCATATGAAAAAATATTTTTTCTCACAAAAGAAGAATTTTGGCTTACAAAAGAAGAGTCTTCTTTCATAAGCCAGAAATGTTTCTTTTGCATTAAACATATAAATAAAAGCTATACTGAGCATAATCAGAATCAAAATTTCAAACCCTTATAATTTGGAACTGATTAAATATTTTTCACTACACCAAAAAAGGCATCTTTCTACGGCAAGTCCTTTCTACCCTCAAAATGTCAGAATAAAATTCCAAACCATCTAGGCTGTAGTTGAGAGCATACAGAATGGCCAAAACCCTCGATTTATGCACTTTTTGCATTATCAGGTTTCAGAATTTGGACATCCGACTGTCACAAAAACTTGTCAGATCAAGAGACCTTGCCCCCCGGAACACACATGCAAAATGTCATGCAATTCCATTGAACGGGGACAAAGTTATTAAGGTAAGGCAAACTTGTGGTTTCACATTAAACACCCCACTTAACTGTAATTAGAAGTGCACTACCAAGGACACCCTGAGTAGGGCACAGCTCATTTCCCAGGTGCATCCTGGTGAAGTGGAAATTGATTACAAATAAAAATATAGGTAACTATGTACTATTAAACTAGACTCATTGAAGTATATAGTATTGAAGACAATAATGCAGCTCAACAAAATAATAAGGTTAAGCATATGCACCTGCAAAAACCAATTTGCCCAGAGGGAGTAAAGAAGCATAACCAATCAGTTCAGGTGATTCAGTCAAAGTTGAAATATTATTTTTACTATTTTTCTTTTGGGGATGTTATTTTCATTTGCCAATTTTACTCATAATGTTGTCATTTTTTCAGACTGTGGCACAAATTTTCAGTGTTGCCTTTTTTCAGCCAATGTCATGAGCCTGACAGCTGTCATTTTTCAAATCCTGTCAAAGCATCACTTTACAGTAGGACCATGAAATAACATGTTGGACAAGATCTGAAAAATGACATCTGCCAGGTTCATAGGGTGGGGTGAAAAAAGGATAGGCTGAAAATGTGGGGTCAAAATGTTACAAAAACAACAAAGTTATGAATAAAAGTAGAAAAAAGTAGTAAAGTATGTAAAACAAAACCCCCAAAAAGCTGTTCAACTGGATCTCAGATGCAGCAGGAAGTGCATCACTGACTGCTTCCTTTTTTAAAAGTAAATTAGGGGGATGAAAATGGAGCATTTTTCTTTTTACAAGTTTTATTGTTATATTAAAACTATGTGGGACAGTTTTCTTTTTTTTTTTACAGGTATTTTGACATGAGAAGGGGGAACAGGGTGGCATGGGTACTAAGAAGGTGAGAGGGGGCTTACATACAATAAATGTCCACTGGGATTGGGCACCCCAGTGGTCATGTGAAATACAAGGAATAGCCACTAGCTACTGTGTTTGACAATCCAGTGGCTAAATCAGTTAAAAGAATGGGAACCAGACTTGAGCACCCCTGTGGCCAATTATAAAAAGCAAAGGCCACCAGGCATAGTGCCTCATTAGTCAAACAAAAAAGGGGATATGGGGGGACACAACAGTCTGAGGGGGGAGGTTAAGGGCCATCAAGCTTGGATACCCAGGTGGCCAAATGAAAGAGGGAGGAAAGAACTGATTTTAGTGTCATAGTACAAGTCATGGAGACAATGGTTTCTGTGTTTTTTGTTTTTTAATGTTTGGCCAAGACTTGACTTTTTTTGAGTCTGACTGACACCAAACTTTAAGGGTGGGCATATTCTCACCCCACCTCATGGATTCACAAGTTATCATTTTGTTAATGTTCCCCTAAATACACTTTATTATTCATCAGCTGCAAATAAGATTGAAATCTCTCATACTAGATGCTTTCTGCAAAGGTTCAAATTAAGAGTTATTTGATGAAGGCACTAAGAACTAGACTGAGACTCCAAATGGGACTCTGGGATCTGGTCACAGGGCTATGCTAGCAGCACCTCTTTGAAAAACCTTATTGAGGGCATGCCCAAAAAGGGGCCATATCATCTGAACAGAGTCCTAAAAGTGGCCACTTCATCTTTCAGCGATGCTGGCTAAAGGCATAGGTGAAAACACCTGAAAAGAAAAATTAGAAAGTCCCAACTACTCCAATAACTCCTGTGATTTTCACCTAGGTCCCCACCACAACAAAAAGTGGGTCCAAATTCAGTGTAACACTATATTTGTATATACACATCTGGAACCATGAAGCACAGAAACATAGAAACTGTCAGCAGATAATGACTGCCAGGCCCATCCAGTCTGCCCGTAAACCCTATGTGGTATGTGGCCACTGACCCTATGTGATCAATGACTTTTCATCACTCCCTCCTCTCTCAATGCTCCCTTGTGCCTGTCCCAGGCATGCTTAAACCCCTCCACTGTGCTTGCCCCCACTACCTCCTGTGGCAGACTATTCCAAGCATCAACTACCCTTTCTGTGTAGAAAGATTTCCTCACATTACCTCTTAATCCACCCCCTCCAATTTCATATTGTGCTCCCTTGTTCTAGTACTTTTTTATATTGGAAAAGGTCCCCACCTGAACCTTGTTTATGCCCTTGAGGTACTTGAAAGTTTCAAGCATGTCCCCCTGCTCTCTCCTCTCCTCCATTGAGTACACAGTGAGGTCCCTTAGTCTATCCTCATATGTTTTGTGGTGCAAGCCCTGCACCATCTTTGTCACCCATCTCTGGATAGTCTCCACCTTACATCCCTGCACAGGTGTGGCCTCCAGCATTTGAACATCTGATGAATAACCAGTCTTCTAAGTTCTGCTATTCAAGTACAACACTGCCAGAGACATCTTGTGAATCTCAGGATGAACCTGCATAAGTAAATTTTAATAAGCTGGAAGTCATCACCGAGGCACCCCTGATATCCTCTGTTAGATCGGAAACCAAAGGTACCTAGGTCAACATGGTATACCAACGATGCAGAGTCCCTATCCAGTAATACTATATTTCACCAAACTGTAACTGTGTCTTCTGTTACATTTGTTTGAGTTCAGGCATGGCTACAATCTGAGGATGGCTGTAATTTGTGGGCAGCTTTTATTAGCAAGCTTTTTGCCATAGCTTTCTGTGTTAGCTGTGATCAGCACCTCTGATAATCACCTGTGGTCATCTGAGTCACTGAGCTGTTTCTGTGATACACTGAAATTCCTCTGTCAGGGTGCTGGTATCTGTCACACTGCAAAGGAACATAATGCCCAAATGAAAGTCCTACGACCTTGATTTCAAGCTCTCTGTTGCCCATCAATCCATAACTGAAGGCACCCACACCATCAGTATGGCCACACATTTGGATGAAAAACAAGTTAGTGTGGTGGAAAAATAGAGCCAAGTTAGAGGTTCTAGTTTCTGAGGCTGGTTTATCTCAAAATAATTAAAAGAGGTGCAGGTTGAGAGGCATCTTACCCCACCAAGGAAGCCAAATTGGCAGCGTGGATATCCTAAAAGTGAGAACACCTACGAATCAAAAGAAAATCTATCATGCTTAATACTGTCTCCTTTATTCACAATCCAGAATTTCAGGTCAGTTGTGGGTGGGTAGATTGTTTTTTTTTTCCTGAGGTCTGGCTGTACCACAGGACAATGGACTACTTATGTTCTACATCACTCTTTGAAAGGCTGACAATAATGGAAATGCAAAAGAGTCCAGGGCCCTGTAGTTATATAGTGCATAGAATGCCCTTATTGTGCATGGAAGTTGGTGGCTTTCAAAAGGTTGATGTACCACAGTTCAAAAGGTCATGGAACTTGACTGTACCCTACTGTGGTACAACATTTTAAAAACCTCTAGAGGTTCCATGACTGAGAAAAAACTGCCATGAGCTCGCCTGGCAACAGAAACAGCAGGATCAACCAAAAAAGACTCTCGTGGCAGCAGCATGATCACTCGAACCCATGACTCAAACAGGATCAACCAGATACCTCCAAAACAAATGCAGGATCAACCAGATAAATCCAGTTACATAAAAAGGAAATGTAAACACACCAAAGTCGATCACTCACCAACAAATATGAAGGACTACACCAAGCTCTCTGAATATGTAATAGATTTTATTAGAAGCGCTCAGGCTGTACCTGCCTGATGCATTTCGGAACCATTGTTTCTTTATCAAAGACTGAGGTACAATCAAGACGGGCACAATAAATAGAAGGCAGTCGATGATGGCAAAATGACGACATTCCAAAAAAAAAAGCAATATCATAGGTTAAGCATACAAGTTTAAAAAGCAATTAATAAAACAGAGATAGTGGCCCAGATATTCAAACTGTGCCAGGCTGTGGCGCAAGCCTGGGCGCAGCGCAACATGGCTGCGGAGGGGCATTGACTGGGCGATATTCAATGGAGCTGGGCCATGGCACAGCATTGTTGAATATCGCACCCTGGCCACCCGCAGTGTGCATGGCACAGTGGCACTGTGCCAGCGCAAGTGGCCAGAGTGGAGCAGGGGGCTGCCCTAGTGCAAGTTCCGTTGTGCTATGTGCAGCAACCGCGATATTCAAAAGTGCATATGCAAATGTGCCATAATGTATGCAAGGCACAAATGGGGCCATTTGCATGTCATTATGGCCCCATTTGCATGCAGGTGCACTGATCCCAGGTGACTTGTGCCTGGCGCCATGCCAGGCAGCAGTCAACGGGGACCGATGCCCCCTGCACAGCGAGGTAATGTGACCCACAGCTCGATCGCGGGCTTCAGTAAATAAAAATTGCGTACTATATCCCTGGTGGTCCAGTGGACCGCTGTCAGCCTGATCGCGGGCATTTGTAAAATAAAACAAAGTCCTATATCCCTGGTGGTCCAGTGGACCACTCGCAGCCTGATCGCGGGCTGAATGTAAAGATATAGAAGTCCAATATCCCTGGTGGTTAAGCGGACCGCTGTCAGCCGGATCGCAGGCTTAGGTATAAAGAAATACATTCCAATATCCCTGGTGGTCCAGTGGACTGCTGTCAGCCCACTCGCGGGCTTAGGTATAAAGAAATACATTCCAATATCCCTGGTGGTCCAGTGGACCGCTGTCAGCCCGATCGTGGGCTTAGGTATAAAGAAATACATTCCAATATCCCTGGTGGTCCAGTGTACCGCTGTCAGCCCAATCGTGGACATTTGTATAATAAAATTACGTCCAATATCCCTGGTGGTCCAGCCGGACCCCTCTCCACCAGCCCACTGGGCCCACCACCCGCTCCCCGTCAGCGACAGGTGGCAGCACCTTCCTGCCTGTCGCCGCCCACCAATTGACACCATAGGTAGGGCTATACGCCCATTGGTCCACAGCATGAGCCAATGGGCATGCAGCCCATACCGTACTACACATTCCAGATATTGGGCACGATCGGGCTGTGAGGCACATTGCCGCGCTGTGCAGGGGGTGTCGGTCCCCAACGGCTGCAGCCTGGCAGGGCACCAGATGCAAGTCACAGGGGATCAGTGCACCTGCATGCAAATGGGGCAATAATGACATGCAAATGGCCCCATTTGCAACTTGCATACATTATGGCCCCATTTGCATGCGCATATGTGTAGAACAGTATGGGCTGCCAGCCCATTGTCTCACGCTGTGTACCAATGGGCATACAGCCCTACCTACAGTGTCAGTCGGCGGGTGGCGGGCTACAATCGGATGGGTGCTGCCGCCCGCTGCTGACCAGGTGGGAGCGGGGCGATGGGGCCTCAGTGGGCGGTGGAGGGAGGGGTCCGCTGGACCACCAGGATATTGGACATAATCTTATTATACAAATGCCCATGATCGGGCTGACAGCGGTCCACTGGACCACCAGGGATATTGTAATGTATTTCTTTATACCTAAGCCTGCAATCGGTCTGACAGCGGTCCATTGGACCACCAGGGATACTTGAATTTATTTCTTTATACCTAAGCCCGCGATTTGGCTGACAGTGGTCCACTGGACCACCAGGGATATTGGAATGTATTTCTTTATACCTAAGCCCACGATCGGGTGGACAGCAGTCCACTGGACCACCAGGGATATTGGAATATATTTCTTTATACCTCAGCCCGCGATTGGGCTGACAGTGGTCCACTGGACCACCAGGGAGATAGGATGTGATATTTTTGAACAGATGCCCATGATCGGGCATGGGGGTGGTGCGGCCACGGAGGTGCTCCCGGAGCTCGGGTGGCCACCCACAGGTGGCAGTTGCCGTGTTGTGCCCTGCAATATGGCAGCTCACCTCTGGGTGGCCAGCCGTTGTTCCTTTTTTTGGATCAGCTGTAAAGCGCCAAGTAGGGTTGCACAGCCATGGACTCAGCACATCCCTGGCTGAATACTGGGATGTGCAGAATATGCATGGCACACTTCTACCCGCGCTTGCATACATTACTGATGCGCCTAGCGCATCGGGATTTGTGCCAGGTACAATTCCCGTTTGAATATCATGCAGGGGCGCATTAGTGGGTTGTGCATGGTGCAACACTGTTGCGCCATGTGCAACCCTTTTGAATATCTGGGCCACAGTGTACAAACATATTAAAATACTGCCAAAAGAAAAGAAGTACTGGAAAGCTCAGGGTAATGGGTAGGAAGAAGGGGTACAGGGGGAGGCACAGGGACTGGGAAATGAGGGACAGTTACAAATGGGAAAAGAGAAGGAGGAAGGTGAATTCATGACCATTATTAATATTTTTTATAATATAATATTTATACTATATTTTTTCTCTCTCTACGTCAGAGGGAATTGGAACCCCTCGGCAGCACAACATGCTGGTTATGCATAGTTGCCCTTCCAGTATTCTCTACTTATTTATTTGTTTTGTTTTTGTTGACCAGGAAAGGAGGGCTAGGAAATATTTACTGTTTGGGGTACAGAAACACTGATTGATATTAACCAGATTTTAGCTGTTGTGGATTCATGAAATCTTTCCTGGATACTGGGGGAAATTCCCCTGAAACATGAAAACAGGCAGATGAGACCATGATTTAACAGAACCTATCACTAAGCACCAGTATAGCTTTACTTACTGTATTTTGCTTTGCATTTTGCCTACAGTATATTGCTACTTCTGCTGACGAAACGCACTTGAAGAATGTTATTTCTAGGGCCTGTATACTGCTTGGTTTCATCTTGTTTAGAATGTTTTAATTATGCCCTCACTGAAAGAGAATAAATAAAAACCTTCTTCTCGAGAAAACACAAGTTTGCAGGGTAAAATGTAGTTCCCCTTTAAATATGTGCAAGGTAACTGCAGTTCATCCAAGACATGAACTTTGTGTTTATGTCTAGGTAAAAACAGCTTATTAAGTCTCCAGATGGCAAGCTGAAGACATGTACCGTTACTTGTTTGGTATACTTGATATTCACTGTAACCATGGACATGTTTATGAGTCCATAACATTTGCAGATTACAGTCTTCACACCCTTTTTTTTTGTTAGCTTAAGAAACAAAGGTCCAAAATATTTAATATAGAAAAGGGAACTCAACGTGCAGGAAGAATGAACATTTTTTTCTGTGTTGCCAGGAAAATCCCTGCCATTAAAAACAAATGTCTTCTAACATGAAGTGTTCATTAATTTAGCTTGTTACATTTAAGGTCTTGACAAACTGCAAAGGAATGAATCTCAAAGACAAATATAGCCCTCACTTCAGGAAAAAGTGAGTCGGCATCCCAAGCATTATTGTCTGACATGTTGTGGTCATCATTTAACCCATCAGTCAAGAGATAATGGTGAAAAAATGTGAAATGAGAGTTAGAATTTATTCCAAGCAGTAATCATTACATCTTTTGTGCAAATATTACTTAGGGGTAGTCTCCCTGTCCTGAACTCATCTCCCATAAATTCTCAGGAAAAGCATGTGGCTTTTCTTATTCTGCATGTAATATTGACCTGTCACCATAATTTATGCAAGTATATTCTGACACTTATGTCTACCTTTGAAGTGCTATAGAATTCAATAATTTTGCTGTTAAAATATTCTTGCTATGCTCGTGAGACGGTAAGGTGTGCTAAATTAAAGAAACAGTGAACTTTACATCAAGTGATACTTTATTGAAAGCAAACATAAAAATTATGTTGTGGTGACTAAAAAGCTTTCCCACAGTCACTGGCATTCATTAGTATCTTGTAATGCTGATGTTTCTGTTCCTGTAACTATTAAAGAAAACACACTGGTAAATAAAATAAATAAAACATATGGTAGTCCTTTATTTAAAAAATAAATACATAAATAAAAAAATCAGTTTATACATGAAAAGCTTTCCCGCGTTCCCACGGTCATTGACATTCGACAGCGCTCACCGACTACTTCAGCTGATGTTGTTGTAGATGTTGACTCAGCCGGTTCCTGTTCCTGCAAAAAAAAATTATTAGGATTTTAAGGACATTTCTTTCTTTGCAAATCTTGAAACTGACAGCCAGCAACCAATAGAGTAAGCAGCAGTGAGACAGTGTGAAACATTTAATGTAAATAGTCAGCAGTAGCCAATTAAATCAGGTGAGTATAGCCAACTGTAGCTGATTACAGTCTCAGCTTGTCACTACCTGATGATTTCCTGATCACAAGTTTTAAGGCAGTCACTTCAAGTTACTGTATTTTAAGGACACTATTTACTGTATTTTTAAAGGGACTTTAAGAGAATTTATCAGCTGATGTCAGACCGTGAACTTTATAAAAGCCTAAAAAATAGAAGTGCAGAATGTGAAATCAAGTTTATGCCTCATACATATAACCTACAATACATATGCCTGTACTGATCCGGGGCGTCTCTGAAACAGGCCTCTGGCCCACTGTACTTTGTCAATTATCAAATAAATAAAATTAGTAAATACAATAAATACAATTTAGAAATCATCTGGAAACTGTGCAATTAAGAAGCAGTTCTACTAACATCTCTTGCTAGATTATCTTTGAAGCGCTATTTTTACAGTTAAATTTTACTTTCAACCTGGAGTGCTAGAGCCTATTGCTTGCCTTTCAAAGAAATTAAAGGTTTGAAGACGTTCATATGTAAATAAGGCCCAAAGAGGTGCAGACATCAATTGATCCATCCATCCATCCATCCATCCACCCATCCATCCATCCATCCATACATCCATCCATACATCCACTCATACAATGCACAGTAACAGACTTATGTTTTGGGGGCTGCCAGCAAGGCTAGTCCTAAAGGATCCTGAGAACTCTGCAATCTCTGCCCATCTGCCTAAATTTGGTGGGTTACTCCTTGATGAAGAACCTCCTGGTGTCATTTTGTCACATGACAAGTCACCGCCTGAATCAAAGATGTGCCTTACTTAATATTTCAATAGGATACAACAAATAAAAGAAGTTCAAAAATTGATGAAGAGCACTAGCCCTGGCAAGAATCCCCTCACTGGTAGGAGCCCCAGCAGCTGCAATAGTTGCAGGTGACTATGCCCAGCTCTGGCAGTACAAGGGACATGCATGTATCCAAACCCTAAATACTGAATGGCACGAGGATAAAGGGCATCTGGCGCTGATAATCAGACCTAGATATCTGAGACATTAGGGCACAATTCAGATTTGCCTCTAATACTAATCAAAAAGACACTAGTTCCCTCTCCACTTTTTAAGTCCTTCCTATCCTATCCCTACACTGACCCACCCCCAACTCCTCACAATTATTTATTTAGTAAAAATGACAGAGAATACATTTGAGCACAAGTGCTCTTTTACAAAGGTTCCATGTCAGTAACAGAGGTTACAAAGCAATAATAGCAAATACAATAAGTGCGTTCCAGTGGAATGAAGTCAAACAAGTACAGATATAGTCAAACAAGTACAAATTAAAAGGCTGGATCAGTTGCATACAATTTTATAATACGTAAGGTAGACAGACTCAGTGTAGAACAAGCATAGTAATGGTACACAGCCAGAGTCTGAAACAACTGAAAGAGCATACTGGGAGGGACTTCAGTTAGAATGATTAGCATTTAAAATGACATTGAGCTGTTAGGGTTGTCCGTAATGCTCTCTTAACTGGTCGAACTTAGGTAGACTGAGCAAAGTATGAGGCAGCTCATTTAACCAGTCAGCTGTCCTAACTGCAAATGAACACTTGTGTGGCAAAGTATGGCAGAAAGGCAGTTCAAGGGTATTCCAATCCATGCTCCTGGTGTTGTAAAGATTTGTGACAGGGTGGAAGCAGTGAATTAGGGCCGAGAGCATTAGACCCAGTAGCACATTCAAGGCTAACAAACATATCTGGAACTTAATTCTAATAGGAAGAGGTAACCAATTTGTTTGGCTGTAGAGGGTACAGCTATGGGTGTGCCTGTCAGCCCCAAGCACAAGGTTACAAGCTTTATTACAGATCAGACTTATTCTGCTGAGAATTGAATCACATATAGTTGCACAGACAGGGAGGCCATAGTCTACTAGTGACAGTACTGAGCTTGCCACTATGAAGCATGTAGCATCATAGAAACATAGAAGTTGATGGCAGATAAGGACCGCAAGGCCCATCCAGTCTGCCCATTTCTTTTTCTACCTTATAAATGTGCCATCGGCCTTTGCTCTGTCAATGGCCTATCTATTCATACTCATCTGTATTGCTCCCTTATGCCTGTCCCATGCCTATTTGAAGCCCTGCTCAGTATTCATATTCACCACTTCCTGAGGTATGCCGTTCCATGCATCCACCACCCTTTCTGTGAAAAAGAACTTCCTCACGTTACCCCTTAATCGGCCTCCCTCTAATCTCAAGCTGTGTCCTCTTGTCCTGCTATTTTTCTTATATTGAAACATGTTAGACTCTTTCATCTTGTTAATGCCTTTAAGGTGTTTGAATGTTTCGATCATATCACCTCTCTCCCTCCTTTGCTCTAGGGTATACATATTGAGCTCTTGCCTATCCTTTCTAAAGTTCTCGAAAAACTGATCCATATTCAGTTAAAATCTCACTTGGAAACCTTCTCTCTCATTAACCCAGCTCAATCTGGCTTCCGGGCTAATCATAGCACAATCACTGCACTAGCAAAAAGTAAACAATGATTGGATCTTCTATAGATGCTAAGAAGGTAACTGGTGCAGTCTTTTGGACCTCAGCAAAGCTTTTGATACTGTTGATCACAAACTATTAGTCAATTGCCTTGCAAAGTTGGGTGCCACATACCATACCACCCAGTGGTTCTCTAGCTACATAACTGGAAGATTCCAAAAGTAAAGGCAGAAGGCTTTTATCTGCTGCCTTGCCAGTTGCAAGAGAGTCCCAAGGATCCATCTTAGGCCCTATTTTGTTTTCTTTGTACATTAATGACTTAGATGCTAACATATCTCGTCCAATCTGCTTTTTGCAGATGATACTGTGTTGTATACTTCTGGCTCATTGTTATCTGAAGTCAAGGGAGTGCTTCAAAGCCGGACTACTTTAACTTGAGCATAATCTAATAAAGGCAAAGCTTCTGCTCAATGCTAAGAAGACTAAAGATATTCTCCTGCAGTGCTGTCACAGGCCCCCAATACCCTTGCCCAAGACTTCATGGTCACCACTAAGCAGCCTCTGGAAGTTGTAACCAAATTTAAATATCTGGGTATCTGGATCGACAATAAATTATCTTTCAATGACCACGTCGAAGATGTCTCTAGAAGGTTAAAAGAAAGGTTAGGTTTCTTCTACAGAAATAGGCCTTTTCCCCTTGAAACTCGAAACAAGCTTGTACAGGCCACTTTTCTCCCTGCTCGACTATGGATGATGTAATCTATTCCTCCACCACTCTTGCAAATCTAAGTAAACTGACATCCTTTATCACGTGCATTACGGTTCATTACCAACTCCCATACCGTTCACACCACTGTGACTTATATGCAGCTGTTGGTTGGACATCCCTTACTACTAGCGCCTGCTCCATGCTGGGCTATGGACTCTTAAACTGCTCCTGCAGAAATTGCCAAGCTATCTCTCTTCCTTATTAGTATCTCACATAGTGCATACTCGTTAAGAAAATCTGACTTCATTATGCTTGACATACCTAGGACTAGAATTCCTTTGGTAAACGTGCTATTGCATATGCCCTTCCTCCATTTGGAACCAATTACAAACGTGCACTGAAACTAACTAGTACAGTTTCAATAAACTTCTACAAATCGCTAAGTTCAGCCAAAATAAAAGACACCTGTAACTGTCATTAAGTCTCTTCCTTTCCCATGTGTGCCATATTTATCCACTGGTAAGTATAATTGATTTGTCATATTAACTGCTTTCCCTTCCCCTTCTACTCCTGGCTTTATCTATGCTTACGCTCCACTGCTACTCTATCAAATCACTCCTCCCCACATCAGTTGTAGTCTGTTGTTTGTTCTAGCTGCCAAAATATATGTATTGCACACACCAGTCATCATGTTTCATTTATCAGTATGCAACCTGTAAGTCACTTCCCTGTTTCATATCAATGTTTACCACCTGCGGTCACCCTATGTGGTACCCTTGTATGTATATCCAGCCTGTATCATGTAACGTGCATTTCATGTATATACTGTTATTACCTATCTGTGTTTGTACTTTAAGTGTTTATGTCACAGGACCTCCTTGTGAATGAGCTTGCTCAATGGAGTTTTCCTGCAATAAACTTGAACTTGAAACTTGAACTTGTTAATCTGTCCTCATACGTTTTCTGATGCAGTCCCTGCACCATTTTGTTGCCCTTCTCTGGACTGCCTTAATTTGGTAAATGTCCTTGTGAAGGTGTGGCCTCCAGTACTATACGCAGTACTCCAGATGGGGACTAACCAGTGTCTTGTAAAGAGGGATTATTACCTCCCTCTTCTGACTTGTGATAATCCTACTAATACACCCTAACATCCCCCTAGCCTTACCTACTGCTTTAGTGGTCTGCTTGGATGATTTCAGGTCATCGGTGATGATGATGCCCAAGTCGCTTTCTTCTCTTGTGACTGCCAGCAACTCCCATCCCAGCCTATAGGTGGCTTCAGGGTTTCTCTTCCCTATGTGCATGATCTTGCACTTCTTTGCATTAAACCCCAGTTGCCACTCTTCTGACCATTTTGCTAGTTTATCCAGATCTCTTCTCATTCTGTCCCCCCCCCCGTCTGGATCATCTACTCTGTTGCAGATCTTGGTGTCATCTGCAAACAGACAAACCTACCCTCCAGTCCATCTGCAATGTCACTTATGAAGATACTGAAGAGGAATGGCCCCAGGACTGATCCCTGAGGTACCCCACTTGTGACTTGCATCTCTTCTGACTATATACCGTTTACCACCACTCTCTGTTTTCTGCCCATCAACCAGTTTGCCACTCAGTTGACCAACTTTTGACCCACCCCAAGCCTACCCAGCTTATTAATCAATCTTCTATGTGGAACAGTATCGAAAGCTTTGCTGAAGTCAAGGTAGGCGACATCAACTGCTCCCCTCGGTCCACCACTCTGGTTACCCAGTCAAAAAAATATATAAGATTAGTTTGACAGGACCTTCCTTTTGTAAACCCATGCTGTCTTGGATAGTGTGTTCCTATGGATTCTAGGTGTTGTACTATCCTTTCCTTAAGGAGTGCCTCCATAATCTTGCCCACTACTGAGGTAAGACTGACTGGTCTGTAGCTCCCTGCCTCCTCCCTGCTACTATTCTTGTGGAGCGGGACCACATGAGCACTTTCCAGTCTTCTGGGACCTCTCCTGTGCTCAGAGACTCACTAAACAGTTCTGATAATGGCTCTGCTAGTTCCACCCTTAGCTCCTTTAGAACCCTGGGATGTATGCCATCAGGTCCCATTGCCTTGTCCACCCTAAGCTTATCGAGCTCTTGTAGGACCCTTTCTTTTGTGAAGGGACAAGTGCTCACCTCCCTCCCTGTGTCCATGGTGCTGAGCTGTGGGCCCTGCCCTACCTTCTCTTCAGTAAATACTGAGCAGAAGTATCTATTTAGGATAGATGCTTTTACATGGTCCTCCTCCTCACACACACCCTTACCTCCTTTGTTCTTAACAATACCCCCTCTGGACTTTCTCCTTTCACTAAGGCATCTATAGAAAGTCTTGTCACCTTTTTTTACTGTCTGTGCTAGTGTTTCCTCAGTTTGGACCTTTGCCTGCCTTATTGCCTTCCTTGCTTCCCTTAGGGAAGTTTGGTATGCCTCCCTATCTTTATCCCGTTGTGTTCCCTAATATTTCCTGAAGGCCAACCTTTTAGCTCCAACCTTTTCTGCTACTGTTTTTGAGAACCAAAGTGGTTTCCTTCTTTTGCACTTCCTTTTCTCTGTAACACAATGGGATGTTGCTTCAAGTATTGCATCCTTAATACTTGCCCACTTTACCTGTATCCCCTCACCTGTATTTCTTTTTGGCAGGGCTAGCTTAACTCTGTTGGCCATCTTATCAAAGTCAGCTCCTCTGAAGTCCCATATTTTGGCCTTGGAATGCGACAATTTAGTTGTAGTGGTCAAACTGAACCATATGATGTGATGGTCACTGGCCCCAAGGTGACCTTCCACCTGGAGATCTGTGATCCTTTCCCTGTTAGTCAGTACTAGATCTAGGATAGTCCTGTCTCTTGTGGGTTGTTGTACCAGTTGTCTGAGGACCTTCCCCTGCATGGAATCCTCCATGTGTCTAGTTCTGGCAGATATTCCTGCTGGTATTGACCAATCTGTATCTGGCATGTTGAAGTCTCCCATTATCAGAACCTCCCCCTTTAGCTGTTATATTTTGTATATCTTCTAACAGTAATGTGTCTATGTCCTCCCCCTGGTCTAGGGGTCTGAAGACAACCTCAGTTCTTATGGCTGTCTCATTTCCTGTTTCCAGGGTGACCCACAGTTCTTCTGGCTCCTTATGTGTATTCTGAATTTCTGTAGCTTTGATATTTTCATTGACATACAGGGCCACTCCACCCCTCCTTTTTGTACCTCGGTTTCTTCTGAACAGTACATAGCCAGGTACTGAAGTCTTTCAAGTGTGGTTACTGGTAAACCACGTTTCACTAATTGCTACTATGTCCAGTTTAGCCTCTGTCATTATTGCCTGCAGGTCTGGGATCTTGTTTTCCAGACTGCGAGCATTTGTGTACATGATTTTCCATTGGCCAGATTTTGGTGTGTTAGTTGTTGGGTGAGGTCTGGCATGTCCCCTGTGCATCATATAGGGAGCTGGACCTTTTTCCTTACTTGGTGATGCAAATAAACTGCAAACATGCTGAACTCCTGTTTGACCACTAGCTGAGGAGGGAGGGGTGTTCTTCCCATTCAACTTATGGGGTGCTACACCCCCTCCCCTTTTGCTAGTTTAAATATTCTGCAAAGATATCAAACTTCGGCCCCAATGCACTGACTCCCTCCTTAGTCAGATGCAGTCCATCAAATTTAAAGAACTTTCACTCCCAAACTGTTGCCAGTTCCCTACAAATTTGTGTCCTTTTTCCTGGCACCAGCCCTTGAGCCAAATGTTTAGCTCCCCTATCTCCCATTCTCTGACCGTCCATCCATCTGCCCCGCTCTCCCAGGCTGGTAGGATCTCAGATAAGGAGATGCCGGATGAAATGGATGATTGTTTGTCACCCAGCCTGGTCAAGTATTCCTTGGTCTCCACAACTGACCAGCTGGTGAGATCATTAGTCCCTATGTGTACCAGGACATCAATGTTTTCTCCTGCTTCCTGAATAATTTTAGCAATGTGGCCAGTGTCTCTCTACACAGATGTGCCTGGGAGACATCTGACTATAACCCCTGGCTGGAGATAGGTATCAACTGCCCGAATCATGGAGTCTCCCATGATCAGAAGTTTTTGGATTTCCTTTTTGCTTTTTTTGTTTTGGTTCCTGTTTTGGGCGAGTTTTGTTGTGCTAGCTCCTGTGCTACAGTGTCCTGCTCTGCAGTGTCCTCTGCCCCTTTGTTTGATTTTGGAGATAGAGGCAGATATCTGTTTGTAGTTTTTATATGGTTCATGGAGGTAATGTGTTGGAGAGCACCGACTGATGGGGCACCTGATTTGCCCCTCCTAACCACCTGCCAACCTCCCGGACCAACTACCCTCTGCAGTTGAGGTGCTTCTGTTGGATACTGGGGAAATGGCGGGTGGTTCTTATAATATATTTCCTCTTGAATATGAAATTTGAGGTGTGCAATCTCTGCCCATGTTGCCTGGAGCTGATCCCCAAGATCTCCAATGGCCCAGCATGTAGGACAGTGTCCTAAATCCTGTAAAACTGCCCTTCTGAAAAGTGTTCTGCAGTACTCGCAGTTAATGATATCCATTCCAGATAAGTTGCTGGGTTTATAACCTGGTCAGAGTAATTAGAAGGAAGAAAATGAAAGCAAAAGTTTGATTTTGTGTTTTGTTTGTTTTTGTATAACTTGTTACAACAAGTTAAATTACTAGTGCCCCATAAATGAGGTCACCATGTGGATACCCTACTGATTTGCCCCTTCCTGCTTTTTCACAGGAAATGTCAAGACTGTGCTACCCTATAAAAGGAGTGTAGTGTGGGGTGGTTGGGGATGGGGTGGGTGGCTAGGTGCTTCCCCTACCAAAAAAAGAAGAACCACGGACGAAAGAAACAAGGAAGTAAGAGCAGAAACAATCAGTCAGCAACAAATGCAGTAACCCTGAAAGCTTATCCTAATGATAGATAAAACTGTAAAACCTGTAAAGCACCACCTGTAATAATTTCACTGAAGATACAATCTGTAAGAAACACTTTGCTACAGAGAAAAATAAAGCAGTAACAGAAGATATACCTTGCAAAAGGCAATCTGAGTCAGATGATTACATCAGTAATCTGTTAGCACACACCTGTAGGCACACCTTGTAATAATGCAGCAGAAGGTATACCCAGCAACAATAATTTGAACCAGAGAAAAAATAAAGCAATAGAATGTTAGCACTGAGGTTGACCTTGTTAAGGTACAAGGCTCCCAATCTTCTGTTTACCATGGACACAGGTGGTCAACATGGGCAGTAATAGATAGGGCATCATCCAGGATCACCCTGAGGTATTTAAAGGTTTCCACCAGTTCAAGTGTATGTTCCAGGTCACTGCAGATGACAAGGGAGAGGTATCCTTTTCTTAATGTGTGGGCTTGTGAAGATCATTTTTTTGTAATTCAGAATCAGTTTGTTTTGGGAGAACCATTTTTCAAGGGCCTTAAAATTACCCTGGAGGATAGAGGTAAGAGTGCCAAGGTTAGGGTTCATGGAATAGATAACAGCATCCTCTGCACAGAGAAGTACATCTGAAGACTGACAAGCATCTGGCAGGTAGTTTATGAATAAGCGAACTAGCAGGAGGCCCAGAATATAGCCCTGGGGGCACCAATGGATGCATTCCTAATGTCTGGCAAGAAGTCATTTATCTTGAGGTGTTAAGTGTGAATAGTGATATAACTCTGGAACAGGTAACTGTGTCCTGGGACAGGCCTAGGCCATGAGGTTTGTAGAGGAGGAGCTTATGACTGACCAAGTCAAAAGCTGCTATCAAGTCGAAATAGATGGTGCCAACCTTGTCCCTATTTTCAAGGGCCTCAAGAATGAAAATGGAACACTCAGTTAGTGCTGTATTGGTGCTATGTTTTTTTCTGAAATCCATGCTGTTGAGCACACTATTTCATATTGTTCAAGATATGAAACAAGTTAATTGGATACCATTCTCTCAAGGGCTTTGGACAGTGGGAGAGTATGGAAACTGGCCAGTAATTATAAAGGTTAGAACAGTTGCTGCTTTTGAAGACTGGTGTCACATAGCGACACCCAAGCCACTAACCAGGCATCAAATGGAGTAGCAGTGTACCGGGCAGCAAAGAAGGTTGGGGAGTCTTGGTGAATGAAGAGCATGTATTTCTGTGCCCTGATTGCAGCATGGCATCTGGCTAACCGGTCTACTTACTAATGCACTAGAAGGGGAGATAAGACTATTCAATGCTCTGAGCTCCAGAAGATAGTTACAATTTGGTTATCAAGACCTTGGCATTTGGAAAATTTGGTTCTGAATCAGAATGTTCCCAAATGTTGGTGCCCCAAATCTGTTTCTGATCTAAACTGCATGAACAGTACACAAGGGCCCGGATATTCAGACTGCGCCAGGCTGTGGTGCAAGCCTGGGTGCAGTGCAACTTGGCTGCACAGGGGCATTGACAGGGTGATATTCAACGGAGCTGCGCCATGGCACAGCATCGCTGAATATCACACCCTGGCCACCCGCACTGCACATGGTGCAGTGGCACTGAACCAATGCAAGTGGCCAGACTGGAGCAGGGGGGGATGTACTAGCTCAAGTTCCATTGTGTTAGGCACAACAACTGCGATATTCAAAGGTGCACATGCAAATGGGGCCATAATGCATGCAAGGTGCAAATGGAGCCATTTGCATGTCATTATGGCCCCATTTGCATGCAGGTGCGCCGATCCCTGGTGACTTGCACCTGGAGCCCTGCCAGGCTGCAGCTGTCAGGGACCAACGCCCCCTGCACAGTGTGGAAATGTGCCCCACTGCCTGATTGCGGGCATATGTAGACTTTATTAACTGTCCGATATCCCTGGCGGTCCAGTGGACCGCTTCATGACTGATTGCAGGCTTAAGTAAAAAAATACTGTCCAGTATCCCTGGTGGTCCAGTGGACTGCATCACGCCTGATCACGGGCTTACATAATAAAAATACCGTTCAGTATCCCTGGTGGTCCAGTAGACCGCTGCATGCTTGATTGTGGGCTTATGTAAAAAAATACCGTCCAGTATCCCTGGTGGTCCAGTGGACCGCTTCACGCCTGATCATGGGCATATGTGTTAAGTGTAAGGTCCTATATCCCTGGTGGTCCAGTGGACCACTCACAGCCAGATCGTAGGGCATATCCTGTAGAAATACTAGTCCCATATCCCTGGTGGTCCAGTGGTACCCCTCCCCACCCACCCGCCCACTGAGCCCTACCACCCTGCTGCCATGTTGCCTTGCAATACAGCAGCTCACCTGTGGTGGCCAGCTATTGTTCCTTTTTTTTGGCTCACTGCCTGTGTACGCCATGATAGGGGTTGCACATGCATGGACCAGCATCCTGGGCTGGAATATCTGAATGTGCGGAGTATGCATGGGCACACCCCACACCTCGCTGCATACATTATTGATGCACTCTGGCGCATCAAGTTTATGCAGAGCACAATCCCATTTGAATCTCGCGCCAGGGCGCATCAGAGTGGAGTTAGCGCGTGGTGCAACAGTGTTGCGCCACGCGCAACCCTTCTGAAAATCTGGACCAAGCAGTTCATCATGCTAAATGGTCCATTTGCCAGAATATTCTTGTTTCATATATTATACAGATATTATACAGGCACAGCCGCACCTGTATATGAGGGTTGAGTAAGCACTTTCATGTTGAACCCCAGTTTTTGTTCCTTAATAACTTTGCCCCTGTTCAACCGATTTAAATGAAATTTGGAAAGCACAACCTTTGTGCCAGGAGCTCTTGATCCTGAGACATTTATGTGGATCAGTTCAGTGGTGGAAAAGTTACAGAGGTGAAACAAAGTAAAAGTCTCCATTTTTGAAAATGTTATGACTTTTTTTGCCATTTGATAACTAGAAAATAGGAGACTTTGAAACCTGAAACTTTCAAGTTTGATAGAAGCTGGTCCAAGGTGTGTGCTTTTGTTGTTTAAAGGTCCAAATGTTGTGTTGTTTAAATTACTTAGGGAAAAGTTCTATTTGTGAGCATGCGCAGTTCTAAAACGTCGACGTTCTACAAATAACTGAATTTTTGCAACAACAGCTGGTTGCATTATACAACACAGCTGTTGTTTACTTACAAATGATATCTGTGTTGCATAGCAACCCCTGCTGTGTCGTGACTCATACGTTAGGGATGGGGATACTGTCATTATATCCCCACCATCCTGATTGTGCTGTGCCTGAATAAACTGTTATCTGCACACCAGGGGCTCCAGTCCTCAGCATCCATTTATTTACTTATTTATTTTTTATTTGGTATAATCCAACACTGGGATGCCCATCCCCGGTGTTGGACCACCCCCACAGCCCATTGTTTTATTAATAGTACTGACATCGGGGGGGCCCAATCCACCATCACTGCATTTACAAGCCCCACCCCAACAGTGTGGGACACTGGGGAACCCACCCCTGTGTCCCAAAATAGTTTTATTTATTTCCTCGGTTCCTTCAAAAGGAAAACCATCCCACAACATCTATTGTTTTGTTTTTTTTTTAAACTGAAGGAAAGAAAACCATCCCTCATCATGCCCATGGCCGCCCTCGTCCCATCCCAACCCTTCCACTGAGCACCCACCCTTGCCCTATATTTACCTGCTGAGGTTGTATGCTGTCATCCGCTGTGGATCAAGACACGTCTGCACTCTTCAAAGCTAAACAGTGAATTATGGAATAAAAGTAAGAGTTGTAAAATGTATTTCAATGACTTTTTGAACATATGTTCATAACTTTGCCATTTTAGGAATATTTTCACCAAATTTTCAACATAGCCCTTTTGGGACCCCATCTCATGAACACTGGCAGTGTCATTTCGATAATCAGGGCCCAAAGGTGATTTTGCGGTCACTGCACAAAATCACTTTTTGGGCATGATTAACAAAATTTCACTAACAGTGTTCATGAGGTGGGGTCCCAAAAAGGTTATGCTGAAAATATGGTGACAAATTTCTTAAAAATGCCCACGTTACAAGCGTACATTGAAATGTTTCTAAGCACGCACATATAATTAGTAATTTTTAATTATTTTGACCTCAGATTTTCAACATAGCTATTTTTTCACACCACCTCATGAACTTTACAGCTGTCATTTTTTGTCATTTTTCACATCGTGGGAAAATGTGCTTTCACACCTGTGGCGTGGAATCACATTTTGGCAGGGATTTGAAATTTTTCACCTACTAGGTTTATGAGGCGTGGTCATAAGAAGACTATGTTGAAAGTTTAGGGTCAAAATATTAAAAAACAAAGAATTTATTGAGTAATATTGTTTGCAGGGATGTCCATCGCACCACTGGAGAACATGTTGCCTTACTGTACCAGTGAGCTGAGTTAAGGTGTGAACTCAGTGAGCCAGTTTAATGGTACAAGGCAGATGGGGAGGGTGCTGCAGCATGTAGAACCAGCCCCGGCCTGGAAGGGTTGTAGCAGTGTATGGCATAGATGCCGCACCCTGTGGTGGGTCAGGGAACCTCACCCACAAGGTATTGACATGCATGCCGGGACCTGATGGGCAAATGCACTGTGTCAGTACTGTCTCCAATATTGTATTTATCTCATTTTGCACAGGTTCCAATGAGGATACAATTCCACTATCAGAAAAAGAAGAGAGATTCACTGCAAAAAACTATGTTAATGCAAACACTAGGGTTGTAGAACGTAATACACACAAAGAAGGAAAATGAAACATATTACAGGTTTGCATTTCTGAAGAATTGGCAAATCAGTGGTGTGGTCTTACTTGGGGGTTGTCAACCCTAATACCCATCCCTTCCCCTGATCAGACAAGGTCAAATGTGATTTCTTCACACAGGGGCACGATGAATCTTCAACAGACTATGTTGGCCATACTGTATCACTATAAGGCACTTGGTTACACTTGTAGCTTGTGCTTCGAACAGGAAGCTGTGGGCTGGGGGAAGGGAGTGAGTATTAGGGTTGACAACCCCAAATAAGAACACACCACTGATTTGCCAATACTCCAGAGTCCCAGATCCCTAATGTTTTTCACTTCCCTTCTCTGTGCGCTTTGCATTCTACAACCCTAATGTCTCCATTGATGTAGTTTTTCAATGAGTATGTATATATACTCTAGCGACATTGTTTTATGAACAGGCAGAATTGTCCAGCCCTCCTTTCCCAGTCAACAAAAACTAAAAAAAAAAAAAGACAAAGGAAAAAAATTAGAACAATGGGTTCTCAAAACTATTCATCCCATCTCAGACACATGTTCTGCACTTGTATTTGCCACACAATATAGAAATTAGCTTCCTAAGTCAATACCTGGTAGCAGCATGTTGACACTATATGAATGCCTATTGGATCTCTCTTTTAATATCAAAACCAACTTAGTTCCTATAAAACGTGTTTATTCGCTGTAACTACATAGTTTCAGGAGGTCATCTGTAAGACAACAAAAGTGAACTAAGCACATTCTAAGAAATGTACAGTAGTGTCTGCAAGATTTATTTATTTATTACTCTGGTAACCGGGTAGGTGCACTGATCCCAGGGACCATTTTCAGGCACGACCTGGGCCACAAACGCAGAATGTAACTATGCAGCAAACATATACAGAAGAGCAGTGTGGCACACTTTTAATAGGTTACAGTAGTAGTACATTTGATTATACAAATGGCAGCCACAAACACAATAAACAGGAATGTGGATACATCACAGTGTATACAGAGGCTAATAAGTAACAAAGTCCAACTAAACCTAAAAAGCAGTGTTAGGTGGAATAGAGCAGGCTCGAACCAGCCGGCAGCATTAAAAGCTGCACCACAGGGTAGAGATAGCCATAGGTTGGCATGGCGAGGGGGGGAGGGGGGAAGGAGGGGAAGGGGGTAATAGCAAGGGAGAAGTAGAGAGACAAGCAGCTATGGGGAAGAGGGCTGATATCTGTCATAGTTCTGTAAAAATGACAAAGAAATATATCACACAAACAAAACATACTCCATTGTCTAAAACACTCATGAGCTCAAAGTTCAGCTTTAGCCTGCCAAAGTTAATACTGTGCACAACTGTGCTTATCACTCCTTTGGTAATAAGCACTCACTTAATATTCTGCCAGTCGGTCAGAAAATGTTGGGGAATCTTGTGTGAGACCATTCAATAAAAGGAGCAATAAAATAACATGCATGAGAAGTGTCCATTACTGTATTTGGTTTGCAACAACTAAGCCTTGCTGTCCTCATGTTGGGTGAAAAGAGTGACCTTTAAAATATATTTGATGTTGATCTTTGTACATGGCAACTCCTGCCCGGGATCTGGGTAGCTGGAGTCATGGATGCTCCTATGACCAAACATAGCCTCCTCTTTCTCTATCAGCAAGAAGAGTGGAATATAAGCCCCAGGCAGACAAAATGGTTATTGTAAAATTCCACTGCCGAAACACACAAGCTGTTGTTTAAGCTCATGATCTTATTTTGCAGTTGCCTTGAAACATAACCCCAACTTCAAAATGCAGCCTATCCTGCCCTAAATTATGGTAATCTGTATGAGGATGCAAGGAGGTCTGCAATTATCCATGTGGTTCTGTGTCTGTTAGTCCATAACTTTATAACTGTTTTCCTATTGGAGTGTGGAGGGAAAAGGGCATAGCAGCAAAATATCATCTCCTAACTGCTGCAACAAACAATGTTTGTCAGTTTCAATTGCCAGCTATAAACCACTATGTATTTTTTCCTCTAACATGAGCTGCAGAATTAGGAGCTGAAACGTTAATAATTGTCCAGAAATGTACTGTTATCCTAGACAGCTAGGCAATTGCCCCAATTGCCTACCTGCACTCAGCAAAACTTGTAACAAAGATACTGTGTAGATGTTCTTGTTGTAAAAAGCATAAAACTGTATTGACTACTGTGACTAGTGATTACGGATTCAGAACTCACTAGTTTATCATGATGAAAAACACAGTGCTAACGCATTTACTGTAGGTCAAATGCAAAGAACATTTTCATGGAATATTGACTAGTTTGGTAAGTAACTTGGAGCCAGTACTACATTAAACTAATCTATATTTGAAATGGTGATGCTCAGTTCTGAGGGTATTGCTGTGATCGTGACCTGATGAAGCCACAGCCCTATGCACAGCTGAGCACTAGCTGGTCACTACAAGCACTTAGCACCAGTCATTGCTCTGCAGACCAATGGAGCTATACTCCATTGAGGTGTTGCAAGTTTTTCTTGCGTGACTATAAATATGTATGCAACAGTGTAAGGAAGAAGAGCAATGTGGCCTCACTAAGTCTGTCACAGCCTCCTAGGCCTCACAACCTGCATCCCTGCCTGTAGAACAACTATGGGCAGGCAAAATGTGGGTTGCACTGCTGCAACCGGAAGGAGGAGGGCTGGTGCATGAAGTAATTCTAAAGACTTGCTGCCGTCTCTTAAACAGTACTCAAAGAATGTGCTATGCACAATCCAGTTCAGTGACAGGAGAGGAAATTGGTTGGTCCACAGACTCTTGTATGCTAAAGTGAGGAGCTGGGACATAGAGACATAGCTGCAAAATACAGAACCCCATGTTCACATATTTTGCAAAGCCAGCTCCATCTCTGAAGGTAGAGTTAGAAAGGGCAACACCATGCAGCCATCCCAGCTCCAGAAAAAACATCCCTGAACACAGAGCTACTGCTGCTACTGATGCTCTTGGTTACTGTGGGCTGCACTGTAATGTTAAGCTTGAGAAAAGGCCTACAGTACATACATACAAGACATTTTATCATTGCTAAGGTCTTTCCTGGTACTAAATTCATAAAAAAAAGTTCAGGAGGCAGTGCTAACCTATCCAAAACTAATTTGTTGGGAAATCCATGGTACTACCACAATAAATTGTAGATGCTCAAGCATTTCTGTTTTATTACTTCTGTTCAAATCTGTTCATTTAGCATCAGATACTAAAAGTCATTCACTGGCCTAATGATTAAGGAATTTGAAACATAGAAACATAGAATTTGATGGCAGATAAGGACCACTTGGCCCACCCAGTCTGCCCATTTCCCTACCTAATGGATAAGCTGCAGATCCTAGTTAACCAGCAGCCTACTCCTTTCTACCCCAACCCCCTAGAATTGCCTTATGACTGTCCCATGCATGCTTGAATTCAACCACTGTTTTTGAAGGCCGTTCCATGCATCTAAAACCCTCTCTGTGAAAAGATACTTCCTTACATTACCTCTGAGCCACCTCCTCCCCCCATCTTCAAATTGTGCCCCCTTGTTCTTGCACACCTCTTTTTTTGAAAGATGCTACCCTCTTGGACTTTGTTGATTCCCTTGAGGTACTTGAACGTTTCTGTCATGTCCCCCCTCTCCCTCCTTTCCTCGAGGCTATACATATTAAGCTCCTTTAATCTCTCTTCATATGTCTTCTGGTGCAGACCCTGCACCATTTTAGTTGCTCTCCTCTGGACAGCTGCCATCCTGTCTATGTCCTTGCGGTGATTGGGTCTCCAGAACTGCATGCAGTACTCCAGATGGGGTCTCACCAGCTGTCTGTACAGAGGGATACCAACTTCCCATTTTGTACTGGTGATGCCTCTCCCTATGCATCCCAATATCCCCCCAGCCCTCCTTACTGCCCTCTCACATTGCTTGCCCACCTTTAAGTCACCTTATATGACTACACCCAGGTCCCTTTCCATTTTTGTTGTTGTTAGTATCTCACCCCCATTGTGTACTCTTCCCTGGGATTGTTTCCCAGGTGCATTACCTGCACTTCTTAGCATTGAATCTAAGCTGCCATACATTTGACCATTCCTCTAATCTTGCCAAGTCCCTTCTCATCTTTTCCACCCACCTTGTGCATCAACTCTGTTGCAGATCTTTGTGTCATCTGCAAAGAGACATACTTTTCCTTCCAGTCCCTCTGCAATGTCGCTTATAAAGACATTGAAGAGGACTGGTCCTAATACTGAACCCTGCAGTACCCCACTAGTGACCCCCCTTTCTTCAGAGTGGACTCCATTTACCATTACCCTCTGTGTTCCATTCTCCAGCCAATTCTTTACCCAGGCTATCATCTTGGGACCCACCCCCAGGCTGGCTAACTTGTATATTAATCTTTTGTGTGACACTGTGTCAAATGCCTTGCTTAAGTCTAGGTAGGCCATGTCCACAGCCCCTCCCTGATCTACTATTTTGGTCACCCAGTCAGAGAAATCTATTAGATTCGTCTGGCATGACCTTCCCGCTGTGAATCCATAGCTGCCTTGGGTCCTGTGCCCATTTGGCCTCTAGGTACTCGACAGTTCTTTCCTTCAGAAGTGATTCCATCATTTTCCCTATGACTGAGGTTAAACTAACAGGTCTGTAGTTTCCTGCTTCTGCCCTGCTCCCACTTTTGTGAAGGGGAATCACATCTGCCCTTCTCCAGTCCTCAGGTACCACCCCATCCTCCTATGATTTCTTAAAGAAGGTAGTCAGTGGTGTCACTAGTTCTACCCTTAGTTATTTTAGAATTCTGGGATGAATCCCACCAGGCCCCATTGCTCTGTCCACCTTCAGTTTTAAGAGTTCTTTCAGAACCCTTTCTTCTGTAAATGGGCTGGTATCAACTTCTGTATCCATAGTGTTTCTATTGTTTGTTTCAGGTACCTCCCCCTCTTCATTTGTAAATACTGAGCAAAAATATTTGTATAGTATCTCTGCCTTTTCACCGTCACTCTCTGCCCACCCCTCCTCCCCTTTATTAAGCCTCACTATCCCTCCCTTGGTCTTCCTTCACTCCCTGATGTACCTAAAAAGGGTTTTATCCCCCTTCTTAACTGAGTTGGCTATCTTTTCCTCAGTTCAGGCCTTTGCTGTTCTGACTGCCTTCCCAGCTTCCTTTTGCTTTAACTGATACAATTCTCGGTCCTGCTCCTTCTGTGACTCCTTGTACTTCCTGAATGCTTTCTTTTTCTCTTGAACCTTCACTGCCACCTCCTTTGAGAACTACAGTGGTTTCTTACATTGTTTTTTTTTTTTTGTTTATTTGCTTCACACAAAGGCTTGTTACCTCTGTGATGGCAGTTTTTATTATTCCCCATTGTTCTTCCACCCCTCCTTCCTGCCCATTTGCTAGTGCATTCCTTAGGCACTCACCCATTTTAGCAAAGTCAGCCCTCCTGAAGTCCAGTACGCTTGCCTTTGTATGGCTTGACCTCTATTGTATGCTTATTAGAACCATACTGTTCGATGGTCGCTAGTTCCCAGATGGCTACCCACTTCTACATCTGTGATCCTCTCTCCATCTCCATTTGAGAGAACCAGGTCTAAGATTGCTCCCTCTTGAATGGGTTCCAATACTAGTTGTCTAAGGCATGCCCCCTGTAGGGCATCTAGAATAACCCCACTCTTAGAAGTGGCTGCTGCAACTGCACTCAAGTTAACATCTGGCATATTCAGATCACCCATCAGCAATATCTCCCCTTTTTTTGCCATTCTAAGTATACTTTCTATCATTTCCTTGTCCATTTCCTCCCCCTAAGAGGGGGGTCTGTATACAATCCCTGTGCGGATTGTGGTGCCATTGCCTGTCTCCAAATTGACCCACAGTGCTTCTTCTCCTCCCTGTTTAACCTTTTGTTCTGTTGCTTTGATTCCTTCCCTTATGTAGAGAACTATTCCTCCTCCTCCTCTTTTACCCTCCCTGTCCCTCCTGTAGATAGTGTATCCCGGTATGTTTACATCCCAGTCGTGGTTCTGTGTGTACCATGTTTCTGTGACTGCCACGATATCCAGATGTTCCTCCTCCATCAAGGCCACTAATTCAGGAAGCTTGTTACCCAGACGATGGGCATTGGCACTCATTGCTTTCCATTTTTTGATGGATTTACCTTTTATAGCAGCATCCCCCCACTGAGCATTCTACCTTGGTCTTTTTCTCATTTAGTACCCTGTTTTGTAGGGGGAGGCTGGTATTTTCCTGCTGCTTATCAGTGCCTCCCCCCTTGACTAGTCTAAAAGCTTGCCAATGAAGCATTTAAACCGATTGCCCAAAAGACTTGTTCCCTTCCTGGACAGATGCAGATCATCCTGCCAGTATAGGCTGGTGTCCCTCCAGGTGGAACCCCAGTCCCCAATGAAACCAAACCCCTGGGCTCCACACCATTTTTTCAACCATTTGTTAAACTGCATGGTGCAAAGTACCCTCACCTCACCCATGCCACTGACAGGCAGCACTTCTGAGAAGGATACTGTGTGTGCTACTTGTCTTAGGTCCCTCCCCGATTTCTACAAAGTCCTTCTGCACAGCTCTAATCTCATGATGAGCTAAGTCATTTGTCCATAGGTGGACAATGACGTCCAGCTCACACTACTGTGCAACTGTTCTCGTGATCCTAAGGATGCGCTTCCTGTTCCTCAAAGCCATGGCACCAGGCAGGCACATTACTTCAGTTTTCCTTGCTCCCCCCAGTTCTATCCCCCTAATAATTGAGTCCCCCACCAGGAGCTGCTTCCTTTCCCTGTGGTGTCCTCTGCCTCCTTCCTGAGGGCCTCCCTTGTGACAGTTGTCTACAACCTCCTTAGTCTCCTCCGCGGGTGCATCCATGGCGTAGACTTTTGGCGAATAAGGACAGCTTGGCCAATCTAGTCTGTATCTCCTACCTAGGATAGGCCGTAGATCCTAGTTAACCAACAGCTATGCTCCCCCAGCATAGTATATGGACTGTGGAGTGGAGTGGAACAACTGACTGGGTGTGCCTCTGTTCCACCACCCTTACCCTCCCTGAGCCCACTGTGGTCCAACTGCTGTGCTTTCTTTGCAACCTCTGAAGTAGTGGTGGTGGCTCTAGTGCTCCCTAGATGGGGGAGGTTCCCCTACTACTGTCCAGTGCGGCCTGAAGACAGGAAACTTCCTCCCTCAGGGAAGAGAGTTGTCTGCAAACAGGACAGCATCTCAGCCTCCAGAAAGACTCCCAGAAGACTGCTGCCCCACAGCCATTACACTGCATTACTCCCCACATGTCTGTCTACCTTGTTTAATTTTTGTTTGTTTGTTTTGTGTGTGTGTGTGTGTGTGTGTGTGTGTGTGTGTGACTGGTTTGTAATATAGAAATATATATATTATATAATGTGTATGCTTATATTGTCAGTGCAGTGTGCTAGAGAGGATATGACAGTGATATGCACCTTGCCCTCTTGAGGAAATGATGTCAGAACCCCAGGTTTAAAGGAACTATTTCCAGGTGTGGGAGGGGTGAGGGGTGGGAAGGGTTTGGGCCTAAACGGCGCCCTCATAAAACAATCAGCTAAAAGCTCTAACCTACCGCTGCCATGAGTGCCTTCCTGTCAGCAAGATGCCCTACACAACAATTTAACAGAGAAAATACCCTGCTAATCAAACACAGAAAAATCCAAACATCCAAGTCAGAAACAGGTAAACCTCCCCAGTCCCAAAACAGCCTGGTGACTTGTGCTCTGAAAGCAGTCAGCCCCAAAACACGTCAGCTGTGCACAAGGACAGACACAGTAAACAGTATTCAGTCCCTGTGGGTTTAAACTCTTCCTGCACTGAAAATCTTAACAACTATAACAAAAGTAAAGCAAGATCCACCTCCCTCTGTTGATTGAAAGACTGCCTTTTCTGACAATTCTAAGTTCCATATTTCACCTTTCAGTTAGAAGCATCCTCCACCTGAAGAATATTAATTTTCCTAAGGAATCTTGCTACAAACCAAAGACAATTGTAAATTGTAAGGTTCCCCTCCCTCTGTTGTTTGCACTCTGTCTGGTAGACCATCAGTTCAATTTCTTGACCCATGATCCCAATTAGAGCAGTAGGAGACAGAATGGCAGTCCCAAGGATGTTTAATGTTCTCCAACTGCGTCACTAGTCTTCTTTGAGAATGGCTGCAACTAATAACCCAGGCAGATCTGAAGCCATTCTATAACTGTTCTTAATTCTGCCACCATATGTTCAAAGTCAGATATTGGGGGCTCCTATCAGTGGTATAATAATAGGGTACTGACTTTGGGACTCACTCTGTTGTTAGGCAAATGTCACAATATTCAAGTCCTGCTAGCACAGTAAATGTAGCAACTTTGTATTGAAGGGAGTATCCCCTCTCTTTGGTCTGGTGTCACTCAACACTGACTTGTGGGAATGGTGATGTGGAGTTGGGGGAAACTGTGGATTCAATATGTCAGTGGCAGCATAACTGAAATGGGAGCCAATTCCTATGTCAGCCCCTGGATGAAACAAATCACCAATGGGATGGATGGTTTCAGCACTCTGGCGGGATCAAACAATGGCAGGTAGGGGCTTTGAGCCTTGGGGAAGGGGATATACACAAATTGCCCAGAAAACAAAAAGATAAAGATCACTCATATAGGTATTCTACTTTATGAGAAAGATGCAATCACAAAAAGTTGTAGTTCTCCTTGGTAAAGAAAATAACATTTAAGAAATGCCACATTTTCCCAATTGGTTACATGGTGGAACAACTGCATTTAAGCTAGTGAATGCACTATGTTTAAACTCAGTAATGTTTTAAGGAAAAGTTGTAGTAATTGTTTTACCAGTTTTAATGTACATTAGTTGTATAGCCTTGACTATGATGCTTCATGGACAGTTCTGTAACCAAGTAAAGTTTGGGTTACTTTGATCACCCTTCTCTAGAATAGTGACCATGGAATTGGGCATCTGAGTGGGGATCATTCTTAAATCTCATAACAGGCAGCACTTTCATTAAGTATACTATTATTAAAATCTGCATTTTTCACCTTGCAATATTGACATCTAAAGTCTAGTAATACATTTTATGGACTGAAAGAAGAGATCACTGGGTCAGCAAAGCCTGTGTTTGGGCATCACTCATTCATGTTCTCACAAATGCACTGACATACAAACATTTGCATAGTAACACTATAAATATTGGATTAGATGTGATCTCACAGATGTACATATATGCACACTCACTAACAGATGCATGTACATATTGAACATCTATTTACTATACACACACACATATATATATATATATTTTTTTTTTATTTATTTTTTTTTATTTTAGTCTTTGGGTGACCTGGGAACACTGGGGGTTAAGTGATTTGCTCAGAGTCACATAGTATGCAAGTATGGAGGTTGTGGGAATCAAACCCAGGTCTGCCAGATGGACCAAGCTCATTCACAGCATGTTACTCTAACCTCTAGACACACAAATACATTTATAAAATTAGTTCTTTTCAAATCTGGTCACTCACTGCTCAGGAGACCATCACATGGTACTGTGTTAACACAATACATACACACACTCAGAAGACAAGACAGGTGTGCACTAATCTAGAGCATACAGAAAGGGACAAAAAGGTCAATATACTATTATACATCATCAGGTTCCAAAAGATCATAATACAAACCAAACAACCCAGCAGCATAAAACATAAATCATGCAAATAAAAAAAATACCCCACCCCCACACAGCAACATTGCTCAAGAGTCACAAACTATAAAGGAAATCAATTCAACAGCTTTGGAAAAACTTACTTCCTCCTCAAAAATCCAAACACAAAAAGCATCAGAGCTGCTCACACAAGAAAACATGTTTTGAACACCTAATAAAAACACATTTATTTCAAAACTTTGATTCTATGCAACAACAGAAACATATATACATATATCACTCAACCATTAGCCAAACCTATTTGGCATGCAGAACCAAACACGGGACAGCTCAAACTCCCTGCTTGAATCTCATCAACTGCAGAGCACTGCAGCTAAGTAAGGTCACATGACATCTAATCAACAGCCTAGGCTTCCAGGTCTGACTCAGATCACAAGAAAAGTACATGAAACAAAGCCTTGACTTCCAGCTTAGCCTCACAGATCACATGGTAAGTGTGGGAAGTTAAATGTCAAGGGAACCTGAATGGGGAGAAATCTTCCAGAGTGCACATTAATAAAGGATGCAGAGTGGCAGAAATAAAGGGGAAAGGGATGTGTGGATGGGTTGTGGGATAACAAATGGACCAGACACAGAACTTCAGGTTCAAAACACTGATGTTTATTTAAAACACATGGGATAACCTTAAGCAATGGCATATCCCTTCTTCAATACATCAGTTTGCAGCAACAGACTATGCATGTCCTTCTTCTGCACTTAGTCAGCACCTACTGATCTACTGACCTATCTCTTTAGTGAAAATTACTTTATTCCCTATGTTGGTCTTGTGCGTTTGGGTGATGGGGAGCTCATAAAAAAAAAATAAAAACTCAAGAACAAGCTAAAGACAAAGAACCTTAGTGCAGAGGCACTAAAGCAAGGGTTACCCAAAAGGGCATTGGTAATAAAGCCAAGTTTCAAAGAAACACATCACACATACCCTCAAAATGCAATGGGATGTATATGCAAATCACCATGAAATTTTAGGCTTGTTCAGCTGAAAGCAGGAATGCATGGTGCCAAAGGGCCTCTCAAACAATCTGTAATTTACATGTATTTTAAATAACACAACTAACTTAATTTTTATAATACAGTCCCCTAGTAATGTTTTACCTTTATCAAAAACTAGTGCTGTGGTATTTTCAACATTTACAGGTTTCATACACATAAGGCATATACATCAAGGTATTTTGTGACATAGTGCCATTGCATACTAAATTCAACAATGAGAAACAGAGCCTATTGTTTTACATCAGCTCAGAGGTCACCAAAATAACCTCCCCATATGAGGACCAAAGACAGAAAAGGAAAATTAAAGAGGACACTATAGCACAGTCAAGAAAGGGAAGGGGACGCTCACTGGTGGCTAACCTTATGGACTAGAGATTTTAAAGGATAGATTAGGCTATGAAATAGAAGAACTGTTGCAACAGATTTAAGAAAAAGGTTGGTCCTCAAGAGTGGTAGGATCTCCCTGTCACAGGACGGAGCATTAAAAAGAGAGGAGGGAAGGAAAGAAGGCAAAAAGTAAACAGAAAACAAATTCTGGTCGGAGCCACTATGGCTGCTAATACATAAACTTGATAAGGGTGTTTCATGGCCCTACGCATCAAGATGAATTGCTGTAGTCAGCTCTATGTGTAAATTTCATTTTTGGTAAAGGCAGATCATTTATCTGGTTGATCCTGTGTTTCCCATGTGTTTAAATGTGAGTGGCAAATGTGCATTTACTATATTTGGAAGGAGACGAAGCGCCACACCAAGGCCTTCAAGTGATGGTAGAAGCACTGCTACAGGGAGGAGAGGTATGTCCACATTGGGGACTATGGGCCAAGCTGGAAGTATAAGAACCTACACTGAGGTGATGGCCTACTTTCATCCAGAAGGCAACCTCAGTCCTCAGTGGATGATTCAAATGTTACTTCGATGGAGATTTAAAGTAGCCGGGGTGATGGAAGAAATAGGAGAGGCAGAACGTGGGCCACTACGAGCTGAGGTAGAGAGTAGGAAGATTGCAAGGGGACAGAGTCCCACCAGAACGCAAGTTATTCAGTGAAGCATGGGGTTAGCAAAAGAAGATGGGGGAAAAGGAGCAGTCAAAGGAGAAAGGTGTGGAAGGAGGAACAATTGGAAAAAGAAGAAAGTGGCAGGAAGAGAGGTGAGGACTGTCAAAATGGTGCAAGGTCTGCATCAGAAGCCCCATGAAGAGAGACTGAAAGAGCTCAATATGTACACCCTGGAGAAGAGGAGGGAAAGTGGGTATGTTATGGAGACCTTTAAATACCTCTTGGGGGTTAATAAGATACAGAAGGGAGATGTGTTTCAGAGAGAAAGGTGCTATAGAACAAGGGGTCATGATAAGAAGCTGGAAGAAGGTAGATTCAGGAGAGATGTGGGGACGTAGTTCTTCAGAGAAAAGGGGGTGGATTCCTAGAGGAGAGGAGGGAGAGTGGGGATGTTATGGAGACCTTTAAATACCTCTTGGGGGTTAATAAGATATAGGAGGGAGATGTGTTACTGAGAAAAAGGTGCTGTAGAACAAGGGGTCATGATAAGAAGCTGGAAGAAGGTAAATTCTGGAAAGATGTGAGGAAGTAGTTCTTCAGATAAAAGGGGGTGGATTCCTGGAACAGACATCCGTGGGAGGCAGTTGGGCTGAAAACAGTGGTGGGTTTCAAAAATGCCTGAGACAGGCACAAAGGAATCGTAGGAGGAAGGAAAGGGTGGAAAGGTGGAAGCGATAATGCTGTAGGGCAAGTTGGGTTGGCAGCAAAAGTGATCATAACTAAAAATGGGCATACTAGATGGGTCCAGTGGTTATTATCTGCCATCAAAGTTTCTATGTTTATGTAACCTCCCCACTTTGGGAGATTACTGGTCTATTTACGCCTCCCTGGGTTTCTGTGGCCTAATTCGGACCAGCAGGGAAAAGGGTTAATTCTTCTCAGCAATCAGGTGGAGCCTCCAGCTGGTCGGCAGGTTACCACAGGTGTGTGTGGGGAAAAAGATGAACACTTTAGGCAAGAGGGGGAGTTCTGGTCAAAGGTGTGAAAGGCAAGGGAGTGAGAGTGTCGGGGCTGGGTGGGGGTGACTGCCTGCTCCGGCCCCTGGCTGGTGGCACTTCGGGGGGTACACAGAGGAAGAAGTAGGAGCCTGTAGCCACAAGCTGCACAGTAACTTAGAGGGCAGATAAAGTCAGAAGCAGAGCCAGCAGCCGCAAGTTACAGAGTGCCCTGGTAGCTTGTGCCGATTCGTGTAGGGATCCAGTGTGCAAGAATGTAACAGGGAGTGTAGTGTCCAGAGAGCAAGTTGCCTTGGAGCTCTACAGGACGTGTCTCTTCTCTCAATTAGTGGACAGTTGCTGCCAGTTCTGGGGAAGGATGCAGGGGTCTTGTGGGAACCTGCAAATCCCCAAGCCATGAGGACTGCATGTTCCAAGGGGGACCTGCTCAGCCAGTGCAGAGAGATAGAGAGAGAGAAAAATGGGTATCATTGAGAGTTTGGGTGCATGTGAAGAATAATGGGCTGTTAGGCACTGTAAACTGTTTTGGGACTTGTGCTGCCTTCAAAATTTTGAGACCATAGTGGTCCTGAGTTACTGCTGCCCTAAAGACTGTGCACCCTCCTCGGTCCAGGTAAAACTTGCTATTTTGGCCATACCATTTGCGTGAAAGCTGAATGTGTGCCCCATGAATTAACTGATGCTACCTGGAGCTACGTGTAAATATATTTAATTAATTTGGAATCCCTGTTGTTTCTTCAAGTTCCATGTGGACATTTTGTAATTGAAAGGAACTCTTTAATATGAATTAACCTGTTGTTTTCATCCAGCACCAGCAAGGAAAAGGAACCATGTGGTGACATCTGAGCCTGGGTAACATGGCCACTGGAAGTGTTTCTGTGTTGTGGGCACCCCTTCCCATTGACATATTCCATCCATACCCCTAGACATGGGGAGAGAGGGCTACATTTCTATGTGATTCAAATGGATAAGGCACACAGCTATTACACTTTTGCACTTGCACAGTTGGTTTACGGAGCAAGTTTAGATACAAATGTGTGTGGCGGTTGTTGGGGAGGGGTAAGGAGATGTGTGCTTGAGGATCAAACAAAACTAAAAACAAAACAAATGAAATACCTGTGCCATATAGTACTATGCACTCCATCAAGCCCAATAGTGATGAACATTACATACATATTCTGTAGGTTAAAGTCAGTGATTTAAGCAATACATACTTTTTTATCCAAGCTCTCAGCCTCCATTCAGTCCACATAGTAAGATTTATTTGTAAAAAGCTGGGAAATAATTTAAGCGTTTAAGTTGACAAAAAGTCAAGTAAGTTATTACGTTTGATCAGCTTCACCTTTCAGCCTTTCCCTGTATAAGTCTTTTGGGGGGGGGGGTGGAGCTCTATTTACCATTAATCTTAGACCAGTCCTGAAAAGGTTAACAAAATCTACAGACAGCAGTAAATCATTGTACACTGCCACACACACACACACACACATATACATACACACAAACACACACACACAGTTGAGAGGAGAGAGAGAGAAGTGTAATCTGAATGTCTGCTGGAACAATGCAGTCTCATTAGAAATTCAGTTTTGACCAACAGGCAGTGGTATAGTGCTAAATTTAGAAGTGTGGGGTCTTCATAAAGTACAATGTCCCCAGCCCCTTCCCCCTGGGTGGGGGGTCTGGAGGCCGCCTAGGACCCCAGAAGCTGTCACGTTTTAGATGCATTCTGGTGCATTTTGAGTGTCATTTTGAGACTATTTGGCTGCTTTAAAGCCTTCTTTGACTTATTACAAACAACCAATATCACTGTCTAAATAACTACGTTTTATTTTCTTTAAAAAAAAAAAATTGTCAAAACTAAAGCAAACAAATCCCACTCCAGCCACCCTTCAAACATCTGGCTATATACCACTTCTCTTGAGTAAAGTCAGCTATCACTGCAGCAGGCATTGCACTTGTAACCTTGCAATCTGAACAGAAGACTCTGCCCCCCCAACACTGCATCACACAGTTGGACATACAAGGCACTGAGAAGGGGATACAAAACACCAGCCTGAAGGTGGATGTGTCTGTTACACAGCAGACACATACACAGACCATCCATGCCAGAGACTGGAACTGATACAGAGGACCCACTGGAGGGTCCCTCAAGGCCCAACATTGACACAAGATGCATACCAGGTCATGATTGCTTCATCTGCATGTACCCTGAACTGAGACAGTTGGAGCAGGGAGGGTAAGGCTCAGCAGGGACAGCTGCAAGAAATACAAGGCAAATACAGTGACATCACAGTCCACAGACTTGACATGCAGCAATGGTTCTGCAACCTGTGTGAGACCTCAGACAATGGTATGACCACAATTATCACTGCTCTAAGCAGAATGATGTTTCCTATTCATATCTAGTACATGGCAGCCAATCCCCATATGTCATGTACCAGGACCACAACACCATCAAGCACTCCAGCATAACCCACACATGACAGCCAACCTACAGGGGTGCTCAGCCAACTGTAATAGATGATGACCTAATGCCAAGCATGTCCAGTGGCATGTACACAGCCCAGACACATGGCAAGAACAAGGGCAATGCCAGTGGTAGGCTCATCCCACCCTAAACACCCACTTAGAAGTCATCCCAGACACAAAAGCCAAAAAACACACATGACCTAATGCCTCATCTGAATGGAGCACATGCTTTAATGCTGAAGAATTGCCATCCACCATTAGATGCATGTGGCATTCACTTCATGGGTACCATGCTAGCTCACAGCACAGGGACAGGAGTCTGGCAGCAAGAAGCAAGCTTGGGGGAAAAACAGATCACTCAAGTCGCTGGATGCAGCCCATCCCCTCACCATTAGATAAGGCATTCAGTACAAACAAAATTATTAATACAAAATAGCACACTTACCTCACTCCTTCTTTAATGACAAGGCCAAGCTGGTTATTAATTCATATTGTTGTGTTGGCACCAATTGTCTAAGTCACTCGATCCCAGCCAAGTCCCAACTCCTGACTTGTGAAAATTAATCTCTCACAAACTCATACTGTGCAACTAGTCGGCTGCTCCCCGTGAGCACTCTGCATAGTACCAGCCTCACCTCCAGTCACTTCTGTAAAGTTTAAGCCTGCACCAGTAACAAAAGCAGGTTTGCCCAGCAATTAGGAGCCACCCATTTAATAGCCAGTTCAGCCATGCTGGTGCTCCAAGGACCACAAAGCAAATAGAGCAAAATAATTTGAGCCAACTCCAAAATGAAGCAAAGAGCAAATTTTATCCACATTTGTGGTAATACGCTTAACTTCACCACACCACACTGCCCCAGTGCTTCAGCACCTTGCCTTCCTCAGGTGGTGTCCCCTGAGACCATAACAAAAAATGGAGACCATATGACAAGTCAAAGCAGAGCAGTGCATTCAATGCCAGGGTCCATGCCATCATAATTGCATAATTAGGCACTACTATAGGGCAGGTATCAGCTACTGTAAGTGTAATCCCAGTTTAATGTCACAGTTACTCTGTATTACTGTTTACATGTTTGATTACAGTACTACATAGAGGAGACTCTTGCTTACAGTACCTTGCAAGTCACAGAGGGAAAATAGCCATTAGATACAGGCACCAATAAAACTGTCACATTATCATCAATCAAGAAAATAAACTCCTTACAAATGCAAATAAAGTTTAACCACACAAATTCTTCCACATGATTGTCAATACAAAACCTGGACAGAGGGTTACGTGATCTTTACTTACATTAGCAGGGAAAGTAACTTTACCTTAGCAAACAGATTTACTAAAAAATGAGACTGCCTGTCTGAATGGCAAATGTATAAAACAGCTAAGGAAAATCCCATTAAAAATGTAATATGTGTAATTTTAGGAAAACGGAGCCAGGAAGGGAGGAAGCATACTGAAGATGCATCTAACATTGCTGAGACACATAATATGAATGATGCTCACTGTTTCTAACCCTTGAGGTTCTGGTGCCCCCACTCAGCTGACAGTGCACCATTTATGTCCAGAGAGTCCCCACGGACACTTCAAAGGCAGCACAAAAAAAACCCAAACAGCTTCTAGTTAAACACTGTCTTTCTCTAGAGTAGATTTACTCTTCTAACTCCAAACTGTCATGGATCACCACTGTGGTGAAATTAGAAGTTAAACTAACATGTTGAAACAAGACCATGTTAAAATTCAATGCTGCACCACTCCCATTTGCAAATGTTTTGCCTGATAACATAGAAACATAATATCAAATGGCAGAAAGAGGTTGACAACCCATCAAGTGTTTGTATTTATTACTGCCTTATACCCTGACACAGTGCCACAGTGTGTTTTTTACTCCCTGACCCCTTCTGTTGGGTTATTCACTCCCTGACCCCCTTCTGTTTTCTCCCCTTCCCTGGCTCCCCCAAGTCAGACTATGAGTCCCTTGGCCTTGTCTCAGCCATATTTGAACCCATTTAAGGTTCCTGTCCCCCCAACCTCTGCTGGCAATCTGTTCCAAGGCTCCATCACCATTTCAGTGAAGAACTTCCGCACATCCTTCCTCAATTTACCTCCCACCACTCTCTAATCTTAACCCCTGTGACTGCACCTGTACTTCTAACAATAAGTTCCATAAAATTTACCACATTTATACCCCTTAGGCATTTTTAAGTCTCTACTATACCCCCCCCCACCGTCTGGCCTCCAGTGAGTACATATTCAGGGCTTTCAGTCATTCCTCACAGGATCTGTCTTGCTGGCCCCAAATTAATTTTTTTCACTCTCCATTTTGCTGACTCCAGCATACTGATGTCCTTTCTCAAGTGAGGACTCCAAAACTGGGCGTAGTACTTCAGCTGAGGTCTCACCTGCAATTTGCATAGGTACAGTATCACCTCTCCCTCCTTCTGTCAAATCCCCTACCCAACTAATCAACTCCCTTCTGTGTACTACAATTACTATTCTAGCTACATGCCACAATGGATTACAAATTAAAAAAAATAGACAAAAATATGAACATTCCTGTCACGAATTAAACCTTAATATTCTGCTTAAATTTTAACTTTTTCAAACTTCTTGGCAAGATTCAAGCTCTGTTCTCAAGCTTGCTAAACCTCTGACACAGCTGCTGTGCTATGGAATCTCTTAGTAAAAACATTCTGTTGGGAATGATCTGCAGGATTAGAAGTCATGTTACCTGCTTTGTAGGTGTGACAGAATTGTAGATTACAGCAAATAATTTTGCTGCAGTGTAGCTTTTTAACTCAGAGGGATGGGTTATAAACAGAGAAAAAATGAAGATGTTGGCAGGAAAAGGCCCTATGACCCATCAGGTCTGCTAAACCCTTTCCATCTAATGTGGAGTGTGAGGACCCTAGTGGTATTTCACTCCTCTCCTTCCCCCTTCCTTTTTGTCAGTGTCTTTACCAGCCCCATATAATATATCTGTCCCACCCACGTTTGACAGCACACCACCTATTTCACACAGCCTACTTCCACTGGTAATCTATTCCATCCCACCACCCTCTCTGTGAAGAAATGCTTTCTGACATCCCTCTTAAATCTCCCACCTGCTAGCTTCATCCCCTGGTGCTTGTGTTCCCAAGCAGCATGAACAATTCTCTACTATCTACTTTACTTATGTTTACTTATTGTAGCTTCACTTACTATAAATATCTTTATTTGTACAGCTCAGTCATGTCCCACCTCTCCCTTCTTGCTTCTAGTGTGTACGTGTTAAAACCTTTCAACCTCTCCAGGTTTGTCATTTCCATGCTAATGCTGGATTGTTCTGGTAGTTACCCTCCTCTACTCTGCCACCACCCTGTGCCTGTCTGTCTTCAAGTGCAGGCTCCAGAATAGCATGTAGTACCCCAGGTTAGGATGAACCAGGAACCTTTACAGTGGCAGAATCCTCTCATTCCTCAAACTACTGATCCCCTTCCCTATTTTGTGCATACTAGCACCATGTGCAACCTCCCCACTCCCCTGTTGCACTGCACTGATGTGTTCAAATCCTCATATACTATCCTTGGTCCCTCTCCTTAGTTGTACTTTCCACTTAACCCCTTTTCTGTTTTCTGTTCATGGATTTGTTGCCCCGTGTGCATTACCTTGCATTTCTTAGAATGGAATATCAATTGCCATAGCCTTGACCCCCTTCTCTAATCTTTTCAGATCCTCCCCATATTTATTACACCTTCCTCACTAGCCACTCTTCCACAGATCTTATTTACACAGATACAGATGGTGACAGCAGTTAAGGAATGAATGGCCCACCTAGTCTGCCCCTTTTCCCCTACCTAATGCAATACCGCAGACCCTAGTTGATCTGCAGCTTACCCTCTCTTCCCTATTGCTAAAGTACTCTTATGTCTATCCTATGCATTCTTGAATTCTCCTGTTTTTGCCCCCACCACCTCCTCGGGGAGGCTGTTCCAAACATCCACTACTCTATATATGAAAAAGTACTTCCTTGCATTGCCCCTGAGCCTCCCTCCTCCAGCCTCATATCATGCCCCCTTGTTCTTGTACACCTTCTTTTCTGAAATATGCTACCCTACTGTACCTTGTTTATACCCGATATACCTGAATGTCTCTATCATATCCCCCCTCCTCTCCTCCAGGGAGTACATATTGAGTTCCTCTAGTCTTTCATCATATGACTTTTGGTGCATTCTTTGCACCATTTTTGTTGCCCTTCTCTGGACTGCCTCTATTTTGTCTATGTCCTTCCAGAGATGTGGCCTCCAGAACTAGACACAGTACTTCTGATGAGGTCTCACTAGTGATCTGTACAGTGGCATAACCACCTCTTGTTCTTCTGCTGGTGATACCTCTCTGTATGCACCCTAGCATCCCACTGGCTCTCCCCACAGTCTTCTCACATTGTTTGGTTACCTTTAGGTCATCAGATATGATTATCCCAAGCTTCCTTTCTTGACTGGTGGCCATCAGTATCTCCCCACCCATCTTGTACTCTTCCCCTGGATTTCTGCACCCCATGTGCATGACTTTACACTTCTTTGCATTGAATCTTAGCTACCACACTCTCAACCACTCCACAAGCATGTTTAGGTCCTTTCTCATTTTTTCCAGCCCCCCCCCCCGAGTGTCGACCCTGTTGTAGATCTTAGTGTCATCTGCAAAGAGGCATACCTTCCCCTCAAGCCCCTCTGCAATGTTACTTATGAAAACGCTAAAGAGGACTGGCCCCAGAACAGATCCCTGTGGCACCCCACTGGTTACCCCCTTCTCCTCAGATTAAACGTCATTTACCACCACCCTCTGTGTTCTGTCACTCAACCAGTTTCTGACCCAATTTACCACTTTGGGGCTCACTCCCAGGCTGCCCAACTTATTTATCAACCTCTTGTGTGGGATGGTGTTGGAGGCCTTGCTGATATCTAGGTAGGACACATCCACCACCCCTCCCCTATCTACCTCCCTTGTCACCCAGTCAAAGAAATCTATCAGACTTGTTTGACAACACCTCCCCATTATTAATCTATGCTGCCTTGGATCCTGTGCTCCACTGCATACAAGGAATATCACAATCCTTTCCTTTAGCTGTGACTCCATTAATTTCCCCACCACTGAGGTCAGGCTGATTGGCCTATAGTTGCCAGCCTCCTCCTTGTTCCCACTTTTGTGAAGAGGGACTACATTTGCCCTCATCCAGTCCCCTGGAACCACCCCTGTCTCTATCAGTTTGTTGAACAGGGCTGTTAGTAGTGCTGCCAGCATCTCTCTAAGTTCTTTTAATATTCTGGGATATATCCCATATGTCCCCATAGTCTTGCCCCGTTCAGATTATGGAGTTCCTTTAGGCCTCTTTCCTCCATAAATGGGTTGTTGTCCACCTCTCTCCCACTGGAGCTCCTATCCCCAGTAGTGGTCCTTCTCCTTCCCCTTCTTCCGTGAATACTGAACAAAAATATTTGTTAAGGATTGTTGCTTTTTCTAGGTCCCCTCTGCACACCCCTTCCTCCTTTTATAACCTCACAATCCCACCCCGTCCTTCTTTCTATCACTAATGTACCTGAAAAAGGTCTTGTCCCCTTTCTTAATTGCCTGGGCTATTTTAAACCATATGCTTAACATATGTGTAAAAAATGTTAGATCATTTATCACACATATGTTGGATAAACACTACTTGTCAATCAACACTCTTCAAAAAACACTAGTCTATACTACCTTGGTTTATGCTACTTGTGAGGTTACCCAAAGTCAGACTGCCCTTGTGTATATACATAATGCATCACACAGGTCTCCACTGCATATCCTCTATATCATTAGGAGTAATCTCTTCCCCTGGATCTCTACTCCAATATCACAGATGAAACTGTTGAAGAGGACTGTTCCCAATACTGATCCCAGTGGCACACCACTATGGGTTAGAGGCTTACTGTAGCAAGTAGAAGACTTAGTTTGAACCTTCAGAGATCATATATTCTTGTGTTGTAATCCAGATACCAGGGTTGACATTTTTTTGTAATTTAATCTTTATCTAGTTTTAACAATACACAAAGAAACAATTATTTCAGACCCAAACTGTTGGTTATGGTAGTCATATAGAAATGACTCATTATACAGTGGTGTGCAGAAGGTGTTCTTATAATTTAAAAGAATGAAATGTACATATCGACTGGTAATATAGGATATAAAACATCATGTAACATCCTCGTTATACAAGAATCTTATTTTATTTCTAAGGCTAGTTCCCACATTCCTATTTTCTTTTCCTCTCAGAGGGACTACTGAAATGGAAAAAGTGCTTCATAAGCAATTTTGGTTCTATATTGTGGCTTGCAGTCCCACCTCACTGAGAGGCTCTGTGAGTGCCAATGCAACCATTGGCCACCAGGGGAAAGTCAGTAGCTGTCGGAACCTACCAGCGTCCCCCTAGATTTAGACAGCATTCTCTGGCCTGCTCATTTACCTTCCTTTCCTTCCCTTCCTGCAGTAATGACCTGGGCTCTGAGCTCACGCCATGTCATAGTCATAGCAAGCATATTCCAAGCCACTGTGCTATCAGGCTGGTCCTTCAAGACTTTTTTTTATTCAACAAAGGCTGCCACAGAAGAAAGATAGCGATAACACTCTAGTTATATTGCACTTTGGATAAACAGTTTACAGAAAATGAAAAGTAGCAAAACAATTTGAATGTGAATTTAATTGTTCTAATAAATACAAGATAAATCAACAATTGCATTGCAATACATAAGAGGTCTTCAAAATGGTATATCGTTAGGATGGTGACTCAATATTGCCACCCTCATTATAGCGTCAGCGGGTTATCACAAGGCAGTGTTGTGACCTGTGCTTTAGAGCACTCAGGATGTTTTGGCACGCCATATCTCTGGAGTGTGTGAAGAGTCCCCGGAGCAATTTTCTAATCCTATAAGGATGGGTCTTTGTACAGGTGGTGCAGTTTTTTTGTACAGGTGGGGCCCGATGAGTATCATCTCACCCACAGGTTTAAGTGCTGTCCACCGCTACACCATACATGGACTGGAGTTCTATACTGTGATCCGGTGCAATCATGGCATTGGTTATTTTAAGTCGGGGGCTGCAGGGAGCATAGCCCCCACAATACTCAACATTTATGTGTCTTTGTGTCTGGGTATTTTGTGATGTTGTGGAGTATTTGGGGTGTTGGTTGGGGAGTTCTGTTACATTTTGCACTGGGTGTACTTAGCTCATATTGTTGGGTGCACAGGTTCACTATCATGGTTTCTGACATCGGCAGAATGCTGGCACTGTATTTGCCATTACCAGAATCATGGTCATACTGACATGGATGAACCACACAAAACAGGGACTGGGAAACGGACATCAGCGCATTGTATAAGGAGACAATGGAATGTTTTACCAGACATGATTTACTGCACCACTATACAGTGCACATATACTATTACTGCACCTGTACAGTATATAATACTGTCCAACAAATGTTGCAGAGTATTATAAAATAGGTGATGAAATTCCAGCATTCTGATTGACTGAAAACATCACTTTATTATTTCGTTATCAGAGCACTCCCAGACAGTGTCCCATCAAGAAGGCAGGCGAGTCAAAAACGGCAAGAGGAAAACAGTGACTCAAAAACAATGCTGGACATTTCAACAAGGTGGTAACTGCAGCACAAGTGAAGTTTAGCACTGTCAGGGGTTTTTGCTCTTCTGTTCTAATGTTTTGCAGCTCAGAGACGGTTATTTAAGCTAAGGGGGCTTCAGGGTGCAAAGCTCCTTGACGAGGGGTGTGGGGGTGCAGCCACCCGCAACTGAGACAGAATGAGGGTTTTGTTCCCATTGTTCTGCACTGTATTGCAAAGTGCCATTGTGGGTCTCAATGTTTTCCATTCCCTGTTTTTGCCTGGTGCCATTCTGCAAGCGCAGTTTTCATATGGAACTGGCCCAGACAGTTCAGAACTCGATGCTTGTTTACACTTCAAAAAAAAATCAATTTAGGGCCTATTTTATAAGATGAATAACATGCTTTTAGGTGTCCCAGTATGCTGATATATGGACTTCTCGGATGGCTGAAGGCACTCTGCACACACTTCATGCCTCACAATGCACCCAAGGTGTCTGTACATCACAGCATGCTGGACACCTCAGCAAGTGTTATTCCTTACTTGTATACTCACCACCGAATGATGGAGAATATATAATACTCTCCAACATTTGCTGATCAGCAAGATAGATGCAAGACTAATGTTTTACACAAATTAGTTAATTCTCTGATCTTTGTGGATTCTCTCCACATCTACACTGGATACTGGGATCCATATGGCCTGGAAAACATATAGTACTGAAAACTGCAACTCCACTTGAAGCCAAGTACTGGCCAAGGTCAGAAAAGTCTTCTCTGGCAGAGGCTAACAGATTTTTCTTAAAATATACTTCCCAGACCTTCCTTGGAGTAATATGGATATCATGTCCAAGCAAGAAGTTACAGCATGTACTGTACTGAAAGAACTCCTGTATCATTTTACAAAGTGGAAGAGGTCCAGAATCTGATAGCATTTGAAGAACTAAGCTGATGGGTTGGGCTTGATATGCCTCAAAAGCTTCAGACAATTACTATAAAGGTTTTCTAGAGATGTAAAACATTCTCCTGCCGGACCTCGTTTCTAAGCTAGCTAGGGTATTTGTATGTCTATTCCTTAAAAATTGTAGTTTTGTTATAAATACTCCTGCTTTAATTATGTTCTGAATATCACACACACACACACACACACACACACACACACACTGGCTTTTGCCACTACATTACACCAACTATACTACACATACATAAATTCCACCTCAAACTTTTGACTAATAAGCCAGGTTTACGATAATGTGTGCAATGTCTTCATTTAGGCTTGCTAACTTAGATCATCCATGAAGAACTCTGAAAAAGGTGTTGTAGATGTGTGCAGTTGTACTTCTAAGCCTCAACTCTGATGTTCCAGCAGGTCAATACATGAACAAGTGGCAAAGAAACTGAGTTTTTCACGAAACTTTATTCCTTCCTTATTAACAAGGTTTCCTCTTTTGTTTGGGGACTGCTCAACTGCATACTTTGAGGTTTATTTTGTGATCATTTTGACACTGCATGCCATTAATAGCTGAATAGGCTGTTTCACTTCTATGTAAGTTTGGGGGTCTGTGTATTTTACTGTGATAAGGCTGCATTTTGGGCACTCCAGATAATTCTGTTGTTTTTCTCTTTTCAGTGCAGTTCAGTTCAGTTTATTGTGTAGGGATAGCTTCCATTGAGCATGCTCATTCACAAGGGGGTCCCTGATACAAAGTACTAAATATCACAGACAGTTAGTACAAGGAAACATCATAGTAATACAGCAGGTATATTGTGGTATACCTCTTGTCTGTAGGGATGGGGTACCCCAGGCTCTGTCATGTGGTTATGGCATTTGCATACTGACCTCTGAATCTGGAACTGTTATACTGAAAATAATGTACCTACATTACAGTGGGCAATCAAGCCATTACACTGCTCTAGCAGGTTGTTACCTATAGGTTAATGCAGCCCAGTGTGACTGGTGCTAGTTCAGTGAGAAGTCTGAACTGGAAAGACCCCATTCTATATAACCAAATAAAGCCAGCAATATCTGTTGAGAAGAGCTGAAGACCACACCTCAGGAAGTAGTAAAGTAGCAAAGCAGGTTCAGTCGAAAGTATGTTCAAGAAATTCTTAGGAATGCATAAATAACGAATAACTGCTTCAAACTCTCAAGTTTATTGCTTTTTTATACAGAAAAGGTTAATTGGAAGGTCTTTCCATATATGTAATTGCTGTGAGGAAGATTTCATATTGCAAGCATGCATAAAAATGCTTTAGCATATGTGCTGTTCTGGCTAATGTATTGCTGTTTAAATTACTGTATGGAATACACATGAATATTTCTCACTTTTTTAAGGGGTACTGAAATCACCTCCTTATTCCTTTGTTTCAGAAGTATCAGGTAATTTAAAAAGCATTGCTTTATATACATTTATGCAATGAGGTGGACACCAGTTTACATAAATCATTTATCTCACAGCAAAACAGTGAGCAGTGAAAGAAACACATTTATTTAAACAGTTCCATTTATCTCGATTGTTGCCACATCATCAGAGCCATCCTCCCCTCGCCTGCTGGCACTACATCTTTCAGGTACTGGAGCCTGGACTTTCACTTTCACACTGCCTGCCATGATCGCCAAACTCGCAGATATTTAATCTGCAAACTGAAACTCAGTGAAAAACCATGAGCTGAGATTCAAAACACGATACCTACTTACTCCATTCTCTCCACATCCCAACTGTAGTGCTGAAATCCTTATTTTCTCCCACTCCGATTCACTCCTGCCTACCACTCACACATTCCCCTACTCACGCACAGTAGTCTGGTACCAAAGACAAAACCCTGTTAAAATCTAAAAATATCACTTTCAGAATTTAATACTATTTGAGCTCCCTAGCCTTCCTTCCTCTTCACTCATGGCCAGCAGAAATGAAAGTGTAAAACTGTAGTGCCTTCAGTGCCCCCAATCCTCTCTGTAACACTGTCACCATTTTCTGGGGAAGTTTCTCAAACAGCCACTCACTCCACCAATCAGCAGCTACAATGGGACGTGACAGTATTGTCCTGATGGCACATCCATGACAACAACCAATGCAACCCAACTCAGGGAAGCGCAGTAGCTTTACAGAGCCCAAAAGGAAGAATCAATCAGGAGCGAGGCTACGCCCCCCAGCCCTCACTGGAAGACCAATCAGGACTCACCTCTGACAGCTCTATTGTTCTCGAGGGCATTTAAAGAAATGTCAAAAAAGTTTATTTTAAAAACATCTGTAAAAAAAATGTAACAATACACACCAGGTCCTTCCCTACTGTATAAATGAAATATGCAATGAGGACCAGAGTGATAATCTTATCTATCTTCAATCATGCAGTTTGACCTTGGGTACCACACTCGCAGCTTACACCACTTGTGAGGTCACCTGAGATCAAACTGCTCTACTGAAGATAAATAAGGCATTGCACTGGTCCACATATACAGTATATAGATATTGCAAAAAAATTTGTTAATGCTCTAGTTAGGATTAAAGCCACAAAAGTAGGGAAATGTGGCATTAGGGGTTCCATCACCTAATACCCACCCCCCACCCAGCACACACCAACAGGCATTGGGGGTGTGCCTAGTCATCAACCCAACACACACCCCATTCCATAGTAAATAAGATGAGACTGGTACAGGATTGAAGACTGGGGTGGCGGTGGGGCTGAAACTCTAAAGGCACCCCAGATGCCTAGTTGATGTGTTCAGGTTGGGGAAGGGGTGTTAGGGTTGGAAATCCTAATGTCACATTTCCCTACTTTCATGGCTTTAACCCTAACTAGAGAATTAACAACATTTCTTGCAATTAATTTCCTTACTTTCTGAGATAGTATAATTGTATGCTTATTTGCCCATGGGAGCACATGGCCATCCAGGCTCTGTACTCCCATCTATCCGTAGGTGCGTATATGTATGAAGCTGTGGAAGCACTGGGCCCTTCAGATCCTGTGCTTCCATTTATAGGACAACAGTGGCCAAACTGTCAGCACAAGCATCTTATTACCCCACCTCATGTACCCAGTAGAGAACATTTTTGAATCCCCACCAAAACGTAATTCTCCTCAACTGCAACACCATTCCATGCCACAGGTGCAAAAACACATTTTGGCCAGGGTTTCAAAAATGACATCTGTGATATACATGAGGTAGGGTAATAAGAAGGCTATGTTGAAAATCTGGGGTAAAAAATATTTAAAATGTCCAAAGGTACAAGCGTGTATAGCAAAATTGCAATGAATGGTCATGACTTTGCCATTTTTTATAATTTTGACTCAAAATTTTCAACACTGCCTTCTGATGACCCCAACTCATGAGCAAGGTCAGGAAAAATTGTCAAATCACCCCAAAAGGTGATTCTGCCAACCAACAAATGAGACTAAGAAATCAAATTTCAGGTGGTAGCTGCGTAATGACAGTTGTATTATTCATGAGGTGGGGGCCCCAAAAGGCCATGTTGAAAATGTAGGGCAAAAATCTCAAAAAATGGCTAAGTTGCCAGCCTGGTGGTACAGAGGGCTGAGGCGCTGTATGCCTTACCTCATGCCACACTGGCGATCCGGGTTTGGGAATTACCTCGGGTCATCGGGGAGCTGACATGGGGGGGGAGGAAGGGAGCAGGATTGAGCATCCAAAAGACAGCTCTCCCCTCCTGAGGTGGTTATCCACCCTTCCTGTAGTTCTTCGCCCATCAGGTGGCAGTCCAATGGGATGCATAGATGAGAGGGGGTGACGGCGATTGCCAGAGGTGGGGTGGAAGGGGCCAAGCCAGTACACGGCATCCGTATGCGCCTCCACCACATGCATGTGCATGTCTACTGGAGTCCCAGGTCTGGGCAAAAATCGGGGAAAGAAGCACATAAAAATCTTAATTAAAAAAAAATGGTTAAGTTATGCATAAAAGTTGAAACCCCCATTGAAATACATTGAACTACATTTACCCTAGTTTCTCATATTGCAATCTCCGGTTCCAGCAGCAAGATGTGCCTTTGATCAGAGAGTAGATCTCAAACCTGAGACCTGTTCAGGTGAGTGAGGGTGTGTAGGGGTGCACTGGGGGGTGTGGGGTGTTAGGGTTGGAAATCCCAATGCCACATTTCCCTAGTTTTGCAGCATTAAGTTACCTTAACTGATGCAATAATGACGTTTTTTCAAAGAATTTCCTTTCTTTTTGAGATAGTGGAATTGTATCCTAATTCACACAAGTCCATAATAGATATGTTTACAGTTGAACTTTATTACAGGGTTAATATACTGACACATACCGAACGATTTCTAATTTTTACATTTTAACATTTCTAGTTAGGTTGGTCATATATTATCATAATCATTCATACATATCTCTGCAACCTTATGTGTATATGGGAGCTGCATAATTCCCAGCCTCACAACCTTCTAATGGGAGGTCACAGGGAACCAATATGCTGGTATGAAAAAGTAATTTTACCCGATTCATGGCAGCTCCATTTTCACTTCAAAATTTGTTATATTACCATCAATGACATTTATTTCGCAATTGCCAATAGTACCATATTTTCCCATTCCCTGTTCTTGTCAGCCCAAGAACAAATTTTTGTTTCATTCTTAGAAAAAAACTACTTTCTTATTTAATTTCTATACTAAGGGGCTCAGTAATATGTAGCTATCATAACATGTAGTGGTAAAAATGCTGTGTGCAACGCGGAGCTGCATAATTTCCAGACTCACAGCCCTCTCCATATGGAAGGTCACGGAGGTCAAGGGGCACTAATATGTTCATGAAAGATTATGATGTTAGCAATTACTGGCAACTCCATTCCCACTACGCATCTTTTTACTTCATTATTAAAAGCATTCATTTGGTAAGTGACAACTATTATCACACAACCCCCCATTACGAATTCAGTAAATCCTAACAAAAGTACACACACTCACAGACTGTTACAATACCATTCTTATAGTACCTGCATACTTCTGCCTAATGTAATCAGATTCAAAAAACCTGCAACAGCATTGGCCCCTTCCTACACAGAAGGAAATATTTACCTCCTGTGCTCTTGCCCAACAGTTTTTTTTAATCTAATTATGTTAAGCAGAAGTATGCAAGTACTGTATGAATGATATTGTAACGGTTTGAGTGTGTGTGTACTGTTGTTGGGGTTTGCTGCATTTCATTGTGGTAACATTTACCATGAGATTTTATTTGTAATGGGGAGTTGTGTGATAATAGTGCTCGCTAATGGAACAAGTGTTTTCAATATTGAGATTAAAAGATGTGTAGTGGGAACGGAGTTACAATAATTGCTAACATCATAATCTTTCATCAGCATATTAGTTCACCTTGACCTCCGTGACCTTCCATATGGGAGAGGACTGTGAGGCTGGGAATTATGCAGCTCCGAGTTACACACAGGATTTTTACCCCTACATTTTATGATAGCCAAGTGTTACTGAGCCCCTTGGTATAGACATTAAATAGGAAAGTAGTTTTTTTCTATGAATGATGTGAACATTTATTCATGGGGCTGATAAGAACACGGGATGGGAACGTGTGGTACTTTTGGCAATTGAGAAATAAATGGTGACAGAAAAAAACTGAGTACTGAAAATGAAGTTGCCATCAATCAAGTAAAACTATATTTCTACACCAGCAAATTGGTTCCCTGTGACCTTGTATTAGGAGAATGTTGTGAGGCTGGGAATTAGGCAGCTCCCATATATACATATAAAGTTGCAGGCATACAGTATGTGACACCTAACTAGAAATGCTACAGTGTAAAAATTACAAATTGTTCGGTATGTGTCAATGTATTAACCCTGTAATAAAGTTCAACCTTAAAAATATATGTTAGGAATACGCAATTGGCAAAAGACTTAAAATGACTTGACCACACATTATATACAAAATAATTCATGGGTACATTGCCAATAGGGTGTTAATAATGCTGCAAGTGATGACTGAAAGTGGGACTGACTTCTAAATGTTACTAACTGAAAACCGTCCTAGATCACATGACTTTGTGGAAATAATTTTGCTCTGGGATCCAGTGTTGCCACAGTTATTACATGTCCGCAGTTTGGAATTGGGGGGTTTATCAATTATAAAATATGTGATCAGATTAAGTGCAGAAAACATGGGAAGTGGGACTAGGATGTCGAGGGAAGCCGGGCTCCGACTGAAGGCAGGCAGCAACTGTAGTCTTACACAACACAACAACAGGGGGATCAGTGGCTTATGTACGTGGAGCAAACTGCTGACCTTTTTATTTCATGTTTCTTGTTAGAAGAAGCTGCCCAATGATCTATAGAAGGAAGACCTCTCTCCCCTGGGATTCAGGTGTTAAAGAAAAATGACAGGAATCCAAGTGGAACCAACTCCAGGTTTGTAGAAGAAAATGAGCTTTACTGGATGGCAGTGCTGTTCATCTCTCTGGGGTTAACATCTCTCTGTGGTTAGGCACGCTGAGGGGCTGACACATTCAGCTAAAAACAGCATGTACAGGGTGGGGGGGTAAGCACACATACCTGGTGGGACTGGCCATGGCACTCAATATTACAATGTCCGACACGTCAGTGCACAAGGCAGACACTGGTTGCCATCACTGGAAGTGATACAATACAATACAAAATATTGCTGAAATGTAATCACCTGCCCCAGGTGAGTCCTTTCTGAATTTTTAATTCCCCCAGTTACTGCACTTGCTGCTGGCTTTACCCCTTCCTCTGCTCCTAGGCTAGGAGAGAGAGAGAGAGAGAGAGAGAGAGAGAGAAACTGAAGTATGAAAAACTTGGAAGCACATAAGGATGTGAACTATGACTCCTGAAAAGCTTTTATGTGATCCAGTTGAGCCTTGGAGCATTCTTATGTGATCTGCACTCCTACTCAGTCAAACAACAGTTGCAGCTGGGGCAATCATGTAGTTGAATAGAACCCCTCCCCCCAAAAAAAGTATTTTAACATGACTCAAGCTGCATTTGTGCAGCAGAATGGCACTTTCAAAAGTTGATTACTCGTTTTTACTGAGGGATTTATGTTAGGAAAGCAAGGAGTTTCCCCTTCATAAACAGCATACCTCTCTTCTGCTATGAAGTTTGCGTTGCACTATGCATTTTATACTCAAAATGACCCTTGCTCTGCAAAGAGATACTAGTGTTCCTCTTAATGTTACAGCTATATGTGGACAAGTAAGCTACTGAAAATTAACTTGACAAAAGCACTCAACAGTAATCATAAGTCTAATTAATTATGAATGAGCTGAAGTAGCTCACTAATTGGCTGCCACACCTGTCTGAAATCTCTTAGAAATAACCGGCATGGCAGCAGCACCCGGCTCACGCACTGTATGCCGACAGCAGTGGGGTGTAAACAAAACTGTTTTCGGCGCTCTAAACCCGAAAGAAAAAACAATTATTGTGATTAGACTTATAATTGCAATAATGACCCAAAAGCCAGTCATTTCCCTTCGATTAACAACCGTCTGGGTGGGGGTGGCCCCCCCCAGCCGGTCGTTAATTTCTACAAAATGACCATCTCTTCGGTCTTTATTGCTTAATTATAAAATGGATCAAGAGTTTTATGTATCCTCATTGGCTAAGAAGTACCATTTTCTTTGTCCTTATTACACATATCATGCCAAATTGTACTTCTTATGCCAATGAGGATGCAGCACAGCCAGGGATTCATGCCTGCCAGGAGGGTTTGCAACAACATTTTCTGGCAGCCATGTTAGCAGTGTAGAAGCAGTACTTGCTCTAACAGCAAAATAATTGTATTTTCCCAGTTCACAAACACTCCAAAGCACAGCTATACATTAATACAGCCTCAATTTCATGTTCCAGATACTTTTAATTAGAATATGACCTTTCTTTCCATTTCTGTTTGGAAAAGTGTTTTGCAGGTCGCTGACCCATGGCTCTCCCACTGAAAGTCACTCGCTGCAGCTCCATACCACACCCACCTAGACGTCTGGAACAGCCTTCCAGTGGAGGTTGTGGGTACCAAAATGGTAACAGCTTTCAAAAATGCATGGGATAAACAGGGGACCTTAGTAACAGGGATAGGGGGGTTAGGCTGGAGATCATTTAGGGTCTACAGTAGTAGAGCAGGTACCTGTGTTTCTATGTTACTCCCCACAGCATTGCTGCCCATTCCATGGGTATGAAATCTGCAGTCCTTGCTCCATTCTTCACCCCCCCCTTCTGCTGAACATGACTGGGAGCCAATCTATTCCCTAGTGGCTTCTCCCATTTAAAACTTGCACACACTCGGTGAGACGTGCTCTCCTCAAGAGCAGCTTCCCTCTCAAGGATACGCTGAGACGTGCGAAATGTGAAAGCTGCTCTGTGCTACAGCGGCTGCAATGGGACATACTCCCTGTAAAATCAGGCACTCTCACACAATTGAAAGACAGTCTTACAAAACCATAAAAATAAAACTAGAAAGCACATACAGAGTGGTGTGTGTGTGAAAGTGGGGTGGGGTGGAACTAACCTAAGCACTATGTGCCCCCTATCTGTGACCAAGCACATTTCAAATACTATACAGTACCTTTAAAGGAGAACTAGGTAATATTTTAAGTAAAAAAAAAAAACTCTTCTTTTCACATGCTTTCTTTTTTGCAATATATAAATTTCTTAACTTTTACTTAGAGGATCCATTTTATAAGTGGAATAAGACACTCCGATGTGTGGTTTATAGCTGATAAGAGCACTTCCCAGGTGCTTAGGGCATGATCTGCTTGGGGCATGCTCTTTCTAGCCAATAAACTACACCTTGTGTTATCTTATTCCTTATATACAGTATATGGTACCTTCTAATATTAAATTTATTATTCTTCAAAATTAACAAGGTGGTGCAACACATTCTAGCCACTTGCTCTGTATTTTAAAGGTCAATGCTATGTATTTTAATACTGAGTGGCTGACTGAAATGACAGATAGTAGTGAATGTGAAACAAAACATGGGCATGGATCCTGCTTCCTGCAGCAACAGGTTCAGCACATCAAATGTATTTTTGAACAGGGAACTAGGGTAGCAATTCATAGCGGCTATCACCTTAAAGAAGATTGCTACAGGGGAAGGGAAATTAGCAGACAGAATTAGCAGAAGAGGACCATGAAAAGGCAGAAATCTTAAATAGGTACTTCTGCTCAGTGTTTACCGAGGAGGACCCAGGAAACGGCCCAGCACTAACATGAAGCTGCACCCCTGGACCAGGGGTTGATACTAGCCCCTTCACGGAGGCCCAAGTATTGCAAGCGCTAAATAAACTAAAGGTAGACAAGGCCACGAGGCTGAATTAGATACATCCCAGAATCCTGAAGGAACTAGGGAGGGAACTGGCAAAACTATTCACCAGATCCTTGGTGAGTGGAGTGGCACACGAAGACTAGAAAAGGGCAATGGTAGTCCCACTCCACAAATTAGGCAGTAGGGATAGAGACTGGAAACTACAAACAAGTAAGTCTCACTTCTACAGTAGGAAATTGATGGAGTCGCTGCTCAAACAGAGGACAGCAGCATTCCTCAAAGCCAGCAGGCATAAGGACCCCAAACAGCAGGGATTCACAATGGGTAGGTTGTGCCAAACAAAGCTGGTCAAATTTCTGGACTGGGCTACCAAGGCTGTGAATAATGGTTGGGTGGCAGATGTGGTCTACCTGGACTTTAGCAAGGCCTCTGACTCAGTTCACACAGAAGGCTGGCAAAGAAGTTAGACTACACAGGATTAGGACAGAAAGTGGTAAAATGGGTAAAAAAGTGGCTGCAAGGTAGAACACAGAGGGTTCAGGTAAATGGTTCAGTATCAGCAGAGGGTAAGGTAACCAGCAGAGTACCCCAGGCCTCAGCTCTGGTGCCTCTACTCTTCAATATTTTCATAGCTGACATTACAAACGGACTAGAGGGGAAAGTGTGTCTATTCACTGATGACACAAGATATGTAACAGGGTGGACTCCATAGAAGGAGTGGGCAAAATGGAATCGGACCTAAAGAAACTTGAAAAATGGTCTGGAGCATGGCAGCTGAGATTCAACACCAAATAGTGTAAAGTCATGCACACGGGAAGAGGAAACTCAAAGAAGGTGTATTACTCAGGAGGGGAAAGACTAGCTGTCTCCAACCAGGAGCGTGATCTGGGAATCATAGTTTCAGATGATCTGAAAGTGGGAAAACAATGCGAGAAAACAACAGTGCAGGCCAGTGGAATGCTGGGGTGCACTAGGAGGGGAATCACGAGCAGGAGAAGGGAGGTGGTCCTACCACTGTTCAGAGCACTGGTCAGGCCACACCTAGAATACTGTGTCAAATTTTGGAGGCCTCACCTCAAAAAGGACATTGACAGCATAGAGACAGAACAGAGAAAGACGACAAAAATGGTGGGGGTTGTACTAGATGTCATACGGAGACAGACAGAGAGAACTAAACATGTATTCCCTGGAACAGAGAAAGGAGAGGTGTGACATGATCGAAACCTTCAAATATACAAAAGGCGTAAGTAAGGTGCAAGCACAGGAACTTCTTCACTTAAAGGAGGACAGTAGAACTAGGGGGCATGATCTGAGGCTAAAAGGAGGGAGGTTCACTACGAATGCCAGGAAGTTCTTCTTCACAGAAAGGGTGGTGGACACATGGAATAGCCTGCCCCTGGGAGTGGTGGGAGCAAAAACAGTAGGGGAATTCATGAATGTGTAGGCTAGACACAAGGGTGCCCTTACACTGAAGGGAAGTTGGGGGGGGGGGTAGAAAACAACAAAAATCCCAAGCAGACTCACTGGACCTAGAGTCTCCTTCTGCCATCATTTTCTTTGTTTCTATATTAAAAAAGCAGCATGGCAGTTATGGAGGATTTCAATCTACCAGATGTAGATTTAAAAATGTTATGGGTCAGGAGCCCACTGAGATAGGCTCTTGCAGATTCAATGCAAGTGAGCTTTCTGGTACAGGGCATGAAGTAACCTACCAGCGACAGAGCTATCCTCAACATGTACTGTTGAACCAGGACATGGTGGGGGAGGTCATGGGAAAGGTACCCCTGGGGGCAAGTAACCCCAACACAGTGTGGTTCAACTCAGCCCTAGACTGAGGAACAGAGAACAAAGACAAGGGCAATGGTTTTAGATTTCAGGAGGGTGGATTTTAAAAATAAGGGGGAAAACCTGCTGGAAAAACTGTAGGGGTGGAAGGGATTATGAGGTGGAAAAAACTGCAAACTCTTTAAAGAGAGTTTATTGGAGGTTACCACAACCTGATCAAAGCAAGCTAAAGAGAAGAAACAACACAGAGAACAATCTGTTTCTCCAGGGTAGTGGGAGAAGCAATCAAATAAAGAGGACTGCAGTCTAAAGGTATAAGGGGGAATCAAACCAAGTGTAACAGAGTAGGGATGCTCTAATTCCCTGAAATCTGTTCCATCACCATGGAGTCAGAATTTCAGAGATTCCCATTTCAAATCTGTTTCTGTTCTGCCTCTGATTAAGGCACATGTACAGAACTGAAAGTTATTATTTAGCATCTGACTCCAACTCTTGACCATTTACCATCAAAATAAATCCCCCTAGAGCAGCAAAAAGTCCATGTCCCTCCCCTTACCTTTTGACTGCTGGTGCTGGGGTGCCTCAAGCTGTTGTCTCCCATCTAAAATGAGCTGTCAGGCTGCAGTTGGAGGGGTCCGTTTCGGTCACGCTATTTAGATGTTCAATAATTGTAAATTTAAAATGTATGTGCTGTTCAGGCCATACAAAATTACCTCTTCTCGAACCCCAAGCAGCAAGCCTTCAAGGTGTACAAGAAGTTCCCACCTCACTGTACAGCCCTGATCCCCCCACACAAGTTAGCATCCTTAGCCAGCAGCAGGGCAACAAAAAACATTTTTTATTTTCCCAAAAAGCTAATTTCAGCTACAATCAATAAAATATTAGCAAACCTGTCAAATCTATTTCTTTAGCTACCGTCTATGCTGTGCACCATGAATTTTTTTTAACTCTCTTGATTCTAACCATTACCAGGTCTACAATGCTATTTCTAAGCTAAATGTAGTAGCCATCTTTTGTGCAGCAAACATTTTGTTACAAGAACCACATTTCAGAGGTGTGCCACTGTTGGGTACAATGTAGCTCAGGCAGCAGGGGGCTTGACAGTAACAGCCCAATGATTAGCTAGGCTTATCATGACACTGCTAAGTGCTTGGGGGAGGAAATGTCTTGTAGTTAAAAGGACAGAACCGTTTCAATGAGCGAGCAGCTTGACCCTTTCACCTCATGAAGCTGCCCAGCAAGCAGCTAAGTGGTATCATCCTCAGTGTGCTGCTTATCCACCCTTAAGTCAAAAGTGCTGGTTAAAAATGGCTGTATCTTTTTTTTTTAAACTGTTACTCTTGTTGAACTTACTTTTACTTCCTCAGTATGGAGGATATATGCGATCTGAATGATTTTGGAACTTCTTCAGCAACAAAAGTCAAAACTGCATTTTGGTCTTAGTCCTCCAATTGATCATGACACCGGAACTTAAATCCTGTGTCCCACCTGTTGAAAACAACTCCCTCCCATTGCCAAGTATCCCACCCACCTCCTGATCCTTCCCCATGCCCAATCTACAGAAAAGCAACTCTCTCCCAGTGCCATGCATCCCACCACATCGCTATCCTCCCCTGTAGCCCCGTCCATTGAAATATGACCTCCTCCCACTGCCAAGTATCCTAGCCACCTCCTGATCCTTCTCAGTGCCCAGTCCATTGAAAAACTCCCTCCCACTAGCAAGTATCCTGCCCAGCTCTTGATCTTTCCCATGTCCCTTCTGTAAACTTGTAAAAGAAATCGGTCAAGCAATGACTTCTGCCCCCCACCTTAACCCCCCTCTCAGCACCTCAACCCCACACTTACCTATCAGGACCAGTGCTGCTCCTTCTTGACATCTTGCTTCTTCTGAGCTCCATCAGAAAGGGACTGAAAACAAGGTCAGTTTGTTAATGATGTTTTAATGTGTTTTGAACTTTTACTTACCACTTTCTAATTTCTTAATATTTTTATTCCAATTTTTCAACAAGGCCTTTTTAACCATAGCTCATGACCCAGGTAGGTGAAATCACCCCCAAAAATGTGTTTTCACAATTACTCAGTAAAATCTCATTTTGAAGGGAATTTAAAAAATAATTCACCTGCCTTGATTATAAGGTGGGGTAATAAAAAGAGTATGTTGATAATCTGGGGTAGAAATCACAAAAAAAAAATTATGAAGCAACATTGGAATTCTTCAATGTTTACTCAAAACTTTACTATTTTTCTAGATTCTATCTCCAAATGTTCATCATGAAGAAGGCAGGTGTAATTTTTCAAATCCCCTCTGAAACATGTTTTCCCAGTCACTCTAAGAAATTAGCTTTCAGATGGGATTTAAAAAATTCCACGTCTTGATCATAAGGAGAGTCATAATAAAATTATGTTGAAAAGTGGGACTAGAATCTCAAAAAAACAACAAACCTATTAAGAAATTTTGAAATTCTATAATGTTTGCTCCTAAGCTTGCTCTTTTACTAGATTGTGACCTAACATTTTCAACATAGCCATTTGTGTACTTCACATCATGAATATGACAAGTGCCATTTTTTAAATCTTGCCCAAAATGTCTTTTCACATTTGGGCCACAAAATGATATTTTGGACAAGATTTCAAAAATGAGACCTGTCATGTTCATGTAACCCCCCTGCCAAAACGGGGGCTTCCCTGCAGCTCATCAGCTTCTGTTCCTGATCTCCTCAGGCACTGCCAGGAAGTACCTGCATTTTTTTCTTGGTCCCCTCGTCCTGGTCCCGATCTTCTCTGCCTTCCCTGGTGCCCCAGTCACAGCCCCCTTGTAAAATTCAAGCCCTACGGGGGCTCCAAGAAAGCACACCACGACCACCCACTTGTGTATGCACTTCGGTGCAGTGAGGATCACACATGCATGAGTGGCACCTTTGATCTTCTGACTGCTAGTTCTGCATTCGAAACGGAGAGTGTTCCATCAGTCCCGGGATCCCCATGTGGTAAGTGGAACCCGGTGACCATGGACAGGGCCCTGAGCACCCACTTTTTTTAAATTAAAAGAGATACATGAAGTGTTTTCGATTGGGGCTCATGAATGTTAATGGGTCAGAGCCCCGATCTGTTAAATATTAATGAGGATCAGTCTGCCCTCGGGGAAGCTTGTTCTCAGCTGTGGATGAAAGGAAAAAGAAATGTTCCGTAATAAATAAATGTAACTGTTATCTGTATGTTGGGGGAACAAATGTTAAAAAGGGGAAAGTGTTTAAACAAGTGCTTACCTCTGGCTGCACCAGCCAATCTTTGGGGCTCAGATAGATAGCCTGTCTGCTGCTACAAGCTGTCCTTAAATATTGGCAGCAGCGACAGGAAAATGGACTGAGCAATCTGTTTACTCTGTGCAGTGACAGCAAGTGCACACTCGGGGCTAATGGACTGTGGGGCACTGGGGCAAATATTTTCTTCATTCTGGCTGCTCTCAGACTTTGATTTGGCACTGTACCTATTCTGCTCAGGGACTGTGCATTAAGCAGCCACTACAAGCAGCCATAGCCAATCTGAAAGCCAAAATAACAAAGCCAGGACTTGTGGGACATTAGCCAAAGCTCATGGGAATTTACCAAATACTCACGGAGACTTGCAGGGATCTAATTCTAGGTGCCAAAACAGCAAACCAACTGTGCATCGAGTAAGGTTCATGCATAATTCATTTTCTTGATTGACAAGCACTCCAGCCAATCAGAGGCAATTCAGCTAAAAGCTTCAGCTAATCAGGAGCCTAAGGAGAGCCCTATAAAAGACTGTGTTTCCAGCATTTTGCCAGATTCGAGTGGGAACCCACACAGGGGCCCCCAGCCATGCAGCCAAGCCTGGAGATCTAGCTAATCCTCTCCATCCAGGAGGGGGTGTTTCCTTCTTTAGCAGTTAAAGTTATTTAGTTTATGTAGTTCCTGCTAGCCTGGGGGTTGCCAGAATGTCCCCTAGGTGTTAGCCCTCCCTTCCACATTAGGGAAAGATGTGGACCTGAACCCAACTGACATCAAGCCAGCTGTGAGAGAGAGAGCTGAATATCCTCATTTGTGAGAGAACTGAAGCACTCAGGAACCTTCATTGCGGAAGATCGACTGTGAGAAGCCTGAGTGAGTACTCTTGTACCCCCCATGCACGAAAGAAAGAAATATTGCCAAATCGGGGCAGCATTGCCCAAGTAACTGTTCAATTGAAGATTGTTCTTTGGTCTGCACCCTACTGCTGTGCATCACCTTAGCCCAGTGCGGTGGACCTCTACTGAATTGTTTCTGCTGATTTGTGAATGATCATTGGGTCTGCAACCTACTGCTGCATATAACCGTAGCCCAGCAGGGGTGGACCCTGTCGTATATGCATAATGACGTCACCACACCTGAGGACGTGGGTGTAACAGTGCATGAGAAGCAATGGAGTAAAGCAGTTAGAAACTCCAACGTGGTGTCCTCGTTTTTATTCAATTGGTATACAGTGCATGGTAAAGTCGAGAATAGAACAATGGCGACGAGGTGGGATCAGTGAAGTGTTGGTTAAATCTGGAACTGAAAAAGAAAAAAAACCCAAACAAAAAAATAAAGAAGAATAAATAAAACAGAGAAATGGAAAGTGCTATTCCAAAGTTTGATTGTTACAGTGAACCAGCCACGCTTGGGCCGAGATGGACAAGATGGCTCACATCTTTTGAACTGTTTGCTGATGGGAAAGGATTGATATTAGCTGACGATGTGAGTGTAGCTACAAAGCAATGGAGGAGAGCTTTATTATTACATCATGCAGGGACAGATGTACAAGATATTTTTCTCGGCGCTTAGGGACACCGTCAGACCAACAGACTATGCTTGGCGGTAACAGCACTAAATGCCTACCAGTGCCACAAGTGAACACTGCGCTTGCGCAGCAGGCTTCACCAGCTAAGACAGAAGACAGAGGAGACCGTACAGCAATTTGTCACCCGTCTGAGACAATCAGCCAAAGATTGTGACTTTGCAGGCGATAAGGACAATCAGATAAGGGATGCGATACTAAGTAAATGTAACTCTGAATATATGCGCGCAGAATTGTTAGAGGAGGGGTCTGGGCTGACATTGGCAGATTACTTGAGCTGTCCGCACAGTGTGAAAAGAATAGAGGTGCAAATGGCCGTGATGCACGGAGCTCAGAGGCCCCAAACCTGAAACAGTTAATCTACAGATTCAAAAATGAGGAAAAGCATAGCAGAAGAAAGCCAAAAGGAGAAGAGGCAAAAGACAAAATGGAGAAAGTGTGTTACCGATGTGGCCCACGCAGATCATTTGGCAAAGACCCTACTACTGCCAGCCGAGGACAGGCGTGCAAGAAATGTAAAGGTAGAAATCATTTCGCTAGAATGTAAAACAAAAGGAAATGTGAAGTATACAGTCAAATGTGTTTATCAGAGAAGCCAGACAGAGACTATGCATTTGTGATAAAGGAAAAAAGCGAGCACGGACAGAACAATGTTCTCGGTGGGGAGTCAACCTGTTGATGTAATAGACTCAGGGGCTTCAGCAATATTGTGGACCAGGAGACCTGGGAAATGCTGAAGAGTAAAAGAATCAAGTGTCGATCGTCAAAGACCGACAAGAAACTGTACACATATTCAGCAACTAAACCACTGGCCGTAAAAGGGATCTTCACATGTACAGTAGCCATAGGCAATCGTAGTACACAGGCTGAATTCACAGTGATATGTGGACATGGCGAACCGCTGCTGGGAAGAGAGACTGCTGTAAAACTGGGGGTACTCAGGCTAGGTGTCAGTGTAGCAGCAGTGTCTGATGTGGGAGGCCAGATAAGGCAACAGTACCCTGGGTTGTTTCAAGGTGTGGGAAAGCTTAACACAGCAAATGTCTGCACATAGATGAGAAGGTGGTACCTGTGGCACAGCCATTAGGCGAATACCCTTTCACCTGAGAGGAGTGGTGGAAACCAAAATTAAGGAACTACTGGACATGGACATAATCGAGAGGGTGGTTGAGGCCACACCATGGGTGAATCCGGTAGTGATCGTAACGAAACCAAACAAAGAAATCAGGATGGACATGAGGCAAGCGAACATAGCGATTATACGTGGCAGGTACCCAATCCCCACAGTGGATGAACTGTTGCAAGGCATGAACTGGTCTACCACATTCAGTAAGTTAGATCTTAAATGGGGCTACCATCAACTGGAACTGACATCAGAATCAAGAGGTATAACAACATTTGCAGTGCATAATGGGACGTACAGGTACAAAAGACTCATTTTTGGAGTTTCATCGGCCAGTGAGCAGTATCAGCACGAAATTGCAACAGCACTGGCTGGCATTGAGGGAGTGGAGAACATTTCAGATGATATCATTGTCCATGGCCCAGACAAGGAGAGCCATGACCGGCGGCTGCACAAGGTGCTGAACAGATTGGTGAATTCTGGCCTGACGCTTAATCCAGACAAATGCCAGTTCAATATGGACAAACTGGTCTTCATGGGTATGTTACTCTCGCAAAAGGGCATAGGCCCCACGACTGAAAGAGTAAGAGCAGTGGTCGAGGCCAGGGAGCCTGAGACAGCGTCAGAGGTTCACAGCTTCCTTGGATTAGTGGGATATAGTAGTAGGTTTATCCCTCAGTTCTCCATGCTTACGGAGCCTCTGCGGAAGTTGACAAAGAAGGACACAATATTCAATTTTGGACCGGAGCAAAAGATGGCGTTCCAAGCACTGAAGAGCAAGTTAGCCGAAGTGGCAACATTAGCTTACTTCGACAAGGATGCGCCCACTAAAGTGATAGCAGATGCAGGACTGGTAGGCATAGGAGCTGTACTGGTGCAGGAGCAACACGGAGAGATGGTTCCAGTCTGTTATGTGAGCAGGAGTCTATCGGAGTGCGAACGCAGGTACTCACAAACGGAGCGTGAGGCCCTTGCATTGGTTTGAGCCTGTGAGAAGCTTCACCCATATGTGTACAGCAAGAGATTTGATTTAATGACTGACCATAAGGCACTAGAGGCTATCTACAGTCCGCACTCAAAACCGTGTGCTCGTATTGAGCGTTGGGTATTGAGACTACAACCTACGACTTCGAGTTGTGCACATACCGGGAGATTTAACACATAGCAGACCCTTTGTCTCGTTTATTGGAGAGACGGCAATGAAGGAACTACACACACATGGAGCAGAAGAGTACATACGGTTCATAGCTTAATGCAACTCCGTGCATTGACCACAAGAGAGGTCAGAAGCATCGGCAACTGATGAGGAACTGAGAGAGGTGAGAAGTGCCATTGAGGCGGGGTGCTATGAGAGGTGCAAGGCATATGCCCCGTGGCAAATGAGCTGAGCACAATTGGACAGTTAGTTCTCAGGGGAACGCGCATTGTGTTACCCCGTGGACTTCACCGGAGAGCTATAACTTTAGCCCATGAGGGACACTTGGGTATTGTGGGCACCAAACAGCACCTCAGGAGCAAAGTATGGTGGCCAGGAATGGACAAGGCCGCAGAGAAATATGTCAAATCATGCCATGGTTGCAGATTGTAGCGTGACCAGACGTACCAGAACCGTTGAGACCAACGATGTTACCTGAAGGACCGTGGCAGGATCTTGCCACTGATTTACTAGGTCCACTACCCACAGGACAGTCAATATTGGTAGTTGTCGATTATTACAGCAGGTATTATGAATATGACGTGATGCAATCCACGACGGCTGAAAAGGTGATTGATAGTTTGGAGACCATCTTCAGTCGCCATGGCCTTCCCATAACAATCAGGTCGGACTGTGGTCCACAGTTTATGTCGATTCAATTCCAGAGATTCTGTCGGGAGAATGGAATACAGCACGTGAGGACGACACCAAAATGGGCACAGGTGAACGGTGAGGTAGAGAGACAGAATGCCTCCCTCATGAAGAGGATTCGGATTGCACAGGCTGAAGGGCTGGACTGGAAACGAGCTACGCAAATATGTGACTGTATACAGATCCATTGATCACTCTGCTACTGCGGTCGGAGCCGGCTGAGCTTCTTTTCAAGAGAAAACTAAGGGGAACTTCAGATATATCCACACTGGAGAGTGACCTAGAGGTACGAGACAGAGACGCTGAGAAAAAGGGGAAGTACAAAGCCTATGCTGACAACCAACGCAAAGCCAAATATTTGGATGTGGACGTTGGGGATCAAGTCCTTGTGAAACAAGACCAAGTAGATAAGTTCGTAACACCTTTTAATAAGATACCACATACGGTGATCAGCAAGGAGGGAAACCAAGTGGTTGTTCAGTCACCAACGGGAGCAAGATATTGCAGGAACACAACGTTCGTGAAAAGATACATGCCTGAGGAGACTACTCTACAGATGAATGAGAATAACCAACCCGAGGAAACTGGAGGGCAGAGTCCTATGTTACAGAGATCGGGTGAATCCACCCAGGAATCGCCACAAAGGCCTATAACACCAAGAACAGACAGGCCTCATAGGCAAATTAAATTACCTCAGAGACTTAAGGACTTTATCATTAAGTAGTTATACCATAGAGTAACCACCTATAGATATATATATATAAAAAAAATAGTAAACAAATATACGCAAGATTAAGGGAATAAAAGATGTATAACAAGTTTAAATCTAAGTAAAGGGGGGATATTGTATATGCGTAATGACGTCACCACACCTGAGGACATGGGTGTAACAGTGCACGAGAAGCAATGGAGTAAAGCAGTTAGAAACTCCAACGTGGTGTCCTCATTTTTATTCAATTGGTATACAGTGCATGGTAAAGTCGAGAATAGAACAGACCCCTATAGTAAAACTGTTTGCTGACCAAGACTGTTCTGGGAGTACCCATAGTGAGGCCAGGACAGACTAGTAATGTGCTGCTATGAACTTGTGCTATCTGGCTGAGATGTCCCATGGAGCCACCAGCCATAGCTGAACTGCCACATTAATGGACTGAGGCCCAAAGTTCATTTGGACTGTCCCATATAACCTGGAAATGACAGCTTTCCACCTTGTTTAATGTAACCAGGGTGGCCCTCCTGGCCCCTGGTGGAAGGCATTCCCCTTCTGTAACTATACCGGATTATGTCAAGAAATATACATGTGCTGGATGTGACAAACATATAAGTGTGCTGAATATTCAGGATTGCCAATCCAAGTTCCAACCCATGTAGTGCACGGCAACTCCTGCTCTACTGCTAACTGCAGGGCACCCCCAGCACTAATTCTAAAGTGAAAACGTTGTTTGTTAAAATGCTTTAACATTAAGAAATACTTTCCTCTCTTAAATCAAAACTGGCCAATGCCACAGCGGCAACATCCACCAGACCTGCAACCATCCAGGACTTTGGTAACTGGGTATCCAGGGTAAAGTGTGAGATTGCAGGGTTTCATGCAAGTCTGGGAACTGGTACCAGTGGTGGGGAACTAAAATGAATACCATCTAATTATTCAGCAGCTAGATAGCCAGGACACTGAGTGTCATTCCCGTTGGTCTAATATGATTGTGATTTCTGCTTAACTAGTATCTACCCAGCTGGAGGGTTTTCACCAGCGCAAACCAAATTCGAACCAATCCAACCAATCAATAGTACATTTGTAAACACTAATCAATGCATAACCTCTACTCCTCCTGTTCCCCATTCCTAACTCCTATGCCCCCAAATAAATATTACTGTTACTGTTTTTGCAAATGGTTGTTGTGAGCATATTATTAGGGAGAGTCTTTAATTACAAAAGTGTCTGAAATATGGGGAAATGTTATTGGGTCATGTGTTGGGGTAGCAAATGGTTATAGTGGGTGGTACAACATCCCAGGTGGTTGTACCAGGTGACAGCTAGCCCACTTGAAAGGTAAACTCTGGGTGGAGGCACTGCACATCACGTAACACGTGGAAAAGCAGCAGCCTAAAGTAAGTTTTGGGAACCCAGGCCCCTCAACCTACATCCAAGGTAGTAGGCAGGGTAGGGGTTACATTCATACGGTGGTGTAATAAATGGACTATGTTGAACAACTGAGGTCAAAACTGGAAAAGAAAATTATGAATAAACATTAACTTTTTTTTCTAATAAAGGTGTTTATTCGCCTTTGTGGACAGGACAATGATGGACTCCCTTCTGCTCTGCCTGAGTACCACATTACCCCTGCAGATCTCCCCGTGGCAGGGTCTAGATAGGGAGGGCCATCCCCAGACCAGACCTGGGTTTGAATCTCATAGCTTTCACTTGCATACTGTGTGACCCTAAGCAAGTCAATTAACTTCCTTGTGCACCCAGGTCGCACCTGGAAACAAGCTCCGGCTTAGTGTGCTTTTTTTCTGGTTAAACAATTTCCCCATTCCCTTTCCCCTCCCCGAAGCACAAATCCAGTCTTTCAGCTTCTGAGTCCTGGTGATGCAGTGGGTGAGGGACTGGCAGGCAGGCTTCATACACACCTGTCCTCTCACCCATTGTCTTCCATTTTTCTCTCCTCCTCACAGTGGGGCAGGCTCGTCAATGTACAAGCGTAGAGGCAAGTGTTTGCTGCAGAGTCCTGCAGCACTTTCCTGCTTCTGCTGTTCCCATCCCACACTGCCACCAGGCCTCTGCCTAGTGGAAGTAATTCGGTAAGGCATGCTGTCCACCCCCCCCCCATAAAAGGAGAGCAGTCCTTTGGATGCTCAGTCCTCCTTCTGCTGACCAACCCTCACAATTCATGCTCATTTTCAAACAAGGGTCACTGGCATGGAGCAAGCTGTGGCAAGCAGCACCTCAACCCTCAGAGCCATCGGGCCAGCAAACAATGGCATTTTTCAATGTTTACTGATAACTTTGCAATAGTTTTAGTTTTTTAGCCCATATTTTGAACATACCCATGTGTTTTACCCCATCAAATGAAAATGGCAGGTGTCATGGACAAATCTGTCTCCAAAACCTGTTTTCATGGTCATCCTACAAAACAGCTTTGCATCATGATTTGTAAATGATGCCTGTCATGTTCATATGCTGAAAAATAGTGCTTTTGAAAATTCAAGGTCACAGTCTAAGAAAACAGCAACATTATGTGTGAACCTCTTCATTTCCCAATCATGACAATTTCACTATTATATAACATGTTATTAATTAATTATATTATAATGTATGGGAGGGTGTTGTTAAGGATGGAATTCAATAAATTCCTATCCTTGTTATGGTATCATTGTGATGTCAAGAGGTGGCTATATCCTCTTGAGAACATCACATCGATTCCATAACAATGGGAACGTGTCTGCGCATGCACACCTCTGAACCACGAATGGTCACATCGGTGAGAACTTGCCTGACAGAGAACGGCACAAAGAGGACAAAAAAAGAAAGTAAGCACACATTTAGTTTACCTGGTGCCCAAGTAAAGTGTCTAGCACCCATACACTATAAAAGCTAATAGCTGGTATTCGGGTAATAACCCCGCTGCAATCTCTTCCCGAGGTTGCCATGACAATAGTAAACATCTCAAGCTTTGCTCTCGAGGTTTACAATGTTGTCCTAGCAACCTCTTGAAGTGATTACAGCATGGTTATTAGAAGTGATTACAGCATGGTTATTAACTAAAGGCCAGCCATTATCCTCTATATAATTACTGGGCAGCAATTTCTAACATAGGATCAAGCAGTTGATATTCCCCGTAACAACCAGCTGGTTATTACGAGATTTACACATTGTGATTGTCCTATCCATGCTGCGAGCATAGATAGAGCAAACACAGAAATCCTTTGACAGCGAGTTAAAAAAATGGCATCATCATTTCGATCTCAATCTGCTCTTACTTGGCAAGTGCTGCAAGTATGTTCTGTGTCATAGATACATAGATACATAGACAGTGTCGGCAGATAAGGGCCTATGGCCCACCCAGTCTGCCCATTTGAGCTTGTAAGTTCAGTTTGTTTTCCTAGAAGTCTGTTGCCCCTTACCCCTGACCTCCAGAATTCCTTTATGTCTATCCCATGCATTCTTAAATCCCGTGATTGTTTCAGCCCCCACCACTTCCTCTGGCAGGGTGTTCCACTTGTCCACCACCCGTTCTGTGAAGAAATTCTTTCTCATGTTTCTTCTGAATCGTCCTCCCTCCAACTTCATCCCATGCCCTCTAGTCCTGGAACATCTTTTTCGCTTAAAAATAGTGTTTTCCTGCACCCTGTTCCTCCCTGTAAGATACTTGTATGTCTCTATCATATCCCCTCTCTCCCTCCTCTCCTCCAGGGAGTACATGTTCAGTTCCTTCAACCTGTCTTCATAGGACTTGTGATGCAATCCATGCACCATCTTTGCTGCCCTCCTCTGAACCTTCTCTACCCTGTCTATGTCCTTATGTAGGTATGGTCTCCAGAACTGTACACTGTACTCCAGGTGGGACCTCACTAGTGTCTTGTATAGCGGAATTATGACCTCCCTTTCCTGCTGGTGATGCCCCTGCCTATACATCCCAGCATCCTATTTGCTTTACCTGCTGCCTTGTCACACTGTTTCCTACCTTGAGGTCATCAGAGATGACAACCCCAAGATCCCTTTCCTGCTTGGTGCATGCTATATCCTCATCCCCAACTGATATATTGTGCCAGGGTTTTTGTGCCCCATATGCATTATCTTGCACTTCTTTACATTGAATTTCAACTGCCAAACCCCTGACCATTCTTCAAGTTTCTGCAGGTTGCTTCTCATTCTGTCTACACCCTCTGGTGTGTCTACTCTGTTACAGAGCTTTGTGTCATCAGCGAACAGTGAAATTCTGCCTTCTAGGTCCTGCGCAATGTCACTGATGAAGATGTTGAACAGGACCGGTCCCAGCACTGATCCCTGTGGTACCCCACTGGTCACTCTTCCCTCTGTGGAGTGACAGCCATTTACCACCACCCTCTGTGTCCTGCCACCCAGCCAGTTACCTACCCACCACACTACTGTCCTGCCCACACCCATATTCCCCAGTTTGTGTAATAGTCTTCTATGTGGCACAGTGTCAAAGGCCTTGCTGAAGTCCAGATAGGCCATGTCCACTGCCCTCCCCTGATCCACCTCCCTAGTCACCCAGTCAAAAAATTCAACGAGGTTGGTCTGACATGACCTCCCCCTGGTGAAACCATGCTGTCTTGGGTCCTGTAGTCCATTGACAACCAGATGTTCTCTCTGTTTCATGTATTACTTGAAGAGATCTTCCACTCGGTTCACCCAGTAAAATTTGTATTAATATTTTAAAAAATGTTTAAAAAGTGTATAGCATTGTTTTTTTCACTGACCGATAAATCAGTGATTTGAACTCGATCCCTTTTTTTCCACAGGAACCCCTGGACTATGTGCACATGTTTCCTAGATGACCAATCGATGAAGAAACAAGAAGGGCATGCAATTTTTTTTTAACATTTCAAGGACTCTTAATTATATATTAGTAGACATCTGTAGATGTTTAACTGTTTTTCTGCTTGTCTATTCTGAATTCCCAGAAAGTTTTTTGCTGAATCAGAGTTCTTCACAGGCTGTTGTGGACTCATATACAAGGTCAGAAATGGCATTCTATAAATTGTTTGGGTTGTTGAAGGAAAATCTGCAGCTCCAAAAAATCACTTGTCCGTACTTTTTAAAGTTCAGCAATGCACTTTGCGCATGTTGAGCCTTTCTTTTACGGTTTCCTGGTCTAACTTCACATCATAAAAAAAATGCTGCCAAGCAGTTATACAAAATGAATTATGAGGATGTGGACTGTCTCGATTTGAACTCACACCCTCGTCAAGAGATGCTTCAATAAACCCCTCGAGCTGCGCTCTCGAGTTTATGTAGCATCACTCGACTTGGGTGTGACTTCAATTCTCGCATCAACCACCTCCTCATTCATTATTCTCTACATGTTATTAATTAGCTAATTATTGCTTCTGCACTATCAATACCAAATACCTACACAGAAAATACAAGCAAACAAACAGTCAGCATTGACAGATGCTTGTTTCTTGGCAAAAAATAAGTTAAAACGTTTATAAAATACTCATATTTTTGTGGAATTCAAAAATGTTACCACCAAATGCAACTGAAAGATGCCTGGAATCTTTTATACTGACAGAAAGGTAGGGTCAAATGTTTTGCCCACTTTGGTTGCACTGCTGCACTCTTAGCATAGAAGCGCACTTTGCTGCAGTATGTGTTAAGTTCTCCCTCCAGTCCATACTGCATCGTAAGACCGAGGATCCCCCCCTTGGTTCTCCCTCAGTGACTTCAGGTGGAAGACCTAAAGAAAGCCCCGGAAGTAGCTGTACCCAGATGCATAGGTATTAGGAATCTGGGTACAGACTACTCCCAGGGCTTGCCTTAGGCTGGCTGCCTGTGGTCATTGATGGAGAACTGAGGGCTTTTGGAAGTCCTCAGTTTTACAATTGGGTAGGGACCGGAAGGAGAATCCAACATGAACTGTGGCAAAGTGCACTTCTTTAACTTTGTTATTTACACTGTAATCCTCCTGGTTATTCCTGAAAATAGGCATTTATCTGTCTATCATAATTACCCGGTCAACAAAAACTATATAAATGAATAACTAACTTACAGAGATTATAAACGCATTATGTCCTGGGCACCCATTTTGTGTCAGATCAAGCAATTAATGGTTCAGACATCATACGAAACTATTGGAAGGAATGAATTAAAATAAAACAACTGGGAATTAAAAATATATTTTTTTGGTCATCTTCTGTATCATGAGAAGGGAAGTCTGACCACTGGGGGAGCTGGTCTATGGGTGGTGATGGGAGGTCATGGCTACAGAGTGGGTGGGGAGCTTTTCTGGCTCTCGGGAGGCTTGCTGGGAATATGGGGAAGAGTCATTTTTAGTGGCTGAACAACAAATGGGTATTATAAACTGACATTTCTTGGACATTATCTAACTTTGCAAACATACCCAAACTGCCACCTCCAGCTACAGCCCGAGAGCCCTTTCTAGCCAGAAGAAGGCATCTGGTGGGACCCAAGCATCAGCTGTCATAATTTAAGGGTAGAAAGTCAAGCTTTACTACTAAACTACACTCAGATATGGAATCAGAATCGGATACCAGTTGCAATACCGTATCTGAAAAGGGTTTTTCAGAATTCTTTTTTTTTTTTGGCCATGAATACTTAAGAACTAAAATGCTAAAAATAGATCAGAATGTGATGATTCTAAATTTGCAATCTAAAATCCAAGCAACCCTATAACAGAGAGATACACTTAATGAAAATTAATGAGGAAAACAGCCACACAGAAAGGAGGGCAAATTCTGAGACAAAATTGGAGATAGCTGAGGGAGTAAAATAAAATAAGAAGATATTCTTTGGTTGCATCAGGGAGAACAGGAAAACCAGAAAGGGTATGGTGAGGTTAAAATCAGGAAATGATTTGGTAAATAACGATGGGAAGAAGGCTGACATCCTCAATAAGTACTTTTGGTCAGTCTTTATGGTAGAGGTAAGTAGTCAGCTTCTCAACTGTGGAGTGCAGGTGAAAGGAGTGGCAAAGACCAGTACTAAGAGACAGGATACTATATGGACTAGGGTGGTCGAGGTGGATGAGTCTTAGAATCAGAAGAGCTGCATAACAGAGTGCTGAGGGAGTTGAGGTGTGAACCTTCAGGACCTCTAACAGCCCAGTTGAACAGCTCCTTGGAGACTGGCGTACTCCTAATGGATTGAAAGGGGAAAAATAAGGTTCCCCTTGCACAAGAGTGGAAGTAGGGAAGATTCAAGAAACTACTGTTTAGCTTGACCTCTATAGTGGTAAAGCTTTTGGAGTCTATCATTAGGGAGCAACTGGTGGACTTTCTAGAAGCAATGAGCTCCAAGACAGGAAGTAGCATATCGTTATGAAGGAACAGTTATGCCAAAACAACCTGACAGAATTCTTTGATTCAGTAATGAGAGCTGTGTACTAGAGACAGGTGGTTTATATAATGTACCTTGACTTCAGTAAGGCCTTCAATCTGATGCCTGACTGAAGACTTGCTATGAAGCTGGGGACATAGGGATGGGTACAAAACTAACCACCAGCAACCTGGTGACAGAAAGTACCCAGAGGGGAGGGAAGTAGTAAACACTCAGAAATTAGGAAGGTCACAAGTGGAGGGCCACAGGTAACAGTGCTAGCCCCAGTACTGTTTAGTGAGTTTACCTGTGACACAGGAAAAGAGATCACGTGATCTTCTCTTGAATCCTCACTGAAGATGGCACTAATCTCTGTGGCACGGCATACATCAAACCGGGGATTAGAGATATGAAGACAGATCTAGAAATACTGTAAGGGTGGTTCAAGGTGTGGCAACTGAAATTTAACGCTAAAATGTACAAAGTTATACACATAAGGAACAATGCACTACGCCTATACCTTTCAGATATGCGCTACGTAGGCCTCCCTATGTTGCAAAGTCATGTGTTGGGTACCCCACTGAACCCCCATGGTGCACACGAAAGTGGAGCCAGCTCCTTCAGCACCAGATCCCCTGTCTGTGTGCAGCACTGTGCATGGGGGCATATGGGAGGCAACTGGGGGTGGGGCATGACTATATGCAACATTCACTTCCCCAGTTCTGTGGTGTGAAAAAAGAAACTGCTGTGGCTGCTTTGCAACTCCTCTTAGTGGTGGCAGATGCCCCCCCCCCATCGTGCTGCCCTAGCAGTGAGGGCTGCAAACCAGCAGTGAGGGCTGAGGGCTACCATTTAGGACATTTCCCATTGCATGTTTCCTTTAAGGGAATATGGGACCACTGAAACCCACAACCTCCTGCTATGCATGGGGCAGGGTACCCAGTGTACCAATGGGTAGGGCATCCGACTAAATGACTGTCAGTATTTGCTGCGCCACCCATGCCCCACCCCCTGGCTCCTTCACGGTACTATGCAACTGTGACAAGGGTCCAGAGATAGGCAGACTGACATAGTGAACAGCGCATGGTGCACACTGGTCTGTACAAGTGGGCTGTTGTTGCCTCAGTACAGCTAATTTTGTGCATAGGCCCCATAGGCAGGGGTATCTGGAATGTATGGGGGAGGAGGTGAAAACATTAGTGTGACCACAGAGAGTAGGGAGTTCGGGAAAATCATTAGTTATGGCTTAAAGTGACCAACCAAGATGACTAGGGCACTCAGGAAGGCAAAAAGGATTCTGGGATGTATAGAGAGAGGGTTCTCCAGCAGGAGAAAGGAGGTGCTGTTGCCCTTCTATGGGTTCTTTGTGAGGCTGCACTTGTAGTACTATGTACAGTTTGAAAGCCCACACCTGAAAAAAGATAAGGACCATATAGAGTCTGCCCAAACGCGTATATACAAGCACAATGATGTGAGGTTTGGGTTGATAAGAGCACGCCCAGAGGTGTACTAAGGCACGAGGGCGCCGGTGCCGAGTGCCTTATGCCCTGGGCATGTTTTATCAGGCTACAACCTACACCTGGAGTGTGTTATTGCGCTTATAAAATGGGTTCCCTTAAAAACTTTATGTTGGAAATTAAGTTAATAAATAAAACAAGTCTGAAAACTGTTAAAAATATAGTTTAACAAATGTGGAAAAAATAGTCCCAGCATTTGTAGTGCAAAACATATGTAAAATCCCTTTCAGACAAACAGAAACATACAGGCACACATTTTTTGCCCCCTGCCACACTTGTTCTTTTACATTTGTTTCTAGCTTTGTTTTATTTATTTGTTTTGCAGGTTCTCATTTTGTCTGGTAGCTGCCAGTAGCCGAGGAGTGGCCGCAAAGGCGAGGGTGTGTACCACATATGATTTTGAATTTTACTACTCTGCAGTCTCGTACAGACAGATATTTAACTGTATTTTGTCTGTTGACAATTTATCTTATGGTTTTGTTTTTGGCAGGCTGTGAAATTACACACTGCTTTTTGTGTGTTAACTGTATTTTCTTTGCTCGTTGGATCGGGAGCGGTACATGTCGCTATCGGCCTGTAGATAGAGCGGTCTTGTCGGTTTTATGTAAAGGAACAGTACTCAAGTGTGTTTGCTATCTGCAGTTATTTAAATATCTGTGATCCTTGTGGTGTGAAGAGTTGTGACAGCACAAGTGTCAGTTTTGGTTTAAACAGAATTTCTTTCGAGCGCGTGAGGTTGCTCGGTGGATCACGGAGAGCTTATTTTGAAATTGGGATTGCCAGAGTTTTTTTTGTACAGCTCAGTTTGAAGTCAGGGGTGCAAGAGCCTTTTTTTTTTTTAAACTTCAAGGAGTAGAGGTCAGACTTTCTTTTTTATATTTTACTTGAGTTTACTTTGGCACTTCACAGGGGAAGGGGGGGGGGCCGACAAGCCAGTACAGTATAGTGTTTGCTCGCTTGTGAAAGCAGTTTAAAGCTATCACAGGTTATTGATAGTTCCCTGTTGTGAGGTCGCCCAGGGAAGAAAAGTGCCGGTTGGCATAAATATCAGCTGATAAGGACACGGGTGAAAGGTCCTTTTAGCCAATCAGTTTCATGGATTTTATTGACCCATTTTATAAAACAATGATAAAGGGTCATCAGGGGAAAACATATGTATAAGGAGTGCTTAATCAGTTGGAACATATACTCACTGGAGGCCAGAAGGAAGAGTGGGTCATAACAGAGGCTTTTAAATACCTGAAGGGACTAAACAGAGCAGAGTGTCATGACCTGTTCCAGTACTGTGAGGAATCAACAAACCCAGGTTGGGGGGTATACTGTATTTATTCAAGAAGGAAGCAAGGAAATGCCCCATGGAAAGAAGGTGGTAAATACTGAGATGGTTAAGGGTTCCGAGACAGGGTAGGATAACTTTAAAGGGCTGGTGAAAGCAAAGGCAGAGAAGGGGATGGGGGAGGAGCTGAACTTCCACTATGACACTGACTAAGGAATGTTCAGTGATCGGTTAGAACAGTTCAGGTAGGAAAATGGGCAGACACAGTGAGCTATGAGTCTTTTCTGCCAACACCTTTCTATGTTTCTAAAAAACATGTAATTTTGATGGTAAGTATGCTGCTCAGTTTTCCTGTAGAAATAACAAAAATCTATTGAAATATTTTCCCCATAGGCTATTATGTTGTCCTATAAAATGCAGGAATCCCTACAGATTTGGAAACCCAGACCTGCAGGCATGACCTGAGATGACCAGTAAGCAGTTACAGTCACAGGAGCTGTGGCACTGGCATAATACACCAAATATATTCTGAAACTGTAATACCATCAGTTATTCCAAATAAAGGTTAGCCCTGCATACCCACTCCATGTATCCAAAATTCTCAGCTCTTTTTTTTCCCAGAATAGCAATTTGTTCCCTTGTATATAGGAATTTCTAGAAATCACATACTGTACCATGCAATTTACCTGACTTTTCCATTCTTTCAGAATCAAGTCTTAGTGGATTTTGTTACAAACCTTTGGATACAAAGGAAGCAAATTCTACAGAAACTAAACTTATTCATACTGCAATATACAACCATGCTGTATACTGAGGTGAAGTTAGAAAAACAATGAATTGACAGAAATTAGCTAGAACATTCACATGACTAATGTACATTTCCAGACATGTTAGTTCCTCTTTAAAATGTTATTGTCATTTGCAATGAAACAGCCCTGGTGAATAATTTCTTGTTTTTGTAGACCCCGTCATGTACCACATGTCATGCAACTGTGTTTCTGGGTTAATTATGGAACTATGAAGGGGTCTGGTATTTTAGTATTTCTACATGTTGAATATTCTGCTTGAACAGGACTTCAACAAACTGCACTGGAGCCGTAGAATTTTACATGGGTTTTAAAAAAAATAAATTATTGTCCTTCTATGGTAAAACAGTAGTAATGTCATTTTCTGCTAGTGTCCTTCACTTATTTATTTTTTATTTTATTGAAATCTAGGATTACAAATACCTTTGAGCAGGAACTACTCATTTACAAAGGTTCCACGTAGAAGGAATGGGGGGTATACACACATACAAAGGTCAACATAATAATACATAGTTACACAATAAAAAGAAGAGACTGAGGCTTAGGAAATTCCAGTAATTCAAAATGTGCCAAATGTTAGGTAGCATGACATACCAGCCAAGGGCAATCTTAGAAACAAGCACTGCAGGTGAGAGGGAAGGGGGTATGCAGGCAGGAAGGCCATTGTCGTATGGTAGAGGGTGAGGTAAGAGCTCTAAAGGGAGGGAGGGAGGGATAAAAGTCAGAAATGCCCGCAAGGAGGAAAGGGAGGGGCAAGGGGGTAGGCAGGTAGAAGGGGGCAAGGCGGGCAGAGGTAGCTGTCAAGACTGAAGTGGAGGGCAGTGAGACGTTTATTATTATTATTTAATATTTATTTATTTGAACATTGCTAGGAAAGGCATAATGAGCAGAGGGTTGTTTCTAGGTGTGACCCAGGGGGGAGGGGGAAGGGGAGTACAAACAGAACAGGTTTTCAGCTATGCATCAGTAAGTAAATAGAGAAACCAGTGCAAGAACAAGAGATGCCTGACTGGACAACTATAGATTGTGACAATGACTTGTAGTGAAAGCATGGAGGTACAGGATAAAGTGCACTGTGCCTGAGGAAGCAATGATGGAGCTGCAGTATGACAGAAGTCAGCCAATGTCACAGCTTAATAATGGGGGAGATTGCATGAGGGGCAGATAAGAGTGGGGAGGGAGAGTCAGCGAGGTGGGGGTGTTGACAGGGTCAGGTAGGACTGGGGAGGTGCCTTAGGTGGTATCTAAGAGCCAGGAAAGAGGAGGAAAGGCAGATGGGGGGAGGTTCTAGAGAGAGGGGAGACGGTAGGAGAAAGCAGTTTACCTAACAGAGGAGTGAGGGTGGGGAACTGAGAAGGTACGAGGATCCCCCGGAGTGAAGCAAGTAGGAGGAAGAGGGGTGGGAAAGAGGAGTGAGGAGAGGTAGGAGGGAAGGAACCCAATCAGTATTTAAATATGAAGGAGGCACAGTGGTACTGGTGGCGTGAAGGGAGAGGGAGGATGGAAAGGAAAAAGTAGAGAGAGCAGTGATGAGTACAAGAGGGTGAGTTGGTGGCAAAGAAGCAGAAAGCATTGCAAGGGGTATCCTGTCTGGCAAAGGAAGAGAATTGGGCAACGCCACTGACCAAATCTGAATAGTCAAAGACCATGAGAACCATTTTGGTGACCCTGGGGAGAGTGGCAGTCCTTGTTGCAGCAGAGGGCACCACGTTTGAGACAGAGCTTGGTGTGGATGGCATCAATATGGGCAGAGAAGTCAAGCTTACTGTCAAGCCACACACCAAGGTACTCGAAGGTAGGGACTACTTCGTGAGGGGTGCCATCCAGTGTGGAGAAGATAGGTGAGAGTGACAGCTTGGCCAATTTCTGGCTGGTGCCAAAGGTCATGGACACTGTTTTCTTGGAGTTGACTCAGAGTTGTTTGACATGAAACCAGTGCAGCACATTACAGAAGTCTTTCTGGAGTAGACCTTGAACAGCCACAGAGGAGGAGCCAGAGGTGTAAAGGACTGTGTCATCTGCATACATGTGAATATGCGAGGAGACAGAAATGGAGGGCAGGTCATTTAGGAAAATTGAGAAAAGGATAGGACCCAGGACAGAGCCCTCTGGGACACCTATTAGGATGGAGAGGGGAGGAGACAGGGCATCTCCCACCTGTACCAACTGTAGATGGTCTGTGAGGTAGGAACAGAACTAATCCACAATGGAAGCTGAGAGGCCAGCAGAATTCAGCTTGTCCAGTAGGAGTGGGTGTGCCACCGAGTTGAAGGCTTTGGCCTGATCAATAAATATGGCCACACAGTGATGTGTCCCTGATTCATCCCAGAGAGGATAGTGTCATTTTCACACAGCAAGGAGGAGGAGACTGTGGAATTGTGCTTCCTAAAACCAGTCTGGAAGGGAGAGAGGAAGTTGGAGGGGTGAAGGAGGTCAGCAATCCTGGAGCAGACAATACTCTCCTGAAGCTTTGCAGGACAGAGGAGGAGTGAGATACACTGAAAGTTGCCAGGGCAGGAGAAATCACCCCCTTTGTGCAAAGGCAGAACCTTCACAAGCTTCTAGACTTGGGGAACAGCACTGGGGAAAAAAGAGAGGTTCAGAAGATGAGAGAGTGGAAAGGCAACGCCAGGAACAGAGATGCACAGAAGTTTGTGGCCCAGCACATATGGGCTGGACCTGGGGGTAGTCATATCAGATGACTTAAAGGTGGGCAAGCAATGTGAGAGGGCAGTAAGGAGGGCTGGGGGGATACTAGGATGCATAGGGAGAGGCATCACCAGTAGAAAACAGGAAGTTGTTATCCCTCTGTACAGACAGCTGGTGAGACCCCGTCGGGAGTACTGTGTGCAGTTCTAGAGACCCAGTCTCCACAAGGACATAGACAGGATGGAAGCAGTCCAGAGGAGGGCACTAAAATGGTGCAGAGTCTGCACTGGAAGACATATGAAAGAGACTAAAGGAACTTATATGTATAGCCTCGAGGAAAGGAGGGAGAGGGGAAATGATTGAAACTTTCAAGTACCTCAAGGAATCAGCAAAGTCCAAGAGGATAGCATCTTTCAAAAAAAGGTGTGCAAGAACAAGGGCACAATTTGAAGATAGAGGGGACAGCTCAGAGGTAATGTAAGGAAGTATTTTTTACAGAGGGGGTTGTGGATGCATGGAACGGCCTTCCGGAGGAGGTTGTGGAGTCAAAATCAGTGGTTGAATTCAAGCATGCATGGGACAGTCATAAGGCAGTTCTAGGGGGTGGGGGTAGAAAGAAGTAGGCTGCTGGTTAACTAGGATCTGCAGCTTATCCATTAAGTAGGGAAATGGGAAGACTGGGTGGGTCAAGCGGTCCTTATCTGCCATCAAATTCTATGTTTCTTAGTGGGGGTTTAGAGAGTTAAGGGTGAGAAAGATTTACTCCGAGAGATAGGAGTGAAGTGGAAGCCCTCAGGTGAGTGGGACCAGGGAAGAGGCAGTGGAGGATAATGTGGTAGAGGGAACAAAAGGCAGGGATAGGGGAGTACACAGGTGGTAAAGAATTAATTAAAAAGAGCAGCAACAGAGAGAGGGTCAGAGACTAGTGATCCATCTACCAGGAGGACTGGGGGAGTGGACTGGGTGGGAGGATCAAAGGCAGAGTGAATAACCTTCCAGGATTTTGCTGGTGAAATAAAGTTTGACTCAAGGTTGGATTTGAAGACATGGGCTTTAACAGTGTGGACAGCCTTCGTGCAGGAGTTTCTGATTGACCGATAGGTGAGGAGGTCAGACAGGGAGTGGGAGAATTTGAAGCATGCCCAAACCTGGTCCTTGCACAAGTCAATAATGTCATATGTAATCCACTGGTGATGGGAGCTTTTGAACCTAGACTTTCTAAGGGGGATCGTGCTTGTCCCAGGTGTGATTAAATTTAGAGTGAAAAAGGGAAAGGTCCGAGTCAATGCCTGGGACACAATAGATGGGGGACCAGTCTATGATGGTGAGGTCACTAAGTCAAGCAACCAGAGGGACCTGGCCCAATGTATTTAGAGGTGAATGGGGTAGACCTAACTTTCCTAATGCAGTATGCCATGCAGTGGTCACTGAAAGCATCCAGCAGAGTGCCTGCTACAATGATATGATGAGGGTGGGAGGGAGAGCACCCAGTCCAAAAGAGTGTGGCTGGAGAAGTGAGGATTGAGCCAGATGGGTTCAGAGATTAGTTGAGTAAAGTTTAGGGACTTATTCTGTGGGAGTAGGGCTTAGAGGCAGGGGAGAACAAACTGATGGTGTAACCCCTCAGGAGAAGAAGCTGACCAGAGGAGGCATGGGAAGCAAGAGAAGAGATGGAATCAATCGAGGAGGAAGATATTTTAGGAGAGGCATAGAGAACAACAAAGATGGGAAGAGAGAAGGGAGGGATAGTTTAGCTACAAGGAGCTCATGAGAGGAAGGCAAAGATTCCCTGAAAGTGATGGAGCAGGACAGGTCCTGATGGACATACAGGGTGACACCACCACCACATTTTCCACGGTCCTACTGGAAGAAGTGGTAGTTGGGGAGAGCCAAACAAGAGTCCAGAATCCTTGATGAGAGCCAAGATTCAGAGGTACACAAGAGGCTAGGAGAGCACTGAGGTATCCAGACTTTGAGGGGTCAAGTTTGGGAGGAGGCTCCTAGTATTAAGGTGGAAAATACTGAGGTTTTTAGGGAATGTAGGAAAAGAGGAGGGAGGGAAGGGGAGGGGAGAGGGGACCATGGTTGGCTTCAATGTCACCAGCTAGGAGGAGGAGAAGGAAAAGAAGAATGAGAATGGAGTGGGACTTCCTCCCCCTTGAATGAGGGAGAGGGGGGAGAAGGCTAGAAAGTAGAAGGCACAGTGGAGAAATTCAAGGTTTAGGGAGGGAGAGAGGAGTAGACTAGAGTGTATGGTGGGAGTAGGATGGGGGAAGGGAAAGAGGGGAGAGGGGTGAGTGGAGGAGGACAGATGAGGTCAAGGGGAAGGGGCAATGGAGGAGAGGAGAGGACAGGAAGAGCAGAGAGGGCAGGGAAAGGAGGGGGAGAAGAATGAAGCAGAATGGAGGGTAAAGAACATAGGCACAAATCAGTAGAAAGTGACTTTTGTGGATGAAACCACAGAAAATACTGACAGAAGCATAATTATATACAGCTGTTAAACAGAATGAGCAAAGTTAGGCTACACAGAGCTGCAAGTAGCAGAGGTAGTCTAACTGAAGCAGGCTATGTAAACTAGATCAGGGTAAGGTGACCGCAGCTATACAAACACTATACCAAGCAGAGTTAGGTAGCTATGATTTATAGTAAACTGACTGGATGAACGTAACAGCACAACTGAGGCTGATCACAAGGCAGGCTACACATGTAAATGACAGCTCTGGCTATGTACTGCAGTAATAAGAAGATGACTAAAGCAGTTAAGGAATACGTCAGTTGTAGACAGTCGAGAATAGCAATTAACAATAGGAGAAGCAGGCTATGAGACTTAAAACAATGTTATGTGGTCTGAAAATCAGCAACAGGTAGTATGTTAACACATTTGCAACTAGCTGAGGTGGAACAACATAAATCTGAGGCTGATGAGCAGACAGTCACAGAGTCTGAAATAAAATGTAAAGTTCAGGGTTATCCAGATAGGGTCCTGGCAGGAACTGGTGCTTCAGCTGTCTGATGAGCTGGTTACCATACAGACACTGGGGTGGAACAGCAGAATAGAGAGGCAGCCAGTATAGACTGGAAGCGGGGCAGCATGGCCAGCTGATGGCTGACCTTGGGCTAACTCCTTATGATGATGTGATGTCATTTGCGCTTGATCCTTCATTTATCCATCCGATTGGTAGATTTCAAGCAGAGACGAGAGCAGCAGAACCTGGAACAGCACCAGTAATGTCTTTGGCGCTGATGGGGCTCCTCTGTACTTTGGTGGATGGGAGTGAGGTAGTGAAACACAGGAGCACTCTCCCTCTTGCCTGAGAGTCTCCAGTGGTGAATCTTAGGAATAGTTTTAAAGTTTGGTGAGCTTCCAAAACTCTGTGCCCTTGATCCTTCATCTGTCTTCCTAATTGGCAGATTTCAAGCAGAGATGTGAGTGGCAGCAGCTGGAATGACGCTGATGAGGGCAATAATCAGGCTAGGGCTCCACAGTGGTTTGGTGAAGGGGAAGAACGCAGTGAAATATAGGAGTACATTCCCTTTTGCCTTCGGGGTCCATGGCGGTGAATCCTAGCCAGAGACACGAGAAGGGTTTTAAAGTCTGGCAGGCTCCAGAAACTCCACCCCCAGTTCTTTATCCATCCACCCCATTTGGCGGACTTCAAACAGAGATGTGAGTGACAGCAGCTGGAATGGCACCGAACTTTGTGAATAGAAGTGTATAGTACACACTGTGAGCCCATTGGTCAACAGTGTTGACCAATGAGCTTGCAGGTGATACTGTAAGCTGTCATTCAGTGGGCAGCTGTGGAGGTGTGTGGGTGAGTTTTGCTGCCTGCTGGCATACGGCCACTGTTGAGACAGGAGGAATGGTGTGGGATGAGGGTCCTGTGTGGGTAAAGGGTACCACTAGACCACTGGGTTTTCCTTCTATTGTCATTTACAGGGATCGAACTTGGGGATGGGGGTGGGGGGTACCACTGGACTACCAGGGAGTTATTTACAGTCACATTTATGGGGATGGGTGGGGGGACCACTGGACTACCAGGGGTTAATGTAAGGACACATTTACAGGGATCAGGACTCGGGTGGGAGGGGGTCCACTAGACTGCCAGGAATCGGTATGGCATGCATGAGTAGGGTGTCTGGTGCACATCGCCAGGCCAGTCCTGCTCAACTCAAGCAAATGGAGCCATAATGACAAGCAAATGGCCCCATTTGTGCCTTGCATGCATAATGGCCCCATTTACATGTTTGGGTTTGAATATCTGGAAATTGCACCTTGTGCATCTCCTGATGTTCCGGCACATTCACATTCCAGGTATTCTGACCTGTCTGGGGGGATGCGTCAGTCCATCGTAGTTGCGCTGCATGTATTTCATGATATATTCAGCCGAGAAGCACCATTGCACATCTCATTTGAATATATCACTTTTGTGCTTGGGCACAGCTCAGTTGCATGGAGCAACCACTTGCACCATAGCCGGGCACAAGTTTGAACATCAGGACCCTACAGAACAGTATCCCCATGTGTATAATTTGTAGTAAAACAAAATAAGCAAAAGTACAGACTGAATATGGATTGCATTCACCGTGATAAACTGCAAAATAGCAGGAATGGTAACTCTAAAGAATAATTCATAAAAGCCAATAACAAAGCAAAAAGGTGGAGAATTACTGTATACTGTTACTACAGTGTTACTGGTTCTTCTTATGAAAAATAATTATATAATCAAGGTGGCACTTTTGATTATTTATCTGAGGATCCAAACAGATGCAGTACACTTACTGGACTTCATAACATTATCAGTAATAAGGAGACTGTCCCTGCTACAGGATGCCAGAACACAGATGTTTGCTAAGGATCCCTGGTAAGGTAGAAGCTATTAAATGCCTTCACTCTGTAAGCAGCTAGTAGAAAAAAATTCTATATAATTCTGGTATTGCGAGAAAAGAAAATATCAGCTACAAGGAGCCCAAAGTCGTTTGTGAGAAACGTTGCTTTAGTTATATCTTTTTTTGCAATATACTGTATACTTTCAATAACATATTGCACCTTGTTACATGTGTGATGTTTCAGTCATCTATATAATTCTGCAATTAATAAAAAAAAGCTAATATGTTATATTTCCTTCTTCCAAAGTAAAATCTGGTAAGAAAGAAAATTCAAACAGTACCAGAGACATGCACAGACACATAGGATCAGGCTGGATATAACGATGCCACAGGACAGAATCTAAAAGTGTTCAGCTCAGTTTAAGACTTGCAGTAGTTAAGCAAAAGACATACAAGTGAGGTTCCAGACCAGCCTGAGAAGTGACCACTGACCAAGGAGGCTGTAAAACACTAGTTGTATAGCAGGATATGTTTGTAATCACACTAAAATAAACAAAAATACATTTTAAATTGCTGGTGAATGGGTTATTTTTCCAATACTGATTTTGATGTTCTACTTGACTTGACTAGAACAGATCCCTCCAGGTAATTGTCCTTTTCAGTTTGTTTTCAGGGTCACAAGATCACATGGGTTCTACTATACAGGATGAAAATATCACCCTCTAAATCATAATGAAACCTTAGAGCTTATGAAAAATTGCTTTGGGGCAAGCCACCTGTGACACAAAAAAGATGTGTGGAGTGAGACATCCTCAAGATAACATGAACAATCAAAACAAAATTCATACACACTATGGAACCCTTATAAAGTAACATCCACTTGTGCATCAAGACACCATGCATAAAAAAAAAGAATGTTTTGTAGTCATTCCAGAATGGGCAAAAGCCGCAGTTGTATAAATGCTGGTGAGAGCTAAAAGCAGCAGCCTTAGACCTAGCATGACAGAACTAGTGGTTAGGGTTGTCATGGTATCATGGTTTTATGGTATACCACAGTATCAGAGGTACCCTGTCAATTGAGTACTACCAGAAAAGTGCCACACTACACGGCGCAAGTCTGGTAAGCGGTCACATGGACAGCAAAGGGGATTTACAGTGCTTGCTGTACGCGCTCCCCTACTCGTTGTCCATGGTTCTATAATCAGGACAAGAACTGCAGGAAACAGGAGGCTGCCCCATGGCATGGAGGGCTGGGGCATAGAGCAGACTGGCCAGTAGCAATGGAGACCAGAGTTCTAATCCTGGTCTCTGACATTTTTACTACTTTGGGACTCGTTATGTTAACAGGGAGCCATGGAAACAGTATTCCATGGCCCCACAAATTTTAACTTTCCCCGAGATCCACTCCCCCTTCGGAGTGAGAATCCTTAAGACGGGTGGTGAGGGTAGCAGAGCCCCCCATGTTGGGGGGTGTGGGGGCAAGCCCGAGGAAAAAAGCACCATTGTTACTTACGCACATGCCAACGCTATTATTGTTGGCACTGTTTGGACCCAGTTCTGGTATCAGAAGTCATGGTATTGATACCGTGGCCAATTCCCAATACCGCGATAAGCATGATTCACAGTATACCATGGTATTGAGATCTTTCAACTAGGTTTTTTTTTGCATTTTCAGGGTTAATTGTCCTTTCTACGCCAACTCTTCCTGATGCAAAAGTTTAAGGAGGCTTCTTTTTTGTGCAAAAATTACTTGTTCTGCAATACTCCAGTATGACGATAACCACGGTATTATATGTGATGGTTATCATACCATCAGAATTTCATACCATGACAAGTCTACTGGTGATGGCATTAATGTTACAGGCAATACAAAATCTGAGCAAAAAATGGAAGGTATCAAAGCAGAGCAGATGAGATTTAATCAGAGCTAGTGCAGTAGGCGGCAAAGGGTACCACAAATACAAAGGAGAAAGCAGTACTCTAACCTTTATAGGTTAAGTAAAAGGGAATAGTAAACAGAAGGCACAGCTGGAACAATATGAGAAGGCCATCTACGGCATCAGTGTCCAGTCAATCATTCACCCTGAAGATGAGAAAGACACACCCCAAAATCTTCTCTAAAAACTTGGATTGCTGAAGTGTTCTAGTTAGAACAGCAATCCCAGATCCTCAGAGCATACCACATCATGTCACAAAGAGTGGCAACCAAGGGAAAGATGAGTTTGACCAGAAGTATGGAGGAAAAGACATTATCTTACAGGCAAGAAAGCTAAGAGATGGTGTGCATCATGGAGAAACACCAGTGCGTTTCTTCTGCACCTCAGCTTCAGTGCTCAACAGCAGAGAAACAGCTTTGATGAAATTTGCAATCAGCTGTAAAAACTGTCAGTAAACAATTACTTCTTGTTTCCTATGCATCTGAAATGACATTACGGAGCTACGGTCACACTGAATTTTCTACCCAATAAAGCACAAAAAATTCAGACTCTGATGGTCTTTTTATTTACAAATTTGCTGCTATATACCACTCTTACATTTCTCATGCTCAGAACTTTATGTGAGGATGAAAACCACTTTCTGATTAGATCAAGTAGCGATGCTGTAACTGGTGTTGTGTGAGGCTGTGGGACATTTCTTTCTGCTGTTGCTGGACAGAATGCTCATTAACATGGCATCTTAAAGGGCCAGCAGGCTGTTACTGCTTGCAATGCTGATGACCTGGGTTCGGGAACAAGCTCAGTGTTCAGAAGGCTGGCTGGGGGGAAGTTGGATAAGCCTGCCTTAGACAGCTCTCTACCTCAGGGGTGGGAGGGATGGGGTTGCTCAGCACTTGAGTGACACCCAGCAGAGGCTGACTGTACATCTTGTCAGGACCACAGGGTAGGAAGACAGCAGTGGTGAACATCTGCAGGGCATGCATGGGGCATGCATTCCCACACACTGATGTCATTGCACGTCCATGCCATGGGGGACTGACATAAGGTAAAATCCTGTGCAGCAGAGCTTTGTGATGACCCCTGACCTCCACCAAATGACGCCAGGTAGTGCAAGTCTCTGGCAGGATTCAGATGGCTCATGGTCTCTCCCTTGAGAACTCACCCTAGAGGGAAAGCTACAGAACCTATGACCTGGGTGGCTGGAGGAGTGGAACAGAAATGGGTTAAGAACCTCACCTGCAGCCAGAGCAAAAACAGAACTGAAAAAGACAAAAAAAGGCATCTTCTTGCCTTTTTGAAATTGTTTTCTTCCCACAACCCTACTGGATGTTTTTACTCCTCAAGACATCTGAGACTTTTGAGTACCCACTTAACTGCATGATCATGCATAGGACCCGATCCACAAAATCAAAAACGCCCTCCACACATATTGAGGGCTTGTGATAGCCTCAGTGTTCCCTCACCACACATGATAAGCACTCTGCAGCATCCTGAGCTGGTGTACAGTGGCCATACTACGTGAAAGCTCATTTTTACATATATGATGTCCCACCATGCTACCAAGTATACCACCACCATTCCTCCACCAGAAGCCACTCACAGCACAACTCAACTCTCCCCCGGGAGGCCATCCATTGTTTCCTACACTCATGTTTGATACCATAGGGAAGGAGAGGAGTAGAAAAGCACTGGAATGGGGAGGGGCCAGGAAAATAACCCTGTCCATCTGAGGAAGGAGAAAGTCATTTCTTTCCCCCAGTTTCCGGGCCTCGAAAACAAATATTGAATACAAAATATTAAAATGTTTGACTCTCAAATACTAATTTTCATCTGAATATTCAAGAATAGGTATTCACACAGTACTAGTTTCAATAGATCACCATAAGACTTAAAATGTATCTTCTATTTTCAGCATAGCCAGCCCCTGGATGTCCATTACTATGGTTCCCGCCATTCTTTGAAGGGTGAGGGCCAGGGTTCCTATAAGTTTTGTGAAACCAAGAGTGTGAGGAACTTACAGTGGTACCATAAACACTGTAAAAAACACAATAATGTCACTGTCCACACCAGGTCTACTACTCAAGCAGCAGGGGTTTATTAAGCAAGCTCACAACATATTTATCTGTTCTGGGCTGCTTCCTTGTGACACAGCATGCTACATTACCTTCTGAGACAAATGATACACATGTAGTTCTGACAGTGATCCTCTTTCTTATATGCTATCCTCATTCCCAACCCTAGGGGCAGACCAACTTTCTTGGAAATCCCTAAGCAGCAAGAACAGTCTCATTTGGAAGAGCCTAACACACATGTATTTATGCACTGTTAAACTGATCCCAGATGGCACTAATCTCTATCCTCTCAAGACTGGCGTTAAAACTCATGGGAGTCTAATACGCACCTTTAGCTAATATCACATTTGGGAGGATCCACTTAAAGGGTTCCACTGCATTTAATTCACAGAATCACTTCCTCTTGCTATTTCTTGCTTTATTTCTCTTCCCCTCTCCGTCTCCCTGTCTGCAGATTTGGGATGATCCAATAGGGGGTCCTCTTTAACTCTCAACTCCTTGCCTTTTGTTCTTTCTTGCTTCCTATCCTTATCACTAAAGTTTGGTCTCTCTCATACCATCTCTGGCCTCATGCATTTATTTCTTTCTTTACCCCTAGTTCTTTTCCCATTGAAGCTCAGCTGCACTCTCATACCTCTTTTCCTAAACTGAAGTACTCCCACCAGAACACATACCTCTTTTCCGGCATTCAGACAGTCACATTGTGATTCCAGGATCCATCACCAAGTGGTCAAAATAGTTAACCACATACTTCAGTCCTCTGGGAAGCTCTCTGCTCATTTGCTTGCAAGATCTCACTTTCTACAGCATTATTTCTGCTACCTCCTCTGGAGACTTGAACCCAACAGGGCACCTGTGCCACAAGCTAGACCTGGAGCACTTCCACCACTCCTCCCAGTTTTGACCCAGTACTCCAGAAACCTAGTCCCTTTCTGAAGGCTGGAACAGCTGCTTTCAGTGGCACTCTCCTGCTATTTCAAAGTAGCACTAACTAGAATATATTTGCTTTTATAACTTTACTACCTTCTTAGGTTCTTCCCAATTTCATCTTCTGATTCCCCCAGCTTATATTACAGGGGCCTTCTCTCACATGTATATTCTTGATTATTTTGGTTCTGGAACTTTTTATTAACCTGAAATAACATGCAAGTTACAACAGCAATTGTAATGGTCATGTCAAGACTGTGACCAAGTAATCATTTTTTTCCAGTGCTAGATGGTTAAATGGAACCATCAACTCTACTACTTTTTATCAGGTACATGTCTTTATTAAAAATACATCATGACCATGGTGGTTCAAGATTTATCATTTTCTTCTTTTTGGCTAGATCTGAGCTACAAGAGGGCAAGGTTGTTTTATATTCATCCTTTGCATAAGTTAACCTCTGGACCACAGATATGAGACGCAACAGCAATGTCCAAACAAAAATTAGAATCAAACAAGTATTTTTGTTTTATTAAAATTAATTTAAGAAAATCATATGAGATATACTGTGAAATAATAAGAGGAATACATTCATAGTTTCATAATCAGATAGTATCATGGTCAAGCACTTGTACTTTCAGTTGTACCATGACTACAGACTGGTCAGCCTGACACCCATAGTGGGGAAAATGTTGGAGGCCATCTTAAAGGAACGGTTGGTGGAGTTCCTGGAGGCAAATGGTTTTCAGGATGATAACCAACACGGGTGTGTCCGGTGGAAATGTGTTGAACTAACTTGGTCGAATTTTTTGTCTGGGTGACAAGATCCCTGGACGGAGGAAACCTGGTTGATGTCCTGTACCTGGACTTCAGCAAGGCTTTTGATTTGGTCCCACATGGAAGGCTAATTTGGAAATTCAGGGAACTGGGGGTGGGAGATAAATTGGTGGGGTGGGTAGCTAACTGGATTGGGAATAGACAGCAGAGGGTGGTAGTAGGGGTTGAAGTCTTGACACTCAGAGAGGTCATCAGCGGGGTTCCATAAGGTTCCGTTTTGGGCCCTATCCTGTTTAACGTATTCATTGCGGACATCAGGGAGGGGGTTGGTAGTAAAATGTGTTTGTTCACAAATTAGTCTAAATTGGGGGTGGTTGTAGACAGTGAGGAGAGTAGGAGGGCCCTAAAGGATGACCTGGGGAGGCTAGAAAACTGGGCCCACGTGTGGCAGAGTTTAACACATGCAAATTTAGCATTCTACATTTGGGTGTTAGGAACCCTGGGCATAACTACCACTTGGGGGGGTACAGCTGACTATCGTGATGACAGAGAAGATAGAGGGATGTTATGCATTTTATCAGGTACTTGATTCTTGAGCAAGGTTTCCGAGAACATTGCTATATCAGGTGTTGCGTGCAGCACCCAAGCTTGAACCAAGTCAAATCTATTGGCTAAGCTGCATACATTCATATACAGAAAGATCAGGCCCTTTAACTGTGGGAGATCCCCAGGAGCAGCTAGCGGGCGAGGGGGACCCAGGTTTAATTCCATGCTTCACGAACAGAGTAACAGCACGATTAGTAATTTCCTGAGGCATCTCACTAGGAATCTTAGGAAGGCTTTGCTAGGTTGTTTTGCATGGGCACCACCTAGGGCAGCAGAACAAGGGTCAGTGAGGCAAAGAAAGGTGATCAGAGCAAATATTGCTACCCTAGCAGGATAGATAAGGGGTGTCTGATTGGGGAATGTTGGGCAATACGGGATATGATACGTTCTGATTGCGTGTGGGTCAGTGCCTCTAGTGGGGGTTAACTGAGAAGCAAGCATCACCGGGCTTGGTTCCTGGCATTTCAGAGTTTTGGCAGGGTGTTTCATTCAGTTTAACTGTATTTGGCTTCAGTGGTAGATGGAGGATGCAGCAGAGGAAGAAGAGGAAAACTAAGGTCGCCATCTAAGTGGAGTTGAATGGCAGAGAAAGAGGCAATCTTTATGGGCGCCCTTAGATGACAGGCAGTAGCCCTATAGAGTATGCAAACTTGAGGACTGCTAGAACTGAAAAGTAGGTAGCAGGGAAGAAAGCCTGAATGGGGAATGGTAGAGTAGGAAGCAGAGTGGAAACTCAATAAGAAAACGGTGTACAATAAACGGGAAGACAGGGAAAGCAGGAGAAAGTGGAGAGATTTCTTTAAGGGGAGGGCAGGAATGATGAGTGACAGGGGAGGTGCTAAGAGGAAATTTCATAGTAGTGGAGGAGGAGGGCATTTAATAGCAGTTGGGGTTGGGCTGGGTGGGCAGGAAAAATTAGAAGCACTACTATGCAGCCCAACCAGCTAAACAGCCTGGCAGACTTATTTTAAAACAAATCAGGGTATTAGAACTCCAGCACTAAGCTCCGTATCGGGAGGGCAGAAGGCGCCAAATTTAAAGTTTAATTGCAGCACTGACTTATTTTAGAACAAATAAGAGCATTAGAACCCCAGCACTAAGCTCCATATCGGAAGGGCAGAAGGCACCAAATTTAAAGTTCAAATTGCAGCACCAGTGAGCTGCTGAGAGGCGCCAAGTTGAACAGGAATGGCTCTGTACCTAGAGTCTGGGGGAATAATTATTCGGGTCATCTTAGAGTAATTTTCTTGTTTGTTTTTGTTTGTTACCATGCAATATTCAGTTGGCTTCAATGGTCTGTTTTTGTTTTGAGAGGGGAGGTGGTTTCCTCCTGATTACTGAAGATAATTTGTTTTAAAGCTCCTCGCTGAGACTGTGGTGTTCTCAAAAGCATTACCCACATACTACTCCACTCTGCCAACTCTTTTGGCTGGTAAGACTGCACTGTGGTCGGGCTTCCTGCTGCTGCTGTAGATCACACTTTCTGTCAGACAGGGCTGTCTTCCATTAAGTCTCTGTTTTACCATCACCTCAAGAAACAGTGAAAATGTACAGTTCTTTACTCCTCTGAATTATTATGTGACTATTATTGGATTGGTTGGTTCCATCTGTAGTCAAAGTAAACTGCTGGTGCTAAACTTGTGTTATTAAAGTAGGTCTTCTTCACAAGAGGTTTTATAGAAGGACTGTATTTCAGAATGCCCATGCACTGAAACATTGCTGGCTCTCAGACACAATCTCTGCAACATCATTTTTATGTTTGCTTGCACGCATGTGCAAGAAACATAGTGCCATCATCCGAGTTTTCGGAGGTGTGTCACCCCCTCTTCCAATTCAGTCAGTATGTTGTCAGGCACGGCCCCTGTCTGCCAATGCATGCTGGAGCTGTCTATGACAAGCTCCAAAATGCAGTGGCATACAGCTGAAAGGGGGAGCTACGCTTCAGTGAGCAGCGATAAGATATTGCCTGCTCATGAGCAGCTCCCCTTACACACACACACACGCATGCGTGCGTGCCCCCCACGCACGCACACACTGTATAGCCGACGGGGGCGCCCAATCCCCAGTCGGCTGTGCTGCACTCCCCCCTGCCCCACCAAAGCCTTCCAAATGCCACTCTGGGTACCCACCCCAGCATGGCAACTCATGATATAGCTGATGGGGGTGCCCAACTTCGCCGGCTCCATGGCCCCAACAGCCTGTATGCTGGGAGCCCAACCCAGCATGGCAATTGTCCCGCCGTCTTTTTTTTGTTTAAATACCTGAAAATTAAAAACGGTCCCACAGCACGCTTCTTCCTGCCCTCCCCACACCACACCCACCCACTGCACTCCCACTCTCACACCCCCACCCCATACTTACCTCCGACCTTGGTGCAACGATCTTCGGTGGACCGCGAACACGTCTGCACTCTTCAAAGCCGACCGCGAACTGAGGAAATGCCGGTCAGCTGTATAATGGGATAGATAAGGGTTTTTCAACTTTGTTGCATATCTCAGGCCTTTTTTGGAATTTTTGCACCAAATTTTCAACATGGGGTTTTTGGGACACCTTCTCATGAATGCACTGTCATGGCGTTATTCTGGCCCGAAATGTGATTTTGCAATCACTGCGCGAAATCACCTTTCGGGACCAATTAACAAAATGACACTGCCAGTGTTCATAAGGTGGGCTCTCAAGAAGCCTATTTTGAAAATTTGGTGGAAAACTTCCAAAAAAAGACTGTTTTACGAGCGTGCGTTGCGCAGTTCTTACGCACGCTTGTAAGTTCGCAAATTTTCAATATTTTCACTCCATATTTTCAACATTGCCATTTTACCACACCTTCTTATGAGTAGTACAGCTGTCATTTTCATATCTCACTAAAATGTGTTCTGCCTATGAACAATGGCGCAGTTGGTGCGAAACCAATGTATGGGACAAATTAAGAAAACCACAGTGACACTGTTCATGAGCAGAGGTCTTAAAATGGCTATGTTGAAAATTTGGTGAAAATTCTTAAAATGACTGTTTTACTTAGCCGCAGCATTGCATAAGTTCCTACGACGTCAGAAGTTTGTGAATTTTCAATATTTTCATTCCAGAATTTCAACATTGCCATTTTACCACACCTTCTTATGAGCAGTACAGCTGTCATTTTTCACATCTCACCTAAATGTGTTTCCGCTTCAGGTAGTACAATGGTGCAGTCGGTAAAGTAAATCAATGTATGGACAAATTAAGAAAATCACAGTGACACTGTTCATGAGCAGAGGTCTTAAAATTGCTATGTTGAAAATTTGGTGAAAAATTCCAGAAAATGACTGTTTTATGAGCGTATAAGCAGCAGTTCCTACGCACTGTAAGTTTGCAAATTTTCAATATTTTCACTCCAGATTTTGAACATTGCCATTTTACCACACCTTCTTATGAGTAGTACAGCTGTCATTTTTCACATCTCACCCAAAATGTGTTTCCGCCCATGTAGCGCACAATGGTGCAGTCAGTGTGCAAAATCAATGTACAGGACAAATTAAGAAAATCACAGTGATACTGTCCATGAGCACAGGTCTTAAAATGGCTATGTTGAAAATTTGGTGAAAAAATTCTTAAAAATGACTGTTTTACGAGCGTGCGTTGTGCAGTTCCTACGCACGCTTGTAAGTTCGCAAATTTTCAATATTTTCACTCCATATTTTGAACATTGCCATTTTACCACATCTTCTTATGAGCAGTGCAGCTGTCATTTTTCACATCTTGCCCAAAATGTGTTTCCGCCCATGTAGCGCACAATGGCGCAGTCGATGTGCGAAATCAACGCATGGGACACATTAAGAAAATCACAGTGACACTGTTCATGAGCAGAGGTCTTAAATGGCTATGTTGAAAATTTGGTGAAAAAATTCCTAAAATGACTGTTTTACGAGGCGTGCATTCGCAGTTCCTATGCATGCTCATAAGTTTCAATTTAATATTTTCACTCCAGATTTTCAACATTGCCATTTTATTACACTTCCTTATGAACAGTACAGCTGCCATTTTTCATATGCCGCCCAAAATGTGTTTTTCGCACATGTAGCGCACAATGGTGCTGTTGGTGTGCGAAAGCAATGTTTGGGACAGATTAAGAAAATCACAGTTACACTGTTCATGAGCAGAGGTCTTAAAATGGCTATGTTGAAAATTTGGTGACAAAAGTCCATAAAATGACTGTGTTACGAGTGAGCATTGCGCAGTTTCCATGTACCCTCTTAAGTTCATGACTTTGTAATATTTTATGTCCAGATTTTCACCAGTGGCATTTTTCCACACTTCCTTATTTACAGTACAGCACTCATTTTTCACAACATGGCCGAAGTGCGTTTTCACACTTTCAGCGCAGAGATGCGTGGTCGCTGTGGGAAATCATTGTTCGGGACAGATAAAGAAAATCACGGTGACACTGTTCATGATCGGAGGCACCAAAATGCCTGAGTTGACAATCTGCTGTAAAAAAAATCCCCAACCTAATTATATTACGGGTGTGCATTGCACAGTTTCTATGTACCCTCGTGACTTCACCATTTTTTTAAATAATTTTACTGCAGATTTGCAACATTGCCATTTTTTACACCTCCCCATGAACAGTACAGCTGTCATTTTTCACATCCTGTTTGGAATGTTTTTGCACCTGTGGTGCTAAATGCCGTAGTCGCTGTGCATAAGCAGCTTTCGGCTAACAAACTGATATTCCCCTGTTCATGAGGTGGGGTCACAAAAAAACCATGTTGAACATTTGGAGTGAAAATACCAACGAATGCCTGAGGTATTAGGGTTTCCAACCATAACGCCCAACCCTGTAGAGAATGACAGACATCAGGGGTGTGACTTGGGATTCTTGCCTGTAATGCCCATACCATTCCACACCCTGTACCCAGTGAGAGGCATCGAGGTATGCCTTGGACTCTTCGTTCCCAAAGTTCACCCCATTCTCCTATATCGCACCCATCTCACTGTATTTCCTAATGGAATGGGGTGTGCATAAGGGCCAAAGACCCCAAGGAACACCGTGACACTTGTCAGTGTCTGCAGGGTGGGGTGGGGTGAAATGGTGTGGCCGTTATGCCTGATGACCCAAACGCACACCCCAATGCCTGTCACTCTGTGCAGGGTGGTGGTGGGGTTGGCTTCAGTGCAATACTTCACTGCCATTCCTATTACGCAGCTCTGTAACTTCTACACTACCACTGCCAATGCCAGCAAGCAAACATTCGGCATTGACAAATGCTTGTTGGCTGCGTTGACCATCTTTGCTCTCATTCTTTCAAATATTTTCTCCACAAGCTCTCAGCCCCCAGTCACAGCTTCTGGGCCTGGAGACTGCACCTTTAGAAAACCTGAATACAACTTACTTTCTGACTTGTTCAGTCCATCTCCAAACATTTTATCCTTCCATATTTATTCTGTCTGACCAGCTATCAGACTGCAGCCCGACTGTGTATGACTACAACTCTCTCTCTCTCTCTGCTGGTAATTGTCCAGAGACAAGCTGCATGTAAACAACCACCAAGCAAACAGGCAATAAGTATATCACAATACAATCTCCTTTAAGGTAGACTGTGTGTGGGGACTTTACTGTACTGTATGTGGGTAAATAGCTGACTGTGTCTTGGTGTTGTCTGCATAATGGTGGGGATACTGCAATGTTTATACCCTAATAGCAGGGCTTTGGTATATTTGTACATTTAGTATATAATTCACACCTGAATGTGAGAACTAATATATCTGTTAAATCTGGGTACAGTTACTTACCACCGCTAGTATAGTGGTTATTGCCTTTACTGGGTTCATTTTTAAGTTCGCCGTTATAATTTTTTAATTTTCTATGGCTACCCCTTCACAAGATTGGTGTAGGAGTGCATGTGGTTTACCTGTAGGTTGTGAAGGCATTACTAATGTTAGGCTTTTTCAGCATGCCATATCTTTTTTTGGGGGCAGGATTTACCTGACCACTGCTATAGCTCCTGCTAATGGGTGGGCGCAGCTTTTCATTTTATTTGCATATTTGTGTGCGTAGGTGAGATAGGTACCTAACAGTATGCATGGTGTCTCACTAAATTGTTTTCTGGATTTTTTTGTATGTTATCCTTGTGACTTTCTTTGAATTGAGAATGTTTTATTTGCTTATACTACTTTTAAATTCTATAATAAAAAGAAAGTTTGAAAACAAATATCAATACCCTTAAACTGCTGTCCTTTAATATGATAAAACTCAAAGAGAAATCCAACTTGTAATGAGTTCCCATGAGTTTCTAAATGAGTATTGCTGCACTGCTTTCACTGAAGATGGAGTTTCTATTGTTTTTAGTATGCATAAACATGGCAAATGTGGAAGCTACCATTAACTATGAGTTACCCAGTTGAAAGGATAACCAGACAGAAATTTTTCTTGAAAACATAACTAAAAACATTGAAAAATACTTTTTTTATTTAGAAGTTTTGGCTGAGTCAAAGCTTGTTTACAGGTAGGGCCTAGGCAAGAAGGAGATAACTAAGGCCCTGTCCACACTACACCACTTACAGTCTGTAACGGTTCCAAACCGTTACAGACCGGAACAGTTGCAGCGTGTCCACACTGCCGGCAAACAGTCTCGATAACGGTTTGAATCCAGCAGTCCGGCCCACATTTGTGGGTGCCTAGTAACGCTATAACTGCACCCTATCCCACAATGTAGTTCGTATGCACTGGGGGAATACTGAGCCACACGCCACGGCCCACACTGCAGGCTGTAACGTTACAGATCTGTAAACGCTACCATAACCGTTGTAGAAACCACATACAAACAGGTTTCTATAACGGTTTTGAAAACACCTTCTGTAACGTTACAGATGTAAACGCAAACCGTTACGGTAACGGTTTGAGCCCTCTGTAACGTTACAGAGGCATAGTGTGGACAGGGCCTAAGAAAAAGTTAAATATGGATAAGAGGGTGGGGAATGCATATGATAGTTGTACATAATCACAGAGCACACTTTATAACATACATTACAGAGCAAGGATTACATCCAGTGTAGAGCAATCACTTCCTGTACTTGCTGATGGAAAGGGAGTAAAGTCATTTAGGTGCAATGGATTGAACTATAGTATACACTATTAAATCTTTCTTTTTGTGAACATTAACACTCTCAACAAAACAAGTTACTGAGCAGTCATTTAGTTAACTAAACATGGAAAAATACATTTGCACTATTCACAATAATTCACTCACATTTGTACAATAAATTTTACTTGCATGAGCAACACCTAAAGATTTCATGGTCTTTCTGTTCACTTGGAATTCTTGCACATATATAGAGTACTTTTGTGCAGTCATATGATACCAATACTAGCAGATGTTTGAGGCTCATGAGATAGAGTGCTCCCTCACCTCGGCTTTTGCTGTATTGTCACCTTAACCCAAATTGTCCTTCAGCCTCATCACTCACCTGAGGAACATGTTCTCTAGGGCTTGCAGCACATGGTTCCAAATGAGATGAAATTTCTCTTCGATACCATTTAAGATTAGCTGGACTTTCTCTAGCTTTAAGCAATATAACAGGTTATGGGCCCGTTGCTGACTGGTTGGGGGATCTTTGGACATCCAGCTTTGATTGATGGTTTTCTTGGCATTAACTAGGACAACAGACCACAGATCCAAGCCCCCACCAGTTTCCACCCTGGTTTGATCTGCCCGCAAATGTAGTTATAGAGAAAATGAATGGAGTTTGCTCTCCTCTACATTTTCCATAATTTTATGGCTCTCCAGCCAGAGAGGAATTATTTTGCCACATATCAGTATTGTGTATAAAAATGCCCTTTTCCTTTCCATGTGGTGCATTCGTGGGACTGTCTGGTCTGATACTGTGCAGCTTGGCTGGAGATATGTAAGCACGATGTAGGAAATTTAGCTGTATCTGCTGGACTTTATTTCTGGAAGAGTCTTCTAGGTGTTTGACTGCCAATGCCCATATATGCAGGGTGATCTCTATATCTAAATCTTCTGCCCATTTATCTGTCACATCCTCCCATTTATCTATAAACGAGGGCATTCTGACCCTGCAGAATTTTGTAGTAAATGGGCAGGGACCTACTACAAGCCTGAAGTCAATACAGCTCCTCATTTAGTCATGATGGGATTTCCAGGCTCAGAGTGGTCAGGAAACAACAAGACAAAGAGATCCCTGACTAGAAGTCCTCCACCATCATACATCTGGCCTAAGCTAACCATGCCAGTGCAGCAGCCCTTAGTGTAATGGTACTGTGTACTTAATTTTACCTCTAACAGCATCCATTATTGTGGCATGTGGGGATATGTACTGAGCTGCTCTCTAGGAGGCAGTAGAGCCTAGTGGGTAAGAGCACTGAGCTGTAAACCTGGAGACCTGGGTTTGAATCCCACAGCCCCCACTTGTATACTGTGTGACCCATAGCAAGCCACGTAACTTCCATGTGCTCCCAGGTCACACCTAGAAGCAAGCTTCGGCTTAGTGTGCTTTCCTGGTTAAACAATTTTCCCCCCTTCCCTGATTTTGGTGTGCCATAAACCATATGTGCACTGTGTTAATTATATACCGATTAGATACTCTGTGCAGTGCCATATTACTCAGTACATTTGACAGGCATCCTCTTTGCATCCCCTTCACTATCTTTTCCTCTTCTAGGGCCATGCAGGCCAAGCTGTGTGGCCCAAGGCATATGCAATATTTCCACTAAAACAATAGTGTCAGACATTTTCCTATGCAAAGCTGCACAGTTCCTTTAATAATAAACTACAGCATTCATAGAATACATCCAAAATATTTGGCTATTCCAAAGGGATAAGTCCTGCATTATGAGTTGTGGTGAGATGAGGCCATACCTTATTGTTCTAATTATAATTCATGGTATTTTATGTGAGAAATGCATCGTGTAACGTGCAAGGGATCATGGGTACAAAGAAAAGCCATGGGCCCCCCAAAAATGATGTAATTTCTTGTTAATAGGCAGAGAAGCTGTTTGCTGCTAGTCAGGGACTAGAGTTTATTTAAATCATTTAGAAGGAGACAAAAGAATAATTAAGCAGAGCTGGAAGTAGGCACATCCATTTGTGTTTGAATGGCCCTCAGCATCTACAGGTGCCATTTCATCCAGCTTCCTTTTGTCTCTGCTGGTCTACACTAACTTAATCTTGTTAAAGCTGAATGGGCTACCATTTAATTAAATGGCTGTACTGAGTGTAGCTTAATTACAGCCATTTCAAAGGGAGGGAGCTGGTTTCCTAAAATTCTGGTTTAGATTAGCTGACATCTGAGCCTTTTTTTTGTCTCTCATATTCAGAAATGTGCATTTGTTGTTTTGTAATAAAATATTAAAAGCTGATTGGTTGTGTAGCCATGGAGATGGAATGCTAGCCAATTGCAGAGTCAATATCCACTAGACCTACCCTTTGAGAAACCCCATAAAACAAGGGTGAAAGACTGTATCTGGGCCTGTTTCATAAGGGGCCCTATCTGCTTAGAGAGCAGAGACAATTTCTTTTCAAGACTTCTCCTGGACCAAGAGCAAAGACTTCAGCTACCATTTTTAAGAACACTTTGTACTTCAAACTCAGCAACTAAGAACTTGAGGTAGAACTTTCAAACTAGAATTTTCAAAGTTTAGTTTTTGTATACTTCCATTTTATTTTCCATATCATGTAACCAATGCCTAAAATTATCTGTCTTTAAGTTATTTATTGCATCTATTAATTAATTAGTAAAGCATTTGGCTTACTTTTAAGATAACTCTGCCAGAGTCTTTTGTGTGTGTGTGTGTTGCCTTGGGGAGGGTTGTTTAAACTATACTACGTCAATGTGCTTGCTTAAGGGCCAAACACTACCAAAGAAAAGAAACACTAGGGACTCTTTGTACGAAAAGAGGGGAGGAAATATGAAAGGTCTCAGGAGGAGTCTGTGGGGGTTTGAACCAGTGTCTGCATTTCTGGGGAAAGACAAATAATAGGGTGTATAGGGCCCCCTGAAGCCTATACACACCAGTGGCTTTCTGTTCATTGTGCAGTGGCTGAGAGGGTTCTGTCCCAGGATCGCAGACTGGAGACTGTATTTGTACCCCCTCACATGGAAAGAGGGAACCCTGGGATTCTCTGGTGTGTGTTCAGTTGTGAAACAGTGAGTGTGCTAAAAGGGCAGAGAAGGGGTATCCCTGACCCCCTGTCACAAGAGGGATTCTCTGTGGTGCAGAGAATCCCACCCATAGGAGTGGGCTGGTGACATGAGCTTGCCAAACTATGTAAGGATGATAAATGAATAATTAACAAGGATATGAACAATTTGCTAATATTTGGATATAGACAAAAGAAACCATGTTCGCTTTTCATAGATGGTATTAAAATCAAAACAGTCAAATCTTATCTTTATTTGGGAGTATATTTTGTCCAAAACACTAAATGGCTGAATCATCTCAACTTGGTCAAATATAAAGCAACTACAGCATTTAATACCTTTAGAAAGTTTTCAGCTCAAATTGGAAATGCGTCAGTTAAAGGTCTTTTGAAAGTTACAGATGTAATAATTCAAGCTAGCCTTCTATATGCCTCAGAAAAATGGGCACCAGATGATATAAATATGTTGAAAATACAGCTAAACAAGCTATATTGATATATACTTAGAACTCCCCAATCAGTTCCAGCATCTATGCTAAGAGCTGAATTGGGGCAGCTTCCTCTAAAGGCATATATAATAGAAAGAAAAACTATATTTACATTGAAACATTTTTGGCTACATGAATCAAGGCTACCCAGTATGTGTTTAGAGGAGGAAATTGATTATAATAGCAGAGGATTTTCTACACCAACTATGGAATGCATAACATCTGAACTATTCCCTTTAGGCTTGGGTCGCCTATTATACCAAATATATTATAGACCCTTAAAAGAAATAGTACATCAGATTAAAGAAAGGATCAGCATACTTTACAAAATATTTAGAGTCCTTCCACATAAGTGGTATAAGAAAATGAAAACCAATCACCATTTGGAATTTGACTTATGTGCAATTGAGAATCCAGATATGCGGAGACTCATAACTAGATTTAGGCTGGAACTGTATAAGTGTAACTACATCTATGTCCAGCAAAAACACCCAGGTGTGATGAACGCTTGTTGCAAGTGTAATATGGAAGTCACCGATGACCTTAAACATATTACGCTAATTTGCTTACTTTATGAAAAACATAGAAAACTCTGGTTGGGGCCTATACTGATGAATCTTAGTCTTCCCTTGGATCAACTACTAGTGGAACTTTTCAGTTCAAAGGATAAAATGATTTTAAACAGGCTTGCTCATTTTTTAACATTTTTGAAATTGTAAAACCAGTAAATTAAATTATTAAGAGAAACATGCTATTTTTAAACTATTATTCAATTGACAGTTATGTTGTTTCTAATTATTTTAAGAAGTCTATATTTGTATAAATTTTTGAATTGTATACTGTTATTAAACTTTGTAATGGCTTTATGCTGCTCAATAAAATATGATGATGATGGTGACACGAGTAAGTGACTTTTTTTGAAGGGATAGTATCTGTGAAAAACAAGGGAGAAATCAGTCTGACAAGCAGATCTGCTGAGTCCATCTTGCCAAGCAGGGTTGTTGGTACAAATTAGTCACCCAGAAAGCAACTGCAGGACTGAACTCCAAACAGTTTAGCACAGTAGCAGAGCCAGCCACAATACACCATAATCACTTGTAGTAAGTGGCTTGTCATAAATACTGCATGACAAAAGGTCTTAACTGCTATTTGAATTACAATGTTGCCTACAGTATACTGCAGCATTTTGTAATATACTGCAGTATTACTAAGTTGCATCCAGGCTGGCATCACTGCACATGGATTCAGTGATGATAAGTGATTTGTAAAAGCTGATTTCCACAAACAGGATTCTAGTGGTATTACCTAATGCACGTCCACGAATACTTGAGCAACTTAGTTATTTGCTAAATCTCCACTCACCATAAATTTCTCCAGTTTTGTTGTATTTCAGGACCCAATGACACTGGGTTTGCAGGTATCCCAAATTGTGGGGCTATACCTGCAATAGCAACGGAACTACAAACATACAAATATTTGAAACACTTTTTACAAAATTCCATAAATAATTCAATTATGAAATTATAAACCCGGTAAATTAAAGTTTACTTAACCAGTGAAATTATAAACTCCTGTTAACTTAAAGTGTACTTAACCAGCTCTACCCATTAAGCAGTTGCATATACCCTTGTAAGAAAATTATGCATGCACACTTCAAAATAACTAGCTGCAAAGGTGGCTCAGCTGTAAGAAGTGAAATATTTTCAGAAAATGTCACAAAAAAGTAAACTGCCAGAATCTGAGCTCCAATAAATTCACCCCCCATCTAAATAATCTCAGCAGTAAGTTGGCATACCATTAGAATCCTAACTAAGAGTAGGCATGCCAATTTTCATGTCTCTAGCTGGAAAAATAGCTAAGATTTGACAAAATAAAGAATTTCAAAATATTTTTATGAAAGCCTGCAGAATTTCATTTAATTTGCAGAATTTTATGATAATTCCACGAAAGCAGAATTTGCTAATTTTGACCAGCCATAGTACTGAGCAGTATGCTATGACATTTTTCTTGTGGAAATTCACTGAAAAAGTATATTTATTAAATCACTGTTTGTAGCCCTAAAAAAGACTCCTGGCTTGATTGAAGGTTGCGAACAGTGAAAACGCAAGATGAGTACTTTGTACTACCACCCAAAACAGTGTGCTCACTACAAGGGGATAAGGACTCAAACAAACTCCCCCTCCCCCTTGTAGTGCAGAGCCATGCAAATCAACAATACAGATATTAGCAAGTGCTAATGGTGGTAGCACCTGCTAAGCTTGTTAAAACCCTGATGAGAACCTGAAGGCAAAGCATGTTGCATTATGACATCCACCAAGTACTGTACATGCTGTGAAGCGGTGTAGTAGCATTTCATCTGTGTTGCTACCCCCTTTCTTCCTTGAGTTCTAAGCAGTCCCTAATAAGTATCAGCACCCCACTCACTCCCCCCGTTTCAAGTAGCTCCTGATTTAAGTAGCACCCTCACCCATGATCAACGCAGTCCCTAATGTCTTATGGTACCATTCTCCCACTCCCACCTTATTCTAATCAGTCATGGACACGTTGTAGCACCTTCTACCATTACCCAGTACCACCCTTTCCTAGAAGACCATTCCCCCCACATGTAGTCCAACACCTCTCTCCCAGTGAGCCTTTCTCCCCAAGCCACCAATCAGTAGCAGCCCATTCAATCTCCCTACCTGTGTAGGTCACTCACTCCCCCTTCCTACACATACATGGCCACCCCATCAATGCTTGCCAGTGTCCACTAGTTCCCCACCAACATCCTGACCTCATCAGCACTCCCTGGTGTCCCATATGCATTTCAGCCCCACTTCCTTTCCTGTGTACCGGAAAAGGAATTTTTAGTTCCACATGCACATTTATGAACTGTACTGAGCATGGTTCTATGGTACTGCATGCTTAGCACAGGCACAAAGTTGTCTTTGTAAACAGTTTGCACCCAGGACTGCATTTCATCATTAGGCCCACCTTTTCTATTCATGTGACTACTGTGCTATGGAGGCATTGGTGGAGGCTGATTGAACAGGCTCAAAAGGGGTGTTAGGAAGAACTTTTTCATGGAGGAGGTGGTGTATGCCTGCAACAATCTGCCAGAGCTGGTGGTGGAAACCAAATCATTTGCAGTTTCAAACATGGATAGGATAGGCACATGAAGAAAGTAAGACATAAAGGGAGAGGGGCCGGAGAGCTGTGGGGGGTTATTAACAGCAGTGTTGGAATTATAGATGGGCTTGCTAGGGCTCAGAGCCCCTAGCCCAGTAGCTCTCAAATCACTGCCACTGACTTATAATGGGAAGGGGGGCTCAGTTTAAAGATAGCACCCTTATGGGCCTCCCTAGCTCCCAAAGCTCATAAAGTGTAATTCCAACACTGGTTATTAGGACTTTGGAACAACAACAACAAGACCAACAACTCTCATCTAACATCAGGTCAGACACAGAGTTAGGCTGAAAATGGGCAGCCTAGATAGACTAGTGAGTCTTTATCTGCTGTCAGAATCTATGTACAGTATCTATGTATGTAAATACAGTAGTGGTGTGTTCTAATTCAGCGTGCAATGCAGTGAAACAGTTGCAGAATTTACAGATCAATGTGTTCTACTGTTAATGGAAAGAACAGGAACCATAGAAAAACTTGCAACTCCTACACAAACCCAAACTATGCTAGCATAAGTTACAAGCTTACATTCCTTACTTATTTGTTTGAAAAAGATAGAGCTGGGGGATGTGATTTTTGTTTCCATGAAAGGAAAATGACTTCTCTCAGTTAACAGTAATTTCATGCAGAATACAAATGTGCCAATCTGCTTGGGAAAGTACTGTATGGTGTAGATTTTAAGCGTGCCTCAACAATACCAAATTGTCAGATAATTTAATTTCTTGTAAGGCGATGCAAACACAATTTAGCAGCTGATGAGTAAACAAGGATCACATTTTTATTTATTTCAATCTAGGATTATAAAATACCTTTGAGCACAGATCAGCTCATTTACGAAGGTTCCATATCAATAATGGGGGGGGGGGTTACGAAACAGAGTATAAAGTACACTATCATGTACAGTTAATATCAAATACAGTGAACAGTAGTAACAGCACACTACATAGTAAACATAGGCAAAATGCAATTAGATAAATAGCAAGCATTCTAGGGCTTATAGACAAAAACATGGGTGGGTAATCCCATTTGGAAGTAGCGAGGGAAGGGTGAGTCAGGAGATGAAGTGTAGCAGCAAGACAGAGAACGAGGGGGGGGATGCAGCTGGACAGCACTGTCAAGTATGTTCAGAGAGGCAGGAAGGAGTGGGGGAAGGGACAGGTTCAGTGGGAGAAAGGTGACAGGAGGGAGGGGATGGTGAGGTATGGGTTGGAGGGAGGGGGAGGGGGAGGGGAGGAAAAAGTGTGGAAAAGAGTCAGTCTGGGGTAATAGAGGGCGAGTTAGTGGGACAGAGAAGGAGGGTCAGGACGTGACAGGTAGGGGGGAGGGTGAGAGAGGCAATTGAGCAGGGGAGGAAGGATGCAGCCAGGGGCCTTGTTGAGGAGGCTGGGGAATGCAGGCTGCCCAAGGAGGTGCAAGTCACGTGACTAATTAAAGTAGGCACACTCGCTTTCCTTTGAGATGTACAGATGCAGGAGATGCTTGAACTGGGTAAGTTGAGGTTGCCATTAGCAATGGCATTAGTAACAAAAATATTTCTACTAAGTACTGTCATCAAAATCATTACCGCAAAGACGCAAAAGGGGTAGCAGGATATTCTTACAAAGTTTATGAGAGAAAAATTCAATGGGTCAGTGTTCTTTAAAATACCACAAATACTACAGTGCTCCCTCCTTTATCCACTACCCTCACTTAATGCCAGTGTGAGCTCCTGTCCCATTTTCCAGAAATTCTGTCTCTCCCTTTAACTGCCACCCTCTATTATCTACTACCATCGCTTATCTGCCACAATTTAGGATATATGGTGATTTGCGAGTAGAAGAGGGAGCACTGTATTTCACTAAAAAGACCACCAACAGTATAATGTGGTTCAATGTCAGTTGGCTTCCATCTGTCCCCTCACCCCCACCCCCACCCCCCACCCCCTTGGGATGAAGCTGAAAATAGGCAGAATTGTCTAGTCCTCCTTTCTCAGTCAACCAAAACTAAATAAATAAAACAAACCTAACATCTTTAAAGGTCACTGTAGTCCCAAGCAAGAGAGCCCACATTTGAGAAATGTTCGTGATTGAACTGTACAAAGCTTTATATAAATCACTGTCTTAGCTGCTATACTTTTGTGGGTTTTTTTTTACAATTTCTTTACACAGAATAGCCCAGCTGACATGCAACATCTCACTTTCAGTGCAGTCCTGCTTTTACACATTTTCACAGCTAAGTACACTGGAGCACTGGGAAGTCATTTAAGAGCTAGTACATGGCCTGAAATTAATATTAGCTATTAAAAGTACTCATCTGTCACTTTTTATAACTGAGATAGTTTTTATTTCCCTTTTGCTAATTTAATGATAATGGTAAGTGAAATGTGTAGAACACTACCTACCTAGTTCTATGCCTCTTCATACAGTATCTCATTAACATAATTTGTGACCTCACTGACTATGACTCAACAACTGCCAAAGAAGACCAACTCTCATGCACTAGATTGGTCACTTATGATATCATTATAAATAAGTGAGGTTGCAATGCTGATGAGGTATGTAGGGGGACAGAACATGGCTTGTGAGTCTCCAGTTAAAATATTGCTCTTCACGTCGCACTTAATATAATCAGGTACAAAACTCTCTAATGAGCAAAAGAAAAAAAGAAAAATACTTCAGAAATAAAAAGTAATAACTGTATCAAAAATTAGTAGCATTTTCTGTTGGGCCACCTCAATGCTCCAGCAGCAGCATGTTGCTCTGCTGTGCCAATGACTCGAGTTCAGAAGTGCGGTTGGAATGCTGCGTCGAGTGTCGTGCCAGACCGCAGTAGCTGCCACCTACAGTACCAGAGTGCTGCAGTCGGGAGGGCTGGTGCTGCATTACGGGTGTTGCAGCTACCCCTGAGATGAGCCAAGGGAGCTTGCTCCCTCCACAGGAATGTCACTGCATGTACCCAAGGCCCAAAGTGCACACTGGAGGGATGAGAAATGATGGGAAAAATACTAGGGAGGAAATAAAAGATCCATAAAAAAGATGATTTGATACCTTTTATTGAATCAACCTAGATGTTACAAAAGAAAACAGGTGCTTCAGCTTTCGGGCTACACACAGTCTTTCATCAGAAGCTAATGCCAGTTGCTTTGGAAGAAAACACTCTATTAAAGATCACATCATACACAAAAAATAAACAAAAAAGTTGTAAAGAATCCCATTGGCCAAAAAACTTACATTTAAAAGTCAACTTAAAGCCATATAGAGAACACATACTGACTACTATCAAGGAAAGGCATTTCAAGGTCAGATGTCACACACTAGATAACTCACTTCTTGAAAGAACTCATAAACCAGCCAGAGTCCCATCCAAAAGGAAAGCATTTCAAGGTCAAAGTTGCAGAAGGAATAACTATTTTATCTGAGAAAACCACAGAACACACCTAATGCAATTAAGATCTTACCTGTGTGTTAGTGCATGCTTTTGAAAGTAACTGTGATTTTAAACCGCAAGTTAGAATAGGCTAAGAAATCATACTATATAATGCTAAAAAGTCTTCTAAATAAGAATTTACCTTTGTGTATGGCAATTAGTGGTTTTAAAGATAAGTTGCCCTACTGTGAAGAATAAATATTCACAAGCTGTTTCACACTTTCATACGGTGTTAGTCTTAGTAGGAGATGTATGTCCTCAGCCCTATGCTCAAGAAGTCAATATTATTCATGAATATTAAAACCTGTTCTACTCAACCATGATCCATCTGCGACTTTGTACCAAATGGCAAGTGTTTGTGCATAATTAAAAAATTAAATCTAACAAAGACTCCCTAGTAAGTGAGATACTGTATCCTAATATGTCCCTGTATCAAAATGTGTCAGTATGTATCAAATCTTCTGTAGATACAATAAATGTTCTAGAAATCTGAAAGAAAAACTGAGGAAATCTACCACCCGCCACCATGCCTTACCCCCCTCCCCGGGGTAAAACCAATGTATAGCTAACTAGTTAGAAGGAATATAAATAGAATAATAGATAGGTTCTGGTGTATTACAGGGTAATAATTCCACTGAGAGGTTCTGGGGACACAGAAAATCTTGAGAGCGAAGCTCAAGAGGTTTCATGTGTCCCCAGAACCTTGAGATGGAATTACTACCTTGTTATGCCAGAACCTATTTGTTATTTTTTTTAATATATGAATACCAGGTGAATTGACTCACCTCGGTTTGAGCGGTGGAGTCAGTCAGTCCATGTGCATGCTAGCAGGGTTCCCCAGTGCTGTGTGGATGAGCAGGTGCTGTGGGCTTCATTTAACCCAGCTTTTTTTTTTAACTGTTTGTCAGTGGTGATATCAGGCGAGCAGAGGAGCCACGGATAGAGCTGAATTGTTCATAATTAAAAACATTTTTTCTACAGTAAAGAAAAATGGTTGCTGCCCCTGACCATTCGCTCACTAAGTGAGCGAGCAAGCAGCCATGTTTTCAGACTCATTGTGCCCGCTCACAGAGCAAAAGCGGCCAATCAGAAGGCACACTTTCTAAGACGGCAGGGATAGACCTGCGCATACGCTCTTCAGCTTTCTTGATAATACTATCATTCGGGTGCCAAACGATACTATTATGGCACCCGAACGATAGTATTGTCAGTTAGGAACAGTGGACTTATCGCTCCAGAAGCAATGGTATAACAATAATTTTTTTGTATGCTTTTCAACCCTATTGTTTCAACAATCCATATATTAAATATCAATTATGTATGTGAACATATGGCAATACCATAACATATGTCCATGTGTTGTTCCTGAAGTCAGTGACAGTTTAAGCAGTGTAATGTGACATAAAACCCAAATCAATGTTCATCCTGTCTCCCACCATACTGAGAAGTAAAATTAGCTTGACCTCAAAAGCCCACCTCTGTTGTGTATTTCTGAATACCCATGGCACCACCTATATGATGGCCTGGGTTCCTGAATCTTCTGGGTGCTTGTGCCTGCCAGCACTGGCTCCTGGCTCACACAGTGAGTTGTCTTGGGGGGATCGACCACCCACCGGGTCACCCACCATGGATAGAATAGCTGTAGGGGACTCAGGTGAGGGGGTGAGCCAGATGTCAACAGGCAAGATCAGGGTACATCACTGGGTCTAGGGTATATACCTGGAGAAGTTTGGCTGGGGAGAACATACAAACAAAAGAAAAATAAACATTTTCTGTCTCCTACGTTTGCTGTTACTAGTTCATAAGTCAAGAGACTTGTTCTAGGTTACACTGTAAATATTTGTCTCTAGTTGGGTTTGAACCTGTGATTTCCTGGTTCTGTAGCTGGTGCTCTAACCACTAGACCACAGTCTCCTCAACTAAAATATTACTGACTCCACAGCTGCCAACTGCTGCAGGATACACAGCAAAGTAATGCATTTTCCCCTGTTGCTTATAATAATAGAAGTTGCTCCCTACAAAGAGCCAACTAACTGCACAGTAGCCTTTCTTTCATGGTTCCTTGTAGGGAAAACTGATTCTCTATGCAACTGAAGGAAGTTGCTTAGTACAGTATTTGCCACTGCTAGGCACTCCAAACACATACTGTAGTGAGACTAAAATAATATGACCTAAGTGGAACTCTCACAGATCCACCAACCAATCACATATCCCCACAGAGTATGCCAGGAATGTCTGGTGATACAGCAACAGCAGATATTTCTGGGAAGATGTCCTTGTGGAATGGCATCCAGCAAAATAAAGCATTTTGATGTGTCTTACCGAAAATGTTGTACACTGATTTTTTTTTTTTTTTTATGGAAGAAACAGGAAGTTAAAACAGCAGATGCCCATTTGAAAAATAATCATTGTGGTCCATTCCTGTACAAATTTAAAACACAGCAGAGTGCATATGTACTATTCTTCATCTGAGTTACCAAAAAATTCATAAAACCATGGCTTGTAATTTCAATTTTTTTTCCATCCAGTGTTTCTCCGCCTTACGCCTCGGTTACTCCTTCTGACTGGCACTCCCAGCCCCATCATACCAAGCTCCTCCAGGGCTTACCTTACCGCCATCATCCTCTGCCACAGGACTGAAGCAGGTGCTCAGCAACCAGTGTGGAGCCTGCAGGGGTTCAGCCTTCATCCTGTCACTGAGAGTTTTTTCCTCCTGGGTTTTCTCCCCCCTTACTTACCCAGAGTCTCAGTGCAAGGTTACGCATGTGCGTGGAGGTGCACATGCACACCTTGGCCCGAACAGCTCCGATCCAACCACCTGGCCTAGTGCCAAGCACCCCCAAACATCCACACTACCGTCAAGCCTCCATGTGGTGGCAGTCAAGGGCTGGGAATGCTAACCTCCCCAATCTGGGAGAGGAGAGCTTCCTGGCAGCTGCTCGATCTGCTCCCAGCCCTCCTCTACCCCCCCCCCGACAGACCCCGGTGCCCCGAGCTTGTTTCCAAACTTGGGTCACTGGCATGGGAGAGGTAAGGTGCATAGTGCATCAGTCCTCTATGCCACTGGGCCGGCTGCTTGTAATTTCTCTTTACAGTTGTTTTCATTTCTGGTTAAAAGGAAATACTGTCTTTCATTCAAAACTGTATATGTAAGTAGTTGCATTAGTGTACTTTGAAAAAATACTATTATTCTGCCATTGAGATTTTTCTAGTCTTGCAAAATGTCTTGTTTTTAGGATGTCTGCATGTTCAGTGAATGCGCAATAAAACCTATGCCCTTAAGGCTAAGTTTCTTATCGAATATATTTTGCTGTATTAAATTTTTCTCACACAGCGGAGAAGGCTCTACCACAAAAACACATAAGAAAGACATTTACTAGTGACGGTAATATGCATAACCCTGTACTCCCATACTTTTAAGCCCTGAAGATACCTCCCCTGCTCTGAATATCTGGAAGTGTATCTACAAAATGGGATGGAAGGCTGCCAGCACATGGACAGCAGGATCACGGATGTATATATTGAGGTGGAAGGGTGTCAGCAGATGGTAGGAGGCTGAGAATGTATACAGTGGCACTGGAGAGGGTTTGATAATGTACATATTACGATGGAAGGGTATCAGTATATGGGAGGAGATTGTTGATACTGTACAACACAAACTGTGTATATGAAGATGGGGGCTGACCTGGGAATGTACAAACTGGGATAGGGTGGAGTCAGCAAATGGGAAGGGGTTGAAAATGTATATACTAACATATGAAACTTGCCAGCAGAAAGAGGCCTCTCAGTCTATCAAGTCTGCTTGAATGCACAGCTATCACCCTTATATTGCAGCTGCCCTAGCCCCCATCCCCCCCTCTCACTTTTGGTAACTGCTCAGCATTGTTTACCCAGCCCCCCTTGACCTGTCCCATGCCTTTGGAAACTGCCCACCTTCCTGCATGCCACCACTTCCTCTGGTAGAGCATTCTGTTTTGACACCACCCTCTCAGTGAAATAATGCCTCATCTCCCTCCTGAATCTGCCACCCTCCAGTCTTAGCCCATACCCCCTCATGCCCCTTCACTTTCTCAGATTAAACACGAGTACATATTTAGTTAAGAGTTTCAGCAGTTGGGAAAAGGTTAGCATTGAATTAGAATAACGGACAGACAACCATGTACAGTACAACAAAGCTGTGAATCGTTTGAGTAATTCTGATGACATCATAAACTATAATAGCAAAGCTCCCTATGTGGGCCCTGTGGATGGTGTCATAGCTGGCAATCTAACTCTACCATGAGTGCTGCCACATAGCGACATTAAAGTGAAATATTATTTTAAGAAGTCATAAATATCACCCCAATAAAATCAGGTCTTTCTTTTTTAATTCAAAACAACCCACCCACATCCAGCTGCTCAGAAACCCAACCAATCCGTGCCCCTATTCAAATACAATTTTAATCGCCCCGAAATACTACTAATTCTGCCATTTTACTGTAAAGATTTGTTTTCAAAGACACCCACTAGAAGTTGATTCGTAACCCATCCATGCACATACCATCCCAAAATAACCCTGCTAATAGTGAAAGCCACAGAAAGGACTGAAATATGTGTGAAGTGCACAAACTGTGCATATCTGGGCCCTGGGGAGTTCTGCACCCTTGGACTCAGGTGCACTTGGTGGAATTCACAGTCCCTGATCTACCCACAATGTGCAAGCATAGGAAGGTATACGAGATGGTTGGGCATCGAATTAGATCCCAGGCTTGGCAATAAAGTGGATCCCCTACTCCATGCAGAGTAGAGGACTGCTGGACAAAACAACCCTCCAGGTTCTGTCATTCCACCTGTATAGAAGAAGAAAATTCCACTGCTTGCCTCTAGCCCATCATGTCATATCAAAGGAAGGGCTGGTGCAACAGATAGGGGGCTATTTCAGCTCCACAATAAGCCACAGAGGCCATGCTGGGATGGTGCATAAGTGCCATTCACATGGTCTTCCCAGCATGAATAAACTATGTGGATTGCACAGATCAAGACCCAGCCCTTGTGCCCCACAACCAAACCACCCATACTGAGGCACAGGTGGACGGGGAACATTTGAAAGGCACAGCTCACTTTTGTAGCTGTTGAAGAGTGTTCCGTAAGTATGGAAAGGGCACTCCACAATGGTTGGTAGACCTTAGCACCTGTGCAGAACATCTGGGCATTTTTGGGGGATCAGGTCCTGCACAATTGTATATACTATGAAATTATGTATTTTACACTGCTACACATGTTACTTGAGCAGTATGTATCCCTGTATTTCATGTTAATGTTTGTATTACCCAGTATGTGTACTGTACTACTCCTGGTGCTTTGTGCTGTGTTCTCCGAGCACTTTTTACTACCCTTGTAACCTCCTGGGTTGACGTGCTTGAAAATAGGCAAATGTATGCCTAGTACACCCCACCCAGTCAACAAAAACTAAATAAATAAAGACTTTAGTAGGGTTTTTTTTTTTTTGTTTGTTTTAACTTGATTTCACAGTCCAGTGAGGAACAATTAACATCTTATTCTGTCACTGTTTCAACTCAACTGGCAGTTGCTGCGATATAACGTGGAAACTCTTAGACAAAAACTGAAAAAAGGTGAACAGTCATTTGAGAGGGATCAGAATTCCATACAGAACACTATCAGACCATACAAAATATCGGGGAGAGGATGATGTTAGTAACTGTGGATTGGGGAATGTGCTTACATAGGGATGAGATAAGTGTTTATCTGAGGGTGTGTGTACATGTCTGAGGACTAAAAGAGGGCCTCTGAGTGTGAAAGACAGCATTCATCTGGTGATACTTGATAGAGTGCCTGTCTGAGAGTGCATGGGTTTCTAAGACAGTGGGCAATTTCACGTTTGTTAAGTATCGCAGTCACCAGTTCCAGCAGCAAGACGTGTCTGCAATCAAACAGTGGATCTACGCAACGGGACATGTTCAGGTGAGTGAGGGGGTGTGGTGGGTGTGGAGGGGTATGCTGTGTGCTGAGTGGGAGGTCAGGATCAGTTGGTGGGGTGGGTGTGATTGGGGATCAGATCAGCAAGGGACTATTTTCTTTCTTACAGGGTAAAAAAAAACATCAATGGAAAGTTTTCTTTATTTCAGGGAATATTCCAACGCTGGAGACTGGGCACCCCAGTGTCGGGCTAGTGTTCAGTGGCAATGGGGGTGGGCACCCCACTGCTGCCACCTACATAGTGGGAATGGGGGTGGGCAATCTGGAAGGGGGGTCAAGAGAAGCAGTTAGCTAAGATCAAATGTTTGTTTTTTTGAAAATGCATAATTTTCATGTGTTTTCCATGTCTGTGAGTTAAAAACAATGGTGGCCATCACAATCTGTACTTGTTCCCACACACATAAATCATGAAAATAAGTACACATGACAGGTTTTTTTTAACTGTTCTCATTTATCAGTTATCCAAAAAAATCCTTATAAATCTGGTACCGCATAATATTTTTTCACGAGACCTTTGAAAGGCACACCCCTGTCATAGGCCCTTTCAGCCCTGAAAATTTCATGAACAAATTCCACACTATCTAGGCTGTAGGATAGAGCAGAAAACACACAGTGTTTAAGTAGAGGGAAACTAAATGTGTTTTCTCCTGTTTTTTGGAACTCCATAGCTCAAAAACCAAACAAGATGCCATCACAAAACTTTGTAAGTCTTGAGACTCTAGCAGCCTGACCACACATGCCACATTTTGGGCTGTTTCATCAAATGATGTCAAAGTTATTAAGGAACAAAATCAGGGCTTAACATTAAACAGCATGATCAGCCCTAACTATAGGTACACCACTGTGCCCCTATAATATATAGAACATATGTTTTGAGATAACTGGCAAGGTAAAAAGTGATATCTCTATGAACATGAAAAAGTATCAATATCTTTTCTTGATGCATTGTGTCATAGTGATACCTTTCCTCTTACCATTATGTCATCATGCAAAACAGCCATTTACCTAAAGGTTTAGCACGTTCAACCTTAGTACCAGTACTAACCATATTCAAATAAATTTAAAATGAAAAATGACAGCATAGTACTATATGCACATAAGTTGTTCAACACAAAACTATCTACAATAATAATAATACTAACATATTTATTTCTAAAGCACAATTCACAATGTACCAAATCACTGTACAGTCTATACAATATCAATTAAAAATCAATAAAACTTCTAAAAAATCTTAAATCAAGTCAATATGATTAAAGTCACAGGTTACAGTAATCCAACAGGAATTAAATAGTTTCTCCAAAAGTGAGCCCAAATAAGTACATTTTTAATGCAGTTTTGAAGCTCTCCACTGTCAGACACTCTCATATCCGATGAGGAAGAGAATTCCACAGGGTGGGGGCTGCACACGGAAATGCCCGTGATCCAGAAGTTTTTAAGCATACCCTGGGAATCACCAACAATCCCTGATCGGCTGAGAGGAGCGGTCGGAGGGGGCAGTAAGGGTGCAGGAGATCTTGCAGGTAGCTTGGACCCAGTCTGTGTATGACTTTATAGGTCAGCAAGCCAACCTTGAAGGTGATCCACCATTGAACTGACAGCCAATGCAGATTGCGCAGTATAGGTGTAATATGACAAAATGTGAATGACGTTTTATATAGATGCCTTTTAGATTTTATTTTTATAATCAGAAAAAAAAGCTGAAAATTAATTTTTTTTCATCTTTTCAATGAACAAATGCCCAAAACAAAGCAGAAGCAAACGAATTGTATGTCAAACATTTTCATTATGTACAGGCCATAATGTAAAGCTTATGTTTTTCAAGTTTTGGAGTGGTGTGACTTATCTGACTATGATAAAAGTAATATTTGCACTCCCCAGTTTGCACATCACTTTTGGTATCAGAATTCCAAGCAGTCAAACAACCATCTCACACCTATACCTGATTATCTCAAAAAATATAGCACACAGCATCATACTACCAGAAAGAAATTTACTAAGAACACAAACATCTATAAAATTAGTCATTTTTCAAGCAAAAATAAACATCTATTTTTGTACCAAACAGCAACAAATTGCAGAAAATTTAATTTTTTCCATTTTTAGACAAATGCCCTGAAATAAGCAAAAGCAAGAGAACTGTACATCAAACTTTTCATTAAGTACTAGCCATAATGTAAAGCTATAGGGTTTAGTGAGATATCAAAGTAGCTACTTAGTAAATCTTGGAAACTGCTCCCAAACAAGTACTATAAAAAGTCGAAAGTTAGTCACACATTTCAAAGTGTCAAGCACTTTTTTATGCATTCCCAATCATGCTTATCCCAAAGCACATCCGTATAAACAGAACATGACATGGCCTGACTGAAGATATCATATTTACCTTCATTCGAGGCCAATGGTATTAAGACATCTCACTTGTGCCTTCACCACTCATAAGCTATCATAACATCATTAGCTTATCATGAAGATAAAATATATCATCAGTCAGGCCATGTCATATCCCCTATATATGTACACATACAAATATATACATATGTACAGTATACATTAGATATGAGATCAGCTAATGTAAGATATCAGAAAGAACTTCTTGAGTTATACTTGACCTCTGACCTCATGAGTGGTAAAGCCAAAAGTGAAGTCACAAGAGATCAAGCACAGTGAAAGAAGATAGTTCTCATATTGTACATTAGCTCCTCTTATATTTGATGTATACAACAGGATATGAATGTTTCATAAATAAAGTTGCAAATAACTTTTTTGTTTCAGTCATTGTTTTTAAGCTATTTTCAATGAACTGAATGTCTCTAAAGAATGTGTGAAGTAAAGATGGTCAAGGTAGCATAATTATGAGGTCATTATTATTTATTTATTTGAAAAGTTTCACTAGGAAAGGCATACTAAGCTAATAGCTTGTTTCCAGATGCATTGGGGGGGGGGCAAGGGAGGTATACTTGAATTATGCACAGAATATGATTTCTTATTATACAATAGAGTAGGGCTTCATACAATGTTTAAATACTAGTAAACAACTATATACAATATCTGAATAACAAGCTAACCAGCTTAAAGCAAATAAATATTTTGGAAAAAGGTTGGGTGTAGGCTGTAAAAAGACAGTGGGATTCTGGGAAAGCAGTGGGACACAAAGTGAAGGTCAGTTGCAGTTACAGGAGGTGGAGGTGAAATTACGCAGTAGGGAAGATAGATTGTGAGGGGAGGAGGCAGAGCAAATGGGAAGGGGGATGGAGTTCCAGAGCTTTGGGAGTCGGTAAGAGAAAGCAGTCTGGCTGGCTGAGATGGTCCTAGTGAGGAGAGCAAGGTGGCAGAAGTGGGAGTTCGAAGAGTATAGGAGTTAGGAGGAGGCAGGAAGACAGAAGAGAAGAGGAGAGGAGAGGTAGGCAGAAAGGGGCCAAACCAGTATTTGGCAATAAAAGAGGAACAGTAAGCCAGACGTCTGTCTTCAAAGAAGGGAAAGGAGAGTGAAGTGCAGAGAGTGCAGTGATGAGTACAGTGTGGACAGACAGTCCAGGGCAAAATGGTAGAAGGAGTGAAAGAGAGTGTCCAGTCTGGAGAAGGTGGAATTAGAGGCAGTGATGTAGACTATATCACCAAAGCCAAATATGGGGAGGATCATTTTCTGAACAACAGCTCTAGGGCTAGCAGAGGGATGCAGCCATGGTAGCGGTACAGTGCTCCTAACTTGGGGTGCAATTTTTTATGAATGGTATTCACATGTTCAGAAAAGTCGAGGTAGTTGTCAAGCCATACCCCACGGTACTTGAAAGATAGTACTTTCTCAAGGGAGGATCCATCAAGGGTGCAGAAGGAGGGAAGACTAGCAATCCTAGAGAACTTTTGCTTTGTGCCAAAGGTCATAGAGACCATTTTGTTTTGAGTTAAGAGTCAGCTGATTTGAGCGGAACCAGCACTGAATGTTATCAAAGTCCTGCTGAAGTCTGGTCATCAGATCAGAAGAGAAGTGGCTGGGGGCAAATAGGAGTGTGTCATCAGCATACATGTGAATGGACACTGAGGTACAGGCAGCAGGGAGGTAATTTAAGAAAACCAAAACTAAAAGAATTTGAATTGATTGGGACCTGCCTTCAAGGTGGGAACAGAAATAGTGTCTGAGGGGAAGAGTTCTGTTACTGTGAGCCTGGAGAGGAGAAGATGTTGAGTGATAGTGTCGAAGGCTTTGATGAGATTAACAAAGATGGCAGAGGTGATCTGGCCCTGATCCATGCCTGTGAGAATGGAATCAGTGAGCCAGAGAAGGGAAGAAGAGGTGGAGTGATTTTTGCGGAATCCATACTGGTAAGGGGTGAAGAAGGAAGAAAAGTCAAGGAAGGGGAAAAGTTGAGAAAGTACCAAGTATTCTTTGAGTTTAGCAAGGGTGGGGAGAAGAGAAACAGGGTGATAGTTGCCTGGAAGAGAGGGGTCACCGCCTTTAGGGGGAGAAATAACTGTGGCCTGCCTTCAAGCATTAGGAACAGAAGCCAGGGAGAAAGAGAGGTTTAGAAGGTCAGAGACTGGTAGTCCAATGGCAGAAGCAGCAAGATAGAGCAGTTTTCTTTCAAGCCCATCAGGGCTCTTGCTCTTGCATGGGTTGAGGGCTAATAAGGCCTCAATAAAGACAGCAGGAGAGATAAGAGTGAATGAGAAGGGGGGATTTGGGTAGGAGAGTATGGGGGGAGAGAGGTGGAGATGCCAGGGAAAAGGAGGAGAGAAGGGAGGAGGAAGTGCAACAGGTGAAGAAAGTATTGAATTCTATGGCCACTGGGAGGGGGTCTGTGATGGTGGAATCATTCATTTTGAGGACTGGAACTATGGACTGTGCCTTAGGGGAGAAAAGGGCATGGACAACCTTCCAGAACTTAGAGGGATGGTTGATGTTGTTCTGAAAAATAGAGGAAAGGTACTCAACTTTAGCTAGCCTGGTGGCTCTGGTGCAAGTATAACCAAGAGAATGATATTTAAGTCCAGGAGGGTTACTGAGGACTTGTGCAACTTTCAAACTTGGTCCCTTGCAAGCAGGCAGGCTATAAGTTCAGCGAACATCCAGGGAAATTGAGAGCCTCTGACCCTGGTTTTCCTTGGGGGGGGGTCGTGTCTATCCCAAATGGAGATAAATTTGGATTTGAGGGTGGAATTGACACTGCTGGGGGTTGAGATAGGGGACCAGTCAGTTGTTGCCATTTCCACATGGAGGGCAGACAGATTCAAGGACCTAAAGTACTGGATCATAAGGAGTTTGGGTGGGACTTTGGGACAGTGGATTTTGCGAACACAGTAAACCATGGTGGGTCACTAAGGGCATCTGAGAATATACCAGTAGCCATAATGTGGTGTGGGTGAGATGTGAGGACCCAGTCCAACAGGGTGTGATTGAAAGTTCTGTGGTTGAGACGGGTGGGATCAATGATCAGCTGAGTGAGATTTAGAGAAGTGGTATCACAATGAATCTTGGAGTAGGGAGGGGGAAACAAATTCAAATTAAAGTCCCTATGATGAGTAATTTATTGGGAAAGGAATGGGTGGAGATGGTGGTGAGGAGGTCACATATAGAAGAGGAGGTGATGCCAGGGCAGCAGTAGACCCCCACCAAGAGGATTGGGAGAGAGAAAGTGAGGGAAAGTTTTAAGAGTAAAAGTTCTTAAGCAGATGAAAGAGACAGACAGAGAGGATAGTGGAGAATTGGATGGATGAGGAAACATAGATGGCAATACCCCCACCCCTGCTGAGTTGGTCCATTCTAGCAAGGCAGTACCCAGGGATGGATAAGGCATTATCCAGAATTTTAGAGGAGAGTCATGATTCAGAGATGATACATATTTTTGGTTTGAGGTTTGTCATGACTAGTTGTAGGAGGTCAAACTTAGGGAGGAAGCTCATAATATTGAGGTGGGTGATTCTCAATCCTTTCAGGAGGGGGAAGTGGAGGTAGGGCCAGGGTTGGATTCAACATCCCCTGCCATCAGGAGCAGCAGCAAGATTAATAGTTGAAAAGGAACTGACATCCGCTTGTATGTAGGGTGGAAATTAGAGCACGTAATTGCCTGTGGGGGGGGAGGGGTGGAGCAGGGATCTGAGTGAAGCCAGATGAAGGTAGGGGAAGGGAAGGAAGGAATGAGGGACCAGGAGACCATGGGGAGTTGGGGGGAAGAGAGGGGAGGCAGGAGAACGGAAATGTGGGGGAGGGAGACAGGGGGATGAGGTAGGAGAAGGGTGGAGAGGGGAGGATGGTGGAGGGGAGAGAAGTAAAGGCAAACAAAAAGGGGAGGAGGGAGAGGGTAATAAGGAGCATGTCTGAAAGCACCATTAATTAAATGAGGAGTGTCTTGTTGCTACTGGTCAGTTATCAATCGGTCAATCGTGATGTATATAACCGGTGATATCTTGATATCTTAAAACTTAGCTCAAAGATATCACTAATTATCTTTATAAATTTATATCCACAATGGCAACATATGTGTGTGTATATATATATATATATATATATAAAACTGTTTAACCAGAAAGGCATACTGAGCAGCGCAACGTTTGATTCCAGATGTGTCCTGGGGGAGGGGGATATTGGAAAGACAGTACTCAGGCATACATTACATGATGATGAAACAGTACACGGTTTTGAGGAAAACATTATACAAGATAAGCCTGCCTCCTGTTAGGGAGTAGACATACAAGTGCGGCTAGAAAGTGGGAACCCACGGTGGGGCTATGTATATGTATACATGTATATACATATATAAATGTGTATATACTGTATATTATATATATCATATATACATGATACATATATACATACAACTACGTGTATATATATATATATATATATATATATATATATTAAATCACACATGCCCACACAATGCAAAGCATCATGGGCTGCATATGCAAATCACCACAGAATGTTATGCTGGTCCAACTTTAAGCAGAATTGCATGGTGCCAAAAGGCCTCTCACACAGTTTGCAAAGGATGCTAACAGAAGACATAGACACGTGTTTCGTCCTACCAGGACTCATCAGTATGCCTCGTCTGTTTGACACCCCAGTGGAATGGACCAGCTACCCTAAGACAGTGTGCCTTGGATATGTTGTGGTGAACCCATTAAAATAAAAAACTATTTAAAAGACAAAGAACCTCTGTGCACAAACACTGAGGCAAGGGTTACCCCAAAGGGCATTTGGCTGGGAAGCCAAGTTTCAAGAAAATACAAAATCACACATGCCCACACAATGCAAAGCATCATGGGCTGCATATGCAAATCACCACAGAATGTTATGCTGGTCCAATTTTAAGCAGAATTGCATGGTGCCGAAAGGCCTCTCACACAGTTTGCAAAGGATGCTAACAGAAGACAAATGTCCAACCTCATAAATTAGGGTGGTGGCATTTTTCAAATCTGTCCCTAAAGTTAATTTCGCAGTCAATGATTGAAATCACCTTTCAGGTGAGATTTGAAAATTTCTCCTACTAGCTTAATGAAGTGGGTTATAAGAAGGCTATGTTACATAGAAACACAGAATTTGATGACAGAAAAGGACCGCCAGGCCCATCCAGTCTGCCCCTTTTTTCCTACCTAAAAAAAATGCCACAGATCCTACTTGATCTACGGTATCACCTATTCTTTTGAACCGCCAGGGTTCCCACCTGTCTGTCCCATGCAGCCTAGAATTTCTTCACTGACATTGCCCCCCACCATCTCTGCTGGAATGTTGTTCCATGGCTCCACCACCCTTTCCATGAAGAAGTACTTTCTCACATTGCTCCTTAGACTACCCCCTTCCAGCGGCATGCCATGTCCCGTTCTTCTGGAGCATCTTTCATCTGGAATATGCTGCCCTCATGTATCTTATTTATTCCTTTCAGGTACCTGAAGGTCTCAATCATGTCTCCCTGCTCTCTCTTCTCTTCTCTTCCATGGTATACATATTGAGTTTTTCCAATCTCTCCTCATATGACCTCTGGTGTAGGCCATGCACCATTTTTGTCACCTTTCTTTGGACTGCCTCTACCTTATCTATGTCCTTTCAGAGATGCGACCTCCAAAACTGGACACAGTACTCCAAATGGGGCCTCACCAATGACCTGTACAGTGGCATTACCATTCCCTTTTTCTGCTGGTGATACCTCTCCCTGTGCACCCTAGCATTCCAATGGCTCTCCCCATCACCTTGGCACATTGTTTGGTGACCTTTAGGTCCTCCGATATGATCACCCCTAGATCTCTTTCCTGTTGTGTGGTTTCTAGCAACTCTCCCCCCATCGTGTAATCCTCCCCTGGGTTCCTGCACCCCAAGTGCATGATTCTGCACTTTTTCACACTGAATCTAAGTTGCCACACTCTAGACCATTCTTCCAGTTTAGCTACGACTCTTCTCATTTTTCTGCCTCTCATGGACTATCAACCTTCCTGCAGATCTTTGTGTCATCCACAAAGAGGCATACCTTCCCCTTCAGTCCCTTCGCAATGTCACTGATGAAGACACTGAATAGTACTGGCCCCAGAACTGATCCCTGCGGCATCCCGCTGGTCACCCTCCCTACCTCGGATTTAACTCCATTTACTACTACCCCCTGTGTTCTGTCTCTTAACCAATTCTCTATCCAGTTTATCACCTTGGGACCCACCCCCCAGACTGCTCAGCTTGTTCACCAGCCTCCTATGCGGAACGGTGTCGAACGTCTTGCTGAAGCCAAGGTAGACAACGTCCACCGCTCCCCCCACCCCGATCCACCTCCCTGGTCACCCAGTCAAAGAAATCTATCAAATTTATTTGACATGACTTCCCTGCCATGAATCCATGCTGCCTCAGATCCTGAGCTCTGCTGGCTTCAAGGTGCTCCACTAACCTTTCTATTAGTAGTGATTCCATAATTTTCCCCACCACCGAGGTCAGACTGACAGGTCTATAGTTACGAGCCTCTTCCATGCTCCCTACTTTGTGGAGAGATATCACGTCAGCACTCTTCCAGTCCTCTGGAACCTCCCCTGTATCCAGTGACCTACTGAACAGGGATGTCAGTGGTACAGAGAGTATCTCCCCTAATTCCTTTAATACCCCAGTGTGTATCCCATCTGAACCCATAGCCATGTCCACCTTTAGTTTATTGAGTTCTTTTAGGATGCTCTCCTCTGTAAATGGACTGCTGTCCACCTCCCTACCAGTTCTGAGTCTTAGCTGTGGTCCTGCTCCCTCTCCTTACTGAAAACCAACAGAAATAATTGTTCAGGATTGATGCTTTATCCTTGTCACCTTACAATCCCACTCCTTCTTCCCCTTTTAGCCTAAGAATACTCCTTGGTCTTCATTCATTCATTAATGTACCGATAAAAAGTCTTATCCCCTTTTTAACCTGTTTTGCTGTTTTCTCCTCTGTCTTCGCCTTGGTGCTCCTAACTGCTTTCCTTCCCTCTTTTCACTTTTCTAGATACATTGCCCTGTTCTCTTTTCTCTGAGACTCCTTATATTTCCTGAATGCCACTGTTTTTTTTCTTTACCTTCTTGGCCACTTCCCTCAAGAACCATAGTGATTTCTGTTTCCTCTTACCTTTGCATATATCTCTAATGCAAAGGTTTGTTGCCTCCCTGGCTCCCTTTGGATGGGCCCATATTTCCTCAACCATCCCCCCTCCCTCCCTCCCCCAGGCTTCCCATGTTGAAAATTAGGTGCAAAAAATGGTAAAATTACCAAGTTACAAGGGAACACTGAAATATTACAACATTCACTCAAAACTTTACTGAATTTCAATGTCTTTTTCACCAAACTTTCAACATGGCCTTTCTCAACCCCACTTCATGAAGAGTAAAGGTAAAATGTTTCAAATACATGTCATAAGGTGACTTCACAGTCATTCTTTGAAATCATGTTTCAGCCAGGAATAGAAAATGTTCACCTATCTTGTTCATAAGGTGGTGTCATAAGAAGAGACTATGTTGAAAATCTGATGTGAAAATACGGTAACATGACCAAGTTATGCATAACCATTGAGATAGAAACATAGAGTCTGACGGCAGATAAGGACCGCTTGGCCCACCTAGTCTGCCCATTTTCCTACCTAACAGATAAGCTGCAGATCCTAGTTAACCAACAGCTTACTTCCTCCTACCCCCCACTATGACTGTCTTATGCCTGTCCCATGCATTCTTGAATTCCCCCACTGTTCTTGACCCCACGACAGGAGGCTGTTCCATGCATCCACAACCCTCTCTGTGAAAAAATACTTCCTCACATTACCTCTGAGCCATCCCCCCTCCATCTTCAAATTGTGCCCCCTTGTTCTTGCACATCTCTTTTTCTGAAAGATGCTACCCTCTTGGACTTTGATGATTCCCTTGAGGTACTTGAACGTTTCTATCATGTCCCCTCTCTCCCTTCTTTCCTCAAGGGTACACATATTAAGCTCCTTTAGTCTTTCTTCATATGTCTTCTGGTGCAGACCCTGCACCATTTTGGTGGCCCTCCTCTGGACAGCCTCCACTCTGTCTATGTCTTTGTCAGATGGGGTCTCAGAACTGCACACAGTGCTCCAGATGGGGTCTCACCAACTGTCTGTACAGAAGGATAACAACTTCCTGTTTTCTGCTATTGATGCCTCTCTCTATGCATCCCAGTATCCCCCCCAGCCCTTCTTACTGCCTTCTCACATTGCTTGCCCACCTTTAGGTTATCTGATATAATTACCCCCCAGCCCTTTCCATTTTTACTGTTGTCAGTATCTCACCCACCATTTTGTTCTCTTCCCCTGGGTTTTTGTTTCCCAGGTGCATTACCTTGCACTTCTTTGCACTGAATCTAAGCTGCAATACATTTGACCATTCCTCCAACCTTGCCAAGTCCCTTCTCATCCTTTCCACTCCATCTTCTATATCAACCTTGTCGCAGATCTTTGTGTCGTCTGCAAAGAGACATACTTTTCCTTCCAGTTCCTCTGCAATGTCACATATAAAGACATTAAAAAGGACCGGTCCCAGTACTGAACCCTGCAGTACCCCGCTAGTAACCCTCCTTTCTTCACTGTGGACTCCATTTACTACTACCCTTTGCATCCTGTTGTCTAGCCAATTTTTTATCCAGGCTACCACCTGGGACCCACCCAAGGCTGGCTAACTTGTGTATTAATCTTTTGTGTGGGACTGTACCAAATGCCTTGCTAAAATCTAGGTAGGCCATGTCCACAGCCCCTCCCTGGTCTACTACTTTGGTCACAAAGTCAAAGAAATCTATTAGATTTGTCTAACATGACCTTCCCGTCATGAATCCATGCTGCCTTAGGTCCTGTGCCCCACTGACCTCTAGGTACTCAACAATTCTTTCCTTCAGAAGTGATTCCATCATTTTCCCTACCATTGGGGTCAAACTAACTGGTCTGTAGTTTCCTGCCTCTGTCCTGCTCCCACTTTTGTGAAAAGTAATCACATCCACCCTCCTCCAGTCCTCAGGTATCACCCCATCCTCCCATGATTTGTTAAAGAGAGTAGTCAGCGGTGTCACTAGTTCTACCTTTAGTTCTTTTAGAATTCTTGGGTGAATCCCATCAGGCTCCATTGCTTTGTCCACCTTCAATTTTATTAGTTCTTTCAGAACCCTTTCTTCTGTAAATGGACTGGGATCGACCCCCATCTTCAGAGTGTTTCTCTTGTTTGGTTTAGGTACCTCCCCCTCCTCTTCCTTTGTGAATACTGAGCAGAAATATTCGTTCAGTATCCCAGGTTTTTCACTGTCACCCTCTGCCTCCATTCCCTCCCCTTTATTAAGCCTCAGTATTCCTCCTTTGGTCTTCCTTCACTCCCCAATGTACCTATAAAACGTCTTATCCCCCTTCTTAACAGAGTTGGCTATCCTTTCCTCGGTTTGGGCCTTTGCTATTCTAACTGCCTTCTCTGTCTCTTTCTGCTTTAACTGATAAAGTTCTCTGTCCTGTTACTTCTGTGTTCCCTTATATTTCCTAAATGCTATCCTTTTCTCCTTAACCCCTGCCACCTCTTTTGAGAACCATAGTGTTTTTTTCCTTCATTGTGTTTTGTTGATTTGCTTTACACAAAGGCTTGTTGACTCTGTGATGGCTGTTTTGATTACTCCCGATTTTTCCTCCACCCCTCCTTCTTGCCTGTTTGCTAGTGCTTTTCTGAGGCACTCTCTCATTTTCCCAAAGTCATCCCTCCTAAAGTCCAATACTCTTGCTTTTGTATGGCTTAATTATATGGCTGTGTTTATCGTGAACCACACTGTTTGGTGGTCGCTTGTTCCCAGATAGCTACCCACTTCTAAATCTGAGATTCTTTCTCCGTCCTCATTTGAGAGTACTAGGTCTAAGATTACTCCCTCCCGAGTGGGTTCCAATACTAGCTGTCTGAGGTATGCCCCCTGTAGGGCATTGAGAATGACCCTGCTCTTGGATGTGCCTGCAGCAAAGGAGCTCCAGTTAACATCTGGCATATTCAGGTCCCCCATCAATAATATCTCCCCTTTTTCTGCCATTCTAAGGATGCCTTCTATTATTTACTTGTCCATTCCCTCCCCCTGAGATGGGGGTCTGTATACAACCCCCATGCAGATTGTGGTGCCATTTCCTGTTTCCAAGGTGACCCAGAGTGCCTCATCTGCTCCCTGTTTACTCTTTAGTTCTGTTGCTTTAATCCATTCCTTTACATAGAGAGCTACTCCTCCACCTCTTTTACCCTCCCCATCCCTCCTGTAGATTGTGTATCCTGGTATGTTGACATCCCAGTCATGGTTCTCTGTGTACCATGTTTCTGTGACTGCCACAATATCCAGGCAACCCTCGTCTATCAAGGCCACTAGTTCAGGGAGCCTGTTACACAGACTATGGGCATTGATACTCATCACCCTCCACTTTTTGATGGCCTTACCCCTTTTAGCCCCATCCCTGTCCTTACTGCCTTTGCCTTTTTTTACATTTACCTCTGTCCTGCTCCCTAATGACTTCTCTACCTTGGTGTTTACCTCACTAATTACCGTGTTTTGTGGAGGGAGGCTGGGATTTCCCTGCTCCTTTTCAGTGCCTCCCCCCTTGGCTAGTTTAAATGCTTGCCAATGAAGCATTTAAACCTCTCACCTAGGATCCTGGTTCCCCCCTGGACAGATGCAGATCATCACACCAGTATAGGTCTGCATCCCTACAGGTGGCTCCCCAGTCCCCAATGAAGCCAAAACCCTGAGCTCCACACCAGTTTTTCAACCATTCATTCTCTGGTGAGGAGTACCCTAGCATCACCCTTGCCATAGACAGGCAGCACCTCCGAGAAGGTTACTGTATGCGCTACTTGTCTAAGGCCCCTCCCCAACTCTACAAACTCCTCTTGCACTGCTCTGTTCCCATTCCTAGCCAGATCATTTGTCCCTAGGTGGACAATGACATCCAGCTCCCTCACTCGTGCAGCTGCTCCCACGATCCTGAGCATTCGCTTCCTGTCCCTCCAAGCTGTGGCGCCAGGCAGGCACCTTACCTCCCTCTCCCCTTCCTCCCCACTTCTACCCCCTAATGATTGAGTCCCCCACCAGGAGTTGTTTCCTTCCCCTGTGGGGTCCCATGCCACCCTCCTGTGGGTCTCCTTTGTGAAGGTTCCCAGCATCCTCCTTGGTCTCCACTGCAGGTGCCTCCATAGAGGAACCACTATCCACCAGAAGAGTGTATGAATTGTGGAGAGGGACAGCTGGAGGGATGCAACTCTGTTCCACCACCCTCTCCCTCCCTGAGCCCACCCTGGTACAGCTTCTCCTCTTCCTTGGCAACCTCTGAGGTAGTAGCATTGGCCCTGGTGGTCCCTGGGTGGGGGAGGAGGTTTCACGAATCCTAGCAAGGTCAGCCTGGAGACGGGCAACCTCCTCCCCCCTCAGACCAGAGAAGTGCCTGCAAATAGGGCAGCATCGCAGCCTCCAGAATGTCTCCCGGAACACTGCCGCCCCACAGCCATTGCACTGCACCACTCTTATCATGTCTTATTTTGTGTCCCCTCTCCTATTATCTCCTAGATATTTCAACATTCAGTCATAACTTTGCTGATTTTCAATATTTTTACTCCAAACATTCGACACAGTCAGTATTTCAAATCAGCTCATAAATGTAATAGGTATCATTTTTCAAATCCTGGCAGATATGTGTTTTCACATTTGTGGTGTGAAATGGCATTTTGGATAGTATTCTGTAAATGCCACATGTCATATTTATAAGGAGGAGTAATAACATAACTATCTTTAAAATTTGGCCTCAAAAGTTTAAAAACAAATCATTGAGAAGTGTGTGTAGTGCCAGCCTTTACCCCAATAGGTAGTGCTTTGTGATTCTATGCTGGTGAGCCATTATTATACTTCTAATAATGGGTTCTCTAATTTGAGCCTAGTTTCAATACAGTAACCATAGAATTTACATGGATTTTCAGTATTTTCAATTAAGCTCTCTTATAAGAGCATCAATGTCATAAGAACATTTTTGCTTGGCACTTAGGGTTTGCTTATAACAGGGCTCCACTGTACTTATAAGTATCAGATGCTGGAATGTCTCAGCCCTAAGTGCCACATACATTTGGCAGTATTTTCAGAAGTGTCCAAAGGCAGAATACACATGACATTTAATGCATGCTAGAAGGCATATATGTTTAATTATCTTTTAGATGATCTAGTGCTTACATCCAAAATCAGTAGCATGCATCCACATCTCAGTACTTAGGTCAATACGTTGCAAATGCAATGGACCATTGAAAATGTCCATATGGCACCAAAGCCTTGAACCATCAAATCACAGCTCGACACAGTATTGTTGCATCTTTAATATGCCTCTCTGACGCTCCACATGCAATCAGGCCTCAGATTGTTAACTGTAATCTGTGCATGATTATTCTAACTTAAACATAGCAGTTCATACTCAAAAACATTTAGAGCAGAATTTTCTAAACTCCCCCAATGACTTGTAGCATGATTCTGCGCAGTTCTCATTAAGATGCTCTATGGTTAAACCACCTACAAAGTGGCCAAATTTCAGTCTTAGCATCCATAATGTGTGGCAAATATAGTGTTACTTTGGAAATGTTTCATGGAAGCTGTCACAAGTCATAGAACCTCTAAGAAAAATGTGTTCATCACTGAAAATAAGGAGTATAAGTTTGGGTGTAAACAGAAAGACGGTGACAGGGCTGAAAATTTGCCTGTGTGTCTATATACTCCCATCCGAAAATTCATCCCTTAGTTTTACAGGGTATAACTTTATAAAACTAGCCATGAAAATCCTGCAACTTTACTGGTCGAAACATGTCACATGACCATTGTTTAGTCTGTTAAAACCACAGATTTCATCTGAATTACCATACCTTTTTTAACACATAAAAGCCTATTTTATAAGTAAGAAAACACACCCCAGGTAATTTACTGTTTCAGTTGGGAAATTTATATTAAAAATTAAACAAATAAAATATGAGCACAGTGAACATAGAAAATGTATCGGACCCAGACTATTTTAAGTGAAAAGGGCACATTATTCAAAAAAGCAAGATGACAGCGTCCGAGACTTTCAAGTTTTTAATGAGTGATTTGCTTAGCTGTTTGGTGAGAAATATCTAATTGTATACTGGTTGGTTGGGCCTGTCAATCCACGTGAAGCTCCTAAGAGAAAAAGGGGATTCATGCCGCAGCATGCAAAATAAACTGGAATTTACTGATTTATTTGGTGCATTTGTGGTCCATGTATGCTGCATGAATAGATACCATAACGGCACGGTAGCGCCACTATAGTTAGGGTTGAGCAGGGGTTTCTATGTTGTTAAACCTTAAACTTTGCACTTTAATATCGTCACAACCATTCAACAGATTTGCATGAAATTTTGCAACTGCGGTCTCAGGGGTCGAATTCTTGAAGTGCAATGTTTTTTTCCAATTAGACATGCATATTCCAAGATTTGGATAGTGAAAAAAGTTTAAAACTTGCTGGGGTTTTGTTGCTTCTTTTTTGTAATTACCCAGAGCTCAGATGGTTTGGAATTTTAGTCTGAAATGTTCAGGGTAAAAGGGGCTTGGCCTACAGATGTACTTTTTGCTGGTCTGGTGAAGAAATATTAATCTGTTCCAAAGTTATTAAATTCTAAAATGTCAGTTCTGAGCATGCTCAGTACAGTCTTTTGGATAGCTGCTTGGAACAAAAAAAAGAATTTGGTCCATATGAAAAAGGATCCTTTTTCGTATTGGGTAATCCTTTTTATGAGGTAAAAATCTTTTTCCGTATGGGACCCATCTTATTTCTGTTTTTTCAACAACAAAAAAATGTCAAAACCCACAAAAATGACATCCTGCAAACATAACAATACATGTATCTTGCTAACTGGGACCCTGTTAGATGGATTCTACACTTAGTTTCTGGAAGAATTACCCAGATATGTATTTTTTTTACATTTAGAAATCCTTTTCTGTGAGCCAATTTTCTTTTTTCATATGGGTATATGAAAAAAAAAATTGGTCCATATGAAACAGGATGGCTTCATAAGAAAAAAGAATTTGGACATAGTTATTTTTCAGATTCTTTTTCATAAGAATGTATTATTTTTTCCTACGAACAAAGAAAGCATATGAAAAAGGATGCCTTTGTACTTAAAAAGAATGACCCCCCTCACAGCCGCCCACCCCCCACTGTCCACCTTTCTACCGTCGTACTGTATCACCACAAGAAGCCAGGTCATATCTTACAAAGGCCCTCAATGGCACCAGTCCCTGTAATGACCCATTAGATACTAGACTCCTATGCCAGGTCCTTGATGCAGTGTTTCCACCACTCACTTGCCTGCTCCATTGCTCACTGTGTCTTAGTCAGTTCCCCCTAGCCTGGAAAACGGCAGTCATCACTCCAATATTCAAAGATGGAGACAGCTCCTCCCCCAGTAATTACTGGCCGATCTTCATCTTCCCCTCACTCTCCAAAGCCTTAGGAAAAATAGTGGCAGTTCAGTTCACAGAATACCTGGCCACACATGATCTTATGTGCATGGAGTAGCATGGCTTCTGCTCAGACTCGGGCCACAGCACCACCATGGCTCTCCTGAAGCTCTCCAACTTCCTGCACTCTGCCCTAGACTTAGACCACCTTGCTGCAGCTGTCTTTATCAACCTCTGCAAGGCCTCTGACATGGTCTGCCACCCCCTCCTGCTTGACTCCCTTTGTCAGCTCAGCTTCTCCCAAGGGCCCCTCTCCTGGTTCACTAGCTACCTGTCCTCCAGTTCCCAGTGCGTAAAAATTCACAGCACCCTGTCCAACACTTGTCCTGTCCACTCTGGTGTTCTCCAGGGTTCCATACTAGGCCCACTTATCTTTAGCTTGTACCTTAACAACGCTCCCCAGCTCCTGTGCTGGTAGGGTCCTTCTCTATGTGGACGATGCAGTCCTGTTCACTTCTCACCCAAACCCTGCCTCCCAACATGTCTCCCTCCAGCACTCCTTCAACCAGGCAGATCACTGGTTCATAGACCACAGACTGGTCATCAATCTAAAAAAATACAAAAACTATGCTTTTCACCCACCACCAAAGCAGGGCCATACACTACCCCGTCCAGATACTTTCCAGCACTCAACACCCCCTTGAACAAGTGTCCTCATACAAATACCTATGCATTATCTTCAATCCTGCCCTCACCTTTCACTCACAACATCAGCACCCTCTCCTCTACCACCAATGCACGGATCGACCTCCTATACCGCCATAGGGATTGCTTACCCCACCGTAGCACTCCAGCTGGCAGTCATCTCAGTTCTGTCCCTTATGGACTATGGCCTCCCAATCTATGCAGCCACAGATAACACTGGGCTCAGTAAGATCCAAATATCCAGCAATAAGGCCTGCAGGCTCCTGACCAGTTCTGACAGACGCACACACCTGCTCACTCTACTCCTCTGCCAATATGCTCAATTTTGAGGAAAGGCTCCTCTATCAATCATGTCTACTGATCAAAATAATTCTCCTAGGTCTCTCTCCTCCTGGGGTGACCTCATCCCTCCATCCTGCTACCCCCGCCGTCTCCACCTGCAGTGACTGCAAGTCCTCCCTCCTCGTCCCTGGGGTCAGGACCTCACTCGCACAGAGATCCTTTTGCTACAGGGCCCCATCCTGGTTCAACTACCTCCTTCTCGCCATCACCAACCTCCCTAAAATTAGTCCTTTTAAAATTTCACTCAGGAACCAATATTTGCCACCCATAGCTGTAGGTGTGCGTAACTGGCTAGGTTCCCATGCCTGGCTGGCCCCAACAACCTGGTGGGGCCCAACGTTAGCCTACCTCCAACTGTGATAATGTCCCCCTGGACAGCTAACTCCTCACCACACCAATCCACTGGTTACATTAACCCTCTAATTGCCTAGCTACCACCTTGTATAGGCCAGTATATATTACCATGTGTTTAGTTGCCACTGCCATTACAACTTTGTCTGTACCCTACTAGTGTTGCACCTAATTTACTACTGTGTATACTCAGTGAACAATGTAATGATGTAACTATGTAACCCCGTGTTTGTTTCTGTATACTTGACGAGGAGCCTTTGGAAATGAGACTATGACTCAAAGGAATGTAATTCTGATCTGTATAAATAAATAAATACAAATAAATAAAAATCCAAATTCTTTTTCATATGAAGAGATCCTTTTTCATAATGCTTTTTTGATTCATACGAAAAAAGAAGGCCGTCATACAAAAACAATTTTGGACTTAGTTTTTTTCCCAGTCTTTTGTATGAAGGCATCTTTTCTCGTATGCTTTTTTCATTCATTCAAAAAAATGCCCTTATACGAAAAAATATTGTTTTTTTCACATGAAGGCATGCTTTTTTTGTATGGCTTTTTTTCATTCATACAACAAAAGAATGCCCTCATACAAAAAAAGATTTTGGACTTCGTTTTTACCCCACATTTGAACATTAACAAGCCATAACTCCCTCAATATTTAAACTTAAAAGACAATCTAGAGATCACAACAAATGTCTTAATGGGTAATACAAAAATAATGCATTATCCCCCTAAAAAGCAAATTTAGGTCCCACATAAAAAGGCATATAATTAAACAATTTAAATTCTCAAAGGATAACATTGGAAATTTAACAAGTCATAACTCCCTCAATATTTGGATTTAATGGACAATGCATATATCAAAACCAAGGTCTGAATGAGTACTATAAGACTATTACATATCCACCCCTAAACATTTAGGCGCAAAGTAAAGAAAATGAAAATTCCTTTAGGATAACACTGGAACTTCAACAAGCTACAACTCTCTCAATATTTGGACTTAAGGGAAATGTATACATCGAAACAAAGATCTTAATGAGTACTACAAGAATATTACATATCCCTCCCCAAACATTTAGGGGCAATATTAAACAAAATGAACATTCCCATAGCATAATATTGGAACTTCAACAAGCCATAACTCCCTCAATATTTGGACTTAAGGATCAATCTATATATCAAAACAAAGATCTTAATGGGTACTACAAGAATAATACATATTCCCTCTTAAACATTTAGGGGCAATATAAAATAAATAATAAAGAATACAAATTCATAGGATACCATTGGAACTTCAACACACCATATCTCCTTTACTATTTATCAAAACAAAGGTCTTAAGGAGTACTACAAGGATGACCCACCCCCATATCAAAAAAAACATTTTGGGTAATATAAAAATCAAGCAATAAAAAATCAAAATCCCATAGCATAAGACTGAAACTTCAACAAACCATAACTCCCTCAATATTTGGGCTTAAGAGAAAATCTATATAGCAAATCAAATGTCTCAGTGAATACTACAAGAATAACACATATCCCCAAAAAAACATTTTGGAGAAATATAAAAACAAAGAATAAAAAATATAAATTCCCATCAGATAATGTTGGAACTTTAACGAGTCGGGAGAGGTCAAACTGTAATGTTTTTTCTTGTTGCTGCCTGCTGGATGAGGGTGGGGTGTTCGGGTTGGCAATCCTAACACCACATTTCCCTACTTTTGTCAGTCTAACCCTAACTAGTGCATTAACTAAGTTTTTTTGCAATGAATACCTTTCAAAGATGTAAACCTCACAGGGGTGTTACAGAGGGACCTTGAAACACTGGAGAGATGGTCATGCACCTTGCAGTTGGGATTCAATGCAAAAAAATGCAGGATAATATACTTTGGGAATAGGAATCCTGGATTCAGTTACCAGCTAGGAAGTGTGCAGTTAGCAGTATCTGTTGAGGAAAAAGATCTGGGTGTGTTGGTCACAGGCCATATGAATCACTCTGCACAATGTTGGAAAGCAGCAGCAAAAGCGAATAGGATGTTGGGGTGCATAGCAAGGGGAATATCACTGAGGAGTGAAGAGGTGATCCTGCCACTCTATAGGGCACTAGTGAGGCCTCATTTGGAGTACTGCATGCAGTTTTGGTGCCCCTTTTTAAAAAGGGACATCAGACAGATGGAGGGGGTATGGAGGAGAGCTACCAAAATGCTGAGTGGGATGAGAGAATTGCCCTATCAGGACAGGCTGAGGTCACTCAATAGGTACTCCCTGGAGGACAGAAGGGATAGAGGAGATACAATTGAGACCTTCAGATACTTAAGGGGCATACATAGGTTAGTCATGCTGGCCTGTTTAAACTCAAAAGGAAGGGGATCACAAAAGGGTACAGCATGAAGTTGGAGGGGGGTACGTTCAGAAGGGAGATGAGGTGACACTTTATCACTGAGAGAGTGGAGACTGTACGGAATGCACTGCCTGAGGAATTGGTAGTGCAAACATTAATTGGGGGTTTAAGGGGTGGGCAGACTGATTGGTAATATCAAAATGGGAGGGATGGGAGGTAAAAGATAAAGCAGTTGGAGTATTTAGAGGGGAGGCAGCAGAGGGGGATGGGGCAGCATCAGTGTCCAACACTGAGAGCTGCTCATTCATGCAGACTCAATAGACTGTTAGGTCTTTATCTGCTGGCTTCATCGTATCTTCAAATGTTCATAGGAATATACAGTAGATATGTATATATAGCATAAATTATGGGTAAGTGTGGTATATAAGGATGTGTACCCATCAAGGGGGCTAAAGAGGGCTATAAGATCACGAGCCCAAAGGGCAAGTGGCTTTATCTTAATTAACCCCCAAGATGGGTATACATACTTGTATACCACCCTTACTTATATTTTGCCGATTATATTAGGATGGTTATTTTTATGAAGATCGCATTTTCGTGTTATGGCACCCGGAGGCCTCTTGCAGCAAGGAGGGAATGGTGTCTAGTGTGCACAGGTAGGAGTTTGTGGGATTTCTGGGTTTCAGGGGATGTAAGAGTTTTCTTCCTGGATCTTTTGCAGCTTAATTGATTTGGCTAACTTTCTAGTGATGTGTTATTGTGTTATTAGTACTAACAAATAGGGTTTAATGTAGTATAGGTATATACTTCTTATTAGTGAAGGTATACACTTGTAATTGTTTATGTAGGTATATAATTTTAAATCTTCGGTTAGTATAGGTATATACTTTTAATTGATAATTTAGTTACAGGTATACAAGGAAATAAACAATGGCATTTTGCATGGGGAAAATTCCTCATTCATGTAATATATATATACATATATATATATACACACACACACACACACACACACACACACACACATATATATACATCTTCATACCTTCCTAAGTGAGGGGGTGGGACCATAATTAATGAATGATAAAGTCAGAATAAAGTTATGGAGCCAGTTTCCTCATGAGTGGAGATTAAATGCATATCTCAAGTCAAACTATTTCATATTTGATTTATACAGCATATCTGAAAAAAATATTTAACATAAATTATGAAGCTTAATTTATTCCTGTGTAAGAGCACCTCCTTTCAGCTTCCAGGCTAATGTTTGTTAAATATCCTCGACTAGAGGGGTGGTGGACCACTTTGGCTCCCTGTGACTTTAGCATGCTACCAACAGGGTAAATGGAAGCACATGTAAAACACATATTATGGGATCTGCAGCCAAGTAGGCAAACCTAAGCACCTTTTAAAGATATGACCTCATGAAGAGATGCTTCAACAAATGCTGCTTACTGGATACCACTGCACTTTGACAAAGTGGATTAGTTCCACGAAATGTTGTTTGGTGCAACTGTTATTAGGTGGAATTGAGATAAGGTGATTAACTAACACTAAAATTACCCAGGAGTGGAAGTCTCAAGCTTGTCCTTTTTTCTTATTAAATATCCTCCCCAACTCCCCTCTCATCAGAATTCCTTCCCCCAAACTCCTATTTTTTTATGTGAACCTCTTCTTCTCTCTTTACCACCACCATCTCCACACACAAATTAGACTTGCATTCTAATGTATTAAGTAGCACAATGTGTACCACTGCAAAGATCATTGTGCCAGAGAGACTTTAATGTCTGTCTGGGTAATGTTAATGCCAAGGATCTGAAATCCCCAATGCCTTTTGGCATATCTGCTATTAAGTGACAAGAGTGGGGATGGTACCACTGCAGTATTAAACAGGCTTCATGTGCTCCCGCACTTGAGTAGGAGAATACCACTCATGGTTGCAGTGGGTCAATTCCATGACCTCTCTCTCTGAAGCTAGAAAAAGGGCCACAGAGGCTTGGAGCAGGTTAGGTTCCCATTATCCTTTCTGGAGAGGGAGAATGCAGCTGAGGCCCACAGTGTGAAGAGCTATTTTGCAACCTCCTCTGGTGACACAAAGGTCTTTTTCAAGCCAGACAAGCTGCTATGCTCCTAGCAGGTCCTATATTTATTTGAGGGAACATAAAGTCTTAAGAAGGGCAGGTTCAGGCCTTGGTGACCAGCAGTAGAGGTCTCACTGCATGGCCCAGAATAGCCACCCCCCCAATAACAATACTAACTGAGCTGGAAGGGGAACAGGTCCATGGCCACATGTGGCACTGATCTTTTAAACATAAAAAAAAAAGCACCTGATTAACAGAGGGTCCATGTGTGGAATAAATTGTAGTCTAATTTAAAAATGTGACATCGCACTGGTCTGTTGGCCTGACAGTCAAAATTATTAACAGCCCAACAGACCAATGGGGAACGTTCATGACGTAGCTACTATATAATATCATGTTCATAAAAAGTCTAACTTTAAAATATCTAAAATATTGATGTTCCATTTCTTATCAGCCATAATATCACTTGCTATCTTATCTTGTTTTACCCCCAAAGGTGTTGGATTTGGATATAGATGATTTAGATAAAGATATGAATATACAGTAGAACCTCGATTATCCGAACTGCTTGGGTGACATAACTTTAGTTCGGATAATCGGAAGTTCTTCAGAGAGGGAGTTTGATTTTTCCAGTTTATGGGGTGTTGTTTTTTTGTGCCTTTTCCACGAACTGCTTTCAAAACCTGCCAAAGCTCCCTTGTATGCTCTCCAGTCCTCCAGTAACAGTCATCGCTCAGCCTTGCACGCTGCCTACACTGAGCTGAACTACATGTAAGAAACACTTGTCCATTTGCTAACCATTCTATTTCTTTCTGTAGTCAGAGCCATGAAAGATGTAAAAAGCTGATTAACCGTTGAAACCGAAAGCAGGATGCAGGACCAGAAATGAGATTGCGACACTAACATCTTTTTTTTATAAGTTTAAAAGCTTACTTGTTGTTCCTTTAATGGTTCTTTTCAAAACAGTAGCAGCATACAGAGAAAAGGTCTGTCTTGGATACGTACATCTCGCCATTTTAAAATGTCCATAGTCTCAGGCTTTGCTCGGTGCTGTACGAGACGGTCGGTGGGCGTGTTTGAAAATGTTTGTTATGTTTAAATTGAGAGCCTTTATTTAAGCCATGGATCTTTTACAATTGAGAGCTACATGCCTCCAAGGCAGACTTTTCTATGTATGCTGGTGTAGTTTTTTTAAAAGAACCTTTAAAGAAAGAGCAAGTGAACTTTTAACTTTTAAAAAAAGGTGTTCTCAGTCTCGTGGTCACATTTCTGGTCCCGCTTCCTGCTTCCGGTTTTGGCGGGTACTCGGCCTTCTATATCTTTTAGGGATCTGTGAAAAGATTTATACAAACAATAAGCCCTGTATGTGAACTCTTAGGCTGTGGTTTGTGACTCGGCTCAGTGTTAGTGACATAGTAGGACGTAAGATGCTGATCTAACACCAAGCTCCACTGGAACAATGAAATGCTATACACAATATAGGGGGAGACAAGGGTCAAGTTCGTCAGATAGGGAGTTCTGGTAGATCAGGATTCGTTAGATCGGGGTCCTACTGTATATGTATGTGTGTGTTTTATGTTAGCAGTTTGATTTCATTTATGTTTTTTATTATAGAACACTTTAGCTCATGGAAAAGTGCTCAAGAACTAAAGTCAATGTATTTGTATCATAAATTATATTGAACCTAAATATTATGGGGTTTAAAGTTTTCTTAATTTGGTAAGAGGCTTTTAAAGTATTATATGTTTGGTTTTGGTTCTTTGTTTCCAGTTTGACAGAGAGGTCAGGAGCTCTTAAAAAGAGCTACTGATGTTGCAGGACAAACTTTATATAGTACAATTTCAAAAAACAATTAATTTAATAACTAATATATACTTTCTAATTTCTCTTCCAACATTCATTATAACTAAGGACATCTGTACAAAAACAAGATATTTACCCTTTTTGACTTTATCTGCTCCTGCTGCTGAGGACGCCGCTTTGGAATCCCTAATGCCACTTTGGGTGGCAATATGTAGGGGCTCTTGCTCTGCATTCAATATGCACCAATATATGCTGTTATTTTTCTCCAACATAGTGATGTGTGTGCTGTTTTTTTCATCACTTTGATAACATGGTACCTGAAGCAGACTGGAGTGCTCTCCCTTTGCTTTTTTCTGCTGTATAAATATTAGAGCAGCAGGCTTAGTGACAGGAAACAGGAACTAAGATCTGAGAAACAGTCCTTAATCTTTTGAGCAAAAACTTCTTAAAGGAGGACTGCCTGATGCTGGCAGGTCTGGAGTTCAACAGAGAGGCAGCCCTGAAAATGAAAGATTATTGACCCATCCATGTCTGCATAAGCAGGGTCAAGAGATCATTTCTGACTGTGGAATGGGGGTGAGGAAGGTTGTTAGGAGTAAGCAGCCCTTTTTAGGCACTGTGGCATGTTGCCATGCACAGTCTTGTATACAAAGTTGACCAGTGTGAGTTGGGCCCTGTGCTCTAGCTGTAGCCAACCCAGCTGCACTTGGCTGGTGCAATGGTGGGGCCTGAAACCAGAGGAGGAAAATCTGGACACTTTATGATACCCCGTTTTTCTCTGACAAAACAGACTGTGGGACAGAGTCTGTTACAACAGCCCCCTAGTCTAGCAATGGAAGTAGGCTGCTTTGTGCAATCCTTACTTTGGTATCCATTGTAAGTAGCCTTTGGATACGGTAGCGCTGCCCCAATTTTTTTTTTCTTTTTCCTGGCCGGGCCACCGATCTTTATCTGCCCTGGTCACAGCCCCTGGAGACCTCCACTGCCGCCTATTGCTGCCAGGGACCCACGGTCACCCCCAGCTTGCCCCCCGGAGGGTGGGGCCTTGGCCACCTTCATGGCCACGGAACTATGACTAGTTGGGGTCCCGCAGTGACGGCGGTGAATTGAGGACCTCCGGGGAGGGCTTCATTCTCTCATTGGCCCAGCCCGCCATTCTTTTTCCTGGTTTCTTCCCCCAGAGGTGGCGGGGACATGCAATGATGCCAGCGTCTGCCCTGCCTCCCCCCCCCTGTTGAACGTTGGCAGCACGAGGTCTCTCGGCCTCCACCAGGGGTCCTCTGTGCTCCGAGTGTTGTCCCCACCCTCCCCCCGGAGAAGGAGAGCTGCCCATCGGACGCTCCATCATTCTCCCCCGGCCGGCCCTCTGACAACCCGGGTCCATTCCCGAACCTGGGTCACCGCCGTTGCAAGCGGAAATCCCACCACTGCGCCGACGGGCCAGCTCCTGCCCCAATTTTTGATGAAAGAACATGACAGTGTTGCTTAAATGGATGTCAAATGTAAGGCAAAGATTAAGGATTATGCCCAAGTATTTGGAATCCACTACTGATCCAAGTTTAGTACAATCTATAGTAGTGATGTTGAGGTCTTGTGAGTGCCAATTAATTTTGTGGGCAGAGTCAAGGACCTTGGGCTTAGTCCTAGGTACATTCAGAACTATTTTTTTAATTTATGAGCCAGCGTTAGGAGAGCATGGAAGTTTTGCTTATGGGTTTTTGCATAAAAAAATACAGAATATCTTGATGACTAGGATGTACATTATAAAACAATATACAGGTCCATCTATTTGACCCAGTATGAGTAAACAAATACTATACACCATGTCACTAGATTTTAAAATGCGTTCATCTCACCCAGCTTTTCAATCTGCTGTCAGTAGCCTCCACTCTGTGCTTCTCTAATCTCTGCACATAACATAACATACCAAGGAAACTGGAAATCCATGAAAATGTTATTATGCTCAATAAAGAACAGTATTCATTTGCACTGGCTTACAACCATGAGAAACTGCATGACAGCTTTAGCTCTAAAGCCATTTTCTACTCTAATTCAGGTCATTCCTTACCAATACAAACAGGAAGCCACAAACATTCTCTGAACTCAACTTTCTAAACAAGAATGTTAAATCAAACCCCTTTCAACTTACAGTTTTGTGGCTGATTTATTTACCAGTTTTTGTGTTTACACCTGCAATACCATTAAACAGACACTGCAGATTTGTAGCCTTCCTTTAGTCCATGTTACTGTGACAGTGACGTTGAATAACAAGTACCTGCCTCCAGAGACTGGTTAAATTCTTTTTTTTTCAGTAAATATTTGCATTATACAGCCATTGTGGGAGAATCTTTCATCATTTCAATATAGAGAATAATGGATAGGCAAGTGTGTGTTATAAATATTTTTTTTCACATCCAAGGTGTGTGATGACCCATAAACCTCGAAAGCAATGCTTGAGAGGTTTATGCAGTCATCACACACCGAGGGTGTGAAAAAAATATTCATAGGCACAGACTTGCCTATCTTTAATTTTTTTATAATTGCTGATGCACAGTCTTATCCAGTGTTTTTCTAATAGGAAAAAAAAAGATACCAGTAGTCCAAATGTCCGTGAGTCATTGTAGACGTCTGCTGGGCGTCTGCTTGGCAGAAGACACCAGGAGAAAGGACTGTTGTGTGACTGAACTTCTCTGATGGGACTACAGTAGAAGAACTTTTGTACTTGGACCTTTAATTTAGGGTAAAAAAAAACTAACATACAAAACAAAAAAAAAAGTGTGTGTTTGTCTGGGTTAACTGAACTGAATGGGTATCTGAACAGTTATTTAGGTGTAAATCTCAGGTGATTGAAAGGACTTAACTGTTGTGAGGTTTAAATTACTTGTAGAAAGATCTAGTAAGTAGGGGGAGTGGCTTAGCTAGAAGGAAGCTACATTTAAAGACTGCCTTAGAAAGATTCTGCTAATAGCTTGGCAGAAGACACCAGGAGAAAGGACTGCTGTGTGACTGAACTTCTCTGCTGGGACTATATTGCCCTCCTTTCTTCCCCTCCACCCCGCCCACCCAAAGCTAGTTCTATTTTCAAAGGCACAGGATTTGACTGACAACAGGAACTTCCTGTTTGGGAGCAGGAAGTGAGTGATCACAGAACCACCAAAGACCCACCATCCTAGAAGGGCAAGAGTAGCTCTCTGGCCCCTCTAGCTGCTGGAGGTCTGCTCTGAGCAAGTAACTGGTCTACTGAGAAATATAGGATATTCTTGTCTCAGAACAGGACAATCAGGAGCTTAAAGGGCACACAGGCAGAAAGTAAGGAGAGAGAAAAAACAGAGGAAAGAGTAAGGATTGCAAACAGTTAAGGGGCCAGAAATAAGACATGATTGGAGTGGTGCAGTGCAGTGGCTGTGGAGCAGCTGTCTTCCGGGAGACGTTCTGGAGGATGCGGTGTTGTCCCATCTGCAGGCACCTCTCTGGGCTAAGGGAGGAGGTTGCCCATCTACAGGCTGAGTTGGCCAGGATTTGTGGGACCTCCTCTTCCATCCAGGGACCACCAGTGCCTCTGCCGTTGCCTCAGAGGTTGCCAAGAAAGAGGAGTGGTTGGACCACAGTGGGCTCAGGGAGGGTGGAGGGTGGAACAGAGGCGCATCCTCCAGCTGTACCTCCACACTCCTATGCCATTCTGGCAAAGTGTGGTTCCTCTATGGAGGCACCCGCAGTGAGACCAAGGAGGATGTTGGGAACCTTCACAAAGGAGACCTACAGGAGGGTGGCAGGGGACCCTGCAGGAAGGAAACAACCCTGGTGGGGACTCATTGTTAGGAAGGTAGAACTGGGGAGGAAAGGGAGAGGGAGGTGAGGTGCCTGCCTGGTGCCATGGCTTGGAGGGACAGGGAGAGAATCCTCAGGATTGCCGGAGCAGCTGCACAGGGAAGGGAGCTGGATGTCATTGTCCATCTAGGGACAAATGACCTGGCTAAGAGAGGGATTAGAGAAGTGCAGGAAGAGTTTATGGAATTGGGAAGGGGCCTTAGTCAAGTACCACGCACAGTAACCTTCTCGGAGGTGCTGCCCATCTATTGCATAGGAGAGGCTAGGGTGTTCCGCACCATGGGATTCAATCAATGGTTGAAAAACTGGTGTGGAGCTCAGGGATTTGGCTTCATTGGGGAGAGTGTCCAACTGGAGTGATGCAAGCCTATATTGGCATGATGGGCTGCATCTCTCCGGGAGGGGAACCAGGATCCTAGGTGATAGGTTTAAATGCTTCATTGGCAAGCTTTTAAACTAGCCAAGGGGGGAGGCACTGGGAAGGAGCAGGGAAATCCTAGCCCCCAAATAATCATGGTAGTAAGTGCGGCAAACACCAACATAGAGGTGTCGATAGGGAGAAGGGCAGGGGTAAATGGAGAAAGTGACAAAGGCAAGAAGGACAGGGATGGGGCAAAAGGGAGTAAGGCCATCAGGAAGTGGAGGGTAATGAGTACCAATGCCCGTAGTCTGGGCAACAAGCTCCCTGAGCTGGTGGCCTTGATGGAAGAGGGATGCCTGGATATCATAGCAGTCACAGAAACATGGTACACAGAAAACCATGACTCGGATGTTAACATACCAGGGTACATAACCTACAGGAGAGACAGGCAGGGAGAAGAGGGGAGGAGTAGTTCTCTATGTAAAGGAAGGGATAAAAGCAACTGAACAAAAGAGTAAACAGGGAGGAGAGGAGGCACTGTGGGTCACCTTGGAGACTGGAAAGGGCACCACAATCTGCACAGGGGTTGTGTACAGACCCCCATGTCAGGGGGAGGGAATGGACAAGGATATGATAGAAGGCATTCTTAGAATGGCAGAGAAAGGGGAGATACTGTTGATGGGAGACCTGAATATGCCAGATGTTAACTGGAGCACATTTGCTGCAGCCACATCCAAGAGCAGGGCCATTCTTTATGCCCTACAGGTGGCAGGCATTAGACAGCTAGTTTCAGAACCCACTCGTGAGCGAGCAATCTTAAACCTCATACTCTCAAACGGGGGGCAGTGAGAGGATCTCTGATCTAGAAGTGGGTTGCCATCTGGGGACAAGTGACCATCAAACAGTGTGGTTCACATTAAATTCAGCTACAGAGTCAAGCCATACAAAAGTGAGGGTACTGGACTTTAGGAGGGCTGACTTTGGCAAGATGGGAGAGTGCCTCAGAAAAGCACTAGCAAACAGGCTAGAAGGAGGTGTGGAGCAACAATGGGGAATCATCAAAACTGCCATCACAGAGGCAACAAGCCTTTGTGTGAAGCAAATAAACAAATCAAACGAAAGAAAAAGCCACTATGGTTCTCAAAAGAGGTGGCTGTGAAAGTCAGGAAGAAAAAGATAGCATTCCAGAAGTATAAGAAAACACAGAAGGAGCAGGACAGAGAGCTGTACCAGTTAAGGCAGAAGGAAGCAGGGAGGGAAGTCAGAATAGCAAAGGCCCAAACTGAGGAAAAGATCGCCAACTCAGTTAAGAAGGGGGATAAAACCTTTTATAGGTACATCAGCGAGCGTAGAAAGACAAAGGGAGGGATAGTGAGGCTGAATAGAATGAACGGTGGGTGGGCAGAGGGGGACAGTGAAAAAGCAGGGATACTGAATGAATATTTCTGCTCAGTATTCACAAAAGAAGAGGGGGAAGTGCCTAATCCAATTAACAGAAGCACTCTTGATAGGGGAGTCGATCCCAGTCCTTTCACAGAAGAAAGGGTTCTGCAAGAACTCCTAAAACTGAAGATGGACAAAGCAATGGGTCCTGATGGAATTCACCCCAGAATTCTAAAAGAATTAAGGGAGGAACTAGTGAAACCACTGGCTACTCTTTTTAATAAATCATGGGAAGATGGTGTGGTACCCGAGGACTGGAGGAAGGTGGATGTGATTCCCCTTCACAAAAGTGGGACCAAGACAGAGGCAGGAAACTACAGACCTGTCAGTCTGACCTCTGTGGTAGGGAAAGTGATGGAGTCACTTGTGAAGGAAATACAAAATCACACGCCTCCACAATGCAAAGCACCATGGGTTGCATATGCAAATCACCACAGAATGCCACACTGGCCCAACCCCAAGCAAAATTGCATGGTGCTGAAAGGCCTCTCACACAGCTTGCAAAGGGTGAAGTGATGGAGTCACTTCTGAAGGAAAGAATAGTTGAGTACCTAGAGGCCAGTGGAGCACAGGACCCAAGCAGCATGGGTTCACAGTGGGAAGGTCATGTCAGACGAATCTAATAGATTTCTTTGACTGGGTGACCAAAGTAGTAGACCAGGGAGGGGCTGTAGACATGGCCTACCTAGACTTTAGCAAGGCATTTGACACAGTCCCACACAAAAGATTAATAGTCAAATTAACCAGCCTGGGAGGGTCCCAGGGTGGTAGCCTGGTAAAACATCAGCTGCACAACAGGACACAGAAGGTAATTGTAAATGGAGTCCACTCTGAAGAAAGAGGGGTTACTAGTGGGGTACCGCAGGGTTCAGTATTGGGTCCAGTCCTTTAATGTCTTCATCAGTGACATTGCAGAGGGACTGAAGGAAAAGTATGCCTTTGCAGATGACACAAAGATCTGCAACAGGGTTGATACACAAGGAGGCGTGGAAAGGATGAAAAGGGACTTGGCAAGGTTGGAGGAATGGTCAGAAGTATGGCAGCTAGGATTCAATGCAAAGAAGGAAATAATGTACCTGGGAAACAAGAACCCAGGGAAGAATACACAATGGGTGGGAGGTAGTAACAACAACAAAAAGGAAAGGGACCTGGGGGTAATCATATCAGATGACCTTAAGGTTAGCAATCAATGTGAGAAGGCAGTAGGGAGGGCTGGGGTATACTGGGATGTATAGGGAGAGAATCAGCAGCAGAAAACAGGAAGTTGTTATCCCTCTGTACAGACAGTTGGTGAGACCCCATCTGGAGTACTGTGTCCAGTTCTGGAGACCCCATCTCCACAAGGACATAGACAGGATAGAGGTAGTCCAGAGGAGGGCAACTAAAATGGTGCAGGGTCTGCAAGAGAAGCCGTATGAGGAGAGACTAAAGGAGATTAATAAGTATACCCTTGAGGAAAGAAGGGAGAGGGGGGACATGATAGAAACTTTTAAGTACCTCAGTGGAATCAACAAAGTCCAAGAGGGTAGCATCTTTCAGAAAAAGAGACTTACAAGAATAAGGGGACACAATTTAAAGATAGAAGGAGGGCGGTTCAGGGCAATGTGAGGAAGTATTATTTCACAGAGAGGGTAGTGGATGCATGGAACAGCCTTCTGAGGAGGTTGTGGGATCTAAAACTGTGGGAGATTTCAAGAATGCATGGGACAGACATAAGGCAATTCTTGTGGGGGGTAGGAAGAAATAGGCTGTTGGTTAACTAGGCTCTGCGGCCTATCATGTAGGTAGGGAAATGGGCAGACTAGATGGGCCTAGCGGTCCTTATCTGCCATCAAAGTCTATGTTTCTATGTTTCTGGTGAACGAGTGAAAGATTAATTAAAATTTAAGAGATTGTTTTGGAAAGCGAGAAATTTAAAATATTGAGCTCATTTTAAATGCTGCCGTTAACAGTGTGCCAAGCAGGAAGTGTTGCGGTGGCCACGAAGATCTTCCGGTTGCTGTGGTGACCTATGAGAAAGAGTGTCTTGAAATTGTGGTATTTTGTTCTACATCATTTTTCTGAGAGATTTTTTAGCAACAACTCGAATGGAGGCAGTTGGTGAGCAGAAGCGCTTTAGCTGGGGAAAATCTGAGTTAGCGCCTGAGCTGTCTCGAGTGCAGAGTACAGCTCGAGAGTGACTCTGAGATTGTGAAACACCGTAATAACTAGATTTCAGGTTATTACAGCATTTTCACAGTGTCTGAATTCAGGTGGTTAAAGGGGCTCACCAGTAATTACTGTATATGTTTTTATTAAAATGGAAAAGCCCCCACCCTCCACATCTGCCCAGAACCTAAATACACAGCCCCACATCCTCCCACACTCTGCTACAATCCCAATCCCAACCTCCCCCCAGCATCCACAATTTCACATTTTGTGGAGTATTAAAAAATAAACTCACACGATGGGTGATTGGCACAATACACACATCTCCAAGGCTGGTCACTGTTTTTAGCACTCTTTTTTTTATTTTTTTTTTTATTCAATACTTCCCCCAGCCACTCACCCCCCTGGCAAAGTGTTCCCAGTTAGCATGGAAAAAAATGTCACAACCCGCCCTCCTCCACAGTCAGCCAGCTTCTACTGAATGGAGTCTTTGTGCTCATGCACAGCAAAAGGGCTAATCACTTGATTAGCTGGTTTTACAATGCAAACAAGTGCGGGAGTGCTTTCATTCAGTAGGTGGTGGTCAGTCATGGAGAAGGGCGGGTTGTGTTGGTGACCTTCATCTGTGCTAAGCAGGCACACGTTTTGAAGAAAATTGGGTGCTGTAGTTGGAGCAGGGTGGGAGAACAGTGCTGCCAGGAATGGGGAAATATTAAGAAAAAAAAAGAGTGCTAAGCCAGTCACCTGTCATGGGAGTTTTGTTTTACTACACCACAAAATACACAATTTTGGGTGCTGGGGGGAGGAGGATGGGATTGGGATTCTATCAGATGGTAGGGGGATGGAGGCTGATGTATTTGAACATTGGGCCGGGGAAGAGGGTGGCACACAAATATAATATAGGCCCACAACTAACAAGTAAGCAATAATAACCAACAGGGTGGGTGATATTGGAAAATACAGGAGCACCCAAGGGCATAATGAAGCCCAACACTGCAGATGAAGGGCCTTATAGCCTCTGGAAGGTCTGGTATTGCCCACTACCGCCCACCCTTGAGGGTATTACTGCACTTGGAAAATGGGCTACATGTAGCATTTTTATGTAAGAAATAAAAAGTGAGAAAAGAATAAAAAATTATTTGTACAAATAACTGAAAAGTTATTTTGTCTGTAAAATAGTCCCTCCACTGGTGTACTGGTCAGTAGAGGTCACTGCAGTCTTTTATGATTGCTTCCCAAGTGATAGGTCCCTCCCAACACACAGACAACACACACACACTAACTGTGGTTGTTGTTGTTGTTCTTTTCCTTTTTTCCACTTCCTGAGATTGCCCCACTCCCCCAATCTGTATGGGACACCAAGACCAGACTTGCCTACCTTTTATTTTTTATAATTGCTGATGAACAGTCTTATCCAGCGTTTTTCTAATAGGAAAAAAAAAAGATACCAGTAGTCCAAATGTCCATGAGTCATTGTAGACGTCTGCTGGTGATCGCAGTTAAATGGTGAACGAGTGAAAGATTAATTAAAATTTAAGAGATTGTTTTGGAAAGCGAGAAATTTAAAATATTGAGCTCATTTTAAATTGTGCTAATAGTGTGCCAAGCAGGAAGTGTTATGTATTCAATTAAGATCTTCCGTTGCTGTGGTGACCTACGAGAGAGTGTCTTGAAATTGTGGTATTTTGTTCTACATCATTTTTCTGAGAGATTTTAGCAATAACTCGAATGGAGGCAGTTGGTGCTGGTAGCCGCTTAGCTGGGGAAAATCTGAGTTACGCCTGAGCTGTCTCGAGTGCAGAGTACAGCTCGAGAGTGACTCTGAGATTGTGAAATGCCGTAATAACTGGATTTCAGGTTATTACAGCACTTTCACAGTGTCCGAATTCAGGTGGTTAAAGGGGCTCACCAGTAATTACTGTATATGTTTTTATTAAAATGGAAAAGCCCCACCCTCCACATCTGCCCAGAACCTAAATACACAGCCCCATATCCTCCCACACTCTGCTACAATCCCAATCCCAACCTCCCCCCAGCATCCACAATTTCATATTTTGTGGAGTATTAAAAAATAAACTCACACGATGGGTGATTGACGCAATACACACATCTCCAAGGCTGGTCACTGTCTTTAGCACTCTTTTTTTTTATTATTCAATACTTCCCCCAGCCACTCATCCCCCTGGCAAAGTGTTCCCAGTTAGCATGGAAAAAAATGTCACAACCCGCCCTCCTCCACAGTCAGCCAGCTTCTACTGAATGGAAGTGCTCTTTTGCTCATACACAGCAAAAAGGGCTACTCACTTGATTAGCTGGTTTTACAATGCAAACAAGTGCGGGAGTGCTTTCATTCAGTAGGTGGTGGTCAGTCACGGAGAAGGGTGGGTTGTGTTGGTGACCTTCATCTGTGCTAAGCAGGCACATGTTTTGAAGAAAACTGGGTGCTGTAGTTGGAGCAGGGTGGGAGAACAGTGCTGCCAGGATGGGGGAAATATTAAAAAAAAAAAAAGAGTGCTAAGGGCAGCTGGTAGGGCCAGTCACCTGTCATGGGAGTTTTGTTTTACTACACCACAAAATACACAATTTTGGGTGCTGGGGGGAGGAGGATGGGATTGGGATTGTATCAGATGGTAGGGGGATGGAGGCTGATGTATTTGAACATTGGGCTGGGGAAGAGGGTGGCACACAAATATAATATAGGCCCACAAATAACAAGTAAGCAATAATAACCAACAGGGTGAGTGATATTGGAAAATATAGGAGCACCCAAGGGCATAATGAAGCCCAACACTGCAGATGAAGGGCCTTATAGCCCCTGGAAGGTCTGGTATTGCCCAATATCGCCCACCCTTGAGGGTATTATTGCACTTGGAAAATGGGCTACATGTAGCATTTTTATGTAAGAAATAAAAAGTGAGAAAAGAATAAAAAATTATTTGTATAAATAACTGAAAAGTTGTTTTGTCTGTAAAATAGTCCCTCCACTGGTGTACTGGTCAGTAGAGGTCAATGCAGTCTTTTATGATTGCTTCCCTAGTGATAGGTCCCCCCCCCAACACACAGACAACACACACACACTGACTGTGGTTGTTGTTGTTGTTTTTTTCCACTTCCTGAGATTGCCCCCCTCTCCCAATCTGTATGGGATACCAAGACTGAATTAGGAGGGCAGTAGTGCCAATGGAGCTCAGAAGAGGTACCCCTTTAAAAATTTTTTGAAGACTCTTTTCTTAAAATGGTCTTTTGTTGTTTTGTCAACAGGGGAAAGAGGGAGGCAAACACAGCAATAGCAGGACTCTAGCACTGTCAGGGACAGGTACAACAGGGGTAGTGGCAGTTTGACATCTGTCAGAAGTGCAGTCGACTCGAGGAGAACTATTGACACTGCAGTGGATTTAAAATGAAAACTTTTTTTTCATTGCGGGAGAACTGTACTTTTTTTTTGTGGGAGAACTATGGTGTTTTTTTGTTGCCAGACTGGGGAGTGAGTGGTCAGTGGTGGACCGAGAATGGTGCGGTGTGAGGAGCGATTAGGCAGGGAACATGGGAGTCGGCAGATGAAATCTGGTACTGAAAACCAAAAAGATATACTTCAATTTTGTGGAAAAATGAACGTTATTGCTGTGGGTGATTTTTCTGTGGCTGGTTGGCAGGGCTTAAGATTTTAGGACATATATGGGGAGGGGGGCTTGGCCAGCAGCAAACTTACCTAAGTGAGAGAAAAAATGGCAGTTGGTTAGTTTGAAAACACGGTGTGGCCAAAGGATAATTTAAGTAATGGGCACCCCGAACTGGCACTTGTTTTTTATCAGGCTCTATTGAAAAATAAATTCATGCCTGACCATGACTTTCAGACAGTCAAAATGCTTTATTTTTCAAGCCCATCTTCTAAATATGAATAATGAATACCCAAATATTTGGGACCCCAAATACGAATACTCAGTGAAATATCTGAAATAAGGTTTTTGCATACCATGATTATTACGTGCATTTTGAGAAATGTGAACACTCTTGTTATAAAAATCAAGGCAAGCATTCAATGAACAAGTGCTTTGATGCAATATGTTCAATGGAGTTTGTCCATTAAAAACAAATAAATACAGTCGCTGCATGAGCCAATTAATGGAAACTTGACTTCTCAAACAAAAGGGTGCTTACTTAATGTAAGTTTGCTAACTGTACTGTGAAGCAACATCATGGGGTGTGTCATGATCAGGCACACTGCAAATTTAAATATGCTGTGTGTCTAAACTGTATCTACTTTAAAACAAGATTTTGTCGTGTTTCAGTTCTTCGGTTACTGGTGCTTATTTCTTTACTCAGGTCACGATCCTCAAGTTGAACTAGCACAATTATTTCTACACTAACAACCTGTGGTGCCACAAGCAAAATATTATGACTAGGGTCAAGAGGATAGTGCACTGTCTGATCTGCCCAGATATCCGAAGGCTCAAAGTGTGCACTGTCTGAGTATATCTGTCCTATTGAGTCTGTATAATTGAGTAAAACAGTGCACAGTGCACAGTGCACTCAAGATCCATGGATAGTGTGCACTGTCTAAACTATATGAAACTTCAGGGATGATGGCCTCAGTATTCATAAATGGTGATTTCTGCCACTCAAAACATAGTGCTTCACACAAAACAGCACATGGCCAGTAGGAAGGCATATTCATACAGGCAGCATGCCCAGTCCAGCACGTGCTGACTATATGAATATTACACCATGATAGCACCACACAGATCATAGGTCATTGAATTTATTGGCAGAAAAGGACTGCTTGGCCCACCCAGTCTGTCCAGATGTTGCCTACATAATCTTTCTCTGCAGAAGCTAACTGGTCTCTGGTAACCCTTTCTTCTCCCTGCCTATTCACTAACAGTCCCTATGTTAGCATTAGGGAGGCAGTATAGCACAGTGGTTTAAGGCTCTCAGCTGCAAATCTGGTGACATCCAGCAGACCAGACCTGGGTCTGAATCCCACAGCTTCCACTTGCATACTGTGTGACCCTGAGCAAGTCACTTAACTTACCTGTGCTCCCAGGTCGCTCCTGTAAAAAACTTTCAGCTTAGTGTGCTACTCCTGGTTAAACAACTAAATAAAAAAAATATATATATATGTATATCCTATGCATGCTTAAAGTCACTCTGTTTTTGCCTCCACCACTTCTGCTGGCAGTATGTTCCAGGCATTTACCACCCTTCCTGTGAAGCAGTACTTCCTCACATCCCTCTTAAGCTTCCCCCCAGCTTCATCATGTACCCCCTGGCCCTGGTGCTCTCTCATTTGAAACAGACTCCCCTCCTGCACCCTATTCACCCCATGAGGTACTCGTAGATGTCTATCATGTCCCGTCTCTCTCTTCTCTCTTCCAAGGTGTATATGTTGAGATCTCCCAGTCACTTCTCACAGAGCTTTCTGTGCAACCGCTGCACCATTTAACTGCCCTCATCTGGACCACTTCCACCCTATGTCCTTTCTAAGGTGTGGCTACCCTCATCTGGACTGCTTCCACCCTACATTCTTTCTGAAGTGTGGCATTCAAAAGTAGACACAGTACTCCAGGTAGGGTATCAACGGTAAGCAATACAGTGGCAACACCAGTGCCCTCCTCCTACTGCAGATACGCCCCCATATGCAACACAATATCCCACTAGCCCTACTCACTATCTTGTCACACTATCCTGCCATTTTCAGGTTGTCAGGTGTGATAACAAAGGTCCTTTTTCTGCTTATGACTGTCAGTTCCTCCTCACACCACCCTTGTACAGATCAGTCATGTTCTCCCAAACAAAACAGTTGGAAAAAGCATTAACAAAGACGCTCCACAGAACTGAATGAAGTATACCCCTGCACTCTCCTTATACTGTACTGATGTCAAAAAAAGATTTGACCTTTGGGTGTGGGGGCAGAACTGGAGATAAGGAACTGGAAGGGATTGAGCGATCAGCCCCATTGTTAAAGTGGCATGAAAAGATACATGTTGGGTATGAATAGATGGCAAGGAAAATAAACGGAATAAACTAAGTAATTCTGAATGACAATGTATCTATTACTTCCTTTGCATTCTTGAAAGTGTCTACTAAAATAAATCACAAAAATGCTTACCTGTCTGTTTTTTATGTACTTCTTTTCTCTATCCTGGCCTGTTATTGACTTTTTATGAACTTCTACCGATGTTTCTGTCTGGGTTAATTCTCTGTTCATCAGCCAATTTTTTTCCTATTTTTGTGTTTTAGGAATATAAATGATTTCTCCTTGTTTAAGAACTTCCTTAACCCTTAGGCTGCTGACAGAATTGGAACGTATAGGAATTTTAAACTGATATATCAGTCCGTGGCCCTGCAAGGGTTAATATAGGTTCTGCTTCTGTTGTTTTGGTTTATGTCCCTTATTCAATTTGATTCTTTGTCACTATCCATGGTGGCTTCAATATGTAAGCTATTTGGGTGCCCTAATACTTGTATTACTGGACTTCCAGCATTCACACCAGTAGTTCACTTTTACTACAGGTGTTGGCTGTGAGTGTGAAAATGAGTCCAAATGTTACTGCTATCTCTTTTTTTGGATTTATAGGATTCACTTTAGGGGCCATCAGCCTTATCATTCTCTCTAGTACTGATTTGATTTCCTAGTTTTTCTTTTCTCTGGGATTTTTCTTCTGCATATTGCAATCATTAAGTTCAGCACTAGCACTGTTTGTGTAGCGAGAAGATTTTGGAAGGTTACGGTAATGGTATACATTGAGAGAAATTTGCAAATGTAAAGATATGCATCCATTTTGTACTTCTGTGGTCTGTGCCTCTAACTGTGATGTATTTAACCAGCTGCTTGTACATGGGAACCCACCTGCTCGATAAACCTGTTGTGCGAGGCAAAGCGCTAGGGAAGTCAGTTAGCTGATGCTCGGGGCTGCTCCATAACATTTTAATTAAACTGGCATTCAGTACCTTTTGCAGCATTTTTTAATGTTTGCCCTTGCATGTTTTTGTAGTTCATGAAGCAACATGCCTCATATGGTGGCACTGACAGCTTTCGATGTGAACAGCTGTGACTGTTATGTCTCGATGGGAAGCAAGCCAGTAGAGAAGAGATGCCATGTCCATTAGATTATGAGAATCTACTACCCACTTTGTTCCAGTGACAAGCTATACAATATGCAGTGCAGCCAGAGAATCTATCATGCTTATGTTTTACTGTGTTGATATGAGAAATTACCCTTTTACTCCCACCAGTAGTTAAAAGAAAAAAAATAATGAAAAAGAAAATTAATCAAAGCGTTGCAGCTCAGGTGAAACACCAAATGGCAAATACTGTATCTGACCCAAGTGGCTAAAAAGTACTCTCTAGTGGCAAAAAGATGTCAATCAAATGGCATCCTATCTCCCATCTCCAACTAACCCTCTTCAATTCAGGGGCTGGAGAAAATCCATCCACTATAAGAAAGGAGGAGGGGTGCCCAACTTCAGAAATGTAGTCATATCTTCAAGATGCACATCATTTTTATTTTCAATCAGTTTTTGTAGGCAGACAGTATCACCCTCAACATTTTGCCTATCTCTTTGCAGGCTTCCTCAACAAATTGCCTAAAACACTGACAACAATATTTTTCAATTAGTTTGTGACTGCTGTTTGTTTACGCCCATAAATAAAGTATAAAAAACAAAATGTTCTTTCCATTACTCACAGTTTGTGTCCACATTTGATAAATATGCAGTGAATCTGACCTGTGCAGTCAGGTTAGCAGATGGCAAATGACTCCAAATCCCAAGATACAAATATAATCTTGAGCAAGCCTCATAGAGCTGTCAAATGAATACCAAAAACTTGGAACAAACTACCTTCCAGCACTACCTCCGTTCCATCATTTCCTTTTTTTTTTTAATCATCTAACGTTTTCTACCCTTCCACCTTGGCTAGCCCCCATTAAACTGACCCCCAGCCCTGTCCCCTGGAATTACTGGGACTTACCTTATGCCCAGCCCAGGAGCAGTGCCTGCGGAGGGTCGGTCACCATTCTGCTGCCGGCAATGTTTTTTCCCCACCATTTTCTCCCAAGGGCCCCGGGAGTGGGCACACATGTGTGTGGAGGCACGCACTAGTCCCACGGCCCCAGTAACAGCCCCTTTCCTCCTGCCCCATTGGCCTAGCACCTGGTTCTGCTCTATTCCTGTGCTGTCCCCAGCCTCCACCAGGTGGCAGCCATCAGCCGAGAGAAGCCATCCCACCTCCCCGGAGAGGAGAGCATGCCTGATGGCAGCTCTATCCAGCTCCACCCTCCCTTCCCCTGTTGTCAACCTCTGGTGGCCCAGGTCCATTCCCAAACCCAGGTCGCTGGTGTGCCGTGAGGTTAGGCATCCAGCACCTTAGCCCTCAGCGAAACTGGGCCTGCCCTCCATTCCATCAATTCCAGTGGGTAAGAGGCTAACTAAAGCCCACTTTACAGGTGCAAAGTTCTGCCACCATTGCTCTTGACTCTTCATCGTGCCACATCAGCTACCCCCACTCCGAAAATATACCGAAGCTTACTGTCTCTGCACTATCAAGCACTTTACCCCTGCTGCACCCTCACTAACCCATAAGCACCCAGTGTATTACCCTCCCTTACAACTGCAATATCTTAAAATCACTATGCTCCTAGGAAGCAGCACTCAACTCTGCAAATGAAATTTAACATGAACCACACGGAATCTCATTTCTGTTTTTCTTCACAACTGTAAGCCTTGTACTTGTACTGTATAACTGTAAGTGCTGAATCATATGTACAGTATGTATTTGCCTCACAACTGTAGCCTTGTACTTGAATGTATACATCTTTTATTTATTTATTTAAAAGTTTTACCAGGAAAGGCATACTGAGCAGACTACCGCTTGATTCCAGATGTGTCCTGAAGGGTGTTGGGGACGGGAGGATAAATAATCACATACATAATACAGAAATTACACAGAATACATACATAATTATATACAGGTATATATACAGTATGTACACAGCAAGCAACAACAGAACATCAGAGTTAATAACGCATCAATATGATAGAAGGTACAAATGACAACTATCAGGGTCAGAGATGAAACATTGGAGTAACCATAGCAAGAGCCAGTTGGAGAGCTAGGCCCTTGTCTAGTGTGAGCTTAGGCTGCATGAGCAGTTGGTGGAGAAGTGCCCTTCGAGGAGGGAGTTGAGTTTCCGAGAGAAGGGAGCATGCTGAATGTCTGCAGGCAGGGAGTTTCATAGCTTTGGCATGCGAGCTCTAAAGGCCAGTTGGCCGGCAGAGGTCGCCATGTAAGGGACTTGAAGGAGCCGGGAGTCGAAGTTCCTGAGTGAGTATGAAGGGAGGGTTTGAGCAGTTAAGGAAGAAGTGAGGTAGGGGGCAATAACTGGGCCCAGAATTTGGCTGTGAGTCTATTACAGTGGGACTGGCGCCTATCAAAGAGCGAAGGGAGGTTAAGGGACAGGTAGAGGTCGTAGTGGTGGGTGGAGGGTGTACAGTCTAGAGCAAAATGACAGAAGGAGTGGAAAAGAGGATCCAGTCGAGCTAGGGTGGATTTAGGAGTGGCACTGTAAACTACATCCTCGTAGTCAAAAATAGGGAGGATCACTTTCTGCACAATTGCCTTGCGGGCTGGCAGTGGGATACAGCTATGGTTATGGTATAAGGCGCCCAGTATGGGGTGTAGTCTGTTGTGGGTAGCATTGATATGTGCAACAAAGTTGAGGTGCTGGTCCAGCCAGACCCCAAGATATCTAAAAGAGGTGCAAACTTCTAAGGTAGTCCTATCTAGGGTTTTGAAGGTAGGAATGGCGGGAACACGGGAGAGTCTCTGTCTCGTGCTAAAGGTTAATGAGACAGTTTTCTTGGCATTGAGAGTAAGTTGATTTGAGTGGAACCAGAGCTGAACATCACTGAAGTCTTGCTGGAGTCTGAGTGCCACTTCCAGGGGGGAGGGGCCTGAAATATATAGCACTGTGTCATCAGCATACATGTGAATGGATGTGTGTGGGCAGGCTGATGGCAGGGAGTTCAGGAAGATGGAGAACAGAATTGGGCCAAGGACAGAGCCTTGGGATACGCCGATGGTGACAGGGAGAGAGACAGAAGAGGATGCACCAGTTCTGACTGATTGGGACCTGTCTGCCAGGTATGATTTGAACCAGCTGATGGCCACACTGGAGAGCCCTGCTTGGGAGAGCTTTGATAGGAGAAGAGCATCAGAGACACTGTCGAATGCCTTAGCTAGGTCAACAAAAATGGCAGATTTGACATGGCCTTTGTCCATGGCTGTGAGGATGGAATCAATGAGTCTGAGGAGGGAAGTGACAGTGGAGTGGGATTTCCTAAAACCTGATTGGTAGGGAGTAAAGAAGGAGGAGGAGTCAAGGAAGGAGGAAACTTGCAAGAGGACTAGATGTTCCTGGATTTCGGCTAAAACAGGGAGCAGGGATATGGGGTGGAAATTACCAGGGGAGGATGGGTCACTACCTTTAGGGAGGGGGGTGACTGTGGCATGCTTCCAGTCAGAGGGGATAGCGGTGCTAGAGAAGGAGAGGTTGTAGAGGGACACTATGGGGATGGCGATGGCTGGGGCCAAAAGGTAGAGTATTTTGGTATCCAAACCTGAGGGGCATTTACCCTTTGAGGGATTGAGGGTGAGCAGGGCATTGAGTACTTCATGCGGAGTAACCAGGGAGAAGGAGAAAGCCGGGTAGGGGGTATGGGTGGTAAGGTTGTGGATGTAGTAGGGTGTGTGGCAGGCGATGTGTTTCAGTAGACAGAGATCGCACTACTAGTGAAAAAGGAGTTGAAAACAGTGGCCACTGTGTGTGATTCTGATATTATGGAGCCGCCTACAACTAGGATAGGGGTGGGGGGCTAGGTGGGAGAGGAGAAGAGTGCTTTAATCGAGTTCCAAAACTTGGCCAGGTGATTTAGATTGTTTTTGAAGGATGATGTGAAATAGTATGCTTTAGCCTGCCGGATAAGCCTGGTGCAGGCATTCCTAAGTGGTCGGTAGTATAGGTGGTCAGCGTGGGTGCCTGATGTTTTGTAGGCTTTACACGCATGGTCCCTGGCTCGGAGGTGGTCCAAGAGGTCTGCAGAGATCCAGGGCAGATGAGCTCCCCTTACGTGGACCTTTTTAAGTGGGGCATAGTGGTTCCAGACGGCAAGGAATCTGGACTTTAAAAAGTCTAGGGCGGAGTCAATAGAGGTGGCCTTTGGGATGCAAGACTAGTCCGAGTTTGCTAAGTCATTTATGAATCCTTCAAGGTCAAGGACTTTGTATGACCTGATGAGGAGAGTTCTTGGTGGAGGTGACTTGGCTTTAAATATTTTTCTTACTACATCTATTCATGTGGTGATCACTCAGAGAGTCTGGCAGGAGGCCAGAGGCAATTATCCTGTGTGGCTGCTCCTCCCCACCCCAGGTCGCAGCTGGAAATGAGCCTTGGGACTCTGCTTGCCTGCCTAGTAAAATATGTTCTAAACAAACAAATAAAAGAAATACATCTCTGCTATGAATACTTCAAACTTTTTCAATGTCTTGAACTTTTTAAGTTACTGAATAAATGGATAAGGCTTTAATACCTACTTACAGAGAAGCTGAAAACATGCTCATGAATTGCAGTAGCCTTCTACAGCTATAGCAAATCATTAGGCAGTGTTAGTAAATCCTAAAACTGGCTACGGAATAAGTAACCTCTAGGCAGAGACTACTAAACCTTACAGAGCCCATCCATGCTGTTTATAGACAGCATAAAGAAGAAATGGGAAGCTCCCTTACACCTGAATGGTAGTTCCCCCATTGCTGTTGTACATTTTTGAATTAAAGAAGGGAAGGGATAGTAATTTGCTTCCAAGGAGCTGACTGCTCAGTCCTTCCACTTCCATATGTTAGCTCTGCCCCCAAGCTCAGACATTTTGTGGCATCTGTATATGGAGATCACGGTACAGCACGCTCCATTCTTTTCAATGAAACATCTTTGTATTGCTTTTTTTTAACTTGCCTTTAAGTCAAATTTTGGTACAAAGCAAAGCACAGGTTCAACTAAGAAGTGCCTCGTTAGCTGAACCCTTTGTACTAAAACTCAAAAGTTGGGGGAGGGCATTAAAAATGATGCACCACAGAACTGAATGAAGCATGTCCCCTCATTCTCCTCATACTGATGTCAAAAAATGTTTGACCTTTGAGTGTGGAGGCAGAGCTGGAGATAAGGAAATGGAAGGGATCGAGCAGTTAGCCCCTAGAGAGCAAATTACAATACCCTTCCTTAAGTGGCTTAAATAAGAAATGTACAACAACAATGGAGGCACTCCCATTCAGGTAATTCTACTTCCTTTTCTTGAGCACTGAGAAAGGTGCTTTTTAATTATGACCAATTAGACAGATAGTAACATTTGTAGTTCAAATACTTTGTTAAAAATATTTCATGCAACAGCTGGGAGATGGGAACATTTAAAACAATCCTTTTTTTTGTTTATCTGTAGTCCCTCCCCCCCACCTGTGTCTGTATCTCTCAGAAGCCCCAAGGCACATCACGACCTGCCTTGGCCCTTAACCGCACTCACCTGCCTGCCTCCATGCTGCAGCTGGATAGCCCTATGAGTAGGGTTAGGATGGAGGATTTACCCTCAACAGTGGCTGGTATCAGACAGTTGCTGGTGGAGGCACCGAGACTGGATTTACTGAAGTCTATCATCACAGGCGACAGTGTTAAATTTCCCCTTGTTTTCTCCCTTCCCACTGAGATGCCAGCTCCAAGATAACAGGAGTACGCTTGCACACAGAGTGTGCACCTGTGCAGTCTGTGCAGTGATGGCCTGCAACCCTTGCTTCCCTATGAGAAGCCCTTGCCTGTAATAATACCTGTGGTCACTAGTGGTGGTATAACAGTGGCCACTTGCTGCATCCCTCTCTGAAGAAGGAGAGTATATTTTGGGATGGTCTATCATTTTTCCTCCAGCCAGCCCCCAACAACAAAGGTCTGCTCCCAACCGCTGTCGTCAGCACTGCAGCAGTGGCACTACTGCTGCACTGACTGGTCAGCTTTATAAAATTATATTTAATGTATTTCCTTCATTTAGATAAGAGTGCTATGCACATCTAGGTTTCAATGCATGCTAACTGCCAAAAATGATGAGTGGGTAAAATCCTACCCTCGGGCAGCATACCACTGACACTGCACTATTCCAACAAGCTTAAAAAACATACCACTGCACTGGGCAGCATAATGTTGCTATAATTACTGGTGACCTTATTTATCAACCTGAATACACATATTGTCAAATGCCGTAATAACCCGACAACGGGTTATTACTGCGTTTTGCTTTAAAAATCCTTTCAGTTCCCCGGTGTTTCATGTCACTCAATGCTAGCATGCCACCTTACTGGCTGTTACTTGGTCTTTGGGCAGGCCACACAACACGAGCAACATGGCGGCTCCATTTCTTTGGTACCGGCGCACACGCACTGACTATCTGGCAACAAATCCACACAAAAGTAAAGTATTTCTTTTTTAACTATTTAATTAGTTGATCCTGCCTTCAGAGCAATCAAATAAATATCTGGTTGATCCTGCGGTACTCACGCCAGGGACTCGCACTCTGGTCGGGCCTTTGGCAATGGCACTCAGTCACATCGGGAACCGACCATGACTAACTGCTCTTGCAGTGCTAAAGAAAAAAGAACCAGTAATTATAAAAAATAAGATCTAGGCAGGTGTGTGTTCATAATATTTTTTTTACACACCCTCGGTGAGTGATGAGCTCATAAATCTCGAGCTTCGCTCTCAAGGTTTATGGCTCATCACTCCCCTTGGGAGTGTAAAAAAATATAACACACCCCTGCCTAGCCATTATTCTCTATATAAAAAGTATTTCTTCATTCAGGAAACACACAGAAGAAACCAGTGAAACATGGCCTGCCTGTCCCAACACAACAAACCTCTATCAGAGGTGAAAAACTTCTTCTTCAAAGGGGTCTAACAGACAGTGCAATGTTAGTAGTGTGAGGCCTTAGGGTCTGATTTGACCCCTTCCCTATGCTATTTAGTTTGTTAAAACATTTGGTTACAGGTCTTTAAATTAACTACGCAAAATCCCCCACTCTACAATAATATCCAAAGTGGGGCAGACAGTGGGAAGTGCAAGGACCAAGAGTGTGTTGGCTTCATACTTCTTGTGCTAGGCATTTTCTCTTGTTTAGTGCCCCAGTCCCTCATCCCCAGCACTGACATAAGGCTCTGGCATGAGCAAGCAAGGCACACTACGGAGCAGCCCATCAGCACCCTCCCCTCCATTTTCCCGAGCATCTAGCTGCCTCAACACCTGCTGGCAGTACAGAAGCAGGCACAGGGTCAATCCCTCCTTGAAGGAGACGAACATCCTCTTGGATGCTCGATTCTCCTCACTGCAGCTGGCCCTCTGACTTTCTGAGTTCAGGACGGGACCCCAGGTCATGAGCTGCAATGCTGCCACTGTACTGATCAACCAGCTTGTGCAGTACATTTTCAGCATACAGTAGCAAATTCGGCATTCTGTGCAAGTGGATTCTGCAAGTACAGAAGCTCATGTGCCTGAGCAGTGTGTCAACTTTTAAACAGCAAGCTTAGTATAGTTTTCTGTGGCTCTTTCTTTTTTTTTTTTAAAGAATCATTTCCTGAGGAGATTTATAAAAAAAAATAAAGACAGCAATTCACTATTTTGATGGAGTACTCCTAATATTTAGTACTTGCATGTAAGTAATTGTATATCCTTTATTTAAATAATTAACTTTGGCTGAAGTCAGGTTCTTTAGATAATAATAGTATATTTAAGCAATAATACACAACAAGGTGTGTGTCATGCTGGGATAATGTCATGCCTGGGGTGGTTGGGTACACAGCGGCAGGCCAAGTGCATCCAACACCTCAGAAGTAACATTATCCCAGCATGATATACACCCTGGAGTGTATTACTGCTATTATACAATGGCTCGTTCTATTTAGAATAAACAGCAGACTTTTAAATGTTCTTTTTTTTACTGATTTAGTGTAATGGAGGAGTATTCAAAGAAAAAGAAGTTCCTTTTGTGTTTCTCCAGCAGGTGGCGTGCTTACTGTGTGCTGTCTTTAGCTTTGTGTTTCACTGTCACTCCACCCCTCCAAGTGGTCTCCCAGTGATGATCCATCTTGGTGTCTGTGTTTTTTGGCCTTTCTTCCTTTCCTTCTGGTAATATCGGTTTCTTTGTGAAGTGAGCAAAACATCACTAATAGGCGGCAGTTACAAATATATCGCAGTTTTGAGTTCAGCTTTGCCATCAACCTTAGAGCATAGCGATGTTGATTCCTGCACATCTGAACAGGGGATTGGGTTCAATTTATTTTCCATGGCCTCCAGGCGTAGTTCCTATGATCTGTGATTTGGAGAAGGCCGAGGATATCAGCGAAAGTTGTGGGTGGCACAAGTGACTCAAGACAGGTTTGGGAGCAGAAGATGTGTGGGCGCATGTGAGCGCTCATGTTACAATGAGGACAAGCAACTTACTGTGGAGGTATATTTCAATTTGAGGGGCATAAACATACACACTTTTGTTTCGAGGACTACTGGAGGAGCAGGTGTGGTTGAGGCTGGATGCATCAAATCAGTGAGGTTGTTCCCGACAGAATACTGAATGGGAGGGGGGGGTACCGAACAGTAGAGAAAGCAAGGGCATTAGCGAAGTTGGAGGTTTGCGGTCAAGGAATGTACGGTGCGGCAGTTACAAGTGCTGTGATAGACTAGGATGGAGAAGTTGCCTGTGAGAAGCCATTTACAGTCATGGTTTTGTTGTACTTTTGTAGGAACTTTTTAACTGTATTTAAGTTAGATGAGGGAGTAGAACATTTTTTTAAACCTTCTGAATGAGGCGGCATCCCCTGTTACCTCTGACTAGGTGACATCATGTGAAGCAGATCGTGATGATGGGTTTCTTTCCCATGAGGATAGAGTGATTTGTTTTTATGTCTGGTGTGGTCATCTGTGTGCTGGGACTAGATCCCGTGATATTGTACTGGGATAACATCACGGATCCAGTCCCACACTGACCAATGGGAACCCAGGATTCTATTCTTGCCATTGTATTGTTTGCATAATACTTGATTCAGTCTCTACTGAAGATATCAAATGGCTTTTCAGGCCTAAAGGGTTTGACAGACATCGATGTTCCTTTAAGTTTACTTTACACAACTTCAGCTTTTGTCAAATAAAATGCTTAACTAAATGTATTTCAATTAATATAAGAAGTGTCAAAAATTACTTAAATTATAGCACAAATAGGTTCTAACCCATCACACTCAATTTCTTCTAGCAAAAGTTAAGATAATCTCCACAGAATATTTATATATTGTCAGGGTTTCTCTATGAGGTATCTTACCTATCTGTTAAAAAATATCACCCCACCCCTGGCCCCATCATAAAACTATATGTGTTCTCAGGACCAATTTTAAATATTTCGTACAAGTGTGTGCTATATTTTACTATAAAACACATTTGGTTATGCCTTTAATAATAAAGTACATGGAAGTGATAGATACAATTACAACCCCTCTCCCACAATAAAATTAAAGAAATTTAAATAGTGCAGATGTTTTTTGTTTCATTCCACAGAAAATGCAAAATCATCAGTTTGCCTGCCCCTGCATTTTCTAAATAGACAGTATGAAGAAGGGAACAATGCACAAGTGAGAAGCACAAATGCTGAGTCCACTACATTTTTGTCCCAACAGTACTGCATTCATTTCATGCTGGAAAGGCACCTTTCACCTCCATCTCATAACAACATACAGTATATTTGTTAATAATCATTCAGTAAAACATAATTCTGGCAACATGCTTTACATAAAAGAATAGCTACCATACAAGCAATTCCTTGGTCCCCCTTATTTTTCTGTTGTCAGCATGAAGAACATCATTGTAAATCGCTTATGGGATCTTAGAAAATCAGTCCTGAGAACAGCAGGACCACTTATCTTGCATGCAACTGGCGTCGCGTGTGTTGGCATGAAGCCGAACATTCCATTTTAGCAGCATGAGGTAACATCTTATTTATGTTTTACATAAAAAAATCTTCAACCATTATAAATCACTCCTGGAAACTTAAGTAATATATTCTGGGCCCCACTTTCAAAGGTTAGCACTTAGCATGAACGTGGTTAACACTGGCACTAACCTGGGTTTGTACTAGTGCTCCATATAGGGCCATATTTAGAGACCCCCAGAGGGCTTCCCAAACCGGGTGGCGCCATGGCTCTAACTATACTACTGTGCCTATGTACCACTGGGGAGTGGAAAGAATGAGGGACAATCTGAAAAAACTGGAAGACTGGTCAAGAGAATGGCAGCTGAGTTTCAATGCAAAAAAGTGCAAAATCATGCACTTGGGGTACAAAAACCCAGGGGCAACGTATCAATTGAGCAGGGAGTATTAGCAACCACAAAACAGGAAAGGGACCTGGGGTAATCATTTCTGATGACCTGAAAGTAGTCAAGCAGTGTGATAAGGCAGTGGGAAAGGCTAGAAGGATGCTCGGGTGCATAGGGAGGGGCATCACCAGCAGAGTAGAGAGAGAGAGAGATAGTATTAACCCTGCATAAATCACTGGCAAAACCCTACCTCGAGTACTATGTCCAGTTCTGAAGGCCCACCCCCAGAACAACATAGATAGGGTGGAGGCGGTACAAAGGAGGGCTACCAAAATGGCACAGGCCCTGCATCAAAAGCCCTATGAGGAAAGACTCAAGGAACTAAACATGTACTCTCTAGAGGAAAGGAGGGATATGACAGAAATGTTCAAATAACTCACAAGCATTAATCAGGTACAGCAAGGTAGCATTTTCCATAGAAAAAGATGCTCCAGAACAAGGGGTCAAGCTATGAAGTGGAGGGGGGGGCTCCGAGAAGATGTGAGGAAATATTTCTTCACAGAGAGGGTGGTGGACATCTGAAACAGCCTTCCAGCAGAGGTGATGGGTGCTAAAATGGTAACAGAATTCAAGCATGCATGGAATAGACACAAGGGGACCGTAGCAGTAAGGCAAGAAGGGAGAGTACTGGAGATTGAGTAGGGTCTGCGATGGTGCAGCATGTAGGGAATATAGGGCAGACTAGGTGGGCCAAGAGGTCCTTGTCTGCCAACAACTTCTATGTTTCAATGGTTCTATGCATATGATGGTGTTCCCTCTTGCATACCTGCACAGTGGCGTAGTCAAAGGTTTGTGATTGCAGTAAACAGTCCCCAAAGCAGTGCTGATTATTGCCACCAAAGACCACATCTTAACCAGGCACTAAGCTGGCACCCCCTCACAAAGGCAGGGTAGCAGTACTACAGTCGCACGCCCTTGTGCCAAGCTACCATCAACCCCCCCCAATCGCCCAGTTTACTGTAATGTATAGTTACTGGTGGTCTAGTAGTGCCCCTCACCACCTGACTGTCCAGTACAATGTAATGCATTATCCCTAGCGGTCTTGTGGGCTTTCTCAACTCCATGATTGTGATGTAGTTTCCCTGTTGGTCTAGTGGTTCCACCACCTCCTGATCACCTGGTTTAATGTAATGAATAGTCCCTGGTTGTCCAGTGGTTCCCCCAACCCCTCGATCACCTGGCGTAATGTAAAATATTATCTCTGGTGGTCTACCAGGGCCCCTATCCCCCAACCATACAATTATCTCCCACCTGCCCACCCTTTGAGGACCTCTCACAGTGCCCCCACCTCGAGTGCTGGTCTCCATGAAATTGGTGGTCGGCACAGCCCTTCTCTCACCTCTTCAACTAGTCACCTTCTGACAGCCACAATATGTGATTACATACGTGATCGTGCTTCATAACTGTTAGATGGTGGGTGGCTGAGGAGCTTATAGGAGGTCTGTACTGGTCACTGATTTCACAGAGACCAGCACTTGGATTAAGGGGGGGGATGCAAGGCAGAGGTCCTCGGAGGGTGGGCAGGTAGTGGGTTGGTGTATGGTTGCGAGGGTGGGGGGACAGCTAGAACACCAGGCTAATACATTACACTACATGGGGCAATTGGGGATGGGGGTGAGGAACCACTAGACCAACAGAGACTACACATTACCTGAAACCAGGTGAGCAGGGGTGGAGGGAACCATTAGTCCACCAGGGAGTATACAGTACATTGAACCAGGCGATCAGAGGTGGAGGAACCAGTGAACCACCAGGAAGTGCTTTTGACAGTGAAATGGGTGCTGCGGGGCTGCTGTGCAACATGAAGATAAGCCTACAAGCTTATCTGCATACTCTGGAGGAATATAACCCACAGAGGACCTGACGTTATTGCATTTGGGGCAGCACTATTCCTGTGAGCCATATGCAGACCTGGTCTGCGTCGGCATAGCACACATCCACCTAGCACTGCACCGACATGGCCCGATACTCAGTTGGATAGCGCTGCTCTGTCAGTGAGTGCTGTCCATCTGAATATTGCTCACAGCAGGATAAGTACAAGTGCAGTGCAAATGGCTGTGCTGCAGCTGTGCCAGGCTCTGAATATGGCACCCAATGTATTTTTGGGATGCCTGTGAAATATCTATTCTGGGACCCATTTTCAAAGGTTAGTACCCACATGAATGTGGTTAGCACTGGTGCTAACCTGAGTTAGAGCTAGAGCTCCAGAAAAGGTCATATTTAGAGGCCCCCTTGAGTGATTCCCAAACCCAGCAGCACCAAGGTGCTAAATATACTTCATGTGGCTGGGGTAAAGAACCCCTAGAGTGGTGCCTTTTACCGCCATTGAAAACCATGTGTTAACCAGGCACTAAGCCCGTGCTCCCAAGGCAGGGTGGTAGTACTGCAGCTGCTCACTCCTGTGCCAAGCTTCCCAGACCCGACTGCCCAGTTTACCATAATGTATAGTCACTGGTGGTCTACTGGTTCCCCCCAACCCCCGATCACCCTGTTGTAATGTAATGTTTTATCCCTGGTGGTCTTGCATGCCCCCTCCACCCCTGATTGACCCTGTATAATGTAATGTAGTTTCCCTGTTGGTCTACTGGTTCCCTCTCCCCCCAATCACCTGGCTTAATGCAACGTATAGTCCCTGGTGGTCTAATGGTTCCCCCACCACCGCCGACAGCATGGTGCATGTTACTATGTTATCCCTAATGGTCAAGCAGGTCCCCTATCCCCCAACCAAATACTGACCTCCGACCCACCCACCCACCCTCCAAGAACCCCCAATCCTGCAACCCCTCTTGAGAAGTACCAGTCTCTATGAAATAGGCAGCGTATAGCCCTCCTTCCTCATCTCCTCAGCCGGCTGCTTTCTGACAGTCATGGTACATGATTATGCACATGATCGCGCTTCGTAACTGTCAGAGAGAGGCCAGCTAAGGAATTGAGAGGAGGGCTGTACTGACCACCGATTTCAAGGAGACTGGCACTTGGGGTGAGGAGGGGTGCAGCACAGAGTTCCTTGCAGGGTGGGCAGATGGGGGGGTTGGCGTACAGCTGAAGAGGTGGTGGAACCCAATAGACCACCTGGGATAATACATCATGTTACAATAGGCAATTGGGAGTGGATGAAGGGAAACACTGCACCATCAGAAACTACACATTACATTAAACCAGGTGAGCTGGGGGTGGAGGAACCCACTGGACCACCAGGGACTATACATTACATTAAACTGGGCAATCTGGGATGGAGGGATCCATTAGACCACCTGAGAGTGCTTTTGACAGTGAGAAGGGAGCTAATATGCGACAAATAAACCATAATGGGCATGCAGATGACCCCTTAACGCCTGGCATGCTTAATGAGCTCATTTGCATGCTTGGGCTGAATATGGTCCACAGGGAACCTGGCAAAATCCCATTTCAGGCAGCACTATTCCTGTGGGCCATAAGCAGCCCTGGTGTATGTCAGTACAGCACAGATCCACTTAGCACTGGGCCAACATGGTCCACTATTCAGTCAGATAACACTGCGCCGTCAGTGAGCACTATCTGTCTAAATATTACTCAAAGCTGGGTAATTGCAAGCATAGCACAAACAGCTGTGCTGCGATAGTGTAAGGCTCTGAATATAACACCCGGTGTGTTTATGGGATGCCTCTGAGATTTCAATCCCTGAATAAGCTTGGTCATCAGGTGCTCTCATATTTAGGACCTGACATCACGATTTCTGTTCCAATAAACATGTCTCCCATAAAAGGAATAATGCCCTCCCCCCACGACATGTCAGTCTGGTTCAAAATTCAGTAGTGTCATTTCCCCAGTATTATAGGGGTTGCAAAAGTTATTCACATACCATGCTAGGGAAACCATGTTTTAGAGGAGTCTAGGGGTTGCAAGAGACATCATAGGGGTTTACTTACTTACTACTTGCCAGCAGAAACAGGCCACATAGTCTATCATGTCTGCTCGAGTGTGCAGCTACCACCCCACTTTCTGCAGCTGCCCTGCCCCAATTACCCCACACACAGATGAATGTCGACTGACTTTGAACCAGATTAAGCTGTTGGTGGTATTTTTAGTGAATGGGGGAAATTTGGCCAGGACACCAGGGAAATTCTCCTGCTCTGGGGAAGGGGCGCTGTTGGCCTTTTCCCTGCCATGGCGGTGCCAGACACTGCTGTGCTGGAGAAGGAGAAGCAGTAAGCTGGAGAGCTGCTCTCCCCCACTACTATGGCTTTACCTGAGAATAATGCAATTGTACTGTGTGCTCAACAACATAGCTCAGATAGTACAGCTATGCCTATGGAAAAGGAATCCAAGACTGAGAAAGTATGTTCACATATGGAGTGTTCTTATACTGAAGTCGCCTTAGCAGAGCAACTGCTGGAGGACAATATATGTGAGAAACATCAACAATTAGCCAAGGACATGGCGCTGGAGGAAGAAATCTATTTGAGAAAGAAGAAAGATCTCAAGAAAAAGGACTTTAAAAAAACGTAAGGTTGAGAAAAAAATTGGAACTGAAATCACAATGGAAGCCTGATCAATCCAGGTCTGCTGGTACATTCAAGGGACTATCTGTAAGAGAAGGCATCAAGGAAGCTTTTGATGTCTGCACCCCCGAGGGAATGATGGGGAACTGGACACCTGAAGCTGCACTTTTGAATGCTGGTTGGAAATTGGACAAGGCAGGGATTTGGGTAGCTGATCCGGCAATGGACTTTGTTAGCGACGATGCACGACCGAGCACTACACCCGACACAGTGGGCAGGAGAGGTGATACCTTTGATGGACATGAATCCAGATGTGAGGAATGGCGTACGAGAGGTGCATAGGGTGAGTCCTTTGAATATGAATCCTGTTATTGTGTCAACTCCTAAGATAGTTGTTCCTCGGGATAGTTCTGCCCAGCAGGCTCCTTTTTATTTACAGACTCTAATTCTCCCCAAACTTGCACTGCTTAATACTAATATGGTGGCCTGCTCCACATGATAAGGTCCTGGGACAAGTAGCTGCTTCTTCTCAACCTACTGCAGAAGATGGTGCGCAGGCACAGGTGTCTACAAGCTCTGAGGCCCATAACCCTAGCCCACCAGCAGACCCAACACCAGTGCTAGAATCCCCAAAAATGGTACCTCCTGATAAGACTGTTCCAACTCCTCTTCCTACTGCGGAGTCTGAAGGTGAACAAATGGGAGACTCTGAGCAGTTCCACAGCGCTGCAAGTTCTAGTGAGAAAGACGAACAAGAGGCAGGATGGGATCCCTTCCCTCAAGACCCACAAGATTCTTAGACCCTTTTGACAGATCAACCCCTAAGCCTAGGAGGAATGCAGTCCGATTGCGGTACAGGGGAGGCCTGGAAACTCCCCCTGACAGTGAATATGTGGGACAACTTATCAAAAACTTATTGCACTTTTCCCACAGTGATGTACATGCATTGATCCACATATCAGGGGAGGAAAACTTTGACATCAGTTTTCACTCCCCCAGGGCCTTGAACGGTTTTGGTTCAAATACAACCAAGTAAAATTTTCACCCCTCTAGACTCCTTTCATGGTGATCCCCCTAACAAAACCTCTGATTAAGCGCATTACTGTAATGTTCCAAAATGAAGCACTCAGCATGGGGAACATTCACCCCTGGCTCCAAAAGAAATGTGATGCTCTAAGTGCTCCAAAACCCATTATTGATTTGGAACAATTGTGGACGGGTGGTTGGCATTTTCATGTAAAGCTGCATCAGAATGAAAGGGGCATCCTACATATTCCCAACAGTATTTTTTTTATAGGTAAAAACCGTGGAGTTTGTTTCTACGTGGGGCAGCCCAAGGCCTGCAACAAGTGTGAAGATCGCACACATTTAGCTAGTACGTGTGATAAACTGCATTCTATCCCATGTGGTGAATACAACCACATTAGCACTGCTTATAAGAATGTGGTCAAATGCAACCTGCGTGACACGAGAGGGCATATCTTCCAAAAATGCCCTTGGGCGGCTCATAACCAGACTGAGGGTGATCAGGGCACTCATCAAAAATGTTCCCAAAAAAGTATCTGGTTCCAGTTCCTTTCCAGATCTGAGCAGCACTCTGCATCCACCACTGAGGCCACTGGGAAAACTCGAAGTGACACCTTTCATGATAATAATCAGAGGAACCAGTCCTCCAGTAACATTCCCAATCCAGAGACTGTTCCTTCTACCATGCAGGAGTCCCATGAAGTACCTATGGAGCACCCTACAGCATCAGACTGTCCAGTCGAGGGGCCCGGCCCAGAGTCTACTATGCCCCCCCTCTGCATGGTCAAAACCAGATACTAGGAAAAGTGCTAGATTACAGGCCACGAAAGCCCTACTTCTGCCTATGGAGAATAACTTTGAAGCCTTAGCACAATCTAAAAACTGGAGGGACTCTGATGTCAAGGAACAGGAGTCAGACACCTCCACCCATTCCATCCCTTCCTGAGATGAAAGATGGTAGAAAGGAAGAAAAGAAAAAGAAACGTATGGAGGGACCTGAGAAGCCAGCTTGATGTCTTTGATTTTTAGGTTTTTTCTTCCCTGTCTTTTTAATGGACTCTTTGCATATCGCATCCCTAAATATGTGTAGCACAACAAATACACTGAAAAGATCTGCTGTATTTGTTGCTTTAGAACAACTGCATTTAGAGGTGATTTTCTTGCAGGAAACTTGGATGGCTGACACCTACCAGTTAAACCAAACTAAAAATGCGTGGGTATGTGACCCTCATATTGGTCCTTTAGCCTGGACAAGGCCGATGGCATAGAGATACTTTTTCAGGGCACTGTCTTTAAATTACAGAAGTTGGTTGATTTTCCTGGTAGGATGTTGATTCTTGATGGCTGCTGGAAAGAAATGCTTTGCCGATTTATTAATATTTACGCTCCACAGGGTAAAATGAAATGGGCTGAATTATTCCAACAATTGCAACCTTACTTAGCTACTGCAAGATTAGTGGTGCTGGGTGGGGATTTTAATTGTACAATTGATACCGGGGATAGAGTTTTCTGTAGGGAAAAAAATATAATGCGACTCCAATGCCCTACATCATTGCATTTCACAAGCAGGATTACAGGATGTTTATAAAACTAAGGGTTGCACCCCGAGAAAAATTATTTTAGAGGACCACTGTCCACTAGGATAGAGTTCTTTTTTTTTTGCATTCTCAAGAGTCTCATAACCCAGCTGGGCACGGTACCCTGGGAATTCTCTGACCATCTCTTAATACAAGTGGAGATTTGCCTTTCTTCATCTCATCCTCCCCACACCAGTAGATGGACAGCTAATACAGAGCATCTGCAAGAGCAGAATATTCAGAAGGGGTTGGTTGCTGAATTACAAGCTAGAATGGCAGTTCTGAGTCTATATGACTCTAGGTAAGTGTTGGGAAGACTCAAAAAAGGCAGTAAGACGGTGGCTCCAGAAAAAGGGTGCAAGAAAACAAAATGCTAAATTTTGAAAGCATTTGGCTCTTCAAAATCAACTCCAACGTCTATTTTCACTGACCACCCAGCCAGGGATAGATTACTCAAATCAAATTCTTGCTCTTAAACAACAACTGAAAAACTATCAGTATGATAGGGCTGCAACGTTGACTACTGAACTTAGTTTCGGTACTAATAAGACCCCTGATAGTTTCCACTGTGCAGCATGTAAAACAAAATTTTATGCTACTATAGTGACAGAACTCAGAGATGATACTGGGACTGTATGTTCTGCAATATCAGATTTAGAAGATATAATTGAATACCATTTACAGGCCTTTGATAATATGCAGGTGGGAAATATCTTAGAGAGGAATGAATACCTCTCTACAATTAGGACTGAACTATCTAAACCTGACCAAGATGGTTTAATAGCACCTTTTACCATCAAGGAAATAGAAACAGCAATAAAGAGCATGAAAAAAATATTTCTCCTAGGTGGGATGGCCTGCCTATTGAATTTTATCTGATTTTTGTAACCCATATTTCCCCTTTTTTATTATTAGTATTTAATGAAATTGCTACTAAAGGCATCATTCACCAAGATTTCTTGGTTGCAATTCTGAGATTCTTATTTAAGAAGGGAGATAGGATCTCTCTACACAACTGGAAGCCTATCCGCCTACTAGCAGTGTCAGCGGCTCAGCAGGTTGCACACTCGCCTCTGAGGCCGGGAGATCAGAGGGCTGTGGGTTCAGTTCCCACATCTGGCACTTGGGTTAATATCCCAGTACTGACACTGTAGTGCAGCATGAGAGGGGTGCTGCACTTCTGAGATGCCGTCTTTCGGATGAGACGTTAAACCGAGGTCCCATCTGCCTGGATTGGTGGTAGCTCAGGTGGATGTTAAAGATCCCATGGCACTTATCGAAAAGAGTAGGGGAATTTCCCCGGTGTCCTGACCAAATTTCCCTCATTCACTAAAAAATACCACCAACAGCTTAATCTGGTTCAAGGTTAGTTGGCATTCATCTGTATCCTCCTCCCCCGGGTCGTGCCTGAAAATAGGCAGGATTTGTCTAGTGCACTTACCCGGTCAACAAAAGCTAAATAAATAAAAAAAAAAATAAATAAATAAATAAAAATACAGATTGGAAAATCTTCACCACTATTTTACACAAAAGGATCCAAAAGATTGTCAAATCTCTCATTCATCCCTCCCAGACATGCTCAGTACCTGGAAAGAAAATTAAGGAAAATCTCTGGATTGTGAGAGATTGTTACGGATTTTGTGCACAAACACGACAATCTGGCTACCTTCTGATGATGGACCAAAGCAAGGCCTTCGACAGGGTATCCCATGCATTCTTATTTCACTTAATGGAGTGGTATGGTATCCCTCCACAATTCATTAAGTGAATTTCTACCTTATATGGTGTAGCTACTGCGGCCCCTTTAGTGAAGGGTTCCATTGGTAAAAAAAAATACCTTTACGGTATGCTGTTCGACAGGGCTGCCCCCTGAGTTCCCTTCTATTCGTTTTTTATTTAGATCCCTGCATCAGACATATATATGGGGAAATCAGCACATACAGGTTCTGTGGAGCTCCTTAGGGAGCCTCCCTCTGAAGTCATTAGCTTATGCGGATGATCTACTTTTATTTTGCAAGATGGAGTCCTGTGTCCAACAGGCTATGATGGAACTATAACTTTTCTCAAACCTCTCTGGGACGCAAATCAATATGGAAAAAAGTTGTGAGATATATTTAAGAGATCAGGGACCCGAGAAAAGGATAGCAGACATTCAAATTAAATCTGATGCAATTAAGGTTTTGGGCATATATTTTGGAGATGTGATATGGCTTACTAAAACTGGAATATAGTTCTATCCCAATGTAAACTTTTGGTGGCCAGATGGAAGGGCTGGAACCTTTCAAAATTGAAATGTGTGTTTATTATTAAATAATTTCTACTCCCTATACTCATGTATGTGGCATGGATTTTCACTCTTCCATTCAGATTAGAGACCAGACTTTATAGTGTGTTCTTCCAAATGTTATGGATAGTCGATTAAATCCCATAAAGTGGAACTTCACTTATTTTAGCAGGAAAAAGGGTGGGGTAGGGATGATTCACCCCCTAGTGTTTTTCCATTCTCTATTTTGGTAGGAACCTTTAAAACTGCACTACTTGAGGACTTTTCTCTCTGTAAGGAATGGATCTTGAGTGTTCTATTGCTTCGAAGGAAGGAGGAGGGGGCCACTAGAGGGCATGGGTGGAAACTGGAGGGGGGAAGATTCAGGGGAGAAAGGAGGAGGTGCTACTTCACTGAGAGGGTGGTAGAGCCATGGAATGCACTACCTAGGGGGCTGGTGGAGGCAGAGACAGTGGAGGGGTTCAAGAGGGAGTGGGACAGGTACAGGGGAAGGGTTCAGGAAGCAAAATCCAATGCAGCAAGAATATCCGGAACTGGGAAGGGAGAAGCCAGAGAAGGCGAGGGGGACAGCAAGGTCAGCACCCAGGGTGGGGGCTGACCAAACGAGCAGACACGAAAGACCATTAGGCCTATTCTGCTGGCTTTTTAGTATGTTAGTATGTTCTGACCCCCTTCTTCATGAAGTGGACTGAGGACCCACCTAAGCTCATCCCATCTATGAAAATACCACTATTTCTGACACCTTCAATACAAAAGCTGTACACTTGGAAAGTCAAGTATGCTCACATATTATCTTTCCACAGAAGACAGCTATTTGATCTTATTCTAGATAATATAGGACCTATTGTTCTGGAACTGAAATAATGTTCTCCAGAGAAGATCCCTATTGCAATACATCAGTTAAATAGTTAAATAATCTCAGAATGCCTCTGCAGATGTGGGATAATCTCTGGCTCTGCACACACGGGAGGGTTAATGTAAGGGGTAATTAGAAACACAAACCTATTGAAGATAGAACATGCCCATATACTGAATGATTAGCAACTCTGGAATCTATGTCCCATTTCCTTTTGTAATGTAGTTATACAACTAATTTGTGGGTATTTCTGGCCCATAGGTGGAAGCTCCCTTGGCTCCAAAACTTGACATATCATCAGATTGTTCTGGAAGACTACACAGGGTGCTTAGCTAAATATGATAGGAACACCTTAGAAGCTTGTTTTGCTGTACTGAAGTTCTACCTATGGCAAGCTAGGAGCAAATATGTATTACAACAGCTGAGAACGCCTTATTTAGCGGTAGGTAAACTCTGCAAAGCTGCTTGCATAGAAATCTATAACAAAGATTTAGAGAATAATCCCTACGAGAAAGTTCAGTGTATATGGAAAGGTTTGCAGACTACACTGCATATTGGATAATAGTTACTGTATCTGAAGAATACCGGTTTATCAGATGTTACAGTTTATTTTATTTTTTCACTATTTGGGGAGTGGGTAATTTCACTAGAGGATGTGGTTTGCTTATGGGGTGTGTATGTTATCTAGACTTGCTGTTTCTTCTGCTTTATTTAACTCATTCTACTCATATTCATATTGCATTATTATTGGGGTTATGGTTTCTGAAATAGATATTTTGTTCCTCCTTGATTTGTGTAGATTGCCTGAGTTTATCCTAATGTATTTTTCATTGTTTTCAGTTGTTATTTGTATACCTTGTTGTGAATTATTATTTCAATAAAAAAACTACTCTTTTCGATAAGTGTCATGGGATCTTTAACATCCATCTGAAATACCACCAGAACAGACAGATGGGACCTCAGTTTAATGTCTCATTCAAAAGACGGCAGCTCAGAAGTGCAGCACTCCCCTCATGCTGCACTACAGTGTCAGTATTGGGATATTAACCCCAGTGCTAGGTGTGAGAATTGTACATACAGCCCTCTGACAACCCAAGTGTCAGGTGTGGTAAATTTAACCCACAGTCCTCTGACAACTCTCTGATCTCCCGGCCTCAGAGGCGGGTGTGCTACCTGCTACGCCACTGACACTGACACTGACAACAAGAGCAAAAAAATCATAGTGGTCTCAACTTCAAACCCTGGCTACATCTAAATGACATCCCTAAAAACTGGTGTGGGTAATCAGGAATTTTTCCTTTGTTTTAATAAAGCTTTCTGAATATGAATTTTATAGCTCATATGAGTATTACTGTTCTATGAATGACTTGTATAAAATATTTGCGGTTCTGACTAGATGTAACTGTTTTTTGAAACACTACTTATGATTTCCTATTTGTATACATTTGCATACTTGCACTGAAAATACAGCTTACTCACCTGTAACAGGAGTTCTAGGAGTGGTATATGTTGTTCATCCACACTTGTTGGCAGGTTCCTTGCCACTTTAAATGTTGCCGGAAGGTCTTCAAGCTGGCTCCACCCACCCACCCGGGTGGTAAAATCCTCGGCTCTGCCCCATGACACCAGATCTAGCCCACTGGAAGCTAGGTTGTGCATCAAAGCCGGGGAGGTTGGGTGGGTAGCGTGGATGAACAACACATACCACTCCTAGAACTCCTGTTACAGGTGAGTAACCTGTATTTCTAGGGACATGGATATGTTGTTTAATCCACACTTGTTGGCAGACTCCTAGCAGTTCTCCGGGAGGAGGGAGGCAAGGCACGCACCCCCTACTTAGGGAATAAGGACTGGAGAATCGAGGTCCCAAAACCAACATCCCGGCGTGACTCTAGGTCAATGTGGTATTGGGAAATGAAGGTGTGTGCTGACTTCCAGGTAGCAGGCCTGCAGATTTCCTAGATAGGGACGTCCCTAGAAGCAGCCATTGAAGCAGTGGTATGGTGGGTAGAATGAGTTCTTATCCCTTTGGGAGGCTCCATGCCCACCAACTTACAGCAGAGATCTATGCAGGAGGTGACCCACCTGCCTATCATCCGCTTGGCTGCAGGTCTGCCAGGTGCGGCTTCAGCGCAGGTGACAAACAGCTGGTGAGCCTCTCCCTGAACTTCAGCCTTTCGCTCCTTATTATAAGAGAGCGCTCTTCTAGGGTCCAAAGTATGGAGCCTATATTCGGCCTCTGAGGTGTGATGGGGGTAGAACACCAGCAGAGCCAACACCTGGTTAAGGTGAAACTCCGACACCACCTTCAGAAGGAATTTCGGTTGGGGGTGAAGGACAACCTTGTCCCTGTGGAAGACCAGATAAGGATACTCAATGGAAAGCACTTGGAGCTCTCCCATCCTTCTGGCTGAAGTGATAGCCACCAAGAAGGCAGTCTTCCACGACAGGTGAGAGATGTCACACCTGAGCATTGGTTTGAATGGCTTGCCCATGAACTTAGCCAATACCAGCAGTAGATCCCAGGGAGGTGGAGATTCTTGCACTGGAGGGGATATGTGGTCTAGGCCTTTGAAAACGCACCCGACCACCTTCTCCTGCACCACAGACTGCTTGCTGGCCCACGCCAGGTAAGCAGAGATGGCTGCCAGGTGCACCTTAAGGGTCGTCGACTGAAGCCCTAGCTAAGAAAGGGACCACAGGTAGTCCAGAATGCTAGCCAAGGAACAGGAAGAAGGGTCCAACCCCTTGTCCTGACACTAAATGGAGAATCTCTTCCATTTGAAAACACAGTATTTTCTGGTTGACTCCTTACAGGACGTCTCAACGACGCTGAGGACCTCATTAGAAAGACCCAAGGCCTGGAACTCTAGTCGCTCAGAAACCAGGCGTCAGTAGCAGGGATTGAAGGTAGGGGTGGAGAACCTTCCCCTTGTCAACTGAGAGCAGGCCCGGGTGGGCTGAAAGCTGCCTCGGGAGCCTGGAGCTGAGGCTAAGGAGATCTGGGTACCAGAACTGGCGGGGCCAGTCTGGGGCTACCAGAATCACCTGCACCTTGTCCCTCTTTGTCTTGAGAAGCACCTTGTGGATCAAGAGAAATGGAGGGAAGGTGTAGAAGAGGCCCGGGGTCCACAGCCTTGAGAAGGGATCCCCCTGCAGCGAGCCCTGCTGAGGGGGGTGGGCATGAAACAGCCTCAGCTTCACATTCTCCCTGGAGGCAAACAGGTCCACCTGAGAGTAGCCCCAATGAGAGAACAGGTCTTGCACTACCTCTGGCAGGAGAGACCACTCATGAGAAGCAGCGCCTATCCAGCTGAGGGCATCGGCCAGACTGTTGGAGGCTCCTGCAACATGGATGGCTAGGAGATCCGCCTCCAGGTTGATCATGAGAGACCAGATGCAGAGAGCCTCCTTGCACAGAGGCAAGGAGTGTGTCCCGCCCTGACGGTTGAGATAGTACATGGTCGTGACGTTGTCCATCTGGACCTGAACCACCTGACCCCGTACAAACGGAGCGAAGGTGGTGAGGGCTAGTCAAACCGCTTGAAGCTCCAGCAGTTTGATGTGGCATCAAGACTCCTGAGGGGACCAGAGGCCATGGGCTCTAAGCTCCCCCAGATGGGCATCCCAACCCATCAGAGAGGCATCGATCGTTAGAGTGACCATCGGCTCGGGGCAGACGAACAGGATACCCTCCTACAGGTTAGCTGGGATGAGCCACCACTGCAGGCCATCCCACATCTCCTGGGTCACTGTCACCGGCTGGTCTAGAGGACTGGAGCACTGTGACCACTGGCTGACCAGCCCCCATTGCAGGGGACGCATATGCCAGCGGGCCCAATGGACCACGCTGGTGCAGGCCACCATGAGGCCCAGGAGGCGGAGGAAATCTGGGGCAGAGCACAACTGCCCAACCAGAAATGATTGGGCAAAGGAGGAAAGGACCTCAGCCCTGTCCGCCAGGAGCCGGGCTCTGGCTCGAAGAGAGTCAAGCACTGCCCGATGAACTGAATCACCTGCAATGGCATGAGTCCCGATTTGGCCTCGTTGATGAGGAGGTCAATCTGAGAGCAGACCTGAAGGGCCAGATCTCTAGACCGTACCACCTCCAACCTGGAGGGGGCTGCAATCAGCCAGTCATCAAGGTAAGGATACACCCAGACCCCTCAGCACCGCAGAAATGCTGTCACCACTGCCATGCATTTGGTGAAGACCCTAGGAGCTGGAGAGTGGTCGAAGGGCATGACCCAGAACTCGTATAGAGATCCTTCTGCTCAGAAGCGGAGGAATCGCTGATGAGATGGATGGACTGGGACGTGAAAGAACATGTCCTGAAGGTCCAGAGAACAGAACCACATGCCCGGTTCCAAGGATGGAATGATCTGAGCCAGAGTAACCATCCTGAAGGTGCGAGGCCTTAGGAACTTGTTCAGGTCATGCAGGTCGAGAATGGGGTGCCAGCCCCACCATCCATTTTGGGACCAGAAAGTACCTGGACACAAACTCTAGGTCTGGAGGGGGGTCCACCACCTCGCTGATCTCCTCCTTCTGGAGGAGCAAGGCAATGTCAGCTCGAAGAGCCGACAGAGAGGCTGCAGAACCCATAGCCCCACGTGGGGCGAAGGCTCGATGGGGGGGGGGAACTGCTCGAATTCCAGAGGCAGACCCCTGCTGACCACTTCTAGCACCCAGCAGTCCGTGATGATAGCGGACCAGGTGGAAAAGAAGTGGCAAAGCCATCTCCCCATGGGGCAGGCTTGGAGGAAGGGCCCGCTGAGGGACCTCCTGGACTCTTGCTTCCAGGCTTCCTACAAGAGGAAGCAGCAGACTTGGATTTAGGGTGCCAAGTGTGAGCCTGCTGGCCCTGATGCTGGTGTTGCTGGGCCGGACGTGCCGTAGGAGTGGAAGGGCGAAAGGGCTTACGCTGCTGTGGGCGGCCTTTGTCCTTCTGGGCAGATATGACTGAGTCCAAGGTGGCACTGGACTTCTTGATCCTCTAGAGATGGCCTTCCACTCTGGGCCCGAACAAGTCGGTGCCCAGGAAGAGAATGTCTGACAGCTTGTGCTGGGTGTCTGCCATGAAGGTGGAGATCCGCAGCTAAGCTCTGCGGTGCATGGCCACTGCGGCTGCTACTGACGAGACACATGAGTCACCAATGTCCAAAAGAAGTTTGGAGCTGTTGTTTAGCCACCGCCCTTCCCAGATCCCGCGCCTGCTTGACCGTCATCTGGAGGTCAGCTGGGAGATGAGGAATCACCTCATCCAGGGAGCCCATAAGGGCGTATGAGAAATGTGCCATCAGAATGGCCGAGCTAGCCTGACGAAGGCCTAGGGAAGAAGCAGCATAAACCTTCCACCCTGAGTAATCCAATTTTTTGGATTCCTTATCGGGCGGTTTGTCCACGTTCCGAGCGTTCCCGGAACGACGGAAAACGCTATTGGTCACTAACCCCTCCGCAGAGGGGTGCTCCGAGAAACCGGAGAGTGAACCGGTGGGGACCATGTACTTTCGAGCCATCCTGGCCGAAGGTGCGGGACAAGATGCTGGCCGCTGCCACAACTCCAGGGCCAGGCCAACAAAGGCTTCAGCCACCGGAAAGGCCTCCGTAGGGGAATACCCTCGGTCCAGTATCTCCATAAGGGGATACTTGGCCCGTTTTTGGATGGGTTCAAGCTGCTCAGAGATGAGTGGAAGCATACCCAGAAACAAGGATGGGCTCTCGTCCACCGACTGGCCTCGTGCAGACTCCAGGTCAATCGGCGTGGAGAACAGGGAGGAGTCATCATCAGACTCTGAGGAGTCTGCGAACAGCTGCCAAGCACCTGAGCCACCCTCCACCTGCTGAGGACAATCAGGAGTGAGGTTGACTGACAACCTATGGGGCAAGCCCTTGACCCGACCGAGAATCCTTGGTCAGGGCACCAGTCTTCGGTTGTGGAGGCGGAGGTTCCACCACAATGGATGGAGCAGCCAGTTTCAGCTGAACAACCAGTGCCAGGGGCAGCTCCTCGACTACCATGAGGAGTTGTCTCGGCCACTCCAGTGACAGCCACTTAATGGCTGGAGAGGGCAACGGAGTCGGCTTGTTACCGGTCAGTAAAAGTCAGTAAAAGTTGTTGCCACATCAAGTCCTCACTGCGCCGACGCAACTTGCGCCGGAGCCTATCCTCCAAAGAGGACAAGCAGTGACACCACTTTCCATGGTGCCGAGACTGCTGACATTGGCAGGACCGGCTGGACCTGGAAGAGGACCAAGACCAAGACCTTCTGGGATTCCAAGGGTGGGTCAAAGAGGGAACGGGGGAAACCAACCCCTCCTTCAGTGCAGGGACCTTAACCGGGGACTTCTGCACAGGAGGCACAGCTAAGTCCTAGGTAATCACCGGGGGAACTGATGAAGAAGGGTTGTCGGCATCTCCAGGCGACAAACCGTCCAACGAGTTGAGAAAAATCCTGACCGCATCAACGGATGTCTTGGCCAGCTGACCTGACAGGGACACCATGAAGCCAGCGGCCACAGCCACAACCTTGACCGAAGTCGAGAGTTGACAGTCCAGTGAAGGGGATCTCTCTCTCGCTCCCTCGAACGTCGATGGTGGGACTTACCTTTAGAGTCCTTCTTTCTGGACTGACTGGAATGTCCCGAAGGCCCTTCTCCCTTCGTGGACAGGGATGACAAAGCTCTTTAAAAGAAGCAGTGTAGGAGGAGCCCAAGGAGAGCGGGATAAATGCTACGGCCGAGGAGGAAGAAGAAGCAGCCTGGGCCGCCTCCTTGAGGGCAATCATCTGCTCCAACTGCTCCGCGGAGCCCACTGCCGTGGGCACCACCCAATGGGCCTCCTTAGACTTGACCAGTGGGTACTGTTTCTCGAGGTGCCCAAGAAGTAGTCTGGCAGCGCAGTCCTCCAAGACCGACGCTGAGAAAGACCTGCACAATTCGCAGGCGTGGAGTGCGGATCGGTCCAGGACATCTTCTGCCCACAAGGGCACCAACGGAAGCCGGGAGTCAATTTGTCCATCACAGCCATGAGGGAAGATGAAGACTGCAGTCTTGTAAATTTTAAAATTAGTTTCGGAAATTCTGAACAGTGTGGATCCAGGCCTAAAACGCAGAGTGCAAAGGAGGGAAACTGAGCTTCCAAGCGGTAAGGAAGATCTGGCGTCATGGGGTGGAGCCGAGGGTTTTACCAGAGTGCATGCCCAGCATCATGGCTTGACTTTCCAACTGTGATTTTTGCCAGTTACAGCCCTTGTTTACACACAGGAACAGCTTTCCTGAGTTCAGCTTTCATTTCTCTGTCAAAAACTGCTCTTAGCTGAACTTGGGTATTGGGAGGCATGCACAAGCCTCCGGGTGCTTCGGCACCATTTAGAAATGTGAGCACGCTTCCTGACCAGCATGCGAATTTGCAGTGGACCACACAGATTTCGCATTTATGCTGTATATGACAAAAATCATAACTGAGTCAAACTACTGGCTACACTAGCCTCTTCTGCACAACGTGTGCAACCGAGCAGTGTGTTTTCCACAGTAGGTAAAATCCGAGGCTGGGAACTTGACAGTGTCCCTTTAAGTAACTAAATTAAATTAAAAATAAATAAATCAAACTATAAAACAATCCCTCCCAAAAACCCAAAGAAATAACACAACAAACAATAAACAAAATATGGTAGGATAAAGGGTAATTACTGAAAAAGAGAGGCAGAAATTATTTCTCAAAAAGGATATTAGTGGTCTCTGAGGAGCTCCCTCCTCCCCAGTAGAAACTGTAACCTTGCACTATCTCCCACCTAGGCCAGGAACAGTTACACAATTCTACACATTTACCAAGCAGTATAAGAAAAAGGGAGCACTCTCACTGCCCACTAAGTCCAGATGATAAAAAATACAAGAGTCTGACCGTCCATCAGGTAGAATAGCAGAGTTCAAAAATAGATCCTCCACCAGTTTTCAAGGCGTCCTCACCAGGAACCCACAACACTTCATTTCATCCAGGAAAGCCTCCTGCAACAGGATACCACAGTGACCCTACCATTCCCCAAGAGGTCACCACACTAAGGCCTTGGCCGTTGCTGGTCTCAGTGTAGAACAGGCACTCCTGCCCACCCACCCAAAGAATCCTTGGAGCACCAAGCAATACAGCACTCACTGTCCAGCAACGTTGCGATCAGGCTCCCCAAAGACCACACCCCCCGCGATTCCTCCACTGGGTTCAGGTAAGGTCACATTCCAGTCCCATTGGGAAAAATTAGCAGATACCAGTGGGGCCCAAACCAAACGTCCCCCAGATTCCTCACTCCACAGTCCTTCCGTGAGGACAAACTGATGGCGAGATTCCGGTCCTGGTCCTTCAGTTTTAGTGCCTCCATCAGCAGATTCTCCACACCACTGTTCTGATGGAACTCACAGGCACCTCTGTCTCTGCTGGCTCCAGTATCCAGTTTCACAGAACAACACCGAACTGTGCACTACACTCTGGATGGTCAAAGCAGCTCTCTTTCACCTTTCCCGACTGGCCCAAAAAACAACTGGCCAGGTAAGGAAAAAACAAAAAACATTCACAGTCTCCACTTTTGTCCAGATGACAGTGCGGATCGGTCCGGGACATCTTCTGCCCACAAGGGCACCAACGGAAGCCGAGTCAATTTGTCCATCGCAGCCGCGAGGGAAGATGAAGACTGTAGTCTTGTAAATTTTAAAATTAGTTTCGGAAATTCTGAACAGTGTGGATCCAGGCCTAAAACGCAGAGTGCAAAGGAGGGAAACTGAGCTTCCAAGCGGTAAGGAAGATCTGGCGTCATGGGGTGGAGCCGAGGGTTTTACCAGAGTGCATGCCCAGTATCACGGCTTGACTTTCCAACTGTGATTTTTGCCAGTTACAGCCCTTGTTTACACACAGGAGCAGCTTTCCTGAGTTCAGCTTTCATTTCTCTGTCAAAAACTGCTTTTAGCTGAACTCGGGTATTGGGAGGCATGCACGAGCCTCCGGGTGCTTCGGCACCATTTAGAAATGTGAACGCGCTTCCTGACCAGCATGCGACTTTGCAGTGGACCACACAGATTTTGCATTTATGCTATATATGACAAAAATCATAACCGAGTCAAACTACTGGCTACACTAGCCTCTTCTGCACAATCTGTGCAACCGAGCAGTGTGTTTTCCACAGTAGGTAAAATCCGAGGCTGGGAACTTGACAGTGTCCCTTTAAGTAACTAAACTAAATTAAAAATAAATAAATAAAACTATAAAACAATCCCTCCCCAAAACCCAAAGAAATAACACAACAAACAATAAACAAAATATGGTAGGATAAAGGGTAATTACTGAAAAAGAGAGGCTGCAAATAATCTCTCAAAAAGGATATTAGTGGTCTCCGAGGAGCTCCCACCTCCCCAGTAGAAACTGTCACCTGGCACTATCTCCCACCTAGGCCAGGAACAGTTACACAATTCTACACATTTACCAAGCAGTATAAGAAAAAGGGAGCACTCTCACTGCCCACCAAGTCCAGGTGATATAAAATACAAGAGTCTGACCGTCCATCAGGTAGAATAGCAGAGTTCAAAAATAGATCCTCCACCAGTTTTCAAGGCGTCCTCACCAGGAACCCACAACATTTCATTTCATCCAGGAAAGCCTCCCGCAACAGGATACCACAGTGACCCTACCATTCCCCAAGAGGTCACCACACTAAGGCCTTGGCTGTTGCTGGTCTCGGTATAGAACAGGCACTCCTGCCCACCCACCCAAAGAATCCTTGGAGCACCAAGCAATACAGCGCTCACTGTCCAGCAACGTTGAGATCAGGCTCCCCAAAGACCACATCCCCCGTGATTCCTCCGCTGGGTTCAGGTAAGGTCACACTCCAGTCCCAATGGGAAAAATTAGCAGATACCAGTGGGGCCCAAACCAAACGTCCCCCAGATTCCTCACTCCACAGTCCTTCCGTGAGGACAAACTGATGGCGAGGTTCCAGTCCTGGTCCTTCAGTTTTAGTGCCTCCATCAGCAGATTCTCCACACCACTGTTCTGATGGAACTCACAGGCACATCTGTCTCTGCTGGCTCCAGTAGCCAGTATCACAGAACAACACCGAACTGTGTACTACACTCCGGATGGTCAGAGCAGCTCTCTTTCACCTTTCCCGACCGGCCCAAAAAACAACTGGCCAGGTAAGGAAAAACCAAAAAACATTCACAGTCTCCACTTTTGTCCAGATGACAGCAAAAAACCACTGCCCCTGCAGTGACATAAACCGTGGGGGCAACAAACGGGAATAAGGTTCCTCTTGCAACTTATAACCTAACATAGTCCTTTATCCCGATATGCTCCTCACACTAAATAACTCACTGCTTCACCCCATCTGCCTACCACTAATTCACAAATACAATTGTAAATCATAATTTACATAAATAATGTTAAATTAACTAAAACAAACTGAATAATGAACTAACACTGCTGCTGCTTCAAGTACTTCAAACTAACGCTGCTGCTGCTTCAAGTGCTTCAAGTGGCTAGCCCAGCGTGGCTGCCATCTCTTTGGAGGGGTAACATCACAATCACACACAACAGTCTGTGTAAATGGAAACATTATCCTGCCATCTTACTGTAATTATGATACTTCCAACGGCTTTTTCCTCCAGCTTGCTCTTTAAACCGCAAACTACCATTCGCTCCCAATGATAGTATTAGTATTCAAATCATAGAGGAAATCAACAAAGGCAAATGGCAGAGGTTACAAGTAGCTTGTAGTGAGGGAATCCCTGTTCTTGGAGTGTAATCATCAACGTAACTGAGTGATGGAGGTTACTAGCAGGCAGTAGCAGAGAGCTAATAAAGTAAAAAAAAAACTTCAGGTTGAGAGCCACAGAGCTGGTACTATAGGTGAATTTGTGAAAGTGAAAGTGAAGGAAGGAGGTTGTGAATTGGCTGGTGTGAAACACTGAGGGAATTTTCAAAATAACCTATTTTTTCCTAAAAGCTATTCACTACAAAAATAGTATATGGTCATTCATAAACAACAAGGCTGAGTTCCCATCTTGGGAGTGAGGTGACCTCTAATACTTCTAAAGCGTCGCTCACAGAGACAAAGAATTTGTCAGAAAATGACCAATTGGCCCACTTAGTCTGCCCAAGGGTTCCCTGCCTGCTGCGCCCTCACAGACCCTAACTGGTCTCCGGGGACCCTCCCTGTTTCTGTATGGGATGTATGATAAAACTAAGTACTGAAGCTTTAAGTCGGGCAGTGACATCAGCCGCGTCATGACCTGGAAGGATGGCAATTGCTCCAAGAACGAAGTGAAACCCATGAGGAACAAAGCAAAAACAGTGATGGGAATCCCCAAAAGGAACCCAAAAAGTAAGCAACAACCAGGAGTAAAGGGGACTAGACCCAGAGGAAAGAAAACACAGTGAGCCCGAAGGAGAAGAGAGGTACGGGGCAGTCGGCGGACCACAAACCAAAAGTCACAGGGGCGACAAAGCTCAAGAGACTGCAGGGGAAAGAAAAGGAGAAAGAGCAGGCAAAAGACGGAGAAACCACAAGGAAAAGGGAAGAATGGAACAGGTTGGCATGACTGCTGTGGACGGGCCGCAGCAGCAGCGGAAACAGCAGAAGGCAAAAAAAACAGGGAGGTGAGAGGCAACACAGAAAGAAGAAATGAGCAAACGGAGAAAGGCAGCACAGCCACACACACCACACAGCAGCTCAGGTGCTTGAAACATGCTGAACATGGGATGCTGGGAGAGGCTGGAATTTATTTGGTATGTGGGTGGAGTTATTTCTCCACACTTAACCTCAGGCATAGCCCTCCCAAAATTGTGCTTGATGCATAGAGAGCAAGTGTTATAGTACACATACTAATAGTCAAAAGAAAGATAAGAGGTGCTACATTGTTAAAAGTGCTAAGACATGAACAGGAGGTGTTTCCCTCCAAAAGCCATGTTAGTCAAAATTTTCAGGTAAGGTGAACAGCTACTTCAAATCAAAGATCACCACAAAATACAAAATACAAAAGGCAATAATCCTCCTTCCACTCTCTTTCCTAAACAGTCTGACAGTATCAGTTATTTTCATTCTGGAACTAAATAAAGCAGGGCAAAAGAAAACTTTTGTTTGACAAATACTGTATATCTTTCAACTTCCTGAAATCTGGGCCTGGTTCACAGTCACTAGGTGAGGAGCTATGTAACGGGGAACAAATGGACACCTGTTGTGATTACACGCCTAATGGCTGTCCACAAAGGATCTAATAAGTCATCAGGAAGAAGGAATATCCTCTGTGACTAAGTCACAACATAAATAAGAACTCTCAGATGTCAGCATGTGTAAACCCTAATAAACACCTCATGTGCTGAACCCCAGACTTTCTTTGGATGCCACAGCACTTGTCATATGGTAATGTTACATCTAGTGATGGCCATTGCAGAGGTACTACTGCCAAAGTCTCTCCCCGCATCCAATCTCTACCTTAAGGTCTGCTTGTTGGTTGATGCAGATTCCTTTTCTGGGCCTCCACTAGCCTTCCTGGTTGTCCAGAGGTACCCCCACCCAACCCTTAGCCAAGTACAAACCTTGGTGTCCAGTGTATCCTATTCTCTAGCCCTGGTCCACTGTGTGCTGTTCCTCTCCATTGGTCCCTTGCCAATTTGTAACCCATGATAGCTATGTTCTGCCTCACTTTTTAGTGACACCACACAGAACTGTTCTTTACATTTCTACATTAAGAGGTATCATTAAAGATGCACCCACATCTTGCCAGGGTTGCCATGCACTTTGGATAGCCATACAGGCCATTTGGATAGCAGCCCCTGTCCCCTTCCCCATTCAGTCACATGGCAGGTCTTGACTATTCAAGGAAGGGCTTTGACCCCTTTGATGGCAACTCAGGGAGTTACAGGCAACAGGCTGCAAAATCATTGGTACAGTGATACTGTGACAGTCCCAGGAGACTGTGAATTAGGCCTTGATGTTTCTATCTATCAACACAGCTGTCCTTTGAGACCAGGAAAAAAAATGTCATGATACACAGAGCAACTGTACATTAACACTGATTCAGAACTTGCGGCTTAAAGTTCTCAAAGTTATACAGCAGTTCTATTACTACACCTAACACAAATACACTCATGAACAATATATCTCCTCTACAACTCCTTCCGGTACTTTAGCGTCTATGTCTTCTCTGTAATACACTGCAGCTAAGGAATGAAATGATCAAAGAAACAATACTGTAAAACAGCAAGACCAAAACATGAAATCTAATTGGTCAGCATGCATGTATGTACTTTGACACATCACTGATGTTGATGTTGATGTTGATGTCAGAACACATTTTAACATGCTCAATCACAAATCAGAGCAGATGGAACATTCCAGAAGTAAACAAACTCAGAACTACTGATATGATAGAATAAGACAGTAAGGACATTTTTAGTTACTCACTTACTATGGAAATGCAGCAACTGAAGAAAACAATTACAGACATTTTCATAAAGTCACAGTGACTTGTACATATACTCGTTTATCTGTACCATCAAAGTCCTCATCCATATTCTGTATAATATGCTGTTGCTGGATCTTAGAATCAAGACAGTATTTTGCATCATTACTGTTCCCAATTATGTGTGTTATGTTAAAACCATTAACCATAATTGTGTAGGGCATAAACCAGAGCAATTTATCTCCTATGCAATATTTTCCAGTGAGATTGTCTTGCCCAAATCAACTAAGAAAAGTATATATTTTTTTCTGTTTATGTGCAAGAGGCATTACTTCTTTCCCACAGTGCTGAGGAAACAATACTAAAGCTAAGACTGAGCACTGTTCAGTAAAAGTCCTTTCAGTCCCTTAAATACCAGATTGAACGTTCACCATTGAGTATGATGGCTTGCAGCATTATGTATCAGTACAGTAGGTACCCAGTGTGCTTTTTCTACAGTGGTTCCATTATGTCCAACACTTACATTTACAGATGTTTTGCAAATTCCTTTATGTTGGACTGCTGCTTTTTGCCTTGCTAATTTACATTGATGTACACAGAGGTTTTTCTTCTCAGATTATTCTTCTACAGTGCTTCAAAACATTGACTTACTTGCATATCTTCCAACTGCTAAACCTCAATGACAGCCTAAATACTAACGGTTTTAGTCTCAACAGTAATAAACTTCTTATCCGTGATCCAGTCTTTGCTATACAGTTCCAATAATTTTAGTTTCATAGATTGTCATTTACACCTGTAATTTTTAATATAATCCTTGGCTATTTTTTTAATCATTGTACTCGTGGGATCAAATGGAGTCCAACACACGGTCAGGACTGTAGAAATCAAACTTAAATTTATTCATACAGCAGGAAAAATAAACAGACTAAAGGCGAAAAAATAAAATGACACTAAGCAGAATGAAAAGAAAATACAATTCTACAGTTACATTCACTGAAGAAAGGGTTTACCTAGAAACTGGCTAGACAGCTGGTAGGCTTGCCTCCCTACCACATACTGACTTAATACAGTCTTTTGCACTCAATATATACTGTGGTCAGATCACATGGTACAGGAAAACTCCTCCCTATACAGAATGAATCTAACTTTTTAACAGCAAACACAGTTTATATTTCACCTGAGTTTCAGTTTAGGCATTCATCTCACCACTACATGGTTTTCTGGTTCATTAAAGTTACAAATTTCTAGTGATTTCATCTTTTACCCTTTTTCTGAGGGCAGCAGACTCCTCCCATCAGCTTTCATCATAAAAGAGGTGGAGCAAGGGCTGGCCGGCACTATAGACAGATGGAAAGCTAAGAGGAGAGGCTGCTGAGCAAACAAGCCATTTATTTTCAGGTCAGTTGTTTTTACTATTTACAACATTTGGAGCAAACAGCTTACACAGTGTGACTAGCTTAACAAAATAAGCTACCTAATATAATTCAGCCTGGTGGCTTTACAAACACCAAGCAGCTCAAACCCTGCTTTACTTTTGAATGTTTGCACACAGTTTGCTGGCTACAAGAAGCTGTATTTGCTTCAGTGACTTCACTTGCACTGAAGAAATACAAACCCTGAGGTTCTAAGCGTCAGACTAAAGTGCTATTTCTCTATTTCAGTACTGACATGAAAGTGCTCACTAAACAGTGCAAAAAATTCACATAAAGTCTTAGAAACCTTCTATGTGAAACTATATGGGGGATTTTCCACAGTCAAACAGCAGTTTTGGTAATATCTGGGCACAAAACAAAGAAAGAGAACACAAAGGGTGATTAGGGAGAGAGAGAGAGAGAGAGACTACTCACAGGTAGGCAGGGGAACAGATGAAATAAACAAAAGAATATAGGGACAGAAGAGAGAGCAGAGAGCTAAGTACTGTTGCAACAGGTTTCTACACAGAGGAAAAGTTCCTATTTTCCAGCCCAAATAATTGAAAACTTTAGCTGCCATTTGACTGCAGATGGGTATTTACAAACACCCAGTTAACACTTCAAAATACATGGGGATAGAGAGCAGACAGCCCTTACCACAATCATGATATAAAATAAAGCTTTGGTAGGGTACTTCTTTTTTCAGAAGCACTTCCCTTATATGACATCTGATGCTGAGCTGGCTGGATGTACCTGCCAGGTGCAGCGTTTCTTGGTTGAGTGATAATAGTATTGGAAATACTCAGATTTTTTCTTTCTTATTTCGATTTTTTCTTCTTTCTGTATTTAGTTTTCCTCATTCTGGCCAGCATACTTGAATGTAAAGCAGAAACAGCAACTAATACAAAGTTGAAAATTAAGGAAAGAAAGCTTTTTTTTTTTTTTGAGAAAGAGACAGCCCCACAGACTAGTTAGACTTGTAAACAAAAGTGTCTGCAACCACCAGGGGCCCCACTACCAGCTAGCAAACCAAACATCTATTTACAAACAGTCTTCCTTGGAGTCCAAAGATTGCTGTTCTCCTCCTTTACCAGTCAATCAAAGTAAACACTATTGCAGCAGAAACTGAGGGTTCTTCTGTGGAGTTTCATCAAATTACTTACAAGTAACATAATGGAGAGTTCCGTGCCTTGTCTGGAAGGGACGGTGGTTTTTCTCTGTAATTTAGGGATTTGTCAGGAAATCTGTGGAGAAAAATTTGGCTGTTTAGGAGTTTTCTTTGTTTCAGTTCTTGCTCCAAACAATAATAGGGAGCAGGGCTTCAAACTTCCTCCCTTCATTACTTAATCAAGCTATTGCTTATGATTAGCTGGGATACCTGTCATCTGAATTAAATCCCTAAGTGATGCAGAAGCCCTATAGAGGGGTCTGGAAGCTATATGGATGAGCTGCTTGTGCAGGTTCTGTATGTCACAAGCATTACTGACTGAAGAAAGAGCGACAGTTGAATGGAATAAGCTGGTGTTCCTTTTGCTCACACCTCAAATACAAATAAGCCTCCCTGTGTACTACTGTGAATCTAGGGAGGCGGAGACTGATACAGTAAAGTACACCTACAATGCAAAGAAATGCAATTCCCTTCCAGAAAGAGACTTAAGTAAATTACATGTACTCTGCAATCTACCCATCTGTAGCCAAACCCTCCACTTCAAGTAAAGTATTATCAACAGGGATATGGACCAGTTCTATAAAAAATACTTCATACATCCCACATATTCCATAATGATGCCCTCTTTCTAAAGACATAACTTAAATATTACAATAAATATACAGTTCAGAAATAGCACAATTATTTACTAGGAATCATAACAGGAGTTGTAGAAGCTGAGGAGGTTGTGAGCCCATTGGTAGCTCTGTGATGAAATTGGAGTTATTGACACTAGTAATAACCATCAAATATTTGCCAAGACTTTTTTTGAATTCTATTCTGCTTTTGCTAATTGCAACAAACTCTGGTAACTTATTCCAAGGTTCCACCATCCTCTATGTAAAGTTCGTCTTTCTGATGGCAGTTTTACATTTCTCACCTTGCAACTGAAGGGGGTGGCCTCTAGTATTTATGCTATCTTGTCTGGATACCAAGTTCATCTTGGTCATAAGATGTGGGTCTTGAAATATATCAAATAATAGTAAAAGGTCACCTCTTAACCAGCTGGTGTATAAAGGCATATGTTTTAGGTCGTTTGATCTGTCTGTATAAGAGTGTTTTTTAATCCTCCAATAGTTTTGATAATTCTGCATTTGATACGCTCAATTTTATTAATGTTTGTATTAGTGTGGGGATTCCATACCTGACTGGCATAATGTAGTTTGGGTCAGAGGTATGTGCTATAAAGGGGAAAAAAACATCATATTCTCTGATTTTTATAAATTTTTTGATAGACCATAATATTGTGTTTGCTTTTGAAACAACAGCTGTAAATTGTGTGCCAAAACTAAAAGAATTTGAAATCAGGATTCCATAGGCCACTTTATTCTGTTACAGCTTTAAGCCAGTGGCGGCTCTACACCAGGGCCCGCCAGGGCACGTGCCCTGGTAAAAAAATGCTGTGCCTCATATGGTGCAGAGCTTCCCCCATAGTAACAATATATCAGTGCCCTGGCTGCCATCGGTTGTGCCCCAGCTGTGCCCTGGTAACCATTTGTGGCTAGAGCCGCTACTGCTTTAAGCACTGTATTGATTAGAATGTATGTGTGTTGGGGATTATTTCTACCCAGGTGTAACATCCAACATTTGTTCAGATTAATGACTTCCCCCATACATATAGCAACAGTGTTATTTTGTCGAGATCTCTCTGAAGGGAGCTTATTTGTTCTCAGTTTCCACAAGGGCCACCACGTTTGCTGTTATCAGTATATGTAGAGGTCCAATTGAGTACTTCACTGTTCATGTCTGCAGTAAATAATGAAAAGATGATAGGATCCAGGATGGAGCCCTGCAGTATATCACTAGTGATGCTACCTTGATGTGACTCAATTATTTATTTAAGGAGAGAACTTGCGCTGATTTTGAATTCTAGTGCCATTCTTTTCATTGTTTTATATTTACTGGTACAGCCATTTTTATTTTAGTAAACTCGGTGGGTGTGTCTGATTTATACACTTGTGGTAATTACCATTTTAGAACTTGATGATGTAGGTTATTTTTCATTCAACTAAATAATTCCAAAGTAGAGTACAAACACATTGTATCAGCAATCTAAAAGCATAGAAAGGGCATAACCTACAGCACATCACACAGTTCTAAAATGGTCTTTAACACTAGAGTGCAAGTCAGAAATACCTACAGAATTTACCCAAATGACAGTAAAGATGGAACAGTAACAAAATGTAAACCAGTGTTTGAAATACATCGTTAACCAAAAATAGTCTTGCAGGTAAATGTAGTTTTCCTTTACAATATCTGGACAGGGTCTGGCACCAGGTCCAACGCATATGCGTCAAAATCACAGGGAGCATCATCCCACCCACCCACCACAGCAATGCTGCTGTAAGGCTGCTGTCTAGCTGGTGTCACAAAACACTCCCCACAGGCTCAGTGGCTTGCAGCATTAGTAGTTGCTGCCAAGTAGCTGATATTATGCAAGTGGTGATCCACTGAGACCCTTGGTTGAGGAATGGCTCTTGGTGATAGCCCAACTGGCCAATTATGAGAAACTCTCTAAGTCTGCCAATCACACAGTGACAGGCTACAGCAGGCTCCCCCAGTACCCCATAAACCTTTAGTAGTGAGTGAACCCATGCACAGTGACAACAGGTAGCTTGTTGTATATAAATACAAAATCACACATGCCCCCACAATGCAAAGCATCATGGGCTGCATATGCAAATCACCACAGAATGTTATGCTGGTCCAACTTTAAGCAGAATTGCATGGTGCCACTTTAAGCAGAATTGCAGCTGTGTAACCCCTACGTGGTGCTAACCCAAGGGCTACTACCCCTGCCTGCTTAGCTAGTTGCAGGTTAAGGGGCCTGGGTACTGAAACGGGTGCCTCCACCCAGAAGACAGGGTTGTTAGTAACAAGGTTAACCTGGGCACAGCCCTCCAGGACACTGTAACCCCCCTCTTTCCCCTCTAGTGGCCTAGACAATATGAAACAAACACTTTCACAGTAGCCCCTATTCAGCATACAAATCCCCACACTGTTTGCACTTACCACCAGGGGTGGTTCCACCAGTTCGACCCTGGAGACCCCCTGTAAAACAAGGTTAGGCACAGCAAATAACAACAGTACAGTGTTTTTGGTACAAACTGGAACTACAGTCAGATTAAATGCAAAAAGGGTTAGATCTGATTTATTCAGGGGGATTGAACAAGGGAAGGGTGTAATCAGGTTAACTGATTCTAAAACTGATCTAGTCAGGCAATTATGCATGAACTTTCAGTCCTTGCACAGTCACATGTTCTGTGTACCTAGTTGGAAGGTGGGCTAGCCTGGAATGTTGTCCGGGGTAGGCTGGCATCGCAGCTGGTTGGGGCCCTGTGATGAATTGAAAAGGCATGCACAACCACACACAATTTGTAATCCGGAGCCAGGAGGTTCAGTTCATGAAGACTAGGCAAAACAATTAAATCATATGGCACACTTTAATTGAGCTGTTGTTGCAGGGGGCTACCCTGGTGTTTACTCACTCTACCCAGTACAGGACACAGGATGGATGAAATGGAGACTGCAGGATGACTTGCTGGTTTGCCAGGAGAAGCAGGGCCCACATGATTCACTGTGATGTTGTTCCTGTTCGTGATGTTGAGCAGGGGGCTGATCCCCAGGCAGGTCTCTCATCGATGGTCTTCTCTGTGGCATGAGTAGTTGGCTGGGCCAAAGTGGCAGGGCCCAGGCTGGGTAAGACTGTTTGGATTTCAGTCCAGGAAGGCTGGATGCAGTTTCCAGCAAGCATGGCACAATTAAACAGTGGGGAACCGAATCGCGACCCACTAATAGCAAACAGCACATTTATAGTAATGCAATCACCGTACCACCAAGAGGATAGCAGTCCGGTCGCAATATCAGTGTCTCTGAGCAAAACCGGGAGTTCTATTATGAATGAATCTCCTGACAAGCTGATCGCATACAGCAAATCTTCGGTCTTCTTCAGGCTTAAATCTGGGCACTCTTCAGTGGCTTTGTCATGCTCCAATTCGGATGTAGTGCGATTGCTAAGCCTTTCAAAGGATTTCCTCTCAAGGGACAACAGGCAGACAGGCCAAACTCAGCCTTTCCACCAATCGCCCATGTGAACTACACAGGAGCAGCTGCTTGAATCACTCAAGCTGTTCACTTTCCAAACTCTACCTCCATACCGACTCACTGCAGCAGGCAGCTTGGGAATTTCCCTTTCGTCCAAAAGGTTTGATTCATTGATTCATCTGTCTGTCAAATGCAAGGGCTCCCCCTCCAGGTGCATTTAAGTGCCAAAGTCTCAAAACTACAATTCCTACAGAAATTCACTCCTACAAGACCCCTGGGGACAGACTCCATTATAGGGTCGCCAAAGGTACTGATTGGCCCATTCTGGCAGTACAGGACCAAGATGGCGGTGATAAACAAAACTGTTCATGCTGCAAAGAAGGCAGGTTAGACAAACTACAATATCATTAATAGTCTAATAGATAATCAGCAAATAAGTACAGCTTCTAATAGAGCTCCCTCTACGCAAATAGCGACGGCAGAATGGAGCAATTATGTGGCAGCCCAGGTGGGAATCGAGCATAGAAACACTCAGCCCCCTCCCAGATTAAATGAGCACCATGTTATAGGCAGCTCTTAAAGAGACAGAGCACAGAGGCATTAAGGCACTCTCATACAACAATTTTAAAATGCTAAGACACATGTTACTAGCCTGGCAGCGGACATTTAGGCAAGCCCAAAGAAGACTTTCGGGAACCCCCATTTGTAGGGGGTTTACACCTGTTTCCCATTGTTTGTCCTCTATACATTCTTGTGCATTTTACAGGTAGTGTACTGACCAGCACTCCTGATGGATTCCCTTCATGCTGCTTTTGGGCACTGGACTCACACAATGGACCTAACCCTTTTTCATAACCCTGCAGGGTGGGACTGTTTCACTGAACACTTATGCTGCTTTGCAATGTTCCACCACTGGGACTGAACTCACCTATCACTGCTCAAAGCTGTTCATGATGAAAATATTTTGTCTTTTTATATAGAGAGTGCTGTTACATTCCCTGGTGTTCCTTGGACCAGGTTGTGTTTATTGTTTCAATAAAAATTATTAACCACAAAATATTTGGACAGGGGAGCACACACAGCTGGCAACAGCTAGTTTTCTGGGGGGAGGAGAGTTGAGATACATAAGAGTACATCTTCAATGCAGTAAACACGTAGTTGACTAATTGGAAAAATATATAAAGCAGAGCTAATACATTATACAGAGAAACAAATGTCACCAGATGATCAGTAAAACTAGTTGCCAGTGCAAAGTACCATTAGGAAACACATTAGGGAGGAGCTATGGTACAAAATGGTGCAACACTGAACAGTAAATAATAATCATCGTGTCTGCTGTACCTATACGTATAGGGAATGCTATTGGAGCTGTAGGTATGTGACAGCAGTAGGGGGACAATGGGGTTAAGACTTGTAAGCCAGAGAGGTGAAGTACTGTTGGATGGGATTTCAGAGTCTGAGCCTATGTGAGGCAGTGAAGCTGTTTCAGATAGTAGGGCAGAGTAGCTGAAGAATCTGCTTGCTGCCAGCATTAGAAAAGATAGAAATGAGGACAGAGGTGAGACCAGAGTTTGTTGACTTACAATATTTTTTGTTTTTGAGACAGAAATAATATGAACATGTTTGGATTCAATCCCAGGCTGCCTGAACTTTGTCCATGTTCTCCTACCAGCTGAGCTACATGTCCCGCTCACTAGCCCAAAGTTTCTTTGTTCACTTTTTTCTCATCTGTACTTCATCAGCCTGGAGCAAAGAATATTTTGGATGAACATACTGGACTATAATTAACCAGTATAATACCACCAAAGTAAAAATACCCTTTTATCTTAGTGAGGATTGAAATTTAGAAAAAGATCAATATGGGAACCAAATGAGATTTCTGGGATAGGCTGCAAAGATGAACATCAACATTTATGACACCTTATAATTCAGGGGTTTGGGGGGGGGGCAACAGAAAAGAGAGCTACACTATGTAGGTGGCGAGAGACCATGGCATGGGTAGGGTTTCAGCAGAGGATGAATCAAGGTAGTTATTAAGGTGGGCAGTGCTACAGACATGGTAAAAACAGATTTACAGACATAAGACATATATGGGACCTAAAACTGAGATTAGAGTTGAGAACAAATACAAAATCTCTAACTTTGAAAGCAAAATAAATGTATAATCAAAGTGGGTGATATATAAAATGTCAGCATTCAAACAACACCTTCTTGCCAAGGAAGACTTCATTTTAAAGAAACAATATTGAAGACAGTAAAATGTGAACATTAAGATGATACTAGGAGTTGATAAGGTCAAACAGGTTAATAGGGAAGTGATTGTGAAGTCATCAAAAGAGAAAAAGGAGTTTACAGTACATGACTACAGTAAAATAAAAGTAAAATGGGAAACTTCTATTAGGTGTCCGCGATAGACTATGAGATAAGGCAGTAGAGGTGGGCAGGCACTTCAGTGAGGATATTAATCAGCAAGGAAGGGAAATATAATTATTATAGGGGATTTTAAGAAACTGGGATCTGATTGGGAACCGAAGAAGGCTCATTCGGAAGCAGAGAGACTTCACTGACACCTTGAATGAGGGACTGACAGTTCAACTTGTGAGGCAAGATAATAGTCAGGAAGGCAAGGCAACATTTATTTAAAAAGACGCCCAATCCCAGAGGCTCTGGGCGCTGTACAAATAAATGAATACACACTAAAAACAAGATCAATAAAAACAAGAGAAAAAATATATAAACTAAGTAGCAGAGAGGAGATTATTATTGAAATGGATGTAAGTAACAACTAGGACAGTGCAAGAAATGAATATTAATTCCCAAATACCACAGATAATGGAGCATTCCTTTTTTGTGTGTGTGACTGAACATTTTCCACTGTTCCTGGTACACATATTTGGGATATAAAAAAGTTAGAAAAAATACAAAAAGAAATCTTGCTGTGCCCATTATGATGGCAGTCTAACACTCTCCAGATGTCCATGGTGTATAGGAGTATTTTTTATCATTCTGGGGTTTTGGACATAGTGATGGCATTGCCACTTTTTGGTTGTACTGAAAAGGTGATGCCATTCTTGATAATAAGTCAGGGGCAGGAGCAATACTTTTGGCAGCAACAGGACAGGGACACTCCTTCTTTCTGAGCACCAGGTCATTTTTTTTAATACTCTCTTTATGCCCCTGACCTCCAGTCATGCCCCATTCTTTTTCTAGCCTCTACAGCCGAATCACCCAGCTTCTTGTGGGCTTACCTCAACTCCAGATTCCCCATGACTTTCACCCAATGGCAAGGGTAGCAAGTCTCCCCATCTCCCACCAAAAAATGGGATCCAAGTCTGAAGGATGGTCATGTCAGCTGTGCGGAGCCTGTGGGAGGTTGGAACTTCCATACTGCTTCTGGCCAGGGATTTAGCACATTTTCTAGTCTCCCTGGACCACCAGCATGCTACACACATAACCGTGCATGGCATATCACTAAGCAGCATTCCCCCACCTAATGTGCTGCTCCACATGCACTGCCACCTGTGGTCATCCAGGAGACAGTATTGCATCGGAACTGGCTACCCTCCCTCCTCAGAGGAGGACAGCATCATCTTGGACACATGATCCTCTTTCTTCCCCATCCAGCTCATGGAAACTCCTGCTTTTTCCTGAACTCAGGTCACTAGCATAACAAGTGGTAGCACTACCACTGCACCAATGGGTTGGTGAGCACCAGGTCATTTCAAAGCAGAAATTAGTCAATGGCAGCTCAATATCTTAGCCAAATCAGATTAGAACGTGCTTTTTTTTATTAGTCTTTTGATAAAACAATACTTTCATAATTCGAGAGAGGCCAAGATGGATGACTGCTAATCAGAGAATGAAAGCTAGAAGGCATTTAAATTTTGTTATTGCTCTCCTTTTGCAATCATCCATATCTTTCACTACTAGAATTTACAGAAAAAAGAGGATGCTTAACATAGAAACATAGAATTTGATGGCAGATAAGGACCACTTGGCCCACCTAGTCTGCCCATTTCTCTACCTAATGGATAAGCTGAAGATCCTAGTTAACCAACAGCCTACTTCCTCCTACCCCCCCCAGAATTGCCCTATGTCTATCCCATGCATTCTTGAATTCCCCCACTATTTTTGACTCCACAATCTCCTCAGTAAGACTGTTCCATGCGCCCACAACCCTCTCCATGAAAAAATACTTCATCACATTACCTCTGAGCCATCCCCCTCCATCTTCAAATTGTGCCCCCTTGTTCTTGCACATCTCTTTTTCTGAAAGATGCTACCCTCTTGGACTTTGTTGATTCCCTTGAGATACTTGAACTCCTATGACTCTTAACAAAGCATTAATTTTTTGACATCACAATGTCATCTCTTCAAGAAAAGATCTGCTGCCACCACTCTACTTTACTCCATCTGGCCTTACAGTGATACCACATGCATTTACTCTTTCTTTATACATTTTGTCACTAAAAACCCAAATTCCTCCATGGTTACTCCTGCTAAGACAGTTCCAAAGTATGGTTATGGGTAGCTGTCTCCATTGCCTAGAGAGCCCTCTTTTACCATTTTGAAGCCTCTGACTGGCCAGGAAAGCCACTTTTCATTAAAAGATCACACCAGAATGTATGAAGAAAGAACATAAGTTACTACCATAAGGCCCATTCACTAAACAAAAATACCACTGACAGCTTAATCTGGTTCTGTAAGTCACTTTGCATCTGTACACATATCCCCCCTTCCCCCAGGGTTGCACCTGGAAACGAGCTGCAGCTCAGTGTGCCTCTCCCAGTCACCAACTTTCAGGAAAAAGAAAAGTGGCATAGTAGCCAAAAAATATCACCCAAAGGAGGTGGCTTTTGGAATGTCAAATAAACCAAAGATTTATAAAGCCTCACTCGAGTGGAGCATCCTACTTTTTCTGCATATACACATACTGTACTCAGAAATTACTCCTCTGCCTGAACATTAATAGATCCCAAGACATGGTACCAAGGCATCCTAAAACCCCTTTGCTGCACTACTGAGACATACAAAAGCAGTAATACTGAAGGTCAAAGGGTGGGTTGACCACATAAACAACAGACCCAAGGTGGCAGCTACCTGTAAACGTTTTGACCAAAAGAACTGAATGCTAATGCAGCACTGTCTAACTTATATAATTTACTAGAGGTAAGTTGAGGATTTCAGGTGGCTGCTCTACAAATATGCAATGGAAACACCTTTCTATGTGTTGCCCATTGCTCTCACTGATTGCTCCTTGATTAACCCTGGATGCTCTGCCCCAGCTTCTTGATATACCTGTAGAATACAAGAGCAGATGCAGTGAACAATGGTATCCTTTGACACTGTTTGACCTAGTTTATGGCCAGAGGTAAGAACAAATACACTAGAGGAGCAAAGAATGGGATCTGCATGTTAATGATGGCAGTCTAACACTCTCCAGATGTCCATGGTATGTAGGAGTATTTTTTATCATTCTGGGGTTTTGGACATAGTGATGGCATTGCCACTTTTTGGTTGTACTGAAAAGGTGATGCCATTCTTGATGATAAGTGCAGACATACTGTATGTGGAGCACCACCAGATCTTGGTAGGACACAATGTATGGTTCCTTACTAGAGAAGCACCTATTTTGCAGATTCTTCTCTCTATATGATGGCTACCAAGACAACTACTCAGTCTGCAAGCTGCTCAAATGGAGCTTTAGTGAGACCAAATAGTACCAGGTTAATGTTCTAGGAAAGCACTATGAGTTTGATTTCATGTCTTTGCTAAAAGAGTACCATGGGAAAATGACCCACATAGAAACACAGAAACAGAGAAACAAACTTTCACGGCGGATAAGGACTGCTTGGCCCACCTAGTCTGCCCATTTCCTACTTATTGGATAAGCTGCAGTTTCCAGTCATCCAACATCCTACTTCTTCCTATCCCTCACAAAAATTGCTTTATGTCTGTTCCATGTATTCTCAAATTCCCCCACTGATTTTGACCCCACAACTTCCTCAGGAAGGCGGTTCCATGCATCCACCACCCTCTCTGTGAAAAAGTAATTCCTCACATTGCCCCTGAGCTGTCCCCCCTCCACCTTCAAATTGTGCCCTCTTGTTCTTGCACATCTCTTTTTCATAAAGATACTTCTGTCTTCAACTTTGTTGGTTCCCTTGAGGTACCTGAAAGTTCCTATCATGTCCCCCCTCTCCCGCCTTTCCTCAAGGGTATACATATTAAGCACTTTTAGTCTCTTTTCATATATCTTCTGTTGCAGACCCTGTACCATTTTAGTTGCCCTCCTCTGGACTGTCTCCATCCTGTCTATGTTCCTGTGGAGATGGAGTCTCCAGAACTTTACGCAGTACTCCAGGTGGGGTCTCACCAACTGTCTGTACAGAGGGATAACAACTTCCTGTTTTCTACTGGTGATGCCTCTCCCTATACTTCCCAGTATCTCCCAGCCCTCCTTACTGCCTTCTCACATTGCTTACCTACCTTAAGGTCATCCGATATGACTACCCCCCAGGTCCCTTTCCATTTGCGTTGTTGATAGTACCCCCCCCACCATTATGTACTGACTGTGTGTTTCCCAGGTGCATTACTTTGCACTTTTTTGCACTGAATATAAGCTGCCATATTTTTGACCATTTCTCCAACCTTGCCAAGTCCCTTCTCATCCTTTGCACCCCTTCTTGTGTATCAGCCCTGTTGCAAATATTTGTGTCATCTGCAAAGAGGCATACTTTTCCTTCCAGCTCCTCTACAATGTCACCTATAAAGACATTAAAGAGGATCGGACCCAATACTGAACCCTGTGGTACCCCACTAGTAACCCTCCTCTCTTCAGAGTGTACTCCATTTACTATTACCTTCTGGGTCCTGTTGTCCAGCCAGCTTGTTGCCCAGGCTACCACCCTGGGACCCACTCCCAGGCTGGTTAACTTGTTTATTAATCTTTTGTGTGGGACTGTGTCAAATGCCATGTGGATGTGTTCCCAGTGTTTCTCCTGATTATGGTGAGGCTAGGGCAGAGCTCTTTCTCAAATTCAGCTTTTAGGAACTTTAAAAGTTCCAGCTATGTGATGTGATATTGGGATATACAGTTGTCTTTTAACTACAGAAAGAAGGTTGTGGCATTTTTGACAACAACTGGTATAGCAGCAGGTGAAAGTAACTACAGTAACCATGAAATAAACCCATGTTGGCCACTAAGAAAGGGAGGACTTTAAGATACAGGATTGTGCATACAGCACACTGGACTGAAAACAAGAGTAAGTGGGATAATTATTGCTGTGGCCTCGACCACTCGATAAACTACTCATGTTGCTGATGTGCCCAGTGTGGGAACATGAGTAAATGTACCGAATCTGAGATATCAAATAAAAGTAAAGGGCGGCAAGGGCAAATAGGATGCTGGGATACATCGCCAGGGGGATTACCTCCAGAAAGGCGGAAGTGATCCTTCCACTGTACAACTGCTTGGTTGAGCCACACCTCGAGTATTGTGTGCAGTTTTGGAGACCACATTTAAAGAGGGACATTACACTCCTAGAGAGGGTCCAAAGAAGGGCAACCACAATGATCTGGGACCTGGGGGACAGGACCTATGAGGAGAGGCTCAAGGAGCTCGACATGTACACCCTGGAGGAGAGGAGGGATAGTGGGGACATGATAGAGGTCTTTAAGTACATGAAAGGGATCAATAATGGAGGCCCAGTCAGGGTTCTGCAAAGGAAGGAGGGTGGGGCAATGAATGGTCACGGGTGTAAGCTAGAAGGGGACAGGAGGAAATGTTATTTCACTGAAAGGGTGGTAGAGCCATGGAATGTGCTGCCCAGGGAGCTGGTAGAGGTGGAGACTGGTGATGGGTTTAAGAGGGGATGGTACAGGGGGAGGGTAAACCTGACCAGGCCCAATACAGGTGGAACATCTGGGACTGGGGACAGTATAGCCCAAGGGGGACGGGGGGACACCAAAATTGGCCCTCCGTGCGGGTGCTGAAAATCAAGCAGACTCAAGAGACCATTAGGCCTATTCTGCTCGCATTTTAGTATGTTAGTATATGTTAGTAAAAAGATGTCTTAATAAACAACACATTAATTGTGCTAGCATGGGGGTTACATGCTTTGTGATTGCCTTGTAACATTATATATGTTGGAAAAACCAGTAGAGATCTACACACTAGCACATGAGACCACAAGGGCAGCATTAGATACAGTGGGCCCGATTCTCAAAGCCCCCCAGAATGGCGCAATGGGCTTGCACCACAAAGAATGGCACAAGGTGTGGCTTGCACTGAAAGATGCACTGGGAGCAAGTCACAAAAGCAGCCTGCATTAAACGCAGGCTGCATGCACCAAAGGGGGCTTGCACCATCCTTGCGACACAAAATGGGCTACAACATGGCACTAAGGGGCTTGTGGCAGATGCAGGCTGCCATTACCCCAATTCGGATTCTCGAAACCCTCCCAGAAGGCAAATCTGTAAGTACTGTTAGACCTAAGGTTCCTTAGAAATGTGTCCTATAGGAGGGTTAGAGACCATGTGCCAACCCTGGAGCCCTCCCTGGGCAGAAGGGAACTTGTGCCACAGCCCCCCTCAGCCTCGATCCCCTTTTTAGTAAATGTACTCACGTCCCAGATGGTCTAGCAGACCCTACTCCTTATCCTCGATCTCCCCCATAAATATTTAGATATCTTTCCCCGGTGGTCTAGTGGACCCTCCTCCCTATTCCTGATCTTTCCCATAAACATTTATATATCTTTCCCTGGTGGTCTAGTGGATCCCCCCCACCACGACTGGCAGTGCCCCACCACACTGCTCCCCCGTCCTATCCCTGAGCCGGCAATGGGCACAGCTCTTCACTTTCCACCACTGCCAGTTGGCTACCAACTGAGCTGACAATGAGTGTGTACTGTAACAGCTGACTGTACAGTATGCACTCAATGACAGCTCAGTCAGTGGCAGGCCATGGTGGAGAACAGAGGGCCGTGCCAGTTACTGGCCTGGGGATAGGACAGGGGAGTGGGGTGGTGGGGCACTGCCTGCTGGAGTAGGGGTTAGAAAGTCCACTAGACCACCAGAGAAACATATATAATTATTTATAAGGGAGATCAGTGAAAGGGGGGGAAGCCGTTAGACCACCAGGGAAAATATATACAATTATTTACGGGGGAGATGGGTGATAGAGAAGGGGGTTCTACTAGACTACCAATGATATGATTACTTGTAATAAAATGGGGTTGGGGCTGGGAGGCTGTTAGCCACCAGGGACTGTTGTATACTGTATATGTCTAGGTTCCGCCCGACCACGCCTGCAAGGTATAGGACTTTGCCACCAGGATCCTATCTGACAGAGAATCAGTGCAGGGTACTTTGTGCACCGGCAATCAGCGCAGCTTGCACTATCATTTCAGAATTGAGCCTAGTATCTCCAGTTTGAAAACATTATTTAAAAGCTGTGCATTTAAGCAGCTCTATAAGATGTTGTGGTGTTTAACGGGTTCATGTCCAACCAAAAAAAGGAGATCTGAACAAATTACTATTAAGGAGACAGATGGTTTGGCTCTAGCAGTTGAATACACTGCAACATCCCAAGGGATTAAATGAGGAGACTAGCGGGAGAGCATTTTATAAGTTTGCTCCCATTCTCACATTTTGTTTCATTTTTATGTGGTGGGAGAGAATTTGAGAACAAGACTATGATCTGAATATTGTTTTCCAATGAAAGAGTGTGACATTATTTTTTACTCTGCTACCGCTGAATAATATTGTTCTTAAAGAGTTGCTGACGCCTCAAGGAAAACTTTTAAAAACATAATAATTAGGTGCAGTTCAGCTTTGATTCCATATATATTCTATAGATTTCTCTCCCCATTATTTATTACAGAGGACATTTTCATGAATACATGATCTTTATCCTTTAGAGTTCATCTGCCTCTATAGCTTACTTCCTTCTTCAAGTCATAATCCTCTGCTGTGACATCACAATCTGTTGCCATGGGAGTGACTGTGATGTCACAAGCAGTGCATTAGAACCTCAGGTAGGGAGACAGCAACAGGAATAGATGAACTCTTCCGAAGCAAATATCCTGTTTTCATTCAAATGTCCTCAGTAATAAATAATGGGGAGGAGGAATACAGAACTAATGTGAAATACAAACTGGACTATGTCTAAATATTATGTTTTGTTATGTCTAAATATTATGTTTTGTTAAAGTTCTTCTGAAGGCATCAGCTGCTCTTTAAGTATAACAACTTTTTTGACCAAAGAATTAGCTACAGTGGAGCCACCCACCATGCAAGGCAGTAACATGCAGTAAGTGATATGTCACAAAATATCACATGACAAAAGGTCTTATATGCCATTAAATTACATACTTCCATGCCAGCCTGGTGGCACTGAGGGCTGAGACGCTGGATGTCTTCACTCATATCACACTGGCGACCCAGGTTCAGGAATGAGCCAGGGTCACTGGGAGCTGGCCGGGGGGGGGAGGGCGAAGCAGGATCAAGCAGCCGACAGGCAGCATTCCTCTCCTGGGGAGGATCCTTGTCACCCATCATAGTTCCACTGCCCCCGGGTGGATGTCCAAGGGCAGTGCAGGCGCATGGGCGACACAGAAGAGGGAGGGAGCCTCGGTACTGCGGTGCACGCATGCCTCCACATGTGTATGCAGTGGGGACATGGAGATGGGACAAAAAAAAATGGGTAAAATCAGGTATAAAATATAATAAATACATTATATACTTACGTGTAGTATACTGCAGCATTTTGTGATTACTGCAGCATTAGTGCACTGCATCCTGTCTGGCACCACTGTGAGTCTATATATCATATTTCAAGGAACACACTTTTAGCTGCACTCCTAGCAAAAACAGTGCTTCACAAAAAATTGATGCAATACTCACTTTTATTCAGCTTACTCCAAGGCAGGTTAACAATGAAGAGTGTGGCACAAAACCCCGGTGCTTCAGGTCTATCACATCATGCTAAAAGTGTGTTTCTGTGTATGTTAGCGTGTATAGTTTGCACCCTCACTGATTTTGGGTAGTGTGCATGGAGGCTTGTGGGTTTATATCATATTTCAAGCTGAGCTTTGGTTTTAATTTGATACATATCTTTCAGTTTATATAGGTTAATGTACACTGAAACACCGAACATTGAATCTGGAAAATTGCTGTTAAGAACCTCCAAGAAAATAATGCACCTGCCTGAAAAAAAAATTCAAGTCATGAAATAGGTATAAACCAACATACCATTATTGAAATGCCTGGATGTGTATCTAGTTCAGATCTCTGTGCTTGCATGATATAGATGCTCCTGACAAGATCATTGAGATGCATCTGACATTTCACCTCGAAAACACTGGGCTTCATCAGAGGTGAGTCTCATCTCTGTTAACACTGCTCTTTAAAGAGCATTATTTAAAGCACCAGAAACCAAATTAATGTCTCCATGTGATGAATTAAATATAAAGTGTAAAGACATTAAAACCATCTTAGTCTATAGCAAAACAGACTAGGTACTATCTTCAAGAGAATAGCTGATTTCATAAATATAAATAATTGTTGTTAACAAATATAAATTCATCTACTTAAATACACAACTCTTTTAGGAATCAGAATCCTGCAGCATGACTAAGAAGAAGTTTATCTTTATTCCTTCCATCTGTAATTTGAAACAATGTGGTTAGAAGCTTTGTGTACTACAAGCATTCTCAGAGCACATAAGCAGAAGTCCCACTTTGTTTTATTCCAAAAATTCTGCCAAATCTGTTATCATTTAAACCTCTGTTCTCTCTGGCACCAAGCTCATAGATCCAGAAGTTCTCTCTATGTTCCACTGCCCTCTCAATGTCTGCTCCCAACCGCCCCCCACCAAAAGACCTTTTCAGTTCCAGTAAAGGAACTATTGTGCTGCTGACCGCTTGAACTGTACACATGCTATACAATGGGAAGGTTTTAAGCCTGAGGTTCAATGGGCAGAGCAACTACATCACTCCCCCATCAGGCTTTAAAAGCTCAATCATCCTGGGCCCTCTCAGGCTTCGTTTCTCGTTGCAGCCGGAGGCACCGCTCCTCCTCTTCATCCCGCTATGCTGTTGTTCTGGAGTACCTCCGGCCGCTGGATCTGTCTTCCCCTTGCGCGCTCTCCTCGCAGCACTTGTCCTGGTATGTTATTCTCTCTCCTGCCTGTTTGTGCAATCCTCCTCCTACCTGCCATTTTTTCAGCTGTCTGCTTTCCTTCTCTACCTGTCCTGCCATTTAGTTTTCTCCCCCACTCCATTTTTGGATGTTCGTCCCTCTCCACTTCTCTGCACAGTTCCTGCCATTGGCTTCCCCAACTGCTATTTTTTCACTTTATCTTTTTATTGAAATTCGAGTATGTAAGAAAGCACACATCTTATACAATAGAAGACTATCCTCCACGTAAGGTATAAAATATCACTTAACAAAATACAGTATTTAGGGTAAACATATTGGAGAAGCCTTATATACATGTATTGATGATAAAACGCAAACCTAAACATGATGTAAGTGGAGATCAGAAGGGTTACAATCAATAGGGTATTATAGGATCACAAATAGCAACCATGTATGAAATACATGCTAGGGCAGGCTATGGCAAGGCATTCAGTAAATTGCAAAAAGTGATAAATGTGGTAATATGAACAATGTTCAGTAATGGAGAGGTGAAGATAACAGAAAAATGTGCAATGAAAGAAAGAAGATAGAAAAAAGCATGGAAGAAGAGAAGGAGAGAGGGAGAAAACTGGGAAGAAGGGAAAAAAGAGGAGAAATCTGTCCACCAAAGTTTCGAGAAAACCTAATCTGAGAGCAAAATAGGAAGGAGGGCTAAATATCCCTAAGCATTAGGGTCTAGAAGAACTAGGTTCATGTACTTGAAGTAATCCTGCCAAGATCTGTCATATACAATGAGTCGGTTATGAGTAACATGAGATAATCGGTCTAGAGAGGCATACTGAGAGAGGCTTTGAAGAACATCTGAAAGAGAAGGCACCAGAGTTGATTTACATTTCTTAAGAATCAGACGTTTGACCAGAAGAGAAAGTATATTTAGCCATCTAAAATGTGCATGTGAGAGGAGAGAGCTATTGGGGATAAGGATGCCTAGAAGGAATAGCTTGGGATCAAAAGGTAGTTTTTGTCCTGTTACTCTGGAGGCAAGTAAACAGCTTTATGCCACAGCTTATTAATGGGAGCACAAGACCACAAGATATGAAGTAGATCCCCGTTGGCCAAACCGCAGCTCCAGCAATTATTATTATTTAATAGGCCCATTCATTGAAGCACAGAGGGGGTTCTATACCAAAAATGTAGGATTTTAGTTTGTATTAAAGAACTGCAGGCATCTTTAAAGGTATTATGTGCAATACACCAACAATTACTCCACTGTGCGTCTGAAATACTGTAGTTAAGAAGAGTACTCCATTTATTTTTGGCCTGTATAGACTGATCAGGTAGATTATCAATAATGTCTTTGTAAATGGAGCTATTTCATTTTACTGATAAATTAGTCCAGTGCGAGATGTATGGGTTTAGAAGAGTATGCCTATACCCTAAACTAGAGAGAGAGAGAGAGTTATAAGCTGCCCAAATTTGTAAAAACTTCCAGAAGTCTTGTTTAGGAAGTTTCCATGTGATCTGCAAGTCTCAGAATGATCTAAGAGTGAGTGAATTCTGGTCCAAGATATCTCTGAAAAAGAAAATGCCTTTGTTCCCCCATGTACGACAGAAAATTGGGTGATCTTCTAGAGTGAGCACTGAATTGCCCCATAAGGGGGCATAAAACCAGGGTGTTGGATTGGATTTCAGGAATTTGTGGGTTAGTTGCCAATAAAGAACAGAAGATGATATAATCGGGTGAGATTTTAGTTTAGATGAAATGGGATTAAAAATGAAGGAAGTGGGAACTCCTCCCGGGCACAATGCGGATTCCATTGCAACCCATAGTGGTGAGTGAGGGGAGTGTTTCTGAAACCATGTAATGGTTTGGGCCATTCAGAAAGCCCAGAGGTTGCCTTTGAACCAGGGGAGTCCGAATCCCCCTTTTTTCCAATGTAATCGAAGTTTGTTGCGATTAAATCTCGGTGGTTTCCTATCCCAGATAACGTTACCTATTAATTTATTAATTTTAGCAAAAAAGGAGGATGGTAAGACTAAATGAATATTGACAAAGAGGTAAAGAATCTTCAGAGAAATGGACATCTTAATGGCTACAATTTTCCCCACAAAAGAGAGATTAAGAAGCTTCCATCTGTCCAGAATTGTTTTGATGTTATCAAATAAGGGGTTAAAGTTAATGTCCCATATCTTCCCTAAGTTACAAGTAATTTTGATTCCTGGATATGTTATACCCTGTGGTGACCAGCGGAATCCAAGAGGTATGTTCATAAAGGCTTCACAGTGGTCGTTAAGGGGCATAGTTTGTGATTTGCCATAATTCAAAGCAAGGCCAGGAATCTTTGTAAAATTATTAAGCAAATCAATCAACAGGGGCCCAGCCTCATTCAGGTTTTCGAGTAAGATTAAGAGGTCATCCGCATAGGAGAGAGAAACATATCTTGAATTGCTCACAGGTATGCCCATAATGCCAGAAGACTGACATAAACAAGCAGTCAGGGGTTCCATGGCTAAAATAAACAGGAAAGGTGACAGAGGGAAGCCTTGTCTAGTTCCCCTTGCTAGATGAAAGTAAGAGGAAAGGGTGGAATTAGTAAGTACTTTAGCAACAGAGGAGTTATATAATAGCTTGATCCAGGAGCAAAAGGTATGAGAAAGACCGAAATAAGATAAAACTTGATGAAGGTAGTCCCAGTTTAAGGAATCAAATGCCTTTTCGAAATCAATAGCTATGGCTGCAGCTGGTGTCTTGAGGGATTTGGCTTTGTGAATTAAATTAAATAAGGAACGTAGGTGATCAGAACCAGATCTATGTTTAATGAAACCAGCTTGTGAACAATGAGTTAGCTTGGGAATCTAGGATTCAAGTCGAGAAGTTAGTAGTTTAGCAAATATCTTCCCATTCGTGTTTAATAAAGAGATGGGCCTGTAACTTGCAGGGTGAGTAGGGTCTTTTTCTTTCTTAGGGATTAGGGCTATGATTGCTTAGGTACAAGATGGGGGAAGCTTGCCATTATTGGAAGCTTCTTGATAAACATTAAGAAGAACTGGACATAAGGTGTCGGAAAACATTTTATAGAAATCGACAGGGAATCCATCACCCCAAGGGGATTTACCGGATTTCAAGGAAGATAAAGCTTTCTGGATTTCCTGAAGCGAGAAGGGTTCATCTAAAGAATTTGTTTCAAGAGTAGAAAGATGAGGAAGATGTAACGATTTAAAGAACTGTTGAATTTGCACAGTAGATGGAGGATTTGTGTTACAGTATAGTTTTTGACAAAAGGTTTTCATGATACCGCATACAGAGGGCTTGTCGGAGTGAATCGTACCCTGTTCATCTTTTAGGCTTAGGATGTGTTGTACCATTTGTTGTGCTTTGAGCTGGTAGGAGAAGAGTTTCCCATTTTTATCGCCGTGTTCCCAAAACTTATATTTAACTTTAAACGAGGCCAGTTTGGTTTTACGAGAAATTAATTTGTTAATTTTAACTCTAAGTTAAAGAATTTCAAGATGAAGTTGAGAATTAGGATGGTGCTTATTAGAAGAAAAGTATAAATTCTCTTTAGCCTTAAGAGATTTTTCCAAGTCAGCCAGCTGTTGTTCCCTTACTTTTTTCCTATGTGCAGCATAACTGATAATTTTCCCTCAAATTGTAGCTTTAAGAGCTTCCCATGCATAGGACATAGAAGATTCGGTTGGGGTATTGTGAAAGAGGAAGTCCTGAATTTGTGCTTTGATCATGGGTAAGAAATTGGGATTCTTGAGAAGGAGAGGGTCCAGTCACCATTAAGAAGATTTAGGTGCTAATGGGTCCCACAAAAGTTGCAATTTGACAGGGGAATGGTCCAAGACTGTGATGGGAGAGATGGATGAATCAATACTTTTTTCCATTATAACAGGAGAGGCTAACCAGTAGTCAATTCTACTGTATGTCTTATGTAGAGAGGAGTAAAAAGTAAATTCTCGATCACAGGGGTGAAGAAGGCGCCATACATCAGCTAATCCATCATCTTGCATTAGTAATGAGAGGGCTTTAATAATTCTAGGGTGGGCCTCTGTAGTGGGGCTACTTCTGTCAATGCTAGCTTCTAAAGCTACGTTAAGATTCCATCCAAGAATAACTGGTGTATTATCAGTGTTAAAGGATAGAATCTGTTGAGCTAAATTATGAAAAAACTCCGGGGAATCAGAGTTGGGTGCATAGACATTAACAAGCAGAAGAGGACCAGAGTTGGTATTCAGTTTGACCATCACCTATCTGCCGTCAGTATCGGAAACGGAGTTTACAAGGGACCATTTGAGACTCTTATGAATAAGACTAGCAACTCCTCTTTTTTTTTGAGATATAGGATGATTAGTAGATCTGACCAACCCAATCCTTTTTAAGTCTATGAACATCCTCTGCTAATAATTTTGTTTCTTGAAGGAAAGCAATTTGTGTTTTATGTTTTTTGAGATGTGAAAGAATTTGCTTTCACTTATAAGGAGAATTAAGTCCCTTCACATTCCATGTATATAAAAGTATGTCACTCATATTGTTAGTGTTAAAGAAAGGGAATAATTGCTGGAGTGTGAAGGGACAAATAAATGAGGCAGAGGATGATTAGAATACAATACAGAGAGCTTACATGTATGCAGAGAGTGGCAGGAACATTCAAGCCAAAAAAAGTGAGATGTATGATACATGAGTAGCACAGATATCTTATTGAAGTTAGAATAGAGATGGGGAAGGAGAAAAGTCATTGACAACAACAACAACAATACTAGTTAGCTAAATAACAAAGAAAACGTTTTATGGGTGTGAGGAGATATGAGTCACACAACTGGCTAAGAGACTGTCTCACCACACTCTGGGGTGTCGATATAGGGAGGAGACTACGGAGGACTGGTTATAAATATCGGCCCAAACCTAAGTCTGATCCCAGTAATATAATAAAGTAAGTATTCCTGATAAGCTAAACTGAAAGGGAATAATACCAAGAAAGGCAGGGGACTGTAATAACTTCAGCTTAATTCTAAGCTAACAGGACAAGGTATAAGAATAAAGCTAATCACCAGAACTTATTATAAACATTAGTAGTAATAGTACAAGATAGACCAACTCGAAATAACAGTAAATTAAAGAACCATATACGAGATGCCAGTACAGCCTAGACATAGAGCAAGGAATTCAGGGAGCCAGGTGGAATGCAAAGGAACAAATATAAAAGGAAAAGTAAATCATTACCATATTAGAGTGACTCTGAGTATACTTTGCAGTGCAACAGAATAAGTACATAATAAAAACAATATTGAGGGGGAAAGAAGAAAGAGGTCAATTTAAGCCCTTACACCCTGAGCCAAATGCAAATCGGGATTACGTGGAGAGGTATAGGCTTCGTGATAACTGTAGACAGAAGAGATAGTCATAGTAAAGATCAGCTCCGATTACTCGAAAATCACCTAAATAGGTGTTATATGGGGTGACCAGGTCTAGAAGACTAGGCCCAGTGAACCCCAAAACAGGAGAGACCACACAGCAGTGGATTTCTATAATATCTGTAGGCTTCGAGTAAAATAAGGAGTATAAGGAAGCTGTAGAGTGACAATCCTTTGCAATAGTACACCAAACATAGCCCACCTCTTTGAGTGCTAATGATAGTTCCATATTGTAAACAGGAGGTAATAAGAATAATGGAGCATAGGGAAGGAGATAGATTAAATGTAGTTGCTAATAATACTTAAGAACCTGTCATCAGGAGAGGGAAGGGGTAAGTTGCCTTGTAATATATGATAATTGACAAATGAAAAAAGAAAAGGCAATAATCAGGATGCATACCGATTGAAGATATGCAACTGAACAGCCAAAAGACTATAAACCTGATGCACTGCTAAACTGCAGAGTAAAAGGTTAGATACAGACAGCCCGTTTAGTGATGTAATGTATAAGATCTAACACTAAAATAACGGGTTAGAAAAGCATTTCTGATATACCAAAGTTCCCCTGAAGATCTTTAAGCTGCTCATTTAAACACTGCAACAAAAAGTAAATTGATCGCACCGTGATGTACAGCCTTAGCTTTCTGCACCCACTGGGAGTGAAAGCAACCAGGTAGCATTGACTGTAGAGCGGGCGACTAGGCAGAAAAAGTGTACTGGCACTCCCTTTAAGTATCCTGGAAGCAAAATCTACCAAGATACTGTATAGCAACTGTGACCATATTTCTGACCATATAAGCTCATAACATCTTAGATTTATTAGCAGGATTGTGACTATTGATGTTCTTGCTTTTGGTCTTTGCCCTACGTTTCCTGCTGGGCGGCTCTAAAGATTGAGGGGGGAACTTGCAACAACTTCTGCCCATGAAGCATCGGCAGAAATACATCCCTGAGGCACAGGGCCCAAATTAGAGGGATGTTCATCTGAAATTTGCTGGGAAAGATCCTCCTGTGAGGAGTGCATGTCATCCTCCAAGAGAGCAAACTTATTGCTCAAGGGAACACAGTGGTTGATTTGAAGGTGAGAGGCTGCAGCATGGGGTGTTTGGGGTGAAATCTCGCTAGAACAGCATGAAAGTCTTGAAGAATAATGCCCCGACAGAAGTTTCACTTGCAGTCGTATTGATTGCCTTGGGGTCAAATCAGTTGCGGCGTTGCTGCTTGGGGCTGCGAGTTCTGCAATACTTTCCCCATGTTCCTGTACCTCGTCATCCACACTCCGTGCAGATACCAAAGCTGTGTTCGGGTTGCCAATTGCTGCTGAACCTCCATGGGTAAGAATGCAGAGAGAGACCTCCAGATAGTTAGCTAAGGCGTTAGGGGTTTCAAAATCCTTGAAGGAAGAGCCTGAGAAAAGGCATAGTGTCACGGGGTAACGTAGAGCAAATTTAATGCTTCTTTGGTGGAGGATTTAAGTGGATTGTAGGCCTTCCTTCTGATGGTTAAATCTTTTGAAAAGTCTCTGTAGATGGAAATATTAAATTCTTGCCACTGAAGTTTCCCCATTTCTCTGGCTCATTTCAGTATTAATTCTGTGCGGGAATAGTTCAAGAAGCGAGCAGTGATAGGCCTTGGTCACTGGTCTGATGTTGGCCTGGGACCCAGAGTGCGGTGAGACCGCTCAAAGATTAACACTGGGTCAGGAGGCAGTTTAAGCATTGCAGGCAGCACATGTAATAAAAGCACAGTAGTGTCTCCTAATTTTACACCTTCAGGGAAGCCAAAAAATCATAAATTGTTGCGATTACGATTTTCAATATCGTCAATTTTGGCTTATAGGGATTTAATAGTTCGATCTTGATTGCTGATAGTAGCCTGGAGGTCATGAATAGTAGTGGTGTTATAGGCCATTGCTTTCTCATTAAATGCAATTTTCTGGCTAAAAGTTTCAAGAGTGGTTGCATTCTGTTGGGTGGAGGTTTTTAGATCATTAATCTCAGCCATCAGTTTAGAAAACATTACTTCCACTCTAGCAAGTGAGCTTTGCTGTACTTGGAGATCTGCCATAATGTTGAAGAATGAGGCCTAGTATGCTTATTTATTTTTATTTATTTATTGTATAATTGGATTTACAACCTTTGAGCCAGCAGCTCGTTTACAAAGGTAGCTCGTCACAGAAAGGACACACATGGTTAACACAATTTACAGAGTACAGTCAAGACAAATAACACATTTTTTACATATTTACAGAATACAAACATACAGAATCACATAGTTTTACATAGGTTGCATGAAAAGAAATACATAGTATTACAAACAATTGCTTGAACACATGTGTAATTAATAAACATTTCAATTAGTACCAGCAGGTACTGGCAGAGGAGAGAGGGCCCAGGGGTGGAGTGGGGTGGGGTGAGGTGGGTGGGAGTGGGTGGGTGTTCAGCCCAGTGGGCCATGTCAATAGTGCCAGAACAGCAGCAGAGTATCTTTAAGTGACAGGTGCAGCAGTGGGTGTTGAACAGCAGGTCTGGTAAGGCAGCTTTGAAGGGGGCAATTTTGGTGGTGTTAGAAATGGCTGCGGGGAGTGAGCTGAACCAGGTAGGGGCTCTGCAGCTGAAAGACCTCTGAGCCCGGGTGGTCCTAGTTCTGGGCACTAGTAGAGTGACCTTGTCCAAAGTTCGGGTGGTGGCTCTGGGTGGTGTAAATTGGATGGAGGCAGACACCCCGGGGGGGACAGCCCAAGTAGAATCTTCTTGGTTAGCAGGCCAGTTTGGTAGCGTATGCGTTCATCAAGGTTTAGGAGTTTGGCCATGTCATAGAGTTGACAGGTGTGGGTGAGTCTAGGGGCACTGGTCAGTAGCCTGCAAGCCTTATTTAGCATGAGTCTAATCTTGCTGAGGGCAGTGGAATCAGCAGCACCATATACTGGGAGGCCGTAATCAATAAGGAATATTACTGCAGATGTGATGGCAAGCCTGAGGGCATCAGGTGGGAGGCAGTCCTTGTGTCAGTAGAGCATGCCAAGGCGCATGTTTGCAGCGGAAGCAAGGACAGTAATGTGGGCATGAAAGGTGAGGGCCAAGTCAAATTTGATTCCAAGGTATTTGTACGAGTAAACTTGTTCGAGTGGTTGACAAGTGCTGGGGAAGATTTGGAGGAGACTTTTGCTGGCTTTGTTCTAGTGGTGGGTGAAGAGTGTTGCCTTAGGTTTTTTGAGGTTAATTACTAGTCTGCTCTTCTTGAACCAATTTTCAACATCATTGAAAGAGTGCTGGAGGGAGTCTTGGAGGGAGGTGAGATTTTAGTGAGCTGCATAAATCACGGCGTCGTCAGCATATAGTAGAATACTGCCAGAACAGGCACTAGGCAGGGCATTTAGGTACAGTCTATAGAGCAGTGGGCCCAGGATAGAGCCCTGGGGAACCCCTGAGTGGATGGGACGGGTTTCTGAGATCACCCCATTGTTTTTGACACATTGGGAGCGGGCTGATAGGTAACTCGCATACCAGGAGAGGGGGCCAGCAGAGAAACCCATATGATTGAGGGCATTTAGTAGGAGTGGGTGGGAGACAGTGTCAAAGGCCTTAGAGAGGTCAATGAACATTGCTCCAACTAGGGAGCCGAGGTCCAGAGAGGTGTGTAGGAAGTTGGAGAACTCCATTAAAGCTGTGCCTGTACTGTGACCAGCGCGGAAGCCATGCTGTTCTGGACACAAGATGTTATATTTGCTAGATATGCGGTGAGTTGGGTGGCCACCACTTTTCTAAGACTTTGGGGGGGGGGGAGAATGGAAATTGGCCGATAGTTGCTGAGGGCGGACTGGTCACCACCTTTGTGAATAGATGTGACTGTTGCAGTTTTCCATGCTGTGGGGAATCGCCCCAGACAGAGGGATCGGTCCAGTCGATCTGTAAGTGGGACCAGGACTTCATCCAGGACCAGCCGGTCCTGGCTGCAGTACAGTGTAGAATAATTGAATATAAGTAGATGATGGATCAAAAATGACTTACAAACTGTGTCAGGCATTAGGATTACAGAATGATTACAGGATATGGTACCAAAGAAAGGTCTGGTGAAGGCTGGATGAGTTAGATTACAGTAATTCCTGCAGAGATTCTGAACTATGTTGCCATCTTCTGCCTGGTCAGGCCACGCCCCCTCTACTCTGTCCCCAACCACTACTGATGCCTCGATTCTGGTTCCACTGCGCCGCCTCCCGCGGTGCTCAGCTTTCTCAGCCCAGCTGCACTTTTGATTCTTTCTATACTCCGCTTCTCATTCCACGTTTCCTTCTGGGTCAATCCCTGTGGAACCCGTTCCACCTTGCCTACTCCTGCTCCTTGTTCTACTGCCTCCGGTGCTCCCAACCCTCATCGCTCTTCACCCCTTCTGGTGCCAGCACTTCGTTTCCAATGGCCGTGGCACTGTCTCTCTTGCTGCTCGCCTGTTGTGGTCTCCCTCCATAGGCAGCAATCAGCCACTTGTTATTTCAATTCTTTCATGTGTGTCCCAGTCTCCCACTGTGTCTTTGTCAGCACACAGCATGCTCCTTTCGTTTTGCAGCGGGTGTCATTTGTACCCAGTCTCACTACTCCACTTCAGCATTCTTCAGCACGTTTCAGCTGTGCTTCCTAATTGTTAAACTGTTCCGTACCTCACAACAGGGCTTCCAGGACCCATAGTCCCCTTGGGACCAGTCATTTCTTCGCTGTCAGTTTCTACCACGTGGTTCGTTGTATGACCTGTTTCTGTTATCTTCATTCCCTGATTTTGTGGCTTGTGAGTCCAGATCTGGCTTTACCTTTCTTGAACACATCTGTACACCTATGCTGAGCTAGAATTGCTTTGTGTGTGACCTTCTTAGCACCGTGCAAGCTTCATACTAGTTGAGAGGTTTAGTACTGCTTGCTTTCTGCATCGGTTGTTTATTTCACTTTCATCACCTTCCCTACTCATATTCTTCTCTTTAGCCTGTATGTGTCCAGGTGCATGAGTCTGGTCATCCTTCACTTATCCTGACCTCATGGTTCATCTATTTATATCGCTTAATCGAGCATACCTCTCATTGAATCCTATGCTACCTCATCAAACCACTACTCTCCCACAGTTTTTATCACCATCAGTCTTCTCATGCCCACATCTGGGTATCCCTCACTCATCCAACCCTCATGTAGGTCTATTCCATCACACCAACTACTCGAACATAACCCTCTTGGGTCTATGCTACCTCAACTCAACCTGTTCTCCACTCACAGGCATGCCTTCATGTCCACTGCCCCTTTGCTAAAGGCTGGCAGGCTGCTCTCCACCATCGTTCAATGTTCATTTCATGTCTCATCTTCAACATTTCAAGCCTTCAAGGCTTATCTCCATCATCCTACTTCCTAGATGGCTTTTGAGTGTCTAGTTGCAGACATCGCTCACATCCCTAGACAGCTGTCCATTTAGAAGGTCAGAGTGAGAGCTTCCTCCACAATCTGAATTTTTGCTACTTCCTAGATCTCTACTTTAAATTGCTGTAGCGGTGCTGACAAATATCGTTAATCAACCATCTTTCAGCCTGGAGGGAAGGCGACCTAGGCCTTTGATCCCCAGAGGTTTCCTCCTCAAAGGGGGGGTTTTCCTCTCCTCCATGCCAATTTTCATAATATTAGTTAGGATTAGTGCATTCTTAGGTTCCTTAGTTAGGTTCCGCTGTTGGAGGGAGTCGGATGGTGGCCCCGGCTGTTCCCTCTCTCATTAGGAAGTCCACCTTTATTCATCTTCTCAGATTTCCTTTCACTCATCATCCTCACCTTTCCTCATCTTCTTCTGACATTCCTACCTAAGTCTGTCACATTTTATTTCCAGTCTACATATCTTCTACTTCTCCCCTCTTCGATGCTCGATACTCGACTGGGTATTCTTTTTGGGCTTCTTCCTAAGTTACCTTTAGCCAATGGAATTATCCCCACAGCACCTATGGGGGGGACCCTCCTCTAGAGTTCCTTACGTTGTACCCCTACAGGGTGGTATATCCCATGGATAGAGAGGTGAATAGCTACAATGTAATCAAAGTCACACATGCATTATCTCATCCAGTTGCATAAGCACAATTGAATGGGAAGGTTTTAAGCCTGAGGTTCAATGGGCGAAGCAACTACGTCACTCCCCCATCAGGCTTTAAAAGCTCAATCTGGCTGGCCCGGTGGTGCAGAGGGTTAAGGCATGGGTGCCTTATCTCTCACCACACCGGTGACCCAAATTCAGGAATGCACTCGGGTGCCGGGGGTCAACAGGGGAAGGGGAAGGATTGAGCGTTCGTAGGACTGCTCTCCTCCCCTGGGGTGGGTTAGGGATGCATGGTCACTCTGCAGCAGCCCCTGGTGGAGACCAGGAGCACTGCAGAGGGATTGCAATAAGGGGGAACACCACAGAAAAATGGAAATACTACTCTGGGGACTGGCTGGATGACAGCTGCCAGCCCAGGACACCTCTAAAGACTCCTAGAAAGCCACAGAAAGCCTCAGAAGCACCTGGGACCAAAGGAGAAATAGTGAGCTGGACTCCTCCCACTAGTGCCTTCCCCGTCCTCGGAGAGGGACCCATCCAGTAAAAGGGTTACGCTGGGCTATCCCAAGGATGGCTGCAGATCTGAGGTAAGGTGACTTGGGGGAGACAGTAGGAAGAATGTCTGTGGGTCATGGCAGCCCAAAGGAGAGGCAGCTCCACAGCACGACAGGGGTAAAAATAGATAACTCAAAAAAATAAAAGCTCAGTCATCCTGGGCCTTCCCTGGCTTCGGTTCTCATTGCACCACCATCCACCCCTCCTCCTCCAGCGGCTCATCTCTCTTACTCATGGGCTTCTTCCTAAGCTACCTTTAGCCAATGGAATTATTCCCACTGCACTTATGGGGGAACCCTCCACTAGGATTCCTTGGGTTGTACCCCTGCAGGGTAGTATATCCCATGGATAGAGAGGCGAATAGCCACAATGTAATCAAAGTCACACAAGCATCATCTCATCCAGTTGTGTAAGCACAATTGAACTGCATATTATGCATCCCCAGTCTCCAGCTCCCTCATGTGTTCACCCACACAGACTTCAAGCCGGTGAATAATTTGTCCCACATAATAAGCACCACAGGAGCAGCTAAGTAAATAAACCACTCCCACCATGTTACAATTAATAATCTGTCTCTTCCTGTTCTTGGGTTTGTGACTGTTTTTACATTGTTCATATAATGGCAATATTTGCATTTTCCATATTTGTGGCTCCCTTAAGGAGGAGGCAGTAGCCACATCAGAAGATGCTGCACTGGAGTTTGGAAAGAGAAGTGTACCAAGGAATCTCAGATTTCCGGGCATCTACAAATCATACTGAGTCCATCCTAAACAAGTGGCCTAACTGCTGAATCTGCTTCCAGGTTGCCCTGGTTCTGGATCAAAATGTTTTTGACCTCCCTTGCTATACTACTACTATATGCAGTGATGAATTTTCACAAAGAAGATACATTTCTCTGCCATACCCTAGGCATTAGTGTTATCTTCCCTTCTCATGGAACTAACTTCCTCTACTACTGTACCAATATTCTCTGAGCTGTACCTCCTGTCCTAGAATCTCTTAATCTGTTCTCATTGCTGTCACTTAAAGTCCTCTTTTCTTGTGTAACTGCTATGTGTTCTTATCAGCTGTCCTTCGGGGATACTTTTAGCAGTATGGGGTGGGTGACAGCTACTTGTCAACAGTAGACTACTGCAGTCAGACTCGTTTTTTTTAGGGCTGTGGGCAGAGCCTACAGTTCTACTGAAATCAGACTGTAGCTCTAAATATGACAATCATGGAATCTTCCATTGGACATTTGGATGTATCCTTTTGAATGCCCAACGGAGCTTGAAACCCTCTGCCACGATTGGTCACTAGGGAATATGAGCTGTCTCGCAAGTGCATCCTGAACTTTTTAAGGCTGTGGTCTATCCAGCTCAAATAGATTCATTCTAGTTCTTTCAGCAGCCTAGGGTTAACTCATGATCTCCTTGGCCATTGAGCTGTAACTCTGCAAGCACGCTGCTGTGTAACATCTCTGCCCCATGGCTTGCCAGTGTCTGACAACTGCATCCTGAACTTTTGAAAGCTGCGGTCTGTCCAGTTCAAACAGATTCATTCTAGTTCTTTCAACAGCCTATGGGTTAACTCATTATCTCCTTGGCCATTAAACTGTAACTCTGCAAGCATGCTGCTGTGTAACATCTCTGCTCCATGGCTTGCCAGTGGCTTGTAAGTGCATCCTGAACTTTTGAAGAGCAAGGCACCTCCAGAGGTTGAGACCTATGCTTTCCCTTTCTGAAATCAGTTCTTGTGAGATAACAGAATTGAAACCAAAAAAGATGAATACTTTCAGGAAATAGTTTGTACTGTAATATGTGCTATGCCAAGATTTTTCAAAAAGGCCAATGTGGCCCAAACACAATATGGTTACAGTGCTCTCCTCTAGCCTTCTGGAGCCACCCAAGTTTCCACTGATCTGTTCACTCAAAAGCAAGTTATAGTTTAAAGAGCTAGTGTACTGCCTACATCTAATATTAGATTTTAAAAGCAGCCAACCATTACCTTTTATATCTAAGGTACTTTTTCCTTTCCCTTTTTTTAATTAGAAGATTATTTACCTGATGTGAGTAGGTGTGATCTGTGTAACAGCCCCCCCCCCCACTACATCACCAGCATTGAGACCTCACTGACTGTGACATCACTGCTGCTTAGGAACAGGAATTCAGTGACTGCCAGGTCATTCATCTGTGATGTCACTGTCAGTGAGATCACAAAGCCGATGATGTAGTGTGGGGTAGTAGAGCTAGATATGTCAGCTGCCAGGCTACAGTGGAGCTTGAAACCCTCCACCACGACTGGCCACTAGGGAATACGAACCGTGTGTGTGTGTGTGTAAGCATGCTGCTAACATTTTTGCTGCCCTAGACTCAACCACACTCTGCAAGCATGCTGCTGTGTAACATCTGTATGCCATGGCTTGCCAGTGTCTTGCAAGTGCATCCTGAACTTTTGAAAGCTGCAGTCTGTCCAGCTCAAATAGATTCATTCTAGTTCTTTCAGCAGCCTAGAGGTTAACTCATTATCTCCTTGGCCATTAAGCCGTAACTCTGCAAGCAAGCTGCTGTGTAACATCTCTGCTCCACAGCTTGCCAGTGTCTCGCAAATGCATCCTGAACTTTTGAAGAGCAAGGCACTTTCAGAGGTTGAGACCTATGCTTTCCCTTTCTGAAATCAGTTCTTGTGAAATAACAGAATTGAAACTGAAAAAGATGAATACTTTCAGGAAATAGTTTGTACTGCAATATGTGCTATGCCAAGATTTTTCAAAAAGACAAATGTGGCCCAAACATATTACGGTTACAATGCCCTCCTCCATTCCTTAGAAGCCACCCAAGTTTCCATTGATCCGTTTAAGGTAAGTCATAGTTTAAAGAGCTAGTGTACTGCCTAAATCTAATATTAGATTTTTAAAAGCAGCCAACCATTACCTTTTATATCTGAGGTACTTTTTCTTTTCTCTTTCTTTAATTAGAAGATTGTTTACCTGATGTTAGTAGGTGTGATCTGTGTAACAGCCCCCCACTACATCATCAGCATCGAGACCTCACTGACTGTGACATCACTGCTGCTTAGGAACAGTAATTCAATGACTGCCAGGTCATTCGTCTTTGATTTCACTGTCACTGAGATCACAATGCTGATGATGTAGTGTGGGGCAGTAGAGCTAGATATGTCAGCTGCCAAGCTAAGAGCTGTTCCACACACCCAGCACAATATTATCACATAGAAGACTTTTCTGATGAGCAAAAGGAAAATGAAAACTACTTCAGAAATAAAAAGTTACAATAGACTGCTACTTAAAATTAGCATTATTTTCCTGTCTGCCTGTTTTGACTCCACTAGCTCTTTAAAATATGTTAATTTGGAAGGCTTGCACTGGGCGAACCCCTAACCTTTGTCTCCTGCACCCAGCCACCAAATCAATTTGATCTGTACACCTCCTACTTTGTTTACCTCTGACAGACACTTTGTTTGCAGTAAACAACACCCCCAACCCTCCTGGAAAGCCACCCTACTAACAAAAGTAAAAATCCAGGCTAACTGAATTGTTACCAGGGGGCTGTTTCAAGAACCAGTTTCCCCAAGTGTGTGTGTGGGGGGGTTGGGGGACCACGCATTGGAAGCAAACAGGATGGTAACAAACAAACAAAGCAAGTCAATTAACCACTGCTGGGGGTGGTTCAGCAAACAAAGTACATAGCTGGGATAGGTGTTAAGGGTAACCTTAAGAAAAGTTAAGTTAAAGTAAGTTTAGCGCAGTAGTTTAAGGCTCTGAGCTGAAAATCTGGAGACCTGGGTTTGAATCCCACAGCTCCCACTTGCATACTGTGTGATTAACTTCCTTGTACTCCCAGGTCGCACCTGTAAACAAGTTTCAGCTTAGTGTGTCTCTCCTGGTTAAAAAAAAATAGCAGCAGATGCATCTTGGGCAGATCTCTTTGAAAATAGTTGGCTAATGGGGTTAAACAAGCAAAGCAACAAATGACAAATTTGCCTGGGTGCTAATCTATGCAACGTGTCAGCAGCTGGCATTGGGTTTGTTGGAGCAAACAGCTAGGGACAGGTCTATTGGAGGTGGGAGAACACTATAAAAAGTTTAACCAATGGCATGGTAGTAGAGTTTAAATGATTTAGCCCCCCCAAGACTGCCAGGTGGCAATGGCAAATTGTTACTCAGGTGCCTGGGACTCAGGGAGCAGCAAGGAGATGCAAAAGAGATGCATACAGCAGAGCAAACATTAAACAACTACAACAAAAAAGCACTCTGGAAGCAGGGGTTGCTTTATTTTCAGCTAGAGTTTGGGGAGGAGGTAGGTTTCTCATTTTAGACACTTCTCTCCTCATTGCCTAATGGCTCAGTCAGTGTCTCTCCTTAGTTTCTGTGCTCTACAGGCTGCCTTGCCTTGTCACTCAAGTCTCTCCTTGCACACAGACACAAAACCACACAGCCAATAAACGAATCAGCTGCTCCCCTAGACTACAGTTCAAGTATCATTTGTTCCCATAGCGCAGTTCTTGGGGCAGAGTTGCCCCCAGGGCAGCACCATTCAGCTCCTCCTCCTCCACCTTACTCCTGTTGGGGTGGATTTTGACCACTGGTAGCGCTGCCCACGGGGCAGCACCCTCACACTCCACCTGCCACCTATCCCTATTGGTGGATTTCGTCCCCTGCCCACGGGGCAGTAACCTGTAGCTGTTACTTCCCACAAATCTGAATGTTGTAAGTCTGAGGATGAGAATGTTATGGAAATGCTCCCCTGAAGCAATGTGCACTGCTTGTCTTTGAATTTTGGTGGCTCAAGGTGTATGTCTGTCTGCATCCAAAAGAGTCAGACTTCAAGGGTTCAGATCTTAACCAGGGACATTTTTTGTGCTTTGTGTCAAACTCAGTTGTGGGCATTTAATCATGTAAGTGTCATAAATCATTACCTTTTTTATGACTGTGGGTGGAGCCTACAGGAGTTTTGCATGTACAAAAGGAGTGATGTCATGTTTTGTGTCCATGGAACTGACTGAAGGCGTAAATAGTCTCCTCCGCCTTACCCTCCTCTAAGAAATGTTTTCTTCCCTCAAATAAATATGCTTTCATTTTACTCAATGGTTGCAGGGTACTACTTTCTTTCTTAAATGGGTGGTACAAGAACTGGAACCTGAGTAGTGGGAGGCAGCATTTTTTTTGGGGGGGAAGTAAGATCCAACCCCCTTCCACCCAAGAAGCTCCTAAAGATCCAGACCACCTTTTTTTTATTCATGTGGGAGGGGCATGAGGTGGATCTATTATGCTGAAATAAGATTCACTAGTTTGGGAACTGGACCTAGGAACACAATAAGTCTGTGGAATCCCTGCATTTTTTTAAGGAGTATGAGAACCGAAAATACTTAATGCCTTCAAATTGAGTTAAAAACCCTTGGAACAAATGATTATCAGAGTCACCTGGTGTCTCAAAGGGAAAGACTAAGTGTCTGAAACTACTAAGGATTCACCTTCTATGGAAAATAGACAGCTTTCAGGTATTTCTTAAACATTTATATACTAAAATGGGCACAGTATTTGGTAAAACAGTCTGTGATGAAGTGTATTTTTCTTTTTAAGTTTGAGAAGTGGAGTTGACTTGCACATGTTAAAAATACCAGTTGCAATTAGCAACTCATTTTAGAAACAAAATTCTTTTTTTTTTTGTCCTATTTGCTTTTTTCCTGGCTCAGTTTATAGTGGAGTTGACTTTCTAACATTCCTGCTGAGTTAATTACTCCTTGGAACATGTAATTCCAGTTTTTATAACTGTGTCCCTGGAACTTTCTACATGACAAGTTCCCATAGGCACCTCACAGCACCTCATTAAGCCATGTGACATGACCATCCTTGCTGGACACTACATAATAAGAGACCCAGCCTTGCATTTTTCCAAATAATATACCAACTTCATTCTCAGGCAGGCAGTCCTGGGGAAGGGGCACAATGGACTTCAGTTGTTTGTTTGATATTGGTCACAACCAGGAACCCCTCTAAAAATAATTAAATACATTTATAAAGCCAGGGATGAGCAGATCACACATTGAATTGGTTTATGATTAGGGGAAAGCTGTGATCACTTTCCTAGTGATTTGCTCCCAGCCACACCTAGCAGACTGCACTTTATAAATGTGAGACAAGGACGCTGAAGTATTGTCTTTGCAAACAGAGAATGAAACAGCAGGACTCTAACTCAGATCAGCAAGGTACTTTTTACATTATTTAAAGTGCAGGACTAAACCGATTGGGACCACTTTGATGTAATGGTTTGGCATGTTCACATTTTGGCCAAAGTTTAATAACTAAGAGCCCCTATTTGAGACATGAAAGATGGAAAAATCCTCCATTACAGGCCTGTTTGGGCAGTTTGAAAGGGGGCACAATTGACTTCATTTGTTTGATTGATATTGGTCACAACCAAGAGCACCTCTAAAAATAATTAAATAAATTTATGAAGCCAGGGTTGAGCAGATCATACACTGAATTGGTCGCAGCAACAGAAGAAGCATGTTGGCATTAAAAGCTTAGTGGCATGGATGTAGAGGCACCAGTATTTAAGCATGACTTTGGTAGAGGATTAATTGTGACTGGGGAGTAAGGGAAGGAATGAGTCTTGATATTTTTAGCATAATGGTTTTCTGAAACTTCAACCTTCAATGGCTTAGACTTTGTAGCCATCTGTACAGTATATCACTAAGCCACATGCGGTGGGGTATGGGTAAAACCCACATTACCAGACCCAGGCCAGAGCTATAAAATCTGGACTGGGCACAGCCTGTGCAAACATTGCTGATCCGGTGGAGCAGCAATAAAAGATAAACTATGCAATACCCTCAATAACACACCTACCCCAGTTTACATTTACCTGATGCCTATTTTTAGGCCTTATATAATAATATCTTTCTTCAACAGAACAGCTTGTAATGAAATGTGTCGAATTTACATTGACATTTGGGCATATGCACTTTTATATTATATGAATTTTGTATGTGAACTGTACAACAGTTTCTAAAAAAAAAAAACCAATGAAACACATCAAATGTCTTCAAAAACATGTCTCAACATTGTGTTTATCTTCTACCTTGTCACAACATACAGTTGTCTCAGCAGTGTTTTCAGTTAGGGTACAGTACCTTCATGTATATGGTGACCTGGTTCTGTTGAGTTGATTGCTATTACAGTGCATAGAATAAAATGCAAAATATATAGGTAACTGTAATACAGATGGTGGCATTATTTTTAATTATACAATGGAAAGGAAAAATGTAAGAAGCTAGCTGCTGACCCACTGAAACAGTGATGTTATTACACAATAACATCACTGTAGCTTGGGATTTGGATCATTCCTTGCATTTTCTCTTAAGAAATATTTTTCCACACTAATAAAAACATCCTTTAAAATTTATTTTTTATTCTGTATATAACAACAAGCCATTGTATAACTGCAATAAGGCACTCCAGGGTGTGTGTTATTTTGTAATATTGTCATTCCTGGGGTGGTGGAAGCACTTGGCTTTACCTCATGCTTCAACTCACCCCAGGAGTGACATTATTACATAACACACACCATGTTGTGCTTTATTGCTTAAATATGCCCTTTCTCACCATACTGTACTTTGATTCAGTTACTATATATGCAACAGCCTTCATGTGAACACTCTGGGCTTCTCTTTGCCTCCTGATGTCTGTTTGCTTTAGCTACAGTATATTGTTTGAACTGCTTTGGTCTTCTTGATGTGATGCATGTGTGCCTAAACTATGTAATCTGTTTATCTACTGCTACCCATGCATCTCCAGTGAATGACTGTTATAACAGTCTGCTCTCCGAGCCATTGTTTTTTGACTTTTTAACTGTGCTGTCTTTGTATTAGTTTCAACGAGGTGCCTTTGTAACTGAGCCTCTGACTCAAAGGTTTGTAACTCTGATATTTTTTTAAATAAATAACTAAATGTTTATGTTTAAGCCCATGAAACACCCTTATCTAGTTAATGCATTCACAGTTGTAGTGGCTCTGCTAGAGCTTGTTTATATTGCTAAATTAAGACAGACGTAAGCAAGAGAATATATTTTACTTATAAATTGTAATAAATGGGGCAGTGTCATGATGATTGGTTACTGGCACTGCCCTGGGGCAGTGCCATGATGGTTGGTTTCTGTTGGCTACTCCAGGGCAGAGCTCTTGCTGCCCCTGGGGCAGCACCTGTGTAATTGGTTCCCATGAGTTGCCCCGCGGCAGTGTCCTCGCTGCCCCTGGGGCAGCACCTGCAAGACTGGTTCCCATGAGCTGCCCTTGGGGCAGTGTCCTCGCTGCCCTTGTGGCAGCACCTGTGTAATTGGTTCCCATGGGCTGCCCCTGGGGCAGTGTCCTCACTGCCCCTGGGGCAGTGAGCATCTGTGTAATTGGTTCCCATGGGCTGCCCCTGGGGTAGTGTCCTCACTGCCCATGGGGCAGCGCCTGTGTAATTGGTTCCCATGGGATGCCCCTGGGGCAGTGTCCCTGCTGTGCTTGGGGCAGTGCTCTTGCTGACCCTGGGGCAGTGCCTATGTAATTGGTTCCCATGGGCTGCCCCTGGGGCAGCACTGGTGTAATTGGTTCCCATGGGTTGCCCCTGGGGCAGTGTCCTCGCTGCCCCTGGAGCAGTGCCTGTGTAACTGATTCCCATGGGCTTCCCCTTGCAGTGAAATTGCTTATAGTACCCCAAGGGGCTGCCCAGCCTTTGAGGTCCCTCCTGGAGCATCCTCACAGCAGCGGGCACACAAGCTGTCTGTGCCCGGAGTCCAAAAAGGGAATGGTCCCCAGTAGCGTCCTCCTCCAAACAATCAAGCAACATCCCATCAATCCCTACTGCACCGGTGGGCTTGCCATGGCATTCATAACCCAGTGCTAAAATCGCAGACTAAGGACCTCCAGGAGCCTCCTCAGACCCACGAGGTGCAGGGAAAAGAGATAAAATTAAATTTGGTACCTGTAGAGTAAATCCTCCCTTCTCCTGCTCTCTGCAAGTTCGGAGAGCCAATTCCTGTACAAAGGCCGCAGGATAATCTCCCAATGAAATTCCTCGCATGACGCACCCCTTCCCCCAGCTGATTCTGTCCTCCCTGGTCTCAGTGGGGCAATAAAATAACATATTTTCTGTCCACCGAGACCTGTAGCAGCCATGCTGTCCTCTTCCTTCTCAATTGCTCCCAGAAGGCAGCGCAGTTCCCGTGAGACAAAGAAGAGCACCGGAAGTGCATATAGCACTTGCAAGTCTCGCGGGAAACTCAAGCAAGATCCGGGCAATCATATTGGATGGGACCATGAATTCTAAGCCCAGTAACACAAGTACTGTACAAGCAGGTCCCAAATCTCACAGGTTCATGTGAAATCTGTGGTGGCCATCTTGCCTGGAACTGCAGCATGCATTCCAAAGCCAGCAATGCTCTCTTAAAGGGGCAATGCATGGCATACCCTTTTGGGCTCTACCAACTAATAATTCACAGATGTTGATTATTGGGGGCAATCTGCTATTAAGCTATGGGGTGGCTTAAGGCTCAAACCCATACCTGATGCAATTTTTTAGTGTCAAACAGATCAGCAACAAAAATGATCACCATGAGAAAATGCACAGAATGTGGGATCCTTTTTCCAGAAGTCAATGAAGAGGACACAGCATGTGCAGTGTGCATGCTGACGGATAATGAGGGAACTGGGGAAATGGAAGAAGGACTGTCGGATTCCACCCCCCCACCCCCACCAATGGCCCCAATTGCACTGGATGCTAGCCAGGCACAGTTGTTGTTCCAACTCCTGGAATCCTTTAAGGCTGGAGGCCCACACCAGCACCAAACTGACCCTCTACCCAGGGAGAGGATACCACTCAGAAAAGGCCACGCCGGGAAATGGAAAGTATCACGTCTGAAACCCCTGGAGATCCAGAAGAGGATTCCACCGATAAATCTACCAGAATGTGCCATGAGAACAACATTGATGAACTTATAAAAATGGTCAAGGCCACCCTCAAAACCAAAGAACAGGAGGAGCAACCTACCACATCAGAGGACCCCCTACTGTCAATAGGGGAACCCAAGGAAAAGATAAATTTCACCACTTGCAAAACCATTTAAACCATATTCAATAAGGAATATGATGCCCACGAGCCCACCTGACTTACAGAAAGAAACATGGTATACAGCTGGTACCCCTACCAAAAATGAGAAGTGATCACTGTGGGAAAGCACCAAAGGTAGACCAGCCAGTCTCTGAACTTTCCAAACGCACCACCATCCCAACAGAAAGCACAGCAATGCTCAAGGAGCCCAAGGACAAGAGAATTGAAGAACACCTCAGAAAAATTAATGAGGTTTCGGACATGTTACGAGCAGCCGATACGGCACTGTGGTTCACAAGTAGAGCCCTCCATAGATGGGTGGACATTCTGACAGAGGACATATAAGGGGACTCCCGGAAGGCTGATGCATCAGAATGCACCATTCAAGCCATAAGATACATTATGGATGCTTCATCAGACATTCTGTGGTTTGGGTCCAGAAGAACGGTTCTAGCAAACAGGGCCAGGAGGGCATTGTGGCTGAAACTATGACAGACAGACGAGTCAAAAAGCACATTAATGAAGTTGCCATTCAAAGAAGGAACCTTATTCGGGGAAGGTTTAACCCCATACCTCAAAAACTGAGATGGCAAACAAGCACAAGGGGACAAGAACATATACTTGCCTCCAGACCGGCCGTTTCGTCCAAAAGGAAAAAACTTTAAGCCCAGAAACCAGAGCTACAATCCACAGGCCACCAGACAATGGAAACAAAGGCCAAAATTCCAGCACAGAGCTTACGGAAACAAAACCAGAAACAATACTGGCATACAGTACAGCAACGGAGGCTGCAAACCAAACTTCAAAAGCCAGGGCAAAAAACAGTGAAGACACCTGGGAACAAGCAAACTCACCTATAGCAGGGAGACTTCAAGGGTTTGTGAATCAATGGGCCCACACAACGTCTGACAAATGGGTGAACGAAGTAGTGACACTGGGATATACAATAGAGTCTACCGCCAAGCCAGTGCAGCATAGGTCACTGGTGTTCCCAATACCAAAATGTCCGGTGAAGGCACAAGCAATAAATCTAGTAATACTCAGCCTCTTGCAAAATGGGGCTATTTCACAAGTCCCTATAGAGGAAAGAGACACAGGGGTTTACTCCTTATTCTTTGTAGTACCAAAGAAAATGGTGGAATGCGACCGGTTCTCGACCTAAAATACCTGAACAAGTTTGTGAAGCACAAAAAGTTCAAGATGGAGACACTCAGGTCAACACTGCTAGTGATCCAGCCGGGGAACTATCTGACATCAATAGACTTGAAAGACACCTATCTTCACATCCCGATCAGAAGAGCACACCACATGTACCTTCGGTTCAACATATGGGGGGAACACTACCAGTATACCTGCCTACCATTCGGGCTGACCACCGCACCATGTGTGTTCACCAAAATGGTAGTAGTCCTAGCAGCACACCTAAGGAAGGAAGGGGTCCATGTCATCCCATATCTGAACTGGTTGCTGCGGGCCAGAACAGTGGAACAGGCTCAACACAACACCAGCCTTGCAGTCAAATGTCTACAGGATCACGGGTGGGTGATCAACACGCCAAAAAGTCAATTGACTCCCACACAGTCACTCACTCACTCACTTACTCACCTAGGAGTCATAATAAATACACAGATCAACAAAGTGATCCCTACAGAGGACAAGATCAATAACATCCGCTATCTGGTGAACAGAATCATCCACAAACCAAACGGGGCAGTATAGGGCTACATCCAACTACTAGGAATAATGGCAGCCTTAGCAGATGTGGTACCATAGGCCCGTCTCCACATGAGAGTCCCCCAAAGATACCTAATCGAGACATGGGACAGACCACACAAAACTTCAGCTTCAGAATATCACCACCACCACGAATATTCAACACCCTGCAATGGTGGACAATCCAAAAGAACATACTACAGGGCAGCCCGCTGACTCAACCTCCCACTACAATGGTCACCACAGATGCGAGCCTGACGGGGTGGGAAGTGACTTACCTAAACATGTCACACAGGGTTGCTGGTCACAGGGAGAAGTGACACTACCAATAAATGTCCTGGAGATGAAAGCAGTGCATCTAGCTCTGATGTTTTTCGAGCCCCTCATTGTGAACAAGACAGTCCTAGTAAGATGCGACAACCAGGTGACTGTGGCTTACATAAACAAATAAGTGGGTACATGGAGCAAGACAATGATAGCAGAGTCACTAAAAGTGCTACACTGGGCAGAGCAGAATGTGCGGTCAATCACGGGGATCTATCTGGTGAGCTCAGCCAACACAGAGGCAGATTGGCTGAGCAGAGTAACTATGAACCAAGAGGAATAGAAACTGAACATAAAGGCATTTTGCAGCATCCAGCGGAAATGGGGACCACTGCAAATAGATCTTATGGCTTCCCAACAGAATGCCCAGCTGCCAAACTACCACTCCAGATTCATGGACTGCAGAGCACTGGATGTAGATATGCTCTCAGCTCCGTGGCACTTCACAAGAGCCTACATCTTTCCACCGATGACCACGATACACAAGATCCTTCACAAGATTTGGATCACAGGCACATCAGTGGTATTAGCTGCACCGGACTGGCCCAGGAGGCCATGATACTCACTGATACGAGCGATGTCAGTGGACCGGCCAATGCCCCTTCCTCGCTGGACAGATCTACTAAGCCAGGGTCCAATACTACACCCAAATCCAGAATCACTGAAACTGATGGCTTCGCTTCTGAAAGAAACAGATTACTGACCCTGGGCTACCACGCCAGGGTAGTGGATCATTTACTTCAGTCTAGAAGGCACGCCAATAATACAACTTATCAAAGACAATGACACATTTTCCACAGATGGTGTACTGAAAAATGGACATCTCCATCAGTAGCGGGACTGCCACAGGTTCTGGACTTTCTCAATGATGGAGCAAATAAAGGACTCATCCCAGCTTCCTTGAGAGTTCAAGTGTCGGCAATTTCTGCCTTAAGGGGCCCAGTACCAGGGGTAAGATCTATAGGGTCACACTCAGACATAGTAAGACTTCTCAAAGTAGTGACACTAGCTTCCCCAAGAGTAAGACCAATTTGTGCACCCTGGCAGCTAAACATAGTGTTAGAAGCACTACAAAGTTATACATTCCAACAGGAGACACTACACTGGTGCACTCTACAGACAGCATTTTTGGTGGCCATCTGTTCAGCCAAAAGAATAGGAGAGTTACTAGCACTGTCATGTAAAGAATCTTTCCTGACATTCTACAATGACAGGGCCACCCTAAGAACAGTTCCCTCCTTTCTATCTAAGGTAGACACCACATATCATATGTCTCAAGAGTTAGAACTACCATTCTTGGGAGGGGAACAGGAAACCAACGCAGGGAGTCCCCGCTCCCTGGACGTAGGCCAATGGCTAAAAAGGTACCTTAGCATGACCAGCAGCTCTTGTAAGACAGACAGACTGTTCATAGTCACCACAAGAAAAAGGGCAGACCAGGCAGCCTCCAGGGCTTCCATCGCTAGGTGGATTACACAGACTATAGTCACAGCTTACAGGGAGGCAGGCAAGGAACCACTAGAGGGGATAAAAGTGCACTCCACTAGAGCAGTAGCGACATCATGGGAAGAAAGGGGTGAAGTCTCAGTGACAGACATCTGCGCAGCGGCAACCTGGTCATCCATACACCCGTTCACCGGGCATTACCACTTAGATGTAGCATCAGCTGAAAGGGCCTCCTTCGCCAGAGCAGTGATAAGGGCAGGGATAAAGAAAATATAAAAACCACAGCCACTGCCTTTTGTCCTATGCAAGGTATAGATATACTGGCTCACACACTGCTGCTAAGGTCCCCATGGTTTCTGACTGCGGAGTACTATAAAGGGTACGAAATATAATGGTATTTACTCAACTGGCAAAGGTGATTATTTGAGTACCTTTTACAGTACTTTGTAGCCCCACCCAGGACAGCAAATGTGATCATTTTCCAGATACCAATGGGCTGATCATGGTCGGATACTAAGAAGAATGTTACATGTTGTGTTGTATATATCAACTACCTATGCCTTAAAAGTACAACACGTTTTCAATATTTTGCATGTTTCTTGGTTTATAGGCAATAAATGAGAACCATGTTCAATGATTCTGTCTCTACTGTTAATATGGTGTCTCCCTAGTACACAGTCAGGGCTACTAGGCACCACACAGACAGGACAGCATATATAGGGGATACTGTCATTCTTCTCTGTTTGCTCATGTTCTTTGTTGTCTTGTTTTCTTTGCTGTCATTGTTAGTCACTATCTCTAATTGCTAAGGAAGATTCACACTGGAGATTCTCAGATGGAACAAGGGGGGGGCTGACTTCACTCTGCCCAATTTTGATTGGATCATGCATCAGCCTATAGGATGGATGGGAAATACCCAGTGGTTTCTGACTGCAGAGTACTATAAAGGGTACTCAAATAATCACCTTTACCAGGTGAATAAATACCATTACATATCAGCAGCACACTTGCATTCACAAACTGAAACTCTCTCTTTAAAAAATATGGCACTTACTAGGTCACTGAATTATTTTGTCAAACTAGCTTCTATGACTCCTGAAAGACTCCCAAAAGAAATCTTTCTAGATGTATATACAAATTCAGTGACAGGTAAATGTTATAACAGTTGGCTGTGCAACCTAAATCAGAGGATAACGTGTATGGGATATCCTGACTTATTCAGTCATAATACTGATAATCTTCCTGAAAATTTGTATAACAACATTTACAGAATTATTATTGACACTGAAGTATAGCAACACATGGCCATTATAAGAAAATATTAAATGATGAAAGACAATGCTTTAATTAAATTAAAATTGATGACAGAAAATTATCTTAGTTACTGCCTAAAGTCAAAACATGGAAGAAATTTAGCAAAATTCTGATATCAAGGTTTTTTTGGAACATAAGGAGTGGTACTACTGTATGCAAAATATTTGTAAATGTGGACACGCATACTCCTCTGTAGGTTTACATATACTGTACCTCTTGACTGTCCCATTTTACACATTTTAAGAAATACTGTAAGCGGATATTTCCTTTAATGCATTCAGGAAATCTAGCAAATCAGAAAGATAACTTTATCTGCCTTTTGTCTTCACAAGAGGGTGCAGACAATTTCGCCTTGGCATTTTTTATAACCATGGCATTAAGCATTTTTAACAGATTTATATATTTTTATTTTATTTTATTACATTCTTGGATTAATACCTTTGAGCTGAAAGCTCTTTACATAGGTGCCACGTCAGGGAAAAGTACAAGACAATACATACAAATAAAGAACAAATATTACAAGGAATCATAAGTACATGATACATTTGGTGGATAGGTATGAAAGTCAGATATGAATGGAATAAAGTCAACCAAGGGGGTGGGGGCAGAATAAGTGAGGTACCTGCTAGGTCACTACAGCAGGCAATACAGTGGGTGGTGCTATCAGAGCAGAACAGGCAGTAAAAGCAGCCAGAGAGGACTTGTCAGGGGGGAGGGGGGAACAATGGGTGGTAGAAATGAGGCAGAGTAGAAAGAAGGTGATTGGAGCTAGTGGCAGTCACAGTGAGCCCCAAGTAACAGCTGCTGCTTAATGTTTATTTTGAAGGCTCCAAGTGTAGAGAGATTGGCAATGTTATCCCAAAGGGAGTTGATCCACTGCGGGGCCATGAATGTGAAGGACCGCTGACCTTGGAAAGTGCAGCATTTGGGGGTTAGAAAGAGCCAGTGTTCAGAATTTCTTGTGGGATGGGAGTTGGTGCTGGGCAGAAGCAATTGTTGAACCCCTGTCGGTAGTTGACCAAGGTGAATATTTTTGGCCAGGAGGCAGGTTTGGTATTTCAGTTGACCTTGGACCTTAGACCTGGAGTACAGGTTGCAGGTATGAGTCAGTCTTAGTGCTCCCATAATGAGCCTATATGCTTTATTAAGCACACCTTTTATGCGCCGTAGTGCAGTGGCAGTGGCAGAGCCATAGACTGCAAGACCATAGATGACAAGGGAGACCACAGAGCTGTGAACTGCAATGCTTAAGGCTTCAGATGTCAGACTATGCTTGTGTCTATGGAGAAGACCAAAGCATAAGTTGATTGCCTTGGCAGTGTTGTCCATGTAGATGGCATAGTTGAGTAAACTGTCAATGGTGATGCCAAGGTATTTGAAGTGATGAACGAGCTCAAGTGAGGAATCAGCACTGTAACATATTGAGAGGGGATAATCTCTGTCCTTATTGTGGGGGCTTGAGAACAGCATGGTCTTAGTCTTTTTTGTAGTTCATAATCAACCTGTGGTTCTGGAACCATTGCTTGACAATTCAGAAGTCTCGCTGGCGTTGTCTTTCAAGGGCATCCGGGTCCGCACTATTGGAGAAGACAACCGCATCATCAGCGTAAAGGAGGATCCAGCTCTGGCAGGCTTGGGGGAGATTATTAAGAAACAAGCCAAAAAGAAGGGGGCCCAAGATGAAGCCTTGTGGAACACCAGAGCAAACAGGCTGACTGTCAGAGAGGACGGTGCCTATCTTCACTTGCTGGGAACGACTGCCTAAATAACTACGGACCCAATTAACAGAGTTAGTGGAGAGACCAATGGTGACAAGTTGATTAAATACTCAATTACTATGCTTGATCTTCTCTCTACTTAGTGTACAATGGTCGTATAGATTGTTATCCAACATATAATGCTAAAAAATGTTTTTTTACAAACAGCTCCAAGTGTCTATTTACTACAAGAAAGGTCTTGGATGTTTAGGCACTTTTAAGAAATATAATTGTAACAATGGAAAACTATTGTCATTGACATTTTTTTTTTATTGTTTTGGCTTTAAAATGTAATGGAATGTTATGATGTTTTTCTGTGCTTTGGCCATACCCTTTTGGTGAGCCTAATAAACTTTTCTAAATTGTTTATGTTTTTTATTTCAGTGCAGCAAACCTACTATTAGACTTGGAGAAGTGACACTTTGCAGCAAAGAGTCAGTTCATAGAGTCCTCTATCCGAAGGGCCAAACAAAGTAGCAGTACTTCACTTACTGCTACAAGTAGCATATTTTAAATACTTTGACAACGCTTACATGTGAGAGCGCAATAGTCGAAGACAAAGGCAAGGTACCTCACTATATACAGCACTATGCAAAGTTTCCCACCTTCAGGCAGCACAAAGTGACACTCTGCATTGCTCTTCTCCTAGCAAAGTGCCAACTTCACCTAGTGAAGATTATGCATAGTGACACTTCACCAGCAGAAGTCCCACTACGCATAGTTTCTGCCTAGTAGTACCTTCACCAGCTTTTTCTCTTTTTCTTTCATTTTTCTTTCAAAAGAGTAAAACCACCCCACCCACGTAGTTCATTTTTTCCACACCATCCTACCACACCTGATGATTAAAAAGGTACTCCTGTCGCAGGCAGCACTCACCTCCCACTGTTCCAACAAAGTTGTCTTTAAAATAAAAATCATATCAGTAAAGTCAGTCAATAAAATAAATCACCCTCTCCCTACCCCAGTTGAGTTCCCGACACCACCTCCATCCACCAGATCCAGTGAAAATATGAATACATCCACCCCACCACCCTCTAGTACCAACCACGCTCCTCCCCCCACATTCACCCAAAGGATATGCACTCAGCACTGTTGTGACCTGGTTGTGTACTGTAAGAGAAAACCATTCCACACAGGAGCAAACAGCTAAACCTCCCTGTTCACCAGTTCAATCATCAGTGAATAAATTGGTGATGATGTGCCATAGTAGTAACATCTGACTGGATATCCACAGTGATGTTATTACTAGTGCTCAACTGCTGCTGTGAGGGACAGTATCTCTTTTACAGGTCCCAACTTCCACCATGACTTGAGTAGATATCTGAAACTGGGTTTATCCCTCCACTATGTCCAAAAAACAGGTACTGAGAATGACATTTTGTATGTGGAATTCCACCCACACAATTAACTTTATGTATGAAACAACTGTCACAATCACTTGAAGGATTTCCTGAATATGTACCTTCTGCAATCTTAGTACTATAGACTAGATCTTTTCTGCTGGAAAAATGCACTGTGTTTTTCACTGTGTTTATCTTCCATCCCAAATAAACAAGATTTTATGAGGTGAACATGAAGCTCTTCTTGTGGTTTATGGCCCACCCATGCTCTTGCAGTACCTGAATAGCCACAAGAGTGGCCTTGCCAGACTCCATTTAAGAATCAGCTGTCATCATAATATTGTCTAGATAAGAATATAGAAATATGGATGACTTCTGGTGATATCATTATCTACACAACAGCAGTGAGATACAGCTTTGTTACTCTGGGAACTAAAATCCCTTCCCATCACCCTCCAAACACCGAAATTTGAATTGGCAATCATGGATAGGTGAACTAATATTAGAAAGGCAGCTCAAAACCATTTGAAGGAGTCTGTGATAGAGAGCTCAAATCCCAAATGATTGTTCTGTCTTACAGAGGGTGGCTCACCAGACCGGGGAATGGACATGGAGGCAGATGAAGATAATATTACTATTACCTCTAAGTCACTGGTGGCTGAACTAAGTGATAAATAACACCCTCCAAAAGTTGGGAAAAGTTGCTTTGATCACAAAGTCAGATACTAAGGAGCTTCCGATTAAGATAACAGAAGTGGATAAGGGCCGAATTGAGGCAGCAGAGCAATTGTATGGCCACAACATGTCCCTTCTCTTTTTAGTGAAGCGAGAACATGAGACAGATGTTAAACTGGAGGAGATGGAATCTTGCTTGTGGAGAAAAATTGCTCATTTATATGGCCTGCCTGAGGAGACTGAATCTGGGCATATGACAGACAACCTGGCCTCCCTCCCTCCTTCATGAGCTTTTGAATTTACCTGCTGACTTCCCTCTTACACTGGAATAAGGACACCAAGCCCTTGCTCCTAAAATGCAGGCTGCAGGAGCAAAACCTGTGGTCATAACATTTCTAGACTATCGCACCAAGATGCAGATATTGCGCAAGGCATGGGGAAAAAAGACTTTGTTTTGCAGGGCATAAAACTCTTTATAGACCATGATTTCACACCCAAAACTATGGAGCAGAGATGGAAATTCCAGAAAGTTAAAAATGTTGAAGAAGAAGGGGATTAAGGCTCATATTTTTGCCCCAGCACAAAAAGACTTTTACAGAGTATGGCCCCAAGTGTTTCTGCTCTGTAGAGGATGCTGTGGAAACTATTAAGAGATTGGGAGTCCATCTGAACTGTCCTGAAAACCAAGAAGGCCATGTGATTGAAAATACCCTCAAACAACTTGCATATTCGACACACACTGCCGCTCTGAAGGGGAAGAAGCACACAGCAACTTCAGCAGATCTGGGTAAAGGACCAAAGCTTGAATGAACGAGGAGGAAGGCGACCCCCTAACTTCAGAGCAGTACATTACACAAGATTCAGTGCCTTAATAAGTACCATTACATGTTTTTGTCTCTTTTGTTCCTCGTTTCTGGGTGCTGATGTTGAGGAGGGGGTTTCCCGCCTTTTCCGTATTTGGCCTACAAGGGAACATTCAAGAAGTCATCTCACACAGATGGCAAAGGATCCACATTTTGCCTGGGGTCTGCTAATATGTGTGGTGCTTAACTACACAGCGATGTGGACTTTGAGGTTTCCTTTTAATTTTGGATTTGTTACAGATACAGTTTATTGCCAATTCATTTGCTTTTTTCTACAGTATGAATAGTTACCTAGAATGTTTTACATAGCAAAAGTTTGGTGTTTTCTTTGGGGGGGTCAGATGGCATGTGGATGGACACTGATGCCCAGAAGACTTTTCTATTTGGGTTCTGCTGTCTCTGGCACAGGTGGGTTTCTCTCCCATGGTACTACTACAGCAGCATGCAGTAGTCCAGATAATTTTTAGGACTCAGAAGTATTTACTACCTTTTTACACCTGGTAGTATTTTCAGCCAAATGGTAGTACTGTCATCCACAGACCCATCTCGTACTCCCCACATCTAAGTTAAGTAAGTAAGTAAAAATTTATTTTTTAAGCGCTTTTAAATACCAAAGCGCTGTACAAATAGAAACAATTAAAATACATACATATAACATAAAACAACAACGATAACAATATAATCACAATAAAATCACTCTCCATATGCCTTTTGAAATAAATAAGTTTTTAATTCTAACTTAAAACTCTCAACGGTCAGACAGCTTCGTATCCGACGAGGTAGAGAATTCCACAGGGTAGGGGCAGATTAAGAAAATGCCCGTGCTCCAGAAGTTTTTAAGTGGACTCTGGGAACCTCTAGCAATACCTCATCAGCGGAGCGGAGCGAGCGAGAGGGACAGTAGGGAATAAGGAGATCTTGAAGATACCGCGGTCCCTGTTCTTGTAGGGCTTTATAGGTCAGTAACCCGACCTTAAAGATGATCTGCCACTGAACCGGCAGCCAGTGCAGTTCGCGCAGCACAGGCGTAATATGACTTCTCATAGATGTCCCAGTCAAAAGCCTGGCTGCTGCGTTCTGCACCAGCTACTGGCGGATGTCGACCCGTAGCCCTAAGTACAGGGCATTGCAGTAATCAAGGCGAGAAGTAACAAAGGCATGGACCAATGTGGGAAGGTCAGCCAGAGGAACTAGGTGTTTCACCTGGCGATATTCCTAAGATGGTAAAGGAGGATTTGACAGCGGATGACACCTGAGATTTCAGGGTCAAACCGTCGTCAATAATAACGCCAGATTCGCACCGGTCTGAGGGTTGAGAGCTGGGCACCATCGATCCATCGCCGAAGGAAGCCCAGCCCTACAACCCGCCTCAAAGCGACCTGGGTCCACCACCAACACCTCAGTCTTATCCGGGTTTAACCTTAGCCAGCTGGCACTCATCCAATCCTTGATCTCGGATAGACAGCTGTTAAGTATAGAGACTGCATCTTCCTGTCCGGGACTAAAAGACAGATACAGCTGGGTGTCATCTGCATAGCAGTGAAAACCCAAGCTGTATTGCCTAATAATGTCTCCCAATGGCAGCATATAGACAGCGAACAACATGGATGCTAAGATGGAGCCCTGCGGAACCCCACAGGGCAGGAGGAAGGTATCAGAGGAATAAATTCCGGTGATAACCCTCTGTCTCCGCCCCATGAGAAAAGATTGAAACCATTGCAGAACTGTACCGGATAGTCCGCAATAGAGCCACAGGCATTCCAGAAGCACACCATGGTCCACAGTGTCAAATGCTGCAGAGAGATCAAGAAGGACTAGAATAGTACAAACCTTCGATCTCTAGCTATCAGGAGATCATTTAGAACCGGACAAGGGCAGTCTCAGTACTATGTCTTTTCCTAAATCCTGATTGAAGAGTATCATAGATATTGTGATTTGTAATATGGTCATCCAGTTGCAGTGCAACCACCTTTTCAATAACCTTGCCCCAAAAGGGCAGGTTAGAGACAGGTCTGTAGTTAGCTGGGCAGTTCGGGTTCAATGAGGGTTTTTAGGGTGGTCAAATGACCGCCCTCCTTTAGGGATCAGGAAAGATCCCCTGCTCCAGAGATTTCCAAACAATTTCAGCAATGGTCGGACAGATAGTATCTACGCAACTTAATAATAGAGGCGTAGGGCCCGGATCCAAACTACAGCTGGTTGGACGTACAGTCTGGACAATCCTCACAATATCCCTGAATTCCGGCTTACCAAAGTCAAACCAGGTGACACAGGTGTTTGTTTCCCCCTGCCGATCACTGCAAACCCTTGAAGAGTGAGCCTGGCCGATATCCAACCTAATGCTGGCAATCTTATCAGCGAAAAACCGAGCAAGATCATCACACTTTATTTGTGAAAAATCTCTTCCAGACTGTAGACAGAGTGGATTGCACAGTCTGTCAACAGTCTGAAAGAGTTGAGCTGGTCGGTTCCGCGCAGCAGCAATCTCCCTGGACAGGAATTCTGCCTTCTTACGGGTTATTGCTGATTGATAGATAACATAATGATCCATCAATCTAAGTTTGTCAGCATCGAAGCAAGATTTCCGCAAGGCCCTCTCTAGCCTTCGCCCCACTCTCCTCATTTCCTTCAAAGACTCATCAAACCATGGAGTCTTTGGGCGCTGAGTTAACATGAACAGGAGCAATTTGGTCCAAGGCCCTGCTCACTGCCTTATTATAGGCAAGAACAAGGTCCCCTGGACCCATGCTCTCACCCGAAACACCCAATAGGTCCAGTACCGCTAATAGGCCCTCTGGGTTTACTCCCCTTAAAGGGCGATACTGGACCATCTCCGTAGAGGCAGGCCTATTAGGGGGTGCCCCAAAGCTGAATCTTATGGTGTGATGGTCTGTCCACACATTTGGTTCCACCCCCAGATGCGTAACATCCAAATCCAGTAGGAACACCAGGTCCAAAGAGTGTCCCCCTATATGGGTAGCAGAGGTAACTACCTGTGACAGGCCCAACATAGACATAAGTTGGAGAAGTTCTTTCCAAAGTGCGAGAGTTCATCGTCGACCCAGGCATTGAAGTCACCCAGTATTAACCATCTGGGCGACTCCAATGCCATGTCAACAATGAAGTCCACGAACTCCTTCAGGAATTCTCCACCATCGCCGGGTGGACGGTAGATGAGGAGAATCCTAAACTCGGCACCTGCTGCCAGGATAGACTCAAAAGATCTGGTGTTACCCACTGGCACCTCCACAAGACTCAGATCTGATCTAAAAAAAGATGGCCACTCCCCGGCCCCTACAATCCAATCTCGGACGGTGCATCACCGAGAACCCGGCCAGACAGCAGAGTCTAAAATAGGACCTGCATTCTCATCCAGCCAGGTCTCGGTGATACATGCCAGGTCAGATGTTGCAACAAGATCTGCAATAATAGCAGTCTTGTTCCTAATAGACCTGGCATTACATAACCGCCCGAGTTGGATGGGTTTTCGGAGAGAGGGCGCAGTACCTGCCCACAATCTGTGGAGCCCTTGGGTATGGGAATCAGGCAAGGAGGACCCCTCTTCTGATCCCATTTCACCCCAGGGCGTCACCTCGACCCAACTATCCCTATCTGCCCACCCCTCTCCAATCTCCCACTCTGTCCGGCCCACCCATCCTTTAAACGTTCTCACTATTCCCACTGTACGACAGTTATTAAGAACGTCATTAGACAACCGGGGACAGTGAAAGGGACGGAGGTCCCGGAGCAGAGTGGGAGACTAGCGCCTGACCATCGTAAACCCCATTAAACACATCTTTAACAACAAATATCTAATAAACTAACTCAAATAAAACACACCTATCAAACAAGCTCTCCTCTCTCACAAAGGAGGCAAGAACATACATAAAACCAAAATAAATCCCAACTCAAAACTAACCCAAATAATACCATCAGTAATCTTAAACAATAAAATACCATTAAATATTAAACCTAAAACAGTTTTGTATTTTAAACACTGAAGCACCTCTCACGTGCAACAATGCAACAGATGTTATAAAATCTCCCAAAACTACCTCTCACATAGCAGGGGACCAAGTTACTAAATCAAGTTAATAATTATACACATTAAAAATAAAATAAAATATATATCCCTCTCACCACCCTCAGAAGTTCATAAGGAAACAGAGAAACCAATTCTCAAACTGTTCAGAATGGATAAAAGCCAAATGAATCCAAATAAAAATAATGTTTACACAAAAAGTCCAGTAGTAGGGATCCAATTCCAAACCCAATGAAGGAGCATGAAGAAGTCCACAAATCCAGCAGCGACTGTACTTCAAGGACCAAGCTCCAGACAGTCAATTATCCGGGAAACAGGTAGATCAGGGCAAAATGTATTACCTGAGACAGCAGTAACAGCAACCTTACCCGGTCAACAACCCGCTGCTACGACCATCCCACGAGTCAGCCCAAACAGCCGAATCCTGAGGAGGTCTAGAAGAAACCCTAGTCCCCCCAGCTTCCTAGGGAGTAGATGGGCGACTCCTGCCTGGTCGGAAACCGAGAGGCAGCCGACGCTTCTCAAACAACGAGAAGAATGTGATGCCAAAGGCAATAGCTACAGCAACCTTACCCAGCTAGCGACCCGCAACTACAAACGTCCCACGAGTCAGCCCAAACAGCCGAATCCCGGGGCAGTCTAGAAGAAGCCCTGGCTCCCCCTAGCTTCCTAGGGAGCAAAACCGGGCGACTCCTGCCCGGTCGGAAACCGAGAGGCAGCTGACGCTTCTTGTAAAGTTCAAATAGCCCACTTCACATATAGATCCACCGGAGTCCTTAAGATCACGAACAAGTCAACCAGAATCCTTGTATAAAAGGTAGAACAAGCAGTACACTGTTGGATAAAAACCTCCTTACAAGTCTTCCTTACAAGTCCTCCTGGGGCAAAGCAGCAAATGCTTCGACGGTCTTGACCAAGCGACTCCACGAATATATTAAATCCAAAGACCAGCTTGCTCCACAGCGTGGGTTTAAAGACCCCTACCATATGGCCACGAAAGCAACTAAAATTAAACTCCAAGCTCCAAACAGAACTCAATGACTTTGGGTGGGTATCAGTAAAAAGCCGGCAAAGCTAAAAACGGAGTCCGGAGAGTGAGAGTGAAACTCAAAACAGTTCCGCGTATAAAACGTAACTCGTACATCGCAAAACATCAAATTCTAACTTCTTCACTCCTTCAACCCTATCTGACTATAATATTTCAAGGAAAAGTATAATTACACAAATAAATGAAAACAACGAGCAACGCTTAAATGCTAAAACACAACGGCAGGCTCAACGCAGCCGCCATCTTGCCACCGTGTAAATCCACAAAGGTGAGGTTCCTGGCTTGCTGGACGGCAGGCATCTGGGGCATCTAAACCAAGTCTCAATCCCACTGGACGCCTGTAGTCACTGACTATCAAATAGTGCTGTGGAGTCATACTGTGACCTCATTTTTAACACTGTCATGTTGCAATATTCCTTCTAACCAGCCAGTGATCAACTTCTGTCCCCCCCCTACAGGTTCCAGTGTAGTGCCATGGCTGCTAGCATCTCATGGTATTGCCAACCTTGTACATGTGTACCACATACTGTAAATTTGCAGGGTGGGAAATAACTTCCTACAGTAAAATCAGAAAGTGGGAGTATTTCAGTCACAAATTATAGTAAAATACCCCTTTACTCCCCTTATCTGTTCCCTTGGCATCATGGCTCTACTGATTGATAGTTTTCAGATGGTGCCATTTTTCTCTGGCGGGCCTACTGGCTTTCTCTCCAAGGGGTGTTGATGCCAGCACTTGAAGGGGTTTCACAGTGCCTGACCTAGCTGAACTTTTTTTTTTTGAAGTCAAGTATATGTTTAGCAATGCGGCTGAGGATCTGTCCTGCCATGGTTTTCTTTTTCAGCAAGGGCAGTGGGGGAGGGATGGTTTATAGCCAATCCTCTCTCCCTGGTCCCACATGCACTGGTAAGCTTATGCATAGAGGTTTACATACAGCTTAGACTGTGCTATGCTTGTTGAACTCCATTAGGCACACAGCCAGTCCCATTAGAATGAAAGGGCTCATCAAGAGAGGAGCAGCAAGGAGATGGATATCTATTTCCCATTGAGTTGGCTAGGACAAGTCCTTGGGGATTGCACCTGCTTCCCTGTGCTGGTGGGGGCATGTATATGGAGGACAGCCAGAATAAATTCAGATCTCGACTCCTATACAGATTTGACCTGGGTTGCAGCGGTGCCATTCTTGTCAAAGTACTGGTGGCGTGCCTTGGAGGGGGCTGACTGCAACAGAGGTGGGGAACAACAGGATATAGTGTGACTGCCCTCTGTTGCATGTCAGCTACATATCAAGGGCTTGATTTTCAAACCAAAAACTCTGACACAAAATGCTTGTACCAAACAGGTGTGACGCAAGTGGCATCTTGCATTAAAGTTTGTGGCTATCCTGATTTTCAAATGCAGGCTGTGTCAAAATTAGGATGCCATACACCTAAGCCACCCTGCACCATCCTTGTGGCAGACACCCCCATGCAACAGGTCATAAGGGTGGTTGCACCACAGCGGGGCTGCACCATTCCCTTTTATGCAATTCCAGAAGCCCCATCTTGGTCACAAGAGGGAGCTCAGGTTAGACCCGCAAGAAACTGGTCTAAAGGCCCTTGCCACTGCCTGGAAGGGCAGTGAGTGGGACCGGGAAGGTGGGGACCAGGGTCTGCTGGAGCAAAGGGGGTGCCATAGAGTACAACTGGGGCACAGCGGTATTGAGAGGGAGTGGAGGAGGCACCTGGCAGAGGTTCTAAATGGAATAGTGGATAGCTGCTTGAATCAGGTGGGGTGGTTAGCATGGCAACACCATCATGACACGGACCCCAGGTGGAAGCAACCCTAGCACCTGCCCCACAGGACTCACAATCCCTGGCAGTGTGGTCTGGCATTCGATGGTCACCACACAGGGGAGCTGTGTACCAGGGGAATGTTGCAGTGCCCAGGGCATGTATACGTCCACTGCACACACCTCACAACCTGCACCCATTGCCACCCACCATTGTAGGGGACTGTGGGTCTGGCTGGGCAGGTGCTAGGGCTACTTCCACCTGGGGTCCTTGTCATGATGGTGTTGCTATACCAACCCCCCCACCAGGTCTGAGATGCTGTCTGCCACTCTGTATGGCACCCTGCCAGGTGCCTCCTCTGCTGCCTCTCAGGGCCGCCATGCCCCCATCATATCCTACAGCATCCCCACTGCTCCAAGAGCCCCTAGTTCCCACCATCTGGCCAGATTACATCCCAACTTTGCAGCTCATCTAGGCTTACACCAGGTTGGGTAGGGTGACGGATCCCTCCATTAAAACCTACAGGTGCACCACATGCTTGACACAACCCTGAGGCTTCAGCAACTCTCGGGTCTTTGGCACAGGGACCCCCATTTTTTTTAATTGGGTGCAGGGTCCCAGACACAACCCAATTTTGCTGCATCCCTAGATCGCCACAAATTGTAGCGATCTAAGGGCTCTTTGAAAATTGAGCCCCAATTATTGCCCGGGAGGATTTTTCAGAAGAGCTACCTCTTATCTATTATCTTGAAAACCTTTCTTTGTGAGGTTACTGTATATGTTGAATCAAATGACGTTTTTGATGGGGCAGCCATGGAGAGCATTGGCAGAAGGCTGCACCTGCTGCCCTTATCAAAAGAGGGCTTTAGGTGTCACACCTCCACTGAGTATAAGATCCATCAGGCCTCTGTTGTTTTCACCTTGAAGTGGGTTTCATGTCAGTTTATGAAAGAGGTTCGGTTGACATTGATTGATTTTTAAATGTTTCTTATAATGTCTGCATTATCTGCAGGTGGAAGGGTGTTATGTACCTTATTTGCATCAAGATTCAAGAGGTAGAGAGGGTAGAAGGCATCAGTCCCTATGGCTACTGATCTAAAAATAGTTACACATAACGTAAAAGGCCTGGGAAGCCCAGTTAAAAGAAACAGGATGTTGCAAGAATTAAACAGGCAGAAGGTACCAGTGGCAATGTTGCAAGAGACCCGACTTACTCCAGATGAGCATAAAAAGATGGTACACTCATGGGTGGGGGCTTGCCACTTTGCTTCCTACAAGGCACATCCCCATAGGCAGGGAGAAACTATTTTAATTTGGAAGGACACTCCAATACAAATTGATAAGGTAGTGGTAGACACAGCAGGGAGATTTGTTTGTGTGGAGGGGACATACTGAGACACTCCCATTTATTTCCTAATTCCATATGCCCCAAATGAGGAGAAGGACAGGACACTTTTTTTGAGAAATGTACTCCTCTCAGTCCCAATAGCCCCTTCTGCACTTAGTATCAGTGGTGGGGATTTTGACATAGTTCTCAGTCCTGAGTAGGACAGAAAAATATCCCCATTCACAGTCGAGCAGGGAAAGTAACGGCATGCATTTATGATGTCTGGTGTCATGTTAATCCCAGGATGCTAGGCAATATATTTTATTTGGTACCTCAGCATTCATACTCATGCTTAGATATGTTGAGGGGGATTAACAAACATTGGCCAGAAGCTGCGACATTGGCAGCTTAGGCAATGGCTACTGCGTCCTGGACCCTGCTCACGATTCAGTATCAGACAGGGTCCAGGAACCTGCATCCTACAGCTTGCAGAATCCACACAACAAAGGACACAGCAACCAAGAATGTCACAAGCTGCAGGATGGGCGGGTGGCAGATGCACCCGCTTAAGGGAGGCTGGCAGTGGTCCTGCCCCCCTCCACATGCCCAAAGTTCCCACCATTAGTAATGTAAAAGCCCAGTGTGGGCTACGGCCTCCGCCATCCCGACTCCAATAGTGCTGATGTAGAAGCCCTCATGGGCTATCGGAACACCCCCTCCCCAGCCCGATGCCAATTCCTGCACTCCACACCCAACATGCCTTCCTGTTTCTACAGTAATAAACCTGTCCCCACATGCCCCATATATCCCTGGTGGTCCAGTAATCAATCAGTCAATCAAAACTTTATTTAACCAGGCATAACACCATTGAGCAAGCTCATTTTTGAAGTGATCCTGAACAGAAAGGACAAATACATGATAAGACAATAAATAATACACAACAACAATGGACATAAAAATAATTATACATCAAGTATAGTGTCTTTAGGAATCCAAACTAAATTAAATCTAGAACAAGTTTAGTACAGTAGCACACCAGAGTAAATAGATCTACAAAGGCCTCTGGAGTGCACCCTAGAGTAAAAACATACAACAACCCCAAAATCAACATGCTCAGGCGAACCCCCTAAAAAAGTAGTCAAAGGAAGGTAATTAAGAGTGGAAGAAGGAGTAGACAGGAGGTGGGGTAGCTATTATAGCTGAAAAGGAGGAGGAAGAAGAACAAAAAAAAAGAGTTGCAGTTAAAGAAAAGTGCTAGCAATGTAATGGGAAAGGTTAAGATTGTACAGAGCCAAAAAGCAATGAGTATTCTACATGAGGTCACTTGTAACAGTTGCAGGATTCCCTCAGGCAACCTGTGACCAGAGATTTGAAAGTGGAGGGACCCGGAATAGTGGTGATCCTTAATGTTCTTTGCAAAGTGTTCCACGGGAAGGGGAGAGAGAAGTTAATAGCGGCAGAACCATGCCGCATCTTTCTCCTAAGTACATTAAAAGTGATTAGTGTGAAGCATCTCAGACCATATAACCCTTTTGCACACTCATACAGACTAGAGATATAGGCTGGTCGTTCATCAGTAGTGCCCTGTAGAACCAGAGAAGTTCATGTCTTTGCCTCCTCAACGTAAGGGAAGACCAGCCCAATGCCTCATAGAGAAGGCAGTGGTGGGTGCATACAGGTGAGTTCAGGATAAACCTCAAGGCACGATGATATAGGGTGTCAAGTTCACTCAGTGCCGAGTTAGGACAGTGGCTATAAAGAAAGTCGGCATAGTCAAGCAGCAGCAAAAAGGTTGTTTCGACTGATCTCTTTCTGGCTTCCAGGGTAAGAAGATGCCTAATGCGGAAGAAAACGTCTAGGTGTTGTCTTAATTTTTTCGTCAGTTCATTCAGATGAGCCGAGCCATAAAGTTGAGCATGTTGTCCTGCCAGGATCCCAGATATTTGAAATTATCCACAATTTCCAGTGATTTACCGAGTAAGGTGTAGATCTGGTGGCTACCTGATGATCCTTGGGCTGGGGAGGCATGTGATGAAATGATCATAGCTTTAGTCTTCTGGGCATTAAGAAGAAGCTAAAGTGTTAAGAGGTTTTGCTGAAGGATGACAAAATCATGCTGTAGGTCATTGTGTGCTAATTTCAGTGTAGAATTAGTGGTGTACGGGACAGTATCATCTGCGAATAAACGTACGTTAGCTGTACGTATGTGTGAATCAATATTGTTAATGTAAATCGCAGAGTATACAGTAGGGCCCAGGATGGAGCCTTGTGGTACACCACGAGGTAAGATTTTTAGCAGTGACAGGTCCCCTAGGGCTTTAATTTATTGCATTCTATTAGTGAGATAGCATTTAAACCATTCTATAGCAGTGCTATCTAAGCCAAGGCTAGTCAAGGCGTCCAGCAGAAGGCTATGGTCCACAATATCAAAGGCCTTGGCAAGGTCTATGAAGAGCGCATACACATGTTTTTTTGCATCCAAGGTGTTCTGCCAATCCGTAGACACTTTAGCTAGGGCAGATACTGTGCTGTGTTTGGGTATGAAACCTAACTGGACTGGGCTTAAGAGGTTTTAAGATTTTAGGTACTCTCTAAGTTGGGAGTTCAAAAGTTTTTCCAGAAGTTTTGAAAGAATAGGGAGTAGATAAATTGCCCGGTAATTATTCAGATTACTAGGATCACCAGACTTGAAAAGGGGAATAATGTGCGTGATTTTCCAGAGTGGCAGTATTACGCCTTGTTCCAATGAGGAATTGAATAAATGAGTGATGGGGGCAGTCAGATAATAACAACCTATTTTCAGGAAGAATGGTTCTAGGTTGTCTGCGCCGGCACTCTTCTTAGTATCCAGTGACAGTAAGAGGTCCTCCACTTGCTTAAAGGTAACTGGGTGAAAACTGAAGAAGGAGGATCGCAGCTTGTAGCAGTTGGAGCTTATATGATCACTAACATCACTGTGTGACTGGCCTGGTGGCGCTGAGGGTTGAGGCGCTGGACGCCACACCTCACACTATGCTGGCTACCCGGGTTCAGGAGCGAGCTTGGGCACCAGGGTCAGCAGGGAGGGTTGAGGATAGAGTGCCCTTGTGGTGCTCTCTTCCCTGGGAGGTGGGGTGGGATGGCCTGGTGTGTAAGCGGCCCCCGGTGGAGACCGGAGGCACTGCAGCAAGCCAGGCAGCACGTATCTAGCATGGCCGACGCAGGCAGGGTTGCTGTGCACCAGTGCATTGGGGCATGTGCCACTCGTAGGGGGGAGTTCAACCATAGCAAAAATATCCTCCACCAGCTGGATAGGTGATGGCTGCACAGTGCCTGCCACCACACGTCCGTAACTGGTCCTCCACCTCTGCCCCTTGAACTCCCCATGGACGAAGGGGCCAGAGGTCCTGTGGGGGAGAGCTAATAACTTTGAGGAGGTTGAAGGACTCAGTGGGTGGTAGAGCAGCAAGCGAGTTGGCAGCCTGAGAGAGTTCCAGTCTGGTGGGGCGATAAAGAGATTAAAAAAAATATATCACTGTGTGGGCTTAGCTTACTGACAGGAGAAACATCAAATGCAAGGCCTGCCATAGCAAAATGATTGTTAAGTTGTTTCAGGATGTCTTCCCTATCCGTATATGCAGCGTCTCCAGACACTATCTTTGTGGGCAAGGGGAGATGTGGGCAAATGACCCTCAACCTCTCTGAGAAAGTTCCAAAACTTAGCAGAACTATTTTTATTTTCATCGAGGACTGTTTTGAAATAGCATGCTTTTTCTGTCCTAACTAGTTTAGTGTAAACATTCCTTGCTACAAGAAAAGAAAGCCAGTCAGCATCTAGTTTTGACTTCCTTGCCCTTTTCCATAATATGTCTCTATCCCTGAGGGCTTTCTTCAAGGAGGAAGAGAACTGGTCGGGTGACCTTTTCCTAGTCTTGATCTTCCTAATCGGGGCATGTTTATCTATCAGACCCAATAAAAGGCTATGGAAAATGGTGAATGCCTCCAAGACAGAAGGGGCCAGATAGAACTCCTGCGAAATAAGATTGCCAAGGTTTGCCAAAAAGGCAATCCAGCAGAAGTTTTTCAAACATCTTTTTAGCTTGGAGGTAGAAGACAAAGTAAGGAGAGGAGCGTGCCTAATGCAGGCCGTAGCACAATGATCACTTAGGTCATAGTGAAAGACCCCTGCATGGGTCATATTATGCTGCTTGTTAACAAGCATAAGATCCAGAAGACTGCTACGATCCAGGTTTTTCTTGTTGGGGTGGGTGATCTTAGGAGTAATCTGTATTAGCCCATGTGTGTCACTGAATTCCTTGAGATTTTTGGAACACTCGTCCTTCCAGTTAAGATTGGAGTCACCCATTATTATTCATTCAGAACTCGCCTTTTCTAGCAATTCATGAAGGTGAGGTAATATGCCAAGCCCAGCAGAGGACGGTCTGTAACATACAGTTATTAAGAAGGCCATTTCAGGTGATAGAGCTAACTTTAAGGCAAGGCATTCAAATTCTTTGGGAATAGAGGTTCGATCAATTACTGTAACTACGAATTTGCTCTTAATGTAAATTGCAACCCCAACCCACCCCAGTAGATCTGTCACACCCAAAGACACTATATCCAGGAATAATAATGGTTTTGTCTGGAGTCACGTTAGTAGGCCAAATCTCCGATATCATAAAAATGTCTGGTGACACGTGTAATACCCATGTTTGGCTAGTGTCTAGTTTCTTAAGTAAGCTGCAGACATTCAGGTGCAGAAAGCTGATGCCCTTAAGATGTGAGAGGTCTGATGGGGCATCTAGAGCAGCAGGTGGGCCAGTGTTTAGTTCAACATTCCCTGAACAAAGTAAGAAAAGAACTAGCAGTTTTCTAAGGCAACTTATAATCATTTTGAGAATGCATGTGTTATGCTGCTTAGTATGTACAGTTTTTTGAGAACACCCCTTCCCCAGCCCCGATGCCAATCCCTGCACCCTGAACCTGACATGCCTTCCCGTTCCAACAGTAACGATAGCTGCTGTCATTCACCAAGTGCATATATTAACTGTACGCACTCTATGCAATGCTCAGTTGGCGGCTGGTCGCAGTGGTGAGAGGTGGGCTGTGCCAGTCACCGGTGGGGTATAGGTGTGGGGGGGTATGGGGTGGGTTGACACTGTCAGGTGGGGGGCTACTGGACCACCAAGGATATATGGGGCAATGCGGGAACAGGTTTATTACTGCTGGAATGGGAAGGCATGTCGGGTTTGGGGAGCAGGGACTGGCATCAGGGCTGGGGATGGGGTGTTCCGATTGCCCATGAGGACTTATACATCAGCACTATTGGGGTTGGGATGGGGGGGAGCCATAGCCCACACTGGACTTTTACATTACTAATGGTGTGGACATGGCCTATCTGGACTTCAGCAAGGCCTTTGACACTGTGCCACATAGAAGACTATTACACAAACTGGGGAATATGGGTGTGGGCAGGACAGTAGTGTGGTGGGTAGGTAACTGGCTGGGCGGCAGGACACAGAGGGTGGTGGTAAATGGCTGTCACTCCACAGAGGGAAGAGTGACCAGTGGGGTACCACAGGGATCAGTGCTGGGACCGGTCCTATTCAACATCTTCATCAGTGACATTGCGCAGGACCTAGAAGGCAGAATTTCACTGTTCGCTGATGACACAAAGCTCTGTAACAGAGTAGACACACCAGAGGGTGTAGACAGAATGAGAAGCGACCTGCAGAAACTTGAAGAATGGTCAGGGGTTTGGCAGTTGAAATTCAATGCAAAGAAGTGCAAGATAATGCATATGGGGCACAAAAACCCTGGCACAATATATCAGTTGGGGGTGAGGATATGGCATGCACCAAGCAGGAAAGGGATCTTGGGGTTATCATCTCTGATGACCTCAAGGTGAGAAGCGTGTGACAAGGCAGCAGGTAAAGCAAATAGGATGCTGGGATGTATAGGCAGGCATCACCAGCAGGAAAAGGGAGGTCATAATTCCGCTATACAAGACACTAGTGAGGCCCCACCTGGAGTACAGTGTACAGTTCTGGAGACCATACCTACGTAAGGACATAGACAGGGTAGAGAAGGTTCAGAGGAGGGCAACAAAGATGGTGCATGGATTGCATCACAAGTCCCTATGAAGACAGGTTGAAGGAACTGAACATGTACTCCCTGGAGGAGAGGAGGGAGAGAGGGATATGATAGAGACATACAAGTATCTTACAGGGAGGAACAGGTGCAGGAAAACACTATTTTAAGCGAAAAGATGTTCCAGGACTAGAGGGCATGGGATGAAGTTGGAGGGAGGACGATTCAGAGGAAACATGAGAAAGAATTTCTTCACAGAACGGGTGGTGGACAAGTGGAACACCCTGCCAGAGGAAGTGGTGGGGGCTGAAACAATCACGGGATTTAAGAATGCATGGGATAGACATAAAGGAATTCTGGAGGTCAGGGGTAAGGGGCAACAGACTTCTAGGAAAACAAACTGAACTTACAAGCTCAAATGGGCAGATTGGGTGGGCCATAGGCCCTTATCTGCCGACACTGTCTATGCATCTATGTATCTATGTATCTATGTATCTATGTATCTATGGTGGGGACTTTGGGCATGTGGGGGTGTGCAAGACTATATGGGACTACTGAATAGGGGAACGGGGCTTTTGGGGGCTATAGCCCATGAGGGCTATCCATCATGCAGCACTGGCTACACATTGGCAACCCCTGGTGGATGGCAAAGACCACTTACACCACCTCATAGGAGGCGTAGGTGTTCTTTGATGGATGTCTACCGGGGGTTCTTCCTGAATTCCAATTTGGGGACTTTGCAGCCACCCTTCCTGAATAGGGTGCAACTGCTGCCATAAACCCCCTTACACCATGTGGCAAGGGGGTTTATGGCACATTGGTCCACTTGGGTGCAGGCAGCCTGCAGCATGTCACAGGCTGCCTTTCTAAATACCAACATGACGCAACTCATGACGCAAGTGCTACCTGCACCATTTGTTTAGATGCAAGTTGCCGTACATCCTGAGCTGCCTTTTGTGAATCTGGCCCATTGTTTATGTTGAGAGAATGGTTGCATTCTATCCAGAATTCCCAAATAGGGGTAGCTACAATTTCAGATCACTCCCCAGTCTATTTGGCTCTAGCTATTACACCCTCTAATAGAACCTCAATGTGGCACATAAATAATTCTCTATTAAACAATGCTGACTTCACTCAAATGGTAGAACTCAAAATAGGAGAATACTTTTGTACCAATAAATTGGAGGACATCACAGTGGCATCCAGATGAGATGGCATGAAAGCAACAATAGCAGGGGAAATCACACATTTCGTCGCCCAAAAAAAGAAAAAAGTGGCTAAGCTCCATAGAAAATTAGAAATGGATTTATCTGATTAGGAAGCCACTCATAAGATCACTCTGAATGACTTTCTCCTCCCTAAAACAGCTAAATGCAGGGCAAATCTCCAGAAAATTGAGAAACAAAAAATAAAAGGCCAGCTGAGCTTCATTCGGCAAGGGTTTTACGAGGGAGAAGGGAGCGTAGGAAAAATCTTGGCTTGGCAAATAAATAAGCATGCTGTGAATCAGACAGTGCTTAGGATAAAGACTAGAGGAGCAAATGGCTCCCTCACCTCTCATCCACAGGAAATAGCAAACATTTTGCTTCATACTACAAATCATTATGTTCAGAGAACTGAGGACCAAACCATGATAGAGTCACAAAGGCATATCTGGGGAAGTTACAGCTGCCTATTCTAACCCAGGAACAAAGGGATTGTTTAGACATCCCACTTTGGAGAAAGAAATCGTAGCCACAATACAAAGGTTAAAAGCAGGGAAGGCCCTAGGTATTGCTGGCAAGGCCTGATCTCTGCTGCTCCTGGCAACTGAAACCTCCCTGTCGATGTCCGGCAGGTTCAGATCACCCACCGCCACTACTTCCCCTTTTGCCACTCCCTTGATTAGTTCTTCTCCAAGCTCCCTATCCCTCTCCTCGACCTGTCCTGCCAGGCTATAGATCACCCTGACCCACATTTTCTTGCCCAAGGCTGCTGTGAGCTGCACCCACAGTGACTCTGTTTCTCCATCAGTCCTCCTGATGTGTCCACACTCCACTGTCTCATTGTCATCCCTGATATTGAGTGCAACGCCTCCCCATTTACTATTTTTCTCTATCCTTCCTAAACATGGTATAGCCTGGAACTGTCAGGTCACATGTTATTCTCTGAGGCCCATGTCTCAGTGATGACTACGAGGTCCACCTCATTGTCTGCCACCATCACCTGGAACTTGCTGATTTTATTACCTAGACTCCTGGCATTGAAGCTGACCCCCTCCCATCTAACCCTTGACTCCCTTTGGCTATTGGCCTGTCCTTTCTTTTTTTCTCCCTTGTCCTCTTCCCTTCTTGCTGTCTGCAACTCTGTGGCCCCTCCCTCTCTCCATGATCCCTTCCTGCAACTTAGTTTGGATCTCAACCCCATTTTGGCCCACTGTGTCTCTTCAAGAACCAAGATTTGTGGAAGTACTAGCTAAGTTCACCCTTCTCTCTCCTACCACCCTGGTTTCCCTTGACTCAGTCTCCCCCACTTTCAGCTTAATTGTCCTGTAAAGACACCAAACTTCTGCCCTACTGCACTAGCTCCCTCTTTAGCATAAATTTGATAGTATTTGCTGGATCCATCATCTAGCAGATTATCTTACAGCCAGGCATATCCACTCTCTCCTCTTTAGTTTTGATGTTGAAAAGGCTTTGGAAGGGGTGTCCTGGAGTTTTCTCTGGGGTACCCACTCAGCATTTGACTTCCCAGGGCCATTTATTTGGCTTATGCAGGACCTATATATATCCACTCAGGCAGACTTTCAGGCAAATGGCATGTTCTTGGACCCTGTCTCTCTAGGGAGGGGAACCCAACAGGACTGCCCTCTATCCCCTTTACTCTTTGCCCTTTATACTGAGCCCCTGGCGGCAGTGATACACCTTAATAATCTCACAGAGGGGATTCCATTTGGAGATTCAATGTACTGTATAAAGCCACATTGTTTGTCAGCAATATCCTTACACTACTGTCCCCAGAGATTCCATGCCCTGCAGTCTAGAAGGAATTGTTGACATTTGAAAAATTGACAGGATTTAAATTGAATGAACAAAAAAATGGAAGTTCTTCACTTTTTCCATCATCTCCCTTTAGACCTTAAATAACATTTCCCTTTCAAATAGAATAAAGGAGCCATAAAATATTTAGATGTAATAATCCCATAGAATGTGTCTATATTAGAACTTTTGAACTTTGAACCCCTCACACAGAAAATTTCTGAGGATCTCAAAAACTGGATTCATCTCACACTGTTTTTTTTTTCAGCAAATACAGTATCCATTATGCACATGAACATTTTACCTCGTCTGTTATCTCTATTACAAACATTCCCCATAAAGCTATATAATAGTCATTTTAAATTCTGGGATAAATCGATACAGCAGGGCAAACATCCCCATATTAGATATTCAGTGTTGCAATTATCAAAGGCAAAAGAAGGCGTAAATTTACCAAACATTTGATTATGCTAGAAAGCAGTTCAGGTGCATATCATAAATTCATTGCAAAAACTTTGTTAATGCACCAGTTAGAGTTAAACTGACAAAGGTAGGGAAATGTGGTGTTAGCGTTTCCAACCCTAACATCCCACCCCCACCGCTCAAACAACAAAAAGAAAAAACTTTATGGTTTTGGCTGTCCTGAGTCTTGGCAAATAAGCCCTAGGGTCTTCCTTGGGGTTATCAACCCTAATGCTTCCCCCATGAAATCAGCAAATAAGCTCAGATGGCCATACTATATAAGAATGGGGTGAGTGTTAGGGTTGATAACCCCAAAGAAGACCCCAGGCGCTCAGGACAGCCAAAACCGTAAAGTTTTTTTCTCTATGTTGCTTGCAGGATAGGAGTGGGGTTTTAGGGTTGGAAACCCTAACACCACATTTCCCTACTTTTGTTGGTTTAACCCTAATTGATGCATTAATGAAGTTTTATGCAATGTTTCCTTACTTTTTGAGATAGTACAATCGTATTGTCATTCACCCAAGTCCCGAACACATCCATGTGATTACAGAAGCACAGGGCCCTCCAAAAAGTGATTTATGTGCTTCCTTGTACAATTTTTTTTTTGGAGGGACAGATAATTTTCAATTCTTATTTCTTAGGGGTTTAGTGTTGTAGTAGCCATTAAGATCTTTATATTGATACATACATTGTCTGTTAACTCCAAAGACTGACAGATTTACAGCTTGTTAAAGTTGCAATGTTATCCTATGGAAATTGTAATTTTTACATTGTTATGCTTTTTCATATGGTCCCTACATTTTTTGGGGTATTATGTGTTAGTGTTGCAGTACTCACTAAGAACTTTATTTTGATATATGGATTGTTTCATAACTGCATATATTGATGGAGTTATGGCTTAGTAAAGTTGAAATGTGGAAGAAAAACTAAGCCCAAATTCTTTGTGCATATGAGGAGATCTTTATTGTGAGGTCGTACCATTCATACGTACAAAAATTACTTTGCATGAAAAAAGAATGCGAAAAAAAACTAGGTCCCAATTCCTTTTTCATATGAAGGGGTCTTTTTTCATGAGATCATGATGTTCATATGAAAAAAGACTGCTTCGTACAAAAAAGAATGTGAAAAAGTCTAAATTCTTTGTTCACATGAAGAGGTCTTTTTTCCTGAGGTTGTATCGGTCCATATGAAAAAAGATTCCTTCGTGTGAAAAAATAATCTAAAAAAAAAACAAAGTCCAAATTCTTTTTTCGCATGAAGGGAATCTTGTTTCATATGGCCCCACTCTCTTTTCGTATGGCCATACAAAAAAAGAAATTCAGGTACGAAAAAGGTTTTAAAATATATTAACATTTCTGGGTGATTTTTCCAAAACCTAACTGCACAATCCACCCAAGGGGGTCCAGATTAGCAAGATACATGTGTTGGTATCTCTGCAGGATATAATTTTTATGGCTTTTCAAAACATATTTGGGGGGAAAAGGAAACAAGATGGTGGCAATGCGAAAAAATATTGTTTTTTCTCATGAAAAAAGATAAACCCAATGTGAAACAGAATCTTTTATTGTATGGGCCAAATTCTTGTTTTGTATGAAACAGGTATCCAAAATATCATACTGAGCATGCTCAGAACCGAAATTTCAAATCCTTATAACTCTGGAATAGAATAATATTTTTTCACCAACATGAAAGGCACCACTTTGGCCCAAGCCCTTTCTACCATGAACATTTCAGAGCAAATTCTAAACTATCTGGGTGCCAGGCGATGACCAGAAAACAGCAAAAAACCCTGATTTTTTTTCTACTTTTTTGCTATCTGGATCTCAGAATCCACACATCTGACCAGAACAAAACTTAGCAAGTCAAGAGACCTTGGCCCCAATACTGTGCATGCACAGTTTTGTGCAAATCTGTTGAATGGTGGTAAAGCTACTGAAGTGCAAAATTAGGAGTTTACCATAAACAACTAGCGTATAGTGTATAGTGTATAACTAGAGTATAGTGGTGGTACACTATAATTGATGGTCCTTTTTTTTAATATTCTTTGGTAACTTGGTAAGACCCACTAGGAACAATTGCCTGTTTTCAGGGGCAACCTGGAAGCACTGGGGAGGTTAAGTGACTTGTTCAGAGTCATATGGTATGCAAGTGGAGGTTGTGGGAATCCAACCCAGGTCTACTGGAAGTACCAAGCTCATTCACAGTTCATTACTCTAACCTCTAGACTATACTGCCATCCTATAGTCCTACAGTGCTCTGTGGAAGGACACTGAGTTTCATATCATGATCTTTATTACATCGACAGTTACTTGTATACCCACCCTTTAGGAAGCCTTTCCACCAGAAGGTTTTCCACTCATACTGCAGTCCCTTTGAACATTGGAATAAACTAACACAGCATCCAGCTTTTTCTCCTTTACTTTACTACTATAGGGCCTCTTCCCTTTAACCAACATTTCCAGCCCTCTCCAATTGATATGGGATACCTTAACTGGAGCTGGCAAGGGCTAACTTACTTTTTTCAATTTCAGTCTCTTTATCATTTGCAGAAATAAAAGCAGTACATGGTATACAGGTCAAAGATCACTTTCAGTATTTTCAAATGTGCTCTAATTTGTTAGCACAGAGTAGACCCCTGCATTCGTTGCCTTCCCCATTGACGGAATCCTCCAACTACTGATGGCAGAAGTGAAGAGAGATCAATGGGCTCACTTGATCAGTAATTTCTATAAAAACCTGATGGAACTAGACATATTACTACAGGCCACATATTGGACAGATGGACTGAGGGTACTATTGAACAGGCGTAGTCTCATACTTTGCGGGTGTGGTTACAATAGTTAGTACACTCCCTCTCTAGTTTAGTCCTGTTACATTGTTCTAAGTAGTATACACTGTCTTAAGCTGCTGTTATGTCTTTTAAAAAACATTTTCATAAACGTCAAATATAAAAAAAGTCTAACACAACCCCATCTCACACTCAAGGTGACCCCCAACCACAGCATTTCAACTGAACTGTGCTCAATATGCTGGGTACCTCGAACATGAAAGACAAAGCAAAATGAAGTCAGGAAGTGAGTGCTCTCGTACATGGCTACGATTGCATTAAAACTGATGCAAACAGGATATGAGTCGTATTTCCACATTTGACCAGTAAGCCAGGTTGCCAGTCAACTTGTGTTTTGGAGTCTCAGTGGATGAGGCCCATCCTGAGATGTATCTCCGATATGTACACTGTCTACAGGTCCAGGTGAACACTGCATATTGTTTGGCCTTTTGAGATGGCCAACAAATAGAGTTAATAAAGTAAGGCATCACAAGAAACTGAAGGCACATGTACTTTAGCCTGGTGATCAAGTATCACTTAGCACTGCCTGGGAGACATAAGCTCACAGACAGATGGAACAACATCTCCCTCCCCATGTCATGGTGAAAGAGATTCAGGACCTACCAGTCTACAAAATTCTGCCAGTTGAGTCAAGCAGGACTCATTAAACTCATAGGAATCATTTATTGCTAACTGCACGGATAACAATTCAGATCAAAATTGCTGAACCTGAAGTGCCTATACTGCCTGTAGCCAGATCTGCTACATGCAGGAGGAAAACTACAGACCCACCCCATGTCATTCCCATAGGCACATATGACAACTCATCTGAGGAGGGTAAGGAATTGGTGTGTCACCATTCTACAAGGAATGCTCCAAGCTAACTTCCTACTGCTACAGTGTATCTGGGAATAAAGTAAACTAAATTGGTATCCTCTTGGATCGAAACACAGAGTCATTTGTGGCCTTGGACATACAGCCACTAGTATGGACAAGAACATCAAGGAAGGAGAGAAGGAACACCAGGATACAAATACTGTAGCGGAGCTGCCTTCAACTAAGGATTCTCTTATGCTAGCTGAGGAGACAAGAGTCATGGGGCTCATGGTCTGCCGATAGATACACTGTAATTGTTTCAAGCATCTTTCAAGCTGCCGATCACCTGTCGCATGACACACCTTCAGCATTGCATGTCCTAAGTGATAGCCCTTTTTAACTAATCAGGACTGCTGTTTCACCTGTGAACAGCAAGGGCTGAGATCCCCTCAAGGCATATCTACAGGACAGCTTTTTTTTTTTTGACCAGGACTGTCAAGTGCTTCTGACAGCTGTGCTAAGACAGACTGCGTGTCTGTCAGTGAACGATGAAAATCAGAGCTCCTGCTTCTGAAGAGAAGCAATCTCATACTGAGCCAAGCATGACTGTGAAGCCAGACACTGATGAAGTGAAAGACTATTGAACTGCCACCCATGATAGCTGTAAGATGGCAGCAGCATAGGGATATCTGTTTCCTCTCCCATGTCAAGGCTCATCGAACTCATTGTAAATAATTCTCGACTCTGGGCCTATTAATATAACCCTCCGAAACTTTTACTGTTATATGAACATAATATTAACCTTGACCTTCTGCTGATAAAACAGTGCAATATTTACTGAGCTGAATTTGACCTGTAATATTTAAGTGATGCTTGTATATTTGTTTGTTTTACTTTTCGTATTGACATGGATCCTTTGCAAAGGAGTCTATGACTCAAAGGTTGTAATTCCGATACTTTCAATAAATAAATAAATAAATAAAAAAGATCCATCCATTGGATATCATAGCCTGGTACTAGGCTATCACCACCATGCACGATGAGATGCCTTGACATGAAGGGGAGCACGGATTTCCAGTGGCCTGATTGGCCAAAGGCTAGCTGAACCCTTGAACTGCACCACAATCCCTGAAGAGAAGTGAGAGAGGGAGAGCCTGCTGAGAAGCATCATTGCAGTGACGCAGGGCGTCTGGTACTGGTACCATGAGAAAATACTCTACAAGGCTTGCTCCTGCAACCTGCAGACCAGTAATGTAGTTGGAAAGGCCTTTACTGGATATGAACAATCAGCCAGGAGTTTACAAATACCTCCATTTGAGGTTTCCTTTACAACTGCATGGCCTTTGGGTTTGAGGTTTTACTGTTTCACTAAGTACTGCTAACCGTTTATTTTAAAATGCACCACTGCTGGCCAGTCACATACACCATCATTGGTCTTAAACTACTTCCATGCCTAGGTACCCAGTAACAATCTCCCTAATCTTATTTAAAGACAGAAACACTGATACCAGTGGGAAAAGGGTAAAGCTACAGTTGCTCAGAATCTATCCCATAGAATCGGATTCATTAGATTCCCGGCAATTTTTTGGAATTCCGAATTCCCAAGTAAGGCTGAAATCAGATACAAAATTGGAATCAGATTCTGATTCCACATCTGATTTCTTCATCAAAAACCTCTCCCACCTGACTCACGGGAGCTCCCATGTACCTACCTTACCTGGCTGGCTGAATGCTACAGTTCTGAAAGTTTTGTACCGAGTTTTGCATGGCCTGATTTTGCCTAAATACTTGTGTAGAATGTACTATTTGTTTAATGTGTGCTGACTGTCTCACTGTGTGTGTCAATAAGTTATTGTTTGTCAATACACTGTATTATTTGGATCCTCCATATTGTAGGTATGCATCCTTAATTGTCTTGCACTTCTCTGACATGGAGCCTTTGTAATGGAGCCTCTGACTCAAAGGTTTGTAATTCCAGTACTTTCAATAAATAAATAAATGAAATACTACCAGACAGACAGTGGAGGACAACAAGACCTTAGGGGTCCCTCTGTCTTGCTGGGAAATATCCTGCCTGCCTAGACAGTCAGTTGGTTCTGTCCTGGTCAAGTATAAGCAGTATTATACAATTCAACCATTTTTCAGTTCTCCCTCTTGGGTAGTCTATTTTTTAATCCTCTATGCATGCATGCATGATCATCACACCCCTTCCCTGGTTCCTGCATGCCTTCTGAGACCTGACCCCTGTTCCCCTCAAAAACATGGGAAATTGGGGAAGCTGCCTGCTGATGCTGACCTACTAGCATAAAACTACCCAAGCTAAACAGATGCCTTACTGTTCTCTCTGTGAGCATGGAGTGGCTAAAAATCCAGGGTTTTGTACTAGTAGGCCACTTATGGTCAGGGCAGCCAGGGAGTTAGTCAACTAGTACTGTGGACTAAGGGCTTCATGTTTTTTATTTGCGACTTTCATTGTGTGTATTCTATAATTTTTAATTTTTAGTTTTTAGTATCTACTCTGCTGGCTGGAGGCTGGAGAGGAGAAAGTGGCTACACTGGCTAGTGGCACTAAACTAGTGGGTGACATGCGACTGGGACAAGTAGGTGCTGGGAAGGACTTATGACTTGGGGTGGCAAACGGGGGGGTGACACCATGGAATGGAATGCTGCCATCTGGCAAAGAGGAGTTGACTGGTACCTGCAGGGCTAGTGCTAGAGAGATGGCAGTAAGCATGGCAGTGGACTGGATGTGAACTCAGAGCACTGGACCAACTGAAAGATTAACCCAGCAGGAAAGACGTTGGTCTGTCTCACACAGCCAGATGGAGGGACCCCCAAGACTTGTCCTTATTACAAAACTGCAGTCGCCTGAGTAAGGTAGGTAGGACGTGACCACCCGGGGACTTAAATGGGGGTTGGGGATAAGGCTAGGTCTCTTCAGACCTCGTGTGTGTGACTGTGCGCTGGGTGGGGAAAGGTTTAAGAATACCTTGTCAGAATTCAAAAGCGGAACTGAATTACAATTCTGACTTTGACTTCACCCCACTGGCTCATTAAGAATCAGAATGGAATTGCACTCATTATCAAAACCTGACTGTATGCTACCAGAACAGGATTATAGAGAATCCTTGCAACCCTAGGTAGTGCCGCCAGTACAGGAGGGTTGGAATAAGCACTATATTGTGCACAGTGGTGTTGGTGCAGGCACAGTTTAGGGGATGTGACTGGACTATGGAAATATTTTTTTACAGAAAGGGTAGTGGACGTCTGGAACAGCCTCCCAGCAGAAGTGGTGGGTACCAAAATAGTAACAAGTTTCAAACGTGCATGGGAAAGAAACAGGGGGACCTTAGTAACAGGGCTGGGGGAGGGGTTAGGCTGAGATCAATTAGGGTCTACAGTAGCACAGTAGATAGGGACTTTAGGGCAGACTAGGTGGGCTAGGAAGTCCTTTTCTACTGACAGCTTCTATGTTTCTATGACAGGCATTAAGACAGCAACCCAGGAAAGCATTTAATTTGACTACGTTTGCTAGGGCTCTCAATTTCAACCCAGGAATTTTTATTTGGCTGACCTAAAAGGGCAAGCAAAGGGTAGACATGTATTAAATGGACTGGACCTAGAAGAGGACAGAAGACCTGCTATACCAAACTACTGCAATGGCTCCTAACTATCCCTAATTTCCTTGTAAGAGTCGGCTGCCTATAGAAAAACATTGTGTTTCATCTGTTTAACGTTCTTGTCTGCTGTCTTTCTGTTTAAAGTGTAAAGTGCATATGTTTGAGGACTGTCACTACATTTGGGTTGGTTCACTGGTGGGGTAACCCAGTGGGGAGGTAGGAAGATATTGTATCCCAGGGGGTTGAACCATACTATCACCAGGACCACTTTAACCTTTCACTGGGTGGAAGCTCCATGCTACTTTCTAACTCTAATTGGGAACTAACCCCCCCATGACAAAAAGTGATACAGCGGATCCACAAGCCACCGTGACAACTATGGTGAGCTGGTGGCACTGTAAGGTGAAAGCCCTCTTACACATTTATGTAGTAGACAGGGTAACAAGCATTTGCATTCAGCCAGCCCTGATAATGGCAGAATTGTCAATAATGCATCCTTGGTAGGCACTGCAGAACATATCTGCAGATTTTGCAAAAAGTCCAGTTCGGGTTGGATTTTTATTCAGCCTAACAGACCATTAAGACACAGTAAATGATAAGGAGCAGTATTTTAAGTACATGCTTTGTCCTGGTTGCTAAAGACAGGCAAGTGCTTGACTGACAATCATGCACACTTCCTAGCCATGATCTGTTACTTGAAGTGGTCATGACCTCGATCAGCGTACCAGTTGAGAAATCCCTGAAGGAACAGCTTTGTTATCAGAAGTAAATGGTAAGCAAGGAAAAATGCCTTACTTAAATAAACGAAAACTGAAAAAACACATGTATATGAGAAAGTAGAAGGAACATGAATAAGTATACAAACATAGAACCTGTTGGGATGAAGGTTCTCAGTTAAAGAGAAAGGCATCTCAGCATAATAGCCAAACGTTTTAATGAGGATGGTCTTCCAGTACAAAACTGCTACATGTACATTATAATTTTACAACACTCTTTTTATTATTATGGATTATAATGTGCTGATCATGCAAACCTCAACTCTCCATCATGATCCAGAATCCATCCCGGAAACATCCGTGGTTTACAACAGCTGTGGGAAACTCAGTATGACTTAGAGCAACACTTTAATACTGCAGTTCAGCATCTGATGATACCAAGATCACCAGTTTCATCCTCCTTCTCCAGTGCCAAGTACTGCATTCTGTTACGTAGTACTTGACTCAAAGGAAGAAGGTTAGTTATCGATGGTGTTTTAATCTGAAGTATTAAGGAGGCACACAATCCAGTTTAACTTGCTGATCAAACCAGTGCTGACATCAGCCATGGCTGTTAGGGGAATAATCTGGATTGTCAGAATGGGGATGAAGGATTACTGGAGTACAATCAGTTAAACTACAAAGAGTGAGTACAGGGTGTCACAAATGCACTCAACAGGTCAGGCCCTCTGCTCCAAAAGTGCCAATCTCACAGCACAATAGTGTGAACAGGTAACAGACAGGGTAACCCTCCTGTCTGCTTTGGGTCCAAATCACCTTTAGCCTCGAGTCTGGAAGGATTCAAACTGTGAACACTGTGCTAGCATACCCAAATGTACAGGCTCAGATAATATTCTCTTTGGGGGGATGCAATGTATCTTTCACCTAAGGGCACCTAACCAGGTATCCAAAATGAACCCTTTTAATGCTATAAGAGACCTTTGGTATATTCTTACCTTTTCCACGCTTAGTAACACCATCAAGCCCTTGAACAGTTGTCAGACTTAAAAGACAAAGAACCTCTGTGCGCAAACACTGAGGCAAGGGTCACCCCAAAGGGCATTTAGATGGGAAGCCAAGTTTCAAGAAAATACAAAATCACACATGCCCACACAATGCAAAGCATCATGGGCTGCATATGCAAATCACCACAGAATGTTATGCTGGTTCAACTTTAAGCAGAATTGCATGGTGTCAAAAGGCCTCTCACACAGTTTGCAAAGGGTGCTAACAGATGACATAGACACGTGTTTTGTCCTACCAAGACTCATCAGTATGCCTCATCTGTCTGACACCCCAGTGGAATGAACCAGCTACCCTGAGATGGTCTGTCTGGGTTATGTTGTGGTGAACCCATTAAAATAAAAAACTATTTAAAAGACAAAGAACCTCTGTGCGCAAACACTGAGGCAAGGGTCACCCCAAAGGGCATTTAGATGGGAAGCCAAGTTTCAAGAACATAACCCAGACAGATCATCTTAGGGTAGCTGGTTCATTCCACTGGGGAGTCAAACAGACGAGGCATACTGATGAGTCCTGGTAGGACGAAACACGTGTCTTTGTCATCTGTTAGCACCCTTTGCAAACTGTGTGAGAGGCCTTTCAGCACCATGCAATTCTGCTTAAAGTTGAACCAGCATAACATTCTGTGGTGATTTGCATATGCAGCCCATGATGCTTTGCATTGTGTGGGCATGTGTGATTTTGTATTTTCCTCAGACTTAATATCAGTTCATCAATAACATGCAAAAATGACTGAGGAAACCCAGGCAGTATCTTAAAGAAAATGCTTGTTTACTAAAAGATGATAAAAATATGTAAAATTAAACATAGAACAATATATCATACTGCTTACAATCTATAAAAGAGAAAATAATGGAACAAAACTCCTACCACAATACATTTAGATCTTTGCTATCTAATGTATTACCTCTGGAAGTGCTTACTTTAGTTAGCGAGAACTTTGTTTCTTCTGAGCCCAAGATGATATGTCACATTTCAGACACACTGATACATTTTCAACTCTATCTCCCCACCCCCTTGGTGAGTCATCTAGCTCCTCCTTTTAGAATTAATTCTAAGATTATTTCTACCAGGATGTATTTTTATTTAATGGTAACATCAGAAAAAAAATTTCCTAAATATGACAGCCTTTGATCAACCAGTTCCTTTGAGGTTTACAACCCTGCAGTCCATCACCCAGGTGTGAGATAGCCAACATGAATCAACTAAATGACGTCCTTTCCTGATGTCATAAAATTTGTAGTTAAGTTCTAACTTCAAAAGCAGCAGCAGGGTGGCCAGCCCGGTGGAGCTGAGGGCTGAGGCACTGGACACCTTACTGCACCACACTGGCGACCCGGGTTCGGGAACAAGCCCGGGGCGCCGGGGGTCGGCTGGGGAGGAGAAGGATGAAGCACCCGACGGCTGCTCTCCTTCTGTGGGTGGGTCTTCTGCATGCTTCCACTGCAATATCGCCATCTAGGAGAGCCCGGATGGAAGGTGCTGTAGTTGGGGATAGCAGCTAATGGATTGGGCAGACGTCCACAGGGGGCGGAGTGGGAGGCACGTCTCAGTGTGCCTCCTAGCTCATTGACCCCCACTGCATGTCGATGTCTAGGGGAACAAGGGAAAAAACACAGTCTCTCCTAGGCAATGACATCTCTCTCTCTCTCTGCGCGCATCTCTGGATCGTAGTGGCAGATCCTGATGTACCGGATCCACAACACAGTATGCTGGTTCTGGGGAGGTAAGAGAGGGTTCCCTTCTCACCCTGCCCGGGGGTAATCTGGGTACCCAAGTTAGTGGAACCATAGGTACTCTAGGGACAGACCGCGGCGACCAGAGAGGGGCGCAGTAGGAGGGGATGTCTGAGAGAGTAGAGAAAGGAGGCAGTAGGAGTATAAACACAAGGTTAAAGAAAAAAAAACAGCAGCAGGCAGCAACTGTCTGGAAGGATGTTCAAATTAACTGTTTCCTTCTGGTCCGTTTAATTAAATACTGGTTTTCAGCTACTGACACTTTGTAGTTACAGGCCAAATTCCTCACACAATTAAATGTTTTGCACAGACCATGTATTTATAATACCAATATCATACAACAATCATAAGCAAGGGGCAGAGCGTCACACTCCTCCCCACCTAGACTGAATCTGGGTGCTCTATCCCCTGCATGGGATGAGCTCCACAAGTCAGTTCTTTCCTCATATAGACGCGACAAGCCATCTGCATTCTGATTGGTTGTTCCAGCCCTATGTGAGATCATCATGTCATACCCTTGCAAGGCAAGATTCCATCTTAATAGTCTACCATTCATTTTTCCTATTTGTGTCAGCCAAACCAGGGGTTATGGTCAGTTTGTACCTCAAAATGCTCCCCATATAAGTATATCTCTAGCTTCTTTAGGGCCCACACCATGGCAAGACACTTTTTCCACAGTAGAGTATGCCTGCTCCCTGGGAAATAACTTTATACTTAGGTAAACGATGGGGTGATCTTTCCCTTGGTTGGATGTCTGACTCAGCACTGCCCCAATACCCACATCTGAGGTGTCAGTCAGGACTATAAAGGGTCTGCTATAGTCTGGACTTGTCGATACAGGAGCACTACACAGTGAATCCTACAGTCTGGTAAAGGCTTTTTCACAGGCTGGTTCCCAGGTAATTTTCTTCAGCATCCGTTTCTTTACCAGGTCAGATAGGGGAGCAACCAGGGAACTGTAATTGGGTACAAATTTCCTATAGTACCCTGCTGTCCCTAAAAAAAATCCTGACCTGCTTCTGCATTTCTGATCTGGGCCATGCCTTGATCGCCTCTATTTTTATGTGGTTAGGATGGAGTTGTTCCCAGCCTACCACATGCCTGAGGTATGCCACTTCAGCCATGGCCACCTGGCACTTCTCAGCTTTGACAGTGAGCCCAGCCCTCTATATGTTGCCCAGCACTTCCCTAAGGTGAGATAGGTATTCCTCTCAGTTGGCACTAAAGATGGTAATGTCATCCAGGTGCGCCACAGCATACTCCTCAACACCATTTAACACCTGGTTCACCAACCTCTGGAAAGTGGACGGGGTGTTCTTCATTCCGAAAGGCATTACTTTAAATTCAAATAAGTCTATTGGAGTGATGAAGGACGACCTCTCCTTTGCTCTGGCAGTTAACTCTGCCTGCCAATACCCCTTTGTCAGGTCAACAGTCGCAAGGTAGGTCGCCCCTCCCAACTTGTCCAGGAGTTCATCTGTCCATGGCATCAGGTTGGCGTCTGACTTCGTGACTGCATTTAGTCCATGATAGTCCACACAGAAATGAGTAGAGTCATCTGGCTTGGGAACAAGGACTACAGGTGAGGCCCAGGGGGTGTGGGATCACTGGATTACACCTAAATCCAGCATTTCCTCCACCTCCCTCCTAATGTCCTTTTGGACAGCCTCTGACACCCAATATGCTGTCCACCATATCAGCGTCTGTGTCCCTGTTTCCACATCATGCGTCGCTAAGGGGGTTAGTCCAGGCTTGGCGCTAAACAGTGGGGCAAAGTCTGCTAAAACATCCCTTACTTCCTGGATCTTGTCTGGGGCCAGCTGGGGTGACAGTTTAACTGCCTCCACAGAGGACTCCTACTTGCTTTCTTCCAGCAAGTCCAAAAGGGGGTCTCCTTCGTCCGTCCCCTCCCCAAGACTGCACACTGCAAACACCATGTCAGCCCTGTTAGCATATGGCGTCATCATGTTGACATGGTACCTTTTTTCTGTATGTCTTCTGGCAGATAACTCTGTGATACAGTTCACGTCATTTACCTTTCTGACTACTTTGTACAGTCCTACCCACTCTGTCTGCAGCTTGTCCTTCCAGACTGGAATGAGGACCATGATTTTCTGACCCACCATGTATAAGCGAGCTCTGGCTCTGCGGTCGTACCACACTTTTTGTTTTTGTTGGGCAGCTGCCAGGTTGCTCTGGGCTGTCCCCATAAGCTCCTTCAGCCTCTCCCCAAACCTAAGGACATAATCCGCTATGGGAGTTCCCTGGGTGGCATGCTTGCCTTCCCAGTCCTCCTAGATCAAGTCTAGGGGCCCATGTACCCAGTGTCCATATAAGAGCTCAAAGGAGGAAACCCGGTCAACTCTTGGGGCACCTCCCTGTATGCGAACAACAGGTGGGGAAGGTATTTCTCCCAGTCTCTCCCATGCTGTTCAGCAAACACTTGGAGCATTGACTTCAGGGTACCATTTAAATCTTTCCACAAGCCCACTGGCTTGCGGGTGATAAGGTGTTGTGCGTCGCTGCACCACCCATGCCTCTCCCACAAACATTTCATCAGGTCTGACATGAAGGAACCACCTTGATTGGTGATAACTTCCTGCAGAAACCCAACACAGGAAAAAATCCCTAGTAAGGCATTTGCCACTATGTCTATCCTCATTGAGGATAGAGTGACTGCCTATGGGTACCAGGTGGCATAATCCACCACAGTCAGGACGAACCTCTTCCCAGAGGAGCCGGAGGTATTTAAGGGCCCCACAATATCCATTCCCACCCTCTGGAGTGGTTCTTCCACTATGGGCAATGGAATTAGGGCGGCTTGGCTTTTCTTACCCGCCTTCCCTATTTCTTGGCACCGGTGACAAGACCTGCCATACTCCTTCATCTACTGGAAGAAGTTCAGCCAATAGAAATTCTTAGCCAATCGCAGCATAGTGCATGCGATTCCCAGGTGACCAGACATGGGAATATTGTGTGCAACCTTGAGCAAATGCTCACGGTATCCCTGGGGAACAACAAGCTGCCTGCCTATCACCTCCCCTCTGTCTTAGCATCCTGCGTGTACAGCAGTCCATCGTGCCAATAAACTTTATGTTTTCTGTCACCTCCCTGTGCTCTATCAGAATCTGCCTAAGCCCTCAGCTTCTCTAGACTAGAGTCACTTTTCTGAGCAGCTGCAAACTCCTTACACATTCCAAAGGCATGGGACAGGTCCCCTTCAGTATCTAAACTTGGGTCCCTAGCACTAGTGTCAGGGCACTCAGGATCACTGCCATCCCTAACCCTCTGACAATGGGTCACCTCTCTTTCCTCAGAGTAACCCTCCATAGCTGTTTAGTTAACTGCTGCTGGGGAAATTTCTACACCCTTTCATTAGTCTCCATCTCAGAAGACCCAGGCTGGGGAACCAGTCTCCCAGTGGTTTCCACAGTGGCTTCTATGGGATCCAGGGAACTACAATTTTCCCTTGCCACTTGACTATGGGTGACTGCACACACCATCTCCTGTTTGAGATTGTTGCCAAGGATGACATCACCTGCTAAAGTTTTGGCTGCAGCCACCTGATGCACACTTCCCCCTGTTTCACCCCAGTCTAGGAGAACACTAGTGAGTGGCAATGTTTTCTCCTCCCCAGTGAACCCTTGTACAGTTACAAATTTATTGGGTATAAGCTGACCAGGTTCTACCAGATCCTCTTTTACCAAAGTCATGTCTGCCCGTGTCTCTTAACCCTTGCATCTGTGCACCATTCACAGTGACTGGGTGCATGTGTTCCCTCATGTTTACAGGCATGCTTTCAGCGACACACAAACAACCCACTTATTTCCTAGCACCACCGTGCGTATTGCTCATCCTTTTGGGACACTGTCTGGCAATATGCCCAGTTTCTTGTCAAACCCAACATTCGTTTCTTTTCTCAGAAACATCTTTTCTTTGAAACCTGGGGCTAATTGGTTTCAGTGGAGGCAGTGAGGGTTTTAGCTGCCCTGAAGGTGTGCTTTTCTCTTTCTATGCTGCCACTCCCGCCCCACTTGCTCTCAGAGCAGGTCTGCTCTTGGCATAGTGGTCCAAGAGTTCAGCAGCCTCTTGCACTGTTTTGGGATCTCAGTCCTCCAGCCAGGTTTTCAGCCCTGTTGGGCATGCCCCAAAAAACAGCTCTAACAATATAGCATTTTCAATTTTATCTACAGAGTTTGCTTCAATTCCTTCCCACCAACTTTTAAAAACTGACGTTTCGTGGCTAGCTCCTCGTAGCTCATGTGATGTCAGGGCTTCTGCTGAGCTTATGGAATTTAGCTCTGTATGCTTCTGCAGTTAAATCATACTTTTTTTAAAGTGCAGCTTTAAGTTTGCTGTAATCATTACTGCCCTCATTGTCCATTTGACCCAATGCATCCCGAGCTTTCCCGGTAAGTGGCGGGGATAGCTGGAAGCTCCAGGACCATCTAGGAATATTTGCCTGAATACAAACTTTTTCAAGGAAATTTAAAAAGGCATCCATATCCTCCTCCTCTTTAAATTTGGCTATCAGTTTGGAATTTAATTTGTAACCTAGTCCTGTGGTTCCAGTTAAACCCAAGCCACTTACCTGCTCTGGTGCTGGTGACTGGAGTCGTGGCTTCTCCAGTTCATGTTGCCTCTGGCACTTATGCTCTTCACGGTCAGCCTCTTGCTGTTCACGTTCTGGTTCTTACTGTTTTCGCTCCACCTCTCGTTATTCTTACTCTGTTTCTCGCTGTTCTCGCTCCGCCTCTCACTGAAGATGTCGCTCTTCTCTCTGGAACTCCAGCTCCATTTGGCGCAACTCAATCTGCAGCCTGATTGCTTCTGGCTCCAGAATGCTGGTGACCTTCTCCTGCTGCAGCGGCCCTTGGCTTGCACTGGCCCTGCTGTCCTCCTCACTGGATCTGGACACTGCACTGACCGCTTTACCCTCCACGCCCAAGGTTTGGTCCTTTCCAGTCATGGACTCTGACTCAATGCTCTGGCCATCGGTGGCCATCAGAGCATCTATGAGGGTCTGCTTCTTGGCTTTCTCTTCATACTGGACTCCTCTGTCTTGGCACAAACGCCATAAGTAGTCTGCAGGGTACCGCTATAGTTGGAAGCCATCTTCTTCCCCAACTATGGCTACTCTAACTTGCACTTTAGAAAACAAAATAAAACAGGTAGGAACTCTCTGACTGTAAGCAAAATGATGTAGTTCTGTTTCTTTTTTAAAAAATAAATCACTGCCTTCTTTTACAAGTGAGCTGTACAGTGTTAAGCTGACACACTGAACTGTTAAAGCTTGTGTTACTAAATTACTTTAAATAACACTGCTGCCAACCAAATCTGTCACAAACGCACGCAGCAGGTCAGGCCCTCTGCTGCCAAAGTGCCAACCTCAGAGCGCAATAGTGTGAACAGGTAACAGACAAGGTAACCTTCCTGTCTGCTTTGGGTCTGAATCACCTTTAGCCTCGAGTCAGGAGGGATTAAAACTGTGAACCTTATGCTAGCATGCCCAAATGTACAGGCTCAGATAATATTCTCTTCGGGGGGATGCAATATATCTTTCACCTAAGAGCACCTAACCAGGTATCCAAAATGAACCCGTTTAACTCTATAAGAGACCTTTGATATATTCTTACCTTTTCCAAGCTTAGTAACACCATCAAGCCCTTGAACAGTTGTCAGACTTAATATCAGTTCATCAATAACAAGCAAAAATGACTGAGGAGACTCAGGCAGTATCTTAAAGAGAATGCTTGTTTACTAAAAGATGATAAAAATATGTAAAATTAAACACAGAACAATATATCATACAGCTTACAATCTATAAAAGAAAAAAGGAAAAATTATGGAACAAAACTCCTACCACAATACATTTAGATCTTTGCTATCTAATGTATTACCTCTGGAAGTGCTTACTTTAGTTAGAGAGAACTTTGTTTCTTCTGAGCCCAAGACAATATTTCACATTTCAGACACACTGATACATTTTCAACTCTATCTCCTCACCCCCTTGGTGAGTCGTCTAGCTCCTCCTTTTAGAATTAATTCTAGGATAATTTCTACCAGGAGGTATTTTTAATTAATGGTAACATCAGAAAAAAACATTTCCTAAATATGACAGTCTTTGATCAACCAGTTCCTTTGAGGTTTACAACCCTTCAGTCTGTCACCCAGGTGTGAGATAGCCAACAGGAATCAGCTAAATGATATCATTTCCTGATGTCATAAAATTCGTAGTTAAGTTCTAACTTCAAAAGCAGCAGCAGGCAGTAACTGTCTCTGGAAGGATGTTCCAATTAACTGTTTTCTTCTGGTCTGTTTAATTACATCCTGGTTTTCAGCTACTGACACTTTGAAGCTACAGGCCAAATTCCTCATACATTGAAATGTTATACACAGACCATGTATTTATAATAGCAATATCACACAGTAAATCATAAGCAAGGAGCAGACTGTTACACAGGGCAGCCTGTTTAAATGCAAACCACTTTTACACACAGAAAAAGTGTATTTCAATGGGCTCTGCATTTATCCAGACCTACATGTTTTCAATGGGGAAAGACTGAGTCTGAGATCTGTTTTTTTTATTTTCTTTATTTCTGTACTTAAAAAAGTATGACAAAAACTAAAATATCAAATAAAATACATTAACATGATTAAAAATAATTTTGTTAATGTATTTATTTTTTCACTTTAATTCACTGTGTTAAAAAGGCATTACAGGCAGGATGCTTATTACAATAATATGGCCTATGCATGAATGGGTGGGAAATACGCGCCATAGGTGCATATCTCGCCTGTGTGCCTCTTCACCCACGGACAGGTGCATACAGGCCAGTATGCAGTAATGGCCACCACCTGTCCACGGCCCCACCCCCACCCCCCCGGATGCACAAGTCCATGCAGGGCGGCTGGGAGCGGAGTAGCAGACCCAGTCAGGCATCCAATTGGATGTCCGTCCTGGGTCCCGAGTGGATCACTTGCTCAGCAGGGGTGGGTCTGGGTGCAAGAATAGTGCCAGCAGTCACCCAGACCTGTGTAGCCACATTCACCACCATCCCCCTTGTCAAGTCCCAAGGGGAACGTGGCCCTCACCATAGACCAGCCACCCAACACACGTAGCCCCATCCCCGAATGTCCAGAGGCACCCCCATCCCAGTGCTGTACAAGAAACCCACTCCCCCCTAACCAACATGTCCCCATCCCCTTCTGTGGTGAGACTCCCCCCCTTGCAACCTTCCCTCTTAGTCTGTCTCATCTTTGCTTTTTGTCATGGACTACGAGACACTTCTCTAGCATATTATGTTACTCCCCCTGTTGTGTTAAGATCTGCAGTACTTAGAAAATGTGGGTAAACCCCCCATACCAGTAGATACCCATGACTGCTCCCCACTCGCTGCACTCCAGTATTCTGGGAGTTGTCAATCTCTGAATTGCATGTTGTCTGGGGCACCTCATTCCATACCCTGTGCTGTGATGCTGTGTACAACAATAACAATCCGCAAATAGGTGCAGCACATCAATACTGCTCACTGCAACTCCCCCTCAGGTTTACACAGGTCAACCAGGGGTTCCTGAAATGGAGGGAGGTAGTCATCTCAGGGTTGTAATTCTCAGCTGGATACACTAAGACTACTAAACCAGTCCTTTCTTAAGAGCTCTGTACAGTGGGTTACTCCAGCACTAGTGGCTTGTGATGCCTCTTATTGCACCTTGGGTCCACCACCATGTGAACTCCAGGGTGCTAGCCCAGGATAGGCATGGCATGGCATAACCTGGGGGAGCTGATCAGTATGTTACATGTGTGCAAGCCACCTGCAGCACCAAGCTATGGTCCAGTGTTTTCTGTCATGCCCTGTTGGTGCAGTTACTATTACATGTTCATTCCCATCCTATCATGTTTACCCCCCATTTATCTTCATGGGTGTGGGGCTATCATGTGATGGGGGCTGGCATCTGGCCTGGGCAAGTGGCCGGACGTGTCAGGGGAGTTCTAACCTCCTTCCGGAGCAAGTGCAGGCTTCCCTGTGAGGCTCTGCACGTAGGGCACTTATGACAGGGTCCCCCCTGGCGTAAACAGCACTTTCCTATGCCCCGAGTGCATAGCACTATGTGTCTTAGTGCATGACATGTAGTGCAGGCACACCCCTGGCATGCCCACACCCAGTGTGCTGCTATCCATGCAGCCAGGGGAACAGGTGCATAGGGGCTGCACGCCCTGTGTCATGCATCCTGCAGGGTGGTACAGTGGGTGTGGAGTGGCTATACACCACGGATCCGCGCCGTGTAGGTACTCCACACCATCATACATAAGCCATATTGTTCTCACACCAGCTGAACACAGGCCGTTCCCTTAACAGGTGCTAACTGCACGTTAATAGATGCATTAGGGAACTGTGAAAATGTGCACTTAATAAGAATGTGCACTTAACCAGTGTGCACTTAACCAGAAAATGTAACATTGCAGAGATGGGGGGAAAAAAATCAGGGAAATTGAAAAAGTGTACATTTATTCAGAATGGGCACTTATCAGATGTGCGCTTAAGTGGGCACCCCTGTAATAACAAATACTATAGACCTATTAATGTTTTAGTGGGAGACAACCCAGCACAGTAATGTAGTTTCATTATCTGACTGAAACACAAAAAAAGTTTGCACTGGGACCATGGTGCTCCTGGCACATATACAAACTCCAAAGTCGGGCACTCACAACCTCTTCAATGGGAACAGACACCAAACTCCAAAGTTTTAGCTTTGTTGTTCATTATTAAAATGACAATCCAACACAATAAAATTCATACAATTGCTTTGTCCACCTAACGCGTTTTAGACACAAGATCCTTTATCTTGTTTTTGCGCATGCACTGAGTCCCACTTTTACTTTTCAATTACCAGTTTCTTTCTGAAATACCCCTCAGTTAGAGAAAATAAAAGTATTGCCCAAAACAGCACTGTTCTTTGGATACTGCCAGCTGTTCTGCTGTTGGTTTGCCACAAGAAACGCTGCACTCGTTCTTGCATGAGTTCAGCAGGATTCAACGTCGGCTCCCTATTGGGGAAGGAGACATGTGGCTCGTATAAGGTTAGGATGACTGAAATGCATTTTTTTATAAATATTAATGTGTACAAGACTTTACCATACACTTGAATTGTCATAATAGAATTTGCAATATGAGTAGTGTAAACTGGTCCAATCAGTACAGGGGTCATTAAAACAGCTCAAAAGCTGACATTGCCCCTTTAAATCTTCCTCTCCTGTTGGGACATAATTGATTCAAAGGTGCCACCTATGCAGATAATGGTAAATTAACTTTCTGAACTGGCAGCATTAAACATCCTGCATGAGTGACTTTTTATCAATCACTGATCCTTTTGTTATGGTAATCACTTTGCTGTAGCTCACCATTTGGATGCCTGATCTCTCACCTTTTAATGACATGGGACCTATTTCCTGGTAGTCACTTGCACTGTATTGTATTGTGTTGTACAGTATGTATTAAATTGCTTCTCATGCACTCTTCCCTTTGTTAGGTAATCTAGGATCCACAAACACTTGTATATATTCGGAAATGTTGGTTAGTTTTCTCTGTGCCCAATGAAGAGACCTGAGAGGTCTCAAAAGCTTGTGTAAAAATTCTTTAATTACTCTAATAACAGCCAGAATCTTCCTTTAAATCCCAGGGATGGTGAGGGATGAGGGAGACCTCTCTGCAAGCGGGTCCCCCCCCCCCCCACTGCACCTAGATGCTGCAAGTCCACAACCGAGGTAGAGGTGCTGGCTCACTCAGCAGAGCTCAGCAGACCTCCCTTGCATCTGCAACCTCAAGAACACTGTTCCCCTGCCTGGTGCAGGAGCTGCTCCAATTTTAAAGCGAATGTTTGCTGTGCTGCAGAAATAATTCTGTTTACCTGAGACAAAGGGCTCCTGTGCCGAACAGGCAGAGGTGTAGCCAGAAAATATAAATATGTACACCAGGTCCATGTTTGATGCCCCATTTGGCATATGAAGTAAAACTTTTGTACCTCATGACGCTGGTTGCTGCTCCCCCCCCCCCATGCATGGGTAAATACAGATGTAATACATTGCTCCCTCAGACACCCACATACCAGCCCAGAGCCTGTAAAGTTGTAAAGTCCTTGAGATACCTGACGGTATGCACCCAAGAGTTCTGAAAGAACTGGCAGATGTGCTAGTTCTACCAATTACCTATATTCTACAAGCCTCCATGGATTCAGGATCAGTTCCTAATGACTAGAAAATTGCCACAGTTGTCCCAGTCTTAAAAAAAGGGCCAAGAACAAGGCCTGAAAATTTTAGGCCTATTAGTTTGACATCCCTGATCAGAAAAATTATGGAAGGGTTAATTAAAGATTTAATTCTGGAACACCTGACTACCCATGATACGATAGACTCAGCACAGCACAGGATTACAAAGTTTAGATCATGGCAAACAAATTTATTGGCTTTTTATGACAATGTTAACAGAGAATTGGACCTAGGTAACACAGTGGATGTGATCTTTCTGGACCTTTCAAAGACATTTGACAAACTGACCCATAATGAACTGTTATCATTACTGGAAGATGTCAACCTTAACAGGAATATCTGTAACTGGGTATCGAACTGGCTTCAGGGCAGAAAACAGAGAGTGGTCATAAACAGAGTTCTTTCCAACTGGGATCCTATTACTAGTGGGGTACCCCAGGGCTCTGTCCTTGGCCCTAGCCTCTTTAATATATAGAATACATCCTTAATACTAAAAAACCCAACATCTAGCTTTACAAATTTACAGATGATGCAGGTTAGGGACAGTAGCAAATAGCCACGAACACACTGCAGCTTTACAAGAGGCCATAGATGAGATCTTAAAATGGACAGTCACAAATAAATTAGTATTGAATACTGCTAAATGTAAGGTTATGCACCTTGGTAACAACAATGAGACGAAGTGTTATAAACTTGCTAGCACACCACTTGAGGCTATTAATGAAGAAAGAGCTTTAGGGATAACAATTGCAATTGATCTCAAATTTAAATCTCATTGTGGGGCACAGACTAGGAAAGCCAATCACAACCTCAACTGCATTTTTAGGCACATAGCTAGTAGAGATGAGAAAGTGCTCATTCCACTCTACAGTGCAATGGTCAGACCCCATTTGGAATATCGTGTGCAGGTTTGGTCACTGCAGAATAGAGAGGACATTAACCTGTTGGAGGGGATACAAACAAGACTAACTAGATCAGTGAAGGGATTAAAAAATAAGACTTATAGTGAGAGGCTGGCATCCCTCAACTTATATTCCCTATATTACAGAAGACTCAGGGGAGACTTATGTCTACTCTTTAAATTAATGCAAGATGACAAACTCCTAGCAGAGACTGGTCTCAAACACAATTTAGGAAGGACCAGTACCAGAAGGCAGAATAGGCAGCTTTTACTCCAGAGCTGTTATTATAATCAGTGCAAATTCCGGTACAGTCACAGGGTAGTTGCACTATGCAACAATCTTCCATCTATTGTTGTAGGTAGCTCCAACATGAATAACTTTAAGAATGGGGTAGACAGGTATTTTGGGGATAAGATATTCCAATTTTAATCTTGGGTTTTGCAAGCTTTAAAGGACATCTGTCTCCAAGCTTGATTCTACCTATGATACCTGTGATTTACTTATGAGATGCAAAGACAGTATCAGTAACCAATTTTTATAGTTTGGGCTCCTATGAATAAAATTACAGAATGGTCCAGTTGGTTTTGTTACGTTTTCATGGACAAAGGAAGCAGTTCAGAACCTATGTGCTGCCCCCTTAAATAAAATTGTACACCATGGAGTACATGGAGTATGCCTGCCTACACCCATGCGAACAGGAGCTGCACATCGGGGTAAAAGAAAATCTTTTCTTCGGAACTCCTTTGTGTTTGTGTTTGGGCACGAATTTCAAAGGATGCTACGGCACCCGATTGGACTACAGCCGTTGTGAGACGTGCACCCCTCGTGCTACTAAAGGCAGGAATCTGAGCCCAATGGCTCTCAAACAGCCAGAATCTGCCTTTAAATCCCAGGGGCGGTGAGGGAGACCTCTCTGTAAGTGGCCCCCCCTCACACCTAGACGCTGCAAGTCTGCTACCGAGGTAGAGGTACTGGCTCACTCAGCAGAGCTCGGCAGACCTCCCTCACATCTGCAACCTCAAGAACACTGTTCCCCTGCCTGGTGCAGGAGCTGCTCCAATTTTAAAGTGAACTTTTGCTGTGTTGTAGAAATAATTCCATTTACCTGAGACAAAGGGCTCCTGTGCGAGCGGAGCTGCACAACAGGAAATTCCCACCCACCCACCCCATTCCCTCCTCCCTTAAAGCTCAGCGCCACACCCACTCACTACATAGGGCCTCTTGGAGTGAATTATCCCTCTGTATACTCAAAAGTAGCTGACCCATAGACTGAACAAAGTACCCGAGTGCATGCTGGCTCCTTTATCTCTCTGGTTGCCTGTACAGGTGACACACTGGCAGTACCCCAGGCAAAATTGACTCCCCAACATGGACTAGGCTAGCAACCTGCCCTTCAGGGTTGTCTAAGCCCAAAGGGACTCAAAACAAAAGCACTGTGTAAAAATGCTTACAATTAATCCTTGCAGTTCTAAATCTGTGAAGACCTGCAATTGTTGCTAACCTACTCCTGTTCTTTCCTCCCTATGTAAGATGATTGTCTACTTGTCAGAATCAAAGTGCTACTACCTGTTCAATGGTTAGGAGTTACCCCCTCCTCTAGAATAGGCTGAGAAACTGATAATCCCTGTGGGACTGCTACCCACTGTTACCAATATCTATCTTCCCTAAGTAATTATAGCCTGCAAATTGCCGATGACCGGGGTCAGCCTAGGACAAGGCCAGTATTCCTGGACTTAACTGAACATTCAACAAATAGATTTGTAAAGAACACACTGCTAACTGATTTTACTTTAGACCTAGAACTAGCTGTTAGCTCTGACTGACTGAGCAGAAGTACTTCACTCTCTTGTTCAACCCTGTAATAACTCCAGCTACCTGAATCTGGTCTAGGTGCGTACGACATCCTAGAGATGGCAGAGGCAACTTCAGTAATACACAGGGTGCCACTGCTCACCAAACATGTCGACCATGAGGCGGATATGGGCCCCCCACCCACCCAATCCCGGGCTGTGTAGTGAACAAAAGCCATGTACTCTACTCCCCAACAAGGGAGTACTCCTAGCAACACTACATTCTGTCCTTACTATGGGTGGACTTGATGGTAGGCCAAGGAGACCCAGACATTAGGGGACGGCATGACAACGACACCCCTCCCTGGGACCTACACTATACCAAGTCCTACTCTAGCTTGCAATCCTTACTAATAGCCCATGAGCTAGTGAGACGGGGCATATGCTACAAGTTACTCCACTTCACTAGTAGGAGACTAAGAAGCAACCAAATCTTATCAGCCAGTCCCAAGCTACTAGGCTTGCTGGTGGCGCTACTTCTCCTGGCAGGTGACATCCAGCCCAACCCAGGTCCTCCAATTTCCAATATCTTAATATCCTCCCCACAGTGGGCACTCTTCAAGAGTTTGAAGATTGCACACATGAACATCTGCAGCCTCAGATGAAAAATGCAAGATGTGCAAGCCTGGATAGATCTCTACAAGCCAGATATTCTGGCCATCTCTGAGACCTAGCTTAAGACCAACATCCTTGACCATGAGATCATGGCACAAGGATACAACTCCTTCTGCAAGGATAGGGAGAGAAAAAGAGGGGGGGTGAGTTAATCTACATGAAAGACAACCTAACAGTGTCAAATCTAACCCTGAAGCCGGACCCCACCCCAGACACTGAATCAATATTCATACGGGTCAACCTCAGCCAGTCCAAGCACCTCACTACAGGATGTGTCTACAATCCCCCTAAGATGGCTGTCCAATCCCTAGAGGCCTTCATCAGATCCACGACCAAAGACGTCGCTGCGGAGCTTATCAGTATGGGGACTTCAACCTAAATTGGGCCCATGACCCCAACAAAGACCTCATGTCCCTGACACAGGAGGCAAATCTGACACAGGTTATTTCAGAACCCACCAGATTGGACCATAAGTTGGGGAACCACACCATCCTGGACTGGGCTCTGGTGACAAACCCCTCCAGTATTCAGAAGACTGGCCTCATGGCCGATGTTCTGAGTGACAACTCCCCAATATTCTGAATCTGGAGGAATAATGTGCCCAAGGTACAACCCAGAATATTGACCGCCCGAGATTACTCAAACTTCTCGGAGGCACAATACAATGACTACCTCAACAGCCTGGAATGGAAACCCATCAGGCTCCTCCCCTCCTTGGATGAGGCACCAGAATACTTCCAAAACTCATTGACTAAAGCAGCCAACCTCTTTGCCCCATGAAAGAAGCTCAGAGTACAAGGCAGCTGCTACAGGTGGACCTCTGCAACTCTAAAAGCCCTGACGATCAGCTGGGACAAGGCCTGGAAGAGGTTTAAGAAGTCCTCTCTCCCGGCCGACCTTGTGGCATATAAAGCCCTGCAAAACAAATGCAAGAGCTCAATAAAACTGACTAAAAGGGAATATGTCACCTGTCTTCAAAAAAATAGCTTAGGAACCCCTAAACTATTTTGGTTTCATATCAATGAGCTGATCAGAAGAAACTCCAAGGCTGAACCGGGCCCTATGGAAGTCAATGGTAAGCTAGTGCAGGATGGCTCACAAATTGCCACAGCCCTTAACCTTCACTTCACCAACCCACTTCAGGTTGGTCAGGACTAAAGAGGTGATAACTCTCCTGAGGGCCCTGAAAATCAAAGGCCCAGGTGGACCTGACAGAATTAATCCAAGGCTACTCAAGGATGGTGCCCAATCCCTCTCCAGAGCTTTGACCTGGCTCATAAATAGATCTCTGCTGGAAGGCACCGTTCCACACCAGTGGAAACAGGCTAACGTGGTTCCCATCCACAAGGGTGGCTCCAGAGAGCCCACAAGTAACTACAGGCCAACTTCCCTGCTCTGTCTGCTTGCCAAACTGCAGGAAAGACTAATATACAGCCAACTCTGCAACTACCTGGAGACTCACCAACTACTTCCTCCTCTCAACATGGTTTTCGTATGAACCATGGCATGGACACTGCCGTCACGAACCTCACGACAGACGTGCTCAGTGCCATGGACAAAGAGACCCCCACTGGTACGGTATTCATTGACCTGTCTAAGGCCTTTGACCTTGTCAACCACAACCTCCTGCTAGTAAAACTTAAAAAGATAAGCCTAGAAACTCTGGCTTTCAAGTGGTTTGAAAGCTATTTATCTGGCCGCACCCAGAGAGTTAGCTGGAAGGGTGAGGTCTCTGACCGGTTACCCTTAAAAGAGGGAGTACCACAGGGCTCGATCCTTGGTCCCCTACTATTCATGCTGTTTACCAATGATCTAAAACTCCACTGAGGGGGAAGTGCAGTAGTACAATACACAAATGACACCATCATATACCGCTCCTTGGATAACCTGGGTGCTCTCAGCCCCTTACTCCCTTACTCCAATCTGACCTAACGTCACTGGAGAACTGGCTAAAAATAAACAGAATGGTCTTGAACATAGGCAAAACAAAAGCCATGCTGTGTGGGGTCAGATCCCTGGGGCTAGATAGGACCAGCTCCCTACAGCTTAAATTGCTGGCTGGGACCAGCACTGAAGTTGTGCCCTCCTTAAAATACCTAGGGCTTACGCTTGATCAAGGTCTCACCTTCAAAAACCATGTGGAACAAGTGACCAAGACCATCCATGGGAAACTTGGCATTTTGTATCAGATTAAGGATCAGCTTATTCTGGAAGCCAGGCTCTCCATTGCCTCAAACTTCCTGCTCCCCACACTGACCTATGCAGCCCCTGTAATACAGGGAATGGCCAAGCTAGAGATCCACTGGATGCAGATTCTATACAACAAGGTAGCGTGGTTTGCTACCCAGGATCATTCAAGAAACCACCACTGCGACACACTAGCTAAATTACAGTGGCCTTCTTTTGAAGCATGCCTCCAATACCCTCTCCTCTGCCTAGCATTTAAACTACTCAGCCCTACAGCTCCACCCAGCCTCTTATCTACCGTAGCCTCCAAACATAACCCTCGAACCCTGAGGTCCACAGGGTGGACGCTACTAGAAACCCCCTGGGGCAGGATCTGCACAGGCCAGAAATCTTTCTCCGTCACAGCCCCCCATCTGTGGAACAAACTTCCACCAGTGATACAGGAAGCCCCATCATTCATGAACTTCCATACCAGGCTCAAGGTACACCTACTTGAGGCAAGCACTTGCCAATGTCATGGCAACTGACAGTCCCTCCCCCCCACACTTATGCCAATCACCTTACCTGTAAGAGTCATGCCAAACCATTATGGATAGTTTGCCTCTACTGTTATGAATCAATGTCAAAAACTGCAACTATTGAACTTGTATGTCAGTTAATACCTGTTTACTGTCTGCATCACCATGTATGCCATGTAATGTCTCTCCAGGATGCCCCTGAAAAAGGGACCTTCAGGGCCCAGTGGGCCTACCCGGTCATCAAAATTCAATAAATAAATAAATAAAAGGTATTACTGTGCTAGAAGTTTTCTTGGTAAAAACTGAAACCAGATGTTACAGGGAAAATGGTAGGTCCATTTGGATTTCCACATCCAGCATCATACTGTCTATGCACAATCTCCACCAGTTTAGCCCTCTCTCTGGAAGCAAGAGAGGGAGCTGTGGTGCTCTTAAGTTCCACCAACTAAATGCAACCAAATGGGTAGGTTTAAGACCATCCCTATAAATGGACCACCTGACAACTGAGCTAGTCTGCATAGCAACAACAGGACACAGAGGGTAACAGTAAACGGAGTCCACACTCCAGAGAAAGGGGGGTTACTAGTGGGGTACCGCAGGGTTCAGTACTGGGTCCGGTCCTTTTTAATGTCTTTATAAGTGACACTACAGAGGGACCGGAAGAAAAAGTATGCCTCTTTGCAGACGACACAAAAATATACAACAGGGCTGATACACGAGGGGGGTGGAAAGGATGAGAAGGGACTTGGCAAAGTTGGAGGCATGGTCAAAAGTATGGCAGCTTAGATTCAATGCAAAGAAGTGCAAAGTAATGCACCTGGGAAACAAAAACCTAGGGGAAGAGTACACAAGGGGGGGGTATTAACAGCAGCAAAAATGGAAAGGGACCTGGGGGTAGTCGTATCAGATGACCTAAAGGTAAGCAAGCAAATGTGAGAAGGCAGTAAGAATGGCTGGGGTGATACTGAGATGTACAAGGAGAGGCATCACCAGTAGAAAACAGGAAGTTGTTATCCCTTTGTACAGACAGTTGGTGAGACCCCATCCGGGAGTACTATGTGCAGTTCTGGAGAACCCATCTCCGCAAGGATATAGACAGGATGGAGGCAGTCCAGAGGAGGGCAACTAAAAAGGTGCAGGGTCTGCAACAGAAGTCATACAAAGATAGACTAAAGCAGCTTAATATGTATACCCTTGAAGAAAGGATGGAGAGGGGGGACATGATAGAAACGCTCAAGTACCTCAAGGGAATCAACAAAGTCCAAGAGGGTAGCATCTTTCAGAAAAAGAGATATGCAAGAACAAGGGGACACAATTTGAAGATGGGAGGGATGGCTCAGGGGCAATGTGAGGAAGTATTTTTTCACAGAAAGGGTGGTGGATGCATGGAATGGCCTTCCTGAGGAGGTTGTGGGGTCAAAAACAGTGGGGGAATTCAAGAATGCAAAGGACAGACATATGGCAATTCTGGTGGGGGGGTAGAAAGAAGTAGGCTGTTGGTTAACTATAATCTGCAGCTTATCCAATAGGTAGGGAAATGGGCAGACTAGGTGGGCCAAGTGGTCCTTAACTGCTGTCAAAGTCTATGTTTCTATAGCATTAAGCTCTCCTAGGACAGCAACAGTCAATAGAGATGTAGTTCACTGTCATACCAAGAAGCACCTTTAGGGCTGTCAAGAGCATAAATTCATACATTGTGCTTCCCCAACTGTTTATATACAAAACAATCAGTACTGTCTGAGTGTACCTACACCTCCTGGAACCTAATCTTTTCCAACACCTTCAGAGCTGTAAAGATTAACTGGAAAATCGTCTGCTACTGGTCCCAGATGCCTCAGCTGAAAACAAGTCTAGACTGGGGCCCAAAACGAACATGATTGATTGATTCACATTTATTGATCATCCAAAGGCATGACAAACAACATATACAGAAAGATTAAAAAACACATAGGGCTCGATTTTCAGAGCCCTGAGAATGCCACAAGCCCCTGGCATGCCGATTGTTTGGTGCACAGGGCTTTCTGCACTCTCCTGGCTGGCAATTGGGATTTTCTATCTCAAGCGTCAAATGCCGCAAGTTAGCTCAGCTTTACCTTGGTCTACCTTGCACCATTTGAGACCATTTTTACAGGGCTTGCGTCAAATCTTTGGCGCGGCTATATAAAGATAATGAAAGTGTCATAACTGCCTGATGTACCAAAATCAGGTACAGCTGTGGTAAAAGGAGTTTGGCATAGCTGTGCCAAACAAAGGGGTTGAGGCAGGGCTTGATGCAAGCCCCGCATCACCCTTTAAAAATCATTCCCATAAAGTCTTGATAAATACACAGCTACATTTAGATCATGCCTTAAATGGGTAACGTACACTCATTATATTGACATACATGAAACATTAACCTACAGCAGCACAGCTACAGTACTGCACTTTATGTTACATTCATGCCATTTGCTATTTTATTTCTTTTGTGTTTAAGAACTGCTTTAAAAAACTAATTTCAGCATAATTTCAATCTGATTTGAATTAAATAAATAAGACAGCATATTAGTTTTGTCCAGATAGTGCTTACCTATGATATTTCCCGGGCACTTGTTTCTGGGTATGTTGTAATATGGACAGACCAGTATAACATAAGCTAAATCATCTAAATGGTTTTGATTATCTGGACAATACCTACAATGAGTAAACTGGTATCCATAGAGAGAAGCATCTCCAGTGGAGAAAACAGCAAATGAGAGAACTGCCATATCTGAGACAGCCAAATCACAATCGGAACTGCTTCTAACCTGGCAGCCAAATTGGAAGGATATGCACCAGTTGAAAACCACAAGCAGAGGTGAGCCAAAAATAACCAAAAGTGCTGCTGTCGCCATCAGTCCCAACATCTGAAGATATCAATGCATCAGAGATCTTTGATACTGGAAACCTTCCCAGTGATTTTATATACTGGTAGGGGAGAGCAGAACTGAAGTAAATCCATCTGCAAATCACTTACCCATAAGCGCATCAGACTCTGGGATGGCTGTTGAAAAACTCTTCTATACAAGGACTATCTCGCCAAGTTTCTCCAGGACTAAAAATGTCTGAAGAGCTGAGGTTTGGGCTGACTGCTTTGTTGATACCCTAAGGGGGGGGATTTATTCAGAAATGAGTGCATAAGGCTGGCCCAGTGGTGTGGAGGGCTGAGGTGCTAGGCAACAACAATAGGGATAGTCTGGAGACGGTGCAGCACAAGGCAGAAAAAATAATTCCTGACTGCAGTATGATGACATGAGCCCTCACAGACCCTGTACCAGGCACCCTGTGACACAAGACAATGGAAGGAAGGTAAGCACCAGAGGAGCCAGGTGATGGGGCCAGAGGAACCAGGATTCACATATTTTGCCATATCCGAGACTGGCAGGGCCTTCTATGTCATAAGCAACATTTCCAGAGAAAAAAATAACATTTTGCTCATTTCTTGGAAACTTGACCCTGAACTTTAAGATCAATGACTACATACTCTTATTAGACCGATTACCAGATTGCAAAAAGAACCAGGAAACACTCAATATTGTTTCTAAGCTTGATAGGACTAGAGTCACAATCAGTGTGTGGCAAGGAGGACTTCCACCTGCTGTAAAATTCTGCATGTTACTGCAATCAAGAAACCAATAAACTGTACATCAAATAAATAAGGGTACTGAGGAGGACTCGGAGCCCTCTGGTCATTCTCCTTCCATTTCATAGGATGGCACTTCACCTTCCACCTGTGGAACCCTTGCAGTTGCAGAGGCAATAACTCTGATGAAGCCCACTAGTTAACTGGGCGAAACGTAAGTTTTTTGTCCGCGGGTCATTTCGGCCTCATGTTTTTTAAATCAGTTCAGTGTTTTCTGGTGCACAATAAATATATTTTGCCACACAACATTTTGTGCTTATTTGTGTTCTCTTGGATGGGTGCTCATTTCTTTGACTATGTTACTACTGTACATACATAGCACCATCTCGGTATGCTCGGTGCTTTAATCAGTTTTTCGCTTAGAGGCAATATCACCAGCAAAATCACCACTGCTGTCTGGCTGCAGGATGTAACAGAGTCCTGAAAATAATATGAAGTCAACAGATAATCTGGAAGGTCATCCATATCATGCTCTCGTACACCTGCACGTGCCTGTCATGAGAGCCTTTGGGCGTAGGTGGATTCTGCTTTTCTTCATCTTGTAACAGATTTAATTTTGAAGATGAAGAAGGGGAAAAGTGTAACTCAGATTTGCCACTGCCCGCCAAAAAAGAACAGATATTCTTTCCTCTCTAGCATCAAGGGGCTAAGTGTCGGGAGCCAAAACGTTTGTTTGTTTTTTTCTTTGATTTTTTTTTTATGCTCTTTATTTAATATGTCAGGGTTGGTTTGCTGGAGCATGAAGGCCGACTCACAGAAAGATTGATCCAAAAGTAGAAGCTGCAACTAGCAATAGTGAATCAGTGCTCACCGCAACAAGCAGCCAGCTTGTTCAGTGCCAAAGACAAAATCCACAAGCAGTGTCACTCGGGTCCTCCTTGCAAAAAGTAGAATGCAAACTGCAAATAAGTCTCTGAAATAGATTTATTACAGCAGAAGGGCCAACAAGGAAAGGACTCCCTCCTGACCACCCGGCGCTTCGACTCCTCACTAGTCTTCCTCCGGAGTGTGGTCATGGAGGGGAACACCATTATTTAAATACACAAATGTGCTCATTACTATTCATGACTCATAAAGTGTCTACACCAATTAAATCACACAGACCATGTCCAAGGCAAAACTGGGGGGACGGGGAATAAGTAAAACTGCGTTGCCAAAAACAAATACATTTGTATCAATAATGGTCCCCTCAAGAAAGTTAACCTCTGAGTTTGCAACGGAGCTGAAAACCAATTTTGAAACTGAGAGTGGCTCCTATACAACTGGAAAACTTGCTGCAAAACTTAACATAAAAGCCATGGTTGTACAGTGCAAGCCTGTTACAACGGATGCATCGGAGTGCACAACTTTTGTCTGCTACAGCCAGTGTCCATTATATCCAGAGGAGGTGGAACCCATATGTTAGGTGCGTCTATATGTCTGTATGTGAGCAAGGGCTCAGAGTGAATGAGAAAACTTCAAAGATTACACAGCATAGCATTTATGTTTCTGTACTCTCTGTGTTTAAAGTTATTTAACTATCAAGGAACGTGAGCTTTTTTTTTTTTTAAGGACGTTTATTGCAGAAGTTAAAAAGATAGTAACTCCACTGTCCAGATGTTGGAGTTCTAGTACAGTAACAACAGAGGCAATTTTACTGTAAAGGGATTTATTTAAATATAAAATGTATTTCCTTTTAGTATAATTAACTAATAAAAGTTTTTGCAGCTTGTGGAGAGGTTTTTTGTAAGACATCCAATCTCTGTAGCTCCTCCATCTTAATTCTACATTTGCCAGATATCACCACCAGCTCTGCCCCCCCCCAAAAAAAACAAAGTATTACACATGACCATAAAAGTTTCATAGTGTCTCTTATAAGCAATGCTTCTGTCCTTTGTAACCAGAGAAAAATGTATTGCATTTGATATATTTGGTTTAGGAAATCAGCTGTTGTCCACTATAACTGATTGTCCATATAACAGTGTCTGTTATACGTGGAGTGAGTGCACTGTATCACCAATGCTACTGCAAGCAGGAATGTGGCCTATGGAATTGAAAAGGCAGACAGTGCTGCAAATAACAAGGATTGCACCTGCAACAGTGCTACAAATGCTACTAGCAAAGAAGGGAAGATTGAATAAAAATGTTTGGTTTGCAAAAGCAAAAAAAAAAAAAGCCACAACCACAGTTGCAGAAGGATAAATGATGCAAAGAGTGCTGGAGTGTGTGTGTGTGTGTGTGTGCCAGCATCAGCAATAATGCATCTAGGGTGTGAGAGCCAGGATACTACACAGTACCTTGCAGTATTACGGCTGAGTGCTGCTGTATACTGCATGGAACAATGCAATTTAATGGCAATTAAGCCCTTTTGACATGCAGTATTTTGTGAAATGATTTATTGCAAGGTATTGTGTTGCATCCTGGCTGGCACTGCTGCATGCAGTACAGACTCTAATTAGTTAAAAAGAGTGCAGTAGTGGTGCTCATGCTTATAAATGGCTCAGAGAGCCTTTTGAAACTTAAAATTGCAAGAAACAGATAAAAACTAATCACCCCACAGAAAATTGATGAACAACAGTAAAAACACCACACAAGGCTAGGTCTAACAGGAACATATTGAGCTGTAGTTTGACACAGAGGGAAGGAAATGAACTGTCAAAAAAAGGGAAAAAATCCACAAAATCCACAGACTTACCTTAGGCACCAAGCTAAAAAACAGTAGAAAAAGCCTTGTACTTATTTTACACCCTAAATTTCTGTCAAGACAGGCAAGTAACAACCCATACTGTCCTCCACCCAAGAGGCCTTGTAGAAACAAACTGAATCTTCCTGCAAGAGTTACTTTTGGGTGAAAAAAACAATACAAACTGTGAAGATTTCAGTTATGTTTGGAAGCAGTATAGCGTAGGGCTCAAGATCACTGAGCTGCAAACCTGGAGACCTGGGTTTGAATCCCATCAGCTCCCACTTGCATACTGTGTGACCCAGAGCAAGTCACTTAGCTTCCTTGTGCTCCCAGGTCACACCTGGAAACAAGCTCCAGCTTAGAGTGCCTTTCTTGGTTAAACAATTTCCCCTTTCTCTTTCCATGTTTAGGAGCTACTTGAAAAGTGATGCAGTTTCTAACACTGGCACAGAAAGACTGACCAATTAGAGGCTGCAGAACTCTCATGCCACTAACATTCCATGTTGATATCATAGCTTTGAGCTGTGCTTGTGTCCCTAGTAGGGGTGCATTTAACTATATATAAGACTTCCAAATGACAACATGAAGTACTGCAAAAACAGTACTTTGGGGCCTTTATGACCAAGTGGGAAGAAGAGTGCTGTAAGGAAATTTCCCTTAAAACACAGAGACATTAATCAAAATACAGTTGTGAAAAACTACAATTTTTAACCAGGTACTCTTTATTTTAATAGAGACATACCGCTATCTGCTTGTACATCCTCTGCACATCTTGGCAGGGATTTTCAAAAGGGCTGGACACAGACACTGATGCATGTTGCGCTTGTGTCTGTGTCTGCATCCAACCACTTGCACAAAGGCAGTCCTGCTATTTTCAAAATTGTATCTGTTTGTGACAAAAGTTACAATTTGCTGCAGAAAACAGAACCAATTGTGAGCTGCATCTAGTTTGGACACACTTGTGTCTGGTTTTGGATGCAAACATAAGGCGCTGTTAGGCTGTCTAACAGATAATCAAGCAGGTCTGGATGCAGTTCTGCTTTGAAAACAGCAGCAGTCACATCTCGGGCAAATCCTTTTAAAAATCCTGCTCCCTGACTCTGGCAAGCATTTTCTCAGTGGGACTCCAAAATCTGTCTGCGCCCCTGAAAATTCTCCAAAGTTCACTCAGTATACATATTTGACAATTTAGGTACTGGAAATGGGCAAGGTTACAGTTGTGGCTTGCCATGTCAATTCACATCTATTTACAAAAGCAGAACTTTAAGAATTATTATTGTGTGACCATGCATAATTTCAACATACACTGAGAGTTTCTATTTTAGTAGATAACTGATATTGCACAGCTGCAACCACTTTATCCAATGTTCAAGAAATCTGCCACCTCTCTCTCTCTCTCTCTCGTACTTCCTCTCGCTCTTGAACATAATGTTGACATTTGGGATTGAACTCTCTGCTTGTTATTTCAGTCAAGCACCATGAGTTAAACATTGCATCATATATGACTATTATTTTCTAACACCTACATATCATTTCCAAACACTGGGTTTAACAAATTGCACAATAGACAAAGTTTCTTCTTAATAGTAGGTTGTTTTCCACTTAATCAAGTTTATTAAAATAAATTCCCCTATCTAACTCATAGACTAGTTTGTAGGACACTGTCACACACTTAACTAAACCTCCCTGCCTCGAACAACTTTGACTTATAAAGGTGGAGAATTTGCTCAAATTCTGTCTACTTATGAGTCATGGTTTATGCATGGATTCTTAGTTATATAATACAGTTTTTTTTTAATCTTCCAATGCTTTTACAGGTGAAGTCTGCAAAAGTGAGGAAGAATTGGTACTACGGGAAGAGAAAGTGACATGTTTGCAATGCAGTTAAGGCCAAAAGATGAATAAAATTAAGATGAAAACTACATAGTTACTAATTAAATAATGTGTAATACTACCAAAATTCAGAAAAAGTGAATATTTGTTAATTAAAAATGTTTTTAAAACATCATGTAATTTTATATATCAAGACAAAAAAATAGTATTGATGCAGTCTATCAAAATAAAAGAATAGTATTGGCACTATGTGCAATATATTCAGTCATTTGCATCTGTTTTTTTGGACCAAAGTGCAAAATTCCAACTGGGAAGTTAAACCACAAAAAATTGATCTAAATCCCATGAATGAATTCTACAACTGCATTCTGAAAACAGACGTAAGTCCTGCAGTTGTGGCAGAACTCGCCATAAACTGCTGGAATTGTTGCAAATGTGTCCAGATGCATGCGAGTAGGATGAAGACATCTGGACACATCTGCATGGATGCAGCATATGTCCAAAACACAGACACAAGTGCAGCGTCCACCTGTATGAAAATCCTGCATCTATGTATTTGCTGTTTTTCGGCTGTCATTGACTAACAGTCATATTGTTAATATGCTGAAAGAGCAGATTCAAATAGTAGCTACATATATATATATATATATATATATATATATATATATATATATATATATAATGATAATCACACTTGAAAACAGTATCAACAGAGCTTATTCTTAATGCCTGGACTCCAAGCTTTCATTTAAAAAAATGATTTAGGTTTCTATCCCCAACAGTTCCAAAGCCAGACCTTTAAAAAAATAATTTCTTTAAAATTGATAAAAGAACCATTAAGGCTTGAAACTTATTTTTCAAATGAAAACTCAGAGTTTGCTAAGTTAATATAGCATTACGATATCGCTGCAATTACCATAAATGGATATAAAGAAAACCTAAAACGGTTCACAGAAGTTTTTAAAAATCTATTATTTTTAACAACATATTGTTATAGATTACATGGGTATCCTGTGATATGGGGCACTACTAAGTGGGCGCCTGCTGAAATGGCAACCCATGTTCGGCTAGTGCACTGATGGCGGGGGTGTAGAATTCGGCAATAGGATAAGGTGGTTCACAAAAGGTAACGGATGTTGCGCACGATATGCACAATGGGGTGGGAGCGAGCCCAACGAATATGGGGGTGGAGGGTATGAGGAGTGGTGCCATGGGGTTACAGTGAGCTGGCATCGTGGCATGGTGGACTGGGTGCTGGCTTGGGGTGGTGGGAATACAGGGTTCAGGACCATGCGCTGGTAGTTTTTGTTGTGCCTGGCTTGAGACAGTGTCCCCCGACATGCACCCCTCTGGAGTTGAGAATCTTAATTTGGGGGTGCCAAGTGACCCCCCATAAAATAAAAAATGTGTTTTTGCACTGCATTTACTGTCACTGGAATCCCACATCGACGAAATTCAATTTCGGCGATGTGGGGTTCCCATGAGGGCATTCGGCATGCCGAATTCACCCTTATGACATAGAACCAATTACATGTACTGTATATACAAATGCAGTGAAACAGGAGAACAGTACCATTAGGATATATATAGTCCATGTTGACTAAACTCCAAGATTTCATTAATAAAAACTAGGCTTCTACGATTAACAGTCCACATGTTACTGCTTTCAAAGTATAATTTTAAGCATTATAAAATATCATAAAATATTATTTTTGGAAATAGTCAAAAGATGCTAGTTCTTGTTCTAAGAATAAACCAATGTCTTGTATAGCATCTTTCGTACAAAATATATCATAACATTTAACATTTCAAATAGCAGATATAAAAGTACAAAGCAGAATTTTAATGGCATGTTAAAGAAGTGCTGATACAAAAAGAAAAAAGCTGGTTGTAATACTGAACGTTTTATTTGACTAACATAAACGTATAATACAAGCTTATGAAGCCACATAGACCTGTTGGTCAGGTGCTGTGTTGAACCAACCACATGGAGAGGATTTTATATAGAGAAATCAGTGGCAATATGAATAATACATTGAAGCATTTCAGATGTAAATACACTTTTACACATACAGTAGGTATGACAATTTTGTTAGTATCGTATCAAGAGAACTATCAATAACAGAATGACTGCATAGACAAAAACAGTAATTTTGGAAATACTGGATTATACATCAGCCTGGAAATGTGACAACAAGAGATCTAGAAAGACATTAATCTAAAAACGGAATATTGAAAAGAAACAGTGAACTTGTTAGACACTACCATCACACTGAAACAAGGAAAAATGTACACATCAGGTTACAGAAAACCCATGGACCACTTCAGCTACCTCCATTACTCCAGTTTCCATCCCCACCACACAACAAAAAGCAGTATGCAGACAAAAATGCATACAACAGTAAGCATGCTCCCAGGGTTAAAGTTAGCTGATTTAGGTGAACTATTGGATGAATTAACGGGTCGTACTATAAACCCACTAGTTATACTTCATGTTGGTACCAATGATGTTGAGAGACACTGTTTGAAAGTCATTCTAGAAAACTATACACACATTATAAGCAAGCAATAAGACACGATGAGGTGTGGGTTATCTCCTGATAAGAGCAAACACAGGTGCGTAAGCGCCTCGTGCCTTATGCACCTGGGCATGCTCTTATCAAGAGATAACCCACACCTCAGAGTGTCTTATTGCACTTATAAAATGGGCCCCCGGTATGAACCCCCCCAATAAAAACAAATTCAATAAATAAAAGTGTGATTAAAAACTGTTAAAAATGAAGAATGTAGAAAAACAGTCCATCTGCACTGCATACTATATAATATAATGCTGCCACTGCAGGGTGTTGCTGTGTCTCTCTATTTCCTAATGTCTGTTTTCCCCAACACTGTAACACTTCGTTGTTTTTACTGATTTTATTTTACTGTTGTTCATGATTTTTTTCTCCGTCCTAGCCATCAGTGAGCTTAACTGTGAAGTACCATGTCATTGGGCACTCCGTATAGTGCTTTCCTATCTGGTGTATGTTTTCTTTCTTGTACTGTGTGTGTGCGTGTCTCTGAACTCTTCTTTCTTTTTATTTCTTTTTTTGTTTAATGCTTTTCTTTACACTTTTTTGTTGCAGCCACTGGGCCACTCTGTTTCGAGCGAGCATGTTTCTTATCGGCCACCGGCCAGGTCTATTTTCACTTTACGATTTTAAGTGAAACCTCTGGTGTTTCACTGCCCTTACAAGTAGGGAGTTTGAGTTTTTTTTATGTGCTCGCATGGATGGGAATGGCTGCTTAGAAGGGCAGGAAGATGGGAGGGCTGCAGGACAAAGGCTGGTGATGCTGGAAACAGGAATGGAATCGTCAGTTTGTGGTAAGAGTCAGCCGATCGTTGGCAGGGTTAGGACTAAAATACATACACTTGGCAGGGCAGCCCAGCACCGAAGACAAATAAATGACAGTGATAAATATTGTGAAGGAAGAGGAGGGGGATGTTGGATATATTTCCTGGCATGATTTTTGTTGTTTTTTTGGTGGCAGCACGGCGCTGTTTCAGTACAGCGCTTCAAGCGCTTGTTGTCCCATGGTACCGTATGTGATGAGCTGCATTGGGAGACGGGTGCTATGGATTGATTTCTCCCTGTGGTGCGGCTCTGGGTGCCAGAAGTAGTGCGCGTTGACATGATATGCACTGATAAGGACATAGCTGGAGAGGGCTTCCAGCCAATCAACATTCATGATTTTATTTGCCCATTTTATAAACAGAATTAGATCTAAAGAAAGGGAAGTTATCATTTCTGGCATCCTCCTAATATATGGGCATAGATTGCCACACAGCGAGTTAGTAGACACACTAAGAGAGATTGGTTTGGAGATGAATATAGTGAACTGGATCGAGGCATGGCTGACAGAGAGAAGGCAGAGGGTAACAGTGAATGGTATTCTTTCGGATTGGGGGAGGTATCTAGCAGGGTGCCACAGGGCAGAAATCATCCAAGCAGACCTCTAAAGCAGTAGGTAAGGCTAGGGGGGTGTTAGGGTGTATTAGTAGGATTATCACAAGTCAGAAGAGGGAGGTAATATTCCCTCTTTACAAGACACTGGTTAGGCCACATCAGGAGTACTGCATCCAGTATTGGAGGCCACACCTTCACAAGGACATTAACCAAATTGAGGCAGTCCAGAGAAGGGCAACCAAAATGGTGCAGGGACTGCATCAGAAGACATATGAGGACAGATTAACAGAGCTCAATATGTATACGCTTGAGCAAAGGAGGGAGAGAGGTGATATGATCAAGGCATTCAAACACCTTAAGGGCATTAACAAGGTGAAAGAGTCTAACATGTTTATATATAAGAAAAATAGCAGGACAAGAGGACACAGCATGAGATTAGAGGGGGACCATTAAGGGGAATGAGGAAATTCTTTTCACAGAAAGGGTGGTGGATGCATGGAATGGCCTACCTCAAGAAGTGGTGGGCTATGAATACAGTGCAGGGCTTCAAACAGGCATGGGATAGGCATAAGGGAGCAATACAAATGAGAATGAATAGGCCACTGACAGAGCAAAGGCCGATGGCACATTTATAAGGTAGAAAAAGAAATGGACAGACTGGATGGGCCTTGCGGTCCTTATCTGCCGTCAACTTCTATGTTTCTATGTTTCTATGTTTCTGCCTTTTAGCATCCATGTAATCTCACTAAAATTAAAATATCAGAATTTACGGATTACAAATTTTGCAAATGTCTGTAGGATCGCAACAATCATAAATAGCACAGAAGACTAAGAGGCACTTGGTCATATACAAAGCTAGATAATAAATACAAAATTAGAACTAAATATGGGGAAATGCATTGTCATGCATATGGGTAAAAAATTAAACAATTTAATTACAAAATGGGGACTCATACTCTATCTATAACATCTGAAGAAAGTGACTTAGGAATCACCATTAGCTCAGACTTGCAGTTTAGAGCTCATTGTGATAAGGTGATCACAAGGACAAATCAAACTCTAAACTGCATTCTGAGGCATATAGGGAGCAGAAGAAGTGCAGTTTTGATGCCACTGTCTGGAAAGGTAAGATCCGTAAACTTGAAGGGATACAAAGAAGGGCTACGACGGCAGTAAATGGATTAAAAGGGGTCACTTGCGTAGAGAGATTAGGAGGAGACATGTGCATGCTATATAGAGCCCTAACTGACAAATCACTGTGGGAGGAGCTGGGTTTGACACTTGAAGATTACAAGTATAATTATAGAGGGCACCCATTACAACTAGCAGTAGGAAAATGGAAACTACTGATTAGGAAAAACTGGTTCAGCCAATGGGTAGTGACGGTGTGGAATGGACTGCCTTTAGAAGTGGTAGGCAGCACAACAATGGATATATTCAAAGGGAGGTCTGATGACTTCTATAAAAATATACCTACATAGGGCAAAATTGGCAAGCATAAAGGACGAAAGTCTAAACAAGCTTGTATGCACCTATGAAACCTAATAAAACCTATCTACAGTCAGGTGAATGGTGCAAAAGAATCTGCTCTGAATAGGTAAGACAGACAGGAACAATAACCTGAATTAACTGTGTAGTGCCTTTGCCAAACAAAAATACCCCCCCCACACACACACACACACACACATTACTGAAAAATAGATTGCAATGGGCTACTCAAGTATCATAACAGAACCTCTTCATATACAAAGAAAAGGATCTCACAGTCAGGTACCACTTGTTGCCACATATAGTACAACTGCCCCCTTAGCGTTATCCAGTCTATCCTAAGAGATTTAAATCCCCTTCTGAATGGTGACCACTGTCTATTTGAAATCTTCAATGAACCACCAGTGTTCTCATTCAGATTGCCTTTAAACCTACAGCAGAAACTTGTCAACAGCAAGTTATGTAAAACTAACACTGAAGAACCTGGTACCAGAAGATGCCACAGTTCAAGTTGTAAAATCTGCACACACATAGATACATGCAGCAGTGTGCAGTCACCTCATACTGGGCAAAGATATGGTATCAGGGGTGTGGAAAGCTGTGACTCCAAGAATCTGATACTGTATAATTGATCAGATGTAAAATGTGCACATACTGTATGTCTGATACATAGGTGAAACTAGTCATACCCTAAGATCCCTAATGAACTTACACAGAATTACAGAAAAACAATCACACATGCAGGCACCATTAGTAGGAATGCATGTCTCTCTCAGAAACCACACATGCCATAGGACTATTGCTGTGCAAAATGAGGAATTCTGATGGTGGAATTAGCATGGATTGATCATTCTGCCGGCAGAATTTCCACCAGAATTTTGCTGTTTCTTCTGCAGAATTCGTCTGCTGTGATACACTAACATACTAAAATGTCAGCAGAATAGGCCTAATGGTCTTTCGCGTCTGCTCGTTTGGTCAGACCCCACCCTGGGAGCTGACCTTGCTGCCCCCTCGCCTTCTCTGGCTTCTCCCTTTCCAGTTCTGGATATTCTTGCTGCATTGGATTTTGCTTCCAGAACCCTTCCCCTGTACCTGTCCCATCCCCTCTTGAACCCCTCCACTGTCTCTGCCTCCACCAGTCCCCTGGGCAGCACATTCCATGGCTCCACCACCCTCTCTGTGAGGTAGCACCTCCTCCTTTCTCCCTTGAATCTTCCCCACTCCAGCTTCCACCCATGCCCTCTAGTTGCCCCCTCCTCCTTCCTTCGAAGCACCCTGACTGCTCCTCCCCTAGTTACCCCCCTTCATGTACCTGAAGACCTCTATCATGTCCCCTCCCGGTCCCTTCTCTATCCAATGTATACATATTTAGCTCTTCAAGCCTCTCCCCAAAGTTCCTGTCCCCCAGGCCCCAGATCATTTTGGTTGCCCTCCTCTGGACCCTCTCCAGGAGTTTAATGTCCCTTTTTAAGTGTGGCCTCCAAAAATGCACGCAGTACTCAAGGTGCGGCCTCACCAAGCAGTTATACAGAGGGAGTATCACTTCCCTCCTTCTGGAGGTGATCCTCCTAGCGATGCATCCCAGCATCCTGTTGGCCTTGGCTGCTGCCATCCTACAAGTCTCCGAGTTGTTCATCTTGACATCCACCACCACCCACAGGTCCCTCTTAGCCATCAAGACTTGTAGCATCCCCCAGGGTGTACACTTGGCCCAGGTTTCTGGCCCCCAGGTGCAGTACCTTGCATTTCCCTACATTGAACCTCAGCTTCCACTTTCTAGACCATCTTTCCAGAGCCTCCAGGTTCCCCTGTAGGGCCACCTTCCCCTCCTCCCCATCCACCACCTCCCCCAGTTTTGAGTCATCTGCAAAGAGACTCATCTCACTTCTAATACCTGTCCTTATGTCAGAGACGTAGGCGTTGAACAGGAGGGACCCAAGGACTGATCCCAACTAATGACCCTCCTTGGGGATGAGACTATCCCACCAACTACGACCCTCTGGGTCTGGTCCTGGAGCCAATTGCCTATCCATCTGATCATCTGGTTCCCCACCCCCATTTCTCCCAGCTTATCCAACAGGCCCTTGTGAGGAACAGAGTCAAATGCCTTGCTGAAGTCTAGAAAGAGGATGTCCACTGGTCTACCCAGGTCCAAGACACTGGCCACCCAGTCATAGAACTCCACAAGGTTTGTCTGACACGATCTCCTTGGGATGAATCCATGCTGTCTATCATCCAGGCACCCTGACTTTTCCAGGTCCCCCCCCAACCTCTCCTTGACAATGCCCTCCATCACCTTGCCCACCACCGATGTCAGGCTGACAGGCCTGTAGTTCCCTGCCACCTCCCTTGATCCCTCCTTGTGGATAGGCACTATATGCACAACCTTCCAGTCCTGGGGCACCCACCCTATCCTCAGAGAGATAGTGAAAAGCTCCACCAGAGGTTTCACCAGGACATCCACAAGTTCCTTCAGCACTCTGGGATGTAATTTATCCGGCCCCAGTGTTTTCTCCATCTTAAGGGACCTGAGGGCTTCCCTCACTCTCTCTCTGCTGTGATTTCCACCTCCACTACCTCTTCTCCCTGCTTAGCCTTCCCCCCTCCTGCCAGTGATGCCTCCCCCTCCTCCCCAGACCCACTGATTGGTAAGGGTCCCCCTCCTCAGTATCACTGTCTCCTCCCATGTATGATGTAGCACCTCCATTTTCCTTGGTGAAAACTGAGGTGAAGTACTCATTTAGTACCTCAGCCTGCTCTCCCAGGTCTTGTGCCCATCTCTCCCCTGTTTTAATCCTGCTAATCTGCCCCTTCACCATTCGTTTTCCCCAATGTTTCTAAAGAACCCCTTGTTCCCTCTCCTAATTTCCCTGGCCAGGTTCTGCTCCTTCCTTGCCTTAGCCGCCCTCACCACCCTAGTGGCCCATCTAGCCATCAGCTCGTACTCCCCTTGATCCCTGTCACTCTTTGAACACTTGAATTGCCTATAGGCTGCCTTCTTTCCCTGCACCACCTCCTGGACCTCCCTGGTCCACCAGCAGGGTTTTTGGGCCCTACCACATTTTTGTCTTACTCTTGCACAGGTGCTGGTAGCATCCTGCACCCCTCTCCTGATGATTTCCCACCTACTGTCAGTGTCCATGTCTGACCCAATCACATCCAAATGCTCCTTAAGGATCCTTCCCATTTCCTTAAAATCTGCCCCCCAAAAGTGTCATTAGCAACCATTTCTGTGGAAATATTGAGATCTGTGGAATAAAATTCCATGGGAATGCTGCAGAAAACTCATTCTGCCTTTTTTGCTGCAGAATTCTGCCTTTCTGTTTTCGATTAAATTTGGCAGTATTTTGGTGGAATTTCAAAAATTCCACAAAATTCTGTTCTGCCAGAATTTAAACATTCCACACAGCACTATGTAGGACTTGACAGTCACAGTACTGAATGACACATTTAAAGACATTCAAGAAAGGAGACTATGGGAAATAAAATTCATAACACTGTTCAAGACTCATGAGTATGGACTAAACAGAAGTGTGGTGTTTGTAGCCCACTATAATTTACAGACTTGTAATTTTCAAGATTAAAAATTTGAATTTCTACATTACTTCAAAATTAAAGTCTGCTTTAAGGAGACTCTTGCTATATAAATACCTAACAGTTTATTTGTACAGTATCATGCTGTCACACTCCTGCAAAAAAAGTCTATTTACTCAGGAAAGGGGTCTGCAGTTCTCAGCTGATTTATAATCTGATAATATTTCAAACACTATCCTTTTTGTCTATGCAAAGATCCAATTATTTACAGCTCTTTTGCTATGATACTTCTTTATCAATAGGACTGTCAAATTCCTACGTAAAATGTTATTTACATCTGAAGTGCTTGAATCTGTTACTCTAATTAACAATGAGTTCTCTATATGAAGTGCTCTCCATGTAGCTGTTTTATCACAGCGCCTGATGAAGAGGCCTATGTTGCTCTTCAAGCTTGTACAAGTTTCTGTTAGTAAAATTAAATGCATCAGAACCTAAGTTTTCCTTTTTGCATCAATACATAAAAGGCAAAAGATATAATTATAGTATACAACTATAAATTTACAGAATATGTACACTATTATAAATTAAGATAATGCAATGGCCAGCACAAGGATTAATTTTATTATATAGAATATTTCAAGAGCTAATCATATAATTAATAGTTACAAGACTCTATGACATCTTAAAACAAGCATTTGTCAGTGCTGAATGTTGCTTGCTTCTGTGTGCGGTTTAGGTATCTGGAAGTCACTGGAGTGCAAATATTGAAAATTTGTGAACTCATCAGCGTCAAGCGAGGAACTGCGCAGTAACTGCACGCCAGAAACAGTAATTTTAGGAATTTTTCACCAAATTTCAACATAGCCATTTTAAGACCTCTGCTCATCAACAGTGTCACTGTGATTTTGTTAATGTGTCCCATACATTGAGTTTGCACACCGACTGCGCCATTGTGCGCTACATGGGCGGAAACACGTTTTGGGCAGGATGTGAAAAATGACAGCTGTACTACTCATAAGAAGGTGTGGTAAAATGGCAATGTTGAAAATCTGGAGTGGAAATATTGAAAATTCACAAACCTACGAGCGTGCGTGGGAACTGTGCAACGCACACTCGTAAAACAGTCTTTTTAGGAATTCTTTCACTAAATTTTAAAAATTCTCACTTTAAGATCTCTGCTCATGAACAGTGACACTGTGATTTTCTTAATGTGTTCCATACACTGAGTTCGCACACCGACTGCGCCGTTGTGCACTACATGGGCGGAAACAAGTTTTGGGCAGGATGTGAAAAATGACAGCTGTACTGCTCATGAGAAGGTGTGGTAAAATGGCAATGTTGAAAATCTGGAGTGAAAATATTGAAAATTCGCAAACTTAGGAGTGTGCGTAGGAACAGTGCAACGAACACTGGTAAAACAGTCACTTTTAGGAATTTTTTCACCAAATTTTCAACACAGGCATTTTAAGACCTCTGCTCATGAACAGTGTCACTGTGATTTTCTTAATTTGTCCCATACATTGATTTCGCACACCAACAGCGCCATTCTGTGCTACATGGGCGGAAACACATTTTGGGTGAGATGTGAAAAATAACAGCTGTACTACTCATAAGAAGGTGTGGTAAAATGGCAATGTTGAAAATCTGGAGTGAAAATATTGAAATTTCGCGAACTTACGAGCCTGCGTAGGAACTGCACAACGCACGCTCGTAAAACAGTCATTTTGGAATTTTGGCACCAAATTTTCAACATGGGGTTTTTGGGACCCCTTCTCATGAATGATGTCACTGTCATGGTGGTATTCGGGCCTGAAGGGTGATTTGCAGATCACTGCACAAAACCACCCGCCGGGCCCGAATAACCTCATGACAGTGCATCATTCATGAGAAGGGGTCCAAAACCCATGTGAAATTTGGTGCAAAATCAAAATACCTGAGATATGCAACAAAGTTGAAACTCCCTCTGTAGCCCATTATACAGCTTACGGCATTTCCTCAGTTATGCGGTCGGCTTTGAAGAGTGCAGGCGTGTTCCCGTCCACGAAGATCGTCGCGCTGGAGTTGAGGAGCTAAGTATGGGGTGGGGTGTGGGGAGGCTGGGTGCGCAGTGGGTGGGTGCGGGTTGTGGGAGGGGGATTGGGAGACACGCCAGGACCGTTTCGGTTTTCAGGTATTTAAAAAAAGACGAGTGGACCCTTGCCATGCTGGGGTGGGCTCCAGCGGGCACGAGGATGTTGGGGGACGCTCAGCTGACGGGGATTGGGCACCCCATCGGCCATAGAGTTTGTTGCCACGCCGGTGGGCTTCCAGCGTGGCAAAAGGACGGGGTGTTCAGCCGACGGGGACTGGGCACCCCTCGTGGCCATGGAATTTGTGGACGGGGACTTTCAGGCCGACGGGGGATTGGGCACCCTGTCGGCAAAGGATCGCCTGCCACGCTGGGTGGGCTCCCAGCGTGGCAACTACTACTTGGGGAGGGCCCAGCTCAGCCGATGGGGATTGGGCACCCCCTGGGTCGGGCTACATACAATGCGAAGGGGTGCTTACCCGCGGGGGAGCTGTGCGTGAGCAGCCTCTTATCGGGTGCTCACTGAAGCATAGCTCCCCCTTTTCTAATCAGGGGAGGTTACTGCATTTGAGCGGTCATAGACAGCTCCAAATGCATTGGCTTATAGGGCCGCCTGCCAGCACACAAAGACTGAATTGGAGGAGGTGGTGACACACCTCCGAAATCTCCGATGATGGCACTATGTTTCTTGCACATGCGTGCAAGCAACATAAAAATTAACAATGATGTTGCATTCCTTCAGGAGACATTTTTAAAAATATATGATATTCATTTCCTACAAAGAAAATGGGTAAGGGCAAGGCAATTTTATTTCTAAGGTGTGCAATCCCGGTGGCTCTGGGCGCCCTACACTGTATAGCAAAGTACAGACAAATACATCTTGGAAACAACAGGAAGTTAAAATCAGCTTTCAATAATTAAAATTAACTATAGTAATTAACTACAGTGTAAACAGGGTCAGAAATAGGTTATTCAATAAAAGCCTGGCTGAAGAGGTGGGCCTTAAGCCTCTGCTTAAAAGCACCAATCGAAGGGGCCTCCTGGACAACAGGTGGAAGAGAGTTCCACAGGAATGGCCCAGAAACCCTGAAAGCTTGATCACCAGATGTCCTGAGCCAAACCCTGGGAACATCCAGGAGGTCTCTCGAGGAGGAGCGGAGGGAGCAAAGAGAGGTTGCAGGTGTCAAGAGGTCCAACAGGTAGCTAGGACCAAGTCTGTATAGAGCCTTATAGGTGAGCAAGCCCACCTTGAAAAAGTCCCTCCATTTAACCGGCAGCCAGTGCAGAGCAGGCAGGACCAGGGTCACATGACATTACCTAGGTAGGCCTGTCAGTAAGCGGGCCACTGCATTCTGCACCAGCTGCAGCCTGTGGAAGGTCCCTCTCATGATCCCAAAGTAAAGAGCATTGCAGCAGTCGAGTCTGGAGGTAATAAAGCCATGTACTAGTGTTGGAAGATCCTCGGATGGAACAAGGGGCTTGAACCTGGTGATGTTCCGTAAGTGGTAAAAACCACTCTTAACAACAGACAACACCTGATCTTCAAAAGTCAGCCTGTTGTCCAGGATTACACCCAGACTGCACACCCTCGGGGAAGCAACCAACAGAGCAGACCCCAGGAAAAGACCTGTGATGCCCCAGGCAGCAACCCATCACGCCCGTGACCCTGCTCAACCACCAGCACCTCTGTCTTATCCAGTTTAAGTTTCAGCCAGCTGGAAGCCATCCAGTCATTGATTTTAGCCAGACAGATATTAAGAACATCAACAGCATCGGATGTTCCCTTAGCAAATGAGAAATATAGTTGGGTGTCATCTGCATAACAGTGTAACTCTACACTGTATCGCCAAATGATCTCACCCAGGGGCAATATATACACTGTAAACAGCACCGGTGACAAGATCGAGCCCTGTGGAACTCCACATGTCAGAGGCATTGGAGAGGAGGAGAAATTCCCCATCACTACCTGCTGTACCCTATCCAAGAGATAGGACTCAAACCATCTGATGACAGCACCGGTGAGTCCACAAAATTCAAAGAGCTGATCAAGAAGCACAACATGGTCCATGGTGTCAAAAGTTGAAGACAGATTGAGGAGTACAAGAACTGACCTGTCTCCTCTAGCTCTAGCCCTGAGTAGATCATTATGCACCCTCACTACTGCCATTTCTGTGCTGTGTCTAGCCCGAAAACCCAACTGAAATGGCTCACAGATGTTGTAGGACATGAGACAATCCTTGAGCTGATGTGACATCAATTTCTCGACAACTCTGCTCAAAAAAGGCAGTTTGGAGATAGGATGATAATTCACCAGGTTGTCTGGGTCAAGGGAAGGTTTCTTAAGGAAGGGTGTCACCAGCGCCTCTTTCAAGGCCACTGGCAATACCCCCTCCACCATCAAACACCTGGCAATCCTGGTGAACACCAGGCCAACAGCCTCGGCACATTCCACCAAGAGACGCGTCGTCAGGGCTGGGTCCAGTTCACAAAAAGTATGCTTCAGCTCTAAGCTCATCCCAATCACTTGCGACACCTCCATTGGCCTAAACTCCTCCCAGACAGGCAGAAAGTCTCTGCTCCTGCCAGTCCTACCACTGCGAGGCATAGGCCCCTCCCGAAGGAATGCCCAACCTGATGGATGACACCCTGTCAGAGAAGAACAGAGCAAACTCTTCACACAAGGTGGATGAAAAGGTCTTCTTCGGCTGTAGACAGGCCGGATGAAGAAGCCTATCCACAGTCCAAAAAAGCTAAGCAGGTCTGTTCCTCCCAGCCACAATCTCCCTGGACAGGAACTCTGCCTTCTTACAGGAGATTGCCCCCTGGTACTCACCGTAGTGGGCACGCAGGAGCAGTCTGTCACCCTCAAGCTGGGTCTTCCACCAACAATGCTCCAACTTCCGACCCTTGATATTCATCACCTTGAGATCCTCGTCAAACCAAGGAGATATCAAGTGAGAGGAACTGGGTCATACACAAACTGGAGAGATGGCATCCAGTGCTTCGGACACCACCCTATTATAGGTGGCCACCGCCTCACTGGAGCCAATTGCATTAGCTGCCTCAACTCTAGATAGGTCAGCCAATGCCAAAATTCCTGCTGGGTCTAAAGGCTTTAAAGGGCGGTAGCTGATCATCTCCACAGGGGAAGGACTATCAAGGGGGGCCCCAAACATGAACCCCACAGTGCAGTGATCGGACCAAGCGACCCAATCGCTCTTAAGGTTATCAACCCCAAGACTCAGTTGGAACACCAGGTTGAGTGTGTGGCCATGCCAGTGGGTCTCAGAAGCAACTTCTTGTGTGAGGCCCAAAGAAGACAATAACTGGAAGAGATCATAACTGACCCGTGAGGATTCATCATCGACCCACGAGTTGAAATCCCTCAAGATTAAACACCTGGGGGACTCCAACACCTGGTTGATGACAAAGTCCACTACCTCCTGCAGGAATTCTCCTCCCGTCCCAGGAGGGCAGTAAATAAGGAGAATCCTGCAACCTGCACCTGGACCCCCAAGTATGCTGACACACTCAAAGGATCTGGTATTACCAACTGAATGCACCATGAAGCCCAGGCTGGCTCTAAAAATGATGGCCACTCCCCCACCCCTGTGATCCTTCCCCGGGCAGTGCACTACCAAGTACCCGCTGGGAATAGCGGCCTCTAGAACTGGATTGGCATTGTCTCCCAGCCAAGTCTCCGTAATGCAAGCCAGGTCAACAGAGGAAATCAAGTCTGCAAAAAAAAAAAAGTCTTGTTCCTTCTCGACCTTGCATTGCAAAGTACTGCCTGAAGAGGATTAGAGGAAGCAGCCAGCCCTAAAGCTGCCTGCCAACTCGGTCCGGTGGGACCCCTGGGTAAGGGATCAAACACATCTGGCGTCTCCCTCTGACCTGTTTAAACCCAGGGCATCTCCTGGACCTTACAATCTCAATGTCCCTCACCACCCCCTCCACTGCTGCCCTCTGCCAGCAATGACTCACCTGCCTCCTTGTTATCTCAACCTCCCTACAGCATCTAGCTGTGGTGAAAGGGAAAGAGAGGTTGGTAAAGGGGCAGAAGTGAGCAGCAGAGAGGCAGCATAGGTGATTCTTACGAGACCCATGCCTTGACACATTACAGCCGGGCCAAGCCAACCTAAACCCACAAACTCTTTAAAAACTAAAATGACAGTCTTAGAAATATAAAAACAAACTAAATATATATATTACACACTCACTTCAATCACACAAATAAAGCTAACTGCACACACACTCCACACACACACATCCACACCCCCCAATGTTAAACAAATCCCCTCCCAATACCCCCCACCCTTAATAATAAAACAAATCAGTCTTTCAGGACAGATTTGGAACCAGTGCTACAAAAAGGTCAAGGTGATCACAGCTCCTTCCACGAAGTAGTGCCTCAGCAATTCACTGCAAGTTCATACTAATATATTCAGCAGAAATCCAAAAATGCAGTCGCCATCCAGTAAATCATCCACAGCGAGCTCTCACCGAACTAGGAGAAAGTACCACAGGAGCTGTGCTCATCACCACAAATTCCCAGTATAGAAAGTTAGTTAAGGTACTGCAGGCTCAAGTATTAAAGGAGGAGACTTTCTAGAGGAGATGATGATACAATTAGTACTTCTCCCAGAACTTCTCTCACTAGTCCTGGGATCAAACTATGTTGTACAGTCAATGAAAGTTAGTTTGTACTCACCAGGCCTGAAATTCACTAAGACATCGCTTGGCACTGCTCTCACCTGTACCTAGCAGGTGTCCAGGAACGCAGTAGATTTTAAAATACCAGGGACGTTCTCCCTCCTTCACGGACCCACGGCTGTATCTCCAAGAACAGAACGGGTCTTTCAGAGTCTACTCCACAGTGCTGTGCTTTCAACTCACTCTGCATCCCGATTCGGCAGCTTCCACCAACCAAGCAGTTCCTGTAAAGTATCTCTAGAGTTAGGATCATGGCCCACACAGTGGGTCATACCGAGTGAAAAGATGAAACAGTTGAGTGTAAACACTCACAAAACCAGACACCAATGAAGTTTGCTTCAGCAGATAAATTTCCCCAGATTACATTCACAGTATCAGTGCAACCAATCCGAAACAAACCTGGCTGCCGCTGCGTCTCCAGACACTCATACGACTATCAGAACGCCGTCTTGCTCATTCACCTCCAGCTCCTTCGATTCAAACCACAGCACCTTCTGTTATTTCTCCTCAAATCTCTTCATTTATTCACAGTAGAATGAGAAGCACTATTTCCTTACCTTACTTAAAAATAAAAAAGCTGACTCCTCAGACTACAGTCACTTTCCCAGTCCCTACCTAACGCTTAAAGCCCTGAACCTCACAATTATCTAAAATAAAACTAAAATCTTAAAACTCAGGGTGCAGTAAGCAGCCACAGAGTTTAGACACACATAAAATGACTGCTCTTTCCTGAAACATTGTTAGAGAAGCTAGGAAGAAGACACATTTTCAACTCCCTTCAGAGCCCATGCAGACAGCAGCCCAGCATAGCTACCATCTTTTCAAAACTGCTTGGATCTGGCATTAGTTCAAAACAAAATGGCATTTTAATAATAACAAAAATGAGACCCAAGTTCTATATATAAACTGAATTAAGAATCTCAAAGGTTACATATTTTATACTGTATGGTATTGTTACCACATAACAACAATAAAGCTACAACCAATAAATGCTTTGAAGACAGACAAAAAAGCCAGACCAGGCATGCACAATGCTATATAGGGGCAGTTATGTCCTTCTGAAAATATTTCTTATACACCACTGACTTTTTCAACTCTTGTGAATATTTATTAAATTGAACTGCACCAGACTCTAAGTGCTGTGGCTTTTCCGTCTATTTTCTCAGTTTCCCCTGAACGGTGAACCTTTTCGCAATGGAGTGCACTGGGTCTTTTTGTTAACATATATGGGCTGAATAATGAGACCGCAGAATTATTTTCTATGCCTTCAGCAAAACTGACATCCAACGCAAATTTTTTATTAGTATATTAGTACCAGTGGGGAGCTGAAATATGGTTTTCATAGGCAGATAGATCTGGATCAAACAGATCCACACTAACCAGAACAGGTAATGCAGTAAATAAATTAATAATCTCATTAGGATTAGTAGCTCCGTGGAGAATATTCTTTCCAAAAAGCTACATTATGATGACATCACAGTCCTGCACAAACCACAAAAGTCAGGAAATGCAAACTTAGGGTGCCAAAACACTAATTCTGCATACCATGTGGAAGAAATGTAGATTTTCATAGTAGTGTTAGTTGAGTTAAGAATACCACAATACTATGTCCAACCCAGCAAACTAGCTGCTAAGAAACTTTGCTATCTTGCTTACACAAAAAAGCATGAGCTAGTTTTCATGAGTTATTATACTATATTTACTGGTTAGTGCCAATATACAACTGCTGACACAACCTCACACATGTGAATAATAGAGTTCCATAAACCACGGTTCTAAAAATAGCCCTCAGTGCACCCGAGTACCTGTGTAAAAGACTGTCCTTGCACTGGCCGTTTGCTCACGCTCGCTCAAAAAACAACCAGTGCACATGCCAGTCTTCTCGGATGTTTAACCTTAGACATCAAATCTGCCACAACCCAGATGCAGATCAACAGCTGTCACACTAAGAAACCAAAGAAAACGAACCTCACATAAGACTGTTACCTGAAAAAAAAAACGGTTTCCTTAAGTTGAGTTCTGAATTTTACTTGAAAAACTGTTTACAACTAGTTAACATTGATGGGAGAAATGGGTCACAAGGTCAGGAGGTGGGAGGCAGGTCTTAAAAAGCTAGTAAATATACAAAATCATAAAAAATTTACCTGTAAATATAAAAAATAAGACATGGGGAAGTCTGGGAACTCAGATTTTATGCACACCCTTGGTGTGTGATGCCCAGATAAACCCCTCAAGCTTCGCCCTCAGGCTTTATGGGGCATCACACACCTTGGGTGTGCATATATTCCTCATTAACCACACTTCCCCATGCATTATTCTGTATTTCATGCACACCATAATTGTATCATTATAACACAAAATATGACCAAAATATAAAATAATACTATATTATGTATGCATGCACAGATGTGGCCAGTGTTGAATTGATTTTTGGTGCAATGCGTGATATGGCAGTTCATGGCAAAAATGATCATGGAGCAATTACCAGAATAAAAGGAACTTCTGTTATCCTTTTGCTCTGTTAACTGCAATGATGCGTCTCCTGTGACATGATCTGCTAAGCTGCACCATGCCAAAATCCAACCTAGGGTTACCACCTTTTAAGAAGCCCAAAGTGGGACATTTCTTACTGAAACATGAGTTTTTGCAGGACAGTATGTAACCTCGGCCAATGCAACAGACTTGTTTTCTCTATATAATCAGAATTAAGGCTAAGTATTGTAGTTTCCTAGTAGCTCCTATTGTTTCTTATCATTTTAAGACATTTTAGTTACGGTATCATAGTTTTCTGCCAGATTTATTGGAAAGTTAGAAAATATTTTTTTCTACTATAAAGTCAGGACATGCAGTATTTTCCATGTGTTTTTTGCAGGACACAGCCGTCCAAATCAGGACTGTCCTGCGAAAATCAGGACAGGTGGTAACTCTAATCCAACCTGATGCTGTCCTTAGTGTCTCATTACTAATTTAGGGGAGGCAGTATAGCACAGTGGTTTAAGGCTCTGAGCTGCAAATCTGGTGACATCCAGTAGACCAGACCTGGGTTTGAATCCCACAGCTTCCACTTACACGCTGTATTGTGTGACCCTGAGCAAGTCACTTAACTTCCCTGTGCTCCCAGGATGCTCCTGTAAAAAAGCTTTCAACTTAGTGTGCTACCCTGGTTAAACAACTAAAAAAAAAAAAAATGTTGTTTAATATTTAATGTCTCTTTAGTGAACTGTATAGGCATCTGCCCAATTGGTTTTAACAAAAACTATTTTAAATTCACTTTTTCTTGGCAGTATTTCCACATATTGCACTCTCACCTGTTTGTCTCCACTTAGCTATGTATGAATATGCATTTTTTTTGCTACTGAAGATTAATATCTAAACACATACTGTATATACAAAAGTCAGGACTCAAGCATCCAACACCCTGAGGAAGGTGTGTCTTTTACGCCAATATGCAATTCACTTCCCTAGAATTCATCGCCACAGATACCTCACCCCCTGGCTATAATCTTCTCCTATTAACTCCAGGCTCCTACCTTAGCCCTTATCACTGCCTTTCACCTCCCAGTTCTAGCACCAGCCCCTGCTCTAGTCGTGCGTACCCCTTCCTACCATGTCACTTGTCTCAGTCTATGACCACCTCTTTCAGTCATCCAATCACTATTTCTCTTTGTCCACATTGACTTCCCTTGGATCTTTGGAATCTTGGGTATATCATGTTGAATGTATGCCATGTTTACTGCCAATGTTGATATGTATATACTGGTTTACTTAGAGTGCATCTCATATGTTCCTACCATATCCTGTTATGTTTAAACAATTTCTGTTCTTGATTTCTGTATATAAGTGTTTTAATTATTCATGTACATATACCAATTATTGAACCTTGATTACTGTATATAAGTATATACGTGTTTTAAATCTTCCTATACATGTACCAATTATTGAACCTTGACCTTATCAGGTCCATCTTGCAAATGAGCTGTGCTCAATGATGTTCACCTGAATAAATAAAGATTTGATTGATTGATTGATTGATTGATTGAATATGTAAGGTTATGTTCATCTGTCCATGGCTGGTAGTTTGCACAGGACCACTTTCCTGTTTACTTGCACTTATCAAGTCATTTGTGCAATAAACTTTGGTTATTTTCCCTACCATTACCTGGTGTGCTCATTCTTCTTTTGGTATTGATAGTTGTGGAAGAAGCAGCTCTTGGGAGTGAGTGCTTTGAGCCTTCTAGATTCCCTCTGATGTTGGCCTTAACTGTAACTAGTAACATATGACAGTGTGCAATAAAACTGTTACATGTGCCCCACAGGAGATGTTAGCCAGGAAATGCCACACAAGTGATACTGAACGGACAAGGCTGGGTTATTGCATTAAAAAGTTCATGTTAACACAGAAAACAAAAATGTCTGAATCTGATGCTTATACATTTAATTACGTTGATATGCCTTACTTTTAAGTCAATTAGTTGTTTTTGCAATGATATTTGAATCACAATTGAAATAGTTGCAAATATTAACTTGACTGACAAGCAGTCACAAAGTATGTATCAGATGTTAGTATGCCTTCATGTCATGCAGTTTAATCCATAACAATGTCAATGTACAAAGCACTGAATGGATTGGACCCTGCTTATCATGAAGATCTATCGGCCTGGTATACTGCAATCCACTCTCTCAATTCAACCGATTGATTGCTGCTAGCCATCTAAGATCACACCTAAAACAACTGAGCAGCACAGCTTTCTTAGGAGTGGCCCCAACAATATGAAACTCCTTGTCATTCCATCTGAGGAGTTTCTCTTAGTGGAGACATTCAAAACGGGAATAAAAAGCTTTTTATTTGACTTTGGAAATGGCACTGAATCTGAACGAGTTGTTTACTTTCACCTCTCATTGTAATATGATAGTTATGAACAGTATTTGTTTTCTTTTATTGTTTTAAATGATATGCTTTCTATAAAGTCATGGGAGTCATAGTTAAACAGGAGGGGGCAGGACTCACTTTAAACAATGGAACAGGGGGCCAGCATTCAGCAGACTAGATAGACTGTATAGCCTTCTTCTGCTAGCAAATTTATATGTAAAGTACCCTAAGTCTTTTAGCTAGGGAACTTAACAAATAAAATTTCCCTTTCCTTTATTTATTTATTTATTTATTTATTTATTTATTTATTTATTATTTGTTTATAAGTTTCACAAGGAAAGGCATACAGAGCAAAACTGCTGGTTTCTAGATGTGCCCTGGGGGGAAGAGGAAAGGGAGACACAAATAATACAGATAATGAGTTTCAGCACAATGAGTGATATGGTAGCTCATGGCAAAAATTATCACGGAGCAACTACCAGAATTAGGTATCCTTTAAATATAGCACAATACTATGTCCAACCCAGATAAATAACTCCTGCTTCCACATTGGGGGGGTTGTTTACAACTTTTAAAAGCTATGAAAACATGTTAAACTACATATTTAGAGGTAAAACTAGCAGAAGTCCAGTACCATCACTAAGATTCTTGAGAAGATTGCACCCTAATGTCACCCTGAAGTCATCCTATTTAATTGGGTTGGGCATAGTACTGTGGTATACGTCCTTGCCTTTTCTCAGTGATGTTCTATGAAATAACATAATAACACATACTACATATCAATTTAAAACACTATTAATTATATGTAACTGATGTGGATATTTTCCATTTCTGTTGCTGTCTTTTAATGCCAAAGAATTTACTCACACACCATATACTTCAATAGAGTGCAGATGGTATGATAACACCACCCATGTTTGAGTAATGTTTCAAATCTTAGCAGAACTAAGATTCATGAGAAGATTGTACCCTAATGTCACAATTCCCAATGTAAATTCTTTGTTGTGTAATCAAGGTAGTAAGGTATCATAGTTATTTAGTTGGGTTGGACATAGTATTGTGGTATATTTAAAGGATACCTAACCCTTATTTTTGCTGCCAGAAATCAGAAAATTGGGCTCCATAGGTCTGTTAAGAAGAACCTCCTATGTTAAATAATTATGCTGCTTACCTCTAAATATGTAGTTTAACATGGAAACATAGAAAAACCATGACATCTGCAATTCTGTCCCTGCTGGTCAGTACCAGGTCCAAAACTGCACCCTTACGAGTGAGCTCTAGCACTAGCTGTCTGGAGCATACCCCTTACAGGGAGTCCAGTATGCCCCTGCTCCTGGCTGAGGTTGTGGCTGGGATGTTCCAATCAGCATCTGGCAGACTAAAGTCACCTACAAGCAGCACTTCCCCTTTAGTCTCCATCTTATGGATGGCTTCCACTAGAACCTTGTCCAACTCTTCCCTTTGTACTGGAGGTCTGCAGATCATGCTAGTGTGAATAGCGGTGCCGATGCCCATCTCTAAGGTGACCAACAGGGCCTCTGCCTCCCTCTGCAATCCCTGTACCTCAGTTGCTTTTATACCCTCCCAGATGTAAAGGGCTACCCCTCCTCCCTTTTTACCCTCCCTGTCTTTCCTAAATAAGAGTATAACCTGGTATAGCAACATCCCAGTCATGGTTCCCATTATACCATGTCTCAGTAATTGTGACAATGTCCAGGTCAGCCTCTGCCACCAAGGCCACCAGATCCAGGATTTTATTTCCCAGGCTGCAAGCATTTACACACACTGACTTCCATATTTTGTTACTTGCCCTCCTGTCATCCCTCCCTTTTATCCTCATGCCTTCCCTCATTACACCCCTGCCTTTAATCCCCTTTCCCATTTTCTCCGCCATTCTACCTTTTCCAAGTTTAGTTACCATTGGCGATTTCCCAACCATAGGGTCCTACCTGCTGACTGCATTAGCCTGTGGGGGTGGGCAGTTTGATTCTCTTTGCTTACTTCCACCCCCCTTGGCTAGTTTAAATGCTTGCCAATAAAACATTTATACCATCTCCCTGGAAGGATACAGGCCGTCACCCTTGTACAGGCCCACATCCCTCCAGGTGTGTCCCCAGTCCCCAGTGAAGCAGACACCCTTCTCTCTGTATCAGTTCCTCAACCACATGTTGAAGTTCCTTGGGTGGAGGTTCCTAGCCTCCCTCTTGCCATGGACAGGTAGCACCTCCAAGAAGGTCATGGAGCTTGCTACCTGACCAAGACCCCACCCCAGCTCACTGAACTCCTCCTGCACTCTCCTTATCCCTGCTTTGTCCCTAGCCAGGTCATTTGTCACCAGATGAACAATGACATCCAGCCCCTCCTTGCTGTCACCCTAGCAATCTTCTAGATCAGCTCCATCCTTCCAAGCTGTGGCTCTCAGCAGGCACCTAACTTCCCTCTCCACCCCATCCCACTATCTCTCCCCAACTCCACTCCCTTGACTATGGAGTTCCCCACCAGGAGTTGCTTCCTCCTCCTCCTCCTCCTCTGGGGTCCTCTGCTACCCCCCTTGAGGTCTCCACCCTGGAGGACTTCCACATCCATACCAGCCACTACTTCGAGTGCCTTTGTGGGACTGTCCCACCCTGCCAGTATGGCACAGGAGTTCTGTAGTGGTATAGGATTTGGGATATGCCTATGCTCCACCACCCTAACCCTCCCTGAGACCAGCACGGTTCCATCCACTCCTCCTTCCTGGCATCTTCTGAGGAAATCGTAGGTGGACTTGGTGGTCCCTGAGTGGGGGAGTTAGTCCTCCAAACCATTGCCAACTTGGCCTTGAGTCTGGCAATCTCCTCCCTCAGCCCAGAGATATACCGACAGATGGGGCAGCACCACAGTCTCCAGAAGGTCTCCCTGAAGACTGCAGCCCCACAACCGCTGCACTGCACCACTCCCATCATGGCTACTTCTTATTTCTAGACCTTAGCCACTATCCTTAAAAAAAATATATATATTTTTTTCTTTTATTTAGTATGCTTTTTGCTCCATACCTAGCCATCAGGATCCGCTCTGGTCATGGACCCCCTTGCCCTCCACCTCTGGATGTGCCCTGCCCCTTGCCCTGTCATCCCTGGCTTTCCCCCCAGAGAGCAGGGTTGCAGCACCGACCCCCGTATCGGGCCACAATATGAGTAACTGGTGGGGAAGCCAGCTCCAAAGGCTATTCAAGGCCTGGGGGCAGAGCATCATGTAGATGGCCAGGCACTGGATGTTTTTTTCTCCCCTGTAAGCAGGGTCAGGGACATGCAATGACAACCTGCATCTGCCCAGCCCCTGAGTTCAATTTTGGTGTCGGTGCTTTGCGGTGAACCCAGCCTCTCCTAGGTGTCACTGCTGCACCGACACAGGCCCTCCCTCCCCACGGAGAAGAAGACCAGTATAAGGATGCTCAATTCTTCTCCTCCGGCTGGCCCTCTGGCAACCCGATCTGTTTCCAGACCTGGGTCGCCAGTGACGCAAGCAGAAATCCAACCGCTGCGCTGGCGGGGGACACAGATTTTTTTTTTACTTGTACCTCCCAACCCAAAGCTTGAAGCAATCAGCTCAGGATGTCAATAACCCCACTTCAGCTCAAAGTCTCCCTTTATGTGGGCTGGTAGTCCCGCCCTTCCCACTCCTTGACAAGAAATTCTCCCTCTGTCAGTCAAATTGGGCTGCCTATAAATTACAAAATGACAAGGATGGATGGAGGGGTGGAAAGTATCGCTTCCCACTTACTAGTTCAAGTCCCCAGCAGCTGCAGTGCCCCAACAACTGCTTATAGATATTTTCTCCCCACTTACCCTGCTATTTGCAAAAGGAAGAGAAGTATAAACAAATATTAATATATCATTAAGGCAAAGTTAGGTGCTTTCACTCCACTCTGTCAGAAAACTCTGATCTTCCATGCTTTTGTAACTTTTAAAAGTTGTAAACATCCCCCTTCCAATATGGCAGTCGGTGCCAAACATAGCTCCTAAAATGGCCAGGACATCATACCGGATTATGTCACTGAAGCAAGACCACCAGCGAGCATATACTGAATTTCTATGGGGACTCTGTACAAAACTTTGTATTTCAGCTCTGTAATTCCCCTCAGCATACCTATTTGGCACAAATTAGTGTAGTGAGAGGCACTACAAAGCTAAAATACAAAGATGTTTCTCGGTCCCTTAGAAAGTCACACTCTCTACCAGCGGTCTTGCTTCAATGACTCATATGACGTCCCAGCCATTTTAGGAGCTATTCTCAATGCCAACTTCCACACTGGGGGGGGGGGTGTTTACAACTTTTAAAAGCTATGAAAACATGTTAAACTACATAGAGGTAAGCAGTAGAATTATTTAACAGAGGGGGTTCTTCTTAAATCTATGGAGCCCAATTTTATGATTTTAGGCAGCATAAATTAAGGAGTTACGTATCCTCTAAACCCAACTAACAGTACCATAAGTATTTACTACACCTTGCTTCCACAGAACAAGCAGGGTTCAGAGCAAATCATAATAATTAATTGTAAAGTTGGTCCTCCCCTGAGCAACAGTGACCACAACAAAATCTCTCTTACTTTAGATTGTAAATTCAAGCAATCTCTAAGCCACACTGAGATATACTTGATAATAAAGCTGATTTACTAAGTATAAAGCAAGAACTAGATAAAATAAATTGGGATGTTTTGTTAAACAACAAATCAGTTGAGCAGATTTGGCAAATAATTAAATCTACAATTTTACAAATTCGTAATGATCCTATTCCTCGAATAGTAAAAAATAAATCGGGTAAAAAAAGACCTAAATGGCTTAATAAAAAAATTAAAACACTTATCAGCAAAAAAAAAACAAAGTACATAAGAGATATTGCTTATCAAAAGACCAGAGATTGTGGACGGAATTTCAGTCACTTCAAAAAAGGTACAAAAGGGCAATCAAAAAAAGCACATTAAAATTAGCACAGACTGCAAGTAAGGACAGTTATAAATCATTTTTTGCATATGTCAACTCACTTCAGAAACCACGTCGTACTTTTGGACCTGTACTTCATCAAAATAAAACTGTTCTAGATGCTAAGGAAATTACTTCTATATTTAATAACTATTTTAATGCTATTTATGCAAATTGAAGCTAGATGCAAAGCCAGTTGACTGTGTCAAAGAAGAACTTCAGACAGTAACTCATGATGAAATAAAATATGGAATTAAAAAATTAAATGCACACTCATCCCCTGGCCCAGATAAGATTTCTGGCCAAATGCTAAAATTATGCCTGAATCTTTGACGAATGCATTTAAGATCTAGTTTGATGAATCACTTAGGTCAGGTAATATCCCTGTTGATTGGAAATTGGCACACGTAGTACCAATACATAAGAAAGGAAACAAATCATTTATCTGTAACTATATGCAAATTAGCCAAACTAGCGTTGTTTACAAAATATTAGAAGGAATTATACGTAATAGGTTAGAAATCTTTTTTGATAAATCAGATCTGGAACAACACAGCTTTACCAGAGGATGTAGTGTGTTACTAATCTAATATGCTTCCATGAAAAGATTAGCAAAGTTCTTGATGATGGTATTCCCTGTGATGTGATTTATTTGGATTTTAGTAAAGATTTTGACCTTACAGCCCATTGAGCCATCATCATAAAACTACAAAACGCAGGGGTAAATAATCAAATAATTAACGGGGTAGCTGACTGGCTTGATAATAGGAAGCAGAGGGTAGTCATTAACAGAATCACTTTGGAAATGGCATCAGTGACCAGTGGAGTGCCACAGGAGTCTGCCTTGGGACCATTCCTTTTCCAAGTCTTTATAGCTGACCTAGATGCAAACACAACTAGTATCATTACTAAGTATGCAGATGATACAAAGCTGGGAGGACCATGTAAAAATCTGTCAGATATCCAGAATATCCAATCAGATCTTAATAACATAGCAAAATGGACAAAACATGGGAGGTGAAGTTCAACAATGACAAATGGTATGTGATGCATTTAGGAAAGGATAACTTAAAAGTAACTTATTATCTGGGGGAATAGAAGCTTAGGGCAAGTGAATATGAGAATGATCTGGGATGCCTAATATCAAGTGATCTAGGTTCATCATTACAAACAACATCTGCCATTGCAACAGCAAACAAAATGATATGAACAATAAAAAGAAACATAATCTCAAGAGACAGGGAGGTTTTGATGCCACTTTACAGAGAATATGTCCCGCCCTCACATAGAATATGCTTCCCTGTTGTAGTACCCTTATAAAAAAATAAATGATAGAGACAAATTGAACAGAATGCAACGAAGAGTTAATAAGGTTATCAAGGGACTTGAGTATAAAGAATATAATGAACGATTGACAGATCTAAATCTAATGACCTCGAAAACAAGGCGTATAAGGGGTGAACTTATGTTCATGTTTAACATCATGCAGGATCCATACTTGTTAGTAGAACTAGACATAACTTTCAAGCAGGATGTTAGGGAGACAAGGGGTCATCCATTACAGATAGTAGGAAAAAGATTTAATAAAAAAATGATGAAGTACTTTTATACTACTAGAGTGGTAAACCATTGGAACTATCTACCATTGGAGTGTATAACCAGTAACTCAGAAGCAGAGTTTAAAAATAACCTGGACAGATACATTATGTTGGGAAACAAACTCTATTATTACAGGGACTGAGCAGCAGGAGCTATATGGGCATTTGCCTTCTTGCTCCTTTCCTGTCCTAGTATGAATCCTAGTTAGGGTCTTCTGCAATTCCTGACGTTCTGTGGTTTGTTAAGGACCCAAGCATTATCTTAACATAGTGTATTAGAGGAATTTCCATACTTTGTAAAAAATCAAAATGTCTAAAAATAAGTAAAAGGTATGCAGTCTTTTCTACATGTCCCCACACTGTAAAAGTAGTAATTAGTATCTAGCTGTCTTATGACAGATAGTTGCTGCTGTCTAGAGGCAGTCTCCAGTAAACTTTCTTATTCTGTTACAATATAACAAAGTAAGGGATGAGGGTTGGTGAGGAATGGGTGGGAACTAAACACCAGGGGCTTCACTTCACATTATTCATATTGATTAATACATTTTAAAAAGTAAAAAAGAGTCATTCCATTCAAGTTCACTATGGAATAATGAGACATTCTTTAGCATGTTCATTAAAGAAACACTATGGTCCTCCATCATGTCTACTATTTTATATTATAACAAAATACACATAAAACATTATTTTATATACAGTGGTATCCCCTACTCAGCATCCTACCACACAGTATATGATATCTAGTTGCACCCCTTCCCTCAACTATTTTGCTAAGTAGTCCTTGATGGCTAGTGCCACTCCTCACCTATTCTCATGCCACATACTCCCTGATGTCTAGTGGCAATCCCCTCATTCACTCAGTTCCAATACAAGTAGACCCTGACATCTAGTGGCACCCACACAGAGAAGCTCAAACCTCTCCACCCCAAAAATCACCACGGAGGCCAGCACAACCCCCCACTCACTTCCTTGACAAGCTGTATAATGGAAGTAACAAAACTGCACAAAATGTTAAAGTGCTTTAACACTTTGCATGAAGGCCAAGTAAAATCTTGAAATGTCCAGGATTGATGTACTCTTTGCTAAATCAATAGAGTATAGTACTTTCCATGATGTTTCTGTAACATCATGAAAGTATAACATCAATATAAGAAATAGTGTATCTACAGTATATACACTGTAGCACTCTTTGAGGTTTTACTCGGACATCATACAAAGCTTCTTCTACAGTGTTAGTACATTTGTTAGAAGCCAGCTAAAAAAAAGAAGATACATCAAGTGGTTGGTTGTGCCAGTAGCCACTGTTTGGATAAGGTAGGGGATCTCAGCTTCATTGGGTGGGTGCCACTGAACACCATGGACTGACTGTAATAGGAGTGGATGAGGAAGGGGGAGGAACTAGACACGAGGGAGTCAAAGTAGTCGAGGCTGGTCAAGAGTGGGTAAGAATGGAGGACCCACTAGACACCAAGGAATATATCAATACAACAGGGTTGTTTTTTGTAGAGGGGTTCCACTAGACACCAAGAACTGGTGGAAACAATACAGCCCCATTCACTTGTGTAATAGCTCCCACAACAAACCCAATAAGGTGGGTTCACATCTGTGACTTGTCACACAAATAAAAAAAATGTATATCTGAAATTTAAAAATAAGTCTATGTAATCTTTGTAAAAAAATCCCTAACTTTTCCTCACAGGTCAGATTTTGAAACAAATATTAATTACATCTACAGTAAATGTATAGCCCCCCAAATGACACCTATACGAAACTAAAAACAAAATAGTGTATTACAGTACAGAAGTTCTCTAAATAACAAACGTATGTTTTTTATGTGATTTTTTGTGTGTATGCAATATTTTATCTTTTTACATGCAGTGCACATGCTCAAATCATAATTTTTAGATCAAAATACTATGAAAACTCAAGAAAGTTCAAATGGTTAAACCCCACATGGCACTACTGTGGCCTTGATAAATTTCAGAATTTAAACTTTTGTGATTTTTACTGTAGCGTCTGACAAAAAAAATCATAAAAACTGCAAACTGGTATTTGCTTTTAGCATTTGCCCTTTAAAAACAGGTAAACAGATCGACTTCATATTTTCAGGGTTTGTAGAGCTTAGCACTCACACCTAAATACTGCAGCCTTATATATCAATGCCTTATTAACTGCAAATGATCAAATAATGGCCTTTAACACAGCACCTTGCTGGGACTCTAACTATACTAATGCAACCATGCCAGTAATAGAAGACTTGTGAACAAGCTGGGCACCCTGGGAGTGGGTCACAAGGTGGCAAACTGGGTTAGGAACTGGTTGAGTGACAGAAGACAGAGGGTGGTGGTAAATGGAGCTCAATTTGAGGAAAGGATGGTGACCAGCGGGGTGCCACAAGGATCAGTTCTGGGGCCAGTCCTGTTTAATGTCTTCATAAGTGACATTGTGGAGGGGCTAGAAAGGGAGGTGTACCTCTTTGCAGATGACACTAAGATATGCAACAGGGTGGGCACCCTGGGAAGGGTGGAAAAAATGAGAAGTGACCTAGAAAAACTGGAGGAATGGTCTAGAGTGTGGCAACTAAGATTCAGTGCAAAATCACGCACGTGAGGCACAAAAATCCAGGGGAGGATCACATGATGGTGGGGGGGGGTGAGTTAGTGATGGTCACCAAGCAAGAAAGGGATTTGGGGGTAATCATATCTGATGACCTAAAGGCGGCCAAACAATGTGCCAAGGCTGTGGGGGAGAGCCAGTGGGATGCTGGGGTGTACAGGAAGGGGTATCACTAGCAGAAGAAAAGAGGTGGTGATGCCACTGTACAGATCATTGGTGAGGCCTCATTTGGAGTACTGTGTCCCGATCTGGAGGGTGCATCTCCGTAAGGACACAGACAAGGTGGAGGCAGTTCAAAGAAGGACAACAAAGATGGTGCATGGCCTGCACCAAAAGTCATATGAGGTGAGACTGGGAGACCTCAATATGTATACCGTGCAGAAAAGGAATATACAAATATCTAAAGGGCATAAATAGGATACCGAAGGGTAGCATCTTTCAGAAAAGGAGATGTTCAGGAACTAGGGGGCATGACATGAAGTTGAAAGGGTGTAGACTAAGGGGGAATGTGAGGAAGTATTTCTTCACAGAAAGTGTGGTGGATGCATGGAATAGACTCCCAGCAGAGATGGTGGGGTCAAATACAATGGAGGAATTCAAAAATGCATGGGACAGGCATAGAGGAACCCTAGCAATAGCAACCAGAAGGTAAAGCTGGAGATCAAGTAGGGTCGGCGGCTTTTGCAGTAGGTAGGGAAAATGGGCAGACTGGATGGGCCTAGTGAACCTTATCTGCCATCAATTTCAATATTTCTATAATTAAATTTTACTTCAGGTTAGAGATTACACATAACACACCAGATCAAAAATGCCTGTTTGTTTGACTGTGTCAATACTCTTCAGTATTGTATGTGAAAGATGGAGATTATGACCCCATCCCACCTCTTTTTCCCTTTTACACAGTAAGACACAAAACTTACTCCAGATTTGGTTTCTTTGTTATTAGTAATTCGCTCTTACAGAGAGTACATGACATTTCCTAGTGGTAATGTAACCTTTTAGAATGCATGCCAGGCAATCAGAATACTCGATTTCCAGCCAGTTTTTCATAACTGACATTTGTTCATGTCCCTATGTCAGAATGTGGATGCATTGTTATCACAAAGAGAATAATTTATGGTCCTCTATTGGTAACAAGTGTATGTGCCATCAAGATGTTGTCACAGCGACCATTTAAACCTCGAGAGTGAAGCTCGAGAGGGTTTTGGTCAGTTCGCAACCTCCAGATGGCAACACAAGCGTTGTTGCTGATAGTGGACCATACATTGTATTTTATATTGTATTGTCCACATAAAAACCACAAAAAGGGAGGCAGGTTCCTTACTTTTAAATTTGTTTTAGTCACTGATGCTCTCTTCTGGGTCCAGCTCTTACCGCAGCGGCTGGTTGAGGAAGACCTGTGGATCACCTAACGCACATGCTTGAATGTGTTCCATGTTGTTCTACCATTGATGAGATGTACCTATGATGGTATAACAACATCGTGACATCATATGGAAGATACAACAACCCTATAAAATGATGGATTTTTACTGATAATGGGCCATATGCACTATTTGAGTGCCATGGGGAGGGGGCACGCAGCACCTACATGCCCAATCCTCTGGCCGCACAAAGAGCAACGTGCCGGGGGCGGCTAGAGGCATGCCAGCACTATGTGCCATGCACCAAGGCACATAGTGCTGACCACAGGGATGCACAGGGTGTGCAGGTTACACCATGGAGAACCATGCCATAACCCCTTATGTGCCCTGCAAGCACAGCGGGGGTTGCCTGACAACAGGGTGAGTAGCCCACCCACACACCAGGGCTACTGCATATGGCCGCTCAGTGCCTCCCACCTTCCCCAGCACACATCAGACCCCCCAGGACCCCCAACACAGGGCAGGGGCACAGGACTTGAATTCTGCCCCCACTCCCCCAAGCAGCACCACCTGCCTAACTCCCACTAATGGCGGGCTACATTACCTTCCCCCCACACCACCGACTGCCATCCCCCCACCCCGTCCCTCTGCACCTCTCCAGTGTCACTGGAGGACCTGCAGCATTGCCCTCCACACACCACCATAGCTGCCGGCCCTCAGACATCCATGGGGCATGCTGCTAACATGTGCCCTACCGCATATGGGATCCACTGTGGGTCCCGGTCCAGGCATCTGACTGGATGCCTGGCTGGGTCTGTGACTCCACTCCTGGCCAACCTGCGGAGTCCTACACACTGGGGGGGGCAAAGCTGTAGACAGGTGGCAGCCAGTAGTGACTACTGGCTGGTGTGCACCTGTCCGCGGGTGTGCAGCTACGGGGGCAGGGAACACGTGGTTTCCGTGTACCCCCGACTGCATACTGCATAGGGCCCAATAACATTCTACCATACATTATATGGTTATTACAGGGTTTTAAAGAACTCTTTCATTATTATTACTTTTTACATTACTAAGCTGCAGCAATTTGTTGACAGCCATGTGGTGAGCTAACTTGCCACATGGTCATGTTATCACACTTCAAAAACCTCAGGATTTCTCTGTCCCATTTTATAAATGTATCGCAAAGGAGAAAGGGCGTGGTCTGTACAGCATTTGTGTACCCCCTACTGGCCTACAAAGGAGCAGCACTGGTGTCAGCTGTGAAGGATGCAGCTCAACTGTTCTCCAAACTGGAAGAAGGGTGCAGCTGTGGAGGCCCTGATCATGAGGTCAGGAAAGGAGGAGAAGGGCCAAAAAAAGCAATAATTAAAATACAAGAGGTGACTGGTGCCCCCAATGGCTGATTCTGCAGTAAAACTGCAGAGTTTGACATGTTTTGTGGGCATCTGTGTTTGAAGTGTTTGAAGGTAGGCACACAGTGATATACAGACAATAAAAAAATGGAGAGTATGTAGTACTGTAGGGGGACTGCTGAGATGGGAGGAGGGAGAGACAACTGTCATTACAAGCATACAAACATATGAAATTGCCAGCAGATAAAGCCCTTATGGTCTATCAAATCTGCTCGATTGTGCAGCTAGCAGCCCTTATACTGCAGCTGCACCTTCTTCCCCTCCCCCCTCCAGTGACCTTCCCCCTTACCCTGTCCCATCCTCTTTTGAAGCAGCCCACTGTTCTACAGGATACCACTTCCTCTGGCAATGCGTTCCACCCTGACACCACCCTCTCCGTAAAGTGTCTCCTCATTTCCCTCCTGAACCTTCCCCCTTCCAATCTCAGATCATGCCTTTCAGTGTCCCTCCCCCTCCTTAATTTGAAAAGCCCCCCCATACCTGTCTTATTTATTCCCTTCATGTACTGGAAAGTTTCAATCATGTCCCCCCATCCCTCATCTCCTCCAGGGAGTACATGTTCAGCTCCCTCAGCCTGCTCTCGTAAGGTAAGTCCTCTAGCCCCTGGATCATTTTTGTTGCCCTGTGCTGCATCCCCTCCAGTAACTTAATGTCCTTCTTCAAGTACAGTCACCAGAACTGCACACAGTACTCCAAGTGTGGTCTAACCAGTGACCTGTATAGCAACAAGATCACTTCCCCCCCTCTGGCAATACAACCCAGCATCCTGTTGGCCTTTGCAGATGCCTTTCTACACTGCTGAGTTGTTCACTGCTCCTGTTATCCCCAGATCCTTCTCCTCTTCCGTCTTGGCTAGTTGAATCCCCTTGCTGGTAGCTCTTCCTTGGGCTTTTTGCACTGAAATGTAGCACCTTGCATTTTTTGGCATTGAACCCCAGCTGCCAAGTGTCCGACCAGGCCACCAATTTTGGCAAATCATCTTGCAGCCCCTGTCTACCTTCTAAGTCATCTGCTACTGCTCCCATCTTGGTGTCATCTGCAAACAGAATGATCTTGCTCGTAATGCCTACTGAGATGTCTGCTATGAAGATCACAAACACTGGCCCCAGTACAGAGCCCTGTGGCACCCTGCTTGTCACCACTCTGGGAGATACGAGCGCCCCTTCCACCACCACCCTCTGCTGCCTGTCTTGCAGCCAGTTCATTACCCATCCAACCACCTTCACCCCCACCCCTGTGCCTTCTAGCTTACTTCCTAGCCTCCCATGCGGCACCAAATCGAATGCCTTACTGAAGTCCAGGTACTGGACATCCACTGTATGGCCCATCTAACTGCCTGGTTACCCAGTCATAGTACTCCACCAGGTTGGTCTGACAGGATCTGCCTTAGACAAATCCATGCTGTCTGCAGTCCTGCAGCCTATTTGCCTCTAGGAGGGGAAACCAAAACTGGAGAACTTGTGCAGATCTGGGGGAACTATTGAGAGGGTCTGTAGTGGTTTGAGGGAACAGCTGAGATGGGAGGATTGAGGGATAATTATTAAAAAAAAAAAAAAAAGATCTTTTGGAGTTTGGAGGGAAAAATTACACAGCCATGCTGTTTCAGCCAATCAGATAGCTGCATTGTTCCATACAACATTATTAAGCCATATACTCCTTTTTTCTCTAAGTACTCATTTAATCATGATTTATGACAAGTATGGTTTCAGATGGTGCTATCTTAGATGGAAATATATTCCAGAAATCCGATATTTTTTTCTATGAAATTCTCAGATGTGTCAGGTACTGACAGTAATTCCTTTACTCAGTGCCAAGATCCAAAACACTACTAGCACTTTTAATTAAACAGTATGCTACACAGAAAAGTCCAAAAGGATTGCAAGCATTCCAGCAGTTGTGCCAAAATAGTTTTATTCACTACAAAAGGTATAAGCCATCCACACATGTGAATATTGCTGGACACTGCAACATCAGCCAGATGTGCTAGCCCTCACAGAAACCTGGCCCTCCAAAAAAACACCTGACTCCTTGGTCGCCCTCCCTGGTTTCACCCTTCACAGAGCCGACAGAGTGGGCAAACTTGTTAAAGGGTGTGCTGTGTACGTCCGTAACGCCTTGATATGCCATGCCCTTCCAACACCTCCATTAGACCATGGTGCCCAAACCTTATTAAAACTTACTCCATATCCCTCCAGAGCCCCTGTAACTCTTACTGTCGCATATGTCCCCCCAAGAAACCAAACTCCTGCTATACAATGCCTTGCTAACTACATCTCCGGCTTCCCCCCCAAAATGGAACACATCATAGTTGGAGACTTTAATGTAAACTGGCTTGCCAGTTTAGTTTCCCACTCCAAGGACTCCTTTGCTGCACTGCACCTGACCCAGCTGGTCAGCCAAACTACCAGGGTAAATCCCATTAATGGCTCTAGCACCCTGATCGACCTTCTCCTCACCAACCGTCCCCACATAATCTCTGACCTGGTACTCCTTCCGGACTCCCTAAGCAATCACTCACCCATCCTCTTTTCCTGGTGATGTCTTTAGTAGAAACCCAAACCAAACTATATTGCCCGGCGTTGTCTCCGACCTGGAGGCCTCACAAAACTAAGAAAATACTTAACTCAATGGGACTGGTTCCCCATGTCCCAGGCCCCTACTATTGATGAAACCCCTTGATTATCTCACCTGTTCTTTTAATAAAGCATGTGACATCTATGCCCCACTAGCAAAAGTGCAATCCAAGAAATGTAATGCCCCCTTGGTCATCCCTGCACTGCTCCAACAGCTAAAGCATAGAGATATGATCTCTGGCATAAAGTAGTTGCATTCGGCATGCAGCCAGACAGGCAAGCCTATAAAGTGGCTTGTAACAGATGCTCTTGGGCCATAAAACAGGCCAAATTGAGCTACTACAAAATGACCCTTGCCTCCTCCTGAGGGAATGCTCGGTTGTTCTGGGACAATATCAAGGAACTCAATGACAAATCCCGGCTCCCCCCCCCCCACTAACTGTCAACAATGTCCCTACCACCGACCCGCTGGCCATCACCAACTGCCTCAACTCATCAATCTCTGACCTTAGTGCAGTACTTCCAAATAACTTCTTCGACCCCACTCCTGCATCCCCGCCCCCTAACACCCAGCATCCCCCCTTCCATCTCATGGGTATCTCTACGAATGAGGCAAGGCCTTATCTTATTAAAGCACTCAGTTGCTCTTGCTATTGCAAAGATTCTTTTGATAAGAGAATCCTACATCTAGTACTAAATACAGGCCGGTCCCCACTGACTGACCTCACTAACCGCTCCCTAAGTCTGGGGCAGTTCCCCGCAGCCTGGAAGACTGCCACAGTCACCCCAATACTGAAGAGTGGTGACAGCACCTCCCTCAATAACTATTGTGCCATATCCATTCTCCCACCACTCTCGAAAGCCCTCGAAAAAATTATAGTCACCCAACTCACTGAATACCTGCTTGCTCATAACCTACTTTGCAGGGAGCAGCATGGCTTCAGATCTGGGCACAGTACAACTATGGCTCTCACTGAGTTCTCTAATTTTATTCACTCTGCCCTGGATAGAAAACACTTAGCTGAAGCTGTCTTGATCGACTTGTCAATGGCCTTTGATACAGTCTCCCACCCCTTATCCTTATGCACACTCTGCTACATAGGTCTGTCCCAAGGACCCATCTTTTGGTTTACCAGTTACCTCACAGCTAGATCACAATGTGTCAAAATAAACAACACCCTCTCAACCACCCTGCCAGTCCACTCTGGAGGTCCCCAGGGCTTTATCCTCGGCCCTCTGTTATTCAGCATCTACCTAAACACCTTGCCCAATTCCTGCTCCAGTAACCTACTACTCTATGTGGACGACATGGTTCTTTTTGCCTCGCACCCAGATCCCACAGTATTGCAGTCCTCCCTCCAACATGCATTTAACCAGATTGAAAACTGGTCCATAGACCAAAGACTTGTGGTCAATGTAAAAAAGACAAAGACCATGCTCTTTGCCCACCGACAGAATAAGGCCAAGAATGCACAGCTAACAATCTTCCCCACTCTCTCCTTCCTCTAGAACAGGTCCATACATATAAATTCTTGGGCCTTACATTTGATTCCAGCCTCTCCTTCCATTCACACATTGACACTCTATCATCAGCCATAAATGTCCATATAGGCCTTTTGTATCGGCACAAGGATTGCCTACCTCCAGAATCCCTTAATTTGGCGGTCACCTCATCAGTCCTCTCCCTAGTCAATTATGGGCTCATTATCTACTCGGCTGCTGACCACACAGCCCTTAACAAAATCCACCTGGCCATAAACAAAGTGTGCAGACTCCTCTCCAGGGCAGACAAGCTTAGCCATAGTTCTACCCTATGTGCCCTGACAAATCTCTTCACCCTGGATGAAAGGCTATTTTATCAAACATGTCTCCTCACAAAGAAAATACACCTGGGGCTTACCCTCTTGGGGGTTTCTGCCTCTCTCCTATCCTCCTACACCTCAATGAACACCCGCACTGCCAACCGACAGGTGTGGTCCATCCTAAGGGTTAGAACATCCTTAGCCCAAAGGTCATTCCCACACAAAGCCCCAGCCTGGTACAGTGAACTCCCCTCTGACGTCTCCTCCATCACCAAATTAGGACCTTTCAAGTCAGTCCTCAAAGAGCACATTCTTGCTTCATGGCGCTGCCAATGTACCAGTTAGTGCTGGGTCATCTATCATCTTACAGGACCACCCCGCCACGGAGTTCCTACCGACAGCGCTACCAAACATTACCTATTAACAATGCCTCCTTTGGCTGCACTCACAAGATATCTGTCTAATTCTCTACTTCACTGTAAATATCAAACCTGTTACTCCCTCCCTCTATCAGCAAACTTATTGTTCTCTTGAAAACTGTAAAATACAGCCGTCGGCAACCCGTTCAATGCAACGTACAGCTGATCTTGATTCTGCAATATTGTATAACTGAAAAACTGTAACCTTTAGCTGCCATTCTATGTCCATATGTATTAAGTGTTTATGTTTGGGTTTTTTTCTGACGCAGAGCCTTTGTAAATGAGTCCCTGACTCAAAGGTAGTAATCCTAAAATCTGTTAAATAAATAAATGCTTGATTCTAACTCAAGCCCCGTCGCTTCAAGACTGCTCTCTTCATCAGGAGGCAGGGTGCTCACAATCCTTTTGGACTTGTTCTGGGTGCTGTACCACATTTCTGTAAGCGCTCACAATTTCGTGAAGTGCATCCAGCTCTCTGTTTGAAACAGTATTCTACAACCACTTCTCAAACTACTAGATGCTGAGGCTAACTGGATTGGAGAAGGCGACTATGATGGCCCCCTTGGTCATTTCTGGCTGATGGTCCAATGAAATAAAACTCTGAATATTCTTCTTAAAGCTTCCTCAGGTGATTTCCCATTAGTGGCCTCTAAATCTCTCGTCTCTTGACAGACTGAGTAGTTTTCGCTAATCAGTTGGTGTTACTAATTTCAACAGTTTAAACTCAGTCAGGGTTTAATCTATAAATATGTCAGGAGATCAATAAAGCACAAATATATGGTACAGCGTTCTTGCACATTATACATATTTCAGCATAACTGCCCTAAACAACAGATTTTCCTATAAGTTAGTAAGCTCAAAAGGGTCAAATCCAAATTAGGTAGAGGAAGCAACACCCACATGATATGTCTAGAAACAAGACATTTTTGTTATGTAATTTAAATGAAAATCATGCTAAACATTTTTGTTTACTCCTTATTTTTATAAACTGGCAGTTTCTGAAAAAAATATAAAAATACGTGGTTTAGGAACTTCCTGTTCCTGTCAGTTCTACAGAGAAACCCTTTCTTTTTATGCATGTGACCAGCTTCAAATAAAAGACATTCTCTAGTTCTTGCACAACTGGAAAAAAATAAACATAAGCACATACAAACCACAAAGCAGAACATAAATTAAGTATGAAAGCATTCAAGTCTAGCCCCAGCAGCAGTGTTTTCAAAAACTCAACATTATGGTCAGCACCATAAAACATATTCTACCTAAATCAGTGTCAGTAGCCCAGCAGGTTGCACTCTCGCTTCTGAGGCCAGGAGAGCGGAAGGTTGTAGGTTCAAGACCCAAACCAGGCACTTGGGGTAAAATCCCAATACTGACACTGTAGTGCATCATGAGGGGGATGCTGCACTCCTGAGGTGCCGTCTTTTGGATGAGACATTAAACTTGAGATCCAGTCTGCCTGTTCAGGTAGACGTTAAAAATCCCATGGCACTTCTCGAAAAGAGTAGAGGAATTTCCCCGGTGTCTCGGCCAAATTTCCCCCCATTCACTAAAATACCACCAACAGCTTAATCTGGTTCAGTTTCAGTTGGTTACCATCTGTATCTCCTCCCTTCCCCTGGGACAAGGCTGAAAATAGAAAGAATTGTCTAGCCCTCCTTTCCCAGTCAACAAGAACAAATAACTAAAACTAAATTGTGCACTCTAAGTAATAAGGACCCATGGTTAGGGTATTTCTGGATTCTTCATTGCCAACTGAAGTACCCTTAGCCCAGAAGGTCATTAATTGCCCTATAATGCTGTAGCAATTGGTCACTCAAGTTATAAATTAAAGGGACATGATGGCAAAATTGGCCTGTGAGTTTTGACATGTCCTTTAACTGCCAGAAAATGACTGCCTACAGTAACCAAAATGCCAAACTTCCTGGCTGCCTTGTAACCACATCTGTCTGCCCAGTGATTCTGGTAAGATGAATAGATACTTTCCACAATAGAATGGAAATGTAAATGAACATAGAAAAACTGATGGAACGGTTTTAGAACACTGCCATCTTTGGACTTGCCCTGCTTGCGTCACTGTGTTACCTTTCTGTCAAAATTCTGTTTTTCTTCTCTTCTTTCTTACCTGAGCCATTTCATATCCCCAGTACCTTCTTCCAGATATTCCCTCAGCTCCTTTGATTCTGGCAGTTGCTCTGTTCCTGCCTGCGGAACCTCTTCTGGGCAATTGAAACACAGAAACATAGACTTTGACGGCAAATATGGATCGCCTGGCCCATCTAGTCTGCCCATTTCCCTACCTACAGGATAGGCCGCAGATCCTAGTTAACCACCAGCCTATTTCTTCCTGCTCCCCACAAGAATTGCCTTGTGTCTGTCCCATGCATTCTTGAATTCTCCCACAGTTTTAGACCACACGCATTGGCCTTCTTGTTCTGACTCCCATCAGTTTGGAACAAACTTCCCATCTCTCTTCACCTCTCCTGTTCCTACCTATTTCTCAGATCCACTCTGCTAATCCTTCTTTCTCCCTCCTGCTCTTGCACATACCCTCCACCTATTCCTTACCATTCTCTTCCCTTCTACCAGTTTGTGCCCCTGACATCCACATTGTGATATTAATATGACTCTGCAATTTTTGCTTTACATGTATCTTCCACAGTTCTCGATCCACCCTTTCTATTCTATATAAACTGATTTTGTCCCAGGGTTACACTGCTGTATACCATCTCCTAAACTGTGCCTAATTCACTCCTGTACTTGTTTTCCTGATTTGTGTTATATAAGCAATGCATTATTGTACCTCACTGTTCTTTCATTTTTATTATATCTCCTTTTTTCCCTCTCCCCTAGGTTGCACCCGAAAATGAGTCTTGGCTTGTTGTGCCTTTCCTAGCCCCAAGGGACAGTTCTAACACACTTTCAGTGGCTGAAGGCACTCAGCATGTTGCCTTGTGCCTTACTGTGCCCCTGGGTGTGGGTTAAACTATCTAATGCAGACCCCATTGTGTCATACTGGTTACATAAAATAAGTTTAGTCTGTGTTTCAAACTCAGTGAAATACTTGCCAATCAAAACCAATCAGTTAAATTAGGATCCCTCCCTGTCACGTTTGGGGTCCCCCAAGGGTCAGTCCTGAGACCCCTGCTACGATCAGTCTTTATCAATGATTTTTCCAGTGCACTCTCTTACAATATTCACATGTAGGCATGCAACAAAATTATCTACTCCTGAGGTTCAACCACTTCCTCCATTGAACAGGTACTACAACAAGACTTCCTTAAGTTACAAAACTGGTTCCAAGCAAATCAATTAGCCACGAACCAAAAAGAAAACAGTTTCTATGCTGTTTAGCCCCAGGCTCTAGATGAGCTCTTCCTCTACCTCCTTGAAATTATACACTTTCCAAGGAGACCTTACAAACTCTACCACCTCCTACAAATATTTAAGATGCCATCTTGACTAACACCTTGCCTTCTCTGGCCATGTGGCACATGCAGTGGTTAAGTGCTCTGCCAGACTTGGAGCTTTATACAGACTGAAGGGTTGACTACCCCTCAGCATTAGGAAAAAGTTGTCTGAATGTATGAGCCTCCCGTTGTTACATTATGGGGTTGTCATCTACTCTGACCAAATTTACCACATTGTTCAATGTCCTCTGAAGAGTCACACTGGCATCACCTCCCCTTACCCACCATGTACAAAGAACTAGCCCCCCCCCCAATAAGACAGTCTCTTCACATCACCCTGGTATGCAACAAATACTGGTCAGGCAAACTACCGAATTACTCCATGGATCTCTACAACCCCTGCTTAGATCCATTATACTCCTTAAGATCTAAGGAAGGCTACAGGTTCCACATACCACACTGCAGGTGTAATCTAGGGCAGGCCTGTATCAGGTATAGCCTTTATCGGGTATAGCCTAGCTAACATCTGGAACAGCCTTCCCTTTAAGCTCACCTCCCCCAAACTTCAAATCAGCCAAAACCTTGATCAAGAAACACTACATGGCCCTTCTGTCCTGTCATAACTGCCCTATGGCACTCTCTGACCTCACTGAGATTTATCTCTGGCTTTGAGCATACTGAGATAGTCTTGGACCAGGAGTCCTCCCCTGAGTATGCAATTCCAACTCGGCCAAATGGCACACCCCACATTAGTTTTTTAATTTACTTTAGATATTATCATAGAAACATAAAAACAAGGACACATAGAATTTGATGGCAGAAAAGGACCACTGGGCCCATCTAGTCTGCCCATTCTTCCCTACCTATTGTATCACCATGGACCTCCAGCTCTATTTCCCCCTGGCCTTACCACTAAGGTTCCCTTATGCCTATCCCATGCATTCTTGAACCCCACAATAGTTTCTGCCTCCACCACCTCTGCTGGGAGGCTATTCCAGGCAACCACCACTCTTTCTGTGAAGAAGTACTTCCTCATATCACCCCTGAGTCTACCCCCTCCAGCTTCATAGCATGACCCCTTGAGCTTGAGCATCTTTTTTTCTGAAAAATGTTTCCCTCTTAGAAAATGGGCAAAGACCATTCTCTCTTCTGATTAGCTGAGACACTTATTTAGGTGGGCATCTATCAGACAATAGATGCCCACCAAATAAAAAGCCCCAGTCTAAGCCTGCCTGATAGCCAGCAAATTATCTGTGTGCCCAGCACCCTGCTTCCTCATTGGCTGAAGTGCTGGGTACACAATTTCAAACTGCCATTTTTTTCCCTCGGTAAGCGAGAGACGACACTCAACCCCCATTCTCCACTTGTCTGCCTGCCCGTTTAGCCTACTGCTGCAAGGAATTGCCAGTTTTTTCTTATTAATTGGTCTGATCGGCTCCAAAACCGCAAACTGACCATGTTTTGTTTTACCCTTTCACCGAGTGACTGAATTCCCAACCCCCTCACTCATACTACAGTCTCTGTACTTACTGTAAGTAGCAATGCTAGGTCATTTTATTCAAATTCACCCCTCTCGCTATGTCAAAAAGCAGCTGTTTGTTTTTTAACTGTTATCCGACATGTTGTTCTCTCGCTTTCAAGAGATGCAGCTGCCCCCTCTGTCTCATAAAAACATCTGTTAAGCCACCCAGCAAGACTTAAAAAAATATGTGGCACATGCTATGCCCCTTTTTTTTTCTGACAAGCAACTTCAGTCTTTATTGTTTAAACGAGAAACACTAGCACATCACATGCTAAGAGTTACTAAGACACAGCTTCCCCAGCTTGTTCTGGCTCCACTACCATTGAATCTGTCAGTAACAGCGTAAGTAAGGAATTGGGGCTACTGTTTTTTCTGGTGATCGGGTCACGGTTAGGGGATGCCTCACAGTACAGCCTTGTTACTGAATGACAGATCTTTTTATTAAATAAATAAATAAATAAATAAAAGTGACAAGGGAGCACCTGACTGCACTTCCCGAGACTGCTTCTCACACCTTCTTGTGGAACTGCTGCTCTGCCAAGCCCTTGCCTCAGTTTCTATTTTAAATTTGTGAAATACGATAGCCCACTTATTCAAAACCTCCTTGCCTTCAGTTCACTTCCTGAACATGCAGATCATTCTGCTCATTTTCGGCTCTGCTATCTCTTTTGATGGGATCGTTCTTCTCACTGTTCACCCCCCCCCCCATGTGGCATGCAGAAGCTGTTTAAAAAGAAACGCTTTTCTCTGCTCAGTTTGCCCCCTTCATCCATCCATCTGTGGCACCAGCATGCTAAAGCTATTTAAAAAAAAAAAGAAAGGGAAAAAAAAGTGTCCCTAGTGCCATAACATTCCCGGTGTCATCTGCTTACAAGAGCTCCTCTTCCCGACCACGCTCCCTGACCCCCAGCTATGTACACTTTGCGATCGCGATTGCACTTTTTTTCTTGCTCATGTTGACTGCTACTGCAACAGCACCTGGTCCCAGTTAAAAAAAACAGACTGAAAGAATAATACTGCCACACAGTAGAGGGTGTGCAAGAATGTGAAAGTGTTGGGGTCAGACACAAATCCTTCAGTGCTGATTACCTGTTTCAGCACTATGACCACTCTGAATGTGTTCAGTAAAGTCCCCGTCTGGATGGTGGTCTATCAATTAATAACAGAAAACCAATGACACACAAAAAAAGCTACAAATACAGTGGCTCAAATATAACAAATATCCCTAAGCAAAAAAAAAAAACACATTGTAATGCAGGCGGAGGAACTATTTTATTACAAAATGAATGAAACACTTAAGAATTTTAACATTTAAACATGAACATTATATTTTTCACACATATATAATACAGTGGCCCATTTTCTAAGTGCAATAATACCCTCCAGGATGGGCAGTATGGGCAATACCAGACCTTCCAGGTGCTATAAGGCCCTCTGCCTGCGGCGTCAGGCCTTGTTATGCCCCTGGGCGGTCCGGTATTGCCCAATACCACCCACCCTGTCGGGTATTATTGCTTGCTTGTACCTTATTTATACCAGTGTGCTATCTGAAAGTCTCTATGGTATCCACCCCCTTTCTTCCAGGGTGTACATACTGAGGTCCCTAGGTCTCTCCACATAGGGCTTATTATGCAAACCCTGCACCATTTTAGTTGCCCTTCTCTGGACCGCCTCCACTCTATGTCCTTCTGGAGATGAGGTCTCTAGAATTGGACACAGTACTCCAGGTAAGGTCTCATTTATTTCATTACATAACACAGCTAGTCTTAAGCCTGGTTGCTCCATGGGGCTTTAGTGTGGAAGGCCAGAAAATAATATCACCATACAGGCCTTCTGGTCTCCCACTAAGAAATGAAATGGAATGCACAATCCACAGCAGTTATAAAGGACCCAAGCAGTCAGAGTGGGGGCGTGGGAGAGTCGAAGATGGCTGAACTAAGGTCTCCCCAGTCAGATGTCCATGATCTGACTCTGGCAGAGCCTCACAATGCATGGACTGGGCTGCACACCGGAGAACCCAGAAGATTGTGGGTAGCAGCTTTATCAGCCGCCATATTGTTTTTATTTTACACTTTATTTACCCAGAACTCCCAAACAGAATACAGTATCTTATTTTTACTATGTCCCTGCTGCTCACCAGTGTTATAACTAGAAGAACTGCGGCACAGGGAGGTCAAGTGACTTGCCCACAGTTACTCAGTGAATCAGCAACTGTGAGGGATTCAAACGTCAGAGCTCCTCTTTCACAGTTCAGTGTTTTACCCTTCCTTTTCCCATTTCTGTTTTTTTTAATCTATTACATTGTATTTATTTGCCCATAAAAAGATTGTTTTAAAAAATACAGTCTTTTTTAAGTTTTTTGTAAATGTTAACAAAATAGGCACGATGTTTTTGTAGGAAGGTGTATAACATTTCTCCTTTCGTAGGCATGAGTAACTCCTACACCCTTCTGATGGTTCCCAACAATCCCTAGGAACCACAGAAAACAGCATGTCTGCTAGTTTTGGCACCAGTCTTGACCCTTGACAATCCCGTGTGCTGTGCACATCAGTAATTCTATGTTGAACAAGGCATTGGTGCCACTCTGTATTGTGCAAGGTGCTGTGGAGCTTTGAACACAGGGCCCACTGAATTTGGGAAAGGAACACAGCACCCCCAATGCTGACATCATCAATTCAATTTCAATTCAATTTTTATTTAACCAGGCAATATATCTTTGAGCAAGCTCATTTACAAGATGGTCCTGGGATCATCAGGCGTGAATGGAAATGGAGACAAACCTGCCATATACCTACAGATATTTACACACATAAACTAGCCACTAATTAGAAAAATATTTAATTAAAAAATATTTATTTATGTATTTAGTTAGTTATAATTTCACTAGGAAAGCATGCTGAGCTGAGAACAGCTCATTTCCAGATGAACCCTGGAGGAAGGGTAAAGAGGAAACAGGATATCACATGATGATATGAAATTGTGCACAAAATTGAAAGTAGAATAGTGGACAAGAGTAGAGCATGAGCAAATGTGAAGATAAGGCAACATGGAAAATGACATGAGTGCATATGCACACTAGTGAAGCTCTGGTGAGCCGTGCATAACTGTCAAGAATGCAGCTATGAAGTTCAGAGATAGGAGACCAATAATAACAGGGGGAGTGCAAAACCAAAACTCGGTTAACTAGAGCTGAAACAGACAAATCAATAAAGTCTGTGAAAAGAAATTCGATCTGGATAGAAAGGAAGATGGTTGGACTGAGGTCTCCCAGCTGGAAGCCCCAGCACTAGTTCTGGTAGCATACTGCAATACGGGGATGGGGCGCAGTAAGAGAGTGTGAAACCCTGCATTGTGATTGGTGAAATACAGTTACATAATTTTGCAGTTATTACAGCACACTCGCACACATCAATTACAGCAGCAGTAGTTTTTAGTCGGGGGGGGGATTTCATCACTTAGTATTTTAGCAGCAATATATTTCAGACATAATACGATTCACCATCAGTTTATCTTTCTCTCTGCTGTTTTTCCAAAGTTTTATTATTAGCGTTATCAAGAATAACACGAAGTATTAAAGATGGCAGCCTTTCATTTTTTATAAATCCATTCCTTCAAGGTTATTTCTGGACTTTACATGCTGGATTTATTCTGTGGATTTATTAGGAGGGTGCTAGTAGACATTTCTATGAGTAAATGGCATCACACCTCAATAATATGTTTAATTTATTTATACACTTCCTTGCCTGTCCCTCTTAGTTCTGCCCTGGCACTTAGTCCTATCACTGAGTAAGGCTCTCACAGAGCTCTGCTTGAACCTAATGACCTCTGGTACGTATTACTTTTTGTTGTATAGTACTGTATTATATGTTGTTACATTTCATGCCACTGTTCCACCTATTCCTTATGTTCTTCTGCCACTGTGATGTGTTCATTGTAATTTAGTGCTTTGTTAGGTAAATATACAGCTGTTGTCATCCATCTTAACCATGTAGTTTCCTGTATGTAACTTCCCAGGTTGTGCCTGAAAACAGGCAGCTCTGCTATCTACAGCACTCACCCACCCAGTCAACATAAACTAAATAAATAAATAGTGGGTGTGGCCACTGAGCAGTTACATTTAAAAATGTCCAAACCCTGTATCTCAGTTCAGAATGAAATATAAGGAAAAGCAAACTATAATAATCTTTTTCCTTTTTACCAGAAATGCATTATTACTTTAAAAAATGCTGATATTTTTCCACTAACAAATTCAACAGCTTTAAAAAGTATTTTCTTTTGAGCTGGGCTGGCTGTTTTATTTATTTTATAATCATGATGACACACTCCAGTGTTGGTAGTTATGCTGCAGTAACTACATTTCCCAAGTCATAAAGACACTAAGCTTTGCCTCATGCCTCACATCCCACCAATGGCACATAGTTATACAGCAAAACAATGACCCTGGCATGTGTTATCCCTCCCATAAAGGCATTATGGAAAATGTCATAATTTCTTAATAAGATTAAGAGATTTCCAATCTCTGCCAGCACCGGAGGATCGGGGGAATTCTAGCAAGCAAACTGACCAGAAGCTGACAAAAACAGCACACAAAACCTCTGCTTTTCTTGTCCAAGTGCACTTCACAACCAGAGCTGCACCAGATCAGGGCTGAGCACAGAGCTCAGTGAGCTAAAAAAACACACGGAAAAGAGCTACAACAAGCTTGTTGTAGCAAAAGCTGCATCTGTAGAACAAAACAAAGCTGTAAATTCACTGACCTGTGTGTTTTATTTTTAAGCAGTTGCAGGGCAGAAGCTGAAAGCTGGGGTGGTGACAAACAGGAAGTGGGTGACCTGAGGTCACATGACTGCACTACCCAATCAGTGAAGAGCAGGAGCCATGATCGGATTTAAAAGCCCTGCTCACTACGTTTTCGGTGCACATTTCCAATCTCTGTCAGCATCGGCCGATCATGGGAATTCTAGCAAGCAAACTGACAAGGTGTTGACCAAAAGAGCACACAAAGGCTCTGCTCTTCTGGTATACTGTAGGTGCACTTCACAACCACAGAGCCGCCAGCAGATCAGGGCTGAGCACGGAGCTCAGTGAGCTGTGACCCACGAGGAAAAGAGCTATAACATGCTTGTTGTAGAAAAAGCTATACTCATAAAACAAACAAAAAAAAATACTGTAACTTCACTGACCTGTGTGTTTTGTTTTGTAAGCAGTTGCAGGGCAGGAGCTGAAGGTCAATGGCAGCAGAAAACAGGAAGTGGAAGATCTGAGGTCTCGTGAATGTACTGACCAATCAGGGAGAGCACGAGGCCCCAGTAGAAGGATATAAAGCAGCCGATCCTAACACGTTCCATTCAAGTTTGTGTCTCAGAGTGTGAGTGGAACAGAGCAGGAGTGGGACAGGATTAGCATCTTACAGTAGGTGTTGACAGGCATCTGCAAGCGACAGCGGGCATGCAGGGAACTCTGCCGGTCCACTGAGATAAGGTAAAGTACCTGTATACTTGTTGCTGCCTAAGTAGGAGAAACAGCAACTACCTTTTGTGTGGGAAGGGAGGAAACACCCTACCTAATGTAAGTGTATAAAGGGGTAAGTAAAAGTGAAGTTAAAAGGGGGAAACTAAGATAACCTGTGGTATTGGAATAAAGGTAACACCCTATCTAGTGCAAGGGTAAAAACAGGAAAAATGAAGTGAAAAGGGGGAAACATAAAACACCCTATCTAGGGTCAAGATACAAGGGGTTAGGCAAAACAAAATTGGGGAAAATTAGAAACACCCTATCTAGATAAAGGTACAACATTTTTTTTAATTAGCATAGTGAGTGAAGGAATGATAATGTTGGGAACAGTGTAGTGCAGTGGTTAGTGGTTGTGGATTGGCAGTTTTCAAAGAGACATTCTGAAGACTGAGGTGCTGCCCCATCTGCATGTACCTCTCTGAGCTGAAGGAAGAGGTTACTAGGCACCAGGCCAAGGTGGCTATGATTTGAGGGACATCTTCCACTACCCAGGGGCCACCAAGGCTACAACCTCTGCCACAAAGAATGCCAAGGAAGAGAGCTGGCTGGACTGTGATGTGCTCCAGGAGGGTTGGGTTGGTGGGTCGGGGACACATGTCTTAGTCGGTACCACTATATAACTCATTCAGCACTCTGGTGAGATGAGACTACTGGGAGAAGGCACCCGTGGCACTGGCCAGGGTGCATGTGGGGGTCCTCCATAGGAGAGGCCCCAAGGTGGGAGGTAGTGGACCCCAGCAGAGGAAGAAACTACTTCTGATTGGGGAATCGATCATTAGAGGGTAGATTAGGGAACAGGAAGGGGGAAAGAGGGAGGTGAGGTGCCTGCCTGGCACCTTGGCTTGGAGTGATGGAAAGCGGATCCTAGGGATCACGAGGGTGGTGGAGCAGGAAGGGACTGGATGCCACTGTCCACCTGGGGACTAATGACCTGGCAAGAGACACGGCTGGGATGGTACAGGGAGATTTTAGGGACCAGGAGGAAGGGGACATAGGCAGGTAGAACGCTTAGTGGTTTTTACTGAGGGGCTGCCTGTCTATGACAGGGGGAATGATAGTGTTCTCCACAGCAGGAACGTCAACTCATGACTGAAGGAATGGTATAGAGGGAAGGGGTTTGGCTACAGTGGGGACTGAGGACCAACCGTGAAGGATAAGGGCCTATATAGGAGTGATGGCCTGCATCTGTCTAAGAAGGGAATTGCGGTCTTCAGGATATGGTTTACATGTTTCTTTGATGAACATTTAAATTAGACAAGGTGAGTGGTGGAAGAACTAAGGGAGGCATAAACTCCCCCCCCCCCCCACACACACACACAGACTGAAGCAGAAAGAAGGGAGGACTCGGAGGAGATAAATACCCCAGAATGCAAAATAAAGAAAAAAGCAGAGTAGTAGAAATTAAAGGGATGAGAACACAGTCTGTAAAAACAGAAGGGATAAAAAAGCAGGACAAAAATGAAAAAGAAGGTAGTAAACAGAGATAACAAAATGTGGAAGGCCATGTGTGCAGACGTGAAAAGTCTAAGAAATAAAATTCTGGACATGGAGGTCATCATGGCAGAGGCAGATTGGGATGTCATATCATGGCAGTTACTGAGTCGTGTTGCAAAGGAAATCATGATTGGTACATGACCATACCAGGTTATACTCAATTCTAGAAAGACTGGGTGGGAAGGAAGGGGGAGGTGCTGTATGTAAAGGAGGGTATCAAAGCAACAGATGCAGGGAAACCAGGGGGGTGTGGATGGGTTGGAGGTACTGAGGGTCACCCTGGAAACAGAAAACAGAGCCACTGTTCACATGGGTGTGATCTACTGACCTTCACCACCGGGATAGAAATTAGATAAGGTACTGGCAGAAGCCATTGGCACAATCACAGAAAAAGGGGAGTTGCTGCTGGTGGGGGACTTCAAGCTGCCAGATGTAGACTACAGCCTTCCAGCTGCAGCTTCAGCCAGAAGCACAGACATCCTGAACTCCCTGCAAGGGGCATTTCTCAGGCACCTAGTCAGGGAGCCCACACAGGATAGGGTTATACTGGACCTGGTACTCACTATCAGAACCAGTACTGTGGATGTCAAGGTGAGTGGCCATTTGAGTACCAGTGATCACCATACATTAAGACTTAACATAATGATGGCCGTGAAGGTGAACCACACAAGAACAAGGGCCCTGGACTTCAGGAGGGCAGAATTTTTAAAAAATGGGTGAATGCTTCAGAGATAACCTAGCCGGGGGTGAGGGCTAGGGTGGGGTTAAGGAGCAATGGGCTAAGCTAAGGGAAGGCATAGTGAAGGCAACAAAACCTCTGCTCAGAGGAAGTGAGGAAAAAGAGATTGCTATGGTTCTCAAAGGAATGGGCTGAAAAGGTAAAGGCTAAAAGGGTAGCATTCAGGAGGCATAAAGAGATGCAGCGGAAAGAGGAAAGGGAGGTGTATGAGGATAAGCAGAAGGAGGCATAGAAACCAGTGAGGAGCGTAAAAGCACAAACTGAGGAAAAGATAGCCCAGGCAATAAGGAAAAGAGACAAGATATAAGTGAAAAGAGAGAAGACTAGTGGATGGATTGGGAGGTTAAGAAGGACAAGAGAGGACTGTGCAGAGGAAGATCAGGTGAAAAAAGATATCCTGAACAAAAAATTAAGTTTGTCCTGAAGAGACTCACAAATCTGGAAGTGGACAAAGCTATACAGCCAGACAAGATACACTCAAGGGTACTGAGGGAGCAGACAGTCCTTTTTAACAACTCACTGGAGGTGGGAGTAGTTCTGGAGGACTAAAGGAGGTCAGATGTAGTCCCACTTCACAAAAGCAGTAGCAGGGAGGAGGCTGGCAACTATAGGCCTGTCAGCCTGACATCAGTGGTGGGGAAGTTAATGGAATCACTGCTAAATGGGCAGGCTAGATGGGCCTGGCGGTCCCTATCTACCGTCAATTTCTATGTTTCTTAAAGGAATAGATTCTGGAGTATCTTGAGTCCTGCGGGTTACAAGACCCGATGAAGCATGGATTCATGGGGTGGGAGGTCATGTCAGACAAATCTGATAAGATTTCTTTGACTGGGTGACCAGGGACATAGATCACTGTGGAGCAGTGGACGTAGTCTACTTGGATTTCAGTATGACTTTCAAGACAGCACCGCACAGAAGATTCATAACTGGGCAGCTTAATGGTGGGTCCTAAGGTTGTAAACTGGCAGAAGCATAATTTAGGGGTACCCAGGGTTGCGGCTGAGTCCCCTATGATTTCACTGCAACCCCAATGATGTCCCTTGTAACCCCTAGAAATCCCTAAAACATGCTTTCCCTAGCATTTATTTATACAAAATGTGGTGAGAGAGAGAAGCTTTGTATCCCCTATGATTCTGGTGAAATAACACTATTGTAAACTGGGTCAGAAATTCATTAAGGGATAGGAGACAGAGAGGTAGTAAATGGGGTTCACTCTGGAAAAGGAAGGTGACCAGCCTCAGGGCTTAATACTGGGACCAGTCCTCTTAAATGTCTTTATAAGTGACACTTATGACGAGCTGGAAGGGAAGGTCTCTCTCTTTGCAGATGACATAAAAATCTGCAATAGGGTGGACACTCTTGGGGGGGGGGTGGAAAGAATGTGAAGAGACCTGAGAAAACTCAAGGAAAGGTCAAAGCATGGCAACTGGTTTTCAATGTGAGAAAGTGCAAAATCATGCACTTCAGGAACAGAAACCCAGAGGCAAAGTACAGAATGGAAAAAGAGGTATTGTCAGTCACCAAACAGGAAAAAGACCTGGGATTAATCATATCTGATGATCTCAAGGTGGCGACATAGTGCCATAAGTTAGTAAGGCCAGTGGGTTGCTGGAGTGCGTTCAGAGGGGTATCATCAGCAGAAGGAAGGAGGTGGTTCTGCAACTGTATAGATCGCTGGTAAGACCCCACCTGGAGTACAGTGTCCAGGTCTGGGGACCACATCTCAGGATGGACATAGAGTGACTGTCCAGAGAAGGGCAACTAAAATGTTGCACAGTCTGCATCAGAAGCCCTATGAGGAGAGACTGAAGGACCTCAATATGTAACCCTGGAGAAAAGGAGTAAGATGGAGGATATGACAGAGACCTATAAATAACTCACAGGGTAAATAAGGTATAGAAGAGGTGTATTTTTTCAGAGAAAAAGATGCGTGAGAACAAGGGGACATGCAGTGAAGCTGGAAGGGGGTAAATTTAACAGGGAAGTAAAGAAGCATTTCTTCACTGAACGAGTGGTAGATGCCTAGAACAGTCTTCCAGTGGGGTGGTGGGGGAAAAACAGTGGTGGGCTTCAAGAATGCATGGGATAGGCACAAGGGTTTCTTAGTAAAAAAAAAAAAAAAAACAAGGTGAGGGAGGAAGATCAAGTAGGGTCTGTGGTGACAGTACAGGCAGGGAAAAATGGGCAGACTGGGTTGGCAAATGGTCCTTATCTTCCAACAAATTCTGTTTCTATAGAAACACAGAAACATAGACAACAATGGCAGAAAAAGATCAACTGTTCATCCAGTGATCTAAAGTTTACTATTGTCCCTTTGGCCTACTATTCCTCCAGGCTCCTAGCCTTCCCCACTCTCCCTCCTGAATCTGATGCCCTTAGAAACCACCGTACCCTTCATTCTGTCCCAGTCATGCTTGAAATCACTAATGGTTTTTGTACCCACCACCTTGACTGACAGCCTGTTCTATGGCTCCACCACCCTTTCTGTAAAATATATTTCCTTATGACCCTCCTGAACCTCCCTCCTATTGGCCTCCACTCAAGATTATGTGACCACAAGCTGGTATTCAGGTTAAATAGTTCCCCTCAGTTCACCATGTTAATTCCTTTTCAGAATTTGAAGGTCTCCATCATGTCTGACCTCTCACTTCTTCTGGTCTCCAGCGAGTACATGTTCAGTGCCTTGAGGCGTTCCTCATAGGACAAGCCCTGCTGGACTTGAATCATTTTTGTTACCCTGTGCTGCACTGCTGCACCATCTTGAGCCTATCCCTATCATTCTTGAGGTGAAGACCCCAGAACTGGGTGCAGTACTCTAGGTGTGGCCTCACCGAGGATCTATACAAGGAAAGTATTACTTTCCTTTTTCTGCAATCAATACCCCTCCCAATACAGCCAAGCATCCTATCTGCTTTGCTATAAGCCTTGTTGCACTAACTCAACTGCTTTAGGGGGTCGCTGATGATAACTACAAGGTCTCATTCCTCAGCTGTGGTACTGAGTCTCACCCCCTCCCATCCAGTACTCTGTCCTGGGGTTCTTGTTCCCTAGGTGCATCATCTTGCACTTCTGGTGTTGAATTTCAACTACCAAACCCTTGACCACCTCTCCAGTTTTTGCAAGCTCTCTGCATTTCCTTTTTTCCCTCGTCACTATTGACCCATGCACAGAGCTTAGTGTCATCTGCGAAGAGACACAGCCAGCCCTGGATCTCCTCACCAATGTCGCTAATGAACATGTTGAAGTGGACCAGAGCCAGGACAGATTCCTGTGGAACCCCACTAATGTCCTTCCTCTCTTCTGATTAACTCCACTGACCACTACCCTATGCTGCCTTATCTTTAGCCAGTTGCCTACCCAGGTTACTGGGGTACCGAGTCGAAAGCGTGCAGGCCCCACTCTCTCATCAGGTGAAGTCCATCACCCTTGAAGAGCATCCTGTCCCACAAATCTCCCCAGTCCCCCACAAAGTGGTACCCCTTATACTTACACCATCACTTAAGCCATCCATTAAACTCCTCTATTACCTCCCTCCTTATCCTATCCTGCATCCTCTCCCTGCCCCACACAGGGAGGACCTCAGAAAAGGCCAGGGAGGCTGAATGTCCTGTCACTCTGGCCCCCAGTCTACAAAAGTTGCTCTTCACCATCTGCTATCCTGGTATACCAACACCTCCAGCTCACCCTGCTCCGTCTCCACCATCCTCCCCTTCCAGTCTAAATCCCCTATGGCAGATGCCCCTGAAAGGCTCCAGACCATCCTCCTCCCATTCATTCCCTCCCCCCACCATCCTCTCTACCCCCAATCATTGAGTCCCCCACCACTGAGACTCCATCTTTCTATGTTTCATACCCTGGGGGAGTCCTTTTTCTAGTGTGGCATTCAGACACAAGGCTGGGCTATCAGGAATCTACCAGCATACCCATCATACCCAGTGGATGAGTGAGAAGGAAGAAAGAGGAGGACTTGCTTGCTTCTGGCTTAATAAAACATCTAAAAATAACCAAAGTACTGGCTGTGATTCTAGCTGGCAAGGGGAAAACTACAGCTCACTGAAAACCTGCATTTAATTAGCACAACAAATCTAAACTTGGGGTATACTTATTCTATGAGATAGCACATGTATATTAATCTCAATTTCATTAGCACGTTTACAGTAATTTCTAAGCACCAAATCCAAAAATAAATCACCAGTGAGTCAAGTAAGTCTGTCCTGGCACCTGCTGTTAACTAAGAGGTGTGATAACTGCTTTCTCACATTTTTAGGAATGCCACTTCATTCTTATAATGTGAAGTGTGATGGCTGCATTTCCCTTCTGGAACACATGTGCAGTTCCTAGCTTTAACTAAAAAAAGCTAGTCAAATAATTTTCTTTTTTCTCCATTAACTGCACTAATAACACATTTTCACTTTGTGGAACAGTTTAAATGCTGAATAATACTGGCTTACTGATGTTCTAATCAACACATGACAAGTATATAGTAACCCTTCATAACCTTGTTTATATTTTGCTTGATGTGATATTATTCTCCCTTATCATGTTATTTTATCCTGTATTAACTCTATCCCCGTGTAACTGTTCACATTACTCAAATTGTTTTCTGTTTTTTTCTTTATTGTACACGACATGGAACCTTTGTAAAGAGCTTCCAGCTCAAATGGTATTCCAAGACTATAATAAATAAATCAAAAACACATAAAAAAACATTTTAAAGCAGCAGCTCATATTAAAAAAAAGCATTTTTTTATACGTCATTATGCACTTTTTCCAACCCTGACATTAATATCACTGCTGTTCTCTTTAGTTTTTAGAATAATCCTTTCATATGGTGCTACATTTTAATTTCCCCATGTTAGAGCTTAGGTTTTGTGGACTGGAGTGACTCCTCATGTACCCAGTGTCCTAAAAAGTCAACTAGCAGTTTCTGCAGCATACTGGTATATCATAATCACAATGAAAGTGATGTTAATCAATGGCTGTGAAAATGCAGCAGAGAATATACATAAAAAACCATGGGCAGCTATGTCCAGTATTTAAAGAAGCTATCTTTTTTGTGACTTTATGTTCTTTTTTTCTTTGGCATGCAACTTCAACTTGTTTTACCTGGCCCCATTCTACCGTGGTCCCTTACCCTTTATGGTGTGGCTCCATCATTAGAGCTCGCCAGGCCCCTCTAGTTCTTCAAAGTCAGTGACACAAAAGGGTACTGCGGTAGACAGTGTGGGGACTACTGGGGTAGCCGACATCATCCTGCTGCAGCCTGGGTGTTTTTCCTCTGCCCCTCCCATACCAAGCAGACATTGTATACACAGATGTCAATGCATCCACATACGTGTTTATGCGACATGCAGGCCAGCCAACGCCAGTGACATCCCTCATCTCCCTGACAGTGCCCCACTGCACTGCTACCCATGGTCACCCGGGTGGCAATACTGTGGCAGTGCCAGCTATCCCTCCTTCCCCAGAGAAGGAGAGTATGTTGTGAGATATTTAATCCCACTCCTCCAGTATGCCTCTCACATTCCACATCAGCTCCAGAATCCAGATCACTGGTGTCAGGAGTAATAACTCTGATGCTGCACTGATGGGCTAGCCATGTAACATCATCTTTAAATAATGTGAATTTAAAAACCAATGCTAAGGCAGACTTAAAATGGGAGGGAGCATCTTCAAAGAAAATAAAAAAATGGCAATGTAAAAAAAGAATTAAAAATTTACAGCTGCAACTTGTTGTCATATCATGAACTGCTGCTTCAAATGTTGGCTAGTATTAATCCTAAATCTTTTATTCATCCCAAAATAACTTTTCCTTTATCTACAGCAACACCTCATGAGCAAACAACACTGTGCTCTCGTGGGAGTTTATCGCTAAACTCTTAAGACAGCAAGCATATGAAGAGTCATTTTTTTTTCAATGCTCACCTTGCTGGCAAAGTTGACGGTTGCTGCCTTGAACATTTACCAATAAACTTAGCGTATACCTTAATCTGCCATGAGTGGCCCGTTCTGTGTGCTGCTGTTGTGAAGGATGGACTCTCCTGTTCCTGGCTCCACCTGGTAGCTGTACTAACACGATACTCCTCTTTTGTGATAAACTTTACAGTAACACCTGAATGCTTCATAAATCAAACAAATGACAGCATGCAAGTAGATCTAGAGCAGTCTTCTTTGTAAAAAAAAAAAATGTGCACAGAGAAAACAGTGGTGCCTTGCCACAATGAAGAGCTGAATTTTCTAAAGTGGACAGTACTCACCACAGACTGTAGTCCAAATAGCAGCAAACTTCAAAAATATAGCAGCGACCAAAATTTACTGCCTCCAGCCACAGTTTATTAGTGTCAGAACATTTGTAAAAACTTTCACATGTGCCGATCAATAGAACTCCCAGCACAAATGAAGATGGCGGCCCCCAGCAGTTTTTACAAATCTCCTTCCGTGAGGTCTCACCTTAGTTATGAAAACTATATTCATAATTTGGATATAGGATGTCAAGGTGGTGCAACCACATGCTTATGATGACTGACAGCACACTACTGCCCCAAACTTTCTTAGATGTATCAGGGTGGGCCTTTCAAGGGCCCATGAGCTTTTAAAACATCAAAATACTAACCTTACTTTGAGAATGAAATCAATAACAAATTTCCTCTTTACTGAAGAGGTTATTTCATTCTAGAGGATCATGAGCTGCTGCTATTAAAACAAGCATTTGTCAATGCCGAATGTTTGCTTACTGCAATTGGCATTGGTAGTGTAGGAGTTACAGAGATGCATAATAGGAATGGCAGTGAAGTATTGAACTGAAGCCAACCCCACCACCACCCCTGCAGAGACTGACAGGCATTGGGGTGTGCCTTTGGGTCGTCAGAGATAACGGCCACGCCATTTCACCACACCCTACCCTGCAGACTCTGACAAGTGTCATGGTGTGCCTTGGGGTCTTTGGGCCTTATGCTTACCCCATTCCATAAGGAAATATGGTGAGATGGGTGCAGTATAGGAGAATGGGGTGAACTTTGGGGCTGAAGAGTCCAAGGCACACCTCAATGCCTGTCACTGGCTGCAGGGTGTGGGTGGGGGTGGAATGGCATGAGCATTACAGGCAGCAATCCCAAGGCACACCCCTGATGCCTGTCAGTCTCTACAGTGTGGGGCGTTATGGTCAGAAACCCTAATGCCCCAAACATTCGTTGGCATTTTCACTCCAAATTTTCAACATGGGTTTTTTGTGACCCCTACCTCATGAACAGTGACAATATCAGTTTGTTAGCTGAAAGTTGATTTTGCACAGTGACTACGCCATTTGGTATCACAGGTACAAAAACACATTTCAAACAGGATGTGAAAAATGACAGCTGTACTGTTCTTGTGGAGGTGTAAAAAACGGCAATGTTGAAAATCTGGAGTGAAAATATAAAAAACTGAAGTCACGAGTGTGTGTAGAAACTGCTCAACGCATACCCATAAGCCATAATGTAATTAGTTTGGGGAAATTTTACAGCAGATTGTCAACGCAGGCATTTTGGGACCTCCGCTAATGAACAGTGTCACTGTGATTTTCTTATTCTGTCCCGAACACTGATTTCTCACAGCGACCACGCATTTCTGTGCCGGAAGTGTGAAAACACATTTCAGCCAGGGTGTGAAAAATGACAGCTGTACTGTTCATAAGGAGGTGTGGTAAAATGGTAATATTGAAAATCTGGACTGAAAATAGTACAAATTCGTGAACTTATGAGGGTGTGTGGAAACTGTGCAATGCACGCTCGTAACACAGTTATTTTATGGACTTCTGTCACCAAATTTTCAACATAGCCATTTTAAGACCTCTGCTCATGAACTGTGTCACTGTGATAATCTTAATCTGTCCCTAACATTGATTTCGCACACCGACCACGCCATTGGGCGTTACATGCATAAAAACATATTTTGGGCAAGATATGAAAAATGACAGCTATACTGCTCATAAGGAGGTGTGGTAAAATGGTAATATTGAAAATCTGGAGTGAAAATATTAAAAATTTGCGAAGTTATGAGCGTGCGTAGGAACTGCACAACTCATGCTCATAAAACAGTCATTTTTGGGAATTTCTTCACCAAATTTTCAACATAGGGTTTTGGAGGCCTACCTCATGAACTGTGAGCACTGTCATTTTGTTACTCAGTCCCAAAAGGTGGTTCCGCAGGTGACCATGAAATCACCTTCGGGGACGAATAACAAAATGACGCAACGAGTTCATGGGTGGGGCCTCAATAACCCCATGTTGAAAATTTGGTGCACAAATTCCAAAAAAGACCTGAGATATGCACCAACATTGAAAAAAAACTATTTATGACATTATACAGCTTACTGGCATTTCTTCAGTTCGCAGTCAGCTCTGAAGAATGCAGACGTGTTCCCAGTCCACCGAAGATCATCGTGCCAGACTCCAGAGGTAAGTATGGAGTCGGGGGGTGGGGAGGTGGATGCGCAGAGGGTGTTCGCGGGTTGGGGAAGGGGGGCAAGGCAATCAACGAGGGACGGTTTTTTGTTTTCAGGTGTTTTTTTTTTTCTTTTTAGGAAGATGACACCGGACTTGTGCCATGCTGGGGTGGGCTCCCAGCGTGGCAGCTGAAAGTTTTTTTGGGGTGGTCAGTGGAGCCGACAGGGGATTATGCACCCCTGTTGGCCATACAGACATTTGCCATGCTAGGGTGGGCTCCCAGTGTGGCAACTGGAAATCATTTTGTTTTTTTTTTGGGAGGGGGGTTCAGTGGAGCCGATGGGGGATTGGGCACCCCTGTCGCCATTCTGACATTTGCCATGCTGGGGTGGGCTCCCAGCGTGGCACCTAGAAGTCTGTGGGGGGGCAGTGAAGCCAACGGGGGATTGGACATCCCCGTCAGCCATACAGTGTGTGGCGGGCAGGCGTGCATAAGCACACTGGGGTGGGCTCCCAGAATGCTACTTGAGTGTTTGGGGAGGGGAGCACTTAAAAACAAGGGAGCTGTCTATGACAGCTGTGTTCAGGATGCAGTGCTGAGTGTAGGCACTTTACATACTGCTGACGGTAGTATGTAAATTACCTGCCGACAGCAGTACGCAAATTGCCTACACGTTACAACCACTAATTGAAGTGGTTTTTCACTTTCAACTGTATGCCACTGCATCTGAATGGATGTCATAGACAGCTCGAACATTCATTGGTGCGGTGTGGCTGCACCTGCAAAAGGGAGCAGGGCACTGGAAGTGGGGGAGGCACACCTACGAAAACTCATATGGCGGCACTATGTTTCTTGCACATGCTTGCAAGCAAACATAAAAAATCTTGGGAGATAAATGTCAAGAGAAATGCAGCAGGGACTTAATTTCCGGAAATACCATTTAAAAAGAGATGCATTGTGCTGGAGGGGTTCAATGGACAAAAATGAGCAAATCGGCCACCAGTAGGTCTCAACTGCCACAATTAGAGGACAACAGGATTTGGGTCTTGAGAACCACTGGTCTAGTGGGTAGCCAAGATGTGATAGCTTTTCTGTTACTTATCATATCCTCAGTCCTGATACTTGAACAGTGATTGCCACACTAATGGACTCTGTGCCATGCTAACTGTGCTTTGCATGACCAAAAGTTAGTTAGAGCACCCATGTGCCATATTCAAAGGTACAGTTAGCACAGTCCAAAGTTCTCAGCGTGTGAGCATTAAGGAACACCAGCACGCAAGCACATGACAGGTGGATGCATGCACCAAGGCACACAGGCATCCTCAATGTTTCACAAAGTGCTAACAGGATCTCCGTTCAGCCATAGTTAATGCTTCCACAAACCATGTTTTAAAGCTGTGTAAACAGTGCATCAGCCCCTGCATGTCCTCACATTTTACTTGTTGTGTCTGTAGGCCCCACTCCTGCTCTTGATCTCCTGGTAATGTTTTTCTCTGCTGTTTTGCTGTAGCCATACCCCTCAACTTATCCAGTGATAAAACTTCCCCTGCCATACAGTGGCATCCCCCATTATCAGCCAATCCCCTGGTTACATTTCCCTGGCATCTTGTGGCACCCCTACCTCACACAATCCCCCAATAAAGCCATCCTCACCATCCAGTTGTACCCTTCCTCACCCAATCCTCCACAGTCAGATCCCATGTGTTTCATGGTACAACCCTCCCGCTACCAGTGGCCAACATGCTCGACAATGTAATTCCGCCATGCAGTAAATGTTTCCCTAGTGTCCGGTGTTTTTCTCCCACTCTCATCAAGCCTTTTAAGTCCAGTGCCACTCCCCAGGTCCCAAGATAGTGACCAGCAACAACCCTTCACTCACTGAAATGGCCAGTTTCCATCAGCCACTACAAGTACTGTAGTGATATAAAATCATGCATATGGTCACAGTACTTGTGAAACAACCTTGCAAAGTAACTGAGCTTCAGCATACAGAATATTTGACACATTTTGTACAGCCCAACATGTTTGTACAGTGTTTTCAAAATATCTTCTTTTGTGCCTATCACACATTAAGCTTTAGTCAGCCCAGGTTTTGAATATGATCTTTTAGAATCTGCTTGTGCTGACCACTCATGTGCTTTCCTTTATTTATTTTTTGTTATTCTTGGGTAACTGAGTAAGGCCCACTAGGCATAAGGCCTGTTTACAGGGGCAACCCGAAGCACTGAGGAAGTTAAGTGACTTGTTCAGGATCAAGCAGTATGCAAGTGGAGGTTGTGGGAATCAAACCCAGGTCTACTGGATGCATCAAGCTCATTCACAACTCATTACTCTAACCGCTAGGCTATACTGCCAGCTCCCCAATTAATACCCCTTTTCAGAATTATCATTTCAGCCATTCAGCCAGCCATGGGTTACATCTTTACCAAAATTCTAACTCTATACCCATTGGCTGCATTTTGGTCACTTCTGTGTGCACTCCACACCTCTCTGTATTTATCAGCAAGGTTCCTAATTCATGTATATGTACTTAGTAACTCTGCCATCAGTGTCAGTGGCTCAGTAGGTAACACACTCAGCTCTGCAGCCAGAAGATCTGACGGTTGTGGGTTCTAGCCCCACATCCACTACACCCATAACTGACACGGGGGGCTGCATTAGTGAGTTTCCATCCTTTGGATGAGATAATAAAACTGAAGTCCCTTCTGCCCATCTCTGGTCACTGTCCAGGTGGAAGTAAAAGATCCCATGGCACTTATTGAACAGTCAGCAAGGAAGTTACCCTGGTGTCATGGGCAACATTCCCCCTGTCAGTAAAAGAGGTCCATGTAACCCCCCACACACACACACACACATACACACACTGGACACACTCGGAAACAAGCTAAACTAGCCTAGTGTGCCTTTCCTGGTCAAAAATAATAAATATAATACACATGTGTGCACGGTTGCTTTTTATCTTACTGGTTGAGCATTTTGTTCTTGCTGCTATTAATTCAAAATAGACTGTAAGGTTGCCTTTTGGCGTGGTCGCCCTTAAAAAGAGAGTGTAATCCAAATGGGGTTTTTAACCGGGCTGGTTAAATAAAAGCTATTTGCTTGGAGCTGCTGCAGCACGTACCAACCACCCTAAATTGAAATCAGTTGGCGTATGCAGATATGGAGGCAAAACACAGGGAGTAAACTGCAACTGAGGCCACATGCAAGCACAATGTTTGACTTACAAATATTGACACTTTGACAGGTAAGCAGGTTGCGGCTTCCAGTCAATATCATACACCAGGATTACAGGTCATCACATTTCTTTTACAACAAATCATCACTTACACAAACGCCGCAGATAATGCCCCAGTTCAAACCAAGACAGAACATACGATAGTACGTATATTGACAAATTTAAAAATGCTTGCCTACTTGCTATTTCAACCGGGTATTTCAAACTTCATTTATTATTGCTGCACCTAAGGCAGGTTTTTGAACAAAAATGTGGGAGTTCAGAACAAAAAAATACACATTAAAACTTCTGAGTGGGTTATAAGGACGAAGAGGACAAAATGGATAAAGTTTGCCGACTCCCCCTCCCACCCCCAGTCACCATGCAGTTTTACAAACCAAATTGTAATGTCATGTTACGCACTAACCTGTTTTTTAAAGGTTGACTTTTCAGCTCATAATATGTTTTAGGCTCTTCATGGAATTCTTCCCCGACCTCAAAATCCGCAACTATTCCTGATTCTGATTGCATCTTTTCAGCTGTCACCGTTACTGTGACACAAATGACAGAAAATACAGAGAAACGAAATAATGTTACTAGTGTACAACTCGCAGTGCCAGCCGCAGTGAACTCCCTACTCAGCATACCCTGGCAGAGCGAGCCATCTGGGACCTGTAGTTTGGGCTTCCCGGCAGCAGAAGAGAGTCGGGAAACGAGAAGACTACAACTCCCAAGAAGCGGCGCGGCTGCGGCGGTCACCGCTCCACGTAAGCACCGTGTTTGGGTACAATGTCAATGTCAGCAGGTTCGCGGTAGCTGCTGGAAAGTCAGCGAAGTTCTTCAAATTGTCTTTCTCACGATCCTTATGTGATCGGGGTAAGCAAGGGCGCATAGCTTCTGAGTAGTGTTACGTAACTTTAAAAGCCACTATAGCATTCGGTTAATATTTAGTGACTTGCTGTTATGTTATTTTGTATGCTGAAAAATACTAAGCCAGAGCAAAAACACCACGATGTGCTAGACGTATAAGAAATTCTGAAGACACTGTCCCTCTCAAAAAATGCTTATGCGTCTCAAGGGCTGCATATGACCGTAATCAACCAGTGCTGTCCTGCTCGACCAGCTTCAGCTTGGTCATGGTGAAGTACTAACATAGTCATTGCATGATCAGCGGAGAAATGTAGGGACACTGTTAGAAGTTTTACTTACTACATTGGGGGATACAGTATGCAAGTCGGGCATGCAATGCTTTTAAGAATAACCAAAAAGCAGACTCTGCGCTTGTATGAAACCTGCTGCTGATGAAGAGAATGGCTATTCCGATAATACAGAAGTGATAAGAGAATGTGTATGGATGCCAGAACATGGGGTGTTATAATTACCAAGGAGACCAGATTGCTTCCCTTCTGACCTTGCATACATTACAGTGGCACTCTGAATGCTCATGGGCAAAAAAGTGTGTGTGTGTGTGGGGGGGGGGAGGGGCAGTGGTTCTGGCACCTATAAGAATGTGTGTAATGTCTTATTAAGATCAATAAACGATAAAGGCTTTTATATACGTCCCCGAATTCACTTTGAGGAAACTTTAACATTATTTTTACGTGATATATGAATTTTTTGTTTTAATGACAGTTTGTTAAAAATAAGAATGATTCATGTTAAGGACAATGCAATAGTTCACTGTTCAGGTGTTTGACTTTACATCGCTAACAGTCTGATTCATCATATGTGTATGTAAACATATTACTCAGCAACTAACACTACCAGAGAATACAATCTTAAAGAGACCCAAACATTTCTAGGAATTCTTTGAAACCAACACACAATGGTCGTTTTAGAACCGTTTCAGCTTGTACTTTATATACTTCCTGTATTTAGCCTCCAGCCCCCATTTTCTTTAAAACTATGTGCAACACCCTAGGCTCGGGGAGAAAACATTTGCTCAGCATCATGGCTAGGTTTGTACTTCTGGTCAGGGGCACCCAAGTAACTCCAGACGCAGGAAGCAATAACTGAGAATGCCCAAAACAGAAATGGGATTCTAGAGTGTGGCTTTTATTCACTTCAACACAAGAATAACAAAGCAAGATGGCCCCCCACAGGGCTTCACTCACTGGAAGTGCAGATTTACAGAGGTCAGAGCACATCTTCTTTACTACACAATACCCTCAGGTTTTGAACACAACAGGGCTCACATGGCCTGAACTGGTACTTCTTCTAGGACATAGTGAGACAGTGTGAAACCCATTTAACTGGTGTCTCACAAGCTGCCTTTTCCTGCCTGCCACTAGTTCTAAGTGGGATTCTAGTAACCCTGGGTGACAAGGGGGTTACATATGCACAGTAACTAGGGATGTGCAAATACATCATTTTGTATTCATGGTTAATTCAACAGAGCCAAACACAGCACAGGTATTCAGGTATGTGACTGTAGGTTTTTGAATATAATGTAGTACATTTAAATATGCTGTTGACATGGAAAAAGACACAGAAATAAGTGGGGAAGGTTTTCTACACACACGAATGATTCTCTTGAAATGAGGATTTGCAGCCCCAGTGATTCTGGTAAAGGTTCCTGGTCTCTTAGATTTTGGTTATTTCAGTTAAATTAAAACAGCAGTTGCAGCATCTTGACATTTGTTAGTCTGATCACTGATCAGAATTCATGCATGTAGAAAATGGGGACAGTTTGCATTTGCAACCCACCAGGTGAGTGTAAGGACTAGGGAGCAAAAGATCTGTGGCCGCCTGGGAGAGAAGATACTGGGAGAAAATTAGAGAGGAAGCAATAAATGCTACAGTAAGCTGGCCCAGTGGTGCAGAGGCACCACAAGTCTCACCTGTCCCATGCCGGCAACCCGTGTTCAGAAATGAGCTTGGGCCACCGGGGGTGGGCTGGGGATGGAGGACTAGAAGAGGAATAAGCAGCCACCAGGCAGCACTCCTCTCCTGGATTGGGGAGGTGAGCCTTACTGGTCCTTGGCTGCCACCGAGTGGAGGCTCGATGGTAGTGTTGGGCAGTTGGGGGGCTGCCATTAGGCCGAGTAGGTGGAGCAGGGCCATCGCCAGTTCCATTGCACTTGCATGCGCATGCTCAACCATGTCTGCCAGCGCCCTGGAGAGTAAAAAGGGAGAAAATCAGGATGAAAAACACCTTCCTAGTGACAGAATGAAGGCCGATCCTCCACAGACTCCGCACCAGTGGCCAGGCACATGCCACATGTCCTGTGGCAGAGGACAACCTCGGAATGTAAGTTCCAGAGGAGCCAGGAGATGGGTCTAGGGGGGTGGTCCAAGAGGGGTCACCAGGGAGGCATGAGGAGACAAAACAGAAGGAAGAAAAAAAGAAATGGTACAGTAGTTGTTGGGATCAGATAGTACACCATGCTTAGACCTACCTGCTGCTGCAATGAATTTCCATATCAGTTATGAGTGCTCAGCAGAGGGTGGGAATTGGCTGAGGGACGGAGGGTGGTTGTGTTACTTTAGCTGCCCTGTCGTGGCTTGACTGTTAAGCTCACGCCAGCTCCTGGCGGATCAGCAGTTGACAGCAGAGAGTTGGAGAGGCGTGACGAGGACAGAGAGAGAGAGAGAGAGAGATGAGGCATGAGGATGGGGCTGTGAGGGCAAGTGGCACAGAAGAATCTCCATGGTAGCAGGATGATGGGCGAAGATGAAGAGAGAGGAAAAGGTCAGGTGCTCACTTACCTGGAATCAGAGGGAGAGACAGGTAGGGTTGGGAACTGGAGGAAGGGCAAAGATTCAGAACAACAGAAACAAATCAATGCCCCAAAAAGTGCCCCAGTGAGCAGTTTTCTGTAGCTGCACAACGCGGGAAGGTAGGCGGTGTGTGTGTGTGTGTGTGTGTGTGTGTGTGTGTGTGTGTGTGCATGCAGAAGGTAGTGCTGCTGCAGGTGAAGGAGATACTACTGCGGCTGTTGTATGACCTGAACCAGCAGGGAATGCTGAGATGAGGAACCTGCTGTTTGGGATCAGTGTGGTGGCGGTTGGAACTTCTTAAATAGTTAGAGCTCTGTACAACTCTATGACTAGCCTGGGGATTAGCTGAGGAGATCTCCAAGCCTCACTGAATATACTTATGTTGACTACCTCACATATACCCCAGTATTCAGGTATTTATCGAATACACCTGCTGTTAGCAGCTGATTTGAATAAGATGCACACCCCCTAACAGAACTATTAGACCAGAATCAGTGTTCTCTGCAGAGTTCATAGCTGCTTGTTTACTACACCTGACATCACAATCCCTACTTGTGACATCACAATCTGTCGCTGAGGAAATTATGATGTCACAAGCAGAGAATTTATGATGTCAAGTATAGATGCACAGCCGGTGCAGAGGAAGTCTAAGAGACAATTATCCAGGTTCAGATTAATGTGCATGGAAAGCACCAAAAACGGAAAGAAAAAAAATTACTTTAGTAATGTTTCTTCTCAGGGATCCATCTCTGTGATTTACAAGAAGCATCATCCTCCAGCTAGAGTGTGAGTCCCCAAAGATAGAACTTTATGCTGATTATAGAACTTAGAATACAAGTTCAAACTCTGCAGAGTAGTCACATGCCCCCTAGTGCTGTAATATAAGCTTTGTTTCTAAAGCTAGGGCAGTTGTGACCTTTAAAACTAGCTAACTGGCTACCAAAACGTTCCAGTAACTTCAATTGAATTTTTTGAAAAAATTTTTAGGACAGACAACATGAAGAATAAAAAAATATTTACTGACCACATTAAACAGTTGCTAAGGAACTCCATCCCCAGTTCCCTCTTATCCATACCCAGGCTAGGCCCCTTCAAAAAGGAGCTGCGGGACCACATCCTGTCCTCATCAAACTGTGTCTGCCCTTAATTTTCTGCTGTTTCCCTTCCCTCACTCTCCTTCCTCCGCCTTTGCCTTTGACAACCCTGCTTGGGTGACCTCTGCTTCTCTCCTTCCCCTCTTCCCTTCTTCGGCCTGCCTCATGGGCCTTTCCCTCATATCTCACCTTTACTCTGTTTCCCCCTGCCTCATTACTTTCCTTTCTTCTCTGACCTGCTCTCAGTATATCTGGTTTTCCCCTACTCATATAATACCTATTGTACTGTCTTGTTGTTGCCTTATTCAACAATGTTATAATTCGTGCTGTTTCTAATACCGTGTTAGTTCTCTCTTTATATATATATATACTGCGATTATTCTCAGTTGTATTTGCATATTCTGTATATATTGTCATTTAATTGTTCTAAGGCCTGTAAATCAAATGTGTTCACACTTTGTTATTGTTTTGACATGGAGCCTTTGAAAAAGAGTCCCTGACTCAAAGGGCTGAAATTACTAGACTTCAATAAATTAATAAAAAATAAACAGGCAAAGCTCCAGAAACCTCAATGAAGAACAGATTCTTGTGAGAACCTATTCTCAGGTTCTGGAAGGTGAGGCAGGGTCAAGGATTGTCAGTCACAGTGATGGAGCTCTGAGAAGAAACAACATTGCAATTCTTGAGTAATTTTTTCCCCATAATACCAGGGGCCAGATATTCAAAAGTTCACGGAGGCACAGTGTTTGCACTGTGCCACCATATGCACATGCACTGGTCCCACAGCCTACTATATTCAGAGGCACAGCACCGGTGCTACATTGCCTGAATATAGGGTGGATCGCATGCCATGCAAATGAGTATAGCATGTGCTGTGCAGTGCAGTGGCACAGTGCTGCATATAGCACTAAGGATAGCGCAGCCCACTAAGGGGGCATGTACTGGCATTGCCCTGCCCAGGGCACCAGGTATGGAGCTGCACACTGGGGGTGGATGTGGGTGGGTGGGCAGAGAGGGCACCAAGGACAGATGCACAACACAGCTGTATCAGTATAAAAAAAACTTTACTAGAAAAAGGCAACAGGCTGTAATGACAACAAAGGCTAAAGGCGAAGGTAAACGGGATGGGGTAGAAACACGGGGTAGAAGGAGTCCAAAAAGGGGGTCACAACAATGGAACAGCTGCACCACATGCAGCCACATGGTGCTGGTGATGGGAGAGTGCAGGGGGCGGTATCTCGGTGATGCGCCAGGCTGCCATCACCAGCTCCTCGATGGTCTGTCTGGGAACCTCAAGTCGCCCCAAGATCAGTCACAGCTGCTGCACCAGCCGGTGCAGCAGGTCATGATGGCCCTCAAAAAATTCTGTTCAGGATTCCTCCAGACACCAGTGGACAAAAAGACAGTGAACGCAGCCAGCTGTGTGCACAGGATGGGCCATGCAGCTGTTGGCTTTCATACGCTGCCATGGCACACCCAACCAGCACATGCATCACGATGCCACACATGGCTCACAGGTAGCTGACAGACACAGTTGGGTAGGTGTGGTATACCTTGGACAGCACCATGGACCTGTACACTGGAGGGATACACATGCAATGGCCACTCCCTGCAACACCAGAGTAGGCCCTTCCATAGCATAGACACACACCATCAGCAGGCATGGCAGGTGTATGACTATGGAGCAGGTATCAGCAGCACTGTGCCAGAGTCTGAAAAGCAGTGTCATGTCCTAAGTGGCAAGAAGGGGCACCCACACATCCCATGGCCACTGACCAGGCATCTAGCACCTTGGCAAACCCTGGCATGCAGGATATGAACATCCAGGTTCCTTCCTTCCTTGGTCGCAGCTGGGACAGGGCACAGGCACACACACACACACACACACACACCGGTGCACACAACACAACTCCACAAGGTCAGGAGTAGCACGAGGCACGATGTGCAGCTTCTGTGGTGCACACAACTGCTGCAGTAGTATACATGGGAGGATGCAGGACACTCTGTGCACCTGTCACCACAACACCAGTGTACGCCGTGCCAGTGCTCCCTATGTAGAGTGTCACCAAAATTGAAGGCACCACCAGAATATATGGAAATGTCCATGTGGACCCTCCCAGTGGGTAAGTTGCCACTCTCTGTACCTTAAAAGTCACTGCATGTAACAACTGTACCTTACCTGACTGAAGCTGATGGGCCATTGTAGTAGCACCAGCACAGCCCCACGGTAGCACAGTGACACTGCCCAAGTGTGTGACTCAGTTACCGCATGCCTGGCCCTACTGATTGCCCATGTGGGCCCCTGTGGCAACTGTGCAGGTGGGCCCTATACCCTACTGTGACCATAGGTATGTCTGCCACTACAGGGCCTGTGAAAGACACTGGTTGCATGGCCCCATCACATCCATAGTATGGCCAGTGGTCCTGTATACAGAGGGTCACCATATCTGAGTCAGCACTGTCTCATGGTCACCACCACAGATGTGGCCTGATGTGGGCACATGTGGTCTCTGACATACACCACCCACCAAAGGCCCCACTGTCCACTGCCCCATGCCAGTGCTGCGGGCCACCAGTGTGCCGCTGGGGCATGCCACACACTATGTGTGGCACTGGATAGTCCAGCAGTGCAAGGGAAATACAATGACAGCCATCCAAGGCACTCAGCTGGACATGGCAGTGTACCAACTACACATGGATAGATGCCTGCCACTGCTGCAACTAGTGTCAAAATTCCTGGCCGCAGGAAGGTTCGAGCCTGACCTCCTGTGAGGCAGCTACACCCTGGGTGGTGTGCACTGTCACCGTCCCCCATGGCAGCAGTCCTGCAAAACACTGTACTCATGTCTGCACGGTGAGGGCTATGGCATGGCATGTAACAGAGACCCGGGCAGCATGCCATTAGCATGGACGTGCATCATGGTGCACTGCGCACACCATGTCACAGTGCAGTGGCACTGGTCACCCGATGCCCTTGTGCATGGTGAGTGTCCATCAACGGAATGTATGATGTCCCACACAGAGACACAACTCACTGGACAGAGACACAGGAGGCATAGTGTTGACATGTGGAGGACAGGGCATCATGCTGCCATGCCAGGAGTGTTAGGGGCAGAGACCCCCTTCCCCAAGGTCACCAGCACCCATGGAGCCAACCTGGGTGAGTGAACAGGGGTCGTGCATATCCTCACATCCCCAATGGCATTCCACTATGCCTTCCCCCCAATGCCTGGCACACCAGCAACACCAGGTACGGTTGCCCGTTGTGAGGTGTGGCTGCCATTGTACCTTGTGCCAGCAGGACATGGACCTCAGCCAACCCCAACTGCACTCCCGGGGGTGCCATTGTCCCCTTTGCTAGTGACTCCCATGACGCCACACAGACTGTGCAATGGCCCAACCCCCCACCCACCCAACACCATGTGCAGCGGTGATAAGGCGCACTCCACCATAGTCCTATATAGCAAAGGGAAAGGCCCAACACACATGATGGCAGTAGGGCTATGGCCACCATTGCGCAACCTGTACAAAACATGCAACCATGGGTGCTGCGCACACAGCAGGCTACTCACCTGGTCACCTCCCCTCTGCGGCATAGCCATGGGCCCCATCATGACTCGTTGTCCTCTCCTGAGCCTCCTTCTGGTACTGCTGGCCCTGCAACTCCTGGTTCTGTTCCTGGGCGGGCTGGGTATTTAGAGCTATAGGAGAGGAAAAGGGAGGTGTGATCAGTCCCCTGCTGTGGTACACAGCACCCTATCCACTCCACACTACCCAGTTTAAACAAGTATCTGCCCATAACATGGCTGAGCCACAGCATATGCCATTTGGGGGTGAACAGGGCAGGTGGGGTTGCAAAGTTCCTGTGGCATTGCCATTGGCAACACACACAGGAGAACCCTTCACGCACACATATGGTATGGCCTTCCGTGGTGTGGGGAAGAACCACAGTGCACACCACCCTCTGTAATGGCCACACCCCACTGATCCCTGTACACCTGACAATACATGCAAGCCTCAGACCCTGTCCAGGCATCATTAGTATGGTATGCATGGTGCTCCAGGTAACACACCAAGGGCAGCTGTGCATACCAGCATAAGACCTGTGGTCAGGATGCTGTTGGTGTGTGCCCACACAGTCTGCAGTACATGTCTGGACCCTTTTTCAGACATGTTGCTTGCCATGCAGTACCCAGTTTATGCAGCCTCACTGCAAGGTGGTGTGGTGCATACACCATGTATGACATAGTCAGTGGACAGTGCCACATCCTGCTCTCTGTACAGAATTCAGGAGAGCCACATGTATGATGTGTGCATCATACCGGCTGTACATGGTGACAGATAGTAGCATGCCAGGGTCCCCGTAGGCAGCTCATTGTCCCTGCCAGCCATGCTGTGCCACTATACAGAAGGCTGTCATACCCGTGACCCTTCTGCCGTGGCTGTTTCTCAGCCGCCACCATGTGGACATGGCCAGTGCACTCCTTAGGCACCCATGGCAGGACCAATGATGCACAGGGCAGATGGACATCCCTTGAAGCAGGGTAGTCTGCCAGCTTCATACGTCTAGCAGGCTATGCAGTGGGATATGTCCCAGTGCACACAGGATAACACCAGTGGCATACAGATGGTGTGCACGGTGGCTGGTGGGGTGTATCCCTAACACATACTGTATTACCATGCCACAGGCCTGCACACAAGCCAGGACTCGCACTCAGCTGCACTTACCTAGCCAGGGCATGATGCCATTGGCAGTTCACGCAGCCTGTGTGCCTCCCACTGCTGCTGGTCATTGAAATGATGGCAGCATTGATCCCCTGTTTGGGTAAGCCCCATCCTGTGCATCAGGCACTATCCTGCTGAGGTATGCCTAGGAAGGAGTTACTTACACCCACCATAGTAATCAAAGGAAGGTAATGGTGAGAAATCTTATCACTTGTGTAACTGGCTTTATTGTGTATATAATTTTGTGCCTGTGTATTAAACATTATGTAGGAAGAAACTGCTAGGCCTTTAAAAACACAAATACAAGAACACATCAGGCTTTAATAAATCAATGTGACCATAGCCCACTAGGTAGCCACTTTGCTGAATTTCATAACATAGACCTCTCCCTGCTTAAATTCATGGCCTTGGACACAATCCCACCTTTGGAGAGAGGAGACTGCCTTGATAAACTTAGTCAGAAGGAAATAAGATGGATAGCTTCACTGGACACAGTCTAACCAGTAGGGTTTAATGAAAGGGTTGATTTTACTCCCTATATTAAAGAACCATAAAGAAAGTCCATACCTCAGCTGTAAAGTTCTGCTTACTTAAACTGCTCAGTGAATAGTTTGTTTTTACCTGTGTTCCCTTTTGTGGATGTAGTGTGTGTTATCAAAAAATGTTGAAAAATTACATTAATGTTTAAATTCTTTAAATTTGTTTAATACATTGTGGCTTTATTATGTATACAATATACATAATTGAGTATAGCTACTAAATTGTTTTTCTTCTCTCTATAGGTCATGAAGCTCACAGGATCAAGAAAAGTTCCTCAAAATTAGAGCATTTTTTTTTCTTTTGATAAATCATTTGGAATTGGGATCCCACCCTAACATTTAAATCTTAATTAACAACCCTGTGATCTTTGTTTCCAAATCATGTCGATAAAATAAATGTTGAACTAACTAGTACACCTCAAAATTAGAACCTGGATACCATTGGTAATTCCCTCTTTATTTCCCTTCCCCCCACCCCCCACCCCGCGTCTCTTGTGTCAGTATCCCTTGACCTTCTGACCTCCTGTGCTTTTACGGCTCCAACCCTGTGGAAATCTCTACCTTGCCGGATAAGAGATTGCCTGACCGCCTCGGGTTTTAAGGTAGCTCTAAAAACATATTGCTTTAACCTAGCATATCCAGATTAGTTTTGTACTGAACATTGGTCTAATATATTTAGATTTTATTGAAGTCAATATTTACATTGCTATTTTATGGATTTTAATATTTTGATTATAGGGTGTGTTTTAAATTGTTACTATGGTTGGCTTATGTACAGCGCGCCTTGGTTTTAGAAAGGTGCTTTTATAAATAAAGATTTGTTCATTCATTCCTACCCCTCCCTACCTCCCCTTGCAATGGTCACTAATGTTTGCAATATAATTTTTGATATACACTTTTTGATATTCTTTGTCACTGTAATGAAAAAGTGTTATAGTTTAAAGAAACTTTTTTTATATTTAAATGATATCCTTTGCTTGTTTTAAATGAATAACCAGAAATAAAAGATGACAAATTGTGTGTACCACTTTAAGTTTACCTGGTTAAAAAGTAGCACCTGATCTCTGCTTACACACCCTGTAATGAAGACCCAATTGTGGGGCTGAGGCACTATGAGAGCAGAGCTACTGGAGCAATAAACCTGCTTGCAAAAATTCTCTGACTGCTGCATCTTATTTACTGACCTGGAGTGCTGCAAACTTTTGTTTGAACTGTACTACTATTGTGGGACGTGCCTTCCCTATTGTGAGTACCCCGGTAAATATCCTGTAATGCACCTGTTCTACTTTGTCTCTGACTATCCTGCTGAGCCTCAGATCTCGCGCTGGGACCTGTCCACCTCTGCTGCCTCCCACAGCAGGTCATCCTCTCTTGCCACCACTAGGTCTATGATGTTTGCAGTCTTGACTGATGGCCTCCTGTGGTTGCAGTGAACAATTGCCTGGTGTCAGCATCCAGTCATGGCTACTGCCTATTATATTTTACTCAGGCAGATGCCACACTGCTTCCTGTGTTAGGGCCTCTGCTGCATTTGTGCAGTACATTGCATTGGTTGTGCTGCACTATAACTTTTTGTTCAGTGCAAAACATGCACGTCCAGGGGCAGGGTCACGTGGCTGGCAAGGGACATCATGTGCAAGAGTCACTCATGGATGCATGGTGCATGTGCCATGCTGCACCGTGCAGTATGCTTGTGCAGCGGTGACGTGTGCATGACTGTGCAGACAGCTGATGTCATTGGCAGGACATGTCATCATGCCAACACAGTGGTCATAGGATGCACAAGCAATTGCATGACTCAAAACCGTGCACAGGTGCAAACCCAGTTAGTGCATCAGGCAGTCCTGCAATATTCAGCCAGGGTATTCAAATGAGGTCACCGGTCAGTCCTTGGGCAATCAACCACAATAGCATGTCATTACAGGCATTTCTGCATATATTAGCATGCTAGATTGCACCGGGCTGTCTAAGGGAGTAACTTGGACCACCTAGACATCGCAGTGGAACTGCAGGAGAACAAAGGTATGTGTCCTGTGGAATGTCCTAAAAGGGGAGGTGTGTGCAATGGACTATGTATATTCAATGGCCTCAGTATGTCCCCAAGATGCATGTGGCATTTCCAGTGCTCCTAGAATGTTCCAGCTATGTCCCTGTGACTCCAGGGTAATTTTCCTAAGTTCACATAGTGTACAGTCAGTCCTATGATAACCGATGTGCTGTACTGTCGTCTATCACCAATGCAGTGGTATGGTACATATGTCCTTGTAGACAGCTCCAGAGTCCTGTAACAGACAGGAATCCTGGTAGCTCTGGGAGGACTGCATGTTCTAGGTGGGAGTGGTAGATTCACAGAGCATTGTGCATTGTTCATAGGCCTGGAGCCATGGAAGGGTCAGCTGTCCACACAGCCATGCAATGGTTCCATGGGATGGTGGAGCCTGCATGTGGCCATATGCCATGCTTTATGCATCAGGGGAAAATGGGACCCGTGCTATGCAGCCACAGGAAGCATGGGACAGTGATATGAGATAAATGCCACTGTGTCTTCAGACCAGGCTCCCAGTGTTCCAGAACCTTCCGTATTGTGCTCTGGTGGGCATTGTAGGAGGTGTGCCTGTGTATCCCCTGTACCACCATAGACACATTGCCCAAGTCCACGTTACCTTTGCCCTGTACAGTATGGGACATCCTGTATATTTGGGGGCTGCGCTAAAGTGTATGTGCTGCAGTGAGAGACCTATCATAGCCTATATTCTAGGTGGCTTGCCGGAGTCTTGCTGGGTTGGAGGACCTTCGACACCCACAAACTGTAACCTGTATGTATGATGTGTGCAGTGGTGCCATGAATATATGGCAGTGCTGTCCAATGATGTCATCATCTACTAGCCATAGTGCCTTTGTATCTGGGAGGGGGACTCCTCCAGTCCATGATGCACACTGCCAGGGAGTCACCCCACACAGTCATGCGTCCTTGCTGGTGGCCCAAGTGTATGTGGGCCCATGTTCCTGTCCACCCATGTCTGTCTATGACCATCACATTGTCTGGAGCACATGCGGAAGGTCCGGTGTTGATAGGCCTGAGGCTGTGGGAGGCCATGTATTGCCAGGATGCCTATATGGCTTGGGGGGTACACCACTGTTCCATTTAGCTATGTGCTACCTGCACTCCTCGATCATCCATCTTGTATCCCCTTATCTGGCAGCTACCATGGAGGATACCAACAGGCTGTAGGCCCACCACTTTGGTGCAGAGGAGTTGCATGCTCTGGTACAGGCAAAAAAGGACAGGAAAGGTGTTATGTCCCAGTGCAAAAGCATTGATGCCCGTGTACAACAGGCCTGGGACAAGACCACGGAAGAGCTGAATGCTGTCAGAAGACAGAATAGGCATGTTGAAGCAGTGAAGAAGCCCTTCCAGGACTTGAAAAGGCACACAAAGGAGGCCATGGCAGTGGAGTGCAGGTAGCTGCATGCCACAGGTGGGGGCCCATAGTGGCCGCACATTCCCTGCATCCCGCTGAGGAATCCATAGCATCCACCCAATGGCTTGCAGAGGTAACAGGAGTGCCAAGTGTCAGATCTAAAAACCAAGTTGGAGCTGACCAGCCGTGTGAGTGACCACCTATGTGATGTCCTATAGCCTGTATGTGTCAGCATGTGTGTCTAGCTGTGTGGGTGTATGCATACACCAGGGGTAGGTAGCGCATGGGGTGTGGGCAACACTACTGAGTCCCTGTCACCAAGTGAGTGCCAATATATGTGAATGCCCACAACAGTGCCCCATGTGGTGCAGCCCATGTGCCCCCAGTGCTGGGATGCATGCACCCTGGATTGGTGGTGTGTGCCTGATTCTGATGGAGTGTGTGTTCCCTGGTGTTGGGATAAGTGCCCACCGGTGTTGGGTGAGTGTCCACTAGTGTTGGGGTGCATACACACTGGTACTGGTTGTATGGACACATGAGTGGTGTGTGTGTGTGTGTGTGTGCACATTGGTTGTTCCCCATGGTAATGGTGTGTTTGTTTCTGGTGTAGGGGTGCATCACTACCTGTGGGGTGTGGGCTGTACACTGCACACAACACATGGGCGCATGGCACCGTATGTTGGGGCATGCATGCAGCCTCAGCCTGTACACTATTCTGTCAGGTGCAGTACCATATAACTGCCCTCTCATCACCCTACACCACAGCACATGGATTTGGATGTAGAGGAGGATGCCCAACAGTGATCCTGGTCTGTGCCGTTCCCATCGCTCAACCTTGTGCACCACCCAGAGGACAGCAGTGAGGAGGTCATGGAAGTGGATGATGAAAAAACCTACACTGAGAGCTTGGAGCAAGAAGGTTCCAGCCCAGATTGGGAGAGGCTGTCTCTGCTGCCATTCCCCATACCACTGGGGCCAAGCCACTGTCCTGAGTCTCCAGGGCACGCTTTGTTTTTTTTTCAGTCAGGGACTATCATTTTAATAATGAAATTTGTGAGCATTGCATATGTATTATATTTTTAAATAAGTGACATCTGATTGGTGGCAAGGATGTATTTATCATGGTCGCACCTTTGGACTCTACCCCCTGATGAAGGAGCCAGGTGAACTCCAAATGTGCATGGGTATTTGATGCAGGATTTTTTATATGCATTCACTGAGCCTGCTACATATATTCACACTCGTGACTATTAAATATGTTTGCAGCACTTTTAGTATGCAAGTCTCTTTTTTTTTTTTGTCAAGTGTTCAAAGTTTTAGGACTGCACCTAAGACAAACGGTGCAGCTTTTCAGGTTTTGTGGTTTTGTTTTGTTAATTTCACCCTGCTGCATGCCTCATAACTTAACCTTGTGTCTGAGCATGGAAGTCGGAGTGCCATAGCACCAGAGCAGTTTACCTTGCCGATAAGGCTTTTTTATGTTAAGTGCAGTTTGTCCTGTCAATTCTACTCTGCCTCACGCGTTACAGTTAAACTTTGTGTTTGAGTGTGGAAGTTGGAGCACAGTAGCACAGGAGCAGTTTGTCTTGCCAATAAGGCTTTTTAAAATAAAGGGTAGTCTGAGTGCTTTTAGTGCAGTCTGCAGCTTGTGTCTGTTATTTTGTAGCCAAAATGTTGTAGTGTTGTTTAGTAAATAATATATATAAAGCCAAGACATGGGAGTAGTGGAACTTCCAGGAAAGGTGAAGATGTCCAATTTGGAACAGGGGTGTAGATCTGTTCAGCAGACTTGAACCGCCTATTTTTTTCCTGCATGAAGATATAGCCTTGAAAAGACTTTGGGTAGTGCAGCTGTTTGATCCCCCCCACTGTGACAACAGGTACTGACACTGATACTGTAAGTGGAATTACTGATTCGTTATCTTTAAAAGAGCTGTTTACCACTTTGGAAGATCTTCTAAATACTGAAACTTGCTTGATATGTAAGTAGTCCACTTCAATGAAATATCTTGAGATCAAGAGAATTCCACGTGGACTTCACATTTGTAAGGTTCCATCACTGAACCCTAATAAATTTAGACAAAAAAAATGAAAAGGGAGACAACTTTAAGTGGCTGTTCTGCTGTGCTAAAGAGAACATTAATTGAGGATAATTTGAACTTGGTTGTGGTTCAACTGGAAATAGTTCTATTAAGAAGGAACTTCAAAAATTGACAGTACCAGTGTGGAATTTATGGAATTATAAAAAAGATTAAAATCAGAGACAGAGAAATTTGAACAAGAAGTTATTAAGAGAAAATGTTCCAAGTTTCAAACAGACTTAGAGGATTATGAGAATGGACAAGTATATTCTTGGTTAGAGCTAGAAGCACCAGTAGTGGGCGGCAGCAAAGTAATGTAGAAACATAAAAACACAGAATTTGACGGTAGATAAGGACCGCTTGGCCCACCTAGTTTAACCATTTCCCTACCTAGTGAATAAGCTGTAGATCCTAGTTAATCAACAGCCTACTTCCTCCTACCCCCCCCCACTACCATGCCTTATGTCTGTCCCATGCATTCTTGAATTTCCCCATTGTTTTTGACTCCACTACCTCCTCAGGAAGGCTGTTCCAGGTATCCACAACCATCTCCATGAAAAATACTTCTCACATTACCTCTGAGCCATCCACCCCCCATTATCTTCAAATTGTGCCTCTTTTCTTGCACATCTCTTTTTCTGAAAGATGCTACCCTCTTGGACTTTGTTGATTCCCTTGAGATACTTGAATGTTTCTATCATGTCCGCCCTCCCCCTCCTTTCCTTGAGGGCATACATATTAAGCTCCTTTAATCTCTCTTCGTATGTCTTCTGGTGCAGACACTGCACCAATTTAGTTGCCCTCCTCTGGACAGCCTCCATCCTGTCTATGTCCTTGCAGAGATGGGGTCTCCAGAACTGCACGCAGTACTCCAGATAGGGTCTCACCAACTGTCTGTACAGAGAGTTAACAACTTCCTGTTTTCTACTGGTGATGCCTCTCCCTATGCATCCCAGTATCCCACCAGCCCTTCTTACTGCCTCCTCACATTGCTTGCCCACCTTACAGTCATCTGATATGACTACCCCCAGGTCCCTTTCCATTTTGTTGTTAGTATCTCACCCCCCATTGTGTACTCTTCCCCTGGGTTTTTGTTTCCCAGGTGCATTACTTTGCACTTGTCTGCATTGAATGTAAGCTGCCATACATTTGACCATTCCTCTAACCTTGCCAAGTCCCTTTGCACCTTTCCACCCCACCTTCTGTATCAACCCTGTTGCAGATCTTTGTGTCATCTGCAAAGAGATATACTTTTCCTTCTGGTCCCTTTGCAATGTCACCTATAAAGACAATAAAGAGGACTGGTCCCAGTACTGAACCCTGTGGTACCCCACTAGTAACCCCCTTTCTTCAGAGTGAACTCCATTTACTATTACCCACTGTATCCTGTCATCCAGCCAATTTTTTACCCAGGCTACCACTTTGGGACCCACTCCAAGGCTGGCTAACTTGCATAGAAGTCACAACCATAATAAGGCTGGTGCAAGAAGTAGAAGTACAGGGAGAAATAACAGTTCTGATTCCTCTGCATGAGAGTCAAGTAAGGAAAATTCGTTAACTTTTTCTGACGTGGAGGAGAGGGAGACAGTGGAGCATCAGAGTGTCTCCCTCTCCTCCAACACACACACACAGAATGTAATTAAAAAAAAAGGAAAAGGTAACAAAAAACAAGGTGGGGAAAAAACTCCCCACAAGAACCAGCTCAGAAATCAATGAGGATCCTGAATCTAAAGAAGTAGCTAATGGCCCCAGTATTCAGAACTGCGCCTGGCCATGGTGCATGTGGAAGCACAGCATGTGCAACTCAGGGATATATTCAAAAGAGATGAGCAATGGCGCATCTCCTCTGAATATATCAGGTAAAGCGCACTGCACAAATACGATGCGCTGGTGCAACCCCCCCCAGACAGGGCTGCATACCAGGAATGGGAACTGCACCTGCACAGCAGAGTTACGCTGTGCACAAATTCCTGATATTCAGCCAACAGTATGCAGATGGGGCCATAATGTATGCAAGGTGCATATGGGGCCATTTGCATGTCATTATAGCCCCATTTGCATTAGTTGTGCAGGACTGGCAGGTGAAATGCGCATGGTGCCTTGCACAGCATGTGGTGCTGCCAGAGGGGGTGTAGTGGCACCCCCACCCCTCTCCTAGAGGTCCGATTGCTGAGACATAAATGTAGAAGAATTCCCTGGTGGTCTAGTGGCACCCCCTCCCTCCCCGTAGCCCAATCACTGAGAAATAAATGTATAAGAATACCCTGGTGGTCTAGTTGCCCCCACCTCCTCCGTAGCTCAATTGCTGAAAATAACTGTTCAATAATTCTCTGGTAGTCTAGTGGAACCCCCCACCCCTCCTATATCACGTAGCCTGTAAATCTATTGGCAATATATCCTGGTGGTTTGCTGGCACCCCCACCCACCTGGGACTACTGCCCACCCAGCTCCCCCCTCATCGGTGGGCAGCAGCAAGCCCACCTACCTACCTCTGCGGCTGCCCACTGAATGACAACTGACAGTAACAGCTATAGCCCACCATGGTCCACACTATGGACCAGTGGGCTTCTGTCTGTCTTACTGTACTACTCAGTCACTAGTATGTGAATAGATTACAGTATACACTGCAAACCCATTCAGTCCCACAGTGCAGACAAAGAGTGTAGTTGTTGCATGTAAGCTGTCGGTAGCAACTACGTAGTGCATGTGGTTGCTGCAGCCCACCATGTTGGGGAAACTGGGTGCAGGGGTCCTGTGGGTGGTGGGGGTGCCACTGAACCACCAGAGATATATTGCCAATGGTATTACAGGCAGTTGTAGCTACAGGAGGGTTGGGGGTTCCACTAGACCACCAGGGTATTCTTATACATTTATTTATTGGCAATTGGGCTATGGGAAGGGAGGGGGTGCCACTAGACCATCAGGGAATTTTAATACAGTTATTTCTTGGTAATTGGTCTATGGGGAGGGAGGCGGCACCACTAGACTACTAGGTACATTGTAGAGTGCTTGTGCACAGTGTCCGGGGGAGAGCACCCACGGCTTGGTGGCTGCTGTGATGCGCTTTGCATTACATCAGCTCGCCTGTGAATGGCCACCATTCTAGCCTTATTTTTCAAGCTCAACTTTGTGCATTGATATGTGGTGCATCCCAGGGTTGTGCAGGTGTTTGCGCCACAAATCCCGGGCTGAATATTGGGATGTGCTGCACATGCATGGGCACACCCGCTGGAGATGAACTGCAAACATTATCTTTGCACCCCGGCGCATTGAGAATTGCACTGTGCTATTCCCTTTTTTGAATATTGCTCCGGGGTGCATTTCTGGGGTTTTGCTGGCACAACTCAGTTGCTCCAGGTGCAACCCCTTTGAATATCTAGGCCAATTTTTCTAATGTGGACTTAACACCACCACAATTAAGTGTTTTGTCAAAAGAACTGAACTTTGTTCCAACTGTAAAACCTAATCACTTTCAAATAACAGTGACATTTTTTAAATTACTCAGGAAAATTGACTTAAGGCTTGATTTTGATGATAAAAATAGGACATTTTAAATTCACTCTTAGAAGGTTTAAATCAAACGGATTTAATGAGCAATTTTTCAATTAACCTTGTATGTGACGATGTGGAGGATGTTGAGGCAAATTTGGATTTTGCATTAACTATCTTTTCTGAAGATAATGAAATTGATTTATCAGTTAATCAAGAAGAATTACTTACTATTGATGTACAGGGAGGGATGAATAATGAGGAAATTTAATGTGGAGAGTATGTACAATATAGGCATACTACTTTTAAACCCAAATCCTGTTTTATTACACCAAATTGGTCAAATCCAGCAGTGCAGGTGTACAAAAACCTTCTTACTAAGATGTGAATGCACTTTTTGAAGGTAGGGAATTTCAAAACATGTACCACAACTTTACCTCCCTTGAGCATCAAGCAATTGAGAAATTTAAATCTAATAGGGAGATTATTATTATTAAAAATGCAAACAAGGGAGGCAATGTTGTGGTCACATGTGACAGGGTTGAGTAAGGCCTGTCCCATTTGTTATGCAGAAAAAGTTAAAGAGATTCACCAAGTTAGTTAAAAGTAGATGTGCACCATATGGTGTGGTGCCTTACCTCTGCGGCATCCCATCTGGCTATTTTAGATAAAAATATTCTTCATTATTTAAGAGTGGAAGGGATCGTAAATTTCTGCTTAGCCGATCCCTTTCACTTCCCGGTCCTGGGAGCTGAGTAAAGACCCTCCCCCATGCTCAGACACATAATGATGTGTACCCAGGGAGAGCATGGGGCATGCTTCATTATAGTCTATGGGGGCAACTTTTAAAGTATTTTTCTATATTATAACAGTCATTTTATCATTAACCAAAGGCACCGGTTGACTAACAAGGGTGCTCTTTACTCAGCTCCCAGGACCGGGAAGTGGAAGGGATTGGCTGAGCAGAAATTTACGATCCCTTCTACTCTTAAATAATGAAGAATATTTTTATCTAAAATAGCCAGATAGGGTGCAGCAGAGGTAAGGCACCACATCTTATGGTGCATAACATTAGCTTGGTGAATCTCTTTAAATGCAAGAATCTGTTCTATCCTCTCCTTTTCTGTCTCTTATCTGTCTGGTTGGGCAACCAGATTTTCTTGTGAGACCTAGATACTGATCACTCTGATGGTTTTGCAGTTCTCTGCCTCTCACTATCTCTCTGCCTTCCCTTGCTGTTCTGTCTTTTCTTCCCCCTTGCATATCTGCAGTTATAAAAAATATATGTGAATCTCTGTGTGAAGCTGTATGTGATACTGGGATCCCTCTGCTGAAATGATTGCAAAAAACTATTTGGAGCTCAAGGGGTTAAACTAAGATGCTGGTGTGCAAACTCTGCAAAGCTGTCAACAAGAGATCAGTTCTGGGTCATTATGTTTTTTTTGATGTACCTGCAAGAACATTGGAAACTGACAAAAATGTTCTGTGAAAAACCACTATCTCCTTAACGAGCTCCCTCCAAAGACTTGTTATAAAAAGAGTAGCAGTGTTTTGCAAGAGAGAAAAGGAGAGTGAGAGACTGAGATTTGACATTGAGAAGAAACACTCAGAAGAAGGACTTTTTCTCTGTTTATACTGCCTTTGTGAATAGTTATACTGAACACATTTTTAGTTTTTATTTTGCTGTTATTACTAATAATAAAACATTGTGAATTTTACAGCTGCTCCTGGTCATCTTATACTTCCTAACCTGTGCCTCAATGCCATCACGTGAAGGGAACAGTACAAAGGTGAAGCTTTGAGACAATTAGGTGATAGAGACAATTACATGTTATTAAGAAGTGATTCTACAATGTGATTTAAGGATCAAGTGGACAGCCTTGTAAGTGAGGCTTTGTGGAGAGGACAGTTAGCTTTTGATGAAGCTAAATTTATTATATCCTATATGTTTGACCTTTTATCTCTTGGCCTAAAATTCATAAGTCTCCAACCAATCCACCAGGGAGACCAGTTGTCTCGGGAATAGGGTCATTATCAGAAAATCCATGTAAATATGTTGACTTTTTTCTTAAAGAAATGGTCCATGGAACACCTGCCTATCTCAGAGACACAATGGATGCTTTAAATACATTTTAGAATCTGGGTTGGAAGGACACTTATAAATTTGTGACTATTTATGTAAAGTCATGGTATACCAGTATAACTCGCAATCTCAGTTTAGAGGCAGTCAAATATTTTTTGAGAAGGCAACATTATAATTACCTGTTGTGCCCTCTGACTTTCTTCTTCAGGCTATGGATTTTATTTTACATTGCAATTAATTTGTATTTGATGGCCAGTTCTTCCTCTAGATTCAGGGAAAGGCGATGGGAGTCACTATAGCTCCATCATACATAAATTTGCATTTGGCCTGGTGGAAGGAACAGGTGGTTTTTAATACTGAACAGAATTCACAACTGGGGGAGAATGTCAGATGGCACCACTTTATTGATGACATTATATTTGTATAGTAAGTACCAGTTGAAAAAAATTGATAGTTTTAAGTCGGCCCAGTGGCGTAGAGGGCTGCGGCATCTGTGCCTTACCTCCTGCCACACCAGCGACTCGTGTTCACGGTGCGAACGGGCCACCAGGGGCTGTCCGGGAAGGGATAGGATTCAGCATCCATAGGACAGCTCTCTTCTCCCGGGAAGGGGGGGAGTACAGGGTTGGCGCATCCCTGACACTTAGCGGAGGCTAGGTGCCAGTGCTCCACAGCACCTGTGCGATGCAAGGGAGATGGAGAAGTCAGCCAGCATGCTGTGAGCGGAGGTGCACACAGCTTGGCCATTGCTGACATTGTATGCTCCACCCAGGGGAAGAACCAGAAAAAACAGGAAATGAGGTCCCAGGTTGAGCCGAATAAACTGCCACCCTCCGAAGGCCCCAACTCAGAATGACGCTTCCTCAGAGTCTGGATCCTAGTCGAGGTGAGCCAAGTTGGGGGCTCCTCACCACCTTGCCATGGAAGGGAAACCATGGGGAAAGACGGGACAGCTGCCTGATGTCGCGTGCGGGGCTGGGTGGGTGGCATAGATGATTGCCGACTGGTGGTGACCTGGAGAGAAATAGATTTAAAAAAAATAATAATTATAGGTTTGTTTCTTGGTTAAATAACAATACTTTTAATCTGCAATTTACTTATACTATAGGTATCATAAATATTAATGGGCCAAGGCTGGAGGGAAAGGTGCTGCAGCATGTTCAGCCTGGGGAGGGACGGAGCAATGTTCTGGTGCACACACAACACCTTGTGGTAGACCTAGAAGCCTTCACTCATAAGGTGTTGACATGCATGTCATGGCCTGATGGACCCATGCACTGGGTCAGGACCATCTCCAGTATTCTGTTTGTTTCATTTTGCGCAGGTCCCATTGTGACCTGCACAAATGAGGACGCATTTCCACTATCAGAAAAAGAAGGGAAGTTCATTGCAAAAACTACATTAAGAAGAACGTGAAGCACATAAAGTAGGGAAGGGAAAAAAACATTAGGGGTTTGGGTCTCTGGAGTCTTGATGAAGGGTTGTCAACCCTAATGCCAGCCTCCTCCCCCCAGCTCGTAACCTCCTGTTTGAAGCACAAACCTCCTGTCTGAAGCACAAGTTACAGCTCCAAGCCAGTGCCTCATAGTGATACACTCTTTAGATGTAGAGAAGTATGGCTCGCCACATATTGCAAGAGTCATAGCTTTCTTCACGCAGGCCCTGTGTGAAGATAAGAGATCACATCTGACCTTACTTGCTCAGGGAAGGGGGTGGGCATTAGGGCTGACAATCCCAAATAACACCCAGTACTGATTCACCAACACTCCAGAAACGCAAAACCCAAATGTTTTCATTTCCCCAGTTTGTGCGTTTTGTAGTCTTCAACCCTAATGTCTGCATTAGTGTCATTTTCTTGCAATGAATACATAAAAACTGGGGTGTGTTTTCTCCCATAGGGAAACCTGGTTATAGTTCACTTTTATAACCAGCTGGTTATAATGGTGAACACGCACTGGGTTTCCCTCATTCTTCACATGCTCCATCTGCTTTCCCTAGGTGAATGTTTTCGGAACTAACTGCCTCCACAGATACCCACTCACCACTGCCTACCCGACACATAGCAGTGAAGCATGATTTTTATGAATATTATAGTATATTCTGTTGCCATATATTATTTACTGTTTCTGGTCACCATCTTTCCCAGCGTCACAATGAAACTACCACGGAGCAGGAATGGGCACCGGTCACGGCTGCAGCACAGTCTCTGCCATCCAGTCCCTGCTGCTATGGTCCGGTATTGACCATGGGGACTGCAACCCTCTGTATTTCTGTCTGTTGGAGAGGAGCAACTCTTTACAACAGAGCACAACCTCTCACACTTGGGGGGATGGGGATAAACAGCAAACTGCATTAACGCTTTAAAGGGTACCCCATCTACTAGCCAAACTTTTACTTTTTTAACAAAATGGTGCAGGCGAGAAAACCCTCCCTAGTAATTATATAAAATAAAGCATGGAGTGGTGTGTAAAACTCAAATTTTGCACACACCCTCAGTGTCAGATGCTTAAATAAACCTCTCCAGCTTCACTGTCAGGGTTTATGTCACATCCAACACCTCAGGTGCGTGTAAAATTCTCATTATATACACACACCACCCCATGTATTATTCTGTATAAAATATATATGTACATCTGCATATGCATATGTATGTGTACATGTATGTATAAATATGTGTATATGTGTGTAGTATGTAAGTGCATATCTATGAATGTCATTGTGTACTGGACCTGACCCACACAACAGGTAGTGCCATACCACACCCCTTCAATGCCACAGGGCCAGCCACCACTGTGTTTCTTCATGCTGCCTCCAGAGGCACATCTATGGCTCTGTTGCCCTGCAACCCATCACTCCAGTCTTGCCACAATCCACAGTGCCCACCAAGGGCCGCTGCACCTACCACAGTGCAGCCCCAGCCGATAGTACAGCTGCAGGTGCAGCCTGACCCTCCCCACTGGACAGTCCTGGTGACAGTGGGATGCAGCCAAGAACTAGCAGCTGCTGAGGTCTGCTGAGGAGTCACAGAGTGCTGTGCAGCAGAAGCTATCATGCCTTCACCAAATGCAGCATGAGGACATGCAGCATAATGAGCAGTGGCAGAAGCACAGCATGTGGAGCTTATGGTGGAACTACAGGATCTCTGTGGTGCTGTGCAAGAGGCTATAGCCATTGTGGCAGGCACTGCAAGAGTCGACCATAGCCCCGGCAGATCCAGTGTGAATAGTGCCTCCCCTTAGCAGATACCATGGCATACACCAATGCCACACAGTGCCAGAACAAGAACATCCAGTACACCAAGGACTCCTAGGTCACTGAGGACACTGCATACACCAGGTCACAACCTGCCACTCCGCAGGGGCAGTACTCTGCAGGGTCATGGCCAGGGTGGATTACATTATTGCCACAGACATCCCCCATACTGTGGCTGAGATTTACCACCCCAACATATAGGAAACGCGCAGACAGGCTATCCATACCCAGGATGGTGTTAGGGGCCAGATATAGACAGTGTATGGCCAGCCCCAACCAACAGGGTATCCCGACCACTCCCACTGCCTTTGTGTCATGGCCCAGGTTCTCTGACCCCAGCATGGATGGCCTGTAGTACAGCCCCTGCCTAGCTGGCAGGTATCCTTGTAGAGACCCCTGTTGCCCTCCCCGAATGGCCTGTGTTTGTACCCCATGTGCAATCACCCATACATGGTTGCTCTGTTATGCCAGCACCCCCTCCCATCCCCCAGCCTGGATGGTGATTTTCTCTGCTGGCACCACTTGGGACCATCTGCTTACATGGATGTGTCTGTGTGTGCCCTATTTGCAATCCCTCCCTTGCCCAGTAGCATTGCATTTTTGTTACACCCTTCATGTTACTTCCTTGCCTAGCATACTGCACTGCTTGCGTTGTTGTTGTCTTTGTGTGATAATACATTGATTAACCATATAACAGTGTCCTGTGTGGTCTGTACTCACCCTCCATGTCTGTAGATTTTTCATATGATTTGGGCTTTATACTCCAGGGCTCTCCTGGCCAATCTGGAATCATAGTTGTGGAGCTGCTCCAGTATCCCCTTGTCCTCTGACTCCGTATCTGATGCACGGTGTTCCTGTGTGACTGGCACACATATCCCATGGTTGAGCACCATATTGAGTCTTATACAACACACAAAGAATATGGCACATATTCTGAGGGGTATACCATAGGGCACCAATGGAATGGTCAAGGCACCAGAACTGCATCTTGAACATGCCAAAAAACATGCTCCATGATGTTGTGTGCCACACTGTACTCTCTGCAGCAGATGCAGAGCAGAGGATGGGTGTGAGGAGCCAGGAGGTAGAGGATAGGCACTGTCCCCTATGAAGTTAAATGCATAGGTTTGTGTCACATAATGACATTAACACATGGATAGCGATGAAAGGCAACAACCACTGGTCCATCCAGTCCACCCATCGACCCTAGCATACCTGGGACCATCACACACCACCAGGCAGTTGATGGAGTGGTACTGTTTCCTATTGATATAGGCATCCATTCCACCACAGGTGGATGCTTGGATGGCAATGTGGATGCAGTCAGTGGCACCAAGTACAGATGGTAGGAGCGCAGCTCGGTGGAACTGCTGTGTGATTGCTGTTCATTCCACCAGGGTGCTGAGGAATATGATAAACTCACCAGCATGGTCCACCAGAGCATCTAGGAACTGGCACAATAGGCATGAAGTGACCAATTGTGAGATACCGGTGTTGTCCCCCACCGGTGTCTGGAATGTTCCTGGAAATACATCATCTTGAGCTCAATGGACAACACATGGCCATGCTGGGTGTCTATCCAGAACTGGTCATGCAGGAGTTCACACAGCCGCCTGAGCATGAGCCTGTACCAGTCCATGAGCAGGACATCACTGACGACTTCGTATGTGACTCATGGACGGTACTGTCAGTGTGCAACATAGCGCCTCCTCAGCCTACGTATAGGCCCAGGGTGGACATCTTCCCTCTCCTCCTCCTGTAGAGACTGTTGCATTAAGTAGGCAATATGTGCTCTCCCAAGCACCATCTTTCACTGTTGCCTGCAGTATCTCTGCCTGCCTCTGGCGTTTGGCTTTTTATAGGCAGTAATTGTGCAGCACTAAGTGGTCTGTGCTAACCCCATTTTGCAGTGCTAAACAAGCTGAATATTGTGCTGTGCCGGTATACATGGTTCTGCCCCACCATTTTGCACTGCATACATTTTCTTTGTGAGCAAGCACAAATGGATTTAGCATGCACTGCACACCCCTTTGAATATGGGATTTCAACACAATCCCTGCACAAAGTAAGCATAGTCTTTCAGTGCGCTGCACAAAGTTTTGAATATCTCACCCCAGGAATCCATCACTGATGCTTTAAAAAAAACCTTTTTATTGATACAGATATGGCAATACAGGAGCAGCACGATGCACACCTGTCAACTTTACTCTTATAATACTCTGTTTAATCATTTAGTTAATCTGATTTCTGGACATAGAACTAGTTGTATAAGCATACCTTATATTAAATTCACACTGGTTACTGTAGCTCTACAGTACTTTACAGTTCATGGTTGTCCATTAACTTGTCAATATTAGAGTAATGTAGCATATTTCAAGGCTGGTGTCTGGTGTCGCAATGTTCTTGATCCATGCGGTGAAATATGTTTATGTGACTGCAGACCCTTATATAGGGAAGGTTCCCACCTCAGTAACTTTCTCAAGCTTGCCCCATATTTCTGTACATTTTTGGAATTGTCCCCAGGCTGACAGCTGCACCCTTTCTATCCTGAGGCAATACTGTAAATTATTTGCCCATTGCTGTGTTGTGGGTGGTGACTCTGAGATCCAATTGTGTGCAATTGTTTTGTGGGCATTTATAAGTACAGTACCAGAAACCATACAGGGAGGTCTTGTTTGAGCTCACTCCTAATGGGGTCCACCCTCAAAGTAAACTCCAGAGGTGACCAAGGGGGTTTGCGACCCAACCCAACATCACTCTATGTATCTCCATCTAGAGCCTTAACATTTTGGGGGACATTAGAATCATATGAAGGAAGGTGTCAGTTTCTGCCTTGCATTTGGGGCACTCACTTGGCTTTTTCCTATTTACTCTGTGCATCTTTTCTAGTGTGATGTAAGCTCTCTACAAATAGTTTAGCTGTATTTGGTGCAGCTTATTTCTTTTAGAGCAGTTGTTATAATGCCTGGTCGCTTCTCCCCATATTTCCAGTTATTTCAATTCCCAAATCCTCCTCCCATTTTAGAGTTATTTTCTGATGCGGGATCTTGTGTTTTCCTAGTAGCAACTTTTAGAACACAGAAAACGCTTTTTCACTGGGCTGGAGCCTATATAACTCCTCTTCAAGAGGCGAAGTGTCTGGGCCTCCACTATGGGCTAGGCTCAGCTGTCAAAGTCCGCCTCATCTGTAGGTATACGAAGAGGTCCTCAGGCATCAGGGGCCAGGTTTTCCTTACTCCTCAAAGGACAAGAATCTCTCCCCCTCATAAAGCTGTGACAGGGTGTTGACACATTTACACCATCTCAACAGTCCTCTGTGTAGGAACACAGAGTACTTAGGGGTGTATTTAAGTGCAGCCAGGATACCCATGTAAGTTAATATTTTCTGCAGGACTTTCAGAAGTCTATGGGCCACTAGATACACACTCAAAGCTGTTCAAGTAAAGGGACTGATACACTCCCTGTATTGGATGTAGACCAGTGAAGGAGGTATGATGTTCCTCCTTAAGTCTCTGTCTACATGCTCTGCTTCTGGGCCATCCAGGTGTGTGTGCCTGGCTCTGGCCCCATGGGGAGGAAGGATAGCTGTGCGGCCCAGTAATATAAATGAAAATTTGAAAGCCCCTCCTGACCTGAAGTCAGCTGAAGTATGCTTCTTTGAAAATGGGCAGCCTTGCCCTTCCATAGGAAACTATGCAGTATAATGTCAATTTGTTTAAATATTTTATCAGGCACATGAATAAGTATGGTTTGAAACATATACAGGCATTTGGGGAACAGTGACATCTTTACCACAGTTATCTGCCCCAGAACTGTGAGTGGGAAGTCCCTCCACTGCTCACAGTCCTCCATCATGGAGGCCATGAGGGGTCCATAGTTCTTGGGAACCAGTTGGTTTAATCTAGTGGTTATATAGACCCCTAGGTATTTAATCATGTTTACTACATGTAGGCCCAATGGGTTGTGGTCTCTATGTAACCTCCCTCCCCCGTAACAACATAGAAACCTAGAAATTGTCAGCAGATAAGGACCACTAGGCCCATCCAGTCTGCCCATGGGCCCTATACGTGTATGCATCCACTCACCCTAAGTGGTCAATGGCTTTTCATCACTCCCTTTCCATCCAAGGTTTCCCTGTGCTTGTCCCAGGCATGTTTAAACTTCTCCACTGTGCTTGCCCCTACCACCTCTTGTGGTAGACTATTGTAAGCGTTCACCACCCTCTCTGTGTAGAAAAACTGCCTCACACGTTACCCCTTACTCTCCCCTCCAATTTCATATTGTGCCCCCTTGTTCTGGTATCTTTTCTACATTAAAAAAGATCTCCCAACAGCACCTTGTTTATGTCCTTGAGGTACTTAAAAGTTTCTATCATGTCGCCCCTTTCTCTCCTCTCCTTCAGTAAGTACATATTAAGGTCTCTTAGTCTCAATTCACTTTTTGCCATATTTATTCTGTGACCAGACAGGGTGCCATATTCAGTTAAAAGAGATTGGACATTAGGTACCTTTAGATGGAATTTGCAGGTAGAGCAGAGGAGCATCTGCAAAAGGGATAATTTTATGTTCCTCTCTCCCTTTGAATCCCTCAAAACCTGGATGGTTCCTGATTACAGCCACCAGAGGCTCAAGGGCAAGTACATATAGCAGATGAGAGAGTGGGTAGCCCTGACTGGTTGCCTTGCCCAGGGTAAAGAAAGATATCAAGGACCCATTTACCGAGATCTGTGCAGTGGGGACTATATATAGTGCCCATATCTATTCAATAAACTGGAGCCCCACACCAAACTTCCTCACTGTATCTAGCATGTACCCCCACTCCACATGGTCAAAAGTCTTCTCTGTTTCCAGGGCGAGGACCATCTCTCCATGTGAGTAAGACTTCTTAGTCCATGAATGGTTCATATTTAGGATTCTATGAATGCAATGCTTCTTCCCTGCCTCCCCTAGATGAAGCCCGGTTGATCTTAATGTATACAGTGGGGTAGTGCGGTTTCCAATCAGGTCACTATAGAGTGGGCTATTACCTTGTAATCTGCTGTTAGCAGCAGACTAGGGCATTATGAGGCTCATTGGGTGGGGTCCTCACCTAGTTTAGATACTGTAGTTATTATGGCAGATCACGTGGATGGGGCCAACTCAGACTTTCATCTGCCATATCCTAGAGGGTGTCAATCAGCAGTGAAGCAAACGTTTTCAGAACTCTATCGGAAGCCCATCCAGGCCAGGAGGTTTTCCACTCTAAAGCTTGTAACTGTGCTGAGGAGCGCCTCTCTTTCCAGAGGTTGATTCAACACTTGGGCCTTCCCAATAGAGATGCAAGAGTGCCCTGCCTTTCAAAAGAAAGACTGCAGCAGGTCAGGAAATGCATTGACTTCTGAGATGTATAATTTTTGGTAAAAGGAGTTGATGGCCCTCCCTATTCCATGTCTGTTTGAGACAAGCGTCCCCTCCTCATTTCTCTCACATATTACTACTTTCCCCCTCTTTTCACTTTAGTTGCCATGCAAAGAGCTTGCCTTCTGTGTCCTCATCATAGTAGGATTCCACTTGCCCCTAGAGGATGGCTCTCTTTAGACATGCACTAAGTGTATTGACCTTCTGCTTAAGATTTTGTACTACATTGTAGAGTGCTGGAGTGGGCCTTAGCATGTAGGCTCTGTCACAGGACTGCATCTTGGTTTCTAGTTGTGCCAGTTCCATCTCCTCCACTTTTCTCGTATGGGTGCAAAGGATATACTCTGTCCCCTAATGAAAGCTTTGAGAGCTTCCTATTTAGTGGAGTGGGAAGTGTCCGACTTTTTGATTAGATGTAAAAATTCCATTATGGTATAGGCTATATAATACCTGTATGCCTCATTTTTTAGCAATGTGGGATCCAGTCACCATGGACAGGGTGGTGCGGGCCCCGAGCTTAGTGCCACACTCATGCTGGGGGGGGGATGGTCTGAGGCTAGTGGAGGTACATATTCAGCCCTCTAAACCTGTAACACTAGAAAGGAGGAAATCATCAATTTATCAAGTCTAGGATAGGAATGATGGGAGTGGGAGTGAGTAGAAACTGTACTCCCTTCAAGACAGGCTGCTGTGCCTTCATATGTCCAGGAGAGATTAGGTGATCTTCACCTTCCCCAGGTGCATTACCAGTGAGGAAAAAGGTCCGGCTCCCCATACAATGTGCAGGGGAAAAGCTGGACCTCACCCCACAACTAACGCGCTGAAATCTGGCAAATGGAAAATCATGTACACAAACGCCCGCAGTCTGGGAAACAAGATCCCAGACCTGGAGGCAACAATGACAGAGGCTAAACTGGACATAGTAGCCATTAACGAGACATGGTTCACCAGTAACCACACTTTGGAGATTACAGTACCCAGCTATGTACTGTTCAGAAGAGACCAAGGTGAAAAAAGGGGGGGAGTGGCCCTTTATGTCAATGAAAATATCCAAGCTACAGAAATTCAGAATACACATAAGGAGCCAGAAGAACTGTGGGTCACCCTGTAAACAGGAAATGGGACAGCCATATGAACTGGGGTGGTCTACAGGCCTCCAGACCAGGGGGAGGACATAGACACATTACTGTTAGAAGATATGCAAAACATGACAGCTAAAGGGGGGGTTCTGCTAATGGGAGACTTCAACATGCCAGATATGGGTTGATCAATACCAGCCAGAGTATCTGTCGGAGCTAAGCACATAGTGGATTCATTGCAGAGGAGGGCCTCAAACAATTGGTACAACAACCCACAAGAGACAGGGCTATCCTGGATCTAGTACTGACTAATGGGGAAAGGATCACAGATCTCCAGGTAGAAGGTCACTTGGGGGCCAGTGACCATTGTGGCAATAGCTGTCTGCTTGTTAATATGTGTATATAATTTTGTTATAAATCTATGTTTTGTATGGCAGTCCTGCCTAGGAAACAGGCCAAGCAGCAGAGCCTCATGGGACACTGGATTTTAAAAGAGAAGAAAAAAAGGTCTGCCCTCTCACTGACCTAGAGGTTAAACTAGTTAGAGCTTCATTTTTTGAAACCTGCCTGTCAGAGCCTGGGTAGCTGCTATACAACCAGGTTATAAAAAGACAACTGCTTTGAACTTAGGAAGACTGCCATAAAAGGTTACATTTTATAGGATAACAAGAGGGAGATGGTTTTTGGAAAGCATAGGTGAATTGACCTTACAGGATATTTCTGCAGCATCAAAGGATGTCATAAACCATACTCTGAGGCAGACAGACTATCTTGTTATAATTTAAAAAATATTGCTGTATTTGCAGATTCCAATCCAGTGGTAATCTGACCTGTTTGCCTATGTAACTGCATATTGCAAAATTAATTATGCAGGACTGTGTGTGACTTCAAACTAGCAGCTCAGAGCTGTGACATCACAGGATGGGAGGGACAGTTTGGCCTCTGATATTTTCAAGCCTGCTGAAAGGATTGACATTCTTGTTCTGAGCTTGGAAAGGACACTTTTGTTCCTGGGCTCAAAGAAAGGCACTTCTGCCACAATAGGTAATTGTATTCCATTTATTTACCAACTGGAACTAGGGTAGGCTTAATTATTCAGTGCAAGACTCTTGGTTTATAACTGTTCATGTATTTTCTGTCTGTACCCTTAATGTATGTATGTTCTGTGTTTTGTATTTTTTTTACTATTTTAAATTTTAGTAAACTTTGTTTTTCCTTAAAACGCTGCCTGAGACATATTCATAAGTTTGTGAATGGTGGAGCAGTCTTAATATTCTAACACGGCTGTTAGATGCTTATTGTATCACCTTATGCAGCCATGGATCTGTGTAAAGATCCAGCAAGGTAAGAAAAATACAGCATCTCAATTGAGTCCGAAGGGGGTTGTGAGCCAGCTTGGTTGTATGCCCGCTGGGCCAAGTACATTGCACTGCTTTCCCCAAAGAGAGTGTGATATTTGGACCTGTTACTTGGGTGAGCTAGCTAAAAAAGTTTCATAATTGACTCCAGGACTCGAGACAGGTAGTTGCTTGGACCCAAAACAAACAGGAGGGTGTCCCTGTTTGTTTCCTGTTTATGAACCGCACTTAAAGGTTAGGCACTGTGGTAGCAGAGGGCCTGACCCCAGGAGTGGGTTTGTGACAACCATCACATGGTATGGTTCAGTCTTGCCACTAGAACTAAATCATCCCATTCCAAGGCAAACATATGGGATCTCATAAGAGTTGACTTTGATAAGATGGCCAGCAGAATTAAGTGAGCCGTGGCAAGAAGAAATACAGGTGAGGGGGTACAGGCAAAGTGGGCAAGCATTAAGGATGCAATACTTGAAGCAACATCTCTTCGTGTTAGGGAGAAAAGCAAGGGCAAAAGGAGGAGCAAACCACTTTGGTTCTCAAAAACAGTAGCAGAAAAGGTCCGAACCAAAAGGCTGGCCTTCAGGAAATATAAGAGAATGCAGCTAAATGAAGTAAAGGAGGCATACCAAACTTCTTTAACGGAAGTAGGGAAGGCAGTAAGGCAGGCAAAGACCCAAACCCAGGAAACACTAGCACGAACAGTAAAAGAAGGGGGAAAGACTTTTTATAGATACATTAGTGAAAGGAGAAAGTCCAGAGGGGTATTGTTAAGATCAAAGGAGATAAGAGGGAGTGTGTGGAGGAGGACCGAGGAAAATCATCTTTCCTAAATAAATACTTCTGCTCAGTATTTACTGAGGAGAAGGTAGGGCAGGGCCCACAGCTCAGCACTATGGACACAGGGGGGAGGGAGGTGTGCACAAGTCCCTTCACAAAAGAAAGGGTCCTACAAGAGCTTGCTAAGCTCAGGGTGGACAAGGCAATGGGACCTGATGGCATACATCCCAGGGTACTAAAGGAGCTAAGGATGAAACTAGCAGAGCCACTAGCAGAACTGTTTAGTGAGTCTTTAAGCACAGGAGAGGTCCCAGAAGACTGGAGGAGGGCTCATGAGATACCGTTCCACAAGAGTGGCAGGAGGGAGGAGGCAGGGGACTATAGACCAGTCAGTCTTACCTCAGTAGAGGCACTCCTTAAGGAAAGGATAGTGCAACACCTGGAATCAATAGGAGCACAGGTTCCAAGATAGCATCGGTTTACAACAGGAAGGTCCTGTCAAATTAATCTCATAGATTTCTTTGACTGGGTAACCAGAGTGGTGGACCAAGGGGGTGCAGTTGATGTCGCCTATCTTGACTTCAGCAAAGCTTTTGATACTGTTCCACATAGAAGATTGATTAATAAGCTGGGTAGGCTCAGGGTGGGTCAGAAGTTGGTCGGTATTCAGTGATAATAGTGCCAGAATATGGGCGACCATCAAAACGGCGACTTCATATTCGGCGTTATTGGAATGGGCTACCCACAAGGGTAGCAATTGGTTCTACCGTGAGGGTAGAGGAAGGCGACAGGAAAAAGGGAATGGTGAGGGGACAGGGTGGGATGGGGAAGAGGATTATGTACAGGAATTGTGCCTGCTGCCACTGAGCCAGCCATGTGGTGTGGTGGTGAGGGAGGCTGGCTCTGGCACAGCAGGTACTGGGTTCGGGGCTGGGGATGAGAATAACTAAATTTTGCCACAGGAAGTGGTTCCTGAACTTAAATTTGTTTTGTGCCCGAATTTGTGCCCCCTCCCCAACATGCACCCCCCTGGAGTTAGGAATCCTAATTCAGGGGGGTGTGGGGCGCAAAAACACTTTAGGTTGCCAGGTTTCAGTTCGCCGGTAAGTGTATATCGCCGATTTGCTTTTTGGCGATATACACTGGTCATAATAGCAATCGCCGTTTAGCAATCGCTATTATGACATAAAATCAAAGTTGGTCAACTGGGTGACAAACTGGTTGGGGGTCAGAAAACAGAGAATTGTGGTAAATGGTATACAGTCAGAAGAGATGCAAGTCACAAGTTGGGTACCTCAGGGATCAGTCCTGGGGCCAGTCTTCTTCAATATCTTCATTAGTGACATTGCGGATGGACTAGAGGATAAGGTTTGCCTGTTTGCAGATGACACCAATTTCTGCAACAGTGTAGATTATCCAGATTGAGTGGGCAGAATGAGAAAAGATCTGGAAAAACTGGCAAAATGGTCTAAAGAGTGGCAACTGGGGTTTAGTGCAAAGAAGTGCAAGATCATGTACATGAGGAAGAGAAACCCTGAAGCTACCTATAGGTTGGAAGGGGAGTTGCTGACAATCACAGGGGAAGAAAGAGACTTGGGCATCATCATCACAGATGACCTGAAATTATCCAAGCAGACCACTAAGGCAGTAGGTAAGGCAAGAGGGATGTTGAGGCATATAGTCTTTTCCTAAGTTACTCTAATGAAATGCTTTGTTGTAGTAAATATACTGTATAGCTTCTCCTAGCTTCTACTTCTCTTATTATGCAATGTATTTCTTTTTTCCTTATCCAACAGTGGTCTGTAATTGCACTATTTTTGTAATTTATGCACCAGTGCTGCCTACATGTTTCACCACTGTAGGTGTACCTTGCCACCATGTTGTCTGCTATCCTCTCGAAATTCTTCTCAACTGCATTGTACACTATCTCTTTCTGTGCAATGCCACCTGTCGTGGCTCAGGTCATGCCTGAAAATGGTCCCTCGGATCAGTGCATTTACCCGGTTACCAAAGACTTAAATAAATAAATAAATAAAATAGTAGGGGTATCACGAGTTGTAAAAGGGAGGTAATAATCCCTCTTTACAAGACATTGGTTAGGCCCCATCTGCAGTACTGCATGCAGTACTGGAGGCCTCACCTGCACAAGGACATTAACAAAATGGAGGCAGTCCAGAGACGGGCAACCAAAATGGTGCAGGATCTGCATCAGGAAACATATGAGGACAGATTAACTGAGCTCAATATGTATACCTTAGAGCAAAGGAGGGAGAGAGGTGATATGATCGAAGCATTCAAATATCTTAAGGGCATTAACAAGGTGAAAGAGTCTAACATGTTTCAATATAAAAAAAAATAGGACAAGAGAACACAGCATGAGATTAGAGGGAGGCCGATTAAGGGGTAATGTGAGGATGTTCTTTTTTTACAGAAAGGGTGGTGGATGCATGGAATGGCCTACCCCAGGAAGTGGTGGATATGAATACAGTGCAGGGCTTCACACAGGCTTGTGATAGGCATAAGGGAGCAATACAGATGAGTATGAATAAATAGGCCATTGACAGAGTAAAGGCCTATGGCACATTCATAAGGTAGAAAAAATGGGCAGACTGGATGCGCCTTGTGGTCCTTATCTGCCATCAACTTCTATGTTTCTGTGTTTCCCAGTGCCCTAGCATTACATGACAAGACTATTGCAGTCACATTGGATCTGTCAAGGACATTATCTGCTACCCAGCTGAAATCTCCCCCGAGGATCCAGGGTCCCTGAAATTGTCTTATATCCACCACTAGTTTCTGATAAAAAATGAGATCTTCTGGGACCATATACCAAGTTCACTGAGACTGTGTCTCCACTCTGGAGTTCCAGCTGCACCAGAGCATACCTCACCTCCCCCAGTCAACCATGGTCTGCACCACCTTATCCTCAAACCCTTTTGGCAACCAAATTATAGCTTCCCTTGGGGCTAAAACATGCTGCCACCCACATCCCAACCCCCAATAATTCCTGATCCTTTCCAACTCCTTATCTCCCGTATGCATTTCCTGCAACAGTGCTATACCTGTTCTAAACTCCTTAAGTCTACACTGCACTTTCTTTTAACCATATTCTTTAAATCATTTATGTTACAGCTGGAATTATGTGATATGAGCAATTCTCTTATCGTGCCGCACACAAACCGTGATGCAAATATTGCCCGAAGCAAAAGGGCGATCAAAAGAAATAGAGACTGTCACAAACAGTGATGATCCTCATTTGCTCAAAAAATAGTAATAGAAATACTTATTTTTTGCGGGGGGGGGGCTATGCCGCCTGCACCCCACCTTTGTGGGGGGACCCTCCCAAAATAATATAATCAACTCCAGGGGACGGACTTAAAAAAAAAAAAAGAAAAATACAGAATCCCACTGTAGGACCCAAACCTGGGTTTGCTGGATCTGTAGGCGGTGGCTCTACCCAAACGGCCAATTCGGCAAGGTTTAGCCACACACCTGCCTATATCCTGTTATAGTGAGTGTAGTTCACTGATACACTCGCTATACAGGATCCTTTTCGCGCTTGCAATGGTCACCCTAAACAGAAGCAGTATTATTGAGTCGCTCATATTGAGTCACTCAATAATACTTGCCCATATAGACTGCTACCGTTCCGGGTAGTAATAATTTGCTCACTCATTTTGTTCACACTTTTTAGTATTATAGCCAGTCCCTGCTATACCCTAGCCAACTGGGCTAAAACTTGCCCTTCTAGTCTGCATGCCTAACCAACTGGCATCTGACCATAACCATGAAACTTCAAATTTACCCCTTTTAATGCCACCCCTCTGGCTGCACCCTGTCCATCCCAGCCCCTGCCTCACTTCCCCTGTAAGAACATCAACCGTACGCCCCCTCCCCTCCCCAATTCCCAATGAACTGGTGCACTTTAAGAATCATAATATGAACTTTGCATTTCAAAACACACAACGCATATGTTAAACATAGTATCCCCCAATATCCTCTCCCGCACTACTGAACTTTGTCTGGCTCAGCCCATTAGCCCTTGCATTAAATTGGCAAGTCAGTCAATATTGGTAGCAGACTTTACCCCTCTAGCTTGTTAACTGAGGAACAGTAATATGTAACAGCTGTTTAACCGATCTGACCAGGAGGTGTGTGGAGACAGCCCACTGCCACCCCCCAGCCTACTAACAAGAGCTATCATGTAAAGTTAAGAGCTCCCTGACAACTAGTGACACCTAAGTGAGTCCTTGAAGTGTCTGGGAACTGCCAGTATATCTCCATGTCCAATACCTTTATGTTTATCCTTAGTCTACTGGAATTCATCTGTAACCATTAGATCTCTATGACTCAGTCAGCTAGCCCCAGGATAGACTTGTCATCAAAATGGGAAAAAAGTCCATATTGTACATAGCTTTTGTCTACAGGGTAGGGTGTTGCTCCCAACTGCTTACCTATTACTGGCTTAAAGTCTGATCTCGTCGCCCTCCCCGCCTGTTACTTACTCCCCTAGGAGTAGTCGAGAATGGGGTTATCTCCAATGACATGCGGAGCTAGCAGATGACTGAGTGTCCGTAACCAAAGGGATACCATTGTTTTGTTTGTTTGTTTTTTGTATGTTAGAGAGCGTGGAAGATACAGAAGGGCTTGCATTAAAAATGGCATGGCTTTCACGCTGCCCAGATCAGCACTTCATAGCTACACATTTAGGAGCAACTTCAAGCATTTTCCTGCTCCCTGTCTCAGCGCAGCCAACTGTCATCATAAGTACAATGATCTCTAGTTGCCAATTTGGAAGCCAGTTTATTGTTCAATGTCTCAGTTTCCTCTGCACCACTTGCCTTGGTCACTATCCCTTGAATATCTCTTGTAACCTTGAAACTATGCTATATGGGTAAACTCAGAGTTCAGTTTTCAGGTAATCTTTTTAATCTCTTCCCCTAGCCAGTATACATTTGGCCTCTGCTGTCCTGTCTCTACTGTTTCCAACTTTGGCCATAGGCTAGGTCCCCCCCCCAGCTATCCTCACCCCCCCCATGCCAGCTTGTCCCTACTGCATGGCCTGTTTCCACACCACCTTTCCACCAGGATTCAGTAGCACCATCTCCCACTAAAGAAATGACAGCCACTGTAACCTGGTGCTTTGGAGTCAGCATGAGGGGTCTTATTGTATACTCGCTCCTCACTGTGGCAGTGTGAACTGTGGCTGGCCCACGATTACAGTGGGGGGGGGGTCAGACCTAGGGAGCAGACATGGTGGCCCCACTAAGCCCAAAAAAGGGAATTTAGAGCAGGGAACTTACCTTATCTTTGTGCTGGTACTGTCCTGCAGGATTGAGAATGTCCCTCTACTGTGGCATCCTTCTCCTCCTCCACAGACCTCTCTGCAGATACCGGTTCAGTAAAGAACCTCGGGGGATTACATGGCTGGGAAATCCTCAATCTGGATGGGTACAGATGGGCAAAGTCCCATCCACACAAATGCAGTTTTTTTTTTAACCCCATTAGACTGCTGCCTCTTGGCTTGCAGATCATGGCTAATGTCCTGAAATACAAAGTGCCCACTCCACTTCAAACCCACTGACCTCACCTCCAGGTATCAGGTGTTACACTAGCCAGCTGTGCACCTCAGATTCTGGTTGTTTTTTCTCTATGCCTTCTGACAACCCCAGTATTCTAAGATTGCATTGATGGGACCTGTTTTCTTGGTTGTCTGTCTTCATTTTGAGGACTTACTGGGTCACCGTGAGGGAGTTACATTCCCTGCTCATGTCCACCACCAAATCCTCCAGCTCCCCGATTTGGTGTTCTGCTTCCTCCAGCTGAGTTCTGTGTACCGCCGTGGTTTTGGTCAGCCCAGTTACAGTGCTTTGAAGGTGAGTTATTTGTGCAGTTATATTTGTGAACCCAGCCTTCATTGTGGTTTGCAGGTTTTGGAGCATTGTGGGCATCCCCACTAAAGGTTTTTCTAATTCTGGCATGCTGTGGCCTTCCGTCATGCTGTCCATCTGTGAATGCATATGCACCTTGTGGTGCTGTGGCTGCTCTACAAGTGCTGGTATTGGCTTGAATTGTAGCTTAGTCTTCAATTTTCCTCCTTTTGCCATGGCCGTGGGATATCAGGGGCTTAATGTTTCTAGTTTCAGTCATTGCAAATGAAGCTAACATGACAAGAAGCTGTTTTTTAAGAGGAGCCTTGCTGGTACTGTTTCAGAAAGCATCCGCTATCTTGCCTGGCTGGCCGCACCCCCATCACCTATGCTTTACAATAGGCAGATTTTCTAGCAGTACCTTGGGAGGACGGGTCCAGGACCTACATAGGCAAAAGGTTCTGCGAGACAGCAGTTCCAAAACTGGCATCCCTCCTGAACTGTTCAGACAGTAATGTTTCGTGAAAGTGTGCACTCTTTTCCAGGTAGCTGCTTTACAAATGTCTAGCAGGGGGATGCCACTTGTGGCTGTCACAGAGGCAGAGGTACTCCTAGTGGAGTGTGCCCTTAGGCCTCTGGGAGGAGGTTATCCAGCTTTTTCATAACAGAACTGTATGCAGGAGACTATCCACCGAGAGGTAGTTCTCTTAGTTGCTGGTTTACCTTTGCCTACCTCACCACAGGTAGCAAAAAGGTGTGTACACCGAGAATTAAAACTTGCGGCAGGCACTGTCTTCTGTGCATGTGTTTGTCTGTCTGTCTCTCTGGGGTGTGTGGAGTGCCATCAGTGGTGTTTCTGTACCATGTCCCCGTCTCTGTGACTTCTCCTGTGTGCATTCCATCATAGCAGCAGGGACAGAGCAAGTGTTTGTCTTCCCCCAGCGCTGTGCTGTTTCAGAGCGAGAGAATTTAGTCGCAGTGGTAGTAGTGCATTACAAGGAGAGTGAGGGAGTCACAGAAAGACAGCAGCAGCTCAGAGATGGCTGCAAGGTATGAAGAGAGTCAGAATGCAGCATACAGTGGCAGAAGTTGTTACAGTGTGCCGTCCAGAGGGGAAGATAGAGCATGAGTGTCAATGGCAGCTGCTGCAATGCCCTCTCTGTTGCTGTGTCTCTGTTTCTCTGTTTCTCTGTCTCTCTGCACTATGAAAAATATTGAACAGCAGGTTCCCAGAAACTGTTTCCTCCCTCTGCCCCAGTCAGCGGGTGCTTCAGTAAGTGTGGAGGGGGTGACAGAAATGTGGTGCAGCAAGATTAGGAAAGGCCAGAGTGGAAAGTGTGTCCTGTGACAGCAATGCTGGTATGCACGTGCCCTGACAGTACACATTGTGTGAGTGTGTGTGTGTGCATGTGTGTGTGTGTGTGTGGTGAGTCTTGTCTCCCCCCCCAACAGACCAAGACACAGAGGGAGCTACGGTGCTGTCAGGAGAAGGAGCAGTGCTGATTGCAGCACGGCATTGTCAATTTCAAGCTGTAATTGTGCATTTGCTGTGAAATATTTAGCTGTACATGTTAATCAGTGACAGAGTAAAGCAGTGGCAATGGAACTGGCAGCACACCAGGAGAGAGAATGCAAGACTGCGAGAGAGGAACAAAGAGAGACAGCGAGGGAAGCAGTCACAAACACTTAGAAATCAGGTCACTTCACAACCAGGAAGTTATGTCTTGCCATTTCTCAATGTTGACAACTGTGCTGCTTATATGCCAGAGACCCATGTGCTCCCACCTGTGGCACTGAAAGGTTTCCTTCAGCAGTACAGGAGACTGGAAAGTGTCTACGTGTGTGTGTGTGTGTGTATTTTTTTGGAGGGGGACCTCAGTACAGGGCATAGGAATGGTAACAAGGCATGTTATGCAGCAGAAATGTCAGAAATCATATCAATGCTGTGTATTTCTGACATTTCTATATACATAACAGCACTGCAGTATGCATGCTTTGTGACGGACTATTTTACGAGGTGGCAGGATACACTACCTTTTCTGCTCTTTAAACTGAAAAGCAACACCTTTCGTGATATATGTTTTGTTGTTTAAATATAGCCCATGTTATAAGTGCAATAACCCACTTCAGAGTGTGTGGTTAATTAACACCCCAGGCTCTGTGAGGACACTCGGCCTGCAGCCTCGTTCCTCACAGTGCACCCGGGGTGTTGATTAATCCCCAATAACCGCACACCCTGTTGTGGGTTACTGCTTACTTAGTTCTATATGTATCAGGTGCACCAATGTGTCTAAACTACACTGCTTTTATTAATTGAATAACTGTATTTACTATTTAAAGAAGATGTATTTTGCATGATGTCATGCCCCAATGAAAACCAAAAGGTTGAAACTCCAGGGCATTTGTATGTGGCATCCTCTACTATTTCAGTTTTATGTTTGCTTGCATGCAAGTGCAAGAAACATAGTGCCATCATCTGAGTTTTTGTAGGTGTGGCACCCTGTCTTCCAATTCAGTCAGTGTGTTTGTAGGCGTGGCCACAGTTCACCAATGAATGCTGCAGCTGTCTATGACAGCGGCTGAAAATGCAGTGGTGTACGGTTGAAAGGGAGAGACCGCTTCAGTGAGCAGCGATAAGATAGTGTTGATTAGCATATTGCCAGCAATCCTGCTTGTATACGTCTCTGCTTTCTCTTCCTGGAACATAAATTCAGTTTGAAGTGAACTTTTCCTAGGACTATCTTTCCAGGAGGAGGCAAGTGACTAAAATGACATCCTCGGAATGTTTCCAAAAAAATCTAATTAATCCTTGGAATGTTGAGTCAGAGTTCGGGGTAGGAGCGGCATTGACAAAAGCAGGAAAACAGAACCCCAAAGAGACTGAAAAAGTAGACACAGTTTTCGTCTGTTGGCACACCTGATCAGTTTTGTAATAATATTCCTCAACCTTCAGAGTGTCTCTGAATAGCGCTCCCCCACCCAGCCCGCCGCACACAGTATGACTGACAGAGGTGCCCAATCCCCCATCGGCTCCATGCCCCCCCCGCAGAGTTGTAGGTGCCACGCTGGGAGCCCACCCCAGTGTGGCATAAATGAGAATGACGATGGGGTGCCCATTCCCCTGTCTGCTCAATTAACCTCCCCCAAAAGAAACAGACTTCCAGTTGCCATGCTGGGAGCCCACCCCAGCATGGCATATGTCTGTATGGCCAACGGGGGTGCCCAATTACCCGTTGGCTCCATAGATCCCCCCCAAATCTTCCAGCTGCCACGCTGGGAGACTGCCCCATTGTGGCACAAGTCCCGCATCGTTTTCCTAAAAAGAAAACAAACACCTGAAAAGAAAAAAGGTCCCTCGTTGATTGTCTTGCCACCCAATCTGTGCCCACCCTCTGCGCATCCACCTCCCCACACCCCCAACTCACCCCATACTTACTTCCGGAGGCCGGTGCGACGATCTTCGGTGGACCAGGAACACGTCTGCACTCTTCAAAGCCGACCGCAAACTGAAGAAATCCCGGTAAGCTGTATAATAGAATAGATAGGGTTTTTTCAACTTTGATGCATATCTCAGGCATTTTTTGGAATTTTGGGACCACATTTTCAACATGGGGTTTCTAGGACCCAACTTCATGAATTCTGGCACTGTCATGGCATTAGTCGGCCCCAGAAGGTGATTTTGTGGTCACTGCGTGGAATCACCTTTCAGGACCAATTTATGAAATGATAGTGTCACAGTTCATGAGGTAGGCCCCCAAAAACCCTATGTTGAAAAGTTGGTGAAAAAATTCCCAAAAATGACTGATTTACGAGCGTGCGTTGTGCAGTTCCTGCACACGCTCGTAAGTTCCAAATTTCTAATATTTTCACTCCAGATTTTCAACATTGCCATTTTACTACACCTCCTAATGAGTAGTACAGCTGTCATTTTTCACATCTCACCCAAAATGTGTTTCCGCGCATGCAGCGCACAATGGCGCAATCAGTATGCAAAATCAATGTTTGGGACAGATTAAGAAAATCACAGTGACACTGTTCATGAGCTGAGGTCTTAAAATGGCTATGTTAAATGTTTGGTGACAAAAGTCCATAAAATGACTGTGTTACAAGCGAGCATTGCGCAGTTTCCACGCACCCTTGTAAGTTCATGAATTTGTAATATTTTCAGTCCAGATTTTCACCACTGGCATTTTTCCACACTTTCTTATGAACAGTACAGCTGTCACTTTTCACACCATGGCCGAAATGTGTTTTCTCCCTTCCAGCACAGGAATGCATGGTCGCTGTGGGAAATCACTGTTCGGGACAGATTAAGAAAATCACAGTGACACTGTTCATGAGCGGAGGTCCCAAAATGCCTGTGTTGACAATCTGCTGTAAAAATTCCCCAAACTAATTACATTATGGGTGTACGTTGCACAGTTTCTACGCACGCTCGTGACTTCACCAGTTTTTTAATATTTTCACTGCAGATTTTCAACATTGCCATTTTTACACCTCATCATGAACAGTACAGCTGTCATTTTCACATCCTGTCGGAATGTGTTTCGCACCTGTGGTGCCAAATGGTGAGTCGCCGTGCAAAATCAGCTTTGGCTAATGAACTGATATTGCCACTGTTCATGAGGTGGGGTCACAAAAAACCATGTTGAAAATTTGGGTGAAAATCTAACAAAACACCTGAAGCGTTAGGGTTTCGACCGATAGCGCCCACCCTGTAGAGACTGACAGGCATCAGGGGTGTGACTTGGGATTGTCGCCTGTAATGCTCATACCATTCCACCCCTACCCACACCCTGCAGCCAGTGAGAGGCATCGAGGTGTGCCTTGGACTCTTCGGCCCCAAAGTTCAGCCCATTCTCCTATACAGCACCCATCTCACCGTATTTCCTGATGGAATGGGGTGAAGTATAGAGCCAAAGATCCTGAGCACCACCGTGACACTGTCGGTGTCTGCAGGGGTGGGGTGTGGTGAAATAGCGTGGCGATATGCCTGATGACCCAAAGGCACACCCCAATGCCTGTCAGTATCTGCAGGGTGGTGGTGGGGTTGGCTTCAGTTCAATACTTCACTGCCATTCCTATTATGCAGCTCTGTAACTCCTACACTACCAATGCCAATGCCAGCAAGCAAACATTTGGCATTGACAAATGCTTGTTTATTTTATTGATGGTCCTGTGTGAGCATTTAATAAACATTTAAGTTATTGAACAGTGTTTTCTTCTTGAGTGCATCCAGTGTTCCATAGTTGCATCATTCTCAGGACTGGCCGCCCTTGGGTGCACTGACCTACAGCCCATAGTGCACTTTGTTAGTAAAAGTTTTTTGTCTCAGCATCCAGAAGAATGCTGTCTTAGCAGCAGCGGGACTGCAGTGAATGGAGAAAGCGATTGGAGCTAAGCATTCAGCAAAAATCATGTTGTGCTTTGTATCATGAAGGAGTTGGTGAGCATGTTAAATATTTCAAACAAAGCTCTTCATACTGACTTTGTGGCTTTTCAGACTAAATCATAGAAACATAGACTTTGACGGCAGATAAGGACCACTTGGCCCACCCAGTCTGCCCATTTCCCTACATATTGGATAAGCTGCAGTTTCTAGTTAACCAACAGCCTACTTCTCGCAACTCCACTATAATTGCCTTATGTCTGTCCCATGCATGTTTGAATTCCCCCACTGTTTTAGACCCCACAACCTCTCCAAGAAGGCGGTTCCATATGTCCACCACTCTCTCCGTGAAAAAAAATTTCCTCACATTACCCCTGAGCCATCTCCCCTCTATCTTTAAATTGTGCCCCCTTGTTCTTACACATCTCTTTTTCTGAAAGATGCTACCCTCCTGGACTTTGTTGATTCCCTTGAGGTACTTAATTCTATCATGTCCCCCTGTCCCTCCTTTCATCAAGGGTATACATATTAAGCTCTCTCAGTCTCTCTTCATATGGTTTCTGATGTAGACCCTGCACCATTTTAGTTGCCCTCCTCTGGACTGCTTCCATCCTATGTCCTTGCATAGATGAGGTCTCCAAAACTGCATGCAATACTTCAGATGAGGCCTCACCAACTGTCTGTACAGAGGGATAACCACTTCCCTTTTTCTACTTGTGATGCCCCTCCCTATGCATCCCAGTATCCCCCGGCTCTCCTTACCGACTTCTTACATTGCTTACCCACCTTTAGGTAGTCTGATATGACTACCTCCAGGTCCCTTTCCATTATTGTTGTTGTTAGTACCTCCCCTGCTACTGTGTACTCTTCTCCTGGATTTTTATTTCTCAGGTGCATTACTTTGCACTTCTTTGCATTGAATCTAAGTTGCCTTATGTCGGACCATTCCTCCAACCTTGCCAAGTTCCTTCTCATCCTTTCTACCCCCCCCCTTTGTGTATCAACTCTGTTATAGATCGTTGTGTCATCTGCAAAGAGGTATACCTTTCCTTCCAGACCCTCTGCAATGTCACCTATAAAGACGTTAAAGAGGACTGGACCCAGTACTGAGCCCTGAGGTACTCCACTCGTAACCCCCCTTTCTTCGGAATGTGTTCCATTCACTATTACCTTCTGTGTCCTGTTGTGCAGCCAGTTTGCTACTCAGGCTACCACCCTGGGACCCACCCCAGGCTGGCTAACTTGATTATTAATCTTTGTGCGGACTGAGTCAAATGCCTTGCTAAAGTCTAGGTAGGCCATATCCACAGCCCCTCCCTGGTCTATTACTTTGGTCACCCAGTCAAAGAAATCGATTAGATTCATCTGACATGACCTTCCTGCTGTGAATCCATGCTGCTTTGGGTCCTGTGCCCCGCTGGCCTCTAGGTACTCAACAATTCTTTCTTTCAGAAGTGATTCCATCATTTTCTCCACCACTGAGGTCAAACTAACAGGCCTGTAGTTTCCTGCTTCTGCCTTGCTCCCACTTTTGTGAAGGGGAATCACATCTGCCCTCTTCCAGTCCTCAGGTACCACCCCATCCTCCCATGATTTGTTAAAAAGTGTGGTCAGTGGTGTCCCTAGGTCAGCCCTTAGTTCTTTTAGGATTCTACGGTGAATCCCGTCAGGCCCCATTGCTTTGTCCACCTGAGTTTTAGGAGTTCTTTCAGGACTCTTTCTTCTGTAAATGGACTGGCGTCAACCCAACTACCCAGAGTGCTTCTGTTGTTTGGTTTAGGTAACTCCTCCTCTTCTTTTGTGAATACTGAGAAAAAGTATTCATTCAGTATCTCTGCCTTTTCACTGTCTCCCTCTGCCCACCTCCCCTCTCCTTTATTAATCTTCACTATCCCTCCCTTAACCTTTCTATGCTCCCTAATGTACCTATAAAATGTTTTATCCCCCTTCTTAACTGAGTTGGCTATCTTTTCCTCGGTTTGGACCTTTGCTTTTCTGACTGCCTTCACCACTTCTTTCTGTTTTAATTGATACAGTTCCCTGTTGTGCTCCTTCTGTGATTTCTTATACTTTTTGAATGCAGCCTTTTTCTCCTTAACCTTCCCTGACACCTCTTTTGAGAACCATAGTATTTTTTTTATTCTGCTTTGTTTTCTTTATTTGTTTCACACAAAGGCTTGTTGCCTCCATGATGGCAGTTTTGATTTTTCTCCATTGTCCTTCCACCCCTCCTTTCTGGCCATTTGCTAATGCATTCCTCAGGTATTCACCCATTATGCCAAAGTCAGCCCTTCTAAAGTCCAGTATCCTTGTCTTTGTATGGCTTGTCTCCATGGTTGTGTTTATTGTGAAGCACACTGTGCAGTGGTCGCTTGTTCCCAGATGTCTACTGACTTCTAAATTTGTGATCCTTTCTCCATTTGAGAGTACCAGGTCTAATATTGCTCCCTCCCGAGTGGGTTCCACCACTAGCTGTCTAAGGCATGCCCCCTGTAGGGCATCGAGAATGACCCTGCTGTTGGATGTGGCTGCAGTCCATGTTGTCCAGTTAACATCTGGCATATTCAGGTCCCCCATCAACAGTATCTCCCCTTTTTCAGCCATTTTGAGAATGTCCTCTATCATTTTCTTGTCCATTTTCTCCCCTTGAGACAGGGGTCTGTATACAACCCCTGTGCAGATTGTGATGCCATTCCCTGTCTCCAAGGTGACCCAGAGTGCCTCTTGTCCTCCCCTTTACTTTTTAGTTCTGTAGCTTTGATCCCTTCCCTTATGTAGAGAGCTACTCCACCTCCTCTTATACCCTCCCTGTCTCTTCTGTAGATTGTGTACCCTGGTATGTTGGCATCCCAGTCATGGTTCTCCAAGTACCATGTTTCTGTGACTGCCACAATGTCCAAGTGTTCCTCTTCCATCAGGGCTACTAGCTCAGGAAGCTTGTGTCCCAGACTACGGGCATTGGTACTCATTGCCCTCCATTTAATGTTGGCTTTATCTTTTTTCCCCATCCCTGCTGTTATTGCCCTTGTCTATTTTTCCATTTACCCCTGTCCTGCCCTCTGTCAAGCTCTGTACCTCAGTGTTTACCCTACTACCTGCCATGTTTTGTGGGGGAGGCTTGACCTTTCCTGCTTCCTATCAGCACCTCCCCCCCCTTGGCTAGTTTAAACGCTTACCAAGGGAGCATTTAAACCTGTCACCTAGGAGCTTGTTTCCCTTCCTGGACAGATGCAGACCATCCTGCCAGTATAGACCTTCATCTCTCCAGGTGGACCCCCAGTCCCCAATGAAGCTAAAGCCCTGTGCTCTGCACAGTTTTCAACCATTCATTAAATTGCATGGTGTGTGGTACACTAGACTCACCCCTGCCATAGACTGGCAGCACCTCTGAGAAGGTTACCATGCTTGCTACCTGTCTGAGGCCCCTCCCCAACTCCACAAATTCATCCTGCACTGCACTGATCTCATGTCTAGCTAGGTCATTTGTCCCAAGGTGGACAATGATATCTAGTTCCCTCTCCTGTGATGCTGCTTCTGCAATCCTAAGGATTTGCTTCCTGTCCCTCCAAGCCATGGCACCAGGCAGGCACATTACTTCCCTCTCCTCTCCCTTCCCCAGGTCTACAACCCTAACAATTGAGTTCCCCACCAGAAGCTGTTTCCTTTCCCTCTGGTGTCCCTTGCCACCTTTTTGTGGGTCTCCCTTGTGGATGTCCCCAGCATTCTTCTTGGTCTCCACTGAGGGTGTCATCATAGAGGAACCTTGATTTGCCAGACTGACATATGATTTGCACAGAGGTACAACTAGGGGGCTACGCCTCTGTTCCACCACCCTCACCCTCCCAGAACTCACTGTGGTCCAACTGCTCTTCACACTTGGCAACCTCTGAGGCAGTGGTTGTGGAACTGGTGCTCTTAGTGTGGGGGAGGCCTCCTTAGTCCTTGCCAGTTCAGCCTGGAGGTGGGCAACCTCCTCCCTCAGAGCTGACAGTTGCTTGCAAATAGGGCAGCAATGCAGGTTTCAGAATGTCTCCCAGAAAACTGCTGCCCCACAGCCAGTGCATTGCACCACTCCCCACATGTCCCTCTCCCTTATAATATACAATGAGTAATATATAAAATATCTCTTTTTTTTTTTTTGTGTACTTACCTTTTATGCACTGTACTGGGTTATTAAGAATATGAAAGTTCTGCCCTAAGACCTGTTGAGGAAGTGATGTCAGAGCCTTACCTATAAGTAAATGCCATGCCTGGGGTGGGTGGGGTGAGGGGAAGGATGGGAGGGTAGGCCACAACCACTGGTGACTGTTAGAAACAATCAAATACACCACTGCTCCACCACCCTGGTGAGTACTGCCCTTTATAGTAATTCAACCAACACCACAATTTACTAGACCACTGGTCCTACACAAACCACTCTACTGAGTCCAGGGATAAAAATGAACTCACTCCTCAGCCAGCAGGACACTTCTAAAATGTTGCACAAATATCCTTCCAAATCCTAGGTCTCAAGCACAGGAATCAAGCAACTTCAGTTGTAATTCACCCCCTCCGGTTATAAAATTACTTTCACTTTAATGGAATCCTGCAATTCTCTTCTTAATGCCAATAAGAAAAAATGAAACTTTCTGTAGAAAGCGTAGCTTACCTTCCTAACAAGTCCCTAACAATATTATGTCTTACCAGGTTCCCAGTTCCTCAGATGCGTTCTAGTTTGTTCTCTGCAGTATAGCAAGTTTCTCAGCGTCAAACAGAAGCAGGCAAGTCTTTTCTGACTGGGTTCTCACTGTGTAGTTTGCCTAAGACAGCTCAGTGATAAAAGCCCCACCCAGAATCAATTGATTGACTAGTGACACCTGTGATGTAAGCAGGCCTTTCAATGTAGACACTTGGCTATGTCTGATTCTAATACACAAACCTTCTCTGAAACCAGGGATAACAAGTCCCCAACGATATTATGTCTTACCAGGTTCCCAGTTCGTCAAATGCCTTCTAGTTTGTTCTCTGCAGTATAGCAAGTTTCTCAGCCTCAAACAGAAGCAGGCAAGTCTTTTCTGATATCAGTTAGCAAGTGTGTACTAATTGAAGACAGGAATGACAATTGTGCTCAGTCAAACACCTGTCTTTCCATTTAATACAGAGCAACAGGAAGACACTGGTTTAGACTGTTTTGAGGATGCTGCAGCATTTGACCACAGAAAAGAAAGAAAGAGGAAAATTATTCCAGTATGTAGGAAATTAACAAAATTCAAAATCAAATGAAAAGAAGCTAAAAGAACTAACTGCAGAATTACAGAAGTCATTCTCCAAAGAACTCAACCATGTTTATGACCACATTACACTGGAACATTATTTGAATCGAAAGTGGGTACCAGGGAGCCTTAGGTTGGATGAATTTCCTATCTGTGGCTTAGAAGAAAGTGAGTTTAAGGAAGAATGGGAGGGAGCTTTAACTGAAGGTAGTGAGAAACTGATCAAAGCATTAATTTAAAGGGATAAATGGCAAGAAACACGAGCCGCTGAGGAACCAACAGAACTACAGCAAGGTCTAATTAAATACAAAGGCAACCCTGAATTTGAAGCTCTGAACAGGAATTTTGTCAATCAGATTTTAAAATCAGAAAAAGAACTTCTGCAAAGAAAGTGGAATAAACTACAGAATGATACTACATCGTGAGAAGGGGGAGGTGTTCACATGGGAGTGACCAACCAGGTCCTGTAGTAGAGTCAGATTTAGATCCCAGGGCAGACCCAGATTCACAGTGAACAATAAACAACTACAGATGAAATGTGCAGTACAGTTCACTGAGAGTGAAACTACCACTCAAGACAAAGAATCTGATACTTCAGTTAGTGGCCCCTCAACCTCAAGGGAGGATTTTTTTAGAAATAGCTCAGCCACAAAACTACATGAAAAAACAGCAACACGTAATATAAGAGAAGCACAAAACAAACAAAAATACTTAAAAAAAACCCTAAGGGACAGGAGGGGGAGGAAGAACACTAACCAGATGACACTACTGGGGAATGAAATAACTATTAAAAGCTTGACTGATCATACACTCACCAAAGATCAGGAAAAAGTTCTGAGTAGAGGGTTGTCTTTCATTCCAACACCCTCAATTGAACCATATAAAATCAGTATGGACACTGTTAAGTTTGAGAGAGAATTAAAATTACGGTATTATTTTAATCATAATAAAAGAACAAGACAAACACTAGGAACAATGGGCAATCAGGATTCAGAAATCAGTGGTGACTGCTACTGCACCAGCAAATGATAACTGGGACAATACAGTTTCCTTTGGTACTATACATCTAACTGCCAATCCCTTACATGGTAGCTTGCATTGTGAAGAAGCAATTATGCAAGCAGATGCAGGAGACAATGTACTACAGGATGCAGGACATATAGATCTGATTGATAGACTTAATCTTCATGAGTTATTGGAACAAATGGATGTTTCATCACTGCTAGATAATTTTGAACACACAGAAAGATTGAGTTCATTTAAACTCTTAAATTTTTATTTTATCCACACAGTAATGGATGTCATGCTACAGAAGTCTTTGAGCAGATGTCACTTTGTTATTACCATTTATGAAATTAGAAGTAAGATATGACCTGGGTTTGAATTCCACAGCTTCCACTTGCATACTGTGTGACCCTGAGCAAGTCACTTAACTTCCCTGTGCTCTCAGGTCGCTCCTGTAAAAAAGCTTTCAGCTTAGTGCGCTACTCCTGGTCAAACAACTAAATAAAATAAATAAAAAATATGGGAAAGCCAGCCCGGTGGTGCTGTGGGTTGAGGTGCTGGATGCCACACCTTGTGCTATGCCGGGCGACCCGGGTTCAGGAAGTGAGCCTGAGCTGCCAGGGGTCAGCCAGGGAGGGAGGGAGGGAGCTTGGATGAGCAACTGCTAGGCAGCTCTCTTCTCCCGGGGAGGGAGACAGCTTCTCCTTGGCTCTTGGCTGCCTCCAAGTGGAGGCTTGGGGGCAGTGCCAGGCCAACAAGAGAAGTGGCACAAGATGGGGTGGGGGCTGTCACTGGGTGTCTCGGCATGCACAACACTTCCACATCGTCCATGCACACAGTTGGCCTGGGGTCCTGGGATTAGGAGGGAGAAAACAGAGGAAACAACCCAGGCTGTGGGTGATGACTGACCCTCTGCAGTCTCCACATCCAGTGGCTGGGCAATACCATAAGCTCTGTGGCAGAGAGTGCAGATGGAAGGTATGTCCTGGGGGAACTGGAGTCATGGGGCTGGGGGTCAGTCAGAAGGGGAGCAGACAGGAGCAACAGAAGACAAAAAAAAGGAGAGGTCATGTGATATGCTGTTGGTGCTAGCTGCCTTCTCTGCATGCTCCTACCCTCCTGACTTTTAAAACTTTATTTTTTCTGTGTTAAAGCCTACCTCATCGGTTAATTTCAATTGCTCCTACTGCCTGGACTTTGTCTTTGGGTGCTGTTTCTATCTGTTCTCTGAAGCGCCATGGATGCCGAAGTGAAGCAGGTGTCTTCACAGCATATTCCACCAGTTACTCCAGAAAAGGCCATGAAGCATTCTAAAGTGCAGCCCACTAGCATGACTAACTCATCATCTGCATCGCCCTCTTTGTCGGAGGATCGATTTCTCCAGGAATTCACTAAACTGCAAGAAATGATCTCCAGTCTAACAGGGGAGGTCAAAGCTATGCAAACCTCTCTGGACACACTTACCCAGCAGGACAGGGATAATGAGGCCTGAACTAGCTCCCTAGAGGATTGGAAGGTGAGACTGGACCCTGAGGTAGCCTCCTTTCACCAGAAGCTCTCTAGAATGGAGTCACACCTGGAGAACCTTGAAGGGCGACGTAGGCAAAACAATGTTGTCCTCAGCCTCCCTGAGCAGTCAGAAGGTACACAGCCCATCCTGTTTGCCCAAAAGTTAGTGGAGAAGCTGGCTGGCCTGTCTCCAAATGGTACTGTCTACATCATTGAGTTGGTGCACAGAGCACTCCAGCCTATGCTCACAGAAGGAGCCCTTCCCTGAACTTTCAGTTTTAAGTTTTTAACTTATTTAGACCAGCAGCCCCTGTTATCTAAGATCAAAGATATGTGGGAGATCCTATGGGAAGACTCCAGACTGAGGGTTGTGCAAGATTACCCAGCAACTGTCAGACAGCGGAGGGCTACCTTTCACCCTATTGTATCCAAAGTGTTGACCGCTGGCATTTGTTTCAGGATGCTATACCCTGCCAGACGTCAGATTCAGTATCAGGGCACCAGGAAGTCTTTTGATACCTTGGAACAAGCCAATTAGATTTAAGGTCCCTGTTTCCCTACCTATTCAAGGCTCTGTGATCCTGATTGTTATTTGTGGCCCTACGCATATCCTGGGATGCTGGCTGGAGGCAGAATCCATTTATCCTTTTGCAGATGCTGCTCTAGGTATTTTGAGTGCTTCATTTTGGGAGAAGAATTGCTTTCTGCATGTCTGATAATCCCCCATTAACTATATCTACTGTATCTGTTCAGTCTCAATCAGCTGGACTGGCGCTGTCTGCGGCTGAGTTTACTCTAGCTGTTTTTTCAGTTACTGGATGTTCTTTGCTGGGTCTTTCGCTGGAAGGGATCAGATTTACATTTACTTTTCCACCCTGGTCATTACTTCTGACTTTGTATACTGAAGCTTGTTGCTGCTCCTCTGTTGGCCATATCTTGGACTTTCTTTTCCATTTGCAAGCTGATGAGTTCTTTACTGGTGACACCTGAGAGTGCTTCCTTTGCTTTTGGAGCAAATAGTTTGTTCTCCGTTGGAAGCAAACTCCTGGTTGCTCAAATTGTTGAATCTGGTCCTGTTGTATCTCAGTGTTCTTTACCCCCAGAATGTGCTTTGATTTTTTTCTGCTTTTTGAAGGTTAGTGCTTGGAGTTCATCTATCCCCCATGGATTTATTCTATGTGCTTTATCCGAAGTTTGCTTTACTGCATTATCTGAATCATTAAGCTTCACTGAATTGCTGGACTTATTTTTGTTCTCCCCTTTTTCTCTTGGTGAGGAATTCAGTTGTTTTATGGACTTTACACTATCCATATTATGGGTCTTTTCTTTCACTATTACTGTACTTGTTAAATTTTGTACGCGAGCTGTTTTGACCAGTACAGCAAAAGCTATGCTTTATCCAGATTTTGTTGTAGATTGTATTTTACATATCCACTTTATGTGCCTGTTTGTAGTATACAGGTTATTTAGATTGTTAATCTCAGGGCTCATACCTTGATCACAGACCATACATTTATGTGGGGTTGTCAGCACTTACATTTTTAGCCGGATTTGTCTGCTAGCGCTTTGGAGGATTGGGGGTTTCTCAAATTACTTGTTTTATTAGTAGATGCTTTTTAGTTTGTGTCTTTGAACTTGCCTAGTTATGACAGTTGGTCTACTAGGCATCATTTATTTTTATGGGTAGCCTGTGTAGGCAAGCCATAGTTTTTTATATCCCTGTTGTGTTAAGTTTGGGTTATACATCTTGCCTAGTGTACTCCCATGAGTTCCTTCCCTTTTCCCAGTTTCTCTGTATGATTATTTTCGACACCTGCAACAATCCTGTAACAGGTTACTTTATGTTGGGGCATCTTATTGTAGATGATGATTTTTAAGGCCTTGCCCTTACATTGGTATGTTCTCTTTGTTTGTGGGGGTTGTATGGATTTGTAAATATTGTCACTTTCGGTGAAAGCCTTGTTTTGATTGTTTAAAATTATTTTCTCCTTTTTATGAATTTTTTAGTGTTTGTTAAGGGGTGATTTGTTGTACCCCCTCCTTTTGGTTTTTTTTGAGCCAGGAGGAACTTGAGCTCATATGTCAATAGTTCTTAGCTGTAAGTTAGGTGTGTGTTTTTGGTGGTAGGGTTATTTTTTTCCTTTTTATTTCAGGACAATTATTATGGTAAGGCTGGGCACTTGGCGGGGGGGAGGGACAGTGTTATTTGGCCACTGGGCTTTGGCGGGGTTTTTTTTTTTTGCATTATGGGCTGGGATTGGTTTTGGAGTTCGATTACTTCAACCAGAGGTAGTTTATTTCTTAGTTGGTCACTTTGGTTTGGGTTGTTTGGGTGGACGGTTATCTTTTTTGGTAGTCTGGTGTCTAAAGGAAGGGGGTGGGAAGTGTGCCCCTCTTGTAACCTGGTATTTGTTTTAGACTCTGTTATTGTATGGTTTATGTCCAGCTGTGATACTATTATTAAGTGGATTTTCCTTGTTGTCGGGAGGGGACTCCTTAGTTGGTCATGTTTGAATATTTGGTGGAATGTACTTTGGGGGGAAGGGCTATTTGGCAGAGGAATGATTTTCATTTCTGGAAATTTTTTGCATCTTTCCCATGAAACTCAAGTCTCTGCTTTAGAAGATTTAGTTGATTATGTTGACAAGTATTAAATATGCATCTTGGAATGTTAAGGGTGCCTGTTCCATAATAAAAAGTTACCAAATTATTAAACATCTAAAGCAATTGCATTGCTAGATTTCTTTCTTTCTTATAGGAGACCCACTTACTTGTCTCAGAAGGGTCTCTCTTCCATAGGCAATCAATTGGGCAGGTGCTTGCTGCTGGTAATAGTACAACCAAAAAGGGGTAGCCATCTTATTGCCCAGAGAGGTCAAATTTCACTGTTCACAGAGTCTTGAGGATCCACTGGATGTTACATCTTTGTGCGGAGTATTCTAGACCACACTGATGTGCTGTTGGGCAGTGTTTATGGGCTCAATGTGGATACCCCTTCCTTTTTTTACTGAGTTATGTACCCTCTTAGCCCCTTTCCTCTCCCTTCCCATTATTGTGGGGGGGGGGGACTGGAATCTTTAATTTGCACAGGATTTGGACAGGATTTACAGAACACAGGCAGGGCTGTCTCCTGCCCAGTGCTCACTCCATGACATGGTAGACACAGTTGGGCTTTGTGATTCTTGGAGTGCTTAGCACCCATCTACCCAGGAGTACCCATATTATTCCACCGATCATGGCTCTTACTCTTGTATAGGCTATTTCTTAATCAATAGAAGTTTTGTGGGGTGGAGTGCAGGGCAGTGAGATAGCCCTGCAGGTCCTTTTGAACCATTCTGTGGTGTGGCTGATGCACACTGTTTCTTCTCACACCCAGGGAGACACCATTTGGAAGCTGAATAATCAGCTCTTAAAGGATGAGAACATTATTGTCAAATTAAGAACATCACTGGAGTGTCCTGGTGCTCAGAATAGGGGGTCTACTGCTAAAGCGGACACTGAGTGGAGTGCCCTCAAATGCTTTCTCCAGGGTGAATTAATTTGTCTGGCAATGAATAAGAAGCATAGCAAGGAAGCCAAGGCACTTCATCTTCTTACCCACATTAGTGCTGTGGAGAAACATTCATCTTACCTCCTGGGGAGAACTCAGAGAGTGGTTTCCGGTTTATATTCATCCGGGGCTTTCTCTCTTTCTTGTGGGGTACCTCAGGGTTCAGTGCTTTCCTCCATGTTATTCGCAGTATATATGCTACCCCTTGGAGACATTGTAAGATGGTATGAGCTGAGGTTTCATTGCTATGCCGATGATACCCAACTCTACTTGTCTTTTGCACCTGACCAGGTTAGTGCTATCTCGGTGCTGAATAATTGCCTTGCTGATATCCAAGACTGGATGAATACCAGTGGTTTAAAGTTGAACCCGGGAAAGACTGAGGTTATGGTGGTGGACCCCGGTCGCAGGGTTGAGGGCCTAGGGATAGGGTCCCCCTCTGGATTAGTTCTTGGGGTGGACCAGATTCCTACCTCTGAACGGGTGCGTAACCTGGGTGTGGAGCTTGACACTGGCTTGACCCTTCATTATCAGGTGTCTGCAGTAGTCAAGACTTCATTTTTTCATCTCAGAAACATCTCCAGGATTAGGCATCTGGTTCCACCAGGCGATTTGCCAGTTTTGGTCCATGCCTTTGTGACATCTCATCTTGATTACTGTAACTCCCTATACCTAGGGCTTGCTGGGGTTGATATCCACCGCTTGCAGCTAGTGCAGAATGCTGCAGCACATTTGTTGACTGGGGTGTCTAGAAGGGCTCATATTACCCCTGTGCTACGCACTCTGCACTGGCTGCCTATACAGTGGCGGATCACCTTCAAAGTGGGTCTTTTGACCTACAAAGCCCTACATGGGTTAGGTCCCAACTACCTGAAAGAGCTTCTGGTGCCTTACATCCCTCTGAGACAGCTTCGCTCAGCTGACGAGGGGTTGCTGGAGATTCCAAGGGTGAATTTGAAGTCTTCTGGAGCCCGTGCTTTCAGTTTTGCGGCTCCCACCCTCTGGAATTCTCTGCCTGCCAGCTCCGAGAAAGTACAACAGTGGATAGTTTTAAGAAGGCCTTAAAGTCATTTTATGGAATCAGGCATTCCTGCTGTATTTTAAATTGTTTATTTTAAATATTTTATCGGTTGTACTGTTAGTGTATGTATGGTTATGTTGAATGTTATGATGTTTTGTACAGCGCCTTGAAATATTTGAAAGGCGCTTAATCAAATAAATTTTATTATTATTATTATTATTATTAAACAGATGCAACCTGTCTCATCTCCGGAGGTGCGAACTGAGCTCGTATCCCTCCATGACAAATATGAGGAATGTCTCAGAGAAAAGGAAGAGTACGCCATCTTAAACACACATTCAGTTTATGTTGACCAGGGTGAGAAGGCAGGCCATCTCCTAGCTTTGTGTCTTCACAGGCAGGAGCCTTCTTGTATTGTCTCCTCAATTACATTGGACACAGACAGAACCTGTAAATTATCACCTGTGGAAATAGTTGCTGAATTTGAATCTTACTATCAGTCTCTCTATGGCCCTCCTGTTGACTCACCTTCAAATGAAGTGCTGGAGGCCATTTTTTTTATACTTGTTAGTTGCTGTAGATGAGCTAAAAGCCCATTTTCTCAAGCGACAAGTTACATTTAACATTCAATAGGCAGGGACATACATCATCAATTAATACAATATATAACAACATTCACTAACCAATAACAATATCAAAAATACAAAAACAGACAATTCAACACTTCCCAGACTATCCCCCATTTAGCAAGCATTTCTTGAGCAGCCGATTACTCAGCAAGACATTCTGGATGCTATACAGTCCTTGCCAGCTGACAAGGCTCCTTTGCCGGATGGTTTCTCTCCTAATTGTTATAAGATCTTTGCTACAGAACTAGTTCCCCTGTTGCATCATTTATTTCTCTATATATTGGATTCCTGCATATCGGATGTTACTTTGCTTGAAACTCTGCTTGTAGTCCTTCTCAAATTGGGTAAGCCCTCAGACAGAGTCACTAGTTATAGGCATATTTCCCTTATGAATTGTGACATTAAATTACTGGCCAAGATTCTGGTTGCCAGAATCAGTAATGTCTGGGATGGGCTTATTAGCCACAAACAAGTCAGCTTCATGCAATCTTGGTCCTCAGCTGACCATCTATGTAAATTGTTGCATATTTTCTCTGCATCCCAGAAGGCCAGAGTCCCTATTGCTCTGGTCTCCCTGCACATAAAGAAGGCTTTCAATACGGTTGTTTGGAACTTTCTTTTCACCACCCTTAGTAAATTTGCTTTCCCATCTAAATTTATAGTTTGGATTAAGGTTCTGTATTCCCTCCCGAGTGCAAAAATGTACAGCAATGGTGTGTTCTCCTCAGTGTTTTTTTTTTTCTGTGTTGGTACTCGGTAAGGCTGCCCCATGTCACCTTTACTGTTTAATTTATATCTAGAACCTTTACTGCTTAAGCTTAAGGGTTACCTTGTTTGACCGGTGTGAGAGTTGGGTGAAGTGACTTGTTACTGTCCATCTATGCGGATGATATATTGTTGCATGTCACTGATCCCCAGTCCTCTATCCCCATGGCCCTGTCAATTATTGAAGAATAAACTAAGATACTAAGATTCTTACTAAGATCTAGGAGCTAAAGAAAGACTTTTTGCCCATATATGCTCATTGGTTGTATCTAATATGCTAGACCCTTTCCATAAAGTAAATAATGATCGGATTTATTTTTAAATTGAAACTTATCATTGTATAAAACTATTTCCTCCGGAAGATCATACCAGGGGTTAACCACCTTTTGGGTAAAAAAGACTCTATTCTTTCAGTATCAAATTTAGAAATCCAATTGTAGAAATGAAAGGAAAAGTGTGACTCTCACTGGGATTTGAGCCCAGGACTTCAACAATCCATGCCTTAGCTCTTAACCAACTGAGCTATGAGAGTTCAGCCAATTAAGGCATGTGAATCACATGTACATTCTTTTCTGCTGTTGCAATGAACAACCAGGAAGTCTTTTTATGGACTCAAATAACTCTTCATCTATCTCTCCCAAGTGCAGTATATGCCACTGTGAGGCAAATTTAGAAATCCAATTGTGAAAATGAAAGGAAAAGTGTGACTCTAACTGGGATTTCAAAGCAGGACTTCAGCAATCCATGCCTTAGCTCTTAACCAGCTGAGTTATAAGAGTTCAACCAATTAAGACCCCTGAGTTTTCCCATGTGAATCACACATACATTTCTTTTTGATGTTGCAATGAGCAACCAGGAAGTATTTTTACAAACTCAAATAACTCCTCCTATATCTCTCCCAAGTGCAGTATATGCCACTGCAAGACAAATTTAGAATCTCAGTGAAAGTCACACTTTCCCTTTTATTTCTACAATTGGATTTCTAAATTTGCCTTACAGAGGCATATACTGCACTTGGGAGACGTAGAGGAGGAGTTATTTGAGTCTGTAAAAAGACTTCCTGGTCGCTCATTGCAACACCAGAAAGGAATGTATGTGTGATTCACATGGGAAAACTCAGGGTCCTTAATTGGCTGAATTCTCATAACTCAGTCTGGTTAAGAGCTAAGGCATGGATTGCTGAGGTCCTGGGTTCAAATCCCAGTGAGAGTCACACTTTTCCTTTTATTTCTACAATTGGATTTCTAAATTAGCCTTGCAGTGGCATATACTGCACTTGGGAGAGCTAGAGGAGGAGTTATTTGAGTCTGTAAAAAGACTTCCTGGTTGCTCATTGTAACACCAGAAAGGAATGTATCTGTGATTCACATGGGAAAATTCAAGGGCCTTAATTAGCTGAACTCTCATAGCTCAGTTGGTTAAGAGCTAAGGCACAGATTGCTGAGGTCCTGGGTTCAAATCCCAGTGAGAGCCGCACTTTTCCTTTCATTTCTACAATTGGATTTCTAAATTTGCCTTGCAGTGGCATATACTGCACTTGGGAGAGATAGAGGATGAGTTATTTGAGTCAGTATTAAATTTAGTACTTTTTAGTGGGAACGTATGTCCTCTTGTACCCTTGGTATGAGTTTTAATGCTAATGTTTAGTTCCAAAAAAAGTTCATGCTCTTTCTCTAGGTTGCAACATAAGAGCATGTCTCCCCTGATCCTTCTAGTATGAAGAGACATGGGTTTCAGTCTAAGCAATCTATCTTCGTAAGATAAGTTTTTGCAGTCATAGAGCATTTTAGTAGTATGTCCCTGGACTTTTTCTATTATGTCCCTATTAGATCCCTTGATTGGCCCCTACAAAGGGCTCCCATAATCTAAGAGAGGTTTAATGTAAGCTCTATAAAGGGGCATAATTACATTTGCCTCTCTACTTGTAAAGTTTCTTTTAACTGTCCAAAGGATACAGTTAGCCTTTACTACTAATGCCTGGCAATGCTTATCATAGGTCAATTTACTAGATATATTTATCCCTTTCTCCTCATAGGTCTTCCTTAATGGGTCAGTATTCATATAGTAGGTTGCTTCCCTGTTATGTTTACCTATGTGCATCACACTACAATTGTCAGAGTTAAATGACATGCAAATGATATGGAAAGTATTATTACAAACTTAATATTGAAAAGACTGTGGTAATGCTGTTAACTCCCAATATCTCTAAATTGGATATAATGGATATGGCTTGGTTTGGGCCCCCACAAAGTTTAAATATCTTGGCATTATTCTCATGAAGAGTGTTGCACTTTCTTTTCTTTTCTTTTTTTGTGCTTGCCTTATGCCACCTTACATCAGCCCAGTCATGGACCCCTCTGATCTCCACCTCCAATTTTGGCCGTGACTTCCTTGAAGCCCCCTGGCTTACCCCCCCCCAGGGTGGGGTTGCAGCACCAGCCCTAAGTGACACAACACTATATTAGAATGGAGAGCTGGCCCTGGAGGCTGATCATGGCAGAGGGGCTGGCTTCTTAGACCCGGTAGGCAACTGAGTTTTTCCCCTATATAGGGGGACATGCAATGATGACCAGCATCTGCCCCGCCCCTAATGTGCTGGTGCCAGCACTTGCAGTACACCCAGCCTCTGCTGGGTGTCCATAGTGCACTGGATACTCTACTCCCTCCCCCCTGGAGAAGGACAGCAGTTGCAGGATACTCGATCCTTCTCCCCCGGCTGGCCCTCCGATGTCCCGGATCCATTCCTGAACCTGGGTCATTGGTGCCGCAGGTCAGCACTCTGCCCATGCACTAGCGGAGTGTTGCACTTTCTAAAAAGCTCAACTTGGATGACCTGGTGATAAACATTCAAAGTGACTTAAAGTGGTGGGCATCCCTACCGCTTATGCTCTGGGGCCGTATTGATATTATCAAAATGAATGTGCTTCCCCATATTTTTTATCCTCTTCATGCTTTGAACATCACACTTTCTTTAGCTTGGTTTTGTCACGTGATAGCATCCTCTCAGATTCTATCTAGCAAGGTAAATCCCTAAGATGGATGTACAGTATATTCACCTATTTGCACCCAAAGCACTAGGTGAACTGCGATTCCCTAATTACCTCACCAGCCATGCAAGTAAATACTGCCACTGGCCCATTTGGGTCCCAGAGACATCGACAACTATTTATACTCCAATTTGGTTGACATTGGAAAGAACCTTGATTACTGATGATGGATTATCTCCCCTTGATTTGTTTCATGCAACCCTCAAATCTCTCCACATGATCCTTCAAGACTGAGTGATAGGCACTTCTTTGTGGATGTATGCCCAGTTATATAAACATATGCATTACAACCCACTTCAAGACATCACTCAGCCAATTCTTCATAACCCAATTTTAAAATTGGGGGGTCAGTTATATCAGATACCTGTGAGGGCAACTGATTTGCTTAGAGATGGTCATCTTATGTCCTGTCAAGTTATAATTACTCTGTTTCAGTTGCAAACTAAATTAATTTTCAATGTATTCCAACTCTGCCATATGCCCATTCAGCATTTTCATGCTGGGCCTTGGCTTAATGATCATAGTGATGTCTTGCAGTCACTCATGGACTTGATAGTGCAACCACACTTGATATCACACATTTTGACTCTTCTTACCCCCTGTTATTCCCCAATGTTACTGGTCAGTCTTTATACTGGTCCTCAGCCTTCCCACTACATACCTTTAATTGGACACATATATGGGGGGATTTCTATCAATTAATTTCCAATGCCAAGCTTCGTCTTACTCAATTCTATATTCTGCACATTATTTACTATAAAGTTGAATAAGATGGATAAATTAGGCTCTTCCATTTGTACTTGGTGTGGTCTAGCTGAAGGCTCTTTACTCCATATTTTCTGGGTCTGTACTAAAGTGGCCCCATTAAGGGCTCAGATTAAAGCTAGGGCAGACACTCTCTTGGGTTTAGAAGGCCTTTTTACACTTGAAGTTTGTATTCTTGGTGATTATACAGGGATATTGGTGTGGGAAAGGAAGTATCATATGGCCATGCAATCTTTATCAATGAAACAATTTGTCCTTTGTCATTGGACTGACCAAGTTTCACTGTCTTACCATGAGTAGCTGCAGGAACTTCTGTTAAACTTAATGGTAGAGAACATGATAGCAAGTCTCTGCAATAGGCTTGATTTGTTTGAAAAGAAATGGGGCAGATTGTACACTTTATATTCTCTGCCCTCCTCTGGAGAGGCACCCATTGGTTGATATCTGATATATTTTTCTTTCTTTTTGGGCCCTATATGTATTTAGGTTTATAGGTCAATACTATGTTAATATTCTGTTTTTCACTATTCACTCCACTCAGGGTGGGAAGGGGTGGGGGTGTGGGGGGTCTGTTTGTTGTAATGTTTGTAGTTTGTTGTATGTGCTTATTTGTAAAACTAATAGAGTTTATAACATTTAAAAAAGAAGCAAGATAGGGGAAAATGAGAAGAATAATCTTGAATCTTTCTGTAGAATGGGACAGGAAGAAAACTTGTAGCATGTTTATTAAATTACCTGCTGTACCAAAAATGGTGCACAAAATATTTTTCAGTCTTTATTATATTATATTATATAATGGAGTACTTTTGGACTGTATAGAAGTTTTGCTTAAATCTTTGAATACAAAGGATGCAAAAATGCTACCCAAATATATTCAGACTGTTTTAAGATACAGGAATATGATTGCTGCTATACATTAATCTAATTTACCTGGCTTGAAATGTAGTCCAAAATATGTTTTTTCTTGTGTGTTACTTAAGTGTGCAGTGTTTTTATGTATTACAAGATTTTTTTTATATCCTTTGTAATGACCAAAGGTCAATCAAATAAAACATGAATACTGTTGTTACTTTTTGATGTTGAAAAATTACTTAATGACAACAGAAATTACAAAAGCAATGTGTCTAGGAATCTCCCCTTGTCAGAGTGGCTGGCACTACACCAGCTGCAAGCGCTGTCTGGCACAGTGTTCAAGCTCTCCGACAAGGAGGGGCAACATAGTCTTAATGCCTGAAGCCATGCATGTGGCAAAGGTTATGGAACTATTGGATGATAGCCAGAACTATCTCCCTTTAGATGTGGATGCTAGCCCACTGTGGCAAATTCAGTTCTTCACACTTCAAACACCCACCCTATGAAATAGGTTTTTTCAGTTCCCTATGGACAGCTAGTGTGATTAAAGTGGAACTATTCAAACTCATTGACATGCAATACCCAGGCAAACGAACTACTAGACAGATTCCATGCCAGGGGTTATGATGAGGAAGCCCTATAAGACGTTAAACATAAGGCTGATGACTTGAATTGTTCATCATTATTGGTACTAAAAACAAAGCCTAAATTGAAAACATTAATGATATACCTATTTCATTCATCACGGAATATAATTCATTTTCATGTAAGGTGGGCAATGCCATACACAGGCATTGGCTCATCCTCCTTATTAATTATCCCGGGTCATGCTTGAAAATAGGCAGAATTTTTTCCTAATGCACTTACCCGGTTACCAAAAGCTAATAAATAAATAAACAATTAAATAGACTAGTTAGAGATATTTTTCCTGATAGGCCCAGAATAATCTTTGGGAGAGTCAAAAACTTGAGGAATTTTCTTACAGCCGCCATGTTTCATCTACATCTAGCATTTCCCAGAATTGGATACCAACAAAATCTGCTGGCTTTTATAAATGCAGCACTTGTATCAGCTGCAAATTTTCCAGATCAGGGAAGGTGCTTGAACATGAGGGGAATAAGGTACAGCTAAAACAATTCATGACATGTGCAACAATGTTTGTTATTTATATCATTTGGGTCCCCTGTAAACTTCATTATATTGGAAGTACAGTGTGGAGAGCCAAAGAATGCATTCAGGAACATTGTCAGGACATATCGAATAAAACAAGTAGAAGTGTACTTGCAACACATTTTGACAGGGCTGGCCTTAGCTAGGAGCAGGCTGTGCCCCTGCACCTTGGGGGCCCATATTTTTTTCTTGAGGAAAAAAAAATAATTTAAAACATTTAAAAATGCCTAAATTCTGTTAGAGATGAAAATGTTTACCAGCAAATGAAAGTGGAAGAGAACTGGCTCTGTTACTGTTACAAAAGGTCAGGGCAGCTTTGCTGCTATGCCACTTTAAGATGCAGTGGAAAAATTAGGTTAAGTAAGTGCTAATGGTGTTAATCACCATAGGTTGACTGCTTTCACAAACAAAGGGCTATATTGACAAGAAAACTTGTTTGTAACCTGGACATGTAACTGAAACAATGAAACAATATGGCAAAATATGTTTTAAAAGTATGTGAGCACTCAAAATGGCTCAAAAACCTGATCAGCACAGAGCAAAATGGGATCTCCTGATAGGAACCCTGAAAACCTGCTCACCAGGTCAGAAACCTAACAGGTGGCAACCTTACTGGTGTCCCATGACAATCCTATCTATTCTATCTCACTCACACCTTCAGAAAAGTTAAGTTGCTAAACGTGTTTGCAAATTGGATTATCGGAGGTGTGAGTGTCCAGTGAAGATGTTCCCATCCTTACAGAAATGAATATGGTAGTAGTACTGTACTTACTTAAGTTCTTGCTCTGGGCTCAGTCAGATTCATTTCCAGTGGTGAAGTCAAAATAATCCAATGCAGTCAATGGCACTAAGATGCTAGTTAAACAAGTAGACCTGGTATTGCTATATCAGTGCTATATCAGTGCAGGACAGGAGGATTAGTTAGGTGTAAATGATGGATGTGAGAGGGGAGGAGGGCCCACAGGGAATGTAGTGGTGGGGCCCCACAGGGAGCTGCCCAGGGGCCCAGAATGGTTAAGGCTGGCCATGCATTTTGAGATGGTCCATGGAGCACAACTGAGGGACTTTAATTTATGCTCTTTGGATGTGTCCCTGCCCCATCTTGTGGCAGGGACAGACTCAGTCTTTTGTTGCAAAAAGAAACTCATTGGATTAACACCATAAAAAACTTTGCAGCCTTTTGAGTTTAATGAAGAAAAGGACTTTGTTCCATTCCTTCAATGGAATGGCGATACCACAAGAGACAATGCGTATGGTATTTTGTACCTAATCTTGATTAGGTCTCTGAAAATGTGAATATTGGTAGCTTCATTTATTGCCTATATGCACTTGTTGTATTTTATGTTAAATATGTCGATGGGGTTATCAAGTGATACTGCTGTTTCTACATGAATTGAAATATAAAAATATTACTCTGGGTTTGATGTAATTTGTAGATTTCTAACTTCTGTTTCTGGCGCTTAGCTTGTCTACCTAGTTTTATATATATTCCTCTCCTCCTTTTGGTCTAGTTACTCTCTTTCCTGGTCTTTTATCATCTGGCATTCTTTCTGACTATTTATAACAATAAATGTCTTGTAAGTTTTTAATTATCCTCTGCGTGCACCTGTCTCTCACCTCCATCCCTCCGTCTGCAGTGGGCACGAACGCAGCTCAGCGTGCACTGGATTATCTGTCAGCTGGTACATCTCCTCAGCTAAACTAGCTGGGACAGCCCCAGCATCGACTTGGTAAGTTCATCTTTTGCAGGACAGTGGGGTTGTGCATAGCGATTTCATGAAGTGCTATGGGGAGGACCCAGGGATTTGACATGCCGGGACCTTATACTTTATAGAGAGCATGGTCCTGCCAAGGCTTTATAGGGTTATAGGGACTTATTATTGCAGGAAAGGCGGTAGAGGGTGGAAATGAATCTCACTTGAGTCTCACTTGGGCATTACTTGGCAACAGTTTTAAAAGTTGCCATGAATCCAGTCACTTTGAGTACATATGGGTGTTGCTCCCTCCCGCTCAGAAAGGTTGGATAGCTAACTGGCCGAGGAACACCATGTAAGATACATATATACATATACATAGGTACATAGAATTTGTCTGCAGATAAAGACAGCCTGCCTCATCTAATCAGCCTATTTTTTCTACTTTTAACTTATGCTGCAGACTGTAGTTGATCTGCGGCTTTCCTACTCTTCCCTTTTTCTAATGTTCCCTTGTGTGTGTCCTATGCATTTTTTAATTCCTCCACCATTTTTTCCCCTACACCACTGTGGGGAGGTTGTTCCAAGCATGCACCATCCTGTCTGTAAAGGAATGCTTCTTCACATTACCTCTGATTCTTCCTTCTTCCAACCTCATCTCATGTCCCTTAGTTCTTGTCCCTCTTCTTTTCTGAAAGATGCTACCCTCCTGTATCTTACTGATCCTTTTAAGGTATTTATATGTCTCTATCATGCCCCCCCTCTCTCTTTGCATCTCTAGAGATATTGAGGTCTTTTAGCCTCTCCTCATATGACTTCTGGTGTAGCCCCTCTACCGTTTTTGTAGCCCCTTCTTTGGACTTCCTCCACTCTGTCTATGTCCTTCCTGAGATGCGGCGCCCAAAACTGGAAACTGTACTCCAGATGAGGTGTTACTAATGAGCTGTATAGTGGCTTCACCGCCTTCTTTTTTCTACCTGTGATGGCTTTTCCTATGCACCCCAACATCCGTTGGCCCTTCTAGCCACCTTCTCACACTGTCCAGCCACCTTTAGGTCCTCAGATATAATTATTCCTAGATCCTGCTCCTGTTTGGTGGCCAACAAAAGCCCCTCCACACACACTGAGTACTCCTATCTCGGGTTCCTGTGACCTAAGTGCATAATTTTGCACTTCTTTGTATTGACTCTCAACTGCCATACATTTGACCAATCCTCCAGCTTGCCCAGGTCCCTTCTCATTCTTTCCACCCCCCCAGTGTGTCTACCCTATTGTAGATCTTTGTGTTGCCTGCAAAGAGGCACACCTTCCCCTCCAGCCCCTCTGCAATGTCACTTATGAAGACGTTAAAGAGAACTGGGCCTAGCACCGATCCCTGAGGCGCCTCCACTGGTCATCTCCCTTTCCATGGACTAAACTCTGTTCATTACCACCCATTGTGTCCTACCACTCAGCCAATTACTAACCCAGTTAACCACCCCAGATCTGACTCCCAGGCTGCTCAATTTGTTTATTAGCCTTTTATGTGGGATGGTATCGAAGGCCTTGTTAAAATCCAAGTAGGCCACATCTACATCCCCACCCTGATCAATCTCCCTTGTCACCCAGTCAAAAAAAATCTATCATGTTTGTTTGGCATAACCTGCCTGCCATGAAATCATGATGTCTCGGATCCTGCTGTCTGCTGGATTCAAGGTATGTCACAATCCTTTCCTTGAGTAATTATTCCATCAATTTTCCTATCACTTAGGTTAGGCTGACTGGCCTATAGTTACTAGCCTCTTTCTTGCTCCTGCTCTTATGAAGAGGGACAACATTCATCCTCTTCCAGTCTGCTGGAACCACACTCATTTCTAATGATTTGTTGAACATGGCTGTCAGTGGTCCTGCTAGCTCCTTTCATAGTTCCTTTAAAATTCTGGGATGTATTCCATCTGACCCCATTGCTTTATCTATTTTCAGTTTTTCTAATTTCTTTAGGACTCCCTCTACTGTGAATGGACTGGGATCTATACTCCTCCCCTTGGTACTACTTACACCTAGCTGTGGTCCCTCCCTGTCCCCTTCTACAGTGAACTCTGGACAAAAAATATTTGTTCAGGATTTCTGCTTACCTACCCCCTTCCCCTTTTAGTCTCACAATCCCACCCCTGTTTTTTCTCTTCTCTCTTATGTATCTAAAAAATGTCTTGTCTCTTTTTTTAATTGCCTTGACTATTCTTTCCTCTGTCTGTGCCTTGGCCTTTCTGACTGCTTTTCCTGCCTCCTTTAGCTTTTCCAGATACATTCCTCTATCTTCCTCTCTCTGTGTTTCTTTGTATTTTCTGAATGCTGTCTTTTTTCCCTCACCCTTCTTGCCACCTCCTGTGAGAACCAGAATGGCTTTTTTTCCCTCTTTGTTTTACTGATTTGTCTTATGCATTCCATTATGACTCCTTTAAGATTGTTTCTCTACATCCCCTTTTCCCATTCTACCCCCTAGATCTTTCTTCAGACACACCTCCATCTTTGCAAAATCAACCCTTCTGAAATCCATGACCCTTGCCTTTGTGTGGCTGGATTCCTCTACTAACCTTATGTTAAATTATACTTACTGTGATCACTGGACTCCAGGTGACTCCCCACTTCTACATTCATCACCAAAAAGTGTTGGTTTGTTTTCTTTCACCATTCTACAAATCCTGTAGTATACTGTTGTGTCTATGATACAGCCTAGCAAGCACTTCTGCCGTTCAGTTGCGTCAGGTGTTCCTGTTGCAGTTTGGGCTCTGATTTCTAATTATAACAAACTCTGGTCAGAGCCAACACAGCTGCTAATGCATTAATGTGACAAGTGATATAACATTAATGTAGCCATAAAAATTGTTTCAAATGAAACGTGTTTGACTCAGTATGCTGCATTCCCTTCAATGGTAGTGCAAAGATAATTAAAAGTGGAATGTTTCCTCTCTGCTGGTGACTTCCTCTGGATTCAAATACAACATAATACAATAGGTAGTAAATATAAAGTTATCTGCTTATTCAGTCATATAGGTGAAAAACTGAGTCTTTCACAAATTACTGCTTATATGACTTGTACATTTCCAGGAGTAAAGGAGAAATTGATGGCTCATTTCCTTAACTGCTAAACAAATGCAATAAAAATGACAGCTGTACTTTTCAAAGTCAGAGTCATATTTTCTGTCACCTTGTCACTGCTGAACTAAGAAGAAGAAGCCTACATTCTGGATTCCCAAAGTTACTGCTATCTCTTGTATGAAGAATGCTGCCAGCTTCTGGTGCCGGTTGCTTGGATGTCCTCAGTTCCCACTGACTGAAAGATGCCATGCTATTGTGCCAGCCCAGTTGGTAGCAACTCCCCACAATAAAACCTGGGGCTTGTAGATAATTACAAGCTCTCTGAGTGCCATGACACATTACTGGTCCCATGGCATCTAGTACTAGTAATCTAGCATCTAGTACTAGTAGCATAGTATCTTTCAGTCAGTGGGAATTGAGCACAGCTAAGTGACCAGCACCAGAAGCTGGCAACATTCTGCATACAAGCAAAATGCAGCATTCAGGAGATACAGGAAATGAGGGAAGGGGGAGGATAGGGAGCAGTACATGAAGAAGTCCAAAGAAGTTACCAGGGGAGTCAGGACAGCCAAGGCTTCCGGGGAGTTGAGGCTGGCAGAGGGCATCAAGGACAGGGAAAAGGACTTCTTCATATACATACAGGAGAGAAGGAGCTGCAAGGACCAGACAGTGAGGATCAGGAAGGACAGGGGTGGGCAGAGAAAGAGGTGGAACTGGCAGAAGCATTAAATGAGTACTTCTGTATTCATGAGGGAGAAGGGCAGGCAACTATCACAGGGGTTGGGGAGGGTGAGCAGGGGGGAGAGGAAGTAACAGATGAGGTGATAACTGAGGCAGGGTATTGGAAGATCTAAGAGCTCTGAGGTTGGATAAGGCACCAGGACCAGACGGCATACATCTCAAGGTACTGAAGGAAATGGTGGAGGTCCTGGCTGGGCCACTGATGGACCTGTTCAATAGCTCCCTGGACACTGGGTGCATATCACATGACTCTAGAATGGCTCACATGGTACCCCCCCATAAAAGTGGCTCAAAGGATGAACTGGGCAATTACAGACCAGTAAGTGTAACATCCATTGTGGGGAAGCTGATGGAGACAATCCTGAAGGAGAGGCTGATGTCCTTTCTGGAAGACAATGGGCTCCAGGACAGTCATCAGCTTGAGTTTGTCTCAGGAAGATCCTGTCAGACTAACCTGGTTGAGTAGTATGACTGGGTAATGAGGGACTTGGACAAGGGCCATGCTGTGGATGTCATATAGTTGGACTTCAGCAGGGCTTTGATTCAGTGCCACATGGGAGGGTGGAGGGAAAGTTGACATATGAGGGGGTGGGGACCAAGATGGTTAAATGGATTGAGAATTGGATACAGGAGAGACAGTAGAGGATAGTGGTGGGGGAGCTCTCCTCTCCAAGGGCTGTGATGAGTGGGGTGCCACAGGAATTGGTACTGGGGCCGGTGCTCTTTGGGATATTTGTAGCAGACATCTCGCATGGCATCAGGAATAAGATCAGTCTGTTGACTGATGACACCAAGTTGGGGGCAGTGGTGAACAACATAGCAGGATGACAGGGGCTGCAGAATGACCTGACCAAACTTGAGGAGTGGTCAGAAGCGTGGCAGTTGGGGTTCAATGCTAAAAAGTGCAAAGTACTGCACTTTGGAGCAAAGAACCCAGTAAGGGGTTATCAGCTGGGAGGAGTGCAACTAGGTACCACCGAAGAGGAAAATGATCTAGGGGTGGTTGTAACAGGGAAAATGAACAATACAGAGCATTGCTGGAAGGCAGCAGCAAAGGTCAACAGGATGCTGGGATGTACTGAGAGAAGAATCTCCTCCAGGAGCAGGGAGGTGATGCTGCCTCTCTACAGGTTACTGGTCAGGCCACACCTGGAGTACTGCATGCAGTACTGGCACCCATATCTGAAGAAGGATGTAAGATTACTTGAAGGGGTACAACGTAGAGCAATGAAGTTGATCCAGGGATTGGAGGACAGGCCATATGAGGAGAGGCTGAGTGAGTTGAATATGTACTCCATAGAGGAGAGAAGGGATCAGGGGGATATGACTGAGACCATTAAGTACTCAAAAGGGATAAACAAGACATGCACTGAGGAGATATTTAAGCTAAGAAGGGGGAGGGACATGAGAGGTCATGGTCTTAGATTGGAGGGTAGAAGATATAGGAGGGAAATGAGGAGACACTTTTTCACAGATATGGTTGTGGCAGAATAAAACACTCTGCTGGAGGAGGTGGTATCCTGTAAGACAGTAGGTAGTTTCAAAAGGGGATGGGACAGGGTGACAGGGGGATAATTGTGAAGGGTTGGGGCAGCTGTAAGGTAAGGGTGCTAGCTGCACATTCAAGCAGACTTGATAGACCATGTGGCCTGTTTCTGCTGGCAAACTCATAAGTTTGTATGTTTGTAAGAGATGGTAGTAACTTTGAAGATCCAGAATTTAGACCTCTTTTTCTTAGTTTAACAGCAGTAAGGTGACAGAAAATATGACTCTGAGTTCAAAATATACAGCTATCATTTGTATCACATTTGTTGAGCAGTTAATGACAATATCCATTAATTTAGAGTTATATCTCCTTTAATCCTGGGGATCTGCAAGTAATACAAGAAGTCATTTATGACAGTCTCATTTTTGCACCTACAGTATTTGACTGAATAAGCATATAACTTTATGCTTACTACCTATTGGAGTACAGTATGTTTGTATTTCCATCCAGAGGAAGTCACCAGCACAGAGGAAACATTCCAGTGTTAATTATCTTTGTATTACCATTGAAGGGAGTGTGGAATATGGAAATGCACAGGTTTCATGTGGGGAGCAAGAAAATTCAAAGACGGGGTTCAAAGACATGTGATCTTTATTAAGGAAACCCAGCTTCTATCAAAAACTATGTAGCAATCACTAATATTTTCCTTTCTTGACATCATTTTTATTATTTAGTGCAACACAATGAGTCTCAGTCCCAACTCCTGGTCCCAGTCAGTGGTCATATGCTGTGATCTTAGTGGTGGTGGCAATCTCTGGACCCTGAGCTTCAAAGATTCACTCTCTCTAGTCAGCTCAGGCAGGGTATATGACCAGAACCAGTGCAGCCCAAATATTAAAGTAAGAGACATTTACTTTTCAGTTTGTAGTGTTAAGTGCCTATATCATACTGAATGCCCTGTCCCTCAGTTGAGAAGAACCCATTCAGCAGCTGTTGCAAAATGGAAATGTCTTCTCAAACCATTCCTACCCCTGCCATCTACATGTTGTGCTTCTCAGTAAAATTATCTTAACTGAGGATTGTGTATTAATGTTTGACTCTGAGCCCACTGCCTGCTTTGATCTAATATCACTATAAATGAGAAAGATCCCTTCCACATTCAGTTGAGCATGGAACAGAGCTTTCCCATTTATAGTGATACTAGATCATTCCATTGCCAATTTTTAATACTAACATACACTTTAGTTGCCCCCCAGTATGACACAGTTATAAAATAAAAATAAAAAATATATATATTTTTCTTTTATTTTTGCATATTCTTAAATTCTAATAGCTAATATTGGTAGCCCCAGGAGGTAACCCATAATTTATACTGTGTCTCATATCAAGAAATGACTTTCTGGTGACACCAATTTTTAAGGGGCCAAATTTAAGACCTATCATCTGACCTGCAAAAAAAAAGCATGCTTCTAATCTGTTTTCCTAATCATTAAAGTCAGAAGTAAAAAAAATCATATAGCCATATAGTATATGCCTCTGAACCATTTTACACAGTGTCCCCCCCCCCATCTTCTGTCCTGATGGTCATCGAGCACAGTCTATGCTGGCAATCAGAGTCTGAGCCTTATTAGTTCTACATTTTCATATTAATTATGAGCAGAAGTGTAGCATACAAAAAACATTTTTTTAAATAAATAAATAAAAAAGGCACTAGCTATAACTGTTGTATAGTAGATGACATGCACGAATGTAATTAAAGCAGCATCAGGGTGTTTTTTGTGGCCAGTAAAAGTGAAGAATAAGCTGTATGGCAAATTTAGAGACTGGTATGGCACAGATAATTAGAGTTGTGATGAGTCTTAGCAGTTTTGTAAAATGTTATTTAAAATGAAGTTTGTACATGAAATGAGATCGATTTGGAATGATTTTAGGTGATGTCTATTAAAACTGAAATAAAGTTTTTTATAAAAAATTTGAGAAATGAGTGCGTGTAATATACCAGAGTAAAAAATAATTTTATTTTTGTTTAATAGTTCCCCAGAAGAAGCCATAGGTTGGCGAAATGTTGGGGCACAGATGAAAATTAATATTAATAAAATGAAATGAACTGAGAATTGGTTTGAGCGTATGGTTTCTACCAGAGTTGGTGCATCATAGTACTACTGTCTTTTGCTGTTAGCAGTTGTCTTGCATGGTCAAAGGTCTTGCAGTTCTGCATAGTGGAAACTGAAAAATCCGGATAGGCAGACACTTTCAAATTTTCATAATGCAAGTCCTTATTGATTTTTACCATGCGAAGTATGGTTTTGCGATCTTGATAATAATGGATTTTAACAAATACATGTCTGGGATATTTCCTGTTCCCAACATAATTTTCTTGCGTCTTACGGTCTCCCCCTCCCCTTTGTGCTCTGTCCAAAACAACTTTCTCCTCTGGATGTCTTTGTTTTAGTGCCACAGTCAGAAATTTCTCAAAATACCAATGTGGATGCCCCTTTCCCTCACTACCCTTGGGGAGACCAATAATCTTGACATTGGCCCTTCTAGAGTGGTCCTCCAAATCAGAGATTTTATGTTGAAGCTTTGCTAGACTAATGCTGTGTTTAGCTAGTTTTTTAACAAATGGGTTCATTTTGTCCTCCAACAAACAAATGCGATGTTCAGCTTTCACTGTCCTAAGAGATAAGGCTTCCATTCTTTGATTAATGTCATTAAATAATTTGGACATATCTGTAAGTGCTGTAGTAATTGTTGTGAACCCACTCAATATTCCATTTCGAATATCAGTCTGAAAAGTTCTAAAGTCATTAACAGTAAATGTCTGTACCCCTTGGCCATTAGTAATTATTTGGGCATTTGCATTGCTTTTCTGCCTGCTTATTAATAACTTTATTATCAGCTTGAGGCAGCATTTCCACAGGCAATGGTTCTCCTATGTTTGTTTTTGCCATATTTTTTTCCCCAGTCACCTTGAGCCCCTTGCACTTCCTCCATATCATTGCTTATATTAATACTGAGAATGTTAGCTGAACTAACCTCTGAAATAGACTTATTCATGTTGCCCACAGTGAGGGGAGGAATAGAGGAGGTCCCTTCCTCTTCGTCTGCCATTGTATAGTTAGGATCTGCAGATTCTAGGAAGTGCATTGTTGAAATCTTGTGGGCAGCAAGGAGAGGGGGATCTTGGATTGGGGAGAGCAGTTTGCCAGCAAATATGGAAGCTGGCAACAAGGAAGCATTTAATTTTTGTTGTTGCAGGTGAGTATGGCCATGTGGGGAGTCAGCATTACCAGGTTGCTCAAGAGAATCTGCCATAGTGATGTCAGATACCAAGAGTGCCTTTTTCTTTTTCTGTGGTTCCCGTGGCTCATGCTGTGTTTGTGGCTCTCAGACAGTGTTCAATGTAGCATGCTTTCTGTGATTAGACTGGGACATACTCCACCGGGTAGTAGCAGATATCAGCACCATGTTAAAACAAAGTAAGTTTCTTTCATCCAGCTGCAAATCAAGAGCTAAAATGTAATGTTTAACTTGCTAATTATGAACATGTTGAGGCTTGAGTAGCTCTGTGACCCACAGACAGAATGCTCACAGAACCATCTTGGATCACCACGCTTCTCCCCCCACAGACATAAAAATGTTATGTACATTGCAAATGGTTTAAGGAATAAAATCAAGATAACTAGATACCAAAATTATAAAATGCTATGGAAGATTTTGAAAATCCCATATGTGATGGTAAATTTAGATTTGTTTAAAAATGGTTTACCAGCTTAATATTGCTTGCTGGAATATGAAGGGAATGCAGGATTAGAGCAAGGCAAGGAGAATTTTCAACTGGTTAGATTATAAAGGTATAAACTGTGCCCTGCTCCAAGAAACCCATTTATCTCATAGTGAATTTTCTTTCCACTCCAAAAGATGGGGACCGGGTATTAAAGCTCCCTTTAAAAATAATTCACTTGGGATGGCTATTTTTTTAAAGAAATCATTAAATATCCAAATAAGTAAACAACTTTCGGATGCAGAAGGTAGATACAGTATATGCCATATTTTGAGTTCTTGTGATGTGAGGAGATTGTTGACGGTGGAGAGGAACGAGCAGGCCACTAAGCCATTGGGGAGAAAATGACTGTAGCAGGAGTCAGGCAAAAGCTTTGATATTTTTAATAACAGGTATGCCATCATTGTCACACTAGATTTTAGGCTCACTGACCTTTTCAGACCAGCTTTGTACTCACTGGACCTCTGAGGAAGAGGCTTGGAAAGAGGGGAGGGCCTCTGGATATCCACTGTGGAGATAGAGTTCTTGGCAGTGGAATGAGCTTCCAGAAGCAAAGGTCCATCCAGTGGAACCCATGGGGGTTTATACAGCCCTATGCTTTCCTGGGCAAAGAGGACATCTGCTTCTGTGTATTTGCGCTGGGACTTGCTGTGTGAAGATATTGTGGATTTTGTATTCATTTAACATAGAATTTTTTATGCAATAATCCACTTTTGTCCAATTATATAGTTGATAATATGAAATGGAAAGCTGAAATGTGCTTATGGCTTGGAATCTGTGGATACTAAACTTGCTTAGAGAAATATTATATTGGGAGGGGTAGGTTTAGGGCAGGACTCAATAAAATAAGATTTAAACTATAAAAGGAATTTATAACTCTATATTTAAAAGAGTTTTTTGAAGATCCAGGAAGTTGGGCCCCAATTGGACCAATAGTGCACGTGATCTAAGGGTTCAAGAATGCAGGTATTGCATTCTGTTAGACAGTCACCATTATGAGCACCCAGGAGGGAAGGGCAACAGAGCCATTCGAGCCATGCTTCTAAAACCCCCATTAGAGTATTTTGGCTTATTTAGTCTGGTGTTTTGAGACACTGTCAGGCTAAAACCAGAGTATAGCCTTTTAAGATAAATTTATCTCACAGAGTAATCTTTTTGGAGATTTACATTATACTCTGTAATACACATGCAGAAGTGCATTTAGTAGTGCATCATTTTGATATTACTTTATGTCAGTGGGAGAAACCGCAGGAGTAGTATTTGGAGGTCACAGTTTTAATATCCTGGAAAACTTGATAGAACAAGTAAAGAAGGAAGCACTGTGCACCACAGAGTAACCACAGAGCAACCTGGGGACAAGATTTTTAAGAGTCCTGGAAAGTAAGTAAATGATAATAAAGGAAAGAAAATGATAGTAGGCTAGTAGGGTTTTATCTCTATAGTAAAGTCTCTATTTATTTATCATACATATATATAAATAAGGGAACTGTTTTAAACATTTTAAATGTTCCAAGACATTTTACTGATTACATCGATTGTACTGTTACCTTATTTTACTCAGGCTCACCGGTTGGTGTAAGACGTTATCATGTATGTTTGTTTAATTTTTAGTGAACAAAACTTTTGCGGACAGAAGAAAAGTGATTGTTTCCACCAGTTGGGACACTGGGCAACCAAGCAGATAACCCGTGTATATGTGTAGGCTGATATTTGCAGAAAAGGGACAACATTTGACATTTGAAACATCAAAAAGGAGAAAATATTTTTTACATCAGTTGAAAAGACTGGGGGAACCTAGGATTTGTGAACCCATCAGTTATGCCGCAACTATATAACTGGCTAATTCTACAGTGAGACTATCCGATTTGGTCTTGCTTGAATAGTAACCAAACAAACTTTTTAGAACTAGACTTGGGGGCTATTTTGAATATATGACATCAAGGATTTCTAAAAAGTATTACAAGCACCTTATGCACTTTAAGCACTTTAGGAAGAACTGAATTAAATTGTACACTTAGAAATCTATGAGAGATAAGATATCAGACCCGAAGACCGTTATTTATCAAGAGCAATATCTGCTGGAAATATTGTTACTGTTATTTTAGTCTCTGGTAATATCTTGGCAGATAGTTGTGTGCAATTATATGTAATTTATAGTAATTTATATATTTGACCTTAGTGTCTAAGAATTATTTATATTTAAGACACATTTTGCATTTTTACTTCTCTTTTTATTACACAGTATATAATATGTCTGTAACCACTAGAAGTGGAAAAACCTTAATGAAGGCGGACCACCTATTAAAAACCAAAAAGGGGAGAATGAACATCTCAAGGAAGAGTAGTTCTGGGGATTTGGAGGCTTCAAACTCCCAGAATAAATTAAAGAAATTAGAAAAAGATGAAAGGGGAAGAAGAGATCATTTAAATATGAAAGTGTTAAAAGGGAACTATATAGATAGGGATTGTAGTGGAAACAGTGAATATGGGGAAGTAAACAGGGAAAGAATAAGACATCAACACCAACAGTAAAAATAACAGATTTCTTTTTTTTTCTCCAAATAACACCAGTAATGAGAGCAGGAAAGGTTGTAGTGTAAAGGGGAAAAAAGAAAGATAATAAAAAAGGATGTGAAACACCACAATCAAGAGTTACGTTTTTAGATATATTGAAGGATATAGATGAATTAAATCAAGATATCTCTAATATGCAGTATTCTATAAGAGAAGAAATAAGTATATCAGAGGAGAAAGTAGAGAGAAGAAAGGAAGGTAACAAGAGTGACCAAACTGAAGTACTAAAAGAAAAGGAAATAAACTATAATGTTAATGCTGGGGAGAATAAAGAAATAGATAACCAGGTGATTAAGACAGATCTATGAGGAATATTGAATTGTATGGATGTCAGTGAATTGGACTGGGAGGATTCAGGGGAAACAATGAGGTGAACCCAGGTTATGAGTCCAGAGGGAATGGAGATGCTTGATGTGGAAGGCATAGCAAGAGATGTCCAATTATCATTAAGGGACCTGTATATGGCTAACTTATTGATTTACAAAGAATTAGTGGAGATTACAAAATAAATCTCATTTTAAAAGGAACAAGTTTGGAAAACTGGAAAAGGGTAGAAGAGGTTAGGAAGGCAAAGAAAAGGAATTTCAGAATCATAATAAAGACCATAGTATTTGGTCGCCACTGTTGTTGGAGACCGAGGATTCAGAGTTAAAGGAATTAATTATGCTCCCAGAAGAAAAGTAAAAGAGAATATCATATATGTAAAGAACTGAAAAGGGCCCATGCTATATTATGGGGGAAGGGAGAAAAACAGGAAAAAAAGTATATTAGGAAAAGTGAAGGACAGTGGAGTGAGGGATAAAGAACAAAGAAAAAGGAAAAAGAACAGTAAGATAGATAAGAAGCCACAAGAAGATGTTAAAAACACAAAAGAAGGGCAACCCAATCTACAAGAGGTAATAGTTATTGGGCAAAGTCAAGGAATTAGTAATATACAGGGTGAAAAGGATGTTGAAATAAAGGAGAAAGATGCCGCCAAAATGGTGGTAAAAGAAACAAAACAGAAAAAGAAGACTAAAAAGATAGGAAAAAAGGAGAGGAGGATTGGGGGGAGGGAAAAGGAAAGAAGTCCATGAAACGGGGAAAAAACATTGAGGAAGAGGTTGAATCCCCTGAAGGGAAAGAGGAGATAATAAAAGGAGTAGACAACCAAGTGAAATCTAAGGAAAAGGCTAAAAAAGAGGACAAGGGGGATGAGCTGGGGATTAAAACAAACAGTATATTTCAAACTTTTTGTGACAAAAACTAAGGGATCTGACTTTGTTTTGCTGATGTATGGGGTAGGAATCTTACCACAAAAAAACTTGGAAGATCTGAACAAAATGCCGAAAAACCTATTGAGCACCCTGCTGACAGGAAACAAACACATTTTGGATCATTCCAGTGTGGTAAGACCGATAGAGAATGAGGAATTGGTTTTAATAATTTTGGAACAGTATTATATTCTGAAGGCAATATGGACAAAAAGTAAAGAACTGAAAGAAATGGGAATGGAAGTCAAAAAATGTACTTACTTTAAGAGAGGTATTCCCAGAAAGTTTCAATCAATATCAGAAATTTACAGAGGAAGAGAAATTGGTATCTATATTCAGACTTAAACAGTTTGATAGGGAAACAGCTACTAGTCTACAATATAAATTATTGGATAGATTGGGACTGTTACTCCAATTGAAAATTCAAAAGACAGATGTCAGCAGAATGGTCAGATGGGAAGCAGAGGGCCATATGTCATTGTGGTTGACCAAAGATGAAATATATAAATCATTATTGGAAAAAAGTAAGAAACTTCACGAGTTAGGTATATTTGTTTATGATGAGTCTAATTCTGACACCAATGTAAGTAAAAAAAAAGGGAAAAAACAGAATATGAAATGGGAAGCAATAGTTAAAACATCAAACAGATATGGGATATTATAAAATGAGGAAAATGTACAATGACTTGGAGAGAGAAGAGGAAGGAGGTCACACGATCCTTCAGTTAGAGTGCCAGACATACAGTAAGTGAATCAGAACAAATTATAAAGATTTTGTCATGGAATGTGTCAGGGTTGGCCAATAATTTGGCAGATGTTGAATTTATAAAATATCTAGAAGTTTTTGAATATGTAAACTTACAGGAAACATGGTATAAGGAAAGTTACATATTAATGGATTTAAAATATATACTAAAGATGCAAACAAAATAGGGAGACTAGGACATTGTGCAGTGGGGTTGGTAACAATGTGTAAGTTAAGGGAAACAAGACTTTCACAGGAAATAGAAAAAAACTGAGAACATCTTAGCAATAAATATTAGGGAAAGGAATAGAGAAATACTATTTATTAATGTGTATTGCATACCAGATGGAAGTAAATATAAAAGTGATAATATAAATAGAGATCTTGAAGTACTTATTGACAAATATATGAATAGTAATTTACAAATGGGTATGATAATTACATGAGATTTCAATTATAGGATAGGTAATCTTACAAATTTAACTGAAGATATAACAGATTTTCTAGGGATCATAGGTAATGATAATATAAAATTAACTAAGGCTTCTAAAGCTAGGAAAAGGACAAATCAGAGAGAAAAATATAGAAATATGACTGATAAAAATGCAATACTGGTTAATGAAAGAACTAGATCAGATGCAAAAGGCAATTTTGCCTACTGTATATGGGAGGTACAGGTTCATCGATAATAGATCATATATGGATGAATATGAACACGATAGAAATATATTCAGATCTTAAAATAGAACCAAATGCAGAAAGTGCACATTCTGGACTGGAATTAAGTATTCTGATCAAAAAAGGAAGAATGCTAGGAAGGAACATATACCCTTAGAAGTTAGAAAAAGAAAATGTGTGGGTTGGAAAGAGATAGAAGGAGAAGAGTTTCAGCACGTATTGGAGGATAAAGGAATATGGAATAAAATAGAGAAACTAATAGGAAATGAAATGATGGAAACAGCACTGTTAGAAGAATATCAACAAATAATGGAGATTATTTCACAAATAATAATAAAAGAAATAAAAATACAAAACAAAAAGGAACCTGAATGGTATAACATAGAATGTAAGTCAGTCAAAAAAGCAGTGAATAGACATATTGGAAAGGTTAAAAAAGAGGGAAATACAGTAATAAAACAGTTTTTAATAAATTAAGGAAAGAGTATAACAACATAGTTAATAAAAATGAGACTAAACATGCCAGACAGTTATGGGGAAAATTAGAAATAGCAGTAGAAGTTAAGGATAACAAAAAATTCTGGGTAATTGCAAATAAAGGTTTAGGTGACTATAGAAATGAACCAGAAACAAATATAGAACCACACCAATGGGTAGAACATTATACAAACATATTTCAAACAGAAGAAAAATTAAAGAATATAGTAATAGGAAATGAATGGACAAAGGGGAATTTGGGTATTGATTTAATGGAAATACAGATGGCAAAATAATCCTTTGTATCACATAAAGCACCTGGGCCAGATGGAGTTCCAACAGAGGTGTTGAAACAAAACATAGAAATATGGACTTTGTTGTTACAAAAATTGCTTCAAGTGGTCATAGAAAAAGAGAACATCCCAGAGAGTTGGAGGTATAACTAATAGTACCATTATTTAAGAAAGGGGAACAGAATGATCCAAGCTGTTATAGACCAATAAGCTTGATAGACTGCACTCAAAAAATGCTTACAAAAATTATAAACAATAGAATTTCAGAATGGATAGATAGGGAAGGTAAATTAGATGAGGCTCAGGCTGGTTTCCAAACTAGATATTCGACCATTGACCAGTGTTTTACATTAACACATTTGATTTATAAGTACAAGAATGTGAAGAAACAAAGTCTATATTGTGTGTTTGTAGACTTAAAATCAGCATTTGATAGAGTAAATAGAACTGAGCTATGGTAAGTTTAGGAAAAATTAAAGATGGATAAAGGACTGGTGGAAATCATTAAAACATTATATTATGATCACTCAATGCAAATAAGATATGACTCTAAAGGAAATAAAAGTGACCCATTTGAATCAAAAGGAGGAGTGAGACATTGTCACTTGTACTATTCAATCTGTATCTAAATCAAATTTTAGAAAAGATGTATGACACAAATTTTCATATACAAATATAGGAAGCCAAGCCTGCCCATATGTGGCCTATGCAGATGACATCATGTTGATGTCAACCAGTTATTTGGGCATAAAAATAATGCTGGGAAAATTTGAAGAGGAATGTAAACAGGCAGACTTGAAAATAAATTATCAAAAAACAAAAGTAATGGTGTGTGGTAAAACTAGTAACAAGCACACCTACAAAATTGATGAAAAATTAGAAATAGTTAATGGATTTTGTTATTTAGGGTAAAATAACAAAGGACCTAAATTGGGAAGACACATTAAAGAAGCAGTATTAAAAACTAAAAGATTTTTACCAGCAATGAATACATTTTATATAAATATGGTGGACATTCGGTATTTGATACTTGAGAGTGGTTAATGCCAAATCAGAAGTCAGCTCTGTATGGGGCAGAAATTTGGGGACAGGATAGAATTAAGGGAATAGACAAATGTTTAAATACACATTATAAGAAATTATTGAGGTACCAAATGGTACACCTTCAGCGGTGACAGGGGCAGAACTGGGTCAATATACTGTGGAAAGTTCAATTAAAATAAGACATATAAACTACTAGATAAAAGCATATATGATGGAGGTAAACAGATTGCCAAGGAAATGTATAAAAGAATCAATTGAATACCTAAAAAGGGTATAATGTTTCCTGTATAGGAATTATAGAAAAATAATAAAACCAAATGGGTTGATGTATAGCTAACGGATATCTTTAGAACACCTATAGAAATTGTGAGAAAGGATATGAAAACAAGAATACAGGACATAGAAATACAGAAAGATATAGAATACTGTAAACAAAATAAGAGATGTCTATGGATGACAAACAATAAACAACAGCACAAGCTGGAGAATTATCTAACACAAATTAAAGATCACAAAAGTGAAAAGGCATAACCAGGTTTTGATTTGAAACACATGAAAGTAACTGGCTTAATGCAAAATATAGAAATAGGAGAATGAAAGGAAAATATGCAAATGTAATCTAGATCTGATAATTTACAACACATAATGATACTTTGACCCCTTTATGGGAAAGAAAGAAAAAGTATTTTAAAGAGATCATGAGTAATTTAGAATATGAACCTAAAGATATGGGAATGTATCTTTAAAAACAGAAAAATATACTGAAATGGATCATGTGGCCTCCTTCCTCTCCTCGGTAGAAAAAAAGAAATGTCATATAAAGTTTATGGAATGAAGACAGTGACAGGTCTAGACTCCAAATCTGTGAGAAATGATATGGGAAAGAGATGTTAGAACCAGTGGCGTCATGCCCATAGGGCCCGAGGGGGCATGTGCCCACCCAATATTGTCGTAAAGGCTATTTAAACAAAATGTATTAAGTATTTTATTTTTTTACTGTCCCACTGGCGGAAAAAAAAATGTGTATTTTCAATGTCTTTTTGGTGGGGGCTGGGGGATGAGGGTTCTGAATCGATTGTTTTAAGTGTATGGGAAGACTGCTGGAGTCCAGCACCGGTACCTAATACTGAGTCCCACAGACCCCCAACCATATACTTGAACGAGATAAGCAGCTACACTCGGCATCAGGGGACCAGAGAAGGGACAGGGCCCTCCGACTGCCGGGTGCTGAAGCTGGTTTTGAGAAAGGCTGAGAATTAGCAAAAACAAGAAAGTCCCTCTCTGGTTCAGGTTGCCTTTATTTCTGTTGCACTAAACTCCATAGCAGTTGGATACCACCGAAATTAAAAGGATCCATCAAGCCCTGCTGTCTTGAGGAAGAACATGTTTTAAATATAACTATAAAAATCAAAGCAGGCTAAATATAAAGTCGTTTAGTAGTTTACATTTACGAGCTGAATTATCTCTCTCTTGTAATCGTGAATTGCAACAGTTAAAAATAGTTCATACACATATATTTATCCAAAGAGTGAACAGGTATTCCCTGCTGTGTCTGGATATAGGATGCAAGTGTAATTAATATTATTTTGCGCCCAGTCTACTGATGTTAGTTTTATGTTCGGGGATCAAAGCGAGAGATACTCACTATGGATGTAGCGGTTATAGTCATCTTTTTTACGCCAGTGTATGTAAGTGTATTTTTTTCTGCAGATATCGAGATAAGAGATACAGACGTAGTTGTCAAGATTTTGTCAGGATTGAAAAAGGGGAGATGTATGAAGGGAATTAGCTTTATTGATTAGAGGTTAGTACACTGAAATGGCGTCAATATTTCATATTAATACGACAAATAAGTCTATCAGAAGGAAGCAAACTGCCTGCAGCCATTGAAGTAAGCCTTTCCCTTGTTGATTGCGATCAGGTGCAAACAAGGATCTCCTCTCGGTTTTGGATTCTGAGGGTATGGATTGGTCATTTTGGGTTTGTGAGTAACATTTTTGTTACTGTTTATTAGTAGTACTAGCATGTGCATAAAACTGCTTTAGTAACCATGCAAACACCCCTACAGGAACTGTTTTCTTTTTTTTGTTTTATTTTTTGTACATAAAATCCTAGCCTGTCGTTTTAAGAATGTAGGTATTTGTTCTGTTCCATTTCTGGATGCATATTGCATGGCATCATAAGTTTGTGTTTGTAGGAGGTTAGGTAGGTTGGCACTTCTCTTAAGAGTTACTGGTGGACGGTTGTATAGTAAGAAAAGTTAAAGTTTCATTCCCATACCTGTCATAGGTTTGGGTGCATTTTAATGAATTATTTTTATATATATATATATATATATATATATATATATATATATATTTGTATAGATACATGTGGCATTGAAGCTGAGAGAGGGTAAATGCAAGGTTACAGTAACTGAATGCAGAAAGAAAAAAACAGAGTTGCAACTGACAGTTCATCCATTATGAAGAGTTCTGGAATGAGGTCTGAAGAAAAAAACATTTTAGTTAGTCACTGAATAGAGAGAGAGATATAGAGACAAGTATACTGAAAGGAGCTAGGAACTGGGACTCCATTATTTTTTTTTTTTGAAGTATATGACTTCCAAAAAAGGTAAAACTGTTGAAATAAAGAGGGAGGATTTGACTCGAGAAACTACAGAAAACCAAGAGAACTTGCTGGCATTCAGTCTACAGGCATGGAAGTCAAAGATGGTTGATTGTTTCACTTGAAGAAACTCTTCCATGAGTATGACTTCCAAAATGTGGGATGTAGTTTGCCTTCCAAAACACTGGAATAACTTCTGCAGATTTGGACTCAGGGAGGTTTTTGACTTCTGTGCAAAAACAAAGAATAACTGAAGCGCCCCACCTGTCTGGCGAGTGTGAGGAGTGCTTTGGTTTCCATGGCATAGTCTTTAGTGCTTGTTTGGGATGAGCTTGACAAAGGTTATCCCACAGAATCTCAGGAGACTCCTGGAAACTAAAAATAACTTGAGACAGCCGAACAATGCCGTGCATCCAGCTTCTGTGTCCTTTGACTGGGTAAGAAGACTTTTTTTCTGAAACCCTGCTCTGGCAGATGGTTACCCCCCATGTTTATGTGGCACAACCTACTGCATCTGTCATTCCTAGACTTTGGGGGGTCACGTTTTGTGTAGATCCACCAGGGCATTTTGGGGTTGGGGGATGAGGAAGAGACTCCGGGATTTGCTTTCAATGCTTCCTTTTCAGATACCCATTCGAGGTGGTTTGGAGGAATTTTTTTAACTTATGTGGCCGAAGATGTCTAATGCCAAGCAGCTAAAAATAAAAACATTGAAGAACAGCATTCTACAATTCCACAACGTGCTCTGTGTACAATATTACTCAATAAATGTGTATGGTACTGTTTTAAATACCTAAGCAAGGTGTTAATGTTGAGTACCATCTATGTTACTTTATTTATACAGGGCAGAACCACTGTAATTTTAATTTCTGTAAATCTGTAACAGTAATCTACATATGTGTTCATACTTCACTGTAGTTTAATGTGGATATTTGTTCTGTGTTTCTGTTTTGGATTTGATGCATAGTGCTTCTGGCTATCTGGAATTAATTTAATAAATTTAAACCTACCTACCACTGAGGTGAACATCTCATTTACTGTGGGAGGTCCAATCAATGGTGCCAGATACTGTGTAAAATAAAATAGTTATACATACAGTTATGTTAGTTACCAGGATCTTTAAAAACAGTCACATTCCATCTTGAGATGTTCTTTAAAGTTTTTCTTAAACATATGAAAAGAGCTGATATTACTTAATGGAGGCGTGATCCAGCTCCTGGAATAGGTAGCAGGGTGACCCAGTCTCAGCTTCCCAAACTTAGAGTTAATTCTGGAACTGTAATTTTTTTTGGTTACAGGGTAAGCTCACTAGGAAATTAGCCCTTTTACAGGGGTGACCTGGGCTTCAACCAACAATATTGCCTTAGTATCATATATGAATTCATTCTACATAACAATACATACTACATAATGTTCATAAAAAGCTTGTACATTCATAGTTCACAGCTTATTAAAATATTTGCATTGGTTAAGGTCAAATAGGTAGAATTAGACAAAAATACATTGCTTGCATCATGTAGAAAATATTAGCTACATATTAGTTACGACAAGGGGTAACAGTCTTGACAGGTCAGGCGCCCTCAGTTCCTAACCAGTTTGTTCATCAAATTAATGTCTCCAATTATTGTACAATAAATATGCCTCTACACACACAAACACACACATACAACTTATATTTTGTTTCTGTTTATATTACATTGACCATTATTCACAGTATAAAACAGTTACCTGCCAATCATGTAGAAAAAGTTTATACAACAAATATAAAAAATGCTGAAATGCAACACATAACATATAACTCTGTTAGCATACTTTGTGATCATGATTTGGCAAGCAAATATTGAATGACTTAGAAAAAGGTGAACAAATACTTAAATTATACGGATATGCTTCGCTCTCATCTTCTTACATGCTCCCCCTACTATACTCCTTCCTCAGCGCCATACTTCCTCATAGTTCACAGTTGCTCCTTGGTGTATTTTTGTATTACTGATATGAAGTAAATACTATATATACAGTACATGCTGAATGCATATTAATCTAAAGCATTGTGTGTAATATAAACTGTATCCCCCTTCCCCCAGGACACATCTGGGAATGAGCTATTTCAGCTCAGTACGCCTTTCCTGGCAAAACTTCTCAACAAATAAATAAATATGCTGTGGGTGAGCAATGTTCTGATACTGGAGGCTCTGTACAAGGGACTAATCAAACTGTGAATAGATTGTGTGGAAGGCAATCAGATATTTTGCTGAGGATAGTAAATCCACTACCATAGTATTGCTATTATGCTACATGTTTTTTAAAATATTTTTTTTATTTTGTTCTGCAACCCTCCCCCAATTAGAAGGCAAGGTAAGAGGATGTCAGTCACTAGAAGTAGTGCTTTATTTAGGCAAGCTTGCAGTATAACGAATGTCACAATAAATACATGTAACATTACAAAGTATGAATCAAATAATCCACGACTATATAATATTGGCATATAAATTTATTGCAGTTACATATTTCCATGTTCATGCATCAGGTCAGATCAGGTAACTTGTTAGAGATTCTTATGTTGTTCTGTCCTGTAAGTAAAAAAAACAAAAACAATGTCACCATGCTGGTAGTTTCCGTCATTCTAGATGATAGCAAATAAAACATTCCCCCAAATAATATCTTGAATTTGGTTATAATAGGGGCATCTTAAGAGGAAGTGTTTAAGGTTATTAATTTCATGTAAGCAACAACAGTGGAATCGAGATATCTGCCTTGTCTAATAAATTACATAGTCTTTGGGGATGTCAAAAAAGACAAGTAGGATTCCCACTGAACATTAGTATTGACCCAGGCAAAGAAAGGAGCCATTGAACTTTCCTTAATTTCTGTGCATATCTGTTGTTTAGCTATGCCAGTGATGTCACTGCTAGTCATTATATTGTCAATAAAATGAATGTTGTGGGTTTGCTGTAGGCTAAACTATTTGCAGCTGTATGCCTTCTGATTGGAGGAGAGGGTCCACAAGTAGTATAATGGAGTATGATATATACCACACACATACATATTACACACATGTACTGTATTAAATACATATAGTCACATTCAAATCCCATGTCAAAGTAGTTCTTTGAATATTTTTTTATTGGCATGACTGCATTCACAAACATATTGGCAGCACAGGGATTTACATGTTACAGGTTTTGCCATCATCTGTCAGATTCTGCGGAGTTCCCTTAAAAGAAAGGTAATACTTCATTCACCAGAAGAGCCAGCTCAGTCATATGGTAGTTGACCCACCCCCATATCTACAAATTATTAAACATGAGTGATTTTCAGGCTTCTTGACTACAAAGCTCTTCGCTCATGTCACTGATGGGTACTTTGTGTGGTGATTCCCTCAGTATTATTATTCCATTTATTTACGTAAAAGTTTTGACCAGGAAAGCATGCTGAGCTTTTGAAAAAGCTAATTTCTAGATGCATGGTGGGGAAAGGGTACAGGTGGGGAATAGAACATTAAAAACAACAATATAATAACAACAGTATAATAAATCTCAGTCATTCATGTAAGGGAACCAAAAGCAGGTAGAGGAAAAATACAAAATAAGTTAAAAAAAACAATCAGATGCACAAAACTTGACATAGAAAGTAACAAACATCAGGCAGAGAAACAAGAATTGCCTACAATATTGTTTCAGAATTTAAATACTAACATACTATTTGCCAGCAGATTAGGCCTTACGGTCTATCGAGTCTGCTCGAACCTAGATCCTTAGTTGGATGCCGAGACCCTCCCATCCCTTGATCTCCAGAAACCCCTATCATCCATCCCCACCCCCCCGGGACAGGCCATCATCTGATACATCCACTTTCTGTGTCTGTCCCACCCTCTCTTGAAGCCCTCCACTGTGGATCTCTGAACCAGCTCACCAGGCAGTGCATTCCAAGGGTCCACCACCCTCTCGGTGAAAAACCTCCTCCTCTTTTCCCCCCTCACCCTTCCACCTTCCAACTTCAAACCATGCCCTCTGGTGATACCTCCCTGCTTTAGTCTAAAGATCCCCTCCATGTTTACCCTATTTATTCCCTTGAGGTACTTGAAGACCTCAATCATGTCCCCCTGTCTCCTCTCCTCCAATGAAAACAGGCAGAGCTCCTCAAGTCTGTCCTCATAAGTCAAATCCCTATCACTGTAATCATCTTTGTTGCCCTCCTCTGTACCCTCTCCAGGAGCTGTATGTCCCTCTTCAAGTGTGGTCTCCAGTACTGTACACAGTACTCAAGGTGTGGTCTAACCAGTCCATTGTACAGCGGCAGAATCACTTCCTTGCTCCTAGAGGTGATCCCCCTTACGATGCATCCCAACATCCTGTTTGCCTTGCTAGCTGCTCTCCTACACTGCTCAGAGTTATTCATACATGTATCCACCATGACCCCTAGGTCTTTTTCCCCTATTGAGACCTCCAGCGCCTCCCCTCCCAGGGTGTACCTGTGTTTAGGGTTTCCATGACCAAGATGCAACACCTTGCACTTGGTGATATTGAAATTTAATTTCCATGTGTGAGCCCAGCTTTCCAGGGTGTCCAGGTCCCCTTGCAGGGCCACCTCCCCTCTTCTCCCTCAACTACTGCTCCCATCTTGGAGTCATCCGCGAAGAGACTCATTTCACACCCTATACCCTCCCTGATGTCCGATATGTATGCATTAAACAGGATCGGACCCAGGACTGAGCCCTGTGGTACCCACTACCAACCTCTCTAGGGTTCGAGAGCTCCCACAGACACTACTCTCTGAGTGCGTCCAGCTAGCCAGTTTTCAATCCATCTGACCATCAAAGGCCTACTCCTAACCCCATCAGTTTCTCCACCAGACCATTGTGGGGGACAGAGTCAAACGCCTTGCTGAAGTCCAAGAATAATACATCCACAGGCTTACCCCAGTCCAGTTCTGATGTTACCCATTCATAGAACTCCACAAGGTTGGTTTGACATGATCTACCTGGCACAAACCCATGTTGCCGACTGTCCAGACCTCCCACCTCCAAGTACACCCCCAACCGTTCCTTTAGTATACTCTCCATTAATTTTCCCACCACCGAGGTCAAACTGATGGGTCTATAGTTACCTGGTACTTCCTCGACCCCTTTATGGATTGGTACCATGTGCCTCTCGCCAATCCCTAGGTACCCTCCCTGTCTCAGTGACCTGCTGAAAAGCTCCGCCAGGTGCAGCCAGTATGTCCGCCAATTCCATAGTACTCTCGGATGAATGCCATCCAGCCCAGGAGATTTGTTTTTAGGCCTTGAGGCTAACCACACCCTTTGGTGAGATAGCATCATCCGTCTCCTCCCTTACTGGTCTTTTTATCCTTATCCAGATGTGACACCCTGGGTACCTTTCCTCCCTCTTGCTCCATTTCTGTTGCTCCCTGATCCCGCTCCCTTCCACTTCTATCCCCTTCATGCCTTGCTTTGTAGATATCCCATCCCTCCCTAGTGAACACAGAGGCAAAGTACTGTTAAATACCTCTGCCTGGTCCTCGCCTCTTCCACCCACCCTCCTTCTGATCTCAATCTGCTGAGATGGCCTTAGTTTTCTCCGCTCCCCAATGTACCAGAAGACCCTTTTCCCCTCCATGTATCCCCTGTGCCAGCCGCTGCTCTTTACTGGACTTTGCTCCCCTCACCATACGGGTGACTTTTCTAGATGCAAGCTGGTACATTTCCTTATCCCTATCCCCTCTTGTTGTTTTATATTTTTTGTAGGCCAACTTCTTTTCTCTGACTGCTATCTGTACCTCACTGGACCACCAGCATGGTTTACGTGACCTTGCTCCCTTACGTTTCAACTTAGCGCAGATCCTGACTGCCTCATGAAGTCCCCATTTTATGACCTCCCATCTCCTTTTCACACTTGTCGTTGAGGTAATCCCCTTCAAGTGATCCTTGAGAATATTTCCCATGCCCATAAAGTCTGCCCCCCTGAAGTCCACTGCCAGTGTCCTAGATCTCACCCCCACTCCCCCCATGCTTATTTGAAACCAGACAGTATTGTGGTCACTCCCAGTCAGGGGTCCTGTACAACTATGTCCCTACCAGATCCCCATCTGCCAGAACCACATCCAGGACATGCCCTCCCTTGTGGGCTCCATCACATGCTGTGTTAAGAACACATTCTGGAAGCCATCCAGCAGCCTCTGCTCCTTGGCCACCTTAGAGGACATGGTTCCCCAGTTTGTACCTGGCATATTAGGTCCCCATCAACACCACTCCTTCCCTTTTGGACCACACTGGGCAATGATGTTGTCCAGCAAACCATCCTCTAGAACATCACTCATCCCGGGGGGCCTATATGCTACTCCCAGCTTGACCTTATCTCCTGCTGGGGATCGTAAGGTTACCCATAAGGCCTCCACGTTTCCCTCTGCCTCTTCTACCATAGCAATTTCTATATCATCTCTAATGAACATAGCCACTCCACCCCCTCTGACCTCCTTTCTATCCTTCCTAAGCATAGTGTACCCCTGTACATTTAGGTCCCAGTCATGGTTTTTGTTGGCCCACGTCTCCGTGACCGCGCCACATCCACCCCCAGAACAGCATGGCCTGGAACTCCGCAACTTGTTTCCCAAGCTCCTGGCATTTACTAACACCAACCCCACCCTTATCCCTGATCCTCTTTGTCAACCCCACCCAGATTCCTTATACTTCCATCCTCCCCCGCCTCCTCCTGAAACCTCCACCTCCAGTCTGTTTCCCTCCCCTCTTGGGCTTGACGTTCTCCTCATCTGGAGGAGAGGGCTTCTGGTCAGCCCCTCCTCATCCCTCCCCCTTACAAGTTTAAACCCACCTTTCTTGTATGTAGTCAGCCATCCCTGTTTAAGGACTTCCTTCCCTAATGGGGCAAGATGGAACCTGTCCTTGGCATATAGTCCCTTATCCTCCCAAACTCCATTCCAGTTCCCTAACACCCCAATCCATTCTCTTCACCCCACTTCCTGAGCCAGTCATTAACCTCTGTAAGCTTTTTTTTCTCCACTGAGGCCTTTGGTACTGGCAATATCTCCAAAAGGAAATGTTGCATCCATTATCCCGACAGACTCTGGCAAGTTCTTGGAACCTTGCTTGGATTTCCAAATGCTATTTCCTCTAGATCATTAGTTCCCAAATGCACAGGAAATCCGGTTTCCTCCAAATCCCTAACCATTTCATAACCATGAACTTTGCTCTGTGCACTGTCAGCCCAGAGATACTCACTACCTTCACCTGGCTATGGCATCCACCCCGTCCCTCCCAATGGATACCCCTAATCATCGAGTCTCCCAGTAACAGAACCTTAACACCGCCATCATCCTATGGTTACTCCACTATGCCCCTCAGCCCCCTTCCCCCTTTATTCATGATCTTAATTTCATGGGAGTCTTCCTGCCTTATTAGAGACCCCTTGTCACCCTCCCTTTCTGCCTCCCTTGCTATTTTGCCCACTTAACTCAAACCCCCTCTGAATAGGTGTCCCCTTTAACCCTCTCTTATCTGAACCATTTATCCTGGCCCTGATGGTTTCCCCTTCCCCCACACCACCATCCTCCCCCCTTGTAATAGTACCCCTGCCTCCAGAGGCTCTCTGTGGTTCCCCTTTAGCTAGGGCCCCATCCTTGGTACTTACCTCACTGCTGAAGGGGCTCCTCTCCCACCTCCTTGTCTCCCAGTTTCTCTCCAATCATGCTCTCCTCCTCATGTCTGGAATATGTTGCATCTCCCCATTTGCTTAACATATATGTTTCCCTCTCCTCTGGGACTATGTCTGTCCTTTCCATAGCTGGTCTGTGATGCCCTATGGGTATCCGACTCCCTCCCAGCCTCTGTATAAGTTTCCTCATTTCCACCAACCTTCTTCCTCCTCTAGGTTGCTTAGTAGCTCAAATTTATTGTGACACTCTATGTCAGCCTCCATCAAGTAACCCAGTTTCCCTGACTGCATCTCTAAACTGGCCCTCTTCTTCCTCTCTTGCACTGTTCACCTTAGGAGCTCCCTTCCCACAGTCTGCTGTTTTAGGCTTCCACACAACAGCCCTCCTGTCTTTTCCCTCCAGTCTCTTTGTATTCAGAATGTTCACCCCAGACGCTTCCCTTAGCATCAACTTCCTACCTAAGTGTCCTCTGTTATCCCCTCCTGCTTGCTGTAACATAACGTCCTGTAATTTCAGAGCGTTGCCCCAGCCTCCCTCAGCCCCACCCTTCTGCTGCCCATATCCACACCCCTTATCCTTGGACACCCCCAGCTCCCACAGCATCTCCTTAACCAATATACCTCACTCCTGATACAAGATAGCTGTTTACAGAGTGGGCAGCCTCCTCTCTCAGGCCCAATTTATTATTGCCATCCCACAGCCTGTGCAGCCTACAACCCTTCTGAAGATGCCTGCCATGGTGGAATATGGCCACCCTGATTATCCCCTCTGTTTATAAGCACACCCCTTTTCTCAGTCCCTTCCCCTGGAGTACAGTTTCTCTCTATACTGACTGTAGTTATTTACAAACCCAATTTCAACTCCACCAATAACGTTCCCAAGTCTCACAAACACATACAGTCCAGTGTGTGTTTGGTCCCCTAGTAGTGTGTGTAAGCAGACATCAGGTACCATATGATGTCACAGGCCCACCAGCTCCTGTTGCTCCGAATTTCAGTCCCAAACAGAAATACTCAGCCCTTCAATCCCAACCCCCAGTGGCTTTTCAGTATTTAAGAAGGCATACAAAACATATCTTACCAAACACCAGGCAAACAACACATTTAAATTTCCCTCTAAGTATCCCTGCCAAACAACTATCCCCCAAGCCACCAAAGTTACAATGTAACAGTTCTAATTCAAGGTAATACTTTTTAACACATAAAACTAATTTCACTTACAAACTATTCAAATATTTCAGTTAAAACAGAATATAACTCCAGCCCTCTTTCCTACCTGCCTGCTGCTTAAGCTCCCAAGTGAACAATGTTAAAGTGAACAATTGAAGAAACTACATTCAAAACAAACATGCAGTAATAATGTGCAAGGTGCAAAACAGTAGCATAATGTCATTGATGGTCACAGGTCTCCCATTTCTCACACACATCACTAAAGGTAGGTGGCTTCTACTGCTATAACTGCAATCACATGTAATGTGACTGCCCACAGCAACCAAAGACCTGGCACTTAACTTGTGATTTCTGAGCCTTAAGACAGCCCCACAAATGCCATACAAATAATTAAAATAAGATGCATGTGTGTGTGTGTGTGTGTGTGTGTGTGTGTGTGTGTTGGGAGAGGGTCTGCCTTGTCTTGTATTGTACTGATTGAATGATTGGTTTACAATAATACTACCAGGAATAACCTGTATTAGGTGAGCTGTCCAGTTTCCATGCCAGTCCTGGGGCAGCTGTGGGTTTTCACTTCAAGGTGAAACACGGTGTTTTGAGGAGCTGTGCAACATCCCTGTAAGTGCTAACAAATATATAAAAGTATATTTTGCAATAATAACACCATGCAGTTAAATGAAAATGTTATAAACTAATACATCCCTACACCCACAATATATGTAGGAAAGGTTGCATTCAGCAGAATATCTACTATCAATACAGTGTTAACATAAGAAATGTAATCACTGTGTCTTTTTTTTTTTTGCATTATAGTAAATAATAAATCTGCTTCTTTGTGTAAACACTTGCCATGTTACAAGTGCATTAAACCACTCCAGAACATGGTTCTACTGTGGAATTAATCCATGGTTGGGTCTGTTGAAACCTTGCACCAGTTATCATATATGTATAATATATACCCACTGACTGGCCATTTCTCTAAGTGCTAAGTCACTTTGTATGTTTTTTCTTGTTTTTTCCAATTTTTATGTTTGCTTGCACGCATGTGCAAGAAACATAGTGCCATCATCCTAGTTTTCGGAGGTGTGGCAGCCCTCTTCCAATTCAGTCAGTGTGTTGGCAGGTGCACCCCCAGTCCTCCAATGCATGCTGGAGCTGTCTATGACAGCTCCAAAATGCAGTGGCATACAGTTGAAAGGGGAGCTATGCTTCAGTGAGCAGCGATCAGATATTGCCTGCTCATGCCGCTCCCCACACACCACACACATACACACCACGATGTGTGCTCGCCCCCCTCCCCACACACTGTATATGCGACAGGGTGCCCAATCCCCATTGGCTGTGCTGCGCTTCCCCAAAAGTCTTCCAAATGCCATGCTGGGTGCCCACCCCAGCATGGCTAGTAGTATAGCCTGACGGGGTGCCCAATCCCCCGTCGGCTCCACTGTCTCTCCCCCATGCCATCGCCGACGGGGGTGCCCAATCCCCCGTCGGCTCCATTGAGCCACCGTTTTTAAAAAAAGGTACTTGCTTCCACTGCGCTGGTGACTGGCTTCAGGGCTGAGCTGATGAGTGCCTGAGAAAACAAAAAGAGAGAGACAGATGGCAACAGACAATTGATTGGTGCGGGTGGTAACTGCCAGCCAGCAGCCAATCACAGCCAAGGCGGAAATAAATAGTTCAAGCAGCAAATTGGTTTTCGCTCATCGCTGTCACCATTCAGTTGTGCACACCACCATTCTCTGACCTAACAGTCGGGCATTCTGTTTGAGATGAGACAAGAGAGAGCGGAGAGCCGGTCGGTCGGTGTGTTCCTCCAGAGCAGACTACAAGAAGACTGAAGTTCCTGGCTGCTTCCTAGTTTAAGAAAGGTCAGTCCTCACTCAGGGGATGGAATCACGGCTAGGAAGCAGTTTTTTTGACACCCAGCATTGCCACACTGTGCCAACCCATCCCCAGGCCCACCTCCCAGTATCGGAGCAGTCTAGGTACTGTACTGATCTACTGAACCAGGCCAAGCGTAGCCCGCCAAGGTAGCACTCACCTAAGTTCAGGCTCTGTCACTCATTCACACACCCCGCTTTGCTTAATTAGTTTCAATCTTTCCTCAGTTTCCTGATTTATTATTCTATTTGAAAGGAGGTTATATTGATTTGACTGTCAGTATAACCTCCTTTCAAACAGAATAATAAAATCATTGACTGTATCACTCGCTTGCTATTGCGGCACACCTCTCCCCTGTTGATGAGTCCGACCGAGTGGGGGTGCAGACTACAGGCAGGAATCACAGGGCTTCACCTTCTGAACAGTAGTAACCTGCCCTGAGTGAACCGGGTGAGAGAGAGAGAAAGAGGGAGGAAGCGGGACAAACAAAGCCGAGGTGGTGGTGTGGTGGTAGCTCCAGACAGATCTTATAGTAGGCTTTGCTAAACCACAGAAGTCTTTTCCCTTGAGTTTTCTCCACATAGAAAGAGGTGCTGTAATGTAGTAGTAGCACCTTACTGCTGCTGATGTGCTATGTTGCTGCTGTTCTTTTTTATCTCCAGAGCTTACAATATTTTCAACAAACTGCTTTCCCAGGCGCCACTTTCAACTGAAGTTTTATGTTCCAAAAGAGAGAGAGAGGGTGAGAGACCTTGCAGATGTAACACAGACAACTAACACTAAAGTTGAGCACCGACTGTAGCATCTGTTAATTCATAGTAGTTTACTGCACTACACATACTGTTGGCTTTTTGCAAAGCTAACTATTGTGTGTCACTGCCACACTCATTTTTCTTCCTGGGATTCTGGGAAATATTACTATTGCAGGTTACATATTTTGTAGTGCATCACTGAAATGACAGCAGTCTAGGCTCCAGAAATGTAACCCTCAATGCTGCACTTGCAGCCAAGCTTTTAATGCATTTATGAAGGCTTTATGTGCTTATTACAATAGTTTTTGGACATCACTTTCTTGAGCAGTGTAAGCCGATGAGCTGTTGGCTGAGGTGCTCTCCTTCCTCACTGGCTGCATTTTTTTCAGCTGTGTGTTGTGTGTATAACAGACGTAGTTGTGTTGTGCCAGAGGGCTGGTGCTGAGAGAGTTATTAAGTGCCCACACTGTTGCATGCTGTTGTCTTTCATAATTTCAGTGCTTGTCTATCCCAGGGCACTCTGCTTCCATTTCTATGAGGTTTACATGTCCTCAAACTCAAATGAGTCAAACACATGAAAGCAGAACATGCATATTTTGCCTTCCCAGATCATGAGGCCTGAGTTGAGAACTTGTATGCTGTGTTACAAACATGGGCATCATAAAGAGGCTGTAATGGCAGATCTGGCATCCATCCCTCTTCTCAAGCCTAATGAGAAAGAGTAAGACTCTGCCCGCCCTCTTCTGTCAAAAATGAAAGCAAATTGTGTAACATTCCCAGAGGACTGTGAACTTGTTTGGAGAAATTGTACCAGGAAGCTTAGTGATTTAAAAAAATATATATTTAATATCCAGTCAGTATATTTCTAAGTGCTACAAATATCTGTGAGTTGTATTTTTCAAACTTTTCACATAGAAGCCAGAATGTCTAAAATGCTTGGTTTGTGTTTGATCATTCCTCTAACCTGTATCAGTATTGTGGCATTTAATTTGTTGGGGAACAGCTTTCTGGTCTGCTAAAAGTCACCAAAATGCACCATTTGACTTCATTGTTTCAAAATTTTCCTGGGGGAGCATGCCCCCAGACCCCCCCAGAGAGGTTGGGATTTTGTGCCCCTCTAAAATTTCTGACTGCATGACGCCCCTGGTTAGAACAATATTTAGAACAATAGTGGCTACAGAGAAAAGTGCAATATAGTAAAAGATACAATAGAAGTAAGGGAATTTTATAAATAGAAAGAATTGTATAAGTATATATCTGGAAACAGAAGTGAGAAGAAATTTATGAATGATTGCTAATGAGGGAAATACTGTTTGTCAAATATATGAATTTTATATGGAGAAGTGTTTTTTATTTAATGATTAAGAATTGTAAATAAGAAATGGAAATAATTATGTAAATTTATAGCAATGTAAACAAAGTGTTTTTAAATTGTAATGACTTTATGTCAAACAATAAAAAATCTACTGATTGATTGATATGCCATATTTTATTAGCTGGTCAATCATAGACTATTGGCAACATGAATGGACCAAACGAGAATTCTCTCACATTCTTTAATAAATTATTTTTAGAAATCAGCAGTTTTCCTGCTCCCAGCATAATAGAGGGGGACTTCAATCTGGTGCTTGATCCTGTATTGGATAGGTCAGGCATTCTCCCTGACAGAGTATCATCAGCAGTCACTGCCATCATGCACCATATGATGGATTTAAATTTAATAGAAATTTAGAGACATATAAATTCCAACTGTCAGCAATACTCATATTATTACCCAGTGCATAATACATATTCTTGAATCAACTTTTTTCTGCTTTCTAAATCCTGTGAATATCAGGAAGCTATTACTAAATATGGAACAATTGTAACTTTAGATCATGCTCCTGTTTTACTTAACTTACAATACTCCGATAAAAAAAAAAACTTTTAAATTTGACCCACTGCTTATGAAAGATCTGAACTTTCATAAATAAATCAAAATTGATATTGAATCTTTCTTCAGTCACAATAAATTTGAAGACACAAATATAGGTATAATTTGGGAGTAATTCAATGCCTATCTTAGAGGCTGCATTACTTCATATACCATTAAAAGAAATAAAAAACGTTCTCAGAAATTGAGTGAGCTGGAAGCATTGATTTCCAACACTGAAAAATTACATATTAAGATTAACGATCCAACCACATTTGTGCATCTGAGCTCTCTTAAAGAACTATATAATAATCTTAATGCTGAAGAATCAGAAAGACAGTTACTTTATACCAGAAGTAACTATTATGCTCTGGGGGATAAGTCAGACAAGCTGCTGGCTTGGCAACTTAAAGTCCAACAACAGAAGAATCTAATAACTGCAGTTCAAAATCCAACAGGTCAGATTGTCTCTACCCCCTTGGATATAAACAATACTTTTTGTCAATACTATCAGGAACTGTACACATATGATAATTTATGTACCCCTGAGAATATAAACAATTTTCTTTCCAGCCTTACCCTCCCCTTGGTACAGCATGAAGAGAACCAGCATTTAGAACAAGACATTACTTTACAAGAAATCACAGATGCAATTAAAATTCTACCTTTTGGCAAGGCCCCCAGGCCTGATGGCCTTATGATTGACTTCTTTCAAGCATTTTCCACACTTCTTTCCCCATATCTGAAACTGTTTAATACAAAGTCCCTAATACCTTCATTTAAGGAGGCATGCATACATATATTTCTTAAAAAATATAAAGATCCCTTACAACCCAGTTCCTATAGCCCCATCTCCTTAATAAATTCAGATACCAAAATCCTGGTTAAGGTCCTGGCCACTAGATTAGAAAGGGTACTTCCTCGCCTTATGCATCTGGACCAGAATGGTTTCATTAAAACCTGCTCATTAACATCTAACATAAGAAGAGCATTAAATATTCTGGACTGTTTTAAAAACTCAGATCTATCTATGCTTTTGTTGGATGCAGAGAAGGCATTCAACCGGATCAAATGGCCATATATAAAAACAGTCTTACTGAAATTTGGATTTGGCCCTAATTTTATGAGATGGATTGATGTGCTGTACTCCTGGTGGCCAGGATCATGACAAATCAAGATATATCTTCAGTGTTTCAGATACAATGAGGCACTCATCAGGGATGCCCCCATCACTCCTTATATTTGCGTTGTCTGTTGAACCCCTTGCTTTGGCTATTAGAAAATCTCAACTTATCTGTGGTCTAGCATAGATAATATAGAACATCAAATCAGTTTACATACTGATGACACTTTAATTTATGTACAAAATTTAAATCACTCTTTTTATTCAGTTATGCAGGTAATTACTCAATATGGGGCAGCCTCTGGCTATAAAGTTAATTGGAATAAAACAGAAATCATAGAACCCCAAAGTCATTCTGACCCATTTAAAGCTCCACCTGCTTTTAAATTAAAAATAGTATCTGAAATTCTGTACATGGGGATCTCTATAGATAATGGGCAGGATTCACAAAGAAGATGCGCTCAGTGCATCTTGGCTGCCCTGACACAGGGGAGATGCACTGAGTGCATATTGGGTGATTCACAGAGGAGGCACAGTGAGATGCCCCCAGCGTATCCCCTCTGTGAGTAGCACAAGTGCGCCCAGCCCAGGATGCCCCAGAGCATCCCAGGCTGCGACGGCACATCACCCATGTCAGGCTGTAAACCCATGGAGAGCAGGGCTTCTCAGGATGCCCTGCTCCCAAAAACATGATTCACAGCCACAGACATGCAAATGAGTCCATTAGGCATGCATGGTGCAATAGGGCCATTAGCATGCCTTTATAGCCCCATTTGCATTGTGCCTGCAGGGATGCTCCAGCAGAATTCGCTGACCTGTAGCCACCCCGGCCCAACCCCAGCCTAAGACATGCTGCTCCCAGTGGCAGTAAAAGAAATGATGCCCCCCAGGCCCTAGTACAATGCCACTCCTGGTGGCAGTAACCAAAATGATGCCTCCCAGGCCCCTGTACAATGCCACTCCTGGCAGCAGTAACAGAAATGATGACCCCCCTGAGCCCCCGTACAATGCCACTCCCAGTGACAGTAAAAGAAAGGATGACACCCACTCCAGCCCCCGTACGATGCTGCTCCCGGTGGTGGTAAAAGAAAGGATGGCACCCCAGCCTCTGTATGGTGCTGCTCGTCGGAGTGAATAAAGATGAGGCTCCTTCAGCCCCAAGCCCTCAGTAAGCTGCTTTCCAGAGAGCACTAGTGCAGACATCCCCCAAGTACCCCAACCCACCCTCTCCGCCCACCCATCAGGGTCCCACTGTTGTGGGCAGCTCAACACACCCACATACCACCATGGACGCCACGACAGAGTTCTGAGAATGACATCAATCATACAGCCTGAAGCATGGGCTTGTTCAGGCTGTATGCTTGCTGTCATTCTAAGACAGCTCTGTTGGCGGGCAGCCATGGTGGTATGCGGGTGGGTTGAGCTGCCCGCCGACAGTGGGACCCTGCTGGGGTGGGGAGAGAGGGGTGGGTTGAGGGTACTTGTGGGGGGTGTCTGCACCAGCTGACCACCGCAGAAGGTGGCTTTACCGAGGGCTTGGGGCTGGGAGGGGGTTCATCTTTCATTCACCACCACTGGGAGCGGCATCATACAGGCGCTCGGGGGGTCATCATTTCTGTTACTGCCACCACGAGCACCATTGTACAGGGGCTGGGGGGGTCATCATTTAGTTTCCTGCTGCCAGGAGTGGCATTGTACGGTGGCTTGGGGTGGGGGGGCACACTGGACTTCTAGGGTGGCCGGGCTGCCATGCTGCTGCCTGCAGTGCGGCAGCCTGCCTGTAGATGGCCACCTACTTAGGTCTAGGTTCTCTAGACTTATCTTTCTGTGGTGCATCCCCGGACTTGCCCCACGGTTGTGCCACAGAATAGGGCTGTGAATGGGGTTGCACCCGGTATGCTTGGGCACGCCCCCATCATAGCCCCTCCAGATGCACCGCATAGCATTACTAGCAGTATGTAGTGCATCAGGGATGTACTGGTGCATCAGGGTTGTGCTGGCACATTGGCACCCTGCCAGAATCGCCCTTGGGTGCATCTTGGGGATGCCTTAGCTCACCTCGGATGCACTGGGCACATCCCTTCTGTGAATCCTGCCCAATGAGTTTAAAAAGCTGCATTCCCTTAATTTCACTCCTTTGATTCAAAACACTAAGCTAGCACTAAAAAAGTGGGAAAGCCTCCTCTTGACCCTTATAGGAATAGTCAACACTATAAAATGAATACATTTACTAAATTTCTATTTTTACTTCAGCACATACCTATTATTATTAAAGATGAATTCTTTAAAGGGCTGGCAATATTGATAAAGAAGTTTTTGTGGAAAGACAAAAAGCCTAGATCAGAAATCAATAAATTATACTTGCCAACATCTGAAGGTGGCTTAGCGCTACCCTGTTTTAAAACTTCTTACTAAGCTGCAAAGATGGCACTATTGTATAAATGGATTCATGAAGATATTAATGACCATTCCTGGTCAATTGAAACACCCTGCTCTCCATATTCTAGCATAAAATACTGTCTATGTGTTGGGAAATTTTGTGATAAACTTAAAAATGTACCTTTATGTATGGTTACCACACTTAAGGTTTGGTACAATATAGTGGGAAAAACCTCTCCCCTTATAGAATGTTCTGAACACTCCAATTTATTTAAACCTCTTTTTTCCTCCCTCAGTTAATGATCCCATTTTTAAGAACTGGCAGGCTAAAGGATTATGTGAAGTTGCTCAATTTTTATAGAATTATCAAGTTATGGATTTTGAATCCATAAAATTTAAATATGATTTGCCTAACACTCAATTTTATGGATATTTGCAAATTAGAGATTACATTCGGAAAAAAATTTGGTGGCCTTAGAAACACTAAATTAGATCAAATTGATCACATATTAACTGCAACACAACCTTATAAAATTATTTCTTCTATTTATAAGGTCCTAGCGGCAAATGCCTTGCATGAGCTTAGTGATCTAAAATTAAAATGGGAGGAAAAAATGTGCCAGAATATTCCACTGTCACTTTGGAAGAAAATTATTAACCTAAAGGGCTGGGACTTAAAATCATCACACTATGCAGCCTTGAAAAGAACAGGTGCTAGCGACAAATGCCTCAAACGAACTTAATGATCTAAAATTAAAATGGAAGGAAAAATGTGTCAGAATATCACACTATCTCTTTTGAAGAACATTATTAACCTAAAGAGCTGGGGCTTAGAATCATCTAAATTTACTCAGATTCAATTCAATATTTTACATCGAGAATACTATACACCTCATCGCCTGAACATAATGAACCCTGCAATTTCTAATATTTGTCCAAGGTGCTTGACATCTACTGGGACTTTAGAGCATATGTTAATTATTTGCCCAGCCTTAAATCTTTAGTGGCAGTCAATTTTGGGTTTTTTGTTCTGTGCCATAGGAAGGACACTCAACAAGGGACCATTTTTGATGTTACTCCAGTATGGGTGACCATTAAAAAATATGAACTTTTATAATAGAGCCTTGGTAAATATTGGTATAATTAATGCTTTCAAATTAATACTCATGAAATGGAAAGATAATGACCCTCCTCTCTTTACCAATTGGATTAATTCCATGACTGCTGTTCATCGGATAGAGAAGGTTCACTATCATAATCATAAACAAATTAAGATATTTTAATTCAATATGGACCTCATTTGTTAATACTTTGGAAAGAATCTGATCCATGTTTTATGCCTAGGCATTTCCCCTTCTCATCTCTACAGCACGTATACTGAATATTATTTATAGCTACTAGATATGTAACTGCACAGTATACATAAGACTTTTTGTTCTTCCCTTGGCTTATATTTTTTTTATATACCTAATTAATGATCATTGGATATTAAAATAATATCTAGCTGTTTAAAAAATCTTGTATTTTTTTATTTATGCTAAATAGATTATGAAAGCCATATTCTCTTACAGAAGATTGGTATATAATAATATATATTACTTGGCTTGATTAAGCTAAATGTAAACAATGTACTGTTTAAGAAAAACTTCTTGTACCAATCTAAGTAATGAACTGAATCTTTTCTATTTTTTCTGTTATACTTTTTTATGGCATAATAAAAAAAATTAGTGTCACTAGATCAAAGTTGGCAGTGGGGTCAGGAGCAAGAAAATAGTGCAGGTGAGGGAGGAAGCTACAGCACTGTACTGAATGGAGAGGATGTGGAGAGATGTGCTTCAACTCCACTCAGTGGAAAGAGAAAGCTGTGGTGCATTTGCAGTCATATGCTTCCAGAGTCCCCTTCTCAATGTAATAGCACTACGTCATGTGTAACTCGTGCTATGCAGCCTTAAAAAGAACATGTGTTCATTTCCTCGTAATTGGAAGAATGATCTTTCAACCACACCATCCACCCACTGAAAACAAGCATACAGATGGTTTAACATCTCATCTAAAGGCTACACATCCAAATACAAGACAACTCCAACTGCACTGCGTTGCCACCATTTAGATGATTGGGTAAGAGCCCAAGTTTGGACCTGAACCCACAACCTTCTGACATATAGGAAAAAGCTACCAACTAAACCACACTGGCACATTTATAAAGCTGCATGGCCATACAGAGGCATTACAGAACAACTCAAATTTCAGATTACAGTTACCTGCCTGTACAATTATGTTAATGTCAGTAGACACATGCAGAGGAGTTCTAGGCTGTAAAGTATACTCAAGGCCCCTGGAATTCTGCAGTTCTGCAGTTGCGGAATTTGCCACAGAATTTGCATCATGCCGCAGAATATATATAGTGCTGAAGAATTCATTGCTTTTGGTAAATTTTCATACAAATATACTGTTTTTCCATAGTGTCAGGCTTTCTTTCCCACCTCGTTTATCCTGAAGCCCCTCCTCTATGCTCAGCATATGATGTCGTCGATGACATCACATCATATTTAGCCAATGACAGGACTGCATTCTGCCAGAGAAATGAATAAATCATGCTGCAGAAATCATAAAATGCTGCACAGAAGTCAAAGAGCCCTGCCATAGAAATCAAAAAATTCTGCCGCAGAACACCAGGGGCCCTGAATATACTTGACAGCATAATTCAGCTGGTTCCTGAGCATTATGTAGAGAGCTAGCCAACAAGCAGAGGGTGTGCCTGTGTGCATTTAACAGACCAAAGCTGGAGACTGTAAAATGCTAGAAACTCGAAATGTTTACTGAATCAGCTGTTTGGGAGCACCCACCCATAGGATAAGAATGATGTGAATTTTTTTTATTTGGTTTACTCAAAACTAGAGATTTGCCTATCGTATTTGGTGTGTGTGTGGTGGTGGGGGGGTGATTTGTAAGCATATATTTACATTTGTTCAGAATAAAAGTTATTAAGAAACAGCTGTAACTCAGCTCCTCCGTGAGACTGCCAGGTCCTGGGTAAGACCCAGCCCTCCAAAAGCTGTTAAAGAAGCTGTCAATATAATTTAGTGTTAGGCTGTCTGAACCCCCTTCACAATCTCATGGCAGACGCCCATCACTTGCACTGTACCTGTTCCTTGACTGCTATGGAGGGGACGGGGAGCTGAAGCAGCTCTCCTGCACTGCTGAGACTGAACTGCCATCTTCCTCTGACCTTGGGATCACTTCAGCAGCAACAATAATAATAATAGGAACAGCAAGCATGCACCACCATCCTTGCCACCGCCACTACCATCAGCCATCCTGTCCAGCCTGGGTTCCATGCTCCATATTTATAGCTTAGACCCAAACTGCTGGGAACTCCTGCCAGCTCTTTCCTTGTAACTTCTGTCACTACGTGACCAGGATGACAGCAGAGCCTGAGTACCAGGAGCCTGTGAATAATAGCCATTGCTATTGTTATGGGCCAGGGCACATAAGGGGATCCCACTAGAATGTCAAGTTGATCTGCCCCCCATCACTTTCAGAGCAGCATCTGTTAGACACCTAGCACATATTTTACTCCAGTGAGGCTGCTACTGCTGTTGGGGACCACACACACACATATGGAGATCCCCAAGCTAAAATTGTGTATTGAATAAATATCACTATAAATGGGAAAGCTCCATTCCATGCTCAGCTGAGCAGTGATATTTTAGATCAAAGCAGACAGTAGGATCAGGAGCAAGAAAATAGTGTGGCGGGGGAGGGAGGAAGTAGCTGCACTGTACTAAATGGAGGCAATGCAGAGAGATGTGCTTCAACTCCACTCAGTGGAAGGAGACAGCTGTGGTGCATTCACAGTCACATGCTTCCAGAGCCCCCTTCTCAATGTAATACCACTACAGTCATGTATAGTTCTCACTATGCAGCTGTAAAAAGGCACTGCTGTGAAAAGCCACTGGAGTGTTCTGAGCCAGATGTATGTCTTCATAATTCCCATGGCTCTATTGTTCGCGCTTTCCAGAGCAACATGATCAAGAAGTGTTTTGATTATTCTACTGAAGATTTATTGGACACCAGGTCACTATTAACAAGCACCTTGTTGAAATCCTGTCCCAAGTTCTGTTTTCTGTATTGTTTTTCCTTCCAGAAGAACTTAGAAAGTGACATATACAGTAAGTGTGTTGTTTCTGTTTACAGAAGAGTTCCCTGAAAGCAGGTTAGGAAAGTTGCTACCCAGGAGGACGCACTCATCCAAACTCACTCTATCCTTTCACTGTTGATGATGCTGTAAACTTGTGTGTTGGTCAGGCTGCTCACATGGATGTACAGTATATTTTTGCCATGTACATTGCAATGGGCAGAAGACTCGAGTGCCATTCTTAAATCATCAACTGAGCTCTCTGGTTCTGCAGGTCAGGACTAAGTTTCCAGGGTGAACTGTGCACGAGGTGCCAGAATGACCATCTACCATCGGTTCCCAATGCTCAGCCAGTGGCGCTCTGTAGATGTTGTGCCAACCAAGGAAATATGGGCAAAATTAAGGAGAACAACTGTTCTAATGCCAGTGACAGGTGTGACCTCCAGTCTGTGCTCACCCTTTCCTTGGATGGCAAGAATCTTTGAGCTACACCATGAGTGCACTTTTACACACAAGGCCAATCAAAGTAAGCCTGTGGTCATGTGACCCAGCAACAGCACAACTTCGATCAGTGCCTGAATTTTGCTTCTCCTTACCCAGATTTGAAGAAAAAAGATTACATTTCTTTCTAAATCTAGGCTGCCAGGCACACCACTTATAAGAATGGGATCTGAGAACACTGGGGCTGTCTAACTACTGTACGTGGCTCCCTGAAACTTTTGCCCTCTCCCTCTTCCCCATATCCAAGTAGCACAAAAAGAAAGTGGCTTGTATTGATGAGATTGTGACTTGTAGGATTCTGCACCAGTACTTGCCTCCTACTTGCTCTAGACTCCAGCCACTTCAAAATCTGTAGACTTCAGCAGTGATTTCTTCCAATTGGGTTATACTGCCTGATGTTCATCTCCTCCACTCAGCTCACCAAATGCTGGCATGGCTTAAAACTGTGATGTCAAAGAAACACAAATTCCTGGGCAATGATGGGTCTGGGTCTGGGGTCCTGGAGAGAGAGAGAGAGAGAGAGCTCAATGCAATTGTAACCCCCCCTACAAATGGGGGTTCCTAAAAGCCTTCCCGGAGCTCGCCTTAATGCTCCCTGCCTAACTGGTGTTTGGCGTAATGCCATTTAAATGTGAGCACTTTTAGAGCCTCTGGTACTGTCTCTTTAAGAGATGCCTGCTTGCAGGCTTTATTAGTTTGCAAGGGGGGACTTTGAGTTTATTGTTTGAATCCCACTCGAGCTGCCATTCAAATCGCTTCACTTCTGCAGTCGCTAAGAGAGCAGAGGGAGCCTAATTGAAGGATGTACCTGTTTGCTGGGAAGTATGTAGCATAACAGTAAAATTGTAGTTTGTTTACCCTACCTTTATTGCAGCTGGGACTCTGTGTGTCTGGCCCTGCCATTTTGGACCTGAACTATTGAAATGGGCCAATTGAGGAAGGGGGACCTTAAAATGGAGACCGCTTGAGCCAACCAGAACTTGGACTCCCACGGGGAGCCTGCCACCAAGGGGATATATGGTAGGTGCTTCTGGGAAGTGTAGTTTGGACCCTGGTGCCTTTTTTGCACCAATAGAGGGCGTATGGGGTGACTGGCAGAACCAAGCAGCCAACTGGAGCCCTGTGGAGCGAAAGGAAACTGCCCTGCAACAGTCCAAAGGGGCAGAGTCATCGGTGATCGTGAAGGTAGAAGGAGCTCTGGCTCCTGTGCTGTGCAAATTTTCACGTGGGAAGCACATGTGCAGGCCAAGAAGTCGGGCGGCAGAATCGCCGTAAGGAGCGGACAAGATTCATGGAGGAGTGCAGACAGAGGAGGCTGTACGATTACAGCTACCTACCAGGCTCACCCTGTAGAGGACTGGAGAATGGGCTTCAATCGCACTTGGTCTGTCAGGACAAGTGAAGCTGCGTTGCGACACCCAGTTTGTGCAATGAAAGTCATTGGGAGTCTAAAGCAGCTGCCTGGTATGGTACCCCTCTGTTCTACATATAAATGTGTGGAGAAGTGTTTGGATCATAGGCTATGTACTGCAAGTGGTGTGAGAGGAATCTTTCTGCAGGAGTTGTGAGTACTAAATCAGGGTAGCTCCCTGTTAGATGTTTATAGAAAGGGCAAGATCTGTCTGGTCGCTCCACTGGCTGCATGAACTGAGCCTGCTGGCTCTGATTAACCAATTTGGGTCTCGAATACTTGCTTTCTCCATCAGGGCCCCAACCAGCTGCACTGGATAGGCTAGCCTCTTATTGCCTGGGTACCCAGAGACAGTGACGTATAGGTCTGGCCTGTGCACAATGCCCTGATATAGTAGCGTGTTAAGCTAATCAACCTGATTTCCCCCACCCTTGTTATTTCCCCTTCAATAAATCAGATTTGTTGTTTGCGAGGTACACTGTCCGAACAGTACATCTGTGCTCCCCTCTTGTGCATGGGTTATTGTGTCACTGTATCTTATTTTACAGGAGGTCCTCAGCACCAAGTTGGTCATTCCACTTTGGGGGTAAGAGTAAGTCGTAACCATTGGGTGAGAAGTGTTCGTGGGCCACTAGCAGAAGGAAAGGGGGGGTTGCAGTGACCCAGAGGGCTGTGACCAAGTCGTGTTTGACTGTTCCAACCCTGACCTCTGGGTGAAGGCACCTGCCATTGGATCCAGGCCCCTCAACCTGCTAGTGGCGAAGCAGGCAGGGGTAGTAGCCCTTGGGATAGTGCCCCTTGGGGGTTACACAATTCAGGGACAATAAGCAAGGTAAGAGAGACTGAAAGACAGGTGAAATTGCAGAGCCAGGAACTGCTGCCTCATGTGGAAGAGTATCGATCAGAGTTGAGGAATACATTCATCACAGCTCAACATTGTACCTTGTCAGGCGTAATGAGTTACACAGCTGTAAAGACAAACCACTTTCCATAGTTATAATATGTGTATACAGTGCTAGATTGCATATACCCTGATAGTGGGGCTGATAACTTGGGAATAGTGATTCATTCCATGTCATGATGCTGCTCATGGTTTCTCATTCTTGCTTTCACTGCAGCTTTGATCTAATATCACTGTGAAAGGGAAAGCTCCATTCCATGCTCAGCTGAAAATAGTGCAGTGGGGGAGGGAGGAAGCAGCTGCCCTGTACTGAATTGAGAGGATGCAGACAGATGTGCTTCAGCTCCACTTGGTGGAAGGAGACAGCTGTGGTGCATTCATAGTCACATGCTTCCAGAGCCCCCTTCTCAATAAAACAGCACTACATCATGCATAGTTCTAACTATGCAGCTGTAACAATGGTATGGCACCTGGACTAAAACAAAGCAGGCAGTACATACGGCAGGATAACTAGTGTTTTTGGGTTGTAGACTGTCAGTATGCAAACTGGGAGAGCAGTGTTGCAGAGCTCTGAGGATAATGCTGCATTTTATTAGCAACAATCTGTACTGGACCAACATAAGTCTTGTACAAGTATAGCACACAACCTTCCAGGGCCCCACAAGTCCTTTCTTCAGGTTAACAGCCAATTGGTGCTGAAGACAGCTATGGACAAATTTACAGGTCTACCAGTTTCTCACAGTTTGGCTCTTAGACACTGTTGGCAAATAGGTTGGATTTCATGTCAGTCTATAATTGCTTTAGTGCATTTTAGCTTGCTGTTTTCAAAATGTTTATTTTAATCAGTCAAGAACATTGTGAGTGACAATAATGATTAATAAGAAAACTTGAGTTTTTGTTTAACCTGCATGTAGTGTACTGGTTTGGTAAATCATGAAATCAAATTAATGTAATTTGGACAAATAACTATGAAATTCAGAATATTGTCTTTGGCACCATATTCAAATGTTCTTTAAGTGACAAGTTCTGTTTTTCTGACTTACTGATGCTAATTGGTTTGAAAGAAGTATATATATTTATAATAGTGTAAGAATTTTCTAATAATAATACTAGCAATATATAGAATAATGTATGGGTGCCCATGTGTAATTTTTATTTTACACATCCAAGGCATGTGTTATGTCACACAAACCATTAAAGAGAAGCTCACATGGTTTATACAGGCATCACACACTGAGGGTGTGTAAAAAAACAAGTTACATACTGCAACAGCAATTTAAGGTCATAAGGGACTCTTGGTGCATAATGTCCACCCAACCACACTTTATAAACAGGTAGGAATAGTTATGCTGTGTAAACATGTACTAACTTAAAGGAGTTCCCTACCCACTCTGTTACCCATGGTATCCATTGATTCCCTTGGTAAGCATAAATAAATTCAAGCTTTCTTGAAGGTCTGACTGTCTTCATGTCCAGTGTCTCCAGGGGTAGACTGTTTCATAGGATAAATGCTATCTTGTAGAAGTATTTCCTAATGTTGTCCTTGTATTTACCACCTCTGAGTTTCAGAGTGTGTCTCTGTCCTTTTGGTAATGGTACTGTACCATGTCCTACAGTGCATCATTATGGTGTTAAGCTATTGAAGGTTTCCAGACACATTTATAAACCATAAGGCTAAGGGCCCGAGTGATTTGTGTTTGTCACAAAAACCTAATCCCTTATTATGTCATTAGGGCATAGTTTTTTTTTTTTTTTGTTAAAATACAGTTCAGGAAAACATGCATTCAAAAAGTTACTTTTTTCTTGGAACTTGGTAAATCTGGACCTGACCAGAGTAACAGGTAAAAAAAAACATCTGGACCAGGCACTATTTGTGCCATCTGTTTTTTACCATAGGGGCTTCCTCGCCCCCCCCCACCCCTCTTCCCCGTGCACTTTTTCCTATGCCCAATATGGGCTACCCATTGCAGAGGCAGTCCAGTGTCAGCAGTAGCAAGAAGGAGGCTGTGACTGCATGTTCCCTAGTGCTGCTCTATTCTGTACCCATTTCTTTTATGGGTCTTTTTGCTCTTGGGTCATGAGCTACACACCCTGCACTGTTCTTCGCAGGTGCCCTGCTCTAGTCCCAGCCAACTTCAAGTCCTGCTAGCCCCAGACTGGCATTGTTCAATTGCTGCTGCCTTGGCACGAACCTGCATACATTTACGGAACTCCTAACATATTTTTTAACATTATTTCTGGCATTTAACATTTGGTATGCATCATTTATGAGCACTAGATTGTAGATTTAAATCAAACCAAATACTAAGTAAAGTGTTTCTGATTTCATAACATTAAAGAAACAGATCAAATATCTCCAGTTACTGTATCAATCTTGAAGAAGCCCCCCCACCTTCCTCCCTGCCCACCACCACCACCATTCACAACTGCCTTTGCTCCAATTGGCACTCGTTCAAGTACAAAACTGGTTAGGAGATAAATTGCATCCGAGGCACAACTAAGATCACAGGGATGAAACATTCCCACAGCTAGTGAAACGGCATCTGTTCCTCAAGGGGTAGCATCTAAAACCTCTGTTGAGGGGACTTGTGGTCCTTGTCTCCCTATAGTTCTCTATCGGTTTGAACCTCATCATAGGACTGCTATTAACCATAACACTGAAATGGATGTGAACTATAACAACCAGACACATATTTTTAATCATAGCATGCTGACTGTGCATTGCAGAGGTACAGTGTGGTATTCACTCACTGTTTTGTTCTCATGAGAACTGAACTGTTATAAATCTCTGTTCAGTTGTTTACCTAGTCTCTTTTTTTTTTCTTTTTGTTTGTAAACAGTGCACTTTGAAGAAAGGACACATCTCACATTTTGGTCCTGGTTGCATTTTGTCTGTTTTAATCATTGTTGTGTGCATCCTTAATTGCCATTTGGTACATCGAAGTTATGTCGTTTCTAATATGTTACTAGTTTACAAACATATATTTACTATAATATATATTTATATATATATATATATATATATGTACATATTATATAAGGACCATTTATTACCATTTGATATGTTTGCTACGTGGCTGTTTTCAAATTATCAAAATTTGTCAAGCTGGAGCATGGAAGGGTGAGACTTAGGCTGTGAAAATGCCATTATGTTTCACTGTGTTGTAGTTTGTTTACTTTTATGTCACAAATTGCTGCAATGAGTTGCAAAAACCTCCACATTGTCTGATATGTTGTATCATTGTGATATTGCAGTAGGGGTTTCAACGACAGGTGATGGCGTTAGCATGAGTAATAATGCAATAGCATTATACCATGACAGCTGTTTTTGTACCACCAACCTTGACACTCCCCCCCCACACACACACACATATTGTTGCTCTTGCTAGTCCCTTTTCATTCATTTTGTTGCAATCATATGTGAAAACCTATTGATTGTCATGTGGCAGCAGGTAAATATTTCTTCATAGTGTTTAGTCTGGACTTATTGTGCATGGAATTCAAGCAAGTCAAAAATCTTATTGTGCATGTTCTAAAAACCTTATTGTGCATGTGCCAAAGGTATTGTGCACATTCTATAACCCTTATCGTACACGTTAGATTTTTACCTGCACCTGAGATTCCCTCGCACTCACTCCTGCCACTTGCTCTGCATTGTTTCCTTCACTGTAGCTCACAATACCTCAGACAAATCAGCATGGCAGTACTTAAAAAAAATGTTAGCCGCTGTTCACCCTAAACCAGTGTCAGAATATGTTTATCCTCAAACAGGAAAACAAGAGGACATCCCATGAAACAGCCTTAGACGTGATACTGGTAAATTCTTTTCTCCTTAATAAGGGTGAAACAAGAGACATTTCAATCATACCTGTAATTGAGTTGGATCCACTCATAGCAAAGTTCATTTTTTTAAATGAAACATATCAACAACACAGAACATGAGCCCACGACTAACAAGTAGGAACTTTCCTTTTTTACTTCACACATGCTCACTATATGCAACAATTTTTATGCATTATTACTGCTAAATGACTTCAATGAACACTGTTTTCACCTATTGAATCTTAGACAAAAATCACAAAAAATCTGAAAATGCTGCATATTTCAATATGTTACCATTTAGTAGTTCTTGTCTATGTTTGACAATCAATTCCTTGTTCTTGCCACAGCATTTATTACAGTACAGTAGCTAGGAAACTATGTTATACTGTTTGTCTCTTTGTATTTATAAACCATACACTGTAACAAATAAAACATGGGAGACCTTTTTTTTTTCTTATCTTGGGGTTGAGATGCCAGCCTGACCCTCTTGAGCTTCAGCCTTGAGGTCCATACTCTGGTATCTCAGCCCCTCAATGGAAACACAGGCTCATTGTGTATGGTAGCCCATACATTATTCTTTAAGTAGTGTATGATTAGGGATAAATGTGCATGGAATTCAAGTAGTTCAAACATTTTGTCATGCACATTCTAAAGTTGTGCACATTCTAAAAACCTTATTGTGCACATTCTATCATTACCTGGAGCTGTGATTCCCTTACGCTGACTCTAGTGGCCTGGTTTCACTTTCTTTGCTCATTGTACCTCAGCATTATTGTAACTGTTGTTAAAAAAATATGCCAGCTGTGTTTTTTTTTAAACAATACACTGTAACAAATAAAATATGGGCAACCATACACAACTCACCGTGTACCTATCTCAGAGTTGAGATACCAGCATGGGCCTCTCAGGCTTCACTCTCAAGGTCCATACACTGGTATCTAAACCCCTCAATGGAAACACAAGCTTGTTGTGTATGGGTGCCCCTACATTACTCTTTATATAGTGTATGGTTTGGACTTATTGTGCACAGAAGTCAAACAAGTCAAAAACCTTATTGTGTACATTCAAAAAACCTTTTTGTGTATGTTCCTATGTTATTGTGCATGTTCTAAAACTCTTATTGTGCATATTCCATTTTTATACACACCAAAGATTCCCTCACACTCACTCCCTGTAGCTCATGGTACCTCAGAAAAATCAGAATGGCAATACTTTAAAAAAGATGTCAGCTGCAGTTCATTCTAAACCAGTGTCAGAACATGAGCAGTTTATCTTCAAATAGGAAAACAAGAGGACAGACCCCAAAAACAGCCTTAAATATGAAACTGGTAAATTATTTTCTACTTGATAAGGATGAAACAAGAGATATTTCAACCATACCTGTAACTGAGTTACATCCCCTCATAGCAAAGTCAATTTTTAAAATTAAACATATTGATGATACAGAATACAAGCCCACAACTAACAAGTAGGACCTTTCCTTTTTTTCCTTCACGCACATGCTCACTAGGTGAAACTATTCTTTTGCACTGTTACTACTAAATTAATTCAATGAATAATGTTTCACCTACAGTATTTAATCTTAGACAAAAATCATAAAAAATGCTGCTTATTTTAATATTTTACTGTTCAACAGTTCTTGTTATGTACATCTTTCAAAGCACGAGAATTACTTTCTTGTTCTTGTCACAGCATTTGTTAGAGTAAAGTTAACTAAGAACCTATATTACACCATTTGACTCTTTGGGCCCAATTCACAAATGGGGACATAGGGCTTGCATCAAACCCTGCAGCAAATGTATCTTTTTGTGCAGCTGCACCAAACACTTTGATGCAAACTGCACCTGATTCAGGAAGATCAGGTGCATTGGTGACAATTTTACCGATTTATGGCAGCCCTGCACCAAATATTTGGTGCAAGTCCCATAGAAAGATTACCCAAGATTACCAGAAGTTAGACCAGAAAAAACTGGTCTAACTTACGGCAGCCAGTGCACAAGAGTGAGAATCCCGATCACCCACCGAGAAATGCCACATGTGCCATACTATATGTTCAGCATACTCGGGGCTTGTGGCATTCCCAGAAGTTTTGTGAATCAGGCCCTTTCTTTTTATAAACCATACACTATAAGAAATCAGACATGGGCTACCATACGCAACTCACCTTGTGTTTCCATCTTGGGGTTGAGATACCAACATGGACCTCTTGAGCTTAGCTGTTGAGGTCCATACACTGTTATCTCAACACCTCAATGGAAACATAGGCTCATTGTGTATGTTCACCTCACCATATCATTATTCTTTATATTCTTTAACAGGATACAGGCATGTGAGCTAAACATTAATTTGTGCACATAAATGGCAAAAATGGAAAAAGCAGAATGAAAAGTGAAACTAACAAAACACCACATGAGCATCAGCATATGAAAAGTTGAGAAACAGGAGGCGTGTTCATGTGTCAGCTGTTGGGAGTAAGTAATGCTGAGTATCAATTGTGCTGAACTGGATGCGCTAGGGATGACACTCATAACAGCACTGTTGTGGGCATGAGTTTTTATTTATTTATTTTTTATTATTTTCATAACTGAATAGCATTTAATGAAAAAAGAATTAGCAAAACTGAGCAAGTTATGATTACTGTTGTCATGAGCACATTTCAAATTTCACAGAGTCTGCATGAACTACACTGAGTTACTTAAAGAGTCTAGTATTGAGGGTCAGGTTATTCAATCAACCAGTATGTTTGCCCTGTTTACTAGAATGAAGAATAAAATTATAATGAATTAGATGGAATTATATTTCTAGAATCCAGACATCGATGACAAAACTAGAAGTATCCAATAAATTAGGACCTTTGTCCTCCATAGAGCTAAGGCTACCAAAAGCTCATCATTCTGCTCCATTACTATCCCATTTATGAACAAATCTGTCAAGCAAGGGGGGCTTCAGAATGTAGGTGGCACAGTCCGGTAGCCATCTTGGACACGGACTGTGCTGCCGGCGTTCTGAAGCCCCGTTGTTTGATAGCCCAGATGATTCTCTATAAGATCCTGGTGGCCCCAAGACTGTAGGTGCCTCCGTTGAGGCATTTTGTGCTCCTAAATGTGGCGCCCCCATGCCAGCTGTCCCATTGATTTACATGGGTGCAGAGGAGACTACAACTCCCAGCAGCCTTTGTGCTGCTGGGAAAATCTATCTTTTGAATGAAGACATTTCAGGGCTTCTGCTGGCCCTTCCTCATTTCTCCAGACCCTGACTTGACTATCCTGGGGCCTGGGAGCATGGGGGGATCTTCTGTTTGGCCGCAGTTTGTGGCGGAAAATATTAGGTGCTTAAGGTGCATGCGCAGACCCCCGGCTCCAGTGGTTAAGTCATGCAGTTTCGCTCACATGCTCCCCCATCTCCCTTTTGATACCAGCAGAAACAGGAGTTGGCAGGCAGTGAATAATGGCAGCAGGGATCCAAGGCTGGTGGAGGTAAGCAGGGGGAACCCTGGGACACCATGGACAGTGCCATGTTCCATCCGCCTCCTCAGCTGCAGCCATACTAGCTCTAGCCAGAGTTTGTTTTGTTGAACTACCAGTTACCGCCCTTTATATCTTTAATATTATACATTACTAGTGATAAAGAACTGGTGACATGTTCAGGTAAACTTTAACAAAACACAATATTTAAACACAATCCAGCTTATATTTCCCATGGATGGAGGAGTACCTAACACAACCTGAGCCGGAGCAGTAATCAACTATAACGTAGGATGCAGATGTCAGCATCTTGCACACAGCATTTTTTTATTTTGTTTCTTTCGAAACACTGGTTTTAAAAATCATAAAAGAAAGTTTGTTTTAACAAGTGTTTTTGCACCTGAACCTGCAAAAACCAAAAGAGCATGAAGGGGTTGTAATTCACTTATGCTCACCCTAATGTTCATTCGTCTCATCTGTCTGCTTTGTATCATTTACGTGTGTGCCACAACATTTTCAAAAAGTGCTTAAATGATGTACTGGATCCTGCATCTAATGGACAAAATCCATAGGGACAAACTAGTCCATTACATGCAGCACATACTGTAGTTCTATATTTCTCCTCCCCATTATTTATTACTTAGATTATTTGCATGAAAACAAGATCTTTGCTCCTGGAGTTCATCTATTCCTGCTGCTTTCTCCCTACCTGAAGTCATAGAGCACAGCTTGTGACCTCACAGTTATTCCCATGGCAACAGATTGTGATGTCACAACAGAGGATTATGACTTGAAGTAGGGAGTAAGATATAGAAGCAGATGAACTCAAAATGAACTCTTAGGGATAAAAATTATATATTCACACACATTTATTAGTAATAAATTATAGGGAGGAGAAATATATTAAAAAGAAATGGAATGCAAGCAGAATAGTACCTAATTATTATGTTTTTTTGTTTGGTTTTGTTTTCTTTGAGGTATCAACAGGTCTTTAAGTCTGCTATAATGTGAGATATTCACCCAAACAAACTAACCAAATACACAGGTGAATCTGATGCTGTATACCAAACAAATAACAAACAGTAAAGATGCAAACAACATTTAGTATAGAACACAACACCTGAAACAATGATAATGTTATAATACTTCAAGGTGATTCGCCTGGGACACCCCCAATTAATAGAATGTCAAGGTAAGGTTGACTAGAGCCTTCATGTGGGAGACTCCCTTTCTTGCACAGGGGGGATCTCTGGACTGTGTCCAGAGGGTGGTGGCAACATTCAATGTAGTCTCAGTAAGGTGTTGTTACTATAGGATGTACTGGAAAAAGTGTAGATCATCAGTTAGCAAAAGCTTTATGTTGACCTCCATAACCGACTTAAATCTTGCAAATACATCAACTGGGTGGGTTGTAGTATGGCACCAGGGTGCAGGCAGAAGGAAGCAAACAGTGAGCAATAAAATATATATATATATATATATATCAGCCAAAATAGTTAGGAAGTGGCTCCCTGGGCCCCCCAACAGATGCACCCTAGCAGCCACCCCATATGAGTCAGTAAGGCCCCGCTAAGCCAGCCAGATGAAGGCTCCCCAGGAACCCCCACCCATCTACCCACTGAACCGTGTCTTATACATAATAGTGAAAAAGCAAGACAGTACCTCAAACTCTGTTGACCAAGAGATGGGGAGCCAGGAGACCCTGTCTGGATATCAGAAGTTCACCCATTTCCTAATTTAACCTGTGCATTTAAGTCTGAGAGCTTTCTTCAATGATACGGACATGAACTCCCCCACCCCACCCCACCCCACCCCAGCTCGGTCTCTTTGCTCTTAAGACCTGTCAGAATAGAGCAGATTCTGCCATCTTTTATGTTAGAAGCCATGGCACCCACTCCATGCATGAGCAGGCCTATGACCTGTGTCCATGTCACTTAGGATTGCCTGCGCTTGCAGATGTACAGCTCAGGGCTATGTTATTAATATCAGCTAACACTCAGCTGAGAAAAAGCATTTACTGGCAGTATGCCAGTCATATATAGTGAGCCCATTGTAGTACACCAAGAAAAGGGTCCTCCCCAGGATAAGGACATGTTCCAAATGATCAGCAGATAGGGTAAGGCTCCCTACAGGGTGATCCCCCCAGCCCATTCCAGTGACACTTCAATTGATAGGTTTTTTATGGTTATTTACTCAGTTTTATTTACTTTTATTGTCATAATACCAAACCTTGGGAATGACTGGTATTATGGCAAGAAAAGTAAAAAAAAAAAAAAAAATTTGGAAGAAATGTGCTCATTATCCGTCTGACCTTCCTACCAAAATAATCAATGTGATCCTAAAATTGAGTAAATAACCACCAAAAACCTTGGGCAAGATTGGTATTATGATAATAAAGGATCGCTTAGGATCAGATGCAGCCAAATATAGATTCTGCCAAATTGCAGAGCCTCTCAGGATAGACAACTAGATAAAAAAGAAAAAAAACATGCAAAATAAGAAAAGAAGTACTCTGTTGTAAAGAAGAGAGGATGACTTAGTTAAGAATAAAGAATTCTGAAAGTCTGTGAAGGAGGATGCTTGGAAACACCTGTCTATGTTGCTATGTTTCTAAGTGTTGCACTTTAGCAGGCCAGGCACACAGGGATGAGAGCAGCTGACTCATGAGGAGGTGTGGTCATATTTTAGCATGCTAGTCTGTGCGCCTGATTTCTTCTTCTCTGTATAAATGGCAGAGTGAGCCAGCACATTGCTGCCAGAGAAAAGGACACTTGGAGGCCGTACTGCATTCCAGCAACTAAAAGGTAAGCTTGACTAGGAAGTAAACTGACCAAATCTGCGTGTGTGGATATAAGAAACACAATATGTTAACCAATGGCCCCTTTCTTTTCCCTTTTCTCCTACGCAGTTCTAAAAACCAAACAGAAGTCAAAATGAAGCAGGAAATCTAAGGTACCAAATTTACAAATGAAAATGAAGCTGTAAGCAATGAGATTAAGTAATACAATATACAGTTTATATAAGCAGTTCTAAGGCATAGAAAGAGAAGAAAAAATCTTATATAAAAAAGTTAAACATAACAAGTATGATGTATAAATCATACTTGTTATGTTTATATGCACCTAGACCTAACTCCACTAGGCCTCCTGGCTGGGACTTGACCTATTGGTATATTTTTCCAAAGTGTGCTAGTCATGTGTTTACTAGAAGGGCCTATGACAGTTAGTGTGCAAGCATATCCACTAGCCTACCTGGCCTCTTATTGTATCTTTATTACTTACCTTCTTGATCTATCCTAACATGTATTCTAACCTGTATTATATTGTATGTACTATTATGTTGTTCTTATTTATTAATTTGTACAATTGTGCTTATCTGTTTTCTGTCTTGTACTCTCCCGGGTCGTGCCTGAAAATAGGCAGGATTGTTGCCTAGCGCACTTACCCGGTTACCAAAAGCTAATAAATAAATAAAAGAGTGGATACGTGGGGAGAACTATTAGTAGGTATGAGAGGTATATACAGGCTTTTAAAAAATCTTGTAAACTTATACAGATAAGAATTTGGAATAACAGGAACTTAATGTGTAAAAAAATATTTTTCTTATAGAAAATTCTTAAGGGGCATTTTATTATTTGATGTTTAATATTTAAGTCAAGAAAGAAAGAGAATATGTAAAGTTTACATATTCTCTTTCTTTAAAGTAAGAATGATGGACTTATATTAATGAATTACAGAATAAAGTCATATTTGTTTTGGAGAATAAGGGTAAAGAAACATACATTTATTTATTTTTTGTTACGATACTTAACAGAATTTCAGGATGAAATGAGTAGTGTCATTGTGTGAGTATGTGACAATCTCTAGTAATCTAATATAAAAGGTATAAAAATATTTTTTATAAAAAAATTAATTTTTGTATTTATTTGATTATAGAGTAACAATTCATTATATCACTGAGGAAGGATCTGATCTGAAACATATAATATCACACTGATTCAATCTACATATATTTAAAAAAAATAAGAATTTTTGAACTTCACAACATTGGGATGAGTGGGCTCATGTTATTCCAATCTGTTTCTGGATGTTTGCTATTGCCATTATTAGATTTGGGCTACTCCTCTACTAATTCAAGCATTTTTGTGTTTTGAACTGAGGTTGGCTGAGCTGGAATTTGACTCTAGATTTCAGTAAGGCTTTCAACACTGTTCCACATAGGAGACTAGTATGCAAGCTGGGTAGCTTAGAAATGGGTCAAGAGGTGGTAAGTTGGATAAAATATTGGTTAGGGGACAGGTGACAGAGGATAATGGTAAATGGAGCTCACTCTGAGGAAGGGAAGGTGACCAGTGGGGTGCCTCAGGGATCAGTGCTGGGATGGGTCCTCTTTAATGTCTTTGTAACCGACATTGCAGAGGAGCTAAAAGGAAAGGTCTGTCTTTGTGGATGACACCAAATGTTGCAATAGGATTGACACTCCATGGGGGGTGGAAAGGAACAGCAGAAACCTGAGAAAACGAGAGCAGTGGTCAAAGAATTCCAGACTCAATTTCAAGAAAGTCTCAATGAATCATTTAATCAAACTATGTACATGTAACTTGTAAATAATAATAATAATAATCTTTATATAGCACCTTTCAAATTGCCAAGGAACTTTAACGTACCAATTTAAATAAAACAATAAAAACAGGATGAAATGATAAAAACATAATACAGATATAAATAGAATCAATTCAGGTAGGCTTGGCACCACAAATAGGTTTTCAGAGCCTGCTTGAAACCACCCATGGTCATGCACTCCCGTAGCTGACAGGGTAGAGAATTCCACGGGGCTGGAGCCACATACATAAATGCACAGGCACCCAATGACTTTAGAAATACCCTTGGAATCTCTAGCAACCCCTCGTCAGCCGAGTGGAGCGGTCACCCGGGGCAGTAGGCGGACAGGAGCTCTTTCTGGTAGTCTGGACCCTGTCCATGTAGGGATTTATAAGTCAGAAGCCTGACCTTGAAGGTGATCCGCCACTGAATAGGCAGCCAGTCCAGTTCGCGCAGCACCGGTGTGATGTGACACACCTGAGGGGTCCCTGTCAACTACATCATTCTGCACCAGCTGCAAGTGGCAGATATCAACCCCTGGCAGCCCTAGACACAGGCAGTTGCAGTAATCAAGGTGCAAGGTCACAAAGGCATAGATCAGTGTAGGAAGGTCACCAGACGGAACTAGGTGCTTGACCCTGGTGATGTTCCTCAGATGATAAAAGGAAGACTTGACAACTGCTGACACCTGAGATCGAAGTGTCAGCCCATCATCAAGAATCACCCCCAGGTCCCATGCCTGTTCAGAGGCAAGAAGCTGGGAGCCCCTCAAGTAAAGCCCAGTAGGCTGACCAGCCCCCAACCCCTCTATCCAGAGACCCGGATCCTCAACCATCACATCAGTCTTTCCCAAGTTCAACTTCGGGCAGCTGGAATTCATCCAGTCCTGGATTTCAGTGAGGCAGATTTTAAATACCAAAAGTGCACTATCCTGGTTGGGTGTGAAAGACAGGTACAGCTGGGTATCATCAGCAAAGCAGTGAAACCTCAGCCCATACCATCTTACAATGTCTCCGAGGGGCAGCATGTACACCGTGAACAACATGGGGGACAACACCAAACCCTGAGGAACCCCACATGGTAGGGAGAATGGGTAGGAGGAAAAAATCCCTGACACCACCCTCTGCATTCTGCCAGTGAGGAAGGACTTAAACCACCTGAGAACTGTACCAGACAGGCCACAGATGAACCTCAGGTGCTCAAGTAGCATCCCATGGTCCACAGTGTCAAAAGCTGAGAAGAGATCAAGAAGTACCAAGATGGAGCAGTGCTTCTGATCTCTCGCCATCAAGAGATCATTGAGCACCTGAACCAACACAGTCTCGGTACTATGTCTCTTACAAAAACTGGATTGGAGAGGTTCGTAGATGTCATGGATGATCAAATGGTTCTCCAGCTGTAGCGCCACCACCTTCACAATCACTTTCCCCATAAAGGGAAGGTTAGAGATCGGTCTGTAGTTAGCAGGGCAGCCTAGGTCCAGAGAAGCTTTCTTCAGGAGAGGTGCCACCACTGCCTCCTTCAGGGAGCTAGGGAACTCACCCGACTCAAGGGTGCACCAAACTATCCCTGCAAGGACCGGGCCAACCATGTCATAACAACCCATAATCAGGGAAGTTAGACCCAGATCCAAACTACAGCATGTAGGGCACATACCCTGGACAATCCGCACAATATCCTCGTACTCCAGCCAGTCAAGGTACTCCAGGCAAAGTGAGGAAGAATGACTGAACATCAATCAATAGCAGCCCCCATAGAGTGTGCCAGTTGGATTTCTGACCTGATGCAGGCTGCCTTATCTGCAAAGAACTGAGCAAGCTCATCACACTCAGACTGTGAAAAGACTCTTCGGGACTGAAGACAAGCTGGGTTGCATAGCCTGTCCACAGTTCAAAAGAGCTGAGCTGTTCGGTTCTGAGCAGCAGCAATCTTCCTGGACAGGTACTCTGCCTTCTTACGGGTGATTGTTGATTGATAGACTTGATAATGTTCCATCAATCTAAGATGGTTGGCCTCCAGGGCAGATTTCCACCAGCAACGCTCTAACCTTCATCCTAGTCACCGCAACTCCCTCAAAGTTCCATCAAACCAAGGGCACAGAGGGCGAAGGGAGAGAGGATGAACAGAGACAGGAGTGATAAGAGTCCAGAGCCATAGTAACAGCCTTATTATAGGCCTGAACCAGGCCCTCTGGGCTCCAGTTTGCCTCAAGAATTACTTATAGATGAAGTATCGCCGCAAGGCCATCAGGGCTCACATTCCGTAAAGGGCGGTATCTGACCATCTCCACAGGGGCCGGCCAATGAAGAAGGGGCACAAAAACTGAACCTCACAGTGTAGTGATCGGACTATCTGACCAGTTCCACCCCCAGATCAGAGGCATCAATCCCCAGGAGGAAACAATCTGTGTAAGGCCCAGTGATGTCATCAACTGGAGGAAGTCCTGTCCAAATTGTGAGAGTTCGTCGTCAACCCAGGTATTAAAGTTGCCTAAGACCATCAGCCTGGGTGACACGAACACCATGTCGACCACGAAGTCTGCTACTTCCTAAAGGAATCGCTTCTCATCCCCGGGTGGATGGTAGACAAGGGCAATCCTACAGCCTACACCTGCTACTACGGTACATTCAAATGACTTGGCCTCCTCAACTGGTACACTTGTGAGGCCCAGTTCGATCCTGAAACAGACTGCTACCCCCTCCATGGTCCAATCTCGAGTGGTGTATCACTGAGTACCCAGCTGGAATCGCAGCTTCCAAAGTGGGGCCAGCATTCTCATCCAGCCAGGTCTCAGTGATACAAGCCAGATCAGCTGTCCTGACAAGATCTGCAATAAGTGCAGTCTTGTCTTTAATGAATCTGGCATTGCATAACATCACTTGAGTTGGACGGGATTCTAGGACCGCCCGAGCTACCTGCCCACCAATGGTGGTGCCCTTGGGTATGGAAACCAGACATGAAGGACCATGTTCCAGAGACCCTTTCACCCCAGAGCATCTCCTGGTCCTAGCAACCCCAATGTGAGAGCTCCGCTCATTTATTCTCTGACATTCGCACCCCCTGCCCACCCCCTGATGGGCAATACTCAGCACTCTACAGCACTGATAGGTTGGAAACTGCAAAGGAGGGAGACAAATGGGTGAAGGTCACTAAGTTCAGAGATGAATAGCGCACAACATGGGGGGGCAGACCTCCAACACATATTACTACCCCCAAGACCTTAAGATCTATGCTCAAGCCCAAAATTCCTGACAATTATCAAAATAAACAAATAAACTACACCCCAACCAGTTAACAGTCAGTTCAATTCTCCATCATCTCTCATTTGATAAGAGATTGAATACAAATAAAATAATAAAAGACAATAAAAAAACACAAAATCAAGCCAACCCCTTCAAAAAACTCCTCCTCTCTCTCACAGAGAGGATGGGGTTTAAACAACAAAATCAATCTAAAATAATAAATAACCCTATTCTCCCACCCCCACCCATACAATAAACTAACTTTAACCCCACAAATAATAACAGAACCCAAAAAACAAAGGCAGCAAAAGCACACTCAAGTCGATTAAATGAGACAATGTTTGTTAATAATTTACTGTCCAGTACATGAACACTGTCCCAGGGTAAGCTCAGTATTTAATGTTCAGTCCTTTCTAACAGTCCAAGGAACACACCAAAACTCCATAAAATGTTTACAATGAGAAAAGGCGAGCTCTCACCGCCCCTTCACCAATAATACTACTTTATACGATTGCTATTTACTACATGCAACTTTATCCCGTAAACCACTGTTATATTGTGTTCTTTTTGTTATCTGTATTGCACCTATATGTTACCACTGTTGTATCTCATACACTGTAACCATGTCTACCCTCCCTGTGACAAGGTGCCTTTGTAAATGAGTCCCTGACTCAAAGGTTGTAAATCCGACTTTCAAAATAAATAAATAAATAAAATACTGTCCATATAATGTACCCCTCTCACAGCCACATTGCCACTGAATTAAACAATAGCAATAAGATTAAAAGAGGCCCTCTCACTGCCTCCTTAGTTAGTAAATTAATAATACAGTAGCCACTTAGTTTGTATTATTTATTTTATTTATTTATTAAATTTTGGTGACCGGGTAGGCCCACTGAGCCCCGAAGGTCCCTTTTTCAGGGGCGACCCGGGATAACAATACAAGTTATAAGAATGAACAAGGACATAAGGAACATTTGAGGCATTGTGAGTTACATCATGAGGTGGTTACAGTGAAGAAAAATAGTGGGTACAGGCATGGTTACAGGCATGGTAAAAGACTAATAACAGTCAAGGAGAGGTCCCACATCCAGTCCTCTGCTCAATAATCCAAATAGATCTTCAAGCAGCACATCCAGATAGGTCCTAAAGGCGAAATCAGATTCCCCAAGAAAATCAGATCAGTAGAAGTCTGCCAGGTCTCATGTGCCTAGGCAAAACTTGACGCCATAGCAGGCACACAAATCACGCAGTCCCACCACTTAGGTCACCAGGGCATTCCTGACCTAGCCAGACAGCCCATGGTGACCCTGGACAATCTAAAAGAGGAGCCGACCCTCCAGTCAGTACCACCCGATTCTCCAGTGGGAAAAGCTGCATTTAGGCACCCACCTTGGGACAAGTAGGCCTGGCTCGCTTAGTTCACCACACAGTAGACCAGATCCTTCTTGGTACACCGCTTACCGCCTGAAGTGGAACAGGCTGACAGCCCCTCAGTTCAGCTACGTTGCATCTGCAAGAGCCAAGTATATCACCCTCAGTGCAGAAAATGCCATGGAAAAATGAATCCATAGGCCAAAACCACTCCACTCCCGGTAGCTTGCTTCACTCCAGACCCCCGTAGTAGCGAGGACACAGTCTCTCTCCACAGAATTCACATCAGCTGGTAAAGTCCTTAGGCGCAGTAACATGAACTAGCAGCCAGCAACCAAATGTAATATAATGAAATGTTATAAATGTTGGTGCTCTAAACAATAAGCGGTCAATAAAACCGTATCAGAAATGGAGTGCTATTACTACAATTCCAGACACTACTAAAATGCACACAAATGAACAAACCATATAAATAAATTATGCATGACAGAATTAACTAAATAAATGAAATAAATAACTAAAATAATAACTCCTAGACTGCTGTACTCAACGGCTAGCCCAACATGGCAGCCATCTTCAGCAGTTGGTAAGGGTAGCAGTTTGAATGGTGGTGCACCAAAGTGTAATACAGTGTTGCATCTTATAAACTGTATTGTTTTTATGTTTTAATTATGTGTATTGTTATACAGATGTGTGTTTTACACAGGTCTACAGCTGAAAACAGGATTTTGTATCCTAACAGTATGTACCTGTGTAAAAATAAAGTTTTATGAATGAGTGAATGAGTGAAGAGTATAGCAGCTAGGTTTCAATGCAAAAAAGTGCAAAATAATACACTTGGGTCACAGAAACCCAAGGGCAGAGTATGAAATGGGTGGAGTGGGACTGACAACCTGATCTTTCACACCAAATTTGCAACATATGCTCCTTGAGAGACCACCTCATGAGCACTGGCACTGTCGTTTTGTTTATCGGTCCTGAAAGGTGATTCTGCGCAGTGACTGCGAAATCACCTTTCGGGACTGAATAACGCCATGACAGTGGCTGAATTCATGAGGAGGTGTCCCACTAACCCCATGTTGAAAATGTGGTGCCAAAATTCCCCAAAATGCTTGAGATATGCACCAAAGTTGAAAAAACCCTATGTATGCCATTATACAGCTTACTGACATTTCCATAGTTTGCAGTTGGCTTTGAAGAGTGCAGACGTGTTCCTGGTCCACCGAAGATCATCACACTGGGCTCCAGAGGTAAGTGGGGTGAGGGGGTGGAGGAGGCAGGCACGAGAGGTGGGTGCGGCTGGGGAGGGGCAGTGAGACCGTGAGGGGCCATTTCTTTTTAACAGGTTCAAAAAAGAAACATCGGGACGGTTTTTCTTTCAGGGCATTTAGCATGCTGGGGTGGCTCCCAGCATGCCACCTGAGTGTTTTGGGGAGAATCTGCAACCAACGGGATTGGGCACCTTGCTGGCACATACCAAGGGAGACACAAGAGTCGTAGGGACTGGGCACCCCTCAGCACAGAATGAAAGCCGGAGGGGGAACTTATGCCGATGGGGGAGGGCTCCCCCATCAGCAAGAGGAAGGGGGGACTGAAGCCAATGGGGATTGGGCACCCCATAGGTAAGCCTGCAATGAGGGGTCACTCCCTCATTGCAGCAGATGACAGTGCAATGATGAGGCGGATGCTGATTGCAGTGGCTAAAATGTTTCAAGGTGGTGGCATGCTGGCTGAACTAGTGTCAGCAGCAGCATGCCACCCCACTGGGGGATGTGGGCCAAACCTTCAAAGGCAGTGGGGGCACTGGCCACAACAGTGACACACCTCCACAACCTGCTTCTGCAGCAAGCTGCTACAACATGTTTCTTGCACATGCGCGCAAGCAACATAAAAAGAAAACAGGGTTAAAAGGAATTTATAAAAAAATTATTACTGTTACAATAATTCAGTTATCAGGCTACCTTATGTTATCTTAACTTTTCCACGTACTGTATTCTGTTACCTTATATTTAATGCATTTCGCATGAAAGAGTGGCAATACCTTAATTCATAAATTCCCTTTAGCCATTTATGTATAAAACCAGATAGTTTAAATCTTAAGTATCTTTATAGTATTGCATCACCTTTTTTTCCGAATTGTGCTTATTTCTGTTAAATACATTGCTAGATCTGTTAGCACTTTTTCGCTTTCAGCACTGAAAAGTAAATACAGCATATATCTCGCTGGAATATCCCAGAATCCCAGTGTGACAGGGTAAACACAACACCAGGGAACAAGGGGTTAACCCCTTGGTTGAGACTGAGGAAATGTAGAGACTGCAACAGGCAAAGGGGGGGTGCCTCCACTGGTGTGGCTAATTAGAGAGAGATTGCTAAAAGACAGAGGGATCCAGCAAGGGAGGGAGGGAGTGAGAGGCTGGAAACTGTTGCTCTGTGAGAGAGAAACCAGAGCTGAAACCAAAGAGAATGTTTAAGTCATAGAGAGAGTCTTTGGGGAAAAACAGCTGAAGCCTGCTACTGAGAACCAGACCATGTCTGGAGCAGAGGGTCCTGAGGTAAAGGACTAGTTTAGCCAGCTGGGCCAATAACAGTGAGTGAAATATACTGCTGAGAACTGCCTGTAGAGAAGGCTAAAGGGGAAACTGTTTGTGCTTCATATAAGACCATATCTTGAACAAACTTCTGGCCCACAAAGATGGTGCAAAGATTCCTTTGTCAAGTCAGCCTGAAATATCTGTTTTATGTTAACCTTTATGTTACCTGACCAGGCTGGGGAAGATGAACTGACTGATTATGATTTTCTGGAGTAACAATTTACATTTGAAGCAATAGAAGTGCATTTTGTTCTGTGAACCTTAAACACAGTGTGTTGCCTTTCCATGTACTATAGGCCAGCTTGTCACATGTGGTGTCATCAATGGGATTTGAACCCCTGCTGGAGTGAGCAGGACTAGTTACATTCTGGAAAGATCGCTATGGAGAAATTGCTGAAGTTCCTCATGGAACAGCAACAAGCACAACAGGCTCAGCAACAACAGGTTCTCACCCAGCTGGCTCAGCAACAACAAGAGGCACAACAGCGGGCACAACAAACACAACAGGTTCAGCAACAACAGGTTCTCACCCAGCTGGCTCAGCAGCAGCAGGAGGTGTAACAGCAGCTTCTTATACAGCCGGGGCAACAACAACAGCTGTTCTTGCAGTCCCTGATGCAACAGCCACAATAAGATCCTACTGGTGAGGCTGATCCGACTATTGTGGGGCCAGGGGTTCCTAGAATGAATGCCATGCTGACCAAAATGACATCTGAGGATGATCCTGAGGCCTTCCTGGTAATATTTGAGCGAGTGGCGGAAACTGCCGAGGCATAGAAACATAGACTTTGACGGCAGATAAGGACCGCTTGGCCCATCTAGTCTACCCATTTCCCTACCTACAGGATAGGCCGCAGACCCCAGACCCCATTGGGCTATCCACCTTGCCCCCTGTCTGACCAGGGAAGCCCAAGCAGCCTATCAAGCTATGAACAGTACCACAGCCAGGGAGTACACAGAGGTGAAAGCAGCAATCCTGGACCACCTATGCATCAATGCAGAAAGTTACTGATGGAGGTTCCAGAGCTTTCAATTTGCAGCAGATGCACGACCTAGAGCAGTGGGACAACAACTGCGGGACCTGTGTTGGTGTTGGCTAAAACCCGAAGGACACAGTGGCCCTGAAGTGGCAGAGTTAATCATCTTGGAACAATTTTTGAACATTCTGCCCCTGGGAATTCAGAGCTGGGTCCACAGAGGATCGCCACACTAGAAGAGGCCATGCAGACCTCAGAACAAGTGTTGGATGCTGAACTCTCCTCCCACCCCATGACCTAGCTTACAAGGCCACCTGGAAAGAGGGGGAGGTCATCCTGGGAGCCAGACTGAAGGAATATTGGCTGGAACTGCGAAGGGACCTTGGGCATGAAGGGAGGGGGGTTATGGGCCAAATAAGGGTCAGTCTCTGGGAAAGATGACAACCCAGCAGCCCAGGGAGACATTTCCTGAGGGCCCACTGCCTAAACCCGGAGGCTCACCCCAAAGCTGAGACACAGGAGCATGTTTCTAATGTAGATAGAGGGGTCTCTTTGTGAAGAACTGCCCCCACATGGATTGTACCTTCATAGATTGCATGTTTATAGGTGGGTATTCACTGTACAGTGGGTATGGGGGCCCTGAATCCTGAGATTTTGTGATCCCTGTCAAAGTAGAAGGGATAGAACGGAGGCTCTGATGGACTCAGGAAGCTGCCAGATCTAGTCAGGGTGGCCCTTGTGAACCCCAACACTGGCAGGACCAGAACACCATCCCTATCTGATGTGTGCATGGGGATGTAAAGGCTTACCATGGTGCTATGGTTACACTTACTCTGGGGGCCAAACAGAGACTATAAAGGTGGGGGTTGCCCCAGGGTTACCCTATCTGGTGTTACTGGGGAAGACATTGGAAATGGTTTGATGACTTACAGAAAGCAGACTTATCTTTGGTAACTACCAGGTCTCAGGGTCATGAAGGGAGGGAGGCCAGCCACCTGCAGCTGGGGGATGCTTTTCCTTTCCCGGACCCAGGGATTTTTAATGCCCAGCCTAGAACCCACAAATCTAAGTGAGAACGAAGGGCAGCAAAGAAAAGGTGTCCCAAAGGGGAAGGTGCACAGCAGTGAGGTGAAGCAAAGGCAAAAGTGGGTCCAGACCCACAGCACGACCCTAACACTGACCCACTTAACCAAAGTTCAGGAAGGTCATCCTTATCAGAGCAAGATGTATTAAAGCACTGCCCAGACACTGCCAAAGAACAAAGGGCTGACGGCATACTCAGCTGGGTATACACCCAGTTGGCTGTCAGGGAAGGGGAGGTGGTAGATGAGAATTGGGCAGTAAGCTATCCTCATTTTGAGTTACAAGGAAGTATCCTGTATTAAGTTAGTAAAGAGGTCCAAACAGGGGATACCCGGCATCAATTGCTAGTCCCTCAAGTCTTTCAGAGGGAATTAGTATGCCTTGCCCACTCTATTATGGTGTCTGGGCACTGTGGGGTAGAGAATACACTAGCCTGACTGTTACCCCGATTCTTTTGGCCGGGCATATATCAACATGTTAAAGATTATTGTGCATCTTGTCCCGAGTGCCAGTTAGTAGCTCCAAAGAACAATCCATGGGCCCTTGTAGTATCTTTACCTGTTATGGAGGCACCTTTTGACTGGATCGGGGTTGATATAGTGGGACCCCTGGAAAAGAGTGCAGGGGGGTACCAATACATTCTGGTAATTGTGGACTATGTTACCCGGTACCCTGAGGCCACCCTGTTATGAAGCATTTCAGCCAAAATTGTAGCCAGGGAGCTGTTAAACATCTTTAGTCACATGGGAATACCAAAGGAAATGTTGACGGACCAGGGAACTAACTTCATGTCTCGCCTGACTCAAGAGGTTTGTACTTTGTTGGAAATTAGCTCCATAAGGACCTCAATCTACCATCCCCAGATGGATGGTCTCATGAAGCGAGTCAACCAAACCCTTAAAACCATGCTTTGAAAGTTCATAACCACTGAGGTCAGGGATTGGGACAAGTTACTTCCCTTACTGCTGTTCGCAATGCGGGAGGTCTCTCAAGCATCTACAGTGTTTGCTCCTTTTTAACTCTTCTATTGGTGCCGCCCATGAGGTGTTCTTGATGTGGTAAAGAAGATGTGGGAGAAACCTGACCCCAAGACTGAAAATGTGGTGCAATATGTCTTGCAACTGAGAGAAAGATTGGATCAGGTGGGGAAATTTGCCCGAGAGAATCTGGTGAAGGCTCAACAAAGACAAGAATACCACTATAACAAGGAAGCCCAGTTGAGGGAATATAAACCATGGGACCAGGTACTAGTGTTGTTGCCAAGTAGCCAGAATAAGCTTCTAGCCAAATGGAAGGGGCCTTATGAAATTACCCGGAGGCTGGGACCAGTTGACTGTGAAGTTTGCCAGCCAGAGAGGTAAAAAGAGACCCAGATCTACCATGGCAATTTGCTGAAATTCTGGAACCAGAGGGATAGCCTATTGATTTCCCCTGAACGAGATATAGTGGATCTGAGACCCCAAGTTCCAGATGACAATGTGGGGATACAAGTCCCAATGAGAGAGCAGCTGTCTCACAAACAGAAACAGCAACTAAGAGAGTTGGTAAGCCAGTTTTTAGATGTTTTCTCCTTCCTCCCGGGGACAACCCATATGATAGCTCACCATATAGAAAGAGAGCCAGGGGAGAAAGTGCGACAGTGACTGTATCACTTGCCAGAAGCTGCCTGAGATATAATTAAGAAGGAGTTACAGGACATGCTAGAGCTGGGAGTGATTGAGGAATCCAGCAGTGACTGAAGTAGCCCCATAGTGTAAGTACCAAAAGAAGGTGGGGCTACCTGCTTCTGTATTGATTTTCGCAGGGTCAATGCCATCTCAAAATTTGATGTCTACCCCATGCCTCAGGTAGAACTGTTGGATAGACTAGGGGAAGCCAAGTACATCACGACATTGGACCTAATGAAAGGATACTGGCAAATCCCTTTGACCTCAGAGTCTCATCAGGAAAAGACAGCATTTGCTACCCCCTTTGGGCTATACCAGTTCTGTACCATGTCTTTAAGTTTACATGGGGCCCCTGCAACCTTTCAAAGGCTCATGAATCACTTGCTGCAACCCCATGCCCAGTATGCAGCTGCTTACCTGGATGATGTGGTAATCCACAGCACTGATTGGGAATCCCATGTATCCAAGGTGGCAGCTGTACTACATTCGCTCCGAGAAGCAGGGCTGATGGCCAATCCAGCAAAGTGTGCTTTTGCCAAAGTTGAAACAAAGTACTTAGGGTACTGTATAGGCAATGGACAGGTGAGACCCTTGATCAGTAAGGTCCAAGCCATAGCCGAGTGCCCAGCACCCACCACAAAAACCCAGGTGAGGGCCTTCCTAGGGTTGGCAGGGTATTACCGTCGGTTCATACCGCACTTCTCTACCCTTGCCAGTCGACTTACAGACCTCACCCAGAAATCTACCCCTAACAGGGTCCACTGGTCAGAGGAGTGTGACTAGGCCTTCACACAACTTAGAGCGGCACTGCGCAGAAAGCCAGTGTTATGCAGTCCTGACTTCAACAGGACCTTTATCCTGCAAACTGATGCCTCTGAAGTCAGGCTAGGAGCTGTGTTGTCCCAGGAGTTTGAGGGGGAGGAGCATCCTATCCTCTACCTCAGTTGAAAACTCTTTCCCTGGGAGAAGAACTATGCAGTGATAGAAAAAGAGTGTCTTGCAGTCAAGTGGGCTGTGGACACCCTCCGCTACTACCTGCATGGCCGGCAGTTCATCCTGGTTTCAGACCATGCCCCTCTGTGGTGGCTCCAAGTGATGAAGGACGACAACCCCTGCATCACCAGGTGGCACTTAGCCCTCCAGCCATTTTCCTTCACAGTGTACCACCGGGCCGGGACCCAGAATAGAAATGCAGACTTCCTGTCCTGAGAGGGGTGTGGTCAGGGTCCGACCAACTGTGCCTTCGCACAAAGGGGGGTTGGTATGTGACAGGGTAAACACAATACTGGGGAACAAGGGGTTAACCCCTTGGTTGAGACTGAGGAAATGTAGAGACTGCAACATGCAAAGGGGAGGGATGCCTCCACAGGTGTGGCTAATTAGAGAGAGATTGCTGAAAGACAGAGGGATCCAGCAAGGGAAGGAGTGAGAGGCTGGAAACTGTTGCTCTGTGAGAGAGGAACCAGAACTGAAAACCAAAGAGAATGTTTAAGTCACAGAGATAGTCTTTGGGGAAAAACAGCTGAAGCCTGCTACTGACAACCAGACCATGCCTGGAGCAGAGGGTCCTGATGTAAAGGACTAGTTTAGCCATCTGGGACAATAACAGTGAGTAGAATATACTGCTGAGAACTGCCTGAAGAGAAGGCTAAAGTGGAAACTGTTTGTGCTTCATTTAAGACTGTATCTTGAACAAACTGTTGGCCCACATAAGTGGTGCAAAGATTCCTTTGTCAAGTCAGCCTGAAAGAACTGTTTTATGTTAACCTTTATGTTACCTGACCAGGCTGGGGAAGTTGAACTGACTGATTATGATTTTCTGGAGTAACTACTTACATTTGAAGCAATAAAAGTGCATTTTGTTCTGTGAACCTTAAACACAGCAGCCCAGATATTCAAAACAGTTGAGCCATGCGCAATAGGGTTGCGCCTGCGCAAGTCCGAAACTGTGCCATTCTGCGATATTCAGCAGGAGGCAGTTGCGCCCCCCAAATCACGCTGAGCAACAGTGCAATGCTAATGAATGTATGTGCAACTGAAGGGGGAGGAACCATGCATAAATGGCGCAGTGCGATATTCAACAACATGCGTCATGCGCAATAGGGGAGCAAGCGGAAGTTGCGCCATAGTGGAAATGAGCCAAAATAAAAGGGAGCAAGGGAGAGGCACAAGAACAACAGGGAAGGCATATGAGGCTGAAGTCTAGCAGGACAAACTGGGCAGCAGGGACACACAGGGCAGGCCAGGAAAGAGCACCTGGAACCAACAGGCTCAGGGGAAGGTGTGGGGAGCCACAGTGCAGAAGGGGGAAGTACGCCACACGGCAGTGAGGCCAACACAGGCAGGTGTTCCCAGAGCAGGGGAAGTAGCAGCCAGGACAGCGGGAGGAATACAGAAACAGCTGCCGGGGTGAACACAAGCTCGGGACATAGCTAGTGCCACCATCCGATGGAGACAGTAATGATGGGGTGAGAAGGCAGGCAGCGGGGCGTGGCCGTGGAAGGACTGTCGGTGGTATGCTCAACAGAGCAGTACCGAGCCCGCACCAGCTCGAGCTGTATGGTGATATGGAGATCGTGGGCGGTACCACCTGAATCGGGCAATTCTGAGGCGGCTCTGTGAGCTGTGCAGCGATGTGATGCAGGCACCCACACGACGGAGCCATGCTCTGTCAGTGGAGACAAAAGTGACAGCTTGCATGTGCTTGCTCGCTCGCTCGCCACAGGTACCTTCCAGAGACCAACTGGGGACACCACAGGCATAACCCAGTCGGCCACGTCATGCCACCTCACCCAATTCCTCAGTGCACTGCTGCCACATGCTGCGGAGTACATCCATTTCCCCAGCACACCGGCGGAGCGCACAGCAAACATACAGGAGTTCCACAGGGTAGCACGTATGCCTGGCATGCTAGGGGCAATAGACTGCACCCATGTGGCCATCCGCACACCACCTGGCCCTAAGGGGGTCGCATATATCAATCGCAAGGGCTATGCCAGAATCAGCTGCCAGGTGGTGTGTGATGCCAGGGGGCACATAATCAATGTCAGTGCCACGCACCCTGGGGGAGCACATGATGCCTTCATCTGGCACCAGTCGGCACTGTGTCACAGATTCGAGAGTGGGCATATCCCCACTGGCCACCTAGTGGGTGAGTATGCAAACCACACGGACAATCATAGGGCCTGGGGGGACATGGTCAGAGGTGGCATGGGTAGTGGCCTACATGGCCCAGGGCAGGGCGATGCTGATCACCAAACTAACCTCTACCCTTTACACACAGGTGACAGTGGATACCCACTCCGTCCCTAGCTGCTCACACCCTACCGGCAGCCCGCGACCCCATCGCAGCAACACTACAATGAGGCACACACCACCACACGTAATGTCATCGAGCGGGTGTTCGGGATGCTGAAGGCACATTTCCATTGCCTGGACACCTCCGGCGGTGCCCTACAGTACAGCCCCTCAAAGGTCTGCGGGCTATTCCTGGCCTGTTGCATCCTGCACAACATGGCCAACGAATGTGGGATAGCCGTACAGGTCGAAGAGGGGGACAGCGATGGGGACGATGAGGATGCCGGTGACAATGGTGATGGGCAGCCCCCCCTTGGGTGACGGGACCTCCGACTACTCCGGCTGGCACAGCTGCACCGGGACACCATCACAGAGGATCACTTCAGACAACCCAGGTAAGTCATGGGGCCATGTGCAACCAACAGTGGCTAAGGCACAACCTACAAACACGCATGGACACACACCAGGGGTGCATGCCATCAAGGGAGCTGGCCGGGCATGGAACCACACACACAACCAGGGATGGGTGAGATCTAACATGCCACGTGGACACACACACACACACACACAATGCACCAGACATGCACAAAGGGTAGGAGGCACACTGACCCAGAACGCCACCCCTAGCCACACACATGTCCACAGACCACCACGCCCACTGCCTGTCCTTGTGCGTGTGTCAGATGCTGAGCACCATTGCACATTGGTGTACAGTGCAATGCAGGCATCATCATGCACACGCAACTGCGGACAGCAGCCAGGAGGGTGTGAAGATGGACTGTGTGTCCGCGTGCAGGGCCGGGTACCTACCCATGCAATGCCCACTGAATGACACAATGCACACAGGGCAGCACCAGACAGTAGCCACATTGGGAGACAGGTCAGTCACACGCCACAGTGCCCCGGCCACCATGGATGCATGGGCGGCCCCGCCGAGATCTGCCAGCACTGACAGACTGACCACTGGCCTCATGGGGTGGCACCGATGGTCCCCCAGGGGTTCCACTGCGTGAACGTGACCGTGCTTGTGCAGGGGTCTGCAGCACACCAAACATGCCTGCACCAGGCGTGTTCAGGATGCCCACAGCTGAACCCGGTGTCAACAAGGATGGTCTCGCACGACGCCGGGAATGGGGGGTGGACAGTGCACTGCATGGTGTCTGTGATGCATGGGCAAATAACTGTGTGCCCATTGTGGCCATGACAGCCGTGAATGCCTGTGTCTGCCTGTCAATGGCAGCGGTCACATCCTCCCACAACCAGTCCATCCCTGCCAGGATCAGAACAGTGTCTCTGCTGCGACACTCCTCTGCCCACTCCAGAGCTGCACGCAGTGCATCCACCGACGTCACAAGCCGCATCTGCTGGTTGACTGATGCTTGCAGTATGTGGTGTGCTCATCCAAGAGGTCATCTGCCTCCTCGGCATCCTGTCCCTCAGGGTGTGCGGCGGCCTGATGCTCAGCACCTTGAGGGTGGGCACTGCACACCAGGACCAGGTCTGGGCATGTCCACAGGCGGTGCACTGATGCCGCCCCCTGACCCTGTACCCCCAAGCCCATTGGCCGACTGCTGATGCTGCCCCTCCGGCTGCTGCTCCCCAGGGCTCACTGGTGCCACCACAGTGGCCACAACAGTCCCACTGTCCTGTACACACACCAGTGCTGCCCCACTGGTGCTGACAGGCACAGGCTGGGACTGTGATGACACGCAGGCCTCCACAGTGGCACCACCCTCAGCCATGGCTGTGATGTTACCTGCTGTGTGGCCATCCCGTGGCACACACGTGTCACTGCCCTTGCCGTTAGCGACATCATCATTGGTGATGGACCCAGCACCAGCCCGAGTCACAGCATGCTGGCATCCATGGACGCTGGCACGCTGGGACATGGGCGGGGCCTCCTCCGCACCTGTTCCAACAACATCAGTCTGGACAGCCAGGCAGGCCTACTGTCGCACTGAGTCGCGTATACCTGTGGAGCTGGATGGGCCCTCCTCCATCTCCACCTGACTGTCCTCAGTGGACAGGCCCACCACCACGGACCCATGCAGACACTCAGGATCCATAAGGGAAAACAAAGTCGCGTTATTGCATGTGACCTATCCTGCCCCCCCAATAGACAGACCATGACCTACCATGCAGTGACAGGCTACCACCCGTCTGGAAGCCACCACCTGGAACACACTCAATGGCACAACACTGCATGCTTCCAGCAACCCTCTCCTCCTGTGGGGTCAGGTGTAGCACCTCCGGCTGTCCCCCACCTGTCGCAGCTCGTGCTGCCCTGATGGCAGCCACCTTCTCCTTTATCCTCCTCCTGTCTGTTCCCATCTTCTTCTTGCACTCCTGCACGGAGCACTGGTGACTGCCATGCAGGTTTACTGCACACGCCACCTCCTCCCATGCAGCAGCACGGGCCTGTGGTGTTCCCTGCCGTCCGCTGAGAAGCAGCTCCTGATCCAGGTAGGCCTCAACTAGGGCATCCGTCTCGGCCTTGGTGAAATTAGGCCTCCTCCTCCTCCCACTACTGTGTTCCTCCTCTCCCACAACTCGCTCAGTTATTATTTAGCCTGTGAGAATGAAAGTTGTTACCTGTGACTGTGCAGTCTCATGCATGTCCCAAAATCCACAGTCCACACTCCCAAACAGCATGCAACTCACCAATAGACTGCAGTAACCAACTATGGCCAGTGCAGCCCAGTGTCGCACTTTTATAGCGTAACCCATGCAAATGAGGCGAGGCGCAACTTTAAGTGGATGCAAATTGCAGTGCTGCACCATTGAATGGCTGATTAGCTGATTTGCATATGACGACTGAATATCACGCTGTTGCGCTTTGTGCAATTGTGTTGAACGTGCTGAGCCAAGGGCGCAGTTCTGTGACATGCGCAGTACACACCTCACTGCACATACCCGGGTTGCTGACACAGGCGTCTGCCACGCTGCTGACATGCTGTGTACGGGAGGCAATGCAGGGCACGGCCACCATTGTGCCAGTGGCTTTACAGCGATGTTCACCTATATGGCGCTGTGGCACTGGGGCATCATAGGTGCACTGGGGCAACAGTGTGGTAGGCCGCAACTGGAGGTAGCACACAGGCACCCAATCGTGCTACACTCAATGGGTTCCAATGGCGCTGTGCCTGTCCGTGCACCAGAGACCCTTGACCCTGTGCCTGACCTTTGCCCCTAGGCACCATGCATCGGACATGGGTGCACCACTATCGCGCTGTTCGGTGACAGTGCGATAGGGAATGGCAGCACTATACCGCGCAGCATCTGCACGTGGTGGAGCCTGCTGCAGAGCGCCATTTTTAACTGACTGAGCAAGTGAGATGGCGCAGAGGAGGGCTTCCCAGTGGACCCAAATTGAACTGGCTAACCTGGTGGCCATTGTTGAGCCACTTTATGGCCCACTGTTTGGGAAGGCACCCCTGGACAGGTCCAGGAGCCAGGTGTGGAAGGAGGTGGCCGACGCCCTGGAGGAGGCCACAGGAGGGGGCCGGATGGTGAAGCAGTGCCGCCACAGATATGGCGACCTGAGGAGAAGGGAACCGGACCTGCTTGCCCGCCTGCGGACATGTGCCAGGAGGGGCATGGTGCCACAGCCAGGTCGGTGCTACGTCCACACACTTTTATCTTCCATATGGGTATCACGGTTGCATGTGTCCGGAACATGGGGAGGGACTGTCCAGTGTTGGCTGTGGTGGTGTTATCAGGGTGTGGGGTGGTGGGTCTGGCAGGGGGACTTTGCTATAGGATTGTACTGATGTTCCTCTCTCCATGTTTGCACCACAGGGCCAGAAGAGAGGCAGCTGGCCAAGGAGCAGAGGCGCCAGCAGGAGGACAGGGCCAGTAGGAGGGGCGATGATCCACAGCACCAGAGGGACCGGCCTGATGATGGTGAGTGCCATACCTCCATGATTACTATTGCATGCTGTGTAACAGGGTGGGTAGTGGAGCATGGCCACCATCCATTGACACCACTGCCATGTACGCAACTTGTTACAGTCAGCACTGTCCAGTGGCACTGCATGTCTGGGAGTGCATCAATGATGGTCCATGCGTGCACCTACTGACATGACTACATGACTGTGCCACTGCCTTCGCTCCACATAGCCATGTCACTAAACAGCCACGGTGGTGCTGTGCAGGACTTGGCCGGTGCATGTGTGCAGTGGTCCGCAAGGCTGTATGCACCTGGGTGGACAGGTCTTATGGACGTGATCACTGTGGGTGGTCACACACCATCACAGGGGCATGTCCCATGGCCGTATGCCATGCACAGTGGGTGGGCTGTATGGGGCTGTGCATTCACACCTATTGACTGTGCTCCCTTGTCCTAGGTGTCCACCAGCTGCAGGCTATCCATGAGGTACTGCGGGAGATTTTGACAGTGGCAAGGGCATCGCTGGACATACTGTGGGGGTTTGAGCAGCTGGGTGTCCGGTGGAGACACAGAAGGCAGAGCAGCCGGAGCGGGGAGCGAGGTTCCCAGTGCCCATCCCTATGCCCCTGATTTCCCCTACCCCCCAGACCCACCCTCACACCCCTCCTTTCCTGTCCCATTTGTTCACACCTGCCCCTTACCCACCCCCACCTTGTTTGTGGCCCTCCCCCCATACATTTGTACATAGTTTTGGAAATAGTTCTTTTTGATATTTTTGATTACAAATCTTTTTATATGAATACTGTGGTGGTCTCTGATTTGCAGCGGGCTATAGGTGCTCAGCTGCAGTGGTGTGCATGGCATCAGGGGTGGTGCAGTCATGGGTATGTGTGTGTGTCTGTGGGGAAGTGACTATGGTGTGGGAGTAGCTATCAGTCAGTGTCTGTGGTGTGTGTGTTGTTCCCTGTGCACTGGATGACTGTGTGCAGTGGTCCATGGTGCATGCTATGTGTCCATGGCGCACCTGTCAGCCCATCCATGGCCTGTGCAGCTGACACCCTTGCATGTCTGTGACCTGCACGGTCTGCTGGCATGTCAGTGGTGGCTGTCCATGCAGGGCAGCCACTGTACCCGTCACAATGCTGGGTTGCCTCCTGTCACTGATGTGGTGCATGTCTGCCTTGGGTGACACTGTGGCCTCCGTGGTTGTTGTCCCACCTCCATGCTGTGACGTGTGTGTTGCAGGGGATGTGCACCACTGTCTGTGACTTGTGCTCCGGGCAAATGATGGTGGCATACAGGGCCACAGTGCCTGCGCAGGGTGGCTGGTACTCCTGTGCCATGGAGGACTGCTGGCCATGTGTACATGGTTTCCATGGGCCCATGCTGGGGGCTTGGTTGCCCGACTACTGCATCCCTGTGTTGTTGTGCCCTTGGGTATGGGTGGGTGTTTGTCCATGCACTGTGTTGCATCCAGTGCATGCTTCCATGCACCACTGTGGGTGTCTGCACTGGCTGTTGTGGCCAGTGCTGGGTCGGGGTGTGTCCTTGGGAGGGTGTGCAGGGTGCTGTACCACTGGTGGTGGGGTCCAGGGCATGCCCTGTCATGTGTGGGGTACCTCATGTGCCGATGCATGGTTGGTCTCTCAGCTGTACCTCGGAGGGGCTGTGCATGGTGGCACTGTGTATGCCATCGTTGCATCACTGTGTGCTGCCACCTGCTGATGGGTGCTCGTGGTGGGGCTGCCTTGCATGGTTCTGCAGTGCACAGGGTTGCATTGTCACTGTGGGGGTGGTGGCATGCATGGGGTACCCTGCAGTGGTGGACGCTGCTCCTGGGCAGGTTGTCTGGGGGTTGCGGTGCAGGGTGTGCTCCACATTGGTGGGATGGTGTGGTACGGGGTGGTCGGCCCTCCTTGTGTGCCAGTCACAGCTTGCCAGGGGGTGTGATGGGGCACCATGGCCAAGCTGTGGGTTGTTTGCTTGTCTCCATGGGCCAGTGGTTATTCCAGCCTTCCCCCAGTTGTGCAGTGCATGGGGTGTGGGGGGACGGTGTCTGTTCTGCTGTGTGTTCCTCTGCCCATCTGTGACATGGGTGGTGGGCCCCTGCATCCCTGGTTGTCCTGTTGCATTGCTGCCCTGCTGCTGGGGGGCATCCCTGGTTGTGCTATGGTGCCTCTGGACTGCTCAGCTGGACATCCATTGTTGCGCTATGGCGCATCAGATCTGCTCAGCTTCCCCTCCCTAGTTGCGCTATGGCGCAGGTGGTGTGATATTCAGTTGTCGGCTGTAGGCACATCTTGGCCGGCTCAGTTTTTGAATATCACGCCTCTTGCACATGGGCGCAATGGACTTGCACTTGCTCCTGCTATTGCACACCTTTTGGATGCAGTTTGAATATCTGGGCCAGCGTGTTACCTTTCCATATATCATAGGCCAGCTTGTCACATCCATGTATTTCCCTAAATACTTCTTTCTCTGGTTATTAAACCAGGGACAGCTTTTAAGGTCTTCTTTCTCTTATAGGATGCAATGACACATCTTTGATAAGTTTTTATTTTTATTAAATCTAGCCTCAAGGGCATTGCTTGTGAAGGTTTCAAATCTGTATCTAGTTAATATTGTTCTATGTTCTGTAGCTTTTATTATATTTAAATATGGTTTTAAGTTATGTTCTTTGGTATTAGCCACTAGCCAAATTGATGTTTTTATTTGTTTTGTAGACTTTTCTGTTTAGAATTATCTTATAGTTGTTTTGTTATATATCCAGTATACATTTTACTTATATAAATATTTTGTTTTGTCCAATTTCTAATACATGTCAGACCATTTTCCTCCATTATCCTTCTTATTTTGTTCAGCCAGCCAGATGGATTGCAATCTAATAGTTTTTCTTTCTCATTCATGCATATCTTTATTAAATAATCTGAGTTAGATGACACTGCCTTGACCCAAAAATTAACCATTCTTGCCTGAACCATATGGCTATTACTTGGTTGTCCCAGCTGTGACCTGACCAAAGTGTTGGATGTACCTATTGGGAGAATGAGTAATTTTTTATAAGCTCCATTAAGGGCTGTATCTAGTTTTTTGATATTTCCTACTTTCCAAATTTCAGCAGAGTATAGAGCTTGGCTAACTTCTTTGACATTAATGGTCCTTAGCATTGCTACTGCAGTTCATCCACCATATAAGTAATTCAATCTAAATAATGCTTTTAAGGTGTTTTATACTTTAGTAGCTGTATTATTAACTCTTGCCATGCCATGGATGGATATATCAGTCCAGAATTCCTATACATTCTAATTATGTCAGCAGTTTAAGGATTAATATGTTTATTCCAGCTTAAATTACTACAGAACCATACCCCCAAGTACTGGTATTCATTAACAAAGTCTAGTTTATTACTAGCTAAGACTATTTTTCTGTATTTCATATGACTCCCAAAAACTATGACTTTTGGGGGGGGGGGTTGCATTGGGTTTGAGGTTGTGTTTAACACATAATTTACCCATCACTTGAAGTGCTTTTAGAAGACCTGCTTTACTAGTCAAAATTACTGCAAGAACATCTGCTTAGGCTAATACTGGAACCCTAGAATTGCCTATTCTGGGTGTATGGTGTTCTTTGTTTTCCATTGCATTTATTATAAATAGTGTCGGGGACAAGATGCTGCCTTGCCGAACATCAATGTTTGTCTTGATTTTATCTGTTAAGTCTCCAGTTTTTGTATATTTTATTTATAACCAAGTGTCACTATACATTTTTTAATCAAATTTAGTAAGTTATTATCTATTCCCAACATTTGCACTTTATTAAGTAATCAAATGCAGATCAGAAATCCACAAAAGCAACAAAAAGTGGTTGTTTTCTGATTTTGCAATATTTTTCTATCAAGCGATTCAGCAGAAGTATTTCGGTTATTGTACCTTTGTTTTTGGAAAACCCTGTCTGTAAATTGGAAATTATTTGATTTTGTTCTATCCATGTAGTTAATCTAATAAGTAAGACCTTAGCAAATATCTTAGATAAGTTATCTATTAGACTTACAGGTCTGTAATTATTAGGATCCACATGGGAACCTTTCTTATGTATAGGGATAATGTAACTTCTGTACCAAGTGGGTGGAAAGTATGCATGCATTATGAATTTATTAAATCATTTTATTTTTATTTGTTTCATTTTTGTTAACCGGGTAGGTGCACTAGCCATGAAATAACTATTTTTAGGAATAACCGGGGAGAGTGCAACAATCAAAGACAGGTACATAGCATGAGTACAATGAAATTACAATAGTATAGGTCAAAACAGTCAGTAGTAATAAATACTTGCAGCCAGGATAATAACAATCAATGAAATTCACATAGAATTTTTAGGCATAAAAAACCTACACAGTCTAGGAGGAAATACCACAGCATAGCAGCAAAGAAATATTGTTCAAATTAGTCACAACAATGAAGGTTCAAATAGGCAGCAAAACAAGGCAAGGGCAAATTCCTGACTAGGCAGGATGTATTATCACGGCCTCCTAGACAAGACTCAGGTGTAGGGGGTTGTGGTAGATTAGCCCTCGAGAAGATAGTAAGGGTAAAAAGTGCTATGAGGTAGGGAGATGAAGGTTAGGCCAGGAAGCATCTGGTGGGTGAGTGGATTAAGGAGGATTAAAACAAGTGCAGAGATCAGTAAGGGATAGATGTAGGTGCAGCTTATCTTTGAAGCTGTCATGGGATCCGGATATTTGAAGTGCTTGGGGGAGAGAGTTCCAAAGCTTAGGAGCAGAGTGATTGAAGGCAATAGAGCCTTTTGATGTTTTACATCTAGGTACATTAAGCAGGGATTTATCTACTGAGTGCAGTCTATAGGAGGAGGTTTGAGGTATGCAATGTTGCGAGAGCTGAAAGGGTCTGGTTTCTGAGTATAGAGTCAGTCAGGGAGCCAAGAGAGTATTGATAGTAATCTGAGAGGGATAACCAGTCCAGGTCCCTGTACAGTTAGCAGAGGTGCTTAAGTCATGGTGATGAGGAGGCGAATCGACAGATATTAGTATAAGTGACATCCCACTTATGAAGGATGGTTTTGTGTGTGGCAGCAAAGGTCAGCGTGCCGTAGGTGAGGGCAGGGAGTAATATGCCTCTGGCAATAGCAAGTTTAGCAGAGGGAGTCAGCGTGAAACTGGACTTGTAAGTGACCCCCAGTTTAACATTCACTGCCTTGAAGGCAGATTGTATATGCAGGCTTAAGTCCAGGGATTGGTCGAGAAGAATTCCCAGGTACTTAAAAGATGTAACGCATTCTATTTGTGTGCCACTGTGGTCTTGCACCAATAGGGGAGTTTGGCATGTCCTAAGTTTAGGGGCAGATCCAAGTAACATTGCTTGTGTTTTCTTAACATTAAGTACAAGCTTATATGCAGAAAGCCAATTTTGGACATTTGTGAAATCTGAAGAAAGGGATGCATTTATGCTGGTGACCTTATCAGAGCTTGAATAGAGTACAAGATCATCTGCATAGAGACTAGAAGAGCATGAAAGAAAAACCTGATCTATGTTATTGATAAAAAGTGAGAAAAGAAGAGGCCCAGAATAGAGCACTGGGGAACCCCAATATTGATGGTAGCACCATCAGATAAAGAGGAGATGAATTTAACAATTTGAGTACTATTTGATAGATAGCTTCCATACCAGGCGACAACTGGGGGAGAAAAGCTCAGATTGCAAAGAGTGGAGAGGAGCAGGAGATGATCAATAAGATCAAAGGCCTTTGTAAGGTCTATAAAAACTGCCCCTGTCAGCTGGCCAGCGTCTATACTGGTAAGGACATCAGTAGTGAATTTGAGAAGTGCTGTAGAGGTACTGTGATCTTTATGAAAGTCATGTTGGGTGTCAGAGAGAAGGCTGTACTTTGTGAGGTAGTCAATGGTTTGATTTGCAACACGTTTTTCCAGAATTTTGCTTAGAACCGATAGGGTGGCTATAGGACTGTAGTTAGTAATCTCCTTGGAATCACCTGTTTTAAAGACAGGTGTTACACAAGCAATCTTCCAGAGGTCAGGAACTTGGCTATTAGAGAAAGACAAGGTGAAAATTCTAGCCAGATTATGTAAGTACAGTAGACCACCAATACATATTTAGTTTACAAAAATCTATAGAGAACTTATCAGGTCCAGGAGACTCATTCTTCTTTAAGCTGCTAATAGCTATATGTAGTTCATTTACCATGAACCATTTAAAATCTTGATTAATTTCCAAGTTATCTGCATTAATTTGTGTTGTCTCATTAAAGAACATTTTTGAGAAATGATCCATCCACTTATCTGGGGTTATATATGCATTCAATCTTGATTTATACATATTTGTGCCTCGGGCTACCATAGACCACAATGTTTTGTCATTTCTTTCTTTAATTGCATTATGCATGGTCTCCCATAATTCATTTTGATGTTCCTTCTTTTTTCCTTGGACAAGCACTCTATAGCCTTTGCTAACCTTATTGAGTAGAGTTAGATTTTTTTCTTATAGGTTCTTTCTTAGTTCTTCTTACTTGTTGAGCCAGTTTCCTCTTTTCTTGCCTACAATGCTTATAAAACCAGTTCTTGTACTTATACTTTATATCTGTTCTACAGATTTTTTTTTGTTTATTGAATCCATACATCTATACTATAGTTGTAAAATTGTATTGTATTGTATGTTATCTCAGGTTCAAAGTCCATTTTTAAGATTTCCTCCATCTCTTTAATAAATTGTTTGCAAATTTTGTCTGCTGTATCATCAGAAATCTTGTCCCATTTTATTTTATTACTTATTTCTATTCTTTCTTCCTTCCTTCCTCTTTCTGTGTAGCTGGGTTTAATAGCTTCCCTGAGTAGTAGTAAGAACATATGTTCACTTTCATGTCTTTGTATTATTTTGAGGTCCTTATATCTATCACATTTGTATAGTGAGCTAAGAATAATCTATAGTAGTTGAATCTTTTGCATTTATGCAAGATGTTTTCACCTTTGAATCTGCTGGTAACCGATCATTCAATATTATTAATTGCATTGAATCCAGCAGTTTTTCCATTTGATGGTGTTTATCGGTATTTTTCTTGTCAGTAGAGATCCTAGATGGAATATCTAGATTCTCTAGTATTTCATTATTTTTATTAGTTTGAATATTGTTACCATATCTAATATTGAAATCACCCATTATTAATATCTTAGTGCAAGTAATCCCTGCAAGGAGAAATTGTGTGTCTTTTATCATGTTATTAATTAATTCTGTATCATATAGTGAGGAATTAAAAGGTGGATTGTACATATATTGCATATTAAAAGTAATTCATCCCAGATTGTAAGTAAGAAAAGTTAATAGTTTTGCTTAACAATTGTTTTTATTACATAGAACATAGAAGCTGATGGCAGATAAGGACCGCAAGGCCCATCCAGTCTGCCCATTTCTTTTCCTACCTTATGAATGTTTCATCGGCCTTTGCTCTGTCAATGGCCTATCTATTCATACTCATCTGTATTGCCCCCTTATGCCTATCCCATGCCTGTTTGAAGCCCTGCACTGTATTCATATCCACCACTTCCTGAAGTAGGCCGTTCCATGCTTCCATCACCTTTTCTGTGAAAAAGAACTTCCTCACATTACCCCTTAATTGGCCTCCCTCTAATCTCATGCTGTGTCCTCTTGTCCTGCTATTTTTCTTATATTTAAACATGTTAGACTCTTTCACCTTGTTAATGCCCTTGAGGTGTTTGAATGTTTCGATCACATCACCTATCTCCTTCCTTTGCTCTAAGGTATACATAATGAGCTCCGTTAATTTGTCCTCATATGTTTTCTGATGCAGTCCCTGCACCATTTTGGTTGCCCTTCTCTGTACTACCTCAATTTGGTTAATGTCCTAGTGAAAGTGTGGCCTCCAGTACTGCATGCAGTAGTCCAGACGGGGCCTAACCAGTGTCTTGTAAACAGGGATTATTACCTCCCTCTTCTGAGTTATGCTACTCTTACTAATACACCCCAACAGCCCCTTAGCCTTACCTACTGCTTTAGTGGTCTGCTTGGATGATTTCAGGTCATCGGTGATGATGATGCCCAAGTCTCTTTCTTCCCTTGTGACTGCTAACAACTCCCCTCCCAGCCTATAGGTGGTTTCAGGGTTTCTCTTCCCTATGTGCATGATCGTGCACTTCTTTGCATTAAACCCCAGTTGCCACTCTTCTGACCATTTAGCTAGTTTATCCAGATCTCTTCTCATTCTGCCCACCCCATCTGGATCATCTACTCTGTTGCAGATCTTGGTGTCATCTGCAAACAGACAAACCTTACCCTCCAGTCCATCTGCAATGTCACTGATGAAGATATTGAAGAGAACTGGCCCCAGGACCGATCCCTGAGGTACCCCACTTGTGACTTGCATCTCTTCTGACTGTATAGCATTTACCACCACTCTCTGTTTTCTGCCCGTCAACCAGTTTTCCACCCAGTTGACCAGCTTCTGACCCACCCTGAGCCTACCCAGCTTATTAATCAATCTTCTATGTGGAACAGTAACGAAAGCTTTGCTGAAGTCAAGGTAGGTGACATCAACTGCTCCCCTTTGGTCCACCTCTCTGGTTACCCAGTCAAAGAAATCTATGAGATTAGTTTGACAGGACCTTCCTTTTGTAAACCCATGCTGTCTTGGATCCTGTGCTCCTATGGATTTCAGGTGTTGCACTATCCTTTCCTTAAGGAGTGCCTCCATAATCTTGCCCACTGCTGAGGTAAGACTGACTGGTCTGTAGTTCCCTGCCTCCTCCTTGCTACCACTCTTGTGGAGCAGGATCACATGAGCCCTTACCCAGTCTTCTGGGACCTCTCTTGTGCTCAGAGACTCACTAAACAGTTCTGATAATGGCTCTGCTAGTTCCACCCTTAGCTCCTTTAGTACCCTGGGATGTATGCCATCAGGTCCTATTGCCTTATTCACCCTGAGCTTATCGAGCTCTTGTAGGACCCTTTCTTTTGAGAAGGGACTAGTGGACACCTCCCTTCCCCCTGTGTCCATGGTGCTGAGCTGTGGGCCCTGCCTTACCTTCTCTTCAGTAAATACTGAGCAGAGGTATCTATTTAGGATAGAAGCTTTTACATGGTCCACCTCCTCACATACCCCCTTATCCCCTTTGATCTAGCAATGCCCCCTCTGGACTTTCTCCTTTCACTAATGTATCTATAGAAAGTCTTGTCACCTTCTTTTACTGTTTGTGCTAGTGTTTCCTTGGTTTGGGCCTTTGCCTGCCTTATTGCCTTCCCTGCTTCCCTTAGGGGAAGTTTGGTATGCCTCCCTATCTTCATCCTGCTGCATTCCCTTATATTTCCTGAAAGCCAGCCTTTTGGCTCTGACCTTTTCTGCTACAGTTTTTGAGAACCAAAGTGGTTTCCTTCTTCTTTTGCACTTCCTTTTCTCTCTTTAACACAATGGGATGTTGCTTCAAGTATTGCATCCTTAATGCTTGCCCACTTTGCCTATTCCCCCATTACCTGTATTTCTTTTTGCCAGGGCTAGCTTAACTCTGTTGGCCATCTTATCAAAGTCAGCTCTGCTGAAGTCACATATGTTTGCCTTGGAATGGGATGATTTAGTTCTAGTGGCCAAATTGAACCATACCATGTGATGGTCACTGGCCCCAAGGTGACCTTCTACCTGGAGATCTGTGATCCTTTCCCTGTTAGTCAGTACTAGATCTAGGATAGGCCTGTCTCTTGTGGGTTGTTGTACCAGTTGTTTGAGACCTTTCCCCTGCAGGGAATCCACCATGTGTCTAGTTCTGGCAGATGTTCCTGCTGGTATTGATCAATCTGTATCTGGCATGTTGAAGTCTCCCATTATCAGAACCTCCCCTTTAGCTGTCATGTTTTGTATATCTTCTAACTGTAATGTGTCTATGTCCTCCCCATGGTCTGGAGGCCTGTAGACAACCCCAGTTCATATGGCTGTCCCATTTCCTGTTTCTGGGGTGATCCACAGTTCTTCTGGCTCCTTATGTGTATTCTGAATTTCTGTAGCTTTGATATTTTCATTGACATAAAGGGTTGTTCCACTCCCCACCCCCCTTTTTGCACCTCGGTCTCTTCTGAACAGTACATAGCCAGGTACTGAAGTATCCCAAGTGTGGTTACTGGTAAACCATGTCTCGCTAATTGCTACCATGTCCAGTTTAGCTTCTGTCATTATTGCCTGCAGGTCTGTGATCTTGTTTCCCAAACTACGAGTATTTGTGTACACGATTTTCCATTGGCCACATTTCCATATAATTCATTTTTCTATCATATGTTATTAGTCCACCCATAAATTGACCCATCTTTTGGATTGTTTGTCTTTGGCTATGTATAAGTATATATCCATTAAGTTTTATTTTTTCTTCTGAGTCAGGTCCATGCCAAGTCTCCTGTAATGTTATAACATCAACCTGAATAAGAAATTATAAAAATTCTGTGTCACAAATTTGGTGGTTATGTCTGCAATATTCCATGTCATTATACTGTACCTAAATGTTCAGTATTTTTACATAAGTAGTTGGTTATAGATCTGTTTAGAGAAAAGTCAAGTTTCTGATTTATACACTTAGCATTCTTCTTATCAATATCATCATTGTTCATAAAGAGTCAATCTCTTTGTTCAGTCAGGACTTGAAATCTATTGGCAACTTTCACATTGTATACCATGTTACTTTTCTCAATTGTACTCCTATCACAAGTTGTGTGGGGTTCTTCAATTCTATTTAGATCAACTATCAGAATACCTAAATTCTCTAGTTTCTCACTGGTCTGAAGTATATTTTCTACTAGTATTTTATTATTTAATGTTAGATCAATCTGGTTTCCATCTTTCCAGTTCTTATAAGTCTTTTCCACTTGTACTATGTCATCTTCATAGAATTCTACCCCCAAAAAAGTTACCCATCAATTGTGAAATTGTTGACTTTAACGTTGGTTGAGATTCATAACCCACATATTGTAATAATGTTATGTCTGGTGAAATCATGGCATCATTATCAAACATTAGTAAGTCCTCTGAAGGAATATACTTTTGCCATATTGTCAATCAGGTGGAATTCAGTCTGCATACCATTATGTATCAATTTAGATGTCAAAACTGGACAATCTATACTTAGATTAACTGAGTGTAAATAAGCTGAATTTCACCATACATAGTTAGCCACTCTTTCATATCTAAAAAACAGCATAATCAATTCATTTCCAATGCAGTCATAGGCTCACAGTGCCTTCACAATGTCTTCTGTAGCAATATCAAATTTTAACCATTCATTGCATAGCAACTGTCCCAAATATCAGTAATACTTGTTCATTTTCAAAATCTTCCTTATCAACACGTCTTAATAACATACAACATACAACTGTTTGATCTTCTTCCAGGTCCTTCATTTCCAACAAGGAGGAGTGAGTATGTTCCTGGTATACATCTTTACAAGTTACTGTCTCCCTTTTTTGTGCCATTTTTTGTTTACTAGTTGTTTCAGATATTTGCTTTTTAATGTTCTTTTGGCCAGAGCTATCACACATCTTTTTGACTTCAGATTTAGTTTTCTCCTTTTTGACTGTGGTTAATGTATTTTCCTTACTTTTATTATTATTTTTTTTTCAGTTCTGATTTTTTTTAGATACTGTTATGTTGGATAGGCAAGTCTTATTTTTATCCATACCTGTTTTAGTTTTCTTGACCACAGGTTTTATATTTTGCAATATATCCTTCTTTTCCCCTAAAAGATTGTTATTAGCTGTAGAGAACTTGTTTGTCTCAAGTTTAGTTTGCTTTTTTTGAGTTTCTAAGAGTTCTTCAATTCTTGCTTTATTTAATTGTAGAACCTCATTTTTCATTAGTATAATTTGTTCCATTATGGTGATATTTGCTATATGTTGATCTTTTAGGACTTCAGTCAAATCAATTTCCAAGAAGGGACAGTAAGGATGTTGTTTGGGGGTATTGGGAATATTGATTCTCATCAACATTAATGTTCCCTTATTGAGGTCAAATTATGCTCCTTATTGGTAATCTCATTCATACCAATTATGGTTTTGTGTAATTCTTGTCTGATTTCTTGGATCTCTTGTTCTCTGTTATCTTGTTCTCTGTTAGTATTATCAAAATTACTGCTAAGGTAGATGGATTTATCCTTAGAGAACCTGATATAGGGCATGGTTCCAGTAGTTGTTGGAAGCTATCATTCTGGTGTAGGTACTGTGCTTCATCTGTGAGGAAATCATTATCAGTTTCAATGTGTCTAGTAACTTTTGTGTGAAACTTTATCTGTAAATCATTGCTGTAGAGTCTTTCTGTTATATGTATTTCACCTGTATGGTACCACTGTTGTACTCACACTGTAACATGTTTACCCTCCCTGCAATGAGGTGCCTTTGTAAATGAGTCCATGACTCAAAGGTTGTAAATCTGACTTCTACAATAAATAAATAAATACTCAGTATGATTGGTTCATTTTATGAGGTGTTACTATTCACAGGGTGTATGGTTAAGACTTAATAGACACTTTTTACTAGGCTCATTAATAGAGTCAGTTGTCTCAAAAAGTAGATCAGGAGATCTTTCTATGGTATAATTATGCATTTTCTTTGGATCCCTAGAATTATATCTGCTATTCCTAGTATCTTGTATTATTATTGGTGTAAAAGAATCCCTCAATTGAGACTCTTTTGTTACTTGTTTTTTTTAAATGGTTTGTAATCAGGATTTGCCCTGATGCTTTGTTTCATTTTTCTTTAACTTGTTTTCTTATTTTTCTGACTGAACGTTTTTTCCCAATGTGTTGCATTTTATTCTTTTTCTTGTCCTTTTGTTTGTTACCAGTCCTACATTTACCCTTTCTGTTTGTTCCATTATTTTCCCTGGCTCCCCTGATTCTGATAATTTACTGTCAATTTAATCCATTCCTAGTATTTTTTTACTTCAAGTTCTCAGTGTATATAGAACTTCATTTAAGAAAAGTATAACCAACTCAGTACCAACCGATCTCACTGATAACAATGGCTAGAATAGTCAAGTACAGTACAATACAATGTAATACAATTCACCATGATCTATGTTTATGTATTTATTTCATTTTTGTTTATCGGGTAGATAAGCTAGCCTTAAAATGATTATTTTCAGTCATGAGCCAGGAGGCCACAACATAAACAAAACAACAGGTACAAGTGCAGCATACATAGCATAGGAATATAGTGGAAACATTTCACAAATAAGGTTGAGGTATAAACATGATGGAGACATAGGTACAACAAGTAGGGGCATATAGCAAAGATAAGGCTATAAATACATATTTCCAGCTTACAGACACATGGTGAAAGCAAAGCGGCAAGTATATTTACAGTAATCTAGTGAGTACATAGCTTGTGTACAGATTATAACAAAGTGCACATTTCATATTGAAAGAAGGCATGAAATACAATAACATGGTTACAGGCCACTGGTAAGTGCAAAACAGCAATATTAAATATAAGGATGGGTAAAGGAAGAAAGTAGGGCATTAAACACTGGGAGGGACAAATTAGAACTCATTCAAGTAGTAACGTACCAGACTTTCAAGTAGACAGGATGGGAGGGAGGAGAGATAAGGGATAGGTTAGTGGGAGTGAGGTGCAATAGGAGGGAGGGAGAGAAAAAAGAGTGAAAGATCACAGGGGTTGCAAGCATGAGCAAGAGTTAGAAGCAGATAGGAAAGCACAATGCACTTTTTTAAAGAAGGCATGGGAAGGTTCCTGATGAGCTGATAATGGGAAGCAGTTCTAGTGCAGTGGAGCATAGTGTGAGAAAGTGTGGGAACCTTTGGAGGTTTTACACCTTGGGACACGTAACAGGGATTTGTCAGCCGAACGTAAGCCATAAGAGGATGTTTGCGGAATCAGCAGCACAGCTAGACTCATAAGAGTTTGTGCCCTGATTACATTATCCACAAGGGAGACAATGGAATGGAGTCTCCGAGTAGAGGGTGGTAGCCAGTTAAGGTCAGAATAGAGTAGACAGTGGTGTTTGAGCCGAGGGATGAGGAGGCATAGCAGCAAATGTTATTATAAGTGGCACTCCAGCTACAAAGTGTGGTCTTTGATACAGCAGCATACGTGATGATGCCATATGTCAGGGCCGGGAGCAATATACCACAGGTAATAGCCACCCTAGCAGAGGGAGTAAGTGTATGGCTGGTCCAGTAAACAATGCCTAGCTTAGAGTTTACAGATTTTCAGGTTGATTGTATGTGGAGATCAAAGTCAAGGGACTGATCCAGGACTACCCCAAGATATTTTAATGAGGTAACTGTACTTATAGCAGAGGAGACAGGGCAGGAGACCTTGATGTAATTTTTGCAGGATTTAGGTTTGGTGGTAGTCCCAATTAACATTGCCTGGTTTTAGTTACATTGAGGATCATTTTATGGCTAGAGAACCAGGTTTGGGTTTTATGAAAGTCAGAGGAGAGGCATGAGTTTATTTCAGATAAGTTTTTTGGAGCTAGTGTACAACACTACAGTACAAGTCACATTAAACTGTTCCATCAACTCACTGGTGTAGAATTTTTTTTTGTGATGCTGCTGCAGTGGCAACTCGAACTGTTGAAGCTTTCAACTATTTTCCAACCATCCTTCACTGCCTATTCAACTCACTTGTAACTGTTCAGTGAAATGGCAGTAGCTGCATTTTCATGTCATTGTTTATAAACATCATAGCATTACTTAAGAGCATTGTTTATAAATATCACAGCATTCCTTAAGAGCATTATTTATAAACATCACAGCATTCCTTAAGAGTTGTTTAGTCTGCCTTCTAAAATGAAACTCATAAGCACTCAGTTGAAAATAAAGCTTATAGTACATAACAGCTAGAAGCAAACCAATACTAACCTTTTACTAATTCATTGAATTAAACACTGCACAGAATAGGAAACATATTGAATAATGCTACACCAATGAGTTGAGGGAACAGTTTTATGTGACTTGTACTGTATATCATCAGCATACAAGAGGGATGAGCAGGAGGTGAGACCAGAGGTAATGCTGTTAATAAATATTGAGAAAAGGAGGGTGGCCCCAAATGGAACCCTAGGGGGACCCAAATGTTTATCATGGCCTGGTCCGAGAGGGTGGAATTATACTTTACAATCTGGACCCGGTTTGACAGATAATGTCTAAACTAGGCCACTACAGACATTGTAAAACCCATTGATTTTAGGATTGTGAGAAGGATGGGATGATCAACAAGATCAAAAGCTTTAGTTATGTCTATGAAAACCACCCCAGTGAGAAGGCCAGAGTCCATAGCAGAAAGTGTGTCTGTGGTAAATTTGAGCAGGGCAGTGGAGGTACTATGGCCCTTAGAGAAACCATGTTGGGCTGAAGAGAGAAGGTTATTTTTATGCAGGAAGTCAATGGTTTGTATAGCAACAAACTTCTTGAGAATTTTACTTAGGACTGATAAAATTGCAATGAGTCTTTAGTTAGAAGGGTCTTTGGAGTCATCTTTTTTTAAAACCAGAGTGGCTCGGGTGATTTTCCAGATATCAGGACCATGGCTCTGACAAAGGGATAGGGTAAAAATCCAAGCCAGAGGAGAGGCTATTAGTGGGGCAGTGATCTTCAGGAGTCTAGGTTCAACACCATCAGAGCCGGTACTAGTGCTATCTGAGATAGTGTTTAAATGTTTTAGCACCTCACCCTTATGATAGCCTTGAAATGAAAGTGGGGTATGGGTATCTCAGGGGAGGGGTAGGTGTGCAGGCCTGTTTGTTGTGTGGTGGGGAAGATGGAAGTATATTTGGTCAGGTCTGAAAATTATAGGTTGAAAAAATGTTCTATTATCTGAGTATCATTACAGAAGACACTGTTTAGTATCATGTCATTTGGAGTAAGGGACTGAGTAGACCTCAGGAAAGATCTGACATGCATCCAGAACTTTCTAGGATTCCCTGCAGCATTTGTAAGAAAGCCTTAACAATATATACTCTTAGCAATTCTTATTTGTTTTTTGCACTCTTTATGCTAAGCTCTGTGGAGGTCATAGTCGGCCGTGAGACCAGAGGATTTAAAATGTCCCTCTCTCTAAGTCTGGCAAAGAGGTCCTTTTTTAACCATCTGGTTTGTTTACCCTTTACTTGTTGCGTTAAGTGTGGGGTATGAATTTCCTGAAGCAACGAGAATTCTTGAAGAAAACATTTTAGAGCAGATTGGGCATCACTAGCTAGATAAAGTTTGATCCAGTCAATTTGAGCAACATCATGGAGAAAGTTTTCTGGAACAAAGTTAGCATATTTTCTGAAATTGATGTACCTTGGCGGTGGAGGAGGGGCAGACATCAGGGTCCAGATAAAGAAAATAGGGACGCGGTCAGTGAGTGCATCAGCAAGTATGCCTGCGGCAGGGGTATGCACAGGCCAGTTTGTTAGTACCCAATCAATCAGAGTGCTAGAGTTTGTGTGTGGAGCTGTCCTGTTGGGTTCAGTAATTAGCTGATGAAGCTTATGGCTCTGGACCTGGGATTGAAAGTTGGTTTGACACTTACCCAGCCAATTCAAGTTTATGTCCCCCATAATAATCACTTCATTTTGCTGAGCAGACTGGGATGTTTGATCAAGTAACTCTACGAGGCCAGTCAGGCCACTATTTGGGGGGTTGTAGGCACATACAATATGCAATTGTTTTGCACCCAGGGTAAGTAGTACATGGAGTGACTCACAATGGGAGAGGGAGGGAGGAAGGGTGTTGAGATGGTAGAGAGATTTAAATGTTCTTTGTAATACATGGCAACTCCACCACCCCTTTTGGAGGAGAATCTGTCTCTCCATATGAGGTTATATGTAGCTGGCGAATAGGAACAGTTGGGAACAGTAGGTTTCAACCATGTCTCCGATAGGCAGAGCAAGTCTGGCTTGTAGAGGGTAACCCATGCCTCAAGATCCACTAAGTTGTGCATTAGGTTCCTGATGTTGCAATTGGCTATGCGAAGTCCTTTCATAATATGTACTGAGAAGTCAGTATGGGAGTAGAGAGTACTAGGGCCTTGGTTAGACTCAATATCCCCGGAAAGCAGGAGAGCAATCTGGATGACATACCATAGTTTGCAGTGGAGAAATGGAATAAGATACAGTGGATCATAAGAATATTTCCGAGAATTAATTATTGCAATGTGGGTGAAACCCCTTGGAATTAGAAGAGGGGTGAGATCATACTGCTTTACGTACAGTACAAGAAGGTTTAAAAAATGGAACATACTTTGTGAGGGAGGAGGGATGTCTGCATTGGTGCAGGGGGCAATTGACATCCCAGAGAGGACAAGGAGCAGCAGGAAAAAAAATCAGCAGTGCAAGGAGGTTAGTGGAGATCATGGTTCAGCTGTACTTTGCTTGAGAGAGCCAGGCTAATATTAGAATGGATGGTTTTGATAAGGGGAGTTGTAGAAAAAGGAAAAAGAGTGTAATAATATCACTGAGTCTTATGGTCAACTACAGACCTCAGTCTGTGAAAGTTGAAATTTTGAGTCTGTTGGTCACGGCATGGGAAAGAGTAAATTGTCAGTTAGTGTTAGCACTAATGGTACCACTTAATTACAGCTGGATCAGCAATAATTTGCTTATTGGAGTTCCCTGTGGTTAAACAGTATAAGGGACCAATTGAAAAGCAGACAGTTTGTCTATTTCATCAGAGTGTGGGTATATAAGGAAGAGTACAACAAGGGGAGGGGGTTAACTCTGGAGAAGCTGCTCTTGGTGCACAAACGTACCTGCAGAGCTGGCTTTATAGTGAACCACCAGCATGGATCATGGCTGCTTTTCTTGAGTTCGGCCAGTCCTCCGGCAAAAATCTGCATCTTTTGAGGGAGTGTGGTCTGTTGGTAGCAGGCAGGGCCATGGCTCAACCCTGGGAATCCTCAGTGGACAGGGTCTCGAGACCACAGGAATGGTCCACCAGCCCTGGTATGGCACTAGTTAGCCTGCTGAGCTGTCTTTACAGCGAACCACTGGCGTGGTTCATGACTGCTTTTCTTGAGTTCAGCTGGTCCTCGGGCAAAAATCTACATCTTTTGGGGGAGCACGGCCTGCCAGTAGTATGCAGGGCTATGGCTCAACCCAGGGAATCCTCAGCAAGCAGGGTCTCGAGACCACAAGAGCGGTCCACCAGCCTGGGTTGGGCACAAGTTAGCCTGTGGAGCTGGCTTTACAGTGAACCACCGGTGTGATTCACGGCTGCTTTTCTTGAGTTCGGCCAGTCCTCAGGTGAAAATCTGCATCTTTTGGGGGAGCATGGTCTGCTGGTAGCAGGCAGGGCCATGGCTCAACCCAGGGAATCTTCAGCAGGCAGACAGGGTCTTGAGACCACAGGGGCAGTCTACCAGCCTAGGTCAGGCACCAGTTAGCTTATTAATGCGTTCTTGAAAAAATTATCAGTATAGTCAGGTTAAATTAGGCTGTACACCAATTGTATATTATCAGTTCTCAATTGTTAGTTTTTTGCCCATAAATAGTAGGAGACACTTTTAAATGTAACACTCAATATATAAAATGACAAGGACTATGCAACTAGACAAAAGAAAAAAGGAAAAGAATGTAAGATATCACCACTTATTTTTTGAGATTGTAAGAAAAGTCCTCAGAGGTGATGGCTCCTTTGGTACTTAGTCTCTTTAGTCCATATACTTCATATTATAGATGGAGTCCACAACAAGTAAAATATGGTAAAAGGTGGTAAAATGGGCCTTGAAAATGCCTCACACCTCCCCTTGTTTAGAGAGAGAGCAACCATCCACTCCTGGGCAGTACAGATTGCAAAAATGCTACAGGCTGTGCAAATACTGCAGAAAGTGCAGAAAGTGCAATTTGAGAAGGTACCATATCAGCCTTAAAAGACAAAAAAAAACCGGAAGGAAAACACTATTTAATTAAAATTGTTTGTAGGGAGCCTCTTTGATCTAAAAATATTTCATGAGGTTCTGCCAACTCATAGGCCATGGGGGTATAAATTATTGCTCAAATAGTATCAAGACTCTGCCCTTGCTGCTTTACTTAAGTTGGACCAAAAATGTGTTTCAAAATATATATATATTAAAATGTATTATAAGTTGCATCAAATGTAGTCCAGCTTGGGCCGGCCCGGTGATGCTGAGGGTTGAGGCGCTGGACGCCACACCTAGTGCTATGCCGGTGACCCATATTCGGGAACAAGCATGGGTCACCAGGGGTTGGTGGGGATGGGGAAGGACCAAGCATCCCAGGGACTGCTCTTCTTCCTCAGGTAGGAGGGACGTACACATGCCGATGCACTAGCAGCCTCTGGCGGCGGCTGGGGGGTTAACAGTGCTTGGTGGCAGAATGCAGAGGATTGGAGCTGCAATGGATGTCCTTTGGGTGTGTGTGGGATCGTGCACACACCAAGCAGGATGTCATTGCATGTCCAAGCTCCAGTGTTGGAAGAACTGAAAAATACCCCCTATCACCGGGTGAGGCGACAGCAACCAGCGGTAGCCTCGGCCACACGTCCAATGCCAGCCGCTTCTCCAACTCTCCCCTTGGGGATTCTGTGGCCTCTCCATAGGGCTGGGAGAGCCTAGAATCCTGAACCAGATGCAGCATTCAGGGAGCAGTTCAGGTGGGCAGTGGAGCCGTGGAGCTGAGAATGTGGACCTGAGAGATGCCCCCGTCGGTAAGGAACATAAATAAAGTTAACAAAAAAAAATGTAGTCCAGCTCTGTCTTTAGGTACAGGTTTAAATTGTATACCCCTTTATCTTTCAGAATATATAATCTCATTGGAATTACTCCCAGGAAGTTTTAATTAAAAATATTATGGAGTTCTATAATTATTCATTTACTACATAGTAAGCTATGAGTTAGCACAAAGCAGTTACCGAGTAGTTTCAAATTGGGGGTGAGCAAGGCAGGCAGCACTGTGCTTCTCTCCCTGCGAAATAGAGCCACAGTAGTCAAGGCAGAGTAAAGTTGTAAAAATACCTAATCACTCTATTTCCCTCTAAATCCAAATGTCAGGTAATTAAACTCAAGGGAAAACTCAAAATAAAATACTTACTGCAGGAAGGGAGCAGAGAGTCATGCTACTGTCAGCGTTCTCTTTTCAGAATGGTTCACCTGAACTCAGAATGCCAATGCATGCGCTTTAAGTTCCTGGTCACGTGACCCAGGTGTGTGAAAGTTTTAAGTTTGTGAGTTTTAGATTTAAATCTATTTATATTATAATAAAATTTTAGGTACCACCTGGGATCCATAGTGCACAGCAGATATTCCTCTAAGTATATATAAAGAGAAATAAGAGCCGTAATGAATTTCAGCTTAACCGTGCAACCGTGCAGTCACTTAAATCACTTAAAGCACTATAAGAATATCCAGTTTACACGGTTAGTTAAACGAGCAGTGTAATAAATTACAGTCAAAATGAAGCTAAAGTCAGCTTAGTTGAAATGAGTAAATTCATCCACTCCTCCATGACTGTGACTCCTCTGTAGTTCTGTAGAGCTTCTAAACAGCCTCACTCAACAAAGTCAGGCAATGTCGGACAAAGGAGCTACAACTCTCCCACATTTGGGTCTTGTCTAGTACTTTAAATTTACTTGCTCCACTGTGATCGGTTCTCACTTAGTTCTTTTAGCTTAGCTGGTCCACCACAGCTCGTAATGTCTCTCCCTCTCCTGCAAGCAGTAGTCACTCCAACCTCGTACCCTTGCTCCTCCTTCTCCATTTCTCTTCTTCATTTCTCACAGCACCCATTTCTATTTTTCATATATTTCCTCCTGTAGATAACACAGAAGACAAAAAAAACTGCTGATGTACCAGAGGCTCACCTACCGTTTAAACTACAGGCTTCTAAATGTTGAAGCAATGGTATCATACCTGTTAAAAATATAAAAAAAGCATTTAGAAGCCCTGCTTCATCTGCTTCTCCGAGGTCCTCCACAGCAATGAAAATGAGCAATCTTGGCTCTCTGACACCAACCTTGGCTTTAGATTCAGACTGAGATTTCAATATTAAATTAGTCAAAATTAAAGGAACTTTGTGGTATAAAATTATTCTTACTTTATCTTTACAGACTACTGCTACCAAACCCAACAGCAAAGATGTAAATTTTTAGCATACTGACAAGAATCACTAGAAATTGGTCACAGTTCTCTCTTCTGCCTTCCGCTAAGGTGAAAAATCATCAAAGATGGCAAACTATATCTATTTATCTATATACACTGTATATATGTATTTTTTTTCCAAAAACACTATATTAATATATCAGTTAGGACTGATATCAATCCATAAAAAGGAGGGAAATATGAAGTTAGGGTTTCCAACCCTATCACCCCACCCCCACCCTGCACACACCAACAGGTGTACTTTTTGAGATTGTGTAATCACAGCCTTATTTGCCAGTAGGCCCTGTGCTTCCACCCATCTATAGCTTTTGAGATAGATTAATTGTATCCTAATTTGCCTGTGGGAATGCAGTGCCCTTCAGGGCCCTGCCTTCCCATCCCTCCATAGATGCGTACATGTATGTAGCTGTGTAAGTGTCCTGCACTTGCATTTATAGGACAACACTGACCAAATTGCCAGCATAGCCATCTTATTACCCCACCTCATGTACCTGGTACAGAAAATTTTCAATTCCCCACTGAAATGTAATTCCGCACAACTACAATGCCATTCCACGCCACAAGTGCTGACACACTTTTGCCAGGATTTGAAAAATGACAGCAATGACATAAATGAGGTGGGGTAATAAGAAGTCTGTGCTGAAAATTTGGGGTCAAAGTCTTTAAAATTTTCAAAGTTACAAGCATGCGTAGAGAAATTGCAATGAATGGTCATAATGTTGCCATTTTTACATATTTTGACCCCACATTTTCAACATAGCCTTTTGGGGACAATACCTCATGAACAATATGACTGTCATTATGCAAATCCCACCCAAAAGATGAATTCACCAGGTGACTGTGAAATCACCTCTTGAGCAGGAGTTGCATAAGGACAGTCATATTGTTCATGAGTTGGGGTCTCCAAAAGGCTTTGTCAAAAATTTGGGGTCAAAATTTCCAAAAAAAGGTGGAGTTACGAATAAAAGTTGAAAACCCCATTGAAATACATTGAAACGCATTTACCTTAGTTTCTCTTAGAAAATGGGATCGGAAAATAAATGAATCTCATTGGCTGAATCATCAGACGAGAGATTCATTTATTTTCCGATAGAGCCCGCTTAAGATCAAGAGCCTACTCAGGGTGCCCAATTTCTGATTAAATCCTTGGGCACCTCGAACGTTAAGAAAATTCACCGACATTTTTTTCCCGCTTGCAAAGCTAGCCCGAAAAGTAGTGGGCAGGCCGTCCTGCTTCTCGGACCCAAAATAAAATAAAACAACCTTTACTTGGGCAGATAAAACCATTGCCCATCCAGAAAATCTTTCTGGTTCCACAATCGGAGTCAGTGAGGGCTGAGTCAGCACATTATCTGTAACACCGCCACCGAGCATGAGAGCAGCGGTATTTTCTTGATTTTCATACCGCAGATGGACGTCCATCTGCGGTATGGAAACTCAAGAAAATACCTTTATGCTGTCCCCTATTAAAGCACATATTTTTCTCCAGCAGGTTGAGTATCCTTTGTTTGCCTGTTCTCACTAACTCCAGGGGTTCTGATTCTCTAAGTGTTATACTTTCGTTTCGGTTCATAATATGGTCTCTGCCGTTAGAGGTTCACTATGGCCCTAAACAGCTGTACCATTTTCTTCCCGCCTGCATAATCGGCAATCTCCATGGACAGCGCTTTGCACCTAGCGCTGCACACATGCAGCCAAACCAGTAGTAGACACTCCGGGAGCAGTAAGCTAGCCGCATGGTCGATCGCGGAAAATAAATCAATTAATTTAAAAAATAATACTGATACTGTGCACAGCTGTCATACGGGCATGCTCACTCCAGCTCTGTCTCCCCAATCACCCTCTTCTCTCAGTTGCCGCTCTCGCAAAGAAAAGAAACACTGAGGGGCTGAGCCACAGAAAATCACAACAGGTGTTCTTAGGCTGAGATTTTTTTACCTGTAATTTCAGGAACCTCAATGTTAAACTGTGTGTGGTGTGGGAAGGGGGTGCTACTAACCATGACAACCAGCTTCAAAAGCTATAACTACAGAGGCTGGACTAGGACATAAATCCTTAGCTAAAAAACACTTATGTAGGTGGAGGAACTATTTTATTACTAATTAAACAAAATACTTAAGAAATTTAATAGTTTAATATGTACATTTTATTTTCAAATATATTTAATACAATGGGCCATTTTCTAAGTGCAATAATACCCTCCAGGGTGGGCTTTATTGGAAAATACCGGACCTTCCAGGGGCTATAAGGCCCTCCACCTGCACCGTCGGGCCTCATTACACCCTGGTCCGGTATTTTCCAATAAAGCCCACCCTGTCGGGTATTATTGCTTACATATTGCAGTCGCCAGTTGCAGCAGCAAGAGGTGTCTTCAACTGGAAAGTGGATCTCGAACTTGTGACCTGTTCAGATAAGTGAGGATGTGTGAGGGTGTACTGTGGGATGTGGTGGTGGTGTGGTGGTTGAGTGGGTGGTGGGGGTGGAGGGGGCTGATTGGTGAGGGACCATTTATGACAAATAATAAAAAAAAAACACTGAGGATGGTTTTCTTTATTTCGGGCAATGGCACAGAATTGGGGGTGGGGTGGGGTGGTACCACTAACCAGCAGAGAATATGAGAAAGAGTCAACCCCCAACCCCCTACCAAGCAGGTAAAAAGAGTCCTGCTGCATATTAGACACGGAGGACATATCCTGCGGGTGGCAATATATCCCAAAGTGCAGAATATGACCATAGACATACCCGATCGCTTACAATGCCACCCCCCACCCCAACCCCCAGTCTTCATAAAATAAGTCATCAATATGGGGTGCATAAGTGATAAAATACCCAGTGCAAGACTGCAAACATCATGAGAGAGGGAGAACACTGCAAGTGTAGCTCTCGATCTGCCCGAAAGGCAGACAATGTTCCATTCAGTGAGCAAAGCAATTAATAGCAGCCCCTACTGATGAACGGTTCACATGGTGCCAGCTCCAACATACAGAGCCAGTCTGAGGTGAAAAACCTGGGCTGCATAAATTCTGCTTCAGGTATAGTGATCTACATATGGGGGGAGAGACAAGCAACCGCTGTGCCAGTTGCAGCATAGGGTCCAGAGCTGGGAGAGATGTGGCCGGTATCTGGGAGAGTCCGTGGTAAAGTGAAAAAAAAGCCTAAAGCGCAATCTCATTCAGCAGGATTGAACTGCAGCATCTGATCAGGTAGTGAGCAAGTCTCTAGCTTCCTATTCCTAATGTCTTGCAAGGTGGACAAAGCAACCTTCTTCTCAGTGTCTTTATGATGGTGAAGGCAACTGGCTTTCCAGGCTGAATGTTGCGGACTAGGTGGCTGAAATGAAGAGAAAATGGAATACAGTGCTCCCCCGTTACAATGAATACTGTTATAATGAACCTCGCATGTAACAAACCCTGGTCATGGATCCCATCAAAAAACAGTGTAAATGAAGAAGTTTGTGGCTTGCGATTTCACTTTTTCACTTTGTTTTTGTTTTTGTTTTTTTGCTGTTTGCTGTTTGCGATCCAGATGGATAGCAATCAGTCAATTTACAACATTCCCCATTAGCCATTACCCCTTAGTCTTTAGCAATTAGCTCTTAACTAATTTTATTTGCGGTTTGCTGTTTGAGGTCCAAATTGACAGCAATCAATCAATTTACTACATTTCCCTTTAGCCATTACCTCTTACTCTTTAGCAATTAGTCCTTAGCACTTAGCACTTGTATGTATGAAACACAGCTTGTTGTGCCTTTACACAGCATTCACTGACCTCTGAAAAGCTGGTCCTCTGTTTGTGTTTGGGTCCGTTCTGTTTGCTGTGATGGCTGAGATGAGGAAACAAAAGGCATTAGATGTCAGCACTAATTCTCCATTATGGACAGACTGAAGAATGGAGAAAGTGTCACTAAACTTGCTGCAGAGTTCTCCCTGGCCAAATCCACCATCTGCACTATCCGCAAACAACAAGGCTCTCTGCGAGTTTTTGCAGAACACTGCTGTGAGAAGGAGGGAAAGCAGTGATTTCAGTGAAGAAATGGAATTCGGCAGTTAAAGACTGCCGGAGAGCAGATGTCAGCAAATGATACTGCTGCAGCTGACTTTATGCCAAAATTAATAGACATTCTAGAGGAGGGTGACTATGAGCTTGCTGATTAAACTAACCTCTTCTATAAATGCTTGCCAGACATAACTTTAGCAGCCAGAACAGAAACTGATGCATCAAAAGGTTATAAAATTTACAAGGACCATCTTACTCTGCTAGTTTGCACAAATGCCACAGGTGATCACAAGTTAAAGCCCCTGTGGATAGGTCGGTATGCCAACCCCAGGTGTTTCCACCACATTAATAGAGATGCACTCCCTCTACTTTACGATTCAAGTACGAATACTTGGATGACTAGAGACATTTTTAGAGAATGGTTCCACCATCAATTTGTACCCTCAGTGCGAGAAAAACAGAATGGACACTAAAGCTCTTTTACTCCTTAACCAGTGTCCTGCTCATCCTAAGGCAGAAGAACTTAAGAGCAGAGATGGCAAAATCAGTTTTGTATCTCCCTCCAAACATAACATCAATGATATAGTCTATGGACAAGGGCATTATTGCAAACTTAAAGAAACTCTATAGGAAACAGCTGGTATAAGAGATTATTCTTCAGGCCAGTGGTACAAAACTGGTTAAATTCTTAAAGGCATACAACATCAAAGACATGATGTATGTGACTGGAACAGTATGGGACTCGATAACTGCAGCTAAAATCACAAACTGCTGGTGCAATGCTCTAGGGCCCATATTTGAAGACAGCAACACACCTCGGGCCAGATATTCAAAACTTTGCACTGGGCGCAAACCAATTATGCAGGGTTATCACCGGGTTAGCGCGGGTCCACTATATTCAAAAGGTCAAATAGCAAACTGCATTAGCACTGGGCAAAATTATAATGTATGCAAGGGGCAAACTGAGGGGGCACGTACATGAATACAGGCGCAATGCTATGTTCAGCGAATAGCGCTACGCAAAGTGTTTTTGCGTGACTTAGCACAACACTTTGCATGGTGCAAATTACTGCCCAGGAAAAGGTAGTCTTAACTTTGGGCAAACCAACTTTGCATGACTTTGTGACTTTGCACAGCTTTGTGTGACTTTTGCACAGCACTGCGTGACCCTAATCAGTAAATATGACATATAGAAATAAGCCAGACAGAGAAGAAACATGCTGCTCACAGAAGACATCCCTATGATGCCATCATCTGCCACCAGTCTCAGCCATTCCAGGCAGTAAATGGTGACCCAGCTCCCAGTGGACACCATGGCAGTGTGGCCATACATCACACACCTGCAGATCACCCTTCAGTGGACACCAACAGACACAAGCACATACATGCAGCACTGTGGGCATGGAGGGTGTTGGGAGGGTGTACAAGTGGCCAGACTGCACCACAGACTGGGTGTGGCCACAAGGCTGAGACAAGCCACGTAGGGCACATGGGCCAATGTTGGGAATACCTCAAAACCAGTGTTCCTGTCTGATGGTATGTGCCCCCCCCCCAGTCACATACCGCACATCTGTACAGACACCACAGCCAGCCGTGCATATGTCACTGTGAGCATCCCATGCCAGTGGTGCAGCATCTGTTGGTCACACAACATAACAGTAATGTACACTGTTAGTAAACACATGCAAGTTGGGCCTGTCACTGTGTACAGTGCAGCGGTCATCACTGCCCTACACACCATAGGCATTGCAGTGTCCCTCACACTGCTGGGCCCCTTGCTACTGTTGTGTCTGCTGTGCACTGTAGCATGAACTACAGTTTCACAATTGCATGCAGCATCACCACCTGTGCCTGTGATGTGTAGTCCCCTGGGGCACAATATTCTATGCTGTACTGTACAAATGTAGCCTGCAGCTACCACCATGCACTCCCAGACTGACCTAGAGGTGGAGCTGTGGGCAGACCCAGCCAGCCCCTGTACTTCCAGACTGACCAACAGGTGGAGCTGTGGGATCCTGCAATAGCACTGGGCAAACTGCATGCAAATCAGATCATAATGAGATGCTAATCTGGATGTTTGCCCACAGACTACCTAAGTAGGCTTATTTGCATGTCACTTTTGAATATAGCACAGTTTTGCCCCGGGCAAACGTGATTGCGCTGGGCAAACAGCTTAGCTCCATGCTAAACATGCGCATATGTGTTTGCGCCATGCAAACATTTCAGAAACATTGTACATTTTTGCACAATGTAATTTTACATGCGCTGCTGCTTGCAGCTTTACTGACTCCACTCCTTTGTTAGCACACACATTGGCCACATAGTTCATCTTTATCTTCCATCACGTCGCTGTGAACTGGGATGCTGTTGTGGTTTCCACTTCCTGGGTACTACAGTATATTCAGAGCTGTCTTATTCCCAGGCTATTTTTACACTGCACTCCCAGCCCAGTTTGCCAGGCTTCCTTAGCATGCTATAATCAGCAGTTTTAGCATAGGGGCTATCCCTTTTGAATATAGCAGGCTATTGGTTTCCAGGTTAATTTAGCATGCTGGGCAGTGCTAATTTAGCCCTGGGGCAAAGTTTTGAATATCTAGCCCTTCATGTCCAAGAAGTTTCAACTGCAGATGCTGGAAGTGACATGGAAAATGCGGGCATTGCTGCCGGCTTAGGGCTTATTGAAGTGACTAGCCATGAAGCTCAAGATCAGCTGCAGCAATGGTTCACCGAAGATGATGCTCTCCCTGGGCACTATTCTAGAAGGGTGGCGCAAGTTGCCGCTGAACATAACTTGCGTCACTCACAACTGCGACATTGACCCTGCACCCCATTCTAGAAGGGGCAGGGTCTCCTCAGTAAAGTCCTGTGACTTGCGACATTGCGACAAGGTACGCCGCACAGAGGGCATACCTTGCCAGCATGTCACAACCCACTGCTGCAGGTCACAAGTGCATTCCCCACCCATGCCCCGACCCCCGGGTCGCCTGCCACAAATGTGGCATGTCACCTGCCCCGGTAGTCCAGTACTCCCCCCAACCATACAATAAAACTAGAGTCCCATTTCCCTGATAGTCTAGTGCCCCCAACTGTACAGTACTGAATATAAAACAAAATCCCCATTTCCTTGGTAGTCTAGTGCCCCCAAACTGTACATAGAAAATAAATCACAATCGCTGTTTCCTTGGTAGTCTAGGAGCCCCCAAACTGTACATAGAAAATAAATCAAATCCCGTTTCCTGGTAGTCTAGTAGCCTACCACCGAACTGTACATAGAGAAAATACATCAAAATCCCAGTTTCCTTGGTAGTCTAGTGGCCCACCAAACTGTACATAGAAAATAATCAAAATCCTCATTTCGGCAGTTCAGGTTTCACTCAGCTCGTTAGCCACCCAGCACCTCCCCTCACTATCTCACAGAGCTGGCAGCCCACCCTCTCACTTTTCACGGCCACTGACTGAGTGCAGGTTACGCTACCGTGACAAGACACGCCTGAAACCACCCTGAGCCAGCCTGCAGCAGCGCTTAATACTGCACTCAGTCGGCGGCCAGGCCATGGAGGTAAGAGGTGGCTGTGCCAGTCGCTGGCTGGGGATGGTGGGGTGCTGGGTGGGCTGGCACGGCTGCGTGGGAGGTGGGGCACTAGACTACTAGGAAACAGGATTTTGATTTATTTTCTCTATGTACAGTCTGGGGCCACTAAACTACCAGGAAACAGGGATTTGATTTATTTTCTCTATGTACAGTTCGGGGGGGCCACTAGACTACCAGGGAAACAGGGATTTTGATTTATTTTCTTTATGTACAGTTCGGGGTGGGGCACTAGATTACCAGGGAATTCTGGTGACATCACCCTCTTAGAATCCCCACAAAGGAGCAGCTTTTAACTTATTAAAACATAAGTAGCTAATAGGGGAAATCATATTCACTTGATGGAGGACTCCAGAGGAAAACATGATGGTATGGATGATGAAGATGGCAGAGGACATGGAGAGGGACGCTCCAATAATGAGCTCTCACAGGATTCGGCTGTCTCCTCCTCCTGCTCCATCACCAGTGAGCAGACTCCAAACAGAAGCAAAAATCAAAATCTTGGATGACAGAAAGGCTTGACCAAAAAATCAATATTCTAATTGCTGAATTTTGGGATTTTTGGTAGGAGGTCTGCAACACCACTGCGAGCCTCCGCACTGATATTACCATTTTGGAAAAGCGGGCGACCATACAAGACACCCAGCTTACCAGCAATGACTGTCAGGTCAACATGACTGAATCAGCTATTCTCAAGCTCCACTTGGCCATCCAATCCACAGAAGATAAGCTGGAGGATGTGGAAGCCTGAAATCACTGAAATAATCTCTGGCTCTATGGGATCACAGAAGAGGAGAAAGCATTGGATATGATGCCGTTTCTGCAGAACGTCCTTAAATCAGCATTGGAATTACCTCCTGATAGAACTCTTGAGATAGAATGAGCACATCAGGCTTTGGGCCTGAAACCTACTGAGCCAGCTGCTTGGTCGCGCTCAAGTGCACACAGTTTCTTCGCTGTAACAACAAGCGCATGATGTTTTGAGTAGAGCATGTTGAGCTAAGGAGGTCTTGTACAATGGAAGGTATGAGTATTTTGATAATGACTATGCTGCATTGCTCCAGGCCAAGAGGAAAGCCTTTCTCCCCTTCATGAAGCCTTTGAGAGCACAAGGACTTTTTTCACCCCATACCCCGCCAAGATGAAAACCTTTTTCACAACAGACCAAGTCCATGAGGAGCTCTGAGCATGAGAGATCCTTTTTACACTGCTGACAGAGCAGCCCACCCCCCACAAAGCATCAATCACCTTGAAGCTGGCCAAGCAGGTATGGAAGACCAAAAATTCCCAGAATCTGCAGGCAGCCAAAACTGTACATCAGAAAATCTGGCACCATTGAGGAAATCATGAAATGGCTGGCCACTCGATGGACTCAGTTTGGTGGTAGCTAAAGGACTAGCCATTACAATGCTTTGATTTTGAGCCTACCCAGGTAGGTCCCTTTGTTCCTTTCCTTGTGGCCTCCCCCATGCTCCATTTGGGCTCTGTTTAGGTTCCTGCCTTGCCTGGTTGCAGGCTGATGGTGTTCACTCCCACTTGGAAGATACTTGGGGTTTTGTTGGTGATACTGGGAGTCCCTTGATGCTTATATTGTTGATAGAGCTGCTTGGTGATGTAATGGCCAACCACTATCCCACCTAACTATCCATTTTTGATCAGGCTCCTGCTGTAAAAAAGTACTCTGCTTGGGGTGGGGGGGCTACCCGCTGCTCCTTGGATACCAGGCCTCGGCTGGGTGGACCGAGGGCTACTGGGATTTTGATCCTACCTCTGCTGTCAGATTTTTTTTTGATGACTCTGCGGGGGCCCTCTGTTCTCATTCGCCATACTGGCAGAGGGGGAGTGGGTGCCTCGCAGGTGATAACCAAGAGCACTCTTTACTGTCAGCCCAGAAACCGTCTCCCCTAATTTGAAGCAGGACGAGCTGGATGTTCCTGAATGTGTACCATTGTAGCAATACTGGAAATAGGCAGGTGCCAGACGTGATGGGTGGTTCCTTCTTTCAGGGTGGAAGGTGGCTGGTGGCCTGTCGGGGGGGAGGTGCTGGAGTCCTGGGCTGGGGAGAGGAGGTTGGAGAGAGAGTAAGGAGACACAGGGTTCATTGTCCCTCTGTCTCCAGGGAGAGGCACGTACCATTTCAGACTGGTTTTGGGACTTCTCCATGGCAAGGACATATCCTCCACCCTAATTACTGGGGGCATGGTGGACGACATTGATGGTGCCTTTCTGTGAACTGTTCATTGATGGACGGCAAAGTTGCTTCCGTAGAGTACTCTATACATGCCCATAAGCCATATGCCTTGTTTATTCTTTGGGAATGGTTGGGTACAGATCACCTACATACTTGATAGGTCTATTTCTGGTGGTAGTACTTACATGTACTTAATTCTGGGCTCATGCTTACACCAATATATTAATGTTGGTGTGAGGGGTTGTTTGGTGTAGTGGTCTCTTTTGGCATTGTATTGGAGCAGTTTTGAATGAGAATCATAATATGCCTAACTTTAATTTAGCAGAGGTATTCTGTCAGAAAGGTCTGGATTTCTTGCCTTGGTGAACACACTGGATGTCAAGACCTTGACAGTTAGAACCAGGGGCTGTGGAATGTTGTGGCCTATCACATGGCATCTATATACCCCCGTTCCCTTTTCCAGATAGTAATTCTTTACTATCAGGACCCCCGTTTGAAGGAGGGATATCCCTGACCTGCAAACATACTAGTGGGATTAAGGCTCACCAATGACCCTGTACCTTGGAGGCCCCCTACTGTCACAGTTGGAGCAGGGCCAATCCAGTTGGCTAAGGCCCTGCAATAGATTAATATTTTTGCTAGTTTTTTTCTTTTTTATCCCATTTTCCCTTAGAAGGTGCCCTGTTGGCACCTCTGGGTGGTATCTCCCTACTTTTTTTCCTAAAGTCTAGGTTGCACATTGGATATTACATAGTGAGGCAATAAGGCTCTGGATTCCAACAGGGGTAAATGTGTGCATTGTTTTGTGATGAGTAGAGACACATTATGGTACTTGTTGAATGTCAACAGGTTACATAATTCAGTAAAATGGGCTAAAGTTTCATCTTGTATTAAGAAAGAAAAGCCTGACTTAGTCTGTTTACAATAGACTCATTTGGATAAAGTAGAGCATGCTAAACTGGGGAGGTTTTGAATACAAAGCTGTGTTTAGTTCTGAAATGCCTAGGGAGCACCATAGTAAGGTGGCCATCCTAGTACCCCACACCATTCCCTTTCAGGACCGCAAGATCATACAGCGTGGGGAAAGCCATCTGGTTATTGTGCAGGGGGTACTATATCAGGTTGGGGTTACCTTAGCATGTCATTATATCCCTCTGGGGCCTAATACACCCAAGATCCAGAATCTACTGCTATTGGTTAACACAAAGGAGGTGTTACTTGTTGCTGGGGACTTTAATTTACTGGGGTCTAACATCTGAGGTACTTCCAATCCCTATCCACCTAGGCAACCATCAGCCCATAAAGCCTGTCTTTCCCCTCCTATGTGCCAACTGTTGGCTTGACGTGTGATGGGAGCTGCAACCTAGGACCCGAGACTACACTTACTATTCCTTCATTTGCACTATGTTAAGGACTGTAGGATCAGATTGATTCTGTTTTTGGATCAAACCCTGGTGCTGACATCTTTGCAGTTAGCTAGGAACTGACCTAGGACCCAGTGGCATTTGAATACCATTCACTCACGCTCAGAGATGTTCCAAATTTTCTTGCAGGAAAAGATTCCAGAAATCCTGGTGTTTAACCAGGGTGGAGGGCACTCAGAGGCTGTTATGTGGGGCACATTGAAAGCAGTCCTTAGAGGCCACATTATTGAATACATGGCCCAGAAACATGAGGAATGATCCCAGAGATTGGCTGAGCTTCAGGACACCCTCAGCTTTTGCAGGAGGCCCATAAAAAAGGGGTTGTGTCTGTGGTGGAACAAATAGCTTCCATGAAAAATGGTTTGATAACATTTATTTGCAAAGAATGAAGATGGCGCTTACCTGTCTCCATCACAGATACTATGCAGTAGGCCTAAGGGCCACATGGCTATTGGCATATCATGTTCGATGCCAGAAGGTTCATGCCATAGTTGCCAGACTCTTCCACCCCCTTACTAAGTGCTCCCTCCATAGAACAGGCAACATGGCTGAGGCCTTTCACATTTTCTACAATGCCCATTACTCTCCAGACAAGGCATTTGATGCTGATGTCACTTAACCCTTTCTGGCCCCTCTATCATTACCTACTCTGCCACAAGTGCAGGCATAAACCTTGACTCGGCCAATGCAACTTGCTGAGCTTGAGGGTGTCCTCAGTAAATCTATGATTCAGAAAGCACCAGGCCTAGTTGACTACATCCTTGAATTTTACAAAACCCTGAAGGATCTTCTTTTGCCACATCTGTTGTGAACCTGCAATGAGGTAATAGCAGGGGGAGAGATACTGTACCATGGTTGTGGCTATATGCTTCAATCTCGGCAATACTCAAACTGGGTGAGGACCCCTCAGAGTGCTCAACCTACTGGCCAATCTCCGTTTTAAATTCAGACTTATTAAGTCCATTATTGCCCACTGATCAGACCCCTTTCTTCCATCCCTTGTTCATCTGGACCAGGCAGGCTTTGTTTGGATTCAGCAGACAGAGGACAACACTCGCTGAACCCTTCACATACCACATTATGTGCATACTCAGTCAACCCCATTCTTATTAGCCAGCCTAGATGCCGTAAAAGCATTTGATAGGGTCTCCTGGCCTTATCTGTTTGCCACATTAGATAAATTTGGCTTTTCCAAAGACTTCATTTCCCTCCTGCAGAGGCAGTGTAGTTCTCCACAGGCCTCTATAAAGCTTAATGGTCATGTCTATCCCTCTTTTGAGCTGGGGAGAGGAACAAGACAGGGCAGCTCCTCTCCCCCTTACTCTTTGCCATTTATTATTGAACTCTTGGCACAAGAACTTAGAGAAAGTACAGGGTTCCTGGGCATTCAGGCAGGGGATAAAACACTGGGTGGCCCTGTATGCCGATGGTGTGTTGTTATACTGTATGTGGTTAATCCAACAGCCTTTCTATGGGCCATTTTTTCTATTCTACAAAGATTCAGGAAGGTGTCCAACTACAAACTGAACACCTCCAAGATGGAGGTTCTGCCATTTTATTGGACACTGTTACCATCCCTGTGGAATCAGTATCCCTTCAACTGGGATCTTAGCATCCTTAAATACCTTGGTATCACTCTGACTCTATCTAAGGATGTACTATATCAGGCTAATTATAGTTCTTTCTGCCCATATGTTGACGGACCTTCAGCAATGGCAACATTTGCCATTAAGTCTGATTCCAAGGGCGGACACAGTTCAGATGATTACACTCACTCGCTTCTTATATTACTTTCAAAATGTCCCCCTTCCAATACCAGAGCGGGACTGGAGAAGTTGGGAAACTGCCATCTCCTGATTTGTCTCGAATGGATGGTGTCCTAGAGTCAGACTATGTACACTGATGCTCCCAAAGGCTGGGGTGGATTGGCACTCACTGACCTTAGAACCTATTACTCTGCCTCACAACTCTGGATACCGTTTACTTGGTACTAAATTAGCCCTGGGCCACAGTTACAAGACATGGAACTGGCTTTACTTCCCTCTTGAGACATGGCTAGATATGTATTTACCACAGAAGACCTAGATCAGATAGAGGCCCACTGCAGTCCTTCGATTGCTCTAGTCCATCAGATGTGGTGAGAGACAGTGGCCACCTTGAAACTAGCTAAGGCTGAAGGGTGGGTATGCTCCATAGCGCAGGTGGATGATTTCCTGCCTTCTCTTTTGGAATTGACATCACATATGTGGCAGGTATAATCTCCTCCATCTCTTCCAGTTTTGTTATGAGGGGACAGTATGCCCATTCCAAGAGATACAGGGCCAATATGGCCAAGACAGATGAGATTTCTTCAGCTATCTCCAGGTCTGACATTACCTTGAGTCCCATCCTCCCGTGGAAAGAGACCCATCTCATGCTCCTTGACTAGTTCTTGCCCTGATATCGCACATCAGAACCCTAAATTCAGCGCATCTAATTTTCATTCTGTATGAGGCAATGCAATCCACGCATCCTCATACCACCCAATACATGGCAACGAAATGAGGTGCGAAAAAGGACAAGTCATAGAACAGACTAAGTGAGAGAGAGAGGCTGCTCTGGAGAGGGCAAGATTACCTCATCCCATAGCTGGTGGGAATACTCCTGGAACCACTTGCTTTGATACTTTAGAACCCCAGTCATCACAACTAAATATAATGGGCAACACAGTGCTGCCTGTTGTAGACACTGTGGGGAGCCGAGGGGGGACCCATACTCCTATCCGGTGGGCCTGCCTGGTAGTGAGACACTTCTTAGGGGAGTTCTAAATGGTGGTACTGGAAATCCTGCATACCAGGGTACTAATCTTCCCTGAGGTCTTCCTCTTGAATCAATACCCGCTGGCTTTGAAAAACAGGAGGGAGAAATATCTTCTTGGTATTTTGCTTTTGGCTGCCAAAAAATGTATGATCCGTAAGTGGTTGATAGTGCAAGGGCTGGATCTGGTTCAGTGGTGAGATATGGTGAATTCCATACATCATATGGAAAGAATGACTTTTGGCTTCAATTAGAGAACTAAAATCTTCACATCTGAATGGAGTTCCTAGGGGCTATATGTTATGCAATGCGAGCCAAATTGTGTCCCATGAAAGATTGGGTTATTGGTTAGGGGGACAATGCATGGGGATGAGAGATAGATAAAGGAAACAGGTGTAGGATGATGATGCAGATTAAGGAATAAAGTGTGGGTGAATGGATGCCCACCCCCATACTTGTACCCATCCTTTATACAGTAACTAGTACCTAGGCAAAGTTATGAATCCAAGATATGGTACCCCACCACCAAAGCTGAGTCAGGGGATTTAGGGAGTCCCTGAACATTTTACTTTAACTGCTACGGTGCTACATTTTGCTGATTGTTGTACTATTTTCTACTGCTTCTGTCACTGTAATTGTTGACTTGGATGTACATCTCTGTTTTTAATAAAAACATATTTACAAAAAAATGTATTTTTGAATCATTTTGATTTTCAATGTAAGCATATTTAAAAATCAAATAAAAAGTAAAGTAAAGAAAAGCCTTCATCTTCTCCTTCCTCACCCTGTCCCCATCTGTCCCACACTGGCACACTGGTAGGACCTCAAAGAAGGTCAATGCATTGCTGTTCCTCTCAACCTACTCCCCAGAGTATTGAAGTTTTCTTTAATTATTTCCATTTTCTGGTTGGACAGATCATTAGTTCCCAAGTGTACTAATGCCTTCTGCTCCTTCCCCATTCATCTAACAGGCCCCTTAATTCTAACTGAGTCATTACTATCCAAGGCCCCTGGCAGGCATCTAACCACCCTCCTCCCTTTGCTTACCCTTGTACACCAAATCTATGCACCTAATCAAGGAATCCCCATGCCTCCAGTATCTTGCTTGCTGTACTCGCTTTTCTTCTTTCTATCCACCCTCACTGGTGTTATCTTTTGGCAGCTTTCAGTTTAATGAACGTAAGTAAAAATGCATTTATATATGATACCCAATCCCGGAGGCTCTAGGCAACTTACAGGTAGTGCAATGGCATACAAGAACAATACAAATAAACAGAGAGTAGGGTCAATAATTCAACAATTATTACCAATAAATAAATGACAATAAAATCAATAAAACAAGCTAATTACAGAATACTTGATTAAAAAGGCATCTTTAGACCCCTTTTAAAAACCTCCACTGTTGGGCCTCCCTCAATGGTCTGGGCAGTGAATTTCAGAGGGTTGGGCTGGCCACCTCAAATGTTCTGTCTCCTGAGGTTTTTAGCCTGGCCCTCAGAACCACCAGGAGACCCTCAGTGGAGTAGCAGAGTAAGCGCACCAGGGTGGCAGGGGTAAGGAGATCATTTAGGTAGCCAGGGCCTGATCTGTATAGGGTCTTATTGGTGAGTAACCCACCTTGAAGAAAATCCTCCATCTGACAGGCAGCCAGTGCAGGTCACACAGGACTGAAGTCATATGACTTAATCTCAAAAGACCCCTCAGCAACCTGGCCACTTCATTCTGCACCACTTGTAGCTGAAAGAGATTTCCCTCCACTGACTCCAAAGTAAAGAGCATTGCAGTAGTCCAGCCTTGATGTGACAAAGGTATGCACCAATGCCTGCAGGTCGTCAGGCAGAACTAGGGATTTAATCCGGGTGATATTCCTCAAGTGATGAAAATCGCTCTGAATGATGTCTTACACCTGCAGTTCAAGTATCAAACCATCTACAAGAACAATGCCCAGATTTCTCACCTTAGAAGCAGCCACCAACGGAGTAGAACAAAGAAACAATCTTGTTCCCACACCTGTGGCAGTCACATCACACCAGCAACCATGCTCAACCACCAGTACCTCAAGTGCCACAAGGCAGGGGCTTCGGGCAGGAGGAGAAATTCCCCATCACTACCTGTTGCATCCTGCCTGTGATACAGGACTCAAACCAGTTGATGACAGTATCAGTGAGTCCACAATACTCTCTAAGGTGGTCAAGAAGCACAATGTGGTCCACGGTGTCAAATGTTGAGGAGAGATCTAGGAGAATGAAAATTGACAAGTCTCCTTTATCTCTCACCCTGAGGAAATCATTTTGCACCCTGACCAATGATGTTTCAGTACTATGCCTTACCCTAAATACAGATTGGAATAGCTCGTAGATGTCAAAAGTCATGAGATGGGGTTCGAGCTGCAGAGCCACCACTTTCTCGACAACCTTCCCTAAAAATGGGAGGTTGGAGATTGGTAGATAATTCGCCAAGATGTCAGGGTTGAGAGGTGGTTTCTTCAGAAGTGGGTTCACCAGCACCTCCTTCAAGGTGCCAGGAAAAGACCGCTCTGAGAGTGAACACTGGACAATCTCAGTGAACACTGGACCCACAGACTCGGCACATCCCACTAGGAAATGCATCACGCCCAAGTCCAGGTCACAAAAGGTGGGCTGCAGCTTCCAGATTACGTCGATGACCTCTGCCATCCCCACCAGCTGGAACTCCACCCAAACAATAGGAGTGCTTTTGCCCACACAAAGCCTACCACTATGAGGCTGATTTAGCCACACTGGGGAAATCCCTGACTGAATGGAGGACACCCTGTTGGAGAAAGAACAAGCAAACTCCTTGTACAAAGCAACTGAAAATGCTTATTTGGGCTGCAGGCAGGCAGGATGAAGTAGCCTGTCTACAGTCCAAAACAGCTGGGCTGGTTGATTTTTCCCTGCAGCAATCTCCCTGGACAGGAACTCTGCCTTCTTTTGATTGTCCCTCTCATATTCACCGTAGTGAATTCTCAGAGCCAGTCTGTTCTTCTCGGACCGGGTCTTCCACCAGCAACTCTCCAACTTCCGACCTCTGGTCTTCAACACCTTGAGATCCCAATCAAACCATGGTGGTCTCAAGTGAGAAGACTCTGGTCATATATGGATCAGTGTGATGGCATCAAGCACATTGGAAACAGCACTATTATAGGCTGTCACCACCATGCCCGTGTCAACCACACATGCAGTACTCATGCCAGAAAAGTCCACCACCGCCAATAGTCCCTCTGGGGTCAGCCCCTTCAGTGGGCAGCAGTGGACCATCTCAATAGGGGACGAATCATCGGTGTGGGGCCCCAAACAAGAATTTCATTGTGCAATGATCTGACCACACAACTGGTGACCCCAAGCCCCAGTGAGAATACCAAATTTAAGGCATGGCTATGGTGGTGAGTCACAGAAGCAACAACTTGTGCGAGGCCCAGAGATGTCATAAACTGGAGGAAGTCTTGACCAAAATACGAGAGTTCATCATTGACCCAGGCATTGAAGTCACCCAGAATCAACCATCTGGGTGACTTCAACACCGTATTTGCGATGAAGCCCGGGACTTCCTGCAGGAACTCTCCTCCATGCCTGGGAGACCGGTACATGAGGAGAATCCTGCAGCCTGCACCTAGACCCCCATGCACTGCCACACATTCAAATGATGAGGTAGATCCCGCCAGGTGCATGGAGAAGTTCAGGCTGGATCTAAAACAGATGGACACACCCCCAACCTTACATTCCCTCCTTGGGCAGTTCACTACAGAGTACCCAGCTGGGACTGACGCCTCTAAAACTGGCCCCGTGTCATCTCCCAGTCAGGTCTCCGTAATGTGAACAAGATCAATAGAGGAAATCAAGTTCACCATAATTGTGGTCTTGTTCCTCGTTGATCTGGCATTACATAGCACTGCTCAAAGGGGGACAGTGGAGACTACAGGCATACCAGCTACCTGCCTACTCAGTCCAATAGGGGCCCTTGGAATGGGCACCAAACACATCTGGCCTGTCTCAAGGCCCCATCTTGACCAAGGGCGTCTCCTGCCCCTAATCATTCTGATGTTACTCACCTCTGCTGTGCTCTCAGCACTCCGCTGCCATCTTACATGCCCCTTAACAATGCCAACCTTGTGACAGCATCTTATTGCTGCAGCTGAAAGGAGGGGTCGACAAAGGGGTGCAGGTCACGTAGTAGAGATGCTGTATAGGTAACATGGGGTGCGGGTGCCAAGATGCACACATGTCCTCTCTCCACTACCTCAAAAGATTACATAAAATCTTCACCCTAACAAAAAAATAACACAATAACTCTAAAATAACAATAATTTAAGTAAAAATTCACCCATTCATCTTAAGTTCCTGTACACAACCAATTCAGACAACCACTCTTAACAGTTATTACAAGATACACAACCCCCATTCAGTCTCTAGCCTAGCCACACACACAGCCAACCCCTATCCCAATCCTTCTCCCCAAAAAATACTATAAATTAATAAGTAATATTATTACATTAAAGGAGAATCCTGTCGCAAAACTGCGGAGGAGAGGTCCAAACATATCACAGAGCTTCAGAATGCAGAGAGTTGAGGACTCAATGCTGTTTAGTCCAAACCAGTTTTTTCAGGAGGTAAAAGCATGGCAATATACTTACAACTGCAGAAATGTTACAAACCCTGGACTAAAACATAGGATAGACTGCTATATGTAGAAGTGCTCTCACCACATCATGTCTTGATGTAAAAGACAGAAGAAACCCTCTGCTCACCGCAGAGCAAAATGGAGTTCGGTTAGATAAGCTGAGTGTGCCGCTCCACGTAAAGAGGGTCTCTCACCACCCCCTTCTATAGCAGTGACAAAATTCCGAGACAGTTTTACCAGCAAGTACTCACATCCACAGGCAGGCCCTCTAGTCTGACTGAGAAGCAGGATGCCATGTCAGTTTCCAGCTCAGAGACCACAAAGTGCTCTCACCACTTTGCCTTGGTCTCTAGCTGATTCCTGGCCAAATCCAACTCTGTCCCCAGTTAAAACTGTCTCAGGCTCCAGTTTGATCCACTATCTCCTGACTCCTTTTGTTAAATCACAACCAGGCAAACCACTTCAGAAGAAACAGCATCACCGCTTCCTCTCTTCTGCCGACCACAGCCTCCACAACAAGAGAAAGTCTCCCACAGCTACCACTTCATCTCAGTCCAGGGACAAGCACCTCCTGATTCAGAAGCGGCCCGCAACAGCCAGCAGGAAATAAATCTCTTCCACAGAGTGCAGCAGGTATTTCTATAAAATAAGAAATGCTAACTCCAAAAATAAATCACTTTGAGGCCCTGACTTACACTTCATCCCTATCTTGCAACTAACCTAATTTACCCACTCACTATCATGGTTTAAAATAAATTTCAAACGTTGCTCACTGAAAATTAGACCAGTGAGCTATCTAAACTAAATTCAAGATTCTTCTTTCTCGGATGCACAGCAAATTTAGGAATTTAAAGGAGGATTTGTGTGCTCACTCAGACCACAGTCAGATGGTGTCCCAGCTTGGTGGCCATTTTTCCTCGGCCATGTTTAATGTAATAATGGATATCATCCAGCTTGTCTGTCAGGCAGGCCCTCTAGTCCAACCAAGCAGCCTGTTTTGGGAGAGTTAGGTACCTGCAGATTCTCCAAATGTGCAGTCATGATCACAGGCCATCCCACACCACCCTTAGTCCATGGTCTGACCAACTTCCAACCCCCTGGACCTTTTGGTCTCTGGGGAGAGTGGTGGTAGAAACTGGTTGCAGAACCCAGTCCAAATTATTTGTGAAACAGGCATGTCTCATTACATGCTGCATCCATCTGAGACTGGAGATCTGTGAATCTCCTGCAGAGGGGGCATGCACGATGCCTTCAGACTTGTCCAGAGGACAGCCACTTCACATTCCCTGCAACTAACTAGCCCCTTCTCTGATCAGCCTTAAGCTCTATATTTTTCCCAACCTCCTAGTTTGCTGTTGTTTTCTCTCACTGTAACACTTCCTGCGGAACTCCCCTACACTACCTGTAATTATACTGTACCCTAGCTTTTGTTTTTCAACAGGGCCGTAGTGTCACTGGTTCCAAGTGGTACCTGTGCACCACTAATTTCTTCTCTGCTGTCTTTGTGCACGACCAAATGCAGCCTGCTTCTTAAGTTGCTTATATGTTACTCCAACCCCAGTGTTTTGTTTTGAATCCCACTGATGGCATGGCACCTTAGGTAGAAGATAAGAGTTAGAATGTCATTTGCAACTTACGGATTATATATGAAAAGCAGAAACTCTTGAGCCCGATGTTCATAATCCTGACACGGGTGCCTGACACCGGGGATTTGCCCACAGCAAATATTTTTGTATGTTTAGGGGCTTTGCACCCCTGATAATGGTGAATCTGCCCTGCACCCCCCATGCTTATAGATACCAAGTCTGCCACAGGCAAAATCCCGATGTCAGGCAACCATGTTTCGGGCACCCGGTGTTCAAGTTCAAGTTCAAGTTTATTGCAGGAAAACTCCATTGAGCAAGCTCATTCACAAGGAGGTCCTGTGACATAAACACTTAAAGTACAGACACAGATAGGTAATAACAGTATATACATGAAATGCACGTTACATGATACAGGCTGGATATACATACAAGGGTACCACATAGAGTGACCGCAGGTGGTAAACATTTATATGAGACAGAGAGCGACTTACAGGTTGCATACTGATAAATGAAACATGATGATGGTGTGTCAATACATATATTTTGGCAGCTAGAACAAACAACAGTCTACAACTGATATGAGGGAGGTGATTTGATAGAGAGTAGCAGTGGGCGTAAGCATAGATAAAGCCAGGAGTAGAAGGTGAAGGGAAAGCAGTTAATATGACAAATCAATTATACCTTACCAGTGGATAAATATAGCACACATGGGAAGGAAGAGACTTAATGACAGTTACAGGTGTCTTTTATTTTGGCTGAACTTAGCGATTTGTTGAAGTTTATTGAAACTGTGCTAGTTAGTTTCAATACGGTTTGTAATTGGTTCCAAATGGAGGGAAGGGCATATGCAACACGTTTACAAAGGAAGTCCGTCCTTGGTATGTCAAGCATAATAAAGTCAGATTTTCTTAACGAAGTATGCACTATGTGAGATACTAATAAGAGAAGAGATAGCTTGGCAATTTCTGCAGGAGCAGTTTAGAGTCCATAGCCCAGTATGGAGCAGGCATCTAGTAGTAAGGATGTCCAACCAACAGCTGCATATAAGTCACAGTGGTGCGAGCAGTGAGGAGTTGGTAATGAACCGTAGAGCATGGTGATAAGGATGTCCAGTTTACTTAGATTTGCAAGAGTGGTGGAGGAATAGATTACATCGCCATAATCGAGTGGGGAGAAAAGTGGCCTGTACAAGCTTGTTTCAAGTTTCAAGGGGGAAAAGGGGCCTATTTCTGTAGAAGAAACCTAACCTTGCTTTTAACCTTCTAGAGACATCTTCGACGTGGTCATTGAAAGATAATTTATTGTCGATCCAGATACCTAGATATTTAAATTTGGTTACAACTTCCAGAGGCTTGTTTGGCGTGGTGACAATGAAGTCTTGGGCAAGGGTATTGGGGGGGCCTGTGACAGCACTGCTGGAGAATATCATCGCTTTAGTCTTCTTAGCATTGAGCAGAAGCTTTGCCTTTATTAGATTATGCTCAAGTTGTGCGAAGTCCGCTTGAAGCACTCCCTTGACTTCAGATAACGATGAGCCAGGAGTATACAACACAGTATCATCTGCAAAAAAGTGCAGATTGGACGTAGATATGTTAGCATCTAAGTCATTAATGTACACAGAAAACAAGATAGGGCCTAAGATAGATCCTTGGGGGACCCCTCTTGCAACTGGCAAGGCAGCAGAAAAAAAGCCTTCCGCCTTTACTTTTTGGAATCTTCCAGTTAGGTAGCTAGAGAACCACTGGGTGGTATGGTATGTGGCACCCAACTTTGCAAGGCAATTGACTAATAGTTTGTGATCAACAGTATCAAAAGCTTTGCTGAGGTCCAAAGACTGCACCAGTTACCTTCTTAGCATCTATAGCAGAGATCCAATCATTGGTTACTTTTGCTAGTGCAGTGATTGTGCTATGATTAGCCGGAAGCCAGATTGAGCTGGGTTAATGAGAGAGAAGGTTTCAAGTGATTTTAACTAAATATGGATCAGTTTTTGAGAACTTTAGAAAGGATAGGCAATATGGAATAGGCCTATAGTTGTTTATCGCATGGGTCACCAGATATAAATAGGGGAGGATATTGCTGATTCCCAGAGGGCGCACAATGCAGATGTAATGGAAAGATTGAAGATGTGGAGAATTGGGGCAGTGAGATGGCGTAGCCTGACCTTAGGAAAAAGGGTTCCAAGCCATGTCCCCATGCTTTTTTGTGTCTAAGTTAAGAAGAGAATCTTCTACTTCTTTATAAGTTATCTCACGCAGTTGGAAGGGCTGGGTGCAGGACTAGATGTAGGGGGAGGGGTATGCTGGCTCACCGCAGCACCAGCATAAGGTGACGAGTCAAAAGCTAATCCAGCTGTGGCAAAGTGGGAGTTAAGTTCTTCCAGGATTAGGGACTTGTTTTCCACTATCTTGCCACTTGCAACTATCTTTGTTGGGACAGAGGGGTCCATGAGCCGTCCTTCTATAGCTTTGATAGTCTTCCATATTTTATGAGGGTTACCTTTAGCTTGTTTGAGAGTAGAAATATAATAGTTAGCTTTAGCAGAGTGAAGTTTTTTCACACAGTTATTCCTGGCTGTTCTAAAGGCCTGCCAATCCGAAGATTCTTTGGAATGTCTAGCTTTAACCCAGAGCTTATCTCGAGCTATAACGGCTGCCTTGAGATCCGAGTGAACCAGGGTTGGGAGTGTTCCGTACCCTTGCTTTGATGAAAGGCATGCTTATTTATTGATTGTAGTGTTTGTCATTAAGGATGTAAGCTGCCTTGTTGACATCTTTGGCTAGGTAGAGATCTTGCCATCTGATCATGCTCAGGTCAGATAGGAAGTTTACCGCACTGAATTTCTTGAAAGGATCTTTTGTTATAAAGATGGGTTGCGGCTGGGCCTTAATTTGAGATCTTATACAAGCAACAATTCCATGATCGCTCATGTCGTTGTGAAACACTGCCGAATGAGATATTTTGTGTGGATGGGTGGTTAGTACCACATCTAGAATGGAACTGTTGGCAGTATTTAGAGTGTTGTTCCTAGTAGGTTCACTGACTAATTGCCCAAGACCTAGCTCGTCACAAAGGATTTGAGGCCGTGTGATTTAGGTGACAGCCAGTCCATATTTAGATCTCCTAGAAATATTGTTTCAGTTTTTGCATCTCTGAACATGGATTTCAAAGATTAAGGACTTTATCACCACCAGACGGGGGTCTATAGCCACCTAGCATAGTGATACATTCCGAGGAGGGGAGATGAAGGCTCAACGAAACTAACTCAAATTCCTTGGCTAGAGATTTGCAACTAATATTGGTGACCAAGTACTTAGATTTGGCGTAGATAACCACACCCCTGCCTCTAGACTCTCTATCTGCTCTAAATAAATTGTAGCCCTGCAGTGATATTTGTTGATCAGTGTTCGTCTTTTTTAGCCACGACTCAGTAATTATGATAAGGTCAGGGTTAACGTGTGCAGCCCAGGCTTGCAGCTGTACAAGTTTTTTAGGCAGGCTTAAAATGTTGACCATCATCATTTTGAGACCTGTGGCCTCAGCAAAATCGATAGGCGAGGTAAGTTGTGGGGGGGGCCAGGGTTGAGCTCCACATTTCCTGAGCAGAGAAGAAACAGAAGTATAACTTTCTTTAAGGAACTTATAAGAATGGGGACTGCTTTTTTATTTCTTCGTGGCAACCCATATCGTGCTGCGCGAAAGGCAGCACCACTGTAATGACAGTTGATCGTGATCACGTAAGTGCTTGGGTAGAGCATGGGTGATGACAGTAGCAAGGGGTGTAGGCTAACTGGGGAATAGGCTAAAGGGAGAGGAGAATGACATAGTGTCTGCACAGTAGACTGTTATAACATTAGGTATTGATAAGGTACATTGGAGAACTGAATTGCATTGAGGTACTTCGAATTGCACTGTATTGCTGAAAACTCTGCACCTTAGGAGCAATAAAAACACAATAAGGAGAGCCATGGTCCCAGATTGAATGGTCTCGTGATTTGTATTAGTGCAATATTTTCTAGGCAAATAATTTGCCCACCTAGGTACTCACTTAAAACCTAGATGAGAAAATACAGCAGAAAGGGGCACAAGGAGAGCAGGAGCAGCTTAGTTAGTGGCGGGGCTCAAGAGATATTCACACAGGGCAGTCTTATTGGCCACACTCAGATACCAATCATAGGTTGGCAGCAGTCGAAACTAGGCCAATGAAGCAGTATATGATACAGGAGGTGGATCATGAGTGTATTTAAAGGAGGCCTGGGGTGGGGGTGGGAGAAAATTTCAGGTCAGAGCGAGAGCTGAGAAGTCAGAATTAAGAAGGAAACACTGTCACAGGCTATAGAGAAGGTGCCCCAGTCAGAGCAAAGCAGGCAAGCGGGCGTACCAATCACAATCCCCCTATGGCAGTGCAGCACCAATCAAGGGTGCCCAGGCGTGCTGGCTCTCTGCAGAGGATACTATCGGTATCTATCGGTATGACAGCCAGCGCAGGTAATAATAGGGTGCTCAGCGTCTATCTGACTTGAGTCTGAAGGGTGGATGGCAGACACTGAGGGCTTCCTGTTTTCAGCTGCAGAGCTGTCACACAGGCAGTTTTAAGGAAGTTGTCAGCCTGTTGAGTGAAGCTTAGGGGAACCTCAACTACAACCACCCCTTGTAGCAGCACCAGGAAAGAAGTAGAATGATAATGCAGGCCATATTGCCCACGAATAAGTACAGTGATTTATGTAGAAGATCAAGAATCCCTCTAGTGGCAGGTCTGTATAACCTGCTAATGGAAAAAAAAAAAGGTGTGAGGATTCTGAGCATCGGGATGGTGAGATTCAGGATATTGAATGGATACCCAACTGGCTACATGTAAATGATTGTCATGTGGCCATGCGTATTCACTCAACTTGTGTGCATCATTCAGTTGACATATTTGCCAATTAGGTTGCTGCCAGTGATTTGGTTGGCACCAATTTTATGCCTATAATATTTGTGTGCATAGCAAACAGTACCACATTCAGAGTCAGTGAGAAGGTAGGGCTCACCAGACACAGAAAAATCCAGGCTGGCCAGTAACTGCTTAGCAAAGTAATCATTACACAATATGTTATGTATATTTCAGAGACCCTGATTTCACACTCCAGTTGTCAGAGCAAACAAGAGGACTCCTAGTGCAAGAACTCAAGGAGGGTACTATTATTGCTCTCTTCCCCCTTTATGATTTACAATTTTCTTCTCCCTTGTAGAGATTTATCATTAACTGATCAGCTTAGTGAATCAAAAATCAAAATAAGCTTTTGCCCCCTCAAGTTTGGTTTTCATATAAAGAAGAAATTGGTTTTAATCAAGTTAAGCAGGACAGTCCCTGGTGTCCAGCTGTACCCCCTCCATCCTTCAATCCCTCATTCCATGCTAAAAAGTTTCTGGTGTCTAGTAATTCCCCTTCCTTACCCTAAACTGCACCACTAAGTCAATGGCATCCAGTGGTACCCCGGTACCCCTGCACTCCTCATCCCGAGCTATGTTCCTGGCATTGGGTGCCACCCCCCCACCGAATCCAACATGATACGTTCAAATAAGCTCCTGGTATCCATTTGCTTCCCTCCATCACCCCACCCCATGAACAAGTCCCTAGTAGCCAGTGGCACCCCACTCCGATGGCCACTAGCACAGTCTTCCTATCACCTCTTCAGTTGATTGCATCAGAACCCTTTAACATAAACAATAATTTATTAAATAAATGCAGTGAGTGTGTATTTAATAAATTGCTGTTTACAGTAAAGGGTTCAGACAGCAGCTGGTTAAAGATCATATGCAAAAGTTTGTATCATTTTTACGTTAAACGGCCGCATGCGCGAGAGGAGCGTTTTGGAAAGTAGCACACTTTGGAAGTGTGCCTCTCCTTTCAGTCTCGCTGCTCAGTTGAGCAGGCGTGGCGATCCTGCACCAATGGGTGCGAACTGTGTATGACAGCGGTGGTCTTGGCTTCAAACAAAACCACGGCTGTCGCCTGAAGCATGCGCACACGCTGCCCCACGTGTCACCGCTCCCCAAAGTTTTGGTGCCACGCTGGGAGCCCACCCAGTGGCAAATGTCCCGTGTTGTTTGCCGGCAGGGGTGCCCAATCCCCGTCGGCTCCTCGCCCCCAAGCCATCTTCTGCCACGCTGGAGCCCACCGCGCGTGGCAAACGTCCGCGCTGTTTGCCAGCGGGGTGCCCAATCCCTGTCGGCTCCTCGCCCCCAGCCATCTTCTGCCATGCTGGGAGCCCACCCCAGCGTGGCAAGCGTCCGGTGCTGTTTGCTGGCGGGGTGCCCAATCCCCGGCCGCTCCTTGCCCCCCACCCAGCCATCTTCTGCCATGCTGGGAGCCCACCCCAGCGTGGCAAGCGTCCCACGTAGTCCATTTTTTTTAAACCTGTAAAGAAAAAATGGTCCCATGTAGTCTCCCAGTCCCCCCTCCCACAACCCGCACCCACCCACTGCGCACCCAGCCTCCCCACACCCCTCACCCCATACTTACCTCCAGAGCTCGGCACGATGATCTTTGGTGGACCGGGAACACGCCTGCACTCTTCAAAGCCGACGCAACCGAGGAAATACCGTAAGCTGTATAATGGGCTAGATGGGGGTTTCAACTTTATTGCATATCTCAGGCATTTTTTGAATTTTGCACCACCATCAACATGGTAGTCTTTCATGAATGATGTCACTGTCATGGCGCGATTGGCCTGAAGGGTGATTTCGCAGTCACTGCATGAAATCACCTTTTGGGCCAGAATAAATGCCATGACAGTGACATCATTCATGAGAAGGGGTCCCAAAACCCCCACATTGAAAATTTGGCAAAATTCCAAAAATGACTGTTTTATTTAGCTGCATTGCGCAGTTCCTTACGCTTCAAGTAAGTTCGGAATTTTCAATATTTGCACTCCAGATTTTCCACATTGCCATTTTACCACACCTCCTCATGAGCAGTACAGCTGTCATTTTCACATCCTGCCCAAAATGTGTTTCGCCCATGTAGTACTAATGGCATAGTCTGTGTGCAAATCAATGTATGGGACACAGTAAGAAAATCACAGTGACACTGTTCATTAGCAGAGGTTTTAAAATGCCAATGTTGAAAATTGCTGAAAAATTCCTAAAATGACTGTTTTACAAGCGCATGCGTTGCACAGTTCCACGCACTAGTAGGGTTTGCAATTTTCAATATTTCCACCCAGATTTTCAACATTGCCATTTTACCACACCTCCTCATGAGCAGTACAGCTGTCATTTTTCACATCCTGCCCAAAAGCGTGTTTCCGCCCATGTAGCGCACACCATGCAGTCGGTGTCTGAAATCAATGTATGGGACACATTAAGAAAATCATGTGACACTGTTCATAAGCAGAGGTCTTAAAATGGCTATGTTTAAAATTTGGTGAAAAAATTCCTAAAAATGACTGTTTTATCAAGCAGTGCTATGCAGTTCCTACGCACGTAGTGGTTTCATAATTTTCAATATTTCCACTCCAGATTTTCAACATTGCCATTTTACCAAACTTTCTTATCAGCAGTACAGCTGTCATTTTCACATCTCACCCAAAATGTGTTTCTGCCCATGTAGCACACAATGGCGCAGTCGGTGTGAAATCAATGTATGGGACACATTAAGAAAATCACAGTGACACTGTTCATAAGCAGAGGTCTTAAAATGGCTATGTTGAAAATTTGCTGAAAAATTCTTAAAATGACTGTTTTACAAGCGCAGTGCTATACAGTTCCCACGCACGCCTCGTAGGTTTGCGAATTTTCAATATTTCCACTCCAGATTTTCAACATTGCCATTTTACCACACCTCCTCATGAGCAGTACAGCTGTCATTTTCACATCCTGCCCAAAATGTGTTTCCCATGTAGTGCACAAATGTGAGTCTGTGTGCAAAATCAATGTATGGGACACAGTAAGAAAATCACAGTGACACTGTTCATTAGCAGAGGTTTTAAAATGCCAATGTTGAAAATTTGCTGAAAAAATTCTAAAATGACTGTTTTACAAGCGTGTGTTGCACAGTTCCCACGCACGTCGTGGGTTTGCGAATTTTCAATATTTCCACTCCAGATTTTCAACATTGCCATTTTACCACACCTCCTCATGAGCAGTACAGCTGTCATTTTTCACATCCTGCCCAAAACGTGTTTCCGCCCATGTAGCGCACAATGGCACAGTCGGTGTTCGAAATCAATGTATGGGACACATTAAGAAAATCACAGTGACACTGATCACGAGTAGAGGTCTTAAAATGGCTATGTTGAACATTTGGTGAAAAAATTCCTAAAAATGACTGTTTTACGACTGTGCGTTGTGCAGTTCCTACGCACACTCGTAAGTTTGCGAATTTTCACTATTTTCACTCCAGATTTTCAACATTGCCATTTTACCACACCTCCTCATGAGCAGTACAGCTGTCATTTTTCACATCCTGCCAAAAACGTGTTTCAGCCCATGTAGCGCACAATGGCGCAGTCGGTGTGCGAACTCAATGTATGGGACACATTAAGAAAATCACAGTGACACTGATCATGAGCAGAGGTCTTAAAATGGCTATGTTGAACATTTGGTGAAAAAATTCCTAAAAATGACTGTTTTACGACTGTGCGTTACGCAGTTCCTACGCACACTCGTAAGTTTGCGAATTTTCACTATTTGCACTCCAGATTTTCAACATTGCCATTTTACCACACCTCCTCATGAGCAGTACAGCTGTCATTTTTCACATCCTGCCAAAACGTGTTTCACGCATGTAGCGCATTAATTGGCTAGTCGGTAATAGTAACTCAATGCGTATGGGACACATTACGAAAATCACCGTAACACTGTTCATGAGCAGAGGTCTTAAAATGGCTGTGTTGAAAATTTGGTGACAAAATTCCTAAAAGTGACTGTTTTACGAGTGTTCATTGCGCAGTTCCTATGCACGCTTGTAAGTTTGCGAATTTTCAATATTTTCACTCCAGATTTTCAACATTGCCATTTTACCACACCTCCTTATGAGCAGTGCAATGTGAGCTGTCATTTTTCACATCTTGCCCAAAACGTGTTTGCGCCCATGTAGTGCACAATGGCGCAGTCGGTGTGCGAAATCAATGTATGGGACACAGTAAGAAAATCAGTGACACTGTTCATTAGCAGAGGTTTTAAATTGCCAATGTTGAAAATTTGCTGAAAACATTCCCAACAATGACTGTTTTACAAGCGTGCGTTACACATCTCCCACGCACACTCGTAGGTTTGCGAATTTTCAATATTTCCACTCTACATTTTCAACATTGCCATTTTACCACACTTCTTTATGAGCAGTACAGCTGTCATTTTTCACATCCTGCCCAAAATGTGTTTCCACCTATGTAGCGCACAATGGGGGTAACAAAAAGGTCATGCTGAAAATTTATTGTCCAAATACCAGCAATCGCACAGGGCATTAGGGTAAAGCATTATACGCAAGCAAACACCGCAATACCCGCAAGTGAACTCGGCATTGACAAATGCTTGTTATATCTTTTGTGCTGTGTTATTATAGTACTGTTAGATATTAAGTAAAATGTGCTTACTTTCAAGATTTGTGGTGGTGTTTGTTTGTTATGTAACTTTTAAGTTGTAGGCAACCTGATTTTTCATGCTGCGGCTTTTCTGCATTTCTCTCTCTGTGCTGGCGCTTATGTCTGGAGCAATTACGTCATTTGGTTTGTCAGGTTGCAGGAGAGCTGGAGCGAACTTCAGTGTGCAGCATGTATTCGGCCCCGATCGAGGAAAACAAGTTGGTGGCTCTTTTGTAGGCGGGCTTCATCATTAAATATTGATCCCTACAGTTTTGAGCCTTTAGTTGTCCCTTAGGAAAGCCAAGAAACAGAGATCGAAGATGATCGAGATGTTGGGAGTAGCAGCGAGGCAGAGTCTATGGAGCTGTCTGAATGGTAGGTGCTCCATAACGTTGACAGCTGTCATGGTATTTGTAGCTACTAAATTAATTTCCCTTCTCAATTATGTGTATTTCTTTTCTCTGTTGTGACTGCTATTGTCCATTTGTTTTTGTTATGCAGTCCATTTCTTTTTTTTCTTTCATTGTATTAGGTAGTGCCATGGTTGTTCCAACCGTATTTCTTGTCCAATATTACATGAATGTGTTTACGGCTGTTCAGTGCATGTCTTTAGTTATTTATACTTCTGTGTTGTGCCTCGCTCTTTCTGGCATTGCTATTCTGTGTGTGGCTATACTGTTTTCATTTTGTAAGCTCTGTAGTTCTTGTTGCTTGGTGCTTGTTAGTTTTAGAATCTCACTACTTGTTCTTGCTTGCGGTGCTGTGTGTGTGTGTGTGTGTGGCCTGTGGGGGGGGTTGGGTGTCCTCAAAAAAGTACAGCACTAGTAGTCTTACTGTTTTGGGCTCTTGGGGTGTACTGTCATGTTGTACCGGTGCTATAGATGCACGACAGCAGCAGTACTTTTTGGTAATTTCAGTACTGTCCTTCCTTCAGGTGCTGTGTTTCTGTTTGTTGGGGTGGGGGGTGGTGCGGGGGGTGCAACCCAATTACAACACTAGTTATCCTAATACTTTTTCTTCGTTTCAGTTGGCCGTGTGTGTATGTGGGGATGGGTGGTGTTGTCTGCAAAGAAAGTACAGCACTATAAATTTTACTCTGTTTTCTGGTAGGGTGTACTGGTATGTTGCCCTTTTGTCATAGTTCCAGAACACCTTTTTTTTCTTTTGTTTTTTAATCTCCCTACTTGTTCTTGATTGAGGGGCATGGTGAGTGTGTGTGTGTGTGTGTGTGTGCGTGTGTGTGTGTGTGTGTGTGTGTGTGTACCTGATGTTGCATCTGGTCTTGTTGGCACAATCACATAGATAGCATTTTATGTAGTGTATGTAGACTCCTTTGAAAAGATCATCCCGAAAAAATAAAAGCAGGGGTACAGGCATTGTATACTATTTCAGTGATTTATAACTGCTCGTGACTTTACATCACAGCATGCTTCTGGCCCTATCTGCAGCCTTTGTGCTCTGTTTATGCATTATTTTTCCCATGTTAACTTCTTTCTACTAGGTTCCTTTCCTTTATTGTTATGAGAAGTTTATTGTCACACCCCAGTCCTGTGATTGTATTTAATGTTCAGTCATTATACTTGCTTCATTATGCATTTATTAGAAGGGAAACACTGTTCTCACAGTTGACACTGTTACTACCACTTCTCCAGGTCCCTCCGCAATATGTCCATTCTTGTTATTGTGTGTTGTGGATGCTACCGGTTCCCTATTGTAACTTCTATCTTCAGTACTGAATGCCACCCCATAATCAATCCCTGCTTGACCTGGCTTAGTCACCAAGGCGTGACTGTCAAGATGACCACAACACATGGATATATGTCCCAGTTACTGTGTGCGTCACTGCAACTGGCATTGTGCCATACCTTTTCACCCCTCTACCAGAATTAATCTTGTGGGTGGTCAATGAAATGCAACACTGTGTCAGACACTGTTGCCTACTTGACAGGTAGCAGTACGTGATGGCGATATTTTATTGGTATGCATCATCCCATCATCAGGTGATAAGTGCAATGACATCATTGTGATTAACCAGACGTCAATCCTGCCTACCTATGTATCATGTGACCCTCATATTGCATGAGTAAGATCACCATGGGGTGACCATTTTTGCTCAAGACACTCAATCACACCTCCATAGGCAGGTAGTAGCGCATAATTCCGCCGGTTCATCAATCTTCACCTGTACCACCCCACCACCCCATTCAAGCTTGACATCCAAGTGACACAGTCCTGATTTGAAACAGTGCTGGTGGCAGTTAGGGCTGAACTGTTACCCTTGCGTGTATGTGCCATAGAAACCCTGCTCCTTTTTATAGCCTGTAATGCTGTTTCTTAACATTAGATATGGAGATTTTTATTTCACAGTAATGAAAATCAAATTACATAACCCCAACCCACCACCACATGACAATATCTGTAATGAGTATTCCCTTTATGTTGCTTTGCTGTTACTTGCCATGTATGTGTTCAGAGCTATGTCTGTGGACATGCCGTATAAGTACGCACCATATTGGTACCATGGCAATTTGAAGTATTCCTTCTGATATGCACTTTACTTACAGGTGCAGTTGTGGAAATTGTGCAGTAATGCCAACTGGAAGGGAAAACAGATGTTGCTAGTTCTATTCTGCAGTGGCTTCTAAATTTGAGCAGTTGGATGATGTTACATGCATAACCGAGGTCCGACGTTTCAACAATATGTGCCTGGACAAGGAAGTTCTGACATCATGCCTGCATGAGTACATTGAAGTTGATGGTCCTGTTGGCGACAGTGAACCAAACAATGAGTAAGTACTCTTTCATGACGTACAGTATGTCAATGACATTGTAGTTTCTTCTAAGTAGCAAGTGATGTAAGGCTGTCCCTTTGTGACTGTATCATTTATTAGGCAGGCAGGATAATGGCAGGTAGTCCCTCCAGAGACAGTTCAGGTAGGTACAGTGCATAAGTAAAGTGAAAACAAAAATTGAATGTTTTCCACTGTCTGTATGCCGAAACCTGTCCTGACTGTAGCCAGTATTGTGCTCCAGCCATATCAGTACATCTGTTTCCCACTGTAACGTCTTCTGTGTGTTCATATTTTGCTCAATGAGTCCATCATTTCCCCACACTGTCCTGCTATTACCTGCAACCCACCCCTTACCATGCTGGCATGGCTATGCATCTGTGGCTGCTATTATGGTTTTATATTGCCTTCTTTTACCTATTTGATGTGTTGATGTCATATCACATGTTAAAAGCCGCATGACAATGGCTGCTTTTCTCATTCGGAAACATACACTGTCATGTAGTATGCTGCATTCTATAACATCAAATGCCTTTGAGAGGTAAATGAGCAGTGCACTAGCCATGAGGCCTTGATCCATGGTAGTAAGGGCATCATTTTTAAATTGTATCAGAGCGCTAGAAGTGCTATGCCCTTTGCGGAAACCATGTTTAGTCGGTGATAGGAGGGTCTATTTATAGAGGAACTCGGTGCCCTGTATAGCCACTGATTTCTTCAGTATTTGGTTTAGTAGTGACAGAATGGCTATGGGCCTATAATTATCTATGTCCTTCTGGGGTGGCTTTTTGCCAATTGCAATATGTCCGTAACATGGCCATGTCAGACAGAAAGTGTAAAGAGTTTAGCCAAAGGTGCAGCAATAACAGGGACATCCAGCTTCAGGAGTTTAGTCTATAAGTAATCCTTTCTGTCCTGCATTTTTTAAAAATATTGCCAATTAGATGGTCCCACATAATGTGTTCTTCAGTGTTCTGTTGTATTGAAATTGTTCTTCCTAGCCATCTCCTCTTCATATGTCGTGAAATACGATAGTAACTGCAAATGTACATTTACTGTTATTATTTGTTTCCCCACAGGTTACTTAGATATATGGCCTACAGGTGTTTTGTTTATTGGATTTGGCAATGCTTAGGGAGAAAGAATCGCAAGATTCTACCGGCGTGCACAGTTATTGCCATAAGGAACCAATTTCCCTCAGATACATATACCAGATTTCATGATGCATAGGTAGGTGCACTACAAATTCACAGATTCATAGAAGTGTGATGGCAGAAAAGGACCAACAAGGCCCACCGAGTCTGCCCCCCTTATGCAGTGTAACGACATTTGCCTGCCTCCAGTCTTCCAGCACCACCCCAGTCTCTAGGGACTGATTGAAGAGTGCAGTTAATGGTACTGCCAATATCTCCTTTAGTTCCCTTAACACCCTTGGGTGCACCCCATTCGGTACCATTGCCTTGCCCACTGTCATGCAGCCTAGTTCCCCCAAAAGTTCCTCCATGAGAAAAGGCCTCCTCTCCACTTCCCCTTCCCCTGCCATTTATTTACCTGATCTACTGCTTTCATATTCTTCCTCCCTATTGAGCACTGAGCAAAGATAGTTGTTTAGCAAGTCCGCTTTCTCTCTGTCCCCTTGTAGTATCTCCCCCTCATTTGTTTTTAACTGGAGTATTCTCTGCCTAGTCTTCCTCTTTTCACTTACGTACTGAAAGAAAGTCTTATCCCCTTTCTGATCCCTGTAGCTATTCGCTCCTCTGTCTGTGCCTCTTCCCTCCTTAACTCTACCCCAGCTTCTCTCTGGCTCACCTGGTATTTTCCCCAGTCCACTTTCGCTTGTGTTTTCTTGAACTTCCTGAAGGTTTTCCTTTTTTTCTTTACCTTTTTCACTACTTTCCTAGTATACCACAGAGGTTTCCTCCTCCTCTGATCTTTACTTGCTCTCTTGGCACCGATGTCAGTAGCCTTTACAATAGCTTCTTTTATCCACCCCCACATTACCTCCACCTCTGTCAATCCTCCATCCCTTCCAAAGCCCTCTCCAGTATTTCCCTCATTTTCCTGAAGTTTTCCCTCTTGAAATCCAGCACCTTCAGTCTAGACCGATGAACCTCTGCAGTGTTTCTTATTCTAAACCTGACCGTGTTGTGGTCATGGTACCAAGAAGTTCCCCCACCGATGCATCTCCTACCCTATCCCCATTTGTCAGGACTAGATCAAGAGTAGCTTCTGCCCTTGTTGTCTCCCTGACCAGTTGATTTAGGAGGGCCAATTGCAGTGAGTCCAATATTTCCCTGCTGCTGGTGTAAGCAGCTGAAAAGGTGCTCCAGTCTATGTCCAGGTAGGTTCAGGTCCCCCATCATCACCACTCCACCCCTTGCCGCCATTTTCACAAACTCATCAGCTATGCTTCTAACCACCGATTGCTGCTGTACCGGGGGCCTGTAAACCAACCCCATATGCACTGTCTCTTCCTTCCCCACCTACAATGAGATCCAGAGTCCTTCGGCCTCTCCCCACTTACACTGCAATTCTGATGCGCTTATACTCTCCTTTACATACAGTGCAACCCCACCTCTCTTTTCCATCCTGTCCTTCCTGAACAATTTGTACCCTGGTATCTCCATTACCCATCCCTGTTCCTGCTGACACCATGTTTCCATTACCCCACAATGTCAAGGCCCTCCTCCACCATTTTTGCTGTTAGATCTGAGAGCTTTCTACCCATCCCTCTTGCGTTTGCACACATGACCCTCCACTCCCCCTCTTTTCTCCTGTCCTATATATTTTGTCCCCTTACCCTCTGGCTGTGTGGGTAGTGCTTTTTGCTCCCCCCTGTCTCTTGCCTCATCAGCAGGGCTTTCCCCGGCCCTCCTCCCTTTTTTAGTTTAAATGGCAGCTTCATAGCTCTGATGCATTAATAAACATGTAATCATACTATTTTGTCTGCTGACATACAGTGGAATGGACTTTGAAATGAAAAGTAACACCTTACATGTTCAAATGTGTGCTGTTGGCAGCATCTTTGCTTCTGCCATTTGTGGACAGTACATTAAATGTCGTCACGCATTTAAAGTAATTATTCCGTGATGTCTTTGCTATTTTACCATCCCACCATCCTGAAACATGTGATATTTATCTGTAATGTCACCTATGTTGGCAAATAAATGAATGTCATTGGCCAAAATGCCATCAAAAGATTCATTTGTTCTCCAATGGAGCCCACAATGAATCTGGAACCTCAAAGTGGTGCCCCAGTACTGACTGAATCATTGGGCCATACTCGCACCCACCATTTCTCCCTGCTCAGTAATGGTGCCATGAACTAGCGACTGGGACGCTCTTCGCCTACCAACTGGGTGTACATAAATGAAGAAATGTTATTGAATAAAATGTCAGTGTGTAGTAATGAAGTGCTTTATGGTTCCTATACTGGATACTTTCTTCTGTATCACACAGTGGTATCTCCATACCACTACTGAGCATGAGCGCATCAGTATTGTCTTCGTTTTTCCATACCGCAGATGCGTGTCCATGTACGGGATGTAAAAGAAAGACAATACAGCTGCTCTTCTGCACAGTACTAGTATCAGACATACCGCTGTCTGTCACTTAGCACAGTTTCAACAGTGAAATACAGCTCACCATAAAAAACAAGTTTTGTTGTTACTTGGCCTTTGTTTTCAACTGCCAGTGCCACCTCAAATTCCCAATCATCTGCTCAGCTCTCCATTGTCCCACTGTCCATTCTCACACTACAGAAGTTCAGTCATCAAGTCCATTTTTAGTTTTCTGTCACATGCCAGTAACATTGACTACAAAGATAACCGTTACGCCCTCTCAGCTCCATGTTCAACCCTGGTTCCCCTGATAAGTAATAATTATTGGACAACAATGCCTGTGGCTTAGTTCTGACCGTGTGCATATTTGCAACATAGCAATCATGGTGCTCAAAGTAGCGGTTCACTTGGAACCACCATATGTGACTGGTGGATGTTGTCATTTTAGCCGAGTAGTGTCACTTATCACTGTATGTGTCTTCTCTATGGGGAGACAACAGTACAGGATGCCATCCTTTTTGGATGTTAATAAGTAGGGTGATAATTTATGTGCAACCCTGCACAGTGCTATTACAAACAGACGTATGGCCATGACACAATGGATGATTGCTGTGGTAGACTGAGTACCACACACTATCCTGAACCTGTGTTGAAGCATTGGCAGCATGGTGTTACCTCCACTGCAGCAGAATGTGCCTCTGGGGATGGCTGCACAGACAGTGTGCATAGAAAACTAAAAACAAACGTTGAAGTAAAAGCTGTTCATTTGGTTGGTTTCATAGTATGTAATTCTGAATAACTGCATTAAAAGTAATATGCTGTGTAATGCTTCATGCTTCCAAAAATTAAGAAATGTTATTTTCCATTTTGTTTCAGGTGTATAACTGACCCTGGAGGCTGGAATGAAGAACATTTTGAAGACTTAGTTTAACAGTTTTTTAACTTTATCTTCCAAACTTGCACTATAGTGTTCGATAAAGACTATTGTACCACATATGTGGATTAATGGGCACATACAGTATCAAGAATTATTTCGCTACATGTTTTTATGTCATGTAAAAAAAAAAGGAACAGAAATATTCAATAGTTTAATACAAATTTCATCACAACAAACAATGCAGTACCTTGCATGTCTCATTACAAGTTTGTAGGCAGATGGATGTACAAAAGAGTTGTCATTTTCTGTTTAATATCATTTATAAAGTATAAGTGACATGTTACAGTGGGTGACAATGACATTCCAATTAACAAAAATACCACTGTATAAATCAGATGATGGTGCCTTATTTACTGCATAACATTTATTGTGTTAGTTGTTGAGGTTCACCTTCCTGTAGTACTTCATAAAGTAAGGTCACTGGCAACGAAAATAAGAATATAGTATTATACTGTATAGTGGATTCTTTTTCTGTATTGAATTCCATCACTCTAAAAATTTTGCTATACCACAATTCCAAACTCATGAAATGTGATTGTACCCCACTGTGGTACAGCATCATTCTTGACCCTCTAGGGACTGCGTGACATAGTGTAAGTTTTACATCAAAAGAAGTCACAGAAAACATATTTCACACATTTATACACATCATAAAAGGTACATCATGAGCAACTGTAGGCACAACCACTGTGGTTTGCCACCTTGGGATTCTGATTCCCATTTATCTCTCCAGATTGGCTGTCAGTGTTACAGTCAATCAGAACCCATCTGTGGCAGACCATAGAGAATGCTGGCTGGTCAGCTATACATAACTAGAGGGTTCTGCCACAGATGTGTTCTGATTTCCTCTGATCTTGATAGCAAAGCTCAAGAGGTGCATGGGAATCAGAACCTCGAGGTTGCAAAACACACTGTACTGTGCTCATCCAGTAGTTTTAATAGTGCATAGTAATGTGTGAAATATCTGTTTTCTGACTTCTGCTTTCAGAATGAAACTGAGTCATCCTGTCTCTAGAGTTTTATAATGCTGTTCTACCACAGCAGGGTACAATCACATTCCATGACATTTCAACTGCGGTACAACGGCATTTTGAAAGGGATGGAATTCTGTGCAGAACAACACTCTGCTATACACTATACACTTGTTCAGCATGTTTGCCAATCAAGTATCATCTATTTGATGACTGGATTATGAAAAAGTGAAGATAGGAGAGGTTCCTCTCCATTGTGGACTGAGAGGAAACCTGGTCAAACAAAGCAGACTTTTCAGCACAAAGGCTGCACCTCAGTATAGAAGGTTCTAGGGTACTCAGGAAAACAACAGGTGAATATATACCAACTAAAGTTACTTTAAAGTACTGGGGGGGAGGGGAAGGGCAAGCAGTCACATATACTCCAAGAGGAGGTAGTCAGTGAACGTACCGCCACAATGTTGGAAGCGGTCTGGATGTAGGAGGTGGAAGGTTGAAATACACACTTTTCAAATGACATGTGGTACTTGTCGCTGACTTCAACCTGCCCAGGGTGGCATACAGAATACCATCCACAACATGTGGTAATAGTAAGGTGGTACTTGTCACTGACTTCAACCTGCCCAAGGTGGCATACAGAATACCATCCACAACATGTGGTAATAGTAAGGTGATCCCAGAAGGACTGCACAGTGTGTTCATGACTCATGGTAAAATGCCAGCAGAGTAGGCCCAAAGGTCTATCGAGTCTGCTCATGAATCGTTATCCTTAATGTACATCACGAGCACCATCCTGATTTCTCACCATATCCCCTTTCACCCAACCAGGTTTATCCTACAAAGGACAGGCAGCCCTCCTCTTCACCTCACTCTTATAACTGTCCCATCCCCTCTGTAACCCTTTCAATGTACCTACCTTAATCACTTCACCAGTCACTGTATTCCATGGATCCATTCACCCTCTCAATGAAGTATCGCCTCCTCCTTTCCCCCTAACTCTCCCTTCCCTCAAGCCTCTGACCATGGCCCCTACTGGCCCCCCCACCTTCCTGTGAAAGATGCCTTGTATGCAAACATTATTTACCCCTTTCGGATACTTGAACACCTTAATCATGTACCTCCCTGACTGAAGTCTATGAAGATTACATCAACAAGCCTACCTTGGGTTAGCACCGCCATCACCCTTTCATAGAACTCCACAATGTAAGCTGAGTAGCAGCAATATCATGAGGGGTCAGAAAGATTTTGTGTGTTGGAATCAGACATAGCAAACTGCCTACATTGAAAGGCCTGCTTACATCACAGGTGTCACTAGTCAATCAATTGGCTTAATTCTTAAGATTTTCAGTATAGGAAGAGTGTAAAGCACAGCTGACTTATTTTGGGGCTGACTGCTTTCAGAGCACAAACCACCAGGCTGTTTTGGGGCTGGGGAGGTTTACCTGTGTCTGACTTGGATGTCTGGATTTTTCTCTGTTTGATTAGCTGGGTATTTTCTCTGTCAAATTGTAGTGTAGGGCATCTTGCTGACAGGAAGGCATTCATTGCAGCGGTGGGTCAGAGCTTTTAGCTGATTGTTTTGTGAGGGCATAGTTTAGCTCAACCCTTCCCACCCTCACCCCACTCACCCCTGGAAATAGTTCCTTTATACCTGGGTTCTGACATCATTCCTCAAGAGTGCAAGGTACATATCACTGTCATATCCTCTCTAGCACACTGCACTGACAATATAAGCATACACATTGTATAATATATATATTTCTATATAACAAACCAATCACACAAAAAAAAGTAGATAAACATGTGAGAGTAGTACAATGTAATGGCTGTGAGCAGTCTCTGGGAGTCTTTCTGGAGGCTGAGATGCTGCCCTATTTGCAGACAACTCTCTGCCCTGAGGGAGGAAGTTGCCCGTCTTCAGGCCACGCTGGACAGTAGTAAGGGAACCTTCCCCCAGGCCACACTGGATGGTAGGAATGGAACCTCCCCCATCCAGGGAGCACCAGAGCCACCACCACTACCTCAGAGGTTGTGAAAAAAGCACAGCAGTTGGACCACAGTGGGCTCAGGGAGGGTGAGGATGGTGGAACAGAGGCACACCCTGTCAGTTGTTCCACTCCACAATCCATACACCATTCTGGGGGAGCATAGTTCCCCTATGGATGCACCCACAGAGGAGACTAAGGAGACTGAGGACAGCTGTCACAAGGGAGGCCCACAGGAAGGAGACAGAGGACACCACAAGGAAAGGAAGCAGCTCCAGGTGGGGGACTCAATTATTAGGGGATCAACTGGGGGAGCACAGAAAACTGAAGTAAGGTGCCTGCCTGGTGCCATGGCTTGAGGACAGGAAGCGCATCCTCAGAATCACGAGAAAAAGCTGCGGAGTCTGAGCTGGATGTCATTGTCCACCTAGGGGCAAATGACTTGGCTCATCATGAGATTAGAGCAGTGCAGAAGGACTTTGTAGAATTGGGGAGGGCCTAAGACAAATAGACACACAGTACCCTTCTCAGAGGTGCTGCCTGTCAATAGCATCAATGGGCGAGGTACTTTGCACCATGCAGTTTAATGAATGGTTGAAAAAATGGTGTGGAGCACAGGGGTTTGGCTTCATTGGGGAATGGGGTTCCACCTGGAGGGACACCAGCCTATACTGGCAGGATGGTCTGCATCTGTCCAGGAAGGGAACAAGTCTTTTGAGCAATCGGTTTAAATGCTTCATTGGCAAGCTTTTAAACTAGTCAAGGGGGGAGGCACTGATAAGCAGCAGGAAAATCCCAGCCTCTCCCTACAAAACAGGGTACTAAATGAGAAAAATACCGAGGTAGAAAGGTCAGAGGGGGATGCTGCAACAGAAGGTAAAGCCATCAAAAAATGGAGAGCAATGAGTACCAATGCCCGTAGTCTGAGTAACAAGCTTCCTGAATTAGTGGCCTTGATGGAGGAGGAACATCTGGATATTGTGGCAGTCACAGAAACATGGTACACACAAAACCATGACTGGGACGTAAACATACCAGGATACGCTATCTAAAGGAGGGACAGGAGGGTAAAGGAGGAGGAGGGTAGCTCTTTACATAAGGAAGGAATCAAGCAACAGAACAAAAGGGTAAACAGGAGGAGAAGAAGCACTGTGGGTAAATTGGAGAACGGCAATGGCATCACAATCCACACAGGGGTTGTATACAGACCCCCTTCCCAGGGGGAGGAAATGGACAAGGAAATGATAGAAAGTATACTTAGAATGGCAGAAAAAGGGGAGGTATTGCTGATGGGTGATCCGAATATGCCAGATGTTAACTGGAGTGCAGTTGCAGCAGCCACTTAGAATAGTGGGGTTATTCTAGATGCCCTACAGGGGGCATGCCTTAGATAACTAGTATTGGAGCCCACTCGAGAGGGAGCAATCTTAGACCTGGTTCTCTCAAATGGAGATGAAGAGAGGATCACAGATGTAGAAGTGGGTAGCCATCTGGGAACTAGCGACCATCGAACAGTATGGTTCACATAAACACAGCAATAGAGTCAAGCCATACAAAGGCAAAAGTACTGGATTTTAGGAGGCTGACTTTGTCAAAATGGGTGAGTGCCTAAGGAATGCACTAGCAAATGGGCAGGAAGGAGGGTGGAAGAACAATGGGAATAATAAAACTGCCATCACAGAGGTAACAAGCCTTTGTGTAAAGCAAATAAACAAAATGAAACGAGGTAAGAAACCACTATGGTTCTCAAAGGAAGTGGCAGTGAAGGTTCAAGAGAAAAAGAAAGCATTCAGGAAGTACAAGGAATCACAGAAGGAACAGGACAGAGAACTGTATCAGTTAAAGCAAAAGGAAGCTGGGAAGGTAGTCAGAACAGCAAAGGCCCAAACCGAGGAAAAGATAGCCAACTCAGTTAAGAAGGGGATAAAACCTTTTATAGGTACATCAGGGAGCGAAGGAAGATCAAGGGAGGGATAGTGAGGCTTAATAAAGGGAGGGAGGGCAGAGGGTGACTGTGAAAAGGCAGAGATACTAAACAAATATTTTTCCTCAGTATTTACAAAGGAAGAGGGAGGTACCTAAACAAACAGTAGAAACACTCTGGATACAGAAGTTGATACCAGCCCATTTACAGAAGAAAGGGTTCTGAAAGAACTCTTAAAACTGAAGGTGGACAAAGCAATGGGCCTGATGGGATTCATCCCAAATTCTAAAGAACTAAGGGTAGAACTAGTGACACCACTGAGTACCCTCTTTAACAAATCATGGGAGGATGGGGTGGTACCCGAGGACTGGAGGAGGGCAGATGTGATTCCCCTTCACAAAAGTGGGAGCAAGGCAGAAGCAGGAAACTACAGACCTGTTAGTTTAACCTCAGTGGTAGGGAAAATGATGGAATCACTTCTGAAGGAAAGAATTGTTGAGTATCTAGAGGCCAGAGGGGCACAGGACCCAAGGCAGCATGGATTCACAGCAGGAAGGTCATGCCAGACAAATCTGATAGATTTCTTTGCCTGGGTGACCAAAGTAGTTGAACAGGGAGGGGCTGTGGACGTGGCCTACCTAGACTTTAGCAAGGCATTTGACACAGTCCCACACAAAAGATTAATATACAAGTTAGCCAGCCTGGGAGTGGTCCCAAGATGACAGCCTGGGTAAAGAATTGGCTGGAGAATAGGACAGAGAGTAATAGTAAATGGAGTCCACTCTGAAAAAAGGGGTTAGTAGTGGGGTACTGCAGGGTTCAGTATTGGACCGGTCCTCTTCAATGTCTTTATAGCGACATTGCAGAGGACTGGAAGGAAAAGATGTCTCTTTGCAGATGACACAAAGGTCTGCAACAGAGTTGATGCACAAGGTGGGTGGAAAGGATGAGAAGGGACTTGGCAAGGTTAGAGAATGGTCAGATGTATGGCAGCTTAGATTCAATGCAAGGTGCAATGCACCTGGGAAACAAAACCCAGGGAAGAATACACAATGGGGGTGAGATACTAACAACAAGAAAATGGAAAGGGACCTGGGGATAGTCATATCAGATGACCTAAAAGTGGCCAAGCAATGTAGAGAGGCAGCAAGGAGGGTGGGGGATACTGGGATGCATAGGGAGGCATCACCAGTAGAAAACAAAGTTATTATCCCTCTGTACAGACAGCTAGTGAGACCCCATCTGAGTACTGCGGGCAGTTCTGGAGACCAATCTCTGCAAAGACATAGACAGGATGGAAGCTGTCCAGGAGGCAACTAAAATGGTGCAGGATCTGCACGGAAGACATATGAAGAGAGACTTAGGAGCTTAATATGTATAGCCTTGAGGAAAGGAGGAGAGGGGGACATAATAGAAACTTTCAAGTACCTCAAGGAATCAACAAAGTCCAAGAGGGTAGCATCTTTCAAAAAGAGGTGTGCAAGAACAAGGGGCACAATTTGAAGATGGGGGCAGCTCAGAGATAATTTAGGAAGTATTTTTTCCAGAGAGGTTGTGGATGTATGGAATGGCCTTCCAGAGGAGGTTGTGGAGTCAAAAACAGTGGTGGAATTCAAGCATGCATGGGACAGTCATAAGGCAATTCTAGGGGGTGGGGGTAGGAAGAAGTAGGCTGCTGGTTAACTAGGATCTGCAGCTTATCCATCAGGTAGGGAAATGGGCAGACTGGGTGGGCCAAGTGGTCCTTATCTGCCATCAAATTCTATGTTTCTAGTCTTTGACTGGATGGTGGGAAGTTTTGGACTCAGTTCAGGTACCACGTCTTCAGAGACAGTGCCGTGGAGACCTGGACAGCAGTGGTGGAACAGGTCATGTTGTGTAAGAGAACAGGGTGGGGTAGGCATATGGGTAAGGTAATGTGCTTCTTGAGATAAACCAATCAGGGGTACCATAAACACCATAGGAAGCTAAACACACGTCATCTCAACAATATTATAAGTATTGCTAACACACACAATTATGCAGGTGTCACAGTAACTATTGTAGTAATGTGCAACATAATGAGATGAGCACTATACATCTGATGCTGTACTCAAAATATTTGGTTAATGACTAAAGATAGCCAACAATAACAATGTCTCCATTACAGAAATGGTCCAGTTTTTGGACACAGTGCATCTGGTGCACATAAACAGTTCATTATATGTGTGAATACTAACTGCTATTTCCACTCCATCCATATTTCAAGATGTCTCGGTCCATGATTTCTGATGTGACTTTGTCCTTGCCTGTCAATAAGAATAATACGGTCAACAATGTTCACATGTCATGACTGTGAATGTTATATGTCACATTAATGAATCATCATAACACATGAAATCAATAAAGCACAATGAGGTGTGTGTTACCTCCTCAAACAGCAGTCCAAGGTGTACTATAACCACCGAGTGTCTTTACGTTATACACCGTTGAGTGCCCACATCAGTACATACACACATCAGAGTGTGTGACTGCACTTATGAAACCCCCCAAAATGCCTTGATTACTAAAATAAATGTACATTAGATTACAAAGTCTGATAAACATGTTAAATATATCTCTGTCATTTCCATCGAGTGAAGATAAATATGATATCTTCAGTCAGGTTATGTAATTACAGTTCTGGAGCCTGTATTTCAGCAGGGATATCAACTACTGAATGCAGTGCAATGAAGAGCAACACAGATGGTCCAAGGTTTGGAGGATACAAATTACCCGGAAAGTGGAACAGACCTCAACATGTTTTCCTTTGAGGATAGAAGACAGAGAGGGGACTTGATTGAGACCTTCAGGTACCTGAAGGGGATGAACAGAGTAGGCTTCCATGGTGGGTTCAATATACAGAACTGAACAGACACCATAGTTCACTCACTGAAGTGAAAGGGTGGAGTGATCTGGGAGTAAAAGGAGGAGGCACTACTTCACTGAACTAGTGATAACATGGTGTAATGCACTACCTGATGCACTGTATGCCACACCTTGCACCACACTGGGTTTGGCAGTAGACTGGGACCATGGGTGGTCGGCAAGGGAGAAGAGGGAATGGAGCATGCAAGGGAACGCTAACCTGATCAGGTGTGGGGGTACTTCAGTAGTAAGCACGGTTCTCGCCCATAGACAAGGCAGGGTGCAGTGAGGTGACACAGTATGATCAAGTTGCAAGCTGTAGAGTGAGCCATCATGTCCATTATGAGGTACCACAGATAGCATTGATAGATAGATCCTCACATGTGTTTAGAGGTGTTGAGCGAAAATAAAATGAAATGCAAGGTGTGTTATGCTTTACAACCAGAACACTGCAAGCATGGAAAGACGGGTTGTGACTTGTGGTTATCATCCATAATGATCATGCCATTATATCCCCACTGTCACCCAGCAGCAAGTGGCAGCCACCAAGGTTTGCTTGGCTTGTTCAGCACTATCGTTCACCACATTGTCCTATCTTACATTCATCTAAGCTTATTTCATTATGTAATGTGGTAAGCATAATGGCTTTATACCACAAGTCATTCTGCAACACCTGTCTGTGTCTGTATGGTGGGGTGAGGTGTAATGGCATGACTATTACGGCCAGCTGAATGAAGGAACACATCACAAACACCTGCCAGTGTCTGCACGATGGGTGTGGTGGTTGGCGTTACATCAATACTTCACTGCCCTTCAGTCTATGTATTTATCTATATCCTGTTCTACCAATGTCAACAGCAGCAAGCAAACATTTTGCAGCCACCAACCTTCACTTCCAGCCTTATTGAACCGAGTACGATGCTGTCGCATTAGTGATTTCTTATCAGGTTTTTCAAACTTAGACGCAATGTGTAGTGGGATGGATCATGATGGTGCAGCCAATTTTGCCAATCTGTAGCTTGGTTTCTCAGCTCTCAGCTTGAAGACCTCAGAAATCAGTTCATTGACGTAGACTGAAAAGGGTAAAGTTGAAACGTAATGAAGCCACATGTGGGACACAATATAGACATTCTAGTAGCGGAGGGTAATGAACAAGGATGGGTGAGATACTGTATTTCAAGTAAGTAGTGCAATGGGCAAGGGGTGGAAATGTAGTAAGAATAGAGTGGTGAACACTGAGGAGGGAGATGAGTAGACAGTGTGTCACAGAGAGGGTTATATAGTAGTGGAACACAGTAGTACAATGGGTGATACCATGTTAAAGATACCGTGGCACTTGTCCTAAAACAGTAGGGTGAATTTCCCCCCGTCTCCAGGCCACATGTTCATCATTCAGTAAAAATGTCAGCAACCGGTTAATGTGTTTGAGTTTCACTTGGATACCACTTGTACCCATCAATCCCCCATGGCAGCCCATGAAAAAGGTACTTCTACATTAAGTGTGCGTAACACTAAATTAATGGTGACCTTATGGTGGTACCAGGTGAAGCAAGGCAGTGTGCAAAGCTTCCAGTATGATTGCATGCAAAGTGATCCACATCTCATAATTGCACCATGGTGCTTCTTTCATAGCCAAAACCCTACGCACAAGCAACAGCAGAAAATCAGTACACAGCACACTACTTCTGAACATTGACAGTACCTGTCAATGCTGGAAAAGAAATGTACTAAATGACTGAATACTTTGCCTAGTCACAGTTAACAGATCCACTCAGCAACGTACCAAACCCTCCTGCCATGATTGCCACTGCGTAAATAGCAGAGATTACTCCTGACAATGAAATACAGCATCTGAAGAACTGCACAACTGTGCACAACTGTACCTTCACTGGAGATGCTGTCTTGCACTTTTATTAACAGGACACATTGCATGGCTCAGTTGTACTCTTCAGTAACTCCCTACATACTGCAGTGGCTCCATTGAGAGCCATTTACTGTTGTCTCCTGCTCCATTCAGGGATGTGTAAATAAAGGAATAATGCACTCCAGGGTGTGTCGTGCTGGTATAGCTACACCTGGGGTTGGAGCCTGAGGCCGCCAGGCGGGCAATCCAATGCCCCAGGCGTGGTGTTATCCCAACGCACATCACACACCTGGAATGTATTATTCCTATTATACAATGGCTTATTGTTATCTATAAAATAAAAAAATAGTTTTAAATAATGTTTTTATTAAAGTGGAAAAATATTTTTGTTTCTTAAGAGGAGGTGCAAAAAAGAGCCGCCATGATGATGACACTAGACCTGTAGCGTTATGATGGGATAACGCCTATGGGTCCAGCCCCAAACTGACCAATCACAGTCCAAGATTCTTTCTTGCCATTGTATAATATGCTTTCAGCATTGCACAGCTTGAGGGTGTTTAACAACATCCTCGAGTCGTGCAGTTATGAAAGCATATTTACACACCCTTGCATGTCTTATTGCATACGTAACCTGAAATGAATGCTACTTACTATATGTGATCAGAACTTTCACTTCCTTCACTACTGCAGCACCTCCAAGTGCTTTTGGAAAGGAGACTGCCCACTGCTGCTGCCCATCTTTTGAAATGTGTTGTGGTCGCTCTGAGTTCTCATTGAAGTGCATTGCAGATACTAGGAGTCTGAAATGAAGGGCAATACTTAACAGATATGGTCTAAAAAAAACTACAAAAATTGCACATACACAGTTATGTCCTCAACAGTAGCGGTGCATGAACCATGTGATCATCATTTACATTTACACCTGATATCAGACTTGAATAAAGAATTGTTGTACTTGTGACAACGCTATATCATTGTCAGTTACTCTTGCAAAGGATTACAATATGTAAGCAATAAGACATGACAGGGTATGCATGGAACAGATTTTAACACACGGCTCCACAACAACTAAACCTGTGCATGATCAGGAAAAGTACGGTGTCTCCTCCTGCTATCCCTTTCCAAGTTCCCATGGTGGCCCCACAGAGCAGGGCTGGTTCCTCGGAAAGTCAGCGTGGCAATCAGCTGTCAGCAAGTAGCAGACAACATGTGCTCGGTGGCCGGCTTGCTGCTCCTTCTCTGTGCCGCCACAGTCTAGCTCTATTTAATGTCTGCCAACCACCCATTGCCAGGACCCATGACTGCCATTATCAGCACCGCTGCTCCTGCGAAGGAGCCACAGTCAGCAGAAAGGGATGTGTCCACCCATCACCCTGTAATGGATGGTGTATCACAGTGAAATACCATCACCTGTGGATACCTAAGGATGTCAACCATGAATCATGTTTTTAAAATGACAGATTGAATAGTAATGGTAAGAATGCAATCATCAGCGTAATACCTGTCCATGCATGCAATCATACTCCTGTTGAGTGCACCAGTCTGTGAAAAAAATACATTAGTACCCCATTTTGTTGCCTGTCTTTTGCTTGTACATGTAACCCAAATATATATTAAACAAAACTGTGGGCATAGACATTTGCTGTTAATGTGGTTTTGTGATGGCACTGTAATGGCATTAGTATGATCATTACATTTGCCATTGAGAAGAACATTGAAGTTATTGAATAACATGAACGTTCCATAGAATATAATTAATGACAATTAGGACAGTAGAATATGTGTCAGCATTGGAACACAGTACCTAGGACATAATAGTTCTGTCCCACCACACTACAGCAATTGCTTTGCTGCCATGTAACATAATCTGTGTCCACAGGGCTGTCAAGAATTTCATCAAGCACAGTATGCAGGAAGCACTTTACAAAGACTGCATAAAATGAGAAGCATTGCAATCCTGTGACATCATACCTTGCCTCCAATCCTTCATAGAAAAAGTGATTCATCTTTGGTGCAAAGAACAGAACCACTTTGTGAAATGACTCTAAGGATGATGTTTGTTCTGCAGGAGACAATTTTTGGATAGCCTTCATTATATAGTTGTTAAAAGCAATAATCTCCAGTTCCTTCAGAGCACGACTGCCTGTGATATCATAATACAGAATAAGTTAGTCCCTGGTTGACGATATATATACGCAGAACACGACAGAAACAGGTTCATGTAACAGTTGCAACATGGCAATAATATGGTAAGGAAAGTATAGTACATTGTTTCACATACTGTATATGACATAGTGTACATAGAAAGGGTAGCAACATGAGTTGAAAGGATGGCACATGTTATCCTTTGCAGCACTAAAAACTGTATGGTAACATTTTCTTATGTTTGGGTAGTACTGCCAACCTTTCTCAATCCACTGTCATTCATCAATGGGCCCATGGTTGCATTTTGAAAACTCTGGGCTGTGATTGTCATGAATATTTACAACATGGTTTGCAATGGACTTCCATTTCGCAACTACCTGGTCTCCATTACCACTGCTGGAATTAGCACACCAATACAAGTGGTGGCTTATTGCCTTTGCCCATTTCCCAAGTACAGCACATTGCTTCCTTTTGGCTTTCTCCTCTAACTTTTTTCTGATTCCTGGTGGTAGAGGACAAGATGAACACAGTATGGTAATTTGAAAAAATGCAGTATTGCAATGCTAAAATTATGCAAGTATACATTAGTCTGCTCATATACCTTTGGCCACATGCCACACATCAAACCAATGTGTAATCCTTGGTTCTTGTTCACGCATATATTTTTTGACACTGACATGCCTGTCGGTTGTCATGCTCTGAATGTGAAGTCCAGCACCCTTCAGCTTGGCAAGACATCTTTTTAGGCCTTCCAACTCTATTGCATTGCTACTTGACACCTCATTACTCTAAAATGGATGTGACATGTGATAAATGCAGTATTCAACATGAGAAAATTGAAAAATAAATATATATATATACATATATATATATATATATATCTACACACACACACACACACATATATAAATTGTGTAACATCAAAAGTCATGTGGTCATCACCTGAACCATTTCAATATCCAGAATTTTCGATCTAGTGAGGTCCATCAATGAACATGAACCAAATTGAGCTGTGTCCAGGGGAGCAGCAGCATGCATCCCCTCCAAGCTTCAAAGCAGCACCATTCACTTCCTGAAACATGCTGTCCTGGTGACGTTTCCACAAAGAATGCACAGATGGGATAAAATATGTTGCCTGCATCAAGTTGAAAGTACGTAACGATATGTGCGGTATGTTCATATGTGTCAGAAAATTCAGCAAACGTACTGGACTGCCTCCGCTAAAAAATATTCCACATGCAGTCATCAGATTACCTGCAGGCAGCAATCCCAGCTGAGGCTGGGTTTCCCATTGTCTATGATGTCCATTGACACATACCTGTTCAATCACAGCAAGACTACCAAATAAACACTATAGAAAGACCTTGCATTGGCCAAAACATTGAAAGCAAGTCTGTAGCATCATTACTAGCATGCTTTCATAAACCATAAATGTCCGCTGCTTCACAGGACTCACATCAGCACGAAGCTCGGTACATCTGTCACACAATAAGAAAAGGAATAGCCATTACTATTGATGTCCACACAACACACGTACTGGAATATGTCGACGTACTACTTTGTTGTGGAATCAGACAGAAGAAAGACCTGCTCATCTGGTTCATCTGTGTAATCATCATCAGTGTCGCAGTTAGAGTCCTCGACGTTCCATTCTGGATCGTCATCAGAGTCCACTACATAGTCTGCTTCTGAATCTTATTCATCCTCACTGTCAGCGTAAAGGACTGTAGTTTCACTTGCATAGTCACAATCTTCATGTGGTGGGGAGAACTGTGTTGATGCATCAGCTGTGTCTTTTGCCATAATCAAAACCTGTACTCCTCTGTTTATTCCCATAGGCACTGTTTGAGTGCCTCGTGAGTATTTAGTTTTCCCAATCCCATGTGGCACATATCTTGAAGTCTGGGTGCCCTTGTGATGCACATTCTGAAAAGTTAAATAAATGGTGGTACTTAGTATGAATCAGAGGTTAACATTCCAGAACATCAACCACAATTAATATTATTTCTTAATACCATTTTCAACAATGTAAATTTACTCTGTACTTCATGGGTACTTTACATGGTGTCCTTGAGGGTCAGCATTTACACTGCAAACAGCATAGGGGACTGCACCGAGCACAGGTAAACCAAACATGGCAGAGAGAATGGGAATGAGGAAAGTATCCCCAACACCACCCTATGAAATCTGACAGAGAGTAAAGATTGAAACAGTCTGAGGAGTAAACATGCCAGGCCACAGATGACACTCAGGCGCTCCAGCAGTACCCCTTGGTCCTTGGTGTTAAAAACTGAAGAGATACATCAGGATGCTCCAACATGTAGCTGTGTTTATGAACTCTCAACATGAGAAGTTCATTCAGCACCCTGACCAGATACATATGCACCACAATACCTCGCTAAATAGGGGGTGGTGATGCTTTATTCCTCCACTGCTAATTGTCACTGCATACACTGATCCTCTCAGAGGCAGGTCGGGCAGGACTGGGGGAGGCCTTTAAATAGTTGCATTGATGAACCTGATCAGACTACCTATTCTTTCTGATTTCATTTGATGGTACAATGTCTTGTCCCAGGTACAGGATGTCCCACATCAAAGCTGACAGAACAATTGGGGTACCCTGGATCACATGTAGCAACTACTGTTCTGGTGGATTGCTTTCTGGTCATCCTACCTGACTCCCACACCCCATATTGCTATTTGTGGAGAGTGGTTTCAGCGTGGTCACATTGATTGTTTGTCACTCGGGTACTGGATGTCGAGCTATGGCTGGCAGGATACAGTTACAATATAACCTACACAATTGATAGAATGGTTTGGGTAGGTAGCACCGGCACATTAAAACATATCCAATGTCGCCATATTTAAGATGATACTCCACCACAGTAAACTCACCAGGAGATGTGGGGATTACTCCACTGTTTCTGTGTTGCGCACACCTCATGGAGGACTTTAGACAACCCAGAGTATCTTACCCTGGTTATTCTCATGAGAGACTTCCCCTTCCTCATGGGTGTTCCACCACCCAAAGCCTGTATTTAAGCAAAAAGCCATGAGGTGGTGTGGCTTATTGGGGATTTACCATGGCTGTAGTGGTTTGCCAATGAGGCACAGCTGAGTGGGTAAATCCTGCCAGCTGTGGTAAATCCCCCAATAACCCACATACTACGTGGCAGTGGCATAGTATACCTTGGTTAATTTTTTACTATAGTGAAATACAAATATTAAAGAGGTTGCTTTGTTTTTTTTATTTTTATAGTATTTATTCCTGTGTAGCAGATGATTAGGATTTAGATGACCACTATTTGGTCATCAACAGCCAGTGATTATCAGATAATTTACACTGGTGGTAAACTGCCAGTCTGACCATTTCATTGGTTGTTCACTTATGTCCATTTTATAATAGTACTTATGACTGCTTCCTAGCTCAGAACCTACGCATGGCGTGTTTAGGGCGGGAAATACTGTTGAGTAGCACAGACCTACTGCACCTTTTCCACCAACACTGGCTCCCTTGTATTGTCTATTTTTTAGTTGTTTTTCTCTTTATCTATTGCTCCTTTTGCCATGGCCCACACCTAAACCTATTGGGGGTAATGGTATCCCCCTTTCACTGCGAAGCACAACTGGCCATGTCCTTCCCTGTCTCGGACTGGATACATATATGGAGACATCAACAGAAAACCTGAAACTCCTATATCTGGAGAGAATTATTGTGGAACATGTCTGCTCAATAGTTTCTCACCACCCAACAGACAGCCACAGACTTGCATTCTCAGGACTCATCTTGCTGGAGGTCATGCAGACTCATTCTCATATATTTTGCTTTGGCACAGTCCTGGACCCCTTTTGGTGTCAGATAAATAATAAATTGAGAGAGTTTCCCTCAGGCCAGGGCATCCTCGCCCCTGAAATGGCCATCCTCCTCCACTTTCAAACACAACAACAAAAGCAATAGACACTTACCTATGTCATCAGCTTTATGTCTGCTGCTGCTAAGAAATGTATTACCCATCTGTGGATACAACCTGAGCCACTGAGCATACATGCCTGGGAAGATACCATCTATGCCATATGCAAAATGGAACCCCTTATGGCTGAACTTTGGACTAGAGTACCAGACATGAGGAACTACTGGACCCCATGGTTTCTGAGTATCTCCCAATCACACCTGCACTTAATCCCATAAGCTGCATAGATACAGGGAACAGAGGAACACTCCGATGTCCAGTTGATTGGGCCCCCCAGCCCCTCATTCCCTTATTGTGGGTTTTCCCTCTACTCATTCCTTTTAGGTTTCGGTCATCTCATCAGGATCATTGAAATACAAGACCAAGAAATGATTGATCCTCTGGGACTCACTGTCCACCCTGATGGCCTCCCCCCCCGAGCTCCAATGTAATCTTTACGTACTGCTTAACCCACAGAGACATTGTGGATTGTATATGAGGTTATACTTATTATCTGCATTGTTTAACTTAGGTTTACCATGTTCAGCAATTTATGACTTATACCATAGCACCTTTTCATTTTTCTTCTTACCCGTCTTATTTAGATTTGCCATATACATTTCATTTTTCTAAATCCATGACAGCTGTATGCATTCAAGAAAAAGAATGGAATATACAACAAAGTGTGTCCCTGTCCTCATACTATGACAGTCTCACACAGTGTCACACATGCCAGTTGTAGCACATAGTAATAGAATAAGTTTAATGCAATCATACTCACTATTTCAGATGTCTGACAGGCAGAATCCATCACAGTTCTGATCTCTTCTTGGACTTCAACTGTAAAACAACATGTGGCAGCATCACCAGCAGCATCGGGCACCGAATCAACACTTGGCAAGTCTAAAGCATCTGGTATGACATTTTCTTCAACATCACAGGCCTCTGTTGAGTGCTGGACTTTGGAAGACTGGCCAGGCATCAAACCCAGCTGACTCAGAATCTATGACAGATAAAAAAAAAAATAAGATTACTTAGTCAATATCAAAATAATCATGATGTTAGCAACAAATGTAATGGTGGTATGATGGTGGCATAGTGGCATGATGGGCTGCATCTGTCCAGGAGGGGAACCAGGATCCTAGGTGATAGGTTTAAATGCTTCATTGGCAAGCTTTTAAACTAGCCAAGGGGGGAGGCACTGGAAAGGAGCAGGGAAATCCTAGCCCCCCCCAAATAATCATGGTAGTAAGTGTGGCAAACACCAACATAGAGGTGTCGATAGGGAGAAGGGCAGGTGTAAATGGAGAAAGTGACAAAGGCAAGAAGGACAGGGATGGGGCAAAAGGGAGTAAGGCCATCAGGAAATGGAGGATAATGAGTACGAATGCCCGTAGTCTGGGCAACAAGCTCCCTGAGCTGGTGGCCTTGATGGAAGAGGGATGCCTGGATATCGTAGCAGTCACAGAAACATGGTACACAGAGAACCATGACTGGGATGTTAACATACCAGGGTACATAACCTACAGGAGAGACAGGCAGGGGAGAAAAGGGAGAGGAGTAGCTCTCTATGTAAAGGCAGGGATAAAAGCAACTGAACAAAAGAGTAAACAGGGAGGAGAGGAGGCACTGTGGGTCACCTTGGAGACTGGAAAGGGCACCACAATCTGCACAGGGGTTGTGTACAGACCCCCATGTCAGGGGGAGAATGGACAAGGATATGATAGAAGGCATTCTTAGAATGGCAGAGAAAGGGGAGATACTGTTGATGGGAGACCTGAATATGCCAGATGTTAACTGAAACACATTTGCTGCAGCCACATCCAAGAGCAGGGCCATTCTTGATGCCCTACAGGTGGCAGGCATTAGACAGCTAGTTTCAGAACCCACTCATGAGGGAGCAATCTTAGACCTCGTACTCTCAAACGGGGGCAGTGAGAGGATCTAGAAGTGGGTTGCCATCTGGGGACAAGTGACCATCAAACAGTGTGGTTCACATTAAACTCAGCTACAGAGTCAAGCCATACAAAAGTGAGGGTACTGGACTTTAGGAAGGCTGACTTTGGCAAGATGGGAGAGTGCCTCAGAAAAGCACTAGCAAACAGGCTAGAAGGAGGTGTGGAGCAATAATGGGGAATCATCAAAACTGCCATCACAGAGGCAACAAGCCTTTGTGTGAAGCAAATAAACAAATCAAAATGAAAGAAAAGCTACTATGGTTCTCAAAAGGGTGGCTGTGAAAGTCAGGAAGAAAAGATAGCATTCCGGAAGTATAAGGAAACACAGAAGGAGCAGGACGAGAGCTGTACCAGTTAAGGCAGAAGAAAGCAGGGAGGGAAGTCAGAATAGCAAAGGCCCAAACTGAGGAAAAGATAGCCAACTCAGTTAAGAAGGGGATAAAACCTTTTATAGGTACATCAGCGACGTAGAAAGACAAAGGAGGGATAGTGAGGCTGAATAGAATGACCGTGGGTGGGCAGAGGGGACAGTGAAAAGCAGGGATACTGAACAAATATTTCTGCTCAGTATTAACAAAGAGGAGGGAAGTGCCTAATCCAATTAACAGAAGCATTCTTGATAGGGGGTCGATCCCAGTCCTTTCACAGAAGAAAGGTTCTGCAAGAACTCCTAAAACTGAAGGTGGACAAAGCAATGGGTCCTGATGGAATTCACCCCAGAATTCTAAAAGAATTAAGGGAGGAACTAGTGAAACCACTGGCTACTCTTTTAATAAATTATGGGAGGATGGTGTGGTACCCGATGACTGGAGGAAGGTGGATGTGATTCCCCTTCACAAAAGTGGGACCAAGACAGAGGCAGGAAACTACAGACCTGTCAGTCTGACCTCTGTGTTAGGGAAAGTGATGGAGTCACTTCTGAAGGAAAGAATAGTTGAGTACCTAGAGGCCAGTGGAGCACAGGACCCAAGGCAGCATGGATTCACAGCGGGAAGGTCATGTCAGATGAATCTAATAGATTTCTTTGACTGGGTGACCAAAGTAGTAGACCAGGGAGGGGCTGTGGACATGGCCTACCTAGACTTTAGCAAGGCATTTGACACAGTCCACACAAGATTAATAGTCAAATTAACCAGCCTGGGAGTGGGTCCCAGGGTGGTAGCCTGGGTAAAACATTGGCTGCACAACAGAACACAGAAGGTAATTGTAAATGAGTCCACTCTGAAGAAAAAGGGGTTACTAGTGGGGTACCGCAGGGTTCAGTATTGGGTCCAGTCCTTTTTAATGTCTTCATCAGTGACATTGCAGAGGGACTGGAAGGAAAAGTATGCCTTTTTGCAGATGACACAAAGATCTGCAACAGGGTTGATACACAAGGAGGGGTGGAAAGGATGAAAAGGGACTTGGCAAGATTGGAGGAATGGTCAGAAGTATGGTAGCTAGGATTCAATCAAAGAAGTGCTAAATAATGCACCTGGGAAACAAGAACCCAGGGGAAGAATACACAATGGGTGGGGAGGTAGTAACAACAACAAAAAAGGAAAGGGACATGGGGGTAATCATATCAGATGACCTTAAGGTTAGCAAGCAATGTGAGAAGGCAGTAGGGAGGGCTGGGGGTATACTGGGATGTATAGGGAGAGGCAACAGCAGCAGAAAACAGGAAGTTGTTATCCTCTGTACAGACAGTTGGTGAGACCTCATCTGAGTACTGTGTCCAGTCTTGGAGACCCCATCTCCCAAGGACATAGACAGGATAGAGGTAGTCCAGAGGAGGGCACTAAAATGGTGCAGGGTCTGCAAGAGAAGCCGTATGAGGAGAGACTAAAGGAGCTTAATATGTATACCCTTGAGGAAAGAAGGAGAGGGGGACATGATAGAAACTTTAAGTACCTCAGTGGAATCAACAAAGTCCAAGAGGGTAGCATCTTCCAGAAAAGAGATGTGCAAGAACAAGGGACACAATTTAAAGATAGAAGGAGAGGCGGTTCAGGGGCAATGTGAGGAAGTATTTTTCACTGAGAGGGTTGTGGATGCATGGAACAGCCTCCTGAGGAGGTCGGTGGAGTCAAGAACAGTGGGGACTTCAAGAATGCGTGGACAGGCATAAGGCAGTCCTAGTGGGGGGGTAGGAGGAAGTAAGCTGTTGGTTAACTAGGATCTGCAGCTTATCTGTTAGGTAGGAAAATGGGCAGACTAGATGGGCCAAGCGGTCCTTATCTGCCGTCAAATTCTATGTTTCTATGTTTCCCCAGACAGAGGATGTGTGCCTCAGGACTGGAGGATGGAACATGTGTTACATATACACAAGCGTGGCCCTATGGGACACAAAGGAAATGATCGGTCTGTCACTCTCACTTTCATACTGGGTAAAGTTATGGAGACAATACTGAAGGAGATGTTGCCATCATTCCTAGAGGGTAATGTCCTACACAATGGACGGCAGCACAGGTTTGTGTCAGGGAGGTATTGTCAGACCAATCAAATACAATATTATGACTGGGCACAAGACAGCTGGATGTGGGTTATGCAGTCCATGTCATGTATGTTGACATTGGAAAAGCCTTTTTGATTAACTGACTCAGGAGCAAGGGGGAGGCAGACTGTTGTGTGGGTTGGGACAGAAAATTCTAAATGGATAAGGTGCTGGCTGCAGTGGAAGCTGCATTGTGTGCTACTGCGGGGGTGAGCTCTTGACAGATACAAAGGTGACGAGTGGTGTACCTCACGGCTCAGTGATGGCATGGTGGTAGTTGGGGCAGTGGTGGACAAAGAGGATGGATGGAAACAACTGCAATAAGGAATGAACAAAACTAGATACATGGGCAGAGAAGTGGCAGCTGGGATTACATGCGAAAAGGTGAAAGGTTAGAACAAAAGGAAGGACTACTGCTTTTTAGGAGTGAGTCTGTGGATCACTGAGGAAGAGAATGAGCAATTTGTGTTGCTAACAGGAACAATAAACAACTATGGCCAATGCGGGAACACAGCACCTAATAAGAGCATGATCTGAAGAGGGATATTCATTTACTGGAAGGGGTACAACAGAGATCAACAAAACTGTTGCAGGGAATGGAGGTCAAGGGATAGAAAGACAGGCACACAGTGTAGGAGACGAGGGATGGGGTGGATATGATTCCAACAGTAACACCACAAGTCATTGTCTCACCACCTGTCCATGTGCTGGTGGTGGTGAGGGGTGGTGGAGTAATGGGACAATGTAGGGTTGCAGTTGTGTAGTGATGTAATATCACCAGCAATGAGGGAAGCAGTGGACCACAAAGAATACAGAATCTGTCACGTATGGCATGCATGGCTGCCACAGTACTGCTTTTTAAGTTCACCAGACAAAAAGTACTGCCCTGTACTGTGCTGAAATCACAACATTTATCAACTATTACTTTATATCCACAGGATGTAATCTCAATGTTAATATGTGATCATTTCATTTTATTTATTTGTTTAACCAGGAGTAGCACACTAAGCTGAAAGCTTTTTTACAGGAGCGACCTGGGAGCACAGGGAAGCTAAGTGACTCCCTCAAGGTCACACAGTATGCAAGTGGAAGCTGTGGGATTCAAACCCAGATCTAGTCTGCTGGATGTCACCAGATTTGCAGCTCAGAGCCTTAAACCACTGTGCTATACTGCCTCCCTTTTCATGATGTAACACAACTTGTAAAAATGAATGTGCAAGTAGCAAGTACTCGAATCATGTCCGGTTGATAATATTAATATCTGCCAGGCATGCAGAGGATGTTTTACTAGGGAAAACTGTCATGGGCACAGTGTCTCAGGGTGGCATATACGGAGGATGGTAAGGGGATGAGAGAGTAAGGGGGAAAAATCAGTGTCTCATGAAATGAGAACTTATCTCGGCAAACATGATGTGTGCAAACACGCGACAGAATGGAACAAACTGCATGTGCGTAACTACTGTTATAGTGAATAGTATAACACTGTTGAGTATATCAATACATGATGTTGAAAATGCTGCTGTGACACAGTACACAAGTCATGGAATGCCTCTGATGAAGGATGTGGAATCCGAGACATGTTAGACGTAACTCTTGCTGTGTGCTTGGAAGCTTTTAATTCATTAAAAAATAAACTAAATGTTTGATCCATGGTTTGAATATTTATTTATGTGTCACAGCTTTGTGGTTTGTGTGTGCTGGAAACTTTTATTTAGAGGTAATGGAATTTCACTGTACCCTTTAGTGATACAACAGCATTTTGAAACCTCAATAGAATATAGAAGAAAGTTACACTGTGAAAGAAAAAGTTACAGTGCACACAATACACAAACAGTATAACAAATACATGAGCAGGAACTGAATGCACAAAGACTGTGTCCTGCCAACTCGGGGTTTTAATTAAAACAAAGCAGTATAGCTACCATCATGACAGCATAGTGGAAAAAACACCTCCGTGGCATGACACATTGCTTGTGCATACATGCCCATCCACTATTCAATATACAGCACATCAACATGTAATTGCCATATAACAGTGCCAAAGAACAGCAAGTAATAAATAAAGAACTTACCATTTCAAAATTATTCCCACAACCACACATTTGGCAATATCCCATCATATTTGGTAATGATATTCATGCCCATCATCCTACTCATACACTGTATATGTAATCATTACATGTAGATTATATATATTGAGTGGCCAGGGTGTAAAATGGAAATATAAAGTACTGAGGAGGACTAAAGCAGTTGACATTACTGAAGTCCTGAAAAGTTAGCCACAGTAATGAAAAGTTAGTATGTAATAATGACACGGAAAGAAGCAGTGTGATCACTGAGTGTATAACTGTGACGTACTGAGTGGGAATACATGCTTATTGCCATAATAAAACAAGTCTTATGTTACAAATAACAGCAAGAACTGAAATACCTTGTCAGACACTGTCAGAGCAAAACCCACAAACGAACAGAGTTTAAGTACTCAATATTGATTACCAGCATAGCTGTGCTCTTCTAGCCTCCCCACCCCCACAAAAAAATCTACACATTAAAAGATGATATTGGCACAGTTCATCCAAAGGAAAAAATAAATTTGACAGTATCACAAGGTTCACTACAATTATAGACATGATGAAGACATTGCACTGTTTTGACTCCTCGCTACCATGCGCATGTTACATCCTACGCAACCACCGCTATTCATTTTGAAAAACCAAAAAGAAATATGCACATACTGTATAACTGAAGTAACAGTTACATTCAAATTTGCATCACCACTGATCACGTTGACACGTTTCGTGTCAATGAGTAAAAAGCATGAAAATTACACTACAGACTGCTGTGTCTGCCGTGTGGTAATGTTTAACCACAGTGATCACACGGACATAAATAGTTAATAGCAATTTTGATGTCCCAATTTACAATTACCAGTTGCTAGGACTGAAAGTGAATGAACAGGAAGGACAAAAAGCACCAGCTTTCGGCTACTATTAATTAAGTATGCTCTTTGGCAGTTTCGAAACATGCGGGAAACCGGAGCGAGCAGTTGACCTGTCAAAGGCAGAAGACACCCAATTATGTCATCGCACACAGGCAACGCTGATACAATGTGCGTCAGATCAACTCGGGGAAAACGGGCTGTAGGCATGGAGCACAACAAAAGGTAATATTTTAAAATTTATCACATTCTGGTACAAAAACCAGACAGGACTGATGTGAATTAGCATTGGGCTCATATTTAGCTACAGAAATAGGCATTGAAAACACTTTGCATATGATCTTTAAGGTGGTGAGAGGAAGGCTCTGTCAGTTGTTGTTGTAGAGGGGGCTGCCACTGGCAACCAGAGACTTTTGGCATTGGATGGGGTGAGGGAGAGGGGCAACAAGACATTAAAAACTTATCTGCATGGAATCGGGCACCACTGGATGCCAGTTACTTATTACTGCAGAATAAGGAAGGGAAAGGATAGTCATATATGCCAGGGTATTTTTGGCCTGGAATGAGGTGAGGGTGGGCATTTGATACTGTTTAGACACCAGGTACTTGTTGGCACAGGAAGGGATGAGAAAAGGGGATACCAATGGATGCCAGGAACATATTGTCACAGAACGGAGTAAGATAGGGTGTACCACTGGATGCCAGAATATTATTGTCATGGAAAGGGGTAAGGGAAGGGTTTTCCCTGGATGCCAGAGATGGTCCTGGTATGGGATGCGGTGGGGTGACAACTATACACCACTAAATTATTTACATGGATATGGTGAAGAAGGGGATAATACTGGATGCCAGGAATGTACTGACATGGAATGGAGTAAGGGAGGGGGGTACCTTGGCTTAAGTACACTGTGCTTCAGATACTCGGTTTTATGATGGTTGGATTTTTTAGTTATGTTTTCATTTTTAGTTTTATTTTTTGATTTAGGAAAGCTGATGAGCATTGTTCATTACCATTACCATCTATAATTCAATACAAATTTAAAAACAGAGTTTACCGTATAACATACACAACATAACAACCTTACAGAATTAACCAGAGTATCATAACATGTTATTAATAAAACACCCAAAATGCACCATGGAATATCTAAAACTCTACAAAGTCTCAGACCCCTCACCTTATATATATGTGTTTATTTCTTGAGCCACCCTACACCCCTGTTTTTAGAGTAGTTTACCACTCAAAGTTCTTGTTACAACTTAGCGTCAGTAGCAGTTCAGGTCACAGCCTCCCTAGAAATGCAACTTACAGATCTGAATAACACTGCTGCAGGTGTCCCTGTATTGCCCCCTTCTCTGTCTGGCTTGTCACCCTACCCTAGCTAGGGTTTTTGGGCAACTTACCAGTTGAAGTCCACTTTACAGATACACAGTGTAACTCTGCTGAATCAAATATCACTGTTGCCCTTATCCAACCCCCCTTTACTACCTGCTTTGTTGCCCATCCTAAATAGCATGTTAGGTCTGCTTACAACTTTCAGTCACAATCACACATTTATCCTTACTACAGTTTTAATACTCCCTTGTAGCCTGTCTGTGTGGCCGTGCCCTAAGCAGAGTTCCATGTGGAAATGTGGACTACCTGAGGACAACACTGTATACACTGCACTCCTGTTCCAATGCTCTGATGCTCCGGGTTACTTGCTCTGCCCTGATTTTAAACTCACCCTTCCTCAGCTGATTGGTGCACTCTGCAGTCTGACACCAACTTCCTGCCCACCTGCTCAGCCTGCTCCCAAACACAGCAGACTGAATCACCAACCCAGTGCAGCCAGATTTATACCCTTTTCATAGCCCACCTATGGACATGCTATCCTTCAGCCGATTAGCACATGCCTGAGTCTGCCACTGGCTTCCCATCCACCATGACAGCCCACTCTCACATAAAACACAATGTTACCCAGAAAGAAAATGTCCCTTACTCACCTCCAACCAATGCCGTCTTCTGCTCCTGAGAACTGCCACTACGTCCTCCACATGCTCGTGACCTGTAAAGAAAGCACCCGCAACACAATGCATTCAAATCTAAACCCCTTTCAGAGACTGCCTTCAGATCCACCATTCTTTAGCTGAGTGGCATACTTCTTAATTTGCAGTAGGGTCCCTGCCCACCAGTTAGCGCATTCACACACACACACACACAAAGCACACTGTTACCTACAAAGGAAATGCTCCTTATATATCCCAGACCAGAGTCATCCTTAGCTCATGAGGACAGGCACTACCCTCTCCATGCAGTTGCAACCTGTAACACAAAATTAGCAACCCAGTGCAGCCAGACTTCAGAGGTGACCTTCGGCCTCACCCTCCTTCAACCAATTTGTGCACTTCTCAGCCTGCCACAGGCTTTCTACCCACCTAATAAGCCTGCTCCCACACCCAACACACTTTTACTTAACCCCCACCAAAGCTGTCCTCCACTTCTGAGGACCAGTGCTACCCCCTCCATGTGATGCCAACCTGTAAATAAAGAATAAGAAACCCAGTGCACCCAGATTGAAATTGTTTTTAGCATTCACTTTCAGATCCCCCCATCCCCTAGTCACTTGGCACACTCTTCAGCCTGCTATCACAGAAACACAGGAAGCATAGAATTTGTCAGCAGAAAAGGACAGGTAGTCCTATCAAGTCTGCCCCATTTTCCCCACCTATTACTATCCCCTTGACCCTATTTGGTCACAGGACAATTTCCCTCCTCCTTTTGCTGTACCTATTTTGCCCATTTGTTTATCCCAGACTTGTTTGAAGCTCCCCACTGTCATCGCCCCCACCACCTCTTCTGGCAGGCTGTTTCAGATGTTCACTACCCTTTCTGTGAAGAAGTATTTCTTCACATCCCTCTTAAACCACCCCCCCAAGCTTCATAGCATGCCCCTTGCATTATGGTGTTCCTCCTCCTTTAACAGAGGCTCACCTCCTGCATCTTGTTTATCCCTGTGAGGTACTTACAGGTCTCAATCATGTCCGCTTTTTCTCTCCTTTCCTCCAGGGAGTACCTATTGAGCTCTTGCAGCCTCTCATCATATGGTTTCTTGTGCAACCCCCAGACCATTTTGGTAGCGCTGCTCTAGATTGCCTCCAGCCTGTGAATGTCTTTGCTGAGATGGGGCCTCCAGATATGGACACAGTACCCCAGGTGGGATCTCACCAGTGACCGATACTGTAAAAATACCACCTCCTTTCTCCTGCTAGACTTACCCCTCCCTATGCATCCCAGCATCCTGCTAGCCTTACCTACTGCCTTGTTACAGTGCCCTACCACCTTGAGATCATTAGATATGATTATCCCAAGGTCGCCCGGTTGCTTGGTGACTGTAAGTATCTCCCCCATCTTATACAAAGCCCCAGGGTTTCCCTACCCCAGGTGCATGACTTTGCACTTTTTGGCATTGAAACCCAGATATCACACCCTAGACATCTCTTCTAGCTTCTACAGATCCCTTTCTCTCCACCCGTCCTTTGTGTCCACCGTGCTGCAGAGTTTTGTCATCTGCAAAGAGACACATCTTCCCCTCCAGTTCCTCAGCAATGTCACTTATGAAGACATTGAAGAGGACAGGACCCAGTACTCATCCATGTGATACTCCACTGGTTACTCTCCCATCCTCTGAGTGACTGTTTACCACCAGGGACACTGGTTTACCGGGATTGAGAAAGGGCATATTCCATTTTGCACATTGTGAAAAACGGTATTTTCACCGGTGTCTGCTAAGCCAAAATCTGGTTTAACCGGTGTTTGGTTTTGTGTACTTTATTTAACAATTTTTAACTCTGCTAACATGCATTTTAGCAATTTTGACCTCCACTATTACACATCCTTCCATCCTTGTACCAATTTAAAGTTAGTTTAGGTACAAGATGTGATGGCAGCAGCAACACTACACCCAACTACACTTGCAGGAGGCAGTATGGCGCAGTGGTTTAAGGCTCTGAGCTGCAAATCTGGAGACCTGGGTTTGAATCCCACAGCCACCACTTGTATACTGTGTGACCCTGAGCAAGTCAGTTAACTTTCTCATGCTCCCAGGCTGCATCTGCAAAGAAGCTTTCAGCTTAGCAGGTCTCACCTGGTAAAATAATTGCTAAAAAAAAAAAAACACTACAACCCCCATCCCTAAGGTGTGATGGAAGCAGCACTATGGCCCCGTCCCTCAGGTGCGATGGCATCACTAACAGCACTACAGACCTCCCTCCCTCAGGTGTAACAAAAGCAGCAGCACTGTGGCCCCCATCCCTTAGATGTGATGGCAGCAGTACTATGTTCACCATTCCTCAGGTGTGATGGCAGTATCAGCACTATGGTCCCCATCCCTCAGGTGAGACAGCAGCAGCAGTACTATGTTCACCATTCCTCAGGTGTGATGGCAGTATCAGCACTATGGTCCCCATCCCTCTGGTCTGTTGGCAGCAGCAACAGCACTACAACCTCCCTCCCTCAGGTGTGACAGAAGCAGCAGCACTGTGGCCCCCATCCCTTAGGTGTGATGGCAGCAGTACTACGTTCACCATTCCTCAGGCATGACAGAAGTAGCAGCACTGCGGCCCCCATCCCTTAGGTGTGATGGCAGCAGTACTATGTTCACCATTCCTCGGGTGTGATGGCAGTATCAGCACTATGGTCCCCATCCCTCAGGTGGGACGGCAGCAGTACTACATTCCCCATCCACCAGTGGTGATGGCAGAAGCACTACAGCCCCCACCCCTTTGGAGTGATGGCAGTAGCAACAATGCAGTCCATATCTCTCTGGGGTGATGTCAGTAGTGACAGCACTATGATCCCCTTTCTTCAACACCCATACCCCACGTGCACAAGTTACAAATGACTTGGTCTCTTTGCCTGTTAGAACTCAGATGTGAATTAATCTGAACCATCACCGCTAAGGTGGACTACCTTTGTTTTTTCCTATCTATAATTTAACTGCCTGAATTGGATTTCTGCCTGTGACACCACTGACCAGGATTAGGGAACAGGCCTGGGTATTGGAGGGACAGCTGGTGGGTGAAGGATTGAGTGTCCAACGACCACTCACCTTCTCCTGGGAAGGAGGGTGGGTTCATGGCTCAGCATTTGCTGGCCCCTGGTGGAGGACATAGGCATAACAACATGTCATCCCTCACTGCAGGAGGGAGCATGACTGATGTTGGCTTGTGCCTTGACATCATGTGGCCTGTCACACTCCCAAGAAAATGGAAAAATACCCACTGACCAACCAAAGGACAGCTGTTGGTCCCTCCATAATCCGGAAGCCCCAGACATGTGTTTGTTCTGACCCCTGCCATGCCCAGGATACACAGGAAGCTCTTTGGGGCAATCTTCCTCTCCTGGTAGCCTCCAACTCAATGAAGAGTTACTTTGGATTACCTGGTAGCACAGCAGTAAGAGGCAGTGGATGGTAGCTGGGATTCAGCTGCGGTGGTAGTGGGCCTTGGCAGGCCTGAAGGAGTGGATGGCCAGGGGGTAGGAGGAGCAGAAAAAAAAACTGCTTGAATTTGCTTCTTTGACATAAAATGTCTTCACCTAAAAAATCCACAAGTGATTAGTGGAGGACCTTCAAATATGCTGAAACTTGCCCTGGGCACTTATCCCTGCCTACCAGTTCCTGAGTGTGGTCCCCTGTGGCTTACCCCATATCGTTAGCCTTGTTGACATTGTCCGTATTTTTGTTGTTTGCTCTACCTGGCAATATGTTATGTGTCTTGCTCCCACTTGCTGTAATCTACCTATCTACTTGTCATGCTGGATGATCCTGTATGTTACCCTGACTATGCTTGATGCTTTGTATGTACCTTGTAATCTCCTGGGTCGCACCTGAAAATAGGCACTTGGATGTCTAGTGTGCTTACCTGGTTAACAAAACCAAATAAATAAATAAAAAAAATGGATTCATGCATCTCCCAGACATGTGGATGCTTTTTTTTTTACTTGGTGTCCATGAAAAGGGTGTCTCCCAGTCTTCATGTCTTTGTTCAGATGTGAATTGAGCACCACTCTACCCACCAGCATCATACAGCCCCTGTGGTCTTACCTTCTGTACGTCATTGACTGTGCTTTCAAAATCCACTGGCCAAACATAAGTACACTTAGATACTTAACATTTTCTTTTTGTTGAAACAGTCTATCAGAAAACTTTTTGTTGTCACAGAGACTGAAACAGCAGGTGGGAGAAAATGTTCAAATGATCCAATTCACCTTAATGGGGTGCTAACAGTGAAGTATTTTCATAAGTAGTAAAGCAGTTTCTTCTTTGTGAACACTTTCATTCAGACTAGTTTTCATTCAAACAACTGAGGATTTTGGATGGTCCTACTGATTATAAACTTGAATAAGCTAGTTGGTAACAGTGATCCTGTGTTTAGCAATCTACAACCTAGATGCTTATATGCAAAGAATACAATAAAAACCTGACTGAAGTCTAAAAACAAGCTTCTAAAACACATAAAATGTATCTGAACATTTATCTTTACCTATACAAAATCATTGCAGCCCAAGTAAAACTCAGGTAAATTACATGGTACCCTGACTACTATTCTATGATGTAGTAAACATATATTGGTATTTTTTTAATATTCTTTGTAAAGCAGGTAAGGCCCACTAGGCAGAACTGTCTGTTTTCAGGAGTGCCCTACAAGCACTGGGGAGGTTAAGTGACTTGCTTAGAGTCACACAGTATGCAAGTGGAGGTTGTGGGAATCAAACCCCAGTCTGCTGGATGTACACAGTTCAATCACTGTTACTCTAACCACTAGGCATGAGTGGTTAAACTGAATGGCTGATTACAACAAAGCAGTGCAGGTGATTTCCTTACTGCCTCTATATGCAGCAAAGCAGAAAGAATGCAAAGCACAGCAGCGTCAATTTTAAGATGCTGAAATCTGGGTCGGCCTGCTGGCGCTGCGGTTGCACTGATACTTGCAATGCCAGAGACCCAGGGTCAGAAGCGAACTCGGGTTGCTGGAGGTCTGGCCAGGGAGTAGGATTGAGCACCTGAGGGAATGCTCTCCTTCTTCTCCTCCTCCGGGGAGGGTGGGCTGCAAGTCCTGCTGCTTTACCACCACCTGTGTGACCACGGGTGGTGGTGCAATGGTGCTGCAGAGTAATCAGGAGGGGAGGACGCTAGCCAGGATCTTGAGCAGTGGCATGTCTCTATGTGACTGTCTCCTCTAGTGCCTGTGCCCTCAGGGACAGAGACCAGAAAACCAGGAACAATCACCCCACATCGGCCACTTGCAGAAGGGACCTATGTGCCCCAGACTTCATAACCAGATTCCATGAGGGACCCACTGAGCTACCCAACACACACTAAGGGAGTGTGGAGGGGTGACCTGGGGTCCCCTTTCCTTCCCACCTGGTGGGGCACAATCCAGGCAGAATAGGGGCACACCCACAGGAGCTCCTGAGCATTACCTGGGAGTGAAGGTAGGTGGTACCCAGCCTAGGGATCTCTGAAAAGTGGAGACTGATGTTGTGAGAAGGGGACATAGAAAGAGAAAATATAACAAATTAAAAAAGATGCTGAAATCTTAGAGATTCTGTGCAGTGACATGCAATTTTCGTGAGGCACCAGTATAAGAATTCAAAATCCGCAAACCAAGCAGGATTCCGTGATTGTTACTGGTGTTACAGGTAAAAATGGAAAACCAGGGTCCCGGTTTACCACCATCCTCTGCCTCCTACCCTTCAACCAGTTTGATACCCAGCTTACCAGCTTCTCCCTGATTCTGATGATGCTAAGTTTCTTAGCCAGCCTCCTGCGTGGTACAGTGTCAAAGGCCTTACTGAAGTCCAAATAGACCACACCCACTGCCCTCCCCTGATCCACCTCCATGGTCACCCAGTCAATTAAATCTATGAGATTTGCTTGACATGATCTCCCCCATGAAACTATGCTGCTGGTGGTTCTGCAGCCCATTTGCCTCCAGGTACTCCATCAGTCTCTCCTTTAGTAGGGTTTCCCTTAATTTCCCAACCACTAATGTGAGACTGACTAGTCTGTAATTGTTAGCTTCCTCCCTGCTGCTGCTCTTGTACAGAGGGACCACACCAGCCCTCTTCCAGTCCTCTGGAACTACCTCCATCTTCAATAAGGTGCAGAATAGTGTTGCCAGAGGGGTGGCAAGCACCATTGTCAGTTCTTTTAGTACCCTTACATGGATTCCATCTGGCCCTATCACCTTGTTTTCCTTTAGGGCTTCCAATCCCTGGCAGACTCTCTACTCCAAAAATAGGCTTGGGTCCACTCCCCCTTCTCCCAGGGCCTGCTAATACTTGTTGGTCTGCCTCTTCCCCTCTCCACTGTGAAGACCATCAGTATCCCACCCCTTACTCTTCACCCACTTACCTGAAGAAGGTCTCTGTCTCCTTGATGATTCTGTCCTCTGTTTGTGCCTTAGCTGCCTTCACCTCTCTTTCTGCCTCCCTTTGTTTTTGACTAGACATACCTCCCTGCCCCCCTCCATCTGGGTCTTCTTGTACTTCCTAAAGCTGTCTTTTTCTCCCTTACCACCTGAGCCACCTCCTTTAAGATGCATAGTGGCTTCTTCCTCCTCTTACCCTTGCTTATTTTCCTCCAACAGCTTGCTGTCACCTTAGTTATTCCCTCCTTTATCCTTTTCCATTGTGCCTCCACTCCACCCCTTCCCTGGCCTTCCGCTCCTTCAAGCTATATATTAAGACAGTCTCTCATTTCTGTAAAATATGCCCTCCTGAAGTCCAGACCCTTGTCCTAGTATGTTTTTTTCTCCTGCCCAATTCATATGCCAAACCACACTGTATGATGATCACTTGTACCCAGGGAGTTACCCACTGTGATGTCTGCAAAGTTGTCCTTGTTTGTAAGTACCAGATCAAACACTGCCACATCACTAGTGGGTTCTCTGGTTATTTGCCTGAGAAATGTCCCTCATAGGGAGTCAAGAAAGGTTCTGCTTCTTGATGTAGCTGTGACCAGAATGCTTCAGTCTACATCATGCTTCAGGACAGGAAGGTAGCGGGACAGCTACATTTACAACCACAAGTTAGATGCCTTTGTCATGGCACTCTTGCATTAAGGCAGAGTAAAAAGGGGAGAGAGAAAAAAAAAGTCAGCAATAGCCATGTTGGGAGTGGTGCAATGCAGTGGCTGTTGGGTGTCAGTCTTCAGGGAGACTGAGGTGCTGCCCCATCTGCAGGCACCTCTCTGGGTTTAAGGGAAGAGGTTGCTTGTCTCCAGGCTGAGTTGGCTAGGGTTTGGGAGGCCTCCTCCCCCACCCAGGGACCACCAAATCCACACCCACTGCCTCAAAGGATGCCAGAAATGAGGGGCGGTTAGACAAAGGTGGGCTCAGAGAGGGTGAGGGAGGTGAGGCAGAGGTGCATCCAACCTGAGGTTCCAGTCCACAGCCTCTATGCTGTTCTGGTAGGGTGGGACTGTCTCAATGAGACACCCGTAGTGGTAGACAAGATGGATGTGGGGATGCTCCACAGTGGAGATCCCTGGGGGGATGGCACGAGACCCCAGAGGAGAAGGAAGCAACTCCCAGTGGGGGACTCTGTTATTAGGGGGTAGGCCTGGGAGCTAGAAACAGGGAGGCCATGAGCCTACCAGGTGCCACAGCTTGGAGGGATCGGAAGTAAATCCAAAGGATTGCTGGGGCAGCAAGATGAGGGTGCGAGCTAGATGTCATTGTTCACCTGGGGACAAATTACCTAACTGGAGACAATGTGAGGACAGTGCAGAGGCAGTTCACAGAGTTGGGAAGGGGTCTTAGACAGGTGGCACACACGGTAACTTTCTCAGAAGTGCTACCTGTCTATGGCATGGGGGAGGCCAGGGTTCTCCACACCAAGGGATTCAATGAATGGCTGAAAAGCTGGTACAGAGCTGAGGGATTTGACTTCATTGGGAACTGGGGATCACCTGAAGAGATACGGACTTGTATGGGAGGGACGCCTGCATCTATCTGGGGGGGGGGCCTGATCCTTAGTGAGAGATTTAAATGTTTAATTTGCAAACATTTAAACTAGCCCATGGGAGTGGAGGAACTGAGCAAAGAAATACCAGCTGCCCCCTTCCCACAAGTTAAGGAAGACAGACAGATACTAGAGACAAGAAAGGAAGATTTAAACAAGCCAATGGGGATGGCGGAATTAAGTAGGGAAAAAACAATTGCCCCCCCCCCCCCACAAGGTGAGGTAGAGAAACAGACTGATGCCAGGGCCATGGAAGCAACAAAAGGAAACACAAAGGTAGGAAATAGCAGGAGAGGCAGGGAGGGAGGACATAGGGATTGGGATGGGGGGAGCTGGTACAGGCAGGGGGACCAAAACATGGAAAGCCATATGTACAAATGCCCAGAGCCTGGCAGACAAAATCCCAGACCTAGCAGCCTTGATGGTAGAGGGAGACCTAGACATTGTCGTGATCACTGAAACATGGTACACAGGAAACCATGACTGGGATGTTACCATACCAGGGTACAGAATCTTCAGGAGAGACAGGGAGGGCAAAAAGGAGGGAGGGGTGGCTATGTACAACAGAGCGGGGATCAAGGCAATGGAGATAGGGGAAGACAGAAAGGGAAAGAGGCACTGTGTGTCACATTAGAGATGGGAAATTGCACCACCATCCACACTGGAGTTGTCTACAGACCTCCAGCACAAGGATAGACAGGGTATTAATGGAACCATACACAAAATGGTAGAGAAAGAGAAGATGTTGCTGGTGGGAGATCTAAACATGCCAGATGTTAACTGGAACACATGCAGCAGCCACTACCAGGAGCAGAGACATCTTGGATGCCCTGGAAGAGGTGTGCCTCAAACTGTTGGTGAAAGAGCCCACATGGGAGAGAGCAATACCAGACCTGGTTCTCACAAATGGTGACAGAATAACAGATTTATCAGTGGGCAGCCATCTAGGGACCAGTGATCACCATACATTGTGGTTTAAGGTAAAGACAGTAGTAGAGTTGAGTCACTCAAAAGTAAAGATCCTGGACTTCGTGAGGACAGGCTTTGCAAAAATTGGGGGAGCACCTCCAGAAAATCCTGGCTAAGGGAAGGAAGGGGGAGGAGTGGAGGAACAGTGGCAGAAACTTAAAGGAGTCATAGCAGAGACAACAAGCCTCTGTGTAAAGCTAATAAACAAAGAAAAGAGAAAGAAAAAAAACACTATGGTTTTCAAAAGAGGTAGCAGGGAAGGATAGGGAAAAGCAGGCATTCAGAAAGTACAAATAAACACAGAAGGAGGGAGACAGGGAAGTGTACCAGGCAAAACAGAAGGAGGAGAGGAAAGCAGTCAGGTGCGCAAAGGTGCAAACTACAGAAAGGATAGCAAAGTCAATAAAAGAAGGTGACAAAACCTTCTTCAGCTATACCAGGGAAATGAAGAAGACCAATGATTGTGAGGTTGAATAAAGAGGGGGAGTATGCAGAAGGGGACCTAGAAAAAGCAGAATTTCTAAACTAATACTTCTGCCAGTATTTACAAAGGAAGGAGAAGGGAGGACCAAAATTAGGGGGCAGAAATACACATGGGGAGGGGTGGACACCAGTCCATTCATGTAGGACAGAGTCCTATAGGAACTCACAAAACTAAAAGTGAACAAGGCAATGAGACCAGATGGGATGCATCCCAGAATACTGAAAGAACTCAGGGAGGTACTAGTGGGACCACTGACAGCCCTATTCAACAAATCACTGGAGAAGGGAGTGGTACCAGAGGACTGGAGGACCGTGAATGTGGTACCACTACACAAAAGTGAGAGCAAGGTAGAGGCTGGAAATTATAGACCGGTCAGTTTGACCACAGTGGTGGGGAAAATCATGGAATCCATGTTAAAAGAAAGGACTGTGGTATATCTGGAGGCTAGTGGGGCACAAAACCTGAGGCAACATGGATTCACAGCAGGGAGATCTTGTCAAACAAATCTGATAGATTTCTTTGACTGGGTAACCAAAGTGGTGGATCAGGGAGAGGCAGTGGACATGGCCTACCTAGATTTTAGCAAGGCATTTGACACCGTCCCATACAGGAGGCTAGTAAGCAAGTTGAGCAGTCTGGGAGTAGGTCCCATGGTGGTATAATGGGTCAGAAACTGGCTGAACAACAGAACACAGGGGGCCAATTTTTAAAGCTCCTAGAAGGACACAGGGGGCTTGTGCCACAAAGAATGGCGCAAAGTGTCCCTTGTGCCTAAAGCTGCACTGGAAGCAATTCTCAAAGGCAGCCTGCAGCAACTGCAGGCTGCCTGCCCCAAACAGGGTCTGTACCACCCCTGCACCTAGAAATGGGCTGTGACAAGGCCATGGTTGCATGTGGCAGACGCAAGCTACCACAGCCCCATGAATGCAATTCTCAGAAATCTCCCAGAGGGAGAAATTCTAAGTTCCCTTAGACCAGCCAGGGCTGGTCGAAGGGTACTTAGAAATTTTCCTCACCGGGAGAATTGCCTGTTTGTGGCATTGTGCTGTGGGGGGTGGCCCCCATCCCAATTTCCATGTGACTCCCAGTGTCATATACCAATTTGGCCCTCCAACTCTTGTTGTTGTGCATCCCCCCTCCCCAATACTGGCTCATTATTGACATAATTCACCCCATCCTTGTGGTCTAGTGGTCCCCTTCCCTGATAGCACCCGTTATCATAGTACACAGTACTGCTTCCTACCCTGGTGCTCTAGTGGTCCTCCCCTTCCCAATCCCTGATGCCACCTTTGTCAAAGTCAATAATATGCCTCCTTCCCCGATGTGGCCCTGTTATGTTATCATTAGCACCGATCCCCAATTGCGGTTGTACTAATAGTAGCGAAGACTCCTATTCCCTGGTGATCAAGTGGTCTCCGGCCCCCCTCACCCGGCAGGTAGTGCCAACCACCCAGCTCCCCCCCATCCCCTGACAGAGCTGGCACTGGCACAGCCCTCCTCTCACTTCCACGGCTGGCACCTTCTGAATTGTTATTGCATGCTGCAGTGTACAGTGTACAAATGCAGCGTACACTGTACATTACAGCCGGCAATGACAGTTCGGTCAGTGCCAGCCATGGAAGTGAGAGGACTGGCCTGCTACTACTCTGTCATGGGATGATCGAAACTGGGTGTTGGCACTACCTGCTGGAGAATCTTGGGACCACTTGATCACTCGGAAAAAGGTGTCTTTGCTACTATTATACAACTGCAATCAGGATTGAGGCTAATGATAACCTAATAGAGCGGCATCAGAGAGTGGGAAGGGGGGACCACTAGACTACCAGGGTAGGGAGCTGTATTGTGTACTATGATAACGGGCACTGTCAGGGTGGTGGACCAGTAGACCACATAGATGGAGTAAATTACTTTATAATATAATAACAGGCCACTATCGGGCATCTGAGGGGGAGGGTAATATTATGTGGGATGGGGCAGTGTACCCTCATGTATTAACTCGGCTGTCTTTGGGGTTGGGGGGTGCTGCATTTGTCACAGGAGGCCTGTGGCAGACCCTTCCCATGTATCAGATGGTTGCCACACGGGAGGGGTTGCCACAAGTGTGGGGACTTAGGTGCTGGGACCCTTCCTGTACCAGAATCTGGTGCAGGGTCCCTGGCTCATGGGGCTTCGGTGCAAGTTGCTGTCTGATGCAGCTTGTGCCAATCTAAGCTCTCTTTGAGGATTGGGCCCAGAGGGTGGTGGTGAATGGAGTACAATCCCAGGAGAGGGAGGCAACCAGTGGGGTGCCACAGGGTTCAGTTCTGGGGCTGGTCCTCTTCAATGTCTTCATTAGTGACATTGCAGAGGGTCTGGAAGGGAAGGTGTACCTCTTTGCGGATGACACCAAGATCTGCAATAGGGTAGACACTCCAGACGAGGTGAAAAAATGAGAAGAGCCCTAGGCAAATTGGAGAAGTGGTCAAGAGAGTGGTAGCTTAAATTCAATGCAAAAGAGTGCAAAGTCATGCACTTAAGACTCAGGAATCCTGAAGAAGAATACAAAATGGGGGCATGGGAGATACTAACAACAACAAAACTGGAAAAGAACCTGGGAGTAAACATAACAGATGGCCTGAAGGTGGCCAAGCAATGTGAAACGGCAATGGGGAGGGCCGAAGGGATGCTGTGTTACATAGTGAGGGGCATCACCAGTAGAAAACAGGAGGTGGTAATGCCACTGTACAGGCCATTGGTTAGGCCACATCAGGAAAACTGTGTTAAGTTCTGGAGACCACATCTCCAGAAGGATATTGACAGAACAGAGGTGGTCAAGAGAAGGGCAACAAAACTGATGAAAGGACTGCACCAGAAAACATATGAGGAAAGACTGAAAGACCTCATTATGTATACCCTGGAGGAAAGGAGGAAGAGGGGTGATATGATAGAGACATTCAAGTACCTCAGGGGAATCAACCAGATCCAGGAGGGCAGCATCTTTCAAAAAAAGAGATTTGCAGGAACAAGGGGTCACAATATGAGGCTGGGGGGGAGACTCAGGGGAAATATAAGGAATGATTTTTTTTCACAGAAAGGGTGTTGGATGCATGGAACAGCCTCCCAGCGGAGGTTGTACAGGCTAAAATGACTGGTGAGTTCAAGAATGCATGGGATAAACAGAAGGTAACCCTAGTGGTAGGAAAGAGAGGGTAAGCTGCTGATCATTTAGGATCAGTAGTAATAGTAGTAGTAAAATGTTTATTTATACAGGAAAGAAGACCAATTTCCAACATTATTAGGGCCACTAGAACCCTCTTTACAAGGTGTACCTGTTTAGATGTCATTATTAAAACAATAGTTACCATTATTAATACAAAACATGTCATCACAAAATTCACAGACAAGAATCACATAAATATTACTATCTAAAAAACATCTTTGTAAGTACAAGTAATTCCTCTATTGCATAGGCAATGAAAACACTTCTCCTGCTTCATAGCTGTATTAAATTTTGCTATGGTCATGACTTGGGTTTTAAATTCAGGTGAAAGCTCGTTCCAGGCCATAGCTGCCTAACACTGGAAAGAAATTTCTACGAACCTGTTTCTATTCTATGGGACTATCAAATCTCTTGCACCTTTTTTTCATAAATTAAACTGGTGTGAAGGGCTAATAAGCCTATTTGCTAAGCCTGATGGAAAGGCAGATTTGTGTATTTTATAAACTCAGGAGTTAATTAGGTAGGGAAGTGGGCAGACTGGTTGGGCCAGGCGGTCCTTATCTGCCGTCAAAATCTATGTTTCTATGTAAAGTCCCCCATGATCAATACCCCCCCCTTTCCTTGACATTCTGCCAGTGGTCTACCCCAAAACCCCCTCCAGCTCCTCTCTCTCTCTCTCTCTCTCTTTCCCTCTCTCTCTGTTGGTGATCTGTACATTTCCACACGTGGACAAAGACCCAATACCCTGTCTTCCAACTAATCCAAAGAACCTCCAGCCCATCCTTATCCCTGTTATTTCCTTGTATCTCCGTGGCCTTTATACCTTCCCTCACATATAAAAAAACTCACCTTCCTCCCTGCCCTATCCTTTTGGAACACAGTGCCACCCAGTCAGCTGACTCAGACTCACATCACACCATTGCCCTCAAAGAAAATGCTCCTTACATATCCTCAAAAGCACCGTCATCTGCTTTTGAGGACCAGTGCTAATCCTTCATGCAATTGTGACCTCTAAAGAATTAATCAGCAAGCCAAGGCACTTTGTGGCTGCTTATCCCCACCCCACCCTCATAAAGAGATTTTCTTGTTATTTTAACTTGTACCTATGTTTTGAGTTATTCTGTAAGTTCTGAATTCAAGCCATATCATTCATTGTGATGTACCTTTGCTTTCTCCTATTGTAATTTGTTTTGCAATCTATGATGTGGAACTTTTGGAAAAGAGCTTGCGCTCAAAGGTCTTTTCCGAATCACTAAATAAATAATATAAAATAAAATAAAATAAATAAATAAAACAATGCATCTAGGTTTAAACCCGTTTCAGAGCCCAGCTTCAGATCTGTCCTCCGTCAGTCGATTGGCTCACTGCTTAGTCTGCTGCAGGCATTCTATCCACCCTGACAGCTTGTTCCCATGCACAGCGCACTATTATCCACAAAAAAAGGACTCTTATTCACCTCTCACCAGTGGCGTCCTCCACTCCCTAGGACTGGTGCAACCTCCTCCATATGATTGTGACCTGTAAAGAAAGAATCAGCAATACAATGCAGCTAGATCTAAACCCATTTTAGAGTCTGCTTTGTGACCCACTCTCTCTCTCAGTAAGTTGGCACGTGTAATCGGCTACCAGTTCCCCAATCATCCAGTTAGCCCACTTCCACAGACAGTACTCTATTACCCATAAAGAAAAGTCCCCATACTCACCCCCACCAATGCTGTTCTACTCTCCAGAAGACTGGCTCTACCCCCTCCATTAAGTCGTGACCTGTAACAAAAACCCCACAGAGCTGTTCAAGTTTAAAAACTGTTCCTCCATCAGGCAGCACAATCTTAAGTTGAGGGGATCAAGAAGAACATTGGGAATTATTGTTTTTGTGGGGCTGTCTGCTCAGCAGTGTGGTCAGTGTAGAGACTATATCTGGGTTTAATCCACAATGGCTTTCATTGTGGTTTATCAAGTTATCGAGCTACCAAGTGTAAGCCCCCCCCCAAGGTGTAGGGGTGGGCCAGATGTTACGTAGGGGGAAGGGGGCATTTGCAGCCAGAAACACAGTCACAGAAAATAATGCAACTCATGACCTGGGTTCTATGGCAATGTCCCAGGGGGTGCTGGCCTTACTTAGCAGATGGGGGTACAGCAGCTGTGGGGGCAAACTTGATTAATGCAAACACACACTGAGCCAAATGATTAAGTCCACTGTCCAATCCAGATTAAAGAAAGGAAAAAAAATAGATTTAATTCATCACAATGTTTTTTAAAAACTTCTGATTTTATTACTGCAATGGCACAGACAATACAGTTGTTACACTTCATTTGTAATATTCAGCACTACAAATTTAGATAGAAAGTATCCCAGTAATGTAACAATCGAAGTGTTGACAGATTGGAGCTTATTTTTACAATTCATTCTTCCACTTTTACAGATTGGCTGAATCATTTAGCTGTGTCTTTTGATTAAAAAGAGTGACCAAGTGGCTTAGTCCATAGTCCTAGTCCATCCATAGCCAAAGGACGAACAACTGAAATGATCAACTGATATCAATATGCAAAGTTCAGTGTCCTGTTCAACAGTTCATCTCTTTATATGGAAACAGAACAATAAAAACTGAAATTAAAGTGATTTTCCGATGTAGCTGAGGGCAGCTACCACTCGCATACTGTGGTAGCTGCCCTCAGCGCTAGCTATTCCAGCCTGGTTTAAATAATAAATTATGTCAGGTACCTTTGTTTTTTTCACTCATAATTTAGAATTTCTCAATGCAGCCCTGGCTGGTTCTAGAAAGAATCCTATTCTTTCATGACTGTGCCCCGCACTCAAGCACGTAATGAAGTGTGACCAGGGAGAGTGCAGGGGCGTGCCCCATTGAAATGAATCGGGCTGGATTTTTCATTCAGTTTTAAGATTAAGAATGACCACCTAAAGATTAATGAAGGACACCGCTCGACTAACAAGGGTCATGTTAGTTGAGCGGTGGGGATTCTGTGGGATATTTTGTATGTTCATATCTTTGCGCAAGAAAGACACCACCTGTAAATATCTGAAAAAGTGAGATTTGGGAATTCCGAACTCTTGCTGTACCTGTGAGAATGTCTTGATTTGGTTGTGCTTCACCAACTGGCTAAAACAACACAATCCATACCTGTGCCAAGTGTCGAAGGCATGGTCTAGCCGAGGAAGGGTAAAGCCTGAGTATGTGGTGAGTTTTGTCTGGTTGGAGAGAGAAACTGTACTATATTTAAATCTCATTTGACCATTCCCTGTATCTTAAATAGCTGTTCCTGCCATGGATTAAGTAATTTAGAGCACAATAAGATTCTCTGTGGGGCTATAAAGTCTAGGGCGGGCACACTACCTACTCTGCTTCTTTTCTCCATGCTCACCTATACATTCTGTGGATCTTTCCTATTGTACTCAACCCAGGGTGCTAGTTGGGCCATCTGGTAGTAATTTTTAGGTTAGGTGAACGAAGACCACCCCACATCTTAGGTTTCTGAAGTGTGCTCCAAGCTATTCTGGCTCTTCCTTGATCCCACACAAACCCGTGCATGGGTTTGTCTATCCTTTACCAGTCTGTCTTGGGTATGTGGAGGGGCATGGAACTAAACAGAAACAGAAAATGTGGGAGTACATTCATTCGAATCAACTCTATTTGTCTCATCAAGGATAGAGGCAAGAGAACCCATCACTGTAAGTCCTCACACACCTCACCTATCAGTTTGCCATAGTTGGCCTGATACATGCGTGTTGAGTCCAACGGGATATGAATCCCAAAGTATTTAACTCTTGTTGACACCCATTTGAAGGGTAAGGTTTGCAGGAGATCAAGAGTACGGGCACCACTCACTAGCAGAATCTCCGTCTTATCATTGTTAATCTTGAAGCCCAAAATTCGACTGTATCTCTCTAAAATGTTTTCAAGTATGGAATATGTTACTACTGGATTTCTTAAATAGAGCATCATGTCATCAGCATTCAGAGAAATGTGATTCTCCTCATCCCCTATTTTAATACGTTCTAATTGAGGGTTTGATCTAATGTGTTCCGCTAGGGGTTCCATACTTAGTACAAATAGTGGGGGGAACAAGGGGCAGCCCTGTCTGGTACCCTTTTGTATTGCTATTATAAAAGATATCATCCCATATACCCTTACCCTGGCAGTTGGTGAATTATATATAGCTTGCGTCCAATTTAGAAATTTCTCCCCAAAGCCAAATTTAGACAGTGTCATTTGGAGATAGTCCCAGCAAAGGTGATTAAATGTCTTCTTAGCATCTACCTCAATCACTACCCATTGGTCCTTAGCCTTGTTTGCCATTTGCAATATATTTAGGCAGCTCCTGATATTGTCTAGAAGATGTCTTAAGAGGACAAAACCAGCCTGATCTGGATGGACCAGATTTGGTAATATTCTGCAAACTCTAGTGGCTAACACCTTGGTGAATATTTTAGAGTCTACGTTCAATAATGAGATGGGTCTATAGGAAGCACTATGTTCAGGGGTTTGTCCTTCTTTAGGAATCACTGATATAAAGGCCTCACTCCATGATATGTTAGGGAGGTCTACCGCTGCCTCACATGAATTGACCAAGTCTACCGGTAGTGGGACTAATTGGGGAGCAAATCTTTGGTAAAATTAGGCATTAAAGCCATCGGGCCCAGGAGATTTACCTGTTTTCATATTTTTCACAATTGCGGTGATTTCTGCTGTTCTGAAGGGGGTCTCTAAAGCCAGCCTTTCATTTTCAAAGAACTTAGGTAGAGAGACCTCTGCTAAAAACGTGTGCATGGTCTCCTGGACCAGTTCAGTGTTTGCTTCATTGGAATATGAAGTAGCATAATAGTTTATAAAAACTTCTGCAATATCTTAGAAACATAGAAACATAGAATTTGACGGCAGATAAGGACCTCTTGGCCCACCCAGTCTGCCCATTTCCCTACCTGATGGATAAGCTGCAGATCCTAGTTAACCAGCAGCCTACTTCTTCCTACCCCCATCCCCTAGAATTGCCTTATGACTGTCCCATGCATGCTTGAATTCCACCACTGTTTGTGACTCCACAACTTCCTCTGGAAGGCCGTTCCATACATACACAACCCTCTCAGTGTAAAAATACTTCCTTAAATTACCTCTGAGCCTCCCCTCTTCTATCTTCAAATTGTGCCCCCTTGTTCTTGCACACCTCTTTTTTTGAAAGATGCTACCCTCTTGGACTTTGTTGATTCCCTTGAGGTACTTGAAAGTTTCTATCATGTCCTCCCTCTCCCTCCTTTCCTCGAGGCTATACATATTAAGCTCCTTAAGTCTCTCTCTTCATATGTCTTCCGGTGCAGACCCTACACCATTTTAGTTGCGCTCTTCTGGACAGCTTCCATCCTGTCTATGTCTTTGCGGAGATTGGGTCTCCAGAACTGCACGCAGTACTCCAGATGGGATCTCACTAGCTGTCTGTATAGAGGGATAATAACTTCCTGTTTTCTACTGGTGATGCCTCTCCTATGCATCCCAGTATCCCCCAGCCCTCCTTGCTGCCCTCTCACATTGCTTGCCACCTTTAGGTCATCTGATATAACTACCCCAGGTCCCTTTCCATTTTTGTTGTTGTTAGTATCTCACCCCATTGTGTACTCTTCCCTGGATTTTGTTTCCCAGGTGCATTACCTTGCACTTCTTAGCATTGAATCTAAGCTGCCATACATTTGACCATTCCTCTAACCTTGCCAAGTCCTTCTCATCCTTTCCACTCCACCTTATGCATCAACTCTGTTGCAGATCTTTGTGTCATCTGCAAAGAGACATACTTTTCCTTCCACTCCCTCTGCAATGTCACTTATAAAGACATTGAAGAGGACTGGTCCCAATACTGAACCTTGCGGTACCCCACTACTAACCCCCCTTTTTTCAGAGTGGACTCCATTTACTATTACTCTCTGTGTCCTATTCTCCAGCCAATTCTTTACCCAGGCCATCATCTTGGGACCCACTCCCAGGCTGGCTAACTTGTATATTAATCTTTTGTGTGGGACTGTCTCAAATGCCTTGCTACAGTCTAGGTAGGCCATGTCCACAGCCCCTCACCCAGTCAAAGAAATCTATCAGATTTGTCTGGCATGACCTTCCCGCTGTGAATCCATGCTGCCTTGGGTCCTGTGTCCCTCTGGCCTCTAGATATTTAACAGTTCTTTCCTTCAGAAGTGATTCCATCATTTTCCCTACCACTGAGGTTAAACTAACAGGTCTGTAGTTTCCTGCTTCTGCCTTGCTCCCACTTTTGTGAAGGGGAATCACATCTGCCCTCCTCCAGTCCTCGGGTACCACCCCATCCTCCCATGATTTGTTAAAGTTTAGTCAGTGGTGTCACTAGTTCTACCCTTAGTTCTTTTAGAATTCTGGGATGAATCCCATCAAGCCCCATTGCTTTGTCCACCTTCAGTTTTAGAGTTATTTCAGAACCCTTTCTTCTGTAAATAGGCTGGTATCAACTTCTGTATCCAGAGTGTTTCTACTGTTTGTTTTAGGTACCTCCCCCTCTTCCTTTGTAAATACTGAGGAAAAATATTTGTTTAGTATCTCTGCCTTTTCACAGTCACCCTCTGCCCACCCTCCCTCCCCTTTATTAAGCCTCACTATCCCTCCCTTGGTCTTCCTTCGCTCCCTGATGTACCTATAAAAGGTTTTATCCCCTTCTTAACTGAGTTGGCTATCTTTTCCTTGGTTTGGGCCTTTGCTGTTCTGACTGCCTTCCCAGCTTCCTTTTGCTTTAACTGATACAGTTCTCTGTCCTGTTCCTTCTGTGATTCCTTGTACTTCCTGAATGCTTTCTTTTCTCTTGAACCTTCACTGCCACTTCCTTTGAGAACCATAGTGGTTTCTTACCTCATTTCGTTTTGTTTATTTGCTTTACACAAAGGCTTGAATACCTCTGTGATGGCAGTTTTATTATTCCCCATTGTTCTTCCACCCTCCTTCCTGCCCATTTGCTAGTGCATTCCTTAGGCACTCACCATTTGACAAAGTCAGCCCTCCTAAAATCCAGTACCTTTGTCTTTGTGAAGGCTTGACTCTATTGCTGTGTTTATTGTGAACCATACTGTTCGATGGTGCGCTAGTTCCCAGATGCTACCCACTTCTACATCTGTGATCCTCTCTTCATCTCCATTTGAGAGAACCAGGTCTAAGATTGCTCCCTCTCGAGTGGGCTCCAATACTAGTTGTCTAAGGCATGCCCCCTGTAGGGCATCTAGAATAACCCCACTCTTAGAAGTGGCTGCTGCAACTGCACTCCAGTTAACATCTGGCATATTCAGGTCACCCATCAGCAATATCTCCCCTTTTTCTGCCATTCTAAGTATACTTTCTATCATTTCCTTGTCCATTTCCTCCCCTGAGAAGGGGTCTGTATCTAACCCCTGTGCATATTGTGGTGCCATTGCGGTCTCCAAATTTACCCACAGTGCTTCTTCTCCTCCCTGTTTACCCTTTTGTTCTGTTGCTTTGATTCCTTCCCTTATGTAAGAGCTACTCCTCCTCCTCTTTTACCCTCCCTGTCCCTCCTGTAGATAGTGTATCCTGGTATGTTTACATCCCAGTCATGGTTTTAGTGTGTACCATGTTTCTGTGACTGCCACAATATCCAGATGTTCCTCCTCCATCAAGGCCACTAATTCAGGAAGCTTGTTACTCAGACTACGGGCATTGGTACTCATTGCTCTCCATTTTTGATGGCTTTACCTTCTGTTGCAGCATCCCCCACTGACCTTTCTACCTTGGTCTTTTCTCATTTAGTACCCTGTTTTGTAGGGAGGCCGGGATTTTCCTGCTGCTTATCAGTGCCTCCCCTTGACTAGTTCAAAAGCTTGCCAATGAAGCATTTAAACCGATTGCTCAAAGACTTGTTCCTTCCTGGACAGATGCAGACCATCCTGCCAGTATAGGCTGGTGTCCCTCAGGTGGAACCAGTCCAATGAAGCCAAACCCCTGTGCTCCACACCATTTTTCAACCATTCATTAAACTGCATGGTGCAAAGTACCTCGCCTCACTCATGCCATTGACAGGTAGCACCTCGAGGAAAGGATACTGTGTGTGCTACTTGTCTTGAGCCCCTCCCAATTCTACAAAGTCCTTCTGCACTGCTCTAATCTCATGATGAGCCAAGTCATTTGTCCCTAGGTGGACAATGACATCCAGCTTAACTCCTGTGCAGCTGTTCCCGTGATCCTGAGGATGCGCTTCCTGTCCCTCAAGCCATGGCACCGGGCAGGCACCTTCAGTTTTCCTGCTCCCCAGTTCTATCCCCCTAATAATTGAGTCCCCCACCAGGAGCTGTTTCCTTTCCTTGTGGTGTCCTCTGTCTCCTTCCTGTGGGCCTCCCTTGTGACAGCTGTCCTCAGCCTCCTTAGTCTCCTCTGTGGGTGCATCCATAGGGAAGCTATGCTCCCCCAGAATGGTGTATGGATTGTGGCGTGGAACAACTGACTGGGTGTGCCTCTGTTCCACCATCCTCACCCTTCCTGAGCCCACTGTGGTCCAACTGCTGTGTTTTCTTCGCAACCTCTGAGGTAGTGGTGGTGGCTCTGGTGCTCCTTGGATGGGGGATCTTTTGGTGTATAGACCATAGTATTCTGTCCACTATGTGTTTTCTGAAGCTTTTTGACATATCTTTCAGCTTGAAGCTTTCTTAAATGAAATGTCAAAAGCTGCTCTGCCTTATTTCCGTGTTCGTAATACTTTTGATTAGTGTAGTGCAGCTTCCCCTTTACCTGTCTATCTAGTATTTCTTGAAGCTCCTTTCTTACCTTCTGCATCTCTTCCTTAGTCTTTTGTGATCCCACTATTTTATGCTCTCTTTCTAACTGGTCTAACCTCTGTTCTAATTTAGTTTGTTTTTCTCTGCGATGCCATTTCAGCCAGGATGAATAGATGATTAACCCTCTTAGTGTTGCCTTTAGACCATCCCAATACCATTTCCACCCTGTGTCTGACACTTCGTTGTGACTCTGATACTCATCGATGGCTAACTTAATCAGGTCTCTAAATTCCTACCTCTCCAGGAAACATGTATGGATTCTCCAGGTGGTACACCTCTCCCAGTCTCCCAACTGAATCTGCAGTGTCACCGCCAAGTGATCTGACACCAGCCTAGGGTGTATGGTGCAGCTTTGTATTCTATACCTGTGCACTTGGCTACACAGAAAGTACCCTTTCCCAATTCTGCAATTTTACCAAATAGTTTTTTATAAAACGAGGGGTCATCTTGGTTTGGCACATACTGTATATGTTAATTAAATGCATCTCCTGAGAAAACAATTTCCCTGAAATTATTACTCCCCTACCATCTCCCCATGAATATTTCAGATTCAATCTCTATGGAAGACCCCTTTTAAAGATTATGGCAGCTCTTGCTTTTTTCACTTTGGGGTGTGAGGAGCTTACTACACGTCCAACCCAAGACCGTTTCAATTTTCCATGTTCGAAGGGTGTCAGTTTTATCTCCTGAATGAAGCCTATGTCTGCTTTTAGCTTCTGCAGGTAATGTAGGACTTTTGCTCATTTGATGGGGGGAGCTATGTCCCTGAACATTCAGAGAAGCTATTTTTAGGGTACCCATTTATACTGGAAACCAAGATGTCCCCTCCATATATAATACTTGCTCCCACTCCACCATTGTTACTCTGGCCTCTCCAGACCCCCATTCCATTCCATTTGTACCAGACCTAGGACCAGTATCATCAATAAAGTAGTCTGCTTATCTACCAGCCTTTGATAATATTCATTTGGCACAACTGGTGCCTGAGGATTATTATCTGAAACATTCAAACAACCTGATTTAGAAATAACAAATAATAGCATCATATAAACAGTAAACTTTAAATTTAAGGTAAATAGTAACTATGTACTTCCAAGGTAAGATATTGGTCACATCACGAATGCTGCTAAGCTTGTTCAGAGACAAGCTAGACCCACGTTAGACATGGGTGTAAAGAGTACTGCCCGACAGCTGAGTGCTGCTGGACAAAAATCCCACTGCACACTGCCCAGAAAAGTACATTGGAGTGTAGGACTGCCACTCAAATTTGGGTATATTTGTTAGCCTAGAAAAGCTCATTGCTAGCTTTCATGAAAATTTCCCCTTGCATTCTTCCGCTCCCCCTACCCTTAGGCCTGCGGGGGGGGGGGCATACCAAAAGCCATGAAAAGTAGACCATGTGTCTCTCCGAGGGTCCTTTCCATCAGTTCTGGAGAGGAAAAGATAAAAAAGTTATCAATGGGGGAATCCTGAACTGAAAATGTTTAGTGGAAACCATAATTCTGCAATGTTTAGCATGAAAAAAGTACTTCAGGTAGAGGAATCTGCTGAGGAAGTATTAGCAATTTGGTCATTTTTGAGCCTTGTTTTATTTTCTTTGGCCAGCAGCTCCTGCAGGTCTGCACTCAAGTGAGAAGGCCATATGATTGATGTGGGCTGACCTTGTCATTGCTTGCCCACCCTGCGCCACGACACTCGGGCTATATTCTGTTCCAGTCCTGTTTTGCACAAGGTAGGGGCCGCATCATATAATGAGTGGAAGAGCAGTGGGCCTTTATCAGTTTGAATATGAAGACCTGCTGGATATAGCATTTTTATTTTTATGTCTTTCTCCCTTGCTTGCTTGATAATGTCCCAAACCTGTTTTCTTTGACCATTTAAGTAGTCCAAAAAATCCTGATCAAAAGAAAGTCTCTGCCAACAACACTTCCCTCTGTTGCCAATCAGTGTGAAGAATAAGTTGTCTGTCATTATACTCAAACATTCTCACAATAATGAAGCGTGGCCATGCATTTTGTTCTTTCGGACAAGGGATCTATGAGCGGTGGGTCCTCTCTATTATTAGCTGACATTCTTCAGAAATTTTAAGCACTGACCTGAGTATGTTCAAAATAAAGTCCTCCATGGAAGAATATGAAGCATCCAAGCCCTCCAGAACTCCGTATATGCAGAAATTATTCCACCACAAGCGATTTTCCACATAATCTAGCTTGTTTTGCAGCTCTTTTTGCCAGGTACAATATTGTGCGGTCGTGTTGACTGGCTGAGTCTGAGATGGCCCCCACTGCCTGTTCTACAGCCTTCATCCTCTTGTCAATTTGTTTAATGTCCACCCGAACATCAGCTGCTGATGATTCTACCTGATGGTGGGTTTTTATTATGCTATCCAGTTTTGCCATGATAGCGTGTTGGTCGAGTGTTTCCATCCCCTCCTCAGAATCTGCCATGCTTGCAACTGGAGACGGTGGGTGGGAGTCGATCTGCAGGCCCTGTGTTCTGTCAGTCTCCTTCAGTGCCTTAATCTTAGATGCTTGAGTGTTTTTTCCTCACAGTCTAGTCATCATTGTTGCTGGCATGTCTCCTGATTTATAATGATTTGTTTTCCACTGATCTTTGCTGGCAAATATAATGTTTATTTGGTGGCGATCCTCGGAGCGATTGGGTTGATCAGTCACTCATCTGGTGATGTCACCAGAATTCCTTATTTATCTCAGTTGATTAAACTCAATCCATGGAGTGGTGGGTGCAAATCACAATGGTGGGAAACCATTTAGGGCATACTGCCCAGTACAGTCTGCAGCAAACATTTAGTTGTTAAAAGCTTTTCCCTTGCAGTGCTTCCTCATGGCAGAACAAGCTCCACAATCCTGGCAGCAGCAAACACAAATAGCTTGAATGCAGGCCGCAAATGGATTGGTTCTCCCCAAACTCACTTCTGCACAAAACTTGCTTTCTTTTTCAATTTAATAGGGACTGAAACTCACAGGCCACACATTGCACTAACAGCCACAAGGTGTAGAGTAGCTAAATACCATACGCAGTCCTCCCCGCACCAGGAGTTCAAATCTGGAGCTTTCATTGGGTGGTCTTCTAACACACAGCAAACAAAGTCCCTGGAAAATGCTAAATCCCCCTCTATCTCAAGTCTTTGCGCAGCTCTGAGCATCCCTAGGCATTTCTGATAAACCTGGCCATCCTGGAGACCCATGCACTCTCCAGTCTTGGACTGAATAGGCTCCCCAGCACCTCCAGTCCAGGCCGAAGTGCCACTGGAAAGGGAGACAGGCTGCCACCACTGTGCTCCCCACAGCATGGGCTGCCTCCATTGTGCTGCCCCAATGATCTGGCCCCAGAACTTGCTCGACACTCACCCGCAGATGAGGAACTTGAGGGACTCACCTGTGCCATCCCACCAAGGTGCCAGAGAGTCATGAGGTGGGCCACTTTTCTTCTTCCCAGGCTCTGGCTCCCACTGGCACAGGCAGTCCCCAAAGACTCCAGACTACTTTCAGCATCGACCACTACATTCTTACACCAGTCTTCGAGGGTGGCTGGCCGGGGTGGCAATCGACCCACAATAGCCCTGAACCTCAGCCCTCATGGCTGAAACACCCACGGGCCACCTCCTCTCTCTTCCTCTCTTCATTCAGAGATCCCTCTTTACCACCAGAACCCGTCTACTTATACACTTGGGCTGAGGCCCCTCCTGCCAGCAGGCAGAGCCCCAGATCCAGACACTGTGGCTGCAAGTAAATTAATTAGTAAGCTCCCAAAGGGGGCTTACACTTCCCCCCACACAAACCATTCACCTCCTGGTGAATGCCTACCAGCTTCCACCCCACAGCCTCCCAGAGGGGAGATATGCACACTCCCCCCCCCCGGAACCCAGGAGAGCACTACTGGAACCCAATACCTCCTGAATACAGACACTGGACTATGCAAACATACAGCTGTCACTTTACCAACCTCCAGGGTCCCATGGCGACCCAGCCGCCGGTTCCCGTGGATGGATCACCAGGTACTACAGCAGTGGCATCCCACCCTGCACTACTAGCTTCCAAACTGCCAAAGCCTTAAAGTTGCTGCTGCCAGGTAGAGCTTAAAGCATACCCACCCCTGCTAACATTGCATAACAACAGGATTTAGATAAACAAAATAAGCAACACAGTTATGTTAAACAGGCACAACACACTACAAACCTTAAAGGCATAACACTTTAAAAAGGGTTCATACTAAGGTTCATACTAAGGTTAGAAGAAAGAGCTAGTACGCCAAAGCCCATAATGCTCCTATGCTAGGCCATAGAGTAGAATGTTAAGCCATACCCAGACATAATTAGCGTGTCGAGACGATGTTTAAAAATCTCTTTAGTATTACTTGTTACTACATCAGATGGAAGTCTATTCCAAGGCCCAATAGTTCTTACAGAAAGAAAACTTATGATTATTGTGTTTAAAAGATTTACCAGTTAACTGGAGGACATGACCTCTAGTATCATGTATTGATGACTTAAAGAAAATCCTAACTCAGTCATGATATAGGGGTCATGAATAATGTCATATAGGAGGAGAAGGTCACCTCTAATGCGTCTGATAGTAAGAGGCATTAGTTTCAATGTATCCAACCTAAACTCATAAGACGAGGATTCGAGACCAGATATTTTTTTAGTGTATTTTCGCTGAACCCTTTCAAGAGAGTGACTATCTGATTTTTTAAAAGAACACCACAACTGTGAAGCATATTCAAGATGGAGATGGACATAGGACCTGAATAGGGGTAACAACGCCTCCTGATCTCGAGATCTAATATTACGCAAAATAGACCAAATAATTTTATTAGATGTACTAATAACTGAATGCATATGCTTGGAATATGTTAAGTCATCTGAAATGTTTATACCCAAATCCTTCTCATCATTAGTGGCACACAATGGTAAATCGTCAGAATATACTGAAATTTAAATTATTAGAACCCAAATGCATTACTTTGCATTTTGTGGGTTAATTTCATGCCCGTTTATTAACTTAGGTACTAATAATATCAAGATCATGCTGAATACAAGATATTTGGTCTAAATTAGAACATGGTCCTCCGATCTTCACATCATCTGCATATTTAATTGTAAATGAAAGGCAGGAATTAGTTAAATCAGATATAAAAGCCTGAAAAAGACAGGGGCCGAGAACCGAGCCTTGTGGAACACCACTTAAAACTTTACCAGAGTTAGAAAATGCCCCATTAATCATCACCTTTTGAGTTCTGTTTGAAAGCCAATTATGAATCCATGTAATTATATGACTATTAATACCAAGACCTATGAGTTTTTGAATTAGAGCCCAGTGTGGCATGGTGTCAAAAGCTTTACTGAAATCGATAAAGACAATGTCACAGGCAAACTGGTTATCCTAATAAAAACTAAAATGTTCATAAAAGCAGAGCAAATTTGTCAGACAGCTTCTACCCTTCTTAAAGCCATGTTGTTCCAAATCAGATACATCAATAATAAGGGCAATAATATCCTTTAGTAGACTTTCTAACACCATACATATGGATGAAGTCAAACTAATCAGCCGATAATTTTCCCATAGATGTTTTGATCCCTTCTAATGTATTGGTACCACAAACGCCTCTTTCCATTCACAAGGGATAAAATTATACTGTAAAAAAAGGTTGAATAAAAGTTTGAGTGGAAAGGCAATATGTTTAGATAATAGGTAAAGTAAATGCCCTGCTATATTGTCTGGGCCTGAACAAAATTTACCTTTTAGTAAGTGTAGTTTTTAAGAATAGACTCAACAGAGAATGTGATAAAAGTATCTGATGGTGAAATCCTTAGGTACAGGTGATTGAACTTCTGATGCAGAAAACTTTACAAAATTCATTATTAAATACATCAGCCATGGCTTTCGGCTCATGGATAAGTATGTTTTCTGTTGTAAGAGGCCCCACCACACTTGGACTTTTCCTGAGGGAGTTTATATAAGAGTAAAATTTTTGGAATTAGACTTACTAGCTGTTGTTTCCAATTTCATTTCTCATCTAGATTTGGCCCTACGGATGACTAATTTACACTTCCTACTTGATTTTAAATAGGATTCCCAATTAGAAGTTGTCCTATTCTTTAGGTAGTTACGATGTTTTTTATTTTTTATATTTATTAAACGTTTTATGTTTTTATTCATCCATCTAGGAGTCTGTTTCCCATTAGAATTCTTATTTTTTGATGGAATATAAGTATCACGAAGAGTCAAAATAAGTGATTTGAAAAGTACCCAACTTTGATATAAGGACTGGTTATCAAAAAGATAACCAGTTTATTTTTCAAGGTATAGATTGATACTGTGAAGATCAGCTTTATGCGATAGGTATATAATCGAAGAATTAGTATTAAAGACAATATGTCTCTGCAAGTTAAATAAAATAGAATTATGATCACTGCTGCCAATTGGTGATGAAATATGCACATCCCTAATATCTAAGGTGGTACTACTCAGAACAAGATCTAATATATTATTACCTCGGGTTGCAGAAGTTATCCATTGCTGTAAGTCCAATTCTGAACAAGTGGACAAAAATGTATTACTAATACTGCTAGATGTTGTGAATGACTGCCAATTTATATCTGGGAGATTGAAATCCCCTGTAATAGTAACATAACCCATTTGAGTAGCTATTTCAAATTTGGAAAGAATGGTGTCCATAATTAAACTAGATGAATTTGGGGGAACATAACATGTCCCAAGGATAATAAAATCCTGTTTGGATAGGAAACTTTTAAGCCAAAGACTCTCAGTCGGGAGATTATGAATTTTTATAGAACTAGAAATATTGACTGAGTTGATTTTATTGTTAATAAATGAGGCAACACCTCCACCCTTTCTTTCACTTTGATTTAGATAAGAGATATATCCAGGGAGTTGCTTGATCCAGTGGGAGTTATAATCACCCCATGTTTCACAAACCATAATAATATCAAAATCCTTATTCGAAATCACAGTTTGTAACTCATCGAATTTATGTGTCACACTTCTCGCATTAAAACTAAGAAACTGTAATTGTTTACTGGAGACTTTATAAGAGTGAGACAAAGAGGTGTGTACATTTGCATTCCCCCCCCCCCATTATTTAGTTTAAATTTATGTTAATTGTAGATAGGAATTGTTGACTCAGCAATGCATTCCCTAGTTTGTTAAGATGTAAGCCGTCAGGACAGTAAAGCTCAGATCTATCAGAGAACTCTTCCCAATGGGTCATGCACTGAATATTCTGTCGTAAACACCATTGCCTAAGCCAGTTGTTAATAATTTTAATTTTATGATTAAGAAACCGGGAGTACCGTGGTATGGGTAGAATCTCCAAAAAAATAATATCACACCCGAGATCAATCATTTTATTAGTCATAGAAACACAGGCTAATTTGATATTCTGAACAGAGTCCCTGTAGATGTTGTTTGCTCCAACATGGATAATACACAATGGATTTATGTCTTGAGAGCTAATAATATTATCGACCATATATGTTAGAGCTGAGATCTTAGCACCACTGAAACTAGAACAAGTTCTATTATGTTTGTCAGGCTCGCATAAAACTCTATCCAGATGTTTAACTAAGGAATCACCCAGAACAAATATTTGTCTGGTATGTGAATCATCAGTATTAGGAACACACATAGAGGGTGCCTCTTCACCACTTTGAATAGTAGCAAAATCAATCAAAGGAATATCAGTCGTGGAATTAGGTGGTGGAGTTGAAGAATTTGGCATATCAACCATGACTTGGGAAGTGTTTTTAGAATTTAATCCTTCATTAAGGGACTCAATAGGAATACAATTGGAATCGACAGGGGCAGTGGACAATGGGTCAAAGCTATTATGTAGTGGAATGTTAAAATACTCAGCCTTTCTCCTTCTTTTTTTAGTAGCTTTAGACCCTTGCACATTATACCAAGTTGTATCTTCTATGCTGTTTACCAAACTGTGCTCATCTTCTCTTGCTCTTTTTTTTAGAGACATCAGATGGATAAATCACTGAACTACTCATAGTAGCGTGATTATTCTCAATAGATATTATTTTGTCAGAAGGGATGCTGTAAGAGAAGGTTCAGAGGAGGGCAACAAAGATGGTGCATGGATTGCATCACAAGTCCTATGAAGACAGGTTGAAGGAACTGAACATGTACTCCCTGGAGGAGAGGAGGGAGAGAGGGGATATGATAGAGACATACAAGTATCTTACAGGGAGGAACAGGGTGCAGGAAAACACTATTTTAAGTGAAAAAGATGTTCCAGGACTAGAGGGCATGGGATGAAGTTGGAGGGAGGACGATTCAGAGGAAACATGAGAAAGAATTTCTTCACAGAACGGGTGGTGGACAAGTGGAACACCCTGCCAGAGGAAGTGGTGGGGGCTGAAACAATCACGGGATTTAAGAATGCATGGGATAGACATAAAGGAATTCTAGAGGTCAGGGGTAAGGGGCAACAGACTTCTAGGAAAACAAACTGAACTTACAAGCTCAAATGGGCAGACTGGGTGGGCCATAGGCCCTTATCTGCCGACACTGTCTATGTATCTATGTATCTATAAGTAGAGGAAGAGGAAGTCTCATTTAAAGGGATATTTGTTACATGTAAAGCATCTTGAACTGTTATAGGTTCAGAATCATTTCTTGATTCGAATGCCAATATCCGTTTATAGTATAAGCTATTCTCACATTGTAATACAATGTTGTCAGTACATTTTGCACATTGAAAGCGGAGATTTTCAGCAATGTCAGCTGATAGGCTAAACATATAGCAAGATGTGCATTGTATACCTGTTTCCCCTTTAGTAGTGGTTACAAACACATTAATATTGCTTGGTAAATTTATGGAGGATGCCATTACCACATGTTAGAGGTGAAACAACAGAACCACGTAATGTAATAGTACTCACAAGTATAAGTAAAGGTGACAACACGGCCGTAATTATTCCCCCTAACACCGCCTAACACGCTTAACATGTGCTGAACGCGCGTGTCTTAGCGCACGTCTTCGCACACGGAGTCACACACACCCTGCTCCCTTGCTCGCCCTGCTTGCATGAGAAGTGCAATAAATGGAGAGGAGTGACATGGAAGTACTCAAACAAGGTCACAGAGCCCCTCGAGATTTAATGTTTTTAATGCCCTTTTAAAACTCCACGAAAACCACTCATGCGTGGAGCTGGTAGAATATAAGTGTATGCTAGTCCCCAAATTAAAAATAAAAAGTTCCTTTTTGAAGTGTAGTTCTCGAGTCTGGTTAAAAGAACTACAGTCCCTCTTCCTGCTTCCTGACAAAATGTCAGCAGGGCTCAGTAACACACTCGTAGTATGCACAAACACAAACACAGAACAGAATCACGGTATTTTTTAAAATAGCTTGTAGTTTTAAAGCAAAGAGCCTGCAGAGAGATCCACACACTGCTTAGGTTTAAAAATGGCAGAACAGAACAAACAAACCAGGAGGTTTAAATAGGATGTCATGACCCAGAAGTACTCAAACAAGGTCACAGAGCCCCTCGAGATTTAATGTTTTTAATGCCTTTTTAAAACTCCACGAAAACCACTCATGCGTGGAGCTGATGGAGTATAAGTGTATGCTAGTCCCCAAATTAAAAATAAAAAGTTCCTTTTTGAACTGTAGTTCTCGAGTCTGGTCAAAAGAACTACAGTCCCTCTTCCTGCTTCCTGACAAAATGTCAGCAGGGCTCAGTCACACACTCGTAGTATGGACAAACACAAGCACAGAACAGAATCACAGTATTTTTTAAAATAGCTTGTAGTTTTAAAGCAAAGAGCCTGCAGAGAGATCCACACACTGCTTAGGTTTAAAAATGGCAGAAAAACTTTCAACACAATTGTTTTTCTTGTTTATTGCTAACTAACCACTTACACCTTTGAGTCATACACCACACACACACACACATATACACTGCACAGCACTACCTACCACTCACACAACCACTCACTATGGCCTTACATTCCCACACACACAGCATTGTAGCTTAACTAACAGCTGAAAGGGGCATATTCCAGTCCAGCCTTCTACTAAAGGTTGATCAGCCAAACACACTTTTTTCCCCAAACAAGACAGCACTCATTTTCTCTAACAGGGGAGTTAACCTCTTAAAACATATAACATTTTAAACAGCAAAGAGCAATGAAATTGGTTGATCTCACCCAGCATTCAGTAGTGGGGGTCCGTATTTTTTCAGTTCTGTCATTGCACCCAATGCATAGCCTGGATCGTGGAGAGGGGGATCAGCTCAAAGATCAATTAGGGCAGTCTTTGAGCAGTCTGTAAAGGAAGCACTGAGCAGCATTATTTCTGGGGTTCTGAAACATAATACGGTTTTGGATCAGGCTTAGTACACTCCTCCTTAAAAGTGGGCTCACAGATAATGTAATACTTTGTCCTCTGTCCCTCTCCATCCTGGACCATTGCAAAAGTCTTAAACAATGTCACTCCAGTCCACACAGTTGAGATACATGTCTGTTTTGCTTTCTTGATAGCTTGCTGTTCATGGCCTCCTAGATCAAGGATTTTTCCTCTGCTTCTCAGCTTTACCTTGCCCAGGGCTCCTTGGAGGACCCAGTCCTCTCTCCTTTCCTCAATGATGTTCCATATCCTCTCGCACAAGTATGGATAGTTTTCTCCTGGGTGCTCCTTTTTGATCCTCCTTCTTACTCAGCGATTGGCCTGTGACCACTCAGGTATGCTCCTCACACTGGCCCTAGGGACAGTACACTTTGGAAGCCAACTCCCCGAGGTGTACTGGGAATAGTGGGGGTCAGATGGGCAGAGGGTGTCCATGTTCTTTCTGCATTTTTGACATACCTGCCGGAGCCGGGGGATGGTGTCTGAGTATTTTAGGCTAGGGAAGCAGTAAGGCCTCAGAATGTCCTGCTCCCACAGAGGATCATCTAAAGTGAAAGACTTGGTGCAGACACCCAGGGCAGGGGATACCACATCCAGTCCTTCTGTATCTTCCACGGTGCTTGAATCTTCCTTGGAGATGACCTTTTTCACTTCCATATCTGATTTCTCTGCTACTGTAGCACCCGCTGTGGCAGGGGGAGATTTCTTGAGTGGTCTTCTCGGTGCCTGCCACCGGTGGGTGGGTACCCTGAGCAGAGGCCACTGATGACATAGGTTTCCCTGTCCCCCATGGCCTCTCCCTCTGCAATGGGGAGGCCCAGGCACTGGTGGAGAAGAGCTGGTCAGATGGCTAGTATCCTTCTCCCTAGAAACTGCTTCATCAGCTGCAGCTTCCACATTATCCCAATTTTCCAAACTGGAGGTGTCCATGCTGACCAAAGCTGATATGGTGGTCCAACTCCAAGCAGGCTGATAAAGCAAGGCAGGCTGGGCCAGGGGAGGTGCTCTACTGCTGGCATAGTTCAAACAAACTGGTAGCACCGTCACATGTCCTCCAGTTTTGTGGCAGACCACACATATCTCCTATGTGCTACCCTACACAGAGCCAAATGATTAAGTCCATTGTCTACTCCAGATTAAAGAAAGGAAAAAATAGATTTAATTTATCACAATTGATTAAATTCACTACATGGAGCAGTGGGCACAAATCACAATGGTGGGAACCCATTTAGGGTATACTGCCCAATACAGTCTGCAGCAAACTTTTAGTTGTTAAAAGCTTTTCCCTTGCAGTGCTCCCTCATGGCTAAACAGGCTTCACAATCCTGGCAGCAGCAAACACAAATGGCCAGAATGCAGGCCGCAAATGGATCTGTTCTCCCCAGACTCTGTCCTGCACAAAACTTGCTTTCTTGTCCAATTTAACAGGGACTAAAATTCACAGGCTACACAGCTCACTAACAGCTACAAAGTGTAGAGTAGCTGAATACCTTATGCGGTCCTCCCCGTGCTGGGGGTTTGAATCCGGAGCTTCCATTAGGTGATCTTTTTACAAACAGCAAACCAAGTCCCTGGAAAATGCTATGTCTACTCTATCCCAAGCCTTTGTGCAGCTCTGAGCATCCTAGGGCATTTCTGATAGCCCTGGCCACCCCAGAGACCTATGCACTCTCCGCTCTTGGGCTCCCCAGCACCTCCAGGGCAGGCCGAAGTGCCACTGGAAAGGGAGACAGGCTGCCAACACTGTGCTCCCTACAACTCAGGCTGCCACCACCATGCTGCCCCAATGACCTGGCCCCAGAACTTGCTCCACACTCACCCACAGACAGGGAACTTGAGGGACCCACCTGTGCCGCCCCACCAAGGTGCCAGAGAGTCACGAGGTGGGCCACTTTTCTTCTTCCCAGACTCTGGCTCCCACTGGCACAGGCAGTCCCCAAAGGCTCTGGACTCCTTTGGGTCCCAACCACTACATTCTTATGCTGGTCTTCGAGGGCGGTGGGCCAGTGGCAATCGTCCCACCCCGGGCCCTTACCTCAGCCATTATGGCTGAAACACCCATGGGCTGCCTCCTCCCTCTTCCTCTCTTCTCTCAGAGATACCTCTTTACCACCAACACTCACCTACTTATACACTTGGGCTGAGGACCCCCCATGGGTAGGAAGGGTCCCAGCTCTAGGCACTATGGCTGCAAATAAAAAACTGTTTGTAACTGAGTAGTTTACATTTAAAAAATGATATGTCTTATCGTTGTGTTCATTACTTCCTGGTCACCCTTGCAAATAGGCAGTTTTGCTCATGGGCCACTCAGGTTATCAAATGAAATGAATAAACAAACAAACAAACAATGGTAAATCTTTAAGGAGGCTATTCGGAATACATGTGGTAGGAGTCAGAAAATGCTCTGAGGCTAAGACTAATTCAGAGTAATACAATAAATACATAGAAGGGTATCAGGGCAGACTCGATTTATTAATGGGGTGGGATTTTCAGATGGCCGCACTGTTTAACTGACATGGCCGCTCTTGAGCTGCCGAAGTAGTTAGACCACCTACAAGGTCGTCTAACTTTTATGTGCAATCACCCTGACTTGCATCCCAAAAATGACACATGCATCTAAATTAGATGCATGCATCATTTCTATTGCTAGGAAAAGCAACAAGTGTCACATGTGCATGGGGATGTTTGTAGGTAAGTTACAAGCATATCGACTTATATGCCTGGATGCAGCATACATCTGAAATACGGACGTGAATTTTGCATCCAGCCTTTGGAAAATCTCATCCATAGTCTTTTATGTCCGTATTATTTTCTCTGAGGCTGAAAGATCAGAAGGCTATGGGTTCTATCCCCACACCAGGCACTTGGGTCAATCCTAATACTGACACTGTAGTGCAGCATGGGGGGGGGGTGCTGCACTCTTGAGGTGCCGTCTTTCAGATGAGACATTAAACCGAGGTCCCATCTGCCTGCTCTGGTGGTAGTTCAGGTGGACATTAAAGATCCCATGGCACTTCTTGAAAAGAGATGGGGAATGTTTTATTGAAAAACAAAACCATACAACAATATACAAAAGGAAAAGTAAACTTACCATAAGACAACATCAAGGAGAAAACAAAATACAAATAAGTATGGCAGGTAAACAAAAAGAAAAAGGTGCTATAGGCATTTACAAAGGAGTACAAAATGGAAACCCTCAGGTAATAGTAGCATCAGTATCTGTGATCCACGGAAGTGATTTCCAAAGTTCCAAAACTACATCTCTAGGCAATGAGTTACATTCAAAGGCATAAAGTTTCTGTTTGTCCAAAACAATTTTACGTTCCAGTTCTATAAAGGAACAGTCCTTTTGCTGCAAGGTAAAAAGACAACGTGCCATCCAAATATTCCACTTAATAATGACACAAATTAAATTCAAGGTGTCTTTGTGCCAGTCACCCCAATGCAAGGAAAAGTCACCATACATTATATTAGAATAAGTCACAGTCTGAAACAATGGAACATTCCATGCCTGAGCCAAAAACCCTTACCAAGAATTAATAAAGGAACAATCAAAAAAGAGATGAGAAATTGTTTCTTGTACTGCAATGCATAAGGGACGTGAACAAAAAAGTTCCTGAGACTGCTTGTGTTTGTGGTTTGCCTTAATATTAATATGTTCATGGCAAGATAGCCAATGGAAGTACCACATATGGGCTGGCACTCTCACAGACCGAAGGAGTGGCCATAATGAAGGTAAATACAGAATGGGACATTTCTCAAAAGGCTGTGGGACGACACATAAGCTAGAAAGTAAACTCTGATACAAGAACTTATGGGAAGATGTTAACACCATCTGAGTAGTAACATTACATTGTTTCAGATGTAAAAACATGTGTTTCAAATAAAGAGGCATACCTTCAGGTTTCCGAAGCACCAAGAAAGAATTCCTTTCCCACTGATGGAACTAAACATGACAGGAATCATACAGTCATGGTTCCCACCCTTTCTGGGTATTAATCAACAGAGGCCTTAATTTAGCAGTAAAAAATATATTAGTAAAAAATAGCAGGGGATTCATCATATTCAAACCTCCGTTAGTAAGAGGCAAATAAGTAACATTTCTTTTGATAGGGTTTAGTCTGCTACCCCATAAGGCCTGAAAAAACAGGCTAAAAGCACCAGTTTCTAACTGTTTTGGGATGGGAAAAACATAACTCAAAAATAAAAATGTCAGAATCAAGTAAGATTTAATCAGGTACACACGTTCCTTTTTCCCCCACCTGTCTTCTGTTCCAGTGTGCCACCTTACATTTCCCTTGTGTCAATTTAGTCTCCCAATTTAATAGATCAGAATCAGGAACCCCAAACAATATTCCTAAAATTTTAATTGGTCCCATACTCAAGGTCAAAAGACCAATAGGTCCCAATGGGATCTGTGGAAAGCCCAATCTAACACCCACACTTTTATCAAAATTTAAGGCAGCTGCGGAAAGCATGCCAAACTCAGTACATACAGAAAGAGAGTTTAACACAGCCCCCATCCTCCACCAAATAGCACATATTGTCTGCATATGCAATCACTTTATACCGCGTCACTTGAGTTGGACTAGTGATAGACCGAATTTGGGGATGAGGATTCAAATGTCTCAATAAATCATCAAGGAAAAAAACATAGAGAAGTGGGCTCAGAGGACACCCTTGGCAGACCCCTCTCCTGATCAGAATCACAGGGCCCACCCAACCATTCACTACTGGGACTACAGTAGCTGTCCTGTGCAATGCATGAAACCACTGTAGCATGCCCACTGGCACATGAAAGTAACGAAGAGTCTCCCATAAAAATTAATGACGGATGGAATCAAAGGCAGCCCTTTGATCCACCGAAACAATAAAGCCCGAAACCTTATTTGCATGGCCCTGAGAAAATAATTCCTGGAGCAAGATTAAATGGTCAGAGATTCTCCTATTAGGCACAGAACAGGATTGGGCTGGAAAGATCACAGTTTCAGCAATACTTAATCTTTTAGTCAGTATTTTCATCAACAGTTTAAAATCCGTATTCAGCATACAAAGTGGGTGCCAATTTTGAAACAACTTAGCGTCACCTTTTTTAAAGACATAAATCAGGGAGCCCTTCATGAAGTCCAGCGGAATCAGTTCCGTTGACAAGAGGGCATTAAATACAGATGTAAGCTCAGAAAGCAGATGGTCACCTAAAACCTTATGTAAGGCATTCATTAACTTGCAAGGAGCCCAGAGCCAACATGAGCTCCTGCACAGTAATGGAGGAACATGTCTGTCTTTTGCTGGCCGGGGAAGAAACCGAAATATCCAGACCAGAAAAGAAAGAAGCAGAAGCACCACCCACATTGGGGAGGGATGAAAAAAGGGCCATAGAATGGTCTGTCACTACCCTACAAATTTCAAACTGGGTACTATGTTGGCAACCAGTAGAGTCCACAAGACAAGACATAGACTTCTGGGCCACCATTCAATAATTATCAAACTGGCATATCACATACTGCTTGCCCTGCATACCAAACTTATGCTGATGGTACAATTGTCAAAACTGACGAGTGTGATATTAGAGCGTGTCAGCCTGCATAAGTTGCAATTGTTGTGTGAGGTCTTGACCCGTCGTATAGGCTATCGTCAGCAAGGATAGCAGGTGCACCCTTAGATGCAAATAATGTAGATACTCCTTATTACATTTTCTACGACTATATTTCTTTAAAAAAAGCCACCAAGTTTCTTTTGATATCAGCCCACCAATGAATAGGGTCTTCATAACATATAAAAACAGATCGCCATGTATGAATATAGTGTAACAATGACTGAAGGAGCTCCAGTTCTTGCAATAAAGAAGTATGAAACTTCCAGAGCCCAGGACCTTTACGCAATGGAATGTCCATCTCCACCCCCACAGAAAGCAATTTATGATCTGAAAAGGCCACAGATTGCACAGCAGTAGAGAAGATGGGAAGGGATTGAGAAAGAAAAACAAAATCTAGCATCATGGCCAGTCTACCCTTTTGAAATGTTGATTAGTATGGGTCAAATATGCATCACAAAGGCATGCAGTTTGAATAATTTTAACGAATTCCCTGAGAATCACAAAACAGTTTTTGTGTCTTTGCAAAAGTGCTTTTGTCATGAAGACTCAACCCACAATTAAAATCTCTGGAAAAAATAACTTGTAGAGATGTGTGTAAAAATGGATATACCGGGAAAACAATTCAATGCGTGAGGTCTTCGTCTGTGGTGCATACAGATTTATAACCCTACGGGTTGTGCCTGAAAATAGGCAGAATTTGTCTAGTGCACTTACCCGGTCAACAAAAACTAAATAAATAATAAGAGCAAGGCCCAATCAAAAAATCCAAAACAAGCCCCTTCCAGGGGAAATATCATGAAGTTTAAGCAAACGAAAACCCGGCACATTTATCAAAATCCCCCAAACCTGAGCACATGTCCTGGCCAATAGACTGAGAGGATGGGCCCAGCAACCAATCTCTCTGTGCCTGTCGAATTTCATGAGTCGTATGGAACCTGTAACAAAAAAATTACCAATGACAATAAATGCAAAAAAGAAAAAAACACCTGTCGTTTAGTAAGGAGTTTGACACTATTAACATTAATAGTGTGACACACAAAATCAGTCAGCATTTAGCAAATAAAATAAGGGAGAACAACAGTTTGCACAAACATCATTTCTTTTTACCCTCTACCTGTTTTCCCTTCAATTTCACCCTAGCCTTCCGTTTCTGGGACAAGCCCTTACCTATCTGAAGTTCAGAATTTGTGGTACCTTCAGTGTGAGAAGAAGCAATGGAAGAGGAATCTGACTCCCCATCTGCATCATCAAAGTGCTCTTGAAGGAGCTCATACTGATTTGACAAAGGAATAGTCAAAGGTTTCAGAGCCTTTGGGGGGGAGACGTGGCATGGGGATGACTCCTCATTGAACGCCTACGGGCAGGAAAGGCTGGTTCCCTCAGAGGTAGCATAGTTCTAGCACTCTGGGTCATGCACTGTGCACCATTACTAATAACAACAGGCTCAGGTATGGGTGGTAAAGGAGCAGGAGGGGTCATCAAAGGGGGGGGTCACTGGGGAGACAGGAGGGCTTGCCCCAACACCTTCGACTTCAACAGGCCCAGACTGTGGAACAAGCGGCTGAACCGCCACAGATCTAGTACGAAGTCTAGCTTTCTGTGCCTGGGTGATAATAAAACGTTGATCCACCCCTGCTTCATGATAGTCTTGGTTATGGGCAGCCCACTGGCAATTCTGAAATGTGTGCCCCACCTCCTCACAGAGATTGCATTTGCATTCGTTCAGGCAGTTTGCACCAACATGACCAAGTTCCCCACAAGTGTTGCACTTGATTTTATCACAAACACTGCTAAGATGGGATGGGTCCCCACACCGGTATCGAGCCTTCGGCTGTCCAGAATAAAACAAAACCTCTCTATCCCATCCTATAGAAAAAGAGCTGGGTAAATGCACAGCACCAGACTCAATAGTTTTCAACATCACTTTGACCTTCCAACCCCCAGTCCAAATGTTCTCTATGTCCAAGATTGCTTCTGGATGTCCCAAAACCGTGCAGCGTTGCTTCAGCCAATATAAAACATCCATCATATCAACTCTCTCATTCCTAAAAAAAATAGTTATGTTCTTATAAGTGGGCTTGGTCAAAGGAATGGCCAGAAATGGTGTCGACAAGGCCGAGGTCTTCAAAGTCTGATATTTCGACCAAAATCATTGCAGACCACAAACCAGCTGAAAACTAATGTCAAATGTGGACTCTCCAGATACATGAATGAGCGCATAGATCTCATGTAAAAATAACTTATTGAGTCCTTCAAATGTTGTCGTGCCACATAAAGACGATCAGGAGGGTCAGGCAAACCTCCCACATAAGACAACATGACCACATTATGGCGTTTAGCTGGCAAAACCGGGAACTTAAAAAGAGAAGAGAAAGAGCGGCCCTGACCAACCCGCTGAGGCTGTTGCGGTGTCATCTCCAAAGCCCGTTTCTCAGGCAATAGTAAAGGCATGCTCACTGAAGGTAAAGACATCTTTGGGATCTGTAAAATAGGGTGCTGTGTCAAAGCAAGTTCTGTCGCCAATAGCAAAGGGACTGCAGGAAACAGAGCTCGATCCGTTTTTTGCAAAAGCTCAGAAAAGTCCTCAGGGCTTGGTGACTATATCAGGGAACAGCCTGACACCCACTTTCCTGCAGGCATTGTCTGCACCCAGCCAGCACCCTGCAAACCCTTCTCCATGGACCAAATAGGCATCATAGAAGAAATGTCAGTCACAACAGAAGTCGGCTAATGAGACAACAGAGCACAATCAATTTTAGCGGGAAGAGTAATACAGTCTGCGGTAGCGGAGCAGCGGTAGGAGCAACGTTCTGCTCATGCTGCCTGTCCCCATCTCTAGGCAAGTCCACCTCAACAACTTCATCCTGGACACAAACAGCAGCCTTGACAGCAGTACTCGGGCTGTCAGCATGGAGTTTCCTGAGTTCCCGCTGCAGTCTCAATTTAGTAACCGCATATCTGCGCTCCTCCAATTCCAATTGCCTCCTCAGTTCTCTCGCTTCAGGCACTTCAGTCTCCTGGGCAGAAGAATGAGAATACTCTTCTCCAGAGTCAACCTCAATCGCCTCAGGAGTGTCCTCATCTGAATCAGGTAAAGGTTCAAGCATAGCTTCCCGTGGTCACGGGACCGAATCCATAATCACCTCCTGTGCTTCACAGACAGTCTCAATCACTGCAGCAGTCTCTAACAGTGCTGGCGCAGGAGCCAAGACCAAGTCTCCCGCCTCCATAGCCTCCTCCACAGCAGAAATGCTAGTCACTGCCATCTTGGACAGAGGTTCCCCTACAGGTGAGCAGGGGAATTTCCCCAGTGTCCTGGCCAAATTTCCCCCATTCACTAAAAATACCACCAACAGCTTAATCTGGTTCAATTTCAGTTGGTTACCAACTGTATTCCCCCCCCCATCGTCCCTGAAAAAGGGACTTTTAGTCTCAGTGGGCCTACCGGGTCTACAAAATTAAATAAATAAATGAATGTTTCTATGTCAAGGGCTCCTTAAGTTGTCATTCATGGGGTTTACAATACATTTTACAAACCTGTCCTTGAAATCTGTATAAATTCTTTATTGATGAGTTTCTCAGTTTACAATGCGCTACAGCTGGCCACTGCAGTGGCCCAACAGCAGTGTGGCATGCTGTCTTTCAGACAACCTGAGTCTGGGAGCAAGCTTGGGTTAGGGCATTGGGAGGTAGGTCAGTCCGAAGCAGCTGCCATGTGGCAGTGCACCTTGGTTGTGGAAGACAGCAGCAAACTCCTGCACCACAGCAACCCCTGCGGCTGGGCCAGGAAGCTTGAGTCCACCTCAGTCTCTGCTGTGAGTGTGCAAGGCCATATGCTGTGCTCACTTTGGGAGGGGGGTAGTGAGGGGGACCAACAAAAGGAAGAAAAATACACTTCCATCTATATGACTGTCTGGGCCTCTGTGATTCCCCTGGATCTTATTTTCTTGCTGACTCTGGATCCTAGTCTATATAGGGGACTACCTCATGGGGAAGAGTGGCTCTCCTTCTGGAGACCCTGCCACGGAAGGTAAACCATAGGGGTAATTGGTGGGTTACCAAGGTCTGGGAGAGCTAGGGGCTCTGGACCTGATTTGGTATATCCCTGGGATCAGGCTACAACCCTGGAAGATGCAGGGGGCCAGGGAGAAACCCTGCTATGGAAAACTACTGGACTAGAGCTGTGTGGAATGTGAATTCGGCCAGCAGAATTCATTTGGAATAGCAATTCTGCCAGTGAAATGCATTTCAGAATTTATTAGGGCATTCTGGGAAATTTCAAAAGCAATCTATGTATTAATAATTTAATCTGTTTTACCAGGGTGGTGGTAAACCCCTCCATCTGATCAGCCCCCTCTGCACTCCCTGCTTATGTATTCCTCCTGTTCATAAATCAATTGTTCACCAATTTTCACTGCCTTTTTGAACAATGCATCCCCTACTCTCCTCTCTCACCCTTATTCTGCTCATATACCTCTCTTTACCTCCACCACTTGCTAACTACTCATGTATTCCTAATAGCTCTCCCAACCCCATCAGCTACTATCTCTAATCCGCTACCCACATCCATGCTATCACTCCCTCCCTGGTCATTTGAAATATGATCTCACTCTACCACTATTCCTCATGCAGCTTTGATAATAGTGTCCACTTTCACTGCCGTTCTCCACCTTCTTCTTCCTCACTCATCCACTCCGTTCTCCTCAAATCTACCAATCTCCTCACCAGCCCCTTCAAAATCCCTTAAGCAGCCGGCCCATCAGCACAGTGGTTGGATTTCCATCTGCGCCGCCGGCGACCCGGATTCGGGAACGGACTCGAGTAACTGGAAGGCCGGCCGGGGGGAGAAGGATGGAGCATCCAGGAACACCTCTCCTTCTCCAGGGGGTGGGTGGGGATGCGCACCAGTGCATGCTGACTCCTGGCAGAGGCTGGGAGTACAGAAGTGATGTTCGGGTTTGGTGTTCAAAGGGGAGTGACAGGCATTGGCGTATGCCTTGATGTCAGGACATCACTCCCCACAGAAAATCAGGAAATGGTTCCTGGCTAGCCGGATGTTGGTCTGTCTGTCCTCCGCTGCTTCTGCTCCCACGACCAACACACCTCAGTGGTACCCTGGGCCAATAGAGTAGGACGCTGGCCACCTCCCACCGGTGCCTTCCTCCTCGAAGGAGGGGGACACGTCCGGTGAAGGGATATGCAGGGTTACTGGGGGGATCCCAATATGAGGTTGGTAGCCGGTGTGGGTATCGGGGCAGGCAGTTGGTAGGGGCAATTGGAGACCTGAAGGAGTGGGCAGCCAGGAAGAAGGGCAGGCGCAAAAAAAAATTCCCCTAAGCTTCACTTTCTCATACTCACCCTCCTCTTGCTTTCTGCTGGGGATATCCACCCCAACCCAGGCTCTATTGCCTCTTGTTCCTCTAGTGCTTCCTCTACTACCTCCCCCACTCTCTTCTCTCAGCCCTCCCAAAGGGCTTAAAGATTCTACATCTTAACACCCGCAGCTTGTTGCAAAAAATAGTCCAGATTCAGACCATGGTGTGCACTCTAAAACCAAACATTCTAATCATCTCAGAAACTTGGCTAAAGAGCACTGTCCCTGACCACTCGGTCTCCATTTCTGGCTACTCACTGTTAAGGCAAGACTGTGCTGGAAGGGGTGGTGGTGTGGTCATTTATGTCCTAGCCTCCATCCAATATTCTATCATCTACTCATCCTCCTATCCTGAGACCCATGATGCCCTAGCTATCCATGTTACCCTCTCCTTCACTCTTCCAATCTCCCTAGCCAACATTTACTGCTGCCCAAATGTCCATGCTTCAGTCACGCTAGACCTCCTAACCTCTGTCACTTCCCTTGCTCGCTCTGGGGAATTATTCATCCTAGGTGACTTCAATATAAATTGGTTGTCACCTAAAACTAAAAAAAACTAAAAATGAAATTAGAGCCCTAAACCTCTCCCAACTGATCTCTGAACCCACCTGCCCAAACCACAAGACATAACAACACGCCTTACTCGACTGGGCCCTTACCTCCCACCCCCACCGTTTTATCACCTCTGGTGTCCTCCTTGATGGTCTCAGTGAACCATAACCCAATATTCATAGTTAAGAAAGTCCACAGAACTAAATCACCACACAAAACCATACAACTATGCTCTTTCAAGTCTCTTGATCTTGAACCTCTCCTGAGTAACCTTGCCAATTCTGATTGGTCCCCCCAACCTCCTTCCTCTCGGTTGATAAGGCCCTTGCCCACTTCAATGAAATCTTTCTTGTAAACCAGAATGCCTTTGCCCCACTAAAACAAATCAGAGTCAGAAGTAGCCACTTACCTTGTATAACCCCTGAACTTCTGGCCTGTCTCAGGGCTAAAGATTGGGCCTGGAAGCATCATAAAGCCACCCAACATCCTAGTGACCTTGCGAACTACCGCATGCACCAAAACGCTTGCACCAGGGCTAAAAAGGTTAGCAAAGTCCAAATATTTCAAATCTGCCTTCATCACCAACATAAATTCCCCTTCTAAGTTCTGGAAGGTGGTCAATGCCCTATTTACCCTGTCATCTCGCCCACCCCATCTGGTACTTAAATAGCTCACTAGTGTCTGATCCACCAGCCGTAGTAGTCGTATTTAAATGCTACAATACCTCCTGCACCACTGAGCTACTGAAATCTCTCCCTTCCTACCCATCACCCTTCCTACCCTCCACTGGTGTGCCCCCTCCACCACCCTCCCACCTCCCCTTCTCTTTCACTTCTGTAACCCCAAATGATGCCCTAAGTGCCCTCCTTACCATCAACCCCTCTAAAAGTGCCTCTGCTGAAGGCCTCCGCCCAAAACTCCCATCCCTCTCCACTCTGTCCACTGCCTACCCAGCTCTCATTAATCCTAAATCTCTCATTCTGTACTGCCTCGGTCCCCTCTTCATGGAAACATGCAGTGGTCCTCCCTCTACCCAAAGGGGGTGACCCCTTATCCCCTGGCAACTATCACCCCATTTCTCTCCTACCTACCCTTGCCAAGCTTCAAGAACACATGGTGCTCTCCCAACTCACCTCTTTTCTGTCTGACACCTCCTTTTTCACCCCTTTCCAGTTTGGTTTCAGGAAAAAACACTCAACCACCACCTCTCTCCTATGGCTCACAGACTCCATTCTAACCAGGATGGACAGTGGCCAAATTACCTCTGCCATTTTTGTCAACCTTGCCAAGATCAATGACACCGTCTCTCACTCCCTTCTCCTCGACTCAATCCCAGCAGCTGGCCTATCTCCCTCCACCACAAACTGGTCCAAAGCCTACCTTATTGGCAAAACCCAATCAGTTAAGATCTTAGATGCCACTTCATCTCCCTTCCCAGTTAGCACTGGAGTCCCCCAGGGCTCTGTATTAGGGCCCCTCCTATTCTCCATCCTCTTAAATAACCTTCCCACTGTTTGCTCCACCTCCACCACTATACATATGTATGCCGATGATACAGTCCTGTATGCATCTGGCTCCTGTCCTGCTGAGGTTACAACCAGTTTACAGTGAGACTTTGACAAGGTTCAGCTCTGGTTTGCAAACCATCAAGTTTTCCGCAATGCCAAGAAGACTGTCTCCACAACCTTTGCAACAAGGCAGAGACTCTCTAGGCTTCCCTCCCTACCAAATTTCCACACCCTTTATGGGACTTTGCTTGAGGACACATCCTCCTCCAGGTACTTAGGTGTTTGGTTGGACCAACAACTAAACTTCTCTGGACATATTGATGCCATCCAGAAAAAACTGCACCCCAAGCTTGGTGCCCTGTTCAGGAACCATAGTTGCATCCCTCCTACGGCTAGGCTTGAACTTGTTCAGAAGATGATACTGCCAATTTTTGACTACTTTGACGTAGTTTATGGTGCTGTCCCTAAGTCCTCTCTGGCCAGACTGGACACCCTCTTCAATTCTTTCTGCCGCTTTGCCCTGGATGCCCTCCCTCGCACCCACCACTGCAATGTTTATCGTGCCCTATCCTTCCCCTCTCTTACAAACAGGAGACTCTCTCACTGTGCTAAATTCACCTCCAAGCACTGGTTAGGTGATCTCCCTTCCTACCTAACCTCCTCCTTTACAACAACCCCCCCATCCTCCCATTCCCTTAGATCAACTGACTCTTGAACTCTGGAAGTCCCCCTCAGATCCACCCTAATCGGCCAATCCGCTTACTCTCACTGCCTCCCAAAAATTTGGAATTCACTCCCCCTCAAATCCAGCACTCAACCTCTGCCTACTCCATTAGCTCGGCCCTCAAAAATTACCTTGTGCCTAGCTGTTCCTGACATGTTCCTCCCTAATTCCCTTCTATAAGCCATGGATAAACCCTACCCCTCTACCATCACCTTCATTTTGCCCTATGCACCCTCACCCCCCAAATTTCTAGCTCTGCTCCCTTCCCCAAATTGCTCCCCTTACTGGCCTTCCTTGATCTCTCACAGAATGTAAGGGACGCCAAATGCTGTCTATGGGTCCCTCTCCTACCCCCCTAAGGCTTGTATCCCTCATCTACTCCCCTCCTCCTACATCCCTCCACCTCCCTCTCCTTTCACCCTTTTCTTTAATGTAAGCACTTGTTTATTTAGTAACCCAGCACTTATTATTGTTCACTTTTTCTACATATTATGCACAAATCTGTTTTAACACTGTTTATAACACCTGTCTTGCAACTGTATGTTAATATTGATCTTGTAACTTGAATGTAACTAGAACATGACTCTTCCCCCTCCCTCACCTTACCCTTCCCTCTCCTTCTCCCTCTCACCGCCCCTTTTCTTTTCTATTACGTAAGCACTTGTTTAGTTATTAACCCGGCACTTATTATTGACCACTCTTTCTACCTATTATGCGCAACACTGTTGTACCACTGCTTGTAACACCTGCCTTAGAACTGTATGTTAATGTTGATCTTGTAACTTGAATGTTTGTTTCACTCCTATTGTACCCCTTCCCTCCAGGTCACACCGGGAGATGAGCGACTTGTCACTCAGTGTGCCATCCTGGTGAAACATTTCAATAAATAAAAAATAAATAAATAAATGGTGTCCACTCTGGAGAAGACCAGGTGACCAGCGGGGTATCTCAGGGCTCAGTACTAGGCCTGGTCCTCTTCAATGTCTTTATTAGCTACATTGCAGAAGGACTAGAAGGAAAAGTATGCCTGTTCACTGATGACACAAAATTCTGCAACAGAGTAGACGCACTAGGGTGGGGGGGTAAATGAGGGATGATTTGAAAAAGATAGAAGAACGGTTAAGGGTTTGGCAGTTGGGTTTCAATGCAAAAAAGTGCAAAATCATGCACTTGGGACACAGAAACAAGGGGACTATGTACTAGCTGGAAGGGGAAGTACTGGCAACCACCAAGCAGGAAAGGGACCTGGGGGTAATCATCTCTGATGACTTGAAGGTACCCAAGCAGTGTGATAAGGCAGTGGGGAAGGCTAGCAGGATGCTTGGGTATGTAGGGAGGGGTATCATTAGTAGGAAGAGGGAGGTAATACTGTATTACCCCTGTACAGGTCACTGGTAAGACCCCATCTCGAGTACTGTGTCCAGTTTGGGAGGCCCCACCTATGGAAGGACATTGATAAGGTGGAGGCGTACAAAAGATGGCTACCAAAAATGGTGCAGGGCTTGCATCAAAAGCCTTACAAAGAGAGACTCAAGGAACTGAATATGTACTCTCTGGAGGAGAGGCGGTAAAGGGGGGATATGATAGAAATATTCAAATACATAACAGATAGCTTTTTCCATAGAAAAAGAAGTTAGAGAACAAAGGGTCATGCTATGAAGTTGGAGGGGGGAGGCTCAGAGGAAATGTGAGAAAAAACTTCTTCACAGAGAGGGTGGTGGATGCCTGGAATATCCTTCCAGTGGAGGTGGTGGGTGCCAAAATGGTGATGGGATTCAAGCATGCATGGGACAGATACAAGGGGACCTTGACAGTAAGGTGAGGGGAGGAGACAGCTGGAGATTGAGTAGGGTCTGCAGTGGCATAGTAGGCAGGGACAACTGGGCAGACTAGGTGGGCCAAGAGATCTTTATCTGCCAACAACTTCTGTTTTTTTTATTTATTCAGTTATTTTGGAAAATACCTTTGAGCACAGGTGCTCATTTACAAAGGTTCCATGTCAAGTCATAAAAATTCAGTTAGGGTACAATAAGAGCAACATCATGTAACATACAGTGAATTCAATCCAGTGACTGTGGCAAACAATGAGGCATAATTCACCAAATTAGGTGAGCTACAAGTAGGTTATATAGAGTTACAGCAACATTGTAAGGATGACTGCAGAGAGCTTTAGAAAAGTGTAAGTTTGGGAAGATCAAATAGTCAATCCAGCAATTCAGATAGCCAACCAGCAGCCCTTACCGTGAAGGAGTGTTGACCTAAATTAATTCTCCAGAAGGGCTGTTCTAGAGTATTCCTAGGCATGTTACTATAAAGTATTGGTTAGCAACATAACATAATCAGTTTCCTAATAATGGGGATGGGAGGGGGGTCTATGGAATGTGATTCCAGTGTTTGTTTACTGAGTCCCAATTCAAGTTTCAGTGGAACAGGGGAGTGTCATTCCACATTATACAATGGCAAGAAAGAATCCTGGCTCCTGATTGGTCAGTTGGCCATTACAGCAGGGATGTTATCCTGGCATAACATCCCTGCTGGTGATATCCTTGAGGACCTTGAGCATTGTCTGCATCTTTTCTTAAAAACATATTTTTAAACACTAAATACAATTATTTAAAAAAAAATTTTCTGTATAAAACAACGAGCCATTGTATAATAGCAATAATGCCCTCCAGGATGGGTGTTATGCTGGGATAACATCCTTTCTCAGGTGTTGGACACCCTCGACCGGTGGCCTCGGGCCCAACCACTCAAGGTGGGATGTTATCCCAGCATAAGACCCACCCTGTCAGGCATTATTCCTTCATTAATTCTGCTGGTATACTCCATGAGCATTAAATGCAATTTCCACAGAACCAAATGGGTTAATTAAATTGGAAATGCATCCACTTGCTTCCAAATGGCCCTAACACACCTGCCTGGGGATCCATAAGGATATCTTGATGGCTGGTAGTCTCTTTTGAAACCATACCCAAATTATGTAATTTACATTGATTCAGTGCTGTAATTTAAAGAATGCTTTTCTGCCCTTTTCCTTGGAAGTGCCCTGAAATCTGCAAAAATAGTTATTTCACAGGAAATGATTTTGCAACTGCTTAGTGACACCGCATGGTTGCCTTTCAGACACGCACTACACACCATGTGACTTCTTGCAGTCTTCCAGAACTCATGAGGCATTCACGAAAGGAAGTTCTACTTATTTGTCATTTATTTATTTTCATTTTGTTAACCAGGTTAGCACACTGGGCCACATGGCTCTTTTACAGGCATGACCCGGAACATACAACAAGATAACAAAATACAAAGCATACAGTAAAATATATAACAATTATTGATAATATTTACAACAAAAATGAGACATTAAATGTGCTTTATACAAAGTTGCATAATCTGCTGTGTAGATCTGCAGTTTTGTTGAAGAAAACTGATCCTTAATCTTGCTTAAAACTTACTCCTTCCTGCTGATGTTTATGGCAGGCTTGTACTTAAAGTTCTCACACAATCTTTGTTTTTGGGGATAGATTGCTACATTTTAGTCAGAGCTGTCTTACTGTGTTTAAGCAGTGTGGGTGAGTTGAGAAAGTATGCAGGAGTCCTGTTGCAGTGCACAGTCTACAGTACTGGCTAGTATTTGGCCTGTAGAGAAAAACAGACAATGTCAGGCCATGAGAGAACTGCAGTGCATTTTTCACCTTACTTTGCAGTCTATGTGATTAGTATATATTTTTTTGTGGTGCTTGGTAGCTGCGATACATTTGCACAGTGGATGAGTTTGTGATGGGGCTCTCTAAATATAGCCAGCTATCCTGTGGTACATTTGCACAGTGGTGGGTGTGTGATGGGATCTATTGATGCAGCCAGTTATCCTTAACATGAGAGATAAGTAGCACTGAAGTGCAAGCTGAGGCTGTGATGGTAATACAATGTAATGCTTTTTGTAGTTGTGTGAGTGTTCTTAATACTTATGGTGTGCATTCACTGCTGAAATAATATAGCTTCTTTTCTTCAGTGTTACAAGCATATCATGATGATATATGGAGGAAAAGCAGTTCAGGCAGTGGACGTGGATGCATACGTGGCAATATACAGTTGCAAAGTGTGAAGAAAAGGAGGGGTGCCTCTGTGCCTCTGGGTCAGCTGATGTATCTGCTGCACAGCTTTTAGTGCTTCATCTGCAAACCCCACCACCACCAGTATTATCAGTGTTGCCAGAGGCTGGGAGAGGAGTCATGGGTGAATCACAAATTTTTCAAATTCGGAACGACAGCAGGATCAGGGAGGAGAGGCAGGAGAAATATGTTGGTGGGCCATCTGTGACCCACTGTCTCCAACATCCTACGTAAAATGCTACCTTATCGAGGAAGGCCATGTTGATTGACAGGTGTCCAGTGCATGGTGACAGCTAAAATGCCTCCTGAGCCCCCCACCCCAAAAAAATGTTACTGGGTGACTGACAAGTGTGGAGCATTAGCTCCTTGAGAATGCCTGCCACCCAGAAACAGCAGCAGCATCTACCCCCACACCCAGCTAAGTAGTGACTCTATGCACTGCAGCCAGAGACATAATTTCTTTCAACTCAGCATGCCACCAGTGAAAAGAATTGTAAAAAAAACATGTTTAGGCACATACGCATAAATGAGTCTCCTTCATTCTTTACTGTCAGAGTCCAAGTCCAGTAGTGTCATCAGAGGGGGGAAAAAAGAGAAAAATGACAAACGAAAACAAAAAATGGAGTATAATACTTATCTTAAAGGCTACTAATGGCCATTCCATGACTGATGCATTATAGTGCCCATGAAAACAAGGACTCCTACACCAGGGCATACAGATGGAAGGAGACTTAAGAGAAGATTATTATTTTGTTTTTGTTAATTAGGTAACTTCACTAGGTCAAAGGCCTATTTTCAGGGATGACCTGGGTACAGCAGTACAAAACAATAAAGGAAGATTCAAGATTTGTAATAAATTCAAAATCCCAAGACACCAAAGTTGTACAATTAAACAACTTACTGAAAAATAACACAATCAGTACCAACTGATTAATCAGAATTATAAAAAGGCTCTGAGAAATGGAGCTTTCTGATTGGCTGTAAACATTTTAAAAGCCTTATGTTAATCTTTTATTAACATACATGTAGAGCTTAACCATATTCTAAACAAGATTTAACACTGTTTAAAAACATGTTATTATAATAGCAATAAGGCACTCCCAGGGGTTATGTTAATGGTCAGTTAATCACCCTCTAGGGGCATGTGGCACTTGGCTATGCCTTGTGCCACATACGCCCCTAGAGGGTGATGGACTCCATGTAACCCATAGTCATCTGTTATTGCTTAAGTACAGATGGACAAAGGTAATTCTTATTAGGTGAGTCAGATATACACAATCTGATTGGCTGGCACAATTCTGATAGGGTTACATTAATCCACGTTAACCTACCATCTCCAGCTTGAATACTAGTGCCCCTGAATTTCCTCTGTGAAAGAATAAGTGCCAGCTAGTGCCCAGAGCCACAGCAGAAAAAAAAAGCATGGCTGTCACCGTTAGTGTAATTAGGAACATAGTCTGAGCTCCGCCCTACAGTCTCAGCAGCAGAAAACCTCACAAATCCCACAGTAAGTACTGCACATATCAGCCTAATTTCTGACCTCTGAGCCCCAGTAGGATCGCAAAAAGCAGGACTGATTGTCTCCTGAATGGTCTGATTTTAAACACACTACAGCACATAGGCAACACATACTCAGAGAACATTTCACACACTAATTCACTTAGTCACAGTGTACTGTTTGCTTGCTGTACTCTAAATTCTGTGCCCAGATATGCAGCCCGATTTTATTCTTTTTTTTTTTTTTACTCACCTTGAAATTTCCGAGTACTGCAGTGCCTGCCAAAATCGGAAGCGAGACAATGGCACCTAGAACCACTGTTTTTTAAAGTTATCAGTTGGTAGTGATTTGGGAAAGCATGTGCAGACAGTAGGACCCCAATCTAACACCATTTGATAGTGCTGTATTGTGTATACAGAAATTGAGCAACAAGGGTCTAGTTCAGTAGATAGGGAGTTCTGGTAGATCGGGGTTTGTTAGGTCAGGGTCCTACTTGTATGTGTTTGCAACATGCTGATGTGAATGGCTGTCGGGATCACATCAGAGCAGCTGCAGTTTCTGGGTCACCTCACTGGAACCAGCTACCCTAAATAATTTAAACAGAGCATTGCCATTGCACTGATTCAGGCATATAATCCCCGGCCCCCCACAGCGGCACTGCCGCCACAACTATTATGTTTATGGAAACCTACCTAAAGGAGTGCAAATCAGAAGGAGTGAGAACAAGTGAGAACAACTGATGAAATGTTTTTTGTTTATATGGGTAGCCAACAATCTATATAAGGCAGTGAATGCACAACTATCATTAGTTGTGAAAAGTGGGGAGTTCAGATTTTTTTTGTTATAGGTTCTGAAACTACATGCTCATATGGACATGTGTATGTAATTTAATTTATGAAACAAGCATTGTAAATTCCATTTTAGCAATCACGATGTTCACTAGGGACATACGCACTGGAGCTGGCTTGGAATGCAGATCGGACAACTCTCCGCACATTTGTAGTCAATGTTCTGATTTTAAAAATGTGTAAAAATGACACTTAAACTGTTCATTTCATAAATCAAATTACATACAGCTTTACAGATGCTCATATAGTCTCAAAACCCATATTCAGTACATACTGCCTTATAAAATTGGCATGAAAGCAGTTGGGAGGGAAGCAAGAGTGTTGCCATGGATTCTACTCACAGCTTGCATTGTTGATAAGCTCTGCATTTCAGCATCTGAACGGAAGGACTATTTTAGTAAAAAAACATACATTTTTCATCACTGTTTCAAATCAGATGGTAACACAAATACTTTAAAAAATTCCTAATTATAATAATAGCAATAATGTATGACCAGGATTTAGATTAACAGTCAGTCCCCCCCTTGGGGCAATATGGCACTCAGCTGTGCCTCGTGCCATATTATGCCCCAAGGGGGTGATTAACAGACTGTTAATCTAACCCCTGGTCATACATTATTGCTTAATAAGTGCCTTTATAGATTAACTTTATACTTGAGTTTAGTAGCTTATAATTTAAAACAAATGGCCAATAAATTTTAAAAGTGAAGTGCAGTATAGGAAAAAGCTCTTTGTCTCTGTTAACATTTGAGAAATGGTAAAATTTGTTAAATAAGTAAAGGCCCTTTCACTGGAACAAGAAGGCATGTTACAGGAACAGGTTGGAAAATGAGAACCAGACATTTTGGAGATTGATCTTACAAAACATTGTAAATTAAAATACCAAGATCCTAAGAATGCCTCAGACTGGGAGAAAAATGAGATAAAGCATGGTAAAGGTTATAATAATACACTTGATGACAGGTCTTGGAAACAAATCTACAAACATTATTGTATGCAACATCAGTAACAGATGCATTGTAGTACATTAAGGAACAGTAGGTCTGTTTAGGCAACTTAGTGGTGGGTGAAACTGCGCAAATCCATTTTGCACACTTTTCGCGAAAATGCACCATTTTAATGAAATTTGGTGCAGTTTCACAAACTGCGTGTAGTATATTTGAAAGTACAATTTTCACATAGCATAGCATTTCTTTCATGAAATAATGTGCTTTCTTGCTCAACTAGCATAAATCAAATGCTGCTAGAGGTCACATGACACATAGGTATTTACTTATGATAAGGGAGCCATTTTGTGATCACCTTGCACTTCTTTATGATCACTTTTCAGAACAATGTTTCTATAAAAAATCAGACTTTTGAAAATACACAACCTACACAATATTCCTATCTAAAGGTTGTACAATCTTGCCATATGGCACTTTTTTAGATGGGGAAAGGAGGTGTTTCCCATGACTGCTTAGTATTTTACAATGAGCATGCTCCAGTGTTGGTCAGCCATCTCTACACATTCGAGAGAGAGCTGTCAGAGCAATAGGACCTGCAGAGCTTCAATCTTATTCTAGCAGAGAAAGCCTAAAACATATATATATATATAGATTCCATTTAAAATCTGCAAGGAAAGTGTAGCATTTTGTTCATGTTATTTTTTCAGTCACTGTAGCTTATAGTGTTTGTTTAGGAAGGTAGAATTTTCATATTTCAAATCACTTAAAGAAGGAATTTATTTCTTTTAATGACTTTGTACAAACACCCTATTGATAAGGGTGTCATTTGTCCTGTGCTACAATGACGAATGCTTGCAGAGCTGTTATAATAACTCTGCAGCACTGAAATTAGTTGGGTATCGGTAGTGCCGGCTTTGGCAGTCCTCTAAAACTGTGTTACTGTCTGTGTCTTAAAAGAAGGTTTTGTAATGTTTTTTTGTGAGGTGATTAGCCAGTAGAAATGTAATCAAATCATTTTGTAAAATTGTGTTGCTGCTTTGATTTTAAAAGAAAATTATTCTGGCTCCGTGGCGCTGAGAGACGGGGCATCGCTCTGGCATGCTGGCAATCCAGGTTTGTGCCCCCAGCCCAGATACCAGGAGCAAAGGCCGGCAGGGAGGGAGTTGACAGCATTCTTTCTGCTTTCTTCCTGGGGGAGGGACAAAGTGAGGAGCTCGTATAGCTACTCCTGGTGGTGGTTTATGGAAGCGTTCTTGGCAGCATGGGTGACCACATGTTGCGAAATGTCCACACCCCCTATAATGCCACTGTGGCTGCACATATTGTGGGAGGTGGGAGGGTGTTCCAGAACAGAGGGAAATGGTGCCTGCAGCACTGGATGATGGCCTTCAGTAGATCTCCTTCCTGCCACCAACTGCCCAGTGCACCATGCCTGGGTCTGACCAACAGCCCCAGTGTAACAAGTGCTTTCTCCCTCCCCATCACCCCTCCAGGGGGGCACCCCAGCAGGGATGAGTTGGCCCACCAATGGGGAGTATCAACAGAGCTCTGAGGGAAGCTGGGACAGGCACAGCAGTGGGAGTTAGGTCTGACAGGTAAAGGGAGAGCCAGCAAGTGAAAGCCAGAAGGAGTGGGACTCAGGGGCCCTGGAAGGAGCAACAAAAAAAAAAGAAATTGTGACACTTGTATGCCTAGTCAGCCAATAGAAATACAGTCCCCATACTGCTAAAATGGGAGGTCCTGCATCCTGTGTGGTTGCGCAGTATTGGTGGCGAAGTCTTGAACAGTCCTGCAAAATTATGTCATCGTTTGGAATTTAAAACAAAATTGTGATACTTTTTTGTGCTTGATCAGCCAGTAAAAATACAATCTCCATACTGCTAAAAGACAGTCCTATATCCTGTGTGGCTGCACAGTACATCTACAGTGCTGTAAATACAGTTTGTCAGTACTGCAATTCATTGTGTATCGGCGATGCCATCCTTGACAGTCCAGTAAAACTGTGTCACTGTTTGGAATGTAAAATAAAACTGTGGCACTGTTTGGAATGTAAAATAAAACTGTGGCACTGTTTGGAATGTAAAATAAAACTGTGGCATTATTTTTGTGCTTGATTAGTCAGTAGAAATACAACCCCATACTGCTAAAGGGAGGTCCTGCATCCTGTACAGCCGTGCTGTATGCCTGCAGTCTCATTTCAGAGGTGAAGAACAAAAGGATCCTTTGGTACCAGCAGTCATTTTATTGAGGACACTAGAGAACCTAAGAGTGATAGAAGTGGATTTCAGAAATGCAGGCAATGTAATGTCTGCAGTTTTGCAGAAATGGGTAATGTGTTCCGTCATCCAGAAACTGGGGAGGAGTACTTTCTGAACACCTATGTTGATTACCAAACTAACTTTGTCATTTGTGTGTGATGGTGTCCCTGCAGTCTGTACTATGTGGGCTGTACTATACAGTACACCCCCTTAAGTGCAGAATACAGGAGCACATTAGGATCATTATTAATTGTAATCAGACCAATGCCCTAAGATCTCACTTTGGGGTAACTCAGCATTCTAGAATTTATGATTTTAAATTCAGAGCTGTAGAGCACATCCCTCCATTAGCCTGAGGTGTGGATTGAGTGAAAGCTTTATTACAGAAAGAGACATGTTGGATTGCAACTCTGAATACTCTTTTGCCATCTGGTTTAAATGGTCAGTTGGACTACAGAACTTATTTCTAAATGTTAAGTCTGACATGTACAGTGTTTGTTCTGATCTCCCCACCACGATTACATTGATAAGTTGGCTATGATACATAGTATGGTATGCTTAAGGAAATGTGTCCCCTCTTCCCCTCTGTTCCACCAGTTTTCCCTTTCCTCTCCTTTTTTGCCATCTGTAAATTCCATGGTGATGGATAAGTTGCATTTTATAATGTATTAATTTTCCTTAGTTTCAGGTTTAGTGTTAGTTTTTTTAAAGGTGAATGTATTTTCTATTCTTGTAATCTGATCTATTCATATATTTTAGCTGCTGTCACAATCCATCCTGCTTCTGCATATATACCTTGCAGTTCAGTGCTTGCTTTGTGAATGTATACTTTTTAATATGTGAGCTGAATTGTGAGTGATATTTATACTGCCAAGACGCTAGCTGGGCTTAATTCCTCTGTTTTCTCAATCAGATTTGTTTGTAAATTGTAAAGTATCCCTTTCAGTTCTACATTCTAATAGAGAGTTCATTGGAAATTTAAAACAAATTCTGGCCAGAGCTTTTAGGGCTACAGCCAAGGAATTTGGGGTAAAATATTGAAAATTTGTTTTTTTAAATATTTTCACATCAAATCGGCAACATGGCCTTGTTGTGACCCTACCTAATGAAGAAGGGCAGAGGAAATGTTCAACTCCTGGCCTAAAGGTGATTTTGCATAGAGACTGTGAACTCAACTATCAGAGCGCAAAAACATATTTTGGGCAGGAGTTGAAAAATGACAGCTGTCACATTCATGAGGTGCTGTAAAGAAATGGCTATGTTATAAATTTGGGGTAAAAATATTGAAAATTATTAAAGTTACAAGCCTGCATTTGCAAAATTCAATGTAGGCTCATTATTGTTTTGGAATATTTTTATACCAAATTTTCAACATAGCCTTCTTGTGATCCCACCTCATGAACACGGGCAGAGAAAATGTTCAACTCCTGCCCAAAAGGTGATTTCATGCAGGGACTGAAAAATCACCTTTTGTAATGTAAAACAACATTTTGGGCAGGATTTAAAAAATGATAGCTGTCACATTCATGAGATGCTGTAAAGATATGGCTTTGTTGTAAATTGGGGTTAAAAATATTGCAAATTACCAAAGTTACGAGCCTGCATTCACAAAATTCAACATCGGCTCATAACTTTATTGTTTTTGAATATTTTTACACCAAATTTTCAACATAACCTTCTTGTGGTCCCACCTCATGAACATGTGCAGAGAAAATGTTCAACTCCTGCCCAGAAGATAATTTCACGCAGGGGCCACAAAATCACCTTTCAAGGTATAAAAAAACATTTTGGCCAGGATTTGAAAAATGACAGCGTATCAGAAATTGGCAGCTCCCAAGGTCTGGGGAGGTCTTAGACTGCCATACTTTGGGATATATTATTGGGCAAGTCAGGCCAGTAAGTATCTTTGATGGCTTACACCAGTGGAAGAGCTGGCCTCACTCTCATGTGTGCCTGTTTGGTTTATCATAGAGCAGGAGTTAATTGCTTTTGCCGGGGTGTCCCCAAGGGCCCTTCTGCATATTAAACCCAGGGACCTTCCTCTTGGATTGTGTAACTCTTTGATTGAGGTCTTAGTTAAGATTGATTCTCAGCTATGCTCCTTCCTAAAATATGACCATAACCGGGATCTCACTCAAACTCTTCTCTGTAATCCTGATTTTCGAATAGGAGTCATATTACTACCTGTCTCCTGGCTTCCACAATTGGCCTCTGCAAGGGTATGTGACCTAGTATGGGAAGGGGTCTGTCCCACTTCGGGTGAGATTATGCGGGCTTGCAGGATACATGGGGCTCTCATTTTTAAGGTATTTTAGCGCCGCCACATGTTATTGCATACATTTGGGACTACTTTTAAGAACATAAATGCTGAAGAATTTTTGCAAGTACTTTTTAATTTGGCTATCTTGCCCCATGCAGTGTCCAAGATATATGCTAACCTCTGTGACAGAGCCTTCCCTACTGTAGATGGTGCCTCCGAATATTGGGCCTCACAATTCCCACAGTTGTAATTTAACTGGGGTAAAGTATGAAAAGATTGTCCTACTTACGTTACGCAAGATTGGTTGTGGATCATGCAATTTCAGCTCCTCAGCAATATGTACCTTACCCCGGTCAAAGTTAGAGAGATGGGTAGAGCTCCATCCCCCCAGTGTGTAAGATGCCATCAAGCAGAGGACTTCCTCTTCCATATATTTTGGGAATGCCCCAAAGTGGCTCTTTTGTGGTCACTTATAAAACAGAAGGTGGACCCATTGTTGGATACTGATGCCCATTTCTCTCCAGCAGTTTGCCTGGTGGGTGATTATACTGGGGTTGCTGTTCGAGAGCGCAAGCATTATTGGACTATTATCACCCTATATGTTAAGAAATTGGTGTTGCACCACTGGCAAGATTTGGAGACAATCATTTATATTGAGTGGCTACAAGGGGTACTTTTCAGTCTTTAAATTGAATGAATGATTGCCAGTTTGCACAATCATCTTGCAAAGTTTGATAAAACCTGGGGCAAGCTGTATACTCTTTACTCTCTCCAAACAACTTCAAGTGCTGATACTTAATTTAAACAGGACTTTAGTATTAGGTCCACTACCATTCTGATGCCAGAGTGGCTGGTAGGGGGTGTGGGGGGTGTGGGTAAGTAGTGATTGTCTGTGTTAGGTCATTGTTTGTTTCTTGTTGTTATGTATTTCACTGGAAACTTAATGAAGTTGACTTAATTTAAAAAAAATGACAGCTGTCACATTCATGAGGTGCTGTAAAGATATGGCTTGTTGTAAATTGGGGGTAAAAATATTGAAAATTACAAAGTTACAAGCCTATATTCTCAAAATTCAACATAGGTTCATAACTTTATTGTTTTTTAATATTTGTACACCAAATTTTCAACATTGCCTTCTTAGGATCCCACCTCATGAACAAGGACAGAGAAAATTTTTCAACTTCTGCCCAAAAGGTGGTTTCACACAGAGGCAGCAAAATCACCTTTCAGGATGTAAAAGAAACATTTTGGACAGGATTTGAAAAATGACAGCTGTCACATTTGTGAGGTACTGTAAAGATATTGCTATTTTATAAATTTGGTGTAAAAATATTGAAAATTACTAATGTTACAAGCCTGCCTTTGCAAAAGTCAATGTAGGCTCATAACTTAGTTTTTTTTTAAATATGTTTACACCAAATTTTCAACATAGCCTTCTTATGACCCCACCTCATGAACAAGGGCAGAGAAAAGTTTAAACTCCTTCCTGAAAGGTGATTTCACACAGGGACCGCAAAATTACCTTTCGGGATGTAAAAAAAAAAAAAATTTGGGCCAGGATTTGAAAAATGACAGCTGTCACATTCATGAGGTGCTATAAAGATATGCTGATGTGAATTTGGGGGAAAAATATTGAAAATTACCAAAGTTACAAGCCTGTGTTTGCAAAATTCAACATACAGTAGGAGTATAACTTTGTTGTTTTTAAATATTTTTACACCAGATTTTCAACATAGTCTTCTTATGGCCCTACCTCATGAACAAGGGCAGAGAAAATTTTCAGCTCCTGCCCGAAAGGTGATTTTGTGCAGGGACCATGAAAACACCTTTCAGGACAGAGCTGCCTAATGACAGTGCCATTGCTCATGAGGTGGGGTCCCAAAGAAAACATGTTGAAAATTTGGGGGCAAGAATACGCAAAAATGGCCAAGTTATGGCACTGAGTTCAAAACCCCATTACCCAATTGAAATACATTGACCCACATACTGTACCTGTTTCCTCAGTTTGTGGTCCGGCTTTGAAGAGTGAAGACATATCTGTAGTAAAGAGAGGATTACAGTGTTGGACCCCAATCAGTAAATAAGGGCTTGGGGAGGATGGGTGCTGAGCGAGAGGATCAGGAAGGGGGGGTCTATTGGACGCAAAAGACATTGATGGATGTTTTTCTTTTTACAGGTAAAAAAGAAACATAAAGATCAAGGATTCCTGCACTGGGGGATTGGGCACCCCCCTAGAGTCACCACTACATTTCTTGGGGAGTGGGGTTGTGAGTGCTGAGAGGGAGGGTTGGGTGGGGTGGGTGATTAAAAAAATAACCCGGCATGCGCAGTAGTGGGGGTGGGGTGGGGAACAAAAAATGGATTGGTGATCATGGCGACACTTGAGGATTGGACATCCTCTGTGTCACTGTTATGCTTCAGTGGGGTGCTGAGATGGAGGGTTGGGTGGGGATATGTCTAATTAAAATAAATGAAATCAGCGCTCATGACACTGTAGGATTGGGCACCCCAGTGTCACTGTAATGTTTCTAGGGGGTGCTGAGAGGGAGGGTTGGGGGGGATATGTCTGATTTAAAAAAAGAAATTGGCAGTCATGGCAGAACACAGCACAGTCTTCCTGACTGAGATGGTGGCAGCACTGTACTGCACATCGCTGTGCATCCATAGTGCAGTGGGTGGTGGCCATCTTGGACACGGGCGACTGTGCTGTGTTCTGCCATGACCACTGATTTCCTTTTAAATTTGACATTCCCCACCTGACCTTCTCTCCCAGCACCCACCACCCCACACACCCCCTCCCAGAAACATAACAGTGACACTGGGGGGTGCCCAATCCCCCAGTGTCATGATTAGGACAACCCCAATTTTTTTTTTTAAGTACAAAATAGTGCAGTGAGACTGGTAATGGGGACAATGAGCGGAGGGCTCCATGGATGTGGAGGTGACTGTGGTGAAACTCCAACATGTTGTTCAGTAGCAAGAAATACAAGGAATGTTGAGTCATTTTTCTGATAGCAAGAGGACTGCAGGGCTCCACCCACTGCAGCCCTAAAAATGAAAAAAAAATAGAGCCCTAAAAATGGAGATACAAGCCCTGTCTACCTCTGACAATTTGGTTTAGACTTAATGGGTATTTGCATTTGCAGTACAGTATTTATCTGATTGTATATTATTTATCACCATCAATAAGCTAAACTGCAAGGTAGCAAAACCTGTTACATTCTTGGTTATATATCCATTTAAATGAACCAGATTGACTCTGTCAGTGTTTCTGTCTCCAATTTACAGGTCCCAATCCTGTGTTTAAATTATTTTTTTCACTTATAGGTGAGCTGTTGGATGAGGACATACACATGATGAGAATAATTTGTTTTAGTCAAATGTATTTTTTATTTATTTTTTGGCCATAGAGCTGTTTGCCCTTATTCTCACCGTCAGACCTGATCCCGAGGACCCTCAGTCTTGTCTGCCACTCCTTCTGCTGTTGAACCAATAGGAATCCACACAGTGTGGGACCTGAGAGTCTGGAGGACCGTCACAAACAGCAATGGGGGGACATGGGGTTTTTCCCTTTTTCTCCCTTTACATTTTGGGGCCTCCACAAACAGAGGCATGCATGTGCATGGAGGAGTGCATGCACTCCAGAATCAGTAACACTATCCACCCACCTGGCCTAGTGCCAGCCCCCAATTTGCCTGATGCTACCACCAAGCCTCCACTTGGTGGCAGCCAAAAGCTGGGAAGACCTCACCTCCCCAATCTGGGAGAGGAGAGCTGCCCAGAAGCCACTCAATCCTCTGCCAGCCCCCCTGGCTGACCCCCAGTGGCCCTAGCTCATTCCCAAAGTTGGGTTGCCAGTATGGGAGATATAAGGGACTTGAAGCACCTCAGCCCTCTGCGCCACTGCACTGGCTCTTTTGTTAAATGTATTTGACAGTAATTTATCAGGGCATGCCCTCTATATGGTGACACTATTACAGCGAAAACATCGATGCCGACAACATCGACAGTTCGCTGTAATAGTCCACCCAAGTCCCCGGCACTCTGTTCTACGGTCCTGCATCCCCTCCTCAAATTAACTCTGACTCAGAGTTGATAATCTATAAGTTCAGGGGGGGTGCAGGGGCAGAGCCCCGCGATGGGGATTTCGGGGGCAAAGCGGCCTGATAGAAAAGGACCCAGGTCTCCTTTTGGATTTATGTCAACTGCAACTTGTGGCTGACATAAGTCCATCACTGTGATGTTGGTTGACAAAATAGTTGTCGGACCGGCATCATAGATCCTTTTATCAGCTTATGTTTTGATTTTTAGACATTGTTTTCTAGATAATAATGTTCATGGTTATTCACAGTGTCATTATTATTGATTGATAATGCACTAAAGTACAGTTATGTAAGAACTTACCGTAACAGTAGATCTTCGAGAGAGGCTCTTGCAGTAGGTAATTACATATAGGACTGACGTCGGCAGGCGGCAGGACCCCATGGAAAAATTCTAGCTAGCAGTCCCTGGTGAGGGACTGCCCCCAGTCAGGTGACGCGTCAGATGGCGTCGGTATAAAGGGGAAGTCCCGGACACCTGCCTTCCAGTTGTTTCCCACCACAGGCCCGGAAGGCCCGGATGAGAAAGGAGCGGATATTTCCCTCAATGGAAAAGGAGCTGAAAAAGCCTAGGGGTATGGAGGGCGGGAAGGTATTACCTTCTGCAAGAGCCTCTCTCGAAGATCTACTGTTACAGTAAGTTCTTACTTCGAGAGGGCTCTTGCAGTAGGTAATTACATATAGGACAGAACCCCAAGCAGTCTGGAACAAATTAAAGGCACCGGGAGGAGGAACTACTCCAAGAAGAAGTAAAAGCCTTGCAAACCTCAAGACAGGAGGCCTTGCAAGACCACTAACCCGAAGCCTGCTCTACGGCGAGAGGCAATGTCCAAACTGTAATGTTTCGTAACGGTATGGACGGAAGTCCAGGTGGCGGCAGCGCAAATGTCTGCCGCAGACACATTCTTGAAACAAGCTGCAGAGGCTGCTACTCCATGAGTGGAGTGACCTCTGACTTGACCCGGAAGGGTCTTGTTGTACTTGTCATAACAGAAAGTGATGCAATGAGCCAACCACTTTGATAGGCATTGCTTGGAAACAGCATTGCCTTCCCTTTTGTGAGCAAAAGAGATGAACAACTGATCAGTCTTTCTGAGATCCTTCGTCCTATCGGTGTAGTATCTCAGGATCCTGTGAACATCCATGGTATGGAGCAAATATTCTCCCTGGTTGGAGTACTGCGTGAAAAAGGCAGGTAACTCTATAGACTGATTTAAGGTAGACTCCGCTACCACTTTCGGTAGAAACTTAGGGTTCGTGCGAAGAGCCACTCGTTCCTATGAAAAATCAGATAGGGGATTTTACATATAAGGGCCTGGAGCTTGGAAATTCTTCGAGCAGAGGTAATGGCCACTAAGAAGAGCGTCTTCCATGACAGAAACTTCAAGTCTGCGGAGGCTGCAGGCTCGAAGGGAGGGAGGGAGGGTAAGATTCTCGAGAACAAAGTTCAGGTCCCAAGGGGGAGCAGGAGTCCGGACAGGGAGCCTAAGAAGAAGGACCTCTCTGAGAAGAGTCTTGGATACCTCTAATTGGGCAAAAGCTTTATCAGCGAAAGGAACATGGTAGGCTGAAATAGCAGCCATGCGAACTTTCAAAGAGGAATGACTGAGACCCAGGTTGAAGAGGTGACGTAAATATTTGAGCAGAACGGCCACAGGACAGGAGAAAGGCTCTACCTTCCTGGAGGCAGCCCAAATAGAAAATCTCTTCCATTTCATGGCGTAAGTAGACCTAGTGGAGGATTTTCTAGCCTCCACCAGAATCTCGGCCACCTTTGGAGAGATGCCAAAGCGAGATTGTGCTAGGTCTGCAGGAGCCATGCATGAAGTTGTAGGGACTTGAGTCCCGGATGGACCAGGGTCCCCCTGATCCTGGGTCAGCAATCCTCGAGATAGAGGAAGAGGAAGAGGAGGAACCTCTGAGTATTGTTGTAGAAGAGACAACCAGATTTGCCTGGGCCAGAAAGGAGCGATCAGAATCATTCTCACTCCTTCCATAGCAAGTTTCTGCAGTACACGAGGGACCAGAGGAATTGGGGGAAAAGCATAGATGAATCTGCCCTTCCAGTTTAGAGACAGAGCGTCACTCCAGAAAGCGCCTCGCTCTGAAGAGAGCGAGCAAAAGGTGGGAAGTTTTGTGTTTTAGGAAGAGGTGAACAGGTCTACCTGTGGAGTCCCCCCAAAGCTGGAAGATGTTGTCTAGAACCTTTTGGTCAAGCTCCCACTCATGTGGCAGAGCCGAGGAGTGACTTAGCTTGTCTGCCAGGGTATTGTCGACTCCTGGAACATAGATTGCCATGAGGTGAAGGTTGTGAAGCATTGCCCAGTCCCAAACCCTCATTGCTTCCCTGCACAGCGGGTAGGATTGAGTCCCTCCCTGCTTGTTAATGTACCACACCATGCACATGTTGTCCGTTTGGACAGCTAGGTGACCGGGAAGGATGTATTGGTGAAAGGCTTGAAGAGCATATAGAACTGCTTGTAGCTCTAGCACATTGATGTGGAGAGCTAAGTCCAATCTGGACCATAAACCCTGGGTTCGGTGAGGACCCAGATGGGCTCCCCAACCTTCGCCTGATGCGTCCGTGGTCAGAGTCAGGGAGAAGGGAGGATGACAGAAGGGAACCCCCCAAAACAGGTTCTCTCAAACCATCCACCATTGCAAGTCTCTTGTCATCAGCGAGGAGATCAGCCCCAGATGATCTAGGTCATCTATGAGTTGATCCCACTGACAGCGGAGAGTCCACTGAGAAATCCTCATGTGAAGCCACGTGCGCGGAACCGTCATAAGCCCCAAAAGACAGAGAACTGACCTCGCCGGAACCTTCCTGCGTTCTGATAGCAGGGAAATCTGTGACTGGAGGGAGGCTGCCCTGTCCGGAGGAAGGAAGGCCTTGCTCACTGTTGTAGTGAGGATCGCCCCGATGAACTGAAGTCTCTGGGAGGGGTCCAGATGAGACTTGGAATGGTTGATGGTGATACCCAGGCAAGTGAAAACCTGCTGGGTGAGAGAGAGAAAATGCAAGAGCTCCTCCCTGGATGTGGCCACCAGGAGCCAGTCGTCCAGGTAGAGAAACACCTGAACTCCCAAAGTACGCAGGTGGGCCACTACCACTGCCAGGCATTTGGTAAAAACTCAGGGAGCAGAGGAAAGACCAAATGGAAGTGCCCAGAATTGGTCATGGTCCCCCTGGAAAGCAAACCGGAGGTACTTGCGATGCGAGGGATGAATGGGGATGTGTAGATATGCATCCTGCATATCCAGAGCACAAAACCATTGACCCGGCCGAAGAAGGGGCAGAATTGAAGGGAGAGCATCCTGAACTTTTTGTATTCTATGTAGAAGTTCAGGGAGCTGAGATCGAGAATGGGTCTGAGATCTCCTGTCTTCTTTGGTACTAGGAAGAAATGGGAATAGTAACCCGTCCCGTGAAGGTGAGGAGGAACTGGTTCTATGGCCTGCTTCATGAGAAGGGCAGATATTTCTTCCCTGACCAAAGGAAGATGGTCCCTTGTGTAAGAGGACTTCAGAGGGGGGTGGCATGGAGGTTTCTGTAGAAACTCTATGGAGTGCCCCTCCGCGATAATCTGAAGCACCCATGAATCCGATGTTATCCTCTCCCAACCCGGAAGGTGGAGGAGAATCTCCCTCTACCGGTTCCTCCAGGGAGCCGGAGGTGGTGGGAGAGGAGGAGATCAGGTGGTGTGGGGCAGCACCGCAGCTGGGGCACCCGCTGCTTTTTTGGGTGGCAGGGACCTAGCAGCTGTGGGGGCCCGGCGTTTGGTGGCCTGCCTTCCTTGGGGTTTCACTTGAGGTCAGCTGCATCTGCGAAAAGGATGGCACTGCGGGGGATGGGGACAGTACATGGAATCCACAGATTTCAGAGCCATCCCCTTCTCCTGCAAATCAGTGATGATGTCCTTGACATCACTACTGAAAAGCACTGAACCCCTGAAAGGTGCTTCCTGGATTGCTGACTGCACCTCCGGGACCAAACCTGACACGCGGAGCCAGGCATGACGCCGAAGACTTACGGCGAATGTGGAGCTCTGCCCCTCAGTGTCCACTGCATCGTAGGTCGTCCTCAGGATGTGACGACTGGCTGAACGAGCAGAATGGACTAGGTCAGCTAACTCCTGCATGACTTGGGAGTCAGGTAAGGAGTCAATCTTAGATTCCGCCTGGGTAAGGATAGCCTTCTGGTAATCCCCCATATGTGCTACATAATTCAGGGCCCTAATTCCCAGTGTGGAAGAAGCGTATATTTTTCTTCCATACTGATCCAGAAGGCGAGATTCCTTATCCGGGGGAGACGAGCTCAAATGTTTGGGGTGTGCTGACCGGTCGTGAGCAGTGCTAATCATGACCGAGTCTGTACGGGGGTGAGAATCCAAAAAATCTACACCCTCCGAAGCCTGGTATAGCCTGTTGGACTTCCGAGGAAGCGGGGCTAAAGCTGACGGTTGTTTCCAAATGGTGGAAACAAGGTGGGCATGAGGCTCGATCTAGGGTGGCACTAGAGTAGGGGCCATAAGGGGCAGGTCCAGATGTTCGACGAGTTCGGTGAGGCCTAGGCCTCAGCCCACCAGGAAGCCAGAGGCTCCTGAAGATCCACCGGTGGCCTGGGGGGTGGTGGAGGAGGAGGAGGGGGATAATTATATGGATTATATCTGTAAGGTGAGTATCCATAACTCAGCTACGGGAATACCAGAGCCGGGTATTGCGGCATCAGGTACTGTGGCATCGGTGGAGCCGGCGTCGGGTACTGCAGCGCTGGATACTGCAGACCTGGGTAAGCCGGCATCAGATAGGACGGTGGATACCCAGGTACCGGAGGAGCTGCCGGAGCAGACGGCCCAGTAGGGAGCCCCACGGGCAGATCAACAGTGATAGACCTGTGGGGAGTTGGGCCTGACGGAGGAGGGATATCCCCTGCCAGCGTCGGTGGGGTCGGCACCAGAACCAGCGTCGGCGGGGCCGGCGTCGGGGCCGGTGTCAGATCCGGTTCTGTAGCAGGAGGGTCTGACGGCAGAAAAGCATCCCGTGCATTGCCCGGGGATGGAGGAGAAAAGTCCCCGGGGTCAGGCAGGGGTGACTCGGGCTCCCTGGACGGCAGCAAAGGCTGTGGGGAACCTGGGACGACAGACGATGGAGGGTCTGTCATAGGCTCCAACGCCTGGCGCACGTCGGAGGAGCCAAAGTGCGACTTAGGGGCTGAATCCCGGCGGATGCCAGAGGAGCTAGAATCCGGCTTAAGGAGTCCCTCATCAGAGGCAGGCTGAGGGTGGGAAGCGGCCAGGTCCGAGGGGGATGCGACGGTGCGCTGCCCTGAAGGGTCGGGCGTCTTATCGGTCTTCTCCCGGCGGCGTGACGGAGGAGCCGTCGTCAGCTTATGGGGTGCCCACGCCAGTGAGCGCAAGCCTGCCGGCAGCACTGGGGCAGAGGCCTCCTTAGCCTGGAGGCACTCGCAGGACCCAAGCGCGAGCCCGACGGGCGGGCCGACACCTCCTCCAAAACCTTGGAGGCTGCCGTCGGGCGATCCCCCGGAAGGGTCGTTACTTGAACCGTGACTCCAGCCAGAGTAGCAGACGAGGAGGCCTTCTCCCTGTGCCTTTCTTTGTCCCGCTTCTTGTGGTGTCCTTCTGGAGAGGTCGACGCCTGCCTAAGCTTCTTCAACTCCTTCTCCATTGAAGACATCTTCTTTTAAAGCAAATGGGCTTCCAAAGACTGCTGGCGTTGTCGGCGGGTAGCCGTGTTGAAATGCAGGCAATGCGGGCACTTGTCGACCGCGTGGTCGGGGCCTAGGCAAAAAAGGCAGAGAGAGTGACCATCCTTGTGAGGCAGTTGGGCACCGCACGAGTCGCACTTATTTTTGGAAGGGGACGACGTAAACCGACGTTCACCTGACGATACAGTAATAAAATACTAATAATTTTCAGTAAAAAATGACGAAAGAATAGGGCTGAGCATGAACTTTACCGCAAGGCGCTGCACAAGCTGATGGCAGGAAAGAACTGGAAGGTGGGTGTCCAGGACCACCCCTTTATACCGACGTCGTCTGATGCCGGTCACCTGACGTGGGGGCGGTCCCTCGCCAGGGACTGCTAGCTAGAAATTTTTCCGTGGGGTCCTACCGCCTGCCGACGTCAGTCCTATATGTAATTACCTACTGCAAGAGCCCTCTCGAAGTAAGATCTAGCATTCTTTTGGTGAGCACTTGTGCACATATTACATGTGATCTCTTAAGAGATTGGTTAATTGTTGAGTGGGCTCACTAGCCAACCTCCCCCCAGGGTGCTTGGCCGAGTTTCCTAATTTAGCACCAGCAAAATTCTGGCCACCAGTATCTGCTGAGTGCACTATTTTATTTCTTGAAGTTCATTATATAGTTGCACCTTTTGGAGTGGGTGTGCTACTGCCTCTATTTCCTTTGCTCTAATAAAGTTTGTCAACACCGCAATTTGACGTCCATCAGTGGTACCATCCCTAACAGTCCAGTAAAACTGTGTTACTGTTTTAAATTTAAAACAAAATTGTGGCACTTTTTTGTGCTTAATAAACCAGTAGAAATACAATCTCCATACTGCTAAAGGGAGGTCGTACATCCTGTGCAGCTGTGCAGTATGCCTGCAGTGCTGTGAATGCAGTTTGTCAGCACTGCAATTTACTGTAAATCAGTGGTGGCATCCTTGGCAGTCCTGTAAAACTGTGTCACTTATTTGGAATTTAAACTCAAATTGTGACACATTTTTTTGTACTAGGTCAGCAAGTAGAAATAGAATCCCTGTACTGCAAAAGGGGAAATATTGTGTCATGTGTGTCTGTGCAGTATTGATGGCACTATCCTTAGCAGTCCTGTAAAATTTTGTCATTGTTTGGAATTTAAAATAAAACAGTGATGCTTTTTTGTGCTTGATCAGCCAATAAAAATATGATCCCCATGCTGTCTAAAGGAAGGTCCTACAGCATCCTGTGTGGCTGTGCAGTATGCATGCAGTGCTGTGAATGCAGTTTGTCAGCACTGCAATCCAAAGTACAGTATATCGGTGGTGCCATCCTTAACAACCCTGTAAAATTAGTCACTGTTTGGAATTTAAAATAAAATTTTGGCACTTTTTTATGCTTGATCAACAAGTAGAAATTCAATCCCTATACTGCTAAAGTGGTGGGCCTGTGTACAGAGCATCTATGCAGTATCAGTTGTGCCGTCCTTAACAGTCTTGTAAAATTAGTCATTCTTTGGAATTTAAAATGACTGTGACACTTTTCTGCTTGATCAGCCAGTAGAAATACAATCCTCATACTGTCTAAAGGAAGGTTCTACAACATACTATGTGGCTGTGCAGTATGCCTGCAGTGCTGTGAATGCAGTTTGTCAGCACTGCAATTCACTGTATATCGGTGGTGCCATCCTTAACAGTCCTGTAAAATGATGGCACTGTTTTCATGTAAAAATGACACTGACACTTTTTTTGTACTTTATCATTCAGTAGATATACAATCCCAACACTGCTAAAGAGAGTGCCTGTGTCCTGTGCAGCTGCGCAATACCCCTGCAGTGCTGTGAATACAGTTTGTCAGCACTGCAGTTCAACATACTGTATATTGGTAGCACTGTCCGTAACAGTCCTGTAAAACTGTGTCATTGTTTTCATTTTAGAATAAAAGTGTGACACCTTTTTGTGCTTGATCAGCTCATAGAAATACAGTCCCCATACTTATACTACATAGTGCAATGCAAGATAACATTATGTCTGCCAGAAGCCGTGCAAAACAAAGTGTTTGAGGTTGTGACTGTGGACATGGTAATTCCAACAGTGCAGACAAGGTGGGACAGATTACATTTCTGGTTATTACCAAGAACAGTAACTCTTGCTTTGAAAATGATACGACAGCAATTGTAGCTACAACTTCCAAACATTCTAACTCAGCAAATGATGAATTACTTGCTGTTAAGAAAGGTACTCAAGCCAGAAATATGGATGCTAAGAGCATTACTGCATTACTCACAACCAGTGCAGTATTAGACAAAGAGGAAGAAGGGGCAAGTACATCCAGGTTCTGAATGAAAACAGTGAACTCAAAAACAAGAAGGCTCTAATTACTCGAATACTGCCTCTGATTTGTACTAAACATCAGGCTAAAAATGTAAAAATAACTTTTAAAATTATGCTTATTAGACTTGCATGGAGCACATCCCCACACTAGTCTTATAATGACATCACAAAACGAGGAAGCACGGGGACAGCGTCAGAGACCAGGAAGCAGAAGGGTTCAAGTGGCTAGCCCCCTCAGGGGCAAAATATGATCCTTTCCCTTCCTTGGCGGGGGTTAAACATAACATTTTACAACTGCTGTGGAGGAACTCCCATTCAGGTAAGGAAGACTCCTGTTTATTTTGAAGTGCACCTAGAAAGGTGGTCTTTAAGTACTAGTCTGACTCTGTTAAGAACAGAGTTGCTAACCACTCCATAAGCTGAGAGGCCATACAGTGCACCTAGCTTTTTATTGGCAAGACTAACACTGCTGTCCACATGAGATATGAATGAAAGAGTATCATCCAAAGTGACTCCTAGGTTATTTGAAAGATTCAACTTGTTCCAATATATATCCTTTAACATTGCGGGTGACATGAGGAACACTTTGGATTTAGGGCATGCTTCCTGGAGGCTGTTTATGAACAGGCCAAAAAGGAGTGGGCCAAGTACTGAGTCTTGCAGCACCCCTAATGAGATGCTTTTGACATGAAGAGAGCCATCTGTCTTTACCCATTGTGTGTGCTCAGAAAGGTAGCTTCAAAACCAGGGACAGACCTAGTGAGTGGAGTCTGCAAGCATTAGTGTATGGTTTACCAGGTCGAATGCTTTGGTGAAGTCAATGTAGAGGACACCCACCAGGTGACCGCCATCAAGGGCCTTGTGCAGGAAGTTGGTGTACTCTACAAGGGCAGTGCATGTGCTATGAAGCTTCCTAAGTCCATGCTGTTGATTGCACTGAATATTATTTATTTAGTTAGTTTTTGTTGACCGGGTCAGTGCACTAGACAAATCCTGTCTATTTTCAGGCACGACCCAGGGGAAGGGGAATACAGATGAATGCTAAGTGACCTTGAACCAGATTAAGCTGTTGGTGGTATTTATAGTGAATGGGGGAAATTGGGCCAGGGCACTGGGGAAATTTCCCTACTCTTTTCGAGAAGTGCCATGGGATCTTTAACATCCACCTGAACTACCACCAGAACAGGCAGATGGGACCTCGGTTTAACATCTCACCTGAAAGATGGCACCTCAGATCATTATACTTACATAAGTAAGTGACAAGTTGGTCCGATAATATTCTTTCAAGGGCCTCAGACACGGGGGAATGGATTGATATAGGCCTATGATTTGCCACATTGGAGCAGTCTCCACTTTTGTGTACTAGTGTGATTAATGCTGTTTTCCAGATTCCTGGGCACTGGGAATATTGCAGGGAAAAGTTAAATATTTTAGAGAAGGAAAGAGCTAGTTCCTCAAGAAACCGGACCAACAACTTCATGTCTATCGTGTTGCCTGATAGACATACGAACCCCTCCAATAATTGTATGATATATGAAGTATTATAATCCATGGTATGCAATTAAGGCAGCTATACTGAATAAAGGAACTGTCTGAGTGCAGCACTACTGGGTCCAAATTAAATGTGCTTTTTTTCTGATGTTTAAATCTATCTTTAATTAGTGCCAGTATATATGAAAAAATAGAGCATATCTCCTGATTTAAAGTTATATTAATACAATTTAAAGGATTGTTCTCCCAATACTTTGCAGAATTTGTATTTAACTTAAGGCTCATTATGTGAAATGGACATCACAGAGTGCATTGATGGATTCCAGATGCTACCAAGGATTGGTTAACAGTTTTCAAAATGCCGCTCTATCATCATCGGATATATTGTCAATCTAAACACTGTCATCCCCATCCTCCATCTCAGTCTGTGACCGCTGGTTTGTTCCTCCTAACCCTCCTCCTGGAATCCAGATGCAGCACATATTTGGTAGCCCTATGGGATGTGTTATTTATTCCTTTTGATGAATGTTATCATTTCCACATTTCTGTGTAACAGGAAAATTTGCTGGTCACTTATGATGGCCCCAGCTGTACTAAAGACTCTCTCTGAACTTGACTGGCAACTGTTCATGATAGGTAGTCAACAGCAACTAAAGGTAGTGCAGGCCACACATCAGACTTAACCTGTCACTACAGTAGTGGTTCATCATTGGGCCCAAGCTGTTCTGGATCACCAATTTATGCCTGCACAATAGAGGCTACAGACATAAGATCATCTGATTTGATGGAGCCACCTTTTACTGCACATACCCACCTGAGAAACAACAGCTCTCAGAGAATTCACGTTAGAGTCAGTGGTTGGGTTGGCACCTATGTTGGTGGCAGAGGATGAGGATGTCTTTGTGGTGGTGGATGATGCTACTAACAAAGTATTTCTTGAAGCATATTGCTGCTTGCTTTCCTCTCCATGCTTGACTCTCACCAGTCTGTTTGTGTACAAGTCTTGGCAATACCCTAATGTGTATTCACATTAAGAAGTGACACTATCCCATGCTTGTAATGGGGATCTAACTTGGTCTGCACAACAACATAAACATTGGACTTTGTGATGCCGCACTAATGCTAGGCTTTTGACACACATTCAATCAACCCCTCTCTCAGATTGCTGCCTGTGAGGTCACCATTCCATTCAAACTGCTCCAAGAGATTCAAAATTGCCTGCTACAACACGCAAACCAGCAGTATCGCCTGGTTAATACAGGCATTTTCTACACTAGCTACTTGGATAGCATGCTCAAACAACTGCAGGATTTAGATTAGGCTATCCATCATCCACCACTGATGCATACTGAGTCAGAGGTATTCTGTTTCATGATCTCTGTGCAGCATAGTGAAGTCTGTCAGAGACTTGCACTGCTCAAATAGCTATTAAATCATTTGCAAAGTAGAATTCCACCATGTAGTTGTAGTAGTAGTAGTAAAAATCTTTATTTTTTTGATAGAAATAATCTGTTAGGGCCATAATGGTCCTATTTTCAAAGTTGTCATGTGTTAAGGTACAGTGCTTTAGTTACGGTAGTGACAGTTTTAATATAAACAGGTAAGATATCTTGCATTGGTTACAGAAGCTAAATTAATAGTATAAGCATAATAGTAATAGTCATTCACAATTCTGAATGAAAGTTGTGAATGACTATTACAGTACACACTGCAAGCTTATTGGTTGACAGTGTGGACCAATGAGCTTGCAGGTGTTACTGTAAGCTGTCATTCAGCTGGCAGCTGCAGAGGTGAGTGGGTTTGCTGCCTGCAAATGAACTGGGTGGGGGAGCGGGGTGGGATGGGGTCCTGTGTAGGTGGGAGGTGGTGGGTACCACTAGACCACTAGGGTTGGGGATGTTCTGTTTTTAACAGCTATCGGGGTGCCAGGTGGGGAGAGGGAACCACTGGACTACCAGGACAATAACAATATTTATTTTATGTGGATTGGGGTTTCGTGTGGGAGAGGGGTACTACTAGACTACCAGGGACATCAAGCATGCTGTGCCAGGCATCCAGCACAGCATGCTTGGTGTCACTGGTAGTAATTCACGTATATTTATATCTATTCACTATGCAGTACAAACTATGGGCACGCAATCTACTACTACTACTGGTGCACAACCTTCAGTGTGAGACTGATTTGGGCAGCAAATTTCCTTTGAAAATATAGAAAAGTATTATAACCACTTGTGAGACACTTCAACAATTAAGAATCTGCGATGTGAAAACATTTCATTTTAGTATATTGCACAATGTTGATATTTGCCATTTTTGCCACATGCTAATCAGCTTCATCATTGCTGAAAAAAAAAATACTAGCCAATGCAAAACCAATAAAAATCTTTTAATACATCGTCATTTGGTAGCCGTGATCAATAAACTCCACATTAAGGTATTGATATTAACTTAAACAGTAAAAATTGGAGCCATAGTCATGTTGCAGTGTTTCTGGAACTGTGTGAAAAATTACACTTTCTCATTTTGGATACCATTGTTTAACCTTGTCTACAGGCTTATGGCTCCACTTGACAGCTCCAAATCATTCTCATGTAAACATACTGTACATAAAATAAGCTTTCAAATGAAGTATGATGTTAGTGTGTGTAAGGTGGGTACATTAAACTCCAAAAATATGGCCCTTTTTGGAGAATTGCTGCATGCCTGCTAGTTAAAGTAAGACAATGATTGGTCAATGACACACAAAAGACCTATAATGTGCATTATACAATGGGGCTAAGAAATCCAGCAACCTGATTGGTTGGCAGGAGTTGGCAGGAGTCTTTACCCATTGGTAAATCCCAGCATAACCCATGGATAAAATTCCAGCTGACCCAACTGACCACTGCACAAAACAAAAAAATCACTACTTGTTTCTTTCTTTCACCTCCGTTTAACCACAGTCTTCAGTTGCTAAAGCAGACAATAAGACAAGTGCATCAAGATCCAAAATTAATTCTGCTTTAAAAAAAGGAACCCCAAACCCAGTTTGAGTAACAGAAAGAAACTTTTTTTTATTTTTTTTTCAGAACATCATGCACTTTTGTCAGCTACAAGAAAAAAATAGACTTCAGTCTCGACCTGAAGAGCTAGATGCGATTGTCGCTTACTGTATATTACTGCTCAATAACGAGAAATGCCTGAAATTACTGAGCAAAACACAGATAATTTACCTCAGTCAGCTGTGATGAAAGTGCTGCTAAAACCACTACTCCACCTCTCACAGATGTACTGCCAATGTCAAACTGCCACTCTCCCCACCTTCTTCACAGCTACCAGTAACTGCTTGCCTTCACAGTTAACATCCAAAAAGTGCAATTTTGATAGGAAGAATCCTTGGCAGCACTACTAGGACCCCTGTGCTCCTGATCTGAAAACTCAAAAAAAAAATTATAATAAAAAAGCCACCTCCCGATTCAGTGGCAGTGATCACTGTAGTAAATGCCACTGACACTGATGCCCCCCTCTCTCTCTCTCTCTCCTTCCACCTTTCACACCTAGCTCTCCCAGTGACTTTTTTCTGCCAACATACATCTCCTTTATGCCTCTCTCTCACATACTTTTTATTCCAAAAAAAAAATAAACTAACATTCATGTAACCAATATGTTTGTCTGAGTTGGAGGGGGCGAATCTCAATGTTCTACCTAGCAACAAGGAACTATAATTTTAGTGCAAGACTAAATTCATTAAAATCATTAAAACTGCCCAAACAACTGTGTTTTTCTTTATTTCTGTTACAAAAAATGAAGGAGAACATTGTATAATCACAATAATCTACTCCAGGGTGTACGTCATGGTGGAATTTACCCAGTTCTGGTGTGGTTTAGTCACTTGGCCTGTGGCCTTGTGAGCAAAAAACACCAGGTGTGGGTAAATCCCACCATAACCCACACTCCGTCATGGATTATTGCTTAAACATCAGACATCATGTTGAGTGTGGTGTGCAGCCACACACCATCAAGGGAGTTGCTTAGTCGTGAAGGACATCAACAGGGTTTCACACTTACATTAAGAAAATGTGCCCATTTATGTAGATGCTACTCTGGGCCCACTTCTCCATACAGCAGTGATGTGGACAGTATTCGCAGTACAATAACTAAAGCCATGAGAGATGAATGATTTAAGGTCTAGGTGTAATTCCAGAACTGCTGTTGTTGAAAAATAGGTTCTGGATGGAACTGCCTTACTCTTTAAATGTTGAAACCCTGCACTTTTAACAAAGGGGCAGGGCAGCATCCACTGGCAACATTCCTTTTAAACATGCATTTGCTTCCCTGGAGAATGGTGGTTCTAATGATATTTACTATGTTTAGGAAGTGCCTCTGTGAGTACAGATCTGGAAGATGCTCTGCATGGGAACTGGAACACATTCTTACTGCCAGGGGTAGGTCTTGTAAATGTTTTAAGCTTGGGGGGGGGGAGCCAGTGCAGTAATAAACTACGGTTCTTTGCTGGCAGGAGGGCTTGTGGCATGCAAGGAAGAGGAGTTGGGGTTGTTAGTGCTACTGCTGCTGTCATCAATCTCACTAACACCTGCTTCCCAACCCTCCACCATGGCTCAAAACAGGTCTGTTCAACCTAAGCTGTGTACCCCTTTAATGCTGCTGCCACTTAATAAGGAGCTTCGTTTTTATGTGACTCCAGTGGCTCCATTGACTGGTGGGCACAAGATGTAAGCCAGCTTTTCTACGGCTTACTCTTACTTTGCAGATCTGATATGTGACAAAGCTCTCGTCTTTTAGATCTTAAACAAGAAAATCCCATACTAACTGTGTTTGGGACATTGATTGTTTTGGTGCTGTTTGGCCGTGCTGAAGGGGCATAATGTGGCCTTCACCTGTAACTTTAACAGCAGGGACACTGGTTTACCATGATTGAAAAAGGGCAAAATCTGTTTTGCCAAATGGAAGAAATGATATTGTCACCAGTGTCTACAATGTCAGTGTTGTGTTTTGTGCACCGTAACTATTCTTTTCACATCTGGCATGCATTTTAGCAGCTTTGCTGTCTACTGTTGTGCATCAGTCCTTGTAGTTATTAAAAATAATAAATTCTATGATAAGCTTAACCTGTACCTCACATTGGTTTTGTGTGTTATATGTATGCATATTATCAATGTCTTTCTCCCCCAGTGATCCCAGTGTGCAGATCATGTGTGTGTGTGTGTGTGTGTGTGTAGCTGACCTCATATTTGGCATCCCCAGTCATCCATTCCTTGACAGCAGCAGCTCTATGGCCCCCATCCCCCAGGAGTAACATCAGTGGCACTATGGCCCCCATCCCTCGGGGTGGTGGCAGCAGCAGCAGCAGTACTATGACCCCCATTCCTCAGGTGTGTTGGCAGTAGGAACAGTGCAGCCCCCAACCCTCAAGAGTACTTGCAGTAGTGGTAGCACTATGATTCCCTTCTTTCAACACCCACACCCAACATGTCAAACTTACAAATTTCTGGGTCTTTTAGCTTGTCAGAACTCAGACATGAATGAAGCTGAACCACCAGGCAATAAGATGGACTCTCTTGGTTCAGTTCTATCTAACAGTTAACTGCCTGAATTTGCTTCTTTGAAATAAAGTGCCTCCACCTGAAAAATCAGCAGGTGATTAGTGGCGGGCTTTCTAATAGAAAATTGTGCATCTCCTAAACATGTGGATACCTTTTTTTACCTTGGTCTCTCTTAAAAGGGGGTCTCTTAGTTTTCATGTCTTAGCTCAGATGTGAATTGAGCCACACTCTGTCCGCAGGCATAGTACAGTACCTAGAGCCTTACCCTCTGTGTATCCCTGAGTGTGCCATCTGGCTTAGGTGTTGTTGCATACCTCACCCTACTATACTGGCATCATACAATGGCATGTAGAGTGACACTGACAGTTGGGCCATATCGCAAACTCAAAGGCACACAGATGCTATGGCCCCCTGACATACTTAAGGGAACACAACATGCAACAGCAGCAGCCTCACTCTGCCCACTGGTATTTACAGTATCTTGCACCTTACCTGCTATGTGCCTCTGTGCGTGCAGTCTGGCCTGGGTGCTGTTACAGTAATCCTTGCCCCCCGCAGTAGTTGGTAGGGTGACGATAGCACCCAGGTCATACAGTAAATTCAGGAGCACAGAAGTTAAGCTCCCCCCCCCCCAGTGGTACATAACTAGCAACAGCGGCATGGAGAACTGCCAGCGCTTATACCATCAGAAACCCAGTTCACCAGTCCACTCAACTTAAAAAACATTCCCAAATTTAAAAACAAAATAGTGGTGCAGGCTGATTGTGCACAGCACTGGCAAGTGGGAGAACTGGGTTTGTGAGCTGAGCCGATCCAGATTCCCCTCCCCTGTGCTGGTGGGGTTTTTAAAGCATGATGCAGAGGCACTGCATGCTGACCTGAGGGGGCCATACATTGGGGGAAGTGTGGTCTGCCTTGATGATATGGGTGACCACATAGTGTTGTAAGACCCCCTCCAGGTTGGTTGATCCCCGCACCAATGCACCCAGATCAGCAAATATCCCTTGAGCTTCCCAGATCAGCAAGACTAACAGTTCATCTTCCCAGAGACATACTTATTAAATAAATACAGTTAAGGTCACATGACTGAACCCCCGGCCTGATTCCCCAAGTGCACTGATACTAAGCTTTTGGGGGTTTTAATCATGCAGTGTGAAAAATTTTCTACACAAAACGTTACTGTCAGGATGGAGCACACTTGCATCAGGTGATCAAAGGGTTAGGTGCAGAACTGTTAAACTTTAAACCTGACAACTCTGCCCCTGTTGCCAGGCCCGATTCCCTCAGCTTTTTTACTTGTTTTAAATCTTCCAGTGTAAAAAATGTTTAGGCATATACTTTTACTACAGAAAAGTAACTTTCAGGTTGGTGTGCAGTCACGTCAGCCGATCAAATGAAGAGTTAGATGCAGAGCATGTAAACTTTAAACCTGTCTCCCTCACTCCTGCTGCTGAGTCTGATTTCCCAAAAGTGTCGATACTTTGCTTTTTTTTTTTTTTCATCCACTGTAATAGAAATAATGAAATAGGTTTAGGCGCATAGTAAATGAAAACTCTGCTTTCAGGAGGAGAGCGGTCCTCAGCTGATGGAAAGGTTGAAGGGAAACATGAGTGGATAAACTGAAGCATTGGTGGTTACAACAAAGCAGTGTGGATGGTTTGCTCACTGATTCTCTAAGCAGCAGAGCAGAAAGAACATGCAGTAGTGCAGCATCTGTTTTAAGATGCAAACATTTCTGGAATTTTGTGCAGTGACATGTGATTTCAGCATGGCACTGGTGAGAGAATTGAAAATATACAAACCAGTTAGGAGTCCGTGATTTTTTTTTCTGTGAAAATGGCAAACCAGGGTACTTGTATATCAGCATCATAACCCCTAATGTCTCCATTGCTACCTTCCCTATTGCAGTCACTTTGCTGTACCTGCACATTGTCTTTCCCTTTCTTTTCAATATTTTGTAACATATTTGTCCCAGCTCATTGTCTCCCTCCTTACCCTCCTCCTCTACTTCAACATCTCTCAATGTGGAAAAATTAATTTTCTCTTTATAAACTAATTTATTAGCCTCTCTCCGTAGCTTCTAATTGACATTTAACCCTTGCTGTGCTGTGGACTGATACATCAGTCCAGAACTCCTATACTTTCTAAATCTGTTGGCAACCTAAGGGTTAACATACTGCATCATCAAGATATTAAGAAAACACACTGCTGCCTGCATCAGTATTCTCCATCTTCCACTCTTTATTTTATCACTGAAAAGCTAAGCTAACTAGTAAGGACTGCCACTAATCCAATGCTGGAGTAGACAACAAGATACTTTATTAGAAATGTAACGTACCGAAACAGTAGCTAGATCCCCACATCACCTACATTTTGTGCCAAAAATCAAGTGGTTTTTCAAGGCAAAGTCATCACTCAGTGCCCCTACCTTTATAGTTACTTCTTAAAGAAAATGACATAACAAATAATATAATACTGCAATTACCATGTCTAACATACTTGCTGATATCACCAATACTGAAATACTAATATTAAATTCTACATCACACAGACACATAACAATTGATGACGATCTTCAATAATGCTGTGCAAAAACATTACAAAGCGTTAAACAAGAAAACAACAAAAGAAAGGTAAAGAAGAAGAAGTAGAACATAACAGGGTTGGGGACAGGGAATAGAGACAGAAAAAAACAGCTTGGCCCAGATATTCAAACTGCGCCCAAAAAGTGAGCAATAGCAGGAGCAAGCGCAAGTCTATTGCGCCCATATACAACAGATGCGATATTCAAAAAAGGAGCAGGCCAAATTACGCCTACAACCAATGTCTGAATATCGCACAACCTGCGTCATAGTGCAACTAGGGAGGGAAAGCTGAGCAGATATGATGTGCTATGGCACAACAAGGATGTTCAGCTGAGCAGTCCAGAGGTGCCATAGCGCAAGCAGGGAGCCCCCCAGCTGCAGAGCAATGTAACTGCACAACTAGGGAGGTAAGGGCCCACCACCCACGCCACAGATGGGCACAGGAACACACAGCAGAACTGACATCATCCCCCCACACCCTAAGCACAGCACAACTGGGGGAGGGCTGGAATAACCACTGGCCCATGGAGACAAGCAAACAACCTACAGCCAGGCCATGGTGCCCCATCACATCCACCGGCAAGCTGAGACTGCCACACAAGGAGGTTGGACCACCCCGTGCCACACCATACCCCGCAGTGCACAGCACACCCTGCACCGTGACCCCCAGACACCCCCCATGAGCAGTGACCACCACTGCAGGAAACCCCATGCATACCACCACCCCCACTGTGACACTGCAACCTTGTGCACCACAGAACCATGCAAGCCAGCTCCACCATGAGCACCCATCAGTGGGTGGTAGCACACGGCAATGCAACAACGGCAGACACAGTGCCACCATGCACATTCCCCCCGAGGTACAGCTGAGAGACTGACCATGTGTCGGCACAAGAGGTACCCCACACGGGACAGGGCATGCCCCTGACACCACCACCAGTGATAAAGCACCCTGCACAGTAGTCCAGTGACACACCCTGACCCACCACTGGCCACAACAGCCAGCACAGACACCCACAGTTGTGCATGGAAGCATGCACCACACCCGATGCAACACAGTGCATGGGCAAACACCCACCCATACCCAAAGGCACAACAACAAAGGGACGCAGTAGCGGGGCAACCAAGCCCCCAGTGTGGGCCCGTGGAAACCGTGTACACACAACCTGCAGTCCTCCATGGCACGGGAGTGCCAGCCACCCTTCGCAGGCACTGTGGACCTGTACGCCACCATCAGTTGCCTAGAGCACAAGTCACAGACAGTGGTGCACATCCCCTGCAACACACACAAGCCACAGCATGGAGGTGGGACAACAACCACGGAGGCAACAGTGTCACCCAAGGCAGACATGCACCACACCAGTGACAGGAGGCAACCCAGCATTGTGACGGGTACAGTGGCTGCCCTGCATGGACAGCCACCACTGACGTGCCAGCAGACCCTGCAGGTCACAGACATGCAAGTGTGTCAGCTGCACAGGCCATGGATGGGCTAACAGGTGCACCATGGACACAGATTATGCACCATGGACCACTACACACAGTCATCCAGTGCACAGGGCACAACACACACACCACAGACATTGACTGATAGCTACCCCCACACCATAGTCACTTCCCCATGGACACACATACATACCCATGACTGCACCACCCCTGACACCATGCACACCACTGCAGCTGAGCACCTATAGCCTGCTGCAAATCAGAGACCACCACAGTATTCATATCAAAAGATCTGTATTCAACAAAAATATAAATGTTAACTATATACAATAATATATACAAAGTTGGGGGAGGCACAAACAAGGTGGGGTGGGTAAGGGCAGGGGTGAACAAATGGGACATGAAAGGAGGGGTGTGAGGGTGGGTCCAGGGGGGTAGGGGATATCAGGGACAGAGGGACTCTCAACATGAGCACCGCTCCCTGCTGTGGCTCCTTCTCTGCCTGTGCCTCCTCAAGACCCCTGTCTCATCAATCCTGTGAAGGATTTCTAGGGACGCCCTAGCCACCTGCAGGATCTCACGCAGTGCCTCCCAGATGCCTTGGAGCTGGCGTGTACCTAGGACAAGGGAGCACAGTCAATAGGTGTGAATGCACAGCCCCATACAGCCCACCTACTGTGCATGGCATACTGCCATGGGACATACCTCTGTGATGCTGTGTGACCACCCACATTGATCACATCCACATGACCTGCCCACCCAGGCACATACAGCCATGTGGAACACTGCACACACCCACCGGCCCAGTCATGCACAGCACCACCATGGCCGTTTAGTGACATGGCTATGTGGTGCAAAGGCAGTGGCACAGCCATGTACCCGGTGCACGCATGGACCACCATTGACGCACTCCCAGACATGCTTTGCCACTGGACAGTGCTGACTGTAACAAGTTACGTGCATGGCAGTGGTGTCAATGGATGGTGGCCATGCCCCGCTGCCCACTCTGTTACACAGCATGCAATAGTATTCATGGAGTTATGGCACTTACCCTCATCGGGATGGTTAGGGTGGTGATGGCCCTCATCCCGCCTGGCTGCTCTGTCCTCCTCCCTCCGCCAATCCTCCCTCAGTCTGTGCCATTCGTCCGGGACTGTGGGGGAAGCAAGGAGAGAAGAACATCAGTACAATCCCGAAGCAAAGTCCCCCAGCCCCAAGGTGTGTGCCCCCCACCCAGCCAGACCCACCCTCCCACACCCTGTGAACACCGCCACAGCCAACCCTAGACTATCCCTCCCCTATGTGCTGGACACATACAACACTGTTACCCATATGGACAATAAAAGTGCATTGATGGAACCCCTACCTGGACGTAGCACTGTGCCCCTCCTGGCACGTGACCGCAGTCAGGCCAGTAGCTCTGGCTCCCTCCTCCTGAGGTCCCCATAGCGGTGCCAGCACTGCTCCTCACTCCTCCCCCATCCGGTGGCCTCCTCCAGGGCAGTGGCCACCTCCTGCCACACCTGGGTCCTGGCCCTGTCCAGTGGCACCTCCCCAAACAGAGGCCCATGGTGTGGCTCAACAATAGCCACCAGATTTGCCTACTCGATGGCTGTCCACTGAGGGGCTCGTCTGCGTGCCATCCCAACAGCTATAGTAGGCAATATGGCGCTCTGCAGCGTGGTACTGCACGTGCATATGCTGCGCAGTACAGTGCTGCCATTCCCTATCGTGCTGTTACCGAACAGCGCGATAGAGGTGCACCCATGCCTGACGCATGGCGCCAAGGGGGCAAAGGTCAAGCACAGTGTCAAGGGTCTCTGTCACAAGGCCACGCACAGTGCCATCAGATGACTATGTGTGTAGCACGATTGGTTGCCTGTGTGCCAGCACCACAGTGGACTATTGGGCAGTTGTGCCATTGTGCCTATGAAGGCCCACTGTCACAGCGCCATGTAGTGGCCTTCGCTATAGCGCCACTGGCACAATGGTGGCTGTGTCCTGCATTGCCTACTGTGCACAGCACGTCATCAGCACGGCAGACGCCAGCATCAGCAGCCTGGGCATGTGCAGTGAGGTGTACTACACATGCCACGGAACTGCGCCATTGGCTCAGCACATTCAACACAATTGCGCAAAGCGCAACAGCGTGATATTCAGCCATCATATGTTAATCATCCGATCAGCCATTCAATGGCGCAGCACCGCGATTTGCATCTTATTAAAGTGGCTCCTCACCTAATTTGCATGGATTGCGCTATAAAAGTGCGACAAAGTGCTGCAGTGGTCATAGTCGGTTACTGCAGTTTATTGGTGAGTTGCATGCTGTGTGGGAGTGTGGACTGATTCAGGGATATGCATGGGACGGCACAGTCACAGGTAACCACTGCCATCCTTACAGGTTAAATAATGACCGAGCACATTCTGGGAGAGGAGGACAACAGTGGTGGGAGGAGGAGGAGGCCGAATTTCATGAAGGCTGAGACCGAGGTACTTTTCGAGGCCTACCTGGATCAGGTGCCACTGCTCAGTGGACAACGGGGCACCCCTCAGGCCCGTGCTGCTGCATGGGAGAAGGTGGCACGTGCCATGAACCTGCATGGCAGCCACCAGCGCTCCGTGCAGGAGTGTAAGAAGAAGATGGGTACTGACAGGAGGAGGGTGAAGAAGAAGGTGGCTGCCATCAGGGTGGCACGTGCTGCAAAAGGTGGGGGACAGCCTGAGGTGGTGCAGCTGACCCCAGCAGAGGACAGGCTTGCTGGCAAGCATGCACCACAGTGCCATTGAGGGTGTTCGGTGGTGGCTTCCAGATGGGTGGTGGCCCATCTCTGCATGGTAAGTCATGGTCTGTCTTTGGGGGCGGTAGGTAACATGCAGTAACGTGACTTTGCTTTCCCTTGCAGATCCTGAGCATCTGCATGGGTCAGTGATGGTGGGCCTGTCCACTGCGGACAGTCAGCATGGAGTCAGAGGTTGGACCATCCACCTCCACAGGTATTCGTGGAGTCATTGCGACAGTGGGGCTGCCTGGCTGTCCATACTGATGTCGTTGAGACAGGTGTGGATGCCTGCCTGTGTCTCAGCATGCTGGCCGTCCATGGATGCCAGCATGCTGTGGCTGTGGCTAGTGCAGAGTCCATCACCAGTGATGATGACGCAACCATCATGGGCAGTGACATGTGTGTGCCACGGATGGCCACACAGCAGGGCAACTCGCACCCATGGCTGTGGCCGTGCCGCCTGGAGGCCAGCATGTCAGCACAGCCCCAGGTTGCGCCTGTCAGCACCAGTGGGGAAGCACGGTGTCTGATCAGGACAGTGGGACTGTTGCGCCACTGCGGCGGCACCACTGAGCCCTGGGGCAAAGCAGCCGGAGGGGCAGCAGCAGCAGTCGCCAATGGGACTGGGGTTCAGGTTCAGCAGCGCGCCTGTGCACCGCCTGTGGACATGCCCAGACCTGGTCCTGGTGCACAGCACCCACCCTCAAGAGGTGCTGATCATCGGGCCCTGCACACCAGAGGGACAGGATGCCGAGGAGGCAGATGACCTCTTGGATGAGCACACCTGCCTACTGCAAGCATCAGTCCAGCAATAGATGTGGCTTGCAACATCCGTGAATGCACTGCGTGTGGCTCTGGAGTGGGCAGAGGAGCATCGCAGTAGGGACACCACTCTGATCCTGGCAGGGATGGACCATTTGTGGGAGGATGTGACTGCTGCCATTGACAGGCATGTACAGGCATTCACTGCTGTCATGACCACAATGGGCACACAGTCAGGTACCCATGCATCGTGGACACCACGCAGTGCTCATCCACTCCCATTCCCCGGTGTCATGCAACACCCACCCTGTCAACACCGGGTTCAGCTGTGGACATCCCAAGCACTCCTGGCGCAGGCACATTCAGTGTGCTGCAGATCCCCTGCATGCGAGCATGGTCGCTGTTCACTCAGTGGAACCCTGGGGACCATTGGTGCCACCCCATGAGGCCAGTGGTCAGCCTGCCAGTGCTGGCGGGTCTTGGCGGGCCACCCACATCCGGTGGTGGCCGTGGCACTGTGTCTCGTGACTGACCTGTCTCCCAGCGTGGCTACTGTCTGGTGCTGCCCTGTGTGCATTGTGTGTTTCAGTGGACAGTGCACGGGTGGGTACCCGCCCTGCACGGACACACGGTCCACCTGCACCCTCCCGCTGCTGTCCGCAGTTGCGTGTGCATGATGATGCCTGCATTACGCTGTACACCAATGTGCAATGGTGCCCAGCATCTGACACATGCACATGGACAGGCAGTGGCGTGGTGACCTGTGGACTGTGTGTTGCTAGAGTTGGCATTCTGGGTCGGTGTGCCTCCTGCCCTCTGTGCACATTTGTTGCATTGTGTGTGTCGTGTGTGTGTATCCTTCCATGTGGCATGTTATTCCTCACCCATCCCTGGTTGTGTGTGTGTTGCTTGTGCCCTGCCACGTCCTTGATGGCATGCACCCCTGGTGTGTGTCCATGCATGTTTGTGGGTTGTGCCTTAGCCACTGGTGGTTGCACATGGCCCCATGACTTACCTGGGTTGGCTGCTCCTCCGTGATGGTGCCAGCCGATCAGTTGGAGTCTCATGTGTCTTGCACTGATGTATGCGGCCCCCTCCTGGCCAGGTGGTGTGTGTATGGCCACATGGATGCAGTCTATTGCCCCTAGCATGCCAGGCATATGTACTACCCTGTAGAACTCCTGAATGTTTGCTGTGCGCTCCACCACAGTGCTGGGGAAATGGATGTACTCCTCAGCATATGGCAGCAGTGTGCTGAGGAATTGGGTGAGGTAGCGTGACGTGGCCAACTGGGTTATGCCTGTGGTCTCCCCAGTTGGTCTCTGGAAGGTACCCATGGCGAGCAAGCACATGCAGGCTGTTACCTTTGTCTCCACTGACAGGGCATGACTCCGTCGTGTGGGTGCCTGCATCACATCACTGCACAGCTCACAGAGCTCAGTATTGCCCTGTTCAGGCGGTACCGGCCCACAATCTTGGTATCTGTATATAGCTCAAAGCTGGTGCGGGCTCAGTACTGCCTGTTGGGGGCATACAGCCGACGGGCCCTTCCATGGCCACCTCCCCCTGCCGCCTGCCTTCTCACCCCCCTCATTACGGCCTCCATGTGGAAGGTGGCACTGGCCATGTCCCTGGCTTGCGTTACCCCCCCAGCAGCTGTTGCTTTGTTCCCCCCGCTGTCCTGGCTGCTACCTCCCCTGCACCGGGTACACCTGTCTGTGCTGGTCTCTGGATTATGTGGCTCCACACACCTTCCCTGTGCCTCTGTTCTGCTGTGGTGTTTCCCTGGCCTGCCCTCTTTCTGCCACTTTCCCTGTCCCTGCCTCTCCCTCTGCCTCATGTGGCTTCCCTGTAGCGTTCTTGCACCTCTTCCTTGCTCCTTTTTATTTTGGCTCATTTCCGCTATGGTGCAACTTCCGCTTGCTCCACTGTTGAGTATTGCGCAAGTCTTTGAATATCACACTGCGCCATTTATGCATGGTTCCTCCCACTTCGGTTGCGCATGCCTTCATTATCATTGCGCTGTTGCTCAGTATGTTTTCGGAGGTGCAACTGCCTCCTGCTGAATATCGCAGAATGGCACAATTTTGGACTTGCGCAGGTGCAACCCTATTGCGCATGGCTCAACTCTTTTGAATATCTGGCCCCTTATGTATAAGTGGCTAATAAATCAGTAAATAGAACAGAATTTTTACAATAAGGGCAGTACTTATTAAAGTGCAAAGAGATTACTGAACAATGGCAAAACATTCCAGAAGGGCATTAGAACATACCCAGACAGTTCAGTTTTAGAATACAAGTTAATAAAAGAAAATCCTAAAGGCGGGAGATCACGTGATGCAGAATGCTGAGTAGATGTTCCTCCGCTAAGCTCCTGCCTTCTGAATACAAAAGCATTATTTATTATCGTTAAATTTGTTCTAATTCCTCTGCTCAAGAGTTTTCTTGTCTCTGAACAGTGTGCACTCCTGTACGGGGTTCCTGTGTGGCAAATGGAGGCTTATATGAAGAAAGCCCTGCAGAAACATACCGCCCGCCACCTCCGAGAAGGCCTAATTCAAACCATTCCAGGAGGAGATGAAAGATATGGCAATCGACCTGAAGTCCCTCTTCAGAAAGATAGGGGAAGTCTCCACGATAGTATCAGACAACACTGCCCGAATATTTTCGATTGAGAGAAAGCTGGAAAGCATGGACTCTGAGCTCCTACTAACGAAACAGAGGTTGTCTAGATTAGAAGCAAAACTCGAGGATCTGGAAGGCCGTAGTCGGAGAAATAATGTGGTAATCCTCGGGCTCCTCGAGGGGGAGGAAGGCCAGAATACTGTTGTCTTTATTCAGAAGTTGGTAGAAAAAGTTTCTGGCCCCTCTCCCTTTGGCCCAAACTACATAATAGAACGGGCCCACAGATCTTTGCGACCAAAACCCCCACCTGATGCACCTCCTCGCCTCATCATTTGCCGCTTTCTCAATTATCTGGAAAGGCAGCATTTTTTACAGAAAGCCAAGGCCTTGCAAGAAGTCAGATGGGAGAAGGTGAAGCTGAGCATTGCTCAGGATATCCCTGGTTCGGTTCAACTGAAACGGAAAGCTTTCCACCTGATTGTATCCAAGCTTATAGCGGCTGGACTAAAGTTCAGGATGGGGTACCCAGCGAAATTACAAGTCTCTGTAAAAGGCCCATGGCTTAATTTTGAGGATCCTGATGCTGCATTACTAAGCCTTAAGTCAGCGTTGCCAGACCTGTTTCGCATGACCTGAGAAGGTCTCGTGATCTTCGGGGCTCACTGCAACTTCAGAACGAACTGTTGTTCAGATCTTTGTGTGGACAGTGTTCTTTCCAGTGACGGATTTCACTCAACTTATGCTTTCTAACAGAACTGGTCTACTAGTAGAGGCTCAACATTACTTTTAACAGGCCCTGGCCTGTTAATGGGAATAGTATTACAGGAAGAGTTCTAGGGGGGGCTTCTGCGGGGTTTGTTTTGGACTGTATCAGATATAACATCGCTTACTCAGTATCCAGGGGAAACACACAGGGCCAGGTCTCCGATTATGCTTCTGGTTTAGTCCTTGGAGGATGGGAACTCGGATTTTCGAGCGATTCCGAGCTTTCAGGGCACCTTCGAATGGTGGACTGGATCAGGTTATGTCCACAAGAGGGCGCGGCTCACCCGTATAATGCAATTCTGGTTATCCAGCCTTGAAAGGGATTGCTTTTAAGTCATACTGGTTTCTTAAGGGGGGCTCTCAGAGCTAGGGGTACATAACCCCTAGGTAGTTTTTCCCACGAGTTTCCCATCTCTGGATTTTATTTCACTTCTCATCCGGCTTTGTTTTTTCAGGTTTTTATCTCGATGATGGGCTCACCCCTCCATGTTATTTTTCGCTCTGGTTCTGGTTCAAGAAATAGTTCCCTCCAGGGAACAGGCTTTTTTCATCTCCCTCTCAGGACTTGAGTGACATTTTTTCACACTCATATTTATGGCATCTAGTTCTATTTTTCTCTCTCGTTCATTAGTGGATTCACCAGCAGCTGTTAATAGGCCCTGGAAGCCCGAGACCGCTCATTGATTCTACGCCCTCAGTAATGCAGCCTATCGACTGCTTTGTATTTTGAATTATAAGTGTGAGCACTTGCAGGGGATACATTCAGAGGCCGGGAGGGGGAGGATAAGATCCAGTGCTGTGCTAAGCATTGCTTGCGACAGTGTGGGAGGTTGGGAGGGAGTGGGAGTCGTGCTTTTGTTGGGGGTGGGGTACTAGAGGGTTTGAATTGAGGCTTTTTGTGGGGGGGGGGTGGTGGGAGGACCTTACAGCAGCAATGGGGGGTTGTCAGATTACTCGGGTTACACACCCTGAGTGCAAGGCTGATTCTAGTACACTCAGAATCCTTAAGTAGATGGCTAAGGAGGTGACTTTTGCAACATGGAATGTCAAGAGGATCAGGAAAAAATCTAAACAATACCAGGTTCTCAAACACTTAAGTCTTTTACGTACCCAGGTTACTTTCCTACAGGAATCGCACTTATTAGGAACAGAAGCCTCACAAGTGAGGAGGCAACAGGTTGGGATGGTGTATGAGGAGCAAGGCTCCTCAAATGGCTGTGGGGTTATGATCATCATTAACAGGGGCATACCATTCATCCCAACTCATATTATCAGGGATCCCGAGGGTAGGTTCGTTTTAGTTATAGGTACTCTCTGGTCAATACCTCTGCTACTGGGCAGTATATATGGTCCCAACACTGATGACCCCGCGTACTTCATGAGACTTACAAACTCAATCCTGCCTTTCCTTCCCATAAGGATTGTCCTGGGGAATTTTAACCAAGTCATAGATTCCAGTCTTGACAGGTCGGGAGGCGTATCGGGGGGGATCTCCCCGGGTCAGAGGGCCTTTAGAGAATTAGTGGATCAATGTGGGCTCTGTGATGTCTGGCATGTTTCAAATCCTGATTCCAAGGAATTCACATTTAGGTCTTTGGTACATGGTTCACAATCCCGCATTGACTACATATTCATATCTCAGACTCTGCTGCCCGGGGTTAAGTCCTCGTCGATACAACCTGGCCCTGTCTCTGATCACTCTCTGGTGCTGTGTGATCTCTCAATTCATGATGTGTCAAGGACAGAAATACGTTGGAAGCTCAATGACCAATTGCTTAAAGATTCTAATTATTGCAATACCATAAGGGAGCACATTGAGGCCTTTTTTCTGTCCAACGTTTTAAATAGTGCAAAGCCAGATATTATATGGGGGCCTTCAAGGCTTACTTGAGAGGAGTTCACATCTAGCTAGGAAAAGAGTTAGGGAGAGAGAATTACTATCCTTGTTATCCCAAATTCGGGCTCTGGAATCCAATGATTCGGTTAACTCCTTGGAGGAGGACAAGGTGAGGCTCCTAGGGCTGAAAGACAAGTATTTAGAATTACTCTGAGAAAAAGCGGAGTTAGCTATCATATATACTAAAGCTAGCTACACCAACCAAGGTGAAAAAGCCGGGCGCCTTCTGGCACTTCGCATTAAACAACAAGAATCAATAAGATTTATCCCTTCAATTAGGGCTCCTGATGATGGATCCCTGAAAACATCTCCCACAGAGAGAGTTAAAGAGTTTGCAGTATACTATTAATCATTTACAGGGATATGGAGCTCCCTCCCAGCCCAGAAAGCGTGGAGAAGTACCTGACGGACTCACATCTACCTTCCCTTCCAGTACATTACATAGCCTCTCTGGTCTCTCCCATAACTCAGGGGAAATCTCTGAGGTTATTAGTGGTTTACCCTCGGATAAAACTCCTGGCCCTGATGGATTTTCCTCACTTTTCTATAAAACATTTCGGGATCTCCTATTGCCAGTACTTAATAGTTTATTCCAGCACATCTTATCCGGGTCAGAAGTTGATCGCCATCTCTTTGAAGCCTTGATAGTGCTCCTCCCTAAGCCAGATAAAGACCCTGAGCTTGGCCAGAGCAACAGGCCTATATCTCTCCTAAATCAGGATATCAAGATCCTTTCAAAGATTTTAGCTAACAGGTTATCCGTAGTGCTACCCGAGTTAATAGATATGAATCAGGTAGGTTTCATGAAGGGACGCTCCTCGGTGGATCACCTGCGTACATTATCCCATGTCTTCTCGACTTCCAGAGACGATGATTTCCCTGCAGGCTTGATCTCTTTGGACGCCAAGAAGGCATTTGACTGGGTGAATTGGAGTTTTCTCTTCAAGGTTTTGAGTGCCTTTAATTTTTGCCCAGTATTCATCTCCTGGGTTGCTGCGCTATATAAATCTCCTATAGCAAGAATCTCAGCTAATGGGGCCTTCTCAGACTATTTCTCACTTCATTCAGGTACCAGGCAGGGTTGCCCCTTGTCGCCTCTGTTGTTTAACTTATATCTGGAACCCCTCATATGAAACATTCTCCAAAACATCTCTATACAAGGTATCAGAGTTGGGTGTCATGAGATTAAACTCACAGCGTGCACAGATGATTTGCTGATATATCTCTCCCATCCGGTTTCTTCAATACCATCCCATTGAACGAAATAGCTAGGTTCAGTGCGTTATCCAACTACAAGTTGAATGCTAGTAAATCCTTATTTTTCCCACTTAATCACAAGGTATTTAAGGATGACATTTGCCCCTTAGGTCTAGGTTGGACTCCTAGAGTAATTAAATATCTGGGTATAAAACTATCCAGCAACCCTTCGAAGTGGGTCAAAGATAATCTGGATTCTCTCTCACAGGTCATTATACATGACCTCGACAGATGGTCTAAACTTCCTATATTATTATGGGGTAGGATTAACATCATTAAGATGAATGTATTTCCTAGAATTTACTACCCGTTATCTCTTCTCAACTCTTTTATTCCCATACGCTGGTTTAAGAAACTGCACAGTATATTTACCAGATTTATTTGGGCAGAAAAGTATCCTCGATTGGCCTACCATAAACTAGCTGTCCCAAAATCTGGGGGAGGGGCTGAGGATTCCCCATATGGCACTATATTACTGGGCTAATCATCTGGCATATTGTCTGAGATGGATCTCCGCAGATCCTGAAGCGGTACAACCAGTGTGGCTTAAGATTGAGTTAGACGCAATTAAATCTAAGTGCCTGAATCCCTCAAACCTATTTTATCTCAAGCTGTCTCATGTAATGATGGTTAACTGTGCCACAATAAGTACCTCCTTAAGAATATATACACAGTTATGTTTATTTCTTCATTACTCCCCTCAGACTGACTTAGTTCAGTCCATTTGGAACTCCCCATCTTTCACTCTTAGCGGAAAGTGGATTCCTTCACGCTGGCTGCCTCAACTAGGCGATGGAAAACTGCTTTCCCTGGTAGACAGGGAAGTGCACTGGTTGTCCTCATGTGGAATTATCGACAAGTTTCATATTCCAGACTCAGCTCATTTTAAAGTTATGCAGTTAAGACACCTTCTCATTGTAGCCCTGGGGAGTTCTCCCCCCTCCCAGAAGGTATCAGCTCTGATTCCTGAATTCTCCCAATTGTCCGGTTCTTCTGGCATAATATCCAAACTATACAAGGTGCTGTACTATAAGAAGTATGGGGACACCTTTGGACCTACTAGGTTCTGGAATTCACTCCTTCCTCAATACCAGGTGGACTGGCAATCCCTATGGAGATCCTGTCATAAGTATGTTTCCCAAGATAGGCTGCGTCTTATGCAATACCACATTCTATATAACATGCATTGTACCCCTATCAAATTAAAAAAATGGGGCTTCTTGAATTCTAGTACATGTACTAAGTGTCTGCAAGAAGAGGGTACTCTCTTACACATGTTCTGGTCCTGTCCCAAAGTTTCTTCCCTATGGAATGCAATTAAGTTGTTTCTTGATCCCCTACTGGGCCTACAGGAGTACTTCACTCCAGAGGTACGTCTTCTAGGGGACATGTCCCTGGTTAACGCTAGAACTAGGAAATATCACATCTCTATGGTTGCACTCTCTGTTAAGAAACTTATACTACATCACTGGAAGGAAAAATTGGTTCCTTCCTTCCAGGAATGGTTACATGAAATCACTGCCAACCTTCAAATAGAGAAGGGAATTGCAAGCCTTCATAACAGACTAGAGATATATAGCAAGATATGGGACCCCCTTCTTACTTTACTCTTGTTACCTCACTGAACTTATATTACACTTTGGTTTTACCCATATGTACCCATATGTACCAATGATCCACGTACTGCACGTTAGGGCAACCTAATTTTTGCTGCTGTAAGGGGGATGGGGTGGGAGGTGGGCTGGGCAGTTTTTACTGTTCTATAATTATGTCTTATCACCTCGATTTGATGTAACTGCCCATTATAATGGAAATGTATTAATAAAGTTTAAATTGTAAAAAAAAAAAAGAAAATCCTAAAGGCAGTTACTGATACATACTGTAGATATAACTGGCTAATAAACCTATGGAATGAGCCAACGTAATATGATACAAACTATACATATCAGAGTCCAAAAACAACGACTGAGAGCAGTCATTTAAGGAACGGTGCCAGCTGAAAAGTTTATTTTAATCTAGTTGGTTCAAAAGCCTCCAGCTTGTATTACCAAAATGCCTCTCTGTGTAGTAAAGCATTATTGAGATCATCCCTCTCTGGGACCCAAAGTGACACTCTCAATACCTGAAAAATAAGAATACATAGTTATCAGTGTTGTGTAAATTACTTTTAAAAAGTATCAGTTACTTACAGTTAGTAGTTACTCTCAAAGAAATGTAATCAGCTATTTATTACTCTGTCATAAAGAAATGTAATCAGCTATTTATTACTCCGTCATAAAGAAATGTAATCAGTTGCACCTATTTATTACTCTGTCATAAAAGTAATCAGTAACTGTAACTGATATTACTTTTCATATTATCATATATTACTTTTGAGAAGTCAGTTATGTTTGCTCATTAAACATATTTATGAGCTCAGGAAGCTCCAAAAATTCATGAAAAGAAATAAAATAGATTCTGCAGATAATGAATGAGTTTATATGTTATTTTATTTAATATTTTCTTTAATAAAATACGAAAACAGTCATAGCTTTGGTTTTGCACATAATGTGCCATATATCATGTTCATCACAGGTTGTCCATCAAAACCATTTTGTGAGTATTATATTTTTCATTTTAAATTGGTTTTAGGCACCAACAGTGTAGCTGTAAACATTTATTGTGTTCATATGTGCTTTTTGTTTGTATTTAGTCAAGTTCAGAGTATATTCAGTGTGAGTGATTTGGCTGCAAAATGTCATTCATGATGTCAGTGATAGGGCTTTTACATCCTGGTGTAGGATTTCAGACCTACACAAGCCTGGATTCGATAGCTATTACAGAACATCATTTTTTCTTTCTCACTTCAATTTATGCAATATTAGAGAAATTTTTGTTTTGGAGGCCCCACCTCAAAAAAGATATAGACCGCTTGGAGACGGTACAGAGAAGGTCTACAAAGATGGTGCATGGACTGCATCATGAGCCACAAGAGATAAGACTCAGGGAATTAAATCTGTACACCCTTGAGCAGAGAAGAAACAGAGGAGACATGATCGAAACTTTTAAGTGCATTAAGAGAATTAGCACAACACAAGCAGGAAACCTCTTCCAGTAAAGCAGGGATGCACGTACAAGGGGGCACAACTTACATCTGGTGGGAGACAGGTTCAAAAGCAACCTCAGGAAGTACTTTTTTACAGAAAGGGTCATAGACCCATGGAACAGCCTACCTCAGGAGGTGGTGGAATCCAAGACAGTACGAGAATTCAAACTCGCCTGGGACAAACATTGTGGTCACATCAGAGTGCAGTCTAAATAGGGAGGGGGGGAGAAACATGGGCAGACTAGATGGATCATGCGGTCCCCATCTGTCGACACAATTCCTATGTTCCTACGCTCCTATTGTTAGATGTTCTTGATGATGTTAGTGGTAGAGAGTCAGCAAAGATTGAAGTTGTATATTATTGACAACTTGAAAAGTTCATGCTGAGACTTTCAGGTTTGCATGCAGCTTGGGAAACATTACTTCAAACTGACAGACTGGTGCATTACTAAATCCTCTGCAGCTGTCAGGGGGGTGCACTCAGTACTGGATGTCCTTTGCCAAGCAGTAGTGGGTAGGGGTCTTGGGCTTGATCCTTAGTGTGGACCATTTCCTTTTCTTTCTTATTCAGTTACTGTAGCATTAGAGACATTGTTTGATCTCATTGCTGATGTTAGTGATAGTTTTATCAAGATGTGAAGCTCTGTGGTGCTGATAACTTGAAAATTTCCAGCTGAGACTTTGAGGTTTGAATGTAACTTGAGAATATTACCTCAAATTGACTGGCAGGCTCTTTACTAAATCCACTGCAGCTGTGTGTGTGTGTGGGAGGGGGGGGGATCTGCACTCCATGCTGAATGTCATTGGCTACTGCATGCATTTCCTGTCGCAGAGCCTTTGTACAGTGCTAGAGTACAGACTATCAAGCTGTAGTGGGTAGAGAGCCTGGGTTTCATCCAAGTTGGAGAGATTTTTTATTCTCACTACAATTTCTGTAGTATGTGAGAAATTGTTAAGATGCCCTTGCTGACGTTAGTACACAGTTTTAGCAGAGTTTGAAGTTGTTTATTGCTGAAAACTTGAAAAGTTCCTGTTGAGACTTTCAGGTTTGAATGCAGCTTGAGAAACATTACTTCAAATTGACATATGGGTGCATTACTAAATCCATTGCAGGTGTTGGGGGGGGGGGTGTAGTCAATGTTGGAGATTCTTTGTCACAGTATGCATTTCCTGTCAATGAGCTTTATTACAGCAGTAAAGCTACAGACTATCAAGTAGTAGTGCATAGGAGACCTGGGTTTGATCCCCAGTAGGGTACATTTTTTCTTTTTACTCCCGTTACTGTGGTATGAGAGAAATTGTTTCATTTTATTGCTAACGTTAGTGATAGTTTCAGCAAGATGTGAAGTTCTATATTATTGGTAACTTGAAAAGTTCCAGCTAAAACTTTGAGGTTTGATACACTTTGGGAGCATTACTCAGATTGACTGACAGGAATCCACTGCAGCTGTATATGTGTGTGTATGTGAGTGTGTGTGTATGTGTGTGTGTGCGGTGGGGGTCTGCACTCAGTGCTGGATGTCCTTTACCATAGCATGCATTTTCTGTCAAGATCCTTTGCACAGCGGTAGAGCTAAAGGCTACCAAGCAGTAGTGGATAGGGGACCTGGGTTTCAGCCCAGTGTGGAATATTATTTTCATTCTCACAACAACTTGTATAGTATGAGAGAAACTGTTAGGTGCCCTTGCTAATGTTAGTGATAGCGTTTCAGCAAAGTTTGGAGTACTATATTGCTGACAACTTGAAAAGTTCCACTGAGACTTTTACGTTTGAATGCAGCTTGGAAAGCATTACTTCAAATTGACAGACTGGTGCATTACTAAATCCAGTGCAGCTGTTTGGGGGGGGGGCTGCACTCAGTACTGGATGCCCTTTGCTACAGCATACATTTCCTGTCAAGGAGTCTTTGTACAATGGTAGAGCTACAGATTACCAAGCAATTGCAGGAAGGGGGCTTGGATTTGATCCCCAATGTGGGCTATTTTTTCGCTCTCACAATTTCTGTAGTATGAGAGAACTTGTTAGATGTCACTGCTGATGTCAGTGACAGTTTCAGCAAGGTTTAAAATTCCAGCTGAGACTCAGAGGTGTGAATACAACTTGGAAACATTACTTAGAATTGAGAAATGACCATGCCAGCTCCAGAAGACCTAGTGTAGAAATTGATCCGGTTAAAAGGTCTTAGTTTGTGTATTGTGTGGTCTATGCTTGTTTATTTTTTGAACTGTATGTGTGTATTTGTGTGCATGTAAGTGTCTGTATTGTGTAGCATCTGTGTGTACATTGTTTAGCATGTACAGTATGTCTGCCTTTTACTATACAAAAATGACATTTCTGTACCTTGGCATTGCTCAGTACCCTTGGTACTTTGATTTCTACTGTCTTGGTGTGTAAAGTAACTATAATAAAACATGAAGTACCACATTAAGTGCTTTATTTGTGGGTTAACATATAGAATAATGTATGGGGGGAGTGAATAATGAGGATTTAATTCCCACCCATGGTGTGGGATGCTACATAAACCCCAAGGGCGAAACCAGAGGGGTTTATTAAAGCATCCCACACTGAGGGTGGGCATTAATGCACTTTACCCCATGCATTGTTTCATGAAATTGCTGGCTTGCATTTTTTTTCCTCATAGAGAAAAAAAATCACTGTGACACGGCATTTATGGCAAGAAGTTCATTTAACTGAATGCACAATTGATTGTAGCATTTGAGAACTGTCAGTACTTGAAAAAAACATTGGCACTGTCAGTGAAAAAAAATTGCATAAGTACATTTGTTAAAAAGGTTTTACTTGCTTGCAACTGCAGCATGGCTGGTTCATGTGAGAATGGTACACTGTAACAGGATTAAAGAAGGAAATGATCTTTGCAAAAAACATTATAAAAAAAATTAATGAACTCTGATAGAAACTAGCAGTTCTGTGGTAAAATGTCAGTGAAATAATTATTTCTTTAGTATTTTAGTCCTTTTCCTCAAGGTTTTGTTTTGCTTGGCTTTCTCTGATACATTTTTCTCGGGGATATGCTAATGGGGGTGCTGATGTCAGACGGCATCACCCTTATTAACATATCTCCAAGGGAACTGCACCAGAAAAAGCTGAACAAAACAAAAACCTAGAGGAAAAGAACTAAAATACTAAAATAAAGAATAATTTTACAGACATTGGCCACTAGTTTGACAGCTGTGATGCAGTTTGTGAGGTGATTTTGCTCACTTTGGTGTTCATTGTGTCGTGCGCTGAGGTTCAGCACAAGCGGGGAGAAGGAGCAGGTGGCACGTGTTTGCCGTTATTACCTGCTCCTTCTATGTGTAAAAACACAAGCCAGTTGTTACAATAATATAATTTAAATTGTCAGTTTTGTCACAAATATAAGAACAGTACAAGATTAGTGCTAAGATTTTAAAACTATGATACAGACACCACCTACCTGACCCTCACATAGCACTCTACACGAAATGCCTCAGTGTTTACTAGGGAGGAGGCTGAGGAACTTCCAAAAAAGGGGTTGAAGGACACAGAAGATGCAGCAGACCTAACTATTAGGGTACTTGCTGAAGAACAAGCCACTGGGGGAGGTAGGTCAGGGGTGAGATATCAGGTTGGTTCTGCTGAATGGGGGGGGGATGCTGATATTCCTAGTGACTGGGTGTGGGTAGCCCTCCAGTCCCTAAAAAAGAATAAATCTCTGGGGCCTGATGCTATTCATTTCAGAGTACTGACGGAATTGGCAGGTGTTTTGGGTGCGCCATTGGTGGATCTCTTTAACTTGTCACTCCAGACAGGGAGGGTGCCAAGGGATTGGAAGCAGGCGCATGTTGTGCCCATCCATAATGGGGGATCGAGATATGAGCCAGGAAACTATAAACCCATCAGTTTGATGTCAGTGGTGGGGAAGGTAATGGAGAGCATACTTAAGGAAAGGCTGGGAAGGTTCTTGGAGGAGATGGGTTACTTGGATGACCAGCAGCATGGGTTTGTGCCAGATAGATCATGTCAAACAAACCTTGTAGAGTTCTATGAGTGGGTGACATCAGCTCTCGACAAGGGGAGGCCAGTGGATGTACTGTTTCTGGACTTCAGCAAGGCATTTGATTCAGTCCCTCACATTGGTCTAAGGGAGAAGCTGGGGAGGAGGAGGGGGGGGAGGCCTATTGACAGTTAGGTGAATTGGAAATTGGCCTTTAGGTCACACTCATCAGATAGTGGTCGGAGGGGAGGTCTTGTCACCTAGGGAGGTCATAAGTGTGGTCCCACAGGGATCAGTCCTGGAGCCACCCCTTTTTAAAGCCTACATCTCCGATATCAGGGATGGAATCAGGTATGAAATGAGTCTCTTTGCGGATGACTCTAAGCTGGATGCAGTGGTGGAAGGGGAGGAAGGGAGATTGGCCCTGCAAGAGGACCTGGATACTCTGGATAGGTGGTCCTGCACCTGGAAACTGAAATTTAACTCCTCCAAGTGCAAGGTGCTACACCTGAGGCAGGAAAACCCCAACTATGTGTACACCCTGGTAGGGGATGATTTGCAGGCCATGGCAGGGGAAAGAGACCTAGGAGTCTTGGTGGATGTTAACATGAATGATTCAGAGCAGTGCAGGAGGGCTGCAGTCAGGGCAAATAGGATGCTGGGATGCATCACTAGGGGGATTACCTCAAGGAACAGGAAGGTGATTTTGCCACTGTACAACAGCCTGGTTAGACAACATCTTGAGTACTGTGTGCAGTTCTGGAGGCCGCATCTAAGGAGGGACATCCAGCTTCTGGAGAGGGTTCAGAGGAGAGCAACCAGAATGATCCAGGGCCTGGGGGAGTTGACATATGAGGAATGACTAGGGGAACTCAACCTGTTCTCGCTGGAGGAGAGGAGGGACCAGGGGGACATGACCAAGGTCTTCAAGTACCTCAGGGGAGTAAATAAGCTAAGCTGGGATAGGATCTTTCGACTGAAGGAGGGTGGGCTCACCAGAGGACACAGTTGGAAGATTGAGGGTGGTAGGATTAAGGGGGAAAGGAGGAGGAGGTAGAACCGTGGAATGTGCTGCCCGGGGAGCTGGTACAGGCAGTTATGGTGGAGGGATTGAAGAGAGGGTGGGACAGGTATAGGCAAGGGGAGAAGCAGAGGCTGTTTTGCCCAGGGGGATCAGGACTAGGGGATGGAGTAACAGTGGAAGGAGACAGATAGAGGGCTATGGTACCCAATCAGGGTGCTGAAGCACGAGCAGACTTGATAGACCAATAGGCCTAAGCTACTGGCATCTGGTATGTTAATATGTATGAAATGGTACTGGCCATAGACCTCTTCTTGCATAGCCAAGTATGTTCTCCTTTATTTGTATAGTTCATCTCCACCTGGTGAAGTGATCAGGCAGTTCACCAGGTGGGAAACTGACAGAGATATCACTCTAGTGAAGGTGTCACACTGGCGCAGCCACTTACCACACTACTCATTGTGCTTCTCCTTGTGGCATTTAAGGTGACCAGTCAGCACCAAGAGCAGAGCCCACATTCAAATGTGGGGTTGTTCTCAAGTTTCACTTTGTGTGCATTGCAAAAAAATCAGTTTTTTTACTTACTGTCTACTGCAGCATAGTAGAGAGTATCACACTGATTTTGTTAGTTTGCAAGTTGACATCTTCTGCAACTACAGATCTTCAAATTATTTTGCAGATGACATGTGAGGATGGCTGCAGCAGTGAGAGATTAAATACCTTGCAGACAGTGCATGGCAAGAGTTTTTATAAGCTCCAGTCTTTCGTCTGCTGGATCACTGTCCTCATTGGGCTAAGTACAGCCACAGACAGACGACTGTGCCCAACCTAATTTACCTGTCACTTAAAGGCGACTCCCAGACTCTTCTCTGACCTTGATTACCCTGAACTGTTTTCACCACAAGGGGAAGGGTTCAAGAGCACTTAACTGACAGTCTATATGCTTCTCTTTGTGATCAGTTAAAGGACTCTACATTTCTAACATTAACTCATTGGAATAAAGAGCTACAGACTACTTGAGACTTTCCCATTTGGGAGAAATACTTTTCTCCCAACCTACAAAATATCGATAGCACCTTATCTAAAAGAATTTGCTTGGAAATGCTGTATGCATTTTTTTAAGGTACCAGTTATTATGATGAAATACCTGGAAGGATGGGCAGAGGTCTGCTGGTGAGCTTGTGGTAAATAAAAGGGCAGCCCATGTTTACATTTTTTGGTTGTGCCCACTTCTTCACCCCTATTGGAAGGCTATTTCCAATTAGAACCAATGTTTAATCTCTCTCAGCCTCTTTCCCCTACCTTGATTCTTTTATGTATCCCACCTGATTCCTGTACTGTTTGAGGCCAGTAATTTAAACTTTTACTGACCCTATTTGTACAGTATGTGCTAAAAAAATTGATTATTAGACTATGGCTTCAATCTAAGCTTCCTATATTGATTCATTGGACTGCTTTAGTAGACACACTCTTACAATTAGAAAAACAAACTTATTATTTCCTAAATGCAACCCCAGTATTTAAAGGAGACCAGGAGACACTGTGTGCTTTATAAATTTCAAGCTGACCCTACATTTGTGCCATAAATTACTCTTCATCTTGAATTCAAATATCTGAACATCATAATCATTCTCAATACCAAGCAAGGGGTTACTTGACACCATTTAGGAGCCCTTTCTAATTCCCCCATGCCTTGCTCGCACAGGTTACTTTTTAATTACTACACCTAATATAGTACTTCTGTTTTCTCTTTGTCAAATGCAGCTTCTTATTGAAAAATATATAACTGTACATGCTAGTGTATTGTACTTCGTAATGCATTTGGAGAAGAGTTGCTCAATATTCACTGGATATTATTTGATGCTATTTGTATATAGCTGAAAACTATTCAACAAAGTTGTTATTATAGAAACAAAAAGAAGACTGTACCTAACCTAGCCCTCTGGGGAGAAGGGTGAGACTGGCAAACATCTGATCAAAGCTTAGAAAAGATGTAACTTCACAGATTCACTGCAGGCTATTGAATTTTATCTCCCACTGCTGCAGCCCTCTTTTGATGTCAGCTGCAGGGGGGATTTGAAGATTATGGTTACAGAATATGTCAGATTGCAAGTCAGCAGACTCAGTGTGATGATGCAATCTACCATACTGCCGAAAACAGTAAGTAAGTAGAACTAATGTTTTTTGTAATGTACACAAAGTGCAAATTGAGAACAACCCAACACTTGGGTATGGGGATCTTAGTGCTGTTGACTGCTCCCGTTTAAAAAGAATGGGGAGTGTGGGAGTGACGATAAGTAGTAGTAAGTAGCAACTGCATTTGCAGAACACAGCTTTTCCCTTAAATTTCTGTTCATTAAAATAAAAAAAAACAAAAATATTCCCCTCCCCACTTTCATGTTTCATTCAGCAAAAGCATTCCCTTCAAAGACCGTGCATTGGCTACCAGGTATCACCAATTCATTTAATTCGCATAAAACTGGCAATGACAAGCTCATGGTTACTATTACTACAGGCTTAGCTGCCAAGGTGGCTGCTGGTGATCCCACAGTAACCGATCTGGTGCTACTTCATTAATACCAGGTCAGAGTGACTCCTGAGTCATCATAGCTGTGAATGAATGATGAATCAGTAATGATGTGGTTGTCACTGGCTGTGCTTTTTTGTACATAAATGTCAACCCCCAAAAACTATTTATTCATGGTAGCTGCAGAGTCAATCAACTTCCCACACCCGTAGTGAAGTTAATGAGTTTGTCTCAACTATGACGGGGAGGTGTGACAGCCAGGTCAGGCCATTGCTAGTGTGCAGTGTGTCACATTGTTACCATGGGCCCCTGCTATATCTCCATTGTTTGCTGTCAGTGTCATTTCCTTGCTGCAGTGATGAAGATGAATCATGGATGATGCTGTGATTCTCAATCAGGATGATGATATGACCACATTGTATAACTTCTGATAATGAATTAATGATGAGGAGGAGGGTGATGATGATAGCATTATTACCAGACAGTAATCCAGCATTTCAGTAGAAGATGGTTATGCCAAAATGGAGATAGTTAGTCTAGGGTTGCTTAATGCTTCTTTGGGTTCTGAATGGCAGGCAGCAGAAACAATTTTGGCTAAGGTAAACGGCAACCAGCAAGTTTACATTTTGGGAATTTTCTAGTAGTGACACATCTGCCACCACCAACAAATGAAATATCTGTTTGCAGTGTTTGGTAAATGTCATGTTACGTACCATCAGACAAAAACATGAAATAGCGTTGTTCCATGACCAGAGCACTTAGGGGTGACAAGTGTGACCCCAATATTCTCCCCCACAAAAAAAACACAAATATGAATATTATTGATTTGTGGTTGTAGATGTTACATACGTACATCATCATATGCTTACAAGTATACCCAATTGGGGTTTCAGCCACCACCACAAGGTTTATAAACCCTGCCATGAAAGTCAAGTGACTCACCAAAATGGCAAGTGAAAATCTGGAAATGGAATATCACAACCTTCTGTATAATGTTGTGAATGATTAAATGATTTTGAGTTGTGAAATGCTCACATGCTGGACATTGGCCCTTGGGCCTCCAGGTGGCCAAACTGATAATGTTGACCCCTAGTTTCTGCTGACTAACTATACCAATTACTACTTCTGGAATGTGTTGTTCTTATTTCTGTTAAGTATAATACACAGCCAGGTTTGTCATGATGGTCAACATGACTATGATGACTATGAGTCACAACACAACACATATTTTCAGAAATAGTGTAAAATAAATAAAACCAAATACCTAACATTTGTTAGACTATAGTAGGCAAAATGCCTTGTTAAGATAATGTTCATGAATAAGATTTAGGGCACTAATTATTGAGATGATGTCAAAACGTAAGTGTCATGTAAAGATAAGGAAATAGTTTTTTGTGAGATTTGGATGATTTATAGCATAAGTAAATAGTAGGTAAGTAAGTAAAATATTTATTCATAAACAAGTTTATGAAATGAATACACTCAATTGAGCATTTGCTCATTTACAGTGAGGTTCATGTATTACATCAAGTTTGCAAACATGCACAAATTACATCATATTACAGACGTGTACAAATTACAAAAACAGTTAATTTTAAGTCATAATTACTGTAACAGATAAAAATGCATCCTGAGAATCAACCCTATATCTTTTCAAAATCTATTTCTAACCATAAGTAGCATGATTCATAAATTTAAATCATTTAAGTTGCAACAGTGCCCACTGTCATGTTTCAGTGTCTCTAGCCATTTTTTTATTTCCACCCACTTTATCCCTTTCCCCATTATTCTCATATTCTTAGGGTGACTATTCCACAACTCAGGTCCTCTAATGAACATTGAGTGTTTCCCTATGTCTAAATTAAACCTTGATATTACTAAGTCCAAGGTTCCCACTGATTGTAATGACTCAATCTTAGTCTTTACAATCATTTTTTCCACAATATAACTTTGTCATTTTCCCACTATTCCTTTATACATGAAAGCCAACAGATGTTCATCTCTGATATCACCTAGGTATTTCCATCCGAGTTGTCTATATAATGAACATTTGTGAGCTAACCTAGGGGCACCCAGCACAAAACATGCTAATCTACTTAAGTAAATATATAATATATGCAGATATCTTTTTAAACCAGTAGATTAAATTATGTCTCCATAATTAAACAAGGGTAGTACCATTTGATTCACCACCTGCTTCCTTACTGCAATACTCATGCAGTCCTTTATTTTGTAGTGAGCACCTAGTCTTTTACCTATCATCCCAGCTAGATTATTTATGTGGGTTGTCCAATTTAGCATATTATCCAACCATAACCCTAGGTATTTATATGCCTGGACCTGCTGGATCAGAAGGCCCTCCTGTGTTGTCAAGTCTAGTTTTCCTAATCCACCCCCAAATCCTAATCTGTGAAACAACATAATCTGAGTTTTCTTTGTATTCAGTAACAAGTTATTGTTGTCCAGAAACTCCTGCAGTCCATCAAATACTACCTGCAAGTTGTTCTGGATGGCAGACTTGTCTTTATGCGCTGTATAAACCATCATGTCATCGGCATAAAAATGGTAATTAGCAAAGGTCCCACTAAACTGAATCTTATTAACATAAATATTAAACAACAGCGGCCCCAATATTGACCCCTGGGGTACTCCTGATGCAGTGGGGTGCAGGCCCGATTCTCATCATCCCAGGGACACCAGTTGGAATCTTTCATTCAGCTAAGAAGATAACCACTTCAATTTCAGCTTCCGAAAACCAATGGTTGTGGCCCTGGACAGAAGGATGTCATGATTCAGGGAGTCAAATGCCTTTGGCAAATCAACAAATAAAGCTCCCACACATATCCACCTGTCCAGGGCCTCTTGAATATCTCCCGCCACTCAAGCGAGAACCATGGTAGTTCCATGCTGACTTCAAAAGCCTGATTGTATTTTATTTAAGAGACAGTAAGAATCCAGACGATTCTTTATTTGTTGTGCAACTAACCTCTCAAAAACTTTAGAGAGTTGGGTCAACAATGAAATTGGGTGATAATTATGCAAATCAGTCTTGTCCCCTCCTTTATAAATAGGGACAACTCTTGATCGCTTTCAAGCAGCTGGAAAGACACCCAATGATAAGGAGGAATTGAAAATATGTGTTAACGGATATGCAATAATACGAGAAGCATATTAAAGTAGTCTTGTTGGAAGGTTATCTAATCCATAAGATTTAGTTGAATCTAATTTTAATAATTCCTTCATTACTAGCTGAGTCCTTATATTTTTTAAAGGAAAATTGCCTTGTTGTTGGCTGAATCCTGTGCTCGGGATTAATTGAAACCCCTGTGTCTTTCTTTCCTCCAGGGTAATTAAAACCTTTATTAACTTCTTCAGCTACTTTATTTGATGCTGGAGTCAAATTCATCATCTATTTTAAATGAATTTAATGTATCTGTACCCTGCCCTTTCAATAATACATTTACTTTCTTCCAGAAAACCCTAGGGTTGGATGAACAGTTATTATCCAAGATGTGTGTGCAATGCCTCTGTTTGGCCAGCCTAACCTGTTTAACATATTTATTCCAAATTTCCCTATAGTGTACCCAATCTGACTCATTTCCACTATTTTTAGCCTTACACCATTGTTTATCCCTAATCTATTTAAATGTTTTTAAATCTAATGAACACCATAAGGCATTTTTAATTTTTTAATACCTTAAATTTAAGAGGAGCATGTTTATTACATACAGCCATAAATTCTTCCACAAAGTATTCCCATTTGTTATTAATTGTTGGGATTAGCTGCAAACGTTCCAAATTTATATTGCCAACATCCAGCATAAAGTTGATGAAATCTAATTTTTTATAGCTACACCAGTGAATGAGTTTACTCTGTGGTGGATCCATTAATTTTTTCCTAACACAGTAAACTAACTGATGATCTGAAAAGATTCCAGGCAGGACCCCACACTGAACTAAATCTATCTTATTTGTAAAGTTTAGGTCCAGCACTGTTGATGAATTAGGGTTTTTATATTGATTCTAGTCAGTTCATAGATCAATTGGGTGAGCCCCAGATTTTCCTGGAGCTCAACAAATGGATGGGCCTCTTCAATAGACTTCCAATCAGAATTGAAATCTCCTTTCACTAATAACTTACATCCATTAGCATAACTGTACAGTTCGGCCCTTAACAAATTAAACACTCCAGGGTCTGCCTTTGCGGGACAATAAACTCCAGCAATTATCATTATTTTCCCATAAAATGGCCTTAATTCCAGGAGCAAGACTTCCACCCCCTTAGATCTTGTTGGAATGGTAGTTGAGTCAAAGGTAAATGGGATAAACCATAAATCAATATCCCACCTCATATTTTTATCCTTCCTCCAAAGGCTGTAAACTGGAACATTCAAGATATCATCACTTATTTAACTATTCAACTATGTCTCTGTTATTATTACAAGACTAGGTTTGTTCTCAGCCATCCAAATATTAATTAAGTCAGTTTTTTGAGAAATACTATGAACATTAAAATGAACCAAAGCGAACCCCCCATCCTGTCCCAAAAGTGGTCCCATATTAGGATAAATATCACCACTCATCAGAAGAAGAATCAATGCTACTCTTTTTAGAGCAAACTCAGGTAAATGTTTATTTTTAAAATCATGAGGTAATCTGAATAACCAGGTTACTATTTCTGGATTGACTTTGGGGCCCAGGCTAGTATAAATTATAAAACTATAAGTTCTAAGCAAACATTGATCAAACATATCAACTAGCCTTATAAGGCTTAGGCTGCTATGCTAAATAACACAACAACACAGATCAGCTTATTTTTCTAGGGAGTTATTGATCAAACGGAGACAAGAAGAAGATATGATAGCATAGAAGCTTTTGGTGACAGTAAGATAAGCATTAAGCACAAATCACTGTCTAGGATTACAATATAATCATCTCGTAGTGGTAGGCATAACTAATACTATTAGCATTTGTTTTGTTTTAGTTATTAAAAATAGCAAGATATGAAGATGATGAGATAAGCTTATTTTTGGCTTACTAAGTAATAATGGCATATATAGAGTTTTAGCTGGCATCCAAAAGACCAACAGTTGCATTTGTTATAATAGGGGGATGTATAATGCAACTTAAGGGTACAGCCAGCAATCACAAGGGTGGCACTGCCATATAAAAACCTTTTTGAAGAATTTACAGTAACTTACAATGCCAACCCTGCCCTCAGTCTACCATCATTGCTTTAGCCTCACAAATATCCACGACAGAGTACTACTATTCCCAGTAGGTTTTGTTTCAACGTAAAGGTAACTGCACTTCAAACTTTTCATCACCTAACTGATTTCTTTGAGCAGTAAGGACCTGTCCACCACTGCTGAATATTCTTCCAACAGGTGCACTTGATGGGAGTACCATATTGTAATGCAGGAATGTTTTCTTTATTGTTGGGAATGTTTTTAAAGTGTCTACTGTTTTATTTGTGTCTTTTAGGTATTGCTTAAGCTCATGAAGAACTCCAAAGCAGCTAAGTTGTTGACATTCTTTGAATTTGAAGAAATCATCTTCAAGGTTGTCTTCGGATGATGGACTTCCTTGACCGCTAGCTTTCTGGTGTGACAGAAATTCATTTTCAAGCATGTTATTAGCTATACATGCTTCATCCTTATTGGAAATCCACTGAATGTGAAATTGTGGTAACATGATGCTGGACAGAATTAACTCCATCTGTTCAAAACTGGTACTAAATCAAGTATCCAGAGCTCTCACAATTGCATCAAGAAGAGGAGTGGCATAACGCAATACTGATCTTATATCAAGCAAATTATTTTTCAATGCCACCAATGATGGAAGAAGATATCCCATATAGCATTTTGTTTCTGCTTGCAGAATATCCAATGAGTTTGCAAGACACTGCATTACTTTGTAGTACACACTATGACAGCAATTTCAGTTACTCTAATTCTTAGGAGGCCAAGTTCACAGATGTTATGCAGATCATCTTTAAAAAAAATACAAAATCACATATGCTCCCACAATGCAAAGCATCATGGGCTGCATATGCAAATCACCACAGAATGTTATGCTGGTCCAACTTTAAGCAGAATTGCATGGTGCCGGAAGGCCTCTCACACAGTTTGCAAAGGGTGCTAACAGAAAACATAGACACGTATTGCGTCCTACCAGGACTCATCAGTATGCCTCGTCTGTTTGACACCCCAGTGGAATGGACCAGCTACCCCTAAGGCAGTGTGCCTGGGATATATTGTGGTGAACCCATTAAAATAAAAACTATTTAAAAGACAAAGAACCTCTGTGCGTAAACACTGAGGCAAGGGTTACCCCAAAGGGCATTTGGCTGGGAAGCCAAGTTTCAAGAAAATACAAAATCACACATGCTCCCACAATGCAAAGCATCATGGGCTGCATATGCAAATCACCACAGAATGTTATGCTGGTCCAACTTTAAGCAGAATTGCATGGTGCCGAAAGGCCTCTCACACAGATCATCTTTAGTTTGTTTTGAACTATTGCCTTTATTTTTGCTAAAAGAACTGTCTTCCTGTGCTTAAAAAAGCATGGCCATGTGCTTTTTTTTTACACTCAACTTGCCACAAGCTTAGTGTGAGAGGAAGCTTTGGCCACCTCCCTCTCTGTGAAGAAGCGCTTCCTAACCTCCCTCCTAAAGCACCCCCTCTCCAGCTTAAGACTGTCCCCTCATGTTACAGCAGCAACTTAGCTTAAGAAGACCCTCCTTATCCACCCTATGTATCCCTTTAAAATACTTAAAGGTCTCAATCATGTGCCCTCTCTCTCTCCTCTCCTCCAGAGAGTACATGTTCAGTGCCCCCAAACTCTCTTCAAATACTTTACCCTTCTGACCCATGATCATCTTTTTTGTCCCCCTCTGGACCATCCCCAGTGGTTTAAAGTCCTTTTTAAGGTGTGAGCAGCAGTATCATACTCTATACTCTAGATGTGGCCTCACCAGTGACCTTTACTAGGGCAGTATAACCTCCTTTCACCTACTGTTGATTCCCCTAACTATGCATCTCAACATCTTATTTGCCCTTGATGCTGCTTTCTTGCACTGCTTGGAGTGCTTCAGGTCACTAGTGATCATCACTCCGAGATACGTCTCCTCCTCTGTTGCAGATACCTAGACCCTTCCCAGGTAGTACTTCATCCTGGGATTCTTGGTTCCAATGTACATAACTTTACATTTCTTGGCATTGAAGACAAACTGCCAAATCCTGGATCACCTGTCAAGCTTTTTTAGATCATCCCATAGGTCCTGTATCCCTTTGGCTGTGTCCACTCTCCTACAGAGCCTGGTGTTGTCTGCGAATAGGCACATTTTTCTCTTAATGCTATCCCCAATGTCATAGATTAAAACATTGAACAACACTGGTCCCAGCATGGAGCCCTGCAGGACCCCACTGGTGATCTCCCTGGAGCTAGATAACTCTACCCTCACCACCACCCTTTGGGTCCTGTTCCTCAGCCAGTTTTCTGCTGCCTCACATCCTAGAGACCATACTCCTCTTGATACTCTACCAACCTTTCCTTAAGTATGATCTCCAGGAGTTAGCAAACAATTGAGGACAGACTGACAGGTTTGTGATTCCCTGGGTCATCCTTGGAACCACTTTTGTGAAGGGGCACCACATGTGCTGTTCTCCAGTCCTGTGGTACCATGCCTGACTACGGCAAACTATTGAAAAGGCTTGCCAGTGGCCCCGCAAGCTCCTCTGCCAGTTCCCTCAGTACCCTTGAGTGTATGCCATCTGAGCCTGGTCATTTGTCCACCTTTAATGCTAGCAGCCCCTCCCTCACTCCATCCTCCTCTACTACTACATCCATGCTGTCCTCCTCCCCCCTCCTTTTCTCCCTCATGTAGGCACTGGTCAGTCTTTCTCCCTGGTGAAGACAGAACAGAAGTATTTATTCAATACCTCTCCTTTCCCCCATTCTCCTCCACCCACTCTTCCCCTTTCTGAAGCCTAACAATCCTGTCCTTCTTGTCCCTTTTCTTGCTTATATAGTGAAAAAAGCCCTTCTGCCCCTTCTTAATTCCTTCAGCTATCTGCAGTTCCTTCTGTGCCTTAGCCCGCTCGACAACCTTACTTTCCACACTAGCTAACCTTAAGTAATTTTCTCTATCCACCTCTCTCTTGATCCTTCTGAATTTCCTATAAGCTAACCTCTTGTTCCTTACTGCCTGAGCAACCTCAGGACTGAACTAGCTGGGTGCTTTAGCCCTTGAGTTCTTCCTCTTGAGCCTAGTGCACTCCTCCATGGCAACAATTATCCATCCTTAATGACTAACCACCTTTAGTCCATCGCCATATCTGCTCTGATGCCTGACAGGTGCCTGCTTAGTACCTCACCCATCTTTATGAAGTTTGCCTTCTTAAAGTTTATGATTTTGGTCTTAGTGTGGATGGTTTCCCTGCCCATACAACTGGAACCACACTGTGTGAAGGTCACTTCCACCCTGGGGCTCACTGGCCATTATTTCTTGTACCTGCTCCCCTTTTGTGAGCACTAGATCAAGGATTGCCCCCTCATTGGTGGGTTCTGTTGCACAGCTTCTAGGATCACCTGACCCAGGGGTGACTAATACGGGAGGGCTGACCAGGCCATGGCCCCCTCACTTTTTACAAGGGGGGGCCACACATGTATTTTGGCCCCTCCACTTTTTGGGGGGTGCCAGTTTTCTTTTTTAAATACATTTATGGACTGTGCAGCAGTGTCCATTCTAATTTAGTAATGGCTGCAGAAAAGCAGGCCCATACGGACAACACACCCCCGCCCCACAAGACAGAATGAGTTCCGCTTTGCCCAAAAGTTTTATTTTTTAATTTTTTGTAAAGTAATGAATTTTGGGAAATGACTCTTTACTGCGGTACTTCTTACCAGAGGTTACTGGAGCACACCGGGGCAGTTCCAGGGACTGACAGCATCAGCACTTGTTCATAGACTAGCTCATGTGCAGTGGCATGGAGACGCACTGTAGGGCTTCACACTTGCCACCTTTTAGATTGCACTTGCAGTGATGACTGACTGAAGTTTAGTCTACCCACCTCAGATTGCGTTACGCTCACAACTGATGATCGGTCTTCTGTAGGCGTGCATCTTGACCCTACCAGTGGTGCCAAAAATTAATGTTTAAGACCAGGAATACAAAGGTAGGTAGTAAAAGTGAAAATAAAAACATAGACGCCAGTGACCTGGGGGGAGGATGGAGCATCCCATGTACTGCTCTCCTTCTCTGGAGGGAGGGAGGGTAGGGAGTACATCTGGCATTTGACGGACCGCTGGCAGAGTCCAGGGGTACAAACAACTGGCGTCTGGACATTCAGGGGGTGGGGCAGACACGGGATGTCATTGCATGTCCCCAACCCCATGATAAACAGAGGATAAAATCCCCATGCCAGTGCCTATATGATACCCGCCTTGCCACCTCTGCATCAGCTCCCGGGCCAGCCCCCCCCCAACCTGACCAATGTCCACGACACCTTGGCCAGTGCCGCAGACCCACCCTGGAGGGCAAGCCAAGGCGGCAATGGGGAGAAGCTGTGGCTCACATGGGAGTGGGGGGCGGACAAGGTCTGTGACCAGGCAGATGGTCCCGACGCTGGCATGGGACAAAAAGTACAATAAATAGCAAAAAAAAAGCAAAAAACAAAACATGAGGACTGTCTATCTACTGCACTGACCACCATGACACCGTATATTTGAGGTTAAACTTTGGCTTTGGCTCATGGTGCAACTTACTTGTTTTTGCCAAATATCATGGCCTAAATTAAAGTAAGAAATGAGGATGGTCTGTTCTTTCTGGGATACTATACTGACCACATATTTGTGGTTAGACTTTTTGGCTGTGGCTCAGGCTTACTTTTTTTTTCACCAGTGTGGCTCAATGCAGTGGGTGTCGGTCATCACAAGAGGAGTATCTGTGTATTTAGTCTGAGACACCTGACTGAATAGTGCATTTTTTTTCATCCATAGATTATAAGAGCAGCTGTATGCAGTGAGCAATAGTAAAATAATGGTGCTTAATGAAGAAAACTAAGGGGCAATCCCTAACATGAAAAAAAAAAGCACATTAGTAATTGTACTCATCAACTGATAGTGAAACATTGCTCTTTTTTTGGTATCTAAGGGGGAGGGGGTCCCCATATATCCAAGAGGTGAACAGCCTGGATACTGTGGGTTGCATTCTAGACAAAACGGATTTGGCTTGCTGCCCTGCACACTTACAAGGTGTAATCTCATAACAGTGCATGTCATGATGCACAAATCTGTACTGTGTGTTAGGTCTGAGAAACCTGATGGGTCCACTTTGTGTATTTGGGGGACGTGGAGTGGCATAGTGTATGTTTGTGTGTGTGTTGGCTTTGGAAGGGTTCTGTACATTGGGGAGGCAGATGGTGAAGTGTCTTTTCCCCTTGCTCCCAAACCTGGCTCCACTACAGCTGGTGAGGTGGTGGTTGTAGTACTACTAGTAGTGGTAATGGTGTTAATAGTTTATTATTGAATTTTGTTGACCTGGTAGGCCCACTGAGACTAGAAGTCCCGTTTTCAGGGACGACCAGGGGGAGGGTGATACAGACGGTAACCAACTGAAATTGAACCAGATTAATCTGTAGTAATATTAGCTAATAGTAGAAAAGTTTGTAGTATAATTATTATTATAAGCAACAGCATAGTAGTAGTGAAACCCTTCCCAGCAGAGAAACGGAACATAGTCACAGACATGGGTTTGGTGTGGGGCTAGGGGGTGTAGAGTTGATTGACATGTATAATGAAGTTCATAAAATTTGGGGCCGTGTGTGTGTGTGTGTGTGATGGTTGAGGGTTTAGGAACACTGCTTGAGAGGTCTGGGAATCCTGAGGTGCCCCATTTGCATATTGGAGGTAATGGAGGGGTACACAATTAATTTGTATTAAATGGGGAGGCTCTGTGTATTTGGGGGGAAAAGGGGAATTATCCATATGGGTACAGTGTGTGCCAACTTGTGGCATTTCTGTGCAGTGGATGAGGCACAGTGTGTGCATTTTAGATTGGGGTGTCCTGTGTGTTGGGGACAGTGGGTGAATGATACAGAGGGTCACAGGGTGTGATAGCTTGGGAGCTACTATGCAGGCATTGAAGTTAAGTTTTGCAACCACTAGCCTTTTTGTCAGGATGTGGTGTGATTAACTGGTGACAGTGTTCTGCGATATCATTATGCTTGATTTAAGGGGGGATGCCATAAGTAGTGCCGGTCAGCTGTGATGTCAGGACGCTTGTTGTGCATCACTGGTGCTGCTGCATCCAGACATCAGGGTACAATATCACTACTCATGAACACCACCAATCATGCATCCAGACATTATGGTTGACCAGCATCACTTATGTCCTACTCAAGGTAATGAATTTAATCTGATAAATCAAGAATAAATTCTAGTTATGACATAAGTTATTTTAATGAAATGGACACCATGTGACATCAAAAAGTCACAAAATTGCTGCAAAATTTTAAAAATTCTCTGGGGGCCTATGCGGCCCCAGACCCCCGGCCCTTTTTATGAACTTTGTGGAGGGCACCCCCCCAACATTAATGCCACTTGAACCATCCCTGATCTGACCATATTGTGGATGGTACACTCCAGTCTACCTTGGGCAGGTTGAAGTCCCCCACTATTACCACCTCTCTTTTTCCTGCAGCTTCCAATATATTTGAGGTCAATTCCATTTCCCTTTCCTCTTCCTGGTTGGGCGTTCAATAAATCATCCCCAACCTCACCTTTCTTCCTCTATTGAACCATAAATGAACCCACACTGTTTCCACCTCTCCCTTCTCTGACTCCTCCCTTGTGCATGTTATACCCTTCCAGATATAAACTGCCACCCCCCCTTTCCATACCACCCTGTCCCTCATGTATAGTTCATATTCAGAGATCGAGATGCCTCAGTTATGGTGTGGTGTGGCCCAAGTCTTGGTTACAGCTGCTGTGTCCACCCTCCCTTTTGTCAATAGCACCTGCAGGTCATTCATCTTGTTTCCAAGACTCTGCTCATTCAGAGACACCACCTTCCATCTAGAATCTGAACCTACTTCCCTCTCTTTTATTTTCCTCATTTTTTCCCTGAGTACTCCCCAACCCCCTCATTGTTAACTGCTCTGCTACCACTCCACTTCCACTATTCAGACCTCTTCTACCAGTGTGGGGGGGGGCTGCTGACCTCCTCCTCTGGTGTCTTTGGGCCTGCAGGCCCACTGGCACCCCCAGTAGTTTAAATTAAGTGCACTGGTTATGTACCCCCCAGGTTTCTCCCTGAGTACACTTGAGCCCTCTCTACTAAGGTATAGACTGTTCAGTGAAAAGAGTGTTTTATTTGATCAGGTCTACCCCCCACCTCCCCAGTCCACAATACAGATGAACCCTTTCTCCCTGCACCATTTCCTCAGCCAGCCACTGAATTCCTCTATCCTTTTTTTCATGACTGTGTAGGCCTTTGGTACTGGTATGACCTCTGAGAAGGTCAGGGATCTTGCTTCCTCCCTTCAGGTATTCCATAATGTACCTTACACTACCTCCACTTCTTCACCTGCTAGGTCATTGGTGCCCATGTGTATAACTAAATTTGGTTTCCCTTCAATCTCCCTTACTATTTCTCTGATTCTTGGGCACACCTTCCCCACTGTCATACCTGGTATGCAAACTACCCTCCTTCTTTTTTTTTTCTATTTTCTTTTTCTCTCCTCCTGCCCGGTTGTCCAGGGTATCCGCCCGGTCACGGGCGATGGCTTCCACCCCAGAGCGGCCTCAGGCCTCAAAGCCCGTGGCTTACCCCCCCACAGCGGGGCCTACAGGATCTGAAAGGCCAACACCCCGCAGAGACCTGTATTAGGTCGGAGGGCCGGCCTGGGGGGCTAATTGAAGCCACGGCGGGCTTCATAGAGGATGACCGGCAGCCATTTTTCCATATTTCCGGGAGGCGGGACGTGCAATGACGCCTGACGTCCTGTCCCGCCTCCAAAGTGTCTTTTGTGTGCCGGTAGCTGTGCGACTCCCAGCCTCCGCTGGGATCGCTTTCGTCACTCAAACATCAAGCCCCTCCCCTGGAGAAGGAGAGCAGCCCATAGGACGCTCAATCCTTCTCCCCCCAGCCGACCCTTCCAGCGACCCGAGTCCATTCCCGAACCCGGGTCACCGGCGTCACAAGCGGAAATCCCACTGCTGCTAACTACCCTCCTTCTTGCCTTTGGGTCCCTCTTTCTTCCCTGGTGACTACCTATTATGGAGTCCCCTAGGAATACCACCCTTCCATCCCCTGCATCCATGTTTCCCATGCTTCCCTCTTCACCTGTGGTACCAACTGCTTCCCCATCTAATTTCTCCCCCTCTTGTTAACTTTCTGCCACATCCACTACTTATTCCCCCAACTGTTTCACTGTTTCTCTGTTCCACTCTATGCTCTTCCTTTCTGGCTAGAAATATTTGCTTCCACTTTTCCCTCCCTTCTTCCTACCCTTTTCTCTCCCTCCCCCATCATTTGCTTCACTTTGCCTGCTTCTTCTTTCCTGCCCAACTTGACAAGTCCCCTCTCCCCTTCCCTGTCCTTCTACCCTCAGCCCTGGCTTAACCTGACCTCCTACCTCTCATCCTGATGCCTCCTACCAGACAGTTGTGCAAATCAATTTGTTAAAGGCACCCCTTCAAGAGCTTCCATCCCTGTTGTTATTCTCACATTCCCACCCCTTCCCCCTACCACTTGCTATTCCTCCACCCCGGTCTTCCTGGTCATCAGAGGAAGACATACACCTGGATACTGGGTGATCCTCCCTGCTCCCTTCCTCTGCCTGATGGTCTCACTCCCCTAGGCACCCCATCCACCTTTCCCCCCACTGCTGTGCTCCTCTGACTCTCCACATGATCCTCCCCAGTTCCCGTCTGAGCAGGCTTTTTTCTGCCCTAAGCGGATCCAGGCTCCTGCACACCAAACAGCCCTCTGCACTTCATGTTGTCCCCAAGAAGACTGCTGCCCCACAGCTATCACATCTTATCACTCTCCTCCCACTATCCTGACTCCTGTACATAATTCTACTCTCCCACATCCTCCTGGCCCAGCTTCTCCTAGCCCCCCATTATGTGTCCCTGTATGTAACACGGTCAGGGATGTTTACAGCAATCCTCAAATTCCATTGGTTCCCCTAAACTCTCCAGCTTCCTTGATGCTTAGTACAAACATAAGCTGACCACAGATAGGAATCAGCTGTGATCCGTTTCCAACCCTCTACAGTGTACTTCGAGCCCCCTACAATGTACTGCTTACCCTCTCTTACATGATGCTCAGTTCAAATGTAAGCTGACTATAGATAGGAATCAGCCATAATCCCCCCAACAATGTACTTCCAACCTCTTGCAGTCTACTTCCTACACTCCCTTTTACACTTATCTCTACTCCAATAACCTGACCAGCATAGCCTGCGGCCTGAGGTCCTCTCTGCGGATGACCTGCTAACTTCCCTAGATTCACTGAGTCAAATGCCACCCTCCTGCATTATGGCACTCACTCTTTTGGGTCACTCACATGAGGGGTTGTTCAGATCTCTGAGTGTTATATAGGGACTACAGCCATCCTATTGGCTGGCTGTAGTCACGTTGTCCAGTGGGACCTCCAGTGGCTCCAGGAAACGGTAGCTGATCTCCCACCCTCAGCCCACCTTCTGGTGCATCCTCCCTCCTCCCTAAATCCACCAAGCCCCGACCCAAAAAAACTTTTAAACAGTTAGAATCATTGTTTAATGATACAGGATTCAGCTCCACACAAAGCACAGTAAAGTAACTTATCATCTGCCCAATCCACCACTCCTCCTCACCCAATGGTGCCTCAGCAACTGAAAATGGACTCTGAAACACTTTCATTTACCTTCCTGTGCTACAGCAGCCTTATTGGCTGGCTGTACTCATGTGGTCTGTTGGGACCTCCAATGGCGCTGGGAAATGGCCATCGATCTACTGACCTCAGCCCACTGTCTGGTGCATCCCCTGTCCTCCTGAAATCTACCAAGCCCCCCCCCAAAAATAACATTTTTACATAGTCAACATCATTGGACTTAGTACTTACCAACAGCCCACAAAAGTTACAGCTACATCTGTATTCAATAAAGATTGCAGTGACCACAGTGTAGTGGCCTGTATCAGAGGCTCAAGGAAATTCTTTGTAGAATCTACTTTTCATTATTTTTTTTTTCTCCCTCCACTGGTGGCCTCTTTCAGCCCTCATGGCTCCCCCAACCTCATCTACCGCTGTCCCTGGGACTTACCCTAGGGTCACTGAGTGCCCCACAGATTGCCCCCACAGATTGCCTCCTGTGGCAGGGCTGAAAGGGATTCCCCAAGCTCCTTTCCACTATTGTGTTTGGATCTGTGGTCCCTGTGCCCAGTAGGCAGTGTGAGGTCTGCGGGGTGGCATCCTGAAGCTAGCAGTGTTTTTCCATTGTTCTCCCTGAACCCACAGATGCTCCATGGAGGCAGTGGTTTGATGTGTTCATGTCAGAGGACATGCTTATATCTCCCACCAGGGAACATCCCACCCCCCGGAACTGCTGACCATCCGGACTGCCTCCCATGGTCACCGAGGAGGCAGTATTACAGTGGCCAAGTCTACCTTCCCTCCCCAGAGTAGGAAAGCATCCACTGGGATACTCAATCCTCTTCCCCCTGGCCAACTCCTGAGTGGTCCAGGGTCATTCCCGACCCTGGGTCACCAGTATGATGGCTAGTGAGTCATGGGTGCCTCTGCCCTCTGCACCACCGAGCTGGCTGTCCTCCATTGCACCTGGCCAGGTCCTACCTTCAATTATAAAAGACGGCTCTCAAACTTCTATGTGGCAAGCTACTTCCAGGATCTAGCTAAAATTAATTGGCAGCACTTTTACTTGGCCCCTCTGTGCCTACAGCAGTGGATGTGCAGTCGATTCCACTTGTATGCCATTTGCTGATATGTCTTTTCCGCTTGTATGCCGTTTTTTACTTGGCCCTGATTCTTTTCTCATTCCCGCAGTGTTAAACTATCCACTTGTATGCCTATTCATTTTTGGTTGTATGCCTGTTTTAGGATGTTAAACTGCTCCACAAATACTTCATTTCCTTTGTCTTTGCTGTGTGTCACATCTCGCGGTCTTGTTAATCGGGCAATTAGCAGCTTAGAAGCTTAATTATCTGTAAAAAAAATGTTTAAAAGGTACCAGCTGAGGTGTCATCACAGCAAAGCAGCATTGCAATCACAATGATGGAGTCTGTTACATGCAACGTTCTCTCCCTCTCCAAAAAAGTTGAGCTGCTTGAAAAGGCTAGCATTCCTGGAGTATCACAAAAGGCTTAGCTTCAGAATTCATAGTAGACATTTCCTCTGTTGGCCATTTCTTAAGAAGCGGCAGTAATGACAATGATGGGGCAAAAAGAAATAAAGCCATAAAAAAATGGAGGGTAATAAGTACCAATACCCATAGCCTAGGTAAAAAACTCCCTGAAATGGTGGCCTTGATGGAAAAGGGATGCCTGGATATCGTAGCAGTCACAGAACCATGGTACACACAGAACCATGACTGGGATGTCAACATACCAGGGTACACAATCTACAGGAGGGACAGGGAGGGAAGAAGAGGAGGAGTAGCTCTCTATGTAAGGGAAGGGATCAAAGCAACAGAACAAAAGGGTAAACAGAGAGGAGAGGAGGCACTGTTGGTCACCCTGGAGACTGGAAATGGCACCTCAATCCTCACAGGGGTTGTATACAGACCCCTGTCTCGGGGGAGGAAATGGACAAGGAAATGATAGAAGGCACCCTTGGGATGGCAGTGAAAGGGAAGATATTGCTGATGGGGACCTGAATATGCCAGATGTTAACTGGAACACCTTTGCTACAGCCACATCCAAGAGCAGGGACATTCTCGATGCCTTACAGGGGGCATGCCTCAGACAGCTAGTTTGGAAACCCTGGGGTGGGGTGGAGCAACAATAGGAAAACATCAAAACTGCCATCACAGAGGCAACAAGCCTTTGTGTGAAGCAAATAAGCAAATCAAAATGAAAGAAAAAAACACTATGGTTTTCAAAAGAAGTGGTGGGGAAGGTAAGGGAGAAAAAGATAGCATTCAGGAAGTTTAAGGAAACAGAGAAGGAGCAGGACAGAGAACTGTACTAGTTTAAGCAGAAAGAAGTGGAGAAGGTAGTCAGAAAGGCAATGGCCCAAACCGAGGAAAAGATAGCCAACTCAGTTAAGAAGGGATATAAAACCTTTCATAGGTACATTAGGGAGCAAAGAAAGACTAACATAGGGATACTGAGGCTGAATAAAGAGGAAGGTGGTTGGGCAGAGAGCAACAGTGAAAAATCAGGAATGCTGAAGGAATACTTCTGCTCAGTATTCACAATGGAAAAGCAGGGGGAGATAACCTAATCCAGTCAATAGAAGCACTCTTGATAGGGGGTTGATATTAGTCCTTTCACAGAAGAAAGGGTTCAGAAAGAACTCTTAAAACTGAAGGTAGATAAAGCAATGGGGCCTGATGGGATTCACCCCAGAATTCTAAAAGAACTAAGGGAAGAACTAGTACACCATTCAATACCCTTTTTAATAAATCATGGGAGGATGGTGCGGTACCTGAGGACTGAAGGAGGGCGGATGTAATTTCCCTTCACAAAAGTTGGAGCAAGACAGAGGCAGGAAACTACAGACCTGTCAGTTTGACCTCAGTGGTAGGGAAAATTATGGAATCACTTCTGAAGGAAAGAACTGTTGAGTACCTAGAGGCCAGTGGGGCACAGGACCCAAGGCAGCATGGATTCACAGCAGGAAGGTCATGTCAGACAAATCTAATTGATTTCTTTGACTGGGTGACCAAAGTAGTAGACCAGGAAGGGGCTGTGGACATGGGCTACTTAGACTTTAGCAAGGCATTTGACATAGTCCCGCACGAAAATTAATAAACAAATCAGCCAGCCTGGGAGTGGGTCCCAGGATGGTAGCCTGGGTAAAACATTGGCTGGACAGCAGGACACAGCGGGTAATAGTAAATGGAGTCCACAGTGAAGAAAGGGGGGATTACTAGTGGGGTACCGCAGGGTTCAGTACTGGGGCCAGTCCTTTTTAATGTCTTTATAAGTGACATTGCAGAGGGACTGGAAGGGGAAGGTATGTCTCTTTGCAGATGGCACAAAGATCTGCAACAGAGCTGATATGCAAGGTGGGGTGGAAAGGATAAAAAGGGACTTGGCAAGGTTGGAGGAATGGTCAAATGCATGACAGCTTAGATTTAAAGCAAAGAAGTGTAAAGTAATGCACCTGGGAAACAAAAACCCGGGGGAAGAGTACACAATGGGGGGTAAGATACTGACAACAACAAAAATGGAAAGGGACCTGGGGGTAGTTATATCAGATGACCTAAAGGTGGGCCAGCAATGTGAGAAGCCAGTAAGGAGGAGCTGGGAGGATATTGGGATGCATAAGAAGAGGCATCACCAATAGAAAACAGGAAGTTGTTGGCCCTCTGTAAAGACAGTTGGTAAGAAAACATCTGGAGTACTGTGTATAGTTCTGGAGACCCCATCTCCACAGAGACATAGACAGGGTGGAGGCTGTCCAGAGGAGGGCAACCAAAATGGTGCAGGGTCTGCACTAGAAGACATATGAAGAAAGACTAAAGGAGCTTAAGATGTATAGCCTTGAGGAAAGAAGGGAGGGGGGGACATGACAGAAACTTTCAAATACCTCAAGGGAATCAACAAAGTCCAAGAGGGTAACATCTTTCATAAAAAGAGATGAGCAAGAACAAGGGGACACAATTTGAAGATAGCGGTGGGATGGCTCAGAGGTAATGTGAGGAAGTATTTCTTCACAGAGAAGGTTGTAGATGCATGGAACAGCCTTCCTGAGGAGGTCATAGAGTCAAAATAAGCAGGGGAATTCAAGAATGCATGGGACACACATAAGGCAATTCTAGTAGGGGGGTAGGAGGAAGTAGGCTGTTGGTTAACTATGATCTGCAGCTTATCCGTTAGGTAGGTAGGGAAATGGGAAGACTAGGTGGGCCAAGCGGTCCTTATCTGCCATCAAATTCTATGTTTCTAAGCTGTGAGAAAATCCTCCAGGAATGGAGCAGCTGTGGGAATGCAAATTGTAAAAGAAAGAGGGACGGAAAAGACCCCATGATTTACTATTAATTAAAACAAATACAGTAGCTCAAACTACTTTTCAGTGTGGTGGGTGTTTTCTATATCTGCATACAGTCCACTACTATGTTTATTTTCGGCTGTATAGTGTTAAAGTGCTACTGCAGTAATTTGTTTTTTTTTTTCAGCAGATTCAGTAGATTTGCTTATACGCCATTCCACTTGCATTGCCAAAAATGGCAAGCCCCAGCCATAGGCATACAATCAGAATTGACTGCATTTAATCAACAAGTTCTCTCCGCTATAAATTGGCATGCACCTGTAATAAAACAGAGAGTTAAAAAATGATCTGTCCTTTATTTACTAAAGAAATTAAGCAAGTACTGAGGGATAACCACTGGGGTAGAGCCAGAAAATTTAAACTGTCCCATGATCAAATGTTGTTTAGGCAAAAGGGAACTCATGCACTAAAGTAATACGTACTGCCAAATCAGATTTTTTTTTTTTTCTATAAGTTCAGCAAGTACAGCACTTTTGGATTTACTGTACCATCAGTACACATAAAAGTGGTGGTAAACATTACTAGTTGGTCATAATACATTTCTTTGGTTGTGCATTTAATCATCACATCACAAAGAGTCACTGTACATCAATCCCACAAAACCTCTCAAAATATCTTCATCTCTCCTTCCCCTCATTTCTCCTTTGAATGTCTAATATACTCCCTACATCTGGTATCATAGTCTGCAGGGTAAGGTTTTCTATATACTTGGGAACCATGGTTCAGCCAGGGCTCCTTCTAGTAGCCCCCATATTTTCTGGAATGTGCCTTCCCTGCCTATTGCCTTGTATTGGATGTGCTCCAGTGTCATACAGTGTAGCAGTTTTTTTGCCTATTCAGCAACTGTAGGAGTTGATTCCATCCCCCAGTGGCATGCAAGGGCTTGCTTCCCCACTGCCATGGCCAGAGGCCATAACTGGTGTTCCAGGCCTACCCCCTCCTTGATCTCCCAGGTAGCCCCAGCAGTACCTCACCCACTCCCTCTTCTTGGTCATCATTCAGTACTCTGCACTATCCTGGTGCTACCTTGCCAGAAGCCTATGGTTTTGGGGCACGCCCATATCATATGTATAAAGGTCCCAGACTGTGCTTTACATTGTAGGCATAGATCTGGGACTGTAGGTTATATCTTATCTGTTAGTGCTGGGGTAAAATAGGTTCAATGGAGAATGTTGACGTGCATAGCTCTTAGTCTGTTATTCACTGAACACATCATACCCTTGCATAAAATAATTCTCCAGTAACCTTCTGTCAGGACCCCCATAGCCCTGTCCCATTTATCCTTAAGGCTCTCCAGAGCTGTTGGCATGTTTCCTAGTAAAGTTCTATAACAGCCAGTCAGTGGTTTGGTATTTTTAGCCCCCGGAGTACCCTGCATCACCTCCTCTAGTGGGGGTCTCCTCATAGGTATGGGATTTAACTGCACGTCCAGGATTGCCTGGACTCAGTCTCTCACCTCTTGATATGCGAAAAACTGGGAAGGATAGAGCCCATAATCCTTGGACAGGGACTGGTAGGGCTGCATGTCCCCCTGGTCAAACAGCTGGGAAATGCAATGCAACCCCACCTTTTCCCAGGCCTTAAGCACTTGACCAGCAGAGTCCGGAACTCGTCCCTCCTCCCAAAGCTCCTGTGTGAGGGACGCATCTGGAGACAGGGTGGCTGGATGACCCAGAATGTCACGGGCAGCCAACTAGGCTCACATCATGGTCCTAGTAAATGGGTTAGTAATATATTTTGCTGTTTTCCTTTTAATGACTGCTGCAAACAAGGAAATGTTTAAGGGGACATTATTGGAGGGATTCTCCATCCCTGTCTATGTCTTTCTTTCTGGTTCAGTTTGTAAAACATCTGTTGAGGAGGGAAATGTGGGCTGCCAGATAATAAAAATATAGGTTGGGGAGACCTAGTCCCCCCCATTTATCAGCTTTCACAAGGTTTCCTGCCAAATTCTTGGTCTCCTGCCTCCTCACAACAAGGTTGTCATAGCACCTCTTAGTGACTTAAAAATAGTACTTGGGGACCCATACTGGCAGGGTTTGGAACAAATAGAGGCACTGCGGCAATACATAACTCTTGACTATGTTTACTCTACTTATCAAGGTAAGGGGAAGACATTTCCATCTATCACATTGCTTCTGAACCTGCTTTAGTTATGACTTATAATTTATCTCACACATGTTGGAAAGCGTTCTGGGAAGGTTTATGCCCAGGTACTTGAGGGAAGGTACTTGGGAGAGTGTAAAGTTTTGGATTGTCAGGGTATTGTCAGCTCCCCCTGGGGCAGCCATTCACATTTTGACCAATTGATTTTGTGGCCTGATAGGGGGCTACATTCATCAAACAGTGTTGTAAGAGCTGGGTTAGATGTCCCTGGGTCTCTTAGGAACAACAATATATCATCTGCAAAAAGTGATATCACCTGATGTTGCCCTCCTGTAGAGTAACCCTGGATTTTTGGCTGGTGGCGTATGGCTGAGGCAAGGACCTCCATTGTCAGGACATATAGCAGGAGCAACAGAAGGCACCCCTGCCTCGTCCCTCTAGTAAGATCAAAAGGTGGTGACAAATTTTTGTTGGTGAGAATTTGCACCCTAGGGGATGTGTATAGTGTCTGTATCCAGGATCTTAAACAGGATCCTAGGTTGAAGTGCCTCAGGATGGAAAACATAAATGCCCACTCCACCCTATCAAAGCCTTCTCCGCGTTGAGTGCCAGATGACCCATATCTCTTTCCCTTCCCCTCACTGACCATCTGTGGATAATATTTAAAGTTATATTTCTCCTGCCTGCCCTTAACAAATCCTCACTGATCTTGATGTATTATTGTCGGTAGGATGCCCTCGAACCTGGTGACTATTATCGTAGCTATGATTTTATAGTCTGCATTCATTAAGGAGATGGGGCGATAAGAGCCACACTTAGTTGGATCATTGCCTGGCTTCAGAAGGACTGTAATGATGACTAGTTGCAGGGACTGTGGGAGGGTGCCTCTCTCCAGGGTTTCCTGTACCATTAGCAGAAAAATCTGTTGGATGTCATTCCAGAAAATTTCATAGAACTCCATGGGTATGCCAACCAGCCCTTTAGCCCTACCCAGATCTGAGGCCCATACAGCTCATTTTATTTCGGGGGAAGTAATGGAGCAATCGAGCTCCTTTCTCCTCTCTTCTCCTCTTCTGGTCCAGGGCAGGCAACGGGACTCCCCACAAGGAAGCTATCAGGATCCGCATCTCTAGGGGCTTCTGTACTGTAAAGGGACTCATAGAATGATTTAAAAGTATTGTTTATCCTCACTAAATCTGAGGTTAACTCCCCATTCCTGTTCTCCAAGGTCAGGATCACTCTGTCTGCTGTCTTTTTTTGACCTTCCATGCCAGCCATTTGCCCGCCCTATCCCCCTCAAAATAATTTCCTGCCCCAGCCTTTAAAATCTCTCTCTCAATATGATGAGCTAATAGCTGATTTAGTCTCCCTTTTAGTTGTTTTAGCAGCCCTGCTTTATTTCGCTCCCTTCCCTCCATCATCCTTCTCTCCAGGTCCATGATTTGTTTACCCAGGGTCTCCTCCTCCTCCTCTCTCATCGCTTGCTTACGTTGGTGTGAGGCATATGATATTGTGGCCCCTCAAATGAATGCCTTTAAGATTTCCCACATGTTTGATGCAGATGTATCCCCTACCCTGAGGTTTAACTCAAAAAGGTGCAAAATGATGCACCTGGGAAAGGGAAACCCTAGGACAGAATATTGGCTGAATGGGGTCAGGTTCAGTACCTCACAAGAAGACAGGGACCTAGGGGTCAACACATGTGACACTCTCAAGCAATCAAGCCAATGTAACAAAGCATATACCCAGGCAGATAAAATGCTGGGGTGCATGGGAAGGAGATTCAACAGCAGGAGAAAAGAGGTAATTCTCCACCTGTATAGGCCCCTTAATTAGTCCTCACCTGGAGGGTATTCAGTGATAAGGGCTTTTGGTACAGGCCTAACCGCATAAGGGTGAGTCCTAAAAGGCGAGTAGTACAAGGGAGACAGGCACATCAGGGCGCATGTAACATGCACTCTTGCACAGTTCTGCAACAGTCAGAACTGTGACTGTACAGTGCATGTGAGTGATAGGATGTTGCCCATCAAAACAGCGACTGTCAAATGGGCGACCCTACATATGAGTGACAGTAAGAAGGGCGAATAGCCCAAAATGGTGAATCCCTCATGTGTGCACTTCGTGCACCTGCTCACTATCATGACCAAGAATGTGGCCACTTGACCACCACAGGGAGACACAGTGTGCAATGCTCTTAACTCCCATTAGGCAGCATGGTAGGCCCCTCCAGCAGCTGTACCTGTGGATGGATGCACTACAGCACAGGCCTGCATCCACCACATCCCCCAAAAAACACATGCTGACTTTAGTCTCCCATGGGCCATAACAGACACTGTGGCACACAAACAGATGTGATGGTGCATGATGGTGGTCCTGCAGCCAAGCCACCATTGTAGTACACACCAGCTCACACTCGCCACAGTTGTGGTGTGCAGGGTTAGTGTTCCTGGTTCTAATCCCAGGAGCCATCAGCCCAACAAACCATCACAGCACACAGCAGCATGGACACACTGACAGAAAATGGCCACGAAAGGGCAGGGAACCATCAGGAGTTAGGGCAGACACATTCACCGTATGCTGCAGGACTGCTGTTCTCCACCACTGGGCCACATGCATTGCCACACATCGTAGATCTAGATGCATATGGGATAGCAGGTGGCCTCACATCTCATTATATGCCACACGCATGAGGGGGGCCAACAACATGCAGGAACGCACACAGGTGTTACACCCCCTGACCCCAGTGGCAGCATAAAGGGCCCCAATGCGGCAGTACAGGAGCTCAAACCCAAGAGCAACTGTCAAGATTGATGAGGTTCAGTTCCTGACAAGTCAGGAGGGAAAGGCGCTCCATACATACTGGTTCTATGTGATAATGGTGATTGCAGAAAGGCGATCACCGTTAGGGCAAATGTACACTGGCGAAAATCCGTTTTGCCAATGTACACTCTTGGTGCATGGCCTAAGGGTGCCGGGAACTTGGATTTCTTTTGTTTATACGGGGTGCTGTGCCCCCTGCCCCCCTACTTAAGATTTTTAACTCCAGGGGGGTGCATGTTGGAGGGTTGGAAAATAAAAAAAAATTATTTTCTCGAACCGACACAAAACTCCTGATGCGCCCAGCACTGAACCCAGCACCCTCCCAACCATAGCCTGCCATGAACCCTCATGCCACACGGCCAGCTCGGCAACCCACCATCACGCTACACCTCACAAACCCTTCCTCCCTTCCACTTGTTGCACAGCATGCTCGATCCCCCCCCCCCGTGCTCGCGCATACATATAGTGACAGGTTGTCACTATAATCCGCATTCGCCCCCTGTCCACTTGCCCTGAGAACAGGTGCAGCTATTGAGTTGCCCTTTTTGTAAGTGCTCAATAGCAGTTGCCTTTCTCATGGGATACCTTGCATACCTGGTTTATGTGTACCACCAGGACAAGGAGATAAAATCAAAGGTGTACTGGAGGTGTATGCAGGACCATAGGCACCACTGTCCTGCATGCCTACACACAGTGACAGACCATGTGGTCTTCACTGGGAGGGAGCATAACCATGTACCCAATGCGGTCGAGGTGGGAGTTCATGGTGTGCTGGCCAATATCTGGGAGAGGTTGCGCAGCAGTGTTGAAAGCATGTCCCAGGTGCTTCCACACATCCTCACTGGGGTACCAGATGCTGTGACTGACAGGCTGCCAGCCCTGCTGCTCATGAAGTGCACTGTGTAGCAGGCTGCCAGGGGATTCCCTGTCATGCCCACAATGTTCAGGGACCTTGTCATCCCTTCAGAGTACACAGTCACTGAGGGTGGGGACACCTTCTTACAGCAGGACAGCGGCCTAGGTGAGGAATACTACCTCCTGTTTGCCACACATCGGTCCCTCCAATTCCTGGCAGGATCTGATGACTGGTTCCTGGATGGGACCTTCCACTGTTCATCACCACTGTTCAGGCAGCTGTACACAGTCCACGGTATGCACAAGGGTGTCATCGTGCTGTTGGTGTACATGCGTATGTCATCATGGACCAAACGTGCATACAGCCAGGTGTTTGGGGAGGTGTGTAGGCTTGTAGGTGGTACCCAGCCTAAAACAGCATTGCTGGACTTTGAGCATGCTGCCTGGTGTGGCTTCAGCAACAACTTTGAGGGGGCAGATCTCAGAGGTTGTTTCTTCCACTTCTGCAAGGCGGTCTGGAGAAAGGTGCAGCAGACCCCTGAGGTCCATGCCAGGTATACATGGGAAGAGGAGTTTGTGCTGCAGGTTAGGATGCTCCTCACCCTTGTGTTCATGCCTGTGGATGCTGTGGAGATGGCATATGGGAAGCTCCTTGACCTGCTGTTATACAGGGCTTACAAGGAGATCCTTCACCCAGTGCTCGGGTACCTGGAGGTGACCTGGATTGGCAGGGCAGTGGGTAGGACAGCACGCAGTTATCCTATGTTCCCTGTGCACACATGGAACATGTACCAGCCCACAGCTGCCGGGCTGGTGCGGACAAACAACTCAGTGAAGGGCTGGCACCGGGGGTTCAGCACATGGATTGGTGCCAGTCACCCCAGCATTTGGCACTTCCTTGACTGCCTGTGGGAGGACCAGTGCCTCTGTGAGATCTGAATGGAGCAGTTGCTGTCCAGAGCTGCCCTGGCTGTCCAAAAATGGACATACTGTGACCTCAGTAGGCACACTGAGGCCATTATGGATGAATATGGTAAGTGCTCCACACCTGACTACCTACGAGGCCTTGCCTATAATTTTCAGCTGCAGGTGTAGTTGGGTGTGTTGCTAGGCAGGTGGGTGCCTCTGCACTTCTGCCACCTATGCAGACTGTCCCAGCATGAGAACACAGCTGCTGTGATGGCAGGTGCAGGACTGTGTACTGTCCTTCCCCCTGCACCTACCCGCTGCCGGTACCCAGCCAGACACCCTGTTGAACCTTGAGTTCCTGCCACACATATGTCAACTGTGTGTGGCCCTGCAACATGCATCCATAACGGGCTTGTCCCTGATGCTGTTGTTCAGTTATTCCACCTCTCCTCCACCTCTTGGCCCACCTGTCTGCCTTGTGCATTCCATTTTCCCCACATCTGTGTGCTGCCCCACGTCCCCGCTTATGGTGTTGCCCCCCTCCATCGTTCTCCATCTCCCTGCATTAGTGGTGGTGTCAGCATTTGTTTTTTTTAAACACCCACCATTTGCCGTTCTGATGGTCACCACATTCGGGATGTGCCGTGCATGTTTTCCCCTTTGTCAATGTGTCATTCCGCAGGTCATCCTTCCGTGTTCGCCCACATCACATATAACCCACCTGGAGTATTGCATCTAGTTTTGGAGCCCTCACCTTAAGAAGGACAGGGATAGGTTGGAAACTGTACAGAGAAGGGCAACAAAATTGATTCATGGACTCCAAGGGCTCTCATTCAAGGAGGGCCTAAACACACTAAACCTGTACACACTCAAGAAGAGGAGGGAGAGAGCGGATATGATTGAGATGTTTAAATTCATGTAAGGTTTAAATAGGGCACCCTATTCAACAGGATAGAAGGCTCAACTACTAGAGGTCATGAATGGAAGTTCTGGGGAGGGAACTTCAGGAGGGAGCTAAGGAAACACTTCTTCACCAAAAGGGTCGTGGATACATGGAATGGCCTTACTGACTGCCGAGGTGGTAGAAACTAAGACTGTAGCAGCGTTCAAGATTGGGTGGGACAGCTGGCCCAGTGGTGCTGAGGGCTGAGGTGCTGGACGCCTTACCTCACGCCACGCCGGTGACCCGTTTTTGGGAGTGAGCACGGGTTGCTGGGGAGGAGAAGGATCGAGCACCCAGTGGCAACCCTCCTTCCCTGGGGGGGATTACTGCACACTCCCTCCGCAATACCATCACCTAGGGGAGCTTGAGTGGTAGGTGGAGCAACAGCAAGAACATTAGGTAAGAAGTCAACGAGGGCAGTGCAGAGGGCACTTCTCCGTGCACCTCCTGGCTCATTGGCCCCCATTGCATGCTGACTTCTGTGGAGGACATAAAATGGAGGAAATACCCCTCGCTCTCTCCTAGGCGACAACACCTTGTGCTGCATTCCGGATGGCTGCAGCAGACTCCGCTGTGCTTGCACCGTGAGAAAGGATTGAATCGGAGGAGGAATCAGGGGACCCTCCTCACCCTCCCCGGGGGCTACCGGGTACCTAGGGACTAGTGGACCACGTACTCTAGGGGCAGATTGTGACCAGATCTGGAAGCAGTAGCGAGGATGTCTGAGAGAGTGGAGAGAGGAGGTAAGATGGAGCATAAACACATGGGGAAAAAAAAAAGATTGGGTGGAACAGAGTAAGGGAAAATCTCTGTAATAAGAATGGACAAAGACCATTAAGGGGGTGAGGTCATGGGACAGTAGGTCTCTGAAACTCATGGGCAGACTCGATGGACCCTTAGTCTCCTTCTGCTGCCATTTTCTATGTCTCAATGTTTTCAGATCAAGCCAATGAGTCATCACACCTAGGTAGCTCCTGTTATGCTCAGTCTTCTGCAGTAGTGCATATGTGACTCACATTGTTGAATTCAGATATAACATTTGTCTTCATGTTTTGGTACATTTTATCTCTTCCATCTGTCAGTGTTTTTCATGTCATTAATTATTTGTTGGATTTTAGAGCAGTAACTAATTTGATGAACAAAGGCTGTTCAACAATGCTGACTGACTGTAGATCTTAAACTACAAACTGAATAAGGAGTTTATCAACCCTAGACTGAATGATAAGTGGATTTTTTGTAGAATCAAATAATTGTTGTTGGAGAAAACGTGTGTAGAATAGTGGATGAGCAACTATGCACAATCAGTATGTTGTGCCACCGAGGGGTTCTGATTCCCTGTGACCTCAAGAGCGAAGCTTGAGAGGTCATTACAGAGATTTTCCCTTACTCTGTTCCACTTTTTTTATAGTATATGGTGCCCCCTAAACAAAATAAGTTCAATTTTAAAACTTTTTTTTATTTCTTAAAAAGACACAAACAAGCATTTGTCAGTGCCGAATGTTGCTTGCTTCTATGTGCTGTTTAGGAATTTGGAAGTCATTGGAGTGCAAATATTGAAAATTCTCGAACTTACGAGCGTGCGTAGGAACTGCGCAATGCACGCTCGTAAAACAGTCATTTTTAGGAATTTTTTCACCAAATTTTCAACACAGCCATTTTAAGACCTCTGCTCATGAACAGTGTCACTGTGATTTTCTTAATGTGTCACATACATTGAGTTCGCACACCAACTGCGCCATTGTGCGCTACATGGGTGGAAACACATTTTGGGCAAGATGTGAAAAATGACAGCTGCACTGCTCATAAGGAGGTGTGGTAAAATGGCAATGTTGAAAATCTGGAGTGAAAATATTGAAAATTTGCAAACTTACGAGCGTGCGTAGGAACTGCACAACACACACTTGTAAAACAGTCATTTTTAGGAATTTTTTCACCAAATTTTCAACACAGCCATTTTAAGACCTCTGCTCATGAACAGTGTCACTGTGATTTTCTTAATGTGTCCCATACATTGAGTTTGCATACCGACTGTGCCATTGTGCGCTGCATGGGCGGAAACATGTTTTGGGCAGGATGTGAAAAATGACAGCTGTACTGCTCATAAGGAGGTGTGGTAAAATGGCAATATTGAAAATCTGGAGTGAAAATATTGAAAATTCACAAACTTATGAGCGTGCGTAGGAACTGCGCAACGCACGCTCGTAAAACAGTCATTTTTTGGAATTTTTCCACCAAATTTTCAAAATAGGCTTTTTGAGAGCCCACCTTATGAACACTGGCAGTGTTGTTTTGTTACTCATTCCAGAAAGGTGATTTCGCGCAGTGGCTGTGAAATCACCCTTCGGGCCCAAGTAACGCCATGACAGTGATATCATTCATGAGAAGGGGTCCCAAAAACCCCATGTTGAAAATTTGGTGCAAAAATTCCAAAAAATGCCTGAGATATGCAATAAAGTTGAAAAAATCCTATCTATTCCATTATACAGCTTACCGGCATTTCCTCAGTTCGCGGTCGGCTTTGAAGAGTGCAGACGTGTTCGGTCCACCGAAGATTGTCGCGCTGAGTTCCGGAGGTAGTATGGGGTGAAGGGGTGTGGGAGGCAGGGTGCGCGTGGGTGGAGTGCGGGTTGTGGGGGGCAGGGAGAAGCGCCGAGGGACAGTTTTTATTTCCAGGTTGTTTTTTAATGACTAGGGGCGTTTGCCATGCTGGGGTGGGCTCCCAGAGTGGCAGGATGACTGATGGGGCGTGGAGCGACGGGATTGGGCACCCCGTCAGCTATAACACATTTTGCCACGCTGGGGTGGGCTCTCAGCGTGGCACCTGGATGCTTGGGGGAGACAGTGGAGCCAGCGGGGTGGGCACCCCCGTCGGTGACAGCATGGGGAGACATTGGAGCCCGACGGGGATTTGGGCACCCCGCCGGCCGTACCAGGTGTAGGGAGGGAAGGCGCGCGGGCACGCGGTGTGAGTGCGTGCCAGCGATGTGTGTGTTGGGGGAGCTCTGCTCACTCAAGCGGTTCTCTCCTTTCAACTGTATACCACTGCATTTTCAGCTTGTTATAGACAGCTGCAGCAGTGATTGGGGAACTGGGGCTGCGCCTGCAAACACACTGACTGCATTGGAAGACGGGCTGACACACCTCCGAAAACTCGGATGATGGTACTATGTTTCTTGCACATGCATGCAAGCAACATAAAAATGTTCATGCCCACGACGTGTTCTGGGAACTGGGGCTGGTTTCTTCTGTGTGATGTGTGGTTGCTAGGCAGGAGATGTCCCTACCTTTGTAGTACAGCCTTCTATTGGCTGTCAATTGGGTGAGGGAGGGACTTTAAAAAATGGTGGCCTCCCATCCCGGTGGCGCTGAGGTGCTGGATGCCACACCTTGCACCATGCCGGCGACCTGGGTTCAGGAACTGACTTTGGACTCCGAAGGTCGGCAGGGGAAGGAGAGGATTAAGCATCCGGAGGACTGCTTTCCTCTCCTCTCCTGGGGAGGGTTGGGGAGCTTGCCTTGCACTGCAACAGCCTCCGGTGGAGACCGGGAACACTACAGAATGGCACTGCACAGGGGCTAAGAAAACCAGGGAAAATGGCGTCTCAACCGACCGGATGATGGCCACCTGGACCCTTGCTGCCAGGAAGCCTCTGGACAGCTGGGACTGACCTCAGCAGCACTGAGGGCCAAGAAAGGTAAGCTGCAAGGCACATTTTCTCCCAAAAGAATAGGACCCATCTGATGAACAGATGCGTCGGATTACCCTGAAGAGTGCCTGCAATGTGAGACGAGAATTGGTGACGGGGGTTTTCGGGGGAGGTGAGAATGTCCCTGGTGGCCCGAAAGAGAGGCCAGTCAAGATGAGGAGGCAGATAAAACAAATAATGCAAAAAAAAAATGGCAGCTGTATCTCTTGCTTAGCGAGAGGACATGAGTGCAAGGATTAAAATCATCTTTAGTAATTACATTTAAATATCTGGCTGATCCTGCTTTATATTTTTTTTAAATGCACATATCTGGTTGATCCTGCATTTTTTTTTATCTAGTTGATCCTGCTCAAGTCACAGGTTCAGATGGTCATGCCACCGCTGCTTTTTTTTCCCCTCAATTATTTAACTAGGTGAGACACACTAAACTGAAAGCTTGTTTACAGGTGCAGCCTGGGAGCACAAGAAGTTAAGTGACTTGCTCAGGGTCACACAGTATGTCAGTGGGGTCTGTGGGATTCAAACCCAGGTCTCCTGATTTGCAACTCAGAGCCTTAAACTACTGCACCATACTGCCTCCTGACTGTTGCTAACACTGCTGCTATTGTTATCTGGTTGATCCTGCCATTTCTGCGGCTCATGCGGTTCTGTGTGGAACCTCTAGAGGTTTTCGAAATGTTGTTGCACCACAGTAGGGTAAAATCATGTTCCATGACCTTTTGGACTGTGGTACAACAACATTTTGAAAGCCTCTGATTTCCATGCAGAACAAGCACTCACTATACACTATTTCTTCATCTTGCTTAACAATCAGGATGCCATTTGTAGTGAAGTACTTCTGCTGCGTGGGCTGGAGAATTCATCTCCCACCTCTTCTTCCTTTTCTTCCCGTATCCTTTTCTGACAAGGCTGGTGATGTCTGCTGGTGGACGATCACTTCTACTGTCATAGCTTTTTAAACTTCTCTAAAGATGCTGGATGGATGCATTCCATATGTTTTATTTCAAGTTCAATGTACTATTTTTGGATGCTGTCAAAAGCTTCTGTTTGGCATACAAAGTTTACACTGAACTGAAATATTTTTTCGCTTTCAGATTTGACATTGAAGAACTCACTCACATACCATTTTTGAAAAACTGACACAGTGACTCAGGATGTGGCTTGGAGGAGGTGGTGGAAGAAGAGCACTGGTAGGAAGAGAATCCAACTTGTGAGGTTTCAGGAGCAACTCCAGTAGCGTCTACGGTTTCTTTTTCTTGTTGAGCCATGACAGATGTGAAGGACAATTATTTGTTGCACATAGAAAGAAAAAGTTTCTGGTGCCATATTTTGTACATTAAATTAGTTAAAATACAACACAGCCTTGTTCAGGTTTCTTTGTTGTTTGTCTTTGCCGTATTTATTCAGTGAAAGCAACATCAAGAAGATACAAATACCTGAAAGAATGCAAATATATCTGACTCCACAGTAGTCTCAGTCATGACATATTAAGAAATGTATATTCACGTAAGTGAAGTACAAGTTGAAAGTTCTGCTATAACCCTTCTTTAACACATTTCGTATGCCTGGACTCTGGATGGGGGGAGGGTGCAGAAAGACTTATTGATAGCAGATGACACAGTGACACTGCACACAGACACTGTAAAAAACAAACTCTATCACACCATTAAACAGCATGTTAGTAGGGCCACTTAATGTAGTTAGTATTTTTCACTGTGTAAGTTGAAGTATTAGAACTGAATGAAAATAATAATGCTTTTGCATCGAACTCATAAAAGATCATTATCACTCACACTCTGGCCCACTTGGATGGTCATAATTATAACATAATAACTGGTTAGTGATGATTATCAACTGTGGGCAGAAGCTGTCAAATTCTGTTATAAGCGGCTGTGTATAATCACCCGTGTATAGCAGAGTTTGTTTATACATGGCTGTGTATAATCACATGTGTATAACAGAGTTTGATTAAACACCTTTTGCAAGAATTCTAAAATCACTCTCATGCTAGCGCTGCTGGCTCCTTGCACCATCAACTTGATCATGCTAACCTCACTGAAACCGCCTAGTGGGAATCTAACTTATGTGCAGTTGAAGAAAGACGCATTTATCACAGAAATAAAAAATAACCAGCGGTCTACTAATGTCAGAGCATGTGAGCAAGCAAGCACCGGGCGGGCACACACTCCAGTAGCCAATCAAAACACCAACATGTTTATGCCATCACTCTTACCAGTTGTTGCCACCAAATGCCAGCCAATCAAATCAAAATACAGAACACTACAATCTACATTTTGGGAAGCGATGGGATTTGGGAAGAAAATGCTAACAAGAAAAGGGTGCGTGACCATGGCAATTCCCTATCCCTTCCAACCCAGCCACTGTAACCCTCCCCAAGTAATACACAGGGCATATAAAACTGAAGGTGGACAAAGCAATGGGGCCTGATGAGACTCACTCCAGAATTTTAAAAGAGCTAAGGGGAGAACTAGTGGCACCACTGACTACCCTTTTTAACAAATAACGGGAGAAGGATGTGGTACCTGAGGACTGGGGAAGGGCGGATGTCATTCCCCTTCACAAAAGTGGGAGCAAGGCAGAGGCAGGAAACTACAGACCTGTTAGTTTGACTTCGGGGGTAGAGAAGATGATGGAATCACTTCTGAAAGAAAAGATCAAGAAGCAAATGATTTGATATTTTTTATTGGACCAATATAGATGTAACAAAAAGAGCAAAGTGCTTTAGCTTTCGGACCAACAAGTCCTTTGTCAGAAGCATAATGACAGTTATTTAGAAAAGCTATACCTTTTACCTGCAAATCTAGACTAAGTCTAGATTTCTTAAAGAAAGAATTGTTGAGCACCTAGAGGCCAGCAGGGCATAGGACCCAAGCAAGCATAGATTCACAGCAGGAAGGTCATGTCAGATGAATCTAATAGATTTCTTTGACTGAGTGACCAAAGTAGTAGACCAGGGAGGGGCTATGGATGTGGCCTACCTAGACTTTAGCAAGGCATTTGACACAGTCAAACACAAAAGATTAATGAAAAGTTAGACAGCCTGGGAGTGGGTCCCAGGGTGGTAATCTGGGTAAAATATTGGCTGGACAACAGGACGTAGAGGGTAATAGCAAACGGAGTCCACTCCAAAGAAAGTGGGGTTACTAGCACGGTACTGCAGGGTTCAGTACTGAGACTGGTCCTCTTTAATGTCTTTATACGTGACATTGCAGAGGGACTGGAAGGAAAAGTATGCATCTTTGCAGACAAGACAAAGATCTGCAACAGGGTTGATACATAAGGGGGGATGGAAAGGATGAGAAGAGACCTGGCAAGGTTGGAGGAATGGTCACAAGAATGGCAGCTTAGATTCAATGCCAAGAAGTGCAAAGTAATGAACCTGGGAAACACAAACCCAAGGAAAGAGTACACAATTGGGGGAGGAGGTATTAACAACAACAAAAATTGAAAGGGACCTGGGGGTAGTAATACCAGATGACCTAAAGGTAGGCAAGCAATGTGAGAAGGCAGTAAGGAGGGCTGGGGGGATACTGGGATGCTTAGGGAGAGGCATCACCAGTAGAAAACAGGAAGTTGTTATCCCTCTGTACTAACAGTTGGTGAGACCCCATCTGGAGTGCTGCAAGCAATTCTGGAGACCCCATCTCCGCAAGGACATAGGCAGGATGGAGGCAGTCCAGAGGAAGGATATTAAAATGGTGCAGGGTCTGCACCAAAAGCCATATGAAGAGAGACTCAAAGAGCTTAACATGTATACCCTCAAGGAAAGAAGAGAGAGGGGGATAAGATAGAAACTTTCAAGTACCTCAAGGGAATCAACAAAGTCCAATATGGTAGCATCTTTCAGAAAAAGAGATGTGCAAGAACAAGGGGGCACAATTGGAAGATAGAGGGGGAACAACTCAGGGGCAACATGAGGAAGTATTTTTGCATGGAGAGTGTGGCGGATGCATGGAACAGCCTTCATGAGAACGTCATGGTGTCAAAAGCAGTGGGGGAATTTAAGAATGCAAGTGACAGACATAAGGTAATTCTAGTAGGAGGTAGGAGGAAGCAGGATGTTGGTAAAACTAGGATCTGCAGCTTATCCAGTAGGTAGGAAAATGGGCTGACTGGGTGGGTCAAGTGGTCCTTATCTGCCGTCAAAGTCTATGCTTCTATGTTTCTATTACAGTAATGCACTACTTATAAGAAAATGTAACTAGTAACTACACAAAATTATATTTTCTTATAAGCAATAAGCAACTACTGTGCATTACCATGAAAAGTAGTCTAATTAGAGTAACGCATAATTGTAATGTGTTACTACCCAACACTGCCGTTTGTGCCATTAACATGAACTGCCATTGCATTTTTTATGTCATTCCTGGTTATACTCCATAGGTGTTCTCCAGTCCAGATCTTAAACCTATGACTCATCTTGCCAAACTCCAGAACCTGAACCTATGACTCATCTTGCCGGTATAGAATGAGCTGCAGGTACAAGATGCCAGGTACACCACAGAGACAGAATTACAATTAATAAAATCTCTTATGGCAAAGGTTTTATCAACATTTGCTACCAAAATAATTATTCCTATCGAATGCTATCTCAAAATGTACAGTTCCCACACTTGTGGGCACCCCTTGGTAAATTTCTAGTGGCATTATTATTTTCTGATCTATAGAAGCTATGAGTGTATTTGCCAGTCACATTCTGCCCATGTATAGCTGGCCCAGTGGTGTGGAGGCTGAGGTACTGTGCCTCACTTGTTGCCACACCAGCAACCTGGGGTCGGGAGTGAACTCAGGTCACTGGGGGTTGGCCAGGAGGGGGGTGGAGGATCTAGCATTCAGCAGACTGCTCTCCTCCTCTGAGGAGAGAGGGATGTGGGTCCATGCACAAGGCTGACATCGAGTAGTGGCTAGGGGTGCAGGCAGCTAGGGATGGGGACTGCACTTGGGGAATGATGGAATGTCAGCTGGTGATATCCTATGCACTGAAGCGTGCATAGATATGTCTGGACAGCAATGCTCCAGGGGAGAAAAAGTGGAGAAAAATGTCCAAGTGCCATGCAGGATGATACCAACCCCTTGCAGCCTCTGCGCCAGGGGTGCAGGGGCCTCTCCTGGAAACCAAATCCATGCATCGGTGGTAAGCTGTTGACACCCATCAAGGGGGATAAGCCATGGGGGAACACCAGGAGATGGGGCCAAGGGTTCAGTATGAGGGATAGCCTGCACCAGATGAGGAGAAACGGATTGAGAAAAATAAATTCTGCCCATGTTTGAAAACTAGCCATAGCATCTCCAAAGTATAATTGCTCAGTTTTGGCTCCATGGTTAAAATGTGCCAATTATCATAGATACAGTATTATTCTTTATCCCCCAAATGTGCTTGTAGGATAAACATAGTAACAAAATTCAGAATCTGTCCTGATACCCTCTGCTGTGTGCTATCTCTGTTACTCAGACTATTTCCCTGACCCCTAATCTGGTCTAACATGTCATCCCTCTGCATAACTTCAACTACAGCCATATCTTTGTCCAACCATGAGTCATTATATTCCCTGTCTCTGAAGTATTCTCTTAGCACATGCGTCCCTCTCGTGTATGTTTCAGATGTACCACCATTTTTTTTTCAGACTGTTAAAATGACTCTTAGGAATGTTTTCTACCCACCAGGTAGGACCATTGTGGTCCATCTTGGGTACTTACGGAGTCTATGGCACAATTCAATGACTCACATATTAAACATGTGGTCTGTTTAACCCCTACATGTGTAAAAGATGCTGGAGGTGTGTTGCACATTCCTAGGGACTTGCACATCAAGGAGAATGGGCTTTTAGCTATCCTTGGCATGCAACCACTCAACAGAGATATACCCCATGAAGGGGGTGTCTAAGCTTTGAGCGATGTGCTTTATATCTTTACAGATTATGCAGCAGAATTTATTGAGTTTTCACTTTTGATAACAGTTAGTTATCAGCTTCAACTACTTCACATTCCAAGGTAGACATTATCTTCAGATAAAAGTATGGCAATGAGGGCATATTTTGCCCCAATTACATTAATGTCTAGCTTGGAATGTGGGAGCATGAAGTGGTCCTGACTCATGATAAAATACATTCTATGACCATTTGGATTTATTCAAACTGTATATGACCCTCTTATTGTTTGGAAGGGCTCTATAGAGAGGCCCCTGGATTTTGTGCAATAGCCTGAGGGAAGTAACCACAATCTGAAGTTCATCCTCACTTGTAGTAAACATATGGTTAATTTCCTGTATTTATGGATCTCTCATGGTGTTACCATGGACCTGTACAGTAAAAGTACAGACACGAATGCAGTACTACATTTTACTAATAGCCATCAACAAGCAATGGTGGAAAACATTCCTAAGAGCTGATTCATCTGTCTCAGAAGAAACTGTGGTACATCTGAAGCATATACGAGAAGGGCTTACATGCTAAGACAACACTTCAGAGACAGGGGATATGATGACTTTTGTGTGGACAAAGCTATGGCTGCAGCTCAAGTTATGTTGACTATAGAGTACTGACATGTTAGACTGGATTAGGGGTCAGAAAAGTAGTCTGAATCACAGAGATAGCACACAGCAGAGGGCATCAGGATAGATATTAATTTTTGTCACCATGTTCAGCACACAAATACATTTGGTGAAAAAACAAATATGATAATTGGCCCATTCTAGCCACAAAGTGAAAACCAAGCAACTGTACCTTGTAGAAACCGTGGCTGGTTTTCAAACTTGGAAAGAATTAAGCTGACAAAATTACTCTTAGCTCACACAGATTGGAAAATTATAATGCCAATAGCAATTTACCAAATTACACAAGTATATGTGGGAATTGTAAATTGTGAGACAGCATTCAAGTCTGAAAAACTTTGTATATAGCAAATGTTGAAAAAACTTTGACATAACAGATTTTATTAACTGTAATTCTGTCTCCATGGTGTACCTGGCATCTTGTACCTGCGGCTCATTATATAGTCGCAAAACAAGTTGTAGGGGCAATATCCAGCTTGGAGAACCCATACAGAATATAACCAGGAATGACGCCAAAAATGCATTGATAGTTTATGTTAGTGGCACTAACAGTAACCATGTTATCTTATTTTCAAGTATTGAGAGGGTCACTTTGGGTCCCAGAGGGGGTAATCTCAGTAATGCTTTACTAAGCAGAGAGGTGTTTTGGCAATACAATCTGAATGCTTTAGAGTCACCTGGATTAAAAGATACCTTTCAACTTGCACCATTCCTTCAATGACTGCTGTCCTTCACTGTTTTAGGACTCGGATATGTACAGTTTGTATCATATTAATTTGGCTCTTTCCATAGGTTTATTTGCCGGTTATACCTACATTATGTAACAGTAACTGTCTTTAGGATTTTCTATTATTAATTTTTACTCTAGATCTGAGATAGCTGGGTATGTACTGATGCCCTTCTAGAACATGTTGCCATTGTTCAGGACTGTCATTGCGCTTTAATAAGTACCACAATTATTGTAAAAATTCTGCTCTGTTTATTGATTTATTAGTCATTTATAGATAAGCTGCTTTTCCAATATATTGGTTCAGTAACTATCTTTAGGATTTCCTATCACCATCTGTCATCATAAAACTGAAATTTCTGGGGTTGTATTGACGTATATTGTGGTGATTCTGCCACTCTGCCACTGGTTAGCACATTGGCCTGAAATGTATATCTAATATTGGTTGGTCTGAATTTCTAATCTTTTCCTTCCGTCTTCACCTCCCTCCCCCCCTTTTTTATTCCTACCTTCTATTCTTGAGTTTTAACATCTTCTCCCTACTCCATACCCTCTCCCTATTATATTCTACCCCTTATTCTTTACATTTATTTTGTTGTTTTCTTGTTTAGCACATTGCATTTTTTTGTACAGCACTGCTAGAGTTTTTCAATTGTTATGTGTCTCTGATTATGATATATTTATTATTATCAGTTTTCTAATATTAGTGATATACTTCAGGTCTATGTTAGACGTAGTAATTATTATGTTATTTATTATATCATGCTTCTTTAAGATGTAAATATAGAAGTACAGTAGGGGCACTGACTGATGACCTTGCCTAGAAAAAGCATTTGATTTTTGGCACAAAACACTGATGGTGTGGTGATCTAGAAACTGCTGTGGTATGTTATATTTATTATAGATTGAGGGAGTACTCCCAACCAATTGGAGCACTCCCTTCCCTCTGTGCATTAGGCACTGTTATTCTATGAAGAGTGTCTCATGCGCAGATGCCCTGTAAATGGGCATATTCCCTGGATTTTTTTTTTTTTTTTTAAATAACATCAGGTGCTCCCTTGACTGCCACTCGTTACGGGATAAGAGTGGTTTCACTTGCATTCTGTTCCAGCCAGAACAGCTCAGCTTCACTTCATTGTTCTTGCCAGAGCAGAACACATGTGAAATCACTCTTAACCCTCAACAAATGGCTCAGGGGGGCATATTAATATATATAATAAAGTATATTGTTATCCATTCCAGCTTTGGTTTGGTGGCAGTCCTTACTAGTAATGCTAGCTTTTCAGTGATAAGATATTGGTTATTTTATGCAGCGGCTCCTAGTACAATGTTCCTGAGCTACCTCTTTGTCCTGCATGTCATCCTCCCCTCTTCAACTTCTTCAGCTGGCATTTTCTCATTACCTGTTTTCCTTGACCCCACAGTCTCCTTTATAGAGAAACATTCTTGGCAATCCTCCTCCTCCTCCATTCCCTCAATCACCTTTTTCCATGCATCTGTCTCTAACACCTCATGCTGTCATGCTGAAACTCCTCCACCCTTCTCTCCTGTGTCTTGGTCTCCACTGTATCTTGGGATTCCTCCAGTACTGATGACTCACCCTGTGACTGTGTCATCATAAACATTGCTGCTACATCCGTAGCAGTTTTTTTCACATGGCAACTAGGCTCCATAGTCCACTCCTGTCACCAATGACTTTCCTTTTCCCCAGCCTCAGATGGCAATACAGGAGCCACTGTTATTCCAAGAGCCATAGCCAGCATCTGAATGAGAGAGGGCTGGGCAGCACATGTAACAGATGCTAATGCTGCTTCACCACTAACCACAAGCACTGCCTTTCCCTTGCCCTTTTCATGTAAGCATGACTGGCCTATCTCCCCCCACTGAGTGATCTGCTCTTCTTCATAATAAATTGAAATGAATATATTATACTTCATGCAAAAAACTGGTTCAACAGAGCGATGAGCAACAGCAGCGCAGCACTTAAACATTGAACAAAAAAGTTACCACTGGCTTCCTGGATGAAAAATAAAACACAACACATAATTCTTAATATGCAATAAATCACGCAAGCTCCAATCTGCAATCAGGTGTGTGTGTGTGTGTGTGTGTGTCTGCCTGCTAGTGCTAAACTACTACAGTACCTATGGTACACCTCCCTAGCAATACTGCACTACTGTCACTTTTGTCTGTAGTAAAAAGTCTCCACAGATAGGCTTCTGGAAGGAACAGCAAGAGGAAGGAGCTGCTGTTAGAACTTTACTACTCTACTGGACTAAAGAACTAGAATTCTACTACTGGGAACTTCAATTTAGGGTAAAAACAAACAAAAAGAAGAGTTTGTTTGAGTTGGGTGGAGGAATTGTTATCTGTGCAGTTAGCTAGATGAAAAAGAAACTGTGAATTAGGGGGAGTAGCTTAGAGAGAAGGAAGCCAGGTGTTTGCATTTAAAAACTGACCTAGATACTGTATAGTAGCTTTATTTTGCTGGGATTTTTATTTTGCTATTTTCGCTACTGGGAGGTGTCAAGCGAAATTAAGGAGTCAGTGAAATATATAGGATTGCAAAGTTCCATATGTGTTGCAGCACAACATTTGAAGTCAACCTCTGCCCTGATCTGTACGCTCACCCAGCTCGTTCACATCCTGTAAGCACTACATTTTAAAATCACTCTGTCCTGTTCCCAAGCTTGTTCACATCCAGAAAGCACTTCATTTTAAAATCACTCTGTCCTGTTTCCAAGTTCACTCACCCAGCCTTTCACTCATGCACTAGTCGACATGTTCTCTCATTGGTACACATCCCCTCTAGTTCCAGTATATACAACAGAACTAAAAATGTAATTTATTAATCTTTATTTTTGATTTATTTTTAAAATTTCAAGCCAAAACAAGCAAACGGAGATGACAAGGTTGTTCAACCTTTCTGCCCTAAGCCACTTGGTCTGACGTGCTGTCTCCACATCATTCAGCATCCTCCTCATCATCAGCTTCTACTCCAGTTGTCATGCCACCTGAAATCAACCAACAGACAATTTAAAGTAAAAAACAGATGTACAGTAAGAAGGAACTTGGGTACTACTGTATACTTACAAGGATTTAAACATTTATCATGCAGTCCTCTCTTCTTCCCCTTAGCTGTGAGAAGCTCAACTCAAACCATTGTGTGTGTTTCTCCTTTAGTTGTTGCAGCTTTAGATCCACTTTTATTTTGGCATCCCCTCTTGACAGTTGGTCTGCCACCAGCCCAGCATACCAGCTGGTAAAGTGCTGTTTTAAATAGTCCTTGAAAATTTTGTGACTGCAATGCCTAAAGGCTGCAAGAGATCAGTACACGGTGCTGGAATGAATATAGGGATAATGTTACTGTCCTGCAGCTTGGCCAGTACTACCCCCGGAAAAGATCCATTACCAGCAATGTTTTCTGTTCGTCTGGTAGGTTCAGACAATGTCTGGTGTGCTCAGAATAAGGAACAAGAACATGATCCACATACTTCAGCATCATGGACTCATTTACCCAATGATTAACCGAGTGGTGTATATGCCAGTCTGAGGGGAACTTGTGCAGGGGGTGGCAGGCGATGGTCTTGCCTTTGTACAGTACTTAGTGGGTAATCCCCAGACAGTATGCAGGCTAGAACAATGGACACTTGTTGGTTATCCCCCAACCCTGTGACTGACACCTGCTTCGATCCAGTTGCAGTCATTGTCCACTCATAAACTGGAACCATGTGGACCCCAGTTTCATCCAAATTTCTTATTAACTCTTTTGGAATAAGTTCCTGAGCACTTGTGGTTGCAATTCTTTTCAGGAAGTCAGTTTAAAGTTGTGCAAAGTTCGAAGGGGTTTTTCTGCAAGCTTTTGTCCCTTTTCTATGGCTGTATCCCATTCGGTTAAGAAATTTCCAGGCCCAATTGAGGGTCAGGTTGAGATGACTGCTGTTCTTTGATAGCAAATGTGGTCCTGTCACTTTTACTAAACCAAGACCCACTGCCTGGACAAATCTAGCAGTGACCACTGCCCCTTCAGCCCACAAACTGTGAACAACATTTTTTAGTTTTTCCTCTAAATCTGTCAGCAGCATTGTCGGTCTACCTCTCGGCTTTCTGGGTAGCACAGGAGGGAGCTGTGTCTGATCTGGTGTGGTCTGCAATTTTGTTAACCAGTCACACTTAAATTTTCTAATAGTGCTTTCATTTACTGTACCGCTGTGTTTGAGGGAATAGTAACGAACTACCTTTTTTGCCGCATAACGACCGAACTCATACTTGACCTCAGGGCTGTAAAATTGGTATGAAGTGGCTCTTTTCTTTCTTGGAGGTGATTGAGTGGCAGCTAGCTCATGGCTAACAGCTGCAGCAACATTCAGTTCGATACCAGAGCTTGCCAACAGCTCATCAGGATGTACATTGCTAAGGTCAATGGGGTACTCTTGTTTTGACCCTCTCTTGCTGTTTAGCCAGGTAAGAATAGACATATTTTCACATATACACGTACAGTTTTTTGCAATAAAATGCTGTGAAAGCTAAAAGCATGCACTTTGAAGAGCTTATATATCATCAGCTATTCCCGGAAACTCAAGCACTAAATCAAAGCGGTGAGATACAGTAACACTCGAACAGCTGATACAGCAAAATAAACGGGGCATGAATACAAGGTACTATACAGTAGCTTGTGGCAGAGAGCAGCAAGAGGAAGGAGCTGCTGCTACAAGTTTACTGGGACTATATTGCCCTCTATCCCTCCCCTCCACCCCTGAACCCTTAGCCGGTTCTGCTTTTATAGGTGCAGGATTTGACTGACAACAGGAACTTCCTGTTTGGGAGCAGGAAGGGAGTGATCACAGAGCCACAAAAGACTCACCATCCTAGAAGGAAAAGAGTAGCTCTCCATCCCCAAGCTGCTGGAGGTCTGACTCTGAGCCAGTAAGAAGGAGACTACTGAGGAATATAGGAACTTCCTGTCCCAGAACATGAATATCATGAGCTTTAAGGGCATGGAGGCAGTAGGAAAGTATAGAGAAAAAAAAATTATATAAAAAATAAAATAAAAAGAGAGAGGAAAGAGTAAGTATACAAAATAACAGTTAAGGGGCCACAAATAAGACATGATGGGAGTGGTGCAGTGCAGTGGTTGTGGAGCAGCAGTCTTCTGGAAGACATTCTGGAGGTTACGGTGTTGTCCCATCTGCAGGCACCTCTCTGGGCTGAGAAAGGAGGTTACTCATCCCCAAGCTGAATTGTCCAGGATTTGGGGCCTCCTTTCCCACTCAGGAACCTCCAGGGCCACCGCCGCTGCCTCAGAAGTTGCCAAGAAAGAGGAGTGGTTGAACCACAGTGGGCTGAGGGAGGTGAGGGTGGTGGAACAGAGGCACATCCCTTCAGTTGTGCCTCTCCACAATTCATATGCCATTCTGGCAGAGCATGATTCCTCTGTGGAGGCACCCACACTGGAGACCAAGGAGGATGCTGGGAACCTCCGCAAAGGAGACCCACAGGAGGGTGGCATGGGACCCCACAGAGGAAGGAAACAACTCCTGGTGGGGGACACAATTGTTAGGAGGGTAGAACTGGGGGAGGGAGGGGAGAGGAAGGTAAGGTGCCTGCCTGGCGTCATGGCTTGGAAGGACAGGAAGCAAATCCTCAAGATCGCAGGAGCAGCTGCATGGGAAGGGAGCTTGATGTCATTGCCCACCTAGGGACAAATGACCTGGCTGGGAATAAAATCACAGCAGTGCAGGAGGAGTTTATGGAGTTGGGGAGGGGCCTTAGACAAGTAGCATGCATGGTAACCTTCTTGGAGGTGCTGCCTGTCTATGGTATGAGTGAAGCTAGGGTGCTCTGCACCATGGGATTCAATCAGTGGTTTAAAAACTGGTTCAGAGCTCAGGGTTTTGGCTTCACTGGGGACTGGGGGTCCACCTGGAGGGATGCAGGCCTATACTGGCATGATGGTCTGCATCTGTCCAGGAGGGGAAGCAGGATCCTAAGTGTAAATGCTTCACTGGCAAACATTTAAACTAGCCAAGGGGGGAGGCACTGAAAAGAAGAAGGGAAATCCTAGCCCCTCCCCAAAAAATCAAGGTAGTTAGTGAGGTAAACACCAAGATAGAGAAGTCAATAGGGAGAAGGGCTGGGGTAAATGGAGAAAAAGACAATGGCAGTAAGGACAGGGATGGGGCAAAAAGGGGTAAGGGCATCAAAAAAATGGAGTGTAATGAGTACCAGTGCCCATAGTCTAGGTAGCAAGCTCCCTGAACTGGTGGCCTTGATGGAAGAGGGATGCCTGGATGTCATGGTAGTCACAGAAACATGGTACACACAGAACCATGACTGGGATGTCAACATACCAGGGTACAAAATCTATAGGAGGGACAGGGAGGGTAGAAGAGGAGGAGTAGTAGCTCTCTATGTAAGGGAAGGGATCAAAGCAATGGAACTAAAGGGAAAACAGGGAGGAGAGGAGGTACTGTGGGTCACCCTGGAGACTGGAAATGGCACCACAATATGCATGGGTGTTATACAGACCCCCCATCTCAGGGGGAGGAAATGGGCAAGGAAATGATAGAAGGCATCCTTAGGATGGCAGAGAAAGGGGAGATATTGCTGAGGAGGGACCCAAATATGCCAGATGTAACTGGAGCACCTATGCTGCAGCCACATCCAAGAGCAGGGCCATTCTCGATGCCCTACAGGGGGCATGCCTCAGACAGCTAGTGATGGAACCCACTTGGGAGAGAGCAGTCTTAGACCTGGTACTCTGAAATGGGGATGGAGAGAGGATCTCAGGTCTAGAAGTGGGTAGCCATCTGGGAACAAGTCACCACCAAACAGTGTGGTTCATGATCAACTCAGCTGTAGAGTCAAGCCATACAAAAGTGAAGGTGCTGGACTTCAGGAGGGCTGATTTTGTCAAAATGGGAGAGTGCCTCAGAAAAGTACTAGCAAACAGGCAAGAAGGAGGGGTGGAGCAACAATGGGGAAACATCAAAACTGCCATCACAGAGGCAACAAGCCTTTGTGTGAAGCAAATAAACAAATCAAAATGAAAGAAAAAAACACTATGGTTCTCAAAAGAGGTGGTGGGGAAGGTTAGGGAGAAAAGATAGCATTCAGAAAGTATCAGCAAACACAGAAGGAGAAGGACAGAGAACGTTACCAGTTAAAGCAGAAGGAAATGGGGAAGGCAGTCAGAATAGCAAAGGCCCAAACTGAGCAAAAGATAGCCAACTTGATTAAGAAAGGGGATAAAACCTTTTATAGGTACATTAGGGAGCGAAGAAAGACAAAAGGAGGGATTCTGAGGCTGAATAAAGAGAAGGGTGGGTGGGCAGAGAGGGACAGTGAAAGAGCCAGGATACTGAATGAATACTTCTGCTCAGTATTCACAAAGGAAGAGGAGGGGGACATACCTAATCCAATCAATAGAAGCATTCTGGATAGGGGGGTCGATATCAGTCCTTTCACAGAAGAAAGGGTTCTGAAAGCACTCCTAAAACTGAAGAAGGCCAAAGCAATGTGGCTTGATGGGATTCACCCCAGAATTCTAAAAGAACTAAGGGGAGAACTAGTAACACCATTGACTACCCTTTTTGAACAAATCATGGGAGGATGGTGTGGTACCTGAGGACTAGAGGAGGGTGGATGTGATTCCCCTTCACAAAAGTAGGAGCAAGACAGAGCAGGAAACTACAGACCTGTCAGTTTGACCTCAGTGGTAGGAAAAATGATGGAATCACTTCTGAAGGAAAGAATTGTCGAGTACCTAGAGGCCAGTGGGACACAGGACCCAAGGCAGCATGGATTCACAGCGGGAAGGTCATGTCAGATGAATCTAATCAATTTCTTTGACTGGGTGATCAAAGTAGTAGACCAGGGAGGGGCTGTGGACATGGCCTACCTAGACTTTAACAAGGCATTTGACACAGTCCCACACAAAAGATAAATAAACAAATTAGCCAGCCTGGGAGTGAGTCCCAGGGTGGTAGCCTGGGTAAAACATTGGCTGGACCCCCAACTCAGTATATACCCCACAAGGAGTTGAAATAGAACAATCCCTTTGCAATCTAAATGGGATAGATATTCGTACCCCCCCTTTTTTGTCTGGAAGAAAATTGCCTTGCTTATTAAAAGATACACCTCTTGGCTCAGCTCTTCAAATCCATACACAACTTTGTGCCTTATTAACAATCAACAATACTAAGGATAACCCTAATCTGCGGATTGCTAGACAGATGATTCCTAAACGGTTCTGACCAAACATTGGTATAGATCAAGTTATAGAACTAACACGCAACTATAAATTATTCCCTTTTTAGGAAGCAAGTTCATTATATCATTGGCCTACTACCTCGAGCTTTAAATACTTTCAATTATCTCATATGCTTTTGAAAATTTTTGGTTCGAGACCATGGCTTAGTCCATTGAGTACAGCGATTTTTCCAATTTTTTCTTCAGCACATCCTCCCATCTTATCTCATACTATTATAAATCACTGCAAAATTGTTTAGTGGCTAATGAAGGTCCCTGAGTTTATGAATGGGACCGTATCCTCCCACCCAATGCAGCCTCCAGGAATTGGCCTGCCATCTGGAACCACCTATACAAATTAATAAGATGGAACAGATATCATCTGATGCAATTTCAGATTCTGCACAATCTTTACTATACACCAATTAAATTGCACAGGATGGGTCGGCTTCCTAATAATCTTTGTTCCAGATGTGGACAAGAACTTGGCTGTCTTCATCACATCCTGTGGACCTGTCAAAAAGTGGTCCCTTTCTGGGACTCAATTCAGTCCCAACTAAATCCCTTGTTGGGGCTCTCTGATGCCTTCCGCCCTGAACTTTGCATTGTGTGTGACTAGACAGAGTCCTTGATAGGCAATCAGAAAGCTCACATGGCTCTAATATCATTATGTGCTAAGAAGGTTATCCTTCGGCACTGGTTGGACCAAGATATTCCTCACTTCCTGGAATGGTACAGGGAAATTTTGTTTGCTATGCAAGCTGACCGCCTTATTGCTAGCCTATCTAGTAAAACTGCTAAATACAAACTTATCTGGGAATCCCTGCATACATTATTAACTGTATAAATACTATTTAGACTCCACTTTATCCGGTTAATACATATAGGTAGTACCTCTATGTATACTTTGGAACAGCTAGGTGCACAATGAACACACTATTATTAACTCCCTTTTTGACTAATTTTGAGTTATATTCTGGTGGATGGGTGCAGAGGAGGCGAGAGGGCAGGGGGAAGAGAGTAAGTTTTAAAAAAAGTAATTGCATTATGAAGTTTTCCTTGTCTCTGTAACATGTGATGTTAAATAAAGCTTATTAAATATGAAAAAAAACATCAGCTGGACAACAGGACACAGAGGATAATAGTAAACGGAGTCCACAGTAAAGAAAGAGGGGTTACTAGTGGGGTACTGCAGGGTTCAGTACGGGGTCCAGTCTTTTTTAATGTCTTTATAAGTGACATGGCAGAGGGACTGGAAGGAAAAGTATGTCTCTTTGCAGATGACACAAAGATCTGCAACTGGGTTGATACATAAGGGAAGGGTGAAAGGATGAGAAGGTACTTGGCAAGGTTGGAGGAATGGTCAAATGTATGGCAGCTTAGATTCAACGCAAAGAAGTGCAAAGTAATGCACCTGGGAAACAAAAACCCAGGGGAAGAGTACACAATGGGGGGTGAGATACTGACAACAACAAAAATGGAAAGGGACCTGGAGGTAGTTATATCAGATGACCTAAAGGTGGGCAAGCAATGTAAGAAGGCAGTAAGGAGGGCTGGGATGATATTGGGATGCATAGGGAGAGGCATCACCAGTAGAAAACAAGAAGTTATCTGTCTGTACAGACAGTTGGTGAGACCCCATCTGGAGTACTGCATGCAGTTTAGGAGACCCCATCTCCACAAAGACATAGACAGGGTGGAGGCTGTCCAGAGGAGGGCAACTAAAATGATGCAGGGTCTGCACCAGAAGACATACGAAGAGAGACTAAAGGAGTTTAATATGTATACCCTCAAATAAAGGAGGGAGAGGGGGACATGATATAAACTTTCAAGTACCTCAAGGGATTCAACAAAGTCCAAGTGGGTAGCATCTTTCAGAAAAAGAGGTGTGCAAGAATAAGGGAGCACAATTTGAAGATAGAGGGGGACGGCTCAGAGGAAATGTGAAGAAGTATTTTTTCATGGAGAGGGTTGTGGATGAATGGAACAGACTTCCTGAGGAGGTCGTGGAGTAAAACACAGTGGGGGAATTAAAGAATGCATGGGACAGACATAATGCAATTCTAGTGGGAGGTAGGAGGAAGTAGGCTGTTGGTTAACTAGGATCTGCAGCTTATCCATTAGGTAGGGAAATGAGCAGATTAGATGGGCCAAGCGGTTCTTATCTGCCATCAAATTCTATGTTTCTATGTTATTTGAACAGTTTTTCTAAGACAAAACTAAAAAGCACCGCATAGAAGATCCTTCTTTCTCAAATGCCCACAAGGTCTGCAGTGGGCTGAGGAAGTCACATGGGTACATGTGCTGTAGAACGCAGCACCATGTAGTTCCAAAATGTATTGTGACATTAATCACGGATCACATCCTGCAGAACCTAGTTGTCCACAGAACACACAGTGCGTTCCATTCAGTATTTTCCTGGGGATCACAATGCAATGGTGAAATTTAGGAATATGTAAGAACTTTAATTGGTCAGCCCCCACCCTGGGTCAGCACCCAGGGTGGGGGCTGACCAAACGAGCAGACACGAAAGACCATTAGGCCTATTCTGCTGGCATTTTAGTATGTTAGTATGTTAGTATGTTTAGTATGTAAAACATTAAAAGAGGCAATGACCAACACAGGCATGTACCAGGCATAAAACAGCAAATGGACGTGTTTCTGATGAAATTCATCAACTTGTAAAGCTGCGTATTTAATGTGAAATGGTCATGGAAAGTTTCTATGATGGATTGTGATGTCACTAATGAGAAAATTTGAGGTAAGAGCCTGATTTTCAGCTACAAGCATGGGCACAAGTCCCAAAGACCCCACTGTGCCTCTGTTGCATCTGTGACCCCATTCAGCCATGCTCACTCAGTTTTATCAGTTACAGCCCAGAAGGACTGGGGATGAGAAGCAAGAGGGAGGGTAGACCACTGGAAGTCAGGGATGAAATGAATGTGTGGATATGAAAAATTGCATTAGTGCTGGTATGAGGTGGGAACTTGCAGTGGTTTCTAGGGGTAGACTGTATCTGTATTTGGAAGCAGTGCATCAGATAAGTAATGGGCTATTTTATTCAATAGTTCTTAAGAAAATTCTTTAAAAAATGTCATTTGTACTATTACTCCCCAAGGCATGGAACTGCTTAACACTCAAAAAAATTGCTTTACAACACTATTGTTGCTTCAAGAGAGCCTTTCTCCAAGGATTAAGTGCTTTTACTCACTCAAGGAAAAAAATGATTTTACTCATCTAAGTAGTCTTGCAAACAAAGAAGGCAGTGTGCCATGGAATCCAGTGCCAGTGTAAGCTGCAGCCAGTCAACTTAAAAGCAGAACTGGAAGGAAGCAGGTAACTTGCATGTGGAGGACCACGAATATAACTGGCAGAGAAGTAACAAATGCTATGCAAAATATTTATTCTGCAGAGGCTGGGATGTTGACTAGCTGTCCTGGCGCTTTGACTGGGAGGCCTTCAAAAGGGAACATTTCAGACAGACCTGATATCAAACATTTTATAGTAAGCTCTTAAAAGTAAAAAACATCTATTATGGTAGTAGTGAAAACAAAGTACAAAAATGTTTGTGCGTTTTAGGCATTTTAAAAGAGAGAACAGATTAAAGAAATGGGCATGAATTGACTGGAAAAACAAGATATATTAATCCCTCCGAAAGATGAGCAAAAAATAATATATCAAAAATAATATTATATCCAAAATAAAGTTTGTAAACAGAGAACTGGGGATCCCGAAAACATGTAAATGTTTCTTACTTGACAAAGAAATTTTTTATCAAGACTTATTTTTCTTATCTCTAAAGGATATTTTTCTCATGTAGCAAAGCTGTGGACCAAGACAAATTAATTAGTCCACTGATGCATGTACATCAAATTTAAGAAAATTTGAGAAAATAAAAAGCATTCACATGTAGACAAATGAAAAAAAGTCAAAGTGATAAGGTCCTCCTACTCTCAAATGGGGACGGAGAAAGAATCTCAGGTTTAGAAGTGGGTAGCCATCTGGGAACAAGTGACCACCAAACAGTGTGGTTCACGATAAACACAGCCATACAATCAAGCCATACAAAAACAAGAGTATTGGACTTTAGGAGGGCTGACTTTTGGAAAATGAGACAGTGCCTCAGAAAAGCACTAGCAAACAGGCAAGAAGGAGGGGTGGAGGAACAATGGGGAGTAATCAAAACAGCCATCACAGAGGCAACAAGCCTTTGTGTAAAGCAAATCAACAAAACACAATGAAGGTTCTCAAAAGAGGTGGCAGGGAAGGTTAAGGAGAAAAGGATAGTATTCAGGAAATATAAGGAAACAAAGAAGGAGCAGGACAGAGAACTTTATCAGTTAAAGCAGAAAGAAGCTGGGAAGGCAGTCAGAATAGCAAAGGCCCAAACCGAGGAAAGGATAGCCAACTCTGTTAAGAAGGGGGATAAGACCTTTTATAGTTACATTAGGGAGTGAAGAAAGACCAAAGAAGGGATACTGAGGTTGAATAAAGGGGAGGGAATGTGGGTAGAGGGTGACAGTGAAAAAGCAGGGATACTGAATGAATATTTCTGCTCAGTATTCACAAAGGAAGAGGAGGGGGAGGTACCTAAACCAAACAAGAGAAACACTCTGAAGATGGGGGTCAATACCAGTCCATTTACAGAAGAAAGGGTTCTGAAAGAACTAATAAAATTGAAGGTGGACAAAGCAATGGGGCCTGATGGGATTCACCCAAGAATTCTAAAAGAACTAAAGGTAGAACGAGTGACACCGCTGACTACTCTCTTTAACAAATCATGGGAGGATGAGGTGGTACCCGAGGACTGGAGGAGGGCGGATGTGATTCCTCTTCACAAAAGTGGGAACAGGACAGAGGCAGGAAACTACAGACCAGTTAGTTTGACCTCAGTGGTAGGGAAAATGATGGAATCACTTCTGAAGGAAAGAATTATTGAGTACCTAGAGGCCAGTGGGGCACAGGACCCAAGGCAGCATGAATTCACGATGGGAAGGTCATGTCAGATGAATCTGATAGATTTCTTTGACTGGGTGACCAAAGTAGTAGATCAGAGAGGGGCTGTGGACATGGCCTACCTAGATTTTAGCAAGGGATTTGATACAGTCCCACACAAAAGATTGATACACAAGTTAGCCAGCCTTGGAGTGGGTCCCAAGGTGGTAGCCTGGATAAAAAATTGGCTAGACAACAGGACGCAAAGGGTAGTAGTAAATGGTGTCCTCAGGGAAAAAAGTAGGGTTACTAGTGGGGTACTGCAGGGTTCAGTACTGGGACTGGTCCTTTTTAATGTCTTTATAAGTGACATGGCAGAGGGACTGGAAGGAAAAGTATGTCTCTTTGCAGATGACACAAAGATCTGCAACAGGGTTGATACACCAGATGAAGTGGAAAGGATAAGAAGAGACTTGGCAAGGTTGGAGGAATGGTCAAATGTATGGCAGTTCAAATTCAATGCAAGGAAGTGCAAGATAATGCACCTGGGAAACAAAAACCCAGGGGAAGAGTACACAATGGGGGGTGAGATACTGACAGCAGTAAAAACGGAAAGAGGGGACATGATAGAAGTGTCAGTGGCTCAGTAGGAAACACACTCGCCTCTGAGGCCGGGAGATCAGAGGGCTGTGGGTTTAGTTCCCACATCTGGCACTTGGGTTAATATCCCAGTACTGACATTGTAGCGCAGCATGAGAGGGGTGCTGCACTTCTGAGGTGCAGTCTTTCGGATGAGACGTTAAACCGAGGTCCCATCTGCCTGGATTGGTGGTAGTTCAGGTAGATGTTAAAGATCCCATGGTACTTCTCGAAAAGAGTAGGGGAATTTTATTGAGAAATGGACTTCAATACAGAACAAAACAAAAGAAAAAAGAAACATAAACATACAATATTGAAACAATCAGGTAGCCCATGTCATACAATTAATCCAATAACTTTTAAATCGTTCCAAAGGAGTGTGAGAAAAGTCATTGTCCATCAGGTGTTTCAGGGCTTTACCAACATTGATAAATAATTCCTCATGTGTAACATACTTCTGCTGTAAAATCCAGAGACATCTAGATTGCCATACATAATAACGTAGAATACAAAAAATAACATAAAGGTTATCACTATGATATTTAACAAAAGTATTTGAAAAAGGACCAAACAAAAGAGTGGGATAAGTAATAGTCCTAAATTCTGGTTCCTGCCACCGGTCAGCCAAAAAAGACCAGAAAGGTCGTATGTAAGCACATTCAACAAAGAGATGACATTGAGTTTCCAGCAATTAGATACAAGTAGGACAAGGACAAAATCTTTCAGACAGTTGTTTATGCTTACTGTTCCCCTTAACCCCTAACTTCCCAAAATTATTAAACCATAAACAATCCCATGCGTAAGGAGGGATACGTTTGTTCTGTAAATGCCAGAGAACAACTACCTGCCTATCCTGCGGGCACTCTGGGAAAACAATATCAGTAGAACGTTCAGCTAATAAGATGGACCTATAAACCATTTTCCTATCAGCAGTCAAAAGGTAATTGGGGTAATATGCCATTTAATAAGATGTTTTATGCAGTCTTTGATACCACTTGGTACAGCAGAAAGTTTGGACAACAGCCAAGGATTACCAGACTGCCAACAAGGCCTACATAAAGTGAGCCAGTGATCTAAAAAAGGTCTCCAAATGAGATCCCCTGGTCGCAATACCTTACCAAAGTTATACGCCACAAAAAGGCTATAAAAAAGGCAACAGGATGGAGCATAGAGACACCACCTTCAGCAATCGGTCTATAGGTAATCTCCCGCTTAAGGGGGTTCAAACGAGACCCCCAAAAAGCTTGAAAAGAAACACTAAAAAGCTGTGTCCAAATATGAAACAGGAAGAAAAACATAACAAATATATAAAAAAATAGGGGTTAGAACAGTTTTAATTAACAGTACCCTCTTTTTCTTTGACAATTGCTGCCCCTTCCAGTTTCCTACCATCCTAGGCCCCCTCGCTAAGACTATATCCCAATTTGTCTTTGCCATATCACCAGGGCCAAAAAACAGTCCTAAAATCTTGATAGGTTCCCTAGAAACAGGGATCCCAGCAATAACCCCCCTAGGCGGGACAGGGGTAGAACCAATAACAACCCCCTTACTCTTACTATAATTAATCTTGGAACCTGAGAGGTGGAAAAAAAGGTCAATAGAGTCTTTTAAAGCAGGGACAGAAAAATGAAGGGGCAAAAACAACACTAGGTCATCAGCATAAGCCAATACCTTGTGTCGTGGTAGAGAAGGAATCACATCAAGGCCCTGCAAAGCAGTGTTTGCATGTATTAACCGAATAAAAATATCGATGGTGAAAGCATAAAGAACAGGACTGAGTGGGCAGCCTTGTCATACCCCTTTAGTAATAGCCAACCTGCGCCCGAGCCAGCCATTGACATTAGGGACAAGAACAGCACCCTTGTGCATTGCTGAGAACCAGAAAATAAACTGATCTGGGAACCCAAAAGCTTTCAACACCAGAAATAAAAAGGAATGGGCCACCCGATCAAAAGCTTTTTCTTGATCCAAACCAAAAGCGAACCCTTGTAGGGGACCCACATCCCCCTTGGCAAACACCTCTCTTAAATAAATTAAGTTGTCCTGCTGTTTGCACCCTGGAACAGCACAAGTCTGTACTGGGTGCAGGAGCAGGGGGGTAAGTGTAGAAAGCCCAACCAAAAGAATTTACTCAGTATTTTCAAGTCAGAATTGAGCAGGCTAAGGGGGCGGCAATTACTTAAATCAGTCCTATCTCCTTTCTTGTATAGAAGGAGCAGAATAGCCTCAGACATGGAGGGAGCATATTCCCCAGAACGTAAAATAAAATTCAGGAGGATTACCAGCACAGGCCCAAGGGACCATAAGAAGGTTTTATAAAATCCTGCACCGAGACCATCCATGCCTGGGGCAGATTTGGAAGGCAACCCCTGAACAGCTGTAGTAACCTCGGCCAAGGTAACATCAGCTATCAAAGTCTGCTGTTGATCCTCAGACAGTGTAGGTAGCTGCAGCCTATCCAAAATCGGAGTAACCACCTCAGCTGCCATAACAGGGTCAGGAGCTAAGGAGGATGCCATATGGATTTCAACCACATCTAAAAGCTTGTGTGAGTCACTGACAGCATGGCCATGCACATCAGTCAAAACAGAGATTTATCGAGATTCAATCCATTTGTTATTCTCTGTAAAAGGATCCAGAGAGTGTTGTGTCATAGTTGTACCAAAACATAATTCTTGCTCTAAAGATTCCCCCTATCATATTGTAGGCCCACCATTTGTTTCTTTATAGTAGCTATAGGACCACTATAATCCAGGTTAGTAGTGTCAGAGAGAGAAATAAGATGCTGCAATTGGTGTCTCAGCTGCAAGTATCCCATGTATTCAGCAGTAGATTTAATATGTGCCTGACGTTGAAAAAAGGACTTCCAACCTTGTTTAGAATCTTCCCACCAGTCTAAAATGGAATCATAACATTCCAATACTGAAAATCGAGCCACCCAGTCCCTTTCCCATAACTGACAGAGACGAGGGTTGTCTAACAGTGATTCATTCAACCGCCACCCATTTTTTTTACACCTGGGAGCTCCCTCCCAAGAAATAGTAACTGTAAGAGTAGAATGATCGGAGAATTCAATGGGCTGGGTAGAAGCCTGCACAACCTTGAGGACCGAGGACAAGAAAATGAAATCAATGCGGGTCCGGAGAGGTCCCTGAAAATATGTGTAACCCCCTGTAGGATATAACACCCGATAGGAATCTAACGTGTGCTGTAGAAATAATATTTTTTAAAGCTACAGAATCACAAAAAAGTTAATCTGTGACTAAACCCCTATCAGTGATAGATAATCCGCAATTAAAATCGCTCAACCAAACAACCAACCGAGAAGTATGCAAAAAAGGTTGTACTTCTTTAAAAAGTGCTACACGTTGTGATTTGGTTTGGGGGGCATATACCGTGTTGACCCTAAAACGTTCAGAAGAAAAAGAAACATCCAAACACAGAGCCCTCCCCGGGTGTATATCTACTAATCTAGAAACAGAGAGATGAGGGTTAGAAAACAAAATGCCCAAACCATTGCAGGTATCGTCCCCCACAGACCAAAAGAAGGCCCCCAGCACCAACAATGACAGGCATGCTGAAGATCCCGGTGAGATTTCAGACGAATGTTCTGTAGGCAAATTATGTCAGAGAAGAAGGTTTGAAGAAGGGAATAAAAAACAACTCGTTTCTTCTCACCCTTAATATCATTAACATTTAAAGTAGAAAATGTTAAGGAAGACATAAGAAGGGAAAAAAAAGGAAAAATCTGGAAAAATACTCAAGGGGGTTTCCCTGCTTGCCTGTGTCTGGTCCTCTTAGCTATAGAGTCCTCAGAGCGGCTGTCAGTGTCAGTAGTGGAGACAATGGACAAGGTATCAGTCTTTTCACCTGAATCCCCTCCAGTATCCTCCTCCAAAGGGGCAAAAATATTCCCAACAGGTACAGGATCCTTTGGAAGTGTAGGCTTCTGTAGGGGTGTGGGTTCTGTAGAGGTTTAGTTTCAGACATGGTTTTACCCCGCTCTATTTCTATTTCCTAGGGGAACCACCATAAAAGGGACTCTGGGGGCGGGGGCATATTGTTCACAGGACTAAGTACAAGGGCCCCAACAGGGACAATTTTAGCAGCTGAAGCCAAATCTGTGGCCAAGCATGAGGGAGGAGGTGCAGCAACCAAAGGCACAGGGGGAGGGATTGGAGGAGCAGTATCTGGTGCAGAGGCTGGGGCAATATTGGCTGGTACAGACTGAGCAACAGCAACCTGCGAAGCTAAAGCATGCTGGGCCTGATTAATGAGACCTTCATGGGAGGGGCAATCCTCACGATTATGGGAGGCCCAAGGACAGCAGCCATAAGCATGACCGGTTTGTTCACATAAATTGCATTTAAAAAGATTCAAGCAGGCTGAGGCCAGATGACCATACTCTAAACAATGACTACATCTGGTTACGTCACAGGCTGAACTCAGGTGGGAACGAGAGCTACATTTAAAACAAGATCTGTGCTGCCCCATATAGAAAATAGAGCCCCTATCCCGACCCAAGAAAAATACACTGGGAAGGTGTACAGGACCAGAATTAGTGGAGAAAAGTTTAACCTTCACCTTCCAACCCCTATCCCAAATCTGTTCACTATCCATAGTAGGGGTAGGTCGGCCCAAAATTTCACATCGTTGCCACAACCGAAAAAGGATATCTTCAACATTAACCCCTTCATTTTTGAACAAAACTGTAATGGTCTTAATCAGAGGCTTAGTGAGGGGTATGGCCTGGAAAGGTACCCATACGGGGTCATTCTTAAGAGTATTATATTGAGTCCAGAACCTATCCAAATTAGACACATTTTTGAAGCTAATATCATAATTACCATTCCCTAATGAAATTAAAGCAAAAATCCCAGAGGAAAAAAATTTCATGGATTTCTTCGACAGAGACCTGACAATAAGCAACCTGTCAGGAGCGTGTTCCAAACCCCCCTTGTACAAAAGTCAGACTGCGTTGCTCCGGGGAGCAGGGTCCCAGTGGAGTGAAACAAATCAGCAAGTTTGAACAAAGGGGCCAGGGAAGACTTCTCCTGGTGGTCAGCCAGAGCCTCAGGGCTAGGCCCCATCCTATGTTCAGCAGGCAATGTAGATACAGCTTCTGGTGTGGTACCGACACCAGAAGCACTAACATTAGAGACAATAGGCAATAAGGTCAGTGAACTACCCCAGGGTGTGGTGGAGCTCATCGCAGGGTTGACGTTGGTGGCCACAGTGGAAGAACACATCCTTCTATAGGAGGGATCAGATGGGTCCGGAGTCCAGTGTCCTGAAGCTGCTGGGACCCAGCCAGCCCTTTTAGGAGACCAAGGAGCATCTCTAAATGCTACCGGAGGTGATGCAGGAGACAAATCACCCCACTTGGTGGATGTATTGCGGTCCATAAAAGAAAACGTTGTCTCCGAAGGTGGAGGAGGAGCAGGCAGTGGAGCAGGAACAGTCAGGACAGTGCGAGACATACCCAGTCTCAGTTTTCGAGCAGCAGCAGGCTGCAGTGTCGGAAGTGTAGTAGGCAGGTTCAGAGGCTTTAGGCACGCAGGAACAGCATCGCTAGAACTGCCAGCCAGAGCAATTGATGGAGAGTCCATAGGAGAAGGAACCAGCTTCCCAGAACAGGTGTCTGACCGGGTTACTTGCTCTCACCCGGTCCGACGTAATACTGGTCCTCGAAACTGGAGGTACTACACAGAAGTTCCGTCCATTGTTGCACGAACATGCAGCCGCCTCCTGCTGTGTCGGACGATGAGTCAGCGAACTGGGGACCCAAGTGAGCAGAAACAGTAGAAAACCAGTCGCCAATGGAGAGACAGGTAGGCCCCTGAGACACGGACATGCCCACAGACATTTTCTGCAGCGCCAGTCAGGGAGAGACCAGCAGCTGCCATAGCAAGATCCACATCCTCCTGAGTAGATAAGATAGGAGACAGAGCTCCCATCCAAACAGTGTCCTCACCCTCCGGAGTACAAGGTGAAGTGGCCATCTCAGCGAGATGGCCAAACAATCCCCCTGCAGGCAGAGTAGGGGAATTTCCACGGTGTCCTGGCCAAATTTCCCTCATTCACTAAAAAAACCACCCACAGCTTAATCTGGTTCATGGTCAGCTGGCATTCATCTGTAACCCCCTCTCCTGGGTCATGCCTGAAAATAGGCAGGATTTGTCTAGTGCACTTACCCGATCAACAAAAACTAAATAAATAAATATCAGATGACCTAAAGGTGGGCCAGCAATGTGAGAAGGCAGTAAGGAAGGCTGGGGGGATACTGGGATGCATAGGGAGAGGCATCAATAGTAGAAAACAGGAAGGAATAGGAAGTTGTTATCCCTTTGTACAGACAGTTGGTGAGACCCCATCTGGAGTACTGTGTGCAGTTCTGGAGACCCCATCTCTGCAAAGAGATAGACAGAATGGAGGCTGTCCAGAGGAGGGCAACCAAAATGGTGCAGGGTCTGCACCAGAAGACATACGAAGAAAGACTAAAGGAGCTTAATATGTATACTCTTGAGGAAAGAATGGAGAGAGGGGACATGACAGAAACTTTCTAGTACCTCAAGGGAATCAAGAAAGTCCAAGAGGGTAGCATCTTTCAGAAAAAGAGATGTGCAAGAACAAGGGGGCACAATTTGATGATAGAGGGGGTTGGCTCAGAGGTAATGTGAGGAAGTATTTTTTCACAGAGAGGGTTGTGGATGCATGGAACAGCCTCCCTGAAGAGGTCATGGAGTCAAGAACAGTGGGGGAATTCAAGAATGCATGGGACAGACATAAGGCAGTCCTAGTGGGGGGTAGGAGGGAGGAAGTAAGCTGTTGGTTAATTAGGATCTGCAGCTTATCTGTTAGGTAGGAAAATGGGCAGACTAGGTGGGCCAAGCGGTCCTTATCTGCCGTCAAATTCTATGTTTCTATGTTTCTATGTAACATTGGACACAACTCAAGATCCCATGAGTGCTATATTAAGAATCATAAATAACAAACTAAGGGCCCCATTTTCAAAAGGATTGTACAGCACAAAACCAGGTCGCGTGGCACAAAACTGAAAATGCGAGGGAGCGCGATATTCAGAGGGAACAATTGTGCTGCGCACATGCAATAGCGTTGCAATGCTCAGGTCATGTATGCTGTGCAGAAATAAGGGCAGAAACCTGCACATGCCACACACAATGATATTCAGCCCAAAAGCGCGATGCAGCCATCGCGCAGTCCGAAATCGTACCATGCAAAATAAGAATTATGAAGGACAGCCATTAACCCAGCATAGCCACACAGGAAGGCTGTGTACATGCTGCGGTCATACGCATTGCATTTCATATAGAGACTGTCATGGCAGACCTGAGACAAGGGAGGGAAGGCAATGCCCCGCAAGGAGGACAACACTGGGCCCACAGGTATTATGCCCAACAGAGACAGTACCGGCCAAGGTTGACCTTTGAACACCTCAGTGACACCCACATCATGGACCAGTACCATCTCAACAGGGCCGTCCTCAGACAGCTCTGTAAGCTCCTACATGAGGAGCTAAAGGCACCAACACAAAGAAGCCATGCCATGACAGTCGAGACAAAAGTTACAGCGGCACTGTGCCTCCTCACCACTGGCACATTCAAAGATAGCGGTGGGTGACGCCACTGGTATCTCACAGTCAGCCACCTCCTGCCTTCTGAGCCAGTTCTTCAATGCCATACTGCCACATGCTGGGGAGTTCATCCAGTTCCCTAGCACACCAGCAGAGCATACAGCAGCCATGCAACACTTCTACAGGATTACACATCTACCAGCATTCCCAGGTACCACTGACTGCACCCATGTGGCCATCAGGGTACCACCTGGTGGTGATAAGGATACATATGTGAATAGGAAGGGTTATCACTCGATCAACTGCCAGGTGGTGTGTGATGCCACAGGGCACATCAGAAATGTCATGGCACATTTCCCTGGAAGTGCACATGATGCCTACATCTGGCTCCGGTCCACTCTGCCACCAATTTGAATTGGGAGACATGCCCAGTGGGCATCTTGTTGGTGAGTGCAAGCAAAGTCAGGAAAAGAGTGGAAACATACCACAATTGGTACTAATGTGTCTCTGTCCTCCTCACAGGTGACACCACATACCTCCTGTGGCCTTGGATGCTCACCCCAATTTTTGGCCCTTATCCAAAGTAGAGGAATGGTACAACAAGGCACACATGGCCACCTGTAACATTATCAAGTGTGTGTTCGGCATGCTGAAAATGCAGTTCAGATGTCTAGACAGATCCATGGGTGCCCTACAGTATAGTCCAGACAAGGCCTGTGGCATATTCCTCACTTGTTGTATCCTACACAACATGGCACTTGACCATGGAGTAGTTGTCCAGAACCTAGACGGCAACAATACAAGAGGATGTGGAGCCACCAGAAGAGGGGGAACATGAGTGGACCGACAGGAGGGACCCACAACAGGCTCAGCGAGGATGGGAATACAGGGTTAGAATAGTTGAGGAACATTACTGGACAAGAAGATTTATTTACTTATTTATTTAAAATTTGGTAACTGGGAAAGACACACTGATCAGAAGCTCATTTCCAGGTGCGACCTAGGGACAGGAGGTACAAGTACAACAAAGAGATGACAAAAATCAGTTACAGTAATAATACAGAATAAACATAGAATATACAGTATAGTACAGAATAAATTCTTCATTACAGTATAATACAGAGAGCAAATACATTTACATTATAGGTTTACATTGTAGAATAATGTACAGGGGGTTCAATAAGCATGGTGAGACAACAGAGCAGAAAAAAAATATGTGATCATTAACACTGGAAGTGGAAGAGAGGGAGGAGGACAGTAGTATGATAGTGGTTTAGGGCAAAGGACAGCTACAAGATGTAGCAGGAGATGATCTGAGGAGGTGCTTAAATGCAGGAAAGAAGAGGGTGAGATGGGTTTGAGGGCAGAGTTTTTTCCAGAGGGAAGGAAGCCTATAAGAGAATGCAAGTTTCCCAGCCGAGGTGCGTGCTCATGGAAGGATGAAGAAGCACAAACAATTTGAATGAGAATTGTAGGGGGAGAGAATAGCGGATTAGGAGACAGGAGAGGTAGGAGGGAAGAGTTCCAAACCAGTATTTGGAGATGAAAGCAGAGCAGTGGGATGAGCTTCTCTGTGATAGGGATAGGAGAGATAGGGAGGAGTAGATGTTGCAGTGATGTGTCAGAGAGGGGGAATTTGAGACAAAATGACAGCAGGCGTTGAAGAAGGCATCAAGTTTGGTGACAGAGGTGGCTGGGGCTGCTCTGAAGACAACACTGGTGTAGTTGAAAGCTTAGTTGGGATTACATCTGACTGGGATGGAAAGACTACCCTTATGGAGGTAGAGTAGACTCAGTTTGGGAAGTAGTTTGGAATGAAGGGCTTTAAAGTGAGAGAAGTCAAGTAAGGGATCAAGCCACACTCCTAGATATTTATAGGCCAGGACATCATTGAGAGGATTGTTGGCTAGGGTAGAGAAGGCAAGGAGGGCGGGGAGCCTAACAAGTTTCTGTTTGGAGCCAAAGGACATGGCTACAGGGCTTTTAGTGTTCATTTTAGGCAGTTATCATTGAACCAGTCAGATACTGCAGTGAAGTTGTGTTGAAGTGGAGTTTGGATGGCAGTTGTAGAGGGACCAGATAAGAATAGGACGGTGTTGTACCCATACATATGGGTCTTGGCATGGATGCATACAGAAGGGAGGTCATTAATAAACCAGGAAAAGAGAACAGGTTTGAGAATCGAGCCCTGGGGGACACCTGCAAGGATGGGGAGGGAGGGAGACAGGACATTACTGATTTTAACTGACTGGGACCTGCTAATTAAGTAGGTACTAAACCAGAAGACAGAAGCTGGGGAAAGGCCAATGGTGCTTAGCTTAGTTAGAAGGAGAGGATGAGAGATGGAGTCAAATGCCTTTGCAAGGTCAATGAAAATAGCCGAGGTGATCTGCCCTTGATCATTTGCAGAGTGAATGATGTCTGTAAAGTGAAGAAAGGAGGAGGCGGTAGAGTGGAGTTTTCAAAACCTAATTGGACTGGGGGGAGAGAGAGCTGGAAGCAGAGAGGAAGTCATTTTGTCTTGAGAGGATGAGCAATTCTTGGATCTTGGCAAGTGAGGGGAGAAGTGATATGGGGTGGTAGTTGCCAGGGACAGTGGGATTACCACCTTTATGAAGGGTATGACCATAGCTGACTTCCAGGCTGAAGGGACAGTAGAGGAGGAGAAAGACAAATTGAGGAGTTAAGTTGCAGGGGTCAGTATAGAGGGTGCAGAGATTTTGAGGAGTCTAGGATGTAAGCCACCAGGGCTGAATTTAGTGGAATTTATGGAGCCTCGAGCTCTTAGGACTTTGGCTGGGGACACCAGAGGCAGTTGAAAGATGTGTACAACAAGCATGTGGGATATCACATGGCCTCCAACATACACAGGAACAAAAAGTTAGCCCAGCCGAGACCATGTTTTATGTGGCTTGGAATAAAATATGTATTCCCAGGATTCAGGGTTCACCATGTACCATCCATCTACCAAGTCAAGGTCCAGCAAGCCTTTCTTCCACCCAGCCAGGGACCCCCCCACCAGATCTATCCATTCTCTCTGAGTGGTCCAGAGGCAGGGTCAAAGATACAGTTAAAGTCCCCCCACTATGGATCAGGTTCTGGAATTGCTCTCTTTTGATCAAGTCTGTAAGTGTCTTATAAAACTCTGCATCAAACACTGATTGAGCATATGCACTACCAATCACAACACTTTCTCCATGCAGAGTCCCTCCATAAAAATGTACCTGTCAAGGTTGGCCCTAGTGGCATGGTGGGTCAAGGCATCCATGCCTCCCTTTTGTCATATTGGTGACCCAGGTTCAGGAATGGACTTGGATTGTTCTAGGACATGGCCGTGAGAACGAAGACTGAGCAACCATAGAACTGCTCTCTTCCCTTGGGGAGGGAGATCAGTGTCTCACTGTTTGACTGCCACCTGGCAGAAGCCAAGTAGAAGTGTATGCGAGGCCCATAACTGTGGGAAGAGTAGGCATTCGGAGTGCTAGAGCACCTTCTTGGAGGTGGAGTCTACTTGTGTGTTCATTGCATGTCTGCAGTGCTCAGGGAGAAAATTAGTAGGAAACAAATGGAGGCTGGGCTTCATGAAGCCTGACCCGCTAGCACCACAGCCTGCCAAGTCTTGTAGCCGAAGTCAGAGACATGGGACAGCCTTGGACGGTAGGACAGGCCAATACAGCTGCCCAGCTTGCCACGGAGGGATAAAAACCTCTATAAAAAATGTACCTGCCATCCATGGGGTGTGCAACTATCTTGTCCACTTCCAGCAGAAGGTGTTTGTGTATCAGGATAGCTGCACCCTATTTATCTGAAGGGAAGAAGGCTGCATGGAATGTCCCAACCCAGTCCCCCACAAGTTTTGTGTGTTCAGTTTGTATGAAATGGTTTTCTGGAGGACAGCCATAAGAATACACTTTCTCTTCAAGGCAGCCAATATTTTTTTCCATTTTACTGGGATGGCAAACCCCCTTACATCCCATGAGACAACGTTGATTTTAGTCCCCATTGTTCTACCAAGAATTCCTGTGTGTCAGGAGGTACTCCCCCTGCTATCTGAGTTCAGGACTGGGTGCCCCACCTTTCTGTATCCCCAGTACATGCCCATACCAAACACTAAGACAGGGTCTCTGGTCACCATAAAATCTATACTGTAGAAAGAACAAACATTTAAACAACCAATTAAGAAAATATCTAAACCGAACAATATCAACTATTAAACCTACAGTACATCAGGGTGGTCCTGTGGCCTCCATACCACCCAAGCACCACCACCCCATACTCTGTTCAAGTGTTTATGTAACATAATATGCTGTATACTGACCCATCCACCCCACTGGTCAGCAGTAGAGAAAGATCAGCCTTCTCCTGCTGTGCAAGGACACCCCCACCCCCTGTTCTTGCTCACAATTAATTCCATCAGTATCTATTTTACGTAATGAGGTCCTAGATCTGGAGATTACCCCAGGAGCATTGACTGGCTGTCCTCCTGGGTATCTACCTCCCAAGACCTCCCAGAATAACACCTACACCTCCCAGAAATGTTGGTCCCCCATTTCCTGTTAAGGGACTGTCAAGGCTAAGAGGAAATCCCCCTCTACTTCTGTGCCTGGCTCTCCCTGGCTCCCTTCCCCACCCCATGGTGCACCAAAACCTGACCTTCTAATGCAGTCCCCAAGTCTTCCTCCACTCACCAAATGCCTCAAAGTATTATTGTGCCTCTTAGGCCTACAACCATGACCTTAAACAAGTCCCCCTAGTCTCTGCCCTCTCTAGTTGCATGACAGTGGCTTCAGGACTGGCGGAGGGAGTCAGAAGTAGTGCCGAGAAGGGAGCCATGCCAACCCATACTCACCACATGGCCACCTCACACTCCTCCAGCCTCCCCCATACCTGCTCTTGCCTTCAACTGAGGTGATTCCTGTGCAGGTACATTAGGTCCCACTGAACCATCCACTCTGGAGTCTCCACGTAGCATCCACCATGTTGCTTTCAACCAGTTCTCATCCCTTCGGAGCATATGGCTGGAACATGGGCATAGTTGGCCACTGGAGAGTGGGAAAGTTTCACCAGTTCTCTCAAGTCAACTGCAGAAAGCTTGAATCCCTCTCTCCGACCCTCTGTTACCATCAATGCGAAAGTCTGATAACCAGTCCCTTCAGCAAACTAACGGTCAAGGTTTCATTCAGGTGCACCAGGTTCCCAGGGCAGCACAGCATATGTTACGCTTCTAGGAGTCTCTCTAACAGTCAAAACATGAACCAAACAACCAGTAGATCCACCCTGTGTACTTCTCTTCAGTGCCTTCAGCCTTGCTTTTGGTCCCAATTATTAATGAGCTGCTTCATTTTGTCCAGTTCCCAAAAAGTACAGGCAGCTCCCTCATACTTAATCTTCATAACCATTGGGTATGAGAACTGAAAGCCCAGTTTACATTTCCATAATACATTTAGTATTGAAGAGGAAAACTTCAATCTCTTTTGCAGCTTTGGAGAAAAATCCTGATGAAGGAATAGCTGGCGCCCCTCATATCTGAGCTCTTTCACATTGCAATAGGCATTAAGAAGTGCCTGACGATTCCCAAAGTGGTGAAGTTGAAAGATCATTTGGCCTGGCAGTTCACCCTCTTCAGTTTTGGCACAAGTGCTTGATGTGCTCTCTCAGGTTTAAGTTGATCTCCCTTCAAATTGAGACCCAGGACTTTGGGTAGCATGACAGTGCAAAATGTTAGTGTGCTATCTCCCTCTAGACCCTCGGGGAACCTTCTCAATCAGAGATTGCTTCTTCGATTATAATTTTCTTGATGATCCAACTGCTTCCAGAGGTCCTCTATCTGCTTCTCAAGGTGGATGACTTTCTTTGGTAGAGGACCCTGGGCATCCTCTATTGCTGAAACCCACTGCTCGATCTCCATAAGATGACCAGCCTGGGTCACATATTGGGCAGCAATCTCTGATAATTTGCATTCCGATCTGTCCAGCTTCAGGCTCAGTGTTTCCAAAACCTGTTCAGTGGCAGTACAGCCCAGCACACCCATATCTGCCACCAAAAGCAAGATCTGGCCAGGGCCTACTGCAGGCACTGAGGCCATGCCTTTCATGTCAGTTTTTGCCGCATTTCTAGGCTGCTTGGGCAGAGCATTCACCAGATATTTATCCGTTGTTGTTTGCTGCACAGACCCTGTTGTTTCAGATGAGGTTTTGAACTTTAAACTAATGAAATTAGCACTTTATTCTCCTCAGGAGACAGAGCTCAAGGGAATCATGCCCTGCTTGTTAGCTGCTCATTAGCACCCCCTTAGGTTTCAGTTTAAATAGCATCTGATACTGACATTGATTATATCCCCAAGTGTACCTGCTCCTATCTTGTTTAGATACAGTCCATCCCTCTCAGCTTAGTCTGGGCTGTGAACAAATCTCTACCAAATTCTTTGAAACACAAATCTTTCCTGTCTGCACCACTACCTTGGCCAACCATTTGTGTATTTGATTGCTTTATTCCTTTCAACTCCCCTCCTGAAATAGGTAGGATCTCAGAAATCAGCATCAGTTTTTATTTTTAAGTAATACTTTTTGTATTCTACGTAGTTTAGCCACTATACTTTCCATGTTTATTCCTTATGTCTTTGATTGCACCTATATTGTATATTTTCTACTTCTGACATGGAACCGTTGTAAATGAGCTCCAAACTCAAAGGTTGTAATTTCAAGAAAAGTAATAAATAAAATAAAAAATAAAGTATTGCACTTGTTTCTCGAAACTGCTTTTCACTGTCTGATCATTGTGTTCTCCCCACGTCATTGCTACCCATGTGGATCACAGCTACATGTTGCTGCTTCCCCTCAGTTGGGCGATCTATATTCTGGCAGATATTTTTTATTCTGGCACCAGGCAGGCATGTTATAGCTATGTTGTTCTTTCTGCCTCTACATATATTTCTATTTGTGAATCAAAAAATAGAATCTCCTACAGTCATTACTTCATGCTCCATGTAATGTACCCATGTTTACTGGCTTATTTCAGTTGTTTTACGACCTCCACATACTGCCTCAGCAATGCTTTTGCTCCCCTCTACTGAAGTATTTCTTTCTTGGTCTCCTGCTATGCTATTTCCAGCTTCTGGCACTCTTCCAGCAGTGTATTCACATCCCTGCTCTGTTAACCCAGCAAGCAGTGTAAACCTGTTTGATGTGGTTATATAATTTATATAATTTACCTCCCTTATTCTTCTGTTGTTCCTTTCATCCTCAGCCCCTTCCACACCTCCTGTTACATTCTCATTACTTTTTGTCTCTTCTTGTTATCCCACACCATAACAGAAGCTACTTAGACTATTTATTTCCTTATGTTCCCCATTTTGCAGCACGCCTCATGTAGAAACTGCTTTTGTTTATTCATGAATTCCTCCATTTCTTTCATTTTAATGTCACACTACAGATTTTCTCTCAAAGCCACTGCCTCCTACTCCAGCTGCATTATGTATTTGCATTTAACACAATGTATGCCATTAATCTCATTTAGGGTGCCAAACATGTTACTTGCTTCACACTTTCACCACCCTTCCTCCAAGTTACCCCTTAATTCCATTGTGATAATTGAACTTTCACCTCATCTGTCAAACTTTCCAGCCCAATCCTCTGTTTTTTCCAGCTGACACAGCAGACACTGGCCTCCGCCCACATCAGCCTCGACTCCATGTTCACTGGCTGCTTACATGGAGCCTCGGATTTACACGGCTTGGTGACCTTGTTTCACCCCGGGTGCTCCTGCTGACATTGCACTTGCAACACAATCCTGCCTCCCAGTCTAAATTACAGAATTACACTCTTTGCCTTAAAAACAGTTCTGGCAGTGCTAGAATCTTGGTCACCTGCACAGAAATTACACACAATAAAAGATACTAATTAAAAGTCAACTCCTCCGTTTGTTGGAGTCCTGAATTGCCTCCATCAGGACTACAATTCCCAGCAGTCTCTGTACTCACTGTGATCCCTACTAATTAGAAAGAGATAGTAAAATAGATTTTTTTTTGTAGAAGTTTCTTTTTTTGTTTTTGCTTTTTAACAGGTATACTTGTTTAGGAGGATAGATTACAGATGTAGGCTCTTTCACAAATACAGAGTTAGACTATTTTTTGCAGGGTAATACAGCTTCTGTCCTTGTCTGAATACACTGTGAGTTTGATTTTCAACAAGGAAAACAGAAAACAAACAAAAGATTATTATAAAGTGCATGTCTTTACCCACAGAATGCTCAGCTTGATGACATGAACTGAAAGAGAGTGAAATGGAAGTGTAGGGCCCACAATAAAACATGCTCACCACAAAAAGTGAAAAGTGACGTAGAACTAAAACAGGAGTGAAAGGCTAAATCAGGCAGGTGAAAATGTTCCAGACTAAATGTCTGCTATCATAAAGAAATGAATTCAGGGTGCCAGAGGTAAGATGCAAAGCTTCAGATCAGCATTAAACACTGAATGATAAGGTTTGATTTAAAGAGGACAGATGAATATTTATAGCAAGTTTATGGAAAAAAGAAAGTGACAGATAAAAATACCTGGCGGCGGTACTTGACCTATCGTCCCTTCCAGTGGCAAACAATGACCCAGATGCCCTCATGGTAGCTTATAACATGGCTGTCTCGGTGGCCCTGAATGTCATTGCTCCTGTCCGTGTTCGCCCTCCTTCCCTTCGCCCTCTGTTCCCATGGTTTGATGGGACCTTGAGGGAGATGTGATGACTAGGTCGAAGATTAGAGTGTTGCTGGCAAAGATCCTCCCTCGATGCCAACCACCTTAGATTGATGGAGCATTACCAAGCCTATCAATCTGCAATCACCCGTAAGAAGGCAGAGTTCCTGTCTGGGGAGATTGCGGCTGCTCAGAATCGACCAGCTCAGCTCTTTCGCACTGTAGACAGGCTGTGCAACCCAGCCTGTCTACAAGTCCAAAGGGCCTTTTTGCAAAGAGAGTGTGATGTACTTGCTTGATTCTTTGCAACTAAGGTGGCCGACATTAGGGCGGCACTTCAACCAGAACAATCTAAGGGTGTTGCTCTGGATCAGCATGAGGCCGCTGCTCCTCGGTTTTCCTGGAGTGTCTTCGACCAACTGGAATTCATGGCTATCATGCAGATTGTCCAGGGTGCATGCCCTACATGCTGTAGTTTGGATCCAGGACCAACTTCCCTGATTTTGGGTTGTATTGATTCCATTGGTCCAGTCCTAGCACAGATAGTCTGGTGCTCCTTGGAAACAGGTGAGTTTCCAAGCTCCCTGAAGGAGGCAGTGGTGACACCCCTCCTGAAGAAAGCTTCTTTGAACCCCAACTGCCATGCAAACTACAGACCAATCTCTAACTTCCCGTTTTTAGGGAAGATGATTGAGAAGGTAGTAGCCATGCAGCTGGAGAATCATTTGATCATCCGTGATATCTATGAACCCCTCCAGTCCAGTTTTCGAAAGAGGCATAGTACTGAGACAACGCTGGTTCGGGTGCTCAGTGATCTCCTGATGGCTAGGGACTGGAAGAACCATTCCATTCTGGTTCTTCTAGATCTCTCATCAGCTTTTAACACTGTGGACCATGGGGTTCTACTTAAACATCTGAGGTTCATCTGTGGACTATCGTATGTAGTCCTCAGGTGGTTCACATCATACCTCACTGGAAGAATGTAGAGAGTGGTTTCTGGGGTTTATTCTTCCGATCCAGTTCCTGTCTTGTGGGGTTCCTCAGGGCTCAGTGTTGTCCCCTATGTTGTTCACAGTGTATATGCGGCCCCTCGGAGACATTGTAAAAAGGTATGGGCTGAGGTTTCACTGCTATGCTGATGATACCCAGCTCTACCTTTCTTTTGTATCCGACCAGAATGGAGCTTTCTCAGTCTTTAATAACTGCCTCAAAAAAATCCAAGAGTGGATGGATTAGAATTGGTTGAAGTTGAACTCAGAAAAGACAGAGATGTTGGTAGTGGATCCGGCATGCCGGATAGGGGGGCTGAGGGTTGGTTCACCCTCTGGATTCTATCTCGGGGAGATTTCACTCCCGACCTCTGAACAGGTGCGTACCCTGGGGGTAATCTTTGACGAAGGATTGACTCTGCATTCACAGGTGTCTGCCATCGTCAAGTCCTCATTTTACCATCTGAGGAATATCTCCAGGATTAGGCACCTTGTTCCATCCAGTGATCTTCTTACGCTGGTCCATGCCTTTGTGTCCTCATGTCTGGACTGTTGCAATTCTCTTTATCTAAGGCTTCCTGGGGTTGAAATCCACTGCTTGCAGCCGGTGCAGAATGTAGCGGCCTGGCTTCTGACTGGTATCTCCCAGTCCAGCCATATTTTGCCAGTGCTATGCAGGCTGCACTGGCTGCCAGTGCAGTGGCAGATCACCTTTCAAGTTGGTCTTCTGACTTTCAAAGCCCTACTTGGACTTGTCCCAGACTATCTGAAAGAGCTCCTGGTCCCTTATTGCTTGAACGATTGCTCCACTCAGCTGGTGAGGGGTTGCTAGAGATCCTGAGGGTGTGCTTGAAATCTTCTGGGGCCCATACATTTATGTTGTGACCCCTACCCTCTGGAATTCTCTACCCTGTCAGTTACAGGGTTGCACGACTGTGGAGGGATTTAAAAAGGCCCTAAAAACTTATTTATGGACACACGAATTGGGAGTTTGATTTTATTCATTTATTTATTCTAGCTGTTTTTAATTTTAAGATTTGAAATGTGTGGCTTGTTTTTAAACTTTGTACGGCACCTTGGTTTTTTGAAAGGCGCATAGAAATAAAGTTTATTATTATTATTATTAAAAAAAACAAAATTTTGTTGCCCTCTCAGAGTCAGTGGTATAAACACAGACGTTTTTAGGCTGCAACATCAAAATGCAACTTTGACAGAGTTGAGGGCCTAATATGATCAAGGGACATAGTAGTAAGGCATTAAGGCAGAAATATGGGAGGGGCAGTGGGGCAAGTAACCCCCAGATAAACACTAGTACTGCTGTAGGTGGGCACTATAGCCAGGAACTGAAGGATAGGATATTACGGGTAAACAGAGTGTATATTGGAGTGTTTATTATGCTAGGTGACCTATAACCTGGTGCACATGAGCATTGCTGCCCCAGACAGTGCTCGAGGGTGATGCGTGCAATGTATTAATGCTGTATTGTGACATCTGGTGTGCTCCACAGGAACAATGGTGCACTAAATATTCTGATGTTGGAGTGAAATGGAAAAATAAATGACAACACAAGTCTGATACCCGATGCCTCGAAGCAAAATTGTTATGCGTGGTGATGGCTACCACTGTATTTGTAAGACATAGGGATGTTGTCACTAGGGGGCATAAATGGAGGCTGCTGAAGGACAAATTCAGGAACAACTTGAGGAAGTTTTACTTCACTAAGAGGGTGGTGAAACCATGGAACAGATTACTGCAGAAGTGGTGGTGGCCGCCACCCTTTATGGGTTTATGTACGGTTGGAACAGGGCACTTCACCTCATAGTCTGCAAGGGGGCAGCAAGGGTTTGGGGAGGTAGCAGGGGTGAGGGTAACAGCCCACCAGGGCAGTACCTTGGTGGTGTGATGTATTATAGTAAGGGCATACTCACTGGACCTTTGGTCCCCTTCTTCCCCCTGCCATCAAATTCTGTGTCTGTATGTTTCTATCCTTGACCCCTAGAGTACACCTGCTTCTGCTTCTTTTTTTTTTTTCAACTTATTTTTATCCTCCTCATGGCAGGTCCTCCCTCATCGTCCACCAGCCTACCAGACTTGGGGCCCTTCGGAGGCTTGTAGCACTATGTGCGCCCTGGCAGATCACCTGAGCCAGTCCAGAGGTATCATCCTCAGCTGACCCCCACTTTTTCCTCCGTTATCTCCCATGGACCTAACTCCCGAGACCCCGGGAAGTGGTAGTGCATGCACGTGGAGGTGCACATGCATACCACAGCTCCAGATGGGGCCTCCTCCGCCCTCCCCCAAACGGCATATGCCAAAGGTCCTCAGAGAGGTGCCACTTCTCCGGCCTCCACCAGAGGGCGTCCAAGCTCCGAGGTGGCCTCCTACCCCAATCCGAAGGTAGAGGGCTGCCTGCCGGCAGCCTGCTGTAGATCTCTTCCTCCCCCCCAGCTGACCTCCAATGACCCAGGCTCATTCTCGAACCCGGGTTCCCGGCGTGGAGTGAGGTGGGACGTCCAGCGCCTCAACCCTCAGCGTCACCAGGCCGGCTCTGCTTCTGCTTCTTAATCCTTTGCTGAAGTCATAATGCTCTGTTTGTGGGATCAGCATTTGTTCTTATGAAATGAGGGTGATGTCACAAACAGAGTATTATGACTTCAGTAATGGATTAACCAGCACAAGTAGATCAACTGTAGGGGACAAGGACCCTGTTTCCATGTAAATGTACCAGGTAATATAGAATAAAAGGAACTGGCATTCTGACAAAATAAAAACTCATTGCTGAATTGGGTCTAAATATTATTTTTAAAGTATTGTACCTGATTGTACTGTTGTGTATTGTTACACCTGTCTGCACTATTGGAACTTGCCAGTGTCTGAGTCCTGGCTTATTGTTTTACTTTTGTTCCTTGTTTCAAACTACTCACTTGTGAAAACAGGCAATCTAGCTGATCTTGCTATCCTGTACAATAAACAAAAATTAAATAAAATGAAAATTCCATATTGTAGGATATGCTGCAGAAAACAGCCCCCCCCCCCACAAAATATTTCCAGGTTAAGCAATAATTAATGTACTCTGTATTTTTGAGTTACCTAAAGTTGTTAAATCAGTGTGGTTACTATGCTAAAACCTGCAAGAGAGCTGCAGTCCCTCCCTCCAGTAGATGGTGCCAGAGGAAAAGTACAGCAGTGGCTCTGGCAGGCAGAAAAGTGCTGTGTAAAGTTACGTTTGCAATGTGTGAGCAGCAGGTTAGAAAAGCTCTGTACTTCAATGTGTATTTTTATTAATTGCAGGTAAGATTGCAACTTACATGATAAATGAAAAAGTATAGGAAATGTTCTGTAACAAACTGATGCAAGTGTAGAAGCCTAGGTTAAGCTTTCCAATTTGTTAAAAGCTTAAGTAACTCAGAGGCCTAGTCAGCACTGCAGCCCCCAGTGGTAGTTTAGAACTGATGTATCTGTAGTACTACTAGGGCAGAATTGTTTAAATCCTGAGACTAAGGGGGGACGTGTAATTACTGTACCCCAAACATTATTGGTGCTGAGGAACTTTACCTGAACTGGCCAGCATGTTATCTGTTTGTTACCATTTAAGAGTTACAGATTAATTATGTTACAGTTATTTTCGAGTACAACAGTGGCTCTGGCAGGCAGAAAAGTATTTTGTAGAGTTCTGTTTGCAATGAGTGAACAGCAGGCTAGAAAAGCTTTGTACTTCAATGTTTATTTTTATTAATTGCAGACCTAATAAACAACTTATAAACTCACTTGGGTGTAAATCATTTCAAGTGTGCAACAATATAGTAACAAACTCACCCAAATGATATGATTAGGTCACTGCCAAAGTAACATAAACTAGTCATCCGTTAGTGAACATCTAGTCATATCATAAAGTAATTCGTTTCCACCTACTTTATCTTTTCCGAAAACCATACCTAAAAACTCCAGCCAGTAATACACTTTAGTCAGAGGGTTTCAATGCCAAAAAGTACAAAATCAACGGACCAAGGGCATAGGAACCACAGTGCTGATTATAGGAGGGGAGGATGTACCGGCAGGCACTAGACAGGAAAGGGACCTTGGGATTACTGTATCAGAGGACCTCAACGTGGCAGCACAGTATGACAAGGCTATGGGCAGGGCTAGTGGGATGCTGAGATACAGAGGAAGGAATATCTCCAGCAGGAGCAGGGAGGTGGTGCTGCCACTGTATCGCTCCCTAGTACATCCCCACCTGGAGTACGGTGTCCCGTTTTGGGGACCACACCTCAGAAAGGACATAGGCAATCCAGAGGAAGGCAATTAAAATGGTGCACAGTCTGCACAGGGAGTCCTACGAGGAGAGACTGAGGGATCTCAACATGTACACCCTGGAACAGAGGGAGAGAGGTGACATGAGTGAGACCTACAAGTACCTCACAGGGGTGAATAGGATGCAGGTGAGGAGTCTCTTTCAAATGAGGACAAGCACCAGAATCAGGGGTAATGCAATGAAGCAGAAGGGAAGAGTTCAGGAAAGATGTAAAGAAATTATTATTCACTGATAGGGTGGTAGACACCTGGAACAGAGTGTTAGAAGAAGTGGTGGCAGCTACAATGGTGGGGAGGGGAGCTTCAAGTATGCGTGGGATAAACATAGGGGTATATTGGAAAATATGTAGGGAGAGGAGAGAATTGCAGAGACCAGTCAGAGTCTGCAGAGGTGGAAAAGGCAAGGAACACTTGAACAGACTGGGTGGACCAAGTGGTCCTTTTTTGTTGACAGATTCCATGTTTCTGTCTTTTAGAGTTATGAGAAAATAAGGTATAACTGCACAGTGTTTTAAAAAAAATTAGTGAAATAACAAATATAGTTGGATTAGTACACCCCTGAAAAAGGAACCATTTGGGCCCAGTGGGACTACTTGGTCAACAAAATGAAATAAATAAATAGTACACATTCTACCATGTATTTGAGTTTTTGAATATTTGTTTGTACCATAGATTTCACGAAAATAAAATAGCTTAAAAAAATTACACCTTTGAAAAAACACTGGAAAACATAATAGCTGGATACCATTCAGCTTGTGTTTCACATATAGTGTATGGTGGAACGTCATTCTCCAGCAAAATACATCACTGTTGAAATGTTGTTCACCTACACTAGTGACGTTCACAGTGCAGCAGAACGATTTTTTGTTCTACTGCACTTCGCACGTCACACACTGTGTCCTCGAGCAGCATTTGACAGTTAGGGCTCACTCCATAGACAGGACACATAGCGAAAGCAGCAATGTCGTCGGCAGTGCAAATGTTTAGTGTTAAAACATTCAAAATGTAAAGTTCTTAAACAGTTAAAATGTCAAGCGTGAAAACGTTCAAAATGTAAAGTTCTTTTTTCCTTATAGTAACCCAGTAAAAATGTTTTGAAGCAGAAACATGCTGTAGTGATTTTTTTTCCCAAAAAAATGACGTTCCACCATACACTATAAAGAAAAGTGCATGGGGAACAGTTGACAACAGGGCTAATCTTTCACCTTGTTGGCACTATGCGCTCTCGAAGTAATCCGTTGTCATAGTGCCAACTCGGTGAAAGAATAGCCCTGTTGTCAACTGTTCCCCATGCACTATCCTATATATTTTCAATAGATTTCTCCTCCCCATTATTTATTACTAAAGAAATTCTCACAAAAACAGGATTTTTATCCCTTAGAGCTCATCTGGCTCTATGACTTACTCCCTACATGCCATCATAAAGCTCTGTTGTGACATCACAGTCGGTTGCTATGGGAATAAATGTGATGTCACAAGCACAGTATTATAACATCAGATTGAGAAGAAGTAATAGGAATTGATGAACCCTCAGGGAACAACTCTTCTGTTTTCATGTGTCTGACCTCAGTAATAAATAGTGGAGTTAAGAAATACAGAGCTAATGAGAAATATAAGCTACTTTGTGTTAAAATATTATGTTCTTCAAAGTTCTTCTTGAGATGTCGGTGGCTCTTTAATATTGAGTCAACGTTATTATGTTTGATGGCACCATCTTGTATTTTTCTACATGTTACTCTTGAAAATTCTCAAATTTGAACAGTTTGCACCACACAAACTGCATCTGTGCCTCGCAAACTGGGATGTTTATTTATTTTTATTTTCTTTATTTCATAATCAGGAATTACAACCTTTGAGCTAAAAGCTCATTTACAAAGGATCACCGTTACAAGGGTAAGGGAGGGTACATAAGTTTGGAGTGAGTAGCAGCTTAATAGGCATTGTCAAGAACATCTAATAGGATGCTAGTGCTTGAATACTAGTATGTGAGCTAGTGCCTATATTGGATGCCTCAGTTTGTATGGTACAAAGCAGCTCATGCAGTAGCTCAAAGGCTCAGCTGGGGCACATGCAGATAAAAGGCGTAGTCATGCATGCATGGCACAATGGTATTTTTGAAAGCCTGGAAATTGCACAGAGTGGTTGTTGCACAGTGTTAGTTAACACTAGTCAGAAGCATGTTGTAACAGCACTCAGAAAGTATGGATGATAACAAATGCTTTACTGATGTCTTATACAAGCCAGCTATAGGGTTTTAAATAGTTGATTAGCAGTTTTTTTCTTGGGACAGTACTAACTGTTCAGAAAGTATTTATCTAGGTTTTCTAGAAGTGTTATGTTTGTTAAACACAGTGAGGCAGGTGCTATGCATTTTCACAATGTTTTAGCACTTTTATGAGCAAAACGCTAATCAATTTTTAGAGTTAAATAAAACCCTGCAGCTCTGCTGCATTGGAGGATCAAGGTGGTGGACAAATATATGTAATGGAGCTCTCTGCAATATTGTTGATGGATGGTGGTGTAATTTGTTTGGAGACAAGCACAGTCACTAGATCTCAATATGATGGTATACTGACATAGGGGACCTTAAACAGGCACATTACAAATGTAATGCTGGCCCCATATATACACAATATTGATCACATTTGAGCACCTTTTCATTTTATTTTTTATTTTATTTCAGTCTACTTTTCTTTGCATGTCTACTTCCCCGTCATCATCCGTCAAGCAGCACCAGTGTAAGTGTGTCTGCTGCAAGCAAGTCCTGTGGAAAGACAACCATTCGGCCTGCCTCTTCTGCTGGGCCCAGAGCACAACACTGAGGCCTGCCAGTATTGCCAGAAGTTCAACATTACTATCAGAATTCGTCACCAAAAAGCCTTAAAATCCATTAGAGAAGAAAAGGGCAGACATGCAGAAGTAGATCAAGGGGAAGGGTTCTTCTCCTTCTCCCTCGGGGGCTTCGACTCCCTCTGATCAGCATAAGAAGTCATCGGGGAAGCATCACCACAAGGAGAAGAATAAGGACAAGGACTCCAGCTCCTGGTCCCCACAAGTCGGGCTCTGGCTTCAGTTCCTCCCACGGGTGGATGGACTCACCTTCCCAGACTGCCATCACCTCCTCCAGGGTTCCTGTGGTAAAGCCTCCCACCCTGGCACTGACATTGGCCAGAGGCTCCTCCGGACCTGGGCCTAAGTCCTCGCCCTCCAGCCCCTGAAGCTCCAGCCCTCTTCCCACTCTTGAGGTCTACAGCCAGGTGGCACTGCTGGTTCCTCTTCGGGTGGCGGGTCCTTACCCATCATCCAACTGGCAAAACCATTGTCCAAGTCAGCCACTGACTCTAGTGCTGACTCTCTGGACCGATGTTAGGGGCATGAGCTCTCCTCCTCCAAGAGAGTGCATCTCTGCCCCCCTTGGAGCTCCACTTCCCACAACAGGATTCTCCAAACCGACACCAAATACAACCCAGGACCGACATCAGCACACGCCCGTCTCTTCAACATCGGTATCCCTGGCATCGGTTTCGATGGCCTCTAATCCAGTGTCACCAGACCCACATATGTCATCAGCTAACAAAAGGAAAGACCCTGGTCTGATGACAGTAACACTGACGCTCGATCAGTCGACGACACCAGGCAATGGTACCTCAGCCACACCTATGCCAGATACCCCCAATCTACAGACACCAGCACTGCCTCAAGGTCCAATGCCAGAGCAGTCGACCATCCCAACATTCAACCAGACACTCCTCTGGAGCCCAGAATTTTGCTGTTGGATGTGAAGGATCTCTTCTCTTCAAGGTGGAACACCATCAAGGTTGACCTCCTCTAGTCAAGACCTGCCTCACCCGTTGAGGAACCTACACCTTCTCAAGTGCCTCCAAAGCGACCTACCCTTCAATCCAAGGAGCCCACTCCTCAGCCGAGGGAACCCACCCCATAGCCTGAGGACTCTGGTAGGGGTCGTCATGGTCGTAAAGGCAGGAGTCACCAATCCTCCCCAGATCGTCTGACAGACACTGACATTGCTTCAGTGGTCGTCGGTCCAGACATTCAAGTGCTAGATCCCCATCCTCAGAGGACTCGGGCTGAAGCTCTTCCTCCTCCTCAAGATCTGCCTCCTGGGGGGGGGGGGCTCTTTCTCCTCCAGACCATAAGGACTGTCTTACGTCTTCGCCAGATGATCCATCATTCATTGATGTCATGCAGCACATTCAGAACAACCCAGGATGGGATACGGAAGATCTAGACCCAAAGAGGTGCTGACTAGCCAAGTATCTCCGCCAAAAGTACCTGAAACCTATAGTGGTGCCACCCCTGGTAGACATTTTCCAGGACATCACAAGGTCCATCTGGAAGCACCTGTCATTTCTTCAACCATACCTAAAAAGTCAGACCTTTATAGAGCCCCCAGGGAGGAACCTTTTTTGGGTGAACAATGCCTGGTGGACTCGATGTTGATAACGGCTGCAAATGACAGGTCTAAGAAACCTAGACACCTTAGTACTCAGCCTCCAGACAAGTAGTTAAAACAGCTGGACCACCTTGGCAGAAAGGCGTATTCCTCTTCCATGTGTACCATACGTTCCCTCAATTTCCTTACTCCCATGGTACAATACCAGAATGCCCTTTGGGTGCAGGGCATGGAGCTCACTCAAGCCCTTCCTGACATCCCCCAGAAGGCAGAGCTCCTTAACCTCTTGAAGTCTGGATTGGATGTTGGCACCCACTTGCTAAGGTCTTCCTATGACTCAGCAACACAGCAGCTAGGGCTGCAGCCACTGGTGTCTGCATCAGAAGGCCCTCCTGGCTCTGAATCTCTGGTTTTACCCAGGATGTGTAAGCCAGCATCATGGATGCCCCGTTCAAGGGGCTCGGTGCTTTTAGGAGAGGACTCTGAGAGGATCCTCACCCATCTCCAGGACTCAGGGAAGGCTATTCGGTCCATACACACTATGTACCAGTCCAATCAGAAGCCCTTTAGGTGCCAGTCCTTTCAGCGCTCCTCTGGACAGCAACCCCAAGGTCAGCAGCAGCATTGAGGAGCCTTCAAGTGTAAGGTCTGCTCTCAAAATTCCGGGGGTTCTGCTCCCAGAGTCGCCAAGTCTTCCCAGGTGGCTCTGCCTACCCTGAACACCACTCCCTGACTCCTTTCCCGCGACCTCCCTCTCCCAGCTGAAACCCTGGGAGAGGCAATTAGGGGGGCGCTTCTCCCTCTATCTAGAGGGTTGGGGCAGGATCACAACCAATCAATGGGTTCTGCAACTGATTCAATACGGACACACCATAGAGTTTTTAGAGGTTCCTGCGGACAATCCTCCACTCCATTCCCATTATTCCCCACCCCATGCAACCCTTATGCTGGAGGAAATTCAGGCTCTGCTGAGCAAGCGAGCTATCAAGCTGGTGACAGCCTCTCAGAGAGGAAGGAGATACTATTCCCATTTTTTCTTGGTTCCTAAGAAAACCAGGGATCTGCACCCCATCTTGGACCTCAACAACCTGAACAGATTCATGTAATATAAGCAGTTCAGGATGGAGACTTGTCCAGGCCTCATTCCTCTCCTTCACTAAGGAGGCTGGCTGTCCTTGCTGGACATGTAGGATGCTTACCTTCACATCCTGGTCACAAAGACCCATCGAAGGTTCCTGCGCTTCCTCTTCCAGGGGCAACACTACTAGTTCCAGGCTTTGCCATTCAGCCTGACCTCGGCACTTCGAGTCTTTACCAGGTGCCTTGCTGTGGAGGCAGCAGCCTTAAGGATAAAAGACCACTATGTCTTCCCGTACATGGACAACTGTCTCCTCACAGCCCCCTCCAGGAAAAGACTGCTCCAGACCATGGCAGACACCTTTACCCTATTCAGAAACTTAGGAATCACTCTGAACCTCCCAAAGTCTTCCCCTGGCCAAGCCAGAGACTTCAATTCATAGGAGCTCTTCTGGACACCGTCCAAAAGACAGCCTTCCTTCCAGAGGACAGGGCAGACTGTCTTCAAGCTTACACTCAAGACATTTCCTCCACTTGGCTGGTCCCAGCCAGAATGATCCTCAGGTTGCTGGATCACATGGCAGTGGCCATCGCTACCGTACCACTGGCATGCCTTCATATAAGGGTGCTTCAGTGGAACTTGAGGGTCCAATGGGACCAGTGCATGGATGACCTAGACCAGTTGGTCCCGGTCTTGGAATCAGTCCACCAGACTCTTCAATGGTGGCTGCTCCCATCCAACCTCTCCGAGGCATGCTCTTCTGGAGGTCCCCCCCTTCAGTCTCTGCCAAAGATGCCTTAGGCATGGGCTGGGGAGCCCACCTAGCAGACCGATGGACTCAAGAAACATGGTCCACAGTGGTATCCAGTGAACACAGTGACCTTGACTGAGTGCTTTCAAAAAGGGCACCTCAATTACGGTGACTGTGTTCAGGGCTACCTTGCAGGGTAGTGACCGGATGCCTGGGTGGGCGAGGTAGGGCGATGGAATGTATGTGCGTATATTCGCATGGGGGGAAAGGAAGGGGGGAAGGTATGTGGAAGGGAGTGTGGCGGGCAGCTGCCAAGCTGATCAGCTAGCATGGTGGGGAGGGTGGTCAGTTGGAAGGTGCAGGGTACAGGGTTCATGTCTGGCATGGTGTGGTACATTTTTTGCCAGCAGGCGGCTTTTAATTTTTTTAAGTATTCTCTCCCCCAGACATGCACCCCCCCTGGAGCTGAGAATCTTTTAGTAGGGGGGGTGCTGGGAGTCAACCCCACATTAAAGAAACTATCACGGATCTCAGGCTCCCTCTTCCCGTTTGCCGCATGTGTGCATCACTGAAATTTATTTTCCGCTATATACACTCGCCTTAACAGCGATTGCTATTCTGCGATTGCCGTTATCACATAGAACCATCTGCAGTAGAGAAATTTCTCCACATCAACGTGTTAGAGAAGAGGGCTTTCCTCTATGCCATGCAGGCTTTGCAGACAGATCTAGTCCCAGGCCACCTACTCATCCAGACAGACAACATGTTGGTGGTATTTTACATCAGCAAGCAGGGGGGGAACTCACTCGTACCCTCTCTGCAGGGAAGCCATAAGATGGTACTTGGCTATCATCATCAGCTGGTACTCTTTGTTCCAGGGATTCAGAACACCTTGGCCCATGATCTCAGTTGCTCTCGGTCCAAAGCCCATGAGTGGGAACTCATATAATCCATCAGAGAAGATCTCTTTGACAGATGGGGTCGCCCAGAGTTAGACCTCTTTGTGTCCCCACTCAGCGCAAAACTGCCCAGTTTCTGCTTGCTAGGCCAAGGTCCTGGTGTTTTCTGGCAAGACAAGTTGTCCGTTTGCTGGTCAGGGAGCTTTCTTTATGTTTTTCCTCCCTACCCGCTAATCCACAGAGTCCTCCTCAAGCTGCAATTGGAGGGAGCGGACATGATCTTGATAGCCCCATTCTGGCCTCAACAGATCTGGTTCACTCTACTTCAGCAGCTGGCAGTGCAGCCCCCACTCCCACTGCCCTTGAGCTCACCCTTGCTCTCCCAGGAGAGAGGGTGCCTAGTTCATCCAAATCTGAGGTCACTGCACCTGCATGCATGGCTCCTGCAGACCTAGTCATATCTCATTTTGGAGTATCTGCTAGAGTGGCAGAAATCCTAGTTTCTGTCTGGAAGCCTTTGACGAGGGCCACCTATACAATGAAATGAAGCGGTTCTGCACCTGGGCCACCGCTCACCACCTTGACCTCTTCACCTGTCTAGTAAACTCAGTTCTGGAGTACCTCCTTTCGCTCTCTGATTCGGGTCTGAGCTACTTATCCATTAAGGTGCATCTTTCTGCTGTGTCTGCTTATCATGCACTGGTACAGGGCAAGACCCTAGCTCAACTTGATTTATCTCGCACCTTCTTGTGAGGTATTTTGCATCTAACCCCCCCCCATTAGGGATCCTGTGCCACCTAGGGACCTTTTGTTTGTTTTGGAGAAACTTACTCTGCCTCCCTTCGAGCCAGTCGTAGATTATAAGCTATGCTTTCTGTCATGGAAAGTGTTATTTTTAGTTGCAGTTACTTCTGCTTGGCAGATTTCCGAGCTTCAGCCTCTGATGTGTGAAGAGCCTTGTTTAGTTTTTCACAAGGACCAAGTGACCTTGAGGACAAATCCTAAGTTCCTACCCAAGGTGGTGTCCGAATTTACTCTTAACCAGGATATCCATCTTCCAGTTTAATATCCAGAGCATTCCAATTGAGGGGAGGATCTCCTTCATACTTTGGATGTTCACTGGGTCCTTCGCTATTATCTGTCTCGTACCTGGGATTCCAGAAAATCTGATCAGTTTTTCATTTCATTTGCCATGAGGACCTTAGGGGCCCCTGTTTCTAAGCAAACTTTATCCAAATGATTGGTTCATTGCATCGTTTACTGTTACCAGACTTATGACAAGCCTTTACTGGGCTTGGTAAACGGACATTCTACCAGACGAGTTACTGCTTCATTTGCATCTCTGAAAAATGTGTCAGCGGCTGACATCTGCGCAGCTACCACTTGGTGCTCTGTCCACACCTTCATTAAACATTGTAGTTTGGACATTGCCTCCAGATGCAGGACAGGTTTCGGCCTTGCCATCCTGCAGGGTCTTCTTTCTTGAGGAATTCAGTTTTTTCCAATCTCTTTTCCTCTGCCCTTCTGACAAGTTTCTTGTCCTTGTACTGCTTGGGATTCAGTCCTTATGGTGTAGCCTGCTGCAAGAGCTCCCCCTCAAAGTGAGATAGTACAGTTATGTAAGAACTTACCGTAACAGTAGATCTTCAAGAGGAGCTCTTGCAGCTGGTGCTGCTTTCCCTCCCTCTTTTCCCCTGGTATCTTCTTCTTCATTTTCAGCCTTTCCATCATATTTCCTCATCCAGAGGAACCTCCTCGGTTCTCCAGTTTCTAAATGTGCCAGGGTCTCCAGCGGGAGAACTGAGGTGGTGCTGGAGGACCACCCCCTTCATACCATAGGCAATGTCGGGGGTGGGCTGACATTGGAAGCGTTCCTCTGCTGAAGACTGCTAGCTAGAAGTTTTCCATGTGGTTTTTGCACCTGCCAGCTTCAGTCCTTATGGTGTAACCTGCTGCAAGAGCTCCTCTTGAAGATCTACTGTTACAGTAAGTTCTTACGTAACTGTACTTTACTTGTCCACTTCTTCCCGCATGCCTTGAGAGCAACAGGTGTAGCAATAACTGACTTGGGCTATGATACCTCTGTCACTGTCAAGGCAGATGTGGTTTATTAAGCGTGGTTTTGACAGCACTATTCTTGAAACAGCGTTTTCACCCGGTACAAAAATGACAGATGGGTACATTAAAAAAGGAAGGGGGAGTAAAATGGCAATGTGACTGATGATATTTTAAAAAGCACAATTGGGAGCTGGCCGGTGGCACTGAGGGCTGAGGCGTTGAATGCCTTACCTTGCATGGCACCAGCGACCCACATTCAGGAATGAGCATGGGTCATCAGGGGTCGGCAGGAAGGAGAAGGATTGAGCGCCCGATGGACTGCTCTCCTTCTGTGGGGAGGGGGGTCCTCGACAGTTGGCGCCTGCTCACCCCCTGGAGGAGGTTGGGGGACCAGGTACACCAATGTAGCAAGGGGAGGAGTTGGGACTGATGCCTGGACGGACCACATGCAGACGTGGGCATGCTCCCCTCTGCCGGCGTCACTGCATGTCCCTAGCTCCAGGGAGAAAATTAAAAAAATAGAGGAGTGGCTGCCTGACCATGCAGCTTGATAACATTCTGAAGCACATCTGCTCCAGGGCACCTGATCTGGATCCGGAAAGGTGGGAGAGTAATTGGGGGCTCCCCACTACTCCGCTTGTGAGGGGTAAGCCGCAGGAGACTAAGGTGACCCTGATTAGAGTGCAGATGGCAGACAGTGGTTGGAATCTCAAGGGGCTGCCAAGGGAACATGGGAGCAGATACAGGTGTGCCAGAGGAGGGCCAAAAAGTAATAGCAAAAAAAAAACACAATTGAGCCCTAGCAATGAAGGACCCACTTTGGAAACCACTTCTTCCTAGATAGGGATGTTTAATGAAGCACCAGCCTCAATTCAGTTGTCAGCATCATTGACAAAATCTGCAAACCTAAGTATAGATGATTTGCCTGTATTATGTACATGAGGAATATCCAATGATAATCCCACCACTGAAGAAAAAGGGAGATTATCCTTGGACGTCTATGACAAGGTAATTAAGCAGTTTCACAATCTAGCACCTAATTCTCCTTCTCCTATTGAGAATTTTTGTATTCCATCTACAATTGTGGACTCTGTGCAAAAAACTATTCAAGGCTTAAAAACTTTAACACACACCCCAATTTTAGGAAGAGGTCTTACCCGTATTGTCAGAGGCATCTTCGTTACATCATCCATGATTAGACAGTATTTTGCAATCCCCCACCTGCAAAATTCATGAAAAAGAGGGTGAAAACTCTGACACTGATAATGAATATGTGATGTCTAATAGGGAAGGGGGAATTCAGCATGCAGTTAATATGAAAATTCTTGAACAACTGATTTTGCTAAGGGAAAAAATGACTATAGTTATACAACAGGTTGCTAAAGTGAAAGCAACTTTATTACTTAATCAGTTAATCTCAAATACCAATGCAGAGGTAACTGGTGCAGTACAGTATCTATTAGTGACATACAAGGATGAGACATTAAACCGAGGTCCCATCTGCCTGGATTGGTGGTAGTTCAGGTGGATGTTAAAGATCCTATGGCACTTATCGAAAAGAGTAGGGGAATTTCCCCTGGCCAAATTTCCCTCATTCACTAAAAATACCAGCAACAGCTTAATCTGGTTCAAAATCAGTTGTCATTCATCTGTATCCCCTCCCGGTCGTGCCTGAAAATAGGCAGGATTTGTCTAGTGCACTTACCCGGTCAACAAAAACTAAATAAATAAAGAAGTAAGGCTAAGATCGAACTTCTCCCCTGTACATATTCCATTTGAAAGGGAAAGAAGGCAAAAAGGGGAAATAAAAATAACTAAATTAGTGCCTCTAAAAGAAAATGGTTTAGGTCGAAAACTGCTATGCAGTTAGAGCTTGGTTAACAAGAGTGCATGCAAAAGCACATAAATGAATATAACACTCAGAAAAAACAGCAACAGCACAGACGGGGAATAAACTGCCGAACATGCAGAGGGACTCAGAAAGCAGAACCCTGAGTTGTGGAACCCATAACTTCAGGAGTGAGCACCAGGACAAGGCAAGTGTAAGGGGTTGGAACTACAGATGGGTGAAATTACAAAACTTTGGTCCACAAGTTTCGAAGATCCATCCCCGAAATGAGGAATTTCATCCCATCTCGCAGTAAAATTCCGCAGACAAAATGGCGGTTGCAGGCAGAAGTTTTGTATATGGGGCTACACTCTGCACCCCCCCCTTAAATTATATAATCAACTCTGGGGGGGAGACAAAACTCAGAGGAGGGAAGAGAAAGTCGGGATGGGGTGGATGTTGTCTTTTCTGCAAAGGGGATAAAAAAAAAAAAACATAAATTCACACTGCAAGGCTCAGACTTAAACCACTGCCAACTTCACCTGCACTGACTCTCAGGACCTGTCACACTAACCTCTGTACCATGAGAGCAGTGCAGTTCAGAGAGAGACAGCCCTGGCTTTTGACTACTCGTTGAGAGAGATCACAGCTACAGGTACAGCGCTGTCATGTACGACGCTGTTGTGTCCCTGTAGCTGTTATCACTCACACTCTTTTCTCTGCACGGTTTTTACTGCACTCTTATTGTTTAGCGGGTTTGACTGGCTACCAAAGAAAACTAGGTAATTTAATTTCCACAGTCTTAAAATATAAGGACAATGGGAAGCCTAAAAGCAAAACAACTAAGATTACAGAAGAGATTATTTGGATCTCATCACAGGACCAGAAACAAATAAGGAAAGATATATATATATATTTCCCAAGAGGAAGACTTAATACTTAAATCTCCTATGATACAGGAGATAGGTAATCAACAACTTTTTAAAGCAGTAAATCAAATAGAAAGGAATAAAGAAAATGTAATAACACTGCTTCTGACCTCTCATCTGATGGCAATGAACCATATAAAACTGCAAATGACAATTGATTACAAACAAAACCGATTGTGAAACTTGTTAATGTAAGGTACAAACAATTAGAGGCCAATGCTTCTCTTTAGTCAATGATTAGGTATATACTTGTTGCAGAAATTGAACTTCAGCTCAAAGACGAAGATGTAATTTATTGTACTAGGAAAATGAAGGATAAAGATAAGGGAGTGGAAACAGTTGTCTTGGCCAGTGATATAATCATACCAGAATTCAACAGGAGGGAGGATGCCTTTAACGGGCTGGGAATATTGTACACCTTCTTACCATTCATGCAGGTAGCTGGAGATGTTACTAACAAAGAGCAAGAGTCTATTCAGGAAAGAGTTATTAAGCTAGTTGGTGGGTATGTACAACACCCCTTAAATGACAAGAATGAAACAGAAAATGTAGTAATCTCAGTGTTCAGCATACATAAAACAAAAACAGAAACAGAGCAGTCATTAATGAGACAAATCATATCAATTTAAAAAGAAATATTAAAATACATCTTGGAAGGAAAGGAGCTATAGCCTGTAAATGTGCTGAAAGCATTTGTGCAAATGAGGAACAGGTGGATATCTTCTTGAGAGATGAGTGGCTAACTTCTGCCATAATAAAAGAAGCTGAGAAACTAGGCGACATGGGCATTTAAGTTTTTCAATTATAATAACATTTGTGGCTGAGAACCAAAGAGGGAAGGGAGAGATAGGTAACAGGATAATAGTATCAAATTAGATGACTTCATAGAATCCAGTAATATTCAAGAAAATGTCTCTGTGTCTATAAGAATTAGGTATGACTGCATGAATTATATGAAGGTTGACTAGATAAGCAAAATGCTAGGCAATCAGATTGGACTCTTTATTCATGGAATATTTCAGGTTTACTTACAAACAGTTTTCAGACAAAGATGTGAAAGTAATACAGAAAGTGAATGTCATATGCTTTCTAGAAACCTGGGTGCCATCGTTGGACAGTCCATCCATAAATGGTTATTCATTATGGTAGATACCTGCAAAAAGGAAAACAATAAATAACTAAAATAATTGGAGGTTGTCGGGAGGTGTAGTTATGTTAACTAAAATTGAAGAAACAAGAGAAATTTTAGAAATCAAAAAGGTGAATTTAAACATTTTGTACACTAAACTTCAAGTTAAAGATCTATGATTGGTGGTGGTACATGTTTATATTCTCCCAGCACATTCTCAGTGTTGCACTTTGGATTTATGGGTTGACTTGACCAATTTACTGGAGAAAATCTGTATTAATCTTGGTATTGAATTGTACTTTTGTGGGGATTTCAATGCCAGAATTGGAATGTACAACTCCTTAATGGAGTCAGAATTCTTTGTACATGATATTGAACTTGAAAGATATGAATAGAGTCATTTAGCCCTGTAGTAATCAATGGCAGATTTCTATCAGATAGGGAGGGAGATCATACATTCTTTGCTCATAATGGTGCAACAGTGATTGATTGATTGATTATTGGATTACATCAACTTCAGGTTTATCTAGAGTTCAAGCCATGGCAGTATTACCTTACCCTGACAGTGATCACTTTCCCATTGTAAGCTATGTTACTGATTTAATTGATGACAGTCTCCTGTCTCTGGATAGCATTTTATCTTCTAGACGTGTCATTAATAGCAAACACTTTATCTGAACTATGATCACAGATAAGAAGGTTTTTGAAATGATAAATTAATCTGAGGAACATGATTTTTTATCCAAACTTCATTAAGCAGATGGAATCAGAAAAACAAATTACCCACTTATATTTTTCATAGATTGCATTTTGTTATTTATCTGAAACATAGAGAAGTAAAACCCAAGACATGGTTTAGTATTAGCTGCTGAAGGGAAAAGAATGCTTTAAATAAAATTATACAGGAATGTAGGAAAATGCCAAATTAAGGGAAAAAAAATTAAAATACCTGAACAGAGCAAGGAGAAGATATAAAACAACAAATTGATCGAACACAAGTCAGCTCACCAAAAAGAGAATTGGAAATAACTGCTTAGAGGAATTACAGGTAATAATTCTTTCCTGTTTTGGAAATATGAAGCAAAAGGTATAGGCTGTTATGTTATACACTTGGGGCTCAATTCTCAAAGGGTTGGTAATGGCACAAGGTGCTTATGTCACAGAAACATGAAGCATGGGGCTCACTGCACCGCACCTTGTATCATTCCCAGTTCTCAAAAGGAGCTTGCAGAACCAAGGGGACCTGGTATGCCAGATACCCTTGTGCTCAGCTTGCAGCATGCTGCAGGCAAAACCATGGCACTGAGGAGCATTATGCCAGTGGGCAGCTGCCATATCCACTACAGTAGAATTCTGTAAGAGCAGTAATGTTCAAAGCCCCAGTCCAGAGTTTGACCAGCCCTGAGCTGGTCTAATGCCCAGTTCACCAAAAGGGCACTCATGGACCCCCCCAGGGTGTGGCAGTGGCACTACCCCACAGCCATACAGGGGCACCGAGTGCTGTTCTGGTGGTGAGCCAGGTGGTCTGGCAATGCACAGGAACCCCTGTGGTGGTACATAGGGCACTGCACCATAGCCCATGCAGTTGATACCAAATCAAATCAAACTTTATGTATAAAAGGCGCCTTTCCAAAACCAAGGTGCCTGTACATATAATAAAATCAATAAATAATTAAGACAATATTAAAATTAATCCAATCCTGCAACATTTAAAAATCATTATATGCAAGGCTAAAAAGGTGTGTTTTTAATGCCCCCTTAAAGCTTTGGACAGTCAGGCAGTGAGGTAGAGAATTCCACAGGGTTGGGGCCATAAAGCTAAAAGATCTGGCCCCAGAGGTCTTTAAGTGAACCCTGGGAATCTCTAGCAATCCCTCGTCAGTGGATCAGAGAGAGCAGGAGGGACAGTAGGGACAAAGGAGATCTTTCAGGTAGCCAGGTCCCTGATCATGTAGGGCCTTATAGGTCAGCAAACCGACCTTGAAGATGATTCGCCAGCATATTAGCAGCCAATGCAGTCCGCGGAGCACAGGCGTTATATGACTGGACCTAGAGGAACCAGTCAATAGCCTGGCTGCCACATTCTGCACTAGCTGCAAGCGGCAATATCAACCCCCGGTAGCCCAAGATAAAGGGCATTGCAGTAGTCAAGGCAGGAGGTAACGAAGACATGGACCAAAGTAGGAAGATCGTCAGGATGAACCAGGTGCTTCACCCGGGCGATGTTCCTCAGATGGTAAAAAGAGGCTTTGACAACTGCCGACATCTGAGATTTAAGTGTCAAACAGTCATCAAACACAACGCCCAGGTTCTGCACCCAGTCTGAGGTAGTTAGCTGAACACCCCCAAGCCATAATCCTGAGGGAGATCCTGCCAACAAACCTGCCTCCCGGCAACCTAGGTCCACAACCAACACCTCAGTTTTTTCTGGATTCAACCGCAGCCAACTCACATTCATCCAGTCCAGGATTTCGGCCAGACAGTTGTTAAAGACTGAAAAGCCAGCATCTTGGCTGGGCACAAAGGACATGTACAGTTGAGCATCATCTGTGTAGCAGTGAAAACTTAGACCGTACTGCCTAATAATCATTCCTAACGGCAGCATGTACAACGCAAACAACATGGGCACCAAAATGGAGCCCTGCAGCACCCACAGGATAGGGGGAATGATGCAGAGGAAAAAATCCCATACCCCACCCTCTAAGACCTACCCTTGAGGAAAGATCGAAACCAACTGAGGAATGTACCAGACAGCCCACAGATAAACTGCAAGCGCTCCAAAAGCACACCATGGTCCACAGTGTCAAATGCTGCAGAGAGATCAAGAAGGACCAAGATGGAACGAGTCCTTCAATCTCTCGCTATTAGGAGGTCATTTAGTAGCTTGGCACTAAATGCTTGGCTAGTAGCTTGGCAGAAGATACCAGGAGAAAGGACTGCTGTGTGACTGAACTTCTCTGCTGGGACTAAAGTAGAAGAACTTTTGTATTTGGACCTTTAATTTAGGGTAAAAAAACTAACATACAAAACAGAACAAAAAAAAAGTGTGCGTTTGGGTTAACTGAACTGAATGGGTAACTGAAAAGTCATCTAGGTGTAAATCTCAGGTGACTGAAAGGACTTAACTGCTGTGAGGTTTAAATTACTTGTAGAAAGATCTGGTAAGTAGGGGGAGTGGCTTAGCTAGAAGGAAGCTACATTTAAAGACTGCCTTAGAAAGATTCTGCTAATAGCTTGACAGAATATACCAGGAGAAAGGACTACTGTGTGACTGAACTTCTCTACTGGGACTATATTGCCCTCTTTCCCTCCTTTCCACCCCCAAAGCTAGTTCTATTTTTATAGGCACAGGATTTGACTGACAACAGGAACTTCCTGTTTAGGGGCAGGAAGGGAGTGATCACAGAACCACCAAGGACCCACCATCCTAGAAGGGCAGAGTAGCTCTCCGCCCCTCTAGCTGCTGGAGGTCTGCCTCTGAACAAGTAAGTGGTCTACTGAGAAATATAGGATATTCTTGTCTCAGAACAGGACAATCAGGAGCTTAAAGGCACACAGGCAGAAAGTAAGGAGAGAGAGAAAAAACAGAGGAAAGAATAAGGATTGCAAACAGTTAAGGGGCCAGAAATAAGACATGATTGGAGTGGTGCAGTGCAGTGGCTGTGGAGCAGCAGTCTTCCGGGAGATGTTCTGGAGGATGCGTGTTGTCCCATCTGCAGGCACCTCTCTGGGCTGAGGAGGAGGTTGCTCATCTCCAGGCTGAGTTGGCCAGGATTTGTGGGACCTCCTCTTCCATCCAGGGACCACCAGTGCCACTGCCGTTGCCTCAGAGGTTGCCAAGAAAGAGGAGCGGTTGGACCACAGTGGGCTCAGGGATGGAGAGGGTGGTGGAACAGAGGCACATCCCTCCAGTTGTACCTCTCCACAATTCCTATGCCATTCTGGCAAAGTGTGGTTCCTCTGTGGAGGCACCTATAGTGGAGGCCAAGGAGGATGCTGGGAACCTCCACAAAGGAGACCCACAGGAGGGTGGCAGGGGACCCTGCAGGGAAGGACAACTCCGTGGGGACTCCATTGTTAGGAAGGTAGAACTGGGCAAGGAAGGGAGAGAGAGGTAAGGTGCCTGCCTGGCGCCATGGCTTGAGGGACAGGGAGCAAATCCTCAGGATTGCTGGAGAGCTGCACAGGGAGGGAGCTGGATGTCATTGTCCACCTAGGGACAAATGACCTGGCTAAGAAAGGGATTAGAGAAGTGCAGGAAGAGTTTGTGGAATTGGGGAGGGCCTTAGTCAAGTGCACGCACGTAGTAACCTTGGAGGTGCTACCCATCTATGGCATAGGAGAGGTCTAGTGTTCCGTGCATGGGATTCAATCAGTGGTTGAAAACTGGTGTGGAGCTCAGGGATTTGGCTTCATTGGGGACTGGGGTCCACCTGGAGTGATGCAAGCCTATACTGGCACGATGGGCTGCATCTGTCCGGGAGGAACCAGGATCCTAGGTGATAGGTTTAATGCTTCATTGGCAAGCTTTTAAACCAGCCAAGGGGAGGCACTGGAAAGGAGCAGAAAATCCCAGCCCTCCCCAAAATCACTGTAGTAAGTGTGGCAAACACCAACATGGAGGTGTCGATAGGAGAAGGGCAGGGTAAATGGAGAAGTGACAAAGGCAAGAAGGACAGGGATGGGGCAAAGGGGTAAGACCATCAGGAAATGGAGGGTAATGAGTACCAATGCCTGTAGTCTGGGCAACAAGCTCCTGAACTGGTGGCCTTAATGGAAGAGGGATGCCTGGATATCGTAGCAGTCACAGAAACATGGTACAGAGAACCATGACTGGGATGTTAACATACCAGGTACATAACACAGGAGAAACAGGCAGGGAGAAGAGGGAGGTAGCTCTCTATGTAAAGGAAGGATAAAAGCAACTGAACAAAAGAGTAAACAGGGAGGAGAGGAGGCACTGTGGGTCACCTTGGAGACTGGAAAGGGCACCACAATCCGCACAGGGTTGTGTACAGACCCCATGTCAGGGAAGGAATGGACAAGGATATGATGGAAGGCATTCTTAAAATGGCAGAGAAAGGGGAGATACTGTTGATGGGAGACCTGAATATGCCGGATGTTAACTGGAGCACATTTGCTGCAGCCACATCCAAGAGCAGGGCCATTCTTGATGCCCTACAGGTGGCAGGCATTAGACAGCTAGTTTTGGAACCCACTCGTGAGGGAGCAATCTTAGACCTCGTACTCTCAAACGGGGGCAGTGAGAGGATCTCAGATCTAGAAGTGGGTTGCCATCTGGGGACAAGTGACCATCAGACAGTGTGGTTCACGTTAAACTCAGCTACAGAGTCAAGCCATACAAAGTGAGGGTACTGGACTTTAGGAGGGCTGACTTTGGAAGATGGGAGAGTGCCTCAGAAAAGCACTAGCAAACAGGCTAGAAGGAGTGTGGAGCAACAATGGGAATCATCAAACTGCCATCACAGAGGCAGCAAGCCTTGTGTGAAGCAAATAAACAAATCAAAATGAAAGAAAAGCCACTATGGTTCTCAAGAGAGGTGGCTGTGAAAGTCAGGAAGAAAAGATAGCATTCCAGAAGTATAAGGAAACACAGAACAGAGCAGGACAGAGAGCTGTACCAGTTAAGGCAGAAAGAAGCAGGGAGGGAAGTCAGAATAGCAAAGGCCCAAACTGAGGAAAAGATAGCCAACTCAGTTAAGAAGGGGATAAAACCTTTTATAGGTACATCAGCGGCGTAGAAAAGACAAGGGAGGATAGTGAGGCTGAATAGAATGAACGGTGGGTGGGCAGAGGGGACAGTGAAAAGCAGGAATACTGAACGAATATTTCAGCTCAGTATTCACAAAGAGGAGGGAAGTGCCTAATCCAATTAACAGAAGCACTCTTGATAGGGGGTCGATCCAGTCCTTTCACAGAAGAAAGGGTTCTTCAAAACTCCTAAAACTGAAGGTGGACAAAGCAATGGGTCCTGATGGAATTCACCCCAGAATTCTAAAAGAATTAAGGAAAGAACTAGTGAAACCACTGGCTACTCTTTTTTAATAAATCATGGGAGGATGGTGTGGTACCCGAGGACTGGAGGAAGGCGGATGTGATTCCCTTTCACAAAAGTGGGACCAAGACAGAGGCAGGAAACTACAGACCTGTCAGTCTGACCTCTGTGGTAGGGAAAGTGATGGAGTCACTTCTGAAGGAAAGAATAGTTGAGTACCTAGAGGTCAGTGGAGCACAGGATCCAAGGCAGCATGGGTTCTCAGCGGAAGGTCATGTCAGCGATCTAATAGATTTCTTTGACTGGGTGACCAAAGTAGTAGACCAGGGAGGGGCTGTGGACATGGCCTACCTAGACTTTAACAAGGCATTTGACACAGTCCCACACAAAAGATTAGTAGTCAAATTAACCAGCCTGGGAGTGGGTCCCAGGGTGGTAGCCTGGTAAAACATTGGCTGGACAACAGGACACAGAAGGTAATTGTAAATGGAGTCCACTCTGAAGAAAGGCGGTTACTAGTGGGGTACCGAGGGTTCAGTATTGGGTCCAGTCCTTTTAATGTCTTCATCAGTGACATTGCAGAGGGACTGGAAGGAAAAGTATGCCTTTTGCAGATGACACAAAGATCTGCAACAGGGTTGATACACAAGGCGGCGTGGAAAGGATGAAAAGGGACTTGGCAAGGTTGGAGAAATGGTCAGATGTATGGCAGCTAGGATTCAATGCAAAAAAGTGCAAAATAATGCACCTGGGAAACAAGAACCCAGGGGAAGAATACACAATGGGTGGGGAGGTAGTAACAACAACAAAACAGGAAAGGGACCTGGGGGTAATAGTATCAGATGACCTTAAGGTTAGCAAGCAATGTGAGAAGGCAGTAGGGAGGGCCGGGGGTATACTGGGATGTATAGGGAGAGGCATCAGCAGCAGAAAACAGGAAGTTGTTATCCCTCTGTACAGACAGTTGATGAGACCCCATCTGGAATACTGTGTCAGTTCTGGAGACCCCATCTCGCAAGGACATAGACAGGATAGAGGCAGTCCAGAGGGCAACTAAAATGGTGCAGGGTCTGCAAGAGAAGCCATATGAGGAGGACTAACGGAGCTTAATATGTATACCCTTGAGGAAAGAAGGAGAGGGGACATGATAGAAACTTCAAGTACCTCAAAGGAATCAACAAAATCCAAGAGGGTAGCATCTTTCAGAAAAGAGACTTGCAAGAACAAGGGGACACAATTTAAAGATAGAAGGAGGTGGTCTAGGGCAAATGAGGAAGTATTATTTCACAGAGAGAGTGGTGGATGCATGGAACAGCCTTCCTGAGGAAGTTGTGGGGTCTAAAACTGTGGGAGAATTCAAGAATGCATGGGACAGACATAAGGCAATTCTTGTGGGGGGCAGGAAGATATAGGCTGTTGGTTAACTAGGATCTGCGGCCTATCCTGTAGGTAGGGAAATGGGCAGACTAGATGGGCCTAGTGGTCCTTATCTGCCGTCAAAGTCTATGTTTCCCGGACAAGAGCTGTCCCAGTACTATGTTTCTTCCTAAATCCAGACTGGAGAGAATCATAGACAATGTGGCTGGTCAAATGATCATCCAGCTGCGATGCGACCACCTTCTCAATAACCTTACCCACAAAGGGCAGGTTAGAGACAGGCCTGTAATTAACCAGACAATCCAGGTCCAAGGAGGGATTCTTAAGAAGGGGCTGAACCACAGCCTCCTTCAGAGGATTTGGAAAATCCCCCTCTCCAAAGACCTCCAGACTATTTCAGTAAGGACCGGGCCGATTTTATCCACACAGCCCACTAGGAGACGTGTGGGGCCCGGGTCCAAACCACAGTTGGTCGGACACAATGATTGGATAACCATCACAATGTCACTGATTGTGGGAAGGCTGAAGTCAGGCCACACAAATTGGGTGTCCGACATCTCCTGCCGACCGTCACAGCCCCCATTAGGGAGGGTCAAGTGAATATGAGACCTGATTGTGGCAACCTTATCTGAAAAGAATTGAGCAAACTCCTCACACCATTCTTGATAAAAGGCTCTTCTGGGCTGAAGACAGATTAGATTGCACCATCTGTCCACAGTCCGGAAAAGCTGAGCTGGTCTATTCTCTGCAGCAGCAATCTCTCTGGACAGGAATTCTGCCTTCTTACGTGAGATTGCTGATTGATAGACCATGTAATGGTCCATCAAACTAAGTTTGTCACAATCCAAGCCTGATTTCCGCCAGCACCTCTCTAATCTTCGTCCGACTCTCCTCAGCTCCCTCAGAGTCTCATCAAACCAAGGAGACCTGGGGTGAAGAGTGAGGGGACAAACACGAATAGGAGCAATGGAATCCAGGGCCCCTGCTACCGCCTTATTATAGCAAGTACCAAGTCCCCTGGGTCCATGCACTCGGTAAACCACCATCATCAGGCCATCTGGGGAAACACCCCTCAAAGGGTGGTACCGGACCATCTCCATAGGGGCTGGCCTACTAGGGGTGGCCTCAAAACTGAACCCAATGGAGTGATGTTCAGACCACCTGACTGGATCCACCACCAAATCGGATATCTCCATCCGCAGTAGGAACACCAAATCCAGGAGCCTCACTGAGACCCAAGGCCTGATAGTGGTGGACTACTGCTGCTGGGCAAGGACTGTGGGCCAGCTACATTGCTGACAGTATGGCATGCTGTCAGGGGGTGCCCTCTGTCATGCCAAGGGCATATGTGGGGCACATATAGTGACCTGCCCACCTTTCTGGGTAGCAGGGGATTACCACAGCATGCCATCCAGGGGTTCCAGTGCTGGCAGACTGCATCAGTGCCAGTGGTGGGGCTAAACTACCATAGTGGACCTTGGGCCCACCCTGTGGGCAACACATCCGTTGGTGCTGTCAGTGCTGCATGACTGTCCCGCAGCTTGTGGCATTCCTCTTGCAAGAGCCTTCCCTTTGCTGCATGAGTATGCTTGGTGCAAGCTGTGGGACTTTGAAGCTGGGACCCATCCTGTTTGAGTATTGGCCACAGGGTGCCAAGCACAGTGAGGATCAGCGCAAGTTGCCGTTTGTGCAGCTTGTGTAGATCTTTGAGAATTGAGCCCTTGGAAACTTACATTACTGCTTATTCTTGGCTAGTACATTTTACTGCATTATTCTTGGATACTAACTTTTCTGATTATACTCACGAAACTACTGTAAATTATCAGAATTCCTTTAATGAAGTTACAGAGTTGTAAGTTACTATGGCAATAGATAATTTAAAAACTAAAAAAGCTCCTGGACCAGATAGGATACTGACAGAAAGTTATAGAACTAAGAAAGATTGGTAGGTCACATTAATGGTGAATTTATTTAACACATACATAAAGCAGTTGAAAATGCCAGAATCAGTGCCAGGCAACATAATTGTACCCATGTTTAAATAGGGGACTAGAAATGACACTTCCTCTTACCGGCCCATTAGTATGACTGATGTCACAGCAAAGATATTCTCAAAGACTATTTTAAATAGGACCCAGTTAGATATAGAACAAAAAGGAGGCCTATTTAACTTACAAGCATAATTCTGATCAGGATACTCTATGACAGACCACTGTTGTGTATTGAACAATATTCTTTGTAAATATGTAAAGATAAGGAAATAAAAAGCATTTGCAGTCTTTATCGACCTGTTGTCTTTGATTCTTTGATTCATGGTATTCTATGGGACAGAATGGAACTACTGAAATTAGATAAGGGACTGATCACAACCATAACATTGCTACATTCACACACATGGACACACATTAGATTTGCACATAATGGAACACTAACGGTACCTTTTTTTCAGAAACAGAGGAGTTAAGCAGGGGTGCATTCTGGCACCCCTGCTATTTAATTTATACATAAATGGCATCCTAAGAACACTACAAAATGAGTGTGTTGAGGCACGTAGAATAGGTAATCTTGTAATTTCTGTGATGGCATATGCCGATGATGTGATGTTGCTGTCCCTCACTTAAAAAGGGTGGCACCTGCATATTAATCTATTCCAAAAGTTCTCTGATTCATGATGTTTGAAAATAAATCTGGAGAAAACTAAAATACTTCAGTTGGTTTAAAGAAAAAAGATAATTCTGCTTTCTAATGGAAATCATATAAAAATATTGAAACGGTTTCAAAATACACATCTCAGTATCACATTCATGCAAAATTGTAAATTGTCTGAACATTTTTGAACACTACTAAAAATCTTGAAAAAATATTTTTGAGCCTAGTTACGTTGGGAATTCAGTTGATGCCTCTGTTTATGCTGCTAATGGAAAGTTGCTATGTAAAATATTACGTGGTGCAGAGACATAGGCTATGGATAAATTGGAACTTTTCAATAAGAAGTTGGGGGTCTTGTTTAGGAAAATTTGAAGACTTCCAAGTGGTACTCGTCTTCCAGTAGTTAGTGCAGAGTTAGGGCAGACCTCACAGAAACATAGAAACATAAATATTGCTGGCAGATAAGGACTGGTTGGTCTACCAAGTCTGCCCATTTTCCTTACCTACTGTAACACCACAGATCCTACTTGATCTCCAGCTTTACCCCCCCCAATACCTCTAAGGTTTCCTTATGCCTATCCCATGCATTCCTGAAGCCCATTACTATTTTTGCCCCGACCATCTCCACTGGGAGACTGTTCCAGTCATCCACCACTCTTTCTGCGAAGAAGTACTTCCTCACTTCTGTTCTGAGCCTACCACCCTCCAGCTTCATAGCATGTCCCCTCATTCTTGAGCATCTTTTCCTCTGAAAAATGCTTCCCTCTTGAATCTTATTCATACCCATGAGGTATTTAAATGTTTCTATCATATCACCCCTCTCCCTCCTTTCCTCCAGGGTGTACATATTGCAGTCCTTCAGTCTCTCCTCATAGGGCTTGTGATGCAAACCCTGCACCATTTTGGTTGCCCTCCTTGGACCAGCTCTACCCTATCTATGTCCATCCAGAGATGTGGTCTCCAGAACTGGATACAGTACTCTTGGTGAGGTCTCACCAGTGATTTGTACAGCAGTAACACCACCTCCCTCTTTCTGCTGGTGATACCCCTCCCTAAGCAGCCTAGCATCCCATTAGCTTTCCCCACTACCTTACCACACTGTCTGGCCACCTTTAGGTAATCAGATATGAAAACTGCCAGGTCCCTTCCCTTTTTGGTGATGGCTAATACCACTCCCCCCATTTTGTACTGTTCCCCTAGGTTTCTGTGCCCTAAGTGCATTATTTTGCACTTCTTCACATTGAAACTTAGCTGCCACACCCTTGACCACTCATCTAGCTTTCTTAGATCTTGGTTAATTTTTTCCACACACACCCCCCAGAGTGTCTACCCTGTTGCAGGTTTTAGTATGTTGGTGTATGGTAAGGGCATTAGTCTGTTCAAGGAAATAGTACAGCTGATTGTACAGGAGTCTTGAGCTCTGAACAGTGAGTGAGCATGACTCCTGTGGTTAGTGTGGGAGGGTCTGCTTCCCCACCACCACTGTGCAGCGGCTCCCCACCCTCCACCACCACTCCCACCCTTTTCTGGCTCTACTTATATAAGGGCTGGAGTAGTGGTGCATGTGCGGAGTACCGATGCAAATTTTTTCTATCAGTCCACGCCTCCATCTTCACATTATATGCAACTTCCATTATAGGGCATTGATAACTAACTAGTACAACATCCCCCTGTAGAGCTTAACAAAGAGTGCCAACATTCATGCTACAGGGCTTGCTTAGAGCTATACTGTGCCACTATAAAAAAGCTCTTGCCTCTGCTGTTAAGTGGACCAACTATAAGGACACTGAGCTTAACCAAAGGATTTCTCGCTCCTCCAGAAAGCTCTAATTCTGGGTTCCCATTCCTAGCTACCATGTTAAGTCAGCTTTCTTTCACTGTCAAGACTGATTATCTCTGCCAGTCTTTCTCCTGCCCTTTCCAATTTAGACCACTATAATCAAGCAATATGCACCTTCCTCTGACCAAATGCATACTCTTGCTTTGCTCCTTCCTGGCCTGCCTCCAACATAATTTATCTTTCAAGGCCAGGGCATCTGCACTACCACTCACCTTTACAACCTCTCTCTCACCTCCCGATCATGACCTACCTCAAATCTCAAATGAGCCCACACAACACCTTAGACTTCTAGTCTTCACCCATCATGCCAAAACAATCATGCATGTGTATCGGCCCCGGAACATACATAAGTCTCTGTTTATATGCCCACCTACTGTCTGGTCCCAGCTATGCTTACTCCTGCTATCAGGCAACACTGAATTAAACCCTGGACCTTTCAAGAAGACTAAGCTGAACCTACTAACATCCTGTCCAACCTAGTCTGATATAAAAGGGTTCAAGATAGCTCACATGAACACCCAAAGTGTGAGATGCAAAATAGCTGAACTTGAAAGTTGGACTCAACATTATAAGCCCAGCGTTCTTTTTTTAATGGAGTCCTGGCTAAAACCATCCATACAATTTCACAAAGTCACTCAACCAGGTTACTCTTCCTACTGCTGTGACTGACCCAGCAAGAGAGGGGTACTAATATATACTAGGATAGGGCTGGCAGTCAACAAATTAGTAGATCTAAACATTAACCCTGATATTGACCACCTTTTCATTTCAGTTACCCTCGGCCAAGTCAAGCAACTGACCATAGGATGTATCTACCTACCCCCTAAACCTGTGTCCACTTCCTGCGTCAAACTCTTCACCAGTCTTGACACCCTCCCTCACAGAGATATTGTACTCTGTGGTGACTTCAGTCTTGACTGGCTTGGCCCCAAAAGTGCCCTATACCTATCAGCTATATCTGATGCCAAGCTAGAATGATTAATTGACCAACCAACTAGACTTAACATGAAGTCAGGCAAACACTCCCTACTTGACTGGATGTTACCTAATAGCAAGACCTACATCAAGGCAGTGGGAGTCATCCCTGATGTTCTGTATCTGGAAAAAGAACTTTCCTCCCCCTCCCCCAAAAACTATCAAATTTAGAGACTTAACATACTTTAACACCTCTGAATTCCTACACAGTGTTGTTTCCACTGACTGGACCCCTTTCACCACTTTTCCTGACATAAATAAGGCACTAGAATATTTAATTAACACCTTCACCTCCATCCTTGACCTCCATGCCCCCTTCAAGTTGAGAAGGGTCAAAGGAATCCACTTCCCCTGGCTCTCCCAGTAGCTACGGCTCCTAATGCATTCCAGAGACAAGGCATGGCAATCCTTCAAAAAATCTGGGCTTCAAGCAGACTGGCAAGCCTACCGGCAGTTGCAGAATGCCTGTAAAGCTAAAGTGATCAAATCTAAGCAGAACTACCTACAATCCCTGCAAGTAAGTAACCTTGCCAACCCTAAACATTTCTGGACACAAATCAATGCTCTCCTTAAGGGCAATGAACAGAAAATCCCTCAGATCATGATCTTGAAAGGCTCACAACTATCCTCGCCCTCCAAGATCGCCACTGGAATAAATGTATTCTTCACTGACCTTGACGTATACAAGGTATATCTACCGGCTACCAGCCCTGCACTGCAAGCTTCCTACCCCGAAGCTCACCGCCCCCACTTTCATATAAAACTTACCTCACGTAAAGAAGTCCTTAAGCTCTTATTGGGTTTCAACTGCAATAGCTTTCCTGGGTTTGACACCCTGCCACCTAGATTCCTTAGGATTGGTGTACCCACGCTGGCTCACCTGATTGCCCAGTTGATTAATAGATCCTTCCTCAAACACTCCATCCTGGACAAATGGAAAACTGCTACTGTTGTCCCCGTACACAAAAATGGCCCAACTAACCATGTTGAGAATTATAGACCTATGTCCATCCTGTGTCCTGTCACAAAGATTCAGGAAATAGTCCTGTACAATCAATTGTACTCTTTCCTTGAACAGACTAACGCCCTTACCATACACCAACATGGCATCAGGAAATCACATGGAACCAAATCTGCTGTCTTGAGGGTCACCTCTGACATCTTTCAGGCCATGGATCAGGGTAGTGCCATGGGGACAGACTTCACTTGACCTCACAAAGGCCTTTGACCTTGTCAACCATCCTTCAAGCTCAAATTTCTAGGCCTTGACTCAAACTCCCTCTCTTGGATAGCTAACTGTTTATCTGATTCCAGTGTGTCAAATGGGCTGGTGCCCTCTCCTCCCTATCCTCAGTCATGGATGGGATCCCCCAAGGATCTATTCTTGGGTCTTTACTTTTCTCAATCTTTATCAATGACTTGCCTCAAAACTGTGGGGGGCATCGATCCAGCTCTATGCAGACAATGCCATACTATACCGGTCTGGCAAAGATTCAGTCTCACCTGGAAAAAGACTTCCAGCAACTGGAAGCCTCGTTCAAAAAAAACCTGCTGGTGCTGAACACAAAGAAAACTAAATCCATGTTGTTCTGTTATACATCCTTTAACTTAACCTCTCAACCTCCTCTGATTGCCAACACATCCACTAGTCTGCCTCTAGAAGGGGTGAGGTCCTTCAAATACCTGGATGTGACACTTGACGAACATCTATCCTTTGACATGCATGTAAACAACATTATTAAAACTACTAGTCAGAAACTCAGCTTCCTTTATCGCACTGCCCCCCCTTACTCCCCATACAAGGAAGACTATTGCCTCGACTACTCTCCTCCCTGGTTTATTCTATGGTGCACCCATAATTCACTCTGTCAAGACCTCTACTCTGGCCAAACTTAAACAGGCCTGTCACAGGATTGCTGGCTTTGCCGACATGGCACCAGCTTGGGCCCACCACTGTGATGTTCTCAAGTCCCTAGGCTGGCCATCCTTCAAGATCAAAATGGACTTTCCAGTTTTATGTACCACCTTTAAACTCATCCACCTTCCTTCCCCACCCATCCTCTCTGACCTACTCACTCTGAAATCCTTCCCCAGGACACCGACACTCCCACCTCCTATTGCTAAGTCTTCCCAAAGTTCACTTAGCCATAGAGAAGTGGTCCTTCACATTCTCTGCACCTCAAAAATAGAATACTCTCCCACACAGTTTACTTTCATGTATGTCTCTTCCCCCGTTTAAAAGCTGCTTCAACAAAATCTTCTTTCCCCCTCCAATTTGCTGCAGTAATTGCACTTAATCCCCTCTTCTAACTCCTGTGCCACCTCCTTCCCTCACCTGCCATCTCTGGCTTTTCAGTCTTTTCTATACCTCCCCCCATCCTGTATTCACCTTTCTCCATTCATATATTTTGTACATACAGTATGTAATATACTGTATTATGAGTTTGTTTTATGCTGTAATTACTACTGGGCTATCTCGCCTGCTTTAGTACTATGGTCAACGCCTCATCAAAGGATTACCGATGAAGGACTTCTCTGGACCTGAATGGAATCAATGTCCTGCTGCAGAAGTAACTGACTTACTGCTCATAGCACACATTTGTATTTATATATTGTCTCTTGCCTCAGATTGTACTCGTACTCTATATGTTTTGTCTCTTGCATCCAATTGTACAGTGTACCACTGCACTGCTTCATGGAATGTCTCTATTCCCTGGGTCGCCCTTGAAAAAGGGACATGACTGTCTCAGTGGGCCTACCCGGTCATCAAAATTCTAATAAATAAATAAATTAGTGTCATCTGCAAAGAGGCATACCTACCCTTATTGCCCATCTGCAATGTCATTAATAAAGACATTAAAGAGGACTGGTCTCAGTACTGATCCCTGTCGTAGCCCGCTGGTCACCCTTCCTTCCTGGGAATATTTACCACCACCCTCTGTCTCCTGTCCCCAAACCAATTTCTCAACCAGTTTATCACCTTTGGACCTACTCCCAGGCTTCCCAGCTTGTTTACAGCTCTTCTGTGTGGAACGGTGTCAAAGGCCTTACTGAAATCTAGGTAGGCCACATCCACTGCTCCACTCTGGTCTACTTCCCTGGTAACCCAGTCAAAGAAATCTATCATATTTGTTTGATATAATCTCCCCCCAGTGAACACATGCTACCTTGGATCCTGTAGGCCACAGGATTCAAGATAGTCCACAATTCTCTCCTTTAGTAGTGATTCCATTAAAGGAAAACTACACCCAAAACCTGAAAAAATATATGTTGTGCAGAGTGTTTTAATTTGTATGTGACGTTCTAGTGCTTCCTTCCCTCTGACTGGTATTAGGAGTTTTTCCCAAATTATCCTTCTAGCTTTATGCTAGTTTTACGACCCTTGGGGATCTCCATACCTGATAGTGTAATTGTATTTCTGGTTCCCACAGTGCATTTTGTCTCATGTGACTGTGATGTAAGAGACCAACATTCAACTGCATACCAAAACAAACTAAATATCTTGGAAGCTTTACAAGCTGCACAAAAATTACCAAGCAGCAAAGTTTTTCAGGACAGTAAAACCTTTAGAATGAGGGTGGTCACCAAGCTGAATTCTACAGATTTTAAAATATAGCCATCTCTGTTGTTGTGAACTGATTGTAATGCAATGCTTTCTGCTGGATTTATGGGCTCTGCTACATCACCATTACATGAAACAAGGTGCACTGTAGGACAAAGAAATGCAATAAAACTATTTGATATGGTGATCTCCAGGGGTCATAAAACTACCCTAAAGCTAGCAGGCTAATTTAGGAAAAACTCCTAATACCAGTCAGAGGGAAGGAAACACTAGAACTTCACATACAAATTAAAACACTCTGCACAACATATATTTTTTCAAGTTTTGGGTGTAGTTTTCCTTTAATTTCTCCGCCACTGAAGTCAGGTTCACTGTCCTATAATTTCCAGCTTCCTCTTTGCGCCTAAATTTGTGAAGTGGGACCATATTTGCCCTCCTTCAGTCCTCTGGAACTACTCCCATCTCCAGTGAGCGGTTGAACAGGGCTATCACAGGTACAGCTAGCACCTCCCTGAGCTCCCTCAATATCCTAGGATGCACTCCATCTGGCCCCATTGCCTTGTCCACTTTAAGATTTGCGAGTTCCTTCAGGACTCTCTCCTTTGTAAATGGACGAGTGTCTACCTTCCTTCCTTCCTTTGATGTTCCTGGCCCTTATCTGTGGCCCCTCGACTTCCCCTTCCTCTGTGAATGCTGAACAAAAGTATTTGTTCAAGATGTCCACTTTTTCCTAGTCCCCCTCCATGCACTGCCCTCCTCCACTCCTAAGCCTTACTATCCCTCTCCTGGTCTTACTCTTTTCGCTTATATACCTGAAACATTCTTGTCTCCTTTGTGTACTGCCTGGGCTATTTACTCCTTCATTTGCACCTTTGCAGTCCTACTTGCTTTCCTTGCCTCGCTCTGTTTCTCCTGATACACCTCTCTATCCTACTCTCTTTCTGTCTCCTTTTACCTCCTAAATGCTAACTTTTTTGCTTTTACCTTCCTGGCCACCTCTTTTGACAACCATAGTAGTCTCTTTTTCTCCTGCTTTTGCTTACTTGTCTGATGCAGATTTTTGTTGCCTTCTTTATCCCTCCTTTCAGATTTGCCCACTGTTCCTCCACTGCTTACAAGTCCTCCCCGCACCCCCCCCCCGGGGTATCCCTGAGGCATTCTCCCATCTTTTTAAAATGGGCCCTCCTGCAGTCCAGAACCCTTGCTTTTTGGTTGATTCTACCACCATTCTTTATTGAACCACACTGTATGGTGATCACTGGTCCACAGGTAGCCACAAGCCAAAATAAGAATAATATCCTACTGGTTAAAACTCTAATGAATGGAAGACCCTAGGTTCCCAAGAACTGCATATAAGGAGATGCTGAGTTTCAAAAACAGAGGTTAAATTCAGATTGGTTAACTGAATTATTAAAAGTACTTAATGAAGCAAATATGGTATATTTATTTTTACAAAATGAGTTGGGGATATTTATTAATGGAGCACACAGAAAAATGATACTTGGAAAATCAGAAAAAATTTGGAGAACCAAAGATCTTGAAAAAATGAGACAATATAAATTCAGCACCTTTTTGTCATAGTGGAACTTAACACATAACTTAGAACCATACTTAACTGATATTGTTGGCCCAATACTGAGACAACATATAATGAAGTTCTGATTGCAAATTGATGATTTAAGTGTATTAAGAGCATGTTATTCGTGGACCTCTTATAAGTATGAAGATATACTTTGTAGTTGCAGAATTTGAGCCCCTGAAGACACATTCTATGTAGTTTTACATTGCCCCAAGTATGATAAACCAGGGAAAAAGTGACTGGCCTCTCTTAACCTCCCTATATAGCCCTGAATAACAAATATATGAGATGCTTTTTGGCACAAATGTGGATTTAATGCAAATTATGTGCAGGCTTCCTCAGATCAGTAAGTTTAACAAAGAAGAAATTCGTCAAATAATGAAATAACGGTATATGTATTTAATAAAGATTATGTGTTGTAAATTGTAAACATATTTATTATTGCTTGCATATCATACATGTTAGATGGAAATACAAAATCACACATACTCCCATAATGCAAAGCATCATGGGCTGTATATGCAAATCACCACAAAATATTATGCTGGTTCAATTTTAAGCAGAACTGCATGGTGCCGAAAGGCCTCTCACACAGTATGCAAAGGGTGACAACATAAGACACAGACACATGTTTCATCCTACCAGGACTCAACAGTGTGCCTCATCTGTATGACATCCCAGTGGAATGAACCAGCTACCCTAAGTTGGTCTGTCTGGGTTGGGTTGTGGTGAGCAAAATAAAAACAAAAAACAAGACTTTTGTTTAATGGATTTGTAAGATGAACAGTAAATTTTACACTATAATACCGTACCAGCAGGGGAAGGGGGTTGCTCACCTTGTGTGTCAAGCTTTGTGGGAAGAGTTTAGGAATAAAAGCACATCATTAGTCTAGACCAGTTTGAGACATTTAGGAGCAGACAAGGAAGAAGCAAACTTTAAGACCTGTAGAGATCCAGGACAGAGGCCTGTTATCAGATTCTTTATTGGAGATCTGGGGATATTTCAAGATAAGTCATCTACTGTATAGGGAGAAAGTATGTGCTGGGACAAACAGAAGGGGGTGTAAACCATGTGGGGTGTCCCCCTCAAGAGAAATAACTTAATGACCAGCTGGCCTGTGGTGGGTTCCCCTGAAAATGTCAAGGTAAACGCCTGTGGGGAAAATCATACAGGAAGGCCTATGCAGATGATACAGCACCCAAAGAAGCAGGCCAAGCTCTGGCAGGTAGGAATGCTTCCAGACAAGGTAAGAGATTTGTCTCCAGCATGGATAAGGTGATCTGCGGTAGAGGGCCCCATTGTGCAACAGTGGTTATCCAACTCTACAGGCACGAGAGTCTACCGGGCACAATGGATGGGGAAGGCTTCAAACATATGGTTAATTGTGACTATTAGCTGGATGGCCCCCTTCTAGAGCTAGGGCAGGAGGTATCAGCGGGTGGCCATGCAAACAGGCACCAGGCCCTCAATCACCTACCCTGGAATTCTCAAGTAAAATGTAGTGATGTGAGAGATCAGGGAACAGTGGCTATAGCTTTCACATTAACAGAGCCAGCTGGCTAATTGGAGACAGATGAAAGCATTGAGCAAAAATCATATACAGTGTGAGACCCCCTGTTAAGATAGCAAGAGGTTGGAGACAAGTAGCTACTAAGCCAGGGATCAAAGATAAGGGACTGTCATAAACATTGCTTATGTAAGTAATAGTTCCTCTGGGACATTCCAGGGAGGTCATTTACCCAGTGACCAATAGCCAGTCCTGGGTCATGACCTTCCCAGGTACAGTGTCTGGGAAGGTAGTGCCCAATGGCCTTTGTCCTAACCTAGGCTAGGAATAGCCTGGAACAGGGAGGGGCAAATGCCAGGCTTCATAGGGTCCAGGCAGTAGAGGATCTGCCTCTTTCTGTATTGACCAATCAGAGAAGCAACAAGACCCTAGGACCCCACTGGAGTGGACCAAATCTCGGTAAGGCCTCAGGGCTTATTAAGGCCAACTGGGCTGGGGGGATGGTAGAGGCTGGAAGGTTGTTATTTCCACTTAGATATAGTTAAAGCAGCCTCGTTCAATTTTAAACATATGTGTGCTGGGTTTAAATGCATGGTTTTCTCACAGGGAGCAGGGCTAACTGGAGAATGGGTATGCCGCCCTGTACGAGAGCCCTCCACCCCACCCACCCCCACTCAGGCTTTCAGCCCAGAGACTTGGCTCTCATATTCTTCAGGAGAAATTCCCCCCCTCCACTGCCACTAGCCACATACCAGAGACATATTTCGGCACTGTGGCCAAACCCCCCAAAAAAGAAAAATGAATGATGACACAAAACAGTAACATTAAATGAAGTTAGCAAGGTAGAGTTCAGACTCACCTGTGCAGCTCAAGACAGGAAGCAGGATGCAGGGTCCGGTATTGGGGTTGTTGCTGGGGCCTCAGTCTTTGCCAGGGACAGGGGGAAGGGTCTGCAGGGGCTGGAGCAACTTATCCACTTAGCAGCATTCTCTGCCTCACGGTCAGGCAGTCGATGGAGTGAAAGGGAGCGTGAGCAATACATGCACAGACTGGTGGCAGGTTACTACTGCATGGGGGAGTTGCTGGAGGTGTTGAGTAATCCAGTTGTCGCGGCCCGCTCACAGGCTGAGTATAAAAATCAGGCTTCAGTCTCGCCGGATCGGGGGTCTCATGAGATCCAGGAACCACATGGTGTGGTGTGAGCATGCAAAAATGGCCACCATGAGGTGGAAGCACATGGCAGCCATCTTGTGAAGGTCACCCAGCTGAGCCACGGCCTATGCTGGGCTCAGGCAAAGTAGCACGGGTGGTGGGGGATGCCTCGGCTGTCCATGGGTGGCCAGCTCAGTACAGCATGGGGAAAAGGAGAAGAGAGACTCCTGGGCCTCAAGGGCTTAGGTCTAGAGATGCAGCAAATTTAAATTCTGCCGGCAAAGTGGATGCGAAGTGACCACCTCGCGTTGGTGGATCACAATGTGAAGTGACAAACGCAAAGTGCTCACTTCACGTTATCATTACTACTTCACATTGCCAATAATGCCTTAAGGTGAAGTAAGACGAAGTGCCATGTAACTAGGCAGCCCCCCACACATCACATGGTTTACAGTACTGTAAGTCACATGGTTTAGCCAGATAGGAAGGAAGTGAGTCAGAGAAGTAGTTTCACTTTCTCGTTTGCATTTGTAGAGTGAGAAAGCTCTGTGGAGAGAGAAGGAGAGATCTGACGCTTCAGTTCTTTGCTGCAGCCACAACAGCTTTTTTAAAAGCTATATCTTTGTTTAATTTTAGTGTTGTGCTTGTGATTTTTTTTGTTAGTGAATTTTTTGTTAGAAGTTTTGTTTTGTGCATGTGTGACTGTGTGTGTGTGTGTGTGTGTGTGTGTGTATGTGTGTGTTGGACTGTCGGGACTTGGAGGAGTTGAGATGGAGCGTTTGGAAGGAGAGTCGGTGGCCCGTGGGTGCGATCGTCCGAGGAGGAGAGTGCGGACACGGGGTGGTCGTGTCAGGCTGGACCGCTCCCGACTTCTAGTGTCCCCCCCCCATGCTGAAGCAGCAGCACCAGTGCCACCAGTGGCTGCTGTCAATGCACCTTGAGTGCCACTACCACCACCACCACTGCTGGTAGATGCAGGGGCTCCAGCAGCACCCCATCCACCACCTCCACAGCCACAGGAGGTAGCCTTGGAAAATCCTGGTGGTTCAAGGAATGTATCTGGTCCCCCCCCCCGCAGCTCCCCAGTGTGGGAGTTTGACTGTGTTGGGGGGACAGCACAGTGATGGTGTGCCGCCTCTGTGGTGTGACGGTGCACCGTAGCTCTGGGGACACATTTGGGGACCAGGAGCGCACCCACATGATGAATCACCATGGGGTGGAGTGGCAGGCTGCCACAGAAGGGGCCAGACGTCCACCTGCTGGGCCTTCTGTGGCAGTGGCAGAGGGTGCTGCTGATGAACAACAAGTGCCTCACCGCCGCAGCCAGAGGAGGGCCAGTGGAGCAGCTGCATCACCTCCCCCACCACCACAGCCACCAGCACCACCCTCTCCACCACCACTCCCTGGATTTCCTCCTGCAGTGGACCCCGCCACAGTCCCTGTAACTCAGTCAGACCTCACCTTGGTGTGGGCAGCCCTGGAGGAGAACAGTGCGAGGGTGGGTGCTTTGCAGCAGCAAGTTGGCACCATCGAAGCACAGCAGCAGCAAATAATAACAAAGCTGCACTTGCTGCTGAACCACCACAGCATCCCATGGCCACAATAAGATATTGTTTTCTGACCCCCCATCCCACTATTGTGTTGTGTTCTTTTTGTATGCTTTTTCTTTGTTGTTGTTTAGTAGTCTACATTTTCCCTTCCAGGGCAATCTTTCTTGCTGTACATAATCAATACATTTCTGTGTAAAACCGCCCCTAATTTCATTACAGTGTGTCACATGACAGAGGAATTCCCATTCTGAAAAGCCACCCACATTCTACACCTCTTCTCAGCAACATTAGGACGTGATGCCAGGGAGAGCGCAGGTGCATGCTTCATTACAGTGAATGTCCGATTGTCCTGCAACTTTCCGAATTTTTCTTTATGTTATAATGGTCAGTTTATTTTGAAATGTGTGGGCACGTTTCCTGTAAGAAAAGCCTTGTTAGTGAAAATGTTCCCACATTTCTACAAAGTGAACCTTGTAACATAACGAAATATTGAGATAGCTGCTGGACATTCACTGTAGTGGAGCATGCACCTGCGCACTTCCCCTGACATCACGTCCTAATGTTGCTGAGAAAGGGGGACGGAATGTGGGCGGCTTTTCTGAATGGGAATTCCTCCATCCTGTGACACACTGTAATTAAATTATGGATGGTTTCCCAGATATATATTACACTCTGTGGAGCAAGAAATATTCCAGTGGAAGTAAGGCCCCCACATATTAGGTTATATGCATTACCATTACTATGTAACATGGTGAATCTCTGTAAAGCAGCAGCGCAACAATCTGTTGATAACTCTGACCTATATTTTTTAATGCTATGTTACAAGTTCCTCTACTTACATCCTGACTGACTGGAATGATATGAGAATTTGCTAGCTTGAATGAGTCTGCTGTACTACCTTTTTTCATGTGTGAAATAATGAAAGTAGCATTCCTTTTAAAGGGTACCTAAACAAGCAGTTTTTTAAAACTGCAAATTCCAAAATCTGGCTTCATAGGGGAAGTAAAATAAAGGCTACTGTATACATTTCTGCTAAAACTGCATTTCTGTAAATAACATAAATGCAATTTCATAGCTTTTGAAAAATGTAAACATCAGCCTTTCACTTACAAAAAACAGCCTTGCCTTCCCCCTAAGATGTCTGCCAACTGTGTTAAGTGATGAGTCATGATGACATAATCGGAGTCAGAGCCAGAGACCAATATAGATTCTTAGAGGCTAACTAGTTCTTCTTTCCCTCTCTGTTTTTAATTGTTTTACCAGAATGATCAACAGCATGTGTTAACATGTGGATTATTTTGATCAGTACACATTAGGCTATGATTTTGTTCATTTTATTTACTTTAACTTGCTGAAAATGTTTTGCAATCTAGCTGAGTTTCTCTTTGGCAAACTGCAGAACAGTACAACACTTCAGATACCTGATGATCTAGTGGTTATGTGATGCCCTGCATTTGTTTTTGTTAGCCAGGAGAGACACACTATGCTGAAACCTTGTTTACAGATGTGGCCTGGCAGCACAAGGAAGTTAAGTCATTTGCTCAGAGTAACACAGCGAAGTACTGGTCTGGTCCAATTCCCCAGCTCATGCATTCTTGTTAATCCACAAAAAATGCTTCTCTTGTATTCTTTTTCCAAGTGAAGCCTCTGCACCTAGCCTGGCTTCTGTTGAACACCCCACCATCCATGCCGTGTCCTTAGTACTGCCTGGGGCTGCATATGAGCTTGTGGTCTCATGAAGAGAATTATCACACCTCAGATTGTAATCTTGTACCTCAGAGAGCTGTGTATACCTACACCGATACAGATAATCAGCTGGCACTGTTAAAAATACCTCCCAAATCACACTTAAGTCTACTTTTTCAATATTTGACTTCTGCTCCCACAGTAAACACTGAGTGGATCACCATCCTTCTGCACAGTGAAGGCAGTATGTACAGTTCCCCTGTTGTGTATTTGTCCCGCCTCATTAACCAACAATTGGGTCTTTGTGGAGGGCCAAGCAATAAGCCTCAGGACTCACCAGAAAAACTGCTGTTCATGCCCTCATAAGGGCTGTACTTACTATGGATAACAATATTATTAGCAGGAGAGGCATACTAATGCTTTGAGCGAATCGACCAGACTTCCAATGTCAGTGTACTCCTTCACCTATGATCTGCAGAACCCTACAGGACAGTTCCCTGCAGATCTTCTCCAGTACTTTTTAATGCCCCATTCCACAATGCAAGCTGGTTGGCTACCACCCTTCTAAATCTTGAATGATCTATACACAGCTCCCTCAATACTGTCCTAACAAATATCAGCACCCCACCTGAGGTCAGTCTCCCTACACTGAATTCAAGTAACACTTTAAGTGCAGCCCTGCCACTCTGAGTATTTGTCATCGCTGGGTGCTCTCATTCACAGTCAGGTATTGATCACGGTGCTGGCAGCCCTACATTTCAGATCTCACAATGATCTGTTAAACATCTCCTTTCCTGTCTTCCCCCAACCTGAATATATCTCTGGCATTCATTCTTCTTTTCTGCTCCCCATGCTAAAAATTGGTGAGCTCACTACCCTCTGCATCATGAAGGCAGTTAGTACAGTTGCCCGCGTCATTTTTACATATTAGTAATAAACATGCTGTTCTGGTAAGCAAGGCTGATAGTAGCAGGCACAGGGGGAAACATAGGCATTCCTACCCATATAAGATCTAAGCCACCTATGATTAGGTACTATTAAATGACATGCATAATGATGTGCACACCCATCATTTAATAGTGCCTAATCAAAGGTAACCTAGATCTTTTAAGGCTAGGAAAGCCTATGATTCTTATTGTTCCCTGCTTCTATCAGACTGACTTACTGGAAAGATTTGTTTATTTTTGATATGTCAAAAAACCTGGGGACTGTACTACCTACATTTATGGTGCACAAGGGTGATAAGCTTACTTATTTTTGGTGTGGGGAGCAGTAGTGAGAATGAATACCAGAGGTGGACTGAGAAGGCCACTCCTACAAGGTACTGCTATATTCAGGGAAGGGGGAAAACAGAAGGGGCAAAATATGAGCAGATCACTGTGAGAAATAAGATGTGGGGCTGCCAGCACCATGATCACTACCTGACCCTACTGTCCTGGCCAACATTCCCCTTCCCATAAAACCAGTTCATGGAATTGTCCAAGGCTGTGTGTGGGTATTAATGTGTGAAGTGGCTGCCACTACACATTCAGCCACTTCACTACCAGTTTAGCATTGCTTATAAAGCACTTTGGGATACAATGTGTATGTAAAGCACTACACAGATACTGCTTATTCTTATTATTATTTCTCATGGAATTTCCAAGAAAGTATGAACTCTGGCATTGGACTACAGAAGAACTTTGCTACAAATAAGTGGTGGATCTATGGGGTGGTGAAGGGTGTGGCTGTAACCCCCCCCCCCATTGTGATGTACTTGCTTGCTGCTGCTGCATTTCACTTTGTTGAAAAAGTCTGATTTATTGATTGTATTAATGTTTACATTCAAAAATATGAATTACATTTGTCATTTCAGTCAAAAACATACTAGAAAAGCATAATAGCAGAAAATATAAAGGTTTCATAGAAATGTTGAAAAGTGCATATCAAGTAAGTACGCACTCCAGCACCGCCCCCCCCCAATGTAGCATCCTGGATCTGCCATAACCACTAGACCACCAGGTTATTCAAGATTTGTACTGCACTGTGGTTTGCCAAAGAGAAAGTCAGTTGGATGAAAACACAATGTCAGCATGTAAACAAAATGAACAGGAACATAGCCTAACATGCATATTAATCTAAATATTGCACATGGTTTTGACCATTTTGGTGAAACAGCTCTATACAAAGGGAAAAAAAGAACTAGTTAGTACTATAGAGAGCCATATAGCTCTCTGACTTTGACTCAGACGATGTCATCACTTAACACATTTGGCGGCCATTTTAAGAAGCAGGTAAGGCAGTTTTTTTGAAATTGGAAGGCTGATTTTACATTTTTCAAATGCTTTGGAACCACATTTAGGTAACTTACATAAATGTAATTTTAGCATTAACAAATTCTGCAGCTTTTCCTTTAGTCCCGTTTGAGGTCAGATTTTTGAATAGTCTGTTGTCAAAATGTTGTTTAGGTATCCTTTAAATTGGTTCAGCTTCTGACCAGGTGTTTGTTATTGTTTTCCTCTGCTTTTCTCCTTTGCATAAGTTAGTTGTTATATATCACTTCTGTTGTAAATTAACAATTATGCAGCAGTCAGTGTTTTATGACAGCATGGGACAATATTTATTGAAAAGCAGCTACAAAAAAATACAAACCTGGTGAGAACAATACTGAAAGGTGTCCTCTTTTTTTTTTTTTGATACATGAAAAAAGTCATCAAGTAAGCAAAGCAGACATACATTGTGAAAAGAAGCATGTCATTGAAGTCACGGCTCGGAGGTAACTAGTGGTGGCTGTGGCAGTGTAAAGTAACATAAAAAAGTACAGTTCAAAACTGTGAGGACATTCTTGCACTGCTGCTTTAATTGTGAAAATGTCAGCATGACATCATGAGCTCACAGCATGACAGCAACAATCACAGAAGTGGCACAGAGTCCCCAGATTTTTTCAGCAGGCCCAAAACGCATCCTGCTTGTCTGCAGAAAATGTACAAGTGGCTAGACAGTGAAATGGGAGTGTTTCAACACATGCACTAGTATAAAATGATGACTGTGAGTATTGTGCTGCTGGCCCAATGTGTTCTGACAGATGATTCGAGCAAATGCAATGTGATCATCTCAGATGGATTGAAGGGTGCCCTTTGGCTGTACACCAATAGTAGCCTTGGTGAGTATATCTACCTGTGTGTGTGTGTATATGTGTATATATATATATATATATATATATATATGATATACAATGGTGAGCTGTCAGATAAATTACTTATCTACACAAGTGCTGTTTGACCTCGGGTAACCTCACGAGTGGCGTAAGCCATGCAACAACAGCAACATCATCAGCAGCAGCCATCTACACCACCATCACCTGATATTTTTTCACCACACTGTGAATCACTGCATAGGAAATGCATGATGTTAAGTGCCACGGTGGACGGAATATCACATTTGCTATCGTTGACATGATCATCAGAATTCTCAGGTTCAGTTAATGGGATGTTACTGTGAAGTATGTCATCAGCTACGCTGTCATCACTCACTTGCACTGCTTCACACTCAATATGTTTGGATACGGTACACTGGTCGGAATTAGAACTTGACATAACAATGCTAATACTACCTCCACCACCACTAACACCACTAACACCAGTAACACTAACACCACCGGCTGGGAAAACATCATCTCCTCCAACTATGAGTGAAGCTACTGATTGGGCTGTAAAATACATTGCAGGAGAAACACCTTTTCTCACATCAGCAATGCACTTCTCCGTCCACGTACTACTACTACCACACACACAGACCCTCTTACTGCCAACATTGCCATGGCCAGAAACAGCTTTGCTTGCACGTCTCTTTGCAGGCATTTTGGGGGATCAACCACAAATATTATTGCCAAATTCAGATTTTGATATGTTCACTTTCTGACTGGAGGGACGCTGGCTTGATGTGAAGCAAAATAAAGAACGGTGGCTTCAGCAACAGATAAGAGACTAGTGTGACACTGTCTCAGAATTAAAACAACTTCAGTAACAAGTGATGCTGATGGGGTCCAAATCACAAACTCACAAAAACAATCCAGTCTGGTAAAAAAAAAACTTTTGAACATGGGGGTGGGGGCGGAGCACTGAATACAGACAGTGCTGATTTTTACGGTACTACAATACAAACAGCAAAACTAACAACAGAGAACACGATCGCAGTACAAAATCAGGCAGCTGAAGTGAATAGCAGGTTCACACTGCTGCGCTTAGTTGCACTTACACTAGGCTGTGTCACAAATTTTAAAAGGTGTATTATATTTGATGCATGCAACACTGCACACACAACACAGAACAGTTTGTGTACAATGCTCAATGAGGAATGCAACACAAGTGTAAAAGTTCAGTGTACTGCCACGTAATGTAAATTTCTAATTGAAACAACCTGACCTTACGAAATGCTGCACCACATACACAAAACAAACAGCACGAAAATTTCTACTATTACTGACAATTGTACTATGTGTACATTAACAGTCAGTTATATAACAAAAATATAACCAAAAAACAAAGAAATCACTAGTTCTTCAACTTAAATCTACCTACACACAGATACACCCCTCCCCCACACAGCACACTTTCACTGTCTTTCACCATACACACTCACTGTTGTAAATTAACATTCAAAATCCTCACACAAACAAAAACGCCCAATGATGTGAGCATAGGAGGGTTTCCTACAATCAATGAACTACAGTCAGATCCCCAAAAAAAAGCAAAAATGCTTTTTCAACAGCTTTTACAAGATTCCTACAGACAGCTATTAGAGCACACTGTCTCCTACTCCTTCATACTCATACTACCCCGAACTGAGGCTGTGCAGATCAATATAGAGCCCATGTGACCTGAACTCCCATGAATCACTGCAAAATCCGCCTTCCGGAGCTCAAAAACAAGGCAAAGTAAACCGCCACCAATGTACTTCGCCTTAAAAATTGAAAGAGTAGTGACCAGTGGAGGCAGAGTAACGTGAAGTCACTGTTTCTAATGCACTTTGCGTTCCTCATCATAACGTGAAGTACTCCGCTTTGCATTGTGGAGCACTCCGAAAATCCGTCTTTGCTCCGTGAAATGCTTCGCCGAGTGGATTGAGTCCACTTCGCCCACGACTACTTAGGTCATAGGTGAGCTGCTGAGGGATAAGAGAAGCCACACAAGCTCCTAGGAGGCATCCATCTTAGGGGAGGACAGCACAGATCGTGGGGGCCACCATGTTTGCAAAAACAAAACTATCACATATGGAGCACGGGATGGGGAAAGTAGCTCGAGGTTCACAGAGAGGTGCTAGATGGAGCAAAGGTTTTGTTTAGCCACGGCATATTTAGGCCCACTGAGAAAGAAAAGGAAGGGGAAAGGATGGGGATTCAGGACCACACACCAAACTTATGAATGGGGGGTCACTCTACTCCACCAACAGTACCTTGTTAGTGCTAAATGCACTCGGGAAGTTCAAAAAAAAAAAAAAGTTGGGAAAGCTGGATAAGCAGTGCCTTGTCCATCAGAGTTCCCAAACTGTGAAACAAACTGCCAGCCTCCCTTCTCTGCCTTGACACTCACTCCTCCTTTAAGACCCAGATCAGAGCATGGTTACTGGAAAAGGCTAATTGCACCTGTGCATTGGGGTGACCCCTGCCTTCGCTCTATGCCAAGCCTTTAATTAGCCTACCTGTACCCCTGTCTTAGTGCACTTAATCCATTGTGTTGTGTCATACTGTATAGATTGTACCCTTTGTAACTGATGTACTCTTGTACCTATTTGTTATATTGTTTTAGAGACCTGCTGTAATTCTTTCACATGCCTATATTCAACTGTACTCAATGTGTCATGCCCGGGGGTCAGTATAGCTCAAGTTGGGGTCTGGGGTCTGGATTCACAGGCATCCTCCCCCCCACTCCACTGGACAGTCAGTGGGGCTGTCCCACATACCAGTTTTGTTTATGCAAAATATATATTTAAAGTTTTTTTGTTTCTTTCCTTAGGCTTTCGAGGAATCTGAATTAACAGCAGAAGAAAACTGTAAACATGAGCTCATGGGCAGGTCAACAGGGCAGGGGTGCAGGGAGGCTCAGGCTTTGCTGAACCCATGTTCACCAGACCATCCCACTCCAGAGTTTAAGGAGGTGCTGCAGCATTTGATGGAGCTGGGCAGCCCCAACTGGTTGCAGGTAGCCATGCGGGAGGTGCCAGGCCACAGCCGGGGGGGGTGTCCCAGTTTATCACAAGTGGGGAAGAGCTCGAGAAAGCCTTCCACAAGAATGGCCGTGGAAACCAGGGCCAGACAGTGAAAACCCATGGCAACAAGGAAGCAAGTGGAACCAATGGAGGCACCAGCAGCCACCAACAAAGCAGCAGACAGTGAGCAGCAGAGGAGTGGTCCAGTGGAAGACTTGGGTGTAGAAGGAGAGAAGGATGGACACAGCAACATGCCAGCACCTATGGGGCTGGACGGTGAGCATGTAGAGGTGCAGGCGGTGGCCAGTACCCAACTGGGTGATCAGGGGTCAGGTCAGGCTAGCAATGGAATAGGCACTCAGCAGACTAGGGGAAACATACCACGAGGGGAGAGAGCATACACTGTGGGTAGATGCCTTTCTTCCAAGGCCATCAAGAGGGCTCATGGCCAGAGCAAGAATGGGCTCCTATGCTCAAGGGAAGGAGCAGGCAAGGCTCAGGCACAGATGCAGGATGTTCCCAAGGAGAGGCAAGGCCCAGCGGGCACTATGCTATATGGTTGATGGCAAATGCCAGTCCCATGGTTACCTCTGTACCTGCCAGGTGTGGCACCCATGGTGGCGGGTGCAGTGGAAGGAGTCAGTGGTACAGCCCCATGCCCACCCCATGTGGCATTCCAGGTATGGGCAGCCTGTCCTCCATCGATGTAATTAGAGGTGTTATGATCCATCTGAGTTGGATTAGCCGACACATTCCAGATACTAAGCTGACCTGGTCTAAGATAGGGCCTTAGCAAAAATGGAGGAAAGGGGCTGTGGCTAGGCCATTGTGGAAGGTATGCAGGGAGGTGAACCGAGAGGTGTCTCGATTATGCCTGCCTCGCGGAATCCTAGTAGTGGGTCACCAGGACATTTTGCCAGTTTGTGTGGGGTTTTACGATATAGATGGGGTGCACCTGTCAGTGGTGGGATAGGCACTTTTCAACAATAGCCTGCAAAATGTTTTAGAGAAATGGTTGTAGAGTATTCTCCTGGGGCATTGTTGTGAGGCATGTAACTACGTTTCAGTCTAGTGGTGGATGCTTCGGGGATTTGGGGAAAAGTAAGACACAGTTCGTTGAAGTACAGGGGTGGTATGGTGAGGGCACACTCAAGAACGGGAGAGGGAGTGGCCTGGTGAAGGCACACTCCTGAGATTTGCACAACATGGGATGGAGCGATGGGACCGCGGGTGGCAATGGTCAAGCAGTTGAGGCCCAGTGAGGGCAGCACTGCATGGCTGTGGCCTAGTGGGTCCCAATTATGTCAAGCCATGCTTGTCAAGGGGCTGGCTGACCTGGTGGAGGTTTGCTGGGATTTCTTTGTCCTAAGGCTGGCTTGTTATCAAGATAAATTGGGTTCATCACCAACTGTATCTGCTGCCCCAGGGGAATACTCTATTGGTAAAAATGATTGTATGTGATAAAATGTTTTGTATTATAAATAATGTTTGATGTACTGTTGTTTTATGTTTTTGAAATTCTTGTCAAGTAAAACATTGGCATTTTCCACCAGAAAGTTAATTATGGTGTCCTGTGTGTTATTTGCAGATTGAGATCGTTCTATCTGGACAAGAAAGATCAGGGAGTATAGAGGCATCAAGTACAAAGTGCAGTGTGTGCAGCGCACACACAATGGTAATTGCTGGGATGAGACAGGATTAACATGGATCCCAGTAAGAAGCTGTGTTTGGATATCAGCTCAGCCGGGAACAGACTGTGAACAGGACTGGGAGAAGGAAGTAACATTAGCTCTGGGAGAGGGGCTGAAATACTTTTTGCTCTGAAAAGGGGCTGGAAATAGTGTTAATTCTAAAAGAAGAGTGAGTGCCTGTAGAAACATACTAAATGCAGAATGACATGGGATCGTTGGATTTCACACATAAATACAATTTATTGTTAAAGTGAATCAGTTCCATTTACTGTTCATCTTCCATTATCTTGATCTTCAGTGCCCAATTTAGTACTATGTTTAGTAGCTCTGATTTTCCTCTTACAATAAACTTTTCCCTACCACTAATGCCTCCAAAGCCATCCACTAATTTTTGAGTTCACTGTGCGTGAACACGCAGCAAACTTCTTGCTATATGAATGACTTCTGAAGGATGTGACACTGTCTGTACAATGCAGAGTGGTCTGCAAGGGGTGAGACAGTGCCACACCAATCATCAACCAGGCTGATTGCGATTTTGTTTTCCTTTGCTGGACAGAAACTTTGTCTAGTTGAAAAGAAAAAGCCAAACCAATCATATGGCAGCTTTTTCTTTTGATCTGCAGGGCACCGCCCAGCAAGCAGCTGTTAGGTGTCCTGAACAAACTGGCTGACATCATCCCCTTTTGGTATGCATGGCCCAGTGTTATTCTTCCCCCTCCTGTCTTATGGCCAACCAGTGTTTCTCTTCCCCTTCCCATCACATGGCCAATCACTGTTTCTTTCCTCTCCTGCGCCATGCTGAACAACTGTTTCTCTTCCCCCTCCCATCCCGAAGCACTGATTCTCTTTCTCCTCCCATGCTGGTGTGAAGTCCTACTTTTTCCCAGTCCCTGGAATGAACACCCATCAAGGCAATAGAATGAGCCTTGCAAGTGGGTCGCCCCACTTCTGTTACCAGACTGTACTTGCTGTGCAGCCAAAGTAGTCTGTCACCTGCAAGTAACACAGTGTGTACCTGTGGCTGCGTCTCTGTCACTTGTGCCCGATGTAAAACAGTGTCTGTCGGCAGTACCATGCACTGCTTGGTTGCTTTCTTCTATCGTACTCCTCCTGCTTTCTGTAGGGGACATTCAGCCATTTACACCCTGTTTTACACTGGGCACAAGTGAGGGACCCAGCCGCAGGTACACAATGTGTTACTTGCTGTGGACATCTTTCCTTAATTAAATTTTTTAATAATAATGCCCTCCTGTGGTGACTTAATCCCTGGTGTCTTGTGGCACTCCCCATCCTCTGATCACTGTACCTAGAAACATAGAATTTGATGGCAGATAAGGACCGCTTGGCCCACCCAGTCTGCCCATTTCCCTACCTAATGGATAAGCTGCAGATCCTAGTTAACCAGCAGCCTACTTCTTCCTACCCCCACGCCCTAGAATTGCCTTATGACTGTCCCATGCATGTTTGAATTCCACCACTATTTTTGACTCCACAACCTCCTCTGGAAGGCTGTTCCATGCATCCACAACCATCTCTGTGAAAAAATACTTCCCTAAGTTACCTCTGAGCCACCCCCCCTCTATCTTCAAATTGTGCCCCCTTGTTCTTGCACACCTCTTTTTTTGAAAGATGCTACCCTCTTGGACTTTGTTGATTCCCTTGAGGTACTTGAAAGTTTCTATCATGTCCCCCCTCTCCCTCCTTTCCTCGAGGCTATACATATTAAGCTCTTTAAGTTTCTCTCCATATGTCTTCTGGTGCAGACCCTGCACCATTTTAGTTGCCCTCCTCTGGACAGCTTCCATCCTGTCTATGTCTTTGCAGAGATTGGGTCTCCAGAACTGCATACCTGGCATATTGCGGCATCCACCACCCTCTGATCTTTATCCCTCTTCCTCCACTCTCTCACCCAGCAGCCCATTCTTTATTTTGTACTGCTGACATCGGGGTGCCCATTCCCGGTGTCAGCTCTACAATCCCCAGCCAGTAGTGTGGGGCACTGGGGAGCCAACCCCCAGTGTCCCAAAATATGTATTTTAACTATTATCCCGTGAAAAAAGAAAACAGTCCCCCAATGTCTTTTTTTCTTTTGTTTGTTTACCTTAAAAAAAGAAAATGGTCCCTCGTTGTCCCCACCATCCCCTCCCCATCCCTACCCTCCCATCCCATTGAGCATCCCCCAACCACCACCCTTACCCTATACATACCACCGGAGGTCATAGGATGTCATCTTCTGTGGACCGGAACACGTCTGCACTCTTCAAAGCTGAACCGCGAACTGAGGCATAAAGGTAAGTCCTGTAAAATGTATTTCAATGGTGTTTTTAACTTATGTTGATATCTTTGGCATTTTTTTTGAATTTTTTCACCAAATTTTCAACATGGCCTTTTTGGGACCCCACCTCACTAACACTGTCACTGTTGTTTCGTTAATCGGGTCCCGAAGGTGATTTTGCAGTCGCTGCTTGAATTCACCTTTTAGGTCCAAATAATGAAATTTCACCACCAGTGTTCATGAGGTGGGGTCCCAAAAAGGCCATGTTGAAAATTTGGTGAAAGCAATAACAAAAAATGGCCACATTACGTGTGTTCATTTAAATTTTTCTACGGACGTGCATATGTTTGATCATTTCTAATATTTTGACTCCAGATTTTTGACATACCCATTTTTTCATACCACCTCATGAACAGTACAGCTGTCATTTTTCATAACCTGTCAAAAATGAGTTTTCACACCTGTGGCACAGACTGCCATTTTGGCATGGATTTGAAACTTTTCACCTATGGGGTTTATGAGGTGGGGTGATAAGAAGACTATGATGAAAATTTGGGGTCAAAATATGAAAAAATGCCAAAGTTATGGGCATCCATAGCAATTTCGCTATGCCCGCTCATAACTTTGGAAATGTTAAATATTTTGACCCCAGAATTTCAACAGAGCCTTCTTATTACCCCACCTCATGTATGTCACAGCTATCATTTTTCAAATCCTGGCCAAAATGTGTTTCCACACCTGTGGCGCAGAATGGCATTGCAGTTGCACAGATTTATGTTTTGGTGATGATTCGAAAATTTTCTGTATCGGGTACATGATGCAGGGTTATAAGGTGGCTATGCTGACAATTTGGTTACTGTTGTCCCATAAATGGAAGCACAGGTACTGAAGGGATGGGAGCACAGGGAAATGCATGTTTGTTTTAAAGCGACTCTTGCGGCAAAACGGAGGTTCCCTCCATGCTCCTTAATGCCCCAATCACCTAATTGGGGTCTGGAGACATGAGTGAGGGACCTGAGGGGCTGCAAAAGTTGTTTTTTTTTAAAAGCACTAAAAAGCACATGTAAATACGCCAGCAGCCAAGGCTGCTGGGAACTGTAGTCTTGCCCCACCCAGTACAATAGCAACACCAATGGCGAACGTTCGGCATTGACAAATGCTTGTTCTTAAGCAGCAGTGGTGCTTTGTAATCATGTCACAGTGTGTGATGTCTGTGCCTCACCAAGCATTGCCAGCTTTCCCCAGTAATGAGCATTAGCTATAATGACTGTGTATTGCAGAAAGCACTACAGGGCTCCCTCGCTATAGCAAATTGTTGGATATAATGAACAGGGTGCTTGGCACCCGTTGCTTCTGACAGCAAAAAGCTGTTCAATTTTTTCCACACATGCTCCCCCAGCTGTGGTTCTCCCCCAGCTGCACACTCCCTCTCGATTGCACAGTCCCTTACCTTACCTTATCTTTTTACTATCTGCTTAGTTCTCTCTTGTGAGCAACTTACAGTTCAGCATTGGCATGGAGAGGCTGTCTTAAAAAAAGTATGTTCTGTCAGCGAGGCAAGCAGGAACAATACTTGAAGCAGAAAAGACAGACAGCGAGTGACATGGAATGACGCTAATCAATATAAGTACAATAGACTGTTTATTGAAGGAAGCCAAAACTTAATAAAGATTGTAGCATGGGGGGGGGCAGCTAACAGTACAGTAGAAAGACAGAGTCGGAGGAATAGCATGAGACGGAGGAGTAGCGTGAGCTGTGTTTGCAGTCAAAACTAGAGCTGCCTGTAGTTTAACTTTCTATTTTATTCTTTTTAACTAAAATAGAGCAGTAGGGCAGGGTGACAGGATACAGTGTATGTGTGTGTGTGTCAGGGAAGGGTGCAGAGGAGAAAGCACAAGCCTCTGACTGTTTAGATACACTATACAGTATTAAAAAGCATCCCTTGATATAACAAATTAATTACTATAACGAATGTCCAGTATGGCTCTTAATGCATTTGTTATAGTGAGGGACTATTGTGCTAGTGCATTAAAGGGCAGCAAGCTTCCACACGGTACCATCTGATAAAACATAATATTGTTATGTTATTTAAAACTTAATTACAGATTGTCTAGATTAGTAAGCATGCTAACGACACCAAATTAGCTAGTGTGGTATCTAATGAAGAAGATCATATCAGTCTTCAGAGGGTGTTAAATAACACTACACACTGGGCTGACTCAGTATGCATGTCATTTTATATGGACAAGTGCACTGTAATACATACATGTCAGTGCCCGTAACAAATTATTAGATTATAAAATGGGTAATTACTTAATAAAGAAAACAGAACTTGAAAAAGATCTTGGTATATTTATTTCCAACAAATTAACATTCAAAGCACATACTGATATTCAAGTTGCAAAAGCCCAAAGTATCCTGTCAATTAAAAGAAACTTCAAAAGCAGAGATGCACAAGTAATAATGCTCCTGTATAGAGCTTATGTAAGGCCAGTGTTTATTTATTTATTTAAAAGTTTTACCAGGAAAGACATACTGAGCAGACTACAGCTCGATTCCAGATGCGTCCTGGGGGTAGAGGGAAACGGGATAAGTACATTTCAAGTAAACAATACAGAAATTAGAGAACAGCAAAAGTTTACATAGGTTACATACAGTATGTACAAGGTTTTATAATTTACAGTGATAAAAATATAGAGGTGGTATGTACAGGAGGCAAGAAACAGAGAGTGCACATCACAATATTAGGCAGAATATGTAGAGAAGGAAATGGCAAACAAAATTTGGTGGTTAAGCATTAGAGTGGGCAGCATAGATTGCATTTGGGGGTTGGCCCTTTACATTGTGCACACCAATTGACAAGGCCCATGCTAGTGCACATCAAGTTGACATGAGCAGCTAGTGGGGACTTGCCCTTTTAGAAGGGAGATTTGTTGCCTAGGGAAGGGGGAGAGCTGGATGACAGCCGGCAGAGAGTTCCAAAGTTTTGGTAGACGGACTCTGAAAACCAACTGTACAGCAGAGGTAACCATGTGTGGGATTTGTAGTAGACGGGAGTCGAAACTTCTGAGTGAGCATGCTGATGGTGTTTGAGCTGTTAGGGTAGAGGCTAGGTAGGAGGGCAGTAACTGGGTCCAGAATTTGGCTGTGAGTCTGTTACAGTGGTAAAATCCCCTATTGGCGAGGGAGGGTAGATTAAGGTTGAACCAAGGTTCATAATTATGGGGACTGATTTATAAAGGACATGGTGGAAAAGGTACAGAGGCAAGCCACTAAGTTGGTTTATGAATGCAGAAATATGCCATATGTAGACCGTTTAACAAAACTAAATATGTGAGAAGGCACTTGCCCTAACCATACATCAAGGCTGCTGAGCTGACTGTTAACTATTTGTTGCATGCTATTTCCAGAATGAAAAAAAATCTGGGTAAGGGCAGAGCTTGTTGTATGACACCAGCTGAATGATTCCTGTTCCTTGTTCAGCACACCTCCTAGAAGATGATTCAACTTGTGTCTTTGGTAAGAGGTAACAGTCTGGAGGAGGTGGGTAATTGGGGAGAGGGAGAGAACAGAAGGGAAAAATAAAGGAGCGGATCAAGGATGGAGTCCCATCCCCCAGTTGTACTACCCTGACCCCTACCAAGCCTACTATTCTAACCTATACCTTGAGGAAGAGCTGCCAATTCCATGTAGCAAAGCCATGGGACCTACACTACCTCAAATTTGTGGAATAGGCTTCTCACCTTGAACTGGACACGTTCAAAGGACACCTGCCTGGAGACCCTTGCTTCCCATTCCCTAATAGTCTCAGTCTGCTTCCATTTCATTAGTAGCTGCCTCTTGGACTCCATGGCCACAGTGTATAACAGAGGCCTGAATTTATTTTTTCAACTTTAGTTTATTGTAGAGACATGACATACAGGATTACATTCATGTGATCATAGTAGCAATACATAAAAAAAAAAAAAAACAACAGTGTTCATAGGTATTTCAGTACACATACAATTGTCTTGTCTCTATTGTGATAAACATCCAACTAATGTTAACATCTAAGTAACTTTATAGAACAAATAAATTAAAACTGAGAGCATGGTGATTGGCTGTTGGTGATTTTAGTCATATCGCATTTGCTCCAGTATTGGTGTCCCCTCAATCTCTTCAATCAGGTGCGCATAAGATAGCCACCTGGTGTCGAACAGTTATGTGTTGAGATGAAGCCTGGCTGACATTTCTTCCATTATTTTTATATTTTTACAGTTCTGAAACCACTCCTGCCTACTTGGTGGCTCAGCCCTTAACCATTTCTGGGTGATTGCCTTTAAAGCTGCTGCTACTAGGATATTAAACAAATATCCTTTGGCCTTGCCCCTTAGATCAATTGGGTATAAACCTCCAATCAAGTGGAATACTTTCAGCTTTGGTTGGCTTTCAAAAATCTTGCAGATCCAGGCCTGTACCCCCCCCCCCCCAATGTCCCCTGTAGTTCCCTACATTGCCAGTATATGTATGTGGCAGTTCCCCTTTCACCTCAACCTCTCCAATAGAGGGCTGAGGCATTTGTGTTTATGTATTTTATTCTATCAGGTGTTAGGAAATATTGGATCATTATTTTCCACCTAAACCTGGAGTACTGCGTGCAGTACTAGCGCCCATTCCTAAAGAAGGACATCAGATTGTTGGAGGGGTGCAGCAAAGAGCCACAAAGATGATTCAGGGATTAGAGAGCAAGCCCTATGAGGACAGGCTGGGAGAGCTGAATATGTATTCGCTGGAGGAGAGGAGTGATAGGGGGGATATGATCGAGACCTTTAAATATCTGAAGGGGATAAACGAGACCAACTCAGAAGGGATTTTCCAGATGAGAAGGGGGAGGGACACAAGAGGGCATGGACTGAGATTGGGTGGGGGGTTCAGAAGGGAGATGAGGAGACATTTTTTTCACTGAAAGAGTGGTGGACAAATGAAACACCTTACCAGACAAGATAGTGTCCGGTAAGATGGTGGGCAGTTTCAAGAGGGGTTGGGACAGGGTAAGGGTAAGGGATTCTGGAAAGAGGGGTGCAGTAGGGGCAGCTGTGAGATGAGGTGCTAGCTGCACACTCAAGCAGATTTCATAGACCATGAGGCCTGTTTCTGTTGGCAGTTTCATATGTTCATATGTTCATAAACTTCCTCCAACTCCCCGAGAGTGTGGTTTTATGGGTGGCTTCCCATATTTGCACCCACTCTCTCAGATGCAAGGTCTGGATCATTTCTACTTCCCATTGTGCCTGTGTTTTATCAATTTCCTTAATGCCTGTGTCCCTATTCAATGTTGTGTATAACCCGGTGATGATGTGCCTGGCATTTTGTTGTTTGGATAGCATGTATATCTGCAGCACCAATGGGTGTTGGTTGAACCACAAGGACCTCTGGATCCCTGGCTCTGTTATATAGGTCCTTACTTGAAGGAATCGAAATAAATCTGTGTGGGGTAGTTTAAATTCCCTCTAGATATGTTGAAATGATTTAAAAGTTCTATCATTATAGAACTGTGACATGAATTATAGCCCACCATTTGCCTATCTCCTGAAAGTATGATCCTGTATTGCTGGTGTGAAATTCCTTTGTTTACAATGGAACCCAGTGAGTTTGTGAAGTTTACCCATGCCGCAGCGATAGTCGGCATGGAGACATCCCTGACAGTGACAGCCGCAGTGCCAACTGTTGGCATTGCAGTGTCGGGAATGCCTCCGTGCATCCATCGGGGGGGCTGCGCCCCCAAACCCCCCCCCCACACCCCTGGTCTCTAGGATTCAAACTCCAAGTCGGAGCTGGACCGGGGTGGGGGGGCCACTAACCAAGCAAGGCAATCCCAATCACGAAACAGACCTCCACAGCGACAGGCGGATTTTGCCCGATTCCTGTCGCTACGGTGGTCTTCACAATCTGAAAGATGCTGCGGCAACGGTATACCAGTCTGCGAGTCTGCAATCTGCATTTTCTTTTTTATTAGCAACCAATTTCTAAGGGTTGTCTTGTTCATTTTTATTTAGTAGTCTCAGTTCCTACGTGGAATTAATTTCCCAGCCTATCATCTCTAAGTGTATCCCTGTATTTGTTCCCTGTTCTATCGACTTCCAAGCCCTGACTTTGTGCTCATCATATAATTCTATCAGGTCTCCCAATTGAGATACTGGGTAATATTCTTTTAAATTTGGCAGGCTATAAACTTCTGAAAGAAAAAAACAATATGGTTTTCAAAAGAGGCAGCAAGGAAGATTGGGGGGAAAAACAGGTGCTCAGAAAGCACAAGGAAATACAGAGGGAGGGAGACAGGGAAGTGTACCAGGCAAAATAGAAGATGATGGGGAAAGCAGTCAAGTGTGCAAAGGCACAAACTGAAGAAGTATAGCAAAGTCAGCAAAAGAAAGTGACAGAACCGTCTTTAGGTATATCAGGGAAAGGAAGACCAATGGAGGGATTGTGAGGTTGAATGGGGGGAGGTGCAGAGGAGGATCTAGAAAAAAAACAGAAATTCAAAATGAATACTTCTGCTCAGTATTTAGAAAGAAAGTGGAAGGGGTGACCAAAATTAGGTGGTAGAAACATACATGGGGGGGGGGAGGAGGTGGACACCAGTCCATTCACGGAGGAGAGACTCGTAAAGGAGCTCTCGAAACTAAAAGCGGACAAGGCAATGGGACCAGATGGGATGCATCCCAGAATACTGAAAGAACTCAAGGAGGTACTAGAGGCACCACTGACAGCACTGACTATTTAACAAATCACTGGAGGAGGGAGTGGTCCCAGAGGACTGGAGGAGGGTGAATGTGGTACCAGTACACAAAAGTGGGAGCAAGGTGGAGGCTGGAAATTACAAGCCGGTCAGCTTAACCTCAGTGGTGAGAAAATCACGGAATCCATGTTAAAGGAAAGGACTGTATCATATCTGGAGGCTAGTGGGGCACAAGACCCAAGGCAACACAGATTCATAGCAGGGAGATCTTGTCAAACAAATCTGATGGATGTCTTTGACTAGGTAAACAAAGTGGTGGATCAGGAAGGTGCGGTGGACATGGCCTACCTAGATTTTAGCAAGGCATTTGACACCGTCCCACAAAGGAGGCTAGTAAAGAAGTTGCACAGTCTGGGAATAGGTCCCAAGGTGGTAGAATGGGTCAGAAATTGGCTAAGCAACAGGACACAGAGGGTAGTGGTGAATGGAGTACAATCCTAGGAGAGGGAGGTGACCAGTGGGGTGCTGCAGGGTTCAGTTCTGGGACAGGTCCTCTTCAATGTCTTCATTAGTGACACTGCAGAGGGTCTGGAAGGGAAGGTGTGCCTCTTTGTGGATGACACCAAGATCTGCAATAGGGTGACACTCCAGAAGGGGTGGAAAAAACGAGAAGAGACCTAGGCAAATTGGAGGAGCGGTCCAAAGAGTGGCAGCTATAATTCAATGCCAAAAAGTGCAAAGTCATGCCCTTGGGTCGCAGGAATCCTGGAAAAGGAATATAAAATGGGTGGGGAGAGATACTAACAACAACAAAACTGTAAAGGGACCTGGGGGTAAACATAACAGACAACCTGAAGGTGGCCAAGCAATGTGAAAAGTGGGGCGGGCCTAAGAGATGCTGGGGTGCATAGGGAGGGGCATCACCAGTAGAAAACAGGAGGCGGTGATGCCACTGTACAGACAATTAGTTAGGCTACATCTGGAATACTGTGTTCAGTTCTGGAGACCGCATCTCTGGAAGGACATTGACAGAATAGAGGCGGTTCAGAGATGGGCAACAAAAATGGTGAAAGGACTGCACCAGAAAACATATGAGGAAGGACTGAAATACCTCACTATATATACCCTGGAGGAAAGGAGGGGGGATATGATAGAGACATTCAAGTACCTTAGGGAAATCAACAAGGTCCAGGAGGGCAGCATCTTCCAAAAAAAAAGAGATGTGCACTAACAAGCGGTCACTCTATGAGGCTGTGGGGAGACTCAGAGGAAATGTGAGGAAGTATTTTTTCACTGAAAGGGTGGTGAATGCTTGGAACAGCCTCCAAGCAGAGGTTGTACAGGCTAAAATGGTTGGTGAGTTCAAGAATGCATAGGATAGACAGAAGGCAACCCTAGTGGTAGGAAACAGAGGGTAAGCTGCTAATCATTTAGGATCAGGAGTTAGGTAGGGAAATGGGAAATGGACTAGGTGGGCCAAGTGGGCCTTATCTGCCATCAAAATCTGCGCTTCTATGTTTCTACGCAAATTTCCTAAGGACCTCCGATAGTTCTTTCCATTCTCTGCTAGGGGCTTGGAGAGGGATATTCTGAAAGAGGAACAGAAACCGAGGGAGTACGTTAGATTGTATTGCATCTATTCTATTTGTAAATGTAAGTGGCTGTATTGACTGTCTTTTAATATCTATGAAAACCTCTTGTTTCAGTCAACATTATTGGCTCCAAACAGGGTGCTCAGATTTCTTGGTATCTGTATCCCTAGGTATTTGACTTTCTCTGCGTTCTATGTGCCTGAGAATAAAGCTTTGGTTTCCCCTGTGATTTTCCCGCTGACCATTAGGATTTCGGTTTTGGACATATTGACCTTGAACTCCACTATTGGCCCCTATTGGTCCAGGAGATTAAGTAATTTGGGGATAATGACATTTGGATCCCTCACATAAAATACTGTGTCATCTGCATAAAGGGACACTTTGTTTTCATGACCTCCTACACAAATGCCCCCAGCTGTCTATTGCTCCTTATTGCCTCGGTTAATGGCTCCATGCTAAGAGCAAAGAGCAGGGGTGAGAGTGGGCCTCCTTCTCTGGTGCCTATCTGTAGTTTAAAGTTGTTGGATAAGGTTCCATTTACTTTTGCTTTGGCTGTACGGTTATTATATAATGATTTTATTATTTTTAAAAAACATTCCTCAAAGTCCATTTTTTCCATAGCTAACTGTAAAAAATCCCAATTAAGCCTATCAAGTGCCTTTTCTGCATCTACAGTATTAGGATTGCAATCTGAGGGTCCTTTGAATTGCTTCCTTCTACTATAATATTGAGCATGCGTCTTACGTTGTCCTTAAGGTGTCTCCCTGGGACGACACCCATTTGGTCTGGGTGCACTATACAGTATCTGTCATTACCTGTTGTAGTCTGTTTGCTAATATTTTTGTGTAAATTTGAAAAAAATCTTGGTTTAGTAATGCAAAAGGCCAGTAAAATTCGCATAGAGTTGGGTCCTTTCCAGGTTTAGGCAATACTGTAATTACAGCTTCTTGCCAGGAGTTTGGTATAACTCCTTCCGACTGGCAGTGTCTCAACAGTGAACCCAGTATCAGGGACAACTCCACTCTAAATGTTTTGTAGAATTCTGAACTAAAACCATCAGGTCCTAGGGCTTTGTTTAATGGGGGGGTCTTTTATAATGTGGTTTATCACTACGTCCGTGATAGGTCTTTCTGGCTTGGTTGCCTGTATCTCTCAAAGTTTTGATATGTTAAGGGGCCCTAAGAATTGCGAGGTTAGCTTGATTCCTTGACCCTTTGTTTTTTTCCTCCTCATACAGTTTCTGGTAGAAGGTGGAAATTTGTTTAACTATCTTATCTAGTTGGGTTTCTGACTGTCTCCCCTCCCCTTGTGCTTTTAGTTTTGTCACTATCCTATCAGCCGCTTCTTTTTTTTTGTCTATATGCTAATAAAGTGGCAGCCTTACCTCCCACTTCATAGTACTTATGGGCTGTGTATCTAAGTTGTCCCTCTATTTTTTTGTTCATAATGTCTTGCAATTCTGATTTAACCTTGTTTATCTCTTTAAGCTCGGTATTATTAAGGTGTTTTTTTGTGACTGCATTCTAATTCTTAAAATTTTTTTTCTAGGTCTGCCTGCCTGGTCAGCTGTTGTTTCTTCCTTCTTGATGACCACTCTGTAATATGCCCTCTTAAAACCACCATCATAGTGCCCCACAGGCTTGGCTCATGGACTTTCCCATCTGCATTGAATTATCTAAACTCTTTTATATCTGCTACTATTTTATTCTTAAATGCTTTTTATTTAATAAATAAGTGTTGAATCTCCATTGTGTGACTATCTTTGTTTGATTAAGTTGTACTTTTATGGAAATGGGGGCATGGTGGGAAATTATCAGTGGGGTGTCTCACTATGTGTGACCCAATAGAGGTCCGTTCTGAGGGTGAGAAAAAGATCCATTCTGGAATACTCCCTTTGTGGGTTTGAGAAGAAGGTGTACACTGGTCCCTTTCCTTTCTATGGTGTTTTCTCCACACATCCACCGGGCCCTGTTTCTCCATGCAGCTTCACGGTGCTTGGCTCGACTATTTATTTGTGTTCTGATTCCCTGAAGTCCTCTCCAATTGTGGGTCTAACACATAGTTAAAGTCCCCCCCCCCCACTGCAACCATCCCTGCTGTAAGTCCAGCAATTGTGCCAAACAGTTCTTTAAAAAAGGGGGCTGCATTTATATTTGGCGCATGTACATTAACTAGCAGTATGATTGTGCCCATGTAACTCCCTGGGACTATTACCCACCTTCCTTCTTTATCCTTGCAAGTGTTTTGGACTTCCAGGCCAAGTCCTTTCCTAAGTAAGATGCCCACCACTCGTTTCTTAGCCAATGGATGTGAAGAGGTCATCACCTGAGCCACCCAGGCTCTTTTGAGCTTTGCATGTTCTGCATCTGACAGATATGTTTTCTGCAGAAATGCCACATCACATTTGAGCCTTCGTAGCTCCATTAGTATCTTAGATCTTTTCACAACTGTGTTGATACCTTTAACATTATGCAAAATAATATTAAGTGTATCCATCCTGACATATTTTGGGTTTACCATATATAGTTCACTGCTTTCCCTTTTTGGTGTATTTTTTAATTTGTGTTACCAAGTTCACTGTGCATTTACTATAACTCCAAAACAATAACAAACAAATAACCATGACTTTGTTCATCATACCATTTCTCCCTGGTATCTCTCCTCTCTTGAATCATCATTATACAATGGTAAGAAAGAATCTTGGACTGTGATTGGTCAGTTTGGGGCTGGACCCATGGCATTATCCCAGCATAACACCATGGGTCTCGTCTCAGCACTGTGAACTAATTGATAATACTTTGGATTTGTCCATCTTTGTTTGCATCTTCTCTTAAGAAACAAAAATATTTTTTCACACAAACAAAAACATTCTTTAAAATAAGTTTTTTTAATTCTGCATATAACAACAAGACATTGTATAATAGGAATAATGTCCTCCCGGGGCTGTGTCGTGCTGGCATAATGCCACACCTGGGACGTTGGATGCACTCGACCTGTGGCCTCGTGCCCAACCCCCCCCCGGCATGGTGTTATCCCAGCACGACACACACCCTTGCATTAATCCTTTATTATTTTAATCATAGTCTTCAAGTATTTCAAGGTGACTTAAAGGTAATTTTAGAGATGCTGCCACTGTCTGGTGTAGCGACTCTCTGGAATCCTAGTACTATACATGTAGTCTGGACAGTACCTCATGGCTGTTCTGTGAGTTTAAGTCTATTTTTTATATAGAGTGCAAATCCCTTTTCATGAGAAAACTTTCTGACCTGGAGTCCTATTATGAAACTAAAAAAATAGGTCTCTATGTTGTCTGTCTCCAACCTGACCCCCCAGACCCTCTCATCTTGATTATATTTATTAGATGAGTCCCTATCCTTATTTTTTTTTTAAATCCTGGAGTGTGAATGCTAACAAAGCTTTCCCTGCCCTCTCCCCCTATTTGCCCTCCCCTCCTGTACCCCTTTTCTGTCTTGCCTGTCCCCATTTCCTCTTCTTCCCTTTCCTTAATCTATCCAATTATGAACCAGTCAGAGTCTAGACAGCTGATCTCACAAGGCTTAATTTAATTTCCCCCCTTTTGCCTGCTTTTCTACCTTCCTTCTGGAACTAGCTTCACTCCCTCCTCTTTAGAGGTTCACCTACCTTCCACAGCACCAGGGTCTTTCACATCACTTACCTTCAGAAATCCAGTTGAGCTTCGCATCTTCTGGGGACGGCTCAGTACCAGAGTCCTACATTCTCATAAATGCACCAGTCTCCACTCCTTCAGGTAAAGCAACTGTAACTCAAACATGACAGAAGTGACCAATGACACTTAATGATGTAGTTCCAACCCCCCCCCCACCAATTGCATGCTCCTAGGCTTTGCAGCATGTTCTGACAAGGATCTGAGGACCACCAGTTAGTTCAATTGTTTGCTAAGTGCTATAGATCAGACCCCCACCCCTGCTGCCTCCCCATTATTCTTTTAAATGAACTATGAACATTGAGAAATCCCCCCTCAAAAATTATTTAATAACCATATCTGACATTGGCAAGAAATAGCATTACTATTAGACAGTTAAGCAATACAGTCAGTCCTTTTGCTGGCGGCATGTCGTTTTGGGAAAATTACAAGAGCTTGCTATGTACTCCTGCACCTGACCAATCAGTCAAATAAAGTCAGTGTGCTGGCCACCCGTCTTCGTCTCTTTGTAAAACCAAATCCCACTTTTGGCTGGGCCCCAACACTTTCACAGAAGGTTAAGGCTGTGCGGGCAGTTAATTCCCCTGTGGCATGTTTTTTATGTGTGGCTTATCGAGAGCAAGGCTGCCGCTCCCGTAACTGATTAAATCACTGTGGTATGCTCGGTGTCTGACTGCCTGTTTTTGAGTGTTTAAGTCAAGCTAACTCTTGACAAGAAATAACACTGGTCAAACACTGAGACATTACCAATATCCCATTCAATTTTTTCTGCACATTAGTACCAATTCTAACTTTTTGCCACTCATAATGCTTCCGTAAAACATTGGGGTACTACATGCAGCCTGATCACCAGTGGCATGGCTTTTTTAAGAGAGTCATGAAGAATGGGGCAGCCGTACCTAAGACTTACTGAGCCACTGCAATAAGCTAATTTTCTAGCTGATCATACTTAAACCTTTGCTTAACCATATTTAACCACTGGTAAAAGAGAAAACCGAACAAAACATTAAGGCACTGCAGGCAGTTGGGGTGCCGATGGCAAGTCCGTTTTATGAAATTTACAAGAACCGTGACAGCCATGTCTGTTACCGACTGCGTTGCTTAAACATGCAAAGCTTCCTAATGAAACACTTAATAAACATGTCTTAATAAACATGTCTATCTATGGCATAAACATTTCTGGCATTGGCAAAAGATAGCACCACAAGAAAAAATTACTCACCTTAGTAATTGCTTTTCTTCTCATGGAGTCTTGCTATATTATGACTATATGCAGTCAGCCACTGCAGCTGAACTGCCCCGGAGAGGAAAGAGTTAACTCCAGAGAGTCTGGAGTTCCACAGCGCGAGGGCGCTATACCAAAGCTCTATCTGGCCAGTTTCAAATGAAACTGTCAGATCTTTACGAAGCTAACACTAAGCAACAAGTCTGTGTGGAAAGCTCTACACTAGCCAAGTGGCTACCTACTAGTAGGAATAACAACAATATAAACAACAATATAAACAGCAATAATAATAATAACAATGAATAATAGTATTATTAGTTTCTCCCTAACAAGCACTATTAGACCCCCTTCCCCAAGACTCAAGTCCAGGAAGGGGGCCAACATATTACTTAAAACAGAAATACCTAATTCCCTAACCCTAAATAAAGGGGGTGAAGGGAAGAACTAAAATGGCATGATACAGTGCTTGCACTAATTTGCCACCCCTACCAAGTAGAAGTTCTGAGAGGGCAGGAGGGAGGTGGTCATATATCGCAAGACTCCATGAGAAGAAAAGCAATTACTAAGGTGAGTAATTTTTCTTCAAACACCATGAAGTCTTGCTATATTATGACTATTATGCAGATTACACAGCAGTACCTCCATGGAGGAGGGTCAGAACCTACTTAGGAAATAGGCTCTGAAGCACAGCTGTGCCAAAGCGAGCATCTCTCCTGGACTGAATATCCAGGGAATAATGCTTGTAAAAGTGTGAACTGTTTTCCAAGTAGCAGCTTGACAGATTTCCAGAATGGGAATATCTCTAGCAGCCGCTAGAGATGCAGCTGTACCCCTGGTGGAGTGAGCCCTCAGTCCTGAGGGGGGTTCTCTACCTAGTTTTTGATAACAAAATTGGATACAAGAGACAATCCACCTTGCAACTGTCCTCTTAGTGGCAGGTTTCCCTTTGCCAACCTCGCCATAGGTAAGGAAGAGTTGGAGGGATTCGAACCTGTGACCCTTGGTGCGTTCCAAATAGTAGCTTAAGGCTCTTTTGACGTCCAAGCTGTGCAGACTCCTCTCACCTGAGGAAGAATGCTCAGTGAAAAATACTGGAAGAGAGATGGATTGGTTCAGGTGGAAATCTGAAACCACTTTAGGCAAAAACTTTCTGTTAGTCCTGAGGACTACCTTATCTCTGTGGAAAGAGATAAAATCTTCTTCCACTGACAGGGCCTGTAGTTCACTTATGCGTCTGGCAGAAGTGATAGCCACTAGGAAAACAGTTTTCCAAGTCAGAAACTTGAGCTCTGCTGAGGACAGAGGCTCAAAGGGGTTACATTAACTGAGCAATGCAAACATGCAGGTCCCAGCGGGAGCTGGTTCTCGAAAAGGAGGTTGGTGTGAAGTAGCCCTTTAAAAACTTGGAAAGCACAGGGTGAGAAGAAAGGAAGCAGGCTTCCTGCTGACAGAAAAGCAGAGACAGCTGCCAGATGAACCTTAAGGTAGCGGCCTAAGGCCTAAGGAATTTAAATGGACCAAATAGTCCAGTAAAATGGGCAGATCAGCAGATTCTGGGATAATCTGCTTCTCAGAGCACCAGATGGAAAACCTTTTCCACTTAGAATTGTAAGTGGCCCTAGTGGAAAGCTTTCTTGAAGCCTTTAAAATATCCAAAACACCTTGAGAAAGGTGTAAGTCAGCAAATTCTAACTCCTCAAGAGCCATGCCTTGAGATGGAGGGATTTGAGGTCCGGATACCACACTCTCCCCTGTGCACAGGCCAGTAAGTCGTGGACTCTGGGCAAAGCTCAGGGCAGGAGTGGACTGTCAAGGACAGAAGCAGTGGGTACCAGGGCTGTCTGGCCCAATCTGGAGCAATCAGAATCACCTTGCAGGGCTGAGATCTGATTTTACTAGTACCCTGAAAAGAAGGGGAAAGGGGGGAAAGGCATACAGGAACTTCCCTTTGCAATCCAACTGAAAGGCGTCCAGGGGGACTGATCCCAGCACTGGAGGCCTGCAACAAAACAGAGGAAGTTGGTGGTTGTCTGGGGCCGCGAAAAGATCTATCTGAGGGTGGCCCATCTGGCAAAGACTGACCCCAGCACCTGAGGATTCAAGCCCATTCGTGATGGCCCTGAGAAATCCTGCTGAGGGCATCCATGGGACATTGTCCTTCCCTGGAAGGTGAACTGCTATCAGGGAGGTGTTCAGGGAGTAAGCCAGAGACCACAACTTCATTGCTTGCGTGCACAAGGCTGATGACCGAGTGCCCCTTGCTTTGTTGATGTACCACATTGTTGTGGTGTTGTCTGTCCTGACTTGAACTACTTTGTTCTGGACAGAAGCTGAAAACGCCTGAAGAGCTAAAAGGACAGCTCTGAGTTCCAAAGATTGATGTGGAGCAGAGATTCCTGGAGAGACCACACTCCCTGAGTGGACAGGTCGCCAAGTGAGCTCCCACCCTAACAGGGAAGCATCCGTGGTGAGGGTGAGGGAGTGGGAAACGGAATGAAAGGAACCCCTTGTTTTGGGTTGCTTTGATCCTGCCACCAGTGTAAGGCCAGGATCAGGGTTTGAGTCACTGGAACCAATTTGGAAAGGGGTCCCTCCTTTGAGACCAATAGGCCCTCAAATGGAACTGAATGTCCCTCATCTGGAATCTTGCTCCTTGCACTACAGCTGTGGAAGCAGCCATGTGCCCTAGGAGTTGCAGAAAATGCCTTGCTGGTCGAGAGACCCGCAGGGTAAAGAAGGATGCCAGGGCAATGAGTCTGTCTACTCTTTCCGAGGGGAGAAATGCCCTGGCTAACTTTGTGTTCAATTCTGCGCCTATGAAAGTTAGTACCTGAACTGGTTCGAGAACTGACTTTGGTAAATTCAGCAGGAATCCCAGGGAAGTGAGAAGCTGCTGGGTGACTTGCAAGTGGGATTTTACCTGATCTGGGGACTGACCCACTATGAGCCAGTCGTCCGGTAGGGAAACACAGCAATCCTTGCCTTCTTAAATGAGCCACTACCACAGCTAGACATTTAGTGAATACCCTTGGCGCAGAGTAAGGCGAAGGGCATTGCCCTGAACTAGTAGTGGCCTGAGTAGTTCGAACCTGAGGTACTTTGGTGAGAAGGCCTGATCAGAACATGAAAATAGGCATCCTTGAGGTCCAGGGAAGCTAACCAGTCCCTGACCTCAGGGAGGCAAAATCATTATCAGAGTTAACATTTTGAACTTTGGTTTCAAAAGATGCTTGTTCAGGTACCTTAAATCTAAAATGGGCCGCCATTCTCCTGTCTTTTTGGGGTAAGAAAGTATCTTGAGTACAGCCCCTGCCCTGATGGCAAGGAGGGACCCTTTCTACTGCTTTGCAGTCAAAAGAAAAACCTCTGCTTCCAAAGCAAGGGCTTCTGAAGGATTTGCAGGTGGAAAATGTCTGGCTCTCATCTTGAAACTGTTTGAAGCTGAGAACCAGACCCTGGCCTATTACCTCCAGAACCCACCTGTCCGAGTTAGGGACACCAGTTCTGGCTGAAATAAACCAACCTGCCCCCAGTGGTACAGGAGAGTCGGCCCTGGGCACCCCATCAGGGTGACTTATGCAGCAATATTAGGCTGAGGGAGGGGATGGTTTACTTGTGCCCGTCTACCTCTGCCTCTAAAGAAACCCCTCTGTGCAAATGCAGAGGAGGCCTGAAATTGGTAAAAGGCCTGTGGAAAGGCCTGCCCTACCTCTGGGAGAGCGTGCCTCTGTGGAGTGGCATGCCTCTCCTTAGCCTGGGCACTTTTGTAGGTAGTTCTGTATTCATCCATCTTTTTCATATAGTTTTCTGTTTGTTCCCCAAACAGAGAATTACCCACAACAGGAAAATCCATAGCCTTTGACTGAGTATCTTGGGACAGATTAGTGCATCTGAGCCATGCCAACCCTCACGGAAAGCTACAGAAGTGGCCATGACCCTAGAGGAAACATCATTAACATCAACAGCAGTATGAAATTGAACTTAAGAGGCTTCAATGCCATCAGCAGCCACCTGTTCCAACTCACTAGCCAGCTGGCCATGGGCCTGCTTGGCTAACTGCAATACTGTGTCCCACCTAGATTTCTGATATCTAGCCACATAAGCCATATAATTTGCCTGCCTGAGTCCCAAAGAAGCTGCCATATACTGTTTTTTCACCATGGCATCAATCTTCCTGGAATCCTTATCAGGAGGATGTAAGGCCAGAGGAATATTAGCCTTGTCACAGGCTGCAGCTTGTACCACACCTACATGACTACACTGCTCAGTGAGGAAGTCTGTATCAGAGCCTGACAAGGTATATCTTCTGTCCATTTTTTATCTACAGGAGGACAGAATGATGATTTTTAAATCTTTGTTGTTTGCTTCCTAAATGACTCATGCAAAGAATAGACAACCTCCTAGACTCTGGTATATCCATCATTTCTACATAATCAGGCTCCTCTTGCTCATCCACAGCTTCCTCTAAAGGAAGCTGGAGGTTCTGCAACCTTTTGTAAAACATAAAATGAGAAGGGACTCAGACAGAATAGGAGGAGATTCTAAAGGTCTGTCTGGAGAAATGTCCGGTTCAATGGGCACGTCCAGACCCTCCCAGCCACACATGTAATGATCAAATTGGCCTCCTCTACTGTGGTTCATAAAATTCCTCAACATCATACTCCTGAACCACTGGCACTGAACAACCAACCTTCTACCAACTGTAGGTGGTTCGGCAGGACCCTGAGACAGTGACTGGACAATCTGTATGGCTTTAGCCTATTTCTGCAGCAGTTGGAGAAGACAATTTTGGACTCCAAACCTACTGATTTCTTTGTCTTTTTACTGAGACTGGTTCCCTGAACCAGCCTTCCTTTGCCCGAGAAGTCTCGCCTGGTCAGAGGGCACTCCCTCTGGTCCAGTGGGTACTGGACCGGGCTGGCCATCCGGTCAGCGGACTTCTTGGCCTCTCGTTCCCTGAGCGGCCCAATCTCTTTTCCAGGGTGGCTGCGGAAATTTTTACACACCTGGCAGTCTGACAGGGAGGTGGTCAACCCCAGACAATAAACACAGAAATGGTGTGTGGGTCCAGCCTTAATAAAAGGCTTCCCCACAACATCACAGTGTTGAAACCAAAGTGGGCCGGTTTTTCTTTTGGGTTTCTCAGACATAATGCCAGCCTGACCAAAACTTGCCCTTTTGATGGTAGTGCCAGGCAAGACACCCTTATCGGTTCCTAACCGTGTCACGGGTATTTGAAAAAACTATTTTAAAGCAAGGTTTTTAGAACCGATAAGAACCAGGAACCGCACTCTAAAAAGCTCAACCACACTTTAAACGTTAATTAGCAAACCGATCGGTTCAAAACCGAACCGATAATTGAATTTCCACACAGACTTTAAATTTTCTACTTACGGTTTACCAGATAGAGCTTTAAACCGAAATGCGTAAAATAAATACTTTTGCGGTTCCATGAACCGAAAATACTACGCTTGAACGAAATGAACCGATGTGAAGGAGCTGATCTCTGGAGCGACTGTTCAGTGAAGCGGAGTAAAGAATCTGACAGTTTCATTTGAAACTGGCCAGATAGAGCTTTGGTATAACGCCCTCGCGCTGTGGAACTCCAGACTCTCTGGAGTTAACTCTTTCCTCTCCGGGGCAGTTCAGCTGCAGTGGCTGACTGCATATAGTCATAATATAGCAAGACTGCATGGTGTTTGAAACAAACAATACAACAATACATGCAGTTCTTTTACTGGCGTCATGTCTTTTTGAGAATTTTACAAGAGCTTGCCAGCTGCTCCTGTACCGGGCCAATCAGTTAGATAAAACCAATGTACTTGCCATTTGTATTCGTCTGCTTGTGGAATCAAATCCAACTCCTGGCATGGCCCAGCCCCTTGATGGTACTTTAAGGCAGATCTATGATGCCGGTTCGACAACTGTTTTATCGACTGAGATCACAGCAATGGATTTATGTTGACCGCAAGTTGCAGTCGACATAAATCTGGCAGGAGACCCGGTTCCTTTTCTATCTGGAGGCCTCGCCCCCAAACCCACTGAATTTATGGATTATCAACTCCGAGTTAGAGCTGATTTGGGAAGGGGGTGCAGGACCAAGGGAAAAAGTGCTGGGGTCTCAGGCGGACAATTACAGTGAACTGGCGATGTTGTCATCATTGACGTGTTCACTGTAATAGTTTCACTGTGCAGAGGGCATACCCTTTAAGGCATATGGTGCAGTTAGTTCACCAGAGGTACACTTTTTGTATAAGGCTTTTCAAGAGCAGGGCTGCCACTCCCATAACTGATTGCTCCACCTCAGTATGCCCATTTTCTAACTGCTCATTTTTGTTTGTTGAAACTGAGCTAACCTTTGGCAAAACATACCACTGAACAAACATTGGGACCTTACCAGTAGCCAGCACATTCTTGTCAGCATATTGATAACATCTCTACCAATTTGCCATTCAGTGTTCCAGTATATCATTTAGCATCTATGTGCAGTCTGTTCATCAGTGGCATGCTTCTTTTTTTTTTGAGAAACTTTTGAGGAATGTGGCAGCCACTCACAGAACCGACTAAGCCGCTGCAGTATATTCATTTTTTAATTGTTTATTTTCCAACATTTGTGTATATATATTCAGACAGTAGCACAATATGAAATTGAACAAACATTAAGGTAGGCAGTCAGCGCACTGGCGACAAGTCCTTTTCATGAAATTTACAAGGATCTTGACAGCTGCATCTGTTATTGACTGAGCTGCTGAAACAAGCTAAGTGTCCTACTGAACATTTTTATTTGTTGGTCATCTCTCTGTGCTTCCTCCATCTTGCTCCTCATTTATTTTATAAGTCTTATGTAATTTCATCACCGATCTTTTGTCTGAGAACAAGTTCTTAGGGATGTCCTCCATCAGCAATTGTCTTTTCGTCCCGCACCCTGCAGCCTGCCAGGCCGATCTCTGCAACTCTGCCTCAAGGTCCTCCACTCGGGTGTCAGGGTATTCTATATGACATTTTCTGAGCTGTGGGACCGCTGCTGCAATGGTTTCAAAAGTCTGTTAACCCTTGTCTGTTGTGATAGTGAAGCAGGCGGGAAATAGGACCTGGGCCTTGGTGTTTTTCATCTCCTTCAACTGTTCTACTATCAACCAGGCTGCCTCACATTTTGATTGCAGTGCTGAAGAGAAATCTTGATTGAAGAAAATCTGGTCCATTCAGGCATACCTTCTGCTGCTTCCTCGCTGTTTTCAGGATTGCTTCTTTCATCTAGATTAAAGTTAAGCATTTGGACAATTATTGAGCAAGGTCTGGCTGTCTGTTTGGGCTTGGGACCCAGTGAGCAGTGCCCTCTTTCGATAACTAGGGGCAGATCCTTTGGTAGTTGGAGAATGAATCCCACCAGGTGCATCACAAAGGCTGCCATTGATTCAAAAGAGCCCTCTGCCTCTTCCTGGATCGCATGGATGGGGAAGTTGTTTCTACAGGCTCTATTTTCGGCATCCTCTAGTTTGGCTGAAATTTCTCTTATCTCGTTGGACCAAATACAACAGTAGCTGATTGTGGATTCCCTGTCTCTAGGTCAGTTCTCCCACTTATTTTTGTGTAAAGTTTACTTTTTTATCAATAGATTTTAGGTATACCTTAAAGTCTGCAAGTGCTGTTTCAATCGTATTGATGGTGGTTATGACTTTTTTTATAGTGCTGTCCAGGGGTGACATTTCCTCCCCTTCATCTTCATACTCCTTTTTTTGGTCAGCTGAGGAAATCGAAGCCTGGGACTGTGAGTGGGATGCCTTGGGCCTCTATGGTTTCCCGCCTGTTTGTCTGTCAATCAGCAACTGCTGCATTTTTCCTGCTAGAGTTGCCAAATTGCCTTTGTTTTATCAGCTAGACATTCCAACTGCTTTGTGTGCCACAAAAAAGTTGTTCCTGCTGTTTTTAATGTTTTTTCTCAATTTTGTCGGGGCATTGAGGTCGGAGTTGTCAGAGCTTCCTGTCTACCTTCTCATGATGTCACCAGAAGTACAGGCCTGAATTTATAAAACTTCCCTGTCAGGTGTCCCAGGTCCCCTGAGATCCATAGTAGGGGAAATGTGATACTGGGCTGTCCACAACCAACTCCAGCTTCCTTTGGACTGGCATCTAGAATTGTGAGATTCTGGGGCAGGTCCACATAATATGGCCAGTGTCCCTTCTGCTCTCTTGGCATCTCCAACACATGTTGGGATCATTATCTTCATTCTAATCAACCTTACCAGTGTCCTGTGCCACTCACCTAGTATTTTTTTCTGGATCAACTGGAATCTGGGGTCAGTTGTCTCCTGGTGTGCCATCCTCCAGTTTCTGCCCCAGTCTTCCTTAGTTATCTTTGTATGTAGATGTTCCTCCAATTTATGCCTATGTGGGTCCCAGTCAGGAAAATGTATCTGTGGTATTAGTCTGTAGATAATAGCCCCACTTTTAAGTGTGTTGCTGGCACAGTGGTCTATAAGCAAGTCCATGCCAGAAGGCTGGTACTTATATGTTTGTCCCAGCAATGACTTTAGGGCAAATCTGATCTGAAGGTATCTCCAGTGGTCTGTTGTTGGAAGATGAAATTCTTGCTGCAGCTGTTGGAATGACTTGAGGGAGTATGTAAGCAGACAGATGAGGTGTTGTAGGGACCCAATTCCCTGTGATTTCCAGTTGTTCCAACATACATTTGCCCCTGCAATCTGCAGCATACGGGTATTCCAGAGCCCATTCCATGACCCCATGAGGGGAGTTTCCATCCCGTTAGGCATCTCATGGATTTCATGGAGTCCAAAGTGTACAATAAGGGAAGTGATACATCCCGTCCTCTCCTTGTTTCCAGCGCCAGAAGTGATGGAAGAAACTTGTAATCTGTCTGGGACCTCTCCCTTTGCAGCCACCGTGGTCCTCTCTGTGGAGAGTAGGTCAGCCACTGCCTAGCACTTTTCACACCCTTAGCAATGTGGTAGGCCCAAGAACATGAATAAGTCTACTGCCCATTAGTTGTGGAGGTCCTTACTGTGTTACATCCAAACTGAGGTTTTTGTTGTGGCCATAAAAAAGTGGAAAATAGCCAGCCTATTTTATGCCACCATCTCTGAAGGATAAATAAAGAAAGGCAGAAAACACAATAATTGAGTTTTGGTAGGGCCATCATTTTTAGAGATGCTGTCTTGCCCCGCAGTGATAAGTTCAGCTTCTGTCAATGTCCCTCTGAAGGGAAGACAATAATGGCTGTAGATTAGCTACAGTCCAGTTCTATGATTAGGCTGTTACCAGCATCCCTAGATATCTAAACTGCTTCGGCACCCATTTCAGGTTTGTGCTCTTGAATGGTCACCATAGATTAAGGGCATGGCCCTGAGGGGAGGACTTCCATTTTGAACCAGTTTACCCTGAGCCCCAAATAAGAACTGAAGACTTTTAAGATGTCCATTGCCATGGAAAAGGATGGGGTCATATCTGAGTTTGTCACAAGCATGTCATCCACATAAAAGAGGTGTTTACAGGTGACTTGTCCAACTCTTATGCATTGAAGATGTCGATGTTTCCGGAGGGCTGCTGCCAAAGGATCTATGGCCATGACAAACAGGAGAGGGGACAAGGAGCAGCCTTGCCCGGTACCTCAATGGAGTGGGAAACCTAGGGAAAGGGTGCCATTAGTTAGTGCTGCTGCCTTTAGGGATTCATATAATACTCTCACCCACCCAATGAAATTGTGCCCTATTCGGAAATGTCCCATTGCCTCGAAGAAGTACTCCCACTCCACTGAGTCAAAAGCTTTTTCCACATTGACTGATACTACTATAGCTGACTCTCCTAACTTCCATGCCCCATGCAGTATGTGGGTTAAGGCCCTTAAATTATCTGCACCTCATCTCCCCTTCATGAATCCTGACTGGGCTAGACATGTGATATGGAGTAAAGCTTTCTCCAGTCTGCTAGCTGTTAGCTTGGCCAGTATTTTTGCATCAACATTTAGCAGGGAGACAGGCCTCTAAGTCTCACAGAGAGGGGTGTCAAAGTAGTTTAGGGAGAACTGTAATAGGTGCTTCCCTTATAGTGCACTGAACTATCCACCTTTACGTGCCAGTATACCTCCAGCATGTGAGGTACAAGTTGTTCCGTGAATGCCTGCTAGAACTCTGTGCTGAGACCATCTGGTCCTGGTGTTTTCCCCTTAGCTATGGATCTGATTGCTGCTAGAATCTCACCTACTGTTAGGGGTGACTCAAGAGCTCTGATTACCTGTACAGGAAGCTGTAGTAGTCCATGAGCCTCTAAGAACTGGTGTATGACCTGGGGTTGTGATTGTGAACAGAAGACACAGGGCCAGATTTACCTTGATGCCAAGTACACCTGTGCGTACGGCCTAACGTTTACTGGGGCCTCGTCATCATCTCTTTATTTTCCCAACCCAACTGCTGTTTTCCTTTTTTTTTTCAGTTGGATGGTGCAGATCGGATCAGATCTGAGTGAGTCAGACAGTGGGGGGTGAGGGTCGTTGATGGAGACGGAGAAAAAAAAAAGGAAAAGGTGGATTGTTGACTCTTGGTTGCTTTGGATTGGTCCCACAGAATCATCAGAGCAGTCTTCACTCAATTGTAATCACTCATAGGTCACTGAGTGATCTGGTGATATTGCCATTAGTAACTACACTATGTGTGACAATATCACCCGACCTATGAGTGCTGCTGTTTGACTGCTGTGATTTGAAAGGGGGTGGGCACAGCCACAGAGTGGGAGAGCAGCTCTGAGCCGAGAAAGCATTTCACCAATTCATGCCATTTTGCAGACAGTGAGTGCCACTGGCCGAGCTAGCATTAGTAGTAGCTGTCATCTTTCAGTCGGAGCCAGCCTGTGCGAGGGAGTCGAGACAGGAGGGGCACACACTAGTCAGGAAGGAGTTAGGACCAGCCTGTGCGAGGGAGTCGAGACAGGAGGGGCACACACTAGTCAGGAAGGAGTAAGGACCAGCCTGTGCGAGGGAGTCGAGACAGGAGGGGCACACACTAGTCAGGAAGGAGTTAGGACCAGCCTGTGCGAGGGAGTCGAGACAGGAGGGGCACACACTAGTCAGGAAGGAGTTAGGACCAGCTCTGCAATGGGAGTCGAGACAGGAGGGGCACACTAGTCAGGAAGGAGTTAGGACCAGCCTGTGCGAGGGAGTCGAGACAGGAGGGGCACACACTAGTCAGGAAGGAGTTAGGACCAGCCTGTGCGAGGGAGTCGAGACAGGAGGGGCACACACTAGTCAGGAAGGAGTAAGGACCAGCCTGTGCGAGGGAGTCGAGACAGGAGGGGCACACACTAGTCAGGAAGGAGTAAGGACCAGCCTGTGTGTGAGGAGGAAAGGAGAAGGAGAAGACCGAGGAGAGAGAACACAGAGATCAAGAGAGAGCCAGTCAAGAGTGCCGAGTGGTGAGTCGGAGCAGAGCTGACTAGCGGGACTCAGGAGAGGGACTAAAGAGAGTTGGGAGGGACAGAGAATGAGACTGAGAGACAGGACAGGAGAGAAGTTAAAATAAGGATTGGAGGAAGGATTTTTCTCACCACGGGTCGGGGGGAGGGAGGTAGGGGTGTAGAGTGGGGCGGTAGTTTGAGGGTTCTTATGTATATGTATGTATTGTTACTTTCTCCGTTTGTCTCTCTTTGCCCTTCCACCCCTATGTTTAGAAGATGGGGGAGAGCTCCCCCCCTTTTTTGTGTTAAGTTGGAGGCCTAAAGCTAGACCTTAAATGTAATTGAACTCTAAAGTAAAATTCTGGGAGTCTCTATATGCTTTAATAGCTAGCATAGTTCCTAACAACTGTATTAGCTAGGATAAGGCCTGATTAATTGTTTGGGCTGTACTTTCTATCCTTTTTTTAATTTAGCGTAATGTATTCGGCCTCCTTGTGTCTATCCATTCCTGTTTTTCTTTTTGTAACCTGTTGTTTAAAAAAAGGAAATAATAAAATTGCAATTTCAAAAAAAAAATAAGGATTGGAGGAGGAGGAGGAGGGAAGCGGGGAGAGCTAGAGTAGCAGGGGGCCGCCCAGCAGTCACCACATATCACCAAGCAAGACAAGGCCAAAGAAGCAGCTGCAGGCTGCTCGCCTGCCCTCGTGGAGGAGCAACTTGAGCTCAAGCAGCAAGAGCTACAGCAGCACACAGCACCACTACGGTTCCTGACCCCGATGACTCCCGAGTCACCACGACGACACCCAGGCTGTAGCCACCATCAAGGCAGGGCGACGTCAACAGTCAAGTGAAGTAAGTGACCATTTTATTGTGTTTGTCTTCTTTCTTGTAATTGTTTTATTACTAGTCAGCTCGGCTGGCTCCAGCAGTAGTCCATTCTCGGTTACTCCTTCCCTTCCTTAACACCGCTACTACACACACCCTCATGGCTGTGCAGTACGCACTTCACTTCACCAGATTAGAAAAGGCCACACAAATTTACTCCTCTGTCTGTCTCAGTAGTCCCAATTCAGTAATTTATAAAGAAAATAATTGGGATCGGGATGTGGACAGTGGAATAAAGAAGGGCAAGGCAGAAGTCTTTTCAGTGCTGCACAGGTCTTCGGTTCCTCGCTCCTCTGTCTGTGTTATTTAGACAGTGAGCTTGTATTTTTGTATGGGGGCACAGAGCACTTTGATGAGTGCTGAATCTTTTCCTATTGTGTGCTTCCCCATGTTTAAAGTGGTTAATCTGTTCTGGAGTGTTCAGTTGTAGAGACTCCTAGGTCTGATCACTCAGAAAAATGTCTCAGTGTCTTGTGTCTGTAAGGAAGTAGGGCAGATTACTTTGACAGCTGATTGACTATTTTTCTTTTTATTTAAAAGGTGGGTCGGTGACACCGATTTAAATTGAAATATGTTTTGTGTTACAGGCTGCAGTAGGTTAGGATAGATGCATGATGCAAGCCTTAGCCAATTATCCAACTGCGGCTGTGTGCCTGTGCCAGTGCAAAGTTGCCCTTACAAATATTGCAGTTTGCAAATTTGAAATTGCACCGGCCTGGTTTCAGACTGTCAAGTTGACTGCGATTTTAACCAGGCAAGGATGGTGTGTGTGTGCTGCGGTGCAGACTTGCAATCTGCGTGCCACTGCTTGTGATTGTAACTGTCTGGTGATATATAAGTTGTATAAAACAAGGGTACATGAAGTCTGTGGTTGTAGTCTCCGCTGCATGTATTTTTTTGTGCATTAATTCTCTCAGCTTGGTCACTGTGGTGTGGCACAACAGGGTCTCTGTGGCATTGTCATGTCTGTGACAGGCATGGGCTGGCCACTGGCCCGGCTGGGTTGTGCGTGCCACTGCTGCAGATGGGCGAATATATAATAACCACACTAAAATGCATTTTTGTTGCATTGTTTATGATTTAAATGCATTTTTGTTGCATTGTTTATGGTTTACTTTCTTTTTTTGGGACATGTGTGTAGTGTTGATGTGGTGGCCTGGCCTTGGGGTGGGAGTCCAAGGTGGGGTTTGGCAGTCCAGGGTATAGTGGGGGTCGGGGCTGAGTGACAGCTGGCTGGATGACCAGTACAGTATGTTAAGTTAATGTTACCCAGTAAGAAAATGCATTTTACATTTTGTTTTTAAATTGGGAGTCAATCTGTACTGTTCTAGCTTTTGGATGAGCTGGGGGCTGTGCTGGGTCAGGGCAGCCTGCATCTGCAAGCAGGATTGTCACTCACTAGATTATGCTGAAAGTGTGCATGCCATGAATCTGGATCCGGTGGCCCCTTGCACCCCCAAGTTGGCATCCAAAGATGGTTTCTGCATTCAGACTGTGAATCAGCATTCTTAAACTGCTGGTGGACTGGACCGTGGAAGCATTTTGCTAGAAATGTCCCTTTAAAGTCTAGAATTTGGTGAAAATAATAATACTATTATATGAGGCTGACTGACTGTGGATCTGGGAGGGTGCATCGCGTGTCGCTATTTATATTGTGTGCATGTTCAAAGCTTATCTGTATATGGTGGCATGCATACATCTTAAGTTCTTATAAATACACACTCACACTGGTCAAGTGGGTGTCAGTGATGGTCAAGAAAAGACAATTAGATGACCACTGACCCATTACTCAAAGCAAGTCTGTAAGTTGATGACTCACAATCTAAACAGTTTTGATGTCAAAATGCGAGAACAAAGTGTGTGAGTGTCTGCATGGGTTTCTGTACTGGGTAGTATACTTCACTCACATTGAGGGAAATATTAGCAATATAGCAACTTAAGTTTCTGCATTAGGCATAAAAAAGTAGTGACTCTGTACCTGCTGTCCATCCGATCCGAATATAATGGTGCTGGTTGTGTGCATCACTGTTGCCCAGGTGAGGTGGGGTCTACATTGTGAACAGAATAGAGGCTCTAGTAGTTGAGATGGTGGAGGCACACTAGTCATATGTGACTGGTGGTTATGGGGGTTGACAGTACACCACCCTACATGCGTAGTGGACTGTGCGTGGTGCAGAATAGTGTTGGGTTTGATGCAACTACGGTTTATCAAAAACTGAAAGGGGTGGTGGTTATGAAGTGGGAATGGGTGGTGGTGTCATAAATTAAAATGCCAACTACATCTTGGTTCTATAGGTGGTGCAATACTATGGGTGTGTGGGAGCCCGGGAGGGCATGATGGCAGGGGCAGTGTTTATATTTTGGGTAAGATTCAAATTGTGGGTGGGTATGTTTTGAGGTAGGCACATCCGTGAGGGCTAAGATTTTGACATTTTGTTTCCAGATTTTAAGAGAAGCCTGTTACGAGTGTCCATACTTGGTCCAAGAAGACCAAAGTCGATGGCCACCATTCATAAACAACGAAGTGCGTAAGTGACTTACTCATCTCATTAATATTTTTGTAATTTAAACCAATTTGTTTTAAACTGCATTCTGAACAAATCATTTTATGTACTTTAGTTTGGATGCAAAATGTGAGAACAGAACAGTGAGTGCATATGCCTGACAGGTTTTTGGGATTGAGTGGCTACTGGGCTCATTTTCAGTGCTGTGCATCCTCTTGGTGACACCAACTGGCATTGCCCTTGCTGTAATTTAAACAAAACTGCTCTGCTGTACCTGCCATCTGCCCATCAGAGTTGAACTGTGCTTATTTAACTTGCGTGTCAATGGTGAGGTGTTGGCTCGACTGTATTGTGAACAAGGTCTGTGGTGCCAGTGTATAGAGGTAGATGCCACTTTTGTCTGTGTGGGTGGTTTTAGCATGGGGGGGTCTGGAACACCACAATGCATAGTAGTCTGATCTATAATTAATGGGAGTTGTGTGTGACATCTACACTGTACCACGGGTGTTCGACTGTACTGTACTAGTGTGTTGGGGCTGGGGGGGCACCTGGGAGGCAAGATGAAGGGTTGCCAGGTGTTGCTAGATGCAGTAGAGGATAGCATTGTGCAATAGAATTTAAATATGGAGCTTATCAGGACATGGTGTGGGGTTGGGTTAGGTGTGTGGTAGGCTACTAGTCCATATAAGACTGCCAGTTGCAACCAGAGAGACACGGCTATAAAATGAGACTCTTATGACATTTATGAAATGTTTTAACTTGTTAAATAATTGTGCTTGAGTGTTAGCAAGCTGAGATGTAGGAAGTTAATTGTTTCCTTCTGTATTTCCTAGGAAGAAGGAGATTGAGAGAGGCCACAGGACTCTACTATAAAGAAGTCAGCATCTGTATCATCAGACACCAGCAACGGAACACCAGCAACTGCACATCACTGTTGTCACCACCTCATAACAATCAGCCAGCCAGCCAGTCAGTCAGCCAGGTACACGTAGATATCACAGCAAATGCAATCTGTAGTAACGTAGTGAGTAATACACTTGCCAATATATCCACAGATGTCCACCAACGAGATGTCAGTCAACAAAGTCCAGCTGTGGCAGCTGCTATAAGTGTTCCAGTTATTCACATTACATACAGTATGTAATGTGTGTGACTAAAGCAAAGAAACAGCAGGCTCTTGAAAGGATTTTGACTGTCCACCACTCTGACAGACAGCTGACTGGTGGACAACTGTGTAAACTTGTCTGTGCTGTTGAATGTTTTTTCATGGCTATTTTGCCATGTCATGGGGCTTGGGGGCATCTTGAGTAGTACACACATTTAACTGCAGTGGTGAGCGACTGAGTGGGAGAACTGATAGGGGACGGGCCAGGGCCTTCCTGGCTTACTACTACCCACAGTGAATATTCTTCTGTTGAACACTGAAGTCTGTGTTGCAGATTGCTGTGCTGCACAGCATGGCACCAAATGCTTAACTGTTCAACAGTAGAACATTCGCTTTGTGGATAGTAGGCAGCGGCCCACATCCCCACTAGTAGCACAGCACTGGCAATGGAATTCTGCCAAAAGAGATCAAATCAGGCATTGAAGAGAGTTGTTACCAGGCATCGTGTGCTTCTGGTTTACTTTCAACAAAAAAAAAGTCCAGGTGTTTTTCGTAGGGGATAGGTGTTGCTTTGTGAGACAGTCACGGAATGACTTTCAACTATCAGTTGCAGATGTGGACCATGGTCCACCTTATATGGATGAAATTCTTTATGTAGTCCTAATGCAACAATATTTTTTTCTTGGTACCCAAGTGATGCTCATGTCAGTGACGTCACTGTATCAACGTCCAGAAAATGAGGTTTGACATATTGTTACTTTGTTAGCATGCATCATCGCTAATATTTAGGGACTGTGCAGCACATGGTGCAGTTCAGGGAGTGGTAGTAGCCTAGGCAGTTTATCGCATTGCAAGTTTAACAGCACAACATTCAGATTGGCTCATCATGACCATTATCAATGCATTCAGACAGACTAGAAAGTTACTATTGTGGTGTCTCTGTTTCAACTGATTTGTGCACCTGACACACCGAACTTAGAAAATTATGTATGAAGGTGAAAGTATTGTTTCATGTGGTTCACCATAATTTCAAGTACTTGCACAGTAGTGTAGCAGTATTGTTTATTCAGTGCTGCTGCACTGACTGTAAAGCAATAGCCACACACAAATGTAACACTGATCCCAATGCGCACTTTTATGATGAGTAGTATTTGTATTTAAATGTAGTGTTGTCCATTATCTTGCTACTTTGTCTGCCTTGTTATGTAATATTTTGAGTGACATTCATGTAGGTGCCAGCACTGGAGGGAAGCAGATGCAGAACTGGGAGTTACAGTAGCCTGAAGCACATGTTGCTTCATGTAAGCTGTAAAATGCCTGCTGGCCTGGTCCTGTGCTGTGCTCACTTGGTTTACAGTCTCATCTGTGTACCTACAAGACCATGTTTAGTACAGTCATTTTATCTCTATACCTACAAGACCATGTTTAGTACAGTCATCTTATCTCTACCTATAAGACCATGTTTAGTACAGTTATCTTATCTCTACCTACAAGACCATGTTTAGTACTGTCATCTTATCTCTATACCTACAAGACCAGGTTTAGTACAGTTATCTTATCTCTACCTACAAGACCAGGTTTAGTACAGTCATCTTATCTCTATACCTACAAGACCAGGTTTAGTACAGTTATCTTATCTCTACCTACAAGACCAGGTTTAGTACAGTCATCTTATCTCTATACCTACAAGACCATGTTTAGTACAGTTATCTTATCTCTATACCTACAAGACCAGGTTTAGTACAGTCATCTTATCTCTACCTACAACAGTAGCAGACCTGGCCTTCAGACAGTTGATTGCAGTTTATAACCTTCACTTCATGGTTCAGGCTATAAATACATACCAGTATGTACTACGTCAATCAGATGTTACCCAGAGGATTCTGAGTGTTCAGCTTACAACGGATGTCACATAATGAGGCAGCTAAACTAGATGAATTATTCAGTAGAATACACTGTCAACTGTCTGAAAGTAAATACAAATGTGTTTATTGAAGTGTTTCTTTGGGGTGTGCCTCACACTTGGAAGTTGGAATACAGGAAAATCAATTATTAGAGTAATACAGGTATCTATATTGTCCAGTGTTCTTCAGGAGGGCACTAAGGCTATTAATAATGTCTGATCTTCTTCAGGAGGGTATTATAGCTAGCTAGCCTATTTAGGTCTGATCTTCTTCAGGAGGGTACTACAGACAATGGCAGGTCTCTATTTTCGTTCGATCAGATTATCTACGATCTTCTTCTGGAGTACAGAGTACTGTACTTTTAATGTCCAGTCTTCTTCGTTTGAGGGTTATTTCACTAAGCAGGTAACACACCACAAGAATCTACGCCATCTGTGAAGGGTGAATCCGCATTGAAGATTTTCTGCAATACATCTGATCCACTTGAGACATTCACACCAACACTGTCATTGGCAGCCGGTGTTACCAATCTTGTGTAGGTGTTGGACAACCAGTACCTTCCTCATTACTTCCACATCATGCCAAATGGCAATCCAGGGGAACTGCCATCTCTCTGCCACATACATTATGTGTGCATTATATAAAGAGTGTACAATTCCACAATTATAGTGACCTAAGGAGTTCCATCCTTCCAGACGGTTCTGAAAAGGCTCCCGTCTTAAGTTTTATGGAGTCCTTTGAAACTAGACAGGTCACATTATCAAGGGCTTCAGTCTTAAGTGTATGATGTCCCTTGGTTGTGCACAATTCCATAATTATAGTGACTTAAGGAGTTCCATCCTCCCAGATGGTTCTGAAAAGGCTCCTGTCTTAAGTTTTATGGAGTCCTTTGAAACTAGACAGGTCATATTATCAAGGGCTTCGGTCTAAGTTTATGATGTCCCTTGGTTGTGCATAATTCCATAATTATAGTAACTTATTTATTTATTTTATTTATTTATTGGGATATTCAGAAAGACCTTTGCATCGAAGACTCATTTACAAAGGTTCTACGTCATACATTAAGGTACAGAGCAACATTTGTTGATGACAGTACATTACAATACATATTACAGTAAAATACATTACATTACATGACAGTCAAGGTTGATCAGTAGGAGGCTTAAAGTCAGGATAGTAAATGAGTCAGCATTTTAGCACAGCCAAATAGTTGCAGTAGTTCTGTAACAGGCTGATAGTCATATAGTAATATAGGTGGGATTTTGACACCGGGATCGGAAGCAGTTAGGTGCAGTATAGGATAACATACTGCAGGACAGTGTCAGGGAAATCACATATGTTAGAGTCCTGGAGGTGCTCCCTTAGTCTAGATTTAAAAGGGCCTAGCCTTGTTTCATTGGTTATTTGGCTAGGGAGAAAGTTAGTTCAGTAAGGGGCTTGGTAGCTGAATGTTCTTTGAAATTGGGAGGTTCGAGGGTGGGGTACCCATAGTAATGGCTTGTTCGAGTTACGTGTGGGTCTGACTGGTGATGCTGGGTGAATAATAGAGGAGAGAGTGGGAGGGGCATGACCTAGAAGTATCTTTTTTGTCATTAGGCAAGTGTGATACCTGATTCTGCTGTCTAAATTTAGCCATTCTGTGGAGCTGTAGAGTGAACAGATGTGAGTGAGATGATCACATCCGAGGTTGAGATGGCAGGCTTTGTTGAGTGCAAGGCACAGTCTCTTTAGTGCAGAAGTGGGGGGCTGCACTGTATATGGTAATACCATAGTCTAGGAGGGAGAGGACAGAGGAATTGATGGTGAGCCGTAGAGCCTCAGGAGTGAAGCAATGTTTGTACCGATAAAGCACACCTAATCTCGAGTTAAGGGCAGAAACTAGGTGGAGAATATGTTGCTTATAGTTGAGGGTTGGGTCTAGAGTAATCCCTAGGTATTTAAAGTTGTTAACGCAGTCTAGAGGGGTGTGGTTGACAGTGAGAAATGGGGGACAGTGGTTCTTAAGGGGGTTCTGTGGGTGTGAGAACATCATGACTTTTGTTTTCTTGTAGTTGATTATTAGTCACTGGGCAGTGAACCAATGTTCTGCTTCATGAAAACAATGTTGGAGTGTCTGGTGGAGTTTAGGTGGGTCAGGATCGGAGGCGTACAGGACGGCGTCGTACGCATACAGAAGCAGGTTGCCAGAGATGGCCGATGGGAGGGAGTTAAGATATAGGCTGAAAAGTAGAGAGCCAAGAATTGACCCCTGTGGAGCACCGGAGCAGACAGGGAGGCTAGGGAACAGTACAGTGCCTACCTTGACCTGTTGTGTTCTGTCTGACAGATAGTTGGCGAACCAGTTTAAAGTATCATTGGAGAAACCACTAGAGGAAAGTGTGTTCAGCAAGAGGGCATGGTTGACAGTATCAAAAGCTTTAGAGAGGTCCATGAAGATAGCTCCTGCGAGGTGGCCATGATCCAAGGTGGAGTGAACATGCAAGGTGAAATCGAGGAGGGCAGTGGTGGTGCTATGCCCCTTATGGAAGCCATGTTGTTGGTTGCAGAGAAGATTGTATTTTGTGAGAGGTCGTCAGTGATTTGGTCGGCGACAATGCACTCTAAGGCTTTAGATAGGGGGGAGAATAGATATAGGGCGGTAGTTGTTAGTGGAGGTGCAGTCCCCATTCTTATAGATGGGGTAATGGAGGCCAGTTTCCAGCGGGAAGGGAATTTCCCTTGACAAAGGGAGTGATTGAGAATATGAGTGAGTGGGTAAAGGACTTCCGGGAGAGTAAGGTGAAGAAGTCTCAGGTCTAGGGAATTGCTGCAATAGAGTGAATGGCTAAGGGCTTTGGCTAGGTAGGGTTTGGCAGCCTCGGGGGAGAGAATGCATAGGTGTAAGGGAGGACAAAGGGGAGGAGGGGGTGTCCAAGAAGTTAGGGGGGAGGACATGGTTGAGATTAGTGAAAGTGGAGTTTAGGGCTGAGGCTATACTAAGAGGATCCGTGGAGATGTTACTGTCTATTTCTAATTGGTCCAGGGGCTGGTTTGGGACTTTATCACAGAGTTCCTTAATATTATTCCAGAATTTGTGCCCATCTCCCCAGGTGGATGTTAAGGATGCTTTGTAGTAGTCCACTTTGGTAGTGTGTAGGGCCCATGTGCATTTGTTGCGGACCTCCCTATACCGTTGCCTGTCAGCTGGCAGTTGAGTCTCATTAGCAGTGTGCCAAAGGGAGTCACGCTGTCACATTACGCCCAGGAGGTGATCAGAGAACCAGGGGACCTGGTTACCTTTGGACATTCTCTTAAGGAGTTCCATCCTCCCAGATGGTTCTGAAAAGGCTCCTGTCTTAAGTTTTATGGAGTCCTTTGAAACTAGACAGGTCACATTATCAAGGGCTTCGGTCTTAAGTTTATGATGTCCCTTGGTTGTGCACAGTTCCATAATTATAGTGACTTAAAGAGTTCCATCCTCCCAGATGGTTCTGAAAAGGCTCCTGTCTTAAGTTTTATGGAGTCCTTTCCCAGTGGCCACCAAAACTTGCATCAGGATGGTGACATTGGCTGCTGTCAAATGGATCACTTTTAGTGCTGACAGTCTCATCCATGTACATTACCCTTTGCAGCTTTAGCTGATGAGTGAAAAGTGGAGCATGTAGTCTTACATTATTACATATGATCTTTTATTATATATATATCGGGGGAAGAGGGGTCAGGTGGAGACAATGACAATCATTTTACAATGAACTGGAGTGTAGTGACTGATGGCAAATTCTGTATGTCATGACAGGACAATTGTCTGTATTCATAAGATATTCAAAACCTCGTTCCAGGCAGTTTAGCAAGAATGTGACAGTGAGTCAACACTTCACCCACATCATCACATGTGTGACAGATCAAAAGACTGACCACCACTATCCACCACTATCCACCATCCGTACTTCACCTCATTATCCATGAATAGCCTGAAAAATATTGTCATTATAATAGCCTAGAAATATTTAAAGCCACTCACTTTATTATATGGCCCATGGTAAGGTTTGGCAAAACAATACCTAGTAAGGGCCAGTAAAATAAGACCAATGTTAGCCCTGTTTGTAAATGTTAATGTTCTGATCTAAATTATCATAGTTTAGTACTTTAGTCACTAGTATGAAATACTTAATAACATTATTTCACACCCTTAATTGCTTTGCAGTTCTTGAGATACTATATAGTACTCAGTATTTGCAATTTGCAACGTGTCCACCATGCCCAAGTGTAAGAGTGGAGCACAGAAGAGGAAGGAAAGGGTAGAAGCTCAACAAAAGGCTGAATCCCTGATGAAAAAAATACCACGGTTAGAAATAATTTTTGGAGAATCAACAGGCACAGCAGACAGTGTAGTGCAAGAAGAAAGCAATTGTAGTATCAGTACTGAACGGATCACCCATGACAGCAACATAGTTACTGATGACACTGTGTATAATGATACAATAATTGGTGAAATAGAATTTGTGGATGGTAATGCAGATAGTACAGTACAGGCTCACTGTAGTGAAACTGAATGTATCAATGAATGTGGCTATTCAAACTCACAACAAATGGATGATACTGTTAGCGGCCTAGACCAGGAGCAACATGCGATAGAAAGTGTTGATATAAACAGTAACTTACTGAATACAGACAATTGTCCTTCAATTAGCTTTTCCACTGATCCATTCAATTGGTCCATAACAGAAGAATTCCATGACCACATTGCTAGCATAAATATTACTGAATTGGAACAGAACATCTCTGATGGTTTTGAAGAGTCTAGAAGGGTACAATATCAGAAAGTTTGTTCTCCATCCAAACACGTATTGCATTGTAAGATGCCTAATGGCAAGTCAGTGAAGCGGTTTTGGCTAGTATACGCTCCGAAATGGGGATATGTCATCTGTCTATATTGTAAAGTATTTGGTAAACATACTAATTCTTACACATAAGGATATTCCGATTGCAGTAATGTTGTCAAGTGTCTTGCAGAACATGAGCAAAGTTCTCTTCATATAGAAAATGCAGTAGCCTACATTGGTAGAAAAAAATTGGAAGAGAGAATTGACAAAACACTAATTCAGGATATTGAAAGTAAACAGAATTACTTGCGCAATGTTCTGAAGTGCATGACAGCTGTCATAATCTTTCTTTGTGAAAGGGGACTGGCATTCCATGGAACTGACAAAACAATAGGGTCACCTTCAAATGGTAATTTTCTAGGGATTATGGAATTACTTGCACAGTTTGATCCATTTCTGTCAGAACACATGGCTAGGTATGCATGTAAGGGTCAGGGGAGTTCTTCATACTTATCCAAAACAATTTATGAAGAACTTATTATTATGATGTGAGTAAAGGTACAGTGAAGAATTGTAGAAATGGTCCAGAATTCAAAATATTACTCAATAATTGTCGACTCAATGCCTGATTTGTCCCACATCGACCAGCTTACAGTGATCCTCAGATATGTATATGATGGAACTCCACAGGAGAGATTTATTACCTTTATCCCTATAAAATCACACACAGGCCAACACATTGCTGAAATAGTTCTCCAATTTTTAAAGGAGAATGACATAGATCAAATGAATTGTAGAGGACAGACATATGATAATGCCTCGAATATGTCTGGTAAATATCATGGATTGCAAGCTAGGATTAAAGAAGTGTGTCCCTCAGCTGACTATATGCCATGTGCTGCACACTCCCTTAATTTAGTAGGTGTGCATGCTGTGTCCTCTTCTCATCAAATTGTATCCTTCTTTGGCTTAGTACAACAACTTTACACATTTTTCTCAGCTTCCACATCGAGGTGGTCAAAACTATAGAAGCACTTCATAACTGTCTAGTCCTGAAGGCAATGTCCACTACACATTGGTCCGCTAGGGCAGATGCAGTAAAGGCTTTAAAGATGAGCTATGAGACTATCTATAACTGTTTGAATGAGACTGCAAATTATGCATCTCAAAATCCAGGCACACATAAAGAGGCAAGGGCATATGCTACACAAATGGTTCGGTTAGAGACTGTTCTCCTATGTCAACTATGGCATGATTTACTAGATTGTTTCAATGCAACAAGCATAGCACTACAAAAGAGTGGTCTGGATGTCTTAAAAGGTATTCAGCTTATGGAAAGTTTAAAGGATTATGTTTTGAAGACACAATATCAATTTGATGCATATGAGGACAGTGCCAAAAAAGCAACATCTATCCCATCAACAGCTCACTATCATACAGAGCAAAAAAGGAGAATTAGATGAAAAGTGTTTTTTGATGAGTAAAATGGTCCCAGCAGCAGAACTGCTGAAGCGAATGAGGAGTTGCAAGCGAAAGACAAATTCCAGATTAATGTGTTCAGTGTTATGATTGATACTTTAATCACACAGTTAACGCAGAGATTACTCGTGTACAAAACTGTTTCTGCTAGATTCAGCTGGATTTTTGGGGAACATCTTGACAAACTGTCAGAACAATTGCTTGCACTGAGAGAAGCATATCCACAAGATTTTGATGACAACATAGAAAATTAAGTTGCTCATTACATTGAATTCCTGAAAAGCATTAACACATCTGATCCTGTTGCAATATTACAACAGGTTCATGAAATCAGAGCATAAATCGGAGCATTTCTGAATTCAGAAATTGCCATCCAGATCGACCTCAGTATGTCCATTACAAACTGTGAAGGTGAGAGATCATTTTCTAAACTGAAACTTGTGAAGAACTGTCTGTGCCAAACTATGTTGGAAGACAGACTGAGTTCACTGACCCTGCTGAGCATCGAATCAGACGTTCTAAGAAAGCTGAATCTTGATGATGTCATTGACACTTTTGCCAGGAAAATACACTTGTAAGAGCCACTAGAATGTAGCTTCAAGCCTAACTCTCTTCTTGTGACTGATTTGGTTGTTTTTTGGTGTGGAGCTGTATCTGTCATAAAATGCAGAAAAAAAGGGTCCCAAGTATTTCCATCTATTTTTGGAGAACCCACAATGTATTGGGAATGGATCCAGTTCTCTGCATTTTACAACAGATAAAGCTTAATTATTTGACATTCTCACAATATTGGCTGTGCTGTACTATGGTGGTAAGACACTCATATCGGGAACAGCGGGTGCAGATCTTGGTGGGTGTCTTTAATCACTTCAACAGTGATTGTGTGGAATAATGCATAGCACTGAAACATGTATTCAATAACTAGATGATCATGATATCATAGTTGTGACCAATACATCAATAGCATATTGTTGGGTTGATTTATACTGTTAAAGCATTCAACAAACTGTTTTGGAAAACAAAACTGTTCAGTCACCACTCACCACCACTGTGGATTACTGCACTAAAGGAACATTGATTCTACAAAGTAATGAATGACTGGTAGTGTGCTGTGTTCATAATACTATTTAGAACCAAATCCATGTACAAAAGTAAACTTTACCATAGTTTTTTGTTGTAATGTAGCACAGTAAAAGTGGAAAACTGTACTTCATTGTATTAGTATATGGTATGTGAGTAAATGCAGACAATTTAACTGTGTAAATAGTGAGACAAGTTGTACGCACTTCATTGTAAAGGGCAGACTGTTTTATGTGATAACATACACTGGCTGGCTGGCTGGCTGTCAGTGTAGTTATGATATGAGAACCATTTCTTTTGTTTTGACAAAGAATTGGACATTACACCGAAACCGACATTTAATTATGGACTACATTTGAGGAATTACACAACAGCCATTCTGTTCATCAACTTTATTGAGATTTAGATAATACAAATTGCTGTAGTCCTCAAACATTACCAAATGTATTATTATTTTGCATTGGTCAGCAAACAGTGTGTTTTCCATTAACACATGGAAAAATGCATCTACTGTAAGGCAATGTATAACTGTATTTATACAACACAATTAGACTTAGTCATGCAAAACTGAATATGGAATACATGATGGGCTGCAGTGTGGAATAACATTTAGGTAAACTAGGAGTAGTGTAGTCCTTTGAACACTGATCTTAAGTGTATGATGTCCCTTCACTGTGCACATTTGTTAAAGTCTCCTGTGTTAAGTTTATGGAGATCCATCATCCCTTCCAAGACTATTCTGCAAATGCTCATGCCTTAAAGATTTATGGAGTCAGTTGTCAATTCACATTGCACTTTAGCAAGAGCTTCTGTTTTAAGTTTATGATGTCCCTTGGTTATGCGCATTTCCTTATTTCTCATTGCTTAAGTTTATGGAGCTCCATCACCAAAGAATATTCTGACTGCAAACACTCCTGTCTTAAGTTTTATGAAGTCAATTATTTGCAAGTTAACATGTCACTTTACCAATGGCTTGTGTCATAACTTGTAACTGTATTTGTAATGTCCCTTCCCTTGGATGTGAATATTCCCTTCACTCTTCTGTCTTGTATGGTGATCCGATTCCTGGCTCCTACTGTTCTGCAAAGACTCCTGTCTTAAGGTTTATGGAATCTTTCAATTATTATGGGTGATTCCACATCCACTACTATGCATTAGGATGAAAGATAAAGGTGTTATTAAATACTGCAGCCCATCATGTATTCCTTATCTAGATAAACATCTAGGATAGAAGGAGGTTAATGACATGACACAATGCATGTCCCTAACTTCAGGACCAGTCAGAGTCCAAACAGCAGTTTCACACTCATGATCATTCTAGTCTATTATGATTGTAACGATACCTACTGAACAACAACAAAATAACTGTAACCAAAACAACATATGTTTCTGTAACTTAAAAAGTGTGATGTTGTATGTACAGTGGCCTTGATCATACTACAAATGTGATACATCATCATACATGGCAAAGAAAACTAATTGAGTTCAATTTGTCACATCACTGTCAGAACAGCTAAATGATCATCACTGTTTCTCTGACGGTTATCAACAAAGAAAAAATATTAATCCCCAGACACTGTAGCACTATATATGATATCATTAAAATATATCTGACACTATCTCGGCTCCATTGTCACTTCTATCATAAAGTGCATGATGCGTAATTATCTCTTTGTCCCAGTGAGTCAATGATGTGTCTTTGCTATTGAGTCCATTTGTAAACAAATGATTTTCTGCCTTGAAACCATAAACATTCCTTGAGAACTCACGAAGAAACCATGATGAAACACCTGCTGCCATACTGCCCCATTCTAATCTGAACTACTGTGGAAACCAGTTTCACCTGCAACAAACAGAAATCAAAAATATACAGGTATGGCAAAATGGCAAGTACAGGCATAACTGACCTTATTAGTTTCAAATTTAGCATTCAGACTAGTGTGGTTTGTTGAATGATATATTTAGATTGAAAATTTCGTAAACACCATTGATCCATAAAGTCAAGACCATCATCAATTTCATTATATAGAAGTGAATCTTAAATGTTTATCTGGGCTGTTTGAGTTCAGGGTCAGTTCAGGCCAACTGGAGCTCAGTGTGGTGATGCATGTTCACTTGCAGTGTGGTCATCGTCGCGTGGTGTGGCACCAACCAAAAATGTACTGCAGCCGGGGTGGGACCCTAAAACAGTGCTGCGCATAGGGCCCATGGCAATGTAAATCTGGCCCTGAGGAGACATACAGCTCCTCATAAAACTTTGTTAACAAAGGATTCATTTCCTATGGGTCAAAAACTAATCCTCCATGAGCTGCTCTAAGGTAGGGTATGTGAGTCTCACTGGCTGTCTTCTTCAACCTGTAGGCCAGGAGCTTTAAAGCCTACTCCCCACCTTCCCAGTAATGCTCATTAGTGAAGAAAAGTGCTTTCTCTACCTGCTGGTGGAGGATTGTGTTCAGCTCATATTTCACCTTCAAGATTTCCCATTTTAGTTGATCTGGGAGGGGGGGGTCAGGGGTGTTATAAAGTGACAATTCAGTGGCCCTTAACTGTTCTTGTAGTTGTTTTCTTTAGATGGGAAGAGTAGCTTATGATGTGGCTTCTAGTGTAAGGTTTAAAAGCATCCCACAATGTTTGTGCAGAGGTGCTTGGATTCAACTTTAGATCAAATGAGACTTTAATCTCTTTGCTTAACCCGGACAAAAACTCAGCAGACAGCAACAGAAAAGGGTTGTTTCAGCCACCTAGGTGACTTAGGAACTGTCTGTGCAAGTACTAACAGAGCTGAGACTAGGGCATGATCTGAGACTGTAGTGGGGTGTATGTCCATATCCAGAACCTTAGATGCCACCATAGAACTGACCAGAAAACAGTCCAGCTGTCTCTGTGTGCTGAATCTTGGAGATTGTAGTCCCTAGTCGTGGGATGGTGAAGCTGCTATATTTCCTGAAGGGAAAGATTAGAACACATTTGTTCCACTGCCTCTCTGGCATGCTAAACAAATCTCCCTCCAGGGATACAAACAATTTAGGACAGACAGGGCTTCTAGAGGTGAGGGTGTGGTCGTCTATGCCAAATCCAAGTACTCAGTCACTAACGTCAACTGCAAATCTTTAGTCAAGGAATTCAAGATTGTCTCAATGAAGCTTCATCTTCCCTCTTCAGAATGCATTACTGTCATAGGTGGTTATAGGCCTCCATCTGGAGATGAAGAAGTCCTTAATATACTGAAATCCCTATCCTCAGATGCAAAAACAGAAACAATATTTCTAGGGGATCTCAATATGGATTGACTAACCCCAAAATCTTACTGCCTTAAATCCCTCTGCGACGAGCTAGGCCTAGCACAATTAGTCAACGAACCTACAAGGAACAATGTCCTAAACACTGCCAACAGCACCATTTTAGATGTGATATTAACCATTCACCCACATAAAATTTCTCATTCAGCTGTGTTCCATAATGATATGAGCGATCATGGGATTGTTGTTTACATAACATCTCATATTAAGGCCAGAACACATCCTATCTTTATAATAAAAAGGTTCTTTCGCAAGTTCGTTGCAGCAAACTTCCTTTCTGACCTAGACAGGATCAGTTGGCAAGACCTTTACCTAGCCAAAGATGTCAATGAGGCAGTCTCCATCCTTAATGTCAACCTTACTAGTTTGGTGAATAAGCATGCCCCCTTCATCAAAGTTAGGGTACGAAACAACTCTCACCCCTGGTTCACCCCAGATCGTAAGGCAGCTCTCACAACCCGGGACAAGCTCTGGGCAAAAAGCAAGACATACCAAGAAACCTTTGGATTGGCAGGCTTTCAGAACAGCCAGGAATACCTACGTGAAAAGCATTCGTTCTGCCAAAGCTAACTTCTACATCTCTACCCTTGAAAAAGTGCAAGGGAAGCCACACAAAATATGGAAGACACTTAAATCTATAGAAGCGCGGCCTACTGCCCCTTGCATTCCAGCAAAGATAGCCGCAAATGGCAGGGTAGTGGAAAATAAGTCCTTAATCCTCGAAGAACTTAACTCCCACTTTGTCACAGCTGGACTTGCTTTTGACTCTTCACCTTATGCTGGTACTGCGACGAGCCAACCAAGTCTCTCTCCAATATCTAGCACCACATCTTGCCCATTTCAACTGCATGAGCTAAACTTTAAAAAAGTAGAAGATTCTCTCCTTAACTTAGATATCAAAAAAGTGCAGGGGACGATGGCCTGGAACCCTTCTTCCTAAGGTTAGGATATGCCCATCTCGCTGCCCCCATTCTTCATATCTTCAATCGCTCCATTACATCTGCTATTGTGCCGTCCTGTTGGAAATCCACACATATCCTCCCCCTGTTCAAATCTGGTGACTCTTGCGATGTGAATAACTACAGGCCTATCTACATCTTGCCTATCCTCTCTAAAGTTTTGGAAAAACTGATCCACAATCAATTAAAAACTCACTTGGAAACTTTTTCTCTCATTAACCCAGCTCAATCTGGATTTCGGGCAAATCACAGCACAATCTCTGCTTTAGCGAAAGTAACCAACGACTGGGTCTCTGCTATAGATGCTTAGAAGATAACTGGAGCAGTCTTCTTGGCTCTTAATAAAGCTTTTGATACTGTTGACCACAACCTGCTAGTCAATTGTCTCACTAATTTGGGTGCCACGTACCAAACTACCCAGTGGTTCTCCAGTTACCTAACAGGGAGATCCCAGAAAGTAAAAGCAGATGGCTTTTTCTCTGCCTCTTCGCCAGTTGTCAGAGGAGTCCCCCAAGGCTCCAATCTAGGCCCTATCTTGTTTTCATTATACATTAATGACCTTGATTCCAAAATAACGTCCAATCTGCATTTCTTTGAGGATGACACTGTGCTGTATACCTCTGGCTCAAAGTTATCCGAAGTTAAGGGGGGTGCTTCAAGCGGACTTTGGCCAACTTGAACAAAATCTAATAAAGGCAAAGCTTCTGCTTAATGCAAAGAAAACCAAAGCTATGATATTCTCTCGTAGTACCGCCGCAGGTACCTCCCATACCCCGCCTAAAGACTTTATTGTTACCACGTTAAATGAACAATTGGAAGTCGTCTCCAAATTCAAATATCTCGGTATCTAGATCGACAACAAGCTCTCTTTCAATGACCATATCAAGGACTTATCCAGAAGGCTCAAAGCCAGACTAGGTTTCTTCTTTAGAAATAGGCCCCTCTTCCCCCTTGAGACTCGAAATAGACTCATTCAGGCTACTTTTCTTCCCCTTCTTGACTATGGCAATGTAATTTACTCCTCCACTACTCTCACAAACCTAAGTAAACTGGACATCCTTTACCACTGTGCATTATGGTTTATTACCAACTCCCCTTACTGTTCGCACCACTGTGACCTATACACAGCTGTTGGCTGGACATCTCTCACCACTAGATGCTTGCTCCATGCTGGTCTTTGTACCCTTAAGCTGCTCTTGCACGAATTACCGAGTTACCTATCATCTCTCATTTGTAGTTCTCATAGTGCATACTCTCTTAGGAAATCTGACTTCATTCTGCTGGACATACCTAGGACACGGACCTCCTTTGGTAAATGTGCTATTGCGCATGCCCTTCCCTCTATTTGGAACCAACTCCAAACCGTGCTAAACTAACTGCACAGTTTCAATTAACTTCTACAAAGTGCTAAGTGCAGCTAAGATAAAAGATATATGCAACTGTTATTAAGCCCCTTCTCATCCTTATGTGTGCCATACACACTTAAGTGTAAGACTTTTATCGCCCTTATGCATGCTAATTACTTATTGTTCACACTATCATTTAACCAAGACACTATTATATTCTCCTGCTTCTGACTTTCTAGCTGTTACCACTACTGCAAGCATTCCACTCCTGTTCCCCTTCCCCATCCAATTCTTGGCTCTTTCTACGTATATATTACTCCTCTCACTCTTCCAAGCATCGAATACCTTGTTTACCCTATATTCCCTGCTGCTGCTCAATTTACTAAATTATGTGTATTGCAAACACCAGTTACCATGCCTTGTACTGCTAGCATGCTACCTTAAAGTTTTCTCACTATGTACCATTTTTCTTCTCACCATCTATTGTCATCCGTTGTTGTATCCTTTTATGTAGTTTTAGTTTTAGTTTATTGTTCTAGGAATTACTACCTTTGAGCCAGAGGCTCTTTTACAAAGGTTTCACGTCAATTAGGTACAGTACAAAAGGTTACATAGATAACACAACAATTTGTGTTGTGTCAGGAGCAAGAAAACATATACAAATACATATCAAATCACTTGTGCAAAAGGACATGAAATATCAATAATCACATTATTATTACAAGAAAGAGGTAATGCCAGATTAGGAGAAACAAATAGGGAAAAAGTCCAGAACAAAGAGGTTAAGTGAAAGGTGTGGGGAGCAGACAATAGCAGGAGAAAAGGTTTCCCAAACATGTCTTTGTCAAATAACGGAACAGGGTGGGTAGTGAGAAAATAGGAGGTTTAATCAGGGCAGTCACAGGAGCTGGAGGTGGCAAGGTGAGAGAAAAGAATGTAATATCCTGCTTGTACTAAGTGTTCACATGAATACGTGTCATACTATTGTTCTATCAAGTATTTTTATTTATGTATGTTCTTTATCAGTGTACATGTCTCAGGAACTCCTTGTGAATGAGCTTGCTCAATGGAGTTTTCCTGCAATAAACTTGAACTTGAACTTATGGGAAGGCTCCCTTTTTTCCCTTTGGACCCTCTCTATGAGCAGATCCAGTACCATGTTAAAGAACCCCCCACAATAATGACAGTGGTCTGTGGTGAGACATGATCTGCAACATTTTGGGCTGCTGCATGAAAGAAGGAGGCATCATCAGTAAGTAGTATCTCCAAATGGTCTTACCTGTGAGGGCTATGGCCTGATTCCCCACCACTGTCCTGCCAGTGGTCCTGGTGGGGTTTGAACCTGGTTCCTTCTCCCTGGTGTTCTGCAGCTGTTGTCACTTATTTCCCGTGGCCTCAGCCCATGGCAAGATAGGGGCTGAGATCCAATCCTCAGTGAGCTGCCTCTTGGGAAAACTGAAAGTGTTTTGGTGGTCCGATAAGCAACTGAAGCAACCACCGATTTTAAACCAAGAATATGGTGGCGGTGCACCCATCACACATGCGTAGCCGCCAGGAGTGTAAAATTTAAAGGAGCCAAGGGGTTTCAGCATGCAGCCACTACTAAATTATATCCCCGGCTCCAGGGAAGGCAGCGGAGTCGGGGAACAAGTGAAATAAAGACCAGAAAGGCTCCAGTTAAGGGAAAAACTGTTTGTAGCCCTTTTTAGGGGCACATATATTTAAATTTAAGGACTGGACTGCTTTGGGCTACTGCACTGCAAGTTGGCAGCCCCCATAGGACTACAAAAACCTAGGGGCTGCTGTTCTAAGGCTAAAGGGCACAGATTTTGCCTGAGACTTATGCAGCCAATTGAGGGCTGTACAAAGAATATAAATAGGATTGCCAGACCAGCAAAAAGAGGGATTCAGCAAGGGAGGGAGTGCAGGACAGACTGTGTGGGTTTCTTAGCCCTGCAACTGCATTCAGGCCTCACAGCCTAAAGAACCAAATTATACTTGAAAAGACAGCAGAGAATAAGCTTGGGGTTTGCAGCATGAACAAGAGCAAGCTTTTTAGAGGTTGCTGCAAATGACCTGGAGCCACAGGCTTCGGGGGAGGAGAGAGAGGGGGAGGGAGAGAGAGAGAGAGAGAGCAGAGGGAGCGGAGAGACTGGGTTTGTGCTGCCTGATTTTTCTAGCCCTGTAACCCTTGCATTAAAGACTGAGAGTTCCTTCTTTGGAGAGCTATTTCTGTGAGTGCAACTTCCAGCAAGGGGAGAGTCTCAGTGTGCTGTCCCAGGGACTGAGAAAGGGCCAGCAGTTTTGTGAACAGAGAAACTAAGTGTGAGAGTGTGGGTCTACAGCCTTTGTAAAAGCTCAGCTGTAACTAACTGTCCAGGGTGTGCAACAGAGGGAGTCTAGGGGACCAAGTTTTAATAATCTCTAGACTGAAGATGAGGGAGAGGACCAGCAGCCAAAGATGACGAGAGGCCTGTCTGGTGAAAACTGTTTAGAAAGGCCCATTGGCGAAGTTGGCAAGGCCAGGCAGGTGAAGAACAGCTTCTTCATTTTCACTAGGTCTCCAGTTCTGCATCCTTGGAGCTACATCATCCGGACACCTCCACGGTACCTTGCAACTGCTAGTGTGACTGCATCTCAGCCAGCTGAAATACCCCCTGTGTGGACTGCAAAACTGTGAGTACCCTGAGCTGTGGCTTTGGGGAGTTTAATTAGATAAAGATAGATAGATAGATAGATAGATAGATAGATAGATAGATAGATAGATTGATTGCAGGGGGCAACCTTTAAAGGAACTGTGTTAAATTCAAAGATTTTAACAGATCCAAAAGTCAAGTGTTGCAAATGTTTAACAGTTATTTGGGCCCCAACAAGAGACCTCAGGTCTGCACCACCTTCAGGTGAGGTACCCACCACAACCAGGGACATTCTAGGGTGCACCCTAAGGTGGGAGGCAGGGGTACTGTGTGGGATTCTCAAGGTTTAAAGAGTCTGTGTTGTTTACTGTTTCCCTTTCTCCCCTTCCCTAAATAAATCTCACTATTGTTTGCATGTTAATTCTTGTGCCTGTGACTTTATGAGTTCCAGTTACTGTATGTGGGAGGAACTGCTATGGTGAGGGGAAGAATACTGGGGGCAGATATCGTTATTTCCTGGGGGATGGTAACCTGCAAATTTTCTACAGATATTCCGTGCACTGCCCCAGGTATAGGCTCCTCACAAACCCATTGTCCAGTCACAGAACCCAAGCCGAACCCCTCGAAGGTGGGTACCTGGTGGACCCGAGGACCCTAGAACAGCCAAGCTGAGTCAAAGGGCTGTTACAGGTGCATAGAGGTTGACCATCACAACTTTCTTGATCTGCACTGTTCCTTTAACCAAAGCCCATCTACCTTCCCTACCTACCTCTTTTTGTTTTCCAAAAAATATACTTTATTGGACATTCACTGTAACACATAACAAACAATAACCATAACAAGACATACATCCCAGTAAAACATATAATCTCTCTCCACCCCACTCCCATCTACATCTTTATCTAGGACTTTAAAAGGACTGCCATTTTAATAAGAATAGAACTCTCCCTTCCCCCCTTCTTGGCTGAAAAAACACCCCGGCCAAGATTTCCTCCCCCACCTACTCCCTCCTTAACTTGGCAGCCTCATCTTTAAGGAGGTGTGTCTTCTGCATGAGTGCCACATCACATCACATTGATTTTAGGGATGCCAAAATCTTCTACCTCTTGATCCATGAGATAACCTTTAATTCCACCATGCTACCCAGTTATGCCTAAATACTGTCTCTTGAATGTACAAGGCTAGGGTATACTTACCTGACCCACACCCAGATGTGCCAGTGCCTCCAAGTTGCTTCGCCCCCTCAGGAGTGAGCAGAATAAGTTGCAGAAAGAGGACAAACAGGAAAACACAAAGGTAGGGTAGGAAGAGAGTCTGTGAACAGGATGAAAAGGCACGAGTCATCTGCATAAGCAGCTCTACTGCAGTTTTCCAGCCCCAGATCTTCAGTATCTTTCAAAATCCCATTCATCCCACATCCTAATATTAACTTTAACCATTTTAGAAAACAATATTAATTATGGCCCATTGGCCTGTATGAGGGGGTGTTCTACCGAGGGTGACAATCAGGTCACCTGCTCCCTTTATTTCCCCTTTACATGATGCATCCTGTTATGTGGAAGCACCTAGATTCACCATAGTAAGTGGATCCATCCCAATTTATCCTCCACCCTTCTAAATAACCCTCCTATTCTGCTCTACCCACCAAAGCAGTTTGAGCACTCACTGAACCCTATCTCGGTAATACTGGTTATGCTGTACCAGATTCCCTTCACCATTCCCCCTCCCTGCATCAGTACTGTAGCTCCAAGCTCCCTCCACTGCATCTGAACACCCAAGTAGTGGGGGAGGGGAGCACATGCATCTCTACACCAGCCAGTCCCAACGGTCCACCCATGGGCACCCCACCTGCTCAGTTATTGGAAGACAAGGCCCTTGCTTCAACTTTGAGTAAGGAGTGGGGGGGTCAACCGCACTGTCTTAGGTCTCTCTAGCTAGCCACAAAAGCATCTGCACATGCACCCACATTCTTTTTACAGTCCCTCATTCATTAATGCTATTATTGCAAAGGTATCTCAGATCTTGTGTCCCTTCCTTGCAGCTGGAGATAATAGTTGGGTATACTGCCCTCTGTGCCCCCATGTCTTCTGAAGAGGTCTATACTCCACTCTAAGGGCATGAGTCATGTAAAAGGAATGCAGAGGGCATAGGAGCCAGATCCCATAGGCTGTTCTGCTCATATTCCTACGGGAGCATGATATCTATACTCTACATATTACTACCACATGCTCTGCCTGTTACTACCATGCTGTGCAGTTATTCCTGTCATTGTCCTTCCCCTCCCCATCACCCTTGAGTGCACCTGAGATACAGTTCTGTCATCTGCCCATGGCAGTTGTGGCCCACAGATGTGAGAGGGTATTCTACAGGTGCAGCCCATCCCACTCTCCCATCCACCCCCTAAACTCTCAATTGGTGAGTGGGGCTCCCCCAACTTGTCACACATTTTGAGCAGGGGAGTAAAAGATCATCTCCTGCCTCCCAAGACTGAGAGGGAAAAATCTTGTAAGCTGTAAAGGTTTTGCTGATTGACCCCACAAAGTTTTCCAATGTTTACCAGCCAGTATTGGAAAAACAGAAATTGCAAAACCTCAAAAGCAAGCCTCGTGGACTGGCCCCAGTAAAACCATCCATGTATTTAATCTGACAGGGTCTCCCAGTAGAGTCCCCCAATCTACCTGATTATCCTTTTGCCTCATATGTCATTCCAGTGTGTTTCCCCATTGTGTAGCATTACAGTGTTTGTGCCAATGTACATTCTTCTGCAGTGAGTCCCTGTGGCTATTCCCCTTTCCTTGTGGACATTTGCACATTCGCAGGGAAGGTGGCACAGTGGTGGTTGAACATTCAAGAGGGAGCCCTCATGACCATTGGAACCTAACTCTCGATGACTCACTACTCGAGCACCCAGTTGTTTGCCACCAATGTTCAAATGGGCAGGAAACAATACCAGGAGAGCAAGATTCATGGATTTATAGGCATGTGATGGCAGAAAAGGGCCTTCCTGGTCATTCAAGTCTGCCAATTCCCTCCCTCTACCTGTCACCCCACCTAAGAGTCCTCTTGTCCTCCCCTTGATAACCCTCTGCATTTGTCCCAGGCCCTCTTGAATCCCTCCACTGTACTGGCACTCACCACCTCTCTGGCAGTCTGTTCCAGGGCTCAACCACTCTCTCTGTGAAGTAATACTACCTAACATTTCCCCCAAACCTTCCCCCCTCCACCTTCAGTCCATGTCCCCTAGTTCTTGTATCTGCCTTCCCTGTAAATAAGCTCTTCCCCACTTTATTGATCCTCGTCACATACTTGAATGTTTCAGTCATGTCCCCTCTTTCCCTTCTTATCTCCAGAGGAAACATATCCAGTTCCCTCAATCTTTCCTCATATGCCATCCCTCTTAGCCCATGCACCATTTTAGTGGTCCTTCTCTGTACCCTTTCCATGCCATATATGTCCTTTCTTATGTAACCCCTAGATGGCGCTATCCCAGGGGCTACTACCCCTGCCTGATTTGCCACTAACAGGTTGAGGGGCCTGGATCCAATGGCGGGTGCCTCCACCCAGAGGTCAGGGTTTACAATAGTTAAACTAACTTGGTCACAGCCCTCTGGGACACTGCAACCCCTTTCTTCCCACTAGTGGCCCACACAATACATCAGAATTACCTTTACAGTATACACTTACCCCAGGACTGGTTCGGCACTGGGACCTCCTGAGAAATAAGATACAGTGCAAGAATCACAGTACAGTACTTTAACATAGACAAATACCTCAGGCAGTATAACTTTGCTGAAACAAGCAGCTCTGATTTATTTAGGGATATAACAAGGACAGGGAAATCAGGTTAATTAGCTTATCACTCTACTCATCTACCTATGGCTCTGTGCACAGGCCTATCCCTATCAGTTACTGTCCCTGGGTACCCAAGCCCTAGTGGCTAGTCCAAACCGTGGCAGCTGGTAGGGCCCTTTCCACAGAGAAAGGAGAATTAAACAGTCAGCAGTACAGTAATTCCATTTGGATTTAATGTGGCAATTCAACAGGAGGCGACCCTGAAATAGTACTCCGACCTCCAAATAAGATAGGGTCCTTCAATGTCAGCAGGGGCTACTCTTGAGCTCCAAAGACTCCTCACACATTTATATAGTAAACAGTCACAGGCAAAAGTCACTTAATGGCAGCAGGATTCACTTGAGGTACACAAACCTCTTCACACATTTATATGGTAAAAGAAAGCTATACCAGGCAGGCTGCATCTGTATCCATTCGCAATTACTGCACAATACCGGGAGAACACACAGCAGATTCAGTTCCTGACAGACCCGAGTGCAATTTTCAGCAATTCCTCCAGTCTTCTACAGGGTGAGCCTGGTTTCTACTCTTCAGATATCCTTTGATTCTCTTCACAGGACGGATTCAGTCCTAACAAGCTGCAGACGGAACTCTGGACCTTAACATGTTTTTGACTAAAAACTGTGCACTGAAGGAGCACAGGGTTCCTTTCCCTTCGCTGCCAAAGCTCAACTGAAACTCCCAACAGACAAAAACTGGCACTTCCTTTGAGTTCCTCCCAGTTCTTGACTGGATTGGCTGTCACTCACAATAGACTGCTGCTGTTGGTCCAAAAGGGCCAAGTCTAAACTACATCTCCCAGAGTCACTGCCCATACAATCCTCTTGTGGCTGGCTCAGATTATGAGTCCAAGTTCTGATTCGTCCAAGGCACCATTTTAGAGCTAGCTTACCCCACACTGATTGGTCCAGTTCAGCAGTTCAAAACCAGAATGGGGAACTAGGCAGACACAGTTCTGACTGCAAAGAAAGCAGGTTAGACAAACTGTAATTTCATTATTACTGTAAATGATTTCTGGCAAACAGTTACATCTTTCAGATAGGTTCCTTTGCACTCTAGTGACTGCAAAATGGAGTGAATTGGCAGCAGCTTGAGTGGTACTCAAACAGAGAAGCACACAGTCCCCCCATACAAACTAATTATGTCTGCAAGCAGACAGCTCTTAAAGAGACAGTACCAGAGGCTCTAAAAACACTCACTGATAAATGGCTTAAACGCCAAACACCATTCAGGCTTGGAGCATTCAAGCAAGCTCCTGGAAGTCTTTTGGGAACCCCCATTTGCAGGGGTGTTACACTTAGATGGGGCCTCCCAAACTGTACCCCATATTCCAGGTGTGGCCTCACCATGGAGCTGTAAAGTGGCATAAGTACCTCCCTCCTTCTGCTGGTTATTCCTCTCCCTATGCACGCCAGCATCCTGTTAGCCTTTCCCACTGCTTTGCTGCACTGGGTCCCCACCTTAAGGTCATTTGCGATTATAATCCCCAGATCCTTCTCCTGCCTGGTTGCTGCCATTTTCTCTCCCCCTATAGTGTATGTGGTATTTGGATTCTTCCTCCCCAAGCTCATCACTTTGCATTTCCTGGTATTGAATTTCAGCTGCCATGTTTCCGACCACTCTTCTAGTAACCTTATATCACTTTTCAGTATCTCCACCAGAGCATTTAGAAAGACCTACTGTGATCAGGAAAAAAGATTTCTATGTATCAATCATGCCATTCAACAGTATTAATATGCCTTACCCTGCACCCTGGAGATGCTGTATGTACATTAATTCTGCATTGTCCCATCTCTGCCTCCTCCCTGCACAGTAAATAAATAGCATTAAGCCAGTGCCCCCCCGCCTCCCCCTCCCCCTGCCCCACCTCCAGGTAAAAACATTTAGTAGTTATGAACCCGTGTTAAACCAAGAACCAAAAGACATTTTTAGACCTGCACTTTTGAAGCCCTGAAGGTGATATGTGTTACTCATCCATCTGGCCCTGTCATGATGCCCAGGGAGAGTGGCCAGAGCCAAGGTTCCTAAAATCACTGTGAGGGAAAATAAAAGGGAGAAGAAAGGATAAAGAAACCTTCACTGTTAATAGTGTGCCAGGTCCAGACAGGGTGGAAATTTAAAAATAGTAACAAGATAATTACTCAGAGACCCTGTTTAGTGTTAATTTCAGTGAACAGCTCCTGAGTCTTGAACAGGCAGGAGTGGCTGCTGGGCTTAATAATCTGCTAAATCTGCTGTTGCCTCCACTATGGCAGCCCAGCTCAGCCTGAGTGATACTGTTTCTTCTGGCCACCCGCTGACCGAAGCCACTAACTCCTGCCACCCACACGGTCCCTGGAGACAGATCCCACACCACAGGGACTCGCGCCAGAGTGGCTCTTTTCTCCTCGGGGCGGTTTTCACTGGCCGCCACCTGCCGACCAAAGCCGCCAACTCCTGCCACCCTCACGGTCCCTGGAGATGGATCCCACACCTCAGGGACTCGCGCCAGAGCAGCGCTTTTCTCCTTTGGGCGGTTTTCACTGGCCGCCACCCGTCGACCGAAGCCACCAACTCCTGCCACCCTCACAGTCCCTGGAAATGGATCCCACACCTCAGATACTCCCGCTGATTCCTATTTAGAGAAGCAGCATGCCTCAGTGGTCTCTCACTGGTGCGGCGTTTCTACAGACGGATCCTGATTGGTCCACCTGCATCCCACTGGTCCTTTCCCACAGACTGTAACAGCGGTGCCTCGGCACTCCTGAGTGCCACTCACTTCAGCTTCTTTTTCTCCAGAGGCTCCTGCCCCCCCACCTCCCAGGCCACCTTTATCGCTGTTGAACCTCCCCCTTCTGTGATCTCCATTCCTACTGGTCCAGCCTATCCAGCTCATCTCCAATCCCCTATATAGAAGACGCATAACTGAGCAGCCAAAGGCCAGTTAAACTCACCTATATGTTCTCTGCCCATTTCTGCTCCACCCTGTAACCTGCCCTGCATTTTCTGCCCTGCGTACTTCCCCACCTTATCAGTTGTTTCCTCTCTCAGCCTACCCAGTTTTCATCAACATTGTCTCCTTAAATCTACTTGAGCTCTAACCAGCTACTGTCCTTAATCCTACTTGACAACCTTTTAGCTCTATAAGCTTTGAACCTAGCCTAACCCAGGATCTTTACTTAAAGACACTCCTATACACCGATATTAGGGAATTTATTTCTAGTCCTGTTACAGTCTTACCTCTCTTTCCTAATCCTCTGGGAGTCTACTGATTCTTCTCTTGCAAATCTATCTGCCCTTAGGACATTCCTACCATGAACCAAAATGTACTACTGTCATTTCTTGCGTTCTCGCTACCTCTATTCCACCTATCCTTGCCCACAGTATCCAGAGCTGTCTCAGCTAACCCATCTTTCCCGCTCAATGATTACCTCTACTTGAACCTTCTTCTCATACCCGCTATCCGATATGACTCCACTCCACTACTTTTAAACAGGACTTGGATCAACATGGCAGCATACGCCTTAAAAAACTGTCACCTGCATATAAATATTCTGAGCTCTTTCCTGTGCCACAAATTATGGTATCTCCTCCTACTGGCCATATTGCTCTCAGGTGATGTACACCTCAACCCTGGTCCAGTAAATGCTTCACGCAGTCCTTTTACGGATGCCAAAGGTCTAATTGTGGCTCACCACAACATAAGGAGTCTTGAACACAACTTTGCCGAGCTGGAATCCTGGACCTCGCTTTACAAGCCAGATATAATATGCATAACTGAAACAAGGCTCAAACCCTCTACCCTAACTCCCTTTGCTCATCACATGTTACAGACTCCTGCGATATGACAGACCAGCACCTAAAAGAGGGGGGGTACGGCTATCTATTTCAAAGATTACCTTCAACTCGCCTCCATCTCCTCACCACCTCTAACCCACTGTGAAGTGTTATATGCCCTCCTCACTCTCAGCACCAAAAAACTACACATCGTATGTGCATACAACCCCCCCCTACCAGCAGCTTCAAAGGGTTAGATGAGCTGCTAGATCAAACTTCATTTCTTTCTGGGAGAAACGAGGTACTTATACTTGGGGACTTAAGTATCAACTAGTTGGGCAACTCACAATGCACCTCTCTATCCAGACTACAAAACCATAACCTGCACCAGATTATCTGTGAACCCAGCAGAACTATCCTGCACTCGAACACTAGTACTTTACTGGATTGGATAATGACTAACCACCCTGAACATATAATCACCTCAGGGGTACTAGCCGACGCCATCACCGACCACTCCCCTACCTTCTGTATCTGGGGAAAAAGCAGACCATCTCCATCAAAACCACGTTTTATCACCTTCCGCAACTATGCGAACTTCGACTCTCAGGCCTTTCTTGTTGATGTCAGTACTATTGATTGGTCCCCCCTTTTTCTGACCAACTATGCTCCAGCAGCACTAGATCACTTCATAACCAAATTTCTTGTGCTTCAGGATAAACACTGCCACCTCACTACACGTAGGGTAAAAAATAGGTATACCCGTTGGCTAAACTCTGACTTGCTTTCTTAACTCAGGCGGAGGGACAAAAGTTGGCTCCAGTACAAAAGTACTGGGCAAATACCTGACCTAAATACCTATAGGACACTGTGAAATTGCTGTAAAAAGGAAATCAAATGGGCCAAAACCAACTATTGCAAAGATCTACTAACTACCTCCTATGGTGACTCCAAAAAATTCTGGTCCCATATAAAGTTCCTCCTGGGTTCAAATCCAGCCCCTACCCCAAATGACATGTTGCTAAATGGGGTCCACTGCGTCAATCCCCTAACCATTGCTAGCTTTTTTAACTCTCATTTTTCAGACCTAACCAAATACACCTCCTCTTTTACCACCCAACCTCACTCAAGCACCCTGCCTGGCTATACAGGCCCTAAATTTTTCTTCAAAAGGATCTCTAACCATGAGGTACTAAGACTGAACAACATCTCTGATTTCACTGCAGTAGGGTCTGACAATCTGGAACCTAAACTATTGAAACTGGCCGCTCCTTACATTGCCATTCCTCTAGCTAGGATTTTTACCCTCTCCCTATGCCAGGGTTTTTTCCCTGACATCTGGAAGATTGCTAGAATTACCCATTTTTAAAAAGGGAGACCGCAAAGATCCCGCAAACTACAGACCCATAGCCATTTTGTCAGTTTTCAGCAAACTCCTCAAAAAGCTTGTAGCTACCCAAACTATCAAATTCCTCCATAAACATAACCTTCTAATATCTGCACAGCATGGTTTCCACAAGGGTCACAGTACCACCACTGCCCTTCTCAAATTTACATCGGATGCCCTTACGGCCATGGACTCTAGTCACCTCACAGGAGCCATCTTTATCAACATGACTAAGGCTTTTGACCTAGTCTACCACCCCATCCTCTTAGCCACCCTCACATCTCTAGGCTTTTCACAAAATGTAGTAAAGTGGTTTGACAGCTACTTATCCGATAGGACACAAGTGGTTAAATTTAATTCCACCCTCTCAAATAAAACAACCATAAACATTGGTGTGCCACAAGGGTCTATTTTAGGACCGCTGCTCTTTACCATTTTTATCAACAATATCACCTCTAACCTCCTGCAGACCACCTCCCTGTTATATGCGGATGACATTGTCCTATACAGGAGTGTGAAAACTGTTGAAGAGATCAACCAAAGTCTCTTCCAAGATTTCCAACTAATACAACAGTGGCTGTTGAGTCATAAACTTGTCCTGAACAAATCTAAGACCCACGTCATGCTATTTGGGTCCATTATGAAGCTCAAAGACTCCCAACCTAAATTCAGAGTCTCCTCCTCTGATGGAACATCAGTTGGGGTGGTAGACTTATTTAAATACCTAGGCGTAACACTTGACCCGTTACTTAACCTCGATATCCATATACAACAGACCTGCAAGCTGGTCAACATGAAACTCGGTATTGCTTACCGAACCAGCTACGTCCTTACCCCCTCAGCTAGACTTGCCATAGCACAAGGCATACTCCTACCAACCCTCACTTATGCTCTTGCAACATATGCCTCTGCGGGCAAATCATACCTTAAGAAATGGGATGTTACCTATAACAACGTCTATCATTATGTGTCCTCCTATCACTGGCTGAAACATCACTGCCTCCTTTACTCTGATCTCAGGTGGCTCTCACCACAAGCATCACGGTACTATGCATATGGCACCATCATTAACAACATTATCAGATCACAGATACCCAAGCCATTGGCAATTCTCTTCCGAAACCAGACTTCCTGCTATGGCTTATGATCGATAGAAAATGCCCTTGTCCATATCCCCAAACATAGTACCTCCAAAGGTGTGAGTGCATTTGCCTGTCATGCCCCCTCCCTAGTACTGGAACTCCCTCCTCCTAAAATTACGCCAAGCCTCTTCCCATGCTACTTCTAAAAAAGAGCCACATAACCATCTCACCACTTCCAACTTGTGCTCTTGTTTCAAACCGCCTTAGCCTACGTAACTCTTCTAACCCAGGCCATTTATGTTAGCCCCGCTTAACACTCTGCACTTTCTCCTACCTTCTCTTACTGCCCTTACATCAACTAAACGCTCCCTCTTATCTTGTTCCTAGCTCTACCCCATCCCACCCTCTACACTCCCTGCCTTATATTTCCTCTGCTACACCTACCTGATATTGGCTATTTTATAGATTATAGCCATCATTGTATTCTTCCTCCCCTATTTTCCACAATAGTTATGATTTAATGTATAGCTACTAGTATTTTTGCTGCACCTTCACACTGTTATATATTTACCCTGCTTTGTTGTTTATGCCTGTTGACACTGCTCATATGATATGTTATTATGTCATCAATAGTTATGATTTAATGTCTAGCTACTAGAGTTTTTACTGTACCTTCACTCTGTTATGTAATAACCCTGCCTTGTTGTTTACGCCTGCTGACACTGCTCATATGATATGTTATTGTCTACTATGTACTGCAATTTGTATGGACTGTAACTTGTTTCCTGTTGTTTGCTCTGTACCCTCCCGGGTCGTGCCTGAAAATAGTCATTTGCTATGGCTAGTGCACCTACCAGGTAAACAAAAACTAAATAAAATAAAGGCTATATCCATTTCAGCTGGGTAGTCTGTCTCTTGATCCCCTCTGGTTTCTAGTCCAACAACCTCGTTGGGGGCTCTCTCAGTATTTTGCTGGGGGTTCTTACTCCAGTGATGGTGGACTGAAACCTAGCATCAAGTATCGTGAGCCCCTGCTTGTAATTAACCTAAATGCAGGGAGTGTGGTCTTGCCCTCTGTTGCGCTGTCGCTTAGGCCTGACAGTCTGCCAGCTCTCCCTAAATAATTTGGTCTCTGTTCCTCCAGGACCACTGTTCCCTTGCTTCCACCTTGTACTTGTTTTGTCCACATTGCTTCCCTGGTCAAGGGGATTATGGGGCTCACCTTAGGTAGCATGTTTGTCAGTCCCATGAGGGAGACCTTTGCCTGACTGCTATAAATAATGAGATACTTCTAGCTTGAGTGTTAAATGGCAGCCACCTCCACTCCTGCTGTACCTGCAGTGCGGGTGGGCACATCAAAGTCTATGGAAAGTTCTTTTAGTGAGATCCTTCTTTAAAGGGCTATATGCTTTTCTTCAGTCAGTGAGGTCTTTTGACAAATCCTGAAAAATGTAGACCCTATGACCATTCCATGTAAGAGACTCCTTTTCCCTGGCCAGCTTCAAGATCTATTCTTTTACACTAAATCACGGGAAATAGGCAAGTATGTGATGAGGAGGAGTCCCACACACTGGCTGGGGACACAGTGACCCATGGGCACTCTCTGTTTCTAAGAGTATTCCCAATAATGGTCCAACATTTTAGGGAGTGCTGTCTGTATGAAACCACATACTGTACATCCTGGTACTCTGTGCCTTCTGGGATACCCACGATAGAAGAAGAAGAAGAAGAAGCATTTACATAGCGTTTTTTTATACACAGTGTATCCCAAAGCGCTTTTTTTTTTTGTTAGTTATTTAACCAGGACTAGCACACTAAGCTGAAAGCTTTTTTACAGGTGCGACCTGGGAGCACAGGGAAGTTAAGTGACTTGCTCAGGGTCACACAGTATGCAAGTGGAAGCTGTGGGGTTCAAACCCAGGTCTGGTCTGCTGGACATCACCAGATTTGCAGCTCAGAGCCTTAAACCACTGCGCTATACTGCCTCAAAGCAATGCTAGACTGGTAGTGAAGTGACTGAATGTGTGGTGGCGGCCATATGCACATCATCACCCACATACAGCCTGGATAATTGCATGAACCAGTTTATGGGAAGGGGAATGTTGGTCAGGACACCGGGAATGTTCTCTACTCTTTGCAAAGAGTGCCCTGCGTTCTTTTACTTCCACCTGGACACCCTCCAGGACAACACCAGGATGGGCAGAAGGGACCTCGGTTTAACGTCTCATCCGATCAGTGTTCTGACATCCTTGGTTCTCCAAGTAGTCTATTTGAGCCCAAAGGTATTGAATCTTCTACTGCAGGTATTGCATTCTGTCTTCCTGAATGTTAGTTTTTGTGTCCATTCTTGTAAGGAACAGCTCATTATCAGCCACCGGTATTTCCATGGCTTCAAGCCAATAGCCGAGATCCTTGATGTTTTTTTCAGATAGTAGGAATGTCTTGAATTAGGGTCTTAAGCATACCCTTGAATTTTGCCAGGTCCATTATGTTATTTGGAGCCTGACTTATGGTTGCACTCACTGCCTCCATTTCCCATCAAAAGCTAGGGAGCCATGAAGAGGAAGTTTATATGATGGTATCTTTGTCAACCAGAAACACAGAACATAGAATTTGCCATCAGATAAGGATGGCTTGACCCATCTAGTCTTCCAATTTTTCCCTGCCTGTAGTATCACCACAGATCCTACTTGATCTGCAGCCCATTCACCCACCCCTTCTCTTTCCCTAAGCTTCCCTTATGCCTATCCTATGCATTCTTGAACCTCACCACTGTATTCACCCCACCACTTCCGCTGGAAGACTATTCCAGAAATTCACCACTCTTTCTGTAAAGAAGAACTTTCTTAGATCTCTCCTGAATTTACCCGCCCATCGTCTTATCCTTGAAACCTCTTATTCTGAAAAATACTTCTGCCTTGTACCTTGTTTACCCCCATGAGGTATTTAAAGGTCTCTGTCATATTCCCCTGTCTCTCCTCTCTTCCAGGGCCTTTAATCTCTCCTCATAGGGCTTCTGATAAATACTCTGTACCATTTTGGTTGCCCTCCTCTTGACTGCTTCCACTATGGCAAGACAAGACAAGTATGCTATCAATACAGTAATACAAATCAATGTACAAAAAACAGTAAAATATCAGCATAAATAAATATAATTAATAAATATCTTTATTAAAACTGAAACTCAAACAGAGAAGCAGGGTACCCAGTGAGGACTAATACCTGAGGAAGGCCTGATTAACCAGGAAGGCCTTGAGGCGGGCCTTAAAAGCCTCAACAGAAGGGATCTCCCGAATTGATGGAGGAAGCAAATTCCACAGGATGGGGCTGGCAACATTTAATGCTCTGTTGCCAGCAGTTTTAAGCCTCATCCTGTGAATCACCAGGAGGTCCCTAGATGAGGACCGGAGGGAGTGGACCGAGACAGTAGGTGTGAGAAGGTCTGACAGGTAGCCAGGACCCTGCCCATGTAGGGTCTTAAAGATGAGCAAGCCCACCTTAAAAGGGATCCTCCACCTCACTGGCAACCAGGGCAGATCGCACAAAACTGGGGTGATATGACAGAATTTCAGCTGCCCAGTTAGCAGCCTAGCTAACCCCTCTTCTGCACTAGCTGTAGCTGGTGGAGGTTATCCCCCAAGACCCTGAGGTAGAGCGCATTACAGTAATCAGATCTGGACATCACAAAGGCATGCACTAAGGTAGGGAGGTCCCTGGCGATATTCCTAAGGTGGTAAAAGCTGGTCTGGACAATGGATGACACCTAAAAATCAAATAACAATCTGTCAAAGGTCACGCCAAGTTTTCGCACCCTAGAGGAAGTCCTCAATGGCACATCTGGCACATCTATCTATGTTCTTTCGAAGGTGTGGTCTCCAGAACTGGATAAAGTACTCTAAGTGGGGTCCTATCAGCGCTCTATTCAGAGGCAACACCACCTCCCTCTTTCTGCTGGTGAAACCCCTACCTATGCACCCCAGCATCCCACTCACCCTCCCAACTGCGTTGTCACACCACCTGACCACCTTCGGGTCATCCGATATGATCACCCCAGGTTTCTTTCCTGCTTGGTGGTCATCAATACCACCACCCCCCCATTTTATACTCTGCCCTTGGCTTTCTGTACCCTAAGTGCATTATTTTGCACTTTTTCACATTGAAACCCAGCTGCCATACCCTTGACCACTCCTCAAGTTTTCTCAGATCACTGCTCATCCTTTCCACTCCACTGGAGTTTCCACCCTATTACAGAGTTTGGTGTCATCCACAAAAAGACAGACTTTCCCTTCCAGCTCCTCTGCACTGTAACTTATAAGGACATTAAAGAGCACCGGTCCCAACACTGATCCCTGAGGCACCCCACTGGTCACCCTCCCTTCCTCTGCATGAACTCCATTTACCACCACCCTCGGCCACCTATCTCTTAACAAATTTTTTACCCAGTTTACCACCTTTGGACCCACTCCTAAGCTACCCAGCTTGCTTACTAGTCTCTTATGTGGAACAGTGTTGATCACCTTACTGAAATCTAGGTAGGCTAAATCCACCGCTAAATCCTGATCAAGTTTCTTGGTCACCTAGTCAAAGAATTCTATCAGATTTATTTGACATGACCACCCTGTCATGAATCCGTGCTGTCTCAGATCTTGTAATCTATTGGATTCAAAATATTCCACAATCCTTTCTTTCAGCAGTGATTCCATTAACTTTCCCACTTCCAAAGTCAGGCTGTCTGGCCTATGATTGTCAGCCTCTTCCCTGCTACCACTTTTGTGAAGTGGCACTATATCTGCCCTCCTCTAGTCCTCTGGGATCGCTCCTGTTTCCAGTGAACTGTTAAATAGGACTGTCAGAGTTGCAGCCAGTAACCTCCCTGAGCTCCGTCAATACCCTTATGTGAATCCTATCTGGCCGCTTTGCAAGTCCCTTCAGAACCGTTTCCTCTGAAAACACAGTAGTGTCCATCTCCTTCCTTGCAATGCTCCTGTTACATTTTTGTGCCCCCCCCCCCATCTCTTTCCACTATTTGGCACTAAAACAAAAAGTTTTTGATGGATTTGAAGGCTCGTGGTTAGACACCCCAAATTAACTATCAGGGAGTACCAATTGCTTGGTAAGTAAAGTGGATTCCACAAGATTGTTTTACTAGGCTGAGGAGTTCTATGCCTAAGTGGCCATCTTGTTCACAGTCCATGCATGCACCTCCCCCTATCCTGAAGGAAATCTTGACCAATCTGCAAGAATGTATCTTCCACCCAAACTTTGAAGTCACCCAGAATAAGACATCCAGACAACTCCAATACTCTGTCAGCAATGAAGTCCATGATTTCCTGCAGGAAATCCCCCTCTTGTTCCGGAGGCCAGTATATGACTAGGATCCTATAACCTAAACACAGACCCCCATGCACTGCCATACAGTCAGATGATGAGGTATGCCCTACTAGGTGCACCACCAGGTTCTGTTCAGTTCTAAAACAGAAGGACACCACTCCACCATGATCTTTCTATTGGCAGTGCACAACGGAGAACCCCACTAGGGCCGCCGTCTCCAATATCAGTCCAGTATCATCACCAAGCCAGGTTTCTGTAATGCAAGCCATATATATTGACAAAGGAATGAGAAATAAAGTCTGCTATAATTGCGGTCTTATTCCTCATCAATTCAGCATTGTATAGCACTGCCCAAAGAGGATAAGTAGCAGTGGCAGTCCCCTCAGCAGTCTGCCCACTCGGTCTGGTGGGATCACTGAGTATGGGGACTAAAACGCATCTACACATGCACTGCTGCTACTGCATATGCCAATAACTACTATACATGTTAGCCTGTATACTTAAATGAAGCTCATTTACATTTTAACTTAAAACCACAGAAAATATTCTCCAAAAATATTTTTGTATAAACAGTTACCAGTTTGCAGCTGTGTAAGCATAAACAGCTATGATCACATTAACCTTGGATTTAATTGATAGCACAGCTGGGATCTCATTACCATGCTTTCTTAATTTATCCTGCCATTAGTGCTAAAGTCTTTGGTTGAAACTCTGGGATATGCTGAAGTGTCTAAACATTTTAATAAATAAGCAGATGACTTTAATATTGTGCCAAACTGAAGTTTACCATTTGTCCAGGAGTACTTAAAAGCAACTGTATCCATTTTTCAGTTCTAGAATGATTCACCAGACCTGGCTACAGCTGTGCTTTCCATCACCCTTCTTGAAAATGACTGCTACGAGTCCTTCCCATTTACCATGGCATCCTCCCCCCAAATGTCATGTACTGCAGTCTTCCCTAAATCACTGTGGCTAGGACATCTGTACAATATGTGTTGGAGTGATTTAACTTTATAATGCTTGCCATTCAGAAGCTTTATCTAATAAGCACATATAGAAAATTTGAGTCATCCATTGCAGATGTAACAAGGCTAACAAAAACTCCTAAAAATGGTGTAAACTAAGAAATTCTGCTAACTCCCCCTACCCTTCATTCAATTTCTGTATTACAAAATCATGTAATAGTGACACCACCTGGTGGAAATGGTTAACAGCAACACACTGTTCATTTTTGTTTTTCAGGCACTCAAAAAGAAGGTGAGTACATGTCAGAGAACAAAAACAAAACAAAAAAGTCAGAGCACTCAACTCTGAACTTATCATTATTTACACTGCAGCATACTACTTCCTAATGTAGAATGAAATATAATATGTTCTGTTGTGATGATGTCATCCACAGGCGAAACACTCGTCTACTGTTGCTGGTAGGCAAAAACACCTACTCCCCTGTGTGGACACTAAGGCCCACATTTATTTATTTAAAATGTTTCACCAGGAAGGCACACTGAGCCGGGGCTCGTTTCCAGGTGCAACCTGGGGAAAGGGGAGGGGGGAGGTATAGCACTGAAAAATACAGCAATATTCAGGAAAATCAATATATACAAAAAACGTTGCATAGTACTGCAAGCAGTAAGTAAATATTTAAATATACATATAAATATATATATATATACACACAGAAGAACATCGTACATCAGCAATTGACAGTGGAACAGAAAGTGGTTTATGAAAAAAAAACAGAGACAAGGGTTGAGACATGCTTGAATCACAATGATGTTAGTAAGAGGGTGAAGTAACTAATTAAATAATTATACAAGGCCACCCTAATGATGTGGCATGAGATAAGAATAATTTATACTGGAGAAGGAAAACTGGGATAGAGAGGGAGAAGGAGAGGGGTGAGAGGAGAAGTAGGATTACAGAAGGCATTATGTCAGGAGCAGATGTTGGGGAAGTTTGTGAAAAGAGAGGAAAGGTAGCTGGGGAGGGGGCATGGTGGAGGGGCAATGGAATGAAGTTCCACAATTTGGGCAGGTGGTGGGAGAATGCAGATTGACCTTTAGAGGAGGATCTTCTGGGAATATTCAGGGAGCGGGAGTCATAATTTCAGAGGGAATGAGTGGGGGAGGAGAAAAGGAGGAGGAGGAGGAGAGATAGGAAGGGATGGAGCCAAACCAGAATTTTGCAGTGAAAGAGATACAGTAAGAGTGCCACCTAGCCTCAAGAGAGCGGAAGGAGGGGGAGTTATAGAGGTCACATTGATGTGAGAGAGGAGGAGCATCGAGTGCAAAATGGTTAAAGGAGTTGTGGAGGGAGTCCACTCTGCAAGGGAGATTTTGGGAATGGCACTGAAGACTACATCACCATAGTCAAAAACTGGGAGGATCGTTTTCTGTACAACTGTGCGATGGCCAGGCAGCAGGATACAGCTGCGGTTCCAGTATGGAGCATCCAGCTTGGGTGGAGTTTTTTGACAACTGCATCCATGTGTACAGAAATGTCAAGGTGTCTGTCAAGCCAGACACCAAGATATTTGGTAGAGAAAGTATCATCCAGTTTTGTTCCATTGAGGGTGTGGAATGCTGGCAGGAAGGGGAAGTGAGACAGTCTCTACTAGTGCCAAAGGTCATAGAGGTAGTCTTTTCTGACATTAAGGAATAGCTGGTGTGAGACTAGCCAGCGCTGGACATTGTCGAAGTTCAGTATCAGGCTGGCAGTAACACTAGAGGGGGACAGGTCAGATGTAAACAGAACAGTGTCATCTGCATACATATGGGTGCTGGAAGAGGAGCAGACAGAGGGGATGTTTTTGATAAAAATTGAAAAGAGTACAGAGCCTAGCACGGAGCCCAGTAGGACACCTGTTTTGCTGGGAGGGGGACACAGAATCAGAAATCCTAACTGATTGGGTTCTGCCGATCAGGTAGGAACTGAACCAGTCCACAGCTGTGAGAGAGTGCAGCCGAAGAGAGTTCAGAAAGGAAGATGGGGTGAGAGACCATGTCAAATGCCTTGGCAAGGTCGATGAAGATGGCAGAGGTGATGAGGCCATTGTTCATACTGATGAGTATGGTGTCAGTAAGTCGGAGGAGAGAGGTAGTGATGGAGTTGTTCTTCCTAAATACATATCAGAAAGGGGTGGAGTAGGAGGTAGAGTCAAGATAGGAGGATATTTGAGATAAAACTAGGTGTTCTTGGAGCTTAGACAGGATAGGGAGCAGCGAAATAGGTCAGTAGTTGCTAGGAGAGGAAGAGTCACCCTCTTTGGGAAAGGGGATGACTGTGGCATGCTTCCAGGCCATAGGGACAGCTGAGATGGAGAAGGAAAGTTGGAGAAGAGAAGGGAAGGGAAGCAAAGGAAAGGGAAGAGAAGGGAAGGAAAGGGAAGGGAAGGGAAAAGAAGAGAAGAGAAGAGGGAGGACTGGCAATAGCAGGGGCAGAGAGGAAGGAGTTTAGGGCCAAGGCCATCAGGAGTAGACCCAGAAGGGGGTTCAAGGTGAGAAGGACCTTTAGGGTGGTAGATGGGATTATTCTGGAGAAGGAGAAAGAGGGGTGTGGGGGGGTGGAGTTGAGTGGAGAAGGGGGGACCGGAGGGGAGAGACTGGAGAAGGTCAGTAGCACAAGAGGTAAAATAGGAGTTAAATTTGGAAGCAACCTCAGGGGTATCTGTTAAGATGATGTCATTGTCATGGAGAACAGTGATTGGGTTTGGGCTGAAGTAGAGAAAAGGGCTTGCACCATTTTCCAAAATTTAGATAGGTGGTTCAGGTTGTTGTTGAAAGTGGTTTGGAAGTATTCGGCTGATGCATGCCTTATGGCTCGGTTGCAAGAGTTGCAGAGGGTCCGATAATATTAGAAATCTAGTGGAGAGTTTGAGGATTTGTGTTTTTTCAGGCTTAGTCATGAGTCCAGATGCAAGCTGATAGTCCAAGGGTAATTCAGGAGAGTTGATTACCCCAAACTCTGATCCTCCTGAGGAGGGTGAACTTAGTCCATGTGGATGTGAATTTGGAGTGAAAGAGCTCTCAAACTGAGTCAATGAAGGAAGCAGAAGTGATGGGGGACCAGTCAGCTGTAGATAACTCAGAAAGAACAGGGTTAAGGTCTAGTGATTTGTAGGAGTGGGCTATAGTGTATCTAGGTGGAACTTTAGGGCGATAGATCTTACGTGCAGTGTACATAAGGTGGTGATCACTTACTGCATCATGGTAGAGATCGGCAGTGATGACACAATGCAGATGAGTTCTGAGGGCCCAATCAATAAGTGTGTGATTTAGGGATTTCTTATTATGACTTGTGGGATCGGAGATGAGTTGGGTCAGGTTTTGTGAGGAGATAATGTTGCATGTTTTGAGATTAAAGTCTCCAAGGATATAGAGTTCACCTGTGTAGGTATGGGACTGGATGGTGGCCAAAGAGCAGATATAGAAGAGGGGGATATGCTGGGGTGACAATATACACCTGCTATGAAAGTAGGGGTGGAGGAGGGGAGAGTGATTTTGATGATTAGGAGTTCATATTCATCAGTAGAAGTGGATGTGTGTACTGGAGAAAATTGCAGGGAAGTGTCTATGTACATAGCTACACCCCACCACAACTGGTTCTGTCTTGACAGGCTAAGGAGTAGCCAGGTAAGGAGTTAGAGCAGTCAGGGACTTTTAAATTTAACCAGGTTTTGGAGGTGATGAATATATCCGGGACAAAGTTATACTGAGGGGAAGTTGGAAGGAAATGTCAGGTAGCAGACACCTGGTGTTTAAATGGGCAATTTTGAGACTACACAGTAGCTGGGAAGGGCAGTGGGGAGAGGAGCCAGGGTTTGGATTGACATAACCCGCTATAAGCAGCAGGATAACAATTACATGCTTAGTAGAGCCGGCGGGATGCCTTAAGGCGGCTGGAAGGGAAGGGCAGTAACGAGAGTGGTGAGATGAGTAGTTAAAAGAGGTGAATTTGGGACAAAGAGATATAGAGGATGGTAGAAGGAGGAGAGAACAGATGGTCCTATAGCCCAGGTATTATGGGACCAGGGGGTGAGAGAAGTGGAAGTGAATAGGGAATATGAGGTGGTAGAAGCAGGAGAAATATCAGGAGGTTAAGATACAGGTGGAAGAAGTAAAGGGTACAAGGGGGGGAAGTGAGGAGTTGGAAAAAAGAAAGGGGAAGAATATAATAAGTAGCACGGTGAGTGCAAAAGGTATGAAGAGCAGATGTTCACAAGGGAAATGATAGGGATCGGTAGTGAGGGAAGGAAACAGAGAAAGCACAGCTGATGGGCAATATAGTAGATTACTGTTGGATGGAATGCAAAGATAGAACAAGGGAGCAGCTAGGACCCTGGTGGAAGCAGGGCAGGAGGGAAGTTCCAAATGTAGTGTGTTTATAGGGGGAGATGTGAGGTACAATAGGATACTTCAGGGAATGGGAAATTAGCTGGCTGAGTAGCTTAGTGGATAGAGCAGGAGGCTTCAAGCTGGCTTGGACCTTCTAGCCTGGATTCAAATCCAAGGAGGGTAGAGAAGGGAACTATAAAGGGTGAGAGAAGGGGGAAATAGCTGTGGGAGCAGATGGGGTGGAGGGGGGAAGGAATAGACAAGGACAGTTGAGGATGGGGCTAGACAAATCTATTAGAGATTAGTGACAGAGCTGTACTCCCTAAAGTGGCTCGGTGGTATAACCTGCAAAGGAAGTTTAGGGACTTTGGTCAGTCACGTGACCACACTACCAATAAATGAAGGGACTGCCCAGGGTAGGAGGGGGATGGGTGGGGCAGTCTCCACAGTGTGGCAGTGGGTTAGCTCAGCTACCCACATGGAGTCCTTCCATTACCTTGCGAACGGAGCAGCTCCTGACACTGGCAGGAGGGGGGATGTCTGGGGAACTTTAACTGCAGCCTGCCTGTGAAGTAGAGAGGAATAAAGGTCAAGGTAAGGAACAATAGAGGAGTCAGGGCGGGGATGGGACGAGGGGGGAATGGGGGAGTAGGGTAGGGGTAAAATGGTGACCTGGGCTAGCGTGGCTGGTTAGCAAAGCATATCACTCAAGGTCATAGAATGCAGCCCTTAGAGCATAATAAATAATCAATATATTCAGCGCAGTTGAGCACAGTAAACACAGAATACAGCCCTTAGGAGCACATTCAGATAGTAACATGCAGAGGCATAGTGGCACACCGATCACAGATAAAACACAGTACAAACTGACAGTTAGCATTCCCTTAAAGCAACAGTCCCAATGCCACAAAACACAGTCTGAGAGTGCGACAAAACTAAGCTGACAAAAACTATCAGCTGCGGTCCTCTGACTGAATGCAGCTACACTTAAGGTATATGTAACCCCTAGGTGGTGCTATCCCAGGGCTTACTAACCCTGCCTGCTTGGCTAGTAGCAGGTTAAGGGGCCTGAGTTCTGAAACAGGTGCCACCACCCAGAGGTCAGGGTTGGTAGTGGTCAAGATAACCTGGGCACAGCCCTCCGGGACACTATAATCCCCCTCTTTCCTTACTAGTGGCCAGAACAATTCACAATAATCACTTTCACAATACCCCTGATACACCACACAAGTACCCACACTGTTTGCACTTACCATCAGGGCTTTCCTCTGGCCCAACCCTGGGAACCCCCTGTAAAACAAGGTTATACTCAGCAAATAACAGCAGTACAGTACTCTTGCACAAACTGGAACCACAGTCAGGGTAAAAGCAAAAAAGAGTTAGATCTGATTTATTTAAGGGGCTTGAACAAGGGAGGGGCATAATCAGGTTAATTTGCTTAAAGACTCTATCAATCAAACAGTTATGCATGCACTTCAGGGTCTATAAACAGTCACACACTCTGGGTACCCAGATGGAGAATGGTGGGCTAGCCAGGAACGTTGCAGCTGGCTGGGGCCCTGTGATGGAAGAAAACATGCACAACACACACTATTTGTAACCCGGAGCCAGAAGGCTCAGTTCATGAAAAGAAAACATCAAGACAATCAGATGACACACTTTTAGATTATGCTGTTGTTGCAGGGAGCTGCCCTGATGATTACTCACGATACCCAAGACTGGAAACAGGCTGGCGAAAATCGAGACAATAGGTGGTTAATTTGTAGTGCCAGGAGAAGCAGGGCCCACACAATTCGCCGAGGCATCATTCCTGTTCAAGCGTGGAGCAGGGGGCTGATCCCAGGCAGGTCTCTCATTGGTGGCTTTCTCTGTGCAGTAGGGTAGTCTGGCAAGGCCAGTGAGGCATGGCCCAGGCCAAATGGAGATGAACGTGAATTCAGTCCGATTAGGCTGGATAAAGCTTCCAGCAAGCAGAACACAGTTCATACAGGGGGGAGCCAAATCATGGCCCACTTTCAATATGTAGCACATTATCATGTAAAGGAAATTCTACTGTACCAGGCAAACCGCTCTCCGGTCATGATCGCAAAGTCGCTGCACAAACCGGGGATTCAAAAGCAGCTGGAAATCCTGACAGGCTGATCGCATTCAGCAAATCTTCGGTCTTCTTCAGGTTAAAGCATGGTCACAGTCCAGTGGTTCAAATAGTCCTCACAACTCAGATTCACTCTGAATAAACTCTATTTTCTCTCTCGGGGACAGCAGGTAGACAGGCAGGCAGGCCAAAACTCAGCCCTTTCACAGTTCTCCCATGCAAAACTACACAGAACTGATGCTCAAAAATCACTTGAGCTGTTCTTCACGTCTCAGTTCAAAACTGGAACTAGCTGCAACAGCCTGGGAAATTCCCCAAAATTCAAAAGGTTCGGTTGTCTGATCCTCCTGTCAGTCACAACAAAGGTTCCCCCTTCAGGTGCAAAAAGGCACAAAAAGCTCAGAACTACAACTCCTACAGATTTTGACTCCAGACAGCTCCTGTAGTCTGGCTCCATTTTAGGTCCCACCAGTACTTAATTGGTCCAATTCGCAGTCCAGGACCAAGATAGTGGAGATAAAACAGTCCTTGTTGCAAAGAAGGCAGGTTAGACAAACTACATTATCATTATCACGCTAAATGATTTTCAGCAAATAGTTACATCTTTCAGGAGAGCTCCCTCTCAGATTACTTATGACTACAATCCATGCAGCTCTTAAAGAGACAGTACACAGAGGCTATACAGACACTCTGGCAATCACATTTGAATTGCTAAAACGCGGGACACCAGCCTGGCAGTGAGCATTTAGGCAAGCTCGAGGAAGATTTTTCAGGAACCCCCATTTGTAGGGGGGGTTACATCCTTCCCTGCCTGGAGAAAACTTGGCATCGGCGTCAAGTCTGTACCCTCATGCATCAGTTAATATAAACATATTACTTTACTATACATATTCACTACACTTCATGATACTACATCTATCTGACAACACATGCATATTTCACACAGGTAAATTGAACATTACTATACTGAATCAAGTAATAACTTCTTGTACCTTAAACAATGCAAGAGGGGGCCCTTCCCTATCAGCTGACTTGGGGCTAGAGGGGGCAAGTGCACCATGGTGAAAGGGAAAGATAAGTAACCTGGAATTGGCTGTCAAGCTCAATTTGGGCAGTGAGCTTGGTGAGACATAAACACCTTTGTGCACCACATTGAGAGGCAAATCCACTGGCCTCCTGGGAGAATCATAACTGAGGCATACTACTGACATGACAGCTCAGCCAGTCTTTCTGAGGGGGACAACTACAGTCTCTGTACTCTCAGCACTAGTCTGGGGACTCTCGTCACTTGTGAGGGGTGCCTCTGCCTGGGTGGGAACATCCAAACTTGGGGCACTGTCGGCTCCTTGCTCTGCAGGTTCTGTTTCTATGATACCTGACTCATTTTGCAAAGGCTCAGGCATAATCAAGCTTTGAGGTACTGAAGGGGGGCGGTCAGCACTCTTATAGCGTTCTTCAAGTTCTGGTATGTCACCAGAAAGACTCAAACCCTGAGCCCCTTCTTCAGGCAAATCATACAGTTCCACAATACACAGAGACTCAACATCTTCAGACGTGATACTTTGCACTTCACTTTCTGGAAGCATTGGCTCCAAGGACAAAGTTAGGGGTAAGGCAGTCTAGAAGGTCCAGCTTCATCCCCACAATTTATTGGGGGCTACCTTGAAACAGCTGACTCAGTTCATAAGAGGGGTAATAGGAATGGCCATATTCACTTTTGTCAGAAGTGGACTGACAGTCACTATCATTCTTGGTCTGCTGCAGAGGAAACCTAAAATCTGTGACCACTGGGGTAGGTTGACTCTGTCTCTTTCTTGCAGCAGCATGAGTCACCGGCCCAGGGGGCTTAATTTCTGGGGGTTCAGCCTCAATCATGACTTAACCGATAGGTAGCAAGTGGTTACAGTGCATGGTCTTGACAGCTTTGGAGTTTGTCTCTGGGCGCACCTTGTACACAAGTAAATCATCCAACTTTGCAACTACTACATGGGGACGATGGTGCCACCAATCAGCAATTTTGTGTTTACCATGCAGTCCCAAATTGCATAACAACACATGGTCTCCAGGTTGAAGCTCTTGAACCTTTACTTTTTTATCATGCCTCTCTTTGATGGCTACATTTCTCTTGGTGGCCATTGTCTGGACCAGTTGATAGGCATGGTTCAACTGAGCTTTCAGTTTTTGTATATCTTGCAAGTAGTTTTTGTCTCAGACCCCATCTGGAGAGACCCCAAAACAGACATCAACTGGCAGCCAGACCTCTCTCCCAAACATGAGATAGTAGGGGGAGAACCCAGTAGCATCATTTTTCATGCAATTGTATGAGTGTACCAAGGTGCTAATCTGCTGGCTCCATTAATGCTTGTCTTTTGGGTGGAGGGTGCCCAGCATGTCTAGAAGGGTGCAGTTAAAATGTTCTGGTTGAGGGTATCCCTGCGGGTGACAGGGGATGGTTCTTGACTTTCGCACCCCTCATAGAGACAGCATTTCTTCGATTAGCTGACTCTCAAAGTCTCTGCCTTGATCAGAATGAATCCACTGGGGGGCACCATAGTGGACAAAGAAATTTTTCACTAGCACCTTGGCCACAGTAGATGCCTTTTGATCTTTCGTGGGAAAAGCTTGTGCATACCATGTGAAATGATCTGTAACCACTAACACATTGCCAATGTTCCACTGGTCAGGTTCTAAACACAAGAAGTCTATGCAGATTAGTTCCATGGAGGTGCTGGTAGTAATATTAACAAGGGGGGCAGTCCTTTGAGGCAGGGCTTTTCTTTGCAGGCAGCGACTACAAGTCTTTACATGGTGCTCAACATCAGCCCCCATTTTGGGCCAGTAGAAGTGAGATTGTACCAGATCAAGGGTTCTGTCAATACCGAGGTGCCCCATGAGATTGTGAAGGGACCTCAGTACAAAATCTTTAAAGGCAGTGGACAGGACCAATTGTTGCTTATCTACTTTGCCACTACGATCTACTGTCTCTCTATACAACAACTGATTGAGCAACCTCAATCTGGGGCCTTCTTTAAACAATAAAGCAGTTCACAAGTTAGTGGAATGTAACTTAAACACATCTTTCCCCACACTTAGAGTATCAAGTGCTGGCTGAATCATAGGATCTTGGGATTGAGCCCACTGAATGCTGACATTGTCAAATTGGGGTAGTGCACTAATATCTAGAGCAGAGAAGTGGCAATAAGCAGCTGATATGCAGGTGTCAGAAGGGCCCAATCAATCTACTAAATAGTCCACCGTGTCCGCAGATATCTGCTCATCTCTATGAAACTTTTGGCACAATGCTCGAATGTCAGGTTCAGACAGCCTGACCCAATCACTCTTGGAAGTGGGCCTTAGTGATAGGGCATCAGCATCAATATGGCTCATGCCCGGTCTGTATTTGACAGCATAATCATAGGTTGATAATGCAGAAAGCCACTGGTGCCCAGTGGCATCTAACTTACAGTAGCTGAAGTCTGTACATAGGTCAGCAGGTTAATGTCAGTCTTCACCAACATCTTTGCCCCATAGAGGTATTCATGAAACTGGTCAACGATGGCACATTTTAGCACAAGGAACTCCAACTTATGCACAGGGTAGTTTCGTTCGGACGGGGTCAAGCTCGGTTCTATGTGACAAGGCGACTGAATGTCAGCGACTGGTCATGAGCACACCTGGCTACAATGTCGACTGCACCCCTTGTGGGGGCTTGCCCACCCCTTTAATTAGGATTCCTACTCCAGGGGGCTAACTTGGGGAAAGAGGTGAAATCCAAGGTCGTCCACATTGTTGGCGCCATTGTACCGTAGCCTTTATGACTGGTCGCCGACATTCAGTCGCCCACATCACAGGCTGCCGTCAAGGTCCTACTGGTGAAAGCTACTGGTCTCAGGCCATTCTCATGGCCTTGATACAGCACCACTCCTAGACCCTGCAGACTATCGTCCGTATGCAGCATATAGGGTTTGGTGGGGTCAGCATAGGTGAGGATGGGGGCATGGGTGAGCTGGTATATGATCTCATGGAAGGTTGCTTCACAGTCAAGCATCCAGTGGGCCCAAAGAGTTCACCTGGGCAGAAGTATACTTTTTCTGGTTCTTTAATGGCCCCTTTTTTGTATTTATGATTGGAAGGAGGGTAACCCTGGGTAAGGTTCAAGAGTGGGTGAATTACCTTGGAATAGTCTTTTATGAACCTGCGGTAGTAGCCACAGAACCCCAGGAAACATTGTAGTTCTTTCAGATTATGGGGCTGTTGCCAAGTAGTCAGTGCTTCAACCTTACTAGGATCAGTCTCTATCCCTTTTGTAGATACTATGTGCCCCACATACTTCATAGAGGTTTGGAAAAACTGGCACTTGTCAATGGACAGCTTGAGGCCGAAGTCTTCCAGTCGGTCTAGGACTTTAAACAGTCGGTTTTCATGCTCCTCTAAGGTGCTCCCAAACACAATGACATTGTCCAAGTACGCCAGGCATTCCAGCAAATGAATATTTCCCACCGCATGTTCCATCAGTCGCTTAAAGGTGGCCGGGGCACCGGATATCAACTGTGGCATCCTTAGAAACTCGTAGAACCCCAATGGACAGATGAAGGCTGTTTTCTCATGGTCTTCCAGGGCCATCAGGATCTGGTAGTATCTGCTGCGAATATCCAACACCGAGAACCATTTTCTCCCATTCAAGCAGTCCAGAGCATCTTGTATACAAGGCATAGTGTATTGATCTGGGATGGTCCGCCGGTCCAGGGTTCAGTAATCAACACACATCCTCACAGACCCATTCTTCTTATGCACAACCACAATGGGAGAGGCATATGGGCTCCTGAATTCTTGTATCATGCCAGCAGCGACCATTTCCTGCAGGTGTCTTCTCACATCATCTATGTCTGCTGGGGCTAGGTGTCAGGACCTCTCTCAAAATGGCCATTCATTGTGCAGGTGTATGTGATGTTCCACACCCTGGACACATCCTACATCCCATTCCTTCAATGAAAACACTTGGTCTCTCTGGGCAAGTCACTGGTTAATTCAAGCCTTCCATTCTGCTGGCAACCAGGAGTCACCAAAGACAAACAAGTCTGGGGTCACTCTCTCCGTCTCACCAGGGTGCTTGTTGCTGGGCAATTCTGCAGTGTCTGTGCAGTGTACCATAGCTAGGGTACACTCTCTGTTCACCTGGATCTCCTGATCTGATACATTGTGAATCTGGACCATCACTCATCATACATAAGCATGAGCATGAGCAGGCAAGATGCTGGGCTTGACCAATAATCCTTCTGGCAATTTTCCTTCGCCTGGCACATCCAACATCGGAATTTTCTTCTTGACATCTTTCCAGAGGCGGACCTCCCCTTGAATTGTACACTGGGCATTAGGGGCCAGTATCACTGAATCAGGATCCTTCTTCCACACAGTCCCCACTGGTTCATCCTGGTCTACTTCCTTGGGTTTCCATTGCAAATCATAGGCCCTCTTGATTTGAGCCAGAATTCTCAGGGCCCTCCCAGTCCATCGCCCTTGTTTCTCATGACAGAGTTGCGCCAGTTTCCCAAACATATGGGCATTTGTCCCAATTAACAGGGGGTCCACAGCATACAGTCTGGTGGGGGGACACACTAGGGCCAATATCTCTAGTCACTCCTCTACACCCGTTACAGTTGCGAGAAAAGACAACCAGAGGCAGACATACCCTAGGTAAGGATAAGACTTGTCTCTCAGGCCCCACACATGTAGGCCTTCCAGGGATTGCAAAGGCACATCAGATAAGTGCTTGTCATACCAGTCCTGGAATACAATGGTCACTTGTGACCCACTGTCAAGCACAGCCCGAGTATGAATACCATTCACAGTCACCGTAGTCTCCATTGAAGGGCCCACTATTTTGGACTAGTCTGGAGAGGCAGTAGCAGAGACCTGCACAGACGATTTAGCCAAAAAGAAATTTTAGTTAGGGTTTCTCAGACCCTCACTGTGGTCATTTCAGGCACACCTTGGTCATTGATTTGCTTTTCAGAGCTCCCCTTGGAGTCTGTTTACTACTCTTTCTAAGTCCTTCTGAGACCGGCATTCTCTTTTCATATGGCCATCCTTTCCCCAGTTGTGAGAAATGATAGACTCCTGGGTCATCCTGGGAGAGAACATAGTATTAGTAAGAGATTGGGGTGTAGTATCTGCTTGCAGCGGTGAGAGTGGTACAACGTGTCTTAACAGTTCCTTTAGAGTGGCAGTCAATCCAGTGATCTCAGTCTTGGAGTCACCCTCGGTGGCGGTTCCTGAGGGTGCACCCTCACCCCCATGGCAGTCACATCCTGAAAGGGACCAGAAGCTTGTTCCATGGGGGAACCCTTGCAGAGGCACCAGTCTTCAACTGTCGGACTTCCTTTAGTAGCTCATCTTTCCATTGCTGGGCCCAGGGCAGGAAGTCCTTTGCATTCTCACAGTGCTCGTTAAGTAATGACTTTTGTCCCCGAGCCTCACTTGGCTAATCACTCTCGGTCACTCGGGAAGCAGCAGCAGATATGGGTGCAATTGCCCCACATGGTCACATTTACTCAACCCCCAAAATTTCTTTCATTAGCTCGTCATAGGAGGGGGGCGATTCCAGTTGGGTAGAAAGGCGCAACTAAAGCAGTAACAATTCTGAACATGGAGCAGACTTAAGGATTCAGTCCAGCCTAGTTCGATCTAACTCATTTGATGGCAAACTACCCTTTCTGAGGCACTCTTGTATCAGCTTTTCAAGCCAAGATACATACACAGACAATGGCTCCCCTGGGTACTGTTGAGCGTTTCTTACTCTCCACCACAGATCCTCATCTGAATCTGGGCTCCATACACATTTTCCAATGCATCAAGATAATCCTGTGCAGTTGCTTCGGGGTTATTGGCCCTCTTTGCATGGATGGTAGCCAGGGCAGGACCTCAGAGGCTCTCACTCAACCTCTTTTGTTTCTCTGCTTCTGAGCATTGCCATTCAAGTACTAGAGGGGTAACATAGTCTATCCAGGTCTCCCAATCATTCTCCCCCTGAGAGGTGGAGAGGGTGCCCTAGAAGATTCTCAGCCTTCGGTTGAGTCGTGACTAATGGCAGGTACAGATATAGCCGCATTGGCATGGGCACAGAAGGCGGGCAGTAACAGGTGTTGGAGTGGGAGGGGTGTTGGGGAAGGAACACCCCCCAGGTGGCAGGAAGTTTCTTAAAGTCCTCTACTGTTTTCCCTTCCTCCAGCAACAACTTAGCAAATTTCTCCTCAAAAGTCTCAGATAATGGTGGGAGCTCATCCTCCCTGGGGTCTTTACTGTCTTTTGTTATCACTCTCCAGGCAGCTGGAACCCCTTCTGGGGCAATAGTCTGTGGCACTTTAGAGCTGTCCATGAGGTCACTACACTCTACCAAGGCTATGAAAGTTTGGGCAATCAAATCAGCCTGTCGACCCACCACCACAGGGTTTTTTAAACATTCAACTTTGGAGAGTGCTCCCTCTACAGTGTCTTTACTGGTACCTAGGGGAATATCCAGTATAAGTAGAGCATTTTGGGGGTCGATCTCCTGCCCAGTACACCACCCCACCAACTGGTATACAGCCATTTCTACTGGGGTAGCCATTAATCTTTAACAGTAATTTGTAATATTTGGCCACTAGAAGGCACAAAATCCCAGCTGTGAGCCTCCAAAATATAACCCAGAGGTGGTGCTATCCCAGGGACTGCTACCCCTGCCTGCTTGGTTAAGGGGCCTGAGTTCTGAAATAGGTGCCTCCACCAGGAGGTCAGGGTTGGTAGTGGTCAAGCTTATCTGGGCACAGCCCTCTGGGACACTGTAACCCCCCCCTTTCCTTACTAGTGGCCAGAACAATACACAATAATCACTTTCACAATACACCTGATAAACCACACAAGTATCCACACTGTTTGCACTTACCAGCAGAGCTTTCCTCTGGCCTGGCCCTTGGGACTCCCTGTAAAACAAGGTGATACACAGCAAATAACAGCAGTACAGTACTCTTGCACAAACTGGAACCACAGTCAGGGTAAATGCAAAAAAGAGGTCTGATTTATTTAAGAGGCTTGAACAAGGGAGAGGCGTAATCAGGTTAATTTGCTTAAAGGCTCTATCAATCAAACAGTTATGCATGCACTTCAGAGTCCATAAACAGTCACACACTCTGGGTACCCAGATGGAGAATTGTGAGCTAGCCAGGAACGTTGCAGCTGGTTGGGGCCCCGTGATGGAAGAAAAAAACATGCACAACACACACTATTTGTAATCTGGAGCCGGAGGGTTCAGTTCGTGAAAAGAAAACAACAAGACAATCAGATGACACACTTTTAGATTAGGCTGTTTCTGCAGGGAGCCACCCTGATGATTACTCACGATACCCACGACTGGACACAGGTTGGATGAAAATCGAGATAGCAGGTGATTAATCTGGAGTGCCAGGACAAGCAGAGTCCACATGATTCGCTGAGGCATCATTCCTGTTCAAGCGTGGAGCAGGGGGCTGATCCCAGGCAGGTCTCTCATCAGTGGCTTTCTCTGTGCAGTGGGGTAGTCTGGCAGAGCCAGTGTGGCATGGCCCAGGCCGAAGGGAGATGGACGCGGATTCAGTCCAACTAGGCTGGATAGAGCTTCCAGAAAGGCAGAACACAGTTCACACAGTGGAGCACCAAATACGACCCTCTTTCTATACACAGCACATTTACATGTAAAGGAAATTCTACTGTACCAGGCAAACCATTCTCCGGTCACAGTCGCAAAGTCTCTGCACAAACCGGGGAATACAAAAGCAGCTGGAAATCCTGACAGGTCAATCGTATTCAGCAAATCTTCGTTCTTCTTCAGGTTAATGCATGGTCACAGTCCAGTGGCTCAAATAGTCCTCACAACCCGGATTCAGTCTGAATAAACTCTGTTTTCTCTCTCAGGAACAGCAGGTAGACAGGCAGGCAGGCCAAAACTCAGCCTTTTCACAGTTCTCCCGTGCAAAACTACACAAAACTGCTGCTCAAAAATCGCTTGAGTTCTTCTTCTTCACTTCTCAGCTCAAAACTGAAAATAGCTGCAGCAGTCTGGGAAATTCCCCAAGATCCAAAAGGTTTGGTTGGCTGATCCTCCTGTCAGTCATAACAAAGGCTCCCACTTCAGGTGCAAAAAGGTGCAAAAAGCCCAGAACTACAACTCCTACAGATTTTGACTCCAGACAGCTCCTGTAGTCCAGCTCCATTTTAGGTCCCACCAGCACTGATTGGTCCAATTCACAGTCCAGGACCAAGATAGTGGAGATAAACTAAACAGTCCTTGCTGCAAAGAAGGCAGGTTAGACAAACTACATTATCATTATCACTCTAAATGATTTTCAGCAAATAGTTACATCTTTCAGCAGAGCTCCCTCTCATATTACTTATGACTGGAATCCAAGCAACTCTCAAAGAGACAGTACACAGAGGCTATACAGGCATTGGCTGGCAATCACATTTAAACTGCTAAAACACAGGATACCAGCCTGGCAGTGAGCATTTAGACAAGCTTGAGGAAGACTTTTTGGGAACCCCCATTTGTAGAGGGGGGTTACATATACTTTTGTCCCTTAGCTCAGCTACCCACACAATGTCCTTCCATTACCTTGAGAACGGAGTGGCTCCTGCCACTGGTGGGAAGGGGGGATGTCTGGGGCACTTTAACATATTCAAAGGAGATTCATGGCCCAAAATGGAGATGCACAGTGCATCCCAGAAAATTTGCAGAAGTGCGATATTCGAAAGGAAGAGATGCATTGCACATTTCCAAATGCGTGATTGTGCAGAAATAATGTATGAGGCACAAAAAAAGGGAGCAGGCATCTGAATATACCATGCAAGTGTATAATCAGCCAAAATGTGTGGTGCATGTGTCATACATCACAAGATTGTGCCGCACAAAGTTAGGTATATAAGGGGATGGCCTAAATCAGCCAGCCACCCACAGGCAGGCAGCAGAACTGTAGACAGTCAACCCTGAGATGGCCTCGGGAGGTACACCAGGATGTGATCCAGGCACCCATGCACAGCAGTCATGCCAGGACGATGGTACCCAAAGCCACAGCCACACTGTGCCAGCTTGCCGGGCACTTGATGGGTGCCGCTGGGTGACACCACTGGCACTGCCCAGTCAGCCGCCCACCTCAACACACCCAGCTGCAACATACTAGTCAGGCACCATTTTAGCACACCAGCAGAGCAGACAGCTACAATGCGGCACATATATCGGGTGCCATGGCCTGCACCCCTGTGGATGTCAGAGAGCCACCTGTTAGAGGCGTGCACCCCATGGTGGCATCTGGAACAATGGTGAGCAGGATGCATGGCGGTAATGGTGGCTGCATGGCATGGGTCGGGGACAGCTCAGTGGCACACACCCATGGAGGAACACCACAGGTGCACACAGCACATCCATGCCAGATGCAGACCCACACCACCAGGAACCACATACATGTCACCGATGCCATCTCTACTGTGTGACAATGCCACGGGGCCCTGGGTTCATGTCACTGTAGTGTACTGGTGGTGGACACTGCACAACTGTCAGCAGCGTGGGGCAGGGGTGGCACCACTTGCAGCCTAAAGGCAGCAGGGGCACACCCCAAGGACACTGCAGTCTTCCAGTGTTGTCCGTGCAGCCAACTAGGGCACAAACATGGCCGCGGGTAGTAGCACTGCAAATCTCTCAACTGTCACACAGTATGGTGTACGGCACTCATGTTATCACTCAGACACCCTCTGACCCACATAGAGTGGGTGACACGCAAAAACAGCTAAAAGCAGAACAGTACATACAAAACAACTAACACAAAAACAGCTAACAGACAGATGGCTGCACAGGGAAACAGTGAAAGCAGGCCCACATGACACAAGCAGGAAGCAAGAGGCAGGACAACAGATATGCATGCAAATAGTGTTTACTTGTGCATGTAAGGCAAACCACACAGTGCAACAGTGAAAGTGAAAATAGTCAACCCCCCCAAAAGCTCCCCTCAGCACCCAACAACACAGTCACGGTACACCTGGAGGGACAGGTTAAATGCTATTCCATGGAGGTATTCCACAGTGGACCACTGCCTGTAGGCCCCCAACAATGGCAGCAGTCCTCCTCCCGCCATCCTTACAGCACCTTTTAGTGGTGGGCACGGTGTTCCCAGTGGACAGCTGGGACAGCTTCACAATGGTCAGCTGCTCCTTGTCCCCTAGTGCCCATATGAACTGTCACAGATTTGGATGTCATGCCCCAGGCATGTGGCAAAACCCCTGTGCCAGATCTCCATTGCATTAGTTGCTGGGATGTATCGTCCCATGCAACATCATAGATGTTCCATGTGGAAATGTCATACAGAGGCCTGCACCATGCGGAGTGGCCCACAGGCCTACCCACCCATGTGTCCTCAAAGTAGTCCATCAGCTGGAACAACAAGTCACCATTGGCCTTCATGTACTCAATTTCATGCAGTGCAGTGCAGACATCAGTGACTTCTGCAGGTGACACGAAGGCAAGTGCCATTACCATACGGGCATGGAGAGAAAACTCAGGGTCCTCTGTGTAACGGGCCATGAAACCATCAATCCAGTGGCAATGGCACCACACCGCCTGGGCCAGGTAGAAAAAGCAGCCCTGCTGGCGACTGCCAGGTAATACACTGGTAAAGACCTGGATGGCCACAAGTTCAAAGTCTGTGAAGACAGCCATAGGTGCGAGGCCAGGGCGATGAGACTTCACCTGCTGGAACACAGCTGTGTATGCAGCGGTGGTCCTGGAACTCATGAGCAGACAGACAGCTGGGAATGTGGTGCCCTCCAACAGGCCATGATTTGTATACATCTGCTGGAACAGCGGCAGGGTCACACTGAATGTTCCATCCGCAAGTATGTTAGCACACCCCTCCAGGTGTGCCAGTGTGGACCTTGTAGCAAAGACCAACAGCCTGTTGTCCCCGGGCCGCTGTCATCCAGGAAGAAGGGGACACCCATCTCAGTCTACGTGTACTCCAGGGGTATCACAATCTGCTGCAAACTCAATGGTTGTGATGATGGCCTGTGTGTCACATTCCTGGTCCTGGCACAGGTCCGTTTGATGAGAGGCAATGCAGACAGTCTTCCTATGATGGATGTGGGTACACCTGATGTTCATGCTTCCACCAATGCACTGCAGAGCTCATTGGTGCATTGGGCATGGTCTTTCACTGACACCAAGACCTCCCTGGCTGCAATGTCCGCAGTGCCTGGGACGTGGTTGTGCCCACCTCCTCGGACTGCATATGCACATGGGCAGGACACTTCACCTTCCCGTACTCAACACACTTCCAGTATGACCGCTCAAGGTGCACATGTTCATGATGTTACAAATACACTGCATGCTGCAGTAGGGGCTTACCCTTCTAGCTGCATATGTACACCAGAGGCATCCTCATGCATGGACAGCCTCCACAGAATGAGTACCCAGCAAAGCAATGTGATCCCTTTATGGAGCCCCAATGTGGGCATGATTGGTCCCACCTTTGCTGGGTGTGCACACACATCCCTGTGGCACCTGTTGCCTGTTGATTCTGGTGGTATGCACAGAGGCACTGGGGCAGGGCATTGGTCCACAACAGGGAGCAGGTGCACACCGTTGTGTGTGTATGGGGTATGTCACAGGGTACTTAGGGACATCACAGGCACCACCCCCCATCCCAGCCCTGGGGCGCTCATGGAGTCACAGCATGCATGCTAGTGGCCCTTCAGCCTGTGCAGGTGCAGTGCCACAGTACACGGCACAGCCAGCACTCACACAATCAGTGAGTACACATGACAGGTACTGTGCTGCAAATGGCCACCCCCCTGGTGTTCCTCTGTTGGGTTGGGTGTGGCATGCCAACCAGAATACCACATGCAGGCCCTCACCCAGGCCATGATACCATGTGGGTGTCCATGCCACTATCAAGGCTATGTGCACATGCTTCTGCTGAGGCGCATGGTATCCTCAAACCAATGGTAATGCAAGCCTGTTTGGCTCATGGTTCTGCTCCTGTCATGGCATTGCTGGTCTGTGTGGTGGGGCATCTGTCAGTGAGGTATATGCTGCTGCTGGACCCACAACATTGTGCCCTTCCTGTCCATCCGGTGCTTGTGCTGTGCCGTGCTGGTGTCCAGTCCTACAGGTATGCCTGGACAGTCTACTGTGTGCTCGTTCCATCCATACAGTTCCCTGGCCATTCCATGTCTGTGTCTGCAAACAGCATTACACCCCAGACATTCACCTGCTTGCCCTCCAGTCCCCTGGCTGTCCCATATCTGTGTCTGCTAAAAGTATTATGCCAAAGACATTCTACTGAGTGTCCCAGTGGTGCGTGCATGTCCAGTGTATTGCACTTTCCTCATGGCCAGCCCCAGAAGTGCAGCAAGTAGCATCGGGGGATGTGCTGGCTAGTCTTCCATTGTATGGCAAGGTCCGTGTCAGCTGGCTGCCATGGACAGTGGTGGTTGTTCATGTTGTGGGTGTGGCAGGCAACTGTTGGGTGGATGGCGAATGGTGCTGTTTGCGGCAGATGGTGGATGGTGGCTGTCAGATTTGAACCTCTGACACTGGTTCTCCTTGCAGCTTTCCAGCGTGCTTAAACCCACTGTGCCACAGGTGCTGGTCGGCTGGGTTTCCAACTCCTGTGCAGCTTGTGTGTGGGGCTTTTTGCGCATGCGCCCTGGAAGGAAGACACAGGAACCGGGGTAATCTGTTCACATGGTAGAATTTCCTGTCTTTTCCCAGCTCCGTGGTGCCATGCGCTGTGTTGCAATGTATGCCTTCCTCCTGTGCGGTGAAGTCCTGCATGTTATGGGATTGCACTGTACCGCTGCCATGCGCAATTAGGACACCTGCCTCTCTGCTGTTCTGGTATGCGCTGTGCTGTGCCATGCGCTGTTCCAGATCCGTGCTGTGGTACATGCGCTGTTGTCCATGCACTCTTCTGGGTGCACTATATTGACCCAGTAGGGCAGAACCGTATGATACTATGAGATGCCAGGTATCAGCACACAGTAGCAACATTGGTGCACTTATTTCCACAGTCTTCCAAGCTTGCACTGTCATGTTTGCTGCTGTGTCACACATTCTGACCAGTTTTCACACACCTTGGCACACATTTGGGTACTAAGGAGTTGGGGGGTATGTAGCACTGTACTCAGGCCACTGCAGTCCACCCACAAACAAACATGCATTCCCACCTGCCTGCTGGACTATAGCACCCCCTGATCACCTTTGTGGATTAGTGATGTTACCCTGTAATGCTGAAACTGCATATGCCATTGGTAGCAAATGGCCTGAATACATTCCAGTAATGAGATGCAAATGTGCTGTTTGGGCACTGACTGTGCAATGAGGCCATTTGCATATCTAGCTGAATATTGCAGATCTGCACACTGCACAAGTGGCTTTGCATCACACACTTCCATATGCTCGTACTGGGCTCTGGGCACCTGCCATGCTGTGCATCTCCTACTACATGATCATCCATGTTCGGGATATTCAGACACACATGCGTGATCGCATATTACGGTGCAACATCTGAATATACTATTATTTTATGCTAGCACAGTTGAGTTGCATGGCACAAGCACTTGCGCAATGCAGCCTGCCACTTTTGAATATGGGGCCCTAGCAGTTCTTTCTGCCAACAATCCATTCACAAGGCCATCTTAGTGATGCATCGTTTACCCTCTGCGATCACCCCTATAAACCGTGGATGAACTATAAATGGCAAAGCTTCTATTTTCATGTATAAGCAACTAGTAACACAAAAGAGAAGGACTAGCAATTAATTTTATTTGGGGAGAGGGGATATTACAATTGAGTTCTGTAGATGCTCACTGTAATATTTATGCTGGCAGACACAATCCCTGTTAAACATTTACCTTCATCTCCCCCACCATTATTTTTTTTTTCAGCAATTCAATAATTTTCATTGGTTATATGTAGGGCTGTACCTTTGTCATGGAAGTCATGGATTGTATGATTCCCCCCCCCCCCTTTTTATGAAAACACCCCATGATGTTTGCCTTTTTCTATGACAGCCCCGTGATTTTTGTCATTTTCCATGAAAACACCACTTTTTTTTATTATTTATTTATGTTTTTTGCAATTTTCAGACCCTTAATTTCATGCCTCACCATCACAAATGTACTGTACGTGGTCCGCAGTCAGCCTCAGTGTGGGATTCTGGGACTTTTACTGTATGTGATCCCAAGTCTCCCATGTGGCAGAACATTGTGATGCCTCCTGCCACAGGGCCAGCTTAATAATGTTAATTGTAAAACATTTTAATCTTTGCTGATTTGCTTGTTGTAAAATACATATAAAAATAGAAGCCATTTATTTAACACACATTATGAACTACTGATCGTAAATGTAAGAAGATGACTGGCCGAGAGGGTTTGGAAGCCGTGATGATATCGGGCTACATCATCACGGCTTCAGAAAACCTCCGGTCACTAGCCTTCTCACCGGCAGAAAAAAAATCATTCTGATGACAACGGGCAGCCACGCTGAACTTACAACGCAAGCTGCTGCCAGAAACAATGATCCAGTGCATCTTAAAAAAATTTTGAAAAATCCACTTGCCATCTCATTTCCCTGCCAACATCCCTGTAATCCTGCTGCCGAGATTTAGTGCCACAACTTAACCCGCGCTTCTTTTCAACACAGCGCCACTGTGTGAGAGTTTTCTCTCTCTCTCTCTCTCGCCGCTCTTTCAGAGGCGCATTACACGTCGCCTGTTTAACCAACGAGTAGGGATTAAAATTACGCTTCCTAATCCACAGATATTGGTCATTGGCTTCATTTTCTCTTTAAAATCTCGTTACCACGCTCATCTACTGCAAGGGGGGGGGCAGACAAAGATACTGTTGCAGAGTTCACAGGTCACACCATCACAATACTATTACCTTTTCTGTCAGCTCTGACTACAACAGCGCCACCTGCTGTCTTCTAGAACTATTTTTTTAAATGTATTCCTACACTACCAAAAGAGTTTTTTTTTAATAGGTTTAAAGGGTGTTTTTTTAATCTTTATTTATAAAACCACTACTCCTGTTCATAATAGCAATGCACTCCAGGGTGTGGGATATCGTCACTTCTTGGAGTCGTTGGACACTCAGTACACACGACCCTCGTACTATACAGCGTGATGATATCCCACGATATACCACACCCTGTCGTGCATTATTGCTTAATTATACACTGGCAAGAAAGAATCCTGGGTTCTGATTGGTCAGTCTGGGACTGGACCCGTGATGTTATCCCAGTACAACATCCCAGATCTAGTCCCTAGCACACAGAAGACCAAATCAAATACTAAAAGAATCACTGCACTAGCCATCAGCATGATCGGCTTCCTGTTCCCAATTCTTGCCTGTAGTTCACACACCGCTGCACAAAACCTCTAACTTTAAATCCCTTCATCCCATAGTACAGAAAACAAAAAAGTGACACCCAGAACCTGTCACATTCCCTCAAAGCTTCATTTTCTTACTGGAAAATAAAATGAGCCAACTGAAAGCCGTCTTTCCAATCATCTACACTGCAACCCCCTCCCTGCTAGCAGTCTCCACTCCGTGAACATAGGAGACACAAGTGAAAACCTCTCTGTTTAAATCCCTCCCTCCCATAGCACAGAAAACAAGAAAAGTGACACCCAGAACCTGTCACATTCCCCCAAAACTTAATTTTCTAACTGGAAAAAAAAAGAGCCAACTGAAAGACGTCTTTGCGATCGGCTTCACCCCAATCCCCCCATCCTGCTAGCGGTTTCCACTCCGTGAACACAGGAGAGAAAATTGTTATTTTTGTTTTAATTTAACTAAAAAAATCAAAGTGAAAGCAGTCACGTCTTTAGAAGAAGCACCTCCAAACAGTCCACACTGCCAAATGTAACGACGGTCCCTGTCAGTTTCCTCACACTGTCCCTACCATACAAACAGAGCACGTGAGTAAGACCGCACTTCAGTTGCTTTCCCCATCAGCAGTTTGTCACTGAAACATTTCAGCCATGGTACTGAGCCGGGAAGGGGGAGTTCTTCTACTTCAGTACTGCCACAAGGGGGGGGGGAGGCAATCTGATCGATGTGTAACTTCCACAAGATGGCAGCATAAACATCAATGCAAGAATAAGAGAGAGACAGCTTAGTGTGACAGACTGCAGAGCCACAGTAACAGCAGCTCCACCTGCTGGCCAATGCAGTCAATTTGCACTATTTCTCTTAACAGTATTGTTACACATCAAAAATAAATTTGAAAAAATATACTTTTAAATGTGCTTTTTAACTTTTTTTAACACATGAGCCATTGTATAATAATAATGCACTCCAGGCTGTGTGTTGTGCTGGGATAATGTCACTTCTCAGGTGTTAAATGCACTCAGCTTGTGGCCTCGTGCTTCAGCCACCCGAGGCATGATGTTAACCCGAACAACACACACCCTGTCATGCATTATTGCTTAACAATGGATTCACAGCTTTTCATAACATTTACTATGGCTTGTGTAATTTTTTTAAATTTAGACCATGAAAGTACCGTGCTTTTCTCCAGAATGTTTTCATGACAAAAGTATAGCCTTAGTTATGCTTAGTAGTTCAACTTGTGGCCTAATTCATCAGTATACTTGTTGCTGTCTGTTTTATTGTTAAAATTATGTCCTACAATAATGAACACCAAAATTAAATCTACTCAGTAAGATAAATGGTCACATATTGCTCAGTGACTAATCAAATTGTAATATATAGATGGTCACTTTTTTCCCATAGGGAAAAAGTGACATCCAAACCTTGTCCAGCCATCATTCTGATGTTAGAAAGTGATAATACCACTGTTCTGGTGCCAGATTAATGGTGTTAGGAGAAAGAATAAAATTCAGATGGCTGACTGTTTGTATTTATTTTTAAATCTTACATTTTGCCTTCTGGTTACCTGCTGTCTTCACAAGTGTACTTGTTCACTTTAACTTCAAAATCCAAATTGCCCAGCCCTGTCACTCAGCTGAGTTCTATACATTCCAACTTAAAAGGACACGTTAGACTACAAAAAATAAACAGTGGGGAACTATTAGAAAAGAGAAAATTGGGTTATGGAGGCTGGGATGTGCTCAACTGGGTAGCAGGGGAAGGGGAATGTGGCTTTAAAAGTTAAGGGGGTAGATATTTAAATAGTTAGCACTGCTAAAACAGTGTTAGCACCAGGCTTACTGTGATATGCATGCTCCAGTGCATGGCAGTGCACAAGGGGCCATACTGAAAGGCAAAGTTAGCATGGCACTAACTGACGGTACATGCACACTAATGAGTGCTAAGCACATATGCAAATAACTGTGCTGGTGCTGCATATGGGCACACTGGTATATTAAAAGGATTTTGACAGCACTAACTGGCTGGCAATGCCATGCTCATTAACACTGCTGAAAACTTATGTTTAAGACCATGCACAGTGGTGTGTAGTCTCAATTTTCTCCCCATGGAATGTCTAGTGCCATGTAAATTAAATAATAATGCCTTCACTAGGATTCACCTCCCACACTAACCCCTTTTAGTCTAGTGGCCCCCCACGCTCCACCATTCCTTGTTAATAATAACATAATAGTGTAAGACATTCCCTTTTTACTCTAGTGGCCTTGAAGGGCCATCCTTCAACACCTCTATCAATAGACTGTACTTCTGCAGGACCAGTCTATTGATACAAGACTTGTGGGGCAGAGGGTCAGTGCTGGCATCAGGATGGTGATGGTAACTGGTGTTGAGGAGGGTGTTAACACTCCAGATGGTACCAGTTTGGGGTGGGAGCTGACATGATTGGTGAGGGTAAGGACCTTTAGACGATGATAGTGTAGAATATCAGGTACGCGTTGGACTTCTGCTATTAGCATAGAGCTCAAGTTAGATTATTTGGTACAGTCCGTTTCTTTACTGTTTAGTAGTTTATTTGGGTTGGGGTTCACCCCCACACCATCCTGTAAAAAAATTACAAGTCAGGGTGAGGGGGGCAAAGCCCCCCAACTTAAATAAACTGACAACCAAGTAAGGCATGTCGTGAGTGAAGCAGCGCTGTATTCAGGAAACTTTTACGGCAAGCTTCCTAAGTATACCCGGTATTCTACACTATCACCCTTTAGACTACTAGAGAATGTCTTGCACTATTATTTTATTTCTAACTGGTATTGGGTGAGGGTAGGGGGCATGACATGTCTCACTGCCCAATAACTACATTCATATAAAGACCAAGAAGCATTATAATGGACACATTAATGATATGTAATCGGCCTCTTAAGGCCTTATTTTATTTTATTTATTGAATTTTATTGACCTGGTAGGCCCACTGAGAACTAGAAGTCCCTTTTTCTGGGGCGACTGGGGGAGGGGGGCATACAGATGGTAACCAACTGAAACGGAACCAGATTAAGCTGTTGGCGGTATTTTTTGTGATTGGGGAAAATTTGGCCAGGACACCGGGGAAATTCCCCTACTCTCCAGTAGGGGAACCTTTGTCATCCTGGTTCTTGACCAAGATGGCAGACGAGGTGGTGGTGGAGGAGTTGATGGATGCTACTGAAGCTGGGGAACAGGTCTCTTCCCCTGCTTCTTCCCGACATGAGACCAAGTTAAATGGAGATGTTTCTGCTGTTACTGCTTCTGCCAATCTATTGGACTCAGATCTTCCTGTTCTGCCTTCTTCTTTTGATTTCTGAAATGAATGACAACGAGCTTTGGTGACTGACCCTATGCTTTCTACAGACTCTTGCCCAGTGCTTCACAGCTTCAGACTCTGGAACGTTTACTTTCCATAGAGGAGGAGCGCTATGCTAACTGCCGACAAGAATTGTTACAAGCTTTAACCACTGCTAAACTACATGCCTCTGTGAGCGGGGAACCTTCACATTTGCTTTCACAGAAGGAAGTACCTGCTTTACCTTGCACTGTTGTAGTCGAGAACCCTGACTGAACTGACATTTGTTCTCCATGATCTGGAACCTCTGCCTCGTCTGGGATTCCTTCAAGTGTGGTTGTTTCTGCGGCATGCGCTGTGGTGGGAGCACCAGGAATGGTTCAAACAGATACGGATTCTGGCCTAAGACACTCCCACCCTGCTGATTTAAGGTCTCCAAATGCTCGTATTGACACTGCCCGGTTAAACGCTGGCTGGATTCAGTCTTTGTACAGGCAATGGGTGTCCGGACCTACCCCTTTTGTCACTTCCCCGGGTCTGTTAGGACGACCGTCTTTTCGACTGCTGTAGCTAATCACTCTACCTCTGCATCTCCTGACCCTGATTCTACTGTTTCAACTACTCCTTCCCCTCTACATTTACCATCAGACTTGCATCTTACTGACAACCCTCTTCTTGCACTAGATTGCAATACTGGACCTCGGGACTCTTTTTCAGCATCTTCTTCAACAGCTGCACCAGAGGGGCCCCCTGAAGCACCACTGAACACTTTGGGACAGAATGCCAAACAGCCGTATGCTTCTCTCATTTATCCTGTCAAACAACATAATGCCATCCACCTTTTATATAAAGGAGGTATTGCCGATTTTCCTAATAGAATCTTTGTTATCAAAACTATGTTGAAAGAGTCTATGAATTTTTTTGCCAATGAGATTAATGCCATGATGCATGTCTCTGGTGAGGCTACTTTTGATGCTAGTTTCAAGTTGAATTCTGGGTTGCAAAGATTCTGGGAGCAATATAATACTCTCAAGCATACTCCCTTGCTTGTCCCTTTTGAGGCCACCCCCCTTACCAAACTGCATATAAAAATATCACTGTTTTATTTCGCAATGAAGGGGTTAGCATTGCTGATTTGACGTATTGGTTGAAGCAACATTGTTCAGTTCTAGGATCTCCTGAAGCGATATTTGATACTGAGCATATGCTGTATGGACAGGAGGGTGGAAAGTGGAGGTTATATTGCATGTTACTGATGCTGGCTTAAGTCACCTGCCTAATCGTTTCTTTTTGGGGTAGGATCGGGGTGTTTTATACTATGCGGGACAACCGAAGGCCTGCTATAAGTGTGGCTCCTGCACACACTTAAGCAGTCTTTGTGATCAGGTGAAATGTAACCCTTTTCAAGATCTGGGTCATACCAGTGGGAATTGCCTGAATGAGCCTCGCTGTAATTTGTGTGACTCTATAGGGCATACTTACCAAAGCTGTACATGGGCAGCACATAATCAGGTGGATTCCTCGGATGATGTTAAGCAGCGGCTACTGATAGCCATTGCTCAACTGGAGTCCTTTCCGGTTTCCCTTAGACAGCCTCCAACTTCTGAGGCACCCACCCCTGCTTCTGATTCTGGTTCTCCTGCCCAACAGTTGGGGCAGTGCTCCTCCCCTTCTGTTGTCCCAGTGGAATGTACAGTGATTCCTCCAGTGCAAGAGATGGAACTGGCTAGTGGTCCTTCCCTGATCATGCCCCCCCATGAGGAAGAAGTCTTCTAAAAGGACCCAGGCGGCCACTCAGCTAGCCCCTAAGGTGTTTAAGACTTCTGATTTCCCTGTAAGCAATCGCCATGAGGCATTTCAGTCTTCTGAACACTCTGATGCTGATTCGGAAGGTTCTTCTTTGTGGTCCTCACAAGCTGACCCTCCTTCAGAACCTGAGGAGCAGCACCTGAAACCCGCAGAACATAAATGCAAATCTACCAGGATGAGGAAAAAGCCCCCTTGAAGTGTTTTTACTGTTAGCTTTCTCTCTGTTTTTTCTATATGTCATCCCTAACCTTAGGCACCTTGAATGTGAATAGCATAAAGAGTGCCAAGAAAAAGAACCTGGCTTTTTCTTATTTTTTGTCCAGTTTGGTGCAGTTTTTTTTGCAAATTACTAGATTGCATACCATTCCTGAACTGGTTCTTGCAACCAAACTTTGGCATGTTGGTCCATCTTATTGGTCCCTGGGCACTGACACTTGTTCTGGAGTTGGGATTCTATTTCATTCGGATCTGCAAGTACATTTAATTAAATTGGTGGTTTTAATCCCTGGGCAGGTCTTGATCTTGGATACCAAAATAAATCATTTTTATTATCACTTTATTAATGTGTATGCACCTCAGACCAAGGCTGATAGGGTTTCCCTGTTTAAAGCTATACAACCCTTTTTGCTGTCATCTTAGGCTGTTATTCTTGGTGGAGATTTTAACTGTGGACTTGATAAACATGATAGGGGCTTGCACTCTACCACCACAAAGGTCTTTTGTGACATGTCCACCTCAAAATCCATTGCCCACCTCTAATCTGAAAAATGCCTATATGTCCACACATCAGACTGCACATCCAACATTCCAAAAAGGTAATTTAGCCACTAGAATAGATTTTTTCTTTGTTTCCAGAACACTACATATTTCATCTACTCAAGTACTGGAAATTGAATTTTCTGATCACAAACTTACAATTGCACTTAGGTCCTGTGGTCAAGTTTCTACATGGCCCTGGTTACTGAAAATTTAACTGTTCCCTTCTCTCCCAAGTGGAACTGCTGCACAATCTTAATTATTTTATGACACATACATGTTCAGTGTTTGACATGTTCAGCACTCCTGCCCTCTGGTGGGCTGATGTCAGATTGGACTTGAGGAGATTCTTGCAGCTAGGGAGCAGGAAACTTCATACTGCTTCCTATCTGCAATATCTTCATCAGCGACGCCATTTACAAACATTGCAGACCTTGGCTAGTGCTACCTCACATGATTTTAGTGCTCAAATTCATCTGTTGAAACAGGACATGCAGAATTTTCACTTACACTGCTCTAAGAGTTTGAAAAAGCAACAAAGTTTTGGCACTCAAGGGAAGGCAGAGGTGCTTTGTCCCTATTTACATTGTCATGACAGGGTTAATCAAAAATGGATGGACAGTCTTACGGATTTGGATGGCCGCTTGTATACTGATAGACATAACATTTTACGGATTTTATCTCAACATACAGCTTCTTTTTTTTCTCTGTGTGCTTCTGTACATGATTCCTTTCCTGCATTTTTATCCTCAGCCCTCATTTCATTTTGCCCTCCATATTTGGAGGCTGAGCTTACTACAGATATTACTGCTTTGGAAGTTGAATCCGCTATCCAGTCTTTGCATACTAATAAGGTCCCTGGGTTGGATGGTCTCACCCGAGTTATATAAAATAATTGGGCCATCGATTTCCAAGGAATTAGCCAAGGTCTTCTCATTTTCACTACATACCACTCCTATTCCACTGGACATGGTAAAGGGACTGCTGATATTCTTTTAAAAGAAAGGGAATAGAACCAATATTTCAAATTGGAGACCGATCAGTCTCCTTAATACTGATTTCAAAATTCTTGTGAAGATTTTACAGACTAAGTTGTTACAAGTGGCTATTCATTTTATTGCCCCTACACAAACATGTTCTATCCCGGGGAGACATATGAGTGACCATCTTAGTCTCTTACGTGAATTGATTGAAAGAGATAATACTGAGGGTTTGGAGGGGTTTCTCCTGTCCTTTGACCAGAGACAGGCATTTGATACTGTTGAACACCAGTATCTCTGGGCTACACTTGCTAGTTATGGTATTCTCAACACTTTTCTACAATGGCTGAAAGCCCTATATGTAGTAGCGACCATTACACCTCTTATTAATGGATGGATGGGGCCTATGATTTTGGTTAAACGGGGATTTCGGCAAGGTTGTCCTCTTAGCCCCCTTCTGTATGTTTTTAGTATTGATCCACTTTTGCAGGTTCTGAATTCTGCCTTAACTCTAAAGCACATTCATGTAGATGCTTACACTGTTCCCCATGTCGTTTTAACATACACAGATGACCTTACTATATTGCTGGGTGATGAAACCTCAGCCCTGGAAGTGATGAGGCTCTGTCGGGTATTTGGGATAATATCAGGTGCTTCTCTCAATATATCTAAATGTATAGGGAGACAGTTTGGTAAGGCTCCACAGCCCCTCGACTCAATTGCAGGGATTATCTTGACTAGGGATCTGATTACTATTTTAGGTATCAAATTTGGTTTCCATGACTTGGATATACTTAATTGGAGTGCTAAGCTTTCTCAAGCCCAAAGGATGGTGAAGACCTGGAACTCATGGCATATGGGTAAATTAAAGAGGGTACATCTTGTTAAGACATTTCGTTGGCCTCTTTTCATACATATTAGTTGGTCACTTCCTCCCCCTCATACTCTTGAGGCTTCTTTTTATAGTATTTTTTTCCAGGCAGTTTAGGGCAGCAGGCTCAATCCTTTAAAGCTGAATATTTTGTAGCTACTGAAAACTCAGGGTGACTTAGGGATGGTGACTCCAGTAGTGCTGTTTACTGTTCTGTTTATGGTTATTAATCTGAAGCCGGTTTTAGCCCGTGTACATAGATCTTGGATTCCTTTATTTTCTCTTACCTGTAGTCCTTGGTTACCCCAGTGGGAATCTGCCTCTCTTGGTCTGATATGGAAATCAAACATTTGTCCTCCATACATGAGAGAGGTGTTTGTTAGAATTAAAAGTTGGCAATTTTCTATTGGAATGGTTATTGGTCAGCATAGGAGACTTATTTATAAACACATTATCTTCACCAAGTTTAGGGAACTGGACTCTTTTCCTAGTTGTCCGGACAACCTGAAGCAGACACTGCTAGATTTTTTGAATAACCAGAGGATACCTGAGAAAATGTGGGATGTCCATTGGTTATGTTGTCACAATTGGTTGAATGTTAAGGAACATCAGAAATATAAACAACTATCAGAAAGGTCCTGCCCTAGACCTCAATGTCATTCTGTACTTGAGACGGCCCTTCATTTATTTTTTTTTCCTGGTTTTATATTTCTCATTTTTGGTCTTTTATTGCCCACTCTTGGAATATGCTTAATTTTCATAATATTTAATTGGAGAAATTGTTATATGGTTATTTTGATTCTTCCTGGCAGGCCTGGGACAGGTCCACCTTACAAGTCATTATATCAGTGTTAAAATTGTATATTTGGAATTCGCACTGTTGGTTTGCCTTGCAACAAAAATCAGTGCCTCTTTCTGAACTCCTGGGAAAAATTGTTTGGGAAATTAAGCTGATCTATAGAATGGAGGTGAAACATAGAGTGTCCTCTTGGGTATTTCAATCCTGGAGAAATCTTCCATGGGTTACAGACTCAGATGTTCCAATCACCTGAACTGTATACTGTTTTGGGACTTTCTTTACTTTGCAGTTTTCCCTTTCTTTTTGTATTTGTCATTTAAATTACGTAATTTGAATGCTCTAGTTTTGTTTGTATTTTGTATTACTTCTTTATCTTTTTTTCTTTCTTTCATGATTTTTTTGTATTGTATTTACCTTGTGTGATTCTCAATAAACATTAAATACCCCTACTCTTTTCGAGAAGTTTGCATGCCTTATAAATTCATTACCATATTGCCACTAGAATATGGCGGTCAGGAAGAAATGTGTTAATCTATTTGAAATATGCTAGCCCCCATTGCTCTTTGTTGTCCATGTGGCACACAGGGGCCCGTGTGCTGTGTATTGGCACTTTGTGCTATTTATATTGATACATTAAATTATTGTATCAGTTTAGTAAATGGATGGTCACTTTTTTCTGTAGAGAAACAGTGACGTCCAAACCTTGCAATACCATTCTTGTAACACCATAAACTGATAATACCATTGTTGTGATCTTAGTTAATAGTATTATGAAACAGAAATTTAAGAAAAACCTTGTTCCAAGCCCGAGTACGCTTTTACTGTAAACATCACATACATTAAAAGCTGACAACTGCCAACCTCACATCAAAATTTGGCTGACTCTGGAGCCAGCCCACTGGTGCAGCAGTAATGCTACCGCTAGCAACGCCAATGACCCAAGTTTAGAAGTGAGCCCAAGGGGTCAGAGGTCCTGTGGGAGAGGGAGGATTGAGCATCCGCAGGACCGCTCTCCTCCTTCAGGGGGTGAGGGAGGGTGGGCAAGAACTCTGGGCTTGCCTGACCCCTGGCAGAGGCCAGGGGAGACACAGCCTGAGCTGCAGTGGTGGGGAGAAGTAGCATATGTTGACATGGGCACCTTGATGTCAGCACACGTCATGTCTCCTGGGGAGAAACACAGACAATCTCCCAGTCACACACAGGTCCCACACCCAGTGACACAGACACCTCCCAGAATCTGGATTCAGTCTCTTGGGTCGAGGGACTCCCTGCCCCCTGCCATGGAGGGCAAGCCATGGGAGATATGGGAGATATGGGAGAAGGTAAGTCCTGGAAGAAGCTGGGGTGACTGTGCTGGGAGAACCGGCATGAAGGAGGGCTTGCCAGGAGAGAGGTGAAAAAAAAAGGCTGACTCCAAAACACCTTGACTCCACATATTTACAACATCTGCACCAGAGCTACTAGGCTTGTGAAGGCCAAATTCCTTGCATCCACACTCCATGACAATTTAAACTACCCCTCTAAGTTCTGGAAGGTCATTCACACCCCCTTCTCCTCCCCCAGCCCAGCCTCTTCCTGTTCTTAAGGTGGGCAACACCTCTGTTACAGAACCAGGGGGCACTTTACTGACAGTGATCATTCTGTGCACTTGGCATTTTGTTTGCAAAAAATGTGAAGCTACGTATTGCAAATTTAGCGTTCAGACTTATTTTTTTCCTCTCAAGTGAGTGTGCTGTCCTTGTTTTAGTTCTTGTTTGGGATGCTTTGTCCCCCAGTGGGTTCACCCATGTTGCAGCGACAAGAAAAAACGCGACCATCATTAGGGTGCCAGCACAATGCCTATGGCGAACATCGTGCCTGACAATTGTGCCGACTGACCCCCATCGTGCCCAATGCCCCAGGGCATGCTATGGCCCCTCGCACCTGCCATACTTCAGTATAATCACCTCCAGGTCAGAGGTGTACGGGGCAAGGGACACAACACCCGGACGGCGCCATCCCTGCCAAGCACCATAAAATCCATTTTTCCAGCATGACAGGTGAACTGGTTGCGGCGCCCTAATTGTGGCACCCTAATTTGATCACCCACATTACAGTATATGCCCTCAGCCAGAACTGGGAAGAATGGACCATGTTCAGGTTTTTAGAAACCCCTGTCACAGACCCTGCTGTGGTTGCCTCATCTTTCAACTCCTTTTTTACCTGTTGTACACTCTCCCTCCTTTCCTCCTTTTCCCCCTTTCCCTCCCCATCTCAGTCCTCCCCTTCATCTCCCACTCCACCCTTCTCTCTTCTCATTCACCCCAACAATCCTATCTGTTACCATCAAGGACTTATTGTCTCAAACCTCACAAAGGTGGGAGCCCAGATGGGCTTGACCCCAAACTCCTGTCTCTCATCACTCCTGCCATTGCTGTCACCATCATGTATTTTCTAAAGTTCTCCTTTTCATTAGCTTCTGTACCTACCCCATGGAAACAGGCCATTGTTATCCCCTTCCCAAAAGAATGAATCCTCCTCCCCTGGGAGATACAAATCCATCTCACTCCTCCCCACTTTGGCTAAACATAGAAACAGAGAAACATAGAAGTTGTCGGAAGATGGGAACCATATGATCCATCAAGTTTGCCCTTGGTTTCCTACCCCCCTACTTAACTGCCTGCTTGTGTATCCCACAGTGTCTGTCCCATGCCCGCTTGAATTCTCCCACTGTCTTGGCTCCCACCACCCCCTCCAGCAGGCTATTCCATGGTTCCACAATGCGCTCTGTGAAGAAGAATTTACTCATATTACTTCTGAACTTTCCTCCCTTAAGTCGAAGGTTGTGCCCTCTAGTTCTGCTGTAGTCCTTTACCTGAAGGAGGTTCTGCACATGCACCCTGTTGTTGCCTTTAAGGTATTTGAATGTTTCTATCATGTCCTCACGATTCCTCTATTGTTCATCCCAGAATTACATACTAACATACTATTTGCCAGCAGATTAGGCCTTATGGTCTATCAAGTCTGCTCAAACCTAGATCCTTAGTTGGGTGCCGAGACCTTCCCATCCCTTGTGCTCCAGAAACCCCTATCATCCATCCCAACCCCCCGGGACAGGCCATCATCTGATACATCCACTTTCTGTGTCTGTCCCACCCTCTCTTAAAGCTCTCCACTGTGGATCTCTGAACCAGCTCACCAGGCAGAGCATTCCAAGGGTCCACCACCCTCTCAGTGAAAAACCTCCTCCTCTTTCCCCTCACCCTTCCACCTTCCAACTTCAAACCATGCCTCTGGTGATGCCTCCTGCTTTAGTCTAAAGATCCCTCCATGTTTACCCTATTTATTCCCTTGAGGTACTTGAAGACCTCAATCATGTCCCCTGTCTCTCTCTCCTCCAATGAAAACAGGCAGAGCTCCTCAAGTCTGTCCTCGTAAGTCAAATCCCTAGCCCTCGTGATCATCTTTGTTGCCCTCCTCTGTACCCTCTCCAGGAGCTGTGTCCCTCTTCAAGTGTGGTCTCCAGTACTGTACACAGTACTCAAGGTGTGGTCTAACCAGTCCATTGTACAGCGGCAGAATCACTTCCTTGCTCCTAGAGGTGATCCCCTTGATGCATCCCAACATCCTGTTTGCCTTGCTAGCTGCCTCCTGCACTGCTCAGTGTTATTCATACATGTATCCACCATGACCCCTAGGTCTTTTTCCCTGTTGAGGCTTCCAGCACCTCCCTCCCAGGGTGTACCTGTGTTTGGGTTTCCCACCAAGATGCAACACCTTGCACTTGGTGATATTGAAATTTAATTTCCATGTGTGAGCCCAGCTTTCCAGGGTGTCCAGGTCCCTTGCAGGGCCAACCTCCCTCTTCTCCCTCAACTACTGCTCCCATCTTGGAGTCATCCGCAAGAGACTCATTTCACACCCTATACCATCCCTGATGTCTGATATGTATGCATTAAACAGGATTGGACCCAGGACCGAGCCCTGTGGTACCCCACTACCAACCTCTGTAGGGTTCGAGAGCTCCCACAGACCACTACTCTCTGAGTGCGCCCAGCTATCCAGTTTTCAATCCATCTGACCATCAAAGGGCCTACTCCTAACCCCATCAGTTTCTCCACCAGACCATTGTGGGGACAGAGTCAACGCCTTGCTGAAGTCCAGAATAATACATCCACAGGCTTACCCCTGTCCAGTTCTGATGTTACCCATTCATAGAACTCCACAAGGTTGGTTTGACATGATCTACCTGGCACAAACCCATGCTGCCGACTATCCAGACCTCCCACCTCCTCCAAGTAAACCCCAATCGTTCCTTTAGTATACTCTCCATTAATTTTCCCACCACCGAGGTTAAACTGATGGGTCTATAGTTTCCTGGTACTTCCTTGACCCCCTTTATGGATTGGTACCACATGTGCCTCTCGCCAATCCTAGGTACCTCCCTGTCTCAAGTGACCTGTTGAAAAGCTCCGCCAGAAGTGCAGCCAGTGTGTCCGTAATTCCCATAGTATCTCGGATGAATGCCATCCGCCCAGGAGATTTGTCTTCTTTAGGGCCTTGAGGGCAACCACACCTTTGGTGGGATGGCATCATCCGTCCCCTCCCTTACTGGTCTTTTTATCCTTATCCAGATGTGACACCCTGGGGTACCTTTCCTCCCTTTTGCTCCATTTCTGTTGCTCCCCTGATCCCACTCCCTGCCGCTTCTATCCCCTTTGTGCCTTGCTTTGTAGATATCCCATCCCCCTCCCTAGTGAACACAGAGGCAAAGTACTCGTTAAATACCTCTGCCTGGTCCCTCGCCTCTTCCACCCACCCTCCTTCTGATCTCAATCTGCTGAGATGGCCCTTAGTTTTTCTCCGCTCCTCAATGTACCGGAAGAACCCTTTTTCCCCTCCATGTATCCCCTGTGCCAGCCGTTGCTCTTTACTGGACTTTGCTCCCCTCACCATACGGGTGACTTTTCTAGATGCAAGCTGGTACATTTCCTTATCCCTATCCCCTCTTGTTGTTTTATATTTTTTGTAAGCTGCCTTCTTTTCTCTGACTGCTACCTGTACCTCACTGGACCACCAGCATGGTTTATGTGACCTTGCTCCTTACGTTTCAACTTAGCGCAGATCCTGACTGCCTCATGAAGTCCCACTGCTATGACCTCCATCTCCTTTCCACACTTGTTGTTGAGGTAATCCCTTCAAGTGATCCTTGAGAATATTTCCCATGCCCATAAAGTCTGCCCCCTGAAGTCCACTGCCAGTGTCCTAGATCTCACCCCACTCCCCCAATGCTTATTTGAAACCAGACAGTATTGTGGTCACTCCCAGTCAGGGGTCCTGTACAACCATGTCCCTTACAGATCCCCATCTGCCAGAACCACATCCAGGACATGCCCCTCCCTTGTGGGCTCCATCACATGCTGTGTTAAGAACACATCCTGGAAGCCATCCAGCAGCCTCTGCTCCTTGGCCACCTTAGAGGACATGGTTCCCCAGTTTGTACCTGGCATATTAAGGTCCCCCATCAACACCACTCCTTCCCTTTTGGACCACACTGGGCAATGATGTTGTCCAGCAAACCATCCTCTAGAACATCACTCATCCCGGGGGCTATATGCTACTCCCAAGCTTGACCTTATCTCCTGCTGGGATGTGGGTGACCCACATAAGGCCTCCCGTTTCCCTCTGCCTCTTCTACCATAGCAATTTCTATGTCATCTCTAATGAACATAGCCACTCCACCCCTCTGCCCTCCTTTCTATCCTTCCTAAGCATAGTGTACCCCTGCATTTAGGTCCCAGTCATGGTTTTTGTTGTACGTTTCCCGTGACTGCCGACATCCACCCCAACAGCATGGCCTGGAACTCTGGCAACTTGTTTCCCAAGCTCCTGGCATTTACTAACACTAACCCCCACCCCTTATCCCTGATCCTTTTTGTCGAACCCCACCCAGATTCCTTATACTTCCATCCTCCCCCTGCTCCTCCTGAAACCTCCACCTCCACCTCCAGTCTGTTTCCCCTCCCCTTGGGCTTGAAGGCTACTCCCCTCATCTGGAGGGGAGGGCTTCTGGTCAGCCCTTCCCTTATCCCTTCCCTTCTAAAAGAACTAAGGGTAGAACTAGTGACACCACTGACTACCCTCTTTAACAAATCATGGGAGGATGGGGTGGTACCTGAGGACTGGAGGAGGGCACATGTGATTCCCTTCACAAAAGTGGGAGCAGGGCAGAAGCAGAAAACTATAGACCTGTTAGTTTAACCTCAGTGATAGGAAAATGATGGAATCACTTCTGAAGGAAAGAATTGTCGAGTACCTAGAGGACAGAGGGGCACAGGACCCAAGGCAGCATGGATTCACAGCAGTAAGGTCATGCCAGACGAATCTAATAGATTTTTTTGACTGGATGACCAAAGTAGTAGATCAAGGAGGGGCTGTGGACATGGCTTACCTAGATTTTAGCAAGGCATTTGACTCAGTACCACACAAAAGATTAATATACAAGTTAGCCAACCTGGGAGTGGGTCCCAAGATGATAGCCTGGGTAAAGAATTGGCTGGAGAATAGGACACAGAGGGTAATAGTAAATGGAGTCCACTCTGAAGAAAGGAGGGTTACTAGTGAGGTGCTGCAGGGTTCAGTATTAGGACCAGTCCTCTTCAATGTCTTTATAAGTGACATTGCAGAGGGACTGGAAGGAAAAGTATGTCTCTTTGCAGATGAGACAAAGATCTGCAACAGAGTTGATGCACAAGGTGGGGTAGAAAGGATGAGAAGGGACTTGGCAAGGTTAGAGGAATGGTCAAATGAATGGCAGCTTAGATTTAATGCTAAGAAGTGCAAGGTAATGCACCTGGGAAACAAAAACCCAGGGGAAGAGTACACAATGGGGGGTGAGATACTAACAACAACAAAAATGGAAAGGGACCTGGGAGTAGTCATATCAGATGACTTAAAGGTGGGCAAGCAATGTGAGAGGGCAGTAAGGAGGGCTGGGGGGATACTGGGATGCATAGGAGAGGCATCAGCAGCAGAAAACAGGAAGTTGTTATCCCTCTGTACAGACAGCTGGTGAGACCCATCTGGGTACTGTGTGCAGTTCTGGAGACCCAATCTCCACAAGGACATGAACAAGATGGAAGCTGTCCAGAGGAGGGCAACTAAATGGTGCAGGGTCTGCACCAGAAGACATATGAAGAGAGACTAAGGAACTTAATATGTATAGCCTCGAGGAAAGGAGGCAGAGGGGACATGAGAGAAACTTTCAAGTACCTCAGGGTATAAACAAAGTCCAAGAGGGTAGCATCTTTCAAGAAAAGAGGTGTGCAAGAACAAAGGGCACATTTGAAGATAGAGGGCAGCTCAAGGTAATGTAAGAGTATTTTTTACAGAGAGGGTTGTGGATGCATGGAACGGCCTTTCGGAGGAGGTTGTGGAGTCAAAAACAGTGGTTGAATTCAAGCATGCATGGGACAGCCATAAGGCAATTCTAGGGGTTGGGGGTAGAAAGAAGTAGGCTGCTGGTTAACTAGAATCTGCAGCTTATTCATTAGGTAGGAAAATGGGCAGACTGGGTGGGCCAAGCGGTCCTTATCTGTCATCAAATTCTATGTTTCTACGGAGTATAATTTGAAGTCATCCAGTCTTGCCTTGTATGGTTTCTGATGCAAGCCCTGCACCATCTTTGTTGCTGTTCTCTGTACCATCTCCAGCCTGTCTATGTCCTTCCTAAGGTGTGGCCTCCAGAATTGGACACAGTACTCCAGGTGAAGCCTGACCAGGGACTGATACAGGGACATGATTACTTCATGCCTTCTGCTCATGATGCCCCTCCTTGAGCATCCCAGAATACCACTAGCCTTTAGTTCTGCCTTTTCACATTGTCTACTGACCTTGATGTCATCTGATATGATCACCCCAGGTCTCACTCCTGCCTGGTAGACACCAGCTGCTCCCCTCCCATTAAGTACAGTTTCCTTGGGTTACACTCTCCCAGGTGCATAATCTCACATTTATATGCACTGAATTTCCAATTGCCAGATCTTGGACCACTCCTCCAGTTTTCGGAGATCAGCTTCCATGTTTTGCTGTCCCTCTGTTGTGTCTACCCTGTTGCTGATTTTGGTGTCCTCTGCAAACAGGCACACCTTTCCCTCCAGTTCATCCGCATTGTAGCGGATGAACATGTTGAAGAGGATCAGACCCAGAACTGAGTCTTGCGGGACCCAGATAGTCACCTTCCCTTCCACAGACAGAGTGTCATTTACTATTACTCTCTGAGTTCTCCCATGTAACCAGTTTCAGGCCCAGTTTGTAATCTAATGCCCAAGTCCCATGTTCTCCAGTGTTTTGACTAGTCTCCTATGCAGAACAGAGTCAAAAGCTTTGCTGAAGTCTAGGCAAACCACATTCACTGCCCCACCCTGATCTACTGTTTTGGTGACCCAATTGAAAAAATCAACCAGGTTTGTCTGGCAGGACCTCCCTGCCGTGAAACCATGTTGATTTTTGTCGAGCTGACCAATTTTCTCCAAAAAAGCTATGATTCTTTCCTTCAGCAGGGACTCCATCAGTTTTCCCATGACTGACGTTAGACTAACTGGATGGTAGTTACCTGTCTGTTCCTTGCTTCCACTCTTGTGGAGTGGTACTACTGTTCTACTCTTCCAATCCTCTGGCACCTCCCTGCTCCTTAGTGACTTGTTGAAGAGCACTGCTAAGGGGGCTGCCAGTTCCCTCCCTAGTTCTTTCAGTATTCTTGGGTGTATCCCATCTGGCCCCCATAGCTTTATCTACCTTAAACTTGTCTATTTCCATCAGGACCCTTTCCTCTGTGAAGGGATCCTTGTCTATTCCTTCAATCAGACAGTTCTTTATGCCTATTGTTGGTCTTTTACCATCTGCTTCCTGTGTGAAGACTGAGGAGAAGTACTCATTGAGTGCCTTTTTTTACTTCTTGAGCTATCCTAACCTCTGTTTGAGCCTTTGCATTTCTTATCACTTTCCCTGTCTCTTTTAGTTTCTGTTTATATTCTGTTTTGTCCGCCTCATTCCCCAACTCCTTGTACTTTCTGAAGGCAATGTACTTTTCTCTCACCATGGTTGCCACTTCCTTGGAAAACCATTGTGTATTTTTCCTCCTTTTGTTCTTACTAACCTGACGGGCATATTGTGATGTGACCATGGTTATTGCATCCTTCAACCTTGTCCAATATTCCTCAATGCTCCCTTCTATTGAGTTACTAAGCTTGTCTCTTAGGCAAGCCTTCATGTGTGTGAAGTCTGCCCTCCTGAAGTCAAGGACCTTCAGTTTGGAATGTGTGAAGTCTACAGTCCATTTTACCCTGAACCATACCATGTTATAATCACTGTTGCCCAGGTGGTTCCCTACTTTGACACCCGTACCCTATCGCTATTTGTGAATATCAGATCTAGAACTGTGTTACCCCTTGTGGGTGATGTCACTAGTTGACTTAGGCCTGCTTTCTGTAGTATGACTAGGAATTCCCTGCTCTTCTGTGATGCTGCTGTGTGGGTACTTCAATCTATGACCAGCAGATTGAAATACCCCACCAGCACCATGTCCCCTTTGCCTGACATCTGGAGGATGGTTTCCAGGATTTTCTTATCCCTGGCTTCCTCCTGATTTGGAAGTCTGTATATTATTCCTACCCAAATGGGTTTCCAGCTTCCGGACCCTATTGTGATCCATAGATCTTCTCTTTCCCCTAGTGCCTGCTACATTTCTGTAGCATTGATGGTATCCTTAACATTAATAGCTACCCACCTTCCTTTTCCCAGTCCTATCTCTCCTAAACAAGTTGTACTCCAGGATAGTCACCTCCCAACCATGATTATTTGTGAACCATGTTTCGGTCATGGCCACTCAGTCTAGTCCTGCCTCAGCTATTGTGGCAGTGAGGTCAGTCATCTTGTTAGCCAGACTGCATGCATTGAGGCATAGTGCTGACGACTCTTGCTGTGTCACTTTGTTTGTCATGGCTCCCTTCATCTTATTGTTCATCCCTTTGTAATTTTCCCTATTTATGGTTCCTCCCTTTCCATTGTGATGGTCAATGCCAGAGTCAGAGAGGCTTTTACGTTCCCAGCTATCTGGTTTTGCTATCCTGGAGTGTGTAGATTTGGTGCTAGCTGGAGAGGGAGAGACAGGAGGCTGTATGTGTGCTTCTCCTAGATCTGCTGTCATCTCCCCTCTAGCTAGTTTAAATGTCCTACGTGGATGTCAGATTTCTGGCCCAGTGCTCTGACTCTCTTTTAGTCAGGTGGAGGCCATCAAATTTGAAAAACTCCCTTTCCCAGAAGTTGCCCCAGTTTCCGATGAAGTGGTGCCCCTTTGTCTGGCACCAGTCCTTGAGCCATGAATTGAGCTTACTTATCTCTTTCTCCCCAGCAACATCTTGTTCTCTCCCAACTCCTTCTTCACTCTCTGCTAGTCTGCTTTTAGGAAGTCCCACTCTACCTCCACTTCTGTCTTGCGGCTCACTGACTCCGTCCTATCAGGTATGGATCAGGGCCTGGTAACCCCAGTCATATTGTCAGCCTGGCTAAAGCCTTTGATACTGTTGCCCACCCTGTTCTTCTGGACAAGCTTAAGGTAGCGGGGCTCTCTGCCTGCTCAGGTGAGTGGTCTTGCTCCTACAGTACCTTGAGGGCAGGGCTCAAACAGCCGGCATTGGTGATGCTATATCCTCCCTCCCCTCCCTATCTGCTCTGGCACGGCCCAAGGGTCTGTCCTTGGCCCTATTCTATTCTCCATATTCCTGAATAACCTTATCTCTGCCTTCTCCTCTGCATCCATTCACATGTATACAGATGACACAGTTCTCTATGCCTCTGACTCCTCTGCCTCTGACCTCATGGCCCAGCTCCAGCTGGACTTCAACAACATTCAACACTGGTTCTGGGCAAATCAGCTGGCCCTCAATGCCAAGAAAATGGTCTTCATGACTTTTGGCACTAGGCAGAGACTCACTAGGCTTATCGCCCTTCCCTTGTTTGATACCCTTGATGGTGTTGTGATTGAGGATGTCTTCTCTTTTAAATACCTCAGGGTCTGGCTGGAGTATCACCTTGATTTTTCTGTACGTATGCATGCCATCCACCAGAAGCTTTATTTCAGGCTTCGTAAATTTTAAAGGAATAAAACAAATGTCCCACTTCCTGCCCATAGAGAGATGGTGACGAAGGTGATTCTCCCCATCTTTGATTACCATGATAGTATTTACAGTGCTGCCCCTTAAATCCAACCTAGCCAGGCTTAAACCCTGTTTCACTCCTCCTACCACTTTGCCCTTAATTGCCTCCTAGAACCCATCATTTTTCACTGTACACCTCCTTCTCCTTTCCTTCCCTTCATGGTAGGCACCTCACTAACTACGCTACCTTCATCTCCAAATTCTGGCTTGGGTCCCTTCCCCTTACCTTGCCTTTCCTCCCTTTTCAATTCCCACCCTCCCTCCAAAGTCCTTCTCCCTTTGCAGTTCACCCACTCACTTGCTCTCTCCCAATAAGTTCCTCTGCAGGCCAAGCTTCTTTCTCCTTTCGCTTCCCTAAACATGGGGCTCACTCTACCATTGCCATTTGTATTGCTCCTTCCTCCTACTCATTCAAATCTCTCCTCTGGGATTTCACTACTCACTACTGCGGTTTCCTCTAATCCTGAGTAGTAATTTGTTCCCTTCCATTTCCCAACTCCCTCCCCCAAAACAGGTCACCCTGCCCCCAGTTTTCCATTCACTCCTCACTGCTTAATGCCAGGGTGCTGGATTCCCTTCTGTTTTGCGCTCATCTGCAATTTTTGCCGATCCCAGGTGTGCCTTGTTTGCCGTCCTATTAAGATGCCATTTGCACTTTTTGCTTTGTTGCATTTTAATGTCTCTGTTTAACTCAACTGCTCATCTTGCAGTCCTTGATTTTTTAACTTAGATTTTTATTTGTAACCTACTGTTGACTTGTTGCTGTACTCTCTCCTTCCCCCTCCACTCAGGATGCATCTGGATACACGCTATTTCAGCTCAGAATGCCCTTTCTGGTGAATGTTTTTAAAATAAATACATATGTAATATATTAACAACAAGCATTTGTCAATGCCGAAGGTTTGCTTGCTGGCATTGGCAGTGGTAGTGTAGAAGTTACAGAGCTGTGTAATAGGAATGGCAGTGAAGTATTGAACTGAAGCCAACCCCACCACCACCCTGCAGAGAGTGACAGGCATTGGGGTGTGCCTTTGGGTCATCAGGCATAACGGCCACTCCATTTCACCACACCCCACCCTGCAGACACTGACAAGTGTCACGGTGTTCCTTGGGGTCTTTGGACCTTATGCGCACCCCATTCCATTAGGAAACACGGTTAGATGGGTGCGATATAGGAGAATGGGGTGAACTTTGGGGCCAAAGAGTCCAAGGCATACCTCGATGCCTCTCACTGGCTGCAGGGGTGGAATGGTATGATATTACAGGCAAGAATCCCAAGTCACACCCTGATGCCTGTCATTCTCATAGGTTATGCTATGGTTGGAAACCCTAATACCTCAGGCATTCATTGGTATTTTCCTCCAAATTTTCAACATGGTTTTGTGACCCCACCTCATGAACAGTGGCAGTATCAGTTTGTTGGCAGCTGCTTGTACTGGCGACTACGGCATTTAGCACCACAGGTGCAAAAGCATTCCGAACAGGATGTAAAAAATGACAGCTGTACTGTTCATGGGGAGGTGTGAAAAATGGCAATGTTGCAAATCTGCAGTAAAAATATAAAAAAAACTGGTGAAGTCACGAGCGTACATAGAAACTGTGCAACGTACACCTGTAATATAATTAAGTTGGGGATTTTTTACAGCAGATTGTCAACTCAGGCATTTTGGTGCCTCCGATCATGAACAGTGTCACTGTGATTTTCTTTATCTGTCCCAAACAATGATTTCCTACAGCGACCACGCATCTCTGCGCTGAAAGTGTGAAAACACACTTTGGCCATGTTGTGAAAAATGGCAACTGTACTGTTCATAAGGAAGTGTGGAAAAATGCCACTGGTGAAAATCTGGACTGAAAATACTACAAAGTCATGAACTTATGAGGGTGCATGGAAACTGCGCAATGCTCACTCGTAACACAGTCATTTTATGGACTTTTGTCACCAAATTTTCAACATAGCCATTTTAAGACTTTTGCTCATGAACAGTGTAACTGTGATTTTCGTAATCTGTCCCAAACATTGCTTTCGCACACCAACAGCACCATTGTATGCGCTACATGTGCGAAAACACATTTTAGGCGACATATGAAAATGGCAGCTGTACTGTTCATAAGGAAGTGTAATAAAATGGCAATGTTGAAAATCTGGAGTAAATATTAAATTCGCAAACTTATTTAGCATGCATAGAATCATAACGCGACGCCAGAAACAGTCATTTTCGGAATTTTTCACCAAATTTCAACATAGCCATTTTAGGACCTCTGCTCATGAACAGTGTCACTGTGATTTTCTTAATGTGTCCCATACATTGATTTCGCACATCGACTGCGCCATTGTGCGCTACATGGGCGGAAACACGTTTTGGGTGAGATGTGAAAAATGACAGCTGTACTACTCATAAGAAGGTGTGGTAAAATGGCAATGTTGAAAATCTGGAGTGAAAATATTGAAAATTCGTGAACTTACGAGCATGGGTAGGAACTGCGCAACTCACGCTTGTAAAACAGTCATTTTTTGGGGAATTTTTCCACCAAATTTTCAAAATAGGCTTCTTGAGAGCCCACCTTATGAACACTGACAGTGTTGTTTTGTTAATCGGTCCTGAAAGGTGATTTCGCGCAGTGAATGTGAAATCACCCTTTGGGCCCGAATAATGCCATGACAGTGACAGCATTCATGAGAAGGGGTCCCAAAAACCCCATGTTGAAAATTTGGTGCAAAAATTCCAAAAAATGCCTGAGATATGCAACAAAGTTGAAAAAACCCTATCTATCCCATTATACAGCTTACCGGCATTTCCTCAGTTCAAGGTCGGCTTTGAAGAGTGCAGACATGTTCCTAGTCCACGAAGATCGTCAGCAAGATCCCCGGAGGTAGTATGGGGTGTGGGGTGTGGGGATGCAGGGTGCGAGGGTGGTGTGGGTGGAGGTTGTGGAGGGGCAGGGAGACTGCGTGGGACTGTTTTTTTTCTTTACAGGTTTTTTAAATGACGGCGTGGGACGTTTGCCATGCTGGGGTGGGCTCCCAGCATGGCACAAGGATGGCTGTTTGGGGGGGGGTGTGGAGCCAAAGGGGGATTGGGCACCCCCATCGGCCATAGCACCTATTGCCACTGGGATGGGCTCCCAGCGTGGCACCCTGTACTCTGGGGGGGGGACAGTGGAGCCAATGGGGGATTGGGCACACCCGTTGGCTATACCATGAGTTGCCACGCTGGGGTGGGCACCAGCGTGGCATGTGAAGGCTTTGGGGGGCGCAAATCCCTGTTGGCTATACAGTGTGTGCATGGGGCAGCGCCGCGGTATGCATGCGGTGTATATGTGTGTGTGTGTGTGTGTGTAGGGGAGCTGTGCATGAGCAGGCGATATCTGATCGCTGCTCACTGAAGCGTACTCCCCCTTTCAACTGTACGCCACTGCATTTTGGAGCTGTCATAGACCGCTCCAGCATGCATTGGAGGACTGGGGCCACGCCTGCGAACACACTGACTGAATTGGAAGAGGGGGTGACATACCTCCGAAAACTCGAATGATGGCACTATGTTTCTTGCACATGGGTGCAAGCAAACATAAAAATGACAAATAGGGACCTATGTTTCACTTGGATAAATAACATCTAGAGGTTCTGGTGACCTGTTGGGGCCTTTTAAGCTTCTTTCTCGAGGTTTTCATGTCGCCAGAATTTTCAGTGGTGTTAAAGTCCCCATTATATACAGTTTCATATATATTATTCTATTTATAATAACTTATAGATTGATATACGGACATAGCCTGAATTTCACACTATTGACATAAAAAATATATATTAATGTTACCTTACCTTAGCAGCCATAAATGAAAGGGACACAACATAAAACACAAAACAGAGCCCTGGTTCTCCAGTAATACCACACCTACTGTACTATTGCTAGATTGATAGAGGAGCTCCACCATCAATTTGAATAAAACCCCTACTAACATTTAGTGATTTCAAAACTTTTATACAAACATTGATCAGAAATGAGAGTTAGATGATGTGCAGAAAATAGAAGACTCAAAAGTAATACAGTGAGAAGGACAGCTCAGGATTCCTTATGAATAAAAGTCGCAAGATGGAAAATAGTTAGCAAGAGCAGTCTGCCCCGATGACCAGCTACCAGCGACTGGACATTGTGATCATGGAGACAAGGGCCTACAGAACAAACATAAAAGCAGCTGTCACTGAACTGCCATTGATGTCTGGAAATGAACAATTAAGTCACTGAGGCTGAATGGGAGCTGGGAAACACAGATGCCCAGATAGATCGGTTGGAGTGGATCATCCTTTGGCTGCTAAAGAGGCAGACAGATGAAAGATGAGTACATGGGTCTGAAGGGTAACTACTAAAGCAAAAATCTGTATATCTACGGTATACTGAAAGATAAGGAAGGCCCTCAGATTTCTCAAAATTTGCAAATCTTGTTGCAAAATGTTTTACAGCTGCTCAAGGACTGCGAGCTTTATGGATGTGGGAAATAGTATTTCACACATCCTAAGCTAGTTAGAGGCCTTTGCAGAAATATCTGGGCACCATATAAATGCCAGCAAGACAAAGGTACTCCCCCCCTCAGTGCTTACACGTCTCAGGGCATGATTGGTCACACAGGGCTGGCCTGGACGAAAGGGGGAATCAAGTGTCTAGGGACACAGAGCTCCTCGTACCTAAAAAAATGTGGTAACTTTACACCTTGCCTCTTTAATAAACAGCTTACAACAAGAGGTGGAAAGGTGGAAACTTCTAAACCTATCAATGCCAGGAAAAGTGGCAGTGATTAAAATGATGATAGCCCCAAGGTTTTTTTTTCCTACTGTCCCACCTGTCGATGGAAATGTCATGGAAATGGTTCCAGCAACTAGACACCTTGCTAGGGAAATTCCTATGGGAGAACTCCATCCCAAGATATCGTAGAGCCAAACTGAGACTCCCAAGGAAGAGAGGAGGACGGTGCATGCCTCACTTTCAACAGTATGCATATGCTTTCCTAACAGCAGGGACTTGCTGAATGTTTCAGGAGCAAGGCCTAAATAGACCAGCTTAGGTAGACATTGTACCAGTGTGCTGCAAGGAGTTGATCTGATGGCTTACCTGAGCATGCCCTGCCAGACTATTTTAAGAAATGGCTCACAATTAAGGCAGCACATATGACCTGGCAAAAAGTGAAGCATATAACTAGGTCATATCTCAACCCTAGGGATTACACATGCATTTGGCATAACCCACGCTGGTGTATAGACCACCAGACATTTGTATGGGAGGGGTGGAGGTAAAAACATATAAATAGAGTAAAAGATGTGCTAGTACATGATGGGCCACCCTAGACTCTTTTGCATCCCTGCAAAGGAGGTACAATTTACTAAAGAGGGACTTTTGGAAGTACCTTCAGCTGAGACACTTTATTTATTTATTTATTTATTTATTTATTGAATTCTCGGATTAAAACCTTTGAACTAGCAAGCTCGTGTACAAAGGTTCCACGTCAAAAGTGCTACAGACAGCAATTAGACAATAAGACTTAACTAAACACAGATAGTAAACATTAGTAAAAATTAAATTAGTGAGATTGCATATCTACAGTTATGTACAAGCAGTCTGAGGGTAACACAAAATGTGGCATCTGTGAACAGTGTGAGATGATAATCAAATGGGAGAGTCTAAGCACAGAGGTAAAAGGGGGTTGAGCCTAAGACTGCTGAGAACAAGTGCTAGATGTAGGTAAAGTTCATGAGAGGGACAGAGTAGAGGATGGCAAGAGGGGAGAGGTAAAGATTAAGTAACGGGGGGGAAGCAGTAGCAGTTTGGGAATCCACCCCAGGGGTTTCAAAACAGGGTGATGGAAATGGAAACAGGTTATGGGGAGGTACAGGAGGGGGATGAGAGAGATAAGTGAGGGGGAGAGCCCAAGGGGGTAATGAATGATAGTGTGGTAACAGTGGAAGGGATGATCTGGGAGGGAGAGGAGGTTTTGAGACAGACAGGAAAAAAGTGAGCTAGGGAGTTGGGAAATAAAAGATAGAAGTGGGTGACTGGCAGGGGAGAAGGGGAAATGGGGGGGTTACAGGGTTATCAGTTGCACCCAGCCTTGGGACTGTGTATGTATTAACTGCCAAAAAAAGGGAGCCATATGAAGTAATTTGATGGCTATCACTCAGTGGGTAACCCACCTGAAAGGGCTGGTGGGTCGAATTTATAGGCTAATGCAGGAAGCAGCCCCAGATCCATCCACTCCTGCTAGACTGAAATAGCAAAATATGCTTAAAATTAATATCTCAGAAAGGGAATGGAATGCAGTTTGGACCACTGTCAAAAAAGCATGCGGGGACCCCCGCAACCTCTTGATTCAGAACAAAATACAACACCTCTGGTATCATACTCCAGTGCAACTCAAAACTATGGGGCTTATACAGGAAGATACTGTACATGCTGGAGGTGTGGGGAAACAGGCTGAATTGCTGCATATTTTTTGGAATTGTGAGTGTATACACCCTGTATGGTCCAAAGTGGTTAGTTGCTGTTCAGAGGTACTCCAGTGTCAGATTCTCCTATCCTCAAGCCTGTTACTGTTAGGAATAATGCCAGACATGCTTATCCTGACCCCCCAACAGATACTCTGGATGATGCAAGCCAGAGTCGGAGTTACAAGAAGTATACTGAGAAGGTGTCGCACTACAGAAATCCTAACTTTTAAAGAATTGCTTATGGCGATGGAGAAATTAGCTACCTACACTACAATGTTCCTGTATGCAGCCCGCTCTAGCCAGTGCTTCATGGAAAGATGGACTCCCTTCTGGGGATATGTACAAAACTTGACAGGCTTGCCAGGTAGACCTCAGACCAAAGACCTGCTTAAACCCCCATGAAAATGGAGTTGATACTTCTAACTGACTGGTTTCCAAAGCTATGTGTAAAAGTCAAGTTCTTATAGATCCCCTTGCTGAATTCCCTAATGGGGCCCCCATTCCTCTTGCTCTCTTTCAGCTCATAGAAAAATGTCATACCAACATAATAATGCACGTAGATACCTAACAGTCCCTAATGTTACTGTGATAAGTGATTAATGTAATGAACATAAATACTGTCTCAGAACACCTATGGTTTTTACATTGAGACCAGTGAACATCTTGATCTTGGTACCTCTGTGTCTCTCAAAATAAGAATGTAATGATATGTACGTGTATGTGTTGTCAGTCTCTATAGTTTAATAAAAAGATTAAGTGTAATAAAAAAAAAAAAAGGAGGACCCCTTGCAATCGTGGAGTGGGCAACATTTTGATAGATAGTGATAGCTTCCCTTCAGTTTTACTGGTCAAATAGACTAAATTAGGATGACTACTTCCCTGCCTTTATCGTATTTGTTTTAGACCCTCCTAGTGTCCAGAGAGGGAAATGGGGTGTGTAGGATAGGTACATTTCTTGATATAAAGGGGTGGGTCTTCCCCATAGGATTAACCATGGGACTTTGCATTTGCACAAAACTAAAGGTGGTATATTACTGCCCCACAGTCTGTATTGTTTTCAGGTGACTCAGTTGTGGGTACTGATATATTGGATTACACCAGCATATGGGGTTAACTCATTGCCTCCACAGGAACTCTCTGAAGTTGCAGCACTTGTCTCCTGTATACTATTAACAGTGAATCCTGGGCCCTTTTAAGCAAAATCAAGCCATAATTGGCATGCCACAAACAAATGCTAACAGAACAAAAACCATAAGTGCTAGATACAAAGTATGAGGGCAAACTTGTTCAGCATAAGATTACCTTTATAAGATTACCTTTCCAACGATGGTATGCAAGTAATAATAGGTAATAAAATTGTTTTTTCTATGCAGGTTGAAACAGCAAAAAGAATATTTTTTCCACTAAAAAATGCACCATAATCCTTTTTTTGTTGGGAAATATGTAACATATCAACACCACATTAGGCATCCAGACATTAAATGTAGTTTTAGTAATTGTTTGTAAAAAAATGACTATTTCTGCAGTATTAAACATAATTTTTCCCCATTTTAGTCAAAGTGTGTTGGTGAGGTCTAAGAGACGAATGTAAACCATAAACGCCATACTATAAACAAATGCATATAACTCCTAAAATATACATGATACACACAGCATATCCGTGGCAGAGTTGTTCCACACAAAATTGCCTTTCCAACTGTGCCATGCAATCAATTATGTTCAATTCCGTTTTTGTTTTATACTGGCTGAGATACCCAGAATGTGTGTTTTCTTCAAAGTGCTTAGGTGGTTCTTGAAGGACAAAATGTCTGCCATATACCCCATGTCATAAACAAATGTCAATAACTCCTTAAGTGAACATGATACACACAAAGTGTCAGTCACAAAGTTGTTCAACACAATATTACCTTTCTAATGGTGCTATGCAGTCAATTCTAATCATTTCTGGCTGGCAAGTAATATTAAAACGTGTGTGACGTCTCTAGATGTTACTAGGACACACACAGGAAGTCTGTAGGTGACTTCTGTAGTCGTTCTGGGACACACTGCAGTACATTTGCTGCCGCCTACAGGCGTCTTCTCGGAGGCAATGAGTTAATTGAATGACACTGGAGAGGTATATACTCTCAACCATATTGGAAAATGTCTTCTTTAGTGGTATGGTGCTAAGGAAGTATTGCAGTCCAAATCAGTTTATTTGGGTGACCCAGAATGTATGGGGAACACTATATGGATTTTTCATTCACAAGAGTGCAATGTGCACATATATTAAGCCCAAACAGACAAAAGAAAGAGAGAAATAAGTGCCTTAGGTGGGATTTGAACCCAGGCAATCAGGAATACCATTCCGGTTGTGCTACCAGCAGTACCACCAAGGCAGCTGGAAGCCTGAGACTCCCAGAGGCACCTTACTCTTTTCCAATGCACAGCCTGGTGCTGCACCAGTAATTGCTTTTCATTCACAAGGGTGCAGGGTGCACATATATAGAACTCAAGCAAACAGAAGAGAGAAAGAAATAAGTGCCTTAGCTGGGATTTGAACCCAGGCTGCCTGGAATACCATTCTGGTTCTGTTACCAGCTGTGCTACCAAGGCAACTGGAAACCTAGGACTCCCAGAAGCAATTTTACTCTTTCCCTCCACGTTTCAATCACAAGGGTGCCATATGCACATATATGGAACACAAACAATCAGAAGAGAGAAAACAATAAGTGCCTTAGCTCTTCTGTTTGTTTGGGTTCTTTATATATACAGTATATGCACACTGTCACACTTGGACCACTGATTCTGATCCATGTCACAATTTTTTTTTTGTATTACATATAATTTATGTAAGGGAAGGACAATCAGAAGACCTACAGTCTTGCTGAACTGACACATCCAAAAAAAAACAGGGATAGGTTTAAAGAACAGGACATAGCTAAATCTGCAGCTATTTAAAATGCAATTCCTTTGCTAAATTTTCTTTGAAGGCAGTAACCAAAGTATCCACTTTATAATGCCCTCAGGGAGATCCTTTGACTTGCAATAGTTGCCAGGAAGAAACTGTGTTGGGAGGGGTGTCGCAGGGAGCCCTTGAATTACATTAGAAAGACCTTTGACGTGTAGTAACAGGGATCCAGACGAATTTGGAAGGCCCAATACACATTCCCATGATGTGTTGGAAGGACATCACAGAAACTTTATGTGTGAGTGTGTGTGTGGCAGAACAAAAACCAGTTCTGACCAGTTAACCTGAGGAGAGGAAATTGAGTATGTCACTTCTCATTTTTTTAAATCTTGTTGGGACATCCTGTGTTGAAAAATATAACTTTTAAATATACCAAGTCGGAGTTTAATGACCTCAGAGAGGAGGCCGGCTCATGACTGCTTTTATCCAACTAAGCAAGCCTTAGAGAGACACATATTATTTTATTTCTGACTGAGAGAAGAAGAACAACATCAGCACTGTAGGAGATGAGTATTATGTGGATAAGAGAGCTTAGTTTGTACTTTAAAAACCTGTTTTGTTTTTAAGATTGTATGAGTTTGGGATATTTGTTCTATATTTATTGTTCTGTTTTGATATTTTAAAGTGAAGATATATTTTACAAAGGAAACTGCCTGGAGTGCCTTGACATTTCTTTTTATTTAAGTGAAGGTTTTAAAGGTTACAGTTAGCACTGTGTATGGTCTTACTGATATACCAAACTGGGAAACAGATAGAGTTCTCTAAAGTCTTGCATAGAGTTCTAAGGGTTCATTTGAAAGACCTGGTTGGGTGCCTGTAGGCAAAGATATCTGGCCCCTCGAAGACAGAATTATCTAAGCCTGATAATTGGGTATGCTAACAAGAAGTTATCAGTTTGAATCCCTCCAGAACTTGAGACTAAGGTGACTTGAACCCACAAAACAGACAAGAAGAGTTACCTTGTTCTGTTCACTGTCCACAAATCATACGCTCAGAGGTTGGCACTTTGGGAGTAGAGGGCTGATCAGCTGAGCGAGTTTGTGACACACACCACACCCTTGTGAATGTAAAATGTAATTGTATTTGCAGCACCAGGCTGTGCATTAGAGAAAGACTAAGGTGCTACTGAGAGTCCTAGGTTTCCAGTTGCCTTGGCGGTGCAGCTGGTAGTACAATAGGAATGGCATTCTGGATGACCAGGGTTCAAAGCCCAGCTAAGGCACTTAATTTTTTTTCTTACTTCTGTTTTTTGAACACTATATGGGACCACTCCTTATGAAACTGGCTGTCCAGTTTTCCTTTGCAGGTGAACTCTTGGGAGACAGATAGTGAGCTAGATCCATAAAATGGAACATAGTAAGTATTCTTTATGGTACCAGTTGCCTGTATTTAGAGCTCACTGGAACACATAGGCCCTAAATGTCATGCAACACTGCCCAGATTTTATTTTGTTCTTTTTGATTCTTGGCCTGGACCATGCTCTGTGCCCCTGTTCTGCTATGTGTCTCTTAATCTTCTCCTGTCCATACTGGGTTACATTGCTTGTACACTATTGTGCCTCTGGTTACCTTGTCAAATGTTGTGATTATCTGTTACTGAAAAATCTTCAGCAGTCAGAATTTAATCGGAAGAAGAGCTACGCCTCACTCCCTTACTTCCCATCCCCTACTCCCAATCCCATACCTCACTCATTGTAGGGGACCTTCCTGGCTCCATCAGTTTAGTTGTTCCCATGCTGCTCACTGCACTGGTATGAGGATTTATGTTGTCTGCATTGGGGAGCCATCAAAGAGATGCAGGTCCCTGAGAGCCCTTCCTTCGCCTGCCCTGGTTGTACATTGATCTATAACAGTATTACGTTGACCTGTCAATGCCTACCCTGGCAGTATGGGTCAAAGTACTGCTGTTGACACCATGAATGATCTTTACTCCCCACTGCTCGGATCCTCTTTAGGCAGCCCTGTCAAATTCTGGCATGCACTGAGGTCCCTATAAGGGCCCGACTGAGTGCACACTGGCATTTGGCAGTGCAGCAGGGTGGAAACTAAAACCTTTGCCATGGAGCCAGCATCTTGACCTGTCAGAGTAGGCAGAGGCAGTTCAAGGTAACTTGGGGGAGCCATCAGACTGCAACCATCATTGTTACTGATCAGATCAGGCAACAGCTGGGTACTAAGGGACCCAGGGGTTATTTGAAGGCCCTCAACACACACAACAATCCCCCCATTTTCATTTTTTCACAAAGTTCAATGTACAAAATTTGGTTTTCAAATATGTCAGACTAGAAGGCTTATGTAGCTCCCAGGCTTCTGTGGGTTTTTTTTTCAAGACACCTAAACTTAAAAACTCACAACATTTTTAAAATAAAAACGATAAACTAAAAAACACAGACCTTTCCAGGACCTGCTTTGGCACCACCCTTGCCACTGCCCATCCAAGCAGCTCTTTCACCTGCATCCCCCGTGGGCCCCAGGACACCTCTCATCCAATCCACTGCCACAAGAATCCTGCACAACATTTACCAAGCTGATAGAGAATGAATCCTTAAGTGGTGTGTTGGTTGGGTTGCGTGTCGCCTGCCCAGTTGGGGATTACTTTTTTCCTCCTTGGTTTTCAACTACTTCCCCCCCTTGAGAGTGCTGGGATGCTACAGGTATGATGCCAGCACACCTTATGTTGGAGCATCCTCTCATAATCAACAGTTAAATTGGGCAGCAACTCACAAGCACTCCGTCCCCCTTCCTTTTACAAAATTGCATGAGAGTTTCTACTTCATTATCATCTTTCTGGATATGAATTCTACAGGAATGTTCCACCTCCTAGAGATCCCTGCACCCCCCCCTTCCAGATCTATGACTGAGAGTTCTCTCCCCTAAATCCTGACTCTCTTCAATATGCCCCAGCTGCTCTGGTCATCCAGGTGGAAGTGTTGCAGTGGCTTATTTGTATTGTTAGGAAAATAAGATGAGTAAGCCAGAACACTTTGGTGCCTCTTTGCCACCCCTCCCCCTATTCTGGACAAGCCTGTATTTGTTTCCCAGACTCTAGTACACCCTATATTGTACTTCAGGAACTGCATAATAGGAGTAAACAATACAGCACTACTTATGCTGAATTCAAACAGAACCCAACATTCATATTATAACACCAGGAGGGGTGGCTCTAAGGAAGTAGGAGTAACCAGAATCAATGATCAGGATCCAGAATGCCACCCCCCTCCCAATCAACTTGTGAGCCATGGCTTACATGGTGTATGCATTCCTACACCCATGGCAGTGGGGGAGAAGGAGTCAACCACACTGGAGTAGAAGAGTTTATGTGATACTGTACTCGGTTCTTCTCCACACAGGTTGCTGGAACAACAAGCCATGCCTGGTGTTGCTAATGTATGTCCTTTTTGAGTTAAGACTGTATCCAATATTTTCTCAACTCATGCAAAGTGACAGTCTGGAATAATGCATTTGCACAGTATGTCTGCATCTAAACTTCAGAGCCTGTGAATCTGACTTCTACAAAATCACAAGAAGGCTAACATACTGTAGCTTCCTAGCATCTTATGTTTTGGAGTATACAACTTCTAGCTACAGTATTTTTTATAATAAAAATAATAACATTATCTCCACAAAAACAGTATTGCCTTTTGCAGAAGTTATGCAATTTTTCCATAATTTTATACGATGATTGCCATGACACGTAACTAGTTAAAATGTTTGTGTATATGATTTTACAGCTACCATGTTTGTGAAATATTTAATTACATGCAATGTAATCAAATAACATATAAGAAAAATTAATTAGCAGCGAGGACACTATAGATTAAATGAAACACTGCAGCATTTGGAAAAACTGTAGATTCTGAATAGCAACAGGTGGTGGCAGTATAGCCTGAGAATTGAATAAGCAAGCAACAATAATATGATTAACCACAGCTTTCACTATAAAAAGTAGAATTACTGTACAATAACAGTTCTGTATCTTACCCACTACTAAGATGGATAAAGTATTGTTATTTTGTTGATAGTTGAATCCATAGTTACTGTTTAGGGTATAAGGACTGAGTTAACACTATGTCTATTCTTAATGTATTTTGAAAATCTTCCTTAATTAGACTCCATATACGCTGTTAGGGAAAGGGAAGGGAACGAGGAAATTGTTTAACCAGGAAAGGCACACTGAGCCTCAGTTTGTTTCCAGGTGCGACCTGGGAGCACAGGGAAGTTAAGTGACTTATTTAGGGTTACACAGTATGCAAGCGGGGGCTGATGGGATTCAAATCCAGGTCTCCTGGTTTGCAGCTCAGTGCCTTACCCACTGTGCTATACTGCCTCCTATTAGTGACTAATAAGAATTTGTATTTATAAGGTGCTTTTCATATATATTGTATCCCAGGGTGCTTTACAAGCAATGAGAGATACTGGTAGGGAAGTGACTGAGCATAATAACATACTGTTCATATTTTGGCATTTCAGTTAAAATACTTCTAATCCCTTTAAAGACCAGGGGCCTTATTCACAAAGCCTCTCGGAGATTGACACAAGCTGCTGCAAACCACAGCTTGCATCAATCCCTGGTGCACCAGGGACCCTACATCTAATTCACTATTGGGAGGGGTTCTGGCACCAAACCCCAGCAGCTTGTGGCAAATGTTGCCATGTGCCAAAGTCAAGGCACATGGGAGAGGTTTCCTGCAAGCTGCAGGGTGGTCGGGCAGCATCGGCACCCATTGATGGAGACCCACAAGGAGTCTGGCAGAGTTGTGCAGGATGGGACAGGGGACAAGGAGGGCAAGTAGGGGGCAGGGGGTGGTGGGGTGTGGCAACAGCTCCCAGACTGGGACACTGCATAGCCACTGCCATGCCTGTGCTGTCCGTGAGGGAAGGCCCTGCCAGCACTGCACCACTAATGTCTCCGGTTGCTGTGAGGGCGTGGAATACCACAGGCGGGCAGTGGCACAGGTTCCCTTCCCACCCAGTGATGGCTCAGGGGTTCCACATGGGCTATTAGACCAGCCCTGAGCTAGTCTAACTATCACGGACTGTGTACCCTATGGGAGAATCCTGACCCTCTCTATAGGGATACTCCAGCTTGCATCTGCCGCAAGCCCCATAGCACCATGGTGCACCCCCGATCAGGTGCAGGGCTGATGCAGGAACAGTTTACTGAGGCTGTTGCAGCCTGTACTCCTGAACTGCAGTCAGTGCAATTTTTGACGCAAGGTGCCCCTTGCGTCAAATCCAGTTGATGCAGGCACCGTGCGTCAAGTTTTTAGCTTTGTGGCTCAAGCCTCAAGTGTAAATTTCTAGAAATTTGACTGATTATTTTCTTGTACAATTAGCCCACTACCCACTGGGCTTGATGGACCAAATGTTCATTGAGATTCAATGTTTATGACTGTGAGGGTCTTTGTTAGTATTTGAACAGCTAAGATTTGGATCACATATAACTGTTATGTTGATTTAGGAATTTTTTCTATCAGGTACACTGACAGTGGGCCGAATCACAAAGACCCTGGTAGACTGGCACAAGCTGCAATTTGCTGCAGCTTGCATCACAGCTGGGTGCACCAGGGACCCTGCACCTGATTCAGTAACAGGAGTTGTCCTGGCACCAATATTCCTGCCATAGCCTACACCACTCCCTTGCGCCCAACAAATAGCACATGGGAGGAGAATGATGGAGCCAGGTGGCAGCCTCTGGCCACAGATAGTCCAGCCCCGAGAACATCAATGCAGGCTGCCCAGGACTAGAACCTGCCACAGGTACTGTGTACACCATCCTGCCATGGGACATGCCCACAGCATTGCCCTTTTGGGGTAAGTTATATGCCTCCATGCAAATATGAGTGCAGGACTGTCAGTCTGGGGGGTCTGAGCCCACCACTGTACCTCTACTGGAGTCAGCTGCCAACAACAGCCGTTGGTGGCACAGAGGCCAGTAGACTAGCCCTGGCAGGTCTGGCTGGCTTTCAGAATACCGCAAATGGGGATGTTGCAGCCTGTGGCTAGCACATGACACCATACACTGTGGTGCACCCCCCATTCAGGTACAAGGCTGGCGCAAGCCCTGTTCGGCACAAGAAACTCTACTGTCACCGCTGCCTCCGTTCCTGAATTAGAACTGGTGCAACTTTTGATGCAAGGTGCCCCTTTTGTCTAGTCCAATTGACGCAGGCACCTTGTGTCACTTTTTGGGCTTTGTGAACCAAGCCCAGTGAGTCTTCTTTAGCCTTTGTTTCAGGACATTTTGAACTGAAGAAGTACCTAAGCCAATGAACTAAATCAAGGGTATCTTTTTACTATACTGGATACTATACTTGTAATAAATGTGATTATCCTATAATTATCTCCTAGCTGGAATTAAGTAGGAGTTAGACAGAGCCCTGTGCTGGGATGCCTGGAAAAGAGATGAGAACAGAGCAGCTACCCTATCCAAAATAAAGCATTTTATTTTATAAGTGGCAGTGTGGATAGGCAGGTAGAGGTAAGTGCTTTTCAATGCTTTGTTTGAGTCATTGTTTATCTTGTAGTAGTCAGGAACATGAACCAAATGGAAGCCCAGTAGGTGGGGTATTAAATAGGCCTCAGAGGCAGGAAATTAAGGGGTATACTTCCAGGTTATGATGCTCTTGGAATAGGAGGGAGAGCTGGTCAATTGTAAGGGATGCAGTGCCGCCATCTTCCAGAATTTGCTTTGGATACATGGAGGATGCCAAGTGCATAGTAGAATTTAGGCCCTTACTGATAAGTTTGTTGTTCCTAGGGGCAAAGTGAGGTTCTTGAGGAGCGTCGCAGGGCAGGCTGAGATGGGAGTACAGCTCTGCTCCTCCAAACACCTCCAGCATCAGTAAGGGACATGAGCTGTGGTGGAATGGGGTGGAGGGAATGTACTTCGCCAGAAAGAAGGATCCCAGGGTAAAGACCAGGAGCTCGTTTGTGCCACTGACAGAACTATTCCAGGCTTCTGACTCCAAAGCGAAGGTAGCTCTGGAATCCCTGGAACAGGAGGCTGCACTGGAAAAGTGTGGCTAGAAAGGGGTTGGACATATCAAGGAGTTAAAGGAAGATTGTAGTACTGGGAGACTTTGTAGTCACAGGTAAAGGGAGGCTGGTTGTCAGAGGTAAGGGGAGGTCGGTGTGCACCACAGGACAGAACTGTCCATTGCTTCCAGGGGAAACAGTGAGCAGGGTGCTCCTATAACTGAAGAAGTACATCATGGGTGTGGATGAGAAGTTAGACGTAATTATTTTAGGCACCAATGACCTGGCAGGCAGCAGCACCGATAGGATGAAGGACAGCTTGCATAATCTAGGTAGAAAGTTGAAGGTAGAGGCAAAGATAGTCTCTGACATATTATTGGTGCCATGTGAGGGTGAGGCTAGACTAGAGAAAATTAAGGACTTCAACACAGGTGTAAAGGACTGGTGTGGGGAAGGCATGTTGCTTTCTAGGGGATAGGACAGTATTCTGGTAGGAGTGCTGGTTGTTGGCTTGGGATGGTAGGCATCTGAGCATGGATGATACCTGTGCTTTGGAACAGAAGTTAAATATGGCCATTTGCAGGTTTTCAGACTAGGGAAGGGGAGTGGTACTTACAGGTAGGTCTCAAATCCCAGACAGACAGAGCTGCAATAGCTCTCACCCTACGCACATGAACAATGTTTGTCAGTAGCCAGTGATGATAGCGATAATAAATGGGCGACTGTAGAAACAGGGACTCATTTGTAGCGATACCTTGCTAGGGTAGTGACCCTATAGTGAGCAAAGCGACCAGAAGGGGAGGGATAGGGAGGTGGAGGGGAGGGATAGGAGGGAGGATTTGTATGGGTGGTGGGATCCTGCTGCAGCCAAGCCAGCCCTGTGGTGTGTGTTATAGGGTGCAGGTGTTCGTGGACAGAAACAGGTAGCGTTACTTGAAATTTAATTTTCTTTATAGTCCAAAATTTATTTCAGGAATCATTTTTCTTTATAAGCAGGACACTTTACATACAGTCCCGGATATTCAGACTGCGCCAGGCTGTGGTGCAAGCCTTGGCGCAGCGCAAATGGGCTGCGCAGGGGCATTGACAGGGTGATATTCAATGGAGCTGTGCCATGGCACAGCATCACTGAATATCGCACCCTGGCCACCCCGCAGTGCGCATGGTGTAGTGGCACTGTGCCAGCGCAAGTGGCCAGAGTGGAGCAGGGGATGCGGTGGCGCAAGTTCCATACGCTGGCACAACAACTACGATATTCAAAGATGCACATGCAAATGGCCATAATGCATACCATGAGGAGCAAATGGGGCCATTTGCATGTCATTATGGCCCCATTTGCATGCAGGTGCGCCAATCCCCAGTGACTTGCGCCTGGCGCCCTGCCAGGCTGCATCCGTCAGGGACCAACACCCCCTGCACAGCGGGGAAAAGTGCCCCACCACCCAATCACAGGCATCTGTTAAAAGAAAACACATCCTATATCCCTGGTGGTCCAGTAGACTGCTCGCAGCCCGATCGCGGGCATCTGTTAAAATAATACACGTCCTATATCCCTGGTGGTCCAGTGGACCACATGCAGCCTGATCACAGGCTTAAGTATAAATATAATCGTTCCATATCCCTGGTGGTCCAGTGGACCACTTGCAGCCCAATCACGGGCTTAAGTATAAATATAATCGTCCCATATCCCTGGTGGTCCAGTGGACCGCTTGCAGCCCGATCACGGGCATATGTAGATGTAAATATTTGTCCTATATCCCTGGTGGTCCAGTGGATTGCTTGCAGCCCGATCACAGGCTTAAGTATAAAAATAATCATTCCATATCCCTGGTGGTCCAGTGGCCCGCTTGCAGCCCCATCGTGGGCGTCAGTAAAACATTAATGCCATAGCAACCCAACCCTGGTGGTCTAGCGGTGCTTCCTCCCCACCCGCCCACAGGCCCACCGCCTCCTCCCCGGTCAGCAGCAGGTAGTAGCTCCCCACCCACTTTGCTGCTCGCACCCACCGACTGATACCATATGGTAGGGCTGTACACCCATAGGTCCACAGCGTGATCCAATGGGCGTGAACCCCATACCATACTACACAGTCCAGATATGTGAATGGATCCATGTGGGTGGCCAGCCATTGTTCCTTATTTTTTTGCTCACCTGTGTGCAGCACAAGTAGGGGTTGCACATGCATGGGTTCAGCACATTCCAGGCTGAATATCGGGATGTGCGGAGTATGCATGGGCAAGCTCCCCCACCTGCGCTGCATACATTACCGATGCGCTCCGGCGCATTGGGATTTGTGCCAGGCACAATCCCCATTTGAATATCGTGCTGGAGTGCATCAGTGGGTTGTGCATGGCGCAACAGTGTTGCCCCATGCGTGACCCTTCTGAATATCTGGGCCACGGTGTACATCACCATCACTTCATAACACTGGAACACTTCCTCAGTTCATGTCATTCTTGTAATTAGCAACACTCCCTGGAGTTCCCTCCAGACCTTAATCCTCTCCGCTCACTCTCTGGATCACATCTAATATCCCTAGGAACTCTCTTCCCTTTTATACTGCTCAGTACCCATGTTACATGGTAACTCCACCCACCTGAACATTTTAAACACAATATCTTTATATACAAAACATTTTATTTATTTCACAGTTCCTAAATATAATTTCATTCAATACTGTAACTTTCATATACTCCCTATATGACCTTTATATATTTTTGTAAATGTTTAGAAAAGCTTTCCAGCATCAGGTAACAGCACCCCCATCTGACTACAGTATAAAAGTAGTCTAAAGATGGCCGGCCAGCTCTTAGAAAAGAGCTGGAGCTGACAGGGATTGAACTCAGGACTCCAAAACGCCAAGGGAAACAGCAACACCTTCACTCCACAAAAATCCCAGACCCAGCCTAGAAACACCTGCATTTAACTCAAGGAGATATACAAAACTCTATTCTCATTGTTTCCTCCAGAAAACGTTACTCTAAATAAAGCTACAAGGCTAAATGCCTTCGCAACAGTGCCCATAACCAGCGCTCGCATTTGCACTGTTATGCAGGAGCTCTGCAACCTAAATTAACAAAGAAAACTATTTTGATGTACAGCTCTTACAAAGAGAGCATTACAGGGAATACAGAAGGGACTTAAAAGGTGCCCAACATTATTCTAAAACCCAAAAAGGCCCCAGTTAGCCTATGGAAGCACCGCAGCAAAACAAGGTTCCCTTAAGGCATTTTAAAACAACTACGGCATACAGAGCATTTCCCTAAGCCACGCTTATTTGCAGCTTATTCCTTTATCATTTCTAACCTAAACCGCTACATGCTTCCCTAATTATTACTTGTCTGAAAACTTAATTTCAAACAAGGGAGAGGTTTCTTTCTTTCTAGCGAGCAGTTTACAACAGAAACAGTCACGCACCAGCAAAGCTACGTTTTGTAAATGTTTAGCAGAATACACAGCTCGCATTAACAAAACGAGAGCACTTCATTTCGGCTTAATAGCTTACATTGAAAATAACCTGCCATTTTATTATTCTGGTGCAAATAACAATGAAATAAATTATGCCCTTTTTATATTTACCCTAGTGCAATACAAGTGCTTTCACTGTTGCGAAGTCCTTCCATATGGCTCTCTTATTAATTTTGCTAGGACTAGCAGGGAATGGACCAAATGAAAGAAATTACAACCTGTCCGTGCGACAATGCACACTATCACAGTATTCTATTCGCAACAGCTAACAGGGCACTCACTAAATGGGAAACAAAACAGCCATTTTAACTAACACAGCCTGCAGAAAGAAACCCATTTAATTTACAACTCAAAAAATAGGAGTTATTAAAAACCGCAAAGGACATTTAGGAGCGGCAGCTGAAATTAAATGTCAGATCAGCTGCTGACTCCTCAAACATTTCTTTTCAAAACACCTAGTCCTTAAATGGGACAAAAATGGCAGTATCTTTTATTTCTCATAAAATGATAGATCCCTTTTTGCTTTACTTATGCCTTACCACGGGTAAGTAAAGAAAACACTCCCTCTTCTTTTATGCCAGTCAGAATGGCGCCCGCACTCCAAAGAAAATGCAAGGAAGTGCATAAGCCCAGAATCTATAAAAAACAATATATCAGTTGAATTATACAGCCTACCTATGCAACTTTTACACAATAATACAGGACATCAAAGCAAGTATAACTACCTGTTAAAGGGGGAAGGGGGTAGAACATAAAACCTTTAACCTACTCCCTTACTAAATTCATTTAATTTAATTATATTAGTATATCTACTGAAGGGTTTCCCTGACCTACAGAATAATACCAATAATTCCAAGACCCCCTTCAATCCTTCACAAAGCCACTCTGTGACAGTGTGGTGAGGGTGGCTGACTATGGTGCAGTAGGAACTGGGTTTGGGACCTGCTGGGAGCTGTTGTTTTGCTGCTGCTTGCGGCTTTGTTCTTTTTTTAGTCTGTGTTTTGCCCCCTCCTCAGCATGCACCCCCCTGGAGTTAACAATCATTATCCAGGGTAGTGCAGGGGGCCGCGGGGTGCACAGCCTCCCCCCACAAAAAAACTTGAAAAAAAAAACGGACGTTGGGTCGCTTGTGTTTGTATATGACATACATTCACTATGATAGCGATCTCTGTTTTGCGAGCACTGTCATGACATGGAACCATGTTTGTCCATTGGGCAATGACAGACATGGAGGGCATATTAATAGGGTGCAGAAAAATACAGGGAGTGCAGAGTAGGGGAGGAAGGGAAGGGGCTGCAATCACAGGGGAAGGGCAAACAAATATAAATTAACAAGTACTAAATCCAGCCCAAAATAATTTTATTACTACATCAGCTCAGTTACCAAACCAGCAAAACCAGTGGAACCAGTAATAATCAACAATATAGCCTTTACCAAAGAGAAAGATATGGCCAAAGTATTAGACATTTATTTCTGTGGTGTCTGAAGAAGTTTATATAAATGACCTTCCAACTACAAAGACTGGCCAACTTCTAATACCAGATATTAATCTTAAGATAAACCCTACTATGGGTCCAGAGACAATCCGAAAAATCAAATATAATACTTAGCTGGTCCTGATGATCTCATAGCCCCAGTGATCAAATTACCAGATATATCACTAGTCAACTTATTCAGTCACTTGACTGTAACTGGGGAAATACCACACAATTAAAAAAAAAATCTGTGTTCCCAATTTTCAAACAAACTGTCATCAGAGCCCATACGGCTACCCAGAGCAATTGTGCAGCAAGAGCAAGTAAAAGTTCCGAGCTATCACCGCACCAGAGCTTGCCCTGCACAAAATGGTGGCTCCATCAACAGAGTTGCTGCCATGCATTAAAGCCACCTGGCATCCACAAGATGGTGTCTCCGACAGATCTGTGCATGTGTGAGACTCATGCATTCTCAGTTTGCATTGGAGCCAGTGTGTCACTTCCACAGTTGCGAAAAGTACTGCACGGGGGGGGAGGGGGCACGACCACCATGGAAGGGAGCTGCATCCATGGAGGAAAAGACATCAGGTACTGCAGCTCTATGGATGACAGATCGCATCACTGTAGGAGAAGACAGCAAATGTTTCCATTTCTCTGTTACAGTGATGTGATCCCAAAATGACTTTAGGACTCTGCCCATGCAGCCGTAAAAAGGCTCTAAATCTGACTGTTCTAACTATAGGTCTATTATCTTAATATCACTAATATGCAAAATCCTGAGAATTTCATAAGGGATACAATTCTAACTGAACTTAAATGGCAAGGGGAACAACATTCAGCATAGTTTCACAAAGAGGCACTCGTGCATTACCAGTTTAATTACTTTTTATGAGACAGTTCTGGTAAAGGGATGCCAGTGGATGTCATCTTCCTGGACTATGTCAAGGCATTTTATAAGGTATTCCATTAGGACATCACATACAAACTTAACAGACTCTTGATAAACCTCTTGATAACTGGATGGATGGGGTGTGGAATGAGCTCAACCAAGATGGGCGCTTAATTTTTTCCTCAGGATAACTGGAAGACAAATCCTCCAGAATCTGACAGTTCCCCTAGATTACAAGCCCTCCTTTCAGTGCTATAAGAAAGACAGAGTTAACAGTTGCCCACCACTGTTTTTATTTTCACAGTCAGAATTACCATTTGCCCGAAATCCGTTGAGTTTGAAACCTGTCAGACTAATACCTGTTCTACCTGAAGCACAGAACAATGATGGCAGTCTCTGCAGAAAAAGTGAAAAATGTGTTCTCGCAAATGCTAAAATCAAAGCTTCCACAGTGTCAAATACTAAAAGTATACAGGAACTAGACAAGTGGTTGGACACTGCAGAGAATACACCCACCTGGATGGCATCACTCATGACCTGCAGGCCCAACTAAGGGATCAAGCAAAGACCATCCACCTACTGCAAGAAAAGGTGAATGATCTTGAAAACTGTGGGAGAAGAAATAATTTCTGCTTTGCGGTTCTCCCAGAGAAAGCCGAGTTAAATGACACCATCAGCTTACTCTGTCATATCTTGTCATCTATCCTCAAGTTGCCAGGCAACCCCAGATTCAAGACTGAGCAAGCACATCAGTCACACCCCCCCCCCACCCAAGAAAGGTGAGTGACTGAGACCCATACTGGCAAAATTTCTATGGTATCAGGTAAAAGAGGACATATTAAGGAGGGCCAGGGACCTCAGCCACCTGGTATGGCAAGACCATCCAGTGATGATCTTTCAGGATCTCTACCACAAGCTGACAGTCAAGCGCCACACCTGCACTGCTGTCTGACAATGGCTACATCAGTTGGGGGTACCCTTTACCCTCCAGTATGCAGCCTCCCTGCACAATGTGGTAAATGGACTTCCCAAAACCTTCACCACTCCAGAATCAGCCATGACCTACATAGACACCCAGTGGCCAGATGGAGTGATATCCTGCCACAGCAATGAGGACACCCGGACACAATAAAAACCCTGGATTGTTAGGACTCCTGCCGTAGCATCCAACACAGCCTTGATGGGCACCATTCCATTGGAATATGCACACCAGCAAAACTCCTTGCCCCCCAACTCAGGAGAAGAACAATGGTTGCTGCCTCAAAATCTAAGCGCAGGAACAGGACTCAAGCTAGGAGCCAGAGAAAGTAGTCTCTCCCTGCAATCTGTCCCACAGCAACTGTGGCAGTGACTCTGACACCAGGGACAAGGATACAGACTTGGCAATATTGCTGGTTCAAATAGATATGCCCCTGGCTCCAGACCACACTGTGGAGGTAGGCAGCAACAGAAACAGACCTGAGGGTCCTGCACCTACATTTGAGGCCTCCTCCATTACCAAGGCTCCACTGCAGACAGGGCAGCCCTCCCTGGTGCCCCACACCCTTACATCCTGGGCTGACGTGGTTGCTGCCACGATCCCTCTACCCTCCTCCAACTTGTCGGGACCAGAAGACACTCTGAAGCAGTTCCAAACCACCCTGAATCAGGAGGAGCCCTGCGGAGATGCTTCACTTTGAATGTTGCACACAATAAGTAACAGAACTCTGCATTTATAACCTTATGGTATCATTTTAACATAAGTGTTGGTAATCAAAAAAATAAATGAGGGAGATAGATAGGGGACAGCTGGAGGATTTCTGTGCATTTTGTTTTCAGTCTAGTGATGCAGGCAAACAGTTTCCTCAGAACCACCCCTTCCCCTGCCCCAGTGACTCTCAACATTTCTTGCCATTAACCTCTTGAGCAGCTCAAATATTTTCCTGTGTGACAATGTGCGCACACCCTTATGGCCAGAAGCGAGCACTGTTGAACAACCACACCACTACTGCTCAACTTGCCCGCACTCCCAGCCACCACCCTGCTGAATGTTTACTGCCTCACACATTTTGCCACATGCCATTTCTCACACCATCCCACAACTAAGACTCACAGTCCAGTGTCTCCTTCAGCCAAGTGCAGTCCATCTGAAGTGGAACACTTCATTCCTGATGCAAATAAACTTAAAAAACACAAAAAAACTCTCTCTGTCTTAGAATTTCACCCTAACTGCACCACAGAAAACACCAACCACTCCCCCACTACATCTTCAACATGAGAAATGGGACTGGCTGCCCCACAGTGCAACCCTGGACTTTTCCACACCTTAGAATGCTGTCATGAGTGGAATAGTCTTGAAGTGGACAGTCAGCTCCCATGCTCTCTGACAGGCATCATTACTGTATGTTGTCTGCCTCAGGCCTGGCAGCTCTCTCAGATGGTGGATGGTGGGGGTCAGTGGGGCAAAGCATAATGAAGCCCAAGCCTGCCTCAGTCAGGGAGGAAAACTATAATGTGGAAAAGAAAAAAAATGCATTTATTCTGCTAGGAAGCTCAAGCAACTGAAGCTGCTGATCCTTATAAATTCAGCTTAAGCTGACTCTGGAATTCCAGGTGTTGTGTGTAGAAAGGGGTTGCTCTTACCATTGCCAGATTCCATACTTTTCTTGATGCTGAGGATGTGAAAATGGTGGTGCAGCCTGTTCTGCCTCAAATTATGTAATGTACTGAGCCAGGTCTGACACCTGCAAGAGCTGTAAATTGCTGCAGTTTGTCTCTTACTCCTCACTCAGGCACTCAGCGTTATATCCTTGTGGATTTTAGTAGGAAAAAGTTTTGACATTTTTCTAGTCCACCTATCCCCCCCCCAACACAGATATTCATAGCCATTATTCTTTTGAGGTTTTTGATTGTGTGCTTGCAGGAACTATGAAAACTGGAAAGTGCTTGCCTTCTCTTATGTGCAGATTTTAAAGATTATTGTTGCATTTAGTTATGTTTAGTGTGTATGAGTCAGCTGTGTTGTGTCTGAATCGTGAAATGGCAACCAGAAGGTAGTACCAGTTGAAACATTTCCTAGTCATCTTACCCCCAAACATGGATTTCTATACCCATGATGGATTATGCTGGGCTTGAAGCATGACTGCATGTGTGTTTAAAGAAACTAACATTGGAATGTATCTGCCTTATTGTGTCATGTATGCATTGTATATACAGTATTGTTCCGCTTTCTGATCAGCATTTAAATTACTTCACCACTTTTACTCACCACGACAATTAAAAAGTATTTCAATACAATGTGTGCTACCAGAAAGATCCAACATCAGTAGCTGCCCATCCTTATGAGATTCAGCTTAAGCTGACTCTGGAATCCTGGGTGTTGGTTTTCGTTAGTGTTTGCTTTTACCATTTACAGAGTTCACCCATTTCAAAAAGCTGAGAACGTGAAAACATTGGTGTAGCCTAGTGATGCTCATTGTTGGCTGATTCCAATCCAATTTTCACATTTAGGATTTTAGATAAACCAGATCTATTTCAAATCCTAAAAGATTCTTAAAAATCAAATATAGGATTCGTATTTGAGATCCTAAATCCTAAATGCCTGTGTAAAAATAGGTTTTAGGATTCAGTTTAGGATTTAGGATTATCGGACTGCACATCCAAAAACCCTAAATCTGAAAAGTGGATTGAAATCCAATGAATCTGCCTCTGTTCAATGGATTCTGAGTAACCCTAGTGCTGCCCTGTGGTGTCTGAAATTATACTGTACACTTGTCAGATCATGCAGGAGCAACTGCTTCAGAATGCTGTAGCTTGTTACCTCACTGAGGCACTCAGCATCTTATTCTTGCAACTTCTAGTAGGAAAAAAAGTTCAGAAATGTTGCTAGTCAGATTACTCCCTGCCCACACAGATATTTTCATATCCATTATGCTTTTTAGGCTTTTAATTGTATGTGTATTTACAGAAAACATACCAATAGGAAAATGACTGCCATTTTCTCTTTTGTGTAGATTTTAAAGATTATTGTTATGTTTAGTGTGAGGGGGCTGTGGCGAGGTCTTAGTAATGAGACGGTAAGCAGAATGCAGTGCCAGTTAGAAATTTCCTTAGTCAGTTTACACCTTCACCACACACACAGAATTGTGTACCCATGATGCTTTGTGCTAGGTTTGAGTCTTTGATTGATGTGTGTTCAATGAAACCACACAAATTGGAAAATATTTTCTATCTTGAATCATTATGCATCCTACATATTGCTGTTCTTCTTTCTGATCAGTATTTAAACTGATTGTATCTCTTTCCACTCACAAGAATAAAAGGAGTTCAAATGTGTCTGCTACTAGCTTAAACACACTTTATTTACCCAAGATAGTTGAACTAAGAGGCTACATTTTATTGTCAGTGGGGTCCTGCTTCTGTTTATTGTAGATTGGCACCTGGCACTGTGCATACCCTGTTCTGCAGTCAGGGCTGCTGTACCCTGATGATCCCTGTGTCCTGCCCCACAGTTGAAGCTTCTGCAACATACTGTTCTCTGTCCCATACCACCACAGCCAGGGCTGCTGCACTCTGCTACTATCTACACAGTCAGGGCTGCTGTGGCTTGCTGTGCCTTAGAGTCCATTGCCTCTGCAGTTAGGGCTGCTGCCACTTGTCACAAGAGTCAGGACATTTGCTGCACCTGTTCCTTGTCTCCACAGTTGGGGCAGTTGCATCCTGCTACCACCGGGGTCAGATCCTTTGCCACACCCTGTTGCTCACATCCCTTGTCCCAAACAGGAATGGCTGATGCAACCTGTCCCACAGTTTGGGCTGCTGTACTCTGATGCCTCCCCTGTCTCCTGCCGGAATAGTCAGGGCTGCTGCACCCTGATGTCCTCTGTCCCCACCCCTAACACAAGATGAAAGTATTCTTCTGTTTTTTTTTCTTTTGGGCTGTTTGAGCAGTGTAGCAAAGAATCTGACTCTTGTGGTAGGGGGAAGCATGGTGCAGCAACCATAACTGTGGAGGCAATGGGCTGTATGGTACCACAGGGCACAAGAGCCCTGACTGTGTGGACAGGAGCAGAGTGCAGCAGCCCTGGCTGTGGTGGCACAGGACAGAGGACAGCATGGTGCAGAAGCCTGGATTGTGGGGCAGGACAGAGGTGGGCATCAGGATACAGCAGTCCTGATCATGGGACAGGGTGCACACAGTGCAGCAGTCCTACCCCTTTAGGGCAATAGAAGTGGTTAGCAGGGTGCAGCAGAAGCCCCACCTGTGGTGGCATGAGGAAGCATGCTGCAGCAGCCCCAACTCTGGAGGTAGGGGGCACGGGACTCTAGGGTGTAGCAGAGAACAGCAGCCCTGACTGTGGAAAAAAGATTATGGGGCAACAGGGTGCAGCAGCCCTGACTGTAAGGGTGGTGGGACAGAGCACAGTGGGGTGCAGCAGCCCCCACTGTTCAGGCAGGAGACAGGGAAGCATCAGGATGCAGCAGCCCAAACTGTGTGACAGGGTACAGCAGCCATGCCTGTTTGGGACAAGGGACATGGGCAGCAGGGTGTAGGAAAAGATCTAACTCTGGTAGCAGGGGGCAGCAGGATGCAACTGCCCAATTGTGGAGTCAGGGGACAGGGTGCAGCAAATGCCCTGACTATTGCGGCAAGTGGCAGCATGGTGCAGCAACCCTAAGTGCAGAGGCATGGTGCTGTAGGGCAAGTCAGGCCACAGCAGCCCTGACTGTGTAGACAGCAGCAGGGTGAAGCAGCCCTGACTATGATAACAGGGGACAGAGGACAACATGTTGCAGAAGCTTTAACTGTGGGGCAGAACACAGGGGGGGCATCAGCATATAGCAGCCCTGACTGTGGGATGGGGTGTACATGGTGCAGCAGCCCTGCCAATTTGGTGCAATGGAAGTGGACAGCAAGGTGTAGCAAATTCCCCCTCTAATAGCAAGGGGCAATATGGTGTAGCAGCCCCAAATGTGGAGGTAGGGGATATGGGACTCTAGGGTGTAGCAGAACACAGCAGCCCTGACTGTGGAGACAGAAACATGGGGTAACAGGATGCAGCAATCCTGACTGTGGGGGTGGGGGACAGAGGGCAGCAGAGTGCAGCAACCCCAACTGTTTGGGCTGGGAGCAGCAGGGTGCAGCAGCCCTGCTAGTTCAGGCTGGAGATGGGGACAGCAGGGTGCAGCAGTCTGCACTATGTGAGAGAAGACAGTGGGAAGCAGGGTGCAGCAGCTTCAAATGTGAGATGGGGGCTTGTGGGGGAAGGACAGGGATCAGAAGAGTGCAGCTGCATCAGCTGTGGGGCAGTAGACAGGGGGCACCAGGTTGCCATATAGTGTTTCTAGTTATACACATACATGATGTATTTTCACACAGAAACCATCAAAGAACTGAAATTTGTGAGTTCATACAGTATATGTGCCTGAAAGAGTATGGCAGGAACCTGTTTGTCAATCTGACATGGAAAAAAACATTGTTTTTACATGAACTTATTTATGGAGGCTACATCAAAGACAAACTACATCTATGAATGAACAAAATTTAGATTTATTTTTTTATCCATTAAATAAACAACTCAGTGTGTTATAGCTAGAAAAAGTGCAGAGTTATGATGAGAAAGAAGTCACAGAGACACATTCATGTCACTTCAATTTAGCACTGAAGCTAAAATGATCAACTTTTTATAAGATCAATTTTAAGCTAATCAGTCTAAACACAAATCAATGACTGTGTTCGTAAAAACCTTGAAAGAAAATAAACCCTACAAATTGCTCTGATTGGGAAGTGAAATAGCTCTTTAGTCAAGCAGGGACTTAGACTGCTGAAGCAGCCAGCTACTCCAGTGTGATGTCATCACTCTCCAAGGCTCACTCATTGGGACAGAAACAACCTGACTGTTTTCAATTACTGCAGAGCGAGTTAACAAATGCTGATTTAAAGAAAAACACAAAGCCAACTAGCAGGAACTTTTCATGAAACACTTATCATGACACAGGGACTTGAATTTAAGCTTTTATTAACAATATGTAAAACAGTTGCCATCGATCTTTAAATCACGGATTGGAGTCAAGGGGTCCAACTTCACAATCTATTTATTTTACAATGAATGGAGTGGATAAGGAGGGAGGCAGACAACTACATGTAATACTTTGATTCCCTCCCCCAAACTGGGGTTATTGGGGGCAACCATTAGAATATGGTATTTAGGAGGTTGATCTGGGTAGTTATGGTTGGTTAAAAGAAGGGATCACAGATCTCCAGGTAGAAGGTCACCTGGGGGCCAGTGACCATCACATGGTATGGTTCAATTTGGCTACTACATCTAAATCATCCCATTCCAAGGCAAAAATATGGGACTTCAGAGGAGCTGACTTTGATAAGATGGCCAACAGGAGTTAAGCTAGCCCTGGCAAAAGAAACACAGGTGAGGGGTACAGGCAAAGTGGGCAAGCATTAGGATGCAACACTGAAGCAACATCCCATTGTGTTAGACAGAAAAGGAAGTGCAAAAGAAGATGGAAACCACTTTGGTTCTCAAATACAGTAGCAGAAAAGGTCAGAGCCAAAGGCTGGCCTTCAGGAAATATAAAGGAACACAGCGGGATGAAGATAGGGAGGCATACCAAACTGCCTAAGGGAAGCAGGTAAGGCAGTAAGGCAGGCAAAGTCCCAAACTGAGAAACACTAGCACAAACAGTAAAAGAAGGTGACAAGACTTTCTATAGATACATTAGTGAAAGAGAAAGTCCAGAGGGTATTACTAAGCAATGGAGAAAGGGAGCATGTGAGGAGGAGGGCCCTGTAAAGGCATCTATCCTAAATAGATACTTTTGCTCAGTATTTACGTGAAGAGAAGGTAGGGCAGGGCTCACAGCTCAGCATCATGGACACAGGGGAGGGAGGAGCACTCTCCCTTCACAAAAGAAAGGGTCCCAAGAGCTTGCTAAGCTCAGGGTGGATAAGGCAATGGGACCTGATGGCATACATCCCAGGGGTACTTAAGGAGCTAAGGAGGAACTAGCAGAGCCATTAGCAGAATTGTTTAGTGAGTCTCTGAGCACAGGGAGGTCCCAGAAGACTGGGAAGGGCTCATGTGATCCCGCTCCACAAGAGTGGTAGCAGGAGGAGGCGAGAACTACAGACCGTCAGTCTTACCTCAGTAGTGGGCAAGATTATGGAGGCACTCCTTAAGGAAAGGATAATGCAACACCTGGAATCCATAGGGCACAGGATCCAAGACAGCATGGGTTTACAAAGGAAGGTCCTGTCAAACTAATCTCATAGATTTCTTTGACTGGGTAACAGAGTGGTGGACCAAGGGAGCAGTTGATGTCGCCTACCTTGACTTCAGCAAAGCTTTTGACACTGTTTCACATAGAAGATTTATAAATAAGCTGGGTAGGCTCGGGTGGGTAATAGTTGGTCAACTGGGTGGCAAACTGGTTGACGGGCAGAAAACAGAGAGTGGTGATAAATGGTATACAGTCAGAAGAGATGCAAGTCACAAGTGGGGTACCTCAGAGATCAGTCCTGGGGCCAGTCCTCTTCAACATCTTCATTAGTGACCTTGCAGATGGACTACAGGGTAAGGCTTGTCTGTTTGCAGATGACACCAAGATCTGCAACAGAGTAGATGATCCAGATGGGGTGGGCAGAATGAGAAGAGATCTGGATAAACTAGCAGAATGGTCAGAAGAGTGGCAACTGGGATTTAATGCAAGAAGTGCAAAATCATGCACATAGGGAAGAGAAACCCTGAAGCCACCTATAGGCTGGGAGGGAGTTGCTAGCAGTCACAAAGGAAGAAAGAGACTTGGGCATCATCATCACTGATGACCTAAAATCATCAAGCAGACCTCTAAAGCAGTAGGTAAGGCTAGGGGTGTTAGGGGTGTATTAGTAGGGTATCACAAGTCGTGGAGGGAGGGTAATAATCCCTCTGTAAAAGACACTGGTTAGGCCCCATCTGGGGTACTTCATGCAGTATTGGAGGCCACACCTTCACAAGGACATTAACCAAATTGAGGCAGTCCAGAGAAAGGCAACCAAAATGGTGCAGGGACTGCATCAGAAGACATATGAGGACAGATTAACAGAGCTCAATATGTATACCCTTGAGCAAAGGAGGAGAGAGGTGATATGATCGAGGCATTCAAACACCTTAAGGGCATAAACAAGGTGAAAGAGTCTAACATGTTTAAATATAAGAAAAATAGCAGGACAAGAGGACACAGCATGAGATTAGAGGGAGGCCGATTAAGGGAATGTGAGGAAATTCTTTTCACAGAAAGGGTGGTGGATGCATGGAATGGCTTACCACAAGAAGTGGTGGCTATGAATACAGTGCAGGGCTTCAAACAGGCATGGGATAGGCATAAGGAGCAATACAAATGACTATGAATAGATAGGCCACTGACAGAGCAAAGGCTGATGGCACATTTATAAGGTAGAAAAAGAAATGGGCAGACTGGATGGGCCTTGCGGTCCTTATCTGCCGTCAACTTCTATGTTTCTATGTTTCTAAAAGAGAGTGTCCACTCCTGGCATAGTGCTAGGAGTTAACATTTTATGTATCTGTGCATGGGAGGATTGAGAAGAAGGGGTGGACAGCTGATTTGATGGTAACCAATTGGACTTGTTTGATATGTACAACACCAGATGAACAAGAAGTTCAACTTTTAGCACTTATATTGGTAGGGGTCTGTGAGAATCAAACACCTGGGGCTAGATTTACAATAAATCATGAAGCATAGAGCAAAAGTTTGCATTGTGCTTTGCGATTGCCCAGCTGTTAAATGTTGCCATTCACAATCGGATAGTGCACTGCACTATCCAACTGAGAATAGGGCCAGGTTGACATGGCACTAAGCTCAATACCGCAGCGCTAACCCCACTATCACCACCCCGACATGCAGCCAGGAGTATGGCCACACAATGAATAGCGCAGGTGCACTATTTCTGATACACAAAAGCAGCCATGTAAATGAGCTCTTTGGGTATGCAAGGTGGTATGTGGTCATTTGCATACCCATTATGGGCCCATTTACATGGGCTGCAACAGAGTTAAGTGTCCCTGATGCCTAGTGCCCCCCCCACCCCACAGCAATCACTGGCCCAAAATGACAAATACATTTTCCCTGTTGCTTGTGGTCCCCCTGATCACCTATCACTGGCCGAGTATACAAAACAGTTTTCCTGGTACCAGTTCCCCCACACTGATTGCTAATCATCAATCCGACTGTTAAAATATATGTTTTCCCTGGTATTCAGTGTCCCCACCGATGCCCTGCCCGATGTAGAGATCCATTTCCCTGGTGGCTAGTGGTCCTTCTTCCCCACCCGATCCCATGCCCAATATCGGTAAACATATTCCCTGGTGGCTAGCAGTCCCTGCCCCCACCCAATCCCCTGTATATGAAAATGACACCATTCCCTGCTGGTCTATTGGATCAATCAATCAATCAATCAATCAAGATTTATTTATATTGCACTTTTCAGAAATCAAAGCACAGGTACATAATAAAACAATCAATGACATAAATATAAATATAAAACTAAAAACAATTAATACAACACATAAATTATCCATTAAAAGCCTGTTCAAATAAGTACGTTTTCAAAGCTGTCTTGAATGATCCCCGCCCTATCCCCGATCCCCAGCAAATGACTGAACATGCATTCCCTGGTGGTGGTCTAGTGGACCCCCCCCTCCCACTGGCAGGTAGTGCCCCAGCACCCCACTCCCCCATCTTGACCCCAAGCCGGCAACTGACACAGCCCTCCAATCTCCACAATGGCAGGCCACCGACTGAGCTGTCAATGAGTGCATACTGTATGCGGTACGTGCTCATGGATTGACAGCTCATGCACTGAGCTGTCAATCAATGAACATGTACTGTATACAGTACGTGCTCATTGTTAGCTGAGTTGGCAGCCAACCCTGCTGTAGATTGGAGGGCTCTGCTGGTTGCTGGCTCAGGGTTGGCATGGTGGAAGCGAGCTGGCAGGCCACTACTTACTGAGGTGGAGGGGTCCACTAGACCACTAGGGGATGGATGTTCATTCTTTTGCTTGCAGTCAGGGATGGGGGGTCCATTAGACCACCAGGGAATGAATGTTCAGTCTTTTACTGGGGATTTGGGATAGGGAGGGGGTGTCATTCTCATATATAGGGGACTGGGTGGGGGGAGAGACCACTAGCCACCCTGGAATATGTTTACCAATATCAGGCATGGGATTGGGTGGGGGAGGGACTGCTAGACACCAGGGAAATGGATCTCCTACATCGGGCAGAACATCTGCTGGGGTGGGCCACAGGACACCAGGGAAAAAGTATAGTTTGACAATCAGGCTGGCGATCGGTGATCGACACTGGGAAGGACTGGCAGCCGGGTAACTTCAGTTTTGTACTCTGGCCAGCCATCACGGGGTTGGGGAAAGACCGCTAGCACCAGGGAAACGTATGTCTTTATTCTCGGTCTGGCGATTGAGGGGAACCAGCACTAGGGTACTTCATCTGGAATCGGGCTGGCGATCCCGGGGAAGGGGGCTCTGGCACCATGGTACTTTATTTGGAATCGGACCGGCAATTGCTGGGGGGTGCTACAATACCTCTGCCAACCACTAGGGTTGTGTTGGATAAGGCAAACTGGTTTTTTTTTTAAATACCAGCTCAGCGCAATCCCTGGTTTGCGCATGCAAAACCCAGTTTGCACCGGGATAAAATTTTGTTACTCCTGCCCTAGAAGTTTGAGGTGATTGATTCTAAGGTAGAACTAAACCTGCAGCTCTAATATGCCTATGCTCTGTCAGGGAGATGGAGCTCAATAAGCTAAAAGGATTATATAGCAAAATTGGTTGATTTGCTGCAGGTGTCTCCTGCAGAGAGCATCACTGCAGAGTCTTCTCCCTCCTTAACTGACCCTCCCTGAAATGCAAATTAGAATTTACCTCCCCATGTCTAAAGCACAAGTTAGGCCCCATCCACACTACACCACTTAAAATCTGTAACGGTTCCAAACCGTTACAGACCATAAATGGTACAGTGTGTCCACACTGCCAGTGAACAGTTTGATAAAGGACTGAAAACGGTACAGCCTGTCCACATTGTGTGTGATAGTATGTGTGGTCCCAACCCTGTCGAAAGCAGAGCATATCCCATGGTGCACCTGGTGAGGACAGCTTTGATGAGAGGCGTCCACGCGCAATACATATGGGGTAGTATGCATCTGTACAAGCCATAATGTAAACATACAGAATGGCAATGATCTGTTACACACCTATGGTGAGGAGGCAACAGGGAGAAGGTGCGGGGTGTGTATGGTGGATTCAGGGAGGTACTGCTGTGAGAGGGAGAGACAGTGTGTGACATGGTAACATGTCCAACAGGGGTAGGGCACCAGGGCATGACAGCCGGTCAGGTACTGCTGCCGAATGGCTGATGGCAGCCCCTCCACTACTGCCATCGGTGTACCCCACCACTCCCCTGTACACAGTGCCACACATCTATTGGCCACTGCAGCGGTGTTACACGATGCACACAGGAGCTCAACCGCTGTATGTGTGCATTACTGGCACAGTTCCACAGGTAGTATTGATGCCACAGCTCTGATGGGCAGGTGGGGTACTCCCAGCACCCGTCACAGTGAGAGGCGTCATCACGGACAGTATATGGATACTTCAGGAGGCGGCTCTCAGGGAGGCATGTGAGGACAGGGGGGTAGGTCAAGTGGGGACACATGGGTAACTCCAGGGGTGGGCATACCGCTGTAGGTTGGGTTACCCTGCTATGGAGGCTGCTCAGTATTGCAGCCTACGCTCGTGCCTCACACTGCCGTTGGTACGCCCTGGTAGCCTCCGCCCCCCTGCATACATTACACCAGTGCTGCAATGCATGCTGGTATGGTGGGGGACTGGAGGCTACACGGTGGAGTGTTTAGACACACACCGGTAACGTTACAGAACTGCAACCGTTACAGGGACCATTGTTGAAACCACCTCACAACAGGTTTCTATAACAGTTCCGAAAACACCTCCTGTAACGTTACCAGTGTAAATGCAAACCATTATGGTAACGGTTTAAGCCCTCTGTAACATTACCGAATGGTTTTATTGGTGTAGTGTGGATGGGGCCTCAGTGTTTGGCACTCCTCCTCCTAGCCTGAAAGACATTCTAAAACTTAAGCCACTGAGGAGAACACTTCGCTCTTCATCCAGTATCCTGCTGAATGTTCCTAAATCAAAGTCTGGTAGTAAATTCTTTGCCTGCTTTGCCCCTAGAATATGGAACAACCTTCCTTCTGAAACTCAGGACTGTATGTCCTTAGCCAACTTCAAAGATAGTGTGAAAACTCTTTACATGTGGAGGGGCCAATGCAACTGCCACCGATAATGTGATAACTTAACTCGTTATGTCACCTATATCCAATGATATTTCTGCTTAATTATAACATTGTTTTAATGTTTTTTGAACTTTGTGTTGTGTATGTCTTAGCCTACTGTTTATACTTTGCTAACAATTATTGTATTGTACTGTCTAGACATTTTATTTATGCTGAGTCGCTGTTATGTATTACTTTGTTATCTGTTAAAGCTGCACTGTCAGATTTTCAAGTCATTTTTATTTTCCCTCACCTTTTAAACCTGGTGTTCAATTATGCTCCTAGTGTACTCTGTTCACTCTCTACACCTTGTATTTTAGTTTTGGAAATGAAAATTACCTAGTAAATTTTGCATTTTGTGTTGGCTGTTACTCCGCCTTTGTTTAAAAGAAACCATGCTGTGATCAGCATGCACATTTACGTTCATGGATTTAATTAGGTGGGGGAGGTGTGCGCCCATGACCACTAGCTGCTTCCTTCCTGCCCTTCCCTTCCCCCATCCCTTTATCTTTTGGTCCTGATCAGTCTCCCTTCACTTTCTGCCTTCCACCTGTTTCTACCTTGTACTTCTTGCAGTCCTCCTAGATCAGCATAGTGGTCCTGAGAGTGCATAGGCGATTGGTAATATCTACATTATATTCCTTCAGTCTTGTGTCCATCTCTGTTACTCATAGATAATTAATGTGCCCAAGTCAGTTAAGCCTGTCTAGTGAATTTAGAGACTTAGGCTGGGATATTCAATCTGCGCCGGGCAGTGGCACAAGCCTGGGTGCAGCGCAACTGGGTTGCGCCAGGGCGAGGACCAGTTGATATTCAACGGTACTGCACCATGGTTCAGCATCATTGAATATGGCACTGAGGGGACAAGCATTTCGCATGGTGCAGTGGCACTGCGCTGGGCACAAGAGGCAGTAGGGGAGCAGGGGAATGTGCCAGCACAAGTGTACTTGCGCTAGGCGCATAATCCCCATATTCAGAACAGCACATGCAAATGAGGGCATAATGTAAGCAAGTCGCAAATGGGGCCATTTGCATGTCATTATGGTCCCATTTGCATGCGGTGCGCCGTTCCCCCTTGACTGACTTGCGCCTGTCGCCCTGCCAGGCTGCAGCCATCGGGGACTGACACCCTGCAGTTCCCCCTCCTTGCCACCCGATCGCTGGTGAATAAAGAATAGCCTGGTAGTCCAGTGGACCTGATTACCTGCTCGGTGGGCGCACAGCAACACCTGAGTGTCCCTAGTGACTCCACCTCACTCGACACAGGCTGTTCACAGTAATTCTTTGTGGGTCCAGTGAGCTTGCCCCCTCTGCGTCGATCGTGTTTATCATCTCGGTGGTTCTAGTGAACCCCTCACTCGATGTGGGCACACATGCACAGCCTGGTGGTCCAGTGGTACCCGCCTCCCCACCAGCCACTGCGTCCCGCCACCACACACCCCCAGTCAGCGGGCGGCGGCAGACCACCCTCAAGCCACCAGGCCGCCCACCGATTGACAGTGTACAGCTTGGCTGTGCTCCTATTGTCAACTCGTGGGCCAGTGGGATGCAGCAAACTGTACAGACAGTCCCAAATTGTGAATCTGCTGCTCATCTGCCATTTGGGGACTGTGTAGTACAGTTTGGTCTGGTATGCCCATTGGCCCACGAGGGACTAACAGGCGACAGCCGTTGCTAGTACACTGTCAGTCAGTGGGCTGGGTGGCTTATGGCAGGTGCTGCTGCCCTTCACTGACTGGGGTGCAGGGTGGCAGGGACTGCAGTGAGTGGCTGGGGAGGGGGGGTACCACTGGACCTGGACCACCAGGGTTTGTATGTGTGTGCCCACGACCAGGTGAGGGGGAGTTCCACTAGACCACCAGGGATTGTGAAATACTTATGCCTGCGATCGGGCAGGGGGAAACGGTCCACTGGACCACCAGGGATTTTACTTAACGCACAGCCCACAATCAGGCGATGGGGTAAGGTCCACTGGACCACCAGGAATTTTATTTGTATTACTGCCCGTGATTGGGCAAGGGAAGAGGGTCCACTGGACCACCAGGGAGCTGTGTGCACCTATATGGTGTCTGGGGAGGTTGGGTGGCCACCCACAGGCAGCCGGTTGCTGTGTATTACCCTGCAACATGGCAGCCCACCTGTGGGTGTCCCCGACTTGTTCCTGTATTTTTGGGCACATCTTTGCACCCCTGTGCAGTGCATTGGGGTGCACCAGCACATCCCTGGCTGAATATCGGATGCTGCAGTATGGGCATGGGCACGCCCCCTGCCATTGCTCCGCTTACATTATGGATGCGCCCCAGCGCATCTCGAGTTGGGCAGCTCAACTTACCCTTTTAAATATTGCCCTGGGGCGCATTGGTGGGTTGCACATGGCACAATCCTGTTGCACCATGTGCAACCCTTTTGAATATCCCGGCCTTAATATTTTATCTATCTTTATGTGATTTACTACTTTTTGGGAAGACATCGCTTTGCAACTCAGTGTTGTTGAATCATGCTGTGTGATGCCTCTATTGCTCACATCACACTTTCCCTTGTCTTTGTGATGTTTTTTTTTTTTCGTTCCACAGGGGTATTGCTTATCTACTTTGAACATTTTGCAGCAATTGTGGTATACATAGATGGTCAGCTTGTGTTCCACTATATGTCTAATCCATTGGTGTGCAGTTGTCTCCTGTCAATTACTCGTTCATTTGTATCCTACAAAAAATATCTTATTTTAACTTCCCCCACATTTCCTTGTATACTTTAATGCTGCAGGTAGCATTAATTTGTGTTTGAAAGCATAGGAGGAAAAATGTAAAATGCGGTGCTGCATTTCCTTACAGTGAGCAGGTCTCGGAACAGAGTCAGTACTGTATCCTGGCTGCCAATACCTCTCTTTGTTCCATGGATCAACAGCAATTTCATTTTATGCTCAAAACAAATTTTTCATTATTTAAAATATTCATTCATTCATTCTGATGCCTCCTCTGATACTGCTATGCTGTAAAGGCAACTTGGGAACATTTCAAGCAGGGAGCAGCATGTAATGCAGAATGAACGCTTCCAGCTGCTTCGTGCTTTAGCCCACAGTGCAGTCGGATGGCTTTAAGCCGCCTTTCATTAGTATTTTTACGGAACACTAATTTACAGTATTTTTTTAACTTTTTTTTTCTGCACATTCTTACAATAAATTAAAGCTACAAAGGGTGACATAGGCAACGGTAAGTTCCCTTTCATTTTGTTCATACCAACACAGTTGAATGGCACAGGAAGGAGATCTACTTACAACATTTTTTTTTCTGTCACTGTTGTATCTTGAAATATATTGTTCTTCCCCAAATCAGTACCATGTTGCTATTCTGGAAGCACCAGACTATACTACTCTATTTGTGTTATCCCAATGTCAGCGTTTCTTTTATAGCCTTCCTGCTATTGTCAGCATCTGTCATTCTCTCCAACTAGTGTGTAGCACCGAAACAAAAATATTCCAGAGAGCTTTTAATAAATTCTTCAATCACATTCACCATGCCATTATATGCAAGTGCTTTGAACACAGTAGTCCGATGTAAGCATAGGCTCGCAAGGTTATGACTGAAATTGTCAAGCAACACAGTTACTACTGATAGTTTGCTGTGACCATGCCAAATTGGCAATATGTCAATACCTGGCATGGTCAGACATCGCCACTATCTTGTGATGAAACACTTGTTTTACTACCAGTGCCATACCTTTTTTATGTTATTTTTACTAACGGGTTGTTCAGCATTGAGACCTGGCCACATTTGCAGAACAAAACCCAATGCCTTAGACAAATAAAAAACTGTCACCTGCATGATGACTCACACAGAGTATCCTCAGGTGCTCACAGAAGAGCCTTCCTCACTTGCGATTAGGGACAGTACAGTGCATTGCAAAAAATTAAAGTGATCTGTCATGACAAGCATGTTTAAAGCCCCCCCACCCCACTGAAAAAAAGGTAAACACAAGGGTTGCTTCATTTATTTTTTTGCTCTCCTATTGGCAATTAGCCTTTCTTGACCATTTGTAATAGAGGCATACAGCATCAAGCTGGCATGCTATCATTTCTGTAAATCACACAGGTGGCATGTCTTTATTTCAGTGGTGGTGGCTTTCTTACACCGTATACTTTCTTATACCATATATGTTGTTTTATTTGTGGGGGGGGCAGTGGAGTGATCTCCATAGTGAATAAACTGCAACATTTATATCTGACATCTACCGCATCTCATATATATTCAGAGCAACCAGGCACACAATGGGCAGCAAATGACACATACAAAAACCATACAGCCCATGCAACATCCAAAGTAGTTCTTTGCAATGTATTGTTCTTACCCTTATTGTAAGTGTTCTGTTGCTCTTCTCTGATCACCCTCGCTGGTGGATACTGAGTTTCAGTCATACTGCAGTGTCCAATTTTTTTATTACATTTCCTGCCATTTTTATGTTGCTTGCACGCATGTGCAAGAAACATAGTGACATCATCCGAGTTTTCGGAGGTGTGGCACCCGTCTTCCAATTCAGTCAGTGTGTTTGCAGGTGTGGCCCCAGTTCCCCAATCACTGCTGCAGCTGTCTATGACAGCAGTTGAAAATGCAGTGGCATACGGTTGAAGGGAGGCTCCACTTCAGTGAGCAGAGCTCTCCCCCCCTACACACACGTACACTGCATATTGCATGCTGAGTCGCTCCTCCCCCACACACACTGTATGGCTGGGGGTGCTAAATCACTCGGCTCCACCCCCCACAAAAGCTGTCCGGGTGCTGGAGCCCACTGGCAAAAAACTGTGATAGCGGCGGAGTACCCAATCCCGCCAGCTCCATGGCTGCACATCCCCTGCAAAGCTTTCCAGGTGCCACGCTGGGGCCCACCCCAGCCTGGCAACGCTATTAGCTGACGGGGATGCCTAATCCCCTGCCGGCTCCACGCCCCCAAAGATCCAGGTGCCACGCTGGGAGCCCCACCCTGTGGCAAAATGTGTTATAGCTGACGGGGTGCCCAATCCTCCATCGGCTCCAGCCCCCCAACAGCCTTTCAGCTGCCATGCTGGGAGCCCACCCCAGCATGGCAAATGTCCTATGTCTTAGTAAAAAAATAAACCTGCAAATAAAAACTGTCCTCGGCACTTCTCTCTGCCCCCCACAACCCGCACCCACCCACTGTGCACCCTGCCTCCCCCACCCCCCATCACCCCATACTTACCTCCGGACCTCGCACGACGATCTTCGTGGACCGGGAACACATCTGCACTCTTCAAAGCCGACCGCAAACTGAGGAAATGCTGGTAAGCTGTATAATGGGATAGATAGGGTTTTTTCAACTTTGCTGCATATCTCAGGCAATTTTGGATTTGGCACCAAATTTTCAACATGGGATTTTGGGACCCCTCCTCATGAATTCTGTCACTGTCATGGCATTAATCAGGCCGAAGGGTGATTTCACAGTCACTGTGTGAAATCACCTTTCAGGACTGATTAACAAAACAACAGTGCCAGTGTTCATGAGGTGGGCTCTCAAAAAGCCTGTGTTGCAAATTTGGTGAAAAAATTCCAAAAAATGACTGTTTTACGAGTGTGCGTTGCACAGTTCCTACGCACGCTCATAAGTTCACGAATTTTTAATATTTGAACTCCAGATTTTCAATATTGCCATTTTACCACACCTCCTTATGAGCAGTACAGCTGTCATTTTTCACATCGCACCCAAAATGTGTTTCCGCACATGTAGCGCACAATGGCGCAGTCGGTGTGCGAAATCAATATATGGGACACATTAAGAAAATCACAGTGACACTTTTCATGAGCAGAGGTCTTAAAATGGCTATGATTGAAATTTGGTGAAAAATTCTGAAATGTCTGTTTCACCGAGCGTGCATTGCACGGTTCCTCATGCCTTTCATTAAGTTCACACATTTTATCATTTTCTCCAGATTTTCAACATTGCCATTTTACCACACCTCCTTATGAGCAGTACAGCTGTCATTTTTGACATGTCACCCAAAATGTCTTTCCATGCATATAGCGCACAATGGGCGCAGTCGGTGTGCGAATCAATGTTTGAGACAGATTAAAAAAATCACAGTGACACTGTTCATGAGCGAGGTCTTAAATGGTTATGTTGAAAATTGTGAAAAATTCTCAAAATTACTGTTTCGTAGCTATTTGTTGCGCTGATCTCACGCACCTCATAAGTTTGCAAATTTTCAATATTTTCACTCCAGATTTTCAACATTGCCATTTTACCACACCTCCTTATGAGCAGCACAGCTGTCATTTTTCACATCTCGCTGAAAACGTTTCCACCCATGTATTGCACAATGGCGCAGTCGGTGTGCAAAATCAATGTATGGGACACACTAAGAAAATCACAGTTATACTGTTCATGAGCAGAGGTCTTAAAATGGCTGTGTTGAAAATTTGGTGAAAAAATTCCTAAAAATGACTGTTTTACGAGCGTGCATTGCGCAGTTCCTACGCACACTCGTAAGTTCGCAAATTTTTCATATTTGCACTCCAGATTTTCAACATTGCCATTTTACCACCTCTTATGAGCAGTACAGCTGTCATTTTCGCGTCAGCTCAAAAATGTGTTTCCGTGCGTATGGCGCGCACATGGCACATTCGATTGATGCAATCAATGTTTGGGACAGATTAAGAAAATCACAGTGACACTGTTCATGAGCAGAGGTCTTAAAATGGCTATGTTGAAAATTTGGTGAAAAAATTCCCTTCAGACGTTCTGCAATGTTACTAATAAAGACATTGAACAGGACTGGCCCCAGGACCGATCCCTGTAGCACCCCACTGGTCACCCCCTCTCCCTAGACTGCACCCCATTTACCACCACTCTCTGCCTCCTGTCTGTTAGCCAGTTTCTAACCCAGTTTACCACCCTTTCCCCCATGCCCAGCCTACCCAGCTAGTTTATCAGCCTCCTATGTGGGATGGTGTCAAAGGCTTTGCTGAAATCAAAGGTAAGCGTTGTCCACTGCCCCACCTTGATTCACTTCCTTTGTCACCCAGCCAAGGAAATCAACCAGATTTGTCTGACATGATGTCCCCACTGTGATTCCATGTTGTCTATGGTCCTGGGCTCCAATGGCTTCTAGATACCCCACTATCCTTTCTTTAAGCAATGTCTCCATGATCTTCCCCACTACTGAGGTGAGGCTGAATTGTCCTATTGTTCCCTGCCTCCTCCCTGCTGCCGGACTTGTGTAGGGGGATCTCATGTGCTCTCCTCCAATTCACTCATGTTGAATGACTCAGTGAACATGGCTGCCAGAGGTACTGCTATCTCCCTTCACAGTTCTCTTAATATTCTTTAGCATGCCATCTGGTTCCATCGCTTTGTCCATCTTCAATTTACTGGGCTCCTGCAGGACTCTTTTGCCTTTGAATGGACTATTGTCCACCTCTTCACCCCCTTAGCAACTGCTGTACTGCTGTGGCCCTTGCCCCTCCCACTCTTCTGTGAATACTGAATGGAAAGACACAGTGGATGTCTTGGGAGGAAGGCATGAAACTATCACTTCCAAATACCTAAACAACACATACAAGCAAGCAACATTCGGCATTGACAAATGCTTGTTACCATTAGTAGAGCCCACAGACCAGTTAGAACAAAAAAATTTTGATCTAGTCCTGAATAAAGCCGCTAATGATGCTCAGCATGGCACTGTATGCACTATGTGCTTTCAAAACAGTCCTCCGATGTAATCAAAGGCTTGCAAGGTTATGAGTCTGTAATTGTACGGCTACACATCTTGCCCACTGTGCCTTTATTGTCTCTGTTGGCGACTTGATAGAGTCAATCACAAATATCCTAATACTGACACTGTTACATACCAACTGCCACTACTTCGGAGTCCCTTTGAACCCCTCCTGCATTAGTTCACCTGTGTGGTTTCTCAGTATGCTGCCAACTCACCACTATAGCAGTAAGCCTCATGGTCAGACATCAGGACTATGTTCTGCTGACAGACTTTCACAACCAGTGCCAAATGTTTTGTCTGGTTTGTGAATAAAGTCTCTGTTACCAGTGCTCATAGAAGAGTATTCTCTACTTGCCATCAGGATCAGCACAATAAGCTGCAAATAACTAAAGAGACGTGTTACATCAAGCATCTGTAACACCCCCCAGAAGAAAAGGCAGGCACAGGGGTTCTACATTTTTATTGTTTTTCTCTTTCATTGGATAGTACTGTTTATTTTCTTGACTGTTCATAACAGACGATAAGCAGCACTCTGTCATGCCATCATAGTCGAAATCAAGTACCTTGCAAGGGTCATGGCTTTCCAACATGGTATATGTTTTTTTTTGCTTGTTTGCTTTTTGAGGGGGGTGCATGTTATCGGAGGTAGGATCAATGGAGTGAGCTCCATAATGCATAAACTACAACATACTGTATATCTGCCATTTATAGCATCCCAGATCTAATCCACACAACCGGGCACACACTACCCATCCGATTATAAATAACAAAATTGTAGGGCCCATGCCGCATTGAAAATATTGTGATACACTGTCCATTGAGACATCAGTGTTCAACACTGACCAACCATGACTGTTTCTTTCTTTTCAATGTATTGTTCTGCCCCTTATTGCAAGTGCCGTGCTGCTCTTTTATGGTCATCGTGGAATACTCTGTGACAGTGTCAGCCATACTACACTGTCCCATTTTTTTCTCATAGCTTCCTGTGATGTTTGCCATGTGTTTACTCCCACAGACTAGTTGGTCCAAAGAATCATTCCAGCTACTTGTGAATAAAGTTGCTTATCAGGATCACCATCCCACTACATGCACCAAGTGCTTTGAATACAGTGCTCGATGTAAGCAAAGGCTCCCAAGGTTATGAGTTTAATTGTCAAGCCACATATGTAGCACAGTGTGCCATTATTCTCTCTCTATATTGGAGAGTAGGCAGTGTCTACCGGACATACAATATTGTTAGCCTATACAACTGAAAAAGGGCAATTTGGAAATTAATTTAACACCATTTATAAATGGAGGCATACAACATCACTCCCGAAAGGACTTTTCAAATGGCGACATTACTCAGGCTATGATTACCATGTTCTGCGCCATACCAATTGCCGCTGCAATACTAGCAGTTCCTTTGAACCCATATTGCATTATTGGATGGTAATGGAAATGAAAAATGTTGTACAATCACGCTAAGAAAAGTTAATTGTGGGATGACTGACACAGACTATCCTCATGTACTCATTGAAGAGAAACCTTGTCACTTGCAGTGCTGGACATTACAATACATCCTCCCCCCAAAAAATATAAATGGTAATCTTGCCTCCCCGGAAAACAGATCATAAACTCTAATTGTCACATTTCTTAAAGTTCATACTGGAAATAATTTTTATAGATGCAACATCATCAGGCTGTCATGTGCTGCCTTGCAACCGCCGACCCCTATTTCTTCATCCAGGACATACATACTGTCAGCGTGCTATTTCCCAACCATTATAATGTGACTGACAGCTTTGATTACCTAGTTAGTGTTCTGATGGCTCAGTCTGCTCCCCTTTTCCCAAATGTTGAGATTAATTTATTGGCCCACTTTGTTACATACTGTACACACACACACAGCATTTCTGGCACTCTTTGGTCCATAGGTTACCATACTGCTAGCACCCCCAAAATATACACAGACGCACTGTTGGCTAGCCATCATGCTTGCATAGAACAGCATGCTGTATTTTCAAGTACCTATTGCTTTTGTTATCCATCCAGCAATGATGTGTCCCTTGAGTGGCATGCTCTGAGTTCCCTGAAAGCACCACAAAGACAACATCAGATCATGGAAATACTCCCTATATGAAATGCACAGGACTTCCATAAGTACAGATGAATCCATCAAGATGCACTCAGCTCTTCAAATTATGCATCTTTCCTTTCTTCTATTCAAGGGTTGTGTTTTGCCCATCAGCTTTATTTGTGTGTTGTTTTGGGTTGGGTGGTGGTGGGTGGGCTAAATAATGGATAAACTGCAAATTCTATCTGCCAAGTACCGCAACCCAGAAATAGTCTGCACACCCTCATACACACTGGTCTTGCAAAGGGACTAAAAAAAGCAGCATGCTTTCCATCCAACATTGCAAATATCAAGGAACACTATACAGTGAGACATCATTCATTCATTCTGGTGCTATGTGCAACTTTGTAGCAAAGTGCAAAAATCTATCTAAATACCCTGTTTTCTCATTATGTAGAAAAGGTGCTCTGTGTACTGTTGCCATGTGTATTGATATTCCACATTCAAATGTACTACTTCTGAAGTTGATGCTGAGTGTGCATTTTGACTGAGTATCTGCCACAGAATAACGTCTACAGGATCACCTGAATTTGCCATCAGAAACAGACCTCCTAGTTTATCAAGGGTGCTTAAGTGTGCAGCTATCATTCTTACCCAGCAGCTGTGCCTCCCTCCTTACACACTTCACAATAACAGATCTCCCTCTCACCCTGCCCCATCCCTTTTTTAAATTCCCCCACTGTCCTACAGGATACCACCTCCGCTCTGAGTGTTCCATTTTTTTTTGTGTGTTATCTGTTTATTCCCCCTGTCATGCTCTAGTGACCCCCACTCCTTCAGGCTCCGCAATTCCCTCCTCACCCAACTTACCTTACTCGAGCTTCTCTGACCCCTCATATCACAGCTGGTCCCTGGGATATCCCAGATGTAACCCTTCACCGGGCAGGTCCCTCTCCTCTGAGGGGGACGGCACCGGGGGGAGGCAGCCCAGTGCACTCTCAAAAGGGCCCAGGGACGCTGCTGAGGAAAACGAGGCTCACGGAAGGCACCAGAGGTGTCAGGGGACAGAGAGCCATCATCTGGCAGCCACCAAGCGGTATTTCTGATTTCCTAGGTTCCTCATCACACCACTCATGTAGTGCCTCCAGTCTCCACTGGGGCTGCTGCTGAGCAAGGCCATCCCCAAACCCACCCCAGGATAGGAGAGCAGTCCTTCGGATGCTTGATTCTATCCTCCCCCTGCCTACCCCTGGCGCCCTGAGTTCATTCCCAAGCCCGGGTCGCTGGTGTGGTTTGAGGTAAGCCACCAGAACCTCATCCCTCTGCACCACTGGGCCGGACTGAGTGTTCCATTTTACCACAACCCTCTGTTTGACAAAGTGCCTCCTCCTTTCCCTCCTGTATCTTCCTCCCTCCAGTCCAAGACCTTGAACCCTTGTGTCTCTATCTCTCCTTAATGTAAATAACCCCTATGCATTAATCTTGTTAATCACCTCAGACTATTTAAAGGTATCAATGATATTCCCCCTGGTCCATCACTTATCCTCTCCTTGTATGCCCTGTCCCCTAAGAGGGACATTAGATTACTGGAAGGGGTGCAATGCAGGGGAACAAGATAACCCAGTGTCTGTGAGACTTATCATGTCAAAGTAAACTAAGAGAGCTGAACATGTACTCACTGGAGGAGAGGAGGGACGGGGGGGGATACGATCAAGACCTTCAAGTACGTGAGACAAATAAACAGGACAGGCACAGAGGGACTGCTCAAGGGGAGGGACACTTGAGGTCATGATATGAGATTAGAGGGTGTAAAGCTTATGAAGAATTGACAGGGCACTTTTTATAGACATGGTGGTGGCAGAGTACAAAATGCTACCGGCAGAGGTGGTGTTCTGCAAAACAGTGGGATGCTTCAAGTTCTGCTCCCATTTTACTCCCTTCACTCGTTGCTAATTTTTTAAATTTCTTTTACTGTAAAATAAACCCAGACTTGTGTATTTTGTTTTGTCTGTAACCCCGCCTTTGTTCCCAAGCCACCCCTTTGAAGCCAACGTGCACATTCACACTCCTAGGTTGACTTCGATGGGGGATGTGCAAGACCATGACCAATAAACAATAGGTGCTTTCTTCCTGCCCTTCCTCCACTAGTCCCTTTATATTTCAGTCCCCATCTGTCTCCTGTCATTATTTGCCTTTCCCCTGGTCCTACCTGCTCCTTACAGCTGTCATACGAACACCTCCTTGTCATCCTGAGAATGCCTCACAGACTGGTAATATTCCTTTAATTTTGCTTTCCTCTTTTGTCCCTCGCTACCACACATAGGGCTGTCTAATTCATGTGCAGCTGTGTAAAATTAATTTTTAGCTGAGCCAATGTACTTAATTTTAATTGATTGACTCTGTTGTGAAAGCCTTTGTTTTTCTATTACCCCAATCACACTAGTCACGGAGTGTCCTTTTTAATCATTTCACTATGGTTGTAATGCTGGTATCCCACTGTTTCATCTGGTGCGGCGAGAGTGAGACAGGTGTCAGTACTCTTGCTCTCTGTTTCTGTCACCGTAGCATGGGATTTGGAGCACACATTCAACAGACAAAGCGAGTGCGGCACAGTGGGCGGCATCATGATGTGTGGCACAGTTGTTTACCTAGCTGGTTTCCCATTGAGCAGTGTAGGTTTTGGTGGCAAACCGTGTCTATGAAACAAGGAGTGGGAGAGTAAGAGAGAGAGAGAGACTCTGCATGTGTATAGACAGTGTTTATTACTTTTAGAAATGCAATCCTTTCCTATTTTTTCTTTTCTATTACCCCAATCGCATTTGTCCGTGAGTGTCCTGTTTTATCATCTCACTACGGTTGTAGCACTCTTATCCCACTGTTTTATCTTTGCGATCCTTACTGGAGCCCTCTGCAATTTCCATAATCCTTGTTTTCTGTTCAGACTGCTGTATGTGGCATACAGTATAGCAGTCTGAACTTAAAACAAGGATTTCATGCCTACTACATTGCACTGCTGTTGTCGCCCCTCAGTGTCTCGCTAATTCATTAAATTTGGCATTTTTTTCTACTGCCCCTCATCGCAAGTGCCTGTTGCTCCTTTCTCACCACTGGAGTACACCCCTTTTTTCAGTCATCCCTCAGGTAACATCTTTTTCCTAATGTTTCCACTAGTCTCTGCATATGTAACTTTCTCCTGCTAAACAGTATCACACACCTACTGTTTAAATAATTTGGCAACTAGAATCTCATATAAGGACCCCCAAGCCACTATATGTGAGGTGTGTGTGCTTTGAGTACAGCTGCCCGATGTCAGCAAGGGCTCTCAAGGTTGTGACTGTCCAGCAACACATTTTGTCCAATGGGATTGTTTAATTTGATTATTCATACACAACAGTGGTGGCAAAGCAAGGATATTAAAACAGATTAAGGTGGCAAATTAAAAATATAGATGTTAATCCTAATTTAAATTCTCAGTACCTCCCTCCCCAAATTAAATCATAGACTGGCAACTACCCATCCCTGTCACATCACAACCTTGCAATTGTGCTACATGGTCTTCTGCTTGCAAGTTGGTACTGTCAAGCCAAATACTATCATACTGATAACATGGCATGTCACGCCAGTTAGCATTGGATCTTGCATTACTTTTCATAAGTTTTGTTTGGTTTCAATATGACGATATTTGCTCTGTCCCTTCCAACTTCTCAGTGTTACAGTTGCACCTGTGGACAATCTGTCAAAAGCTCGACATTCACAGCCTGTGCAGAAGTTTTTTTGTTTTTTTTTAGTAATGTATATTCGTAAGCCACACATTCTTGACTCATGTCAAAACCCAATGCTATTTAAATTTGCTTTTGTTGAAAATCTCACTTCGGGATGCCTGCTCCCAGAAAAGCCTGTAAACATACCTGGTCTGCTGTTCACTTTGCTCCCATGGAGAGGGTGTGTTTCCTACCTCTCTTCCTGACCCCCTGGGTGGTGGTGGGGGTAGAAGACCATGTATCACAGCAGTGAGGTGACAGGGCTGGATAGTTGCCAGTCTAGGATTTAATGTGTGGGGGTAGGTGGCTGTACTGTGCTATTAAATTTGGATTAACAACTATAATTTTATTTTGCAAACTTCCTCTTGTTTCCTAACCTTGTTTTGACATCACTGTTCTGTAAACTTAATTCCATCAAATCACATCTGCTGTATTTATTTCTACGGTGTTGAAGAGTAGGGGACCACTTTTTCACAGCTAATCTTCTATCAGTCTTGTCTGACAGTGGCAAGTCCATGCTGTCTGCTGTCCTGCATCCTATTGGTCTCCAGATGAGACACCGTTCACTTTTTCATGATTGTCTCCATCAGCATCCCCACGATGGCCATCTCGTCCTTGGTGCTACTCTTATGGAAGGGTATCATGTGAGCCATCCTTGTATTCCTGAGTTACACACCCTTACTTCAATGAGTCAAGAAACAGGTCTGCCTATGGCACTGCTATGACCTATACCATTTTGTTAAGTATCATGGGGTGGATGCCATCCATGTATAGTGCCTTGTCTACCCTCAGCACTCTCAGGACCTACAGATATCTAACTTCTGTGATACCCACTCTGTGACTCCATCCACATCTGTTCCTGACCCCCCACTCCCCCCAAGTGAGCACTCCCCCCTCTTTGTGGTTAATATGAAGCAGGTGTTGTCATTTAGTGCTTCTGCCTTTTCTCCTCACTTATCTATCTACCGACCATCTGTCTTAATCATTGTTATCTCTTCTTTCAGGCTACCGTTCTCCCTGATGTACCTGAAGAAGCTCTTCTTCACCTCCCTAATGCCTTGAGCAAGCCGTGGTGCCTGTGTGGTTTGTTTGGCTCGTACTGCCCTAGTCTCCTTCATTGCCTCCGTCATGGGATCCTCCTCCAGTCCCCTCCTCAGAGTACCTGTGACTCCTAAATGCAACTCTTTTTTCTAGTTAACTTTTTCATAAGCCCCCTGCTTATCCAGCTAGTCTTTCACTCACTTTCCTTTGTACTAAACGTTCTGCTACAGGACTTGGTAGCCTCTATTATCCCCTTCTCTATGGCCTCCAATCTCTGGTTCATGTCCACACTAGGCTGTGTTCTGGCTGGTTACCCTTTCACTACCTAAACCATCCTTGCAAAACTCCCGCTCCTGAATTCAGTACCCCCCTCTTTGCCCATATGTACCATGAACCATACTGTGTGATGATTACTCACCACTAGTTATTTGTCCACCCTGACATCCCTAACAAATTTTCCATTTGTGAGCGCTAGGTCAAGTGTCCCCCCCCCCACCCCACAACCACCAGTTGTTTCTTCACAGGAAACTGTAAATCATTAACTTCTCCCTTTTATTGCATAATTCTGGTGTTTCAGAAGCTCATTCCACGAGGTTGAAGTCCCACAGTACCGCCACACTCCCCTTCCACCATGACCTTTTAATCTGTTCCTCAATATTCTTGGCTAGCTCCTCAATCTGGGAGGGCAGCATGTACACCGCTCCCAACCATAGGGTCCTACTGCTTGAATCCTGGATTTGAAACCATAATGACCCTGATCCTCCCTCATCCTCCTTTTCTCTTACATACTTAGACCTTTCCCTCAAATACAATGCCACTGCCCCCTCTCCCATTTCCCCTCTCACAGGGGAGTGTTCTGTACCCTGTTACCGCCATTTTACAGTCATGATATTGGGTGTCTGATTTTTAGGTTCTGTCTGCGAGGTCTGCTTCTATCCACGCCCTGACAGTCAATAAGTAATTCATTTTACTTACCGTGCTTCCAGCATTCATGGTGACTACCATCCATCCCTTTACCTTCTCCACCCCTATCACACTGTACAAACCCTTTCCAGCATCCATTTTGGTACTTTTGCCTGATCCATTGCCCATGTTCTTGTTTCTGGTGTGTAGGATCAAGCAGCTTCCTAACTCATGGCCTCTGTCTGCTCGGTCTATCCACTCTCCCACTAAGCTGTACCCAGCAACCCCCCAGGGATGTCTCCGAGTCCAGATATTCTGCTACTTCAATACGCTCCCCTAGCTACCATTTCAGCACATGCTTACCATCTTCATGTAAGTGTTTTCTAGCCTTAGCATATACACTACAGTCCTCTCTGATCATGCCCCACTCTCCCACTAAGCTGTACCCTTTGGTGTGACACCATTCTCCTAGCCATTCATTGAATTTCCTGATCCTCCATTTGCTAGCCATGCTTTGCTGGTGCATCATAGCTCCTGTAGAAAAAGTTATGCATCTGCAAGATCTGCCTGCCCCATCACATAACTTTCCAAGAACATCAACAGTTTCTGTACTACATCTAAAGTCCTATCTGTCAGGTCTTTTGTCCATAGTTGTCAAATTAAATGAGTTCTCTACCTTCGCCTTCTAGCATCTTTCATGACTGATTGCCACACCATTTGAGCTGTTATCCCTTGCATGGCCCCCACATATATATGTATATTCCTTTCCTCACTTGCAACCCCACTTGACCCTACCCTTAGTATAGGGTGCCCCCCCACTCAGCTTCCCATATAGTTCCATCGGGCTGCTTCAACTCTTCTGTCCGACTCAGTCTTGTTGTTCTGTGTAACTTCCCCCTTCTACCCATGTTGCCTTCCTCCAAACAGTGTTTTCCCCCACTCAATTTACATCATCCTGCTTCCCTTCTTTACTTACTCTCGTGTCTGCCCACACTCCATCCTCCTGCATGCAAATCACCCCTTTTGCCCATGTCACCTTTTCCACTTCATTAGTTCCCCTTGCCATATTTACAGTTATTTTCCACTTCTCCTGATTATACACGTTCCCCCACTTCTATTGGAACTGTGCCTTTCTCCCCTTCTGCCCCATCTGAACACATTCAATATAGAATCTACCAGCACAACCCCCCCCCCATTTTCTTGTCACCGCGCGTTTTATATTATTAGCTTGTCTATTGCAATATTCAAATACTTTTGAATACAACTATTCTGGAATTTACGGCTGCTGTTTTCACTGACTCCTGCTGTCGCTCCATGTTAGCCAATTTAATTTACATTATTTTCACAATGTTGTCTTATTAATCATACAACACTGATTTTAGCCGGACATTATAATCATAGCATTAGCTAATGTTTTACCGCAACTGTTGTGACTGTCAAAGTGTCATTATATGTCAGCGTCCCTGACTATTGTTTACTGAATGCTATACATACTGTGCTGAAAAAAAATCACACTGTACACTACGTAGACTCCTACAAAAGTGCAATACTTGTGAAAATAAAAATAAATCAAGATAAGAAGGTTATCAACACATAGCTTGCCAAAGTCTTATGATTGTATAAAAATATCATTATCAAACATCATTAGCATGATAACGCATGAGTGCACACATGCAAATACACAGTTCGCTCTACATATGTTATCTGGCAACATGACCTTAGCATTGATTTCAATACAGTTACTTGTACGTACGTGTAGTGATTGGTTGTTTATGTTTGTGCACAACATTCAAATGTGCAGTCCAACACCACTACATAACTCATAGATTAATTTTTTTTATAGACATGTGCCAGCAGAAAAAGGGCCCTTGCATGTTAATCACGTTCACTGACTCCACCACTCTACTATCTCCCACGTCCAGTACCAGTCAATCCCCAGTTGACCAGATAATTGTATTCTCATGTCATGCTGTGTCTTCCCGTTTCCCCCCATTTAGAGTGCTTCTATTGGTTGCTTTAGTTAACTCCTCTTCTTCTTCTTTTGTGAACATTGAGCAGTCATTTCCATGTATTATCACTGCTTCTTCAGTGTCACCCTATACTACCCACACCCACCAAGCACATTAATGAAGCCTCCTTTTGGCCATTTGCTATTCGTACTGCCTTGATATCTTCATTCTGCTTTACTGCTACGGCTCTCAGTCAAGTTCTGCATGAGCTTCTTTATACTTTCTGAATGCTCTCTCATCAGCCCTCAACCCCTCCACACCTACCCCAACCTGTTTGAAAACGATATTAATTTGTCCCTTCATTTTGTGTGCTTTATTATCTTGGGACAGTGGTTCATTAGCTCTGCCCTTTAATTTTTTTTTCCATTATTACTCTCCCCATCATTCTTTCCTGTTTTACTTTTTTTTTCTGCACTATGACATTCTTCTACAGTTTGCTTTCCTAGTGTCTAATACTGCTGCTTCTGTATGGCTTGAGTCTAATGTTCTTTGAAATATGAACAACACTTATTATGTTTCTTGTTCCCTGATGGCTACCCACTTCTACATATGATATTCTCTCTCCTGAACCCTTACAGAATGACATGTTTAAGATTACGCACTCCAAGGTGGTTTCCAACACATACTTTATGATTCATGACCCCGGTGTGGGATGGAGAGTGACCCTGTTCGTGTAGGTTGTTTCAGCAAAGTTGCTCTACTTCACCACTGTATCATATTCAGGCACCACATAAGCATTAAGCCATAAGAAAAGAGGCATTTACAAGGATTTAATGCATGGTTGTGTGGGTTTGTGCATGAGGCCGAAGGCCAATATGTGGTGCACAACAGACACACCATGAAAGGCAAGTGGTGCGTTACACAGAGAAAAGTCAACAGTACTGCTCCCTGCAATACATTATGGAACATACACACTGCATCATATTTCCACACAGAGAGCACATTTACATACATTACTACGGTGTCAACCTGGTGGGTGGGTGGGAATCAACAATATTTTGTTTCCCATTATGTGCACTGCAGAACATACTGTGGAATGTCACACTCTGGTGACATTACAGGCTGAGCGATGCTGGCTGTACTACCTCCACATAGAATCTCACTGTTGCGCCACCTATAGGTCGGACTACTTCTGCTGTTGAGAGATGCACTTAGAATTCCATAACACAAGCTTTGCCACAAATCACTACTGCATGAGTTCAGTGTATAGGTCACACAGAGTCACAATTTAAAGCAAGCAGATATGCCACACTGCTTCTTTTTTATGTCTCTGTCTGTTACATACCGCACGCTCAAGAAGTTTATTACCGCTTCCTTGTGGGAGTACAGTATGGAGCGGGGCATTTCTAAGGAATTAATGCATGGCTATGTTAGGGTCATATGAGGTCTTTCATCCGATGACTTCTCTGTATTTGTCTACTATTATTAATGCCATGTTACAAAACAATAATATCTCCACTTTTTCAGCCATTCTAAGGATGCCTTCTTTCATGTGCTTACACATATACTCCACTTGAGATGTGGCAATATATGAAACTCCTGTGCATATTTTGGTCCTATTTCATGTGTCATGGGTGATCCACTGTGCCTCCTTTCATCAATGTTTACTCTTGTGTTCTGTCACTTCCATTTTTTCCTTTACGTAGAGAGGATCTTCTCCTCATTACCTTCCATGTCCGTCCTGTGGATTTTGTGCCTTGCTATGTTGACATCACATTCATTGTTCTCTGTGAACCATGTTTCTCAGACTGCCATGATATCCAGGCATTACTCTTTCATCTAGTTCAGTAGTTCAGGGATCTTGTTATCCATGACTATGGCCACTGGTGGTTAACCCCCCCCCTTCTGTTAGGCTTTAGCTCTCGTAATGACCATCCCGGTGCATACTGACTCTGCCTTGTTCTCCATTTACAGTTTCCTAGCTCTGTATTCAATTCTCTACCTTCATTTTTACCTCACTTACTACCATGTTTTGTGGGTGTACTCTGTGTCATTTCCTTGTTCCTTCTCAGTCCATGTCCCCTTGTCAATGTTACATGCTTGCCAACACAGCATTGCGATCTATTTCTCAAGATACTTGTTACCCTCTCAAAGAGATGCAGATAATGGTGCCACTGTTGGCCTGCACCCATATAAGTGAACCCCCAGTACACAAGAAACCGAAAACACTTGTGCAGCTGAAACTTGTGGATCATTCATTAAATCACATTGTGGCAGTTACTCTAGCCTCACCAATGCCCAAGAGGCATCACCTCCCAGGAGGTTACCTTGCGTGCTACTTGCACATGTCCACTTTCCAGCTCTACAAACTCCTTCATGTATGCTCACTTCCAATTCCAAGCCATGTCATTTTCCACTCAGTGGACAATGACAGCCCGCTCCACCCAGCTACATCTCTTGTTCTGCTGCTGCTGCTATACTGAAGATTCCGTTCCTCTCTTCTACATAGGTTATCTTGCAACATGACCCCAGCATTGATTTCAATACAATTAATTGAGTCACTGATTGGTTTGTATTCTCATTTGCTTTTTAATTTTTTGTTCCATTTCTTCACACCTGCAGAACTACTACTCTCCCTCCATGTCTAATGTAAGCAGTATTGATTTTTCCTTGAATGAAACAGTTGAATCCTGTGTCCCTCCATTGAGTGTTGGTGTTAGCGAAATTGGTGATGCTAACACCAGTGTGCCTGTGTTACGTGTCTGTGGCAGAGGACGTACAGTTCAAAGAGGCCATATTCAGTGCCGTGGTCATGCTCGTGGCCATCGTGAGGTTTGCTCCTCTGTCAACAGTGTTTCTTTATCTGGAATCGGCCATACTTGTTAGTGTGCTGTCATATTAAGGGTGAGTAATTACATTTTCAATACAATGTTACACGTTACTCATCATCATCAAAGGGAATACATAGCCAACACATGTAAACAGTGTGTTTTCTGCATACATGTCTGCACATACCATTATTTATGTATTTGTGCTTTAGTGAAACAGCAATGCATTTTGTTTTGTAACTGTATAAAGTCATTGTGTGATGATTCAGAGTGTTTCTTTTTCTAAACCTGGGTACATGTAGTGTTTGTTTGGTTTGGTTTGTGCACAACATTCAACTGTGCAATCCAACACCACTACGGTTCTCATAGATTCATTTCTTCATAGACATGTGTCTACAGAAAATAGGACCTTGCATGCTCATCGTGTTCACTGATTCCACCACTATACTATCTGGCAGCTCCCAGACCAGTCAGTGCCACAGTTGACCAGTTAATTGTATTCTCATGCCAACACAGCATCACAATTGCTTTCCTAAGATAGATTTTACCCTCCTGAACAGATGCAAATAGTGGCGCCACTATTGGCCTGTACCCCTCCAAGTGAACCCCTGGTACACAAGTGACCTACAACACTTGTGCTGCTGAAGCTTGTGGATCATTCATTAAATCACATTGTGGCACTTTACTCTAGACTCACAGATGCCAGAGAGGTATCACCTCCCAGTAGGTTAGCTTACGTGCTACTTGTACAAGTCCACTCTCTAGCTCTACAAACTCATTTATATCTGCTCATTTCCAATTCCAAGCCATGTAATTTTTCTCTCAGTGGACAATGACAGCCTGCTCCGCCCAGCTACATCTCCTGTTCTGCTGCTCCTGCTACTCCGAGGATTGCATTACTGCCCTCCAGCCACAGTTCCGTGCCGTAACCTCATCACCCACTCCCCTCCCTTTCACTAGTTAAATCTTCACAATGATTTCTTTCTTACATCCAGAGTTGTTTCCTTCACTATTTTGTGTTCCCATGCTGCCCTCAGTGTGTGTGTGTGTGTCTCCATTTAGCAGTTCACTATCATTCTTCTAGGTCTGGAATGTATGTTCCTCCATATGGGATTGATGCTCCACATCAACGGGGTCTGAATTTTGGATGTGTACAACTTGAGTGATGCGCTTCTCTTCTACTATTCTATACTCCCTATACTGCCCAGTATCTCCCCAGCCCTCCCTACTGCCTTCTCACATTGCTTGCCAACCTTAAGGTAATCTGATATGATTACCCCCAGGTCCCTTTCCATTTCTGATGTTGTTACTACCTTCCCCCCCCCCCCGCCACCACCACGCTTGTGTACTTTTCTTCTGGTTGTCCCTGAAAAATGGACTTTCAGTCTCAGTGGGCCTACTCAGTTAACAAACTCCAATAATTTGGTTAGTCTGTTTGGAGATGGATCTAACCAGACACAATACTCACTACCTTACCTTGCTTATTTATTTAATTTTTTTTCTGTAAGATTGCTTGATTCATATAATATTCACTCTGATTAGTTAGTCCAGGTAATAGCATGAGCACCTAAATCACAAAACATTTCCAACAAGCTCAGACTTTGATTTGTTATTTGACCTTGTTGCTTTGTCCTTGAATACATGTACCATGGTAACATGCAGAAATAGATTAGTTCCTGTATTAGTCCTTGTAAGAACAGATCCAGAAGCAAATGGTTTGATGCCTTTTAATGGACCAACATAGATGTTACAAAAATAAAATGGTGTCTAAGCTTTCGGACCAACCAAGTCCTTCCTCAGAGACTTATGACAATTGAGGAAGGACTTGGTTGACCCGAAAGCTTAGACACTGTTTTCTTTTTGTGACATCTATGTTGGTCCATTAAAAGGTATCAAACTATTTGCTTCTGGGTCTGTACCATTATATCACATGGTTAACCCCTATTACCACTGATTTTCAGTCGCTAAGAAATCCCATCTCCCATTGCTAGCACTCTTAAGAGTGGATAATGGATGATTAAAAGGCTAATCAACACTCCTTTACTCACTTCTTATTTTTTCATTGGTATTTTATCCTCCTGCACTCCCCGGTGACTCCCATCTAATTGACCAACCCCCACCACCCCATCAGCCAGCTTCTCCAGGACTTACCTTTACCGGTGTCCTCTGCTTCAGGACCATAGCTGTGCTTGACCACCAGTGTGGAGAGCCTGTGGGGGGTCACTCTTCATCTCGCCACTGAGGATTTTTTCCATCAGTTTTCTCCCTGGTCCTACCCTGCTGCTGGGGTGCAACATGTCAGTGTGCATACGTGGAGGCATACACACACTGCAGATTCCCACAGTACCCTACCTTCATTGGCATTCCCTGACCCATTCTGCCCTCAGGCCTCCATCTGTGGGCAGTCATTCAGTGGAACTGCTAAACCACCCTCCCCAAGAAAGGAGAGCTGTTCTTTGGACTCTTAATCCTCTCCCTCCCTGGCTGACCCCCCCAGCAGCCCATGAATGCGGGTAGCTGGCATGACAGGAGGTAAGGCATCAATGCCTCAGCCCTCCATGCCACTGGGTCAGCCCTTCTTTACTCACTTCTGTGACTGGTAGAGAGTGTTTCATGGATTATTAACAGAGCAGCCAACATTCCATTACCCACTCCCAGTACACAAACTGTTACATGCCTGCCTCAAAGTATGCTATCTACAAAACAACCAAACTCTTCCCACCCCATTGATGTCAAACATTCTTTAAGGCCGGCCCAGTGGCATTGAGGGTTGAGGTGATGGACACCACACCTCGCACCATGCCAGTGACCCAGGTTCGGGAATGAGCCTGTGTCATCGGGGATCGGCAGGGGAGGGCAAGGATTGAGCATTCAAAGGACAGATCTCCTCTCCCGGGAGGGGGGCTCCTGTTTGATGCTTGGCTGGCCTCTGGTGGAAGCCGGAGGCATAGCAAACGTTGGAGTGTAGAGAAGGGTTGGGAGTGGCAGACGTTGGTGAAGCACCTTGATGCCGGGGCACTGACCACTCCCCTACAGAACAGGGAAATACCTTCCAACTCCGGTGAAGATGGCGCACTGGAGCTTGCCCTCGATTTGCAGCCACCTTCCTGGCACCCCTCGACTGATGAAATTAGATGTTCAGGGTGTTTGGGCCCCACCTCATCCCTGCCCTGGGGGTAATCCGAGGCTCCATGGGTGACAGGGGCAGACCAGGTAAGGTGGCTTGCAGAGGGATGACTCCTAGGTGCTCCTGATGGATATCGGAGCTGGTGGGAGGGAAGGCGAGAAAATAGAAAGTATAAAAAATATACATTCTTTAACATCCTACAAAACCAAAGTAATACAATTATGCCTAGTGCAGAAGCAAATTTAAACTTCTCCCCTAATTTAACCCACCCAAACTACAAGAAAGAGACATTCCTAACAAACAAATGTACAAAAATGCAGCAACAAAATTCACATGAGCCTATAAAAAAAACTTCTACAGGAAAAAAACATACTAAAGAACACTGTTATGTGCAATTCCCTAAAAGCACTATCATATGATAAGCAAATTCACTGAAACATAAATACACCGTAATTAAAAAATGCCTCATGTTAGCAAACAACACCTTAAGAAGTTGCTGTAAGAACACACACAGCTGCAGTCTTCAAATAAACAGCTATGTTTACTTAAAGGGAACATAAATGGTGTTGTTTACATTTTTAAATAACTGTAAATATGAGCCGTCCCTTGGTGCAGCGGTTGGATTTCCGCATCTGATGCTGGCAACCCGGGTTCGGGAATGGACCTGGGTCATTGGAGGGCCAGCTGAGGGAGATGGATTGATTATCCCTCGGACCACTTTCCTTTACCAGGGGAAGGGGGGACAAACATCCAGTGCATAACGGACCCCGGGCGGAGGCCGGGGGATCCGCTGCAACTGGCATCTGGATGTCCAGAGGGGTGGGATGGACAAGGAATGTCATTGCACATCCCTGCTCTGAGGAAAAAATTTCATTTCAGCCCTCATCGCCACCTCTCATGTGCTTCAAGGCCGGCTCCCCTGACCTGACCCGACATTCGTGACACCTTGGCCGGTACCGTGACCCTGCCCTGGGGGGTAAGCCAGGGGGCACAGGGAGAGCACGGCTCATTTGGGAGCAGGAGGCAGCAGGGGCCGAGACCAGGGCAGATGTTCCAACACTAGCTGGGACAAAAAAAAAGTATAACAAATAGAAAAAATATATATAACTGTAAATATGGGCATGTGTGAAGTCTGTTATCACCCCAGTGTATTGTTTTTTGTGTTTATTTTGAAATAGTCCTAATTTTTCCTTACTTAGGGACCCATTTTTTTTCCCACCTATTATTACATTTTTAGTTACTTAACTGCTCCAGTACTCAGTGGCATCAGTTGAGCTGAAAACTGTGATGAATCAGAACCCAGTTACATAATCTGAGCCAGTGTCACTGTGTTCCACTTTATTGTAGTCCTCAGCTCAGCAACTGATGTCACTGGTTCTGAAACTAAGTAACTAAAAAATGAATATTGGGTGGGTAAAAAGTTGCGTTAACATGGAGTCCTAAGTAAGGAAAAATAGGACTTTTAAAAAACAAACACACAAAGCAATGCACTGTGGTGATTAGACTTCACACATGCTCAAATTTACAATTATATTCAAAATATTAACAACATTGTTAATGTTCACTTACCATGTAGTATCAGGGTTCATTTCAGAATTTTTTTAAGTGTGACAATATCCTAGTGAGAGTAGAAAATAGGGAACATTTGGGAGAAATAGTGGGGCAAATAGTGAAATTAAGAGGACAAATGCCATTTAAAAAAAAAGTTCTGTTTCACACATTTTTATTCACAAATCTATCTTTTTCAGTGCAGGAATCCATATATTCAGGAAGACTAAAGGAAGGAGAATGACAGCCAGCCAGAAACAAGCATGAAAAAACTGCGAGCAGTCAGATCATCCCGATCACTGAGAGAGTAAGGGAAGTTTCAGATCTAACTGCGGTCATGAACTCAAAGCAACAAGCCAGGATAATTTGGAAGAGAGACCAGCAGTAGCTGAGAGAGATCCTGCATCAGTTAGACAAATAAAAAAAAACAAGACCAAGGTGGCCTCAAATCTGGGGGAAAACTTCTAGAATAGTAACGGACCAGACAAGACATCCAGAGAAGACAAGACTCAAAGTGAAGTGGGACATTAGGCTGTGCAGGCTAAAATGCCATGCAGAGAGACAATTAAGAGACTGAAAACTTAACAAGTTTATTCTGGTACATATGACAGATCAAAAATTAAATGTCTGCAATCACATCAGGGTTGAAATTTATCAGACAGTCACGACATTCAAGTAAAAATTCTTCTGTCCTTTAACGCTCTCCACTGCTATAATGCAGAAACAGTCATAGTCTGTAAGTGATGGTCCTTCGGCAGCAGTAAGTATCAGATCATCTCCCCCTTCTTGGTGAAAGTCTATTTCTCAGACTGGTTTTTATCATGTTCTGAGAACTGAGTCTCCTTTCACAGTCTGTGATGTGAATGGGTGCTGTCACAGCTAGGCTTGCAAGTTTGATTAAATCCGGGAATGTTTCAGCATGATACTTACTAATCAATCCCCACAACACAGACATATTTTCCCTAAGGTACCCCTCTCGTAGCACAAAAGCTTTCAATTTATCCAGTTTTTCAAGAGTTCTGAAACTGTTCACAGTTAATGGCATTTTTGTGACCTAGTCCCCATGTTTATGTTCCTTTTACTTCCCAAAGTGCTCTCTTAGCTTCTCTATGAAGGCAGTTCTGATTTCCTGAATGTCTCAGTTTTCTTGCAGGACATGCTCATTTTTAAAAAAAATTGTTGACATCCTCATCTGTTGTGATGTCTTCCTCCAGCTTTTGCATATGTGTTTGTTGCCCTCCCAAAAGTGGCTTTCTTCATTTCTTATTTTCTTCAGCGTTGCCATGCTATGTTTCACAATGGCTATATCAAGATCCTTGTAATGACTGGTAACACATCCATCAGCATATATTTTGTTCCCACAAAATCTTCCTATGACATTTTCTTGACGTACCCAGTGGCTTTACCATCTGTATTGCTTGACAAGTAAGTGATTAGTGAGCTGAAAGCTTTGTAAACCATTCTGTACTGCACTGTATACAGCTAGTCAGTATACATTATGTACTTCCTTAACTTTTAGAGATGTCTCATTTAGCATCTCCTGAATCTCCTATAATTTACTGCAGCAGGTGGAAGATGCTTTAAAGTAATAAAAAAATTCCCACCAGGACCTCTTGATAGTGCTACAAATAAGGCACTGAATCTGCCACCTGGGAGTTTACCAGAGCCAATCTATGGGCTATGTAATGATAGTTTAGTAACATGAGATTCTGTCTCAGAAGATGTCCTGTTGCTCCTTCCCCGTTCCAGGCATTACTGTAGCCTAATCACTGCCTATTGCCATTACTTTAGTCATGGGAACATTTTTTTCACTTGAAAACTGTAATAGGGTTCCTGCTATACTTTTTCCAGTCCCAGAACTTATTTGCACATTAGTTGCATAATGAGTGCTTGGTGTAAATATAACAGGGTCAAGAACACGGACATAAATCGTTAGCTTTTTATGAATGGTAATGTCTGTCATTTCATCAGCCAGGATACTGATGAATGGGGATGACTGCATGTTTGAGTCAACATCTTTTATTACAACTGATGCCTGTGAGTCAAGCATATCATTAGCCATGTTATCGGAGGAGTACGTAGCTTTCTGTCCATGGGCTGATTTTTCTACGTGGGGCACTTGTGTTCTGAAAGAAGTGTCATTAAAGATTCATATTTGTGCATGGGCATTTTTTCCTTGGCCAGCCTTATACAGTTTTCATGCCCACAATTATGGCACTTTCTTTTTCTTCAATTGCCGTACTTACAACATGGGCAAAATCATTTTCACGCCTTCAGCCAGAACAGCTGTTTTGTGATCCCTTGAATCAGCATGTCCCTGAAGGGTACTGGTTCTAATGTCTTCATTACCCTTGCCAGTAAATGCATTGTTTTTTCCATGTTTCTTGCACGTAGAACATGTCATCTTATTTTCATTGGCATCTAACTGTAGCCAGCTGTAGTCTCATACCCACTGGCTATGAAAGTTTCGTGTTGCTACCTTGCCCATCATGTTGACCTTGTTTGTGGTTGTGGATGATGGCTAAGGCTCTTCCGTGAGCATGACTTCAACAGACATGCCAGACTGAGACTCAGTACTTGTGCTCACTTCAGTTGCCACATCAGCATGCTGCTGATGGCCTGGTCTGGAGCTGCAGCCCCCATATTTTTTTTGGGGGGGACAATGGCAGTACTCCTTGTCTGGGTAAAAGAGGAATCCCCTTTCTTTTTTTCTGATGACACATCACTGACAAGTTTGTAACTCTTTAGCAAGTAAATGAAACTTGAAATATCAGGTATTAGTCTCAATTACAGGTTTTCTTAGTCCAGGTGTCTGATAGTGGTGGGGGGGGGGTCAGCTAATTATGTGTTTATTTTAGCTAATGACAACTGGATGAAGGGGGAGGCTTTTCTAAAAGCTGAGAGAGAAAGAGAATTTATAAATCACAATGAATGTTGTCCTCACAGTCAGCTTCTTAGTTATCATCAAGAGTTGCGATACAGAAACACACAAGTGCTGCCAGTCACTAATTCACTGCTACAAAACTCACTTTATTTTATTTTTATTTATTTATTTATTTAGTTTTTGTTAACCGGGTAAGTGCACTAGCCAGCAAGTGACTGTTTTCAGGCACGACCCGGGAGGTAAAATTACAGAACATAACGATACAGTAAGGATAACGAAAATACATGATGCACAGAAATACAGGAAGATACATATGGCAGGATACAATGCATGACAAAGGAAAATACAAAGCAAAATACATTTCAAGGACATTTTCCATTGAGCATACATAAAGTGCATTGAAGGACCTAGGAAAGGGAGAGGATAGGTGTAGGGTAAGCCAGAAACAAGATGGAAAATGACAAAAGGGGAAGGTGAGGAGGTGAGGAAAGGATAGAGGGAAGGATAGAGGGCAAGGGGCCAAAACGGGGGCTAAAGAAATGGCTAAGAATATAAGGACAGAGAGGCGGTGGCAGGAATAGGGAGGTAGGAGGGAGTAGAGGAGGGATGGCCGGGAGAGGGGAGGGAGGGGAGTGAGGGTTAAAAGAAAGCCGGCAAATACGGCAGCGGTGATACAAGGTTCCAACCTGCGGCCGAGTCGGTGGAGCCGAAAGACGGCAAGCGGAGAAAGGGTGACAGGGGGTTACGGCAAAAGACGGCAACAGTGGCAAAAGGTAGCAGAATGCGGCTGGGCTGGTGGAACCGATAGACGGCAGGGCAAGGGTGATGATGCCGGTAAGAGGAGGAGAGAAGCGAAAGAGTTACGGCAGTAGCGGAAAAGGTAACAACGCCAAGCCGAGCCAGTGGAACCGAGAGACGGCAGGGCAGGGAAGAAGAGGTCGGTAGGAGGAGGTAAGTTTACGGCAAGTGGAGGTAATAGGGAACAATGCTCAGCTGGGAGGGTGGGACAGTGAAGGGCAGGGGTGACTCAGGAGGAAGTAAAGCGAGGCAAGCAAGCAGAGAAAGGAAGGGGAGGCAGAGGGGAGGGGAAAAGGAGAGTGCAGGAGATGTGGTCGGGGCGAAGAGGAGCAGGGAGTTGAGTGAAGGAAGGCTGAGAGGTGAGGGAGAAGAGAACAGGGATCAAGGGAAGCCAAGTGGTGGCAGAAGTAAACAACAACTTGTAAATGGCAAAAGCTAATATTTGCATACAGTCAAACAGATTCAAGCAGAAATTATAGTAAAACACCACATAAAACAACCATTGGGAAAGGCACAAGTGCTAGCAATAAGGAAGTGGGAAACAGGTTAAGAGCAAGGACTAGGTAGGATCAAAGCAAACACATTTGTCCAAAGCAGTAAGAAAAGTCCTGAGTTTGCCCTTAAAAGTTGCATGAGTAGGGACATCCCTTAGTTCCTGAGGCAGCAGGTTCCACAGGTGAGGAGCAGCATAATGGAAGGAGCCCATGCCCTTTTTTGTCCGACAGAGGGGGATGGATATTAAGGTCTGATCTGCAGATCTAAGGTTCCGTGTGGGAATAGCTGGTCTAAGGAGTTCTGAATGGCTGTAACTACTTTACTTCACTGAGAATCAAGTTTTCTTTTTTTCTAAAATGGGTTCTCCCGTGATGTTTTGTCTGGGGCAGTAATGAAAAAGGATCTTTGCCCATTAAGGTTTCCCAGTATAATAAATCAAAATGAAATGAAATGAACCTCTGAGGTTTAATGATCACAGTAGCTGGGCTGAAAGTGAAGTTCTGTGTTTCTTTCAGAATATGTCACTAATTTCACTAGATTGTATATCCCTTTTCCTGCCTGCCTAAACCTACTGTTTATTGCCAACCACTGAAGTTGCACAGCTTTGACTTCAACACTGTTGTTGTTCTATCAAAAGGTATGTCATTTTTTGAAATAAATGCAAGTTCTTAGATTCCTATCTCACACTGCTGAACTAAACTTCAAGCTGCAGATAATCCCTGCTGTGGAGGAAGGTGTCAGAAAATCCCAAAAGGTATGTTAATTTTTTTTAAACAAATGCAAGTTCTTCTATGAGGTAATTTATATAATACATTCCTGTTTCAGATAATTATTTCCTTTTGCCTACCTGCTTTTGTTGGCAGACACTGAAGCGAAGTACACCACACAGCTTTGGCTTCACAATGTTGTTGTTTCTGTCAAAAGATATATATTTTTTTAAATAAATGCAAGTTCTGTGGAGTAGTTTTTTTAAATAACTGTCTCACACTGCTGAACTAAACTTCAAGCTGCAGATAATCCCTGCTGTGGGGGAAGGTATTAGAAAATCCCAAAAGATACGTATGTATTTGTTTTATAAATGCAAGTTCTATGAGGTAGGTGTTTTAATAAATTTCTATTTCACACTGCTGAACTGAACTTCAAGCTGCAGATAATCCCTGCTGTAGGGGAAGGGGTTAGAAAAACCCTCTTGCAGTTTCCTCTGCTCCCCTGGCTTTTCTTTTTCTATTTTAAAAGAAATAGTCAAATTTCCTGCAAAGGAAACAAGTAACTTCCTGTTGTCTAAAGAACTAAGTATTAGCTGATTAAAGTTTAGGTGAAAAATGCTGTGTTTTTGTTTTAACAGCTTGCTGCTGCCATGATGAGTCAAGCTCCTCTCTCTTCATGGTCAAAATTGCAACAGCATAGTAGCTGAAACAGTACACATTCGTATAGCACTCTTAAGGCACTTTTACACACAGGTTTCTGTAATGGAATGACTGTTACGGAAACAGTACACCGTTACATCCCTTGTGTGTAAAATGCATCTCTTTCATTCCCCTGGTGAACGTGCGCCCAAACCGCAATCTCTGCCTTCCATGGTTCATCCCGATGTGTTCCGTTTCATCTGGCTGTGTAAAACAGCCATTCTGGCAGCAGTGCAAAAACAGCCTTAGAGCACCACACTCTGTGGGGGAGCCGAAACACAAAATATTGAAAATGGAGATGGGGGGTGGAATACCTTCAGTGTAAAGTGAACCACAAACGGAACACAGTACAATGGTGGCACACAGGTAATGCTCATTCCGTTGTATTCGCCTGTGTGTAAAAGTGTCTTTAGTGTACCACGTGAGTGTCAGAAAAGACACACACGTGGTACAGTAATGTCTTATATGCTACATTCTGTAAGCACAGCTTTGCATCCAATTTATGTGCCACCCAGTTTAGCTAAAGAGCCTTCCCCCCATCCTGGAGGTGTGCTGGCTAAAAATGAGGAATGACATGACATGTCAATTTCTGATGCCTGCAGCAGTCAAGAACAGCAAGTCAGTCTGCTGATGGCCATGCAGTTCTCTTGTTAAAACTCCTACCCTGAGATTCCTTAAGTTGTTACCCATAGCAGTGTTGTTAGATTGCATATGATTCATGCTTGTCAGTAAGAAACACAGTCTGTGTTGAGGTTAGCTGCTGACGCTGATGAACCTAAAAGCTATGGAGTCATGCTGCAAAATACAAGACCAGTAGTACAGCATAGTGCTGTCAGAAATGCTGTTTGTGGCTGGCCCAGTGGTGCTGAGGACTGAAGCGCTGGACACCACACCTCACACTACGCCAGTGGCCCAGGTTCGGGAACAACCTCAGGTTTTCAGGGTGCCAGCGGAGGGGGAGGGTGGAGCAGGATTGAGCATGTAGATGGGAAGCTCTCCTCTCCCCAGGGTGGTGAGGGTGGGTCGGCACCCCCCCCCGTAGTTCCACTCCCAAAAGGTGGCGGTCCAGTGGGTAGCATAGGCAGAGAGGGAGCAGCAAACATTTATGGGAGGTGAAAGGGGCTGAGCTGGTGCCTCGGGGTGCGTAGCATGCCTCCACATGCTTGCATGGCCATGTGCTGGGACCTCGGGGGAGTCAGGGGAGAAAACTGTAAAAAATACCTATGTGTCCCCATTGCCAGTTGCTGAGAGGAAGGTGATGGGAACCAAACAGCTAAAAGAAAAAAAAAAGAGAAATGCTGTTTGTCAGTGCCAGCAGCAAGCTTCAACAAAGTGTATTTCTTACTGAAAGCAGGCAATCATACTCAAGTTTGCCAATAACCTATAAACTGGGCTACCTATCTGCAGTAATACTGTCTGCCCAAGGGATCAATGAAGAGGGAATCAGTCTGGCAGAGTTTTTACAAAGTGAAGACCACACAGCGATCAGCAGACTAACTGACTCTGCAGTGATAAAGCACCCTGCTGATACTGATTTCCCAGTTGGATACTAATGTGCCAAACAAAAAAAAGGGAGCATTTTTTCCCATGGAAAAACCCTGACAGTCAAGTGATACAGAGATCCAATCCTCTTTTCTGTGTTCTGACTCTTCACCATTTCCTTAGCTTACAGAACACTTGACTTCATTATCTGCGCTGCCCACCACCCGCACTCTGAATATCCACTGGCCACACCCAATGTCCCTCACAGACTATCACCTACTCACCAAGCACCGCAACTGCCTGAAGGACCACCCCTCCAGAGCTGCTTGCTTCTGACTGCCCTCTTTGCAACTTACATCCATGTGTGCATTGTTTGCAGTCATGCTGGAGGGCCACCTGCCACATGCCCTCTGAATGTCCTTCACAGATTCACCAGAACACCTGAAAGACCACCCTCTCCATCACCCCTTCCTCTCCTGGAGCTGCTTGCTTCACAGGACTGCCCACTTTACTGGGGGGATAGCTTCAGCCTATCCCCAAGAGTTGAATGACAGCTCTGTCACAAGCCACGCCAGCCTGAATGTAAAGTGCCACTCAGACTATGTCCCATGGCAACTGTAAATATGGGGACACAGAGATTGAAATATGAGTAATTGTCCCAAATCAAAACTCTGAAATGGACCCTGTAGTATAATATTTAAACACAGGTCCTGTGAAGAACTCATAGAAATGTTATTTTGAGAAGTTGAGGCAGTAGAGGCCATTCATCCTTTGATCTTGTGGCTTATCCTGCCCCAAGTTTCACTTGATGAAATTGTCACCTTTTTCTTCACAGGCACCAATGCATTTTCTTCTGTGTAATAGTTTTACTCTCCATAGTGTTATGCAAGCTGCAGCAGTATGCTAGTGATCAATTTCTAGTTTTGATTCAGGGCTGACAACCTCATCAAAATAGCAACCGTTACTACCAAGTTAATGTTTTACTGTTCAGTCTGAAATGAAGCAGGGTTTTGTTTCTATATGAAATGTCATGTTAGAAAACATTTATTAACCACATCATCAATTCCTAAGGCACCTTAAAACAAGATACAGTTTTAATATGCAAAACTATCTACATATCAATTAAGATACATTTACTGAACTGTACTAGAAAAGCTTGTCTTTAGCATTTTATGAATTTTAAGCACTAATACAAAAGACAGCATGGAGACAGGTGTGAGACAGTATGCACATGCAATTATCTAAGCACTGAGGCCGAACAGACTGCATTGTGAAACTGACAGATCCAATAAAAGAATTTTAAGCATAAATATTCATGAACGATTCTGTAATATCCATTTAATTTCATGATTAAATATGCTTCACACACAAAGATCTTGATCCTAAAACTCTAAGTGTACACAAAAAATATCTTAAACCATATTGTGTATTTTACATTAATAGATTCTTGTTTTGACCAGATAAACTGCATAACTTATTTTGTATTGGTAAGTTTATTTATAATATTAGGTTTTTCATAATTATTTGTGCATTTGAAGTGTATTAAATACATATTTAAGATTTAGGATTGCAGAACATGAAATAACTATACTTGCTCCTGCATTGCTTTGTGATGTTGCCATTTTATAGAGATTCAGTTTTCACAGATTGCAAAATATCTGTCTGTCAGTACAGACACTGCCAATAAACTCAGGGAACTGCAGTGTTCATCAAAGGGCCCTAGGAGGATAGTGTCATTGGGGGGCCCATAACATCAAGGGTAACCACGATGCAACCTGTAGATATTATGCCCTCACTGGGAGCAGACTATGTAGGAGCAGATCTGGACATGTCATAAGGGAAGGGGTCCATACATTTTAGGGAAAGCTTTAATTTTGGGATAATCTGCAAACAGAGATGATTAATGGGGATTCTAGCCCCTTAACCCACTTGAGATCTGCTGCTGCTACCTGATAAAGCTCCAGTCAGATAAATCCCTTGGGGGTCGATGGAACACAGCCCAGGATCATAGTGGAGCTAACAAAACAACTGGCAGGGCCTCTTGCGATAATCTTTCATGAGTCTGTCTATACAGGCACGGTACTGGAGGAGTGGAAAGTAGCTAATGTGGGTCCCATCTTCAAGAAGAGGGCAAGGTCTGACCCAGATGACTATAGGCTGGTCAGCATGATGTCAGTGCTTGGTAAGGTCCTGGAATCCATTATCAAGGAAAGAATAATTGATTACTTGATTGAGGCCAGGGTTCTCACCTTCTCTTAGCATGGCTTTATGAGAGGCATATCACGCCAAATCAACCAGATCATATTCTCCAAACAGCATGACTAGGGAGGTGGACAGAGACAGGGCTGTAGACATAGTCTAGTTGGACTTCAGCAAGGCCTTTAACACTGTAGCGCATGATAAGCTTCTGATCAAAGTATACCAGTGTGGTATACATGAGGAATGCACAAGATGGATTAGTAACAGGCTTGGAGCAGAAAGCAGAATGTTATGGTTGATGGGCACTACTTTTGACTGGAGAGGGATAATCAGCAGTGTCCCTCTGGGATCAGCACTGAAGCTACTGCTGTTCAACATTTTCATCAGTGACCTGGAAGCAGACTGCTTAAATTTGCTAATGACATTAACAGGCCATGGTAGTGAACTCATAGTCATTTTTTACCTAACTCTAATCAGAAGGAAAAACAAACTTTGCTCCCATAGAAGCCCAATGGCATGTTCATGTGTGGCAACTGCAACACCTGTAAATATGTCAATGTGGGCAATACCTTTGCTAAGGGAAATAAATCTCTTGAGGTCAGGCATTGTCTTACTTGTACAACAGCCTTTATTATTTATGTATGTTGGTGCCTATGTGACTTAATGTACATTGGGAGGACTATCAGACCATTAAAGGTCCATATACAAGAACATATCAGGGAAATAATTAAAAAAACACTGAAATGCCCTTGGTTCCCACTTTGATGAAAAACATCAAGCAAGCCTACACCATTGAAGTTCATGGTCATTGACAATGTACCACCACCCCAAGGGGGAGACAGATTACGCACTTTACTGCACAGAGAAACAAAGTGGACTGCCACCATAAATACACTATACCCATTAAGTTTTTCTGAAGAATTATACTTTGTTGTTGCATATTTATGAAAATGCCGTGGATTATAAAACTAAGCAGCATGTTTAGGTATTTACAGTGATCAGAAATTGTATATATTTTCTTGTGATTTTTATGTTTTACAGATATTCTCAACATCCGTATCTTCTTTTATGGAACAATGGTTTTTGATAGCTTATGATGTCTGCCATCTCACTGTATCACAAATGGTAAGGTAATGTATATTTATTTATATGGCACCCAATCGCGGAGGCTCTGGGCACCTTACGTAATCAAAGGCAGGGTATAAACAAGTAAACAAAACAAACACAAATCATAAGGTACACTTTGGTTTGGTTATGTACTCCATAGTTTTTCAGTAGTGTAATTGCGTATAGTGAGAAGCCAGTGCTACAGCACACCAATGCATTAGCTACTATGTTTTCTCATGATATCTGTCATTTCTTCTTACATAGTAGAAGACTGCCTTTATAGATCTATTTCTGATTGATACTATTTATTGCCCCTTGACTTGATGCTACCCTCTTCCTCCTCATTTTTCATTTCATTTGATCACTTTGCTCTCTCAAATCTCTCGAATCTCTTCCCTCACTCCTCTTCTAGTCTAGCCCCCCCTCCTGTCTATTTATCATGTTGATGTCACTATCTCCATGTTATGCTTGTTTTTTTTCTGATCTAAATTTTAGATTTGTATAACTGTTTCATTTTCTTGTTTGTGTGACTGTTTTCAGTCACTCAGTGTCTTGTTCTGGTTTATGATTTCAGTTTGGTATTGTACTGTTGATTTTAGCGGTTTCTTTTCTGGATTGGGCTACTTTTTTTTTTATTTAATAAACTTTATTGAAAAAATACCAAAGATACAACATGTTCAGATAAGAGAATCAAACAAATAATAAACCCCATCCCTCCATCACCCAAACCCCACCCCAGCAGAGCGACTAGCAGAATACAGAATAATAAAACCAGACATAAAGACTATTAACACCAAAGCAAAATAAAAAATAACAAACCAATCTATACACCGGTCCCAAAAAGGAAAAGAAACTGAAAGGGAGAAGGACTCAGGGCACATGATATATAATAAATACCACTTATATAAATATTTGGGTGACTGCGGAGATCTATATAGTTTACAAAGGCTATAATTTACCCCACCTCTTATCAAATAATGAGAGCCTGTTGTGAAGACTCACAATCATATGCTCAACACAGAGATTAAACAGGAGCTTCTGCAACCATTCCTGATATGAGATAGAAACCTGATATAGCCAATTACATAAAACCACTTTCTTGAGTGAAAGAGAGAGTAAGGCCATATAAAATGTTCTTTCCTTGACCGAAATCAATCTATAATCACCAATTATACATGTCTCTGGGGTAAACAGACCATCTATAACTAAAAGAGGGTGTGCTTTAGCTTCAATTAAGTGCCATAACAGTGCCACCTTAGGGCATTCTCAAAAATATGTATGAGGGCACCATCTGCCTGTCCACATCTAGTGCAGAGAGATGTTAACCTGCCCATTTTAACAAGCTTATTAGATGTAAAATACTAATTTTACTTAGAATTACTCAGTATGTTAAACTGCATAAGCCAACATTTTTCTTGGGAAGCAGAACTATATAGATCGTCCCAGATTTTCTGCCCTGGAAAGAATCAAGAGGAAACTGTGAATCCCAAAGTGGGGAGGTCCCGTCTAGCTCTGGGAATAATTTAGAGAAGAAAACGGAATATAAAGCAGCAACTGCATGTGGTTTAAATAGTAAATCTTTAATAGATTGCATGAGCTCAAACTGGTTAATGTCCCATTGACCAGGCCCAAACCAATGCATCCAAATATGATGCTGCTGAAATATCTTGAAGCTTGCAGAATTGCCCAGCCAGCAATACTCCAAGATATCTTGGGAGAAGTATAGGACCCCATGATGGACTAGGTCACAAACCCTAGTGATAGCTAACTGGGGTAACCAAGTTTTGGTTAGTACTGTGCCCCCAATTTGAAAGTCAGGATTTCATAAGATAGGCTGCATTATGACCTTAGTAAACTTGTACTTCATCAGAGAACAAAACTGCGAGTATACAGGGACTAAAGTACCTATGACAGAGTCTTTGAGGTCCCCAGGAAGGGACCTCAGGGACATAAAAAACAGGAATGACACTGAAAGACCCATCTTACCAATCAATTCCAATTCCTGTTCCAACCAAATAGGAACATAAGTAGAAGCTCAATCTTGTAAGGTGAAAGAAACATAGAAACATAAAAGTTGAAGGCAGATAAGGACCACAACGCCCATCCAGTCTGCCCATTTCTTTTTCTAGCCTTATGAATGTGCCATCGACCTTTGCTCTGTCAATTGCCTATCTATTCATGCTCATCTGTATTGCTCCCTTATGCCAATCCCATGCCTGTTTGAAGCCCTGCACTGTATTCATATCCACCACTTCCTGAGGTAGCCGTTCCATGCATCCACCACCCTTTCTGTGAAAAAGAACTTCCTCAGATTACCCCTTAATCGGCCTTCCTCTAATCTCATGCTGTGTCCCTTGTCCTGATATTTTTCTTATATTGAAATATGTTAGACTCTTTCACCTTGTTAATGCCCTTAAGGTGTTTGAATGTTTCGATCATATCACCTTTCTCCCTCATTTTCTCTACGGTATACATACTGAGCTCCGTTAATCTGTCCTCATATGTTTACTGATGCAGTCCTTACACCATTTTGGTTGCCCTTCTCTGGACTGCCTCAATTTGGTTAATGTCCTTGTGAAGGTGAGGCCTCCAGTACTGCACACAGTACTCCAGATGGGGCTTAACCAGTGTCTTGTAAAGAGGGATTATTACCGCTCTCTTACGACTTGTGATACCCCTACTAATACACCTCAACATCCCCCTAGCTTTACCTACTGCTTTAGTGGTCTGCTTGGATGATTTCAGGTCATCAGTGGTGATGATGATGCCCAAATCTCTTTCTTCCCTTATGACTACCAGCAACTCCCCTCCCAGCCTATAGATGGCTTCAGGGTTTCTCGTCCCTATGTGCATGATCTTGCAGTTCTTTGCGTTAAACCCCAGTTGCCACTCTTCTGACCATTTTGCTAGTTTATCCAGATCTCTTCTCATTCTGCCCACCCCATCTAGATCATCTACTCTGTTGCAGATCTTGGTGTCATCTACAAACAGACAAACTTTACCCTCCAGTCCATCTGCAATGTCACTGATGAAGATATTGAAGAGGACTGGCCCCAGGACTCACCCTGAGGTACCCCACTTATGACTTACATCTCTTCTGACTTTATACCATTTACCACCACTCTCTGTTTTCTGCCCATCAACCAGTTTGCCACTCAGTTGACCAATGTTTGACCCACCCCGAGCCTACCCAGCTTATTAATCAATCTTCTATGTGGAACAATATTGAAAGCTTTTCTGAAGTCAAGGTAGGTGACATCAGCTGCTCCCCCTTGGTCCACCACTCTGGTTACCCAGTCAAAGAAATCTATGAGATTAGTTTGACAGGACCTTCCTGTTGTAAACCCATGCTGTCTTGGATCCTGTGCTTCTATGGATTCCAGGTGTTGCACTATCCTTTCCTTAAGGAGTGCCTCCATAATCTTGCCTAGTGCTGAGATAAGACTGACTGGTCTGTAGTTCCCTGCCTCCTCCCTGCTACCACTCTTGTGAAGCGAGATCACATGAGCCCTTCTCCAGTCTTCTGGGACCTCTCCTGTGCTCAGAGACTCACTAAACAGCTCTGATAATGGCTCTGCTAGTTCCACCCTTAGCTCATTTAGTACCCTGGGATGTATGCCATCGGGTCCCATTGCCTTGTCCACCCTGAGTTTATCGAGCTCTTGTACTGTAGGACCCTTTTTTTGTGAAGGGACTAGGGCACACCTCCTTCCCCCTGAGTCCATGGTGCTGAGCTGTGGGCCCTGCCCTACTTCTCTTCAGTAAATACTGAGTGGAAGTATCTATTTAGGATAGCTGCTTTTCCTTGGTCCTCCTCCTCACATGCCCCCTTATCCCCTTTGATCTTAGCAATACCCCCTCTGGACTTTCTCCTTTCACTAATGTATCTATAGAAAGTCTTATCACGTTCTTTTACTGTTTGTGCTAGTGTTTCCTCAGTTTGGGTCTTTGCCTGCCTTACTGCCTTCCCTGCTTCCCTTAGGGAAGTTTGGTATGCCTCCCTATCTTCATCCTGCTGTGTTCCCTTACATTTCCTGAAGGCCAGCCTTTTGGCTCTGACCTTTTCTGCTACTGTTTTTGAGAATCAAAGTGGTTTCCTTCTTCTTTTGCACTTCCTTTTCTCTCTAACACAGTGGGATGTTGCTTCAAGTATTGCATCCTTAATGCTTGGCCACTTTGCCTGTACTCCCTCACCTGTATTTCTTTTTGCCAGGGCTAGCTTATCTCTGTTGGCCATCTTATCAAAGTCAGCCTCTCTGAAGTCCCATATTTTTGCCTTGGAATGGGATGATTTAGTTCTAGTGGCCAAATTGAACCATACCATGTGATGGTCACTGGCCCCCAAGTGACCTTCTACCTGGAGATCTGTGATCATTTCCCTGTTAGTCAGTACTAGATCTAGAATAGCCCTGTCTCTTGTGGGTTGTTGTACCAGTTGTTTGAGCCTCCCCCCTTTGCAGGGAATCCACCATGTGTCTAGTTCTGGCAGATGTTCCTGCTGGTATTGACCAATCTGTATCTGGCATGTTGAAGTCTCCCATTATCACAACCTCCCCTTTAGCTGTCATGTTTTGTATATCTTCTAACAATAATGTGTGTATGTCCTCCCCCTGGTCTGGAGGCCTGTACACAACCCCAGTTCGTATGGCTGTCCCATTTTCTGTTTCCAAGGTGACCCACAGTTCTTCTGGCTCCTTATGTGTATTCTGAATTTCTGTAGCTTTGATATTTTCATTGACATAATAGGTTTTTACTCACCTGGTTAAGGTGATTGTGTTGGTCAGTATCAGTGGCACTCCAGACATTACATCATGGGTCTTAGCCCACCTGATAGGCTGTAGATGCACATGTGACCTAGTATCAAATTTCGCAGTATACCTTGGTCCCAGGAGTCCCTGTTCTCCAGTTCGATAGTCTTCCCAAGCTGAAACAAGGTTAGTCAACAGCAATATACACTGTGCTCTATGTATCATACTTAAATGAAAGAACAGAGGAGACCATAAGGTGTACTATAAGGGTTTATTTCCTATTGCTACAATGCTAATGCTCAGGCTTAGTAGGCTTGATGAGGTCGAGAATAAGAGTCTTAGCTACTTGTCTTTAAACCTCACATATCTTTTGGCCCAGAAACAATGCCCACTCCAATCTCTCCGTGTGCTCTGACGGGAGGGCTCTGGAGTGCCTTGGATATTGACCAACACAATCACCTTTACCAGGTGAGTAAACACCCATTGTGTTGGTCGTGTATCCATGGCACTCCAGACATTACATCATGGGTACTTAAATAGCAGTAATCTATCCATTTGGGTGGGACAGAGCGACTAAGAGTGGGCATGTAGGGAAGCTGCCGAAAGGACCTTGGTGGCAAAAGAATCCCTCTGTTTAGTGTAATGTCTTGCAAATGTGTGGATGGATGTCCAAGTTGCCACCCAACAAATTTCTTCAGAAGAAGCATTGGCTCTTTTGGCCCTGGATGTGGCTACTGCCCTAGTAAAATGGGCCTTAATGCCTTCTGGAGTGGTGACATCTTTGAGTTTATATGTCTCCTGAATTGTCCTTTTTTAGCCAGCTAGTGATTGTTGTCCTTGAGGCTGCCATGCCCTGTCTATGTCCCTTTGCAATGACGAAGAGCCTTTTGGTCTTTCTCAGGTCCTGAGTTCTAGTGATGTACATTGCTAGGGTGGTTCATACATCGAGGTGACATGGGATGGAGCTGTTCCCAGGTTCTCCTTGGTCATACAAGGTAGGGAACTCTAGTGTCTGTTCCATATGAAACTGGGAAGCGACCTTGGGAGTAAAGGCAGGAACTGTTTTCAGGGATACCCCCTTGGGAGTGAAGATGGTATATGGCTCTTTACATGATAATGCTCCTATTTCCCCACCCTGCAGGCTGAGCATATGGCTACTAGGAAGCAGGTCTTCAACCCGATCCAGTACAGTTGATTGTCCTGAATTGGCCCAAATGGTGGTAATGCCAGAGCGTCCAGGACCAGAGTGAGGTCCCAAGGTGCCACAGATGTTCTGGTTTGAGACCTCATCACCTCTATCACTCACATGAATTTGACAGCATCTGGATGAGACCCTGGGCTATATGAGCCCACCAGTCCTAATGCTGCCCCTATGGCCAAGAGTTGGACCCTGAGTAAAGAATGGGACAGCCCTTTTTCCATACTCTGCTGTAAAAACAGCAGGATAGTTGACATATCTACAGAATTTGGGTCTTGGTTCCTACTGTGGCACAAAGTGGAGAAAATGTTCCACTGGTGGGTATATGTGGACATGGTGAAGGACCTTCTGGATTGCAGCATGGAGGAGATGACCACGCTGTGATATCCAGCTTTGAGCAGTCTATGCCTCTCAGGAGCCAGGCCAACAACCTGAAGGATTCCAGTGTCAGGTGGCACATCGGGCCCTGGATCAGTAGGTCCGGCCTGCACGGTAGTTGCCATCTGTCCACTGTCATAGCCACAGCCATGGAGAACCATGCCCTCCATGGCCAGTAGGGTGCTACCAAAATGATGACCCTTCAAGACTCCCTAATTTTGGCTAGTACTTGGGGAATCAGCGAGATTGGAGGAAATATGTATGCCTCGTCCTGGGTCCAGTCTTGGGGCAATGCATCAACTCCCTTGGTCTTTCTCTCCCTGTACCTTGAAAACAAGTCCTTCACCTGGTGATTTGCTTCTGTGGCCATCAGGTCCATTGAGATGGGTCCCCACCTGCCCTGAATAGATTGGAATATCTCCGGGTGGAGTTGCCACTCCCCGGGTTGGACCCTTTGCTGGCTTAGCCAGTCTGCCTGACACTGAGTTTGCCTTTGAGATGGATGGCCCCGATGTGTTTGAGGTGAACTTGTGCCCAGGTCAATACCTTTGTTACCTCAGCTATCATGGCTCGACTTCTTGTGCTCTCTTGTTTTGACAAGTAGGCTACCGTGACCTCGTTGTCTGAGCATATGAGAACGTTATGTCCCTGTGTGGTGGTCTTGAATGCCTTTAGAGCAAGAAACACCGCTTCTTATCTCCAGAACATTGATGGAGTGCATGGCTTCCACTGGAGTCCATAGGCCTTGTGCCAATTGGGAGCTTAAGCATGCCCCCCACCCAGTGAGGCTGGCATCTGTCTCTATGGTGATTTCATATGTCAGCTCTAGGGGGTATCCCACTGGAGGTTGCGCTTGTTCAACCACCAAGCAAGGGAGTGTTTTATCTGTCGTGGTAGGGTGACCCTGCCCCTCTGATTTTCCTTGGATGGTGAGCCCTGGGTCAGCAGGTAATTCTGCAGAGTTCTTATGTTCTACCTGGCCCATGGGATGAGGTCTATGCAAGAGGCCATGCATCCTAATACTTGTGCTATCTGTCCAATGGTGGGTCACTGGCATGCCTTTAGTCCTTTTATCAGACCCATCATGTTGTCTATGCATTTCCATGATGGTCGTGCTAGACCTGTGGCTGTGTCTATCTCCACTCCTAGATGCTCCAGCTGATGAGCTGGTACCAGAGAGCTTTTGTTGTAATTGACTACCCATCTGTGTTCTGCGAGGGTTTGTAACACTAGTTGGGTGCTCTTCTGTGCCTGACTCTTGGACCTGACTCATATCAGCCTGTCGTCCAGTTAAGGGATGATATCCACCCCCCCTCCCTTATGCGGGCTGCCAGGATGATCTACGCCATTGTGAAGGTTTGTGGGGTGGATGCTAGTCCAAAGGGTAGCGCCTGGTACTGGAAATGCTGGCCTAGTATATGAAATCTTAGGTACCGCTGGTGACTTGGCCAAATGGGAATATGAAGGTAGGCGTCCTTCAGGTCGATGGAGGTTAGGAAGTCCCCAACCCTGACCCTTCTGAGGGTGGAGCGGAGAGTCTCCATCTTCAATTTTTGAGTACGAATAAACCTGTTTAGGTACTTCAGATCCAGGATGGGGTGGAGCTGTCTTGTCTTTTTGGGAACCAAGAAGAAAATGGAGTAAACTCCTTTTCCCTGTTTTTGAATGAAAACAGTTTGGATGGCCTTGTTCTGGACCAGCTCCAGGAGGATGTGCTGCACTTGGTGGGCAGACGCTCTTCTCCTGGAGACTGGGGATTGTACAAATCTGCCTTGATGTGATCGCTGTGTGAATTCTATTGTGTATCCTCTGGATACTACCTCCAGGATCCATTTGTCCGTGGTGGTGTGCATCCACTGTTCCAGGAACAGCGAGAGCCTCCTTCCCACCAGTGGGGTGGACTGTCTTTCCCTCTGAGTGGGTGTTAGTGGTTCTATGTGATTGTAGTCATTGTGCCTTTCCTGTACCTCCTCTGCCTCTGAATTTGTTGTTTCCTCCTCTGACTGAGGAGAACAAGGAGGAGGTATTGCTGGCATTGAAGTTACCACAGTTGGCCATGCCATTGTGGTATCCTCTGCCTCGAAAGGACGGGGACTGATTATATCAGTTCTGCCATTTCCCTTGGTGAAACCTGTTGTTTCCCTGAAACTGGCGTTTACCTGATGGCAAGTACGTGGACCTAAATCTTTGCTATCCTCTTTTTGCTTCAGGCATTCCTGAAAGCCTTCTCCACAAACATGCTTCCCTTTTAGAGGCAGGTTTTGTAGAAGATTCTTGGATTCACTATCCACCTCCCACAGTTTTAACCATAGTGCCCTCCTTGCTCTATTAGTTAGGGCCGACGCTCTTGCCTCTAGTTTGAGCGTGTCCACTTCCATATCCCCTAAGTACTTTGCAGTGTCTAAGGAACATTCCAATAATTCTGCATCCCTTGACTTGGGGTTCGCTCTGTCTAAGAGTTCTTCCAGCCATCTGATTTGTGCCCAGGCTGCATAGACTGCTGTGGTGGCTGCCTTTGCTGCTATGCCAGTGATTTCAAACATCTTTTTTAAAATGTCCTCTACTTTCTTGTCTGTAGGGTCCTTCAAGGATATTGTTCCACATGGCAATACAGCCTTCTTGCTGAAAGCTGCAATCGGTGGGTCTATTGTAGGGGCCACACACCAGCCCTGTGCTCTGTCCTCCTGAATAGGGTATATCCTATCCAAGTTCCTTTTTTCTGACATGTGCTCAGGTTCATTTGATTCCCATTCTTTGGAGAATATATTGTCAATTGTGGGGCACACTGGGAAGGTCTCCTTGCACTTGGTCTCTGTTGGATCATTGGGTCGAGTTTGGATTCTGTCTTTGAAGCCTCTTCTTCGAACCCCATTGTAATTTTTATTGCTTTCATGATCCCTGGAATGATATTGAAGGAACATAGTTTAGAGGTGAGAGAAGGGATGGATTGGGAGACATCCATCTCTTCTTCCTCTGAGTTCTCCCCCTCCTCATCCTGTAGTTCCTCGTCCTTTTGACCATTGTCTGGCTGAGGTGATGTGGGTTCCAATGGTGGCATATTCTTATCGCTGTGGTCACCTGGAGGGGGGTTTGGTCCCAGTCTTGGATTAGGTGATAGAGATATGTTCTGGGTGAGGGACTCCATTTTCTCCATGACTCGCAGCATGAAGTTCTGCTGGCTCTCCATCATGGCCACTGTGGCCTGTTGATTTTGAATGAGAAGTGCCCCTGGGTTGACCCACGTGTTTCCGCTAGTACCTGGGATGCTTGGATCTAGTGAGGGGGATTGCTGCAAGGACAGCTCATCATCATGATGGAGGCAGGCTGGGCACTGTAGCCCTGTGTTGTGAGGTAGGAGAGGGGGCGCTGCATAAGGTGCACTTTCTTATTTTTGCCATCTGGAAGACATAAATGGACAAAACAGATCTGATTAGGGGATGAACCAAGCGAGTGACCAGGTGAGTGAGCCAGTGGCAGTACCTCCTGGAGACTCTAACTTAATAACTTTCATAGATGAGAGACAACATCCAAGATTCTGTGTCCCAAAGGGGGCAGTAAGACCTCTATCCTGACCTGCTTGTTAGGTGGTCTGGAATGGTCATTCCCAAAAAATCCTGTCTCTCTTTCAATTGAGAGCTGCTGCTAATTAGAGGTGCCCCAGATGGGACTAGTTGAGGTCGCGAGCCTCGATCCGCTGTAATAGGTGATCAAGGCTGACTAAACCCTAGCTAGTGGCAAAAGTACTCATATTACAGCAGTTGGCTCTAGTAAGCCGTCGCTGTCAAGGGATACTTTGCATGGGGTTAAAGATGTAGGTGCCAAGATCTGCTGGGATAGGGGACGAGCCTAACCTTAGGAGAAAACCCCAGATAGCTGTGCACATTGTATAAAAAAACAAAGCGTCTATGCCACTGTGCCTTCTTTCAATCCACTATGTGAGGTGATCAAAAGAGTAGCAAGCCAGAGGGTAGTAAATGCAGTGCTGGCTGAGCACCCTATTCAACATGGCCGCCACGTCTCTGCTGTATGTTAGGCCAGGGAAAAAGGAGTACAAAATGGAGGCTTCTTCTCCCTTACACAAGATGGATGCCAAGAAGAGGACCTCTGTCCATGCCATGTGGTCTGGGGTGGGGGTTGAGGCGGGAAGCGAGTTATGAGGGTTTGCAGCCATCTACATTGCTGCAGAGCCCTCATTTTTCTGATTCCCTGCCATGAGGAGAAATAGACATAGAGGTATGCCCGCGATCTGCTCTGCTTTTGAGAGAGCAGTCCAGGCCTCTTTCCTCCACGGAGAAGGTATATTTCTGGGTAATGGCCCTAGAAGAGGGGGCTCATAGGTGACCGCTAGTTCCATGTTAAAAAATACATCCAGAGCAAAGGCGCTAGCAGCTAGTGTGAGGGGCTCTGTTAGAGCGAGAGAGGGTAAACATTCCCCACAAGGTTGCAGCCATGGGGACATCCCTGGGATGAGACTGATTCCCCGAGAATCGAGAGCAGGAGCAGCCTGACTAGTGCCGCTGCATGCTGCAGTTATTTTCTTTCTCTCTCTCTCTCTCTCCGCTGGCGTGATTATTTGAAATAGAGGCAGGCACCTGCTGCCTACTGCATTAAACTAAAATAACATTTCTCCTACTACTGTTTTCGTCCACAGATTCTCTCTCTGGTCACAAACTAGCCAAACTTTCACAAAACTTAAAATCATTATCAACTTTATGATCTTTTTTAAAACACATCGCGAACTGCCAGAGAAAACACCAGCCTCAGCTTCAGCTTAAACTATTCTGGTCATAATCACAACCTGACCAAACACCAAAATCAGCTTTGTCTCTCTTCTTTTAAAAACAAGAATCTAATCACTTTACCCAGATCATGCTGCTGGCCTTAATTAAAGATGTATCTAGCTATGAGGAGGGCCCCTCGGTAATTAACACATCAATTCAGACAATTAGATCTTAGCCAGCATTAACTAGTTATTCAGGAATTCTCCTTGGAAGGGTTGATTCCTGAGAATGCAGTTTAAAACACAACTTTCTTTTCAGTCAAATTGCAAGATAATCTTCTTTTCCTCTTACCTTGTTTAGGTTTCTAAGCAGGGACCCCTGTGTGCTAGCCTTTCAGATGCACTACAGAACTGGAGAGCAGGGACTCCTGGGACCAAGGTATACTGTGAAATTTTATGCTAGGTCACATGTGCATCTATAGCCTATCAGGTGGGCTAAGATCCCATGGTGTAATGTCTGGAGTGTCATGAATACTGACCAACACAAAGGGCCACTCCACCCCCCCTTTTTGCACCTCGGTCTGTTCTGAACAGTACATAGCCAGGTACTGAAGTCTCCCAAGTGTGGTCATTGGTAAACCATTTCTCGCTAATAGCTACTATGTCCAGTTTAGCCTCTGTCATTATTGCCTGCAGGTATGGAATCTTGTTTCCCAGACTGCGAGCATTTGTGTACATGATTTTCCATTGGCCAGATTTCAGTGTGTTAGTTGTTGGGAAAGGTCTGGCATTTTCTTGTGCGTCATATGGGGAGCCGGACCTTTTTCCTTGCCTGGTGATGCAAATGAACTACAAACATGGTGAACTCGTTTGACCACTAGCTGAAGGGGGAAGGGTGTTCTTCCCATTCGACGTATGGGGTGATACACCCCTTTCCCCATTTGCTATTTTAAATGTTCTGCAAAGACGTCAAACTTCTGCCCCAATGCACTGACTCCCTCCTTAGTCAGATACAGTCCATCAAATTTAAAGAACTTTCGTTCCCAAAACTGTTGCCAGTTCCCTACAAATGTGTGTCCTTTTTCCCGGCACCAGCCCTTGAGCCACATGTATAGCTCCCCTATTTCCCCTTCTCTGACCTTCCGTCCATCTGCCCTCCTCTCCCAGACTGGCAGAATCTCAGAAAAGGAGATGCCAGATGAAATGAATGATAGTTTGTCACCCAGCCTGGTTAGGTGTTCCTTGGTCTTCACAACTGACCGGATAGCAAGATCATTAGTCCCTATGTGTACCAGGATGTCAATGTTTTCTCCTGCTTCCTGAACAATTTTTGCAATGTGGTCAGTGAATCTCCACGCTAATGTACCTGGGAGACATCTGACCATTACCTCTGGCTGGAGATAGGTATGAACTCCCCGAATCATGGATTCTCCTATGATCAGAAGTTTTTTTGATTTCCTTTTTGCTTTTTTTGTTTTGGTTCCTGTTTTGTTGTGCTAGCTCCTGTGCTGCAGTGTCCTGCTCTGCAGTGTCCTCTGCCTCTTTGTTTGATTTTTGGAGATAGAGGCAGATGCCTGTTTGTAGTTTTTATATGATTAGTGAAGGTGACATGTTGGAGAGCACAGAGTGATGGGGCACCAGATTTGCCTCCCTAACCACCTGCCAACCTCCCAGGCCAACTACCCTTTGCGGTCGAGGTGCTTCTGTTGGATGTTGGGGAAATGGCGGGTGGTTCTTATAACATATTTCCTCTTGAATATGCAATTTGAGGCATGCAATCTCTGCCCATACAACCTGGAGCTGAGCCCTTAGATCTCCAATGGCCTAGCATGTAGGACAGTGTCCTAAATCCTGTAAAACTACCCTTCTGAAATGTCTTCTGCAGTACCTGCAGTTAATGATATCCATTCCAGATAAGTTGCTGGGTTTATAACCTGGTCAGGGTAATTAGAAGGAAGAAAATGAAAGCAAAAGTTTGAGTTTGTGTTTTGCTTGTTTTTGTATAACTTGTTATAAAAGTTAAATTACTAGTGCCCCTGTAAATGAGGTCACTGTGCAGATACCACTCTGATCCGCCCCTTTCTGCTTTGCTAAAGGAAATGTCATGACTGTGATACCCTATAAAAGGAGTGTAGTGTGGGGGGGTTGGGAGTGGGTGGCTGGGCCCTTCCGCTGCTGAAAAAGAAGAACCACAGATGAAAGAAACAAGGAGATAAGAGCAGAAACAATCAGCCAGCAGCAAATGCAATAGCTCTGAAAGCTTATCTTAATGACAGATAAAACTGTAAAACCTGTAAAGCACCGCCTGTAATAATTTCACAGAAGATATACCCTGTAAGAAACACTTTGCTACAGAGAAAAATAAAGCAGTAACAGAAGATATACCTTGAAAAAGACAATTTGAATCAGAAGATTACAGCAGTAATCTGTAAGCACTCACCTGTAGGCACACCCTGTAATAATGCAGCAGAAGGTATACCCAGCAACAATTTAAATCAGAGAAAAATAAAGGAATAAAATGTTAGCAACAAACAGTAACAATCCATGTGAGTACAAAATAAAATTAAAAACACACAGTAAATCTGCCTAGCCAAAAGAAGCCTTAATCCTGTTCCTTGCTCTGGTAAAGTTCTTTGCTCTGTCCTTTCAAGCAACCTGGAAGGAAAAAAAAAAGCCACCTGAAAAATGTATTCGCCTGACTGGCAAAATAATAAACTGCAAAATGTGGGAGTCTAAGTCCTCCGCATTGCTTAGGGGCTGTCAATTTTAGATATGACCATTATGGAGCCTTGCTGGGCCAAATAAAGTCTGAAACAATGCTATGTAGGTGTGGATTGTGCTACTTCTGCTTACTGACCCATTTATGTTAGCACAATGTAGACTTGGATGTATGAAATGTTTTCCTTTTTTCTTTTTCCATTTATATAAAAACTTGTTAAGCTCCCCATCTCCCCAGTTCATCTGTCCATAATCAGCTTGTGTTTCACACTATGTTTGTTTGGCACACTTCAAGACCTTTGACTCTTATACAGCTTCCTCTGTCCCCTTTCGTCTAATAATAATCTTTTCAAACAAAGTTTTATTGTTATTTATTGACCCTATGAGTGGACAGTAATTTTGGGGGGAATTTTCCCAACGATTAAATAAATTGTATACTGAAAATGTGTAAACGTAATGATATATTAAATTATTGTTGTATAGGGAGGCATGCCTTATTGTAAATAGATGTGCTTCTGAAAAAGGTTTTCTCACTTCACTTTTTTATAAGTATTTTGTATTTTAAACCCATGGTGTTAGGTGATTGTCTTCTTAAGATTACCTGTATAAAAGTACTTGTTTCCTTCATCAAACTAGTCCCGCCCCTGAGGAAGACCCTGTGTGAGTTGACGCACTGGTGCTCAGGGCTTAGCAGGTGATTCTCAAACAGATTGTAATAAAACCTTTGGCTATTGCAGCTTTTTTGTTATTTTTATTAAGCTCTACAAGTGCAGAGGTTTTTGTTCTTCTGATCAAGTAGCAGACTAGCCACTTTACCTTGCCCCTTCACTATATCCTGAGCACACCTTGTTTCTTTCTTGTGCAGGGTAATAAACTCCCTTGTGGACACATTTCAGGAGGACATGAAGAAGCTGGGCAACTGGTTGGACTTCTGAAGTTTTAGATTCAGCATAGCCAAATGCAAGGCACTACAGCTGAGGAGGAGAAACAGAGGTAGGACCTACATGCTGCATGTGGCACCTCTTGCTGCGGTGAAGGACGAAAACTGGGGGTCATAATAGACAAGGGGCTAAAACACAGCAGATGGCTTTTGGAAAGAAAGCTTGAAATATGTTGGGGTTCATCAAAGCAGGGGTGACCAGCACAGCAGAGGAAGAAACCTTACCACAGTTGAAGGCCCATGTTAGGTTGGTCCCACCTGAAGTACTATATGCAATTCTGGGCTAAGCAATACAAAAAAGGACCATTATGCAATAGAGAGGAATCAGCAAAGAATCACCAACATGATTAGGGGTATGGAGGATGAAAGCTGTGAGGAGACACTAAACACCGTCACCATTTTCATTGTGAAGAAGAGGAGGCTAAGGGGAGACACTTTTTTGTTTATTTATTGAAATTGCTTCACCAGGTAAGCATATAGAGATACAGCAAGGTTATTGTTTCTGGATGTCATCTGGACAGAGGGGAAGGGACAGGAAAAGGTGGGTACATAACATTAGTCAAATGAAATCAAATCAGTTATATATATCTGCTGTACATATATTTACATATTTACAATAAGAGGTGCAGGACCAGCAGCAGCAGAGTATACAGTTTTACATACTAACAGCTTTAAGGCAATTCTCAGAATGATGCAAACAGAAGCTAGAGGGACTATTTAGCAGAGGGGGATACTGATGGGTAGGCAGCTACCCAAGGCAAGATTATTCCATACTGGTAAGAGTTTCATACCATAAGGAGATGTTTGATTTGGTATGCTCCAGCAGGCTGAGGGGACACTCCCTGAAGCTCAAATCTGGTAAATTAAGGGGTAACATTAGGAGGCATGTCTTCTCTGAGTAGTGGTAAACTTATGGAACAGGCCTCCCAGTGGAGACAGTAGAAATGAAGACAGCACAGGCCTTTGAGATATGCCTGAACAGATTTCTGTTTACTAAGTGAAATATAGTGTACCCTGAGGGTGGGAGGGAAATCATTATAATTAGTACATGTTTGAATATCATTCTCATTTGTCTCTATTTATTAGATAGGGGTTGGACTTGATGGACCTAGGTCCCCTTCCAACCTTAAAGAACTATGTTACTATAGTACCCCCACTGAGATAAAGCACACTGCAATAAAGATGTGACACTTTCCTGCATGACAAATTGCAATAATTGCCACTGGATTATATTTTTTCCTGCAGTATCCTGCAAGATGTTACTGGCAAAAACTGAGTAAGACTGCTGGCCCAGTGGCGAGGATGACTGAGGCAGCATGCCTTACCTGCCATCATGATGGTGACATGGGATCTAGTGCAATCTCGAGGCATCGGGGGTTGGCCAGGGAGGAGGAGGATTGAGCGTTCAATGGACTGCTCTCCTTCTCTGGGGGTAGGGTGGGAAGCACTCAGCACTTGACCAACCCCTGGTGGAAGTTGGGGGCCATTGCAGGTGAGGCTTAGGTGGTTCCAGGTGGTGTGCCAGACATGGGCACTTGCACCTTTATGTCACTGCACACCACACCTCCCAACAGAACAAGGTAAAATGGAACTCTGGCTGAGACAGGATGATGCCTCATGCCTTCTGAAAGCCCCATAAGACTTCCAAGGCACTCTGCCACCGGTCTAACTCCATGGCACCATTCAGGGAGTTAAGAGGTGACTCCCTCAATGGCTCTGTCCTGGAGGTCAATCCTGGGTGAACACTGGTGGCTAGAGGACAGAGACTAAGAGAGAGAGAGAGGAAGTCAGAGTCCGAGGAGGGGGGGGAAAAAAAGAAATTGAATAAGATTGCTTCATCCTAGCGGAGGGCACTGTATGTGTTGCTAAGTATGTTTAAATCAGTCATACCACATTTCATGCAGTTACAGGTGTGAAAAGCAGATGCCAAAATGTACAATATAGATACTGAAATACCATGATTGGCAAGCTCTCATGTTGAAATTGGCAGTGCAGTCTTTGGTTGTGCTCACAAACACTTGGCAATCAGATATGTTGTGTGCACACTAAGGAGCCCATTTGAAAATGCATTTTATAGTGATAAGATGCAAATCACAAGTTGGGCTGTTATTTATCCAAGAAATCTAAGGTAATGTACTGTTAAATACATTTATCTTAGGACTTTCTTAGAACCACAGGATATCATAATGTACAAACAACACATACATAAAGCAATAACAATAGTGCAACTTTAAAAAAAAACAGTTCACTATTACATGGTATACTGTATTGTTACAAACCAAAATGCTTAAACATGCAATGCCATCCACCAGGATCAAGTGCAGTATTACAGTTTTTGCTGGGATATCTTGCAGGATATTGCAGGAACTCAGTGTAACCCAATGGTAATTACTCCAGTTTGTCACGCAGAAGGAACTGGAAGGGGGCAGGATCAGTTGTGTTCCAGGACAGTAGCTGCTTCTTGTTGTTTTTGCAGGATTTCTTGTGGATTTTACTTGGTAGAAGGTTATTTCTTTTCTTTCTTTCTTCTAAGGGGCTAGCAGGGTATTGTTTTGGGGACTGTTGGAAGTTTGAAAACTGGTTTGGTGGCTGTAAGTGGGCTCATTTGTTGGATGTTTCACTGTGTAACAGGCTGCGCTGGTGGAGGCCTATTTCTTCTGATTTAAAACCTATTTGGTGGGATTTGCTTGGGGCTGGTTCTTTGGCTGCCGGGCTTGGAGGAGCAGACACAGGGCTGATACACTCTCTCGAGAGTCAGGTGTAGGCCCAAGACCCACCTTCCCCCACCCCTCTCTCCCTCCCCAGAGCTCTGCTAATTTGTGGGGGAACACCTGCTCTGCAATTGGAGGAAAAGGCTGCAGGTGCTGCTCATGTAGTTCTAGCCACTGGGGATTGGATTTAAAGGCTGGGAAAGAGGAGCTTAGGCAGTTGTTCACTTCCCTTATAAGTTTACTGTGTTGTACTGCACCTAGTAGCAGGTTTACCGGTTTACTGTGGGACTCTATCTAGGATTAGTGGGTGACTTGATTAGGCAGTAGGGGAGTATCTTGGACTAGTGGGGAACCTGGTGGCTCACCCAAGGAAACCTACTTGGAGGAGGATGGGACCACACGTCATTAGGGCCGGCATCTTTGGGAGGGTGGTGGGGTGCACAGGGTGTGGAGCAGCCATGATACTGGACTGGGCTTGGAAGTTCGGTGGTTGCCCAGTGTGCTACCAGCTGGCACAGCTTTGGGAAGAGGTTGCGGGGATTAGGAGACAGCTGGGGGAAGGGGAGAGGTATGGTTGGGGAAGGAGCCAGGGGATCTCCCACGGGGTTGCACCAAGCACTAGGGGTGGGGGCATAGGAAAAGGAGTGCAGGAGAATACTCAGGGGTCACATAGGGACCCTGGCAGAGGGGGCCCAAAAGGAGGACTCTACCAAGGAAGCAGGCAGGTAACTGGGGACCCTCACAAAGGGGAGCCAGAGGGACAACATTCTCAGGGAAGTATGCAGATGGCCGGGGATGGACAGAAGGAAGCAAGGCAGGGAGGTAGATCAGACCTTACGCTCAGTAACCTCTTCAATTCTCTTCTTCTGCTTGAGGATGAGGGGGTGATGTAGCTACGACAGGGGTGGTTAGAGATGGAAAGGGAGTGGGGGGCAGGAGGCGGGGGCCGGATAGCAGGAGAAAAGGGGGAACCTGGAATGAAGGAAATTGGGGGAGCAGTGAATCAGAGCAGGAGGAGCATGGGGAAGAGGGAGGAAAGTGCAAGGAGAAGGACCAGTTGGGAGGAAAGGGCAAGGAAAGGGCCAGAAGTAGAAGAAGGATACAGTAAAGGGAGCTGAGGGTTTAGGCCAGGGGAGCACGACAAACAAGGAGGGACTAAACGGAGACAGGAAGGAAGGAAGGGAGGACGAGCCAGGCTAGTTTAGCGGATGGGGGAGAAGGACCAGTCATGAGCAGTGAGGGTGGAGTTATCGAGGTACAGAAGGATACTCGGGAGGAGGAGAGGCATAGGATCGGAGGGGAGGGGGTGGCCAGGGTAAATAAAGAGGGGGCGGCATGTGACTCCCAGATAGGGGGAGGAACCAGGAGCCGGCTAGGTGGAGGGGCCAGTAGAAAGGATGAGGGACATGGAAAGGGGGGAAATGGAGGAAAAGGAGCAGTCAGAGTGCTCCTGTTGGGGGATTCTATGATCAGGGGTATCAAATGGGATAGGGAGGGAGAAGCCTGGCCAGTTAGAACAAAATGCTTCCCTGCCAGTTAGAACAAAATGCTTCCCCTGGATTAACGGTGCACAGGGCCAAGCATGAGATATATCAGCTGGCAAAGGATTGTGGGGGTTCCCCAGACATACTGGTCCACCCGGGTACAAATGACATTGAGGGAAATAGCAAGCTAGAGATACAGGCAAGATTCAGGGAGCTTGCCAGGGTCTGTCATGACATAGGATGCACAGTTTCCTTCTCAGAAATCCTGCCAGTGCCAAGGGCTAGTGGGGAACACAAAAGGAAGATTAGGGAGAGAAACCAGTGGCTCAGGGAGTGGTGTGAGGCCAAAGGGTATGGGTTGATGGGAGATGGGGGGAGACCTGGGAGGAGAAGGAGCTGTATGCTAGAGATAGGCTCCATCTCAATTTGGAGGGGAGGGGAATCCTTAAGTTGAAAATAGAGGGATTCATTGGTAAAAAGTGGGGTTTAAACTTGTGAAGGGGGGAGGGATAGGAGAAAAGGCTGTCGAGGGGGTGCCGATAAAGGAGGGACTCTGTCTCCACACCCTGGGGAGCTGGAGGAATGCGGGAAAAGGTTGACTGGTAAAGTGCAGACAAGCGGAAAACAGAATCCCTATGGGAACATGAGCAGGGGAAATGGAAGTATAGGGAAAGGGTGGAAGGTGGTCTTACTAAATGCCAGGAGCTTGGGCAATAAAATGCCTGAGCTCCAGGCGATGCTAACTGAGGGAGCGGTGGATGTGGCAGCGGTCACTGAGACCTGGGCCACCACAGGACATGACTGGGACCTGAACCTGGAGGGTTATACTATGTTCAAGAAGGACAGGGGAGGGAAGGGGAGGAGGGGTAGCAATGATAGCCAAAAACTGCATTGGCATAGGGGGAATAGAAGAGGCGGAGGGAATAGTGGAGGCGATTTGGGTCACCTTGATAACAAGGGGGGGGCAAGAGAGTAAAAATAGGAGTGGTGTATAGACCCCCTGCACTGGCAGAGGAGCTGGAGGAGAGTCTGGTGGCAGATGTTGGGAGACGCTGCAGACTGGCAGGGAAGGGTGGCGTGTTGGGGGACTTAAACATGCCAGGAACAGACTGGGAGACTATGACATCCTTGGTGGCCAGGGAACAGAGGTTGTTGGATGTCTTTCAAGACGCTGCCCTAACTCAGCAGGTGGGGAACTGACCAGGAGGTGCGGGTACTGGATGTGGTCCTGGCAGACAGTGACCAGATTGGGGCCTGAGGTAAGGGACCTGCATGGGAGTGACCATGCCATGGTCTGGTTCTGCCTGGACCTAGGAGGGGTAGAAGGCTGCACAAAGACGGAGGTAACTGACTTCAGGGGGCGATTTTAAGGAAATGGGAAGGATCCTTAGGAGCATTTGGATGGGATTGGGTCAGACATGGACGCTGATAGTAGGTGGGAAATCATCAGAAGAGGAGTACAGGATGCTACCAGCACCTGTGCAAGAGTAAGACGAAAATGCGGTAGGGCCCGAAAACCCTGCTGGTGGACCAGGGAGGTCCAGGAGGTAGTGCAGGGAAAGAAGGCAGCCTATAGGCAATTAAAGTGCTCAAGGAGTGAAAGAGATCGAGGAGAGTATGAGCTGATGGCTAGAAGGGCCACTAGGGTGGTGAGGGCAGCTAAGGCAAGGAAGGAGCAGAACCTGGCCAGGAAAATTAGGAGAGGGAATGAGGGGTTCTTTAGATACATTGGGGAAAAACGAAGGGTGAAGGGGCAGATTAGTAGGATTAAAACAGGGGAGAGAGGGGCACAAGACCCGGGGGAGCAGGCTGAGGTACTAAATGAGTACTTCACCTCAGTTTTCACCAAGGAAAATGGGGGGTGCTGCATCACATAGGAGGAGACAGTGATATGAGGAAGGGGGACCTCACCGATCGGAGGGTCTGGGGAGGGGGAGGCATCACTGGCAGGAGGGGAAAGGCTAAGCAAGGAGAAGAGGTAGCGGAATGGAAATCACAGCAGAGAGGAGGAAGCCCTCAGGTCCCTTAAGACTGAGAAAGCACTGGGCCAGATAAATTACATCCCAGAGTGCTGAAGGAACTTAGGATGTCCATGAAAGCCCTGGTGGAGCTTTTCACCATCTCTCGAGGACAGGGTGGGTGCCCCAGGACTGGAAGGTGGAGCATATAGTGCCTATCCACAAGGGGGATCAAGGGAGGTAGGAACTATAGGCCTGTCAGCCTAACATCGGTGGTGGGCAAGGTGATGGAGGGCATTGTCAAGGAGAGGCTGGGGGGGCCTGGAAAAGTCAGGGTGCCTGGACGATAGACAGCATGGATTCATCCGGGAAATCGTGTCAGACAAACCTTGTGGAGTTCTATGACTGGGTGACAAGTGCCTTGGACCTGGGTAGACCAGTGGATGTCCTCTTTCTAGACTTCAGCAAGGCATTTGACTCTGTTCCTCACGTGGACCTGTTGGATAAGCTGGGAGAAATGGGGTGGGGACCAGATGATCAGATGGATAGCAATTGGCTCCAGGACCAGATCCAGAGGGTCGTAGTTGGCGGGATAGTCTCATCCCCAAGGAGGGTCATTAGTGGGGGCCCACAGGGATCAGTCCTTGGGCCCCTCCTGTTCAACGCCTACATCTCTAACATAAGGACAGGTATCAGGAGTGAGATGAGTCTCTTTGCGGATGACTCAAAACTGGGGGCGATGGTGGATGGGGAGGAGGGAAGGGTGGCCCTACAGGGGGACCTGGAGGCTCTGGAAAGATGGTCTAGAAAGTGGAAGCTGAGGTTCAGTGCAGGGAAATGCAAGGTACTGCACCTGGGGGCCAGAAACCCGGGCCAAGTGTACACCCTGGGGGGCGGCAAATGCTACAAGTCTTGATAGCTGAGAGGGACCTGGGGGTGGTGGTGGATGTCAAGATGAACAACTCGGAGACTTGTAGGAGGGCAGCAGCCAAGGCCAACAGGATGCTGGGATGCATCGCTAGGGGGATCACCTCCAGAAGGAGGAGGGAAGTGATACTCCCTCTGTATAACTGCTTGGTGAGGCCGCATCTTGAGTACTGCATGCAGATTTGGAGGCCACACTTAAAGAGGGACATTAAACTTCTGGAGAGGGTCCAGAGGAGGGCAACCAAAATGGTTTGGGGCTTGGGGGACAGGACCTATGAGGAGAGGCTCAAAGAGTTAAAAATGTACACATTGGAAGAGAGAAGGGACCGGGGGGACATGAAAGAGGTCTTCAGGTACATGAAGGGGGTAAATAGGGGAGGAACAGTCAGGGTGCTTCGAAAGAAGGAGGAGGGGGCCACTAGAGGGCAAGGGTGGAAGTTGGAGAGAGGAAGATTCAGGGGAGAAAGGAGGAGGTGCTACTTCACTGAGAGGGTGGTGGAACCATGGAATGTGCTGCCTAGGGGGCTGGTGGAGGCAGAGACGGTGGAGGGGTTCAAGAGGGGGTGGGACTGGGACAGGTACAGGGGAAGGGTTCTGGAAGCAAAATCCAATGCAGCGAGAATATCTGGAACTGGGAAGGGAGAAGCCAGAGAAGGCGAGGGGGGCAGCAAGGTCAGCTCCCAGGGTGGGGGCTGACCAAACGAGCAGATGTGAAAGACCGTTAGGCCTATTCTGCTGGCATTTTAGTATGTTAGTATGTTAGACTGTGAAATCTCACACAGAGCTCTGATCCTTGTGGATGGCACTGTAACTGTTGTAAGAAGTTTCTTAAGACTTCCTAGTGTAGAGACTGCACACAAATTGTACATTACCTTTACCTGTGATGCCCACAAACCTTCTGATTTCAAATACTGGGAATAGAGAACCAAAAACAGGAATACTATGGCATATTGACCAAGAAGGATTTAGAAGTATTGTTGAAGGAGTCCCAAAAATCTTCAGTCCAGCTAAAATAAATTTAGGGTTGATTGGAATCTGATTCTCAGCATCAGATACAGTACAGTACAGTATTATTAGATTTGAGTGTTCTTGTTTGTTTTCGGGTGTTTTTTGTTGTTTTTGGAGTTTTGGAATTTTTGGATTTTGAGGCCAAAAATCCTAATTCTGAAAAAAAAAATCTAAATCCATATTAAAACTTCTCTTCACATAGATCCACACACATTTAATCTCTTAACCCATTCAGCCCCAGAACTCACATGTGAGTCAAAATGTTCTATGATTAACCTTATTCAAAATGTCCGTCTGGGGCTGAATGAGTTAATGGACCCTGTAAACCCTTCCTCTTCCAATCACCCATACTTTCCCCAGTCTTCCCCTACTGTTCTACTGCTGCTGCTGGGGGGTAGGCCCCATTAAACTGTGCCCCAATTTACCTAATGCCAACTGACAATTATACAATGGCACAGTTCAAAACACAAAATACTGCATTCTGATTGGTTGGCTGGCACCTTTTCAGAGTTATAAATCCACCAGTATACCCGCTGGAAAAGGTGTCAGCCACCAATCTGCCAAATCTGTAACTCTCGTCAAGATCACTCTGAGCATGCCAACCCTGTCTGGCACAACTTCTACTGCTTGTTCTGAACATACGAAACATCAAAGAACTCAACGGTTCTTTCAAATAAAAAAAACAACACACAATATTCTAGCTTTTTTTTTTCAAACTCACTTCACCTCAATTACAGACTCCCTCATTGAGTTTCTCTCTCTCACGCCGCTTGCTCGTCATCTTCTTTAGTCAGCGGCTCCACACTTCAAATTTGTCACCAGTTCTAACCTCTGTCCCTCTCCCAGCAAACAAGCAGGTGGCAGAAAAATGCAAAAAAAAAAATGTTAACATCATTTCCCCAACCCAGAATCGCAAGAGGGGAAGGCTATCATACACGAGGGCAGCACTGCATGCTGCTTAGGACAGTTCCCTGCATACTGAAGAAACGGAGCCAGTACTGCAGATGATCCTGCACATGTGCACTACACCCTACCAACCCAATATATAACTATGCACTATTTGTTCTCGTGGAGCAACAAGCTAAACAAAAATAACTTCAAATAACTATCTAAAAACATTTTTGTACAATTGTAAATCAACAGAAAAAAAGAGTCACATTGTATAATAGTAATATACCCCTCCAGGGAGCAGGTATATGGGTGGATTTACCACTTCTGGTGTGGTTAAGTCACTTGGCTGTGTCTCATGACTGAACCACATCAGGCATGGTAAATCCACCATTATATTCACTCCCTGGAGGGGTATATTGCTTAAATAATCCACTTTATGCATGCAAATGTGTACCCTATGTGGTCCAAAACGAACCCCCACAAACACAGCCTACCACCATGGCTAGTAGCCATACCATGCCTACCCACCCCAGATCCAGCTAGTGCCTCATAGTCATCTTCTCCATAGTGCAGTCTGACCCCCAGACATGTTGCCTGTCTGATTTGGCAGTTTGCCTCCCATACCCTGCAGATAGAGAGTAGTGCATGCTATTTGGAAGCACACACACACACACACACACACACACACACACGCTATGCCAAACTAGTGGCCCGTCCCACATGTGCCACCCCAGTCTGCACTACCAGTAGGCCTCCACATCATGGAAGTCAATGGCGGGGCTAACAGGCCTCCTCCTCGGGGGAGGACAGCAGTCCATCAGACACTCGATCCTTCCCTGCCCAACCAACCCTCAGCAGCCTGAATCCATTCCCAAAGCTGGCAGGACAGCAGGTAGGGTGCTTGGTGCCTCAGCCTTCTGTGTCACTGGTATGGCACCTGATGGAATGGATTTTAAAGAATCATATCACACCTTGTTCCATTGAATAGACAAAGGGCCAGAATACAATTCAAAAGAATAGAAGGGGATAATATTACCTACAGCAGTTGGTTTGATGACACTTCTATAATGTGTAGTCCTGGTCCCTGTACTACACAAAAGATATAATTGCACTTGTGGGAGTCCTTCAGAAGGTAACAAGAGTGATACTATGCGTTAAAATTTCCAAAACATCCACAGGATGTACCTATATTCAGTGATACCCACCGTGTTTGTCACTCAGCTAGATACAGTGGTGCCATTTTCAAAAGCATGTTTGTTTGCAACAATTTGACATTGTTTACAGAAGCAGCATGCATTCAACATTGGTGCATCTACAATTGAGAGACTAAGTCAAGCTAGACCATTAAAAATGGTCCATTTGCCTCAGTCTCTGGTCACCTGCCTCCTCTGATAGGCATAGGGACTTGTTCCAAGACTGCCTGCATCCTGTATATAGATACTGTACATACAGTAGATGGTTAATGACAGAAAAAACTAAATATGTTAAGTTTACTCTGATGTTCATACATTGCTTTACTCTGCCACTACAGATATCTCCTCATCTCCTGTCCTCTTTTGTTCCTAATGCTTCTTCTTGAAGATATTTCATTTTGGTTTGAACCTCAAGACAGTCCCAGCATTGATCACATTACTGAGTGGAGAGTTTCCCCTCTCCACGAAAAAGTATTTTCTGTTGTCATCAGTGAATTATCCTCTTTCCAGTTTAAGGTTGTGCCCTACTGATGCCTCAAAGAAAACTAAAAATATAATAATTAGGTACAATTCTGCCTGCATTCTATTTATATGTTGCATATTTATACTCCCATTATTTATTATTAAGAAAATTTGCATGAATACATGATCTTTATCCCGTAGAGTTCCTTTAGAGTCCATCTGCCTCCATAGTTTACTCCATATTTCAAGTCATAATCCTCTGTTGTGACATTACAATCTGTTGCTATGGAAGTAACTGTGATACCATAAGCAGTGCTCTATGACTTCAGGCAGGGAGAAGGCAGCAGGAATAGATAAACTGGTCAGGAGCAAAGATCCTGTTTTCACACAGGTGACCTGAGTAATAAATAATGGGGAGCAGGAATGCAGCAAAAATGGGAAATACAAGTTGAACTGTGTCCGAATATTAGGTTTTGTTATAGTTCTCCTGAATGTGTCACCAGTTCTTTAATTTTAATAACTGAGTGGAATTCACTTTATTTATAAGTCTGCATGTACTGGTGTACTTCTATCATATCCCTCTCCCTTTCTCTCCTCTTCTCCAGAGAGTGCATGCTAAGATTGTCCAGTCACTCCTGATACGTTTTACCCAGCTGGCTCTGGATCATTTTTGTAGCCCTCCTCTAAATAGTCTCATTGTCCTTTTCATGTGTGAGTTCAAAAAATGTGCATAATACTCCAAGTGTGGTCTAGCCAGTGGCCTGTACAGGGGCAATACCACCTTCTTACTGTGATTAGTGAAATTCTGTCTGATACATCCCAGTATTCTGTTAGCTTTTCCACATACTATAGTGCATTGGAAAAACACTTACAATTATCGCCCTGATCCCTTCCTGCAGTAGTATAAGTGCTCAACCATGACCCAATTGATGCAGTATTCTGTAAGTAGATTTTGCTATGTTAGTAACTTTGATTTGGTCTTGTTTCATCGCAAAACAAGTGAAAGACCCTATTGTGGACTAACAAGCCCAAAAGTATCAGGTTTTTAATCAGTGTATTATCTTAGTTATCTGAAGGCAAAAAAGCCAATAAAAGGGGGTTGCATAAATTGTACAATCTGTAGCTTACAAAACTGCAGGTCTTATTATGTTAAAAACTGGCATGCACTCAACCACCAAGACAGAGACAGCACATGCTGATTTTCAAAATCCTAGGTTCCAAGACAGCTGAGATATAACCTGTCACAAATACGTTTTTTGGCACAAATGCTAACTCAGCAGTAACACAGTGGCACTACCGCATCACTAAGATATGGTATATTTAATAGTTAGGGTTGAGTAGGTTGTTTAACATTAAACCCCAATTTTTGCACTTTAATAACTTTGGCAGCATTCAGTGAAATAGTGCAACAATTTGACATACACTGTCTGACTGTTAGGTTCTCAAGACACGGTAAATTTTGTATCATTCAGTTAACTAGATTTTAAGATCTGGTGTGTCAAAAAATCATAACAATTCCATTTTTTTCTGTGTTGTTAAGACTTGTTTTGCTCTCACCTACAGCCTAGATGGTACAGAAGTGTTTTTGCAATCCTTTCAGGGTAGAAGGGGCCTGTGCCACAGTAGTGCCTTTCAAAGCGTTCATGAAAAAATATGAATTGGTTCCAGACTTATGAGGATTAATTTTTTCTGAGCACGCTGAGTAGGTTTTTTGATAACCCTCTGATATGACCTGAAAATGTTGATGTTGTGAGAGTTTTGCTTTCACATCACTAAGTGTTTTTCAGGTCATGAAAAAAAATTGTCAGGTCATGACAGCCGCCATCATATTTATTTATTCCACACAAAAAATGGTAAATACATAAAAATGATGATTTTGGGGGACACCTGAACATAGTTAAACATGACCTGTTTAGCTAGACTTTAGTGTTTATTTTTCTCTAAATTAGTCCATAAATATATCATTTATTTAAAAAGTCAGTCACCGGGAAAAAACACTGAGCCAAGGCTCATTTCCAGGTGCGACCCGGGGATAAAGACATATACAGGGGTAGGAAGCACAACTGGTAGAAAACAATAGTACAGTCTATGTACAAGTAATGCAGAGGACAAATAATTTAAAGTATATACAGTGGCATCAGAGTTTTACAGAGTAAAACAATAAATTGCATAATTAAATACAATTATTCTGTTATATACAAAGCAAAGCTGGTGAGAGTGTTAGCATTAAGTAAGGTAATGGCAGAGGAAGTTAAGTTTATACAAGAATTAATCAACTAAAAGGAGGTCAATACCAGGGAATTAATCAGTTAAAAGGAGGTGAAACTAGGGAAACTGGGTCACCCTGGTTAGAGAAAGATGCTGTGCCAACTGGAGGGAGTGTGGGGTGGGTTGGGGGTAGAGGTGGGTGGAAGAAGAGGAAAGGTAAGTGTATATAGCAGAGGGAACAGCTTGGAGCATGGATATAAGGGCAGAGAAGGAGGAGGAGTGGTGGGTATCCCAGGGAAGTTGATTTCAAAGGTGAGGGAGGCGGTAGGAGAACACTGCCTGGCCTGAGCACATATAAGTATGTGGAAGAGAGAACATTTGAGCATCCTGTGAATGAAAGGAGTATGTGAAGGAGCTAACTGGAGATAGACAGGAGTTGAGGGAGGAGGGGAGAGTCCCAAACCAGAATTTACAGATGAAGGTGAGGCTCTGTATCTGGTGCCTAGTGGGTAGAGGCATTAGGGAGAGACAGGAGTAGAAGGTACAATGGTGAGTGAGTTGGGGGAGAAGGTGGCAAAATGACATAATGAATTACGTAGAGCCTGGCTAGTGAAGTGGCAGGAGCTGAGCCATAGACAATGTTGGCATAGTCTATTGTAGGGAGAATGGTTTTAGTGGCTAAGTCTTGGTGAATCGACATTGGGAGGCATTCTTTGTGTTGGTAGGGGGCTCCAAATTTAGGGTGAAGTTTAGTGCAGATGGAGGCTATGTGGGCTGAGAAGTCGAGGCTGCTATCCAGCCAGACCCCTAGATATTTGAAAGAATTGACTGATTCTAGGGGTGAGCCATCCAGGGTGGTAAAAGTTGGTGGATTTTGGGATTTGGACCATCTTTACCTCAAACCAAAGAACATAGACACTGTTTTTTGGGAATTTAGTTCCAGGTGGTTTTGATGGAATCATTTCTGCACTTTGTTGAAGTTGCACTGAAGGGGAGAGGTAACATCTACAATACAGCAGAGGGACCGGAAAAGTAAATCACAGTGTCATCCATGTACATATAGATTTTGGAGGGGGAGCAGACTGAAGGAAGGTCATTAATGAATATCAAGAACAGAATGGGGCCCAGTATTGAATCTTGGGGGACGCCAGCTAAGATAGGGAGAGGATGTTACCTACCAGTACAGATTGCTGTCTGTGTTGAAGGTACGACAGGAACCAGTTAGTGGTGGCTGGAGCCAGCCCAGAGGAATGAAGTTTTTAAATTAGAAGGTTGTGGGAGACAGTCAAAGGCCTTTGCCATGTTCATGAAAATGGCTGTGGTGGCAAGGTCTTTGTCCATAGCAGATTGGATTGTGTTGGTGACATGAAGCAGGGAGGAGACTGTGGAGTGCTGCTTCCTGAAGCCAGACTGGTAGGGAGAAAGACTGTTGGTAACAGAGAGATGTTCCAGGCATCTTAAGTAGATGAGAGACTCCTGGAGCTTCGTGAGAGCAGGTAAGAGGGATATGGGCCTGTAGTTGCTGGGTGTGGATTGTGGAGGGGTAGTACCTTGGCCCATTTCCAGGACTGGGAGATGGAACTGGTAGAGATGGAGAGGTTAAGGAGATGAGTGAGGGGGGCTGCAAAAGCTGGAGCAGATATTCAGAGCATCTTAGGGTTGAGGCCATCTCGGCTACGTTTTGTAGGGTTAAGTGATATTAGCACCTTGTAAACCTCTTGGGAGGAAATAGGGGGAAAGGTGATACCAGGCCCAGTGGGAGTGGGTGGGAAACCAGTGGGAATAAATAGATATATATTCTTTGCAAAAAAACTTTGTTAATGCACTAGTTAGGGTAACATAATGCCACAAAAGTAGCGAAATGTGGTGTTTAGGTTTCCAACCCTAGCTCCCCACCCCCCCACCACAAGCAGCAAAAGGAAAACATTTTAGAGTTTTGGGTCTCTGGAGTCTTGGCCAATTAGTGGTGGGGTCTTCTTTGGTGCTTTCAACCCTTATACTCATCCCTTTTCTTCCCTAGCCCGTAGCCTTCCGTCCAAAACATAAGGTACAGCTCCAAACTAGTGTCTCATAGTGATAACACTCTTCTAAGGTGGAGAAGTATATATTCAAACACCATGAAGTCTTGCTATATTAGGACTTATTGCAGTTAGCCACTGCACTTGAACTGCCCCGGAGAGGAAAGAGTTAACTCCAGAGAATCTGGAGTTCTAAAGCGCGAGGGCTATACCAAAGCTCTATCTGGGCAGTTTCAAATGAAACTGTCAGATTCTTTACTCCGCTTCACTGAACAGTCGCTCTCGAGATCAGCTCCTTCAGCTCGGTTCATTTCTCGGTCAAGCGGTATTTTCGGTTCATTTGAACCGGCAAAAGTAATTATTTTACCGCATTTCGTTAAAGCTCTATCTGGTAAACCGTAAGTACAAAATGTAAAGTCTGTGTGGAAATTTAGTTATCGGTTCGGTTTTGAACCGATCGGTTTGCTTATTTTAACGTTTTAAAGTTTTGGGCTTTTAGAGTGGTACCTGGTTCTTATCGGTTCTAAAAAACCTTGCTTTTAAAATAGGTTTTCAAATACCGTAACCACGTTAGGAACGATAAGGTGTCTGTACCTGACCATAAAAGGCAAGTTTTTGGTTAGGCTGGCATTATGTCTGGGAAACCCAAAAAGAAAAACCGGGCCCACTGGGTTTCAACACTGTGATGCTGTGGGGAAGCCTTTGCCAAGGCTGTCCCACACACCACTTGTGTTTATTGTCTGGGGGCTGACCACCTCCTGTCAGACTGCCAGGTGTTTAAAATTTCTCTGCAGCCACCCTGAAAAGAGATAGGGCCGGCTCAGGGAACTATTGGCCAAAAAGTCCGCTGACCCGGATGGCCAGCCCGGTCCAGTACCCACTGGACCAGAGGGAGTGCCCTCTGACCAGGGCTAGACTCTGGCAAAAGGATGGTTCAGAGGAACCAGTTTTAAAAAAAAGAAAAAGAAATAAGAATATGACAGAGAAATCAGTAGGTTTGAGTCCAAGATTGTCTCTCCAACTGCTGCAGAAGTAGTTAAGCCATACAGATTGTCCAGTCACTGTTTCTAGGTCCTGTCGAACCATCTACAGTTGGTAAAAGGTGGCTCGTTCAGTTCCAGTGGTTCAGGTTTATGATGTTGAGGAATTGTTATGAACCACAGGAGTGGGAGGAGGAAAATTGATCAATACATGTGTGGCTGGTAGGGTCTGGACGTGCCCACTTAAGCGGACATTTCTCCAGACAGACTTTTAGAATCTCCTCCTATTCTGTCTGAGTCCCTTTCTCAGTTTATGTTTTACAAAAAGCTTGCAGAATCCCCCCAGCTTCCTTTAGAGGAGGCTATGGATGAGTAAAGGGGAGCCTGATTATGTAGGAATGATGGGCTAGGAGGTTGTCTTTCCTTTGCATAAGTCATTTAGGAAGTAAACAACTAAGATTTTATAAGATTCTTCTTTCTGTCCCTCCTGTAAGATAAAAATGGACAGAAGGTGTATTTCGTCAGGCTCTGTTACAGACTTCCTCACTGAGCAATGTAGTCATGTAGGTGTGGTACAAGCTGCAGCCTGTGTCAAGGTTAGTTCCCTGGCTCACATCCTCCTGAATAGGATTCCAGGAGGGTTGATGCCATAGCAGAAAAACAGTATATGGCAGCTTCTGTGGGACTCAGACAGGCAAGTTGTATGGCTTATGTGGCTAGATTTCGGAAATCTAGGTGGGACGCAGTATTGCAGTTAGCCAAGCAGGCCCATGGCCAGCTGGCTAGTGGGTTGGAACAGGTGGCTGCTAATGGCACTGAAGCCTCTAAATTCAAGTTCATACTGCTGTTGGTGTTAATCTTGTTTTCTCTAGGGTCATGACCACTTCTGTAGCTTTCTGTAGGTTGGCATGGCTCAGATGCACTAATCTGTCCCAAGATACTCTGTCAAAGTCTATGGATTTGTTTCTTGTTGTGGGTAATTCTCTGTTTGAGGAACAAACAGAAAGCTATATGAAAAACATGGATGATTACCTACAAAAGTGCCCAGGTAGAGGCTCAGGCCTCCTCTGCTTTCACCAGAGGGGTCTCTTCAGAGGCAGAGATAGGACGGGCACAAGTAAACCGTCCCTCCCTTAGCCTAAGACTATTTCAAGCAGGCACCCTGATGGGGTGCCCAGGGCCGATTCTCCTATACCAGTGGGCAGGTTGGTTTTATTTCAGCCAGAACTGTGTGTCCCTAACTCGGACAAGTGGGTTCTGGAAGTAATAGGTCTGGTTCTCAGCTTCAAACAGTTTCCAAAGATGAGAGCCAGACAGGTCCACTGCAAATCCTTCGAATCCTTGCTTTGGGAGCAGAGGTTTCTTCTCCACTGAACTGCAAAGCAGTAGAAAGGGTCCCTCCTTGCCACCGGGGCAAGGGGCTGTGCTCATGATACTTTCTTAACCTATAGACGGCAGGAGATTGGCAGCCCATCTCAGATTTAAGGTACCTGAACAAGCATCTTTGAAAACAAAGTTAAAATGTTAACTCTGGCTGAGGCCAGGGACTGGCTAGCTTCCTGGACCTCAAGGATGCCTATTTTTCATGTCTTGATCAGGCCTTCTCACCGAAAGTACCTCAGGTTACCCTCAGGCCACTACCAGTTCAGGGCAATGCCCTTCGGCCTTACCTCTGCGCCAAGGGTATTCAAGAAATTCTAGCTGTGGTAGTGGCTCTTTAAGAAGGCAAGGATTGCTTTGTTTCCTTTCCTGGATGACTGGCTCTTAGTGGGTCAGTCTCCAGATCAAGTAAAATCCCACTTGCAAGTCACCCAGCAGCTTCTCACCTTTCTGGGATTCCTGCTGAATTTACCAAAGTCGTTCTCGAACCAGTACAGGTACTAACTTTCATAGGTGCAGAGTTGAACACTAAGTTAGCCAGGGCATTTCTCCCCTCAAAAGGGTAGGCAGTCTCTTGCCCTGGCATCTTCCATTACTCTGCGAGTCTCTTGACCAGCAAAGCATTTGCTACAACTACTAGGGAACATGGCTGCTTCCACAGCTGTAGTGCAGGAGCAAGATTCCAGATGAGGGACATTCAGTTCCATCTGAGGGCCTATTGGTCCCAAAGGAGGGATTCCCTTTCAAATTGGTTCTAGTGACTCAATCCCTGATCCTGGCCTTACACTGTGGCAGGATCAAAGCAATCTAAAACTAGGGGTCCTCTTCATTCCTCACCACGGATGCTCCTGTGTTAGGGGTGAGGAGCTCGCTTAGGCGACCTGTCCACTAGGGGAGTGTGGTCTCCTAGGAATCTCTGCTCCACATCAATTTTGGAACTCAGAGCTGTCTTCTAGCTCTTAGGAGTTTTCAGCTTCTGTCCAGAACAAGGTAGTTCAAGTCAGGACAGACAACACCACAATAATGTGGTACATCAACAGGCAGGGGGCACTGGTCATCAGCCTTGTGCACCGAAGCAATGAAGTGGTGGTCTCTGGCTTACTCCTGAACACCTCCCTGATAGCAGTTCACCTCCCAGGGAAGGACAATGCCCTGGCAGATGCCCTCAACAGGATTCTCAGGGCCATCACGATTGGGCTCTGAACCTCAGGTGCTGGGTTCAGTCTCTGCCAGATGGGGCTCATTTTCAGATAGATCTTTTCAGCCCCAGATAACCACTAACTTTCTCTGTTTTGTTGAGGCCTCCAGTGCTGGGATCAGCCCCTGGACGCTTTCACTTGATTGGAAAGGAAGTTTCTGTTCACCTTTCCTCCCTTTTCCCTTTCTTTCAGGGTACTAGTAAAATCAGATCTCAGCCCTGCAAAGCGATTCTGATTGTTCCAAGCTGGGCCAGACAGCCCTGGTACCCATTGTCTCTGTCCTGACAGTCCACCTCACCCTGAGCTTGCCCAGAGTCCACGACTTACTGGCCTTTGCACAAGGGAGAGTGTGGTATCCGAACCTCAAATTCCTCCTTCTCAAGGCAGCTCTTGAGTTAGAATTTGCTGATTTACACCTTTTTCAAGGTGTCGCGGATATTTTAAAGGCTTCAAGGAAGCTTTTTCACTGGTGCCACTTACAATTCTAAGTGGAACAGGTTTTCAGTCTGGTGCGCTGAGAAGCAGATTATACCACAGTCTGCTTATCTGCCCATTTTCTGGACTTTTTGGTCCATTTTAAATTCTTTAGGTCTTAGGCCAGCTACCTTAAGGGTTCCTTTGGCAGCTGTCTCTTTTTTTTGCAAGCAGGGAAGCCTGCTTCCTTTTCTTCTCAACCTGTGTTTTCCAGTTTTAAGGGTTGCTTCACACCAACCCTCCTTTTTCGGAACCAGCTCCTGCATGGAGCCTGAATGTTTGCATTGCTCAGTTAATGCAAACCCTTTGGACCTCTGTCCCCAGCAGAGCTCAAGCTTCTCACTTGGAAAATGTTTTTTCTGGTGGTTTCACTTCTGCCAGGTGCATAAGTGAACTACAGGCCCTGGCAGTGGAAGAAGATTTTTCTCTCCCACAGGATAAGACAGTCCCTAGGACTAACACAGGGTTTGTCTCTAGTGGTTCAGGTTTCCACCTGAACCAATCCATCTCTCTCCCAGGATTTTTTCACTGAGCATTCTTCCTCAGGTGAGAGGAGACTGCACAGCTTGGACGCCAAAAAGGCCTTATGCTACTATTTGTAATGCACCAAGGGTCACAGGTTTGAATCCTCCAACTCTTCCTTACCTAGGCGAGGTTGGCAAGGAACCTGCCACTAAGAGGACAATTGCAAGGTGGATTGTCTCTTGTGTCCATTTTTGTTATCAAAGACTAGGTAGGAGAGCCCCCCTCAGGACTGAGGGCTCACTCCACCAGGTGTACAGCTGCATCTCTAGTGGCTGCTAGAGATATTCCCATTCTGGAAATCTGTTGAGCTGTTACTTGAAGACAGTTCACACTTTACCAAGCATTATTCCTGGATTTCAGTCCAGGAGAGATGCTCGTTTTGGCACAGCTGTGCTTCAGAGCCTATTTCCTAAGTAGGTTCTGACCCTCCTCCATGGAGGTACTGCTGTGTAATCTGCAATAAGTCCTAATATAGCAAGACTTCATGGTGTTTGAAGAAAAATTACTCACCTTAGTAATTGCTTTTCTTCTCATGGAGTCTTGCTATATTAGGACCACCCCAACCTGCCCCTCTCAGAACTTCTACTGGGGTGGGGTGGCAAATTAGTGCAAGCACTGTGTCATGCCATTGTAGTTCTTCCTTCACCTCTTTATTTAGGTTAGGGAACTAGGGTTTTCTGGTTGAGTGATTTGTTGGCCCCTTCCTGGACTTGAGTCTTTGGGGAAGGGGGTTCCTAATAGTGCTTGTCAAGGGGAAACTAATAATACCATTATTCATTCTTATTATTGTTATTGTTGTTTCTATTGTTGTTATTACTACTAGTAGGTAGCCATTTGCCTAGTGTAGAGCTTTCCACACAGACTTGTTGCTTAGTGTTAGCTTCAGAAGATCTGACAGTTTCATTTGAAACTGCCCAGATAGAGCTTTGGTATAGCGCCTTCGCGCTTTAGAACTCCAGATTCTCTGGAGTTAACTCTTTCCTCTCCGGGGCAGTTCAAGTGCAGTGGCTAACTGCAATAAGTCCTAATATAGCAAGACTCCATGAGAAGAAAAGCAATTACTAAGGTGAGTAATTTTTTCTTTCAAGATATTTCACAACATTTCTAAAGAGTTTCTCTGCTGCCCCTACTGTAGAAATGCAGAAAACAGGAGATTTCTCTAGAAATATCACAGAAATTTCAGGAAATATCTGACCATGTCTTTGGTTGTGACTGTATGTCTCGCCACATGTTGCCAACACAATTTGGTGTAGCTTTCATAGAAACATAGAAACATAGACTTTGACGGCAGATAAGGACCGCTTGGCCCACCTAATCTGCCCATTTTCCTACCTAGAGGATAAGCTGCAGATCCTATTTAACCAACAGCCTATTTCTTCCTACCACCCACAAAAATTGCCTTATGTCTGTCCCATGCATTCTTGAATTCTCCCACAGTTTTAGACCCCACAACCTCCTCAGGAAGGCTGTTCCATGCGTCCACCACCCTCTCTGTGAAAAAATACTTCCTCACATTGCCCCTGAGCCGTCCCCCCTCTATCTTCAGATTGTGTCCCCTTGTTCTTGCACATCTATTTTTCTGAAAGATGCTACCCTCCTGGACTTTGTTGATTCCACTGAGGTACACAAACGTTTCTATGATGTTCCCCTCTCCCTCCTTTCCTCAAGAGTATACATTTTAAGCTCCTTTAGTCTCTCCTCATATGGCTTCTCTTACAGACCCTGCACCATTTTAATTGACCTCCTCTGAACTGCCTCCATCCTGTCTATGTCCTTGCGGAGATGGGGTCTCCAGAACTGGACGCAGTACTCCAGATGGGGTCTCACCAACTGTCTGTACAAGGGGATAATAACTTCCTGTTTTCTGCTGGTGATACCTCTCCCTATACATCCCAGTATCCCCCCAGCCCTCCCTACCGCCTTCTCACATTGCTTGCCAACCTTAAGGTCATCTGTTATGATTACCCCCAGGTCCCTTTCCATTTTTGTCATTGTTACTACCTCCCCCATTGTGTAATTTTCCCCTGGGTTTTTGTTTCCCAGGTGCATTACTTTGCACTTCTTTGCATTGAATCCAAGCTGCCATACTTCTGACCATTCCTCCAACCTTGCCAAGTCCCTTCTCATCCTTTCCATGCCTCCTTGTGTATCAACCCTTTGCAGATCTTTGTGTCATCTGCAAAGAGGCATACTTTTCTTCAGTCCTCTGCAATGTCTCTTATAAAGACATTAAAAGGACAGGACCCAGTACTGAACCTCTGCGGTACCCCACTAGTAACCCCCTTCTTCAGAGTGGACTCCATTTACAATTACCTTCTGTGTCCTGTTTTTCAGCCAATGTTTTTCAGGCCACCACCCTGGGACCCACTCCCAGGCTGGTTAATTTGACTACTAATCTTTTGTGTGGGACTGTGTCAAATGCCTTGCTAAAGTCTAGGTAGGCCATATCCACAGCCCTCCTGGTCTACTACTTTGGTCACCCAGTCAAAGAAATCAATTAGATTCATCTGACATGACCTTCCCGCTGTGAACCCATGCTGCCTTGGGTTCTGTGCCCACTGGCGTCTAGGTACTCAACAATTCTTTCCTTCAGAAGTGATTCCATCACTTTCCCTACCACAGAGGTCAAACTGACAGGTCTGTAGTTTCCTGCCTCTGTCTTGGTCCCACTTTTGTGAAGGGGAATCACATCCGCCTTCTTCCAGTCCTCGGGTACAACACAATCCTCCCATGATTTGTTAAAAAGGGTAGTCAGTGGTGTCACTAGTTCTCTGCTTAATTCTTTTAGAATTCTAGGGTGAATTCCATCTGGCCCCATTGCTTTGTCCACCTTCAGTTTTAGGAGTTCTTTCAGAACCCTTTCTTCTGTGAAAGGACTGGGATCGACCCCCCCTCTCCAGAGTGCTTCTGTTAATTGGATTTGGTACCTCCCCCACTTCCTCTTTTATGAATACTGAACAGAAGTATTCATTCAGTATCCCTGCTTTATCACTGTCACTCTCTGCCCACCCACTATCCATTCTATTCAGCCTCACTATCCCTCCCTTTGTCTTTCTACGCTCCCTGATATACCTATAAAAGGTTTTATCCCCCTCCTTAACTGAGTTAGCTATCTTTTCCTCAGTTTGTGCCTTTGCTATTCTGACTATCTTCCCTGCTTCCTTCTGCCTTAATTGGTACAGTTCTCTGTCCTGCTCCTTCTGTGTTTTCTTATACTTCCTAAATGCTATCTTTTTCTCCCTAACCTTCACCGCCACCTCTTTTGAGAACCATATTGGCTTTTTCTTTCATTTTGATTTATTTGCTTCACACAAAGGCTTGTTGCCTCTGTGATGGCAGTTTTGATAGTTCCCCATTGTTGCTCCACCCCTCCTTCTAGCCTGTTTGCTAGTGCTTTTCTAAGGCACTCTCCCATCTTGCCAAAGTCAGCCCTCCTGAAGTCCAGAACCCTCACTTTTGTATGGCTTGACTCTGTAGCTGAGTTTATCATGAACCACACTGTTTGGTGGTCACTTGTTCCGAAATGACTACCCACTTCTAGATCTGAGATCCTCTCACTGTCCCCATTTGAGAATACGAGGTCTAAGATTGCTCCCTCATGAGTAGGTTCCAAAAAACTAGCTGTCTGAGGTATGCCACCTGAAGGGCATCAAGAATGGCCTTGCTTTTGGATGTGGCTGCCGCAAAGGTACTCCAGTTAACATCTGGCACATTAAGGTCCCCCATCAACAGTATCTCCCCTTTCTCTGCCATCCTAAGTATGCCTTCTATCATATTTTTGTCCATTCCTTCCCCCTGACATGGGGGTCTATATACAACCCCTGTGCAGATTATGGTGCCATTTCTAGTCTCTAAGGTGACCCACAGTGCCTCCTCTCCTCCCTGTTTACTCTTTTGTTCAGTTGCTTTTATCCCTTCCCTTACATAGAGAGCTACTCCCCCCTCCTCTTCTGCCCTTCCTGTCTCTCCTGTAGGTTGTGTACCCTGGTATGTTAACATCCCAGTCATGGTTCTTTGTGTACCATGTTTCTGTGACTGCTACAATATCCAGGCATCCTTCTTCCATCAAGGCCACCAGTTCAGGGAGCTTGTTGCCCAGACTACGGGCATTGGTACTCATTACTTTCCATTTCTTAATGGCCTTACGTCTTTTTTGCCCCATCTCTGTCCTTACTGCATTTGTCACTTTCTCCATTTACCCCTGCACTTCTCCCTATCGACATCTCTATGTTGGTGTCTACCTCACTTAGTACCCTGATATTTTAGGGAGGATAGGATTTCTCTGCTCTTTTCCAGTGCCTCACCCCTTGGCTAGTTTAAATGCTTGCCAATGAAGTATTTAAACCTTTCACCTAGGATACTGGGTTCCCCTCCTGGACAGATGCAGACCATCATGCCAGTATAGGTCTGCATCCCTCCAGGTGGACCCCCAGTCCCCAATGAAGCCAAATCCCCTGAGCTCTGCACCAGTTTTTCAACCACTGATTGAATCCTATGGTGTGGAGCACCCTAGCCTCACCCATGCCATAGACAGGCAGCACCTCCGAGAAGGTTACCGTGTGTGCTATTTATCTAAGGCCCCTCCCCATCTCTACAAATGCTACTTGCACTGCTCTGATCCCTTTCTTAGCCAGGTCATTTGTCCCTAGGTGGACAATGACATCCAGCTCCCTCCCCTGTGCAGCTGCTCCTGCGATCCTGAGGATTCGCTCCCTGTCCCTCAAAGCCATGGCACCAGGCAGGCACCTTACCTCCCTCTCCCCTTCCTCCCCTAGTTCTACCTTCCTAACAATGGAGTCCCCCACCAGGAGTTGTTTCCTTCCCCTGTGGGGTCCCATGCCACCCTCCTGTGGATCTCCTTTGTGGAGGTTCCCAGCATCCTCCTTGGTCTCTGCTGTGGGTGCCTCCATAGAGGAACCACACTTTTCCAGAATGGCATAGAAATTGTGGAGAGGTACAACTGGAGGGATGCACCTCTGTTCCACCACCCTCAGCCTCCCTGAGCCCACTGTGGTCCAACCACTCCTCTTTCTTGGCAACCTCTGAGGCAATGGCAGTGACCCTGGGTGGGAGAGGAGGTCCCACAAATCCTGGCCAACTCAGCCTGGAGATGAGCAACCTCCTACCTCAGCCCAGAGAGGTGCCTGCAGATGGGACAACACTGCATCCTCCAAAACATCTCCTGGAAGACTGCTGCTCCACAGCCACTGCACTGCACCAATCTCAACATGTCTTTTTTCTGGCCCCCTAACTGTTATTTGGAATACTTACTCTTTCCTCTGTTTGTTTAATTCTTTTTTTCTTTTTTCTTTTTTTTTCTCCTTCTCTTCTCTCCTCTCCCTACTTACTTACTGTCTCTACACCCTTTTAGCTCCTGATCTTCCTGTTCTGAGACAAGAAGTTCCTATATTTCTCATTAGTCTCCTTACTTGCTCAGAGTCAGACCTCCAGCAGCTGGGGGGGGGGACGGAGAGCTACTCTTGCCCTTCTAGGATGGTGAGTCTTTTGTAGCTTTGTGATCTCTCACTTCCTGCTCCCAAACAGGAAGTTCCTGTTGTCAGTTAAATCCTGTGCCTATAAAAGTAGAACTGGTTTAAGGTGGGGGGGTGGAGGGGAGGGAAGGAGGGCAATATAGCCCCAGTAGAGAAGTTTTAGTTATACCAGTAGCTCCTTCCTCCTGGTTTTTCATGTGTGATGTTTGCTCAGGAAACTGGGTGGGCATTAAGGATGACAAACCCAAGGAGATCCCACCACATATTTGGCAAGACTCCAGAGACCCAAAACCCTAACATTTTTTCCTTTTGTTGCTTGAGGGGTTGGGGGTGAGGATTTACTGGATTTACTGGATTTTAATGGGACAAAAGAAGGCACTAGGCCCATCTAGATTGTCCGCCTCAACAGAGGCACATTGGTTACCTAGATATTTGAGAAGTAAGCCACACATCTAAGTGAGATTTAAAGGCTTCAAAACAGGATATATTAATCAAATCTTGTGGTAGGGAATTCCAATATTTTGCAGCTCTTATTGAACAAAAAATTATCACGTTTGTTAGTATTGGCCCAATCAACAACTAATTGCTGGTTGTGAAGTCTACCCACTATACATTTATTGGCTAGGATAAGGCCACATTGATCCATCAAAGTAGGTGATTTGAGTGTTTTGAATGTGAAAAGAATATCCCCCCCATATCTATGCATGTCTAGAGGTTAAAGACCTGTTTCTCTTAAATGGGATTCGTAACTAAGTGATTTGAGCTGAGGAATCATCTTTGTAAGTCATCTCTGTATTTGCTCTAGGCAGATGATGTTACCTTTAAGATAAGGTCTCCAAAATGGGGATCCACAGTCCAACTGAGGCCTAATGTAGGCCCTATACAGAAGCACTAAACAGTGTTCAGACTTGCTGATAAATGTTCTTCTAATTTTTTTCAAAAGAACGTTAGCTGATCTTACCACTTTGTTTCAATGGTAATTTAAATTGCTATCAATTATGATGCCTAAGTCTTTTTTCATTTGATGTTGATTTTATCAAGATGTTATTTAAGTAATATTTGTTCAGTGGATTTTTATTGCTAAAATGGACGACATAACACTTATCAGTATTAAAGACCATAGAATTGCTCAGTGCCCAAGATTCAGCATGGAGAAGGTCAAGTTCAAGAGATCTTATAGATGTTAAAGTGTCGACCCTACCTCCCAAATTCTTATCGTCTGTAAATTTGGAAAGATGATTATTTTGAGACACGTTCATATCACTAATAAAAATGTTAAATGATATAGGTCCCAGTACAGAGCCCAGCGGGACATTGCCTGTCACTTGGCCTGAATTTGAAAATGAACCATTTATTTTTACCTTTTGGGTCCTATTTTGCAACCACCTGGAAGTCCAATTGACTAGGCATGATGAAAAACCAAGTTTATATAGTTTGTTAATTAGTATAGAGTGAGATAATTTGTCAAAAGCCTTGCTGTAATCAAGTAATATGACATCAGATGGAACTTTATGATCCATATACTTAATTATATTATTACAGAAGGAAATAGGGTTAGTGGTACACAAATGGCCTTTTTTGAAGCCATGTTGTGTTATATCCTGGATACCTAAATCGTCCATTTCTTTTGCAAACAGGGCTTTAACTAAACGCTCTATCTTTTTCCCTGTTATTGATGTTAGACTAATAAGCCTATAGTTTTGTACATTCGATTTGTTACCCTTCTTATGAATAGGAATAACAGTGGCTAATCGCCAGTCATCTGGAACATCATTCTCAAGCAGAGATTTATTGAACAACAGCGTTAAAGGTGTTGCCAGCAATTTGGCAGTTTCTAGTATAAACCTTGGATTTAATTTATTGGGGCCAGAGCAAGAATTTTTTTTTTACTAATAGTAGTGCATGCAGAATTTCATCATGGGTAAAAGAAGGAATGAGGGACTTGTTGTATACTGATATGGGGGGGATCTGATGAATTGAAAACAGAGCAGAAGTAGGTGTTGAAATGATCAGCAGTGTCCTTTTCTGTTTCAATGGGATTCCCGTTAACTAATAATGGTCCCAGTGTTTTGTTGTTACCTTTTCTTACCATAATATATGAAAAAAGTGTTTCATGGCTAGTTTTAGAATGAGCTTAATCAAACTCAATTTTAAGTTTTGCATTCTTAATTGCTTTTTTAAGAGAAGAGACCACAGATTTGTATTGTAGCTTATAATGTAAATTTGAAGTTGTTTTAAGTTTCTTAAACAGAACCTCCTTTCTTTTGATTACTCTAATAATGGATTTTTAAACTAGATACATATTTTACCCTTTTTATTGTATTTAAACTTTGTGGCAATACAATTTCCCTCCAGCTGACATAGAAGGTTTTTTAATTCAATCCAAGTGCTGTTTACTGACATATACCTAAATCTGTTTTCCCAATTAATCTCAGAGATTTTAGTATTAATAAGATCAAAGTCAGCATTATTGTAATCCTTATATGTGGTATTATTAGTAGTTTTTGAAATGCTAGTGAGGATATTAAATTTGATTGTGTTGTGATCACTATTACCCATTGGTGCTAATATTTTCAGATCTAAAATTTTGTTCTCAATATTACTGATGACTAAATCAAGTAAATTACACCCCCTGGTAGGCTGAACTACTAGTTGTTCAAAACCATGATCCAAACATGTGCTAACAAATAGTTTATCTTGTTCTGAGCTGCCAGAAGAAGAATCCCAGTTTAAACCTGGGAAGTCAAAATCACCCAGAATCAAGCAATCTCCCTTAGAAGCTATATCAGATACAATATTTGTCAGATCAGAAGTTTAGGTCATGTCAGCAGACAGAGGTCTGTAGCATACACCTAATGTAAGTTTGGGGTGTCCTTTAGGTTGGATTGTAACCCATAACAATTCAGTAGATGCAGATGTTGGAATTTCATAGGATGGAATGTCTTTTCTAATATAGAGACATACACCCCCTCCTAGTTGATTTTCTCTATCCTTATGATAGAGTTTGTAATTTGGCATTTCCCTAGTCCACTCAGATGATGAATCCCACCAGGTCTCCGTAACTGCTATAATACGGAGATTCAATTGAATGCATTTCAGTTCAAGTTCAAACTTCTTTAGATAATTTAAGGATATTGCATTAAAGAGTAAAAAATTGCAGTCCCTACCAGTGAAAGGTACTTTAGTCCCATTTAGAGAATTGGTAAGGTGAGCATTTTCCCCCAAGCAAATTAGTTTAAATGTTTGTTTATAACTGCATTTAAAGTTTTACACGGCAAGGCACTCCCCCTTCTGCTGAGATGGAGACCATCCCAGCAAAATAATGACTCTGTACTGTAGAAATTCTCCAAATGCGTGATACAATATATATATTTTTTTTAATACACCACTTCCTTAACCATTCATTAGTTTCTTTAATACTGGCAGTGATAATGTTTGTTGTCCTCAGCACAGGGAGTATTTCAGAGAAACAGACAGTGCACCCCAGTTCCTTGAAAAGATTGTAAATTGCTACATAATCTCTTTTTAGTTGAAAAGGGCTCTTGCTATTGATGTCATTGATTCCTGCATGTAAAATAACAAGTGGATTATGGCCCACATTAGAGAGAATCTTTGTTAACATGTTGGTAATGTTGGAAATTTTAGCACCCCAAAAGCTAGAACATGTTAGATTAGCTTTGTCTGGTTTGCATATAACCCTATCGAGACGTTTAATTATAGTCACCCAATACATAAACTTGACAAGGTGGATTCCTGGAAGTGGGTGAATCACATTTATCCATAGATAAATTAGACTGTGGTTGATGAGTAAGAGTGGGATTATTTACTAACCTTAAGGGATCTAGTGTTAACGAGGTGTCAATATTTGGTGCATCTTTAACTAACTGGGGAACAGGATGATGATCAGAGTCTATGGGATCAGTAACAATGGAGCTTGAATGTCATTTGTTATAGCAGGGGCAGTTTGAGGGCTTCCATCTTGGTCCATGTTATATGGGATGGGAGCGGACAGCTTAGATAGTACTGAAAAAGAGTTACAAGTTGGAATAAGGAATTGCTCTGCCCTACGACCTTTTTTAGTTGCCCTTGCTTTAGGGACCAGTGTCCAATCCATGTTGTATTCATGGTCATATTCACTGTCACCTTCTTCATCTCTACCTCACTTCCTATGCTGAGTTGTTTTAACATTTATATCATGATCAATAAGAACATTAGAGGCACAAAGGGAGGTGCTGGGTAAAATTGTATTGTGTTTAACATTCAGTATGGATGAAGATGAGTGACTGTTGATACAAGTAACATCACTGGATAAGGGACTGACCTGAGAGACACTATCTAGATTTATAAATCTATGAGACATTTCCTTCTGGCTATTTTCTAATTGCATAAGTCTCACACCAAATAATTCAATCTCTTTATTTAATTCGTCATTGGCAATACATTTGTTGCAACTGAAGGCAGTATTAGGGCAAGGCAGAACCTGGACCAACTGATACATAGAGCACAGCGTACACTGAATACCCATATCTCCATCTAAGGTCATGATGGTTTTAATAGTAAACATGTTTACAGTTTCCTGGGGCACAATATGAGTGTTTACTTTGCTAGTCATTGCAGTAAATGTAGATCCAAGATACATAACTGTAATATTCAAGTTGAGTAGTATTACAGTGGTCAAGACACCCCCTTGTAGTTATAGGTATACTAGGCAACTACTAATATTTTATACTGCCACACTAATACTCCACCTTACAGTGCTGAACATACCAAACCTCCCGCTAGACACGTGTGTCTTTGCATGCATCTTCGTGCGCGAAGTCGTGCACTCGCCCTGCTCACTGCAGGGCAAGCAAGATATAGGCAAGCCTAACCCGGAAGCATACTCTGAGGTTATGGAGTTCAAGCATAAGTTATATATTAAAATTAAATAATAATAGGATCCACAGAACCACTCATGTGTAGTTCACAATAAATAAGGTGTTTCAGCCAAGTTTAAAAGAAAGAAAAATGAGTGCAATCCAAGTTGTAGTTCTGTTATGAACTACCGCTCCTCTTCCTGGATTCCCTACCAGGAAACCCTAACACCACTTTTCCCCACTTTTCTGTCATTAAGTTACCCTAACTGGTGCACTAACAAAGTTGTTTGCACAGAATTTTCTTTCTTTTTGAGATAGTGGAATTACAGGCCCTTTAGGCTGTGCACTATGGGAAGACTCTGTCCACCTGCAAAAATGCAGGGCCTTACACATTTATTGTTTACACAATGGGGTCGATTCACAAACAGTCAAAGAATGCCACAAGCCCAGGTGCACTGAATATTTGGTGCATGTGACTTGCAGCATTCCCAGGCTCGTGAGTGGTATTTTCGATCCTGTGCATCAATTGCTGCAAGTTAGATCGGCTATTTCTGGTCTAACTTGTGGCAGTCTTGGGTGGTGCCCTTTTTACGGGGCTTGTACCAAATATTTGGCACAAGCTGCCATATATTGAGAAAAGTGTCGTAAATGCACCTGATCTTCTTGAATCAGGCAGATTTCGTAGTGAAGTGTTTGGCGCAGCTGTGACAAAAAACAGTTTTGGCACAGGGCTTGATGTAAGCCCTGCCTCACTATTTGTGAATTGGGCCCATTCACTGTTTACACATACACTCATTACACATTTCTCTTCACACATTCACTCTTTACACAGTCACTCTTCACACATTCACTCTTTATGCATTCACTCTTTAGGCAGTCACTCTTCACACATTCACTCTTTACATGTTCACTTTTTTTATTTAATTTTGTCCCCACGTTTTCAAGATAATAATTTTATGACTGCCCTTATAAACATGACATATAGCATTTATAGTATATTGGCCGAAATGTCATTTTGTACCAAAAGTGCAAAAAGATGTACTGTATGGAATTTTAAAAAAATCACACCTGCCACATTTATGAGGTGGTGTGAAGAAAATGGCTATGCTTAAAGTTTGGAGTCAAAATATTAAAAATGAACAGAGTTAATAATTAGCAAATTTATAAGTGAACATCGAAATACTGCAACACTCAGTCATAACCTAGGCATTTTACCATATCTGTACATCAAATTTTCATCATAGCCTTCTTTTTATACCACATTATGAACTACTGTAGGTATGTGATAGTTTTCAAATCCCAACCGAAATGTCATTGGACACCACCAAAACATCATTCTGCACCACAGGCACTGAAACATATTTTGCCTAGCATTTGAAAAATGACACCTGTCATGTTCATGGAGTGGTGTGAAAAATGGCAATGTTGGAAATTTGGGGTCAAAATATTTAAAATTACCAAAGTTATGAGCGAGCATAGAAAAATTTCAACATATGCTCATAATGTTGTCATTGTTACATATTTGGACCCCAGATTCCCAACATAACCTTCTTATGATCCACCTCATGAACAATGGTGGTGGAAATTTTTAAATCCTGCCCAAAAGGTGACTTCGGCAAGCAACTGCAAAATTGCCTTTTGGGCCTGATTTACATAATTCTACTACCACTGGTCATGAGGTGTGGTCCCAAAGAGGCCATGTTTAAAATGTGGGGAGAAAATATGCAAAAATGACAAAGTTATGCATCAAAGTTCAAAATCCCATTGAAATACATTGAGCCACACTTACCTTAGTTTCTCATATCACAGTTGTTAGTTCCAGCAGCAAGACATGTCTTCAATCAGAGAGTGGATCTATGCCATGGGACATGTTGAGGTCAGTGAGGGTGTGGGAGGGAGTGCGGTGGTGGTGTGGGGTGGTGATTGCTGAGTGGGAGGTTGAGGTGGTGGGGTCAGATTGGCAAGGGATTGTTTTCTTTTTTATAGGTTTAAAAGGAAAAAAACATTGAGGGATGGTCTTCTTTATTACAGCTAAGATTCTAACACAGGGGATTGGGAACCCCAGTGTTGGGCTACACTTCAGGGAACAGTGGTAGGTGACCTGGAGGGGAGAGGAGCACTGAAGTGGTACCAGATGTGGGCACCAGTGTCTGCTTAATAGAGAGATAGATAGGTAGATAGATAGACAGATAGATAGACAGACAGACAGACAGACAGACAGACAGACAGAACAGGGATTGGCAGCTCACTGCTCTCACTGCAACCTGCAGCTCAATTTTCAGCTGCAGCTGTAGAACTCAAGAGGGTCCCACTGGTCTCATACAGAAAATGTGGGTGAACAGTTCCTCTCACTGATTCCAAAACCCCTAGGTACTAAGTGACAGAAAACAGCAAAAAATCCATATTTGAATTTTTGGTTCTACGCACACTCAGTAGGGTATCAAACATCTATCCAGAAGACCCTACTGAGCTTGCTCAGAACCAAAATTTCAAATCCTTATAACTTGGGAATGGATTCATATTTTTTCACCAAATGAATGAAACGCACCATTCCAAACTATCAGGGCACTAGGCAATGACACAAAAAACAGAAAAACAAAGTTAAGGATTTAACATTAAATGGCCTACTCAGCCCTAACTACAGTGGTGCTACTCACCTCAATAATATGTATACTGCCTAGGCAGTTTTAAGTTTTGGTCTGAAATATTCATGGTAGAAAGGGCTTGCCCCAGAATGGTGCTTTTTGTTGGTTTGGTGAAAAAATATGAATCCGTTCCCAAGTTTTACGGATTTGAAATTTCAGTTCTGAGCTTGCTCAGTAGGGTATCAAACATCTATCCAAAAGACCCTACTGAGCATGCTCAGAACCAACATTTCAAATCCTTATAACTTGGGAACAGATTAATATTATTTCACCAAACTAGCAAAAGGCACCATTCTGGGTCAAGCCCTTTCTACCCTGAACATTTCAAACCAAAATTCAAAACCATCTGGGTGCCAGATGATGATGAAGAAATGCAAAAATACCTATTTTTCCTAAAACTGCACTATATGGATCTTAGAATTCACATATCTGATCCAAACAAAACTTGGTACATGAAGAGACTTTGTCCCCAGACTGCGCATGCAACATTTCATGCAAATCCATTGAATGGGGGCAAAGCAATTAAAGTGCAAAGTTAGGGGATTAACATTAAACAGCCTACTCAACCCTAATTATAGTGGCACTACTGCACCATTATAATCTATGTAGATAGATACAGATAGATATATATTAGTATAGTTAGTTTTTGTTGACCAGGAAAGGAGGACTAGACAATTCTGCTTATTTTTAGCCTCGTCCCGGGGAGGGAGATACAGAGGGATGCCAACTGACATTGAACCAGATTAAGCTGTTATCCCTACCATTGGAGCCAGTTAGGTTTCAGATTAAAGTGACAAAAGTAGGGAAATGTGTTGTTAGGGTATCCAACCCTAACTCCTGACCCGCCAAGCAGCAAAAGAAAGAAACATCATGGTTTTCACAATTCTGAGCCTTGGTGATTCAGGGGTGGAATCTTCCTTGGGGTTCTCAACCCTAGTGCTCACTCCATTGTGATATAGGCTTCCAACATATAGAACTGTGTCTTCCCATATGTTGCCAACAACCTGTAGGCCCTGGCTGAAGAAAACAGATTTCATCTGACCTTATTTGATGATGGAATGTGGTGAGCATTAGGGTTAAGGACCCCAAGGAAGACCACACCATTGATTTGCCAAGACTCAGGACAGCAAAAACCATAATTTTTTTTTTCTTTTGCTGTTTGGGGGTGGGGTGGGAAGCATTATCTTGATGGAGAAGTGTGATATGCATGTTCAGCTAGTGAACAAAGGCTGGCCTCAGAAAGTGTGAAAAAGGAATCTCATTCCCCGAATGGTTGGATCTACTAGAAACAAAGCTCATGCCTGGAGATTGGGGTCAGGTTGGCCACCTCTGTCATGCATACATTCTCATTGGGGCTTCAGGGCAGCAAATATCAATGACATAGCAACATAGAAACATAGATAATGATGGCAGAAAGAGACCAGTAGTCCATCTAGTCCAGGAGTTCTCACACTTTGTCATAGTGAGCCTCCCCCAAGCCTTGGAAAAGATCTTGAACCTCCCCCTAATATAGAAATAATTTTGGGCCTCCCCATAGTTAGAATAGCTATCATACTTTGCACATTACAGGAAGAATACAATGAAGTGCATGTGAGTAGTTTATCCTCATTTTATTGAACTTATTATTCTCCCTCTCTATAACCCCACTCCCCAGGCCAGGCTACTCACTCCACACTTCTGACTTTAGGACCCTATTTATCCCTTGTTGCAATACCTCCACGAGTCAGATTGCTTTCTTTGTCAGTTTTACCCTGCTCTTAAACACCTTCTCAGGGACCATTTTGCTCTCTCCTGCTCTTGCTCCAAGTATATCTCTGCTTAGCTTTTGCATTTGTGCTTTTCTGCACCCTGTATAATGGGTCAGTTGTTACCTTGTTCCAATTCATTTGCATTATTTTGAAGTTTGTTTTGCACAGTTTCCAAGAATTGTATTTTCCCCACGTCATACCAGGAAACAAGTGTTTGTTCAGTGTGTCTTTCCTGGTAACCATTTTGTACATAAACTTGCATGCCATTATTCGCTTTCAGTTTGCTGCATCTTTTCACGTGAAGCTGCCAAAACTTGACATTAAAATATAGTACATTTTAAAGCTTGCTTGAGCCTCCCCTGGAACAGGTTGGGGCCTACACTGGGAGGCTGGCCTCACCATTTGAGAACCCTTGATCTAGTCTGACTGAGTTCCCTTAGCAACCGTACATGGGATCAGGGAGCTGCAGGCCTAGGCTACGCTGGGTCTTGGACAAGGGTCACCTAGAGCAATGTTTCCCTGGAATCTATCCTATCCAAACATGCCGGAGGCTTCGGGATATGCTAAATCAGGTACATAATCTATTGTATATGTATATGAGAGATAAGTCTGAGATATAGGCTATTGTTTTTTTTTGTTTTTGTTTTTTTGACATCGCCAAACACCCAGACAATTTTGAAATTTTTGACTTACATTTTCAGGGTAGAAAGGGCTTGGCCCAAAGATCTGCCTTTCACTGGTTTGGTGAAAAAAATATAAATCCATTCCAAAGTTATTTAATTTTAAAAATTCAGTTCTGAGCATGCTCAGTTCAGTCTTTTGGATAGCTGCTTGGAATGAAAAAAGAATCTGTTCCATACAAAAAATTATCCTTTTTCATATGGGGGTAATCCTTTTTCATGAGGAAAAAGTATTTTTTCTTATGGCTGCTATCTTGTTTCTGTTTTTTTATTTCAACCACTCCCCCCCAAAATTACATCCTGCACACATAGCAACAAGTGTATCCTGCTAATCGGAACACCATTAGGTGGTTTCTGCACTTAGTTTCTGGAAAAATGACCCAGAAATGTATTTTTGTAACATTTAGAAATCCTTTTAGATGCGCTGATTTTCTTTTTTCATATGGGTATACAAACAAGCATTTGTCAATGCCGAATGTTTGCTTGCTGGCATTGGCATTGGTAGTGCAGAAGTTACAGAGCTGCATGACAGGAATAGCAGTGAAGTATTAAACTGAAGCCAACCCCACCACCACCCTGCAGAGAGTGACAGGCATTGGGTTTGCCTTTGGGTTGTCAGGCATAACGGCCATGCCATTTCACCACACCCTACCCTGCAGACATTGACAAGTGTCACAGTGTGCCTTGGGGTCTTTGGCCCTTATGCACACCCCATTCCATCAGGAAATATGGTGAGATGGGTGCGGTATAGGAGAATGGGGTGAACTTTGGGGCCGAAGAGTCCAAGACATACCTCGATGCCTGTCACTGGCTGCAGGGTGTGGAAGTCACACCCCTGATGCTTGTCATTCTCTACAGGGTGGGGCGCTATGGTTGGAAACCCTAACAGCTCAGGTATTCATTGGTATTTTCACTCCAAATTTTCAACATGTTTTTTTTGAGACCCCCACCTCATGAACAGTGGCAATATCAGTTTGTTAGCCGAAAGCTGCTTATGCACAGCGGCTACGGCATTTAGCACCACAGGTCCAAAAACACATTCTGAACAGGATGTGAAAAATGACAGCTGTACTGTTCATGGGGAGGTGGGAAAAATGGCAATGTTGCAAATCTGCAGTAAAAATATTAAAAAAACTGGTGAAGTCACGAGCTTGCATAGAAACTGTGCAACGCACACCCGTAATGTAATTAGTTTGGAGATTTTTTACAGCAGATTGTCAACACAGGCATTTTGGGACCTCCGATCATGAACAGCGTCACTGTGATTTTCTTTATCTGTCCCGAACAATGATTTCCCACAGCGACCACGCATCTCTGCGCTGAAAGTGTGAAAACACATTTTGGCCATGTTGTGAAAAATGACAGCTGTACTGTTCATAAGGAAGTGTGGAAAAATGCAACTGGTGAAAATCTGGACTGAAAATATTACAAAGTCATGAACTTACGAGGGTGCGTGGAAACTGTGCAATGCTGAATCGTAACACAGTCATTTTATGGACTTTTGTCACCAAATTTTCAACATAGCCATTTTAAGACCTCTGCTCATGAACAATGTAACTGGGATTTTCTTAATCTGTCCCAAACATTGCTTTCGCACACCGACTGCACCATTGTGCGCTACATGTGCGGAAACACATTTTGGGCGACATGTAAAAAATGGCAGCTGTACTGTTCATAAGGAAGTGTAATAAAATGGCAATGTGGAAAATCTGTAGTAAAATATAGAAAATTCACAAACTTATAAGCGTACGTAGGAACTGCGCAATGCACGCTCGTAAAACAGTCATTTTTAGGAATTATTTCACTAAATTTTCAACATAACCATTTTAAGACCTCTGCTCATGAACAGTGTAACTGTGATTTTCTTAACCTCTCCCAAACATTGCTTTCGCACACCGACTGCACCATTGTGCGCTACATGTGCGGAAACACATTTTGGGCGACGTGAAAAATGGCAGCTGTACTGTTCATAAGGAAGTGTAATAAAATGGCAATGTGGAAAATCTGGAGTGAAAATACAGAAAATCCACAAACTTACAAGCGTGCGTAGGAACTGCACAACGCACGCTCGTAAAACAGTCATTTTTAGGAATTTTTTCACCAAAATTTCAACATAGCCATTTTAAGACCTCTGCTCATGAACAGTGTCACTGTGATTTTCATAATATGTCCCATACATTGATTTACTTTCAGCTTCATACTATGCGCTACATGAGGCGGAAACACATTTTGAGCAAGATGTGAAAAATGACAGCTATACCGCTCATATGGAGGTGTGGTAAAATGGCAATGTTGAAAATCTGGAGTGAAAATATTGAAAATTCACAAACTTACAGGCGTGCATAGGAACTGCACAATGCACGCTCGTAAAACAGTCATTTTTAGGAATGTTTCCACCAAAATTTCAACATAGGCTTTTTGAGAGCCCACCTTATGAACAATGGCAGAGTCGTTTTGTTACTCAGTCCCAAAAGGTGATTTCGCACAGTGACTGTGAAATCACCCTTCGGGACCGAATAATGCCATGACAGTGCAATAATTCATGAGGAGGGGTCCCAAAAACCCCATGATGAAAATTTGGGCCAAAAATTCCCAAAAATGCCTGAGATATGCAAAAACGTTGAAAAAACCCTATCATTATACATTATACAGCTTACCGGCATTTCTTCAGTTCACGGTCGGCTTTGAAGAGTGAAGACGTGTTCCCAGTCCACCGAAGATCATTGCGCCGGAATCCAGAGGTAAGTATGGGGTGAGGGGGGTGTGGGGAGGCAGGGTGCGCAGTAGGTGGGTGCGGTTGGGTGCAGACACTGCGAGGGACCGCTTTTGTTTCAGTTTTTTTATTACGACGCGGGACGTTTGCCACACTGGGGTGGGCTCCCAGCATGGCAGAAGGAGGACTGATTGGGGTGGAGCCGATGGGGATTGGGCACCCCATCAGCTATAACGTAGCCAAGGCGTGGGGCAGGTACCCAGCGTGGCATATGGACCTGTGTTTTGGGGTGCAGCACAGCCAACGGGATTGGGCACCCCGTCAGCTATACAGTGTGCGTGGGGGGCAGCATGCAGCATATGTGTGTGTGTGTGTGTGTGGGGGCGCACGCAGGCAGGCGATATCTTATCGCTGCTCACTGAAGCGTAGCTCCCCCTTTCAACTGTACGCCACTGCATTTTGGAGCTGTCATAGACAGCTCCAGCATGCATTGAAGAACTGCGGCCGCGCCTGCAAACACACTGACTGAATTGGAAGAGGGCTGACACACCTCCGAAAACTCGGATGATGGCACTATGTTTCTTGCACATGCGTGCAAGCAAAGATAATAAAAAATTGGTCCATGCGAAAAAGGATGGCTTCGTATGAAAAAAGAATTTGGACTTAAGTTTTTTCTGATTTTTTTTGTATGAAGGGATTCTATTTTCGCATGAATGAAAAAAAAAGCATACAAAAAGGATGCTTTAATTTGAAAAAAGAATGGGAAAAAAATAAGTCTAAATTCTTTTAGGGGTATATTATATATACGTGAGCCCATGTAAATGGATAGCTTTGTGGTTTACATTGCTTGTGCCCTCACTGCAGGAGTTAGGCTCCACTTCACTGGTGTCATCAGAGCAAATAAAGGCTGCAGGGTGAATAATTAAATGTAAAACTTTTTTTTCAAATATTAGTATATGAATTCAATCTGAGCAGGCTCAGAGGCATCTGCAATTAGTGATTTAGGAGCCAGGGGAGTTCAGGATGTGCTGCGGCTGTTGGCCTCTTTGGACAGTATCTGGAATGTTCAGTTTTTACCATGCATTAAAAGGAGAAAAGACATTAAGTCTATCTTGAGGTTTGTGTCCTTATGTGCAGAGAGGGTGAGAAACGAGTGAGTTATTTGATGTAACTTAATTCTGAATCTGTAGGTGAGGACTGTCAGGAGATGATCAGAAGGTACACACTTTTGTAATGTTTGTGTTTTTAAATATTTGAGAAAATAAGTGCTATTTTTCATGCATGCTTAGTAGTGAAAATGAGCATTCTAAGGATAGATATATTTTCATAAAAGCAGTGTGATCTGCTTTCATGACTCAAAACATGCTTTCATATTTCTTGCTTTTGTGAAAATAGCTTTCATGATTTATGATTATATATTTCTTGGTTTCATGACCAGTGTCAGTGGCTCAGTAGGTAGCACACTCACCTCAGGCCAGGAGATCAGAGGGCTGTGGGTTCAGTTCCCTCATCTGGCACTTGGGTTAATATCTCAGTACTGATACTGTAGAGCAGCATGAGAGAGGTGCTGCACTTCTGAGGTGCCGTCTTTCAGATGAGATGTTAAACCGAGGTCCCATCTGCCTAGATTGGTGGTAGTTCAGGTGGATGTTAAAGATCCCATGGCACTTATCAAAAGGAGTAGGGGAATTTCCCTGGTGTCCAGGCCAAATTTCCCTCATTCACTAAAAATACCACCAACAGCTTAAGCTGGTTCAAGGTCAGTTGGCATTCATCTGTATCCCCTTCCCCTGGGTCATGCCTGAAAATAGGCAGGATTTGTCTAGTCTAGTGCACTTACCCAGTCAACAAAAACTAAATAAATAAAATGAATAAATGACAGTAGCTTTTATTATGTATGCTTTCATATTGTGAAAATAGTTTTGTATTTCTTGATTTTGTAAAAATTGCTTTTGTGAAATGTCAAAGAGAAATCTCGAGTTAGGTGGATTTCTTGATCCTAACTTGTGGGTTTGATATTTTAACTGCTGTTTCAGATTCTCTAAAATATGTGTGATAAAAATATGGTCTTTGTTTTAACTAAACATGAAACATTTTCACAGTGATGAATTGCAAAAGTAAAATGGTAGTTATGGTTTTGTGAAAATAGCTTTTCTGATACATCAAACTGCTTTCATAGGACATTTTACTTGCTGCATTTTGTTCAGCAGGCCAAAGGACTCTTCTCCATGCCTTGTGAATCTTTAACCTTATTGCCATGGAAATACAGGGCCAAGAGTGCCCTGCCCTTCCACAATCCCATGAATTCTTCTCTAGACACAGGTCACATAGGGCCCCAGGGGCTTGCATTCATAGCTAAATGGAGGCACATATCTGAGAGGGCCCTGCTTGTCCACAGCCGCATGGACTCTTCCCTTGGTGAAGCACCCTCTGCACCCCAGTGCCACAGTTTCTGTTGCTCCATGAATCTTCTCTTGGTGCAGGGCCTTTAGCCGCACAGGGCTTGTGCTTCTACAGCACCACTGATACTTCCTTTGGTGCAGGCCAGACAGATACTTTTCCTAGCATTTTCCAGTCTGTGCCCTAGTGCCATGGAAGCACAGGACATAGAGGCCCCTATGCTTCTGCATTCTCATGTATTCTTCTCTTGGTACTGGCAATGTTTTCTTGGTGCAGGGCCCAGAGGGTTAAGCACATCCTGGAATTGTGGTCTTTGTTGTCCACCAGTGCACAGGGCCTGTAGGGCTCTGCACACAACCAATTATACCTTTGTCTTGGTAAAGGGCCCAGAAGGCCCTGTACATCATGGCATGAAGATGACTGGTGATGCAAGGCCTGAAATATATTAAATAATCTGTTTACTGTTTTCCATGCAGGTCTTTGGGATCTGTGTGAATGAGGATATGATTCACTATCACAAAAAGAAAGGAAATTAATTGCAAAAAGCTACATTAATGCAGACATTAGGGTTAAAGAATGCAAAGTACACAAAGTAAGGAAATGAAAACACTAGGGCTTGGAGTCTTAGGAGTCTTGGTGAATTAGTATGGTGTTCCTTGGGATTGTCAACCCTAATGCCGCCCCCACATATGAGCAAAGAGAGCTATACATCATGTGATGGTTTGTGCAGGGCTCACAGGGCCCTGAGTTACAAAAGATGTAAATGACTCTGTGGACCATGTGGTGAGCCATAATTGTCTAGAAGCCCTCCATATGATGGCAGCTAAAGGGGTGTCTGCTGGTAGGGGACTTCAATCTGCCTGAGATTGAGCAGAGCCTCCCAGCAGCTTCCACAGCCAGAAGCAGGGACATCCTGAACTCCCTGCAAGGAGCAGACCTGAAGCAGCTAGTGTTTGAGCCAACACAGGAGGAAGCTATTTTGGACCTGGTACTAACCAATGGGGACAGAATCACTGATATCAGGGTGGGTGAACACCTGGAGTCCCGTGACCATGGCACAGTGTGGTTTATTATAAGTACTGTGACATGGTCAAGCCACTCAAAGGTGAGGGTCCTGGACTTTAGGAGACCAGATTTTGATAGGATGGTGATATGTCTAGGGAAAGCCCTAACGGGGGTGGGTAAAAGGCAGGGAAATCAGGGAGCAGTGGGCCAAACTAAAGGGGATCATAGGGGTGGCAACTAACCTTTGCGTCAGGCAAATAAACAAAGGTAAGAGAAAAGGAAAACCACTATGGTTCTCAAAGGAAGTTGCAAGGAAAGTAAGGGCAAAAAAACTTAGCTTTAAGGGAATACAAAGAATCACAGAAAGAAGAGGACAGGGCAGTGTATATAGAGAAGCAGAGAGAGGCAGAAAGGGTGGTCATAAGTGCAGAAGCCCAGACAGATGAGAAAATAGCAAAAGAAGTGAAGAAGGGGGACAAAACCTTCCATAGGTATGCTAGTGAAAAGAGAAAAATTGGGGGGGGGATTGTGAGGCTCAAAGGGGAGGAAGGAGAGGCCGTGGAAGGGAACCAGGAAAAAGCATCAATTCTGAACAAATATTTCTGTTCAGTATTCACAGAAGAAGGAGAAGGGGAGGGACCAAAACTAAGAAACCAGATAAGAAGGGAGGTGGACACCAGTTCATTTACAGCGGAAAAAGTCCTAAAGAAACTCACAAAACTGAGGGTGGACAAGGTGATGGGTCCAGACAGGATACACCCTAGGATATTAAGGTAGTTAAGAGAGGTGCTGGCAGCACCACTGACTGCTCTGCTCAACAAGTCACTGGATACAAGAGTGGTTCTAGAGGACTGGAGAAGGGCAGATGTAGCTCCCCTCTAAAAAAGTGGAAGTAGAGAGGAGGCTGGTAACTATAGACCTATCAGCCTGACCTCACTGGTGGTAAAAATTATGGAATCACTGCTAAAGGAAAGGGTAGTGGAGCACCTTGAAAGCAGCAGAGCACAAGATCTGAGGCAACATGGATTCACATCAGGTAAATCGTGTCAAACAAATCTATTAGATTTCTTTGACTGTGTGACCAAGGAAGTGTATCTGGGGGGAAAGGGTGTGTGGATGTGGCCTACCTAGACTTCAGTAAGGCATTCAACACCATTCCTCGTAGGAGGCTTGTCAACAAGCTGGGCAGCTTGGGATTAGGTCATAAGGTGGTGGGCTTGATAGCGAATTGGTTGAAGAATAGAATGCTAAGGATGGTTGTGGTAAACAAAGCTAAACTGGAGGAAGGGAGGGTGACCAGTGTGGTGCCACAGGGATCAGTTCTGGGGCTGGTCTTGTTCAATATCTTCATTAGTGACATTGCAGAGGGGCTGGAGGGGAAGGTGTTTCTCTTTGTGGATGACACTAAGATCTGCACTATGGTGGACCTTCCAGGTGTGGTGGAAAAAATGAAAAAGGCCTAGCTAAACTGGAGGAGTAGTCCAGAGTGTGGCAGCTGGATTTCAATGTGAAGAAGTGCAAAATCATGCACTTGGGGCACAGGAACCCAGGAGTGGACTACAGGATGGGTGAGGAAGTATTATCAGTAGCCGAACAAGAATGAGATCTGAGGGTGATCATATCTGATGACCTGAAGGTGGCCAAACAATGTGCCAAGGCTGTGAGGAAAGCCAGTGGGATGCTGGGGTGCATAGGGAGAGGTATCACCAGCAGAAGAACAGAGGTGGTGATGCCACTGTACAAATCATTGGTGAGACCACCTTTGGAATACTGCGTCCAGTCCTGGAGGCCATATCTCTCTGAAAAGACAAAGGCAAGATGGAGGCGGTTCAAAGGAGGATGACCAAAATGGTGCAGGGCCTGCATCAGAAGCCCTACTAGGAGAGGCTTGAGGATTTAAATATGTACTGCCTAGAAGGTCAGAGGGAATGGGAGAGCATGACAAGGACATTCAGGTATCTCACAGGAATAAATAAGGTGCAGCATTTTCCAAAGGAAAAGAAGCTCAAGGACAAGGGGGCACAATATGAAGCTGGGAGGAGGCTGAGGGGAAATGTGAGGAAGTACATCTTCATGGAGAGGATGGTGGACACTTGGAACAGCCTCCCAGAGGATGTGGTGGAGGCTAAACTGTCACAGCATTTAAGAATGCATGGGATAGACATAAAGGAATCTTAGAAGAAAGAGAAGAGGAGCAGGAGTCTAAGTAGGATCTCCAGTGGCACTACAGGGGAGGGATCTTAGGGAGACTAGGTGGGCCAGGTGGGCCTTATCTGCCAACAACATCTATGTTTCTATGTCTATGTTTCTATCTCCAGTCAATAGACATAAGGGGCATGGGCTTTGACCTGTTGCTTGTTCTTGGGTAACAAGGGCAAGGTCCTTATCAGGAAGGGGTTGGCAAAGGAAAAAAGGGCACCTACCCATCAGTAATAAAAAAAACAAAGGGCACACATCTGTCATAGTCCATGCCTTCAAGGGGCTGTAGCAGGTGGCGGTAGTGGTTGTTGTTGCTGCTGCTGCTGCTGCTGTAGAGCTACGGCCAGGTCCCAGGTGGCCTGGTTGGTGTCCTCTGCCTGTCTTATTAGGATTCTTTGCAAGCAGATCAGCCTGCTCAAAAGGTCATCTAATCCCTCCCATAGCATGGCATCCCTCTTACCTTCAACATTCTTCCCTGCACCTACAGATAGAAATGCACTGAACTCAGCCAGCTGTACACACAGAACAAGAGACACAGGGGTGGCCCAGTGAGCACAACAAAAGTACAACCAGCTGACATATAGGTCACTATAACAGTCGCAATGCAATGTGCGTAGCATACCAGAGACAGAATTGTAGACCCATATGGTAGAGAACTGCATATACAATGGGTGTGCCATGCTGCAACAGAGCATGACTGAACCATAAAAGGGACACACACCATCAACAGGCATGCCAGATGTGGAAACACAGCACATGCAACAGCAACATCAAGCCAGAGCCCGATAGGCAGTGTAATGGCCCAGGTGGCCAAAAGTCACACCCACATACTCCATGCCCACTGACCAGGCATCCTGCATACAGGCCAACACTGGTGTGCAGGCCACAGATATCCATGAGCTACCCAAGGTGGCAGCAGGGGCGGGACTCAGGCACACACGTGTGGTGCACATAGCTCAGCTGTATATGGCTGGGACCGTCATGCAACACTGTGTGCAGCAGATGGGCTAACATGTGAGTGCAGCAGTGTTGTATGTGGGTGGGCATCTGACACACTGTTCCACAGTCAGCACAACATTGGTGTATGATGCAGAGTTGCCTGGAGGAAACCTCCATCTCAGTAGATGCTGGTTCCACCCTAAGTAGCGGGTTTCCCCTAATACAGAGCCTGTGCAGGTCTTTGGCCCAGCAAAGACCCAGTTGTCTTGTAAAGTATGCCTGGTTCTACCTGTATACTAAGGAATGATCACAGGGTGGATATCACTGTGTTGGTTAGACACTACTGACTCTGTACCACAATGTCGAACAAATACAGTAAAGTACATTCAAGGCCTATCAATGACTACCCCTGTCCTTGACCTCATGCCACATAAGGTTGTCTCCAGTGAGACGCAGCAGTGTGACACACAGTGCATATGGCACTGGAGATGGCATCAGTGTGAGCAGACTTCCAGTGGCACTGAATGCCACACATGGCATGTCACAAGGATGTACCAATACAACAGTGGTTTATGCCTACTGCTGCCAATCAGATATGCATACCTAGGCCTGGCCATGTGGTGCAACAGACCCAACTACCACTGATATGTGTAGAACGCAGGTCTGTGATTAGTACAGCCAATGCCCTGGTGTACTACATCTGTGGCACAGGGGACATGCCACCACATTGTGTAAAGCATGCCAAGGGACAATACACACACAGGGTAGAATGCCTGTTGCAATAATGAGCAAGACAGTAGATGGCACAGACCCTGACACACCACAGTGTCAATGGTGGGACAAAGCCCCAAGGGCTGGGCGAGTGTTGCAAACCACTACTGCATAGATGCCACCTCCACAGGCATGCATGCAGCCTGCTGAGATACAGAAGCTCATCCCCCTCCCTCATCAGAATCATGCAGCACAGTGTAAATGTGCAAACCAGAAGGCAAAACACACAATGCAGGGTACTTAAATGGATGTGTGTCTATGGCATGTCCCTCCACTCATTGCCCACATTCAGCCCCATCATGGCTTAGAGTGTCCCCTCTTCCCACTGCTAGTCCTGCCAGCTGCACTGTTGCTCTCTGGCTCTGATCTGATCCTCAGGTACAGTACCACTGACGCATATTATCAGGTAACAGGACTGCACACAGGACAGTACACAAACCATACATACAGCCATCTGTAGCACCCTGGCATTGGTATGGTGCCACTGTCCACTATCACCTGCAGTTGTTATACGCTGTGTGCATCCCTCCTCTGTAGGTCATTATACCAATGATGACACTGGTCACCAGTGTGTGTGACTATGGTGCATCATGTGAGATATTGCCCCACAGATGCCCATACTTTGCACTGGAGCCTGTCTGTCCTGCCCCCTGACCCAGTAGCTGGTCCTCTCTAGCCACCACATCAAACAAATTGGCCAGCTCTGTGGTGGACTACCCCAGGTCCCTTTACAGCACAGCTCTGCTCCAGTTGCCTGCTATGTAGTGCTTCAGCCTAGGCCTAGACCTAGACCTAGCCCTCACACCACACTCTTCCCAGTTCCAGGGCTGTCTGGGTGTGTCTGTCCATTTGCACAACACGTTTCCATCAGAACACCATGTCACAACCCCACTCAGCAGGTCAGGCCCTCTGCTCCCACAGTGCCAACCTCTGAGCCCAGTACTGTGAATAGGAACAGAAACTGGGTAACCCTCCTGTCTGTTTTGTGGGTTCGAATCAACCTTTGGTCTCAAGTTCTGGAGGGATTCAAACTGTGAACCTCTTGCTAGTGTACTCAATGTACAGGCTCAGATAATTCTGCTCTTCAGGGGGGCAGATATAATTCGCCTATGGGCACCTAACCAGGTGTACAAAATGAACCCTTAAAAACTCTATGAAAGACCTCAGTATAAACTCTTACCTTTTCCCAGTTTGGTACACCAGTAAGCCTATGCACAGTGTCAGCTTTAACCATATATGCTTCACTTGTCAAAGAAAGAATTTCAAAGGCACACCAGGTAGTCTCTTAAAATAAGAGGTTTTACTTAAAATAGATACAAAATATGTAAAATGTAAATACAGAACAATATATCACAAAACCATACAATCACTTAAAAAAACAAGGTTATAAATACAAACAAAATCTCCTACTACAGTACACATAGACTTGTCTTTCTAATATATACCTTCTAACAGTGCCCAGTGTTGCTTTTTCAGAGTCCAAACATGTGAGTCTCTCAAGGTCAGCCACAGTATAATTAAAACACTGTCTTGAACCTGCCTTCTCCATGATGTCATCATCTAGCGCCTCGCTTTCAGGATACAAATATGTATGTATATATATATATATATATATATATATATATATATATACAAAACAGGAAGAACCATCAAGAGGTATTAAATTCTGTAACTTCAGCAAAACTCATTTTTCAAATGATGACACTCTTAATTAAGACTGTGATTTCTCAGTCCCTTTGATCCAGGAGCAGTTTCCTTTCTCAAACACATCAAATGACTTTTTATGACTAACTGCCAAATCTCACTGAGGTGTAATGTGCTTTGTGACACCAGGTGCAATTTAACTGGGCTTCCTGAGGATGTCATAAAATGGATATTCCACTTCCCAGCTTTCAAAGCAAACTGAGAAGTTAATTGTATTACAGAGATCTGCTGTTTAATATATCCTGTCTTTTGAAGTGAAACTTGGGGGGTCATCCAGGAGCACAGCAATTCTCATGACAGGCAATCACACTATATTTTTATTTTACAAAAATCATAGAGTAATCAGAACCAGCTGTCCACACATCACAATCCTCCCTACCTAGACTGAATTTGGGGGCTCTAGCCCCTGCATGGGATAAGCTTCCCAATTCAGTTCACTCCTCATTGACGTGAGACGACCCATCTGAGTTCTGATTTTTCGCTCCAGTCCTATGTAATATTGTCACATCATACCCTTGCAAAGCAAGACTCCATCTTAATCTACCATTATTCTTCCCCATTTGCGTCAGCCAAACCAGGGAGTTGTGGTCAGTTTCTACCACAAAATACTGCCCATACAAGTATGGCTCCAAATTATTTAGGGCCCACACTATGGCAAGACACTCCTTTTCCATGGTAGAGTATGCCTGCTCCTTGGGAAATAACTTTTTACTCAGGTATGCTACCGGGTGATCTTTCCCTTGGTTGGATGTCTGACTCAGTACTCCCCAATACCCACGTCTGAGGCGTCAGTCTGAACTATAAAGGGTCTGCTATAGTCAGGACTTGTCAAAACAGGAGCACTGCCCAGTGCCTCCTTCAATCTGGTAAAGGCTTCTTCATAGGTTGGCCCCCAGGCAATTTTCTTTGGCATCCTTTTCTTTGCCAGGTCACATAGGGGAGCAGCCAGGGCATTGTAATTGGGTACAAAGTTTCTGTAGTACCCTGCTGTCCCAAGAAAACTCCTGACCTGCTTCTGCATTTCTGATCTGGGCCATGCCTGGATCACCTCTATTTTATTTGATTAGGATGGAGCTGCCCCCAGCCTACCACATGCCCAAGGTATGCCACTTCTCCCATGGCCAACTGGCACATCCTGGCTTTGACAGTGAGCCTGGCCCTCTGTATCCTGCCCAGCACTTCCCTAAGGTGGGACAGGTGTTCCTCCCAGCTGGCACTAAAGATGGCAGTGTCATCCAAGTATGCCACGGCATACTCCTCAGGACCATTTAACACCTGGTTCACCAACCTTTGGAAAGTGGCCAGGGCATTCTTCATTCCAAAACGCATTACTTTAAATTCAAATAAGCCTATCGGAGTGATGAAGGCCGACCTAGCTCTGTCCGTCAACTCTACCTGCCAATACCCCTTGGTCAGGTCAATGGTTGTAAGGTAGGTCACCCCTCCCAACTTGTCCAGAAGTTCATCCGTCTGGGGCATCGGGTGGGCGTCTGACTTCATGACTGCATTCAGTCCACGATAGTCCACACAGAAACTAGTAGAGCCATCTGGCTTGGGCACAAGGACTACAGGTGAGGCCCAGGGGCTGTGGGATTTCTGGATTACCCCTATTTTATCTATTTATTTATTTAGTTTTAGTTGACTGGGTAAGTGCACTAAACAAATCCTGCCTATTTTCAGGCACGACCCAAGGGAGGGGGATACAGATGAATGCCAACTGACCTTGAACAAGCTTAAGCTGTTGGTGGTATTTTTAGTGAATGAGAGAAATTTGGCCAGGACACCGGGGAAATTTCCCTACTCTTTTCAATAAGTGCCATGGGATCTTTAACATCCACCTGAACTACCACCAATCCAGACAGATGGGACCTCAGTTTAATGTCTCATCTGAAAGACGGCACCTCAGAAGTGCAGCACCCCCTCTCATGCTGCACTACAGAGTCAGTACTGTGATATTAACCCAAGTGCCAGATGTGGGAACTGAACCCACAGCCCTCTGATCTCCCGGCCTCAGAGACGAGTGTGCTACCTACTGAGCCACTGACACTGACCCCTAAATCCAGCATCTCCTCCACTTCCCTCCTAATTTTCTTTTGGACAGATTCTGACACCCAAAATGACATCCGCCGTATGGGCATCTGTGTCCCTGTCTCCACATCGCGTGTCGCTATGGGGGTTAGTCCAGGCTTGGCACTAAACAATGGGGCAAAGTCTGCTAAAACCTCCCTTACTTCCTGGATCTTGTCTGGGGTCAGCTGGGGAGACAATTTTACTGCCTCCACAGTGGACTCCTGCTTACTTTCTTACAGCAAGTCCAGAAGGGGGTCTCCTTCATCCGTCCCCTCCCCAGGACTACACACACTGCAAACACCATGTCAGCCCTATTTGCATATGACTTCATCACGTTGACATGGTACATCCTTTCTGTCTTCTGTCAGGTAACTCTATAATATAGTTCATGTAATTTACCTTCCTAACTACTTTCTACACTCCTGCCCACTCAGACTGCGGCTTGTCTTTCCAGACCGGAATAAGGACCATGACTTCCTGACCCACCATGTATGAGCGAGCTCTGGCTCTGCAGTCATACCACACTTTTGGTTTCTGTTGGGCAGTTGCCAGGTTGCTCTGGACTGCCACCATAAGCTCCTTCAGCCTTTCCCTAAACCTAAGGACATAATCCACTATGGGAGTTCCCTGAGTGGCGTGCTTGCCTTCCCAGTCCTCCCAGATCAAGTATAAGGGCCCACGTACCTGGCATCCATATAAGAGTTCGAAGGGGCTAAATCCTGTTGACTCTTGGGGCACCTCCCTGTATGCAAACAACAGGTGGGGAAGGTATTTCTCCCAGTCCCTCCCATGCTGTTCAGCAAACGCCCACAGCATTGACTTCAGGGTACCATTGAATCTTTCCACAAGCCCATTGGCTTGTGGGTGATACGGTGTTGTGCATCTCTGCACCACATCACACTTCTCCCATAAACATTTCATCAGGTCTGACATGAAGGAACCCCCTTCATTGGTGATAACCTCCTGCAGAAAACCAACACGGGAGAAAATCCCAAGTAAGGCATTTGCCACTTAGTCTGTCCTCAGTGAGGCTAGGGTGACTGCCTCTGGGTACCAGGTGGCATAATCCACCACAGTCAGGATGAATCTCTTCCCTGAGGAGCTGGGGGTATTTAAAGGTCCCACAATATCCATTCCCACCCTCTGGAATGGCTCCTCCACTATGGGCAATGGAATCAGGGCAGTTTGGGTTTTCTTGCCTGCCTTCCCTATTTCTTGGCACCAGTGACAAGGCCTGCAATACTCCTTCACCTGCTGGGTGAAGTTAGGCCAATAGAAATTCTGGGCCAACCGCTGCATAGTGCGCACAATTCCCAGATGACCAGACAAGGGAATATCATGTGCAGTCTTGAGCAACTGCTCACGATACCCCTGGGGAATGACAAGCTGCCTGCCTAGCACCCTTTCCTCTGTCTGCACTGCCTGAATATACATCAGTCAATTTTCCCAATAAACCTTATGTCTGCCGTCACCTCCCTGTGTTCCATCAGAGTCTGCCTAAGCCCTCAGCTTCTCTAGACTAGGGTCACTTCTCTGAGCAGCTGCAAACCCCTCACACATTCCCAAGGCATGGGACAGGTCCTCTTCTGTCTCTAAACTAGGTTCCCTAGCACAAGCATTAGGGCACTCAGGATCACTGTCAATCCTAATCCTCTGACAATGGGTCACCCCTCCTTCTTCAGTGTAACCTTCCGTAGCTGTGTGGTTAACTGCTACTGAGGAAATTTATACCCCCTTTTCATTAGTCTCCCCATCTGGAGACACAGGCTGGGGAACCAGCCTCTTAGTGGTTTCCACAATGGCTTCTGTGCGGTTCAGGGATCTACAATTTTCCCTTGCCACTTGGCTATGGGTAACTGCACACACCATCCCTTGTTTGAGATTGTTGCCCAGGATCACATCCACTGCTAAGGTTTTGGCTACAGCCACCTGTTGCACAGTTCCTCCTGTTTCACCCCAGTCTAGGAGAACACTAGTGAGGGGCAATGTTTTCTCCCCACCAGTAAAGTCTTGTACAGTGATGTATTTATTGGGTATAAGCTGACCAGGCTGTTCCAGATACCCTTTTACCAATGTCAGGGATGCCACTGTGTCTCTTAACCCTTGTGTCTGTACACAATGCACCATGACTGGGTGTATGTGTTCCCTCATGTTCACAGGCATGCTTCCAGGGACACACAAACAACTCACTTCTTTCCTAGCCTCCAGGTGTGTATTGCTCGCCTTTTTGGGACACTTTCTGGCAATATGCCCAGTTTCTTTACACAACCAACATTCATTTCTTTTCTCAGAGAAATCTTTTCTCTGAAACCTGGGGCTAACTAGTTTTGATAGAGGCAGTGAGAGTTTTAGCTGCCCTGAAGGCATGCTTTTCCCTTTCTGCGCTGCCGCGCCCACCTCATTCGCTCTCAGAGCAGGTCTGCTCTTGGCATAGCAGTTCGAGAGTCCAGTAGCCTCTTGCACTGTTTTGGGATCTTGATCCTCCAGCCAGGTTTTCAGCTCGGCTGGCATGCCCAGAAAAACTGTTCTAACAAAATCACATTTTAAATTTTATCAACAGAGTTTGCTTCAATTTCTTCCCACCAACATTTTCGTGGCTAGCTCCTCATAGCACATGTCAGGGCTTCTCCTTAGGTTATGGAATTTAGCTCTGTATGACTCAGCCGTTAATTCAATTTTTTTTTAACAGTGCAGCTTTAAGTTTACTGTAATCATTACTGTCCTCATTGTCCATTTGAACCAATGCATTCCAAGCTTTCCCGGTAAGTAGTGGTGATAGCTGGAAGCTCAAGGACTCCCTAGGAATTTTAGCCTGAATGCAAACTTTTTCAAAAGAATTTAAAAAGGCATCCATATCCTCCCCCTCTTTAAATTCAACTATCAATTTGGAATTCAATTTGTAACCCAGTCCTTTAGTCCGAGTTAAACCCAAGCCACTTACCTGCTCTGCTGCTGGTGGTTGGAGTCGTAGCTTCTCCAGTTCATGTCGCCTCTGGCGCCTACGCTCCTCACGGTCTGCCCCCACTGTTCCCACTCTGCTTCTTGCTGTTTTTACTCCCTCTACTCCTCTGCAGCTCACTGTTCTCGCTCTATCTCTCGGCGTTCTCGGTCTGCCTCTCGGTGGACTCGCACAGCCTTCTCCTCTACAGCTCACTGTTCTCACTTCTCTTCTTTCTGGAACTCCAGCTCCATTCTGCACAACTCAATCTGCAGCCTGAGTACTTCTGGCTCCAGAATGCTGGTGATCTTCTCCTGCTGCTGTGGCCCTTCACTGGCACTGGCCCTGCTGCCCTCCACATCAGATCTGGATACTGCACTGGCCACTAGCCCTTCCCCACTCAAGATTTAGTGCCTTACAGTCACTGTCTGTGACTCGATGCTCTGGGTATCTGCTGTCATCAGGGTGTCCATGAGGTTCTGTTTCTTGGTGTTCACCTCGTATGGGACTCCTCTGTCCCTGCACAACTGCTTTAAGTAGTCTACAGTGTGTCCGCTGTAGTTGGAAGTCATCTTCTTCCCTAACTAGGGCTACTCTGACGTGCACTTTAGAAAAAAAGTAAAACAGGTCAGAACTTGACTGTAAGCCAAGTGATATAGTTCTGTTTCCTTTTTTAAAAATAAATCACTGCCTTTTTCTTTTTTTGCAAGTGAGCTGACAGTATCAAGCCGACACACTGAACAATAAAAGCTTGTAATACCAAACTTATGCACACCGCTGCCGACCAATCTGTCACAACCCCACTGAGCAGGTCAGGCCCTCTGCTCCCACAGTGCCAACCTCCGAGCGCAGTATTGTACAGAGGAACAGAAACAGTGTAATCCTCCTGTCCATTTTGTGGGTTCGAACCAACCTTTGGTCTCAAGTTCTGGAGGGATTCAAACTGTGAACCTCTTGCTAGTGTACCCAATGTACAGGCTCAGATAATTCTGCTCTTCGGGGGGGGCCAGATATCTTTCCCCTATGGGTACCTAACCAGGTGTACAAAATGAACCCTTAAAAACTCTATGAATTACCTCAGAATAAACTCTTACCTTTTTCCAGTTTGGTACACCAGTAAGCCTATTCACAGTGTTAACTTTAACCATATATGCTTCACTTGTCAAAGAAAGAATTTCAAAGGCACACCAAGTAGTCTCTTAAAATAAGAGGTTTTACTTAAAATAGATAAAAAATATGTAAAATGTAAATACAGAACAATATATCACAAAACCATACAATCACTTCAAAAAACAAGGTTATAAATACAAACAAAATCTCCTACCACAGTACACATAGACTTGTCTTTCTAATGTATACAGCGATTCTCATGACTGACAATCACACTATATTTTTATTTTACAAAAAGCATAGAGTAATCAGAACCAGTTGTCCAAGTGTCACACACCACGCTAGTGTTTGATTGTGCATTGCAATGCATACTTCAGGGTGGGGGGGGTTGTACCTTGAGCACGTGTGTTATGTGCATTCGCAGCTCTATGCAGGGCTACGGTCAGACACTACACAGTGGCATGGCATGCAGGGCCAAGCTGTGTGTATGTGATGAAGTCATATGTGTTGTGTGACATCATGTATACGCTGCAGATCAACCTTGCGCAACTGCATGTGTCGTGCAAGCATGCGTGCCAGCGCAACCACATTAGTGTGTTGGGCAAATATGCACTATTTAACCAATTTATGCAAATGAGCCAATTTTGCAGTTCAAGGGCAAACGCCCACATTTGCATATCATTACTGGAAGATATGCATACATTAGCGTGCCTAATTGCTCCTTTGACATCCACCTGCCACTGCTTTTCCTGAGTAGTCCCTCCCATTCCTCACCTCTTCCCTTGGTCTGTCATCTCTCCACCTCACCCTTCTACAGCCTTCCTTCCTTCCTCTCTCCCCCGCCCCTGCTCTCTTTTCCCACCAGGCTCTGCTTTTAGGCTAAGTTGATTCGTCACAATCATCTACTGTACACACTGTGATTTACCCACATCCTGCTACTGTGTTCCCTAGGTTGCAAACTCTATATTCAATTGTTTTAATGTAACCTTTCAGTTTAATGTGTTTTCTGCTCTCCCTTACTTGCCATCTGTAAGTTCAAATGCACTAATGTAAGCCTTAATTTCAATTGTGTTTACTGCTCTTCCTTACTTGATGTATATTTCCAACTCTTCACCACAGTAGGTGGCCCAGGTCATGCCTGAAAACGGTCCCTGGGACCAGCGCACCTACCCGGTTACCAAAGTCATAAATAAATAAATAAAATTGTGCCTGGAGCACATAAAAGGTGCACAGTGCCAACCTATATCCACAGCTGAACTGCAGGTGGCTAGAGGTAGGTGCCTTGTGGAATGGCCTAGAAAAGGACATGGGTGAGCATTGAACTGTGTGCATGCTGTATGCAGTGGTAAACTGGACATGTTAAGGTGGTGGAACTCTCACATCTATATCTCTTGGTGGTGGTGTTGTTGTGGCTAGGTGGAGGATCTCTCCTATACTAGTCAACGGTGCACGATAACAGAGGATGTGGCACCCTCACATACGTGTTTAGTGGATGGTGGCCCTGACTTCCTTTGGCACCTGCCCATTTCAGCCCTGTCTGTTTGTGACCTTGCCTATGACTGTGTCTGCACATGGGCAGACCTGTGTTTGGCAAGCCACTTGCTGTCATTGGACATGCATTACTGGGAAACTTACATGTCCTTGATATAGGAGGTGAGGGCCTCACCAAAATTCACCTTTCATCTGTGTTCCACTGTGTGTATTCTCCAGTCACCTGTATTCCACTCCCCTGCCTGGCAGGTACCATGGAGGACATGGACAGACTATGGGCTCACCGTTTCTGTAAGGAGGAGTTAGAGGCATTGGCAAAGGCCTACATTGCCAGGGAGGAGATCTTGTCCCAGAGGCAGTCCACGAATGCCCAAGTACAGCGGACCTGGGTAGAGATCACTGATGTGGTCAGTGCCATTGGCAAGGGGAACAGGCTTTGTGGAGGCTATGTGGAAGTGCTTCAGGGACATGAGGAGGTGAACAAAGAACGTCATGTCGATGCAACACAGGGTGATGTATGTGACAGGCAGGGGCCCACATGCATCGGTAACTGTGGGTAACAGGGTACTCTGGACCCTGCAGAGCAAGCAATAGCGTCCACACTACACTCCATGAAGATGATGGGAGCACCAGCAGGTGGCTATGAGGGCCAAGTGGGACCATCCCAGCCAT